>OX327013.1:35956441-40756441 GCA_946800695.1 Geum urbanum | reverse complement strand
TGCTTTATGTGGGTTGTGATTTGTGAGTATGTATGACCATGTTGAGGAACTGATAAGTGTGCTGAAGATTCCCCGAGTTAGTTGAATTGTTTGTCCAGAATTTTGAGTGGTTCATTTTCAGATGTTATTGTCTTGCTTGTTTCTTCTCTATTAATGCAGTACAATGGTGACTCCTACTGTCCCTAAAGGATGCCATGCTGAGGAATTCAGGCAATCTCGCTTTTCCACACGTTAATGTAATGTATAAACATGTAGGTATCTGTGTATGTTTTACAAAAATGACAGGATGAGTTTTTGCTTGTTTTGGTTCGGATGATACTCAAGTGTCAATTCTGTTAGTGTTTATGAATGTTTGTCTCGCAGTATGATGGGCTTCTGTGGCATGGGTTCTGCTTGGTTTCATTTTACGTAGGGGTTTGCAACGAAGGATTAATGCCTGAATCTGGTTGTTCATTGTCCGGCAGGTCCGCCTGGTTCAGGAAAAGGTACCCAATCGCCTATAATTAAGGATGAGTTCTGCTTGTGCCACTTGGCTACTGGCGATATGTTGAGAGCCGCTGTTGCTTCTAAGACTCCTCTCGGGATTAAAGCTAAGGAGGCTATGGAGAAGGTAGAACCTACTTACTTTATTATATTTACCATATTAAATATTTCCCTGTGTACTATTCTGTATTTTGCTATAAGTTGATCATGGGGCTGTGCAACTATATTTCAGGGGGAACTTGTTTCTGATGATCTGGTTGTTGGCATCATTGATGAAGCATTGAAAAAGCCTTCTTGCCAGAAAGGTTTCATTCTTGATGGATTTCCGAGAACTGTAGTCCAAGCTCAGAAGGTGGTGTATCTTATTTGTTACACTTAGCACTGCTCTAGTCAAATCTTAAAATGGTCCCTTGGTTGTGTCCTTCTGCACTCATATTAAGGAGGTCGTGTTCCTTTTATTGCAGCTAGATGAGATGCTCCAAAATAATGGAGCTAAGGTTGATAAGGTACTCAACTTTGCAATTGATGACGCAATCTTAGAAGAGAGGATTACAGGTCGGTGGATCCACCCATCCAGTGGTAGAAGCTATCACACAAAATTTGCACCACCCAAGGTTCCTGGTGTTGATGATGTAAGGAGCCAACAACCTTTTCTTAATATTCCATCTTTTACTTGCAATATCACCATTCACACGTAAGACTATTAGGAGCAACATGCTAGAAACCCTGTCTATTACAAAAACAAAATAAACTGTAAAAAACAACATTTGTGTGTTGAAGATGACACAAATACTTTTTTGAAGGCAACTGGAGAGCCTCTCATTCAACGTAAGGATGATACTGCAGCTGTTCTCAAGTCAAGGCTGGAAGCATTTCACAAGCAAACTGAACCAGTATGGCTTCTTCTTTCCCTTTGCTTTACTTATAGATGAGGACGAAATCTGTATTACTTAACATGTGTAGGATGTACCTTTGTTGGTCTAGATCTTTCCACTATCCCCAGTGCACAAATTTCTGTAGTAACCACCCGTCTGTCTTGAGTATTATGCGAGTGAGCAAGTTCTTTAGTGGGTTATCTTTCTTACGCTAGTATTTTGTTGTCTAATCTTCTGGTGCTGATATGTCTCTGATTCTGTAAAATATGTGAACCTTTTCTTTTAAGTAGAACTGTAGTGAGTGCTAGAGACAAATAATTTAGTAGCACTTGCAGAGATATCTCAGTCTCTGTTCTATCATGAACATGTCTAGTCTCGAGTTATTTTCTATATTCAGTGTCTGAGTTGATATCCGTCTTCAGTCAAAAATCAAAATCCTTGCTGCAGAGCAAAATCTCTTCTTTTTTCTATTCAAGTAGTGGATATGCATCTGAGTTTTTCTCATGTGTTGCACCCGCACCCTCTTACAATCGGTGGTGACTATATTTCTAATGAGGGGTCATTACCTTGAATTGCAGGTGATTGATTATTATGCCAATAAAGGTGTTGTCGCCAATCTTCCAGCAGAGAAACCTCCGAAAGAGGTCACTGTTGAGGTCCAGAAAGTGCTTTCTTCGTAAAACATGGCCCTTCTGCCCTTTTTACTTGGATAATTATCCAAAAGCCTCAGTTTTTTTGTCACTTGTATTCTGATATACAATTGAGTCAGTTGATTTTCTGCTCATGTACTGAATTTCAAACTGGAAGCGCCGGCTGCTGTCAACTCTTGAGAGTTTAATTAGAGAAGTAACCTGTCAAATAAAATTTCAATGAACCTCTTTCGTAATCGACAAAGTTAGTGCTGCTTGATTTTCTTCATTATTCTATGATTTCTCGTAATAGTTTTACGGAAAATCTGAGACATCAGCAGCCTGTTATTACAGTTCAGTTTGCACTCCGTGAATGTGGATTTAGTTGCATAACATATAACTCTCGAGGCCAGCACATCGTAAAGATTACCTGGACAAATACCTCTCAAGGAGCTATTTACTGTCAAAAATGGTAGGTGAAAGTTAGCTGCGTCGGTTTCTGATAGTCCATGTTTTAGGAGCGCCAGCTGAGATAATTTCGACCTCTTTGGACAATGAGAATAATGATCTTGACTACAGTGACCATAAAAAACAATGAGACCCCAGTTCATCAGGATTTACATGGACCCACCAATTCGGCAAATAATTGGATCGTCTCCAACCCATTTCCTCAAATTTTCTAAAGCTTATTAGTAGACTTGTAACAGAACACATGCTTACCAGAGAATCATCATATTATGGAATTGCGGATCATCCCAGTGTGGAGTACATACTGAAATTGTGAAAATTTCCCATGATAGGAATTGAAAACCAGTCACAATTCAACTAAACTGAGTCTCAACTAAAACTCAGTCCAACCAGAACTACCCCAATCTTCACAAAAGCACCAGAATCCAAGGGAAGTTCCACGAGAAGACAGGGATCAGGGACCTACGCATCCACTTTAATCTTTGCATCCAGATGAGTGAACTCCTGGAAGTACGCTTTGAAGTGCTCATAAGAATGCTTCACATCATCAACAGCACACATCTCTCGTATGCTGTGCATTGACAACTGTGGTGCACCGACGTCTACTGTGCGTATTCCCACTCCACTTGCAAGAATAGGACCGATGGTTGAACCACATGCCATGTCATTACGAACAACAAAATCCTGCATACATTCACCCTCAACCAGTAAGAGAAATAACTCTCAAAGGTTCTCATTATTAAGTCAGTTTCCTATTTCCTTTACATCTCACACATCAACCGTATGTGTACCTAAACACCTAAAAAATTTCTAGTTACAAGCTGACCTGGACAGGGAGGCTATGATTCCTTGCTATCTCCCTGAATATTAAGGCAGTGACAGCATTGGTTGCATAACGTTGATTTGCATTGTGCTTGATCACAAGTCCCCCATGCATCTTGGGCTGATGGTTTTCTTCATGTTTATCCTGGAGAAGATAATTATATATGTATTGAGCAAGTTCATAGCAGGGAACATGTTATAAATTAAACCACCATACCATGTAATTAGGATGCAAGGCATGGGCCATGTCAGCAGATACGAGAAAGCTCTTTTGTATTGCTTTCTCAAGCAGCTGTAAGAAAATCATAGCAGTATAAGCAAACAAGGTCTTCAAATGACAGGAAAATTATAGAATGGGTACAATAACACTAAAACAGCAGAACTTGGATTTACATGTATTATGGGACTAATAATCCCTTCTCTTTCGAAACAAACCCAATACCAAAAATTAACAGACCATCAAAGACTCACTACCTTAGAATCAGAGGTAAAGGAATGTGTAATTCGTGAAAGAGTATTTAACATGGCTGGAGACCCAGCCCCTTGAGCGGAATCAGATCCAACCTCCTCATGATCAAACAAAGCCACCATTCTTACACCAGCCTCATCCTCAAGGTTGCTTTCGGAAGATGTTGCGTCTATCAATGCCTTGAAGTAAACAAATAAAGTAAGAAAGACAAATCATCTACTTCTAAATAAGAAACACTAATCTTGCATCTTGACGGAGGAATAAATGAACTGTTTGTACCTTTAGGGAACAAAATGACATGCAGAGATTGTCAAGCCTGCCTGAGAAAACAAATTCTTTTGCTGCACCGGCTACTATACTAGGTTGAGTATCACATGCTTGCAATTCAAAATCACTTATGTGTTCTGGTTCACATCCAAGCTGATTAGCAAGCAGCTGAAGAATGAAAGAAGATGAATAATTTCATCAGAAACACATATCCAAATGTTTCAATCAAAATGAGAAATACTAGTCCATTCACCTGAAAAAAAATTTATCTATTCTCAAAAATAAAAAAGAAGTTGAACTTCAAGAGTTTTATTGATGACCTGTAACAGAAGCGAGTGATGCTTTGAAGTAATTGAGGATGTTGTCTCATTAGATTGGCCACTTTCTCCAGCTACTTTATTAAGCTGTGCCTGAAAAACAAAAACAAAAAAGGTTCATCAGGTAACGTAAAGCAACATCAAGTCCAATGAAAATTCCATGAAAATATATGAGAAAAACCATCTATTACTTGAATTTCATTGATTCAATAGCTCACAAGTCAAAACTACTGATATTTGAAAAGAACCTAGCGAAGCTGTCTAGTTATCTTTCTATCTGTTCTTTTTCTCAAGCAAGATAGATAAACAAGTAAGACACTATACACCTAGTCTTAAAAATTCCTTTCCTTGCACGTTACTTAATATCTTATACTAGTGTCATAGACCAGGTTATTTCCTTGTACAAGTAATCAATGCAACCTCCTAAGTCCTTACTACAATAACTGTCATTTCTATAAGGCCTGAATACACATACAAAAGGTAGCAAGGCATTGCGACATTTTGTTTTATAAAAGATAAAAAAAGAAACCAGTGCGTATTATGGAATATACAATGCTTTGTTATTGTCAGGCATTATGACTGTGTACAGAACATTGTACTTTTTTATATTTAGCTTCTAGTTTTAGATCCAGTTTGGCCAGTAACTACTTGTCGAAGGGAGAAATTGTATAGGGTTCTTACCACCACAAAAAAATATTCAACAACTGCAACCAGACACAAGCTTCATGAAATATCATGGAAGTACTGATTGAATCAAAAGAAAAGTACGGCATGGTGGTACTGAAACCCAAACATTCAAGTCAAACTTTTATTTGTGAATTTAACTTTTATCTTCGAATACCAACAATGAGCTACGAGTAAATCAATAAATTTAAGACTTAAAGAAAGTCATGTTATATGCCAATGGAAAACTGTATTTAATCAAATATTACCTTGACCGCTGTTGCCAAGACAGGAAGAAGATGACTCTGTGCATTCACCTTAAATGCCTCTCTAACATCCCTGTCAACAGACAAACGAGAGACCATAAATAACAAATGATCGATGAATTACTATTGATCGGCGTAAGCCACTGAGAAACCGAACATATGATTAATGAATCGCACGGCAAGATAACCTGTCCAAGTGAATTGCCAGGGTAGGAATCCGCATGATGGGCTCCTCAATCCTGACAAGTCGGTGCGAGTAAGAAACAGAACCATCTTTCTCCTCTCTCACCATCACCCTTCCCGCAACTGTCAAGTCACGATCGAACCACGTATGCCACAAGCCACCTCCATATGTCTGGACACCTATTTCCAAGAACCCGCCTTTCGTTACCTGCAAAAAGCCAACCGTATTCCAAATGCTAAGTTCAAATCACTCCAACAATCTCCACTCATCGTCTCATTTGCTCAACACTTGAATTCAGATAAACAACAAAACACATTACCTTTGAGACCGGCTTCAATTTGAGACAAGGACTATCAGTATGAGCACCGATTACATGGAATCCATTTCCAGCAACATATCTAAATCACAATACAACCACACACTCTATGAGCGAAAATAACATATTACATATTTTACATACAGATTCAAAAGAGAACTCAGTTCAATTATATGAAGCTAAACTTACTTTTTACCGATTGCAAAAGCGACAATGGTGGAGTAATTCCTGGTGAAGAAGTATTTTTTACCAGCTTCCAATTTCCAGTCTTGTCTCTCTGAAACTTGTTCGTATCCCGCGCTTTGCAGACGCTTCTTCGCCTCGTCTGTATTAAATCAAATCGGAGCTCAAACTACCGACGGTGACCGGTAAAAATAGTTCAAAAGTGAAAATTAAGATCTCGCCTCGATAGTTACAATTTCAGAGAGGACAGTAAATAGAGTGCGAAGGGAAACAAACTTACCGACGGCGTGAAAAGCAGTCGGAGAAGCGTTGAGGAAGTTGATGAGGTCGGAGACGACTGAGCTTCCTTCACACTTTGATCCTTGCTTTGCTGCCATCTCTTCTCTCCGGCTCTCTCCGCTCTCTCCTTGGAGTTCGTGTGTATATATCAGCCCCGTTTTGGGCCGTCGTTGAGTCTTGTGGGCCGAAATGGGCCCGCACCGAGAATGACCCATTTGTGGTCCTAACCGGAAATTTTCTGGTAAATAGTCACGTAAAATGGCTATTGCTCTGTGTCAACTGTCAAGTCAACGTAGTGACTTCATACTTGAAAAGGTCGGTATGAGCAATAATCCATGGAAACTTTGTGTCCTCAATGCAGACATGCCGATGTAGTTTTTGGTTTATTAATTGCTGTAATCTTTGAAGCTAGCTAGGTTTGAGTAGTGGTACATTGTATGCTTGAAAAGCCTTAGATAGATGAATCCTGGCTATATATAGCTACATACTCTCGAGCTTTGAATTAGTTATAGGCTTTCTATTCCGGCAAACCATACTGTTTCTTCTCTTCCATGTCGTGTATTTACCATTATGTCTTTCCTGTATATATACCTCCTTACCTGTATGGTTAATGCGTCTATAACAAGAACAAGGCTCTTTCGTCGTAGTGAAGATGTATAAAGTAAATGGTTTTGGTACCAGTTTCAGTATCAGTATCAGGGGTATCCCATTTGGGCATATCTGTGGTTGGAAATAATGTGTTACACAAGAAAACAGGGCCTTTTAACATCAGAGAAGCATAAAGTCAATGGATTTAGCTCTGGAATTTGACGTTCTGTGCACTTCATATCGAACTAGGAGTCTAGGACAATGGTCATTTCTTTTCTCTCATTTAGGCTGGATCTTTGGTTATAGCTAAAGAGTGTTTAACAAGAAAAGCACTGTATTTTACTCACTGAAAGTAGCTTAAAATAAATGATTGTGGTTTTACAATATTCATAGTTAGCTTTTCTATTTTTGTGTATCAATTTCTTAATTATTTGGGCTTTTGCTAGACCTGCAGTGAGTTTTCGGATATTTTTGATGCGGAACACTTCAAGAGGACTCTACAAGCTGATGTACGAGTTGTATCAAATCTTCCCTCGACACATTTGATGTCAAGACAGACAATTAAGAACAAGATTCCGTGGGATGTCACTCCACAGTGGATCCATGACAGATTCTATAATCAAGTAAGCATTGTCTTAAAGGCTGAGTCATTGAACTAAGACAGAAGATTCATGCCAGGTCCTTAAACTTTTACTTGTGTGGTTATACAGCTGAATCGAGATGGCCTTCTAGCGCTAAAGGGGTTGGATTCTAAGCTCTCAAAGAATCTTCCCGCTGATCATTAGAAGCTTCGTTGTAAGGTATAGTTAAATCTTGATCACAACTGGTAATTTGCTATGTATATGCATGCCATGTTCATTTGGCAATTGTTTTTATCTTGTTTGGATTTCAGGTTGCTTTCCATGCATTGAGATTCACAGCACCAATTCAACAACTAGGAAACCAACTAGCAAAGAGAATGTGAATTGAAGGGCCTTACATTGCACTCCATCTCCGGCTGGAGAAGGCTTTGTGGGTCAGAACCGGATGTCTCACCGGATTAGGCCCCGAGTATGATGACATTATCACAAAGGTTCGGGAGTCTCAACCTGAATACCTCACTGGACAATTAAACATGAGCTACAATCAAAGACGACTTGCTGGTCTATGTCCTCTAAATGCTTTAGAAATAGCAAGGTATTTATGTTATGGAGCAATATAGTGGAATCACAATGCACGCTGATGTTTTGGAGTACATTATGCTTGTAGCTACACTCATAAGTTTGGGGATTTAATGCAGGCTTCTGAAGGGTCTAGGTGCACCAAGAAGTGCTCGGATATACATTGCAGGAGGTGAGCCATTTGGGGAAAGCAGGGCTCTGCAGCCACTTGTGGCAGAATTTCCGAATTTGGTGACAAAGCAGATGTTGGAACAAGAAGGAGAGTTCTCTCCATACATGAACAACCCCTCAGCTCTGGCTGCCATTGACTACATTGTCTCTCTAAGCAGTCATGTCTTTGTACCTTCCCATGGCAGAAACATGGGCCGAGCAATGTAGACACCTACTTAAGACTTCAAGATTTAGCACTGTATATATCAGTTCATTTGTGCTTCTTACTGATCTGTGGTTCCTACTTCTTGTACTTGACAGGGTCACCGTGCTTACTTGGGACATAGGAAGTTCATACAGCCGAACAAGAGGGCGATGCTGCCTTTGTTTGAAGACACATCGATTGGTGAAGATGAGTTCGGGAAGATTATGAGGGAGCTGCATAGAAAGTCTGATGGGAAGCCAGAGCCAAGAGGTCACAGGAGAAACAGAGATGTGATTGCGCACCCTGTGCCCGAGTGCACGTGTAAACACAAAACCGGCATTTTCTAGTGCCATTTTGGAGGAACAATTTATCTGTTGTATCTGCTTTTATACCATTTATAATACAACAATTAATTCTTTTTTCTTGCATATGTATTCGATCCATCAGTATCAATTCAATCTCGCACACACACGACAAGTAATAATTCCTTGCCACAAATTCATTCTTTGTCAAACCAGTTGGTACTAACACTTTACACTTGGATGCAACGGTTTAATAAAGAAATTGTATTTCTGAGTCCATCTCAACATAAGCGTTAGATGTTATAGGCATGATGTTGCTACACTCGTATATATGCAAGTACAAGATAACAAACAAATCATATTATACATGCAAGCACACTCAGAACTTGTGCTATAGTCTTCAACAACCATCTACACACTAAAGCTTCTAAGCTCTGTCATATATGGCACCCTCACCCCTTAGAAATTTCGGGAGCCATTGAGCTGTTTCTTTAGGAATACGCTTCAAAATGTCTTTGTAATCGGTATAGTAAAGTCCATATCTTGGGATGTAGCCTTCTGCCCACTCAAAATCGTCGAACAGAGACCAGTAGAAGTATTCCTTAACATTCACACCCTTCCTGCAAAATAACAATCAAGCGACATTAATACCACTATATATGCTGAAATTTGCAAAACATTCTAGAAAATGTATGCTTACCCTATGGCCTTCTTGATCATGTACAAGTGTCTAAGAACACATTCAATTTTATGTGGATCTTTCACTGCTACATCCACATGCTTATCATCATCCTTTGTTTGGGTAATTCCACTTTCTGTAATGTAGATCTTAGGACTCTTATACTTTCGCTTCATGAACTTCAAAAGTTTCTTGAGACCTTGTGGATATGAATAGATGAACAAACTTCCTTCAGCCTGCAAAGTAAAGTAGTAAACATGTGTGAGTTCTCTTGCAAAGCAGAGCCATAATCATCAAAAGAAAATGTGAACTTCTTTAACCAAATGTTTCTCACATTGGGACCAATTTGGACTCCGTTGACATCTGCAATAAAGAAGAGTGGATTAGGAAAACAGACATATACAACATACAAAAAGACTAGTGTTACAGAAAATGAAATGTACTTACTTTCCAACTCTGATGAAGCTAAAGAATCAGTCTGATAGTGGACTGGTTTAACCTGGTGTGGTACATTTTTACCATATCTTGAGGTATAATAGTTGATGCCAATAAAATCAAATGATCCCTTTATCAGTGTCTTCTCTTCTTTAGTAAAACGGGGTAGTCTTTCTTTCACCAATCTTTTCATACTCTTCGGATAGTCTCCTTTTACTATTGGTTCCATGAAACCTAATGAGGTAAATACTGTAGTTAATAAATTAGTATGGAAGTATTTACATTTAATAAGATCAATCATAGAGCAAGTATATTTTGAAGATGTGTGACTAACCATCCAAGTTCAAAGTCTAAAATTCTTTTGGATGCAGCCTTGTCCTTTGAAGAGTTAGAATAAGGCTCAACATAAGAGCCTACTAGAGACCATCCAATTTGTCCACCTTGTTTTGCCTAATTAGAACAAAGCCATTAGAAAACTAGTTACACAAGATTGATCATACATGTATCTCATTAGTGACTAAACAAATTTATGATCTATGGAGCCTTATGTTAGTTCACCTGAAACTTCCCTCTATAAAGTTTAACGACTGTAGCATGAGCAAGAATAAGATTATGGGTAACAATGTATGGTTCAGTAGATGAGTTTCCAACTGTGCATCGGAAATTTGCGCCTGGTATAGAACACCTGCCTGGTGCAGCAACACCTCGATCGTACCCCATACTGGCTATAATATATGGCTCATTGATTGTAATCCAATTTTTAACTCTATCTCCGTAGGTTTTAAAACAAAGCTCACTATAATCTTTAAAATCATTCCTGAAAAAATTGGTCAAGAAAACACTCGATGTCTTCTTGGTATATTCAAACTGGTAACTATAGACATGAAAAGTAGGAGAACTCACGCAAAAGATCTATTGAGAAAACCTCCATATTTTACTGTTAAATCTATGTAGCATAGTTACATAGGGTGTGATGCCTGCAGCAATACAGTTTGATCTCAATCTATGAATAAACAATAACGATCACAACAATATAAACTAAGAGCAATGGAGGAAATAGCTAGAGTTTAAGCTCTTCTTTCTTACCATTCTTGATCAGTTCATCGATTAATTTGTTGTAATAATCAATACCCTCTTGGTTTACTCCTTCACTCAAGATTCCCTCTGTACATTAAAAGTTTCGAATAATAGAGTTTTAACATCACATTAAGGTGTAAGACTTCTTTTATAGAACAAGAAGTACGTTAAATGAAAAATCTTACTGGGAAGAATTCTGGACCAGGAGATGGAAAATCTATAAGAATCAACTCCAAGGGCTTTCACTGCCTTCACATCTCCCTATAATCACAACTCCATCTTGTTATAATTCACGGCAAACAGAATATTAGAAACAAACTAATTGCTGCTTATTTTAAAAATAAAGGTTAAGCAATGTAGTTCTAACAAGTTTTTTACTCACCTTGTACCGCATGTATGTGAATCGATGGCGATAGTGTTGTTTGAATGGTCTAGGATTCGATCTGAATAGAGAGGAGGTTAAATCATATACCAAAGGACAATGAGCATGAATAATTTGTTGGTAGAACAAAGCTATGATACAAATTAGTGCTAGTTAATTTAGAATATATGAACCTGGGTATGTCTTAATAAACTCGTCCCAAGTGCTTGGTCTTCTTCCTTCTTCATTTGTTGATCCCTCTATCTGCAAAATTTAAGTTCCGACTTTGAGCCATGCAACTTCACCCTATGCAATGTACATGTATATAACTCAGAACTATAGAACACACCTGTGCTGCAGCTGTGCTAACTCCAAATACGAAATCACTTGGAAGGTCAGACCGCTTCACTTTCGGTTCTTGAGGGTTTGCTGCATTGACAAAAGTTTTTGAGAAAATCGCAACCAAAGCAATGACACACATCAGCCTCCGTGAAGCTATTAACCATGGCGGTATGAACTCCATGACCACTCAATCAAATCAAAACTCTTATCGAGCTAGCTCTTGAATCTCTCTTCTTCTGTGTAAATGTTGTAAATGAAGCTTGAAATGAAAAGTTTGAATTGCAATCAAGGGTAAAGAAATCGGACTATATATATATATAGTAAATGAATGAAGCTAGCACATACTCCAACTGAATAACTAAAGTAACAAAGTTGGAACAACTTATTTTCATAGCTTACAAGTCTAGAACGATGCAGCTCCAACCAAAACCATAGAGGTCGGTTGAACAAGTATTTTCAAATTTCGGATTTAAAGGATTAATCAGAGAACCTTAACGATATATATTTTTACAACGTAACGTTCTAAATGAACACCATTATGCCTCTTTTATTAGCGAACAAGTCTGTGAAGCATGCATATGCCTCTTTTGTTATTCTACTTCTAATGAAGTTATAAGAGCACTCGCACCGGTGTTTTGCTCTTGCTCGAGCAATTTGAGGAGGAGTAGGCACTGTTTGAGGTGGAGCAGTCACTGTTCATCGAATAGGAGGTGCAGTTTCTGTTTTTCGCGCAGCGGTGTCAAAAAATAGCACGTGCTATTACTGTTCATTAATTAATTTTTTTTTTATAAAAAAAAACTAATAAATTTTTACTCCAATAAGACAACACATATTTGTCAATTTCGTCGTTACGCGATTAGTGATAATGACAAATTTGTCATTTCATACAAGCTTTTAAAATCGACTATTTTTCATAAATAAATTTGACTACACTTTCTTCGTGAGAGTTGTAGAGTATTTCATTCCGATCTCATAGAAATTTTTGCATAATTTTTTGGATACTCGAACTATTAATTATGAATTTCAGATGTATTAGTCAATTTTAATTCTAAACAAAAAAAATATAGTTGATTTAATCTGGGTCGTCCGATCAGAATTTTTGATTTGAAATGGACGGTCCAGATCAATCTGACCGTTATAATTTTTTTTTACCTCGGGTCGCCACGTGTCGCGTTCTTATTGGCTGGTAAGTTTTTTTTTTTAACTTTTACTCAGAAAAAAAAAATTTGAACCAGGCTGATGTCACCCACGCGCGTGGATGACGTCAGCACAGCTCGAGCAGCAGAACGAGCAGCTGCTCCTCCCTCCGGTCAACGAGTGGTCAAGGCTCGCCTGCTCCCCCGCTACACGTCCTCATCGTCGCTGCTCGTGCTACCGGCGCCTGGGGTCCACCTCCGGAGGGCTGCTCCACCTGCTCGTGCCGCCTGCGCTGCAGGTGCTCTAAGTCATGCACCTTGTGCATAGATGGATACAAATATTTTGTATTTTTTTATTGATGGGTTATATAAGGTACACACCACCCTACACGTTTCCTATGAAAACAAAAGGTGAAGTTTCTCCCTATTTGCAATTAAGACTTCACGTAGTAATAATGGAGGAATACATAACAGTACTCTTTTCAAGCAATTTTAATTTTGAGTGAGAAATGAATAGTACATCGGATGCATGTCTTGTCCTTCAAAGAGAAATTGATGGCATGTTATTTGTTCAAAGGTAATAATTAACAAGTTTAATGCTGATGCATGCATGGAAGGAAATGAATGTTGGTCTTTAGAAGGGCATTTTAGAACAGTCTGAATAAGGGGAGTGCATGGCTACTGATCTCCATAGATACTATTCTGTATAAGCAGTTAACACTATATATGAGTTCATTTGTTCTTGTTACTAATCTGTGACTTCTGGTTTTTGAACTTGACAGTGTCACCGTGCTTATGTAGCACATAAAAGTTCATACAGCCGAGCAAGACTTACAACGGGGCTATGATGCTTTTGTTCGAAGACACATTAATTGGTGAAGATGAGTTTGGAAATTGAAGGTCCTAGGGGAGGTGATTTAGGCCTTAATCACTTTTTATCAAAAGTGAGTATGGTTGTTATCAGGACTCTAAATGTGAATCTATCCTAATAAACAGTGTTGTATGTAGATGAGACTAATAACATAAATATATTTTCTCTTTGCAAAAAGTTCTGAATTCAAGAATGAAAACTACAAAATCTTTCCAATATGTAACAACTCTTATTACAAGATTATAGTTCTGATAATAACAAAGTTTCGGTGCTATCATTTTTCTAGACTTGCTCGCTAGATCTAAGAGATATACTTCATCTTGTCTTAGAGAGATTTACAACAGAAATATACAAAAGTTTCTGGCATGAATTTAGTTATCGCACAACTAATTCGCTATAAACACTTGAGTTGCTTGCACCTACTAATCCAACCTCATAATATGCAAGATGTATGTATGAGTTTAAAAGATGTTTGTGAAGACTGTAAAACATAAAGATCAACACAAAGGAGTAAGTATAAAAACAAACTCAACTCAGAGAGAAAATGAACAATGAAAATTTTCACACTAGTTAAGACAAGCCAAGCTTGCTCCTTATATAAGTCAAACGAAGTGGTTTATAAGTGAAGCCAACACCTCTCAGCCAAATATCTCAAAGGAGTATTAAACATACTTTTAATCCTAGCCAAGTGATCAAACTTGACAGCC
The DNA here is from genome assembly GCA_946800695.1 of Geum urbanum. NCBI lineage: Eukaryota > Viridiplantae > Streptophyta > Magnoliopsida > Rosales > Rosaceae > Geum > Geum urbanum. The sequence continues at coordinate 40,742,207 of OX327013.1, read as the reverse complement.
ACACAAAATCATGTTTTACTCTTTGAAAAATATCTTCACTTTACAATGGAGATCAAGATGAAGATGAAATGTTTTTTTTAAGTTTAATTAAGTTTTATAGAAAAATAAAACTGAACTCGCTTATTAAATATCTTGACTAGAGATATGCGCAAAAAGGTTTCATAAACAATCTTGAGCTTTGAGATATTTATCCGTATAGAATAAGAACAAAGCTGCGACTTCAGGGATAGAAAACTCTTTCGGTATCCTCAGTAAAATAGTGAAATGTATATGCATGTTTTTACCTGAGATTATGAGGTTTTCATGGTGTGATATTGATGATCTCTTATCTTCAATCTTCACTTGTTTGAGTCTTATAATCCATGTTTTGTAGAGTATAAGATATGTCAATAATTATCTACCTTCATTCTGCTCTTTGACATTCTTAAAACAAAACATACATTTTTACCAAGCTTATGTCAAAAGATATCAATCTCTTTAAAGAGTACCTACACAAAAACTCTTAACCAAGACACGATTGAAGTAACAAAATAGGAATATTAGAGAGTTATAGATGTCACTAAAATAACAATATGCATAAACATAGAAGTTACTACAATACATCCAAAATACAACAACTCTTTGTCTCTACTGATTTCTCTCCCTTGTTGTCACATAATGACAAAGGATCTTACAGATGTATAACAACCAAAAAAGCATCTTGCATATCAACCCCTAAATCGGTTGGATTATATAGCCAAGATGAGAGAGTAGAGGTATCAAAATGAGGTGGAGGTGAGAGGTATGGTGACCGACAGTGGAGTACAACCAGAAATGACCGGTGAGGGTTTTCTGGAATTGGGAACTACGTGATGGGTTGAGTGAGGTTAAAAACTAATTTTATCTCAATAAAACCGCATGTTTTCACAAAGGCCCATACCTTTTCACAAATAGCTTAGTCCAAAAAAGAGATCCACCTAGACAAGCTAACCCCTATAAAAATAGGTCCAAACCCAACTAAACATAACCAATTTTAACGAAAAAAATCCAAATCGAACTGAAGGTAACTCTTATGATTCACACATAAAAGTAGACTTGTAATGAGATGAAGTGAATTTCAACTATGTTTTTCAAAGGTGACTTCAAAACATCAGTTTGAGTATAATCAAAGTACACCCTAAATCTAGGGTATTAACTGCTGTTAGACTAGTATTCCTCCATATCTCATGCTTATCAATTACAATACTACCTTTTACGTCAATGAAACTAGCGATTGCAACAAGTTTGCGTTCCTAGCTGCCAAAGATTGGTTTGGGACAAATAACATCTTATCATTAGCTTATAGTGCCGTCAATAGTAGTATGTGTTAGAGAATGTATATGGAGAAAGACCCCCACATTAGAAATGAGGGGCATTGCTAGTGAGTTATAAGGATTTTGGTTATTCCTACTATTGTCAATTGATTTTAATATGGAACCTCATATTATTTTATCATGGTATCAGAACGGGTTCACTCTCGTGTGATGCTGAATGAGCCACACGTGTCACCGCCACCCATATATGTTGTTCACGTGTTTGACTTGAAATGTCGCCACACGTGCGACGGGGTGTTAGAAACTTTACTAAAGGGTTATAAAAATTAGAATTACTCATACCATCACCGATTAATTTTGATATGAAGTTTCATATTATTTTATAAAAAATTTCGTCCCATCATCGAAAAATATGGTACTCCTTATGAATCTTGGGGATTGGTATCGTGAGGTTTTCAAAACTGGCAGAGTCAACTCGTGGTGGGGGATTCATTGTGCCTCCAAGTCAGGCTTCGAAGGAAATCCTTTTCTCGACTCGTGTTACGGTAATGTTAATCTATCGTCCAACAATTTTTAATTACAAGTGTGCAGATAAGTTAATATATGCAGGTTTCAATCCTTAATTAAGTTTTGACAAAAACAAAAAAACGGACTAGCTGTCGTCCATTTGTATTAATATTACACTCTCTCTCATGTGTGTGCATATTGCAAGCAACTCTTTGTTTTTTCCCTCTATATCTCACAAGAAAATGAAGCTAAGTATATCTTAGAAGCCAATTAGCTGGCTAAATAGATTTGGTCTTATAACTTGTATAAAAAAGAAAAGAAAAAAAAGATGAACACAACTAGCTATATTTTCTATATGATTGATGTCCGGTCCAGTAGTAGATCACATCCGTGTTTAATTAGTTATGTTCGATACCAACGCTGCAAAGTAATAAGATAGTTGACCAGTGTTTCTTGTTTGTAGATTTGTGTGGTTTTGGTCGATAATTTCTGAATTGTTTCCTCTCTGTCCCTTATAACGTATTAGACATTGATGAGTGCACGAGTGAGCGAACATGTGGCGGCCACAGTTATTGTGTGAACCAACCTGGCGGCTATGCTTGCCATGACGAGAGATCGAGTAAGGCTAAACTGATCATAACAGCAGGTATAGAACGTTAATCCATAAACATTGTGAAGGTCTTGAGGGGATTAGTACCTTAACTATTTTTTTTATTAAAAGTAATGTATAATTGTTATCAGGATAACAAGATATAACAAGATATAGATGATAATCAGATTATAAAAGTAAACGAGCAGTGTTATAAGTAGATGAAACCAATAACACAGTTATGTTTTTTCTTTGCAGAAATTCCTGAATTTGTTGAATTTGAGATCTCATATCGAAATATGACAATATTAAATATAATTTAAATGTGGTTAAACCGTTCCTAATTATACCAAGACTTTTTGTGAATAAAACCGAATACCTTAAGGGTAGTTAAGTTAGGACAATATCAGTACAATATAGACTCTATGTGTCACGCTTGACGCTGGTCAACATGGTATCAGAGTGGGTCATTTCCAATCACGTCCCAAGTCCAGTGGGCTCGAATTAAATTGAGCATTCGAAAAATTGTTGCATTGGTCCCCGCTGACTTATATGGGCATTCGAAAAATTGTTGCGTTGGCTCCAGCGGAATGTATAACCAAGATTTCGATGTGAATTTCGGACTTGGTTTCACGTGCTAACCTCGAACTTCGGTTGTAAGTGAGGGGACGTGTTGGATTGGATATCCCACATCGAAATATGACAATATTAAATATAACTTAAATGTGGTTAAACCATTCATAATTGTACCGAGACCTTTTATGGATAAAACCCAACACCTTAAAGGTGGTTAAGTTGGGACAATATCGGTACAATATGGACTCCATGTGCCACGTTTGTCGTTGTTCAACAAAATTCAGGGATGAAAACTGTAAAATCTTTCCACTATGTAACAACTCTCATTACAAGACTATAGTTATATATGATAATAACAAAGTTTCGGTACTATCCATTCTCTAGACTCATGCGCTAGATGTTAGAGCTATACTCCATCTTGTTTTACATAGATTTATAACAGAAAGATATACAAGTTCCAGACATGAAATTATTTATTGCTCAACTAACTCACTATGAACACTTGAGAAGCTTGCACCCACCAATCTAACCTCGTGGTATGCAAGATGTATGAAATGAGTTTAAGGGGTGTTTTTGAAGACTTTAAGACATAAAGATCAGCACAAAAGAGTTTGTAAAAAACAGACTTAATCTTAGAGAGAGAATTAACAAAAGCAATTTTTACAACTAAGAAAGACAATGCATGCTTATCCTTTATATAGGCCAAATGAAATGGCCTATGAATGAAGCCAGCACGTCTCAGCCAAGCAAACCAGAACAGTTTTAAACCAGCTTTTAATCTTTGACCAAGTGTTAAAACTTGACAGTCACATAAAGAGTTTGTGTACTCTTTTATAAGAAAATATCTTACCTCAAAAAAGAGATAAGGATGAAGTTTAAAAGATTAAGTTTTAAAAAGAAAACTTATCTTTACTGATTAAGTACTTTTTGATCTAATAAGTGTTTTTAAAACAGTTTGTAGTCTTGAGATATTTTTCTGTGAAAAGCAAAAACTGATCCTAAGACTTCAGGATAGAAAGCTCTTTTGGTATCCTCAATAAAAAAGGTAAAACGTATATGCATACTTTTACATGTGACCATGAGATTTTCATGATGTACTCTTTGATGATCTTCAATGTTCAGGCTTCATTTTGATTTATTCCTCTAATCCATGTTCTATTTATTTTTTAAGATATATCCATATTCATATCCCTTCATATTGTATTACGATTTGATAACTAAATACTAATCTCGCAGTTGCAGTATTGAATTGGATATATAACATTAGAGTAAGCAACTAATTAATGTGAGTTTTTGTGGCTCGTAATATATGCAGGTCTGAGCTCGAGTATTGGACTCCTATTGTTGCTTATTGGTTCATAGTTTGGATACAGATTCCACCAATATACTCTTAGATGAGAAGTACAGAGCCAAAGTTGCTTACTTTGGAACTTCAAGATCAATTGCTATAGACCAAACACACTTGACCACGTCACTTGTACATGGCAATTCGGTTACTTAGACCCCGAGTACTTTCCGTCAAGCCAATTCACAGAGAAGAGTGATGTGTATAGTTTTGGGGTTGTACTCGTTGAACTTCTAACGGGGTAGAAGCCAATTTCTATTTTGAGGTCGGAGGAGGAAGGAAAAAATCTTGCCACATATTTCATTATTTCCATGCACAGAGAACGTTTGTTTGACATTGTAGATGCTCGAGTATTGAAGGAAGGATCGAGAGCCGATATCGAAGCAATGGCTAACCTTGCGAGAAGATGTCTGAATCTTAATGGAATGATGCGCCCTACAATGAGATCACAGCTGAGCTAGAGAGGATTCATAGGCCAGTCATGGTTTCTAATAACGTACCAAACTATGGACATGTTGAATTTGTTAGAGCAGAATCATTCGAGCTATGGGATACTTCAATTTTAGATGTGTGTGAAATCCGAATAGTATTATCTTTCAACAGTAGATGATGAGCAAAATATTTATTCACCTATTTATTTATTTATTTTTTATCTATCGAACATATTTGTGTTCTAGACATTAGTCTTCTTAAGTGCAATTAAACCTGCAAGGTCATTGTTTGTCTCACATTGTCATACCAATTACTGTAAATATTGTATACGTAGCTAACTAAAGTGATTGCATGAACATTTCCATGCAAAGGCTGTAAGGATACGTTTTTATGTAGGGGAATATTTCCACCCGCCCATATTCTAGGAATTTATATTCCCACTGGCCAGCAAGAGAATTAGATATTCCAGCGCCCAAACTTTCTAAGAGAGTATTTCCCAATCACCCAACTTCGCGTTATCTTTCGTTTTTGATTTCTAAAATTGCTCTTATCGTTTTTGGGCCTAAATTAATATTCATTAACTTAATTATAATTAAAACCAATAGGCCAATTTATGCAGCCTGGTTAATAATCTTAGTTGGGAAGGATATATGATTATCTCTCTGTATCTCTTGTGTAGTAAGGAAAACGAAATCTCGTGAATTCGATATTCAAAGTCCATTAAGGATTGAGATTTCTTACTCTTTACAGGTCAGGGGATGTGTTTAGATTGATTAGTATATATAGAAGATTTCTTGACAAAAATAAGCACCCCCTCAACTCTCACACAAATTTGCTTTTAGCAAACTCAACTCTTTTCGCGAGAAAATTCAATGACAGCGAATCTATAATTCTCACCAGACAGAGCGTGAGTGGTTCGACAATTCTCTCTTGTCAGACGACGGCGAACAAAGAACGTTACACCAGAAAGTGTGTGAAGTCTTCGGCGGTCAAAGAAGTCACCTTCAGTGTTCTCAACACATGTCAAGATGATTGTTCTGCGTTGTATCAGATAGGGTGTATAAGACATCGACTTTCATGGCTCTACAACGAGAAACGATTCAAGTCCTAGACCACTAGGCAATAAGTACCAATTCAAGCGAGGTTGGTGCTCTCCTTATTTCAGTCGCTTGTGTAAAAATAAGTCCAGCAACGCAAATCGATGTCGATGTTATGTCCTACGGCAGTGACACGCCTAACACACTTAAAAGAGACAGTTTGTGACATCCCTAAAACACTTGAGAATTAATTCAGCCAAACACTCTCCACACCAGAGAGACTTTCTCTCTTTCTCATCCGACAAAACCAAGCAAATCTGGGCCTCCCACCTTGGCCACCTCTCACTAACGTCGATCTCAACAGCCTCGTTCCCGCCCTTCGTGACATTCAACCTAAGACGGCCTAGCTTGAGCTCCCAAATTTGGTCCAGCTCCACCTCCCAAAGTGATGCTCAGAGGACCTAGCTTGAGCCCAGATCGCATGCGTAGTAGAGATTCTCCTCCACCGTGGACTCGCATGCGATTAATTCACTCTATGTTGTAAATAAATCTTATAAGAAGATAAAATGGTGAAAAGTCTACGAGCCCAATTGGAAATTTGATGTTATCATTGTTATGGCATGACATGCAGAGGTATCCACGGTGCTTTAATGCAATTAGATCTATCATTTGACCTAGTTTATAAACTCGTTTTTATTGGAAGTTTTTGTGCACACCAGTTCACCGTAAATCATGCCAAAAAATTTAAAGTATTAAGAACACTACCAAAAAAAGCACTTAGACGATGAAGCAATTTCGTCGTCTAAGTGACATTTTTAGTCGTCTAAACTCAAAGCAATTTGTTATATGTAACTACCTTATATTTACTTTTTTCTAACAATATTTGTTATCTTCAAGTCATTTTGAAAATATTACGTTGAAAACTGAAAAATTAAAAGAGGAAAGAATTTGAGTACGTAAGAGTTATTTTCTCTCTACATTGTTGTTAAATAGAACAAAAGATTTAACTGAAAGTTAAATATAACTTTAGTATAGGGCACTTGTTGGAAAGCAAAAAGCTATAAATATAGTCAAATATTTAACTTTTTTTTTTTGAAATAGCAACTTTATTGGGGATGCTCTAATATGTATTTACATATCAAATAACATATATTTACTAGTTTATATCTAACTTGAATCCAATACATCACAAAACGTTAGATATATATCCTCCATCGTACTGCAATTTACTATTGTTATCGAGAAAAATAAAAAAATAAAAAATAAAATTATAATATCAAACCAAGTCAAAATTTAATTATACGAGTAGAATCGACTATTGAAAGTAAAATGTAAATCTGAAAATTTTAGAAATTTGAATGATCGTGGTGTAAAATGGATTTTAAACTCTCCCAATCTGATAAAGGGAATTATGAGGTGAGGAGAGCTAGTGAGGGAGAGGTGCACACAAAGATTGAGAGTCTCGATAAAGATGTGCACAAAGAAGAATAGTCGATCGAGTACAGTGCACAGGAAGAGGGAGTAGGGAGAATGAGAGGTGATAGACTTTTGATTTTGTTCTGTTTTGATTGGGTGAAAGACTAGATATTTAGACATACATATAAATTCATAGATAATAAATACATAAGAATTTTTTCCACCCTAAAATTTTAGGTGGGGCCTTTGCCCTACCTGGCCTATGTCTCCTTCTGTCACCGATATGAAGAATTTTCACTCATAGTGAATTAGTGATCGTTCATTGATCTTGTTCCAATGTTCGAGTACTTGCGGCGTTTGATCTCCCCTTCATGAAACGACTCTGATTCACTGCACAATTTTAATATATATATTTAGAGCTCAACGTACCCTAGTGGTCAAAATTTAAGGCCAAATTTAAAATATAAAAAAATTGGATGCAAAAAACTGGACTCCCTTGTGTGCAACTATATGTTTAGAAGCAAGAAAATCCATATTAAGTTTGTATAATTCTCCTCTAAAAGGAAAAAGGTTCCCTTTTGACGGCTCCAATTTTTCCATGAGCGGCCGGGAAACCTAGCATAGCTAGGGTTTGTGTCGTCATTGGTTCGACGACCGGGTTGAGTCTATTGTGTTGGGTCGAGATCCAAAAACTGAGGTAGAAGATGGAGATCCTTTAGTGGAATATTCGTGGAACTAAAGATCCAGCTCTTCGCGACATGATGATTGCAAAGAAACCAGAGATTGTGTTTCTTATGAAGACATTAATGGATAGTGCATCACGATGTGATAATTGGCATTCGAATTTAGGGTTTGATGATGCTCTTATAGTGCCTTATACATAGCAAGGAGGAGGAGGTTTGATGGTGATGTGGTCAAAGGAGATTGATCTACACTTGAGGGATCATAGTCCGAGCTTTGTCGATGCGAATATGAGGGTGAAAGCAGCGCAATGGGACTGGATTTGGATCAAGGGGTTGTATGGTGAGTCGTAACCACAAAATCAGATGAAGACTTATTAGGATCTATTGCTGGCACTTAAAGTCCAAGATGCATCAGATCAATAGATAGTGTTCAGTGATATTAATGAAATTCTCCGCTCTCCAGAGAAATCTGGCGAGCATATCCGGCTTTCTTGGCAAATGAATAACTTTGCAAATTTTTTAACCGATTATATTCTAAAAGATATTGTCTTTATGGGGGCTCATTTTACGTGGCATGACTCTCGTTGTTAAAGCCGGATTGATAGGGCCATAGCGACGAGGGAGCGGAGAAATCAGTTCTTGGCTGAGTAAGTAGTGCATTTACCTCCATCCACTTTAGATCATATCTCGCTACTTATCTCAGTTCGTGAACCCCCTTTAATTGTCTTCTGTAGACGTCAACACTTCTTCTGTTTTGTAACTATGTGGGCTAAGGAGGAGGGGAGTAAGGACATGGTGCATGATGCATGGGATCGGACGCTGACTTATGCTTCTGAAACCTCTCAATACAAATTGAGTAAGAAGATCAAATCTGCAAGGTTTGGTCTGAAGGATTGGACAAAGGTGACATTTGGAGCCCAAAAGGATGAACTGAAGGAGATTCAGAGGAAGCTTGAAGCCTTTAATGATCAGGCCTCTGATCTGAATAGGGTGGAATAAAGAAAGCAACTATAAGATCGGCGGGCATCGTTGTTGACTCAGTGAGCTCTATATTGGAAGCAACAAGCGAAGGATAAACACATGAAGGATGGGGATGAGAACTCTCGATACTTCCATAAGAAGACCATGAACCGAAAACAGAAGAAGCATATTGTAGGATTACTATACAATAATGATGTGTGGCAAGAGACGCCAGATGGAATAGAGTCAGTTGTGGTGGATTACTATTCGGGTTTATTTACCTCAACAAAAATTTAAAAAAGATTAACTCGAATCTTTGACCACCTTTGTGAAGCCCATAGTAAGGGAGGAGATGGGACAGACCTTGATGTGGTCATATAGTGCCGATGAAATCTGAGTCGTGTTATTTAAGATGCATTCGTTGAAAGCTCTGAGCCCGGATGGTATGCCTCCTCTCTTTTTCAAAAGTATTGGGATATTGTTAGGATGTATGTGGTAACTGATGTGAAGGATGTTCTTCACTCAGGTCAGATCTTGTCATCCGTGAACTTCACTAAGATTCGGCTTATCCCGAAGGTTCAGAATCCCAGGAAGATTACTGATTATAGAATGATAACACTATGCAATGTGGTGTATAAGGTTGCAGCAAAGATCCTGACAAATAGATTGAAGCCATTACTACAACATATAATTGATCTTTGTCAGAGTGCCTTTATCCTAGGAAGGTTAATTATTGATAACAAGTTGGTGGCAAATGAGGTGGCTACTTGTGGACGAAGAAGAGAGGGCAAAGTTATCATATGGCATTGAAGCTGGATGTGAGTAAGGCCTATGACTGAATAGAATGACGATACTTGGAGGAAATGATAAAGAAGTTGGGATTTTCATCGGTATGGATAACATGAGTCAGTTTTGTGAGGTATGCTTTCCTAATTAATGGTTATCCAAGGGGTTATGTTACTCATACCCGTGGTCTGCGACAAAATGACCATTTGTCTCCTTATTTGTTCTTGTTGTGTACAGAGAGTCTGTCAACTTTACTATATAGGGCACAATAGATTAAGGCATTAAAAGGGATTTGAGTCTGCCCAAAATCCCCAATTTTGTCCCATTTGTTGTTTGTTAATGATAGTATAATCTTTTCCCAAGTTACTATACAAGCATGCCGCAATGTGAAGGAGGTCTTGAAGGTATATGAAATGACATAAGGTCAGTCTATTAACTACTCAAAAAGCAGTATTTATTTTAGCCAAAATTTAGTTGAGGAGGCTCAAGTGGAGTTTGCAGAGGCATTGGGGATGACACGGGTTCCATATCATGAGCAATATCTCAGCCTGCCTACCCATATTGGGGAAAAAAAGAAAGGAACTTTTGCCTATATCAAAGATCGGTTGGTGGGTTAGAAGGGTTCACTGTTGAGTGGTGCGAGGAGAGAATTGTTAGTAAAGGTGGTGTCTCAGGCATTGCCGAGTTATACTATGAGTTGTTTCGTCATAACGAAGACCATGTGTGAGGAGCTGCAACAGATGTGTGTAAATTTCTTCTGGGGTGATACAGTTGAGAAGCGACAGATACATTGGTGAACTTGGGATGCCATGTATAAGCTCAAGGAACTAGGAGGGCTTGGTTTTAGGAATTTATATGCTTTTAACCTCTCTTTGTTGGCCAAGCATGTATGGCGGATTATGCAGAACCCGGACTCTATTGTGGCCAGAGACTACAAGGCCTGCTACTTCTCCAAAGTTTCGATTTGGGAGGCAAAGGTTGGAGGTTCACCTTCATATACTCGGCGAAGCTATGCATGCCCGAGAGTTTTGGAGAAAGGGTCCCGAAGGCAGGTGAGATATGGAAAGTAAATACAGATTTGGAAGGACCAGTGGCTACCTCGGCCTCCATTCACAATTGAGGAAGAGCTTAGATTTCCTACTACCTTAGATCGAGTATCTCAACTCATTACGCCAAATAATACTTGGAATCATGTGGCCTTACAAAGGTATTTGACCTCAGATGATGTTTCTATTGTGCTTTATATTCAACAGTCACAGAACTTGCTAGGATCAACATTATACCTCGAAAATGGATACAGTTAGTAGTGTCTATCGTTTGGCTCAGGCCCAGATTGTCTTGCCTCACTTGATTATTCATGTCACACCCCTAAATCCAGGGCCGATATTATATTAAAATATAGTTTTAGGATTTGTGATGTGAATAAGAAACTCAAATGATTTCAAATGTTAAGATGTCTGAATAGTACATTTATTGAAAAGTGAAAACGTTAATATTACAATACCGAAGTTTTGAAAATAGCAGTCATTACATTTATTCAATTCAAAATGCAAGTAGAAAATAATTCTTTTATTTAGTGAACTATGGATCCCATCCCAAGCATCATACTCATCACCTGAAAAGAGAAAGGTGTAGCATCATGAGTCACACTGACCCAATAACTACAGTTTACAAGCATATACTAAATTATCTCTAAGAAACATCAAACCGAACAACTAATTCAAAAAGGTGGAATAATCAAAATCGGTTATATTCTCTCAAGCTTATACTTGCGTCTTTATGATATATACATATAGGTATATATAATATACGTTCTTGCAAAAATGCACATCTACTCACAAACACGCCAATACTTTCGAAGTGAATTATTTTGGATTAACTAGTAATTACTAAAAAAAATGATGTGCTTGGTCTCATAATACCAACACACATGTAAAGCCACAACATACTAAGACCACATGCTACAACATGTATACTCCCGGTTTAACACAATTCATTCCTAAGAGTATAATAGTGCACTATATGTAGGGACTAGTCCCTTGACTAACACTCACAATCAAGAAACACTTTGCCAACAATTCACTTAAGCACGAGTTAATTCGTACTTTACACCTCAATCATAACGATCACAAACAAAATCTCATTTAAAAATGATGATCAAACTTAAACACATTTAGATAATTAAAAATTTTAAAGTACAAGAAAAAAATTAGTTATCATCGGTCTAAAAGTTTCATTCGGCAGTAATCTGCTCGAAATCCTCGTTTAGTCCCAAATCAAACATAAGAAGTAAATAATGCAAGTAAGTAATGAACTCAAAGTATAAAAAAAATTATATAAATAAATAGATACAGAAGATAAAATTATTAATCCTTGGACAAAAAGTATCATTCGGCGGTAGTCCACCAGAAATCTTCTATTTGATCTGTTTCATAATTAATCCATATTATGTCCAAATTTGAGAAGTTAGTATGCTATTTCGAAGTATTTTTCAAGAGGAATCCAATGGTAATATTCAAAGGTCTTGTAGGGAGCTCTCAGGTCCAGAAACAAAGATGTTTAGCAACTGTCCAGAAATGGTTACATTATGTATTAAGCTCATTTGTACGGATTAATTAGTTATTGAATCTTAGCCAATGCCATTAAAACTTTCCATATTGATAGTTCAACTCCTAAGCTTTTTATTGATATGAAGAACATTGAATTTGGTTAAGAAATGAGTGAGATAAATATTTCAAGTTAAGAGTACTTTAAGAGTTTTCGAACAAGATTATGAAAAATATTAACAAAACTTGTTTTAGCTTTAGCCATAAATTTCTCAATACTTAACCTTTTAAGTGATTCAAAAGCCAAAATTGAATAAATTTTTGTGTAAAATCTAATTATGTAAAACCATTTGAGGAATTAGAACTTTACCAGAAACAAAAATATTAAGCTACATTAATGCTCATTATTTTCCTTCTATTCTTAGCTATACACTTTGATGTAATCCTAACGATAAAGAAGTATAAAAATGTACTCATGTACTTACTCAAAAATTACAGTAGGTAAATGAGGTGTTTGATTAATTCAAGATGGCCTTCTTGGGAGCAAAAAAAAGAGTTACTAAAATATGCTTAATAGGGAGATTTTTGGTATAGGACTTTAGATATGTTGCATTGCAACTTTGGATGAGTTTCAATCGGTGAAAACTTGGGTTGAAATGGTATGTGATCATATTGGATTAAAGGGGGATGTATATATAGGCCTTGAGAGGAGACATGAGAATTTAATTTACAACCATTTCTATTGACTTTCACAAGACAAGTTGATAAGGAATAACTAGTTACTCTCTAGAGTAAATATTTATTTGTAAAAACAATAGTAATGTTAGAAATCAGATTGAAATGTGTATGTATTTATGTGAATGCAATACGTAATGTGATGTGTGAAGAAAATGTGTGATTCTATTAATAAAGTGTAATATAATACATGTAAAAATGAAAAACACATAAACCAATAATAATTAGCACCAAATATATAAGCATGACCTCTAAAAGTATAAATTGTAATCTTAAAACATAAAGTTCAATTCGGAGAACAAATACAAACAAGGAGAATTTGGTCATTTCGCTAAAATTTCATTTTCGAAAATCGGCTATTTGAAATCAGGATTTTCTTACAATTCTAGCTCGAGTAAAAATATTTTTATTATTTTTACTAACTTGCAGCATGGAATGTTCGCAAATCCAGTTTCGTGGTCTCGAACCAAAGACCAGAGAGTACCTGACTTGAACTTGAGTATCCACGGGACCATTGCTTCACTCCGTTAATGTTTCTCTAAGTCTCATTTTTATATATTGTCTTCACTAGACAATTTGTTATTGAATTTCTAATGGCTCAAAGGTTAAACTAAATTATAGTAATTCTAAATTTAACGAGTCATATAATAATCTAAATTATAATACTAATTTTCAGGGTATTACAGTTCAACATCAGTATGGAGATTTTTGGAAGTGCCTGTGGCTGGCTGGAGTAGAGTCGGCAGCTAGGATGTGCCTCTGGAGAGTATGTCATGGATATTTGCTTACGAGTCCCTGACTATAGGGTCGCCGAGTTGACGTTGAAGGTATTTGCCTTCTATGTGAGTAGGAGGCGGAGATGAAGTGGCACTTGTTTCGAGACTGACTTGTTGTTTAGGTCATCATACATCTCATTACTACAGGTGTGGGTGCGACTGCAGATTCTATTAGAGATTGGATTGTGGCGTGTTCAGTCGATCTTTTCAGAAAGACCTTTGCTCGACTGATTGTGGTTTATTTGGAAGGGCCGAAATTACAAACTGTGGAATCAGAAACATTTTGATGGTTAGACTCTGAGGGTGTTGGCAAGGGCTTGGCATGATCGGTATGTACTCATGCATAAGACTCTAGACCGCCCGGTTAGAGTTTTTCAGACATGGACTAGACCACCATTAGGTCAGTATTGTATCTGCATAGATGGAGCCTTCGATTCCTCTAGATTCAGAGGTGGTATATGCATGATTGTTTGTGATTGGGATGACAGGTTTGTGTTTGCAGCTGCGAGCCGTATAGACAATGTATATTCGGCCTTGACTATTGAGATTGAGTCGGCTTGGAGGGTTATTCATATAGCACATCAAGTGGGATATAATCTAGTTCAGATTAGCTCTGATTGTTTGACTGTGGTTAGGACTGTGGCAGATCCAAGTACAGTGTCTAGCATGTTCCAATAGTCTTGTGAAGACCTTCGACAAGCATTTCGATTATGCCTAGTTCTAGTTTTGTTCATCTAGGCCGAGAGACCAATATAGTTGTAGATAAGCTAACTAAATAGACCATTTAAAATGAGAAGGTATCATATAAGTTCCAGGCCGTACCTAATTTTATGAGGAATCGGTTAGACTGATTTTACTTATCATCCTTCGTAAATAAATTTCTAACGTTTCATATATCAAAAAAAACGCAAGACGCTCCTAGACAACTGGACAAAGGACAACTTGCCTCGGATACGTGTTAAGTATGTGATTGGAGAACGAGCACCATTATAATTGGGTGCTGATTTTCACATATTTACTTAATATACTCGTGTAACATTTTTCCGAAAAGCCATCTCCCCATCCTCTCCTTCCATCTATTTTTCTGATTTAACGGTGATGTAGCAAGAGAAAGCACAAGAGGAGTGCAGATAGTAAACGTGGAAGTGCAAAAATCGGCTCCCTTATAATTTCGTCGTCGTCTTTGCTCTACAGGAGGAGTCGAAGAATCCCCAAATTCGGTCTCCCTCAGTCTTCTTCCTCTGCGATCAATCGCTGACCGGCCCAGTCGCTCCTGCAATTTCTCCGGATAGGTCATTTTTCTTTTTTACATAGCTGAAGCGCACATAATCATCGTTCCGGTATATCCGGGGTTTTTTTAATTTTAGCTGAGCTATGAATCCTTTGATCGGATTGAGTTCTACCATTTGTGTTTGGTCAATTTGACCAAAAAACCTAACTATAATCTGTTGCGGAAAAGTTCTTATTGATTTGGTTTGGAAAGTAGCTTAAGCTGTGTATATGTGGTTTCGCATCGTAGAGCGAGTAATACAGAACTGTGTTGGAGGATTTAAGTTCTCTTGTGGGCTTTTATGATTTGTATTGAAGTTATATGTTGTTCAATTCTGGCCTATCACCATAGAATTTTTAGTCGTAGAAAGTGTTCGATTAGTAGTGAAGGCACAGGAGCAAGCCTGGTCATTTAAAACAAAATCTCTGGAACTATTGAGAATAGCAACCTGAATCATAGAAATGGAATATCTAACAGGACCTAATGTCCATATATGAGTGAAATTACTGAAATAGCATTAAGATTGAGTTCGGTGCAGTGTGCATCATTTTATTTCTTTTCTGCTTTCTCGAGTTGATGGACCCTTAACATATGCTTCCCATTTTTATCCTGAATTGTTCTACTTTGTAGCGATTATTTGAGCAACAGTCGGTATAAATGGCTTCGTTCAGAGCATTCTTGAATAGTCCGGTTGGACCAAAAACTACTCACTTTTGGGGACCTGTTGCGAACTGGGGATTCGTTGCCGCCGTATGCTTCACTACCCTGATTTCCAGATTATATGAATAACTGTGATCATAAAATGGGTTTTGTGCTTTTTTGACTGATGATGATCGTTATGGTTGACTTAACAGGGACTGGCAGATATGCAGAAGCCTCCAGAAAAGATTTCTGGCAACATGACCGCAGGTTGGAAACGATTATATTTAAAGGATGTAACTTGTCTTTGCTGCAGTTTATATAAGCTAGAGTTTCATCTCTCTTACAATTTGGTTCTGCAGCAATGTGTATCTATTCGGCATTGTTTATGAGGTTTGCATGGATGGTACAGCCCCGCAACTACCTACTTTTGGCATGCCATGTCTCAAATGAGACTGTCCAAATGTACCAACTCTCCCGCTGGGCAAGGGCTAACGGGTAAGAAACTGCACTTAATCCAGAAATCGTATTTCCCATTGAAATCTTGAACTGAAGTAAAACCTTATATATATAATTTCTGAAAGTGTAATATTCGAGATAAGAAAGGCCCAAGATGACTAATCATCTCGGTTTCGTAAATTTATCTTAGTTTCTTTGCTTCTGTGCTAGGTACTTGTCCAAGAAGAAGGATGAAGCTGCAACCCAATAACTTGCTGCTGCGTCTGTCATCACTCTTCTTTACTTGTTTCATTTTGTGATTTGATGACCAGTGTGTTCATCCTGTTAAGATTTTCATATAATACTATTTGCCTTTAGGTATTCACTGGGCAGATGAAACTTGTTTTGTAATCTGTTGCGTTTTTCATATCTTAACATCCTTATGTGAAATTATTTGCTTCGAGCCATTTGAAGTGCAATTGAGAAGTACAGACAGATAAGGTTATATATGTCGGGGTTTTGATCAATCAATAGCTCACCTGATATAGAAAGGCTTCAACCACTAACAAGACATGGGCAGATGATTTAAGCAAAGAAAACAAAGTTCCATAGTTCATGACTTGGGCGGTGAGATTGTCTCAGCACAATCTTAAGGGGTTCAAATTATGTTTGGATACTGTCCAAATAACTTTTATTTATACAGTTTTTGGATTGTTATTTTATAATCGACACCACGTAGAATATGATTTACCTCGTAAGGATCATGTGTGTAAATATTTGAATAAATTGGAGATTGTTTGCTTATTAAATTTTGCAAGACAAATAGACGGTTGTTAATATAATGTTAAAATGTACAATAACCGTCTATTTATTTAATAAGTTAGATACTCAAACGATTTCTATTTTAATTTATTTTTTGATGAGTTGATCTTTAACCCATATTCTATAAGATAGATTATCTTGATTATCAAATATTAAACCGAAAATTGTATAAATGAGATTTGTTTGAATGATGTTGTCAAACATTATTTGAACCCGAGTTATTTCCAGGCTTTGCGTCTATGAAATCTCCATAGTTAGGTGCAAGCTATTTTGGTACCTATTTAATTCTACTTTGGACCAAACTTTTTTAGGAACCCAAAATTTCATTCAAAATTTAGCTGTTTCGGAAGCTCAACTCCAATCTGATCAAATACCATATCTGATTCCTTTGATACAGAAAGAAAATTGTACAATAATTGCTAACACACTTTTGTTTGTCATATAAATTAGCATATACTTCCATCTCAATCATAATTCATCGTGAAGATCCTCCCGTTTTAACCTTTTGTTGCTTTTCTTGGATTTTAACTTCTTGCCTCCATGTTCTTCAGAGGCTTCGTTCCCACTTTCTAATTTTGCTTCCTTCTTGTTTCTTTTCTTTTCTTTAGATTTTCTCTTTTTCTCAGGCTGTGTTTCACCATCAATTTCATCAGAAGTCTCGAGTGAAATCTGTTCTTCCTCATTTCCGCTTTCTACTTTCGCTTCCTTCTTGCTTCTTTTCTTCTCTTTAGACTTTTTCTTTTTCATCGGCTGTGTTTCAACATCATCTTCATTAGGAGTCCCAGGTGCAATATGGTCTTCCTGATGCCATCCATCTACTGGGGGATGGGTAACTTTCACTTCTACGAAATAAAAAAGGAAATTTTGCAGCAACTTACAACCAAAATTACTCAGTACAGGAATAAAGAGACAGACCTGACTGAAAAAAAGAGGGAAAAACAAACCTTCATCACAAAAATTTGAATCAATAATAACTTTTGTCAGATGCTGCTTCAGGAATACCTGCACAATTAAACAAGAACATTTCAACAGTGTTAAAACTTAAAACACACAACCACATCACAAAATCAGTTACTACTTGAGTTATTGAGGTTAAACAAGAACATTTATCTAACAATCACATACCGCAGAGAGTAGTTGACGTGTCTTTACATCCCAAATGCGTAGATAGCTATCCAATCCTAGAAGAACCAAAGCACTTAGCATCAGTGAAATATGCAATTATTTGATTCTAAACAGGAACTGATGAACTTCAGTACTAAATTTCCTGCCATTCCGGATACTAGCCAATTCAAGATTCTGAGGGATGTCCCTGAGAAGTGGTAATATTCCTAATGTACTTGCACAGACCAACACATATGCACCCACAGATGAAACTGTAACTGCATTCATGCACTCACCACATGATGCTATGACAGGATATTCTGGATGCCTGGCTATGGATCTTATACTACCTGAGCATTTTCCCAAAAAGCAACCCAGCAACTTTCCTGTAAGAACACAATGCATTAACAAAAAGATAAAGCAGGACAAATAATTCAAAATGATCAAGTCCCGATATTCACTGCATCCTAAGCTATTACCTGTGCGCAAATCTACAGAAGCAAGATCGCCAGATCCATTCCCTATATAGACTGTGTAGCCATCCACATCTTCTGCTACTGCTTTGATAGGGGTCTCCCGGAAGGGAACAGATATGACTGGTCTTCGCTGAGCAGAAATGTCATAGAGACGAACCTGGAGAATAACATATGATGTCAAGGAAGTCCTTCAAGAATGAGCTGCTAAAGAGTAGACGTTCAAGAAACTAAAATCTAAAATAAGTGAATTGCTGTAATCAAGATTGTCTTTCTTATTGTCAATGGGCTTATCATCTCAACAATAAGTGTAAGGATCTTTAACCATTTAAATGCAGAATTACTACTACTCTTCTTAAATACCATTTGTTAGTCGTTCAACTATCTAGTGGAACAAGAACTTCCAAAAACAACTGTAAGCAATGACTACCTCATGGCTGTTAGTGCCAGCCACAAATTTCCGATGATCATCTTTAGTCAGAAACGTGGCAGATGTGAACCATGTTGGGGTAAATATACCAAGGTTGTTCTTAGGAGGCTGCTCAGAAGAAATATCAACAGAAAAAATGTTGGTCATACCAATCGCCAAGGATGATTATATGTTTACTCGAGATGCAATGAGCAAAGATAATAATACTCACAGATTTTGCTGCCCAAAGTTTGACACAATTTTCAAGATCCCAAACATTCATTTCAACACGCTTCCTGAATTTGAACATATAAAGTCACCACTAATCAGACAATAGGCTAGAGATGATGTGTTGATTAATACTAAATAAAATACTTTCAAAGTTTCAATAATAAGTGAACCAACATGAGACATACCCTCCAAATAAAGAATAGCTTTCACTTCCGTCTACTTTTGAACATAAGATCTCACCACCTGAACATACGTTCCATGCTCTTGAAGACCCAGTAGAGGTGACATCTGCAGTTGGTTTAGTCACTTCGAAAGATCTTATGCTTGCATTTCCTTTCGTTGTACATGTGAGTAAAGTACAAGTCCTAACAGCAGTTAAAAACAATAAAATTATTAAGTAACTAAATTCACATAATCAAATTCTCAATGGGTTTAAACTTGTGAATAACTTGGCTTCATCATGTACATGAGAATGTAGCATACAAGCAATCAAACAAAAAAAGAAAATCAACATAAAACATGCTCTTCGTGTTATAGCATACTTGCATATTTGGTATGCTTCCTACATCCTATAGAGTAGGTAGGATATAAGTTGTAGAAGCTAACTTAAGAATGACCAAGAGGTTTATTTAAACACTATTAAAGTTGCAGAAACTAAAACAGGGATTGCATGACTGTGCCACGAATCAATTATGAGAGCACTTCACACATATTACCTAGGAGCTGATTCCAACTTTTGTTTCGCAAATAAGTGCAATCCAGAGACAGGATCCTCTACAGGCTGAACACTCCCATCGGTAACATTGGAGAACGAAAAGCGAAGATCGCCATTGAGAGGATTCAGAACCTCAATCTGTAACACATACAATACCCACAAAAGTAGTCAGCCACCAATGAACTCCGTAGTCAACACAGACACATACTAAAAATCAAAACTTGCAATGATGTAGTACTCACCGACCCATTCCTTCTAGCAACAGCAAGTAACTACAAAAATGACACAACAAAAGTAAGTGTCTTTTTACAAATAACACAGAGAGCAACCCAGTTCAAATCTAAGACCACACAGCTATTAATGGCCATGGGAAAAACATACTGGGTCGAATTTCCGGTCATCCATGGAGGCTGCCAGCACGCATTTGGAAGCATCCGGGTCGCCCCATCTCTCAACCATCTTAGCAGCTCCACCTTGCTTACTCCGAGCTTCGGTAACTATTGCCCCACCAAAAGAATTCGACTTTTTTAAGATTGATTTTACTTGAATTAACAGCTGATGGGTTTCAGTGATCTACGAAATTGGAGAGTGTACCTTTTATGAGACCAAGCTCGTCGAAGGTTAAGGCCCGGAGTGGAGGGCATCCTGGGCACTCGAGAGTGGTGGTGCGAGGCATGTTGCCGACTCTGGTTTGGTTCAGACGCGGTGAAGAGGAAGAGAAGCAGAGAAAGCCTTAAACCCTAATGATCCAAGTTTTCAGCTATCACAAATTGTAATTTTAATCCCATTATTTTTAATAATTCTGTTTGTGCCCCCACATACTTCTGTAATTCTTTCACGCATTCTTGCCCAAATTTTAGTTAGAGCGTCCCAACGTAATAGTTAAATTATTTAAATCCTAATAATAAAGTCAAATTTATTAATTATATTTATAAAAAATTAAAAAATAGGAATTTAATAGAGAATTTAACTTATCTTTCTTTTAAAGTTAAATTTTCTCTTAAATATAACTAAAATTTTTAACAAAAAGTGATATTTAACTTATTTTTAGGATTTTTATAGTTAGAAGGTGGTATTGAGATATTAGTCAAATTTAACTTTAAATTTGAATTACCAAGACTATTGGAGATGCTCTTACTTTTTGTTCCAACTGTTCTTGTTATCTTCAAGTCATTTTGAAAATATTACTTTAAAAACTGAAAAATTAAAAGAGAGAAACATTTGACTAAGAGTTATTTTTCTGTCAATTGTTGTTAAATATGACAAAAGATTTAACTAAAATTTAAATATAGTAAAATCTCGATAATTTAATACTCGATTAATTAATAACTTCGTTAAAATAATATTTTTTATCGGTCCTGACTTTGGGACAATGCGATAAATTAATAATTCGCTAAATTTATAAAATAAAAAATTCCAAATGGTCACCCAACTATTTCAAGATAGATACTTTAGTAGCTGTCGTTTGACATATATCAAAATTGTCACTCAACTTCGATATTTGTCTATCAATTTTGTCGCTATGTCTATTTTAGAAGTTATATACTTGACCTATGAATGGTAAAAATGTCTTTATTTCCTGTACATTGATATATTTACAATAATGTCATTATTAAAAGTTAAAAAAAATTACAAAATTTGCAATATATATATATATATATATATATATATCTCTCTTCCCGCAAAAATAACAATAGCAGAGACGACGTCTCTACCACCTCCAATCGAGCCCTTCCGCCGTCAACCTCGGGCCTCGACTCGCGCAGCATAGTCTTACCCATGGCTTTGACTCGCGCACAGTAGCCTCACGGCTATTTGGCATGACGCAGTCTCGGAAGCCATACCTCGGTTTTCATGACGTTGCCTCCTCTGACGCTCATCACCATTATGCACACCAACCTCGCCTTAGGCTTACCTCGAGCTGCTCCACCATGACCCCTGACCTCGCCTCGCTCGTTGACTCGCTGCCACTGCTACCAGATCTAGCGTCACTCTCACTCGGCATCGCACCATCAGCCACCAATAATGGTCGCCTCTGCCGACGGTTATTGTACTCCAATTCTTGCATTAAAGCCTAGTTGGACATCGCTTCAATCAAGGTGTCATCAGCGCTCGTCTACATGGTCTTAAAAAAGTTCAACAACGTCGTCACTTTGGTTCCCTCATTTTTTTGGATGGTGGGTGCCTGGATTAGATTACTTTGGGTATCCATATGATTAATCTGGTGCCCAAAATAATTGAAAAAGAAAAAAAATATTTGAAAAGACGAAAATATCCTCCAAAAATAACAGAATATTCCATGAGTTAACGTCCGTTGAGAACGGGTGATCATTTTGATATATGGAGACTAAATTTGAGTGACTATTTTGATATATGTCAAACGATAATTACTAAAGTGTCTATCTTGACATAGTTGGGTGACCATTTGAGTAATTTTTTCTTTATAAAGTAATAGAAATTCGAGAATTTATATAGATCACATGCAATATATATAAATTAATAATGCCTTAATACATATAATTAAATATTTATTTTATGATGACTTTATAAAAAATGACTCAAATATGACTTGTTGATTATTTATTTATTTATTTATTTTGAAAAAAAGATGGAACTGAGACCAAGCATAGCACTTGCAGGCTCCTTCCCACTACTATTATTAATGATAGTATCTAGTAGCTACATTCCACATAGCGAGCTAGCATATGTTAATTCCTCACAAGGGAGGATTAACTAGATGGTTAAACAACATATACTCCCGAGTACACAATTTTGATTACACATATCCTCGTGACTTGTTGCTTCTTGATTGATGTCACATTGAACCTCATCTTGGAGTTTTCTTGACATGATATAAATTTCTATTGTACATTGAACACTATAATATGGTATAAATTTATGGTCTTATCATAGTACATTCAATAATATAACACAATAAATTGAAAAATAATATACATTGAATAAGATACAGCAATAATAATTTTTAAATTAATAAGTTATTAATTAATCAATACATTAATAAATTATTATTTTATCAATTAATTAATATTTCGCTAAATTAATAAAATTTTCTAATCCTGAGACTATTAATTTATAGAAGTTTAACTATATAACTTTAATATAGGGCATCTATTAAAAAGCAAAAAGTTATAAATATAGTAAAATATTTAACTTTCTTTTAAAATAGCAACTCTATTGGGTGCTCTTATCGCCCAATTTTCTGTCTACAATATTTTATAGTCCATGGTAGCAATACTCCAGTGACAAACTATTTGCCAAAGAAGGTGGTTCCTGCATTGTATACCCTAAACACTAGGTTAAGGATGAATCAAAGAGTTTGATAATTTGGTTAAGTGGTTATTGTTTAACGAAAAGAATATATCATTAAAGCGACCTTCAAGGTCTGAATAGTACAAATAACTGACAAACAATTCTAGCTCTAATTAAGATAAAAGAGTCCTATCAGAGAAGAAATATTCTTTTAAACGCCAAGCTCAACTATGTCGAACTTACTTGCATCTGTCCAGGACGAGGACAAACATCTAGATATGAAGATGAACATACCCATGAGCACTCAATTATGGTAGGTATGTCATCATCAATGAAAATTACAATCCAAAAAAGATGCAAGCAAACCGACATAGTCACTTGTTAGTGTCAGTTTTCTTGCTCAAAACAGAAGGGCTAGGAGTCGTTATCTGCAATAAAGCACAAAAAAGGGCCCAAGGCCTAAACTCAACCCCTTGAGCCCAAGAGTTGGACAAGCTCTCCCAGCCAATCCCGCGGCCAAGAGCTTCAAAATCAAGAAGTCGAACGGCTGCTTCTGCAACACCGTTGTCATGCCCATGGCCGTCAACGACCCAGCTGTCGCCATCTACACTACCAATACCATGCCCATCGCCAATGCCTAGAAAGTTATTTCAAGCAAGAGACAATCCAAGATAAGTACCAATAACCTTCACACGGGCACGACCTGGTCTCTATCGATCACCTAGAATAGAAGGAACACAAGGATGGACGAGTCGACCACATCAGAGAAAAGGAGTGCAGGGAAGAACTCTAACATGAGTATACCAGAAAGAAGCTCCGCCTGCTACAAGACATTGGATGTCGACGGAGGCCGACTCCAGAAGAAAGGAAGGGAGGAGTGATGCCGCCATGACATCAAACTCGGGGATTTGCTCAAACTAGGAGACAACACCATGGTTTCTCTCGACAAGGACAAGACTAGGGTTTTTAGTCTATTAACCAAAGTGGTTACTGTTTAACATAGGAGGGAAGATGTTTTATCACTTTTATGCATATAAATCGCCTGTAATTTTTCGTTTTCTTTCTATACAAAACCATGCACTCGTACCATTGTCATTGCACTCTCAAAAGTATATTCATTATTCATAAGACAAAAACGTGCTCATATAGGCCACTTTAGGTCTTTAGGGTCCGTTTGGCCTTGCGTTTCTGGAAAAAAGGGCTTATATTGAACTTTATATCATAATTTTGAGTTTGGTTAAACTCAAAAAATCACGTTATAATTAATTTGAAGACGAAAAAACGTGGAATTAGAAAAGCAGGTGTAACCTTGCTTTCTTAAAACTCGGTTTTCTAAAATATAGCGGAGCCGCGCGACAGTTGAAATTCTAGAAGCAAGTACCTTTTCTTTTCTTAGATGTTGGCCTGTACAACCCCAAACCTTCTTTTGTCTAATTTTGTCTTCTTCGAAGAGTCCAATTGTATAGATGCGGCACTTTCTAGAACTATTGTCCACAGTCTCCTCTTTTTTTCAATTTCAGGTGACTTTCTTCTTCTTTCATTTGTGCCGCAAAAACCAGTTAACGGCTTCACGAGGGTCGTCACTCGTCAGCTGTTGCTTCCCCTCGTGATTCATTAATATATGGGTCGTAGTTGTTTCTCCACAAAAAATTTCATTCCATTGGCTACGTGGCTAATGATGGGCAAGCCATCTCTTCTTCAATCCCCAATTTTTATTTGCAATCTTGATAGTGGTGTTTATTAATTTGGATCAATTCACTTTACTGATGTCTTGATTCTCAGTTTTTTCTTCTATATAGGTCTTGATTTTCAGTTGCAGTTCATTATCTTTTTGGGCATTCAACGTTTATCACTTTGCAGACTCCACAATATCTAGTTCATCACCAAACACTTAAATACTATATTTGATGATTATATTAATTTAAAATTAAATTAACCAAACACTTAATTGAATTTTTTTAAAGTTGATTATTTTCACAATTGAGTTTTCTCAACCTGACTAAACCTTAATAAGATACCCTAAAACAATTATCAAAACAAATGCATAGGTGAATTATTGTCTCAAAAGTCTTCCCCATGTTATACCTAGAATTATCTACAATATTACATTTCATAATCTCCTAAGAGTATCCGTATCGTGATGTGTTTTGCTCGATCAGGTGGTGGACTCAGGTGGGAGCTGCTCGAGCAGAGGGAAACCTATAATGCAGCGGAAAGCTTCGGAGCGACGATCGCTCGTTGACAGCGAGCTTGAGCAACCGCTCGAACAAACTTTGCTCCGGCTTGTGATCGAGCGTTTGGCGGAATCCTCTCCCATTTGGGTGACGCCAAGCGAGTAGTTTCATTTATTTATTTCAAGAGCATGCATTATTACAAAGTAAAATGTAAAAGTGACGCACGAATGAAAAATGGCCACGTGTCAAATATGTCTGCCTTTAAATCACCAACGGTTCACTAGATCTGAACCGTTGGTTTTGAATCCAAATTTTGATCATGCAGTTTAGATTTAAACACAACGGTTACTAAACTTTTCAATGACAAGAAACGGGAATAAACAAGCAAATTGCCAAATAATTGCAACAAAAAATCCTTAAAATGGCAAAAAACACCATAATTTTTTTTCTTCATATAAATACAATTTCATTTTATTTACAGCTCACACCAATTTTTGCACAACAAATTTCACATCCGCTTCCATCTTTTCTCTTATTTTCTTGAGCATTTTTTCCAAAAAAATTGGCACCCATTGGCTTCCTTATGAAAATTTACAAATGTGCATCTCTTTCGCATGTCATAGCGTTGATGAATACAATGACAACAAACAAAAGAGAAACAAATTGTGGGAGACAATTTATGCCGATTATTTGCTAAATTGGGAGCCAACACAAGGTGAATCTACTCTAAAGGAGTCTAGGACTGAAGTCGAACTTTCGTCTCACTACAATAAGTTCAAGTTACTTTTGTAAAAATATGGCGAATGTTTGCATGATGCACGGATGCATATAGCTAGCGACACTTCGCATATGGATGATGTAAGTTTCTATTTTTTTTATTATATGATATAAATTTTATTTGATTATATGAAATAAATTATGTAATTGAACACCGGAATTTCATAGCCGTGATCGCAGGTATGCACGCGCTCCGGACGACCGAACCGGTCCATCAACACCATGAGCTCCGAGCTCATGGTGTTGATGGATCGGTTCGATTTCGAAGGGATGCTCAAGGCGGTGGAGAGATTTAAAGTGACGTACATGCCGGTATCGCCGCCGGTGATCGTCGCTCTGGCCAAGTCCGAGCTGCGCTCAAGACACTCGGATGCGGCGGTGCTCCTCTCGGCAAAGAAGTCGCCTTAAGATTCCATCAAAGGTTTCCCGACGTCGAAATTCTCCAGGTATGAAAATAATTAATTTTAAAAAACTTGATCAAAATCCCGATTACAAATGTTAAAGACTTTTTTTAACTTATGCTAGTACAGTTTAATCATATATTAGACTAATGACTTTAGTATTACAAAGCTCTAAACTTTGGTGCTTAAATACGAGAACTACACATCATTTGTTTAACGATAATTTTAAGACTAAATAGAATTGTAATCAGTAATGACTTCCCTTAATGTTCTACTTGATTATATAAGTAATTATTTTGTATGACTTCTTGCGGGTTCTAGATTACTAGTCTTGGCGATGACAGAGTAAAAATTGAAATTGAGAGGTTTTGGGATAAGAACTGTGATGGAGTAACTTTCTTTTGTAATAGTCAAAGTGCTTGAATGATGGTGTTGTTGTTTCGTTTAGGGATATGGTATGACTGAAACTGGAGGAGGGGCTACGAGGATGATAGGCCCTGAAGAGGCGAAGCAGTATGCTTCTGTACGGCGGTTAGCTGAAAACATGGAAGCTAAGATCGTCGACCTGGAAATTGGAAAGGCATTGCCTCCTGGTCAGAGGGGTGAGCTGTGGTTGCGTGGTCCGACAATAATGAAAGGTAAAGGAGCCGAAGATGTTCATGAATGTATGTCAATTGTTGGACCTTTTCTAACCATTTTGATGTCTGCAGGTTATGTAGGAGATGACAAGGCAACTGCTGAGACCTTGACTAAAGATGGTTGGTTAAAGACTCGTGATCTTTTTTGTTTTGACGATGAGGGGTCATGTACATTGTTGACAGGTTAAAGGAATTGATATAATACAAGGCTTATCAGGTGATTTGAAGTGACTTCTTCTCTACTGTTACTTTTTCAGAAATTGGTTGTAATTGTCATTTTATTAGTCCCCCCGAGTAATGTTGTATGTCTCGAACAAATTGCAGGTACCGCCAGCGGAGTTGGAACATATACTTCAATCGCATCCAGACATTGCTGATGTTGCTGTGATTCCGTATGTATACGATGACAATAGTCTTTGATTGAAAGTTTGCTGGTTTATTTTCATGCTTTATTGCAGTAGTCTAGCAGTTGTTCACTGTCATCTTTCTGTTAACTAGTCCTTATATCCGCCTATTGCTACTGATGCAGGTACCCTGATGAAGATGCAGGGGAAATTCCCATGGCCTATGTTGTCAGAAAACCGGGAAGCAATATCTCTGAGGCTGTAGTAATGGATTTTGTGGCAAAAAAAGTATGCTCCTGAACACCTGTTAAAATAATCTCTCATTAGTCTTCTCATCCATAATCTGTACTTCCAATTGTTAGAGGCAAATTTCGTTTGGCTCACTTTCATGCTCTAACCGAGTTTATTCTATTTACAGGTTGCTCCATACAAGAAGATTCAACGCGTATCATTCATCAACTCAATTCCAAAATCTCCAGCAGGGAAAATCTTGAGAAGGGAGTCACTCTTGCTTTATCTAGTCGCTCATCCAAACTATGATTCTTTTATTCAGAGGAAGAGAGATCGTGTCTTTTGCGAGAATAGCTCACTTATGCAGATAAGTCGTTCATATTCTTTAGCACGTAAAACACATGTGGTGAGATTCTGATTGGAGTTCTACCATGTAAGCCTACTGTAAAAATTACAGATTGTTTAGATTAAATGTATATCTGAGCATCTTTGTATGATACGTTTGAAATCTTTACGAAAGACCCTGTTTTCCCTCCTTTTCTTTTCTTCCCTTTATTGTAGAATCACAAACCTAACTTCCCACTCCCCGGACCGTTAGGTTTGTGTGTCTATTGTAACTCCAACCAGTCAACAAGCCACTCAAAAGTCTAGGGATCTCCCAACTTTAAGATTTCTGTTGCTCTGTTTTTGGCAAGGTGGCCTGTCATTTTGATCCCCCACAGGCTTAAATGATGCATTTAAAAGTAGGGAAGCTTGTTACCCTTGGCTATATCTAGTTCTTCATAAACAAATTGAAGAACAGTCTCTGATATAAGATATTAGTGAAGCAAGAGATTGTCACAGAAAGAGAAGCTTTGGTTGGCCTACATGTGAATTTTGTGAATCTCCTAGAGTCCTGGAGATTTTAATGCTTTTGAAAATGAAAACAGTGTCCAATATTATAGTGGTCTACGAGTTTTGGGTCTGCTTTGGCATCTTGGACGATGATGATCATTTTTTCCTTTGTAGATCAGATATGTCTGGGTTTTGCCTTATGCACAAGTACTGTGACTGGCAGTTGCAGAAAGCTTTATGAACACTCTTCAACATTGCATACTAACTTACATTTGAATTAAGGAACAAACTGGCTTTTGGATTCAAGTTCTTCTCTAATCTTCACAGGAAGACACTTTAAAAGGGCACACTCATACAATTTTTTCAATAACCAAAGTCTAATCATTCAGCTCCCTTCACCTTATGGCTTTCCCAGTATCACAAGAAACCATAATTCCACTGATAGACACATCGGAAACACCGATACAAGCAAAACCAGACGATGATCCCCTTCTTGATCAGACTCTCTACCGCTTCGAGATCTTTCTCAGGCTCTTGGGCTTCTGTCAGTACTCTTTTTGGAGTTTCAGTCTCTCATGGCTCGTATTCCTTCTTGTTGGTGTTGTGCTGCCAGTGCTACTTATATTGAGCTTTCATTGTGCCAATAGTATTAAGTATCAGATCAAAAGTTTTGAGCTTGAGGTTCTGGTTTGCGAGTCTCTTGTGGCTGCAGTTTCTCTACTTTGCATTTCACACAACCTACGCAAGTATGGAGTAAGAAAGTTCTTGTTTGTGGATAGGTACCATGGCCATATGTCTCAGTTCCATGATGAATACATACAAAAGATCAATGTGAGTCTTAGAATATACCCACATCTCCTTCTTGCTTTTATTTCTTGTGAAGATTTTTTTGCTTATAGTAATAGTATTGTTACTTGTGTATGGTCATTTAAAGTTGGTTTAATAGTGCAGAAAACGGAACTAACACAAGTACTCCTTTTGCTAGTTCTTAGAGTGATTTCCTTCATTTTAGCATGCAGTTTGAGTAGTCCTTAGATCTAAACTACTAAATAACTCCCTAAGATGACAGTTTGCAAAAATTTCAGTTGATTTGATATCTAGTAGCTACTTTGGTAGGGAAAGTTGTATCGTTTGGTTTGTCTCAATAACAAGATTGTACTCACGCCTCTTCAGGATTTCTTTCACTTGCTGGCTGTGTGGTTATTACCTCTGTTCCTTCTCAAAACTGCTCGTGAAGTGACTCGAGTTGTCTACGATCACCAAGATTCATGGTGGAAATCTGGTGCCGTATTACTTGCCTTTCTTCTGTCCTGGATGTATTCAAATATTGTTTTCCTATCAGGCAGTTGTCTGTTCAATTTGGTTTGCAATTTGCAAGTGATACACTTTGAGAACTATGGGAAGCTCTTGGAAATGGATATAGATGTTTCATCATATATCGATGAACACATTCGCCTAACGCATCATCTATCAAAGATCAGTCACAGATTCCGAATATATCTTCTACTTGAACTCTTAGTAGTCACAGCTAGCCAGTTTGTGGCTCTACTGGAGACCACAGAAAACAGTAGAATCATCAATCTCATCAATGGAGGAGATTTCATAGTAAGTTCATGACAATGTGTTTCTTACATTACATGTGTCTCATCAAACACTAAACCTTACTGCTTGGCGCGCTCTAACCATGGCAGGTCTCCTCTATAGTTGAGCTTGTTGGGATAATCATATGCCTACAAGCAGCTGCAAAGATCTCACATAGAGCTCAAGGGCTCCCACCCGTAACTAGCAGATGGCATGCTTCGGTGACATGCAGCTCCGGTGATGCTTCTCAGTTGGGAACTGATCATGATACAGAAAACGTGGAGATTCGTTATCCAGCTGGTTCATTACCCATGAACTACTCAGAAACCGATCTGGATTCCGTTGATTATGTACCAATGCCTACAAACACACAATTGGCTTCGTACATGTCCTTGTATCACAAACGAGAAGCTTTTGGTATGTCCACTAAAGACTACTGCTACTACTGCAATTATGCAAATTCACCTCAGTTCATCTCAACTCGTTTGGCAGACGATAACAGTTTTGAACTTAGACTTTGTGCACCTGATTTATAGTTTAACAGGTAGTAATTTTTTCTTGCCTTTTCAGTTACTTACATGCAGTCCAATCCTGGAGGGGTCACTATATATGGATGGAGGATTGATCGAACGCTCATCAACACCATCTTCTTTATTGAGCTCTCACTCGTTCTTTTCGTGCTTGGGAAGACGATAACCTTCACTACTATATGATTCAGGACTCTGTTTGGTATGGCATATATAGCCGGCATTTTGAGGATCAATAACATATGACCGCACTTTGTAATAATCTGTAATGTCTGCAACTGCACTTTAGAGAAAGAAAGAGCAATGGAAGAAAGAGTGAGGAAGAAAGTTGTGTACTTCTAATAGTCTATGATGTCTGGCACTGTAATTCAGCGAAGAAAAACTAGTTTAATTGATTTCAAAATGACAAAAGTTCTTCACAAATGTATAGAACTCGCCGAACAATTTTATTACTCGGCTCCCAAACGTCATCTGCAGTGTGTATAAACACTGGCACATCCGAGATAGGAGTCATAGGACCGTGCACAAATGGGATATAAATTCCTAGACAGATACTAATTCTCTAGACAGATGGATCAAACTATAGAAATCCTTCTCAACTGCGCAGAACTTGTTGAAGCACTTTCGTTACTCAGCTCTTTGGCATGAACGCCTCATCTACCATGTATACGATCATTGCCATCTGAAATAAGATCGAACACAAATGACTAGTTCTTGGATGCTTCGTCTGATTGTTCATCGAATCGCTTTTGTTACGCATAAAATACATAAAAAAGGCTTTAGTGTCAATTTGATACCCTAAGCCCTAGATAATTTGCTAGCCATCCCTTAAACTTGTGCTGTTAATTTGCTAACCTAGGTTGTATTCGGTAAGTTCTAAAAAGTTAAGGTAGCAAAATGGCAGAAATTAATTCTAAGGTGAACGCTATTCAAACAATGATCACATGGAAAATTTCACATATCATTCATCCGATCGTCACAGCCATACAGCATCACTGATGTGCAATCTGAGCAGAGGAAAACACAGCTTTCAAATGGGACTCGCACATGACAGAACCTTTCCGGTCCAAATGTTCACCAGAATCCGTCGCAACAACTTAAACTTGAAATCAAGAACAGCTTCAGATGCTACTTAGGCTAAAAGGAGGCCCTGTTAGGCAAAAGTAATGAAAGTACTGAATGCTGTACGTTATACTTTTGTATCAGATTCTACTTAATATCACACAGAAGACGGGGGAAAGTAGACGAACATAAATTACTCTTGCAAAATCTGACATTGATACCTACTTTATGTTTAAATACCTATCAATGAACAATAGAACAGCATTCCTTAGAGTGATACTTGTATGTTATTATTACAAAGATGAAAGGCATCAATCCTCCAGGCCAAGTGGTGCATGCCAGCAAGACTCTGCATTGCCAGAGCAAGGTCATTCCTAAACCAAGGAAGCAGGTTGGTAGAAGTCAAAAGTAAAAAGAAACCGAAGGAAGATCAAGAAATTCAGGAGTTGAACCTCATTTGAAGGTACTCAAAGAATATAAGAGTAGGCTAGCCTCCCATCAGGAATAAGCTTGACAACATCTCATATATTGATCAATATTTCCAGAAAAGTCTGAAACAGTACATGATACAAACCTAGCATCATGAACTGACATATCATAGAAAACAAGTTGATCACAACACATGAGCCGAGTCAACCAATGATTACATTCAAGACCACATGAGTACTGAAAAAACTTACTCTTGCAAAACCAAGTCTGAAATGCAGTATAGCATCCTCCCTCTTTTCAGGCCCAGAATCACTTGCAAACAAAGTATAAACACGAATAAAGAGTAAATAAGGGTATGTGAGAATAAAACACAGAATAATGGGAATATGAAATCCAATATATACTCAAAATTCTAAAGATACACTTGGATGAAACATGGAATTGATTTTATGGAATAGAATTTTGAGTTTTACTCTTCTTCTCAACAATACTCCACACCTTTATATAGGCAGATGGTGCAGCCTTTCCATTCCACTGGTGCCTATAAACAGGTTAGCCAACTTCAAAAGCTAATCCACGTCAGAGATTAATGCCTTCTTCGACACACCCTTTCCAGATGCTCCTTTTCCTGACGTTGCCTGAGCACCATGTACCTTTCATGCACATTAGGAGAAGGCACAAAAGGTCTGGGTTCAGGATAGTCCTTAAACCAGTCATGGCTAAGGGCATCATCCACTGTTATCCGCTTCTCAGGGTCATATGTCAAGAGTTTTGTCAACAAATCCAACCCTGAAGCAGAGAGCATTGGGGATCCTGTGAAACACGTCCCAGCAAATTTTTTGCGCAAAAGGTTCTCTCGCTGTTTAACCTGAATATTTTTGAACCCTGGCAATTTGGACACCCCACGCCACTCTGTCTCGTTTGGTGTGCCAAGAGTTCTGAAAATCTTGTCAAGCTGCTCAAATTCAGTTTTTCCTTGAAATAGTGCTTCCTTAGCCAGCAGTTCAGCCATAATGCATCCAACTGACCACATATCAATAGCTGTAGAGTACTGCTTCTGACCTAATAGCAGTTCAGGTGCTCTGTACCATAGAGTGACTACAAGAGAAGTATACGGCTTCAAGGGACTACCGTACTGGCGTGACAACCCAAAGTCGCACACTTTCAATTCACCATCCTTGTTCAAAAGAAGATTTGATGTTTTCAGATCTCTGTGAAGAACCCAATTGTCATGAAGGTACTTTAGACCCTTCAAAAGGCTTTTCATCAAGTATTTGACTTCACCTATACTGAATGGCTGCTTAGCTGCTTCCAAAAGTAGCTTGAGCTCATATTCCATATACTCCATAACCATAAAAATATCATCACCATTGCTCGCAACAACTTCCTTCACACCTACAATGGAAGGGTGATGAGAAGACAGAAGAATGTTTATTTCTCTCAAGGATGTAATTGGGAAACCTTCATTGGACTTGTCCATCTTCACCTTCTTAATGGCTACAATTTCTCCAGTTTGATTATCTCTGGCTCTGTAGACAACACCATAAGTGCCTTCACCCAGCATACCGTCTAGCTTAGTATACTCGTCCACATTTCTGCAACCCAGAAGCATGTTTGTACTCCTTCCTCCAGGCAATGCAGGCTCTTCAATCCGAGATAGATCTTCATCATCCTCTGAATCAGGATACAGCTGGTCGCTGCCTTCATTCCCGCCAATCTCTTCTTCACTGCCAGCGTAGCTTTCTTCATCAAAGCTAGAAGATCTACTACGATTCACAACTGAGTCTTCTCTTTGGATTTCACCACTTTCTGGAGAGCTGCAGCGGTCATCATCCATTGGAGAATCAGCATCAAAGGCCCATCTTGAGCATGAGATTCTACTCTGATCTTTGTCATCCTGATTACTTTGTGCATCGTAATGGAGATGTAGACCAGGCAAATCCGCCGGAACTTCCATTTCACATAACACCAGCAACCCATCAGCCACAGAAGGCTCAGCATTAGACACCTCCACACCCGGAGACTGGACCTCCAAATCAGGAGACTTTGAATTTGAAACAATTTTAGCAGGCTGAGGAGATGCAGGAGCAACGACTTTAATAACTCCACTCATCGATGATATCCTCACCTTCTTCTCTTCTGTTTCACTCGCCATAGGAGATTTCCTCTTCTTCTCTGCCACTGGAATTCCACAGCTCCTGGCTTCAGAAATCTCCACTACATCAGACCGAACATGAACCTCACAAGATGACCTCTTCAGTGGAGAATCAGCAGAGACTGCATAAATTCCATTCTTCGACGACACCCTTGATTTCTTCTCTTCTTTATCCCATATAATAGGTGAAAACTTCCTCTTCTTCTCTGGATGAGACTCGACCACCCCTCCAAGGTGTGGAGCTGCTCTTCCATTTTCAACCCACCTTCTCGAATTACGCAATTCATCCCCACATTTGACACCAGAAACACCATTTCTATAATACTCAGAATCTCTTTTGGAGTATTTAGGAGAATCTCTCCTTCTAAAAACATCAACACGCCCTGTCGCCATATGATTAATAACCAGAGCTCCTCTTAGTCACAAGATCAAACTCAACAATCAAAAAACAAATCACAAACCCCCCAAACAGTGTTCAAATCCAACCCCAATTTCAAAACCTAAACCTAAAAATTCAATCTTTCTTTCCCGCAATCCTAGATCAATCAGCAGATAATACACAGGAAAAGATATCGGATCACAAAATTCAAATGGAAATCTTCAACATCAACAGGGAAAAATGAAATTAAAAATTGAGGCGATTTGATGAGCGAAGAAAACCCTAGACTTCGGTTTTTGATGGAGCTGTGAGAAATTCACAGGTATCGGAAGGCCTTACCGGAATCTGAGCCCGCCGGTGACAAAAGCGCAGGAGATCGTGGAAGGGTTTCGTCTTCGCTCTAAGCTCAAGAGAGAGAAAGGGAAGGCGCTTAATGGTGGGTTTGGGGTCGGCGGCGGAATATAAAAGATAATTTGGTAAAATAGAAAATATAAAAAAAAATTGGTGTCGGTTTAAGAGTTTCCGTGGTTTCTGTTGGTTTCCTAACCGCGGTATGGTCCCACATGTGGGCCTTAAGAAGTGTTTCTGGGCCTAACCGAGATGTAGGCCCAACTTATTTTTATTTTATGTTTCAAATGGTTTTAATGACACTGCGTCTTGTGAGAGACTAGGTAAGGAGCACCCGCCTCAGGGCGCGGGGATTAAAATTGTATGTGTGTGTGGTTTTTTGTATGTATAGTGCAACAGCAATGAGAGATAATTCACATAGATTAGATTAAGTAGCGGTACGTTTACATAGTTGTACTATCTTTACATGTGCATACTATGAGACTCTACACTGTTATAGTTACAAAAAAGTGGTCTCATTCGTCTTAGGAGTGTTGCTCGCTTTTCTGCTTCTTGAGCCAAAATATCAACCGCACAACGCGCTATTGTCGCTCCAAAAGTGCGACTGCATCATTGATGGTTTGAGCAACATCAATAAATTGGACCAATCATAATCACCAAAATTAGAAAGGACATTGATCAGAGAAAACTTATAAAAAGAGGTATTTGATCACTAATCCAGCAAAAACAACACTATAGTTTTCCTCGCATTTTTTATGTAGTTACTGGTCAGTTGAAGTACGGACTCTAAAAATTAGAATCTAATTTTAATTTCATCAACCCAAAATAATAAAGTGTCAATAATGAGTGACACAAAAACAAATCAACTTAATTGGATAGGAAAAAATTTAGAGCCTAATCGAAAATGATAATATGAGCTTAATTAATCCAAATTCATAAATTTCTTTTAAAAAATAATAATAATAAAGCCTGATAGTTCATGGAAAACTGGTTTAAAGTCTTGCGACATGCTAATTTAGCAGTTTGATGATTAGTGCATATAAGCCTCTTAAATGGATCCCTAAAATCTGTTTCATAAATCAAACAATGTGATAACTTATATTGATGACAGAGGCCCGGAATGCTAGATTTACGGTTGATAGCGTGAAATGAATCACTTTCCTTAGTCTCATTCATACTTGAGAAAAATAGATGGACCAAAAAGAAATTGAGAAAATAACAGTCTATATGGATGGAAAAATGAAGGTGGAGCATTTGGTTTCATGACTAATGAAATGTAATGACTTGTGACTCCGTCACAGTGAGATTTTCGAACTTTTTGTATTAAACTTAGGTAAGGATCGGTGTGAAGTAAAAATGTAAAATGACGCAACGCATATGATCTATATTTTGAGATAAAATAGCAACGGCGTTCTTCAACCCTTCAACAGATGTTTATGAAAATTAGACACTTGTTTTTGACAAATGACTATTGGGAAGTTAGTAGTATTTACAGGTATTGTGTACCTGTTTGGGATAGATTTTAAAGTGATTTTCAGTATTAGTGCTTTTGGGAGAAAACACTTTCAAAAGGAAGTATCTTACATGTGTTTCATAAAAAAATAATTTTTAAGACTTATAAGTGATTCCGTAAATTTTCTTAAAATATTTTCAATTATTTTTAAACACCATAAAATTGATAAAAATATATATTTTTTAAATTGGATGAG
This sequence comes from Geum urbanum, assembly GCA_946800695.1. Lineage (NCBI taxonomy): Eukaryota > Viridiplantae > Streptophyta > Magnoliopsida > Rosales > Rosaceae > Geum > Geum urbanum. Next base: position 40,705,567 of record OX327013.1, on the reverse strand, counting down.
CTTTTAAAAATTATACCAAAGAAACCCACTTATAAGTTACGGTGGATCTAATTATTTGACCTGGATTTTTAAAGATAAATAGAATATGTGAAAAATTGAAAGTGGGAAGGCTTTTAATGTGTTTTGTATGCATTTCCCATTGCTCGATAAGTTTGGATGAGATCATATGTGAAACAAATTGAGGCAACGAAATAGCTTACAATATTGCAACCTTCATGTCATTAGAGAAGTTCGCTTTCTCCCCGGTCTTCTTTCCAGGCTATCTTTTCAGGACCAGAATCACTTGCAGCAGAAGAAATATACATGAACAAAGAGCAAAACAAATAATCTGAATATATAAGATAGCTGAATAAAAACATTGAAATCCAACATGTACGTACTCCAAGACAACTAAAAAACATACACTGGCTGAAATATGGAAAAACAATTTTTTGTCAAGATTACTCTCCACACCTTTATACACAACAACCTTGCAACTCATATTTTGTGGCTTCTAAAGGACCCTTCCTTCCTGCAGTCAGTTTACAAAATCAATCAGTTTAGCAAAGTGTAAACTACCATTATTCGAGATATTAGAGTTATGAAATTGATAATATAAGTGAGGTGCAACTAATGTACATGAAGTGTGGTTGTCATCAAGTTGTCAAGTTATCTTGCATCATTAATTTCATAGCTCTAATATCTCCAATAATTATGTTTTTTATTTCCACGTGAATAGGTTGCTAACTTCATTGCTAGTCCAAATTGCAGATTAATGGCTTCCACGACGCACCTTTCTCGATACTTCCTTTTTTGAAGCTTCCTGAGGACCATGTACCTGTGATGCACACTAGGAGAAGGCTTGACAGGTGTCAGTTCAGGGTAGTCCTTAAACCAGCCATGATTAAGAGCATCATCAGCTGTTATACGCTTCTCGGGGTCATAAGTTAAAAGTTTTGTCAGCAAATCCAATCCTGAAGCAGAGAGCATTAGGGACCCTGTGAAACATGTCCCAGCGAATTTCTTACGTAAAAGGTTCTCCCGTTGTTTAACATTGATAGCCTTGAAGACTGGCAACTTGGACACACCAGGCCAATCTTTCTCATTTGGTTTACCAAGCGTTTCGAAGATCTTGTTAAGCTGATCAAGTTCGGTTTCTGTTGAAAAGTATTGATATCGTAGATATTCTAGATTTTTATTGTAATTAGAATTGGTTTATTTTTTATTGTAGATATCCTATTAAAAATATGTCTTGTAAAGCTGTATATATACCCAATTTGAGAATAAATGAAAATATTGCATTCTACCCGGCCTAAACATTTTTGTTTATACTTTTCTATTGTTTCCCCTTGAAATAATGCTTCCTTGGCTAAAAGCTCAACCATTATACATCCAACTGACCACATATCAATTGTTGCAGAGTACTTCTTTTGTCCTAGTAGAAGCTCAGGTGCCCTGTATCACAATGTGACCACAAGGAAAGTATAAGGCTTAAGAGGACTCGTGTACTGCCTTGACAACCCGATGTCACATATTTTTAGTTCATCATCCTTGTTCAAAAGGAGAATTGAAAGTTTTCAAATCTCTATGAAGCACCCAATTGTCATGAAGATACTTCACACCCTCCAACAGACTTTTCATCAAGTACTTAACTTCACCTATACTAAACTGTTGCACCATTGCTTTGGTCAGAAGCTTGAGCTCGTATTCCACATACTCCATAACCATGAAAATGTCAGCATTTTTGTTCACGACAACTTCCTTCACACCTACAATGGAAGGGTGATTACAAGCTAAGAGAATGTTGATCTCTCTCAATGATGTAATAGGGAAACCTTCATCACAGTTATCCGTCTTCACTCTCTTAATGGCAACAATTTCCCCGGTTTTGTTATCTTTGGCTCTATAGACAACACCGTAAGTGCCTTCGCCGAGCATTCCATCTAGTTTAGTATACACATCCACACTTATGCAAGCCTGAAGCACAGTGTTGGTATTTGGCACTTCAACATCTTCATCATCTTCTACATCATGATCACGCTCGTTTACATTCTCATCAATCTCTTCTCCACCATCTCCACTCAAAGAGTGGCTCTTTTCATCAGCGTTAGAAGTTGTAATCTTGTCTCCAAATGAGTCTTTGCTTCGTATTTCTCCACTTTCAGGTGTCGAGATGCAGCTGACTTTATCACTTGGAGAATTAGACTCAGATGGCAACCTCGCCAATGTGATTCTTGTCTGGTCCTGTTCTTGCTCTAGAGTATGCAAATCATCTGGGGAGACCATTTGAGAAGGTTTATCTTCAGAAACCTTCGCTCCATTAGCCTTAAACTCTGAAGCAACTCCATCAGAGACAATTGAACTAGATGGTGGATTAATGACAGGAACAACTTCGGTAATGGATGAAAGCTTCACCCTCTTCTCTTCTTTGTCATATTTAATCGAAGATTTCCTCTTCCTCTCGGGAATGACCAAGGCTGGTTCAACTCCATTCTTTGATGACACCGTCTGGGCATGTTTGTTGTCTTGGATTAGATTGGATTGAATTGGAGTGATTATATTTTTAAAATTAGAAGAGATTACATAAGCTATACTTATCTAATCCAATACTAATTTTGTGTTTGTTTCACAATTTGAACATAGGACTATTATTACTAAATAGTCCAATCCTATGTTTAGTGTAAGAAATGTTATGCTCTTAACTAGCCAAAGATTTATACATCAATACTCAGAGAGAGAGAGAGAGAGAGAGAGAGAGAGAGAGAGAGAGAGAGAGAGAGAGAGAGAGAGAGAGAGAGAGAGAGAGAGAGAGAGAGAGAGAGAGAGAGAGAGAGAGAGAGAGAGAGATTCTGACTACCAAGTTTTATGCATACAAGAATGCTGTAATTGATCATTGCAAGGTGTATTGACACTGTGATTATACTTAAAAAAGAACCAAGTTTTGAATAATTCAACCAAGAACCTCTCTATATAATCCGGCGGCATTTATCAACAATTTTGCACAAGGCGGCTGAAAAGATATGTTTACTAAAAACTGAAAATAGACTAAAAAGTTAAGTGAGAAAAAAATGAGCGTTTATACGCATTATGTGTTGACCATAATACAACCAAAACACTAAAGATACAAGGATTTCCGCTGTAGATCACATGCCTTTATCAAACAAGTTTCTGATCCACAGAACAAGCATGATGTTGTGGTTTCATAGAGGAACCATCTTTAAGTTGCACTCTTTTGGGAATGGGAGGTCCTGCTACAATAGATCACATTGTCACTTCTCAGCAAGCAACCTTTGAACATACACTTTCTTCATTTTATCATCTAATGATTTGAACACTGATATATTTTTTGGATTTTTCAGAATGATCTCTATGGCTTCAATTGTGTCCAAAGTAGAGAGTCTCGTTGCCTTATGCTTCTAAACAATATCAGATATGTCCATTCTCTTTACACAGAGCATTGGCCACCAATTGTATTGTTTTTCCATTTTCTGCAAATACTTTTTTCAAAACACATATCAACTTGTCTTTCTCATATCTTTCCTCTTACCTTTCTTACTCTCCACCGATTGGTGGCTGTTAACTTTGTCCATTGATATGGGACACAAATCATCCTCAAAGTCAGCATCTCCAATATTACTATGCTTCTCCATCATGTCATTTGAGAGTTTAGCTGATTTTCCATTCGCACGGTCTTTCCCGAAGATATTAGCAAGCCTATCATATAATGGATATGTTTTGTTTCTCCATTTCCTTGCATCTTTGTGGTGTTATAGATCATGAAAAACAGAAATTGATCAGTAATACAACCACTATATTTGTAGGTATACAACTACCATTTCAGGAATACAGCCACTGCTCACTAAAATTTACATGCTTCATGATCTTCACCATATATCATTTAGTTTCATTGTGAAATAGGATAAAGCAATTGATGTAAATAGTAAGCAAGAAGAAACTCCATCTGGTTCATCAGTGAGTAAAGAGAGCAAAACATGCATGAAGAAAATATATTAAACAAGAAGCTTGTGTCCTAATGAAATGTACCAAATCACACTATATGCACCAACTAGCTAGTTTTGATTTTAGTCAACTTCAGTGACATGACATCTTTATTTTTTCATTACTTCAAGTGGGTGACTTCAGTCACTTGCTCCTACTATAATCCAAGACAAAGATTTCTTCTACTAATTGCATATATAGTTTCACACAAATTGATGATTTCTACCATAAACAAACAAGTATCTTCTCCTAGGGACATGTTATTCGAAGCGTATACAACAAAGCTATGAAATTAAAACAAAAGCGTAGTGAAATTAATTACACAAAGGGGAACTTGCCAAAACTATTCATTTTGATACATACATGTCATATTCTTAGAACGTAATAGATCGCTAGTTACTGAGAGTAATAGATGAGGTTATCTAGAATATTTGGACATGTTCAATCTATTTGCTCTAATCTTCTCACTATCACTTGTTCATTGTTCACTTATACTTGGACAAACAAATTCATGCCAAAGATATTCATCTTGACACATACAAAATTACAATTCATACTGTTAATTGAATCGAAGTTTAACTACAGTACACAAAAACTAAAGCAACATTTGACTACATTGCACAAAAATATGAGAAGAACATTCATGTTACCAGTTACCAAGGAAAGTTACCAAAGTGGACCTTAAAAAATGATGATGCATGAACATTTCCATTATACTAAGTTAATTGGGACAAATAAAGAAAATCTTAGCAAGCTAGATTGACTGAATTATACTATTCAATTACCATAAAAAAGCTACAGCAAAATAGAATAATCAATTCCTCTTGGGGACATATTTCTATGCTTTTCAAATATATCTTGTTAAGAAATGATTATTTTTTTTTGAAAGCTGGACAGAAGACTGCTTACAAGTCTACTCAGATCTACGAACACGAGTTGAGTAGATATGAATGTTTTGTGCAGATTTTAGACTATTTACCTCTGTATTGGTATATCTCATTTCTTTATCACAAAGCAGGAACTTCTACTTGCTAGATAGCAAAGAATGACCCTAATGATCTTTTACTCCATGAAATTGAAAACATAACACTAAAAAATTGAGTTGAAAGTCAAAAAGATGCATCAATAGGAAAATAATTGAATAATCTGGAAATCAATCACAAATCTGTAGCAAAATGACAAGGGTATAAAGAATGTAGAAAGATGAGGAGAAATTAAAGTACTTGTACATACTTCTCCTATGCTTCATTGTTGTCAACCTCAACACATTTTTTGACGTCATTCCATGCAAATCCACAGTGTTCAACATGTCATAAATGATGTTATAGTTGGCTTTCAGAAACTTCAACTTTGACTCAACATGTGGATATGCTTGAAGATTGGATTCAGGACAAAAAACCTTCAATTGAGTTGTTATGTCATTCAAAGTTCCAGCTTTAAAATTTTCAGTGTCGCAACGTTGTCCCTTTGCAACCAGGCCTTCAAGCACAATCAACAATGACTCTTCTTCAAAACTACTCCATGTACGCCTTTGACTTCCTCTGCATGAACGTTCACCACCATCTTCCATTCTCTAGTTTCGTAGCATTGTAAGGAACACCTAGTTAGCATGTGAAGTTAAAACTTGAAATTGAAACCACTTTTGCTTTTCAAATTTTCCCACAATCAAATATAGCAACCAAGAACAATGATTTTTGGATTGATGAGTTACAGTAAGAAAAAAGTTGGCAAGTTGTAATGCATGAAGTAAAGTTTTTTTGACTCCATGTCAATCCAGTGCACCATACATACTGAAGTAATAGCTAAAGACAATGCAAAGAGATCATGTATATATATCCTTGTACTATTTAGCAATATTGTAATTAAGTAATTTGTATTTCTCTACTTGTGTCTTTCAACTATTTGGCACAAGACATTGGTCACTGGCCAATATAATGAACCCTCATAAAATTATGTTCATTTTGGACAATCATCGAATCACATTGTAAAGAGGTAGGCTCTAATTGAACTATGATCTTTACCAAGTGATGGAAAAATTTAGCGAACGATATATCAAAGTACAAACCATGAATCATCATAAGGACCCAGCTAGAAAGATAATCCAGTTATTTCCAGTACAAAGTGCTGAATGCAGACAGTGCACCAAGTCAAACCAACATACATGTAAAGTTCAATTATGTCACCATCAAGTGCTTAATCATGTCAAGTGAAACCAACATACAGTGCTTAATCATGCTTTGGAGTCACCTGACTAGCTACTTTTGAAAAAAAAATAAGGGATTAGCTAAACTTGAATAGATTAACATGATTGCTAAAACAATGGATATTTTGCAATCACTTAGGTTCTTTATGAACGGATTAACATATTTGAAAACATAGACCGGCAAAGATTTGAAAACAACAAGCAAATCATAACCAGACTACAAACAACAAACATATCAAAAAGATAGAGCACTGCAAAGATTCATAAGTAGCCATAGCAGCCAACAAACATCAAAGTATTCTTCAGCAGCCAACTAACCAAATCATCCGAATTCACAGTTGTTTTTAATACAAATCTACCAAAATACAGAAACAGAAAAGACCACAGCATATTTTCCTATTGAACTATAATCTTTTAAGGCACGACATTTGGTGGCACATACAGGCCTCTTGCAATCCTTCTTTGCTTCAGTTCCTCATGCATTTTAGTCGCCAAACCATTCCTCCATGCAGTCCATTGATCGCATGCTTCGACGGTGCTAATCAATTCTTTTTCTTCTATAACTTACGCATCTCCCAATTCACCAATTTCTTGCTCCATTTGATCTATTGACATTTCTCGCCTAATAAGGTTATGTAGAAGACAACAAGCCGTAATCACCCTGTATTGCGTACTAAATGGATAAAAGGAAAGACTCCTTAGTATATCCCACCTGCCTTTTAACAAGCCAAAACAACATTCAATGACATTTCGTGCCTTCGAATGCTTCACGTTAAAAAAAGTCCTTATGATCTCTAGGCAACGAGTTTCCTTCTCCCCATTCTTTTAAATGGTATCTCCTTCCTCTATATGGTGCAAAGAATCCTTCACCATTTATATATCCACCATCCACAAGGTAATAATAACCGAACAACCCATATGATAAATCATATTAAGGTGTGATAAATAAAAAATTTGCTCACGTGTACTAAAAATTGCAGGCTAATAATATTACCTATGGGAACTCTTAGACTATTCGGCCTAGTTACTGCATCGTGAAACATTCTAGAGTTAGAAGCAGACCCGTCCCAACCTGGTAATACGAATATGAGTTGTGGGTCACGAGAAAAAATAGCTAACACATTTGTCTCAACCTCGCCCTTTCTTGTACGATATCTTAGAGTATCAATTGTCAACACACGCACTCTAATATAAGTTTCATCTAATGCCCCCATGCAGTTCTAAAAAAAATGTCAACTATGACTTTCAATTTAGTTACAAAGTGCATGCATAAATTATTTATCAACCAACCTAACTTAAAGGAGATGATACATAAAAATACCTTGAAATATCTCCATCTACTATCCGTGCAATCATCAAGAACCGGATCAGACACCCTCAACAAATTACCTTGCAATCTTAGAGCTCCTTGTAATACATCATGAAAATACCTACATATAGTTTCTTCTAATCGGAAAAATCTACCTCTAATTGTATGATTCTTCACATGATGTGCAAGTATATATAAAAATATGCACACATGCTCCTCTACCGACAATAAGCCATCATTTTTAATATTTCCAGTGGTACGAAGCAACTCACATAATAAACCAAAGGTTCTCCTATCCATTCTCAACTCACTGATGCACTATCTATCACTATTACCTATGATACCATCCAAATAACTCAAACGAGTCTCACACCTAACAAAGAAATAGTTATCTAAAGCACGTATTTCAGCATGTCTTTGTCTGAGTTTTGAGATCACTAGCATTATCATTGTGCATGCAAGTATTGTCTGTAAATGGTACAACTCCAATAGCTAGAATACCAAAATATGTCTTCGATCCATATCTAGCATTTCACAAAACATGGAATTAATACTCAACAAATTTCAAACACAAAAGGATTGCACAACATAGAAAACAGTGACTACAACTATCTAATCCAACAATCTCAGCCTCAAATTATGAACACCAAGGTTAAAAAAAATAAAAAAAATTCATCATCAAGCTACCTTAAGCAACTCGGCAAATAAACCAGAAGTCCAAACTGAGCACACAGAATCTAAACAAAACACACACACGCAGAGCTTAACACAAAGAGAGAAAGAGGGAAAAACACAGAGCTTAACACAGAGTGACGTGTCACACTAAGATATCAAGAGACAATGGTAGATAACCTATTAGTACATATGCATAGATATAACATTAGATAGATTTATAGTAGCTATCTGATCAAAATTAGATGCCCCAAAACACACATTGATTAGAAGAGCTCATGTATCCCAAATAGTTAAGTAAAAGCTGTCTGTTTCTTAAATTTGAAAGGTAGATGTACATTCAAATTCATCATTCAACAATCAAATTCATATCTTCACATGCACATTTAGTTTTCTTCCAAATGCATTGACATACAAACAAATCGGACATGGTTCAGCCAAAATCTGCTAATAAACACTTTCACAAATATCAGGTATTTACACCTTATGAGGCACCATCCTTATGAAGATAGCCAACGATAATTTAACAGAACATCCTCGCTTTATTAATGTACATCACACCTAAACAAAACTAATAAACATATATCAAAGCTATTTCCAGACATGGGACATTTTTCTAGTGGATTAACACAGTGGCGTAGATGTATCACATCCAGCAGCGTCAAATGACACCCCTGAGTTGTGAGATATAGCCAACAAGTCCTAAAAAAATTTGACTTTGCAAACTTGAGTTATGAAACCTATAGCAAAGTGACACGGCTGGAATCTTGTTGCAACATTGATTAGTTAAAAAAAAATTATTCCTCATTATACTTTGATTCCTATTCAATATCAAATTTAACTTTTTGATTGTCCAAATCAGTTATGGATATCATCAAAAGTGACTTGCAAAACCAAATGGTAGACAAGTGGATGAATAGCAACATGTTAACATATATCGAAAGAGATATATTCGATAGTATTGACAATAAAACGATTATGAGAAGATTTCAAGATATGAAGATTCGTCGAGAATAATTATAAATTTTTTCGAGATTTAATATGTTATTATAGTATCTATACTCTTTAATAGATTTTTTTTAAATGATATTAATTTAAGATTTCAATTATGACACTGTTGAATTATTTTCCTAGCTACGCCAATGGATTAACTATTAGCTTAAATTTGAAGTGTGAGTAAAAATCAAAGCTCAGCCTAATCCTAAATTTGCAGGAATTGCAATTTGCAGGCAACAAATCCAGCAAAGAGCTTAGAACAGCAACCATATACGAAATCCTAATATTCAATTTTCAAAACGCAAACAATCCAACAATGTTTTTTCTGCACCTAAGTAGTAAAGTAATTAAGCCTTGGGGAGTGTTGTGATGTCTTCAGTTTAATTTAATGTTGAAGAGAAACAAATTATGGAAATAAGGTGTCGAAAAATGGCCACTGAGACTCCCTCAGATGAGAATTGAGAGCAGATGTTCTTTGGTCTGGAAAGATAAGGACTAAGGAGGTGTGCTCACCATATATAACCTAAACTCACCTGACTATACATCTCACATTTTCCCCATATATTGTGTACAAGATGCACTACCGTAAGCAATGATCAAAAATAACATTCAACGAATGATCAAAGGACTACAAACAAGGCTCCACAACTAGAGCTTTCCCCTCTAACTTAATCATCATCCAATTCGAACCACGATTGTTTGAAAATTTCAGAAAACCTAAAGCATATCAAACCAGAAATATCTCCATTGCAACTAGCACAGCTAAATAACCAAAAGTTGTTTTTTATTTCTTCAACAACATAATACAAACCACATAGCACATAGCAGAACCAGAACCAGAACCAGAACCAGAACCAGAACCACATAGCAGCATAATACAAACCACATTTTCCTTAAAAAAACGTTCCAAGTCTTGAGAGATTTGTCAAATTTACACTTGGTCACAAAATAATCTTAAAAAATTGGTAAATTTACTGTCTCAATCTATGTTTCCTAATAGTTGATGGATATTAATAACACAATTCCATTTATGTATATGGAGTGACTGACTAAGCAAATTGGATAATGTGAACTTTCCATGTTGTCAAATTGCATGAACAACCAACTTTTACCATCGCTCATCTTGCATGAGCCAAACCCAAACCCATAATGAAACAAACCAGACTAAGTAGCAAGAACAGCTTTCAATGAGTTCAAATTTCACCGAAATCGAGTACAAAATTCAAAATAACCCAGAAATCTAAAACAAAAGAAGGAGAAGAAGATGAACCTGATTCCCACAGCAAGAGATGAGAAGAGCATCTTTCTTGTCGAAGAGCGTCTTCTGTATGGACATGGTTTTGGAGCTCGGTATGTAAGGAGGTGCGGGACTCTTATTCAACACCGTCAAGATTAGCTAAGAAATTTGAAATAATCCCGGTTAGGCACCTGTGTTTTGTGTTGGACACTAAACACAAAATTGGTATTATTTTTTGAAATAGTCCGATCCAATCTAATCCGGCCCAACAAACAGACCCTCACTTTCTTCTCTTCTATGTCCCATATATACAATAGGAGAGAACTTCCTCTTCTTCTCCGCTGGTTTTCGGGTTCCAGCAACCGATTCTGAGACATTTGATAGTTTGATTGCCCTCTCGGCACTTCATCTTTATATTTGGCACAATGTCCATTCTTATGGTACTCATATTCTCTCTAGGAGTATTTAGGATAATCCCTTCTCAAAAGTTTAACCTGCCCTGTCGCCATAATATAACAACCACAATTTTTTCTTAGTCAATATTCAGACTCAACAATTACAAAGCACAAAACAAACAAGTTTATAGTCTAATGAAAGAATCAAAGGGAGATCCAGGTAGTAAACCCTAGAGTTCGATTTAGCCGATGTGAAATTCACAGGTCTCGGAAGGCCTTACCAGAATATTGTTAACCGGAGATATGCGCTAGCCGATGTGAGAACAGCTTCCTCGCTTCGTGCGTTGTGATGATAGGAGGCTGAATATATAAGTTTTGGTGCCGGTTCGGAGTTAAAGTGTATTTAGGAGATAGTGATACCTTGTCTGCTTTTCTTTTCCACCCTTGACTAAGATTCCTCTCTTTGTATGGAACGTCGTTTGGGTTGATCTAAAAGTCTAAAAACTGGCCCAATTTATGTTCTCCAGTTTTGAGCCCATGATCAGGGTTTTGGAATTGGGTTGAAGGATTTTGACCATGGATACATCACACATCCGAATACATTGTGCGTGCAGCTTAATTTCATAATTTGGTTTCAATCCTGATAATTTTAAGGAAAAGAAATCTAACGTCAATGTCATCTTATTAGATCATCTTTTACAACGTCGGTCAAAGCTACACCTTGAAATCAGCCATAAAACCTGAACTAAAGCAAGCTTATATCTACTCAGATTAACCGTTGGGAAGAGAGACCCCAGTGTTTAAACGAGTGCAATTGTGCCCTCTTTTGAACGGTTGGGTGAAGATTAATACGGGTCTCACAGGCAATCAAGTGTAGGTGGTTATGATGGCATTTTTAGGAATGCGCAAGGTTTGTTTTTAGGAACTTTTTCTCATGGTGGTGAGATTGTGACATCTTTAGAAGTTGAGATTTTGGCCGTAGTTGAGGCTGTTTGGATCGCTTGGGAAAAGAAGTGGTTGCGCGTATGGATTGGTCATGAGTCAGATTGTGTCTTTGTTCCTAATTTTATTCAATGCTCTCATTTGGTTCCTTGGCGGATACGAACTGTATGGTATAATTGTTTAGCTTATATTAGTTCTATGATTATAAGAGCTACTCATATACGCAGAGAAGGCAATTTTATTGTAGATAAGTTGGCTAATCATGATGCTGAAATTCGAATACAGTTGTGGTGGCAAAAATTTCCTACATTTTTGACGTGGGAGTACTTATCCTTGCTCACTAGATACAAGATCTTTTAGTAACATCAAGGTCTATGTGACCAAAGAGAACGGCATGATATACACTGTAGTTTGATGTCATGCATGCTGCATATATAGAGCTAACTAGTCATGTGTATAATTTACGTACGTTGCATGCAGCAGTTGCTTTCCTTGTCAGATCCCCTCTATAGAAGACCTGCTATGAGTGAGATTCCAGAGTGGTTCAGCATTAAATCAACAGATTTTGATAAGTTTCCTTATCATTCTGTATTTTCAGTTTATGATTTTAGTTTTCTTCTTTTCAAAAAAAAAAATTCTACCCAGATTAACCAAAAATTTATGGCCAAGCCGGGAATAATATACCTCTTATTAGTAAAAAGTACTTTAGTTGCACCTCAAATAAAATAAATGAAATGTTTAGTTTCAGGATAAAATATCTCCTAGTTAAAAACCAGTTAAAAGGCGAATGACATCCCACTTAAGACTTCCTTGGTATAGTTTTTAAAAGTGTCTCAAGACATAAAAAAGTACTTTTACAAATTTTAAAGTATTTAGTGGTATATGAAAATATTTTAAAAATTTTAAGAAATCACTTTTTAATCTTAAAAATAATTTTATAAACACTTAAAAAATATTTCCTCCTAAAAATAATTTCTCTTACAACAATAATTAAAAAAATCACTTTCAAAATCCATCTCAAACATACACTAAAATTGCAAAGCGGTTGGTCAGTGAAGCATATGTTACACATTATGAAAGTTTGCTGCTCCCAACGGAAAAGGAGTACGTACATTATTTGCTGACTTCAACACACTCCAATTTTGTATATCTTAATAGCATCGACCCCCTAAGGCGGGCACAAAACTCAAAGTGCGCACCATACCGCCACCCCCCTTTTCTCCTCTCCATGATTATATCCTCGCATCACAACCCTCATCCCCCTTACGCACATACCGCCATGCACCGTCTCCATTTAGCTCCATGACTACACTACTCTTCAAACCTATCCACTACCTCTATATATCCGACTTATAATACATTTGCCTCATTTCCACTAGCTATAGTTTTCCACCATAACAAAGCATATACACCATAGTTTCTTAAGAGGGAGAGAAAGCAAAGATGATGGGAGTTGGCTCGTACGGGTACCCTTCCCCGGCGGCGAAGGGCTACGACACCCCTGAGGGAGTCGAAATTCGGGGACGGTACGATGAAGAATACGCGAATATACTTAACAAGGAGGCTTTGCAGTTCGTGGTGGAGCTGCAGAGGGAGTTCAGGAACAGGATCAAGTATGCAATGGAGTGCAGGAAGGAAGCTAAGAGGAGGTACAATGAGGGTTGTCTACCGGGGTTTGATCCGGCGACCAAGTTCATAAGGGAAGAGGGTTGGGTTTGTGCACCGGTTCCGAAAGCGGTGGCTGATCGGAGGGTGGAGATTACAGGACCTGTGGAGAGGAAGATGGTCATCAATGCTCTCAATTCTGGAGCAAAAGTGTTCATGGTGAGAATTCAGAACTCTTTGTATATGATCAATTTTTACATTGGTACACACAATTATATTTCTGTAGTGTCACACGTTGGACAGTAGAAACAATTAGTTTCGTTATGTCTTGGATTAAACATGACGGCATATATAATTGTATATGTTCTGCTCTGTTCTGTTCTGTTAATAATGATCAAACACATTACCTCCAACAACAACAAAAAAAACATTACTTCCTAAATGAAATTCAATTCATTGTCGTACATACTACCCCATCAAACACTTGACTATATATATACATAATTTGACACATCTTAGTCTAAAAATACGTATCTATGTTTGGTGTATGTTCATCATATGCGGCACCGCATAATTTGTTCATGTATTGGGTAAAAAACTCAATTCGAAGTTACTATGATTGACCTAAAGTGAAATTTTCTTTGGGGGTGTGACAGGCTGATTTTGAAGATGCACTCTCACCAAGCTGGGAGAACCTTATAAGAGGCCAAGTGAATCTGAAGGATGCTGTGAATGGGAGCATAACTTTCCATGACAAGGCCAGGAACAGAGTTTACAAGCTCAATGATCAAAACAGAGCCAAGCTCTTTGTGCGTTCTAGAGGTTGGCACCTGCCTGAGGCTCACATTCTCATTGATGGTGAGCCTGCAACTGGTTGCCTTGTGGACTTTGGTCTCTACTTCTACCACAACTATGCAGCGTTCCGTAGAACCCAAGGTGATGGGTCTGGACCTTTTTTCTACCTCCCAAAAATGGAGCACTCAAGGTATGTAAGCAGTATTATACGGGGAATCCCATTAGACAATTAGTATATGTATTTATTTAATTAATTTTCAAGCATGTTTCTTAACTGATAATGGAAGAGTGACATTTTTGGCTGCAGAGAAGCGAAGATATGGAACTGCGTGTTTGAGAAGGCGGAGAACATGGTAGGCATAGAGAGAGGAAGCATTCGGGCTACTGTTCTGATCGAAACTCTGCCTGCAGTGTTTCAAATGGATGAAATCCTCTATGAGCTTAGGGATCACTCTGTTGGCTTGAACTGTGGAAGATGGGATTACATTTTCAGCTATGTTAAGACCTTCCAGGCTCACCCTGACCGCCTATTGCCTGACCGGGTTCTGGTTGGCATGAATCAACATTTCATGAGAAGTTACTCTGATCTTCTCATCAGGGCCTGTCATAGGCGCGGAGTTCACGCCATGGGAGGCATGGTATGTATAGTTCTTGATTGATTTCGATCAGTTTATTTTTGTTTAGTCATAACCATTTATGTGACATATAGGAAGCCATTCACAAACTTCGTTCATTTTATATTGGTCTAAATCTTCATTCTCTAACTAAGTGAATAGTAGTGAATTCCGTGGTATTGTTCCTCGTGAATTAATGTAGCAACTTATGTTCCTGGACTTTGATCTTGGACTTGAGTACAAGCCAAAGTTCAATAGTCCTCCAAAATAATGAACTTAATAAATTATGTCCAAAACGTAGACATGGATTGTGACATTAACAAGAGCTACCTTTATTCATTTATCATACGTAAGGACTAGCTGGTTTGTTCTTGGCTTACTTGGCTAATAAGTGATACTCTAGTTCTGTTATGTTGTTTGAGCTGAACATTAATCAAGGTAAATTTGAAATGATGTGCAGGCAGCTCAGATTCCAATTAGAGATGATCCAGTAGCAAATGAAGCAGCATTGGAACTGGTGAGGAAGGACAAACTAAGAGAAGTGAAAGCAGGACATGATGGAACTTGGGCAGCACATCCGGGACTAATTCCAGCCTGCATGGAGATCTTCACAAACAACATGGGCCACAATACCCCCAACCAAATCCAAACCATGAGGCAAGAAGACGCCTCCGCCATAACTGAAGAAGACCTCCTGCAGAGGCCAAGAGGTGTTCGAACCCTGGAGGGTCTCCGGCTGAACACCAGGGTCGGAGTCCAGTACCTTGCAGCCTGGCTGACTGGAGCTGGTTCGGTGCCTCTTTACAACCTCATGGAAGACGCCGCGACAGCCGAGATAAGCAGGGTTCAGAATTGGCAGTGGATCAAGTATGGAGTGGAGTTGGATGGAGATGGACTTGGGGTGAGAGTGGGGAAGGAGCTGTTTGGAAGAGTTGTAGAAGAAGAAATGGAGAGGATTGAGAGGGAGGTTGGGAAGGACAAGTTTAAGAAGGGAATGTACAAAGAGGCTCGCAAGATGTTCGCAAGGCAATGCACTGCTCAAACTCTAGACGATTTTCTGACTCTGGATGCCTACAATCACATCGTCTTGCACCACCCCAAGCCACCATCCAGGCTCTAAATGCACGCAAGCGGTCATCGTTATTTTGTTTTACCTCTGCTGCATGTTGTTCCCATATCAATAATGTCGTCCCTCATCCATAATGGGACTTCAGCTATCGAGTAATGGGGGATCGTGTGATCGATACATTTGAATTCCTGCATGTACTTTAGTTGTTAATGTTTTCTAGCTAGCTATTATATTAATTATTAAGTAAGGGCGTTCTTACATGAGAAGATTCAGTTTCTGATCGAGTGAATGATATGATTTTGGTATATTGGCCACAACAAGTTTTATCTCGTGTACGTTGACGGAATGTCGAGTTGGCCACAACTCCCACAAGGACCCGGCCGGTGTGTTACCATGAACCCGAGTATCTGACTAGGAGAAATTAGGATCGTCATGAGTAGGAGGAAGACTCTATGTCTATATACGTACGTATATAAGATTATCAGAGCCTCGCGATGACATGGAGTTGGATGAAATTAAGGATGTTCGAGTATGGTTGAACATAAGAGCATTTGCAGCGGTAAGGATTGTGCACTACAACTAAAAATTCAATTTGTTACGCTTTTTTGCGACAACAATGATTGTCTATCAATAACGACAACAAATTCACCGTCGCGAATGGTGAGATCTTTTTGCGACGACAAACCGATACCGTCTAAAAAGGATTCATCAATTGCGACGACATTTTCACCGTCGCAAAAGGAAACATCAATTGCGACGGCACTTTTATGTCGTCACAAAAAATTTCATCAATTGCGAGGAAAAAGAAACGCTGTCGCAAAATCATTTTTGCCAACAAATAATTTTTTATGTAAAAATGACCGTTGGATGGGATGATTAGAATACTCTAAGTATGGTATTAAAAACTTATAATTTTTTAACTTGAATTCGACGTCGATCCGTGCATTAAATCGTTGTGTTCCTAAGACGTTTTAGACTAAAACTCGATTTGTAACTATGTAAAAAAAAATTTTGAGACCAATTTCTGCATATGCATTATCATGGAGCTCATATCTATCTTATTATGTGAAGAAAAAAAGACCCAAAAAGATCAATTTAGGTACTCCTCCCATAGGATAATGAGCAAAATACTTGAAAATGACTATTTTAGTCTTTTGGTAAGATTTGACCTCATTGACCGACCGTTAAACGAACTTCGACGAGGGTAAGTTTTTTGAAAATTTATGTTATTACGAGGTTGACGCATATATATGGACACATTTCTCATTACACCATTTCTGTTTTCGTATGTGGATAATTGCATGTATGACTACTAATATTTCTTACATTGTTTATTGGTTATATGAAAATAAAACTTTTATGAAGCTAAAATACTAACAATTGATCATTTTGAAAATGTGACCATTGAGTGAGACGGTGAGACTAATCTAAACACGTTGTAAAAAGTTTAAACTTTCTGAATTGAACTCGACCTCGATCCAAGTGCTATACGCAATTTGCCACTTCATCAAAAATAATTTGAGACCAAATACACCATTCTCATTCTCGTAGGATTCAAATATATCCTGCCATGTAAAAAACTCAAATTTCTAAGTTTTAAACCCTAGACTTAAATCAAAGCCCTCACCTTAAACCCTAAATGAAAAGTTAAAAAATAAAAATATTCTAAACATCCATCTGCGTCTCTCTCTTCTATTTCGAAACCCTATCTCAATGAATGCACCTCTCTCTCTCTCTATTTATCTCTCTCTCTCTCTCTCTATCTCTCTCTCTCTCTCTCTCTCTCTCTCTCTCTCTCTCTCTCTCTCGCGTGCGCGCGCGCATGATCAACCGACTGACAAGTCGACCTCCGACCACGACGCCTCTCTCCCTCGACCACAACGCCACTAGTTTACCTCGGCTTCACGAAAACCTCTCACCACACCAAGTCCATGCCACCATCTCCTTGAGCCCACGTCGTCGTCGCGCTCGACTTCCTCAAAATCTAGGGTTTCCGAGCATGAGGAGCTTGAATCAGATAAAACCCCTCTCCAAATCCGTCTCAGGACCTCTGAATGAGTTTCTCCTACGTTTTGATTCCCTCGAGCCACCTCAGCCTCTGCACACCATCTCAAAACCTCGCAGTCGACCTTGGTTATCTCTTCCTCTCCCTTAAGGCTTGCAGTGGTGAGGTCACAGTAGTTGGTGAGCTCGGCCTCGATTCGCAACTAGAACTCGGCCTTGAGCTCCAGAAGAATGAATGGGAGATTCAGAAGAATTGCTTTCTCCATTGATAAGGAACCTGAATTTTAAAACGGTATGTATTGTTTTCTGTTTCTTATCATTCTTCTCAGGGACAAATTAAACTAAATTAGTTAACCTTCTTATGTCTCAAATTCGTAGAGCAGCGAGGAGTGGAGAAGTGGTTGATATTATGGAAAATAGTGAGGATGATGTTGGCGGCTATGCGCCCAGGCATTCGCATATTAGACTCTTGATATCATTTCCATTATGTCAGAGCGGATGACAAAAATATTAGACTCTTGATATACAGTAATGTCTCATTGCGGTTCAGCATCTTCAGTCGCCGACGTCCCTTCAGTTGTCATGGTATTCCATATTCCTCGATGAGAGATATGGTTCACTATTTTCCACCATTCACCAGTTTTTGGATCATCAAGATAGAACACCTGCCTAACTAAGGTGGCAAGAGAAAAAGACTCATCCTCATACTAGCTTGAGTTTGTATTGACTGATAAAAGGCTCAGGTCTTCCTTTGTACGCTTGAACCATTTGCACTTGAATAGGAAAACGTTGACATCATTCCCGTAACATAGCTGAAAGACATATACAAGAGCCCCACAAAATATATCATCATCTCCCCCAACCGCGACCCCACAGTTTTGTGTTCTTCTTCCTTCATCTCAAGCCAATAAATGAAACTTTACACCGTTCACAAAATATTCGGGGTAAATATAGAGTCCAACCGGTTTCCCTGCTAGCAAGTGCTTTGGCCAGGACCACCACCTCCCGTGGTTATCAGATTTTTGTAGATCAATCATCTGTAAAAATGGGAAGAATATATAATTAAAGGGTTTAATTTTTACAAATATGTATATAATTAAATAAGCAAACATATGTACCCATTGGAGGAAATAACTTGGGAACTTCTTCTTAACCACTTTTTCAAACCACGTCGAACTCTTGTCTGGATTTAACGCCTGAAGGTTCTCCCTGTACGCCTTCATTTAAGGGTCGACTTTGTCACAGTCTCGCAACACTACCCAATGTGCCTCAATAAGTTCTTCTCGTGTTAAGAATTCATTTAATACTCCTTTAAACGGTCGTACGACATTTGTGACGACAGAAAGATTGATACGGCCACTGGGATCGGAGGCGGTGGGAGGTTGTGGATCCTTGAGGTACCAGTTGCAGTAAGTAACACACTCATGCATTAGGTATATCTCATGGAGCCAGCCGGGGCCTACCTATTTTTCACGAATCATTTCTACTGTCCAAACTATCTAAAAAATCAAACTTTCAATTAATTAATTTTAGAATAAGTACATATAGTAATCTCGAGTCGAACAAATAATGGATCAAAAAATCTATATGATTAATTAGTTTTACGTACCTTTTTTGAGGATACATCAAAATATACTGGACCAGACCAGAAATGAGCACCTGCTCGGGTAGGTGGATCATTAGGTGAATCATGATGTCAAAGAAAGCAGGGAAAAAATTCTCTCTAGTTTGAAAATAGTGTGCACAATTTGTTGTTGCAGTTCCACCACATCTGACTTCTTTAACTCTCTGGCGCATAACCTTTGCCACCATCTGCACAATGCCACTATGGGTTCTACGACGTCACGAGGCAAATATGGCCGAATTACTGTTGGAATCAGATGTTGCAGCAAAACGTGATAGTGATGTGTCTTTAGACCAACAAACTTGTGTTGCACATCGTCCACTACTCCAATTATAGTAGCTGCATACGTAGCTGGATAACGAACACTCTTAAACCAGTGGAATACAGAACCTCTAAGTGCCGACTTCACTGTGTAAGGTGCATCTGGCATCTTATTGTACAATCTTCTTCTATCCCTCCTCAACCACGAGCGACGACGTAGATTCTTTGATTCCAGATCTTTGCGCGCTTTTGGAGTATCTTCAGTCTTGAACTTAATACCGAGAATTATTTCCACCACGTTGTCGCACACATTTTTTTCTATGCGCATCACATCCAAGTTGATCCTCAGCTTCAACTTTGACCAGTAAGAGAATTCAAAGAATATACTCTTGTGATGTCAATAGCTGAGATCCTGTGGAGGTATTATATTGAGTTTCCTTACATCCTTGTCATTGGTTACCCCACCAAAATCGAAGCTACTCAACCTCTCTAAAATCTCTTCACCAGACCAATGACGGAGTTTAGGATTATTCTCTACTGTCCCATCGAAAGGAGCTTCATCCTATCGTCACGAGTGATTGTGAGGAAACCATCTACGGTGACCTAGGTAACACACATTCCCCGCGTGCCAACTAGAGTTCATGTCATGCAAACATATAGGATATCCATTGTATCCTTTCATCGTGCAGGCTGCTAACACCCCATATGCTGGAAAATTGTTGATCACCCACATTACGGCTGCCCTCATCATGAACATCGTGTCAGTAAATTTGTCATAAGTTAGGACTCTATTTTTCCACAACAGTTTCAGCTCCCCGATCAAAGGTCTGAGGTAGACATCTAAGCACTTCCCCAGAGATTAAGGATATGGAATTAGAAGAGTAAGGAAATTAAATTCCTTGTTCATGCACATCCACGGAGGAATGTTGTACGACATCAGAATAACTGGCCAAGTGCTGACGGCATAGCTATTACTATCCCAAGGATTGAATCCATCTGTAGAAAGTCCGAGTCTAACATTTCAAACCTCTGTTGCAAAGTCTCCAAATTCGTTGTCGAAATGTTTGAAAGCCTCCCCATCCACGACATGTTTAAGTACATTATCATCTATTCACTTTTCTGCGTACCATCGCAATGCCTCTGTTGTGTATAGAGACATGTACAAATGCTGTAATCTGGGAATCAATAGAAAATATCGAGGAACCTTCACAAGAATTTTCTTTTTCGAACTCCTCCTATTCCTGTCTTCCACATATTGGCACATGCCACATACGGGAGAATAGTCCAAATGTGCATACTCTTTGTAAAACAACACACAATCATTTGGGCAGGCGTCAATTATCCTATACTTTAGGCCGAGACTGCTCAAGATCTTTCTAACCTTATAATGGGATTTCAGAAGATTGTGATCATCAAGAAGCAACTTACATATTTGGTTTTGAATTTCGTCAAAGATACTGACTGACATTTTTTTCTTCACTTTTATCTGCATTTATTTTATCACATATTGCAACACATTCTCTCGACATCCAGGGTACACCAGGTCAGGGTTTCAAGTAGTATCCAGTTGTAGTTATCCATCTCAATAGTGTCAGTGGCCAATCTAGAAGCAGAGAATGTGTCATCATACCCCATAAGTGGTATCATAACCTCCCTCTTGGTGTTGGTATCCACCATAACTAAATCCTGGAAATGCATCATGAGCAAAATCCGCAGTTGGGTTCCAAGCAGGAGGGCCGACACCACTACCGCTGGATGAAGCACCATGGTAAGTGTACTATGAGATGAAGTCTGCTAAGCTGAAGTTTACTGTTTCACCATGTTCTCTCCACGTAATGAAACTCCACATCATACAATTTTCGTATAGGTGTTGCATCATAACATTAACCTCCACATACTGATAGTTAAGACATTTTTTGCACAGACACCTGAAACGTTTCTTCCCTAACCATGTTCCATCGCAAAATTCATAAATTCTCTGATTCCGTTCATATACCGGACATCACTTCTATTCTGCAACTTTATCCAACTATTGTCCATACTTCTACGAAATTTAATCATTATCATATTAATCAACTATTATATATACATATTTTCAAGTAATTATTAAACTATTATATATACATATTTTCAACTACCTTATTAATGTATAATTAATTAAAATATTTATTAATTATCTTTATTAATTAACAGTGAATATACTATACATCAATTACTTTAATCTAACATGCATGTATATTTTAACTAAATATTAATCAAATTTTTAAACATTCATGCATACTAATTAATTAACTAATATATATATCGATCAATTACCTAACTTAATTATAAATATTAGACGTACTAACAATATAATCAATCAAACATACAATTAACTATATGTATAAACGTTAAGGTTGTCGAAAATTAACTACGTACATACCTAGCCTTCATCGATATGGTGAATCGATGGTCGGAGCTGGAGATAGTGCTGGTTGTACGTGTGAGGAGAGAGAGTGAGATGATCGAGACAGAACTAGTTACTTTTTTAATTGATTAGGAGAGACTGATCGAGAGTTAATGAGAATGAGAATGAGATAACCCGAGCGAAAATGAAAAGAATCTGGCACAATATATAATTGTGTTTACTTAGATGACAGAACCAACGATTTTCCTCGTCTAAGTAACTACTTAGACTACGAAGCGTTGGTGCTTCGATTCGCTCCTTACTAGAAGAAGTCTGAAACAAACTTATAAAGTCAACAGTATGACGTACCTTATTATCTACATGACAGAATATATCCGAGGTACTCCTCGTTTGTCAAAATAATTCTCAATTCTCAAGAGCTACCACGGAAGCTGTTCGCAAAGAAACAGGATGCATACCACAAATATGTAAAGAGGTGCTTTGACATCTTGCAATCTCGTTAGGGAATTATTCGTCATGTAGCTTGATGTCACCACACATCGACATTAAAAATGATCATGTTGGCTTGCATTATAATGCATAGCACGATTATTGAGGAATAATTTGTGGAGGACGAATTTGAGGAGAACGAAGAAGAAGATCTACAATATCCATCGAGTGCTTTCATAGTTTATGATGGGTCAGTGGATGGATAAGATAATCAAATTTATTTTGAGCCAGTTGGAAGAGATGAACTGAATGAACAACGGTTTAACGACTTTGTTATGGATCTCCAATCTGCTTATATCTATGTAGAGCGTTAGAACAACTTGGTGAAGCACAACTGGTTTATTGAAACTGGTGAACATCACTAAATATGTTATTTTTATTTTATGTGTTTGCATTTTATGTTGTTTGATTTTAATTTACTATGTGTTTATGTAATGCTTTTTAATTTTATCTAAATAAATAAACCAACGTTTTTATTTCTTGAAAAAATTTAAATTACATAATGATAGGCCAAGTCTAGATTTATATCGATGGAGAGCTTCAGAATGACTTAGTAAATCATAACTGGTTTATTGAAACTGGTGAACATCTTTAAATATGTTGTTTTTATATATTTTATTTGTTTTCATTATGTGTGTTTGAATTTTGTGTGTTTACATTTTATGTAGTTTGATTTTAATTTACTATGTGTTTATGTAATGCATTTGAATTTTATCTAAATAAAGAAACCAACAAATTTATTTCTTGAAATATTTAAATTACATAATGACAAGGCAAGCCTAGATTTATTATAAAGACAAACTAAACTAATCACTAAAATTAAGCGGGCGATAACAGTTTAAAAATGTTGCATCACTATCTTCTCCTTCATTGTCATCTACTTGCTCAAGAATTTTCGTTTTCCTCTTCGTGAAATATCTCTTTGAATTTGGGGTCATAGCCTCCATATCTATTGATATGATCCTTGTTTCTTCCTCTAAGACCCTCGATTTGTAGTATTTCTTAATTTCGAATGGTGAGTTGCGCTTTGTGTAAAATAAGCTCACTATCCATAATTAATTTTTGTCTAGCGAGCCAATTTTTTTAATTAGCCACAACAATTTTCAAAGCATCATCACGTACTTCATTTGTAGGAGTCACGACTTTTACCCCCTTTTTTCTTGGTTCTTTGGCCGCCTTCACTCACATTAGTCTAACCGGACTCGAGGGACCTTGAAAGTTTCTCTGTGGTGTTGAAACCACTTCATCCTCATCCAAATCGACGGTGTGAGGCATTTCGCTAATGGGAGGAGTAACTTTGAAGTTGACATGGTAAGAAGGTGGAGTAGTAGTTTCGACGAACCTAAAATAAAGATGGTTCTTCACTACTTTCCAGCATTCAAACTTCGTAAACTCTTTCTTCTCTGTGCCACATATCATGATTGAGCTTTTCTTAGCTAGAAAAAGTAACGAATTTATGTCACCATTATATCTAATAAAATGGAGATGACAGCATTTATTTAAATAAATCAAATAAAATGGAGATGACAAAATTATAAGGACTTACTTCATTTTGCAAATTTGTGCCGGATTGTGGATTCTTTTGTGCATAACTAAAAGCATGACCCTAAGTTTTCAAAATTAGCCTCAACTTAGTAAAACGAGAAGAAATCGTGGTTTGGGTCCTATCCTCCGGCCTTGATTTAGCACAAGCAATGACCTAATTTTTCTTATATTCGGTATGAACTGTTTCCCACAGTTTGTCAACATTTTGCTTGTTTCCGGTGAGATGATCAATGTTATAATGAACATAAGAAATGCACAATTACAAATTTTCGGAAGGAAGCCAATTAAACATATTTTTTGCAAAAATATAAAGGAATGAGAGAAGAGATGGAAGGATAAGATAAATTTGTAATGCACAAATTGGTGTGAGAGGTGAATAAAATTGATGTATTATTTATAGAAAAATTGTATGGTGTTATTTGAAATTTTCTGGAAATTTTTAGCAATTTTTAAGATTTTTTTTTTGCAAAATTATTATTTGTGCCCGTTAATTACGAAAATAGCTGTTTTATTTGAATATGAGCCGCCAGATTGAATTTTGGTATCAAATTGGACGGCCCAGATAGATTTTCCCGTTGGGGAGAGTTATGGCAGACAGCTACACCACATAGCGAGCTGTCATTCGTCGTAACTCTACCGTAAAAAAAATTACAAGTTATTGGCGCATGTATTACATGCACCGTGGGCTCTTCCAGGAGAGCTCGTTCTCTCGCTCGTGATGAACTTGCTCGCCGTCCAGCAGGACCCACTGGTCAAGGTGTAGTCGTCGGCCGAATTGTTCTTCGCTGCATTGTTTTTTGCCGCTTGCTCGTGCTATTCCGGCGGGATCCACGACTGCTCGTGCCGAAAGCCGGCACTGGTGTAGGTGCTCTAAGTAAAAAAACTCTTCTCCATCTTCCTTAATCAATATCACTCCTTAGATTGAGATTCATGGTTTAACTCCACCCATGCCATCTTTTCTCAAAGAGGTTTACGGCAGGGAATTCAATTGAACTTTCAGGCTTGCGTCTCCAAACTTTCACACCATCTAAATTCAATCGATGCAATTTGCAAAAGCTGATGGCGGGTATTTGAGCTACTGAAGTTTTCGAGAATCTGAACATTTGATGGAGAAATCTGTTTTGGTAAAGAAAATTTTGATGAATCTGGAGTTTGGACAAAGTGGGTATGAGTAACTTTGTCTCTCCGGATCTTGAAAACAAGAATATCAAGTTTTGCCTATTTTGCTTGAGAGTAGCTCGATCTTAGTTTAATTTCAAAATTTCTTTGGTAAGAGATCGATGTAGACGATTTCTTGCTCTCATGAACCATATTCAGGCTTTGCTCCTCAAACTTCCTCCTCAGTTCCTCGTCTTTAGTATTAGGCACAAACGAAAAACCAGTTCTACTACCACCGTATAATCTTGAGTCCTGACTGCACCAAACGCAGATAAAAACAATAGTGCATTTTAAGGAGGGTGAACAATAGTCCAGGACAGTGCTATTAAATAAGGAGGTTCACAAGAGTACTCCATAACAAACGTGCCCTATCGGATTACAATTTCTATCTCTAAACTCAAACGTACTATTCCTCGTTACCGTTAGACTGTTATATCTTTGTGAGAATATGTGACACTGAGTTCTCACTTTTTACGGATCGATCGATGAATGGTGAAAGCCTAACTCGACGATATCATGACAAACCTGTTTTTTTCTAAATCTCGCATTGATCGAGAAATAGTGACTACACCTGTTTTTTTTTTGAAGTGAGTGCCTACACCTGTTAAATGGACCTAGACTAAATGATCGATTTCCAAACTGATCGTAGAGAAACCTAAGACGTACGTACCAAGTGATCAAGATAACTCAACTGCCTATGCTTTGTGGATAATTAATATTGAAGCTTTTGCTTCGTAAATCTTGTTTCGGAAACTTAAATTTGCAATCCATAAAATCGAATGAAGAGCACTGTACGTACGATACGGGTAAGAAAGGAGATGAAGCCATCAAGGTACAACGTGGCTCAATAAAGAGAGTGAGTAAAAGAATAGATCCAGCTTAAATGGATGCAGACACTTTCCCCTACAGATGGCCGGCTCACAGTCTCGGGTTATCAAATCGAATCCCCCACACAAAGCCATATCCAACACACCTGTCCCCACATCCTCCATGTTATCTCTGTGACTATGTCACTGTGTAATCCCAAACCTTCATCAAATTCAAGCGTGTGCAGCTTTTTCAGTCCTGGCTAGCTAATCCAGAAGTCCAGAACGTACCAGTTAAAACTCTCTCCTTTTTCGTTAGTATCAATCCAAATACGTGCCCCTGTAACCCTTTCTTTTTCTCTACATAACGTGCATCAACAGTAGCAGCAATGGAGAATAATGAATATTCTGCCATTTCTGCGTTTTGTGTGCCCGGACTACCAGGCCAGCATATATCAGCTAGCTAGCTACCATGAAATCTCATATGAAAAATGACATAAATGTTAACAGAATCAATATTTGTATAGCTGTAGCTTCGTTTATATGTGACTGAAGTTTATGTGCCTAGATGAAAATGACAGCTGGCGTAGATATTTTTATCTCTTAATGCTGACCATAGACTAGTCTTAGATTTGCTCTTGTCATATATATAGACTCTGTGGCTGTAATCATCTGTAGAGACTAAAGAACAATACATCAATAGAGATAGCTCTGCTTCATTTTGTTCTCAGAATCTTCTTCAACCTCTGTTACTCTTCTCTAAATCCATAGCTAGGTTTACCATGGTTAACATGGTATCAGAGCTCACCTAGCTCTGAGCCTGTTAGCTACGCTTCCGCATCTCTCTGGTTTCGTTGAAGTTCTAGATTGCAATCGGTCGAGTTTCATCCGAGGGTTTTCGCAGATCGTCTTCAACCTTCGATTTTCTCAGTGTCGAGTGTAAGGGTTTCAGTGCTCGTCTCAAATCTGCAAGCACGGTTTGGATCAAACACCTGACCTTCAGAAATCAGTTTCAGGTCCATTTCTTTTCTCTGAAGCTTTGTAATGATGTTGGTGATGTCACTACTTGACTCTATATTGTGATCATGACTGTATACTGAGGATTTGTGAGTTCTTGATTAGAAAACTTCGTAAAATCTTGGAGTATTGTAGCAAATTTCGTAAAACCTTGGAGTTGCTGTAGAAATCTCGTAAAATCTTGGAGTATTGTAGCACATTTCGTAAAACCTTGGAGTTGCTGTAGAAATCTCGTAAAATCTGACTTGCTGCTGAAAATCTCGTCAAACTTGTGGAAGTTGCTGTAGTAAATTTCGTAAAAATTTGTGGAGGTTGCTGTAGACATTGAAGTAGTTGTGGGAAACATTTGGTAAAAGTTGTGAGTATTGCTGTAGAAAGTTTATTGATAGACTTGTCTAGCACAAATCTTCTTGTTGTGTTTCTCTGGTTGATTTGCGAACTTGTGAGAAGTATACAATTGTGGTTAGATTGTGCTGCATTATTTGTTTACAGAAGATATTGAACACGATGACTAGTGGATCATCATCGTCTGGTTCTCGTCCTGTTGTCTCAACTGGACCTACACAATCTGAGATCAATGCCTTGAGGAGTGGTATCACTACTAGACTTGGCGAAAGAAATTTCATCAAGTGGCGCTTTCTATTTCAGTCTATCTTGGAAGGCAGCGGATTGTTTGGGTACTTTGATGGATCTGAAGTGTCTCCTCCAAAATACAATCTCACTGAGGATGGTTCTGTTACCAGTGATGTTTCTGAAGCCTATCTAATGTGGAAACAAGCCGATAAGGCGTTGCTGAGCTTCCTCATGTCTACACTAGAAGATGATGTTCAGGACATGGTGATTGGAGTTACATCTGCCAGACAAGCTTGGCTCATCCTTGAAGAACATTACTCAACAGTTTCAAGAGCTAACATAATGCAACTTAAAACTGAGCTTCAGACTATCAAAAAGGGAAGTGAGTCCATTGATAAGTATCTTCAGAGGATTAAAAGTGCAAGGGATCAGTTGTCTGCTGTTGGAGTTACAATTGCTGATGAAGATATTGTCATTGTGATTCTCAATGGCCTTCCAGAGGAATATGACACTATTCGCTCAGTTGTTGAAGGCCGTGAAAATCCCATCTCTATTAGAGACTTGAGGTCTCAATTGCTTTCCAAGGAGAGGCGTATTGACAGTCTATTTCAGGCAACCTCTACCATGTCTGCTATGGTTGCAAGAGGAAATGGTGGCCATATATACCAGTCCAGCAGCACTGTGTTTAACAAAGAGACTAGGATCAGAATGGGAGAACTGAAAACCGAGACCAGGAAGAAAGCTGGTAAACTTCTCATTCCATGCTCTTGGGGCCTGCTTCAAGCCATAAAGTGATTTCTTCAAAAGACACACATGATTAGGAAAATCAGTCTGGCACAAGATACTCTGATGAAGGAGATAACACTAAGAAGTCCTGGTCTGACATTGATAAAAGCAAGGGTAAGTCTCATACTTACGAAGGTGGTAATGGCAAACCAGAATGCACATTCTGTGGCAAGAAAGGGCATACCTTAGCTACATGCTACCAAGCTAACAAATGTCCAATATGTGGGAAGAAAGGACATTTGGCTAACAATTGCTATCAAAATCCAAATAATGTCAAGTATTCTGGTTCTTCTAACTCTAGTGCTGAGAACTTTAGGACCAACACAGGGCCTGCACCGGAATGTCAAATTTGCAGCAAGAAAGGTCATACTGCAGCTAATTGTTTCTACAGGACTGATGTACCAAATGGCCACCCTTCTCTGTCTATCCCTACATGTCAGATATGTGGTCTCAAGGGCCATAAGGCATTGGATTGTACTCATAGGTCAAATTATGCCTATCAAGGAGCAGAACCATCATCCTCTCTCACTGCTCTTCATGCTCACAGTGTGTATGAACATGGATCCAGTTCTGGTACTTCCAACAGTGTTGGTCACTCAGGTCCTTCTTCCTCTTCTGAGATTTGGATTGGTGATACTGGGGCTACACATCACATGACAGCAGATCTTCGCAATCTCACTCTTGCACAGCCTTATTCCAATGACAGTAAGATTACTATTGGCAATGGTGTTGGTTTGGATATAGCTAATATTGGCTCTGGTTACATCAAGCCATCAAACCACATTTTTAAATTGCAGAATGTTCTTCATGTTCCTACATTAGCAGTTAACTTGTTGTCATTCACCAAGTTATGTAGAGATAATCATTGTTTTATTGTGCTTGATGAAAATGATATCTCTGTGCAGGACAAGGCATCCAAGGTCCCATTATACCAAGGAAAGAGTAGTGGAGAAGGTCTGTTTCTTTTCAAAACTCCCAAGCTTCCTCAAATTCAGTCTCTCTCTCATTCTGGCTTTGTTGGTGCTGTTGTGTCTCACTCTCTGTGGCATAAACGGCTTGGCCATCCAACTGAAGCCATCATTGTCAAAATGTTGAATTCATCAAATTTGTCGGTTCAAAAAGATAGCTCTAGTAGTCCTTGTGTCCCTTGTATTGAAGGAAAAATGCATAGATTGTCCTTCCCTGAGTCTAGTAGTCATTCTGCTCTCCCTTTTCAAAAGGTGCATTCAGATGTTTGGGGACCAGCACCATCATTGTCTCTTGAAGGATTCAAATATTATGTAACCTTCATCGATGATTGTACCAAGTTTACTTGGATTTTCCCATTAATCAATAAATCTGATGTTTTTGCTAGATTTGTTAAATTCTCAGCTTTTGTCCAAAATCAGTTTCATGCATCTATTCAAACATTACAAACTGATGGGGGAGGGGAATATAACAGTAAGGTGTTTAAAGAGTATCTTGAAAATCATGGCATTCAACATTTTATCACTTGTCCATATACCCCTCAGCAAAATGGAGTTGCTGAGAGGAAGAACAGACATATAGTCGAAACTGCTATTGCATTATTATCTACAGCCTCTTTACCTAAACCTTTCTGGTTTCATGCCATAGCTCATGCAACCTTCCTCATAAATAGAATGCCATGTAAATCTTTGCACATGTCTTCACCTTTTCAGTCTCTTTTTGGTTCAGTTCCTGATGTCAGTTCTCTTAAGGTTTTTGGTTCAGCTTGCTTTCCTCTACTACGCCCCTATAATCAGGACAAACTTGAACCAAGATCCACTGAATGTGTCTTCCTTGGTTATGCCTTAGGATATAAGGGTTTCTTTTGTTACTGTCCTTCCAAAAATAAATTGTGGATTTGTAGACATGTTGTTTTCAGTGAGTCTAGTTTTCCCTACTCCAAAATGTCCTCTGTGTCGTCTGTCCCTTCTCCCAGATCTTCCACTACTCCTTGGATGCCTGTCCCTTCTGCATCATCACCTGTGGCCGGTGTTAGAGCTCCTGGAGGAGTTGTTCCCCTTGAGGGTGAGATTGAAGCCAGCTCTACATCTACGAATACCAGTGCTACATCTACGGATACTGTTGAAGATAGTTCTGTATCTCCAAATTCTAGTGCAGTCTTTGTTTCCTCACAGTCTGGAGGAGTTGATGAACGTGATACTATTAATGGAGAATCTGCTAATACTGATCTTGGTGATAATACCACTAATATTGATGATGTGAATTCTGATCATCATATTATGGCTCCTGATCCACAGATTAATAATATGGTTGCTGTTGAAAGTCATGATGAGACTCCTGGGCCACAAGTGCATAATGTAGTAGGAGTTGGAGATCAGTTTGGAATTCATGCAGAAGCCTTAGACTTGAATAATTTACCTGAGGGATTGCAATTCATTCAAGCTCAGAACTACAACGAGCACCCTATGCTCACTAGAGCTAAAAATGGAATTGTGAAGCCTAAAACTTTTGAAGACTACTGTGCCTATTCTGCTATAGTTCATCAGAGGCAGTACAATGATCTAGCCTATTTTAGTGGTTTTACAGCTGTCACTGAAATTTCAGATGTCTACGAGCCTAAAACTTACAAGCATGCTGCTGGCAAAATTGAATGGGAGCAGGCCATGGTTGAAGAAGTACAAGCATTACAGAAACAAGGTACGTGGATTCTTGTCCCATGTCCTCAACACAAGAATATTGTTGGATGTAAATGGATATACAAAGTGAAGAAAAAAACCTGATGGAACTGTATCTCGGTATAAAGCACGTCTAGTTGCTCAAGGTTTTAGTCAAGAAAAAGGTTTGGATTATGATGAGACTTTTAGTCCAGTGGTGAGACATAGTACTGTGAGAGTTATTTTGGCATTAGCAGCTCTGTATAAATGGGAGTTAAGGCAGTTAGATGTTAAAAATGCCTTCCTTCACGGTGACTTAAAGGAAGAAGTGTACATGAGACAACCACAAGGATTTGTAGATTCTGATTTTCCTAATCATGTGTGTCTTTTGAAGAAATCACTTTATGGCTTGAAGCAGGCCCCAAGAGCATGGAATGAGAAGTTTACCAGCTTTCTTCCTGGTCTCGGTTTTCAGTTCTCCCATTCTGATCCTAGTCTCTTTGTTAAACACAGTGCTGCTGGACTGGTAGCTCTCTTATTATATGTTGATGACATTGTCATAACAGGATCTGATTCAAAAGGTATTCATGATGTCATACATGAGTTGAGCTCAGTCTTTGACATGAAGGATCTTGGTCCCTTATCATATTTTTTGGGACTTGAAGTTAAACAGACTAAAACCGGAATATTCCTGAGTCAACAAAAATATGCCAAGGATCTTCTGGTTAGGGCAGGAATGCACAATACTAAACCAAGTGTTACTCCTTGCTTGCCTCATGTACAGATGTTAAAGGGTGATGGTGTTCTCTTGTCTGATCCAACAACATATCGAAGTATTGTTGGCGCTCTCCAATATCTAACTTTTACCCGCCCTGACATTGCCTTTGCTGTAAACACCGTATGTCAATTCATGACTAATCCCACTGATGTCCACTTTGCTGCAGTTAAGCGTATATTGCGTTATTTGCAAGGTACCTTGGAAAAAGGGTTGTTTTTCAGTCATACTGGGAAGAATGTGCACAATGGAGTGTGTATTAGTGCCTATTGTGATGCTGATTGGGCAGGTGAAGTAAATCAAAGACGATCCACTACAGGATTTGTGATCTATATAGGTGGTTGTCCTGTTTCATGGCAGTCAAAGAAACAAGGATCTGTCTCTCGAAGTTCAACTGAGGCAGAGTATAGATCTCTTGCTAACACAGCAGCAGATATTTCCTGGATAAGGCATTTGTTGTGTGATCTGCATGTGCGCATTCCTAGACCTCCTCTCTTGAAGTGTGATAATCTGTCTGCAATTGCTTTGGCTTCAAATCCTGTCTTTCACTCTAGAATTAAACATTTGGATAACGATTTTCATTTTGTGCGTGAAAGAGTACAGAAGCAAGATCTGTTGCTGCATTATGTTCCCACTACAGAGCAAACTGCTGATATCTTAACCAAAGGCCTGCATTCTCCTATATTTCTCCAGCACAGTGTCAATCTCAGTTTAGCTTCCCTACCTGAGATTGAGGGGGGCTGTTAACAGAATCAATATTTGTATAGCTGTAGCTTCGTTTATATGTGACTGAAGTTTATGTGCCTAGATGAAAATGACAGCTGGCGTAGATATTTTTATCTCTTAATGCTGACCATAGACTAGTCTTAGATTTGCTCTTGTCATATATATAGACTCTGTGGCTGTAATCATCTGTAGAGACTAAAGAACAATACATCAATAGAGATAGCTCTGCTTCATTTTGTTCTCAGAATCTTCTTCAACCTCTGTTACTCTTCTCTAAATCCATAGCTAGGTTTACCATGGTTAACAATAAATTTCATCCATTGAAATCCGTTTCTCATAATCATCATCACCGCACGTTTTACACCGTATAAACAAAACTTAACGCAACCCAGCTAGATCATAAACTTAAGCAGCAGAAACTTGAAGATAGAACATGCAGGATCAAACATATTCACAAAAATAAAAGCAAGCTAGTTAATTACTTGAGTCGGTTAAAAGAAAGATACCAAAGGGAGGCTTCATACGGCTTTGGTCCGACCCAAGCAGAGAGCTGCCTTCACGTCCAGCCTCCACGCAAACCCGCCGCCTCCCTCCATTCTCCACACGTCACACGGCAGCGTGAGGGATCCACACGTGTACTGCACCCTAACTCTGCAAGTGAACGCCGGGTAGTTAACCAAGGCCGCCGCCGTCACAGCTGCCTTGTCCTTCGTTACCAAACACACCATAACTTCGTCGCCGATCATGCCCCCATCACACACCATGTTTCTATACGCTCTGTTCGTCCACACAACCCTACCAAACCCGTCCGATATGAACCCCGGACACGTGTCCTTCTCCAGGCTCATCCTCCTCTCCTCGTCTGTAAGCCCTAGTCCTCCCCCCTCCGCCCACATGACGGAGTCCACCGTCACGCACGATCCCACCACCCGCCTCACATCAACACCTGGCATACTCACCACCTTGTGATGCCCGACTTTCCCGGGAAAGCTCTCGAAGCTCAGCCACGTGGAAGCTGAGCTCCGCTGTTCCGGAGAGTCGCTCCTCCTCGGCTCCGGAATCTCCGGCAATAGCGACAGAGTAGTCGTATTAGTAATATCACTGCCACTATTATTATTATTCTTCTTCAGTGGAGAAGAACAAGCCTTTCTCTTTTTGTTATTGCACCGCTTTTCTCTTGCGTACCTCCTCTTCCCCCTCCTACATTTATCGCTGATCTCCGGCGTATATCCGCCGGAGACCGACCCTCCAACCGGCTTCGGAGCGATCGGACGGAACCTCAGCATGATCCTATCCACCTTTGTCGACGAGGTGTCATAAACGCCGCCACCTCCACCGTACCTCGCTATACAACAACCGTACATCTCTCTCTCTAAGTTTCTCAGATTGTTTAGACTGTTCTAAATGGTTAAGCATAGAGATGTATCAAGAACGGGAGCTGGCCGGGGGGAGTCGGATACTCACATTTATACGGAGGAGGAGCATCCCTACACGTGTGGGAGCAGACACGTGTGAGTACTGTTGCGCGAAGACCGGATTGGTTGAGAGTGGGTACGTGGAGCGGGTGGGGGCCCGGTTGGACGTTAGGGAGAGGAATGCGATTGGGCCCCGGTAAAGGACCAATGGGAGAGCGAGAGGTGTCTGGCAACATTGAAAGGCTTCTGTCTGCTGTGCATGGTTTCTGGGGTTTGATTGGAAAAATCTGAAAGCTGGCTTCGAGAAGGTGGACACGGTAATGGGAAGTGGACGGTTGGATGACGACTTGGGATTTGAGAGTGATCTTTGGGCGTTGGATTAGTTTATACCAGATCGAGTGCGAGACTCGGTGATTGGAGAGAACTAGATGTTTTGGAATTTTGACGATTTTACCCTTAGATTAGATCTTGTCTGGCTGACTGGCTCGAGTATGGAAAGTGACAGATTTATTTGAAGTGGTGTTTCTTGATCCTTCATGGAATGGTGTTCCAGCGCATGAGGTGAACAACAAGAGGAATCTATCAGAAAGGATCCACTACGCATAAGTCCTTGACTTATTGTGCTTATGTTGTTTTCAGGAGACATGGGTTAAATCGGTCTTTCAATCATGTTGCCCTATATCGGTTCATATTGTTAGGTCTCTAGCTACTTAATTATCATCAAGCCATCAGGGTTCGGTTATATACGGTGTACATCAGTACCGACTATGATGCTAAATACGCACATTGCGCGCTACGTTGTTAAATACATGCAAATTAAGCAAGCTGCCTATAAGATTATGAAAATTAAAGATAAATATGTACAACAAACTATTACTATTTTAAGGAAGTTATGTGATCGTTTTAGTCAGTTATAGAACGAGCAATACGAAAAATATAATCTAGTCGATCATGTATGTATTTAATTTGAACGTAAAAAGTAATATACAAGACCATCGAGCCACACGAGTACGATCATGCATATGTGATCTTGTACACTTGACACATGTAGCGATCACTAATCAACCGTATGTATAAGAATACAAATTCAATTGGGATAGCTATATTTCAGTCGATCATCAATTTCATCAAAATTAGTTTTCATAAATTCACATCTGTACACGACTAAATGCACACTTTTGGTCCACGAACTTAATTAATACAAGTACCAAGCAATGTACACATGTTACATGCGAGCTATCTACAACCATTACATCTCTACGTACGTATAATGGCATCAATCACAGTTAGCATCTAGGGCTAGTCCGTTTCACTAGCTGGTTTTTTTTTATGATCAGCCGGAAAGAGGAAGATAATGCTAGCTATTTGTGAAAATGAACTATATCGATCACTAGGCCGGTGACCGAGAATTACCCAGGTTACTATTCTACTTCTTTTAAGAAAAAAGATTACTATTCTACTTATTTAATTTTTTTTTTCTACTATTCTACAGTCCAAGACTGGCATCTCTGCGTACGTGGGATTTAGCACTTCAAAATTGGGAGGACTAATTAATAAGATTCCTCTCATTGAACAACCAACAATCGGCAATGCTTTCATGGTGAAAGCTACGTACGTGTCAAGGAATAGACGGGACCACTTGGCTACTTAAAGTGCCAGACTGAAACGCATACCTGTCCCAGTTGCTGCGACTAGCAGCCTCAAATTAACTTACAAGTCAGGGATTATGCTGTTTTACAGCCAAGATTAAACACACTAGGTGACTAGGGACTATTTTTTAAAGAATGCACATGTCGCAAAACGGCCGGTTGATTTTGTCAAATGGTTCCAATGTTGACCGAGCTTACACTGAACTATACGTGGTGCATCACGGTATACACAATGGAGAGATTTACAGTAATTATCAGCCGCTGCAATGACTTTGCAAACAAACGACGTCACCGACGAAGTCACAGGAGAGCTTGAAAACTTGCCGCAAAATTGGACCAATTGCGGTTTCGTTTTTGGGAGAGAGGCAGGTGGTGGGAGATGGCGAGGCGGGAGAAAGCGGCGGAGGAGTTGGCGGGGCAGTCTTTGTGAGCCATGAGCTAGTGCGCTGACGACGGCTTGGCAAGCCAAGAGGACAACTTGTCGCGTTTGGAGGAGCGAGACCGCGTGGCGTCTTCTTCGTCGTCGGCAAAGCTGAGGAGCTAGCTTTTTGGGATTGGCGAGGAAGAGGGTTTAGGGACAGATTTGAGAGTGGCGGTGTTGAAACTGTTTATTCATCGTCTTCACCGTCGATGTAGCAGCGTAAGTTCTTGGCTCTGGCGGAATCCATGGTGGTTAGGTTTGGAGTATTCGAATGGAAAAGAGACTGGGAGAGGTACCAAGGGACTGTGGGAAGTTTAATTGGGAGTAGAAAAGCTCGCAGGGAGGTGTACCATGCTGTGTGTCGGCGGCAAGGACGAGTTAGCGACGTGCGAGGAGGCTTGCGAGGCTTTGAGGTGAGGAGCGCCACTGCGAAAGGGTGAAGACGGCTTGATGTGTGTGAGAGTGAGAGCTAGTCTTGGCTGCACTCTCTCCCGCTACACCTTTTTTTTTAAATAAATTGTCATGTGTCATCATTCGATTGGTTAATGAAGTAAAAAGTCAATGAGCATACAATAAGCTCAGGCCACCAGATCCTCTTCCTTATCCAGATCACTATTTGTGCAGCCTCTCGTCTCCGGCGACAACCTCTTGTCCCCGGCGACAATTGTGAAGCTTGTACAGTCCACCGCCATCAAACAAGTCCACATCTACGGATCTGATCCTGATGTCATCAAGGCCTTATCCAATTCCGGGATCGACATCGGCATCAGAATTACCAACGACGCCATCTCGAGCCTCGCCGCCATCCCTAAAGGTCCAAACTCGAAGCTCCCAGACTACGTCTCTCAATGGAAAATACCACTTTCTTCAAATGTGGCTATTTCATTTTTCCCTTTAACTAAAACTTTGGTATGCTTGCAGGTTTATGAGACTCTCACGGGTGTTAAGGTAGAAGGAAAACCTCCAACAATCAAGAAGGACTTTGTCTTGCAATCTCTCTCGACTGAATGGCCAGTAGATTCCATCGGTGAAATCCAAAGACTAAATCAGGACACACCAGAGAGAGAGAGAGAGAGAGAGAGAGAGAGAGAGAGAGAGACTTTACCACGGTGACAACGGAGATAGGCCAACAACAGAGGTGGATTTGCGGCCAAGTTATCTGGGCAAAGATAATAATTACATAGGTTTAGCTTATCATAAGCTTATTCAACTTTGGAAAAAGTTGACAAAATTAACGAATTATATTACGACATGTGTTACATTTAATTTTAGCCCGAAGGGTGAATAATTTTGGGGTGCATTCTAGAATTATCCATAGGTCAGTTGATATTTCCAGGTTAAAATAACCAAATTAATTAAGGGAATAGCTGGTACTCCTTCAATTCGATGTCCATTCAAAAATTTCAGTAGGGTTTTTTATGGGTAAATGATAAATAAGGTCAAATAGCAAATATGTATACCAAAAAAGGTCACCTAATTTTTTTATCCAAAACAAGGTCACCTTCCTAACAAAGATAACCTTAAAATTGACAATATATATGGTCATGCCGTTCTTCTATACCAGACAAAACCATTTCATAAATCAGACGAGCCTATCTCTCCTCTTCTCTCTTTCTCGATCTCAATGAGAGATCTGAACCGCCTTTGCCAACCTTCTCAAGCCTTCGACGAACATCACAACCCCGAGATCCCTCGACGTCGCTTCGCCTCCACCTCGACGGCACCGATTTCCAGTTCACATCATTGATTCTTTGAGAAATTGTGTCACAGCTCAGTTCATAGTCCAATAGACATGAACAAGGACAAGGACTTAATAGCTATGATGACTTCCTCGTGGTGTCATCTAATTAGCTATCTGTCAGGCCGCCTTCGGACCTCTTCGACATCAGCTCTGCAAATCGGCAAAGTCCAACTATCAATGCTAAAGTCAAGCGGCTCGTCCGCTCTAGTCAACTTGAGTTCATGTAATCAATCTAGCTCTTACCTTCTTCTAATTTCCACAAATTAATTCTGTTTTTAATTTTACAATAAGCTTGAGAAATTGACTGATATTAGGTTAGTTATAAGCTTGAGAAATTGATTAGTGTTGATTTTGGTTGTGGTGATTGATTGAATAAATGGAGGAATTTAGGAGTACTTGTTAGATTAATTATCAGTAGTTGTGGTAACTGTTGAGTTAATTGTCGATAATTGTGGGTAGCTATGCTTCAATTTTGTTGTCACTTTACTGTACACGGGTACTATGAGAGTTAACTGTGATTCACTATGCGTTAATAGTAGAGTTCATAGTGTGTTCACTATTAAGATCTAGTTATTTGCTATTTGTTGGATTAGTTGTCAGTAGATGTGGGTAGCTATCAGATTAATTGTTGATAGTTGTGAGAGTTCACTATAGATATCTATATGTAGATGTGGGTCCATTTGATAGCCTTGCTATGTAATCAGTGGACAATTTAACTCAGAAATTGTATGATATGATGGTCAAAAAGTTTATTATATACTGCAATTTTATGTCTATAGTGTACCTCCAAAACTTCCAGAACAATAACACAGATCATTTATTTTGGCCTCATATAAGTCATAAATAGTGTTTCTTTTCAGTTATTTGTATGGTTTCGTTACTTGTCTATGCTTGTTTTCAGGATCAGCAAGGCATCCCTCCTGATCAGCAAAGCAATATCTTTGTCGGAAAGATTGGAAGATGGTAGAGCCCTTGTAGGTTATAATATCTAGAAGTAGTTAACTCTTCATCTGGTTTTGAGGTTGACGGGAGGGATTATGATCAAGGTCAAGACTCTACTTGGAAAGAAATTCATGTTGATATTGAACTGACTGACACCATTAATCGAATCAAGGAAAGAGTTAAGGAGAAGGAGGTGATTCCTCCAGTACAATAGAGGTAATTTTCTATGGCTGAGATAGTGTTGGTTGTTTCACATCTTCACAAGTGTGAGATTATGCATGGAATTTCAACCCACAGAACGTACTCGTAGACGATGATGTTCATGTTAATTGCTTTTCACTTTGCCTTTTATTGTTGTAGAAAATTTTTTAGGTTTCTAAGCGGATGCCTCTGATATAGGCAATGCTAACTAATTTTGGACCATTGTGTTGGATGACTGAGTACATATCTACTAAGATTTTGATGTTGTGCCCTTCTTGAATGTTGTTGGGCTTGTTGAGATGAACAATTTGATGTGCAGGTTGCTCAATTTGGTGTCGATAGAATTCTGGCAGCAGGTTGCTCAATTTGCTCAAAATTTTATGTCATTTCGCTCGTAATTTCGTGACAAACGCAATTGTGATATTCTTGTATGTATCTGAACTTGATTAATTTAGACATGCGTTTAATCAGATAATAATTAATTGATTTCATGATATTAATAACGGATGATCCGACAATTGATTTAAATTTGAGTCACTCGATAGTTGAGATATATGTTGCAACTCTAAAATTTAGTTATAGTAAAGGAATGCAAGGAACTGAATTCAGAATTTGATTAAATATGGTTTTAGTCGGAAAATACATTATTAAAGAATGTGAGATTCTCGACATTATTGCTCATAGGATTGCGAGCTTAGCTATTCAATATCAACGAGTAGATATTAAATATAATCATGGTTTTAGGAATACGAGTTAGCGGGCCGTGTCGGATGATTATTGCGCCGATTAACATGTTACGGCTTTATGAATATCCCGACATAGTACGGTGAGTGGACTTTTATTTTTCACAGTCATTTGCAAGTTCAGGGATTTATATTCACACTGTACTTTCAGTTTACAGATTATAGTTTCCAGTTTACAAAATATTTTAGACCAGATTAAATTTTGAGTTTTTTTTCCTTGTGATGACTTATAGGCTAGCTGCATCGATGCACTAACTATTCGGCTGATCACCAGATAGTCTCAGGTCAGAAGAGGTCAAGGAAGGTCATGAGGAAGGTCATGTTGCCTTGTCTGACCCATCACCTTTTATTTTTTATTTGTCATAGCTACCGGTCAGGGGAGGTCAGTATACCTCGTCTGGCCCATTGTTCTATTCATTGTGGCTACTACTCAGGGGATGTCAAGAAACTTCGTCTGACTACCTCCACAATTTTTATAGTTTTATAATTGTTGTACTCGCAGGTTTTTATTGAAATTGGTGGAAATGCGCAGTTAGAATATTTTATTGTTTTACACTAATTGTGAGTTTTTGTCTACTCACGCTAACGTTTTTATATTTTTATATGTTTTTCCCTGGGCCTTTTAGTTTTCCGTGCCCAGGTTGCAGTGCTTCTCCTGAGCTGGATTTCGATCCCCAGAAGGTTTGAGTCCACCGGATTATCATACTTTCCAGTAGGTTTCGACCCATTGGCAGTGTATTTTCTTATGTTTTATTCTGCTCCTAGTAGTCGCTCTAGACACTAGTGTTATAAATATTTTTCAGTGCTGGTTATAAATTGTTAGTATTACTGGTTTATAAATTTTTCAGTTCCTGTATTATTATTCTAGCATTTTAATTAATTTACTTTCCGCACTTTATTGAGAAATCCGGATGGACATCGGTGGTCCAAGGTATTGTTTGTGGGAAATCCGAAGTGTGATTTTTTTACAGGTTTCTAGTAGTCCACTTAGTAGAGGAAATTATGTCAAAAAATTTACAGAAATCCGTAGTTTAATTTTTGTCTTTAAGGCGTGATTCTAAATTACTAGTTAATTTAGAGTTTGGTCCTTTCACTAGTGCTAGTATATTAACTATCAATAGCCTATTCTTGTCGTCCTGTAGTGTTGGCTTGTCATTTTGTCTAACAATTGTAGACTCGTCATCAAATGCAACTATACCAAACTAGAAACTACATTGATACCACTCACAAATCCAAAATATTCTTACTAGTTATGTCACGATGATACTTTCCTACCGTAGGTAATCTTCTTCTCTGTCGAGCAAGTGATACACACGTTCTCCAATTCAAGAACCATGGGCAACTCACACCTATATGGACTACAACAATCAGCATATCTTCAAGACTATAATACACAAAACCATGAACTGCATTTTCTCAAAGACTCAAATCAATAGCTTATATGAATAACCAAGAATCAAATACATTCCAAAAATTGAGACTTAGTAAACATAAACTAGCTC
The DNA here is from genome assembly GCA_946800695.1 of Geum urbanum. Classification (NCBI taxonomy): domain Eukaryota; kingdom Viridiplantae; phylum Streptophyta; class Magnoliopsida; order Rosales; family Rosaceae; genus Geum; species Geum urbanum. The sequence continues at coordinate 40,664,346 of OX327013.1, read as the reverse complement.
TAAAATAATATGCTACCACATGTCGTAAACGCTTTGATTCTTTAGATTAAGGCTATAATTCACATGCAATCAACTAAACATTGAAAATTCAATTTAGCGATTACTGTCTATATAAATCTAAAAAAATTACATAAAGAACAAAACTCAAAATAGAATACATAGTCAATCAAAGAATCCTTTTCCGGCATTGCCTTCTCCAGTGCTCAAATCGAGCTTATGCTTCTTTTATATTGCACTTGATTCTGGTTATCGAAGATTTCCGACGAACCAAAACAGTGCCCAAGTCTATAAGAGCATACAGAGAGAGGGAGGGGGAGAGGGAGGGAGAGAGAGAGAGAGAGAGAGAGAGAGAGAGAGAGAGAGAGAGATAATGGAGTCACGGCGGAACAGAGCCCGAAATCGATAAGGTGCAGAGACGAGTCACGGTGAGGTGGAGAAGCGCGACAATGGGCAAAACTGGAGTGATGCAGACTGGCTGCGAAGGAGTACCACAACGAAGGTTGTGGAGGTGCGACGTTGGAGTCTCAACGGCGCCCGCGAATGTGATAGTGATCGAGACCGAAGCACGGCGACGAGTGAGACTTAGACGACGATGTCGTATGAAATAACACTGATTTGCATTCAAGGACCATCCAATGGAAATTCTGACTATGATCCCTGCCTACGTCTTCGTTGGCAAGTTCCCATTGGGCAACGAGCTCGACGTCACGGCGGGAGGTGACGGCGACTCAGTCGGAGATGCGGTGGCATTGGTTGTCGGAGAGATAAAAGAAAGAGTGAAATGAAAACATATTGGTTTTTTTTTTCAAAATGAAAAGTTTTTGTGTTTTTAGAAAAGAGAAATTAAATCTGGGTTTTTAAATAAAAGGGTAAAACTAGATTGTGAAAGAAAATGAAAAAATGAAAAAAGAGATAAAAAGTATAAATAACTTTAATGTGAAAATTATGCCCGTAAGGCCCTATAAATAATTTTTTTTTATTTATAAATTTTGACGTACTTCAATGGATTCAAGTTGATAAATTTAGTAAAATACCCACTTTTGGGACATCAAAATAGTTTTTACCCTCATCTCTGATAATTAATGAATGGTACCCAATTAGAGGGTGAAAAAGTTTGCAACGCCCTCAACAAAACATTCAAGTAACCTATACCTACTATAACACAGATCCAAACACGAGTAACCTATGTTCTTCACGTTACCTCAGTTTTTTCTATTCTTCACGTTACTTTTACCTCGGTTCTTCAGTCCCAATCAAGGTATGTACTTTTGTTTAATATTTGGTCTCTCCTTTCTTTCGTATATCATAGTAATATAAACAACAAGGTTATGATTAGGGTTTATGATTGATATATGTGTTGAGTTTTTGAATTGAATTGGTAATCGATTTTTTCTCAACTTTGAATCTTCATAATCATCTATAAGTTAAGTATGCTTGTCTACATATTTATTTTGTTTGATAAAAGTTTGCTTGAAAATAGATATATAAGATCTAATACGTATGTTCTTTAGGTTTTTGTTTTTGTTTATCTTATGAGTTTGCATACATCTTTCCGATTGATTACTGGTTAACTATCAATTCAAAGTTATGCAGCTTATATATATCTACGATGAGAGTGCTGTAGTGCTAAAGTATGCTAAAGTAGATGTATATCATTAACACTATTTAGTTTAATATATATAGTATATATAAGCCTTCATCGTATTTCTTCCAAGCTCATCGTTTATGACTTCAGTTTGACTTGAAATTGACTTAATTTAGGCTTTTACACATTCTACACTAGATTCTATACATTTTATAACTGACTCATCTGATATATAATTTATTCTAAATATCTTCCTGCTAGAATCAAATTGAAATTAAGCCACCTCGTACGTGCTAGAGTTCTGCCTTGTACTTCAGGCTATCTCTGTAGGTATCTTGCTCTCTTCAGTAATTTAGAGATACGCGATAGGATGGAGATAGTTTATGATGAAGATGTAGCTAGTTACGTATGTGAAAGCCTTTTAATACAACCTAACAAGATTTTATTGTACATCATTGTGGAACACAACCTGTCAATCTATGCAACTGGAAGTAGTCAAGGCACAACAAACAAACCAAATACATCTTTACAGTATGAAGATTTTATCTCAACAATCCTCTCAAGTGACCTTATTGAAGATCAGCATCTGAATACATTTAACTTTTACATGAGTCAGTAGTAGTAAACACTGTGTTTAGTGATGGTGATAATGTCTGGCATGAAAATAGAGAGCAAGAGAACGTTCCTAATTCAGATTCGGATTATATGCAATACCCTTTGGAGCATCACTTCAATCTTGAGGTTAATGAGAGTCCAAGGGATGATTCTGATACTAACAATGCAGAAGTTGGCAAGGAGCAACCTACTATCAATTAAATTTCATCATCTTCTCGTTCTAAAAAGAGAAGAAAAAAAACATACAAAATTATGATAGTATAACATCGGTGGGTAACACTGGAGATATTATAGTAGGTCAGCTATACCTAAGTAAGAAAGATTTGAAACATCATCTCGGTATGGTGGCAATAAGAAAGAATTATGAGTTTAAAATTACTAAATCTGATTCCGGTCGGTTTGAAGTTAGTTGAGTGGATAGTAACTGTAAGTGGAAACTCTGAGCTACAAAGCTTCAAGATTTAGACTATATTGAGGTAAGAAAGTTTTATAATGAGAATTCTTGTTCATTGGATATCATTCATCATGATCATTGTCAAGCACGCAGCTCCTTAATTGGTCAATTTGTGAAGTCGAAGTTTCAGGGAGGAACCTCACAATTATATAGGCTTAGAGATATCATTGATGATGCACGTATGCAACTTGGGGTGAATATGGGGTATAATAAAGCTTGGAGGGCAAGAGAAGCAGCACTAGAAATTGTTAGGGGATCTTCAGAGGAGCCATTTACCATAATTCTAGCATATTGTGCTATGTTAGAGCGCACAAACTATGATACCATTACGCATATAGAAACTGATGGTGAAAATCATTTTATGTACTTTTTCATGGAAATGGGAGCTTTAATTAAAGGATTTCATGATTCTATGAGGTATGTGATTGCTATAGATGAGACTTTTCTGAAAGGAAAGTACTTTGGAACTATGTTTGTGACTGCATGTCAAGATGGGGAAAATCAAATATATTCTTTGGCATTTGGGGTGGTAGATTCAGAAATGATGCCTCATGGTCATGGTTTTTGACAAAATTGAGAGAGGCTATTGGAGTTGTAGAGAAATTAGTATTTATATCTAATCGGCATGGAAGCATCGCCAAGGCTGTTGATAATATATTTCCAGAAGCACATCATAGAGCATGCATATTTCACATAGCTAACAACTTGAAGACAAAATTCGGAAAAGCAATGAAGATCTTCAAGTTATAATACACAACAGCAAAGTATACATCTGTGTAGATCTTCAAGTTATAATACACAACAACAAAGTATACATCTGTGTTCAACGCCGTGATGTAAGACCTTCGAAAATTGAAAGATGGAGAAGTCTGTAAATATCTTAAAGACATTGGATGTCATAAGTAGGCTAGGGCTCACTTTCTAGGGTACAAGTACAATATGATGACTTCTGATCGATGCTTAACCACCTACCAAAGTTACCCTATAATGAACTCAATATGCTCATCAATGCAGTATAATAATATAGGGATCAATCCACAGGGAAATATGAGACTTAATACTCTAAACTACAAACAGACGCGAGAGTCAGAAACCTGACAGCTTCGATAACTGACACTAATGTAATTAATTAAAATAGCTAGACTCAACCTAAAATCACGAAATTATTATTGTACACTATAGACACAGCATTGGACTATCAAAAACAAATTCAATGCAATCGGACTTGGTTTGGTTATTGAACAAAATTTTGAATATCAGATTACAAAACTGAAACAGTAAACAGATTAAGAGTAAAGTTAACAATTAATGATAAAAATGGTTAAGGGGAGTGTTATCCACCACCGTCATGTCATCTAGACAATAAATTCATAACCAAAATCATGTTAATGTCATGAATGAAAGTTTTCAGGAAGATTCAAAGCTATGAACACAACCTATTACCCAATCTTTATGTTTACAACATTGAAAGTCTGCTTATCAATATTGTCTATCCCTCAAAGAACCCGAAGTCAAGGACTCAAATTTACCAAGATAAAAGCATTAACATTTAGAAAGGGTTTGAGAATCTACAAGGCTTTACAAGTACACTACGGTCGTGTCTCGCTAGACCTAGGGTTTCTTATGGGTTCTACGATTGAAATTTGAGGAAGGTAATAATCACCAACACCCATCAATTTTCTTAGAATTAGATTCCTAAACATGCATACTAAGCGTGCACTCAAATCATACACAAATAAGAATCATCGATGTATAAACAACAAAGAAACCTCATTCGAATAACAAAAGCAATCCTTAGTTAACAAGCATAAGTAATCTAGATGACATGAACGGGGCTTCAAAATAACCCCTTAAAAATGGAGTTTAGCTCCTCATGGTAGTCATACGAGTCTAAGAGAAAAGATAGAAAATTACACAATGAAGTCGCTCCCTTCTCCTTGCGTCTTTCCTTCACTTTAATTCTTCTTCTTTCACGTCTTCTCTCCCTCTTTCACGCCTTGCATCTTGCGTCTCTCCCTTCCTTTTCTCATATGATTTTCAGTTTTTCCTCCTCTTTGGTTTGATTTGGTCTCTCCTCATTTAATCAAAAACTGATTTGGTTTGGGTTCCCAAATGGGTTGAATCCATATTCCATAGGGCTTTAGTAGTTCATCTTCAATTTGGACTTGATCCATTTGTCTCTTGACAGCCCATTGTTACTCCTCATTAGGCTAGGAAAGCTCAATTAATCATCTTTTATTTATTTTCCTCCAATTACCTATAAAACAAATAACAATAATAAGTTGCTTAAAAACGTAACGAAATAACTAAATATAAGGTTCGGTTAAGCACATAAATGTTGCATAAATATGCAACTATCAACTTCTAATATTGCCGAGTCTATGAATGCAAAGCTAAAAGATGCTCGAAAAATGCCTAGTACTGCTCTAGTAGATCATCTAAGAGATGTTCTTCAACAATGATTTGTTGAGCATCGTACTGTAGCAAGTTCTATTAATACACATTTGACCAACTACAGTGGCTTACACATGCGGGTATGTTTAATTGTGGCTTATTAATGTTGTTAACTTATTATTATGTGTTTTGTATAAACTCTAACTACATATACATTTATGTTGATCGTATATATCAGGTAGCTCCAATTGATTACTGTGCATTTCAAATACATGATCAAGACAAAACATTCACTGTGGACCTAAATAACTAGACTTGTACATGTAGAGAGTTTGATCTTGATCGACTCAACTATTTCTTGTAGAGCTAAAAGAATATCAGTGTATAGCATGTGTTCTCAATTTTACACAGCTAATGCGCTTGTATTGGCATATACAGACCCTATATAGCCTGTTGGAAATAGAAGTGAGTGAGATGTGTCTGAAAATGTACAAACAGAGAAGTTTTACCACCAGTGAGACGAGTAATACTCGGAAGGCAAAAGACCGTATAAATTCTGTCAATAGAAAAAGACACAGTAAGGAACAAATGCACAAGATGCGGTGGAGGATGTCATAATCGTGCCACTTGCAAAAATCCAGCTCCTCTTCGTTTATGGATATCTTCATTTATTTTCATGTTATATTTGCTCTCAATTTTTCTTTTTTTGTTATATACTCTAGTTTTGAAGATTGATCGAATACGTTGTTTTATTTATTAATTGAATTATAGCCGTTATTGTCTTTGGTTGAACTCATAAGTATAATACCTACGGATCAAGACAAAACTACATATATCAAAGTTGCATAGTTGATTCGATTAACAGTACAGCTAATTAAACAGTGTTGCAAAAGAGAAAGTTGGAATTAAACTATTGTTCAATTAAGATATGAAGTTTACCGAAAAAATATATGGAGTAGATATGACATCAAGAATAAGAAGTATATAGAGCTTCACATAAACATTGAGAGGTTAACATGCATCGAGTTCATCCTTACATCAATATGAAGAAAGTGATTGATTTCCCTTGGTTATCATTTTTTTTCTTAGCAACTGGAAGATATATTAAAGAAACAACAAACTACAACAAGGACAGGCTCTCAGCAAAAATATTGAAAGATAAAAACAAGCAGATTAAAGAGGAGGAGGAGGCTTTTGAGTTTCAAAGTCTCCGTTTCAAACCGACTTAATTTACTTAAGGGAATAAAAGATATTTTATGTCATTATTTAGTTACTTTTTGTTATAATTTGATAATGAGGGTAAAACTATTTTGATGCCCAAAAAATTGGTATTTTTCAAAATTTCTCTTTCATGTTATATTCAACCCGCAGGACATTATTGCACCGGAAAACTTCATATGCTGTTTGTTAATTAGATCAAGTTCATGGCTACGATTTTGTTGGCCAAGTTCAACTGCCAAAATCACTATGGCTGTCAGTGATTGATTCAAGATTATCCCTAGATTTGTCTCGATCGGTCTACTATCCAACTAAACCTTCATGGAGCATGTTGTACGGTTTTTCATAGTTTATGTCCCGCAGAATACCTCGGGGGAACAGAGATGGCACGGGGAAGACCCAATATGCATGATATCAGATATCGATATCAGATATCAAAGTGATCGAGATCAGAAGAATCTATACCGTATGCATGTATCAATCTACGTACTATACATTACCTTTCCTGCTTACTAGTATTCTTGAACGCGCATATGTATCAATCTATATATTACATACTAAATTTTTTGCGCGCGCGGTTATATACTAATTTTTCTACACGCATGTATGCGTCGCGCTTGTGCGTACGACATATTGATATATTTATTCAGCAGTGTAACTATACTTTTTTTTGAAATATATAGTTAGACAACTACTATTTTTTTTGTTCTCAATCATGACTATATATAAATTTTATGAAAATGAAACAAAAAAAATACGAAAAAAAATTATTATAAGAATAATAAAAAGTTGAGGTATTGATCTAACTATTACGACTACCTTGACATCATTTAAAATGACTCATCTCTCTACTCTTACACGATTTTAAAATCATAATGCTCTAGCCAAATACAATATCTAGTGAAGTTCTCCATGCTTGTTCCATAGTACTTTCCATTCTGTGACAACTGATATCACAGTTCCTTTTTTTCTTTCTAATTTGACCCCCCGAAAATCGGTGTTATGATCAATATGATAAATTCAATTCCTGACCTATCACCCTAAAATAATTTTAGGTGGCCAACATCAGCACCATCAGCAGTTGGGTTGGTTAACTGTCGATATCACATCTAAGCCTACCATTATTGTTTCTTTTTTCTATTATCACTACCAGAAATTGAGACATTACCGGCGATCTCCCGTCGCCGGCCTTGTCTTTTTTTTTCGCCGGAATTGTCATTCCCGGCGACAAGTCGCCGGCAATGACGTCGCCGGAAATCCCCCGCCGGTGTTAACATTGCCGGCGACGGGAAACGGAGTCGCCGGTAATGGCAATGTCAAGACATTCCCGGCGACTCAAGTCGCCGGCAATGTCTCGGACATTACCGGCGACGCCGTCGCCGGCAATGGTAGCGCCGCCGTGGCCGGAATTTGTGACATTGCCGGCGACTGAGGTCCATGTCGCCGGCAATGTGTGAAAAAAATTTGAAAAAAAAACGCGGTTCTGGATTGGGCCCAATTCCAGAACCTGCATTGAAAGACATAAACCGTACAATCATACAAGTTCAACAGTACACATAAATGTCCAACGTACAGTACAAATAGCAACGACGATACGAAAATTAACTACAACTACAGGTCAGGGTCCAGGAACTTGCGGGTCAGGGTCGAAGTAATCCATGTACTCATTTGAATTCCGATGGCTTCCTTGGTCTTGCTCTGGCGTTGACTGGTGCGGTGGTGGTGGTGGATAGCTAGGGAACGGAGGGACCGGGACCGGGGGAGGTGTGGGGAAGGGTTGTCCGGTAGTCTGAGCCTCGTACATCGTCCGCATCCATGTGTACATCTGAGCCTGCACCTGTGTCTGCTGCATTTGGTACTCGGCCATCTGCCTCTTTTGCTCCTCCAACTCCCTCTGCGTCCTATGAAGCTCCGCCGCGAGGTTACGACTAGAAGTTGAACTTCTTGACCCGGTAGAGTATTCTGAAGTGTTCTTCAATAGTCCTTCGCCCGCCGTGCCCATTCCCCTACAGTAGTAGGTATTCTTTCCAGTCCCGCACGCTTTTGCCATGATCCGAGCCGCTATCAGAGGATCAAGCGGATCGATCTGAGAGGCATACTGGATGACTTCTTCTTCGGAGCAGTCAGGATGGTTAGTCCGAGCTATACTCATGGTCACTTCTGCGGTCGCCTCCTCCACTCTCGACTAATTGAAAAGGGAAAATGAACAACGTATTAGCTAACAAAATCTATTTCCATCTTGAAAAATAGTTTTATTAACACATGGAGAGGCGAAAGACTTACCGCTTCTTCAGGGCACTGCGGGTAGAACTTCTGATGAATATACACCAACGGGTTCAGCTCTTGTTGTTGCTGCGCCTTAGTCGACCAACCCATGTAGTTGAGTGAACCTGCATGATGGGCCCTGGTGTTTTTCAATCTATTCGCCCGGTTCGTCTTCGAAATCGCCTTGTTTGATAAACATATGAAAAAAAATTAGTAACCAACTATTTCAATCTGATACGATACATTATGCTTGAAAGATATATTAAGGATGCATACCCGAGCTTTGGGGTGCTCGAAGTGGGCTATCAGCCACAGCCACTCGTACTCCCTAAACCGGAATTCGCTAGGGGTGGAACCTCGGCCTAGCTCCTTGTATACAGTGTAATGGGAAGAAAGCTCGTTCTTCCACTCTTTATACCTATATTAAAACAAGGAAAAAAAGTTAGAGATATTAAAACACTTGATAAACAAAAATCTAACTCGATATATATTCAAATAAGTCGAAGCACATCACCTCATATGTAGTTGACGCTCTACCCACGTGTGAATAAGAACTTCATCCACGTCAAACCACACCTGCAATATGAATATATAAAAGGTAAAATTATATATTTATTCGGACTTAATTAATAAATGTAAAATTTACGTAATGAAAATACGATTTTACTCACACTGAGTGCATTATGCACTTGCATCTTCACGTAGATAGGCACAGATTCCCAATCTGGCCAAAGCATTGGGACCTTGTCCCGCACGATCGCACCGGCCATGCTGACATATTTGCGCGTGGTGTCGAATGCCTCGATCACCTCGCCATCCTCATTGGCCCTTATGGGCGTTTTCCTTCCGCCGGTGGCCTGCTCAAGTCTCTTCCCGGTGCAGGTGCCTCTAGCCCCTTTCCGTTTTCCAGTCCCATTAACGAAATTGCCTAATAATACAATGTCAACAAATTGATATCATTAATTGAACCTATCGCAAGTCTTAAGTAATAATTAAGTAATCAATTTGATGTTAAATAAAATTTACCTGCATCGTCCGTTTGTTGGTTGGTGCACCTCACACTCCAAAGATACACGGGGTCGAACGGGAGGAAGTTATACGCTTCCTCCACGCTCAGGAACTCCGGCCGTCCTTCAATATAAACAGGCATCCCCCTATCATCGAATTCAGGGATGACAGGAATCTCGTCGGGTAGGAAGAGACCGGACGGCGGAGATAGACGAGGCCTGGACGATGAGGCGCCAGCACCACCATGTGTCTCAGATGATTCCCGTGAAATGGGAGTAAGCACCATCCGAATATGGGGCATTCAGATTGAGGGAGTTTCTGATGCCCCCGTTGACTGTCGCTCGTCTGAGGCTCTGCCACCGGAGGGACGTCTGCTGATTGAGCGTCTAGAGACTGAGGCTCGAGGCTCAACTTCCGGTTGCACGGCTCATGATCGTGCAGCTTCCTCCTCAGCTCGCGCCTCTAGCAAGGCTCTCGTGCGAGCACTCATCATTGGCCCACTGGGCGTGTTGCTAACTGCGGGCGAGGAGGAAGCTTGACTACTGTTCCCTCCACTATTTCAGGAACCTCTCCGAAGCCAATTAGCCGCAAAACCTCCTGGACATCGTAATAGTCATGGATTCGGTAATTAACCGAAACGGTTTGGAACCGGAACCGTTTGAAACCGGAACTGTTTGGAACCGGAACCGTTTGTAACATAACGGTTCCAGTTACAAACGGTTCCGGTTCCAAACCGTTCCGGTTCCAAACCGTTCCGGTTCCAAACCGTTTCGGTTCTATAGGAAATCGGAACCGGAACGGTTTGGAACCGGAACCGTTTGAAACCGGAACTGTTTGGAACCGGAACCGTTTGTAACATAACGGTTCCAGTTACAAACAGTTCCGGTTCCAAACCGTTTCGGTTCCAAACCGTTTCGGTTCTATAACAAATCAAAACTGGAACGGTTTGGAACCGGAACCGTTTGAAACCGGAACTGTTTGGAACCGGAACCGTTTGTAACATAACGGTTCCAGTTACAAACAGTTCCGGTTCCAAACCGTTCCGGTTCCAAACCGTTTCGGTTCTATACCAAATCGGAACCGGAACGGTTTGGAACCGGAACCGTTTGAAACCGGAACTGTTTGGAACCGGAACCGTTTGTAACATAACGGTTCCAGTTACAAACAGTTCCGGTTCCAAACCGTTTCGGTTCTATACCAAATCGGAACCGAAACGGTTTGGAACCGGAACCGTTTGAAACCGGAACTGTTTGGAACCGGAACCGTTTGTAACATAACGGTTCCAGTTACAAACAGTTCCGGTTCCAAACCGATCCGGTTCCAAACCGTTCCGGTTTAAAACCGTTCTGGTTCTAAACCGTTCCGATCCCGATTTCCACCTTCATTTATACGATTAATTAACAACTATATCACCTAAATTAAGAACTATACATATTCGATGTGTATATATATATACATCATGCATCTTAATTAAATTTATCCATCACATATTCATCCAAATCACAAACCCTAATTAATTTTCCACACTCCTCACACATATATATATCATGCATCTTAATTAGGTTTAATTTCCACATATATATACATCACACATTCATCCAAACCACATTTATACATAATTTTCACACATATATATACATCACTTCATTTTCACATACCTAAATATATATATACATCACATATATATACATTGCATATAAATTTAGAACTTATCACCCTAATTTCCAACTTAGCACCCTAATTAATTTACACATACACATACACATACACATACACATGCACATGCAAAAAAATAATTAAAAATTGAGAGAGAGAGAGGATCAGACCTGCCATGGATTTCCACCTACAATGCTTTGCCGATCGACTACAATGGTGAGGGGAGGAGAGGAGGGGAGGAGGGGAGGAGGAGATTTTCGGAGGAGGAGAGGAGAGGGGATCGGTGGAGAGGAGGAGAGGGAGAGGAGGAGTAGAGGATAAGGAGGAGGAGTGGGAGAGGAGGAGGAGGAGGTGAACTCACCGGACCGATTTGGGAGGAGGAGAGGGAGAGGAGAGGGAGAGGAGGAGGAGAGGGAGATGAGGAGAAATGAAAGGCTCGGGCTATCATGCATCTATCCAGAAAACATTGCCGGCGAGTTTCTTATAACTCGTTGGTAATGTCATTACCAACGACTTCAACTCGTTGGTAATGACATTACCAACGACGAGTTAACTCGTTGGTAATGACATTACCAACGACGAGTTAACTCGTGGGTAATGTCATTACCAACGAGTTGCTTATAACTCGTTGGTAATGTCATTATTTCCCGAAGAATATCCGACAACATTTTCCGTCTACGATTTCCGGCTACATTTTCCGACTACAATTTCGATTATCGATTTCTGTATACGTACGATTAACGACTACATTTTCCGTCTACGATTTCCGGCTACATTTTCCGACTACAATTTCGATTATCAATTTCCGTATACGTACGATTAACGACTACATTTTCCGACTACAATTTAGATTAATGATTTCCGTATACGTACGATTAACGACTACGATTTCTGTATACGTACGATTAACGACTACATTTTCCGTCTACGATTTCTGTATACGTACGATTTCCGGCTACATTTTCCGACTACAATTTCGATTATCAATTTCCGTCTACGTACGATTAACGACTACAATTTCCGTCTACAATTTCCGACTACATCATTAACGTACTAAGGATGATAATCGTAATCATCGTCATCACTTGAGTCTGACTCGGTTTCATAGGTAACCTCTGGCAATATGTGCCTCTCCTCGTCATCTGAATCAGCGTCAACTTCATATGGATTAACATCGAGAAGTTCTGCTCCAGTAATTCGAACCACACTCCCAGGTCTCACATTATTAAGGCGAATCGTAGATGATTCCGGAATGTCAAAAGCGTTCGGCTCTTGGTATGCAGTAACTTCCTCATCATCTGCGGTATCACCAAGTGTGGCAGCATTGTATATGTTTCTATGAGCAACATGGTTAACCACCTTCCACGGGACTTTGTTAAGAAGATCGTCCAGGTAAAACACTTGTTTTACTGATGAGGCAAGAACGAAAGGGTCATCTTCATACCAGGTAGTAGCAGTGTTCATCGAAAATGTTCCGTACTGATCTGTCCTTGTGTTCTCCGGGCTAGTATCAAACCATCTACACTTGAACAAGTGCACTTTCATGCGGTTCCCATAAATTAGTTCAACAACTGAATGAAGGACACCGTAATAGTCAACGCCATCCTGCCCACCATGGACCATCACCCCACAATTCTGTGTTTTCAGTCGGTCGTCTCGATTTTCACATATAAATTTCACGCCATTGACCTGACACATCGAGTAAACTTTTGAAGCAATCGGTTTCATCGCCAGGACCCTCAATTCGTTTGACCACTCTGGGCAACCATCATCTGCTACATGGTTCATCTGAAAACGTCCATATATTAATACGTACAGAAGAAATTATGTCATCTTGAAACCACAAAACCACGTACATACATACATGCTATATAAGGATATATATAAAAATAGACATATACACATATACTTACCCATTGACCAAAGTAGTTTGCAAACGTCTTGTTGTGGTAATCAACATTTCCGGCAATAGCAGGGCAGTGAAGATGATAGTTTTTCCAATATTGTACTTCTTGACAGTTAATCAGTACCGACCAGTGGGCAATGGCTACCTCATTTTCATCCAACTTGTACGACTTTGGCAAGCTTCCCTGTACTACCACGTCACTGGAGATGATAGAAAGGTTGAACTGGGGTTCATCTATCGGCATATGTTGTTGGGGGTCCTCTACATTTTCCAGGTACACTTTGGTGTACGTTACACACTCGTGCGCAAGATATGCTTCAGCGATACACCCTTCAGGTGCATATTTATTCTTCACATAGTCCTTGTAGGCTCCCAATTGTCTACAAGTTAACAAGTACATGTTAACTTACTTAACCACAAGTCATTACATATAAAAACATAGGCAAACCAAATTTATGAATCATTTGTACCTTTCCATGGGATACATCCAAGTGTAGTGTACGGGACCGGTAAGCAACAATTGTTCGGGAAGATGGATCATCAGGTGCGGCATTATGTCGAAAAAATTTGGGGGAAATATCCTCTCAAGCTTGCACATGATAAAAATGATGTCATCTTGCATCTTCCTGAGGTCTGTTTTTTTAACTTCCCTGGTGCATAACTTCTGAAAGAATCTTGACAAGACCACCAATGGCTCCACCACCTCTTTGGGCATGTACCCTCGAATGAAAATAGGGAAAAGGCGTTGAAGCAGTACATGGCAGTCATGACTCTTTAATCCGTACATCTTATTGTCCCGAAAGTTAACACACCTGCTTATATTTCCTGCATAGCCATAAGGATACCTGCATATATATAGATAAAGCCATATATATGGACCAATTATATTTCTCGCATATAACCATATATACTCCGCTAAAAATTTAAGGACAAATTCCTACATAGCCATAAGAATATATACCTGACATTACTCAGCCACCGAAAAATTTCATGCTTATGCTTCGGCTTTACGGTGTACGGAGCTTGCGGCATTTTTCTCTTACCATCTCTTAACCACAAATGTTTCCGCACACCCATTGCTTTAAGATCAATGCGTGCCTTAGAGATGTCTTTTGTTTTCCCCTCCAAGTTAAGAACTGTGCCCACCACACTTTCACACACATTCTTCTCTATGTGCATGACATCTAGGTAATGTCTGATAGGCAACCTGGGCCAGTATGAGAGTTCCCAGAATATGCTCTTGTGTGTCCAAAACTTATACCTTTCGGGCTTGTCTGGAATTGACGCCACTATGTCAGGATGATTGCTCAGCTGGCCAAAATCGTATTCATTCAACACTTCCAAAATTTCTTCCCCTGTCCATCACCTGGGTGCCACACCTGTTTCAACAGTCCCATCAAACGCGTCTGGATCCTGCCTAAATGGGTGATCATTTGGAAGCCAACAACGGTGACGGATCGAGACAATTTTACTGCAATGAGGACTGCAACAATCAACCGTCATGCACTCTGAACAAGCCCTGTAACCCCTGGTAACGTTGCCCGACAACATACCGCGGGCAGGAAAATCACTCATGGTGCCAACAAGCATGGCATGCATCTGGAACATCTCCTTTTTGAACCTATCGTAAGTGGGGTGGCCACACTCACTCAGGTACTTAAGCTCCTCAATCAAAGGCCTCAAATACACATCGAGACACTTTCCTGGATAACCCGGGCCCGGAATTAACAGAGTGAGCATATTGTATTCCTTCTTCATGCACATCCATGGTGGAAGGTTGTACGGTACCAAAATAACTGGCCATATACTGTATTGAAGACTCATGTTGCCAAAAGGGTTGAATCCGTCAGATGAGAGCCCTAGCCAAACATTTCGGACCTCTGCTGCAAAATGATCAAACTCCCTGACCATGTGCTTCCAAGCCTCTCCGTCGGAAGGGTGTATAAGGGTGTCATCGTCAGGCAAGTTCCTCTCAGCCCACCATCTCATTGCCTCGGCCGTGAAAGCACACATGAACAACCGCTCCAGCCTATCAATAAGCGGGAAATATCAAAGTATTTTCACAGCTTTCTTGTTGCCTGCAGGAGTCAACTTATACCTTTCTGTAAAACATACCGGGCAGGCTTCAAGGTCTTCGAGATCTTTTCCCCAGAAGAGAATACAATCATATCTGCATGCATGAATTTTGATGTAGGAAAGCCCAAGATCTTTCAGGATATGTCGCACCTTATAATGAGTGGTAGGAAGACGATGACCGGGTGACAGTAGCGAAGCAGTCCACTTCAACCAAGAATCAACAGCTTTGACAGACATTTTGTTCTCCATTTTTAGCTGCATCACTCCCATCACACTTTCAAGAACAGTCTTACTACAACCGTCATACAACGGAGTCTGTTGCAATGCAATCAGGTTGTTGTACTTGTCCATACCGCTTG
Source organism: Geum urbanum (assembly GCA_946800695.1). Lineage (NCBI taxonomy): Eukaryota > Viridiplantae > Streptophyta > Magnoliopsida > Rosales > Rosaceae > Geum > Geum urbanum. The sequence goes on along the minus strand of OX327013.1, from coordinate 40,648,810 downwards.
TGTTTACATGACCTCCAGGTAATGGTTCGACTGGCTCGATATGGGGGAAACCCTCAACGACGGGAGGGACATTTGGTGCTTCATCAGCAAATACACCGCTCTCATGAGGAAACATATCATTGATTAACATCGATGTTGGATCATAGGATGAACTGCCCCTCTCAGCAAAATGTCCATGATCATAGCGTGGACTGGCCCTCTCACCAAATTGTCCATGATCATGCGGACCCGCTACCGATGTTTCACCGTGATAAATCCAACAAGTGTACTTTTCCCAAAACCCGTATTTACTCAGGTGCATCTGGACTTTATCAATGGGAAATCGAAATCGATCGCTGAAACACTTACATTCTTTACACGGGCAATAATGAAGTGTAGTGTCTCCACAATTAGCCTTCACAAAATCCGCAAAACTCCTAATTCCCTGGTGATATCTGACATCCCATCTTTCGAGGCTCATCCAACTCTTGTCCATCCTGAAAATTCTAACAATTTTACGTATTAATTATATATATATACACACATTCACTACTAATAATCGACGTGATCTCTCAATTCAACTCTAATTAAATCAACACATGCATGCATATGTATATATATATCGATCTAATCTCTGAATTCGATTCAGTACTCGATGATAGTATTCTCTTTTTTTCAATTCAAAACGTATTTGACTGGGTAGGAGGAGGCTCTGTTAAGCCTGGCTCCGATAACAATACGATAATACCAGTCATTGATTCAGACACAAGATTAACTACAAGCTGTTTTCTCGTTTCGGTGACCGTACATCAACAACATTTCATATATATATATCTCACGAATTGGATTTGATCAACACACAGACACATATATATATATATATACCACATATACGTATATATACACCTACGTACCTATATATATAGCTTCCCGAGTGATCGAGTTTTCGACGCGCGCCTTAATTTTGACAATATACCGAATGATCGATTTCAGAGCGTACGTTTTCCTTCTTTCGATTTCTCTGGATTTTTTTCGCTCAAAATGATTGAATGATCGAGCTGCCGGCATCTAATATAAGACACATTGCCGGCGACGGAGTAAGTCGCCGGAAATGAAGACATTACCGGCGACTTTACGCCGGAATCTCGCCGGTAATGTTGTAAAACATTACCGGCGACTCTAACCGTCGCCGGCAATGTCTAGGCAGACATTTCCGGCGAAATTCCGGCCGGAAAATCGCCGGAAATGTCTCCCTAGACATTGCCGGCGACGGTTGGAGTCGCTGGTAATGTTTTACAACATTACCGGCGAGATTCCGGCGACATTACCGGCGACGGGGTAAGTCGCCGGTAATGATGGACATTACCGGCGACTTTTCCGGTCGCCGGCCTTGTTGGCCGGAATCTCGCCGGTAATGACTCCTTTTCTTGTAGTGTATGCTTGCACCTTATTCAAACTTTACTGTGTAAGTGGTTTATAACTTGAAATTTTTGCATTTACTTATGAAATCAAATTGATTTGAATAATCAGACTTCATGTCTTTAATGAAAAGGCATATATTATTAAAACGAAATATATCATATACATACCTTTGGACTAACCTGTAGGAAAAGTAAGTGATATTAAATTAAATATAATAAATAAAATACTAATTAAATAATTAGTAAATTACAAACACATGTACGAAGAACAGATTCTGGGTAAGAATATGAACTAAGTTGAGTCACGTGTATCACACGCTTTCCTTAAGAACTTTTACGCCGCCCACAGGCTTGTATGACATTGTTTTCCCAGGATAAAACAACTTCAAAGTTTTGTACCGCAGCACAAGAACTTCTCTTCGAACTGAGGAATACATTTCTCTATCACCGGATTTTGCTTTGAGTTGAGAGAGGGAGAGAAGTGATCAGAAGAGGAGATTGCTTCTGATGGGATGAAGAATGAGGGTGTGGAATGCCTCTATTTAAACACGTTGAGAATGAGTTGATCATCATTACTTGAAACCAAAATTTAACCATGCAACTTTAATCCGGCCACTAATGAGTAAAAACCCACCATAAACGGGGCGCATACAAGTCCATATCGCATACTCATTTCATCCAAGATTTGCACCCTTCCTCCTGCACGCGTGTGAGAGAGCCTCTCTACTCACTTACTCAAGGGAGACTAGGATGCAATCATATATAAAGACTTCCATATTTCTAATTTCTCCCATGTGGGATCACATTCCTTCCTTTTGTTTCAAGTAGCCATCTTTAGGTGACAATTTCTCATTCACCCCTTAACCAATTTAAACAAATGAATACATAATTTTTATGTACTCTTGTAGGAGATTACAAATCCATGTTTCCCACACATCAAAATTAAGTGCAACACACTTAATTATTTTATTTAAATTGTCACTTTAAAATGGTGGAAAACCACCATTTTCCAACATAACCAACGATACAAAAGTATACATGAATTTAACCACCAAAAGACATTATATATCCAACACAATATTATCTTCACCCCTCTAAAAAATTGAGCAGAAAGATTCATTCAATAATCAACTAATCTTTAATACAAAAAGTCTAATCCAATTAATTCCCATATATAAATTACAAACAAATGAAGCTCAGTCGTCCAGTCCTTAACTTTGTCTATCGGTCTTCAATTCTTTCTTCCGTTTAGTGCTTGGCTTTAGATGCAGTGTCTAACCTCAAGTGTGATACGATTGTGTGTACTGAGACACTCATCTCTAATGAGAGAAGACACATATGTAGGTACTTGAAGAAGAAACAATAAAATACCTTAACTGAGTTAACCATAACCATTTTATTATGAAAACAACTATGAAGCTTACGTACATTAAAGCTGTAAACAATAGCATTTAGAGGCTAGTCATAAACGGAAATCTTAACTAACAAAGTGTCATATCAAATTACAAAGGTACTACAAAAAATGCAATGTCATCATTCAAACAACGAAAGCAAATTGAATCAATCTGGTATCAAACTGTCTATAAAAATACAATTGCTAGATTACCTAATACAAAATTCACAGTAAATAGCAGAGGGAAATGTAAAACTGATAAAACCAAAACCAATCTAACATTGACTTGATTACTAAAACTGTAGGCAACTATAGTAGTACCAAACTTAGTAGCACTTATGTCTATAATGAAAGACACATATTTCATAAATTCAATTTTCATCTCACCTTAGGCTAAGCGTATATTCTGCATAAACAAATAACAATATGTAATTAGAATCATTTGTGCCCCCAGATATGAAACAATGTATAAAGAAAGACAGCGCATATTGATGCCAAAAACTATGATACAAATCATCAGATTACCTCTTAGCCTCAATTTCTGATCCCCAAACGAAAAAGTAAGTTTGCACCTTCATAATCAAATACTAACGTATACTTTAGCAAGATGAGGAGGAGGAAGTCTCCCTGATTGAATATGATCTTAGCACTAATAATTGACCTTCAAACTAAAAACAAACCACCAATTCATAAGAAAAATATTAGAAATTGAAATTTTAAGCAACTAAAAAATGGGAAAAGCAAATAGATAGAAAGTTTAACCTTAAGTGAATTAGAAAACTACAATTGAACTTTGAGTTTGTTCTTCACTATATGTATTTGATATCTCCTTCTCTTCTCCTTCTCGATATCCATTGCACACAATACAACCCACCAGCCTAGAAGAGAGTATCAAAGATTTTCCAAGACAAGACCATCAACACACCTACATATAATGAAACCCAATAAGCCAAAAGACTAAAAAAAATTAAAATATGAAACTTAAACTCCAAAATTTATACAAATACAAATCGAAAAACTCTATGTAGAGATAACAATAGTAAGAAATTCAGATAACTCATCAAACCATTGTGTCAAATCGAAGCTTTGCTAACAAACTTGATGGAGTAATCATCCATCTACCTCCAACCCTTGAGAGAGCGTCCAACATTTTGTTTATCTTCTTCAAACTTGAACTTCTCCTTTCTGAATTTTATTCATGCAAATTGGGGTAACTGCTCATGGAAACTGCTTTGACGTGTTTTCCTCTCGCGATTACAGTTTAGTCGCCTTCAGTCTCTCTTGCACGTGTCTCATTCGTTTTTACTTACTCTTTTACCTCATTTCTATTTTATTTGAAGGTTGTAGACTTTATGCTGAGGGGAAGGACAAATTATGGGATTTCGAAAGTTCTACCTTGCCAACTGCCTTAAGCACTTTTTCCTTAATTAATAGAGATATGCTAGCTAGCTTGCTCCAATCTCATTTAGGGAGGCGTATTCAATCTGAATTTTTAAGGATTCTTTATAATCTGTGGATTGTTGCATGTGAATTGTTTTAAATCTACGAATTATTTTAATTTCACGTGGATTTGAAAGGATTCTTTTGTAATTTTATAAGGATTTGGTTGGATTTGTAAGGATTGCTCAAATAATTAAAGTCTAACCAAAAACTCAAATGTTAAAATACACTATCACATATACAAATACGAAATGCATTATTCTTGATCTTTTCAACATAATGATCACACTCTTGAATTGGCACCGTCATCGTATTTCTAATTCACGTTCTCATTATCTTGATTATTTTTAACATTTATTGTTCCATTATCAAATATTGTTATCATTTCCGTAGAAAATGAAGTTCTTTTTTGTTGAAAACAAGAATTACAAATACTTATGTATGAGAAAATTTGTATATAGTTTAAGGGATCACTCAATATTTTAAATTAGAAGAGACCATTAGATGACATAGACATCTCATTGCTATAAAATAAGATTTTACGGACCATTTTAATCATATTTATAAAGTTGTAGTAATTAGACAAAAGTTTATACCCTATAAAAGTTAATTATCGAAAGTATAATAGTTGAAGTCACCAATGAAATCAAACTATGAATAAATGGTAATGAAAACAAAGGTTAAGGACGTTATCTTTGTTGTGACACCAAGTTAAAGGTTTTAAAGACGTATGTAAAAACAAATTGAGAGAGAGAGAGAGAGAGAGATGTTCTATTTTAAAATTTATTAAAATTCATGAAAATCACTTGAGTGGGAGACCTGATTTCAAAAAGTCATTTTGTGTGTATACAATCTTTTAAAATCCTTCAAAATCGGCTATTTAATGAAATCTTTAAAAATTCGTGGATTGTAAATAACACAGGATTTTTATGGATTGTTTAAAATCCTGAATGAATACATCAAAAAATTTAAGGATTGTTTAAAATTTAGATTGAATACATCAAGATTTTAAAGAATTTTTGAAATATAAAATAATCATACCAAATTCATAATTGAATACACCCTTGTTAGTACAATTTAATTTCCAAGCAGGACAAACGTTAATTTCGATTTGGTTTGTGTTAGTAGAAGATACAAACGTGATTATGAAATCGAGCCATAATATAGTTCGATTTCCAGGGTTTTATTCTGTTTTTCCTACAACTCCTAGTTAAAGTTCCAACGTCCAAACTAACATCTTTATGTGATATGTAATATATTGCATAACTACTAAGGTCGTTTATACATGTGCATATGTTTAACATCCCTAGCTGTTTGATCTTTCCAATTGCTTTAAGTCACACGACACTATTTATTTTACAACCTTCAAATTTCCATTTCGGCAAGCTAATATGCATGGTTGTATGATCGATTGAATTAGCTAGAATCTAATTAACTAATTAATTCTAGATAATCATGGTCTGGAAGTCTGGAAGCGATGAAATAGTCACAAAGTTATTGAATGAGTTGGCTTAATTTGAACTTGCAGAGCTGCATTCATCATGCTGCACGTCCTAGCATAGCTATCTTGCTCGATCATATCAAATCCGATCCTTCGTGGATTTTGTGTGGTATAGAGCTCACAAAACGTTTACTTCAAGTCTATGTCGCTGGCGGCTGGGTTTGTTGGTAGGGTGGGAAGACTTGATAGAGAAATATCGCACAAGGATGTCATGCAGATCGATTTGCATTGACTGCGTGATCTCATCTGTGGTTGAGCTCACCATGATAGCACAAGCGACAACGATATATATATATTTCCTAATGTAGCCAAATTAGGTATACAATATGAACCAACGTCAGAAACGATTGTGCCGGCCTGGCCTGTAAACACGTACTTGCTATTCTAAGTTAATTATGATGCTCTTGAGCTAGATAAGAGGACAATGATTGATGAAATTAGATTGGATCCAATTCTTTGAGTGCCATGCCATCTAAATAATTAAAAGCGATTAGGACCTGCTTTTATCTCTTTTCAACCCGACAATTAATATCAACTCTGTCACCTCCGTGTTTATATTCGATCTTTTAGAAAACGTACTAAAAGAGAAGAGTAGGTCTGCTGAATCTAGCAATGAGATCTACTTCACGCAATCCACAAATTATTGGTTACCTTTCACGCATGTAGAGGCCTGATTTGAAGAGATCGATCTCTTCCGAATTCGAACCTACATTTTATTTCAAGATCTATTTTAATTTGTCAATAATGGGAATAGTTCGTTTTTCAGTTCTATTTGTCGTATCCATTGTATGCCAAACCAAAGAAATTTTTGCACCGTCAAACCACTTCACTCGTTTGACGCTCCGGTAAGAATATGGCATGTGTTATATTGAGTTTTTTGACCAACGTACACTCATCCTAGCATCTTCTTCCGCTCTCTTCTATTTTTTATTTACTATGACTCGCTAGGATTCCATATTTTTTCTGAAAAATAACTCTGATATCCGATAAATATTTCCAGATTTGACCAATCATCAACTAATCCTTTCATTTTTACCACCTATTTAAAATCCTGCAAAAAGAACCTTAAGATTTACATGTGGGGTTTTGTATTTTCCTGCAAACAAAACTTTGTTCAAAGTTATTAAAAATTAATGATGTATATAAGAGTCCAATCGATCGATCAGCTGGACTTAACAATCTTTGATCAAACCCATAACGAATTCGAAACTTTTGTCTGCATTCTTTCTTTTCTCTTCCTTCCTTTATCTTCTTGCAAATCACAACAATTATATTCACTACTAAAAGGTTAAAATTGAAGGAATTTTCATTGAAGGGGTTGAGAAATAAGAACATGAACCCATTTAACGATTCTTTTGCTCAGCCATTTTCTTTTAATCGAAGGGGTTTAACCTCACAATCGTTGTTACAGTCTAAAAATTTTAGAAATAATAGAGAAAGAAAGAGGAAGAAGACAAACTCGATTTTATTTTATTTTTTATAAAAGAAAACGGTAATCAAATTATGTGAGAATTGCTCGTATGTAGATCGAAGTGTCAAACAATGGTTGGAACATCATGAGTGACCTGGTTTGACACTTACCTGCAAAACTTTCTCGCCAAACCAAGCTAAAAAGCAAATAAATATTCCATTACAACCGCATACCTCATTCCACGTTTGTCTGATTGAAAATGTTTCGAAAAAAATCGGATGCTAAACGTGTTTTGCGTAGATCATTTTGGGCAACGATGATGTAATAAGATCTGAAATCATGCATATATATAACCAATCATCCATCAGTGCCCTTTCATGGATATATTTCTTTTCAGTTGTACGTGCAAACGAATGTTACGCAACAGGCCCAGTTAAGTTTTTTGTTTTTGGAGAACAGTTGAGCTTCTTTGTTATTCAATCACGTACAGTGAAGGCATACACTGATATACTCGCTAGGAGTGGTAGAATATATACTAGTCAAACTAGATCACGGTGAATTAATATGTATAGCATTTAAGCTTTTTCTAGCTAGTTCATATATATTGCTGAGAATATATAGTCTGTTGCAATTGGAGGATGTTGCAGGTTTCATCGATGGACCTATATATATTCATAGATTTCTCAATGGAAATTAATCTCATATATATCCGCCAGGCCAGATCGTACAAGAGGCTCAATAGAGAACTTAAACAAAATGAAAATTAAGGGTGTGTACCAACGGCAGATTCAGGATAAAAAAATTCATCGGAACTAATTTTTAGTCAACAAAATTTTGACAGTACGAGATAATTTTATAAAATAGAAAGAAGATACACTTAGTTAGGACTATTATGAGCCTTACCCTTTACATTATGTTTCATAAATAAATATATAACACAAAGCAAATACATAAAAACTAACTAAATCTTACTCTACGAGACCCTAAAGCTTCAAAAGCCTTGATTACATCATTATTTTCAACCGTTTCTTCAAATTCTTTTTCGATGTGAAGTACCATACAACCATGAAGAAAAACATCATCCATATTGTTTCTACGTCTGTCCTTAATGATGTCCATAGATGAAAAAGTTCTCTCAGTGGTTGCAGTAGAAATAGGAAGAGTCAACACCAAACAAATCAATCTATAAATCACGGTAAACGAATCTGACTTTCTTGTTAGCACAAGTTGCTGACACAAATCAGACATAGAATCTAAGTTTCGGAATCTCAAATTTGTAGTCATAGCTTTATGATAATATGCATACTCCAATTCTAACATAAGAAGATCACCATGCACAAAATTTGCAGAATAGAAATCATTAGCAAGAAGAGTAACTTTCTCAGTTTTGAAAGAACTGAAATAGCCATGGGGGTCCAAAGTAGAGATGGCTACAAGAAGTTCACAACCTTCTTCTGGGAACCTCCTATTTAACTCACTCAACTGATAATCAAGTATAGCATTAAACACATCATATAATGATGGTGCTTTACTGTAACAGAATTCATTTGCTGACAAGAACGACATGTCCCATTCTTATAAGGAGCACTCATATCAATATAATGTGTCTCACAAAAGCTAGCAACACTAACATTTAAATCAGCCCAACCATCTTCTCTCATCTCTTGAAGTAGTTATTTTGTATGTGCAACAAAACTCAATGCTTTTGTGATGTCAAGAGATTTTCGTTGTAATGATTGGCGAAGAATCTCAATAACTAGCATGACCTTGTTCATGCAAATTAGGCAGAAGACAAACTCAAATTGTCTCATAGTTGTGAGAACACCACTAGCTTCCCCTTGAATAGATCAAGTACTAGGCTTCATCATATGAATAAGAGTTTTTAAGATTAAACTAAATAATTCAATCAAACTCTTAATAGAGCAAAAATGAGAACCCCAACGAGTAGTTCCCGGCCGTTGCAAAGTACAAGTCTGATTAGCACCTCTCCCTGTCTCAAGTAAGCCAAGAGCTACTAAATCTTGGACTTCTTCCTCTCTAATGGTTTTCAGCTCACAATGACGCTTGGTAGAAGACTCAACAAAGTTCACAACTAACAGTAGAGTATAAAAAAAATCGTCAAACATCATTAATTTCCTTAGCTGTAGCAGACAATGATAGCTGTAAACGGTGTGCTAAACAATGCACATAATATGCATACGGACACTCTTCAAGAAATATTGTTTGTAAGCCATTCCATATACCACTCATATTACTAGCCTCATCATATCCTTGGCCACACATGTTTTCTAATTGAAGATTGTACATACTAAGCACATTGACTATCTCTCTTTTAAGAGTAAGTGAGGTAGTGTTAGGAACACTCACTATCTTAAAGAACCGCTATCGAATTATACCTATATGATCAACAAATCTCAAGATAATAGTCATTTGTTCCTTGCTAGCTACATCAACTTCTTCATCTACAAGAATGCAAAATTTTGCATCACCAATTTCCTCCCAAATCATGTGTCTCACCTTATCACCAAGGATATCTAGAAGCTCTCTTTGAATTCTATGAGCAGTGTACTTGGCATTCCCCAGACCACCACTCAAGACAACTTTATCATCTTCTCTAGCTATTCTTACATAAGATTTCCTAATTTCTAGAAAACCTCTAGCAATAAGAGTGCTCTCAGATTCATCATGACCTCTAAAAACTTTTCCTTGTTTCGCTAGATATTTCACACCCTCTATTGAAGCTGTTAACCTATACCAATTATCCTCCACATTTTTAGCAGTTTTTTTTAAGAAAAACTCTTTCAATTTGTGTAGCTAAATTTCTCATCGAATTTCATTTCTCTATAGTATCATGATGTGGACTATTTAAATTTCCTACATGTGCTTTAAGCAACCTTTTATCTTTCCAATTCCTCTGCTCGTCAACAGTAAATGACATATGAGGAGAGTCTTCTTTATTGAAAAGAAAACATGGAAAACAATATATCTTATCAACACTATCAGAGTACTCAAGCCATGAATTATTTGCATACCAACTAGAGCTAAATTTACACATCTATGACCCATGAGGAGAGAGTATATAATTTTCTAATTTTGGTTGAAATAGACCCAAGACAATATAGGTTTTTCGAATACTATCACGACTCAACACTGGTAGGTAATGTAGACTCATTCAAATGAGTTGAAGTAAAAACCAGAGTACTTACAGAAACTTGGGATGAATGGGAATTTGAAGTTAATGGTCTTAAAAACCAATCACTAATTGGTTTAGTCCCTAATTTGTACTACCAACAGAAGTAGTATACCCGACGAAGTACTCAAAAAACGACCGACGAGAAGGTTTCTCGTCGGTTATAGTAAACTATAACCGACGACAGGATTACCTCGTCGGTTATAGGTTTTTGACCGTCGAGATTTTCTTGTCGTCGGTTATAGTCGCCGGAAAATCGTCGGTTATAGTTTTCGACTATTACCGACGATTTTTTTGGACTATTAGCCACGATTTTTTTCTATCGTCGGCTATAGTTTCTTATTTCAGATCTGGGCAGCAGCTCGATCTGTCATTCAAAAAAATTTCCCTTTTTTCTAAAAATGGTCTGAAATCGATCTTTGGGTGATGTCGAGAATGAGTTCGTGATGATTCATGCATTATATATAGGTACGTGCTTAATATGTTTTTGAATATATATTGCTTTAATTTGTTGAATTGATCGATCAATATTGATTTTGAATATATATATATTGATCGATCGATCGATCGATCGAGTTAATTAATTGATTCTTGAGTTTGAGTAATTGATCGATGGTTGATTTTGAGTACGTGATTAATGATCGTAAATATATATATTAATTGTTGTTAATTTTGATTATTGTGAATATATATATAGCTAGCTAGTTAGGGTGATTAATTAATTTAATTAATATATTGCATTATATATATTGTGATTATTATATATAGGATTAATATATTATATATATACCTAGCTTGCTAGTGTCCGTACGTGCATGGTTATATATATATTTAGATTTTTGTGATCGATCGATTATATATATATATAATTAGGGTGTACGTGTGTGTATATATATATATTAAAATTATGGGAATTATAATAATAAATATTTATATCTAGCTATGAAATTTTTATTAATAAGATCATGGGTATATATACATGCAGTTATAATTTTCAGGATGGACAAGAGTTGGATGTGTCTTCCAAGATGGGATGTAAGATATCACCGTGGAATTAGAAGTTTTGTCGAATATGTGAAGGTTAATTGTGGAGGGATGACAATTCATTATTGTCCGTGTACGAAATGTCAGTGTCGCAGCGAGCGATATCGTTTTCACATCGATAAAGTATTGGAGCACTTGAAGAAAAATGGGTTTTGGGATAAGTACACATGTTGGATTTATCACGGTGAGAGCTCATCAGTTGGTCAACATGATCACGGACAATTTTTTGAGAGTGGCAGTACATCCAATGATCAAACAACAATGTTGATCAACGATATGTTTCCTCATGAGAGCGGTATATTTACTCAAGCACCGGATATCCCTCCCGCCGTTGGAGACTTCCCTCATATTGAGCCAGTCCAGCAATTACCTACAGCTGTCAACACTGCTGGTATGGACAAGTACAACAACCTCATTGCCTTCCAACAGACCCCGTTGTACAACGGGTGTAATAAGACTGTTCTGGAAAGTGTTATGGGAGTAATGAAGCTCAAAGTGGAGAACAAAATGAGTGTGAAGGCTGTTGATGATTGGCTGAAGTGGTCTGGTTCGTTGTTGCCCCCCGGTCATCGTCTTCCTACCACTCATCGTAAGGTGCGACAGATCCTGAAACATCGTCATGTCCAGAGTGCATGACGGTTGAGTGTTGCAGACCTCATTGCAGGAAGATTGTACAGATGCGTCATCGTTGTTGGCTTCCACATGATCACCAATTTCGGGAGGATATGGAGGCATTTGATGGGACTGTGGAAACAGGTGAGCAGCCGAGGAGATGGACGGGGGATGAAATATTAGAAGTGCTAAATGAATACGATTTTGGGCAGCTAAGCAATCATCCTGAGATAGTGGCGTCAATACCTGACAAACCCGACAGGTATAAATTCTGGACACACAAAAGTATTTTTTGGGAACTTCCTTATTGGTCCAAGTTGTTAATCAGACACTACTTAGATGTCATGCACATAGAGAAAAATGTGTGCGAGAGTGTGGTCGGCACAGTGTTGAATTGGGAGGGAAAAACTAAAGACGGCCCGAAGGCACGCATTGATCTTAAAAGGATGGGACTGCGAAAACATTTGTGGTTGAGAGATGGGAAGAAAAAAATGCCACAAGCTCCTTATACCGTGAAGCCTGCCCAGAAGAATGAAATTTTTGGCTGGATGGGTAATGTCAGGTATCCTTCAGGCTATGCTGGAAATATAAGTCGATGTGTTAACTTCAAAGACAATAAGATGTACGGACTAAAGAGTCATGACTGTCATATACTGCTTCAACGCCTCTTCCCTGTTTTCATTCTAGGGTACCTGCCCAAAGAGGTGGTGGAGCCGTTAGTGGCTTTGTCAAGATTCTTTCAGAAGTTATGCACGAGAGAAGTGAAGAAATCGGACTTGTTGGAAATGCAACAGGACATCATTTTTATCATGTGCAAATTCGAAAGGATATTTCCTCCAAACTTTTTCGACATCATGCCTCACCTGATGCTCCATCTTCTGGAACAATTGTTGCTTACTGGTCCAGTACACTACACATGGATGTATCCTATGGAAAGGTACGTAATGCATCTCTGAATCTGGCTATATATATGTCGATCTTTAATATTATTTATTCACTTATATATTGTTGCAATAAGCATAACATGCTCGATCTGTAATTACCAATTTACAGACAATTAGGGGACTACAAAGACTATGTGATGAACAAATCTGCACCCGAAGGGTGTATCGCTGAAGCATATATTGCGCATGAGTGCGTAACGTACACCAAGTTGTATTTGGGAGCGTTGGAGGACCCTCCACAACATATGCCAGTAGATGGAGGGCAGTTCAACCTTTCGATCATCTCCGATGATGTTGAAGTCTCTGGAAAGTTGCCCAACTCGTACAAGTTGGAACCTTATGAGCTAGTCATTGCCCATTGGTCGGTATTGATTAACTGTCCAGAAGTTCAATATTGGAAAATTTTGCACCTTTACTGCCCTGCTATTTCCGGTGATGTTGAGTACCACAACAAGACGTTCGCAAACTATTTTGGCAACTGGGTATGTTTATAGATAAATTGACATGTATATGATGTTAAGTGCATGTCTCGCATCCTATTTATAGTTAATTTAATAAATGATTATTTTCAGATGAATCATGTACAAGATGATGGTATCCCTCAGTGGTCACACGAATTGAGGCTCTTGGCGCAGAAACCGGTAACTTCCAGAGTTTATCCTATGTGTAAGGTAAATAGCGTGCTATTTATTTGTGAACATAGAGATGTCAGACGAAAAACACAGAATTCTGGGGTAATGGTGCATGGTGGGCAGAATGGAGTTAACTATTACGGTGTTCTCCATTCTGTTGTCGAATTAATATATGGGGAAGGCATGACCGTGCACTTGTTTAAGTGTAGATGGTTTGATACCGACCCTCAGAACACAAGGACCGATCAATACGAGATTTTTTCGGTGAATACTGCTACAAGCTGGTATGAAGATGATCCGTTTGTGTTGGCCACGGCGGTGAAACAATTGTTCTATCTTGATGATCTTGTGCATAAAGGCGCGTGGAAAGTGGTTAACCATGTTCTTCCACGAAACATATACAGTGCCTCAACCCTTGGTGTGACCTCGGATGAAGAAGTCAGTGCATACCAAGAGCCGAACGCAACTGGTATTTCTGAAACCTCAACAATTCGCCTTAATAATGTGAGACAGGGCAGTGTGGTACGAATTCCTGAACCGAATCTTATTGATGTTAATCAAAATGAAGACAATGAAGACTCAAGTGACCAAGACATACACATCTTACCTGAAATTAACTCGGAAACAGAGTCAGACTCAAGCGTTGATTCTGACTATGCGCCTTAATTAGTGTATGTATATATCTTATTTTGAGTTTGCATATGCAATGTAAAATGAATTATATTCAGATTATCGACTTTAAATTGTGTCGATCGATTAAATTGCTAAATAGTGATCATAAGAGAGAGAGATCGAGAGATCGGAAAAAAAATACAACCGATCGACGATATTCGAAATAATTAATATCGTATTATTAAATATTAATAAATATAAATTATTAAATATATATAGCCAAAAAAAATTAAATGGCATTTTAATTTAATTAGGCTTTTAAATTATTTCGGTTTTTTTTTCTAATAATTTCGTATTAAATATTAATAAATATATATTAATACACTACATATATATAACCACGGCATATATATGAAAAATAAATAAAAAAACTATATCCGACGACATTCATATGAAATCTCGTCGGATATAGTTTCGGTTCAACTATAACCGACGATATTACTTATATCGTCTGGTATAGTTCTGGTTTATATCCGGAACTGGGTACGTTTTGGGCAGAAACGAAACTGCCCAAAACGAAGAACTCCTCTCGATCCTCTACGATTTTCTCCATTTCCTTGGTGTTGGGAGCAAGCAATCGAAGCTCAAGCCAAAGCCCATCGATCCTCAAGCCAAAGCCCTCGTCAATTTTGAATTTTTCAGGTTTGAAATCCCTAATTATTTTATTTCGAATTTTTTTTATTTAGGTTAAATTTGAAGTTGTTTCATTTGTTAATCGATAATGTGGATGCTTGCATGAACATTGTGATTATATATTGGATATTGTGAATTTTATGGAATTATTGTTGATTTTTGTGGAATATATATTAATTTATATATTGGAATTTTTGTGGATTATTGGGGATTTATATATTGGATTATCTTGATTTTTGTGGAATATTTATATATTGGAATTATTGGAATTATATATTGATTTTATGGAATTATTGGAATTTTTGGATATATATATATTGGATTTATATATTGGATTATTGATATATATATATATTGGAATATATATAGTTAAATTATTGGATTATATTTGTATTGGATGAATTATATTGGATTATATATATATTGTAATTATTGTGGATTTTATGGAATTATTGTTGATTTTTGTGGAATATTTATATATTGGAATATATATTGGATTTATATATTGGATTATTGGAATTTTTGTGGAATATTTATATCTTGGATTATTGGAATTATATATATTGGATTTTATGGAATTATTGGAATTTTTGGATATATATATTGGAATATTTATGTATTGGATTATTGATATATATTGGAATATGTATTCGAATTTTTGGATGAATTAGGAATTATTTTAAATTTTTATAATTTTATAGCAACGATGAATTGGTTAAATTGCGGTGCTTCCCGAGGGGGGTCAAGCTCGAGGGGGAGGTCGAGAGGGAGAGGGAGATCGGGACGTGGGGATGAGGGCACCGGAAGTCGGTCCGCATCAGGATCCACCAGCGTCGGCAACACTTACAGTCTTCCGCAGACCTCTCGACACCGTAGGCTGATGGGCGAGGGACAACCTCAGCAGCAGTAGTTCGAGCCTCCTCGATCCTCAGGCGCGAGGAGGGTTCAAGAGGTTAGTCGCACGCCGGAAACGGATAGTGCGACTCAATCCTCGGTCCGAATGTCGGACATTCATCGCGAGGATCCTTCCCCCGTCATCCACCAGACAGCTCCTCATTCTTCCGAGGAGGCTGGTGGATCCACTCAGTCCTCGGCGAGGATGCGACTATGCCCGCCGTCTACGTTATTCTTACCGTTGGAAATCCCGACGATACCTCACGTCGATTCCGACGGGATGCCTGTTCCGGGACAGCTAGGGTTCATTACCTCGGACCAGGCATATGCGTATGTACCCTTCCCGGAACCTCTCTGGAGTGTGAGGATTCCGGGACAACGCACCGACGAATCAGGTAAATATTACTTAGTGATATCTTTTTACTTAGTAATATTTAAATTCAATTAGGTGTTGATGTTTAAAAAATCGTCTACATATATATGTGATAGGCGAGATCGTGCCCGGTGAGAAGCAGAAGAGAACCAGAGG
The DNA here is from genome assembly GCA_946800695.1 of Geum urbanum. NCBI lineage: Eukaryota > Viridiplantae > Streptophyta > Magnoliopsida > Rosales > Rosaceae > Geum > Geum urbanum. The sequence continues at coordinate 40,632,515 of OX327013.1, read as the reverse complement.
CCCCGTCGTCGGCAAGTTACTGGATGCCATTCAGGCTAGCGGTGGTGGCCAAGTTATGATTCCGACCGGGGATAAAGGGCAGGTGATCGAGGGAAATGTCACTCGAAAGTACGCGGGGATGGCGGGCAGCCTCATACGGGATAGAGTCCTAATGTTGTGGCCAGATTGGAATTCAGTGCCGCAATCCGTCAAATATGAGCTGAATAATGCGTTGTCGGTGAGTTGAATTGTATATTCATTATGTAAATTTTCTAAATAATTTTTTAATATTATTGATATATATATATATATATATATATATATATATGCGCATTGCAGAGGTGGTTCCGCGTGGATGCAGACATTAGACCCACGTGGGCGGATGAAGTGCATGGGAGCAGGTTTGCAGACCGGCATTTAATTTTTTTCAATTTTTTCGTTTCTTTTGATTATGTTCATACAATGTTGTAAGTTACTAACGCTTGATTTTATGGGTATATATAGGTATAAGGAGTGGAAGGGTGAGTTGAAGAAGCATTGAAAAAAGTACGGCGACGATCGTTCGGGTACCCCTAGCGAGTTTCGTTATAGGGATCAGTACGAGTGGCGATGAATTGTGGTTCACTTCAACAACCCGAAATTGAAGGTACGCAACCTTCCATCGATTAAATTTTTGTTTTATCGTATTTCCCTTAAATTATTTGGCTAATGAGTATTTTTTTGTTGATGTTGGATTAATCGAGCAGGCACTTTCTGAAGTCAACACAAGGAACCGGGCCAAAAACACCAAAAATCATCATGTCGGTTCCAGATCATACTTGGGTTGGATCGAGGAGGCGGCCGACCACCCAGAAGAGGATCCCCTTGTCTATACGATGCAGCACGCGTATCCGCAATCCCCCGAATATGTTGTAAGTGTCCTTATAACAAAATAAACTTATTGATTATTTATTTAGATATAATTTTTTTATTTAATATTTTATTGTTCTTTGTAAATTAGGCGAGAATTCAGGAGGCGATTCCGGAGGTGTTGACTCAAGTGGCGAGAGAGCTCTATCCCAACACCCCCGATGCGGAACTCCCGATTGATCAGATTGATCGATCTGATCCGATCGTCAGGGCCATGATTATGTCAGCTGCGATCCCTCCAGGGAAGAACACATTCTACTGCAGGGGTTCCGGAAAGTGGGGTCAAGGGCTGCTGAAGCAAACCCCTGAATTCTCTCGCGGATCGGGATCATCATCATCTTCGAGGACTAATGAGCTACAGGACCAGCTTCATAGGCAAGCAATTGAGATGGAAGCTCAACGGCGTCGGATGTAGGAGATGGAGCATGCGCGAGCCGCAGAGCAGAATCGGTTGGCCGAACAGCAGCAGCAGATGGGGACATGGATGCAGCACTGTTATGCACAGCTGCAGGCATCTGGAATCCAGATAGCTCCCTCGCCTATTTTCGGTGCGCCACAGCCACAGCCTCAGCCTCAGCCTCAGCCGCAACCTCAGCCAGACCAGGACCAACCATCTGATGACAATCCGTTTGATCACATAGATTTAGGACACCCGTAGATTTGAACAATTGTCGGTTTTTATTTTAATTATTTACTACGTACGCATGCATATGTATACAGATTTGAACGATTTCGATTTTTTTTAATTTATTTATTACTATAGTTTCAATGGTTGTTGATGTGCAATTTGAACAATATTTGTGATTATTTGGGAATGCAGGTTTTGGGATAAAACGCAGAACCTGCAATTTTTTTTTTATTATTAATAACTATAACCGACGATATGTGTCAACATCGTCGGCTATAGTTTTCTCCACGGTCAACCATTTTGACCATGGAGAAAACTATAACCGACGATGACATCGTCGGTTATAGTTTGAAACTATGCCCGACGATAAACCATCGTTGCCTTTAGTCTCCCTTTTTTCCAACGATAACCCTAATTCATCGTCGGTTATAGTATCACCGACGGTGCATTACCGACGAGACTATAATCGACGATGTGTCGTCGGATATAGGCTATGACCGACGATGAAAGGGAACAGACCGACGACACCAAGTCGTCGGCTATAGTTATTATTCTGGTAGTGCTGGTCCGTTTTTCCTCTTCCGTAGCTTATTTTTCTAACATTCTTTTTGATAAATCTGGTTTACAAGAACGGGCTCAAGCCTTTATAGCCAAAGGGTAAGTCCACCACTGTGTGTAAGTTTGTTTTCCAAGTCTAATGAGCTGCAGACGACGGTCCAGGTCCCATAATAACCCTCTTCATTTGTTTAACGGAAACAAGACACAAACCTACAAAAGCTTAGGACAGTTCGATATGGATCTCTTCTGCTTTTGGATAACCAGTTTGCCCTACTTCGAAGCAAGAGTTGGCCACCACGACCTGGCATGGCCATGATTTAAGCAGCGGGACGGGCTCCAATCTGCTTCCACCACATATCGACGGACGGCGGCCTAGAAACTTGAAGACATAGAAATTATTATATTTTGCTGAAAGCTACTATATATGGACCTATCTATTCTATTCTCAGTGACCTAAATAATTTGGGGCACATATATATAGATAGGGCATAAGATGGAAAGTAGTGGCTTGGTTCTGCGCTTCTGCCACGTCTTGGCGTGGTACCAACTACAGAGGTGCTGCTGCTGCTAGCTAACTAGGGCTTCGGTGTCTGGGTAAAGCTCTGTAACAGATGCTATTTCCGGGTACAAACTATTACTTCATTTCACCCAACTCTAGATAGAGCCATTACTTTGCGTCCCTTTTGGCCAACAATATCCATAAGTAGTAGTTAATGTATAGTTCGTGGAATATATATATTCTCAAGTATATGGAGCATCCTTCCATTAGTCACTTGCGTCTTCGGTGCACGAATCTTGTAAATTTTGAATCCTATTCGATTATGTTTCGATTTCGTTCATGATGAGACAGAAATTAAATTTTTTATTATTCCGTCTCGTCTCGATCTGTCCCATTTTTTCGGGACGGGATCATGTATTGACTTTGAAATCCCGATAGACCCGTCCCATCTCGCACAATATACTTTGTCTATTTTATAATTTGTTTTTATTAATAGTTGATATATTAAATTATCAAACAATTAACAATATCCAACCTAAAAAATAAAATTACCCTAATATGAACTAAATGTATCAATTAAACATGAAATAAGTAGTAGTTTTACTGCTTTAAATTAAACATCAAGTAAAATGGTATTACGCTGTGTAAGTGTATACTTTTAGGTGCCATCAAATTATGGTTATCTTATATTGAGCCCAAAATTTTGGTCAACCAATCTAATTCAATTTTTGTTGTTGTTAAATACTCTATTAATTATTCATTGTAAATTAAATCCAAAATTTGACTCGTCTCGTTCGGTCCCATCCCGTCCCGTTCGAGTTTTGGGACGATCGGGACAGGGTTTTAAAATGCCTGATTCTGTCATGTCTCGTTCGAAATAGGGATAGAGATGACCAAATATTAACCCGACTCGTCCCGTGCTCACCCTACTTTCACATTCTGAAATCGAGTGAGTTTGAGAGCCTTTGAGAACTTCGTGACGTTTGTAAGCGAATGTGATTTGTTAAATGTCAGCCTATAACGTAAAGATCATTATATATGATCAGTATACTTCATGGACTAATGGAGTAATGGTTAGGGGATGCACGTGAATACCCTCAATTGGTTGGTCTTTGATAGTGCATTAGAGACTGTTCAAATTAACTTAGATGTTAGTGTTAGGATTCGATCACTATTTTCCTATTTTAAGTTCTTTAGTGTAATCCGAGGGTCTTAACTTTGTCACAACATTAAAATACTAAATTTTAGAATTTTATATTAGCCTAACTGAGGTTGGCTTCTGTTAACTTCATTACGTTCAAACAACAAATTTAGCAAAATAGAAGAGATTCTATGTGTCTGGAGGAAAACATATCGCAAGGCTCATTATTGGCAAGAAAAACAAATAAAAATTTATCAATTCTTTCCGGCAATACAATCAATTAATCAGTCTAACACTTTATACTTCATTTTCGTTTACGAACAAAGAAAGTTTAATTTTATCTTTGTCTCAGTTGAACTCGAATTTTTTTATTCCTGCACCTAGTGTTATGCTTCAGAATTTGCAGGCTAGGGTGTTTGGAATAATTTTTATATCAATACATATGTAGAAGATAATGGAAAATACATACAAATGAGTCTATATGATTGATAATTTATAAGTCGATCTATTTGCTATATGCTATATGTACAAGTTTATCAAGTTGTCATTTTCATAGAGTAGAAACTGAATGATCGTGTTCTTTTATAATCAACAAGGAAGAATTCATCATTATAGTAGATCTCCAACCGATTTGCGTACGGAATTCAAAAAGAAAATTGAAAGTGGTCTTTTCGGGCCCATATCATATTCTGTTTGATAGGAAATGAGATTAAGTTGTCCCAAATTCTAGTTAGACGAAATTAATTTTGAAGAAACTGCTCAAATCTTTAAATTAGGGCTTGATGTTCTTTTTGTCTTCAATCACGTTTACAAGTATTTTATTTTTCAATATAGGGGGTTTAGAGATATTAATTAATAGGGTTAAGAGAAGTTAACTCCAAGGTTAATCCTATTTAGGCTTGAAGTTAATTTTAATGTGGTGGCAAGCTTAGGACCGACGGATTACATGAAAGAACAAGATTAGCTGCATTTTACATAAAGTGCACTTTAGAGGAGCTGGATCCTCTTAGAAACAGTTCCATTATCAATAAATTTCTGGAAATAAAAACATTGTATGATACCGGACAGGTAGTAATCTATCACACTTTAAAATCGAAAAAATCCATCACTTCAATAGAAGTCTATAACACTACTTATGTGTGTTGCCACAAGAGAATGCATATCATTATATAACCCAATCCAGTTATCCGTTTTCATTAGCCCAGTAGTGCCTTTTTAGTTGAAAACTTGGAAGTTGAAAACAAAACAAAGTTGCTAGCTAGCTAGGTTGACAAAGTTGATCTCCCACATCATATGATGAGTACAACTTTTGCTGATTACGTTGTGGAAAATGGTTCTCTTGCGTTAACATCTTTATCTTCCAGGGACTTTCGTGGACAATTTTGCGCTGTTAATAAGCGTTGTAGCTTTACAATGAATCTTTGAAGAACTAGTGCAACAGGAAAACGTTACTATCAACATTCAACAACATTGGAATATGTATTTTTATTTTTTTGATTGAAACCACAAATATGATTACGGAGAACGAAAGTGAGGATGGCTTAGAGAATCTTGACGAACAGATTGCACAATTTTAGCTAAGCATGTTGGTAGAGTGAGGACTAAATAGTGAAGATGATCGATCATCGATGGAAGGATTAGCACTGGACTTGGGTAGCACTTCATGCTTCAAAGTTCAAACATCATCTCTGAAGTTCATATATTTCTTGTTCACTGGCTTAGCTCATTTACTATTGGTGCATTTTCTTGACCGACCCAATCAGGTCCAGTATTAAAAGCCCAAGGTGTATATTGATTAACATTAATTCCATCCGAGTAATCAAGAAACATGAGTAATACTGAGCTGGCACCTTTAAATCTACCACGTGTGATAGTGTAGTGGATCGCTTCCTACGTCATCCGACGGTAAATTAGTCAAATCCAAACACGTGGTCGACACCGCCAGTAGCTTATTGAATCTTCGACAACACTATTTCCCTCCTCCGCGACTTGAAATCTACACTCGCTCTCCGAAACGCGCCACGCTTCCTCGCAAATGGGAACTAGATACGTGGTGACAGACTATAGCGAGTACTTTTCATAGTCTACTGGCGAGAGTATAGTAAGGTAAGAATCTCAATTATTGAAATATGTAACAAATCCGCCTGATCTGAATCTCGTGTGAGGCAATATAGTTTAAATTTGGACCGTCGGATTTGCCAAGTTGAATAAGAACGGCTAGGAGAGCTCCTGTAGCGGCGGGCTTCAAGGCATCGCGGGCCTTTAAGTAGAGAGGTGTGAGGGAGCCCATATTCACAAATCGTAGGCTAAAACGATCTAGCCTCTCTCTCTCTCCTCTCTCTCTCTCTCTCTCTCTCTCTCTCCTCTTTCTTTCGCTATTCGACCAAGGACTTTCTAGGGTTAGAGGCTCGCTCTCTCGCGCGCCATCTTCAACGGCTCTGCGACGAGATCCAGGTCTGAATTGGACTTTTCTATGGTTTTGGTTAATCGAGGGAATAGTAATGGTGGGCTCGCGCAATTCGAATTGAGCTTTGAGCTTTGGGGATTAGCAAATCTCGGCGATCTAGGGTTTTCGGAGTTGGGGTTTATACGTTGAGGGAGAGGATTAGGTTTCGCTCTTGTAAGTATTTGAATTCAATTTTTCTTCTTTCTTTTTCTTCTTCTTTGCATATCTCTCTCTCTCTCTCTCTCTATAGTTTTAGGTTTTGATCTGGGAAAAAAGGGGGTAAATTGACCAATTGGGAAAGTTTCCTTTTTCGGGTTTTAGTGGGTTCATTCATTAGTTTCACAATTTCACTATCCCAATGTTGTTTGTTTGTAGGTGTTCATAGTTGTATTTATTGGCCACTTTGAATTATTGAATTTGGGCGTGCCGGAGATTAATGAATAAACTCTTTACTGCAAGTTTTGAACTTTGATAAATCTCTTGAACCCTGGACACTTTGTGAGAACTAAAAAAAATGGTGGATAATAACATTTCCGCTGGATTCGGATTTTGAGAACCGGAAGCACTTAAGTTCTGTGCATTTTGGATTCTAGGCGTGGTTAAGATTTAAGGGACTGAAGTTATTTGCTACAGTTGCTATGTGCAGTAATTTGGAGTTTATCTTATGGCACCCACTGTTCCAATAGAGTTCTCTGGACAGAAACAACCGATGATGGGAAAGTCTCGCAAGTACTTGAAAGGACAGCTAACGGGTTTTATTCCTGATTACCGTCACGTGGTTGAGACCATGGGTGAATCAGAAGGGTTTGGAAGCTCAGGAAGGGTCGACACAGAAATGACAGCTTCAGAAGATTCATGTGCTCCGGCCAAAAGGAAATGCATTAGTCTCAATGCAGATAGCTGCGATGGTTTTGGGGTGCCTATGCAAGTGTTGCAGCTGTCACGTATGTCACGAACTGAAAGGAAGGATTTGGAAGTGAAGCTGAATATGGAGCTGGAACAGGTCCGGGACCTTCAGAAGAAAATCGCATCTTTGAGGTCAGCCATTGTGTTATCTCCGTCTAGTGATATCCGGAGTAGTAGTGATGGGAAAACCAGGCCTCCTGTTGAGGCTTATCATAAACCATTGGAAACACCTGTGCCGCAGGGTAATAAGAAACGAGGTCCTCCTGGGCGTAATGGTTCCCGGAACAAGAAGAGCTTATCAGCCCAAGTGGATGCAGGGAAGCCAGTTACCGCCTCAAATGTTCAGTTGTTGAAGCAATGTGAGAGTTTGCTGAATCAATTGTGGAAACATGTATATGCATGGGTTTTCAGAGAACCTGTAGATGTGGTGAAGTTAAATATTCCTGATTATTTTACCGTCATCAAGCATCCAATGGACTTGGGAACTGTGAAGAGCAAGATGGCTTCTGGTGGATATTCAAATCCGTTAAGTTTTGCTGCTGATGTTCGGCTTACATTCTCAAATGCTATGACGTACAACCCGCCGGGTAATGATGTACATATTATGGCCGATACACTCAGTAAATACTTCGAACAGAGATGGAAGGCAATAGAGAAGAAGATTCCAGTCACTGACATGCAGTCTTTGCCTTCAAGACCAACTCTTCATACGGAAATTATTGATACTGCTGCACATATGCCACCCTCAAAGAAGAGGAAAACTGTACCAAATGACGGTAGCTTCAAGCCAGTTAAGCCTGTGAAGCCAGAACCTCCGAAGCGTACCATGAGTGACGAGGAGAAGCAGAAACTGACTAATGAAGTGGATGCTTTGCTGGGGGAATTGCCTGAAAGCATTATTGATTTCCTAAAAGCGCACAGTGGTGAAGGGCAAACCAGTGAGGATGAGATTGAGATTGAGATTGACTTTGAGGTTCTCAGTGATGACACTTTGTTCACTTTGCGGAAGCTTGTAGACAACTATCTGCGCAAGAAAGAGAAAGGGCAGGCGAAAAATGAACCTTGTGAAATGGAGGTCTGCTCATCTTCTTTCTTTTCAAAAAGTTTCCAACCGAATATATGCATGCATATCTTGTATGTATTTCTTACTGTGGTACTGCTTATATGCTGCAGATTCTTAATGAGCCTGGATTTAGCAACTCTTCACTGCATCCATGTAAAGGTTTTACCTTTAAAATGACTTCCTGTTCCAAGCTAATTAATTTATTGTAACTGTAAAGAACTTGCTTCCATCAGCTTAGGTCCTAATTCATTTCTGGGGTGCAGGCAATGACATGGTTGATGAGGATGTGGATATTGTTGGTGGAAATGATGCTCCTTTGTCAAGCTTCCCTCCTGTAGAGATTGAAAAAGATCCGGCTCAGAGGAACAGTAAATGTAGTAGCTCTAGTAACTCCAGTAGTGAATCTGGCTCTTCATCCAGTGGTTCGTGTTTCTATGTACTCTTGAACTATGTTGTTTCATATTGCTTGTTTCAACATCTGTTTTTGGCTGTTCAAATTTTGGAGCTTTCAAGCTGGATTCTTAAATTTCGGTGCTCTACTATATGTTTTTAACTAAGTCTCTCCCCTCTCTCCCACGTATGCGTGAAAGTTATGTTTGGATGACCATAGTGGCAACTAGGAATGATCTTATTGATAAAATGAGCATAAGGAAATTCAATTGTATAACTATAGTTTGGAAAAAAATCTTGGTTTGGTGGGCATTGGTTGGTGCGAGTGTTTAAGCATGTACTTAACCCACAGAAAGAAGAAGATATCTTTCTTCGTAGTTTAGGAAATGAGATGGCTGATCTAATCAGATCAGAGTACTGTGCAAGGAGATGCATTTTTGAGATGGTTGGATGATGAGTAGGAAGTTTGAACCATTATATTGAATGGTATCGGTGGAAGCTATTGAAACCTTTGTTTGGTGACAAGCTGAGTAGTTCATATTGGTTTACTATGCTTATTGGTTGATAGTGGCTGAGGCTGTTTAAGGGCAGTCTTCTAAAGGTTCTGCAAAAACACTCATGGAGTGTGGTTGATGTTCTTTTTCTTTCTGCATATGTGCCCCTTAGATTTTCAGAGCATTTTTTGTGTTTTGTTTTTCTGTAATCTCATAAGTTCTTCATCCAATAATAATTTAATGGTTAAATGTTGTTCATCTTTCCTGTATATCAGTGTTTGTAATATACTAATTTAATGCAATACGTCTGCTATAAGAATTTGAGAATTTAAAATGCTGGCTACATTGCAAATGCTGGAAGACTTCATCACATATGAGTGGTTGGATTAATCACTAATTTCACACTTGTTGTGAACAAGTAGATTGGGAATGTTACAGAAAGGAATATAGATCGAGCTATAGTGTTGGTCTATTATTCGAAGAGGCTCGTGCACCGATGATTTTGGATTAATCTAATAAGTATGGGCCATACTTCATGTACTTATTTGATCAGGTTTAAGTTATTATTACTTCACAAATAATAATTTGAAAGATGAAATTGCAGTATATGGTTAACAGTATTCTGATCCAGATTATAGTGTGATATTGGTAATCTTACCATTGGTTTACTGGCAAGATCACTATGTTTAATTTATTGTACTTGTGTCCATGAATGTCTCATGTTGAACCACCCTGAGTGTTGCTTTTTTCTTACTGACATGACATATACCTCACAGATTCGGACTCTGCCAGTTCTTCAGAAAGTGAATCACGTGTCGCTAAAGCTTCTCCTGCAGCTGGTGGAGGAAAGGTACTTCGTAATATTTTCTTCTGCTTATTTGCTTGTTGTGCTCTCTCTCTCTCTCTCTCTCTCTCTCTCTCTCTCTGCATATCAGTTCTGAGATTTATTTTCTTTTTTGCACCTACCTTTTTTTAGGAAAAGTTCGATTCGGGAGAAAAGTCAGTTCAAAAGAGAAGTGATCTTGGTGATTCCAGCAACGGTGAGTTTTGGGGGTGTGTTGCATGATTCAGTTGGTACAATAGGTACAGAAGTCGGCACTGTTAGTCAGTGGTCAATATTTTTCTGAATTCACTCATGTATCTTTTGTAGATCCAATAATTGGGTCTGTCCTGGTTGAGCAGAAATCCCTGCCTAAACCAATTTCTGGCGAGGAGGGTGAATGCGAAGAGGGTAAGCATGAAATATCTGCGTAAAAAATTGTCTGCTCTTAATTTTGGGGCATCCCCTTACAGTATATACTAAAACATTGTAGAGGAGAGTGCTCCACCTGAGAGGCAGGTCTCCCCTGAAAAGCTCTACCGTGCAGCTGTATTGAGGAATCGGTTTGCAGATACGATCTTTAAAGCCAAGGAGAAGGCCCTTGAAAAGGTTGGTTACCTTTACCTGTTTTTTCAACATATATGATTTTAATGTTTTCTTGTGTCTTGAATCTGGGATGTGGTGAGTTATCATCTTACATTTGGTTAAGGGTGATAAGTTGGATCCAGAAAAGTTGCGAATCGAGAGAGAGGAACTTGAAAGGCGACGTAAAGAAGGTTTGGCTTTCTAACGCTAGTTATTCAAGTATTCAAGTTGAGTATATCAGTTCATGATTTCAGTTCATGGTGAAGGTTTTAAAATATTGTTATAACCATCTTATAAATAGAAAAAGCACGCTTGCAAGCCGAGGCCAGAGCTGCCGAAGAAGCTCGGAAGAAAGCTGAAGCAGAAGCAGCAGCTGAAGCTGCAGCTGAAGCTAGAAGGCAAAGAGAACTAGAGAGAGAAGCTCAACGCCAGGCATTGCAAATGGTAAGTTAAATTGGCTGACTGAATTGAGGCTATTCTACATCCTCTTTTAAGTGAGTTGTAGCTGACAAAACATTCTGGCATTTGCAGATGGAGAAAACTGTCGATATCAATGAGAATGGTCGATTCATGGAAGGTCTACAAATGTTTAGGGCTGGTGGTGATGATCATTTACCACATTTCATGGAGGAAACGAGTCCGGAGCATTATCAGAATGAGATGGGCAGTTTCAAACTACAAGGAAGCTGTAATCCCTTGGAACAACTTGGTTTATTCATGAAACCAGATGATGATATAGAATTAGAGGAGGAAGAAATTGTTCTTCCCAGGATTCTCACAGAATCAGCAAATGGCACTGAAGAGGATGATGAAGAGGGGATTCTGAAGGATGATGAAATAAGACCTTCAGATGTTGAAGAGGTTCCGTTGAATGACGTTGAAATGGGACCTCCAGATGATGTTGAAGAGGGTGTTTTGAAGAATGATGATATGGGACCTTCAGTAAATGGCGAAGAGGGTGTCTCGAAGGACGTTGAAATGGAACCTTCAGAGGATGGTGAGGGTTCATTGAAGGACGGTGAGATGGGACCATCAGAGGATGTTGAAATGGGTCTCTTGAAGGATGTTGAAATGGGACCTTCAGAGGATGTTGAAGTGGGTCTCTTGAATAATGTTGAAGCTTCAACCGATATCAAAGAGGATCTTTTGGATGATGTTGAAGTGGGACCATCAAACGATGTTGAAGAGGGTCTTATGAATGCTGAAGTCACACATTTAAACAATGCTGTAGAGGGTTTCTCAGATGCCGTTGAAGAGGGACCTTCTAATGTTATCGAAGAGGGTCTTATGACTGTCGAAGTGGCACATTCAAACAATGCCGTAGAGGGTTTTTCAGGTGCCACTGCAGAGGCACCTTCAAATGGTGTCAAATTGGGTCATTTGGATGCCATTGAAGAGGGACATTCAAACGTTGTTGAAGATGGTCTTTTGAATGCTGTTGAAGAGGGACCTTCAAATGATGTTGAAGAGGGACCTTCAGACGATGTTGAAGAGGTTCTTTTAAATAAAGTCGAAGAGGGACCTTCCAGTAATGTTGAAGATGGTCTTTTGAATGCTGTTGAAGAGGGACCTTCAAATGATGTTGAAGAGGGACCTTCAGACGATGTTGAAGAGGTTCTTTTAAATGAAGTCGAAGAGGGACCTTCCAGTAATGTTGAAGATGGTCTTTTGAATGCTGTTGAAGAGGGACCTTCAAATGATGTTGAAGAGGGACCTTCAGACGATGTTGAAGAGGTTCTTTTAAATGAAGTCGAAGAGGGACCTTCCAGTAATGTTGAAGATGTTTTTATGAATGACGTTGATGACGGACCTTTAAATGATTATGTTGAAGATGGCCTTTTAACTGATCTTGAAGGTACTTCAAATGATGTTGGAGAGGTACCTGCTCATGTTGCAGATGCTGTTGTAGAGGGACCTTCAAATGATTTTGAAGATGGCCATCTGAATGATCTTGGAAGACCTTCAAATGAAGTTGAAGAGGTACCTGCTAACGATGTGGATGATGTTGAAGAGGGACCTGCAAATGATGTTGCTGAGGGACCTGCTAATGATGTTGAAGGACCTGTGAATAACATTGAGGAACATGCAAATGACCTTGAAGAAGGAGCCGCCAATGACCTTGAAGAAGGACCTGCAAATGACCTTGAAGGAGGAGCTTCAAATCATACTGAAGAAGTTGAAGAGGGAATATCAGCAAATCATGTGGAAAATAGAAAAACAGATCATGTTGAAGAAGGAACTTCTTCAAAAGAGGTTGCAGGGGCTGAAGAAGGGAAGATTGATTGATCCTTTGATCAAATTTTTTTCTTCATGTTCCTCATAAATCAAAAGAGAAGCAAAAGTGGTAATTGATGGCGTTGCACTGGGTAAAATGTTCTGGGATCCTTGATTGGCATTGCAGTCCAGACAAGCTTAGAGCAGGAGAAGCTAAGAAATGAGTAATGAACTTGGTGTGAGCTCGTGTTCAATGATTTGATTTATGATTGGGATATGGAGTTCAATTTTGCCCACAGGAGGATATGATATGATATGCTATGCTGTGTTTTAATCGGGAAAGTCAATTTTTTGTCTGTAAAAAGTAAAGTTGCATAGATCCTATGTATTAATAATAGGCAGACGTTTGGCTTAGAACTGTAATATAGACATTGTGGCACTTTCACCAATTTTAATAGGAGAGAGATGTCTTCCCTTAGATTTGAATCAGAAACGAAAAAAAAAAAATGCGAGGTCGAGTCTTTGGTTTCTTGTTTTCTGATCTTACTTCAGGATCCTTTACTTTTTACTTTTGCCCCAATGCGTGTGTGTTCTGTTTGAGAGAAGGGAGACACTACTCTTTACTCACTTTTGATATTTCGAAAGGGATTGGTATAAGCTGATCGTTAATAAGAAATATGGTGAGCGTGGTTTTCGAAATCCCTTTATTCTCTTTGTTCTCTCTTCAAACTTTTTCAATCATCTTAAAACCGTCAGCTGTTATACCCCCTCTTCTCGTCTCATCTCATCTCTCTATTCACTATTTCAAATTTTGATCAGATAATGGTTTCAAATTCCTCTCTTTGTTCTCGTTCGTTTGATACGGGTTTCTAGCCAGCTAAGGTCGAACCCATTCGGTATGGGTAGGTTATCAATAGAGTATGATCTTTATGTGAGAGCAGAGGAGGAGCCAAATGACTTTTTCTTTGTAGTCATTCGAGTCTTCTCCACAAGAATTTTGTCTGAAGAGAGGGCTCATGTCTCAAACTTTGGATGATTTGATTATGGCGAGGTTTAGCAGGACCGGTTGCAATCCGCATATGGCGATGCACTATGTATCGCTTTATTGGGCAATTTCGAGAAAAGACGGATCTTCAAAAGCGGTGACGCGAGGACCCTGGTTTTATGAAGATTTTATAGTGATGGTGGAACAATTTGATGAGTTGTTGCTGATCCATTTGATCCTAGTAGCTTGGGCAAATGTATAGGCCCATGTGGATGTGGTTGGGGGTGACTTGACCGTGAAAGAATGGTGGAGTGTGTTGGGCGACCAACTTGGTAGTTTTTTGGATCATGACACCTATTGTCTTCAGGAGAATGGGGAGATTAGATTGTTGGTGACGGTAGACTTGCCGCAACGGATGGTGACTGAGACAAGGCTTTGGCTTGGACCTCAGGCAGTGATTGAGTGTGAGATGGTGTACTTGATACTCAAGTGTTATTGTGTGATAGGTTTGATCACAATATGAATGAATACCCTATACAACGTGGTCATAATAGGTCTAAGGAAGATGATGCAAACATGGACTTTGAACAAGAGGTGACGGTGAAGAATAGTGCAGACAAAGGTGTAAGAGATGAGAAAGAAGAGGTGGTTGATAGCTGTGTTAAGGAGGTGACTAAGGAGATGAACCTCTTGGGGCAAATGCCACAAATGCATGATTATGAGGTTAGTATAGATTTTGGGTTCGTGAATGATATTGTTTCTTGTTGTATGGAAGAGTATACATGTTTGATGTTAGATCCTGGAGGTCCCAGGAAAAGGAGACTAGATTTTACCGTGAATGGAGCCAAAAAACAGGGATCATAGTTCTTGTTGGAGGGAATGTCGGATCATCTGGTCTTTGCACCAGCTCAATCTGATTAATTGTGTGTCATTCGTTACACGGGGGCGACACAGGTTTTGCCAACAAGACATCATAATGCGCCTTTATCAGGCCCAAGTAGGGCATTGGAGGGACGTCGTTCTTTGAAAAGAGACCGGGTTGTTCTGCCTCGGGTTGGAGGGAAAGCTCTTGACTCGAAGCTAGGCCAGATGTAGAGAAGGTGCCTAGCTAGTAAGGGAGTGGTGCAACCAAATTTTTTATTATACCCAGTGTTATCCTGGTTTGTTAGTCTAGGCTTTGTGCTAGAAATTAATTTCTAGTATAGTAGTATGTATAAGGCTTCACTTTATCGGGCCGGATAATCCGATAGAATCTTTGTACTGCTATCACATTTTAACGAAAAATTATCGGCCTTTAAAAAAAAGAGTTGTTTGCAAATATGTTTTCCACACAAACTACTCAACTTCCTCTTCTTCTTTTTTTAAATAAAAGGAGAGTTTCATTGATAGTTTTAAGAATGGTAACCTTTCTGATGGAGTGTGGAAACAAAAAAAGAGATAAATACTAAGAAGAAAATCACTACCTTTAATATTATCAAGTTTACTAAGATTTTATAAAAAGTACAAATAAGAAATAAGAGAACTCGAAAGCATTGAATAGGTTTGGAATTGGTTCAATTCTTGGCTAAAATCGATGGAACTGGAAGATAATTTTTTTTCCGGTTCTTGTAATTTTAATTGAGAAATCTGTATGAAATCGAACCGCTACAAACTGGTTCAGATATTCGGTTCTAATGGTTCCTAAACACATAAAAGAAAACCAATAAATAGTCTAATCTGAAAAAAAATAAAGAAAAAAAACAAAAACTTAATGGATCCAACAAGTTTTTTAAGTTCAAATATCATATACTATTACAACCAACAAATTTTTTAAGTTCAAATGTATTACAGCTTGAAAACTAAAAACGTTACGACTTACAACTTACAACCATCTAATTGATAATGAATGTTATTATCAATACCAAGTCTTTAAATATCCTCTTGAATACTTTGAAAACATTCTGAATAATCAAAAGGCAACAACAAGATTAGTATAGAATGAATGATCTTCTATGCACAAGTCTATAAGATCAACATATTGGTAAGCATTAACGTAAATAGATAGACTAAATACATAATTAAGTCAACGCTTAAACGATTACATATATAGTAGCAGCGCTGCGATTAAGCCAACGCCACGTGTTCAACATGTAACACGACAAAAGACACCAACGGTCACAAATGACCATGCACTCCTGCTTAACTACGACACTATTTATGCAAGGATGACATGCCGTTCCTCAGATACAACACTAGGACAACAAGATAAATGATTTCTGATCCTAACAAACTAGCTCCATGGAATTTCTGGCTAAATTATCACCACATTTAAGCGGGCCACCGTACATTAGATGCCTTATGATAAGCAATTACATCACAAATTAAAACTAGAAATGTCTATGTTGGAAAACATAGACATATATTCCTATGACGACAAAATAAAAGTAGCAGTTCTCCCAATCAGTTGCACAAAGTGAGTCACACTACAACACCCCTACACCTCGGCGAGATCCCATTTCCCAGAGCTAGTGATGATGAGAGCCAAGGCAAGATGTATGATGGTGTTGCTTATGTTACTGATTTTGATTGGAACGGCAAGCAGTGCCGGCCAGATCAGGAGCCAGAGGTGGCATGTCTCTCCTTTCATGTGATTGTCCCGCACTGCCACCGGCTTCTTCGTCTCCATCAGGGACGCCGTACATCGGAAAGGGGCTGTTGGGGTACATGAAATGGGGACCTCCCACATTCGGAATTCTCGTGTTTGTGTTGCTGTTCATTTGCTTAGGTTCGGTCTACAATCCACCGGCGACGGGCCAGGCGGAACCAGAACATGCACCCAGGTCTTTCTTAGCAGCAGTTGCGTCACTTGTTCACGATGATGTACACTACAGGCGCTTTCATGTGGGACTTGAGAGATGGAAGAAATTGATAGAATGTCTTAGGGACATTATGCTTCTGATACATCTGGGCATTCCAGAACTGTCCCTACAAGTAACTAGTTTGATTTTGCTCCGGGTTTGCATTTGGGCATTCCAGGACTGTCAATACTAGAAACTAGTTTAGTTTGATTTTGCTATGGGATTTTCCTTTACAATTTCAGTTATGAATATTCCTTCCTAATGTGGATCTAAAGCTGAACTTGCTTAAGTAATTTAAATTTCCTTTTTTTTAAAAGGAACCCTATGATGACCAAAACATCTCTTGTATACTATGCTATTTTATTTTAAAGCCACGTACAATCAGGCCGGACCGAAAAATTTGAGAGCTGAGGCGAGAACAAAATTTAATGTTATTTTATGGTCATAAAAAAGAGAGCGATAAATATACAAAATTATGTTACATAGTTATCCAAACCAATCTACTCTCATATTGTTCTTATATATATAAAAACAAATTCAAATCAATATACACTAAAATTTATGTTTGATTTGTTAATCATAAATAATCATAACAATTCTAATAATTAGGCAAAAAAATCACAAATGATCACTCAAGTTTGGTTGTTTCTAAAGTTTGGTCGCTGAAGTTTGACAAATATCACTTTAATTACTGAACTTTGACACAAACATTCAAATTAGTCATTGAACTTTGACAAGCTGAAAGGACCCAACCCCGATTTAGCACCCTAAATCGGAATCGAACCCCTTCGAAAACACGAACCAACAAAAACTTTTCGAAATTTGGGCAGAGTTTCGTTACTAGCGTGGAATTACCATTACCTGCACGCGTAAAATACACTCCATCCTATGCCACAAAAAGCAAACCGTGGGCACCAACCCCATCCGGATTTCTCAATATATCAACAATAACATAAAGTAGTAAATATATATATATACACTTTACTGAAATCCAGTGTAAAATCGTATAACATATTCAATAGGAAGCTCAGAGCGACATCTAATACATAATCGTATACTCATACCACAGTAGGTAGAACAATAAACCTACTGGATGAAACAAAGTAGCTCAAGCACTATGCCTCCGACCACGACGTGCGACACCAGAGCCTGAACTGCAAACTGGGCACGGAAACCGAAAAGCCCAGGGAAAGACAATAAACACGTTAGAGTGAGTGGACGAAAATAAATGTCTTTCACCAAGTAATATATATGTTATAAAAACATATGCGAGTCCGGATAAATAAAAACAACATAGTACACGAGGTAAAACTCATACTCCTCCAGTGTACTGAGCATGCAAATAAAATCCCACGGGGTCACTCATGGACTCCACCGTGCTAGTACAGTCTGAACCACGGAGTCCCTGACTACCACGTGATTCTGAGCCAGAAATGGCCTCGGTTCCGGGGTACTGCCCCTCACCGGTCTGGTCGGGGTACTGCCCCTCCAGGCGGCCCTCCGTCGGGGATCAGCCGACGAGGCAAGGTGTATCGATACAACAACATAACCACGACTGTACTCTGTGTAAACCAAATCATAAACATTTCGATGCAAATGCATGAAACAGCATAAAAGTGTATGCATATTCGTATACGTATATCCGTATAAATATAATCGTATAATCGTAAACACATGCTCATATAAAATATAATCTCGTATGAAATCTCATGCCCGTAAATCATCATCATGCTGCATGCTCAAGTTTATAAAATCATATAAAAGACTCGCAAACAATTCGTGAAAAGAAATGTCCACTCACAAACTGGCGTAACGCGTATCGCGTTAACCCGTGATCCGGCGGAAAGTCCCTCGCCAAAACAACGATCACGAACCCCTGAATATTCACAATGTCCCATATTCAAAATCATAATCCGACAATACAAATCAAACCACGAGAAACCACCGTTCTCGGAAACAGATAATTCAAAGTCGACGAATCGTCGAAAATCCATATATACCACCTCAATACCTCGTTTTACGTTCGGACGCTCAACTCGAAAAACGAACCTCCCCACTGCGATCGGAGCGCGATTTCGAGTCAAACGACATGCAACTTGTCGAAAGTCAAAAAGTCAACTCTGACCGTTGACCGCCGCCGTTGACCGCCGTCCACGGCGGCGCCGCCGCCGGCCGAAGAATTTTCCGGCGGAGCCACCCTTGTTCCACTCCAAATCGCCCACTGAGCAACATTGTCAACTGCACCAAGGGCCAATTCTCACTCTAACTCATCCAATTTCAAGGAAAACCGAATTAGAACACAAAATTCAAACCCAAAATTCTCCATGTACACATCAAATTGAATCACCAAATTTACAGGGTAGCATCTAGAGGATGAGAGCAACAAAGCCCATCCAAAAATTCAGCTCGAATCGGTCAAGAACATGGAACCCGAAATACCTCAAAAATTCCCAAGTTTTGGCCGGAATATTGCACCTCCTCCGGCGTCCCACGCCGTAAGAGGAGGCCGGAGCCATGATGAGGGCGTCGAGGCGCATCGAGGGAGTCCTTCCCCTTGGCCGGAGGTCGCCGAACGGCGAACCACCACCACCACAAGCCGTCGCCACCGTCGTGCATTCATCCTTACCCAAACTGTTCGGTCAACCCAACACAACCCAAGTTTGACTTTTCCAAAGGGGTAAGTCACAATAAATAGTCATTTAAAACTTTCCAAATTTGGAAACTCATAATTATCCGATTAAACGAACTTCAAACACGCGTAATTTTCTCGTCGTAATTCCGATTCCGATAATTCTCGCGGCCACAAACTCATCTCGACATAATCTTCCAATATCACCCGAAGTCAAACATATCGGCCAATTGGATAAAAAGTCAACCCTTCAAAGCAACACACATTAAATCGACTAAATAACCAACAAACGGAAATATTCACAACTTAATCTTCGTAACTCAAAATCATGCTCCGGAAGTTCCCACAAACTCGAAATTAAATTCTGAACAACTTCCGTGAAGAAGCCGAAACCAAATTCTCGTCCGGTAATTTAGTCGTTAAGTAGCCCACCATTTAAATCCGAACTTCAAATATTCATAACTAATTCCTCGGTCATCCAAATAACGATCCGGAACAGCCCACGAATTCGAAATCACACGTAGAACGACTCTCGAGAAGAGACCCAGCTCCAATTCTCGGCCAATAATTAAGTCGTTAATAAACTCGGCGATTCCAATAACCGTCGGACAACTGCGACTTCACACAAACTCATCAATCAAGCTGATCATACTGCTGATTCTGGTCCGGGTTGTCACAAATCCACCCCCCTTAGAAAAATTTCGACCTCGAAATTTCCAAGTCTGCCAACTCAAAGGTAGGAGCACTGCCTCTGTATACAGCTCAACTGCCCAGTGGCTACATCAACTGAATAACTCTAGCAACTGACTCCACAATAGGAGATAGCTCTGTACTGAAATCTCTGTACCCACAAATCACAAATCTGAACTGGCTCCACACAAGCGCCAAGTGTTCCTACATAAGGAACAAACAGGGTACACAACACATAGCAAACCTGAAACATAGTTCCGCCACGCGGAACACAACACACAAAGCCAACACTATAGGCGATGCCGAACCATACGGCATAACACAAACTCGCCTATGGCCACATATGGATCAAAATATCAAGGCAAATCACAACACGACCTGCTCATACTAACGAAACTCAAGCATCGAACTCAAACAATTATCGACCCATTTCCGCTAATCTGACAGTCTGTGGTAACACACTCCACAAAATCGGAAACAAATATCAATTCAAATTCAAACCAAACTCACTCCAACACAATAAAGTACAACATCGTTCCTCAAAACGACGTCAAACAATATCAAAATCACAGTGGACAACAACCTGGTATTGCAAGCAAACCTCGAACAGCTGAAACTGCTGGTCCCGAATCCTCCGGAACTGCAATACCGTGGTCCACAACATGCCCTCCAAGGTCTGAATAGTCCTCAAAGATCGTCCGCCAATCCGAGGATAAGATCCGGTACTAACTCGTAATCTGGTCCCCAATGCTCGCTGCAAAACTCGCCAACACACAGTCGTAATTAATTATCTCGGACAGCGAATCGGGACATAGGCACCCCACGTGTATGGCCAACCTCTGTCAAACACAGCTATGTTAGTCTGCCACTGAAATCCTTTCCCGAAAGTTCAAGGAAAAGTACCAAGTCCGTCAAATGGTCCACAATGGCTTGACAACCGGTATCACAAATCAAAATGCACACAAACACACACAAGGTCACAGCGACAAACGCCACGTCCAACCGGAAATCTCGAATGGCTAACACATCTCGGCACGTCTCTGCCTCCTAGCCATCACCAGTCGACAAAAGTGGCAAATGTACACACAAACCGCTACATTCTTCTTCAGGCTGCATCACGAGTAGACAACTCGAAGTATCTGACACATCTCCGTGCCACTAGCGCCAACCGCGCACAAAATCATGAGCCTCAACACCATCATACTCGAACTCAGCTCTCGTAGCCCACAACTCGGCTAACATGGAAACTCGAGCCACACACACATGAAACACTGAAACTCCTGACTCTCGACTGAATGCATCAGTAACAACATCCCAAACTAATGGTCAAAGTATAATCTCTAGTCTTTTCCGAACAAACTCAAAGGTACAGCCATAGTCGTTAGTCGACCTCATCCATCTACACTGCCTCAAGCCCAAATCTGGCCGAAAATGCAAGTGAATGAAACTCAATGGTTGATGTACATCCTACACCACGATGCACGCCATAGCAATAATATCTCCAACTCTCTGGTGCAAACACAAGGACAGCTACACCCAAATCATACACAGGATATGTAGCTACATAATGTCTCCATTGCCCGTAACCACAAGCCACTACTCTGCTACATAGCATCCAAACACAACCATCTGTAAACCTCGATGCATCGCCATAACCCACGAAATTGTCGCAGTCATCAGGTAGGGTCAAAACCGAAGCAATGGTCGACCATCCTGCAAGAGTAAGCAACTCTCCTCGCATGCATCGAACCACTCGAACTTGGCGCCTTCTTCGTCAATCCGGAAAGTGAAGTGGCAATTCGGGAATATCCTGCACAAGCCGTCGGTACAAGCCTGCCAAAACCCAAGAGAAACTCCGAATCTCTGGTACAATAGTAGGGCAAACTCCAAATCAACACGGCTTCGAACTGGTCAGGATCCACTCCAACTCCCTCGGATAACATCACATAGCCCAACATCTTCACGCTAATCGACCAAAACTCACACTGGATGAACTTTCACAAACAGCTAATTGTCTCGCGAAGTCCACAAAACCGCTCGCAACTGCTCCAGGTACTGGTCCACACTCTCGGAGTACATCAGGACATTGCCAACGAACATGACCGCAACTCGTCCAGAAACCGTCTGAACACATGGTCCATCAAGTCCACACGATCTACGGAGCATTGGTCAACCAATGAAGTGACCAAGAATTCCAGATACTCGCTCCGAGATCCGAAAACCACACCTGACTCAACAAACCACCACTGATGGTATCCGGATCCGAAATCGATCTTCGACCCGTCTGAAGCTCTCACAAGCTGATCAAACCAATCATCAATCCGAAGCGGAGGATACTCGCACTCCTCTGAAGCAAATCAAGCTTCCGGTAGTTAATGCGCCACCTCATCGAACCATACAAACAGTCGCACAACTGATGCAAGAGCACACCACGCAAATACGCGGGGTTGCATGAAATCTCCTGAAACCTCTTCCAGCAACTCCTGGAGTTGAAACTGTAACTCCATCAGCTCCGCTGGCTCAGAACAACAAGATGTCGATGACATGAGTCCAGCGCCTAGTACAAGCTCAATGGTGTAATCAGTCTCCCGAACTGGAGGAACACCAGGTAACTCCTCCAAAACACACCTGGAAACTCGGGAACCACCTCGATATCACCAATGTCGAGTACAACAACCATAGTATCTACAACATGTGCTAAGCAAATAACATAACTCGTCTCCACCATCCGCTCGACCATCACCACAAAACAGCATCTCGGGAAAATCTGGTCGTCGAAACACAACCTCCTTCTCGAGGTACTCGAACACAGCCAATTGCGTCGTCAGTAAGTCCATACTCACAAACACACCAAAATCACAACATCTAGCTATAACAGATCCACGGCTAAGTCATAACCTCCAACAAGGATCTCGTGACCTCCGGATGGATGCAACACTCTCCAAAACCTCGGAAGTGGAGATACAGGTACAACCGCCATGGACATCAAACAATAGTAACCTCGGAGAAAAGTCTGTCCTCAAACAAGGTCATGGCACGAACTCCAACATGCCCAACTGGCCACACACATCAACTGTGACTTGCTGAATAACTTTTCAAAAGGTATATTAATCAGACCTCAGGAACAACATGAAAGTCTCCTCGTAACTCTGAGCTGTCAAACCGCTAACACAGCTGACTGATGGCACTCCCTCGTAATGTGACCCTCCTGGCCACCGAAACAGCAACTGAAAGTACTCCTCGAACATAAATCACTGCAACACCAGCTGCGTGAAAGGATCACCAATGATCGCCCAAACTCATGCCACAGGAGCAAGTCCGCTACACTGTGATCTCCGCCATAGTCAAACGGATCCTGGTCTGAAGGCCCTCAACAATATCGAAGAGACCATAACCTGATGAAGTCATTGATCCCAAGGTGTCGGAACTCAACCTCATCACAACATCTCGACTAAGTTCACTTTCCTCAAACCATCGCATCGAAAACCACATATAACATTCCTTCGCAATAGCCTCGCCCCTGAGTGCAGCACGCCAAGCTCCTCACGGATATCTCGAGGCACATCAATCAGAATCTCTCTGATACTCAGGTTCAAACTCATCTCGAACCTCGTACTCTGCTTCCTCTGATGCCACATAACTCACGCACATAGGGACAACATGTGAACAATGCATCTCTGCCTCAGGTGGATAAACACTCCACATTCGAACGCTGGGTAGCCTGATTAAACCATCACCGTTTACACAACACTCTGAATGTAGGCCATGGAGTCGCAACTGGAACTCACACAACATCAGCCCACCAAATACAACAATCTGACTCAGGCAAACATCATCTGCCATAAATCTCATCTCTGAGGCAACATATAGACGCTCATATACACATCCCTAGGTAAACCGTGCCACACAATTCTCTGAACTCTGAATATTCATCTGAATCCACTGTTCTCTGGCAAATCACGTGTCGATTGATCCTCAACAGGATCCACAACCGAAACGACACGGAAAGCACGTCAGGAGGCATCCTAATGAATACAATATCGTTCACAACAAGTGGAACGTAATCATGGAACTTCAAATATTTGAAAGCATACAACACCCGGAATTTGATGATTATCCGCCGGCCGGTCGGGTCACCGTTCCAGACATGCTGTACATTCTCAAATACCCTTAGTAAACACGACTACAGAAGTCTACAGAACCTGTAACCTAATGCTCTGATACCAAGCTGAAAGGACCCAACCCCGATTTAGCACCCTAAATCGGAATCGAACCCCTTCGAAAACACGAACCAACAAAAACTTTTCGAAATTTGGGCAGAGTTTTGTTACTAGCGTGGAATTACCATTACCTGCACGCGTAAAATACACTCCATCCTATGCCACAAAAAGCAAACCGTGGGCACCAACCCCATCCGGATTTCTCAATATATCAACAATAACATAAAGTAGTAAATATATATATATACACTTTACTGAAATCCAGTGTAAAATCGTATAACATATTCAATAGGAAGCTCAGAGCGACATCTAATACATAATCGTATACTCATACCACAGTAGGTAGAACAATAAACCTACTGGATGAAACAAAGTAGCTCAAGCACTATGCCTCCGACCACGACGTGCGACACCAGAGCCTGAACTGCAAACTGGGCACGGAAACCGAAAAGCCCAGGGAAAGACAATAAACACGTTAGAGTGAGTGGACGAAAATAAATGTCTTTCACCAAGTAATATATATGTTATAAAAACATATGCGAGTCCGGATAAATAAAAACAACATAGTACACGAGGTAAAACTCATACTCCTCCAGTGTACTGAGCATGCAAATAAAATCCCACGGGGTCACTCATGGACTCCACCGTGCTAGTACAGTCTGAACCACGGAGTCCCTGACTACCACGTGATTCTGAGCCAGAAATGGCCTCGGTTCCGGGGTACTGCCCCTCACCGGTCTGGTCGGGGTACTGCCCCTCCAGGCGGCCCTCCGTCGGGGATCAGCCGACGAGGCAAGGTGTATCGATACAACAACATAACCACGACTGTACTCTGTGTAAACCAAATCATAAACATTTCGATGCAAATGCATGAAACAGCATAAAAGTGTATGCATATTCGTATACGTATATCCGTATAAATATAATCGTATAATCGTAAACACATGCTCATATAAAATATAATCTCGTATGAAATCTCATGCCCGTAAATCATCATCATGCTGCATGCTCAAGTTTATAAAATCATATAAAAGACTCGCAAACAATTCGTGAAAAGAAATGTCCACTCACAAACTGGCGTAACGCGTATCGCGTTAACCCGTGATCCGGCGGAAAGTCCCTCGCCAAAACAACGATCACGAACCCCTGAATATTCACAATGTCCCATATTCAAAATCATAATCCGACAATACAAATCAAACCACGAGAAACCACCGTTCTCGGAAACAGATAATTCAAAGTCGACGAATCGTCGAAAATCCATATATACCACCTCAATACCTCGTTTTACGTTCGGACGCTCAACTCGAAAAACGAACCTCCCCACTGCGATCGGAGCGCGATTTCGAGTCAAACGACATGCAACTTGTCGAAAGTCAAAAAGTCAACTCTGACCGTTGACCGCCGCCGTTGACCGCCGTCCACGGCGGCGCCGCCGCCGGCCGAAGAATTTTCCGGCGGAGCCACCCTTGTTCCACTCCAAATCGCCCACTGAGCAACATTGTCAACTGCACCAAGGGCCAATTCTCACTCTAACTCATCCAATTTCAAGGAAAACCGAATTAGAACACAAAATTCAAACCCAAAATTCTCCATGTACACATCAAATTGAATCACCAAATTTACAGGGTAGCATCTAGAGGATGAGAGCAACAAAGCCCATCCAAAAATTCAGCTCGAATCGGTCAAGAACATGGAACCCGAAATACCTCAAAAATTCCCAAGTTTTGGCCGGAATATTGCACCTCCTCCGGCGTCCCACGCCGTAAGAGGAGGCCGGAGCCATGATGAGGGCGTCGAGGCGCATCGAGGGAGTCCTTCCCCTTGGCCGGAGGTCGCCGAACGGCGAACCACCACCACCACAAGCCGTCGCCACCGTCGTGCATTCATCCTTACCCAAACTGTTCGGTCAACCCAACACAACCCAAGTTTGACTTTTCCAAAGGGGTAAGTCACAATAAATAGTCATTTAAAACTTTCCAAATTTGGAAACTCATAATTATCCGATTAAACGAACTTCAAACACGCGTAATTTTCTCGTCGTAATTCCGATTCCGATAATTCTCGCGGCCACAAACTCATCTCGACATAATCTTCCAATATCACCCGAAGTCAAACATATCGGCCAATTGGATAAAAAGTCAACCCTTCAAAGCAACACACATTAAATCGACTAAATAACCAACAAACGGAAATATTCACAACTTAATCTTCGTAACTCAAAATCATGCTCCGGAAGTTCCCACAAACTCGAAATTAAATTCTGAACAACTTCCGTGAAGAAGCCGAAACCAAATTCTCGTCCGGTAATTTAGTCGTTAAGTAGCCCACCATTTAAATCCGAACTTCAAATATTCATAACTAATTCCTCGGTCATCCAAATAACGATCCGGAACAGCCCACGAATTCGAAATCACACGTAGAACGACTCTCGAGAAGAGACCCAGCTCCAATTCTCGGCCAATAATTAAGTCGTTAATAAACTCGGCGATTCCAATAACCGTCGGACAACTGCGACTTCACACAAACTCATCAATCAAGCTGATCATACTGCTGATTCTGGTCCGGGTTGTCACACAAGCATTCAAATGTAAGAATTGATCATAGAGACGATAAAGAATGAAACATATATTGAGTATTACGTAGATAATAGTTGTAGTTTTTATATAAATCTTGAGTTTCTTGCCAAAGTACTGCGTAGTCAAGGAAGGCGGCGATGATTGCGGCAATGTGCACAAGCTTGTCCTTGCTAAAAAAGAAAGGTAAACAAACAACACAAAATTACAAATTACTAAAAAATATTGCAACAACAGGGTTTATGATTACCCACTACCCACTTCAAATTACTAAAACATACTGTAACTACTTGTGACGGTCTGACCCTTATCGAAAATCGTCAAAATAATAAATTATTCGGATAATTCTAATAAATATTCGACTAAAAATTAAACTCAACCACTTTGGGCCTTCGAGGCTAGATGCGTTAGAACCAAGAGAAGAAGAGCGCTTCAAAAGCCATTCCTTGAAGCTCACCACCTATCGACACTGTTAAGCATTGGGCTCGTTGGTTCGCCGTTGAATTACCTGCACGCATCAAATCACATATACTAGCACGATCCACACATCATGATGATTTGATTCATACCTGAATCATCACCAGAAACTATGTTGGCGATGACAACCCTGAAAACCCGAAACCCTAGAATTTCTCTCCTTCGATTCTCTCATTTTGGCCTCCAATCCCCGAAATTGAGGCCAGATAGATGTAGAGGACAACGAGATGCGTTGATCTCGATCAGAAACGTGGCCGAGGTGGCCGCATAGCCTCCAACTGCCGGCGAGCATGCCGGCGTAAAGTTTTCCCCTCAAACCTGATATAAGTACATATTCTTGATAATTTAGAGTTGTATTACAAGACCGGCTACTAAGGAGTTCCAAGTGAAGTGGAACTCGAACACATTCTTCTATATAAAGGATTGTAAAGCGATTAGAAAAGGATCCTCGATCAAATACATATTTTTCTCTCTGCAAACTATCCTTCTCATCACGAGAAATCCTTGCAACCAGTGATCAAGAGAGTTGTTACCAGGAAGAGTGATATTCTTGCAATTCAAGGACGCAAAACCCTGCAACCGGTGATCAAGAGGCTTGTCACCAAGAAGAGTGAGAGTTTCGAGATTCAAGGACGTAACACCCTTGTGTTTTCGACACCGAACTAAGAAGATTACTCTGCTTTACACTAGGAGGAGTGTAGAGTGTCGATTATCGTGGCTCAGTTAGAGACATTAAAACCCACAAGTTCTAAGTCATTAGGCAAGAAGGATCAATTTAGACCAGGTTAGTGCTCTCCTCGTCTAAATCGCTTATTCAGAAGTCAGTAGCTGCTAGCTTACAAATCAACATTTCATCGCGAGACGGTGGCACGCCAGCGCACGATCGAGAAAAGAGACAGTTTGCAAGATCTCTCAAGTCTGCTGGGAGATTTTGGGGTTAAACAATAAGTACTGTAGTAAACCATAGTGGTTTAACTACAATTCAAGCTAAATGCAGGAAACAAAAGTGCCTTTCTATCTAAATTATGCGATACCTGAATATATTGTTAAGAATAAAATAAAATACAAATAATCAATAAGAGAAAGAAAGAAGATTTCTCTTCCTCAAATAATGTTCCTTGACATACTCAATCTTCATCAATAGTACAGGGATGGACCACTCTAAACAACTAGCATAGAAGCATGATATAATGAACAACCAACACATGACAAATAATGATGACAAAGCTTGATGAAAGGCTGAAGGCAAGTGTTGTAAATGACCCAGTTTTGCCAAACGTTATAAACTCATTTGTGGTGAGAAGACAAGTCAGAAATCTTCTTGGACCTTCTAACTCCTAGGGAACGAATTTGAGAAAATGACAGCCAATGACAGTTATAGTATCAATAATACAAAAAACTCAACCATCCTAAGATGTAAATAACCCAAGACACGGGTCCAAGTCCCAAAACAAAGTATCAAAGGCCCAGATCAATAATCAAGATAAAAATATAATTTTACCCTCTTTTATATATTTAAAACCCGAGCAACTAAAATCAGTCTCACATTTTCTATCCGCCTCACTTTCTGTGTGTGTGTGTGTGTGTGTCTCTCTCTCTCTCTCTCTCTATCTCTCTCTACTGAAGTGATGATAGAGAAATTATAGTATCAATCACCTCCGGCCAACACCTCTACACCGGCTCCTCCATCGTCCTTTGCTCGCTCACGCCTCCCCGCCTTGGCAAACACCTACATCCTCCAAGCCTTTACCGTCGCACCGTCATAGATTTGCCTCACTCATCTGGCCCTAACCTGCTCAGCGGATCGAGCTCACAAACTTTCACCTCGAGCCGTCACAGCCTCATACTCCACCACACGGCGGCTTCCAAGACTTGTGCCTCTCCTTTGCACCATCTTCCTTCGCTCAGCCTTTCATCATCGCGCAAGCTCTGTTCAACCTCGCTGTGCGCGCCACCTTTAGACCACCCTCAACCGTTGCGAACAACGACGACACCTTTACTGCTCCACCTTCATTCACGATCTCATCAATCTCGACGAGTTGCAACCACTGTTGCTGCTCAGCCTCTACCACCTTTGTCCGTACTGCTACTAGTTTTGTTTTTATGAATTTTTGTGAATTTGTGAGTTTTGTTTTGTTTGGTGGTGTCATATTTTTCAGTAGCAGTAGTTTTATTTTGAGAGGTACTTATACTTACATTTGAGCTGTTCTAGTGGACATTGATTTTGGTAATTAAGATGAAGGTGCTTAATCTTGTTTACTAGCTGTGGACGCTATTGGTTTTTCAGGTATGCGATCCTCCTATAAGTGTGTTCAAAGGCTATGGTTTGCCTAAGGAGGCCGTGGAGCACCTAGCTTGCCATGAGTTTAAGAACACTTCATATACAATCAGTGCCAACAATGTGAAAGAGGTCTATTTGGAGACCTTGTTGGTTGTCCATATCAAGTTTTTTTGCTGATATGATATGTTTTAGTTTCTTTTTGGCGATGAGTTCTTATGTTTAGTTCTCATTGTATGTTTTTTGGATTTGTTGTAAATTTTTAGCAGCCAGCACTTGTGGAAACCTGTTGTCGATGACTCTCCACGTAAGAGTTTGTCGGATGTAAGTTGCATGTGCTTTACTGAAAACTCAGTCTGCAGGCTGCACTTTGATCAAATGAACTTTTATCAATATTGTAGCAATAATTAGTACTTTGTCAATTTGAAAAGTTGATAGTTGGGACATGGATATTGATAATGTGCCAGTTCAATTTTGGTCTGAGATTGGGCGAGATTGGCGTTGTTGCTTAGATGCTTTCAATTATTTCAAGTTTGGCTTGACTATGTAGTTGCATTGATGACTTGTTATTGATTTTATTTTGCAGATAGTATTACATGCTGCTTCCAGTTTCTATATATCTAATAAGCATTTCAAATCTAATAATTATAATGCATCTCGAGGAGTTTCTTCTAGTGGTGTATGCTTCTATTTGTTGCCATCATCAGCATCTTGATTTGATTTATTAAGTTCAACGCCTTATACTGTATAGCATCATTATGGTCATGTGAAGTGGATTTCCTAAAATATGCTTGACCTATGTGTTCATACAGCTATCATGCATACTTGAGTTTAGTGGTACTTCAAAGGGAAATCCTGGACGAGCTGGTGCAAGAGTCGTAATTCGTGTTGAAAACGGTAGCATTGTATGTGCCTTTCATGAAGTATTTAGTGTCGATTTTTTAGGGTAATTTTTCTTGTTCTGATGTAGCTTACTGGGTTACCATAGCTGTACCGGTTGCGGAAAGGTTTGGGAAAAATAATCGATGACGTTGCTGCATGTGATGCTGTACTTTTGGGATTGACTTATGCTCTTAAGAAGGGATACAAGCATAATCTTTTTCAGTAGCAGCAATGTTATTTGATTATTCAGTAGCATATTCAATAGTTGTTTTTTCAATTTTTTAGTAGTAGTATCGTATTCAGTACAATGGTAATGTTGCTATTGTAGTTATAGATGCTTTTGATGTGTGTTTTTGAAGTTGCTATTACAACTTTCATGTTGTTGATATATTTTCATAAGTTGCTACTGTTTGTTTGAAATTGATATTCAGTAGCAGTATTATATTTTTCAGTAGCAGCGTCATATTTTTCAGTAATAATTTTATTTGATTCTTCAGTAGCATTATTTTTTTTAGTAGCAGTGTTTTCGAAACTGTTAATGTGTTTGGGGACTGCTACTGCATTTTCGGTTTGATGAATGCTACTGCGTTTTTGGGACTGCTACTGAATTTTCAGTTTGATGACTGCTACTGCGTTTTGGACTGTTACTTCATTTTTGATTCGAGGACTCCTACTGCATTTTTGGGACTACTACTGCATTTTCAAATTTTTCGGTTCGAGGACTACTACTGCATTTTTGGTTCGATTTACTATGTTATCGGGTTGGAAAATATTATGGAATGTGTATCAAAATTGTTACTGAGTTTGTATTGAAATTGTTACTCATTTTGTATCGGAACCTGTAGTAAATTTGTATCAAAATTATTATTAAATTTATGAT
The DNA here is from genome assembly GCA_946800695.1 of Geum urbanum. Taxonomy (NCBI): domain Eukaryota; kingdom Viridiplantae; phylum Streptophyta; class Magnoliopsida; order Rosales; family Rosaceae; genus Geum; species Geum urbanum. The sequence goes on along the minus strand of OX327013.1, from coordinate 40,601,429 downwards.
TAAATTGATATTGAATGTTTGTTGATAGTGTGAATAAATTGAATAATCAATTCAAGTTAAAAAAAATTGAATACAGAAAAAATTTGAATGAACAAATAATTAGACTAAAAAGTATAAAAAAAATTAAGTAATTTCGGATAATTTTTTTTTGAAAAGAAAAAAAATAAAAAAATGATTTTAATTAATTTTAAATAAATAAAAAAAATAAAAATTAAATACACACAAAAGAATAAGGTAAGATATAAAAATTACTTTAGCAACTTCACTAAATTTTTTTCTTTGATTGTCTAAATTACTGGTTGTTGTCATAATATATATTTAGCTTCTGATATATGTATTTAGTGCAGTTTCTAAACGAATTTTGACCGGAATCTTTCGAATTTTGATGGCTGACTTCTTGGGCATTTGTCGTTTAGATTAGATTATGTAAAGACGACATGTTGTATATATCGTCGTCAACCAGTTTAGTGCGCAGAGTATTATCTCGTTTTAAGCTCTGAGACTCCGATCGATTCTTCTACCGGCGACCGTTCTGGCCTCTCTAATCTCCTCTTCATTCTCTTCCCCAGTCATTCTGAAATTCTCAATGGTCTCCGCCGCCTCAATCGTCTTCAACGCCGTCGGAGCTCCGGTTTGGTTCTCCCGCCAATTCTCTCTCCCGAGCCGCCGTCCGATTCTCGCCGGAATCCGGCTCCGTCAGTCGCGATATTCGAGTTCTGTCTCTTCCTCTCCTGCTGCCTCAGGTAAAAACTAAAACCGATCGCGCATTCCCGTTTGTGATGAAGAGCGAGTGAAATTTTTTATGGAGTCAAAATTGCAGGAATTAGGGCTCAGTCTGTGGCGGTAGAGCAACCGAGCACTGCAAATTCTCAGAGTTCGAAAGTGGAGGCTCCGGTGGTTATTGTCACCGGAGCTTCTAGAGGAATCGGCAAGGCTGTTGCTTTAGCTCTTGGAAAATCTGGTTGTAAGGTGCTTGTTAACTATGCGAGGTCATCCAAGGAAGCTGAACAAGTTTCTAAGGAGGTAAACAAGATTAAAGTATCTGTATTTTTGTAGAAGTAGAATGAATGTTTGAGCAATTAAGCATGTAGAGGTCAAATCATACTTGTAATCATTAGTGTAATATTTCAAATTTTAGATGCTTACTTTAGAAGTGATTCTGTGAGAATGAAATTCTTTGATTTATGTAACAAGTTGATATTGTTATGTAGATTGAGGAATATGGTGGTCAGGCTCTAGCTTTTGGGGCAGACGTTTCAAAGGAAGAAGATGTCGCAGCAATGATCAAAACTGTAAGAAAATGTGCTTCATTCATCAATTATTTGTCATTGGAATTCAACATTGCTTCATTTCATTCGAACAATTACAGGCGGTTGATGCATGGGGGACAGTTGATGTCTTGGTTAACAATGCAGGTTAGTCAAGTTTGTACTTGAGTTATAGGATATATTGTGTCTTTGATGTGTTTTTCCTGCCTATTGCAGCTAATTGGTTTGCCACTCTTTTCAGGAATAACACGGGATGGCTTGTTGATGAGAATGAAAAAAGCCCAATGGCAGGAAGTTATCGATTTGAATCTTACTGGTGTCTTTTTATGCACACAGGTATTTATATTGGTGAATAATTCCATTCAGTAGTTGTAGTTTTCTTGCCTCTGCTTACAATTGTTTGACTTGCTGTTTGTGTTTGTCTGTAGGCTGCAGCCAAAGTTATGATGAAACAAAGAAAGGTAATTGCAGTTGTTTCTGTTTCTTTTGATCATTTGAAGACCTTTTTCCTCTTCTGGATTATCTCTTAGTCTATTTTTCATATGTCAGGGAAGAATAATTAACATTGCATCGGTTGTCGGTCTGGTTGGCAATGTTGGACAAGCCAACTACAGTGCTGCAAAAGCAGGAGTAATTGGCTTCACAAAGAGTGTTGCAAGGGAATATTCAAGCAGGAATATCAATGTATGTACCAATTGATCCATGCCTTTCTCTTTTTGAACTTCTTTTTCTGAGGGTATATCCTAGGCAAGATTGTATAACCTTGTGTGTTGCTGTGGCAAGAAAAAGAAATCAGATTAACACATCATCACACTTTGGAAATTGATATGCTATTCAATTTTCAGCAAGTTATCAATGTTCAAATAAATTCTAGGATTTTCTTTTCTTTTCATTTACTCTATAGGCTAAAGTAGCTATCTAAATGTAGCATTATTTTTTTCCATAGGTCAATGCAGTAGCTCCTGGATTTATTGCATCAGATATGACAGCCAAGCTTGGAGAAGACATAGAAAAGAAAATCCTTGGGTCCATCCCCTTAGGTGAGATCATCTAGTCGGTTACCTTTATTAAAGCATCATTATTAAACCTCTTGTAGTTGACTGAACTCAGTGGATTATAACTTGGAGAAAATGCTCATCCATGTTGCAATTATTTCAGGGCGATACGGTCAACCTGAAGAAGTCGCTGGACTAGTGGAATTCCTAGCTCTTAATCCTGCTGCTGGTTACATTACTGGACAGGTATTTCTTTTGTTGAAATGGACTATTTCCCATCTCGAAAGAGAAAACTTGGGTCCATTCTTTAAGTTGTTGGAATCAAATTAAAGTTCTCTCAATATTTTGTAGGTGCTAACCATTGATGGAGGAATGGTGATGTGAGCTGAGTTTGGCACCCCAAGGATCTGGAAGTGTAGGGTTTTCCTTTAAATTACATTATTGTAGTACGAGTTGTTGACGGGAGAAGACTGCTGGAATATACTTTTAACTGAGATTTTGTGTAGTGATCCGGAGTTGGACATCACTGAACTGAACATGTATATACTTGTTCTTGGGCACTTTGCTATGAAAAGAAATGTGAATGTAGTAAAATTTTGCTCCTCGTAACATTGTTCCATTAAAGTTACCTCGGCATAATGTAATTTCACTAATACAATGTGAAACAGTGTCTAAATGCTCGACCATAAAGTCTTCTAGATTCTTCGACAGAAAATGAATTCTATACGATATCTCCTAGTCCTAGCAACAACGATGGGATTTGCCATGCACAACTCTGTGCCTCTCTTCGATAATTCACTATACAGTATTAGTAGAGCACTGCTAGAGAGAATCCTCAAACACGCCCTCATCTGAAATTCCAGGGGTTTCTGTCCCATTAACATGGGGCTGGGAGGTCAAATCAACGGCTTCATTTAAGAAGCTGAAATCAAAGTCGTCGTCGTCGTCTTCGTCTTCATGAATGCCTGTATGTTCCTCTTCGTATTCCCTTGGTTTTATTCCCTTGGCTTCTCTTTTCATCCGTTGTTCGATGCACTCATCATATGACATTTCATACCAAACAGTACTCTTTCCCACAATAGCTTTGTTGTGAGCATCTGTCAGCCGCTCTTGCTTGCTCTTCTCTGAATTCTTTGGCTCTCCCCAGTAATCATACCGATATAGGGCGTTATCTGGGTCATATTGATCCTTTCCAAAATAGCTATCTTCCACATATCTCCCTGGCTCTTCAAGAGGTAGACCAAGAGCATTACGGCTGTAGGACAAAACCATACAGTTTTAACTTGCAGGTTCAGTGTGTAAATGAAATCAAAATATTCAAGTTCCATATTGGTCAAACAGGTAACAAACTAACAACCATGAATATACCCAATGGGTGTTGTGAAGTACACATAAACTTTTATAGCATGAAAAACATATAGATGCGTGCGATACCAGCTAATATCTCTGATCAACGCTTCTCTTTCCTCCAAAGACCGCCGCCAATGTAAGAAGTCATACTCGTCCATCTCAACATTGCGCCTCATTTTGGTAACTTTGTATTCCTCTCCTCGCTCTTCTGTTTCCCTTCGTAGTGTGTTACGTAGCTGTAGGAGAGAGGAAAACAAAAGGTAATATTAATATTAGTACCTCAAGTCCTTAACGTTCTTTTGAAGACCATCCCTGGTGATGAGAAAGGAGCTATCATTACTAACCAGCACAACTTGTGTCATATTATTAACCAGACCCAATATATGAATGTAAGAAACTGACCTGACGCTCAGCAAAGGCAGCCTCCAGGTCAAGATCTTTGACACTTGTTTTCTGCAAATAGATATTACAACTAAAAGTAAGCACCACAGCATAGGACGCAATACAAAGTCACAAGACAAGTGCTCACCAGAATCACTTTTGGTACTAAAGTTTTTTTATAATAAGCTTTTGTATGTTCAATACTATTTTGATCGTTCAAGTCTTCAATATCAGTTAGATCTGACAGCCTTTTGTCTTTGTATTTCTCAGGATTAGCCTCTACATCATCCACAATCATCTGCTCAGCAACATGTATCTGCCACAACTGCATGACAGTGGAAGTAAAAAATAATGATTTAACTCTCTTCTAGATATAAATTAATTACACCCATAGACTGATATCTCAAATCCCAAAGGTTACCTTATCAACATAAGGGTGATTTGACAATAAAGGTTCTTCTACGGGATTGTCTTTTGGATCCTTTCTGGGCACAGGAGGTCTTCCACAATCACGCTGAGAAGTGAAACAAGGCAAAACCTCGTATTAGACAGAAATAACTAAATTTTCCGTAGAGTACCAAACTCTAATAAATGTCAGAAATGGAACTAAGTAACTGTAATGATTGATCTGAAAGTGTATAACACTGTCAATGAATCACATATGCCACAGTTGCAGTGAAGAATTAATGATGCATATATTAAGCAGGCCCAGGGAAAAGGTTAAAAAAGTAAAATATTAATGAGGGGAAAGCACATACCCGTAACTCATCTGGATTGGTATCTTCATCATGATGAAATATTGGTGGATAGTCAAATCTGTTAAAGCTGCAAGTGTGGAAGCAATATTGAGGTTTTAAGAAGAAACAATCTGATCAAAGTATTGTCCTAAAATAAAAATGATTATTGTATATAGCATTAAGTGTGTAAACACATACATCAGGTGGTCGATATTAGGGTAGACAAAACGCATTTCAATTGGAAATCGAAAGCGATATGGATCTCGTTTTGCCTGCACAACAGAAGTGTAGTAAGAAAACCCACAAGTCTAACACTACCCATACACTATATGTGACCGGCATTCCATGAAAAACACAATAAAAAAACCAACAGAGAGAATGAAAGATATTGGAGCATGGCACTTACCAGAATTTCAACCATGACAGACATACCGACTTTTATGTGGTGGCGGATCCAGTACCAGTCATTATTTTTTATAGGAACCCAACTGAAGGACATCAACATGCAACATATTAGTTTTGCATTCATATACTACTCTGTATGAAAACAAATTCTTTTCTTTTCAACTCCTAGACACTCCAGATTGAAGTGGCAGATACCAAGGATCGAATTTATGGTACTCCACTTTCACAGACTAATTTGTCCCCCAAAAAAATAAAGACAACAACTTCAGCAATGACTATAAACTTCAAGTTATCGAAGTAAAAATTAAATATTACAAGCATAGGATATGATACTGACCCATCATATACACCTCCAATGTCCACAAACGCTCCTTGATACAGATGAACAGACGTCACTTTTCCTTCACAGATCTGCATCACGCATATATTCCACTCTAAACATCGGCAACTCTAGTTTTTTAAAACTCTTTCTTAACTATACAGCACTCAATTAACATTGTACTGTATGAGTCACTACATAAGCAATCAGCACTATTTTCTAGAAACACAACACTTAAGACATAATAATGATAACATAAAAGAGAAGCACAATAACTTACTTGTCCAGGGTAGTAAAATGGAAGCTCATACTGCATATCAAATGAAGAAAACCAACGTCAACACAACCGAGCCATTCAAATCAATCAAAATTCAGACAGACAAACCAAAAAAGAGTCACACTTTGCTCATACCATTCCCTCTTTGTAGTCTTTGCCTCTCTTTCTCCTACCCGGATGGTAATCTTGATCATACTGCAAATCATCATCAAAAATTCACAAAATGATCCAAAAACAACAACAATGCAAGCACAGAACAAAGCTCAGAACTTGAACAAACCTTATATGACTCCTCCTCCAACCTATCCTTATTCGCAGCGACCCACTCCTTATACTGCTTCAAAAACACCTTATACCTCTCCAAACACAACTCATCTTTCTCCACCTTCATCTCTGCACTCTCCAAATCCTCAACTTTAACTCTCACACTACTCTGCACCATGTGGGCCCCTCTGATGAACTCCAGCTCCTCCTTATCCACCTCCCACCCCCTCGGCGGCCAGTCCCGTGGCGGCACGTGTCTCACCACCAGTGGCCCCGCCCAGACAGTCTCGAGTGGCGCCGGAATATTCCCTTTGATCTCGAACTGCTTCTTGTACCAGTCGTCCTCAGTGAGGCCCATTTCTTCCATCTTCTTTTTCCGGTATGACGGTCGGAGCATCTTGAAAGCCTCGATGGCCTCCGGCGACTGGAGGGCGACTTCTTCGCCTTCGTTGAGAGATTTGCGCGCGAAATCGGCCTCGGGAGTGAGAATCTCTTCCCATGGGGCCCACCCGCGCTCGACCCAGTTGCGTGTTCGGGCCTCGTCCTCGGTTTCTTTGTCTTTTGGGCCGAAATTCTCCAGGAAAGTCTCGTCGACGGGGAACTCGTCGGAGCTGAAAGCTTTCGACTTGAAGAGACTACTGTTGTTGCGGTGGAGGTGGGATTGAACCCATTGGAGATGGTGGGGTTTAGGAGTGATAGGGTTTAGGGTTTTAGGAGGGAATGAGAAGAGAAACGGGTGAGGGGTTTGGAGGAATTGCATCACTGTGAGTGAGAGTGGGAGTGAAGCTCTCGGCGGAGTGAAAGTGTTTTTCCTGGTTGTTTTGGATGGAGTGGATAAATTTTTTACTTATTTATTTATTTTAGAAAAAAACAAGTAAGAATAAAATAATTATTAATAATACAAATAAATTAGTTATCATAATATATTATATATATTTTTTGAAACAAAGGTGGTGCGGCAATCCTTAAGCCTTTATAAATAAAACCGATGAATACATACTCGGAGGGGGGACATCAAACCTAAATCTCGTACTACAATGAGCACAAACAGAGCACCTAAAATAATAACAAGGTTACTCGTGACATATATGTATTCAAGTCCGCACCAATTAGCAAGAAGTGTGACAAAAGCAACTCTATCCGCTTTACAAAAGTGGTGGCATAGTAATGGAAAGACAACACAAAACCGATGCATCATTACCAATCGACCAGTTTCCCTACTACGCTGCCGAATGACTATTGAGTTGTTAGTACTAAGTTTCATACTACTTATAGGAGGGTACATCCATTTAACTGACCACCAACTTACTAGATTAGACAAGGTATCAAATATGCACACCAAGGCATAAAAGCCCGACTTGCCCTATCTCCCTGAAGTAAGGATTTATTCCAGGCCTAAAAAAAGTCATAACTAAAACATGTAAACAACTTAAAACACATGGTCCAGGTCAGACCCATTAATTGAGCCCAGACCCAGATCCTTATTAGAGCAAAATAGAGCTCACTAAGGCCCACAGACCAGACCCATACCAGATATCCTCTGTCACGCCTCAACCACCAACATCGAAATTGCTGCAGATCGCGCCGCCGCCCATGAACCTGCCACGATGCCCCACCACCACCACGACGCCACGAAGGAGTATTTCTAGCCAACTCTTGCGAATGCTCCAATTCATGCTTCACTTTTGCTCGCCAAACAAACTGGACACAATGGCCCAACAAACTCCGGCCCTTCGTGATGTTTCCCTCTCGTTCTTTCGCGCGACACCGTCACCGTCAACCCCTACAAATCTCGATTCGATCCGATCATAATAGCTGAAGAACACAATAGATCCTACTCATGCATGATCCTGGAATTGCCAACCTCGAGCCTATTTGCCTCTACTCTCAAATCTCCCCACCTACTGAGATTAAGACTACAACTCACACACACTAGGCCCAAGAGAGTCACTATAACCCGTCCGACGACCACGCCAGCCAGATGCGCTGCCGGACGAGCCCACGCTCAAAAACCTATATTCAAATTCCTTTGTTTTTTGGTTACTGCCGCAGAGCTACAAAAGATCTTTTTTCTTAATATATTATTATATTTAGACAATGAAAGATGGGCCTATAACTCAAAAACATCGTCGTTTATTAGTAAACTCAATCTATTAAACAGATTAAAAAGACAAAATTGTCCTTTTTTATATAATAAAACCGACGTGGCAGAGAAAATATAGTAACAGCCAACCATTCTCACTCTCTCTCTCCCCTGTCATAAACACAGTAGCAGAGAAATTCGAACGCCGTCGCCACTCCGGCCCTCCTCGCCGCCGTGCTCTCATTCCAGCCTCGCACACCGCCCAGCCTAACGCGCCGTCTCAAGTAGCTTCTTTCAGCCTCACGCGACGCGTCTCTCTCGACCTCCCGCCGCCATAAGCTCCGCCTTAGCCTCCCTCCCCTCTCTTATGCTCGGCCTGCCTAGCCCGAGCGACGCCGCGCCACGTCGGCTTTAGATCGGCGTCGTGCCGTCCTCCGCATTGCTTCCTGACTCGCCTTCTTCAGATTTCTCGCTGCCTATGCCTACGGCCGTAACTTCGATCGGATCTCAGTCGTCCTCTCTCCGGCATGAACAAGCTGGCTAGGCTGCCAAGAAAGCCTCCCGAGTATAGAAATGATACTAGGTGACAACATCGCGGAGGCATATTGTGATACTAGGCATGGTGCGTATCAGTACGTTAAGGTTTCATTTTAGAATACCTGGCAACGTGGTCTACCTCAAGTGCATGCTGATCGCAAATCACTTCAAGGCCATGGCCATGGAGGGAAATTGAAGGGGATAGGAATTCGCTTCACTCATGTTTGAATTTTTTATTTATCTATTCTTTTTGTTGATAGTTGGCTTCTCAACATGGTCTACCACATGTTCGCTCCTTCTTTTTGCTTCTTCTCCATAGCATTAACCGAAGGTTGTTCGTTTTTTAAAAGAATCCTAATGTTTTTTTGTTTGTTTTGCAGTGAACGCTACTGCATCATTAATTTTGGGGGTGGGTTTAGCTTTATATAGTTTCGATTTTCTATAAAGAAATTCTACTGTTAAAATTTTTTATATTTTAATCTCAAATAAAATTTTGTTTAGGGAAGCTATTGTGTGTTTTGTTGGAATTGCTTTCTCGATCAGTTTTTAATCTCTTTTTTTTTTTCAAAGAAAGCACATTTTGTTGTTATTGTTTTTTTTTAAACAGCTGATTCTGTGTTTTAGTTGATACTGTATTTTTCAAATTGCTGATATTGTGTTTTTTAAACTGTTACTGCATTTTTAAAATTGTTGCTATTGCATTTTTGCAACTGCTACTAATGCGTTTTACATATTATTGCTACTATATTTTTTAAATTGCTATTACATTTTCAAACTACCGCTACTGAATCATTCATCTAAGTGCTTCAAAATCGTTAGCCGACATGACAACCCGAATCGAGATTACGCGCTTATCGGAATTATTAAGTTTTATCACGAATTAGTCGCATTAGCGAGTTTGTTAACGATTTTTTAACCGAGCGAGAAGTTGACTTGACTTCCTTCGCGAAAGACGTAGAGCATTTAAATTCGAGCTCGTAAGAATTTTCGGAGAATTTTTTGGATAAGTGAGCTATTTTTTATGTTTATCGGATGTCAGTAGAAGAAATAAATAAAAAGGAGTTTATTGTTAATTGGTTATTCCTCGACCGTCTGATCGCGATAAGATTGATTTTGGACATACCACTGATCTGATCAGAAAGTTTTGTTATATATAGGGTTTTTTTTTAGAAATTAATTTGTGAAAAATAAGAAATTCCCACAAACCCGTTTTCGTTCCTCGCTGACCCCTTTAGTCTCCGATTTCGAACCGCTGTTTCCGGCCATCTCTGGCGAAATTCAAGGTAGGGATTGGAAGCCCTTGGCTTCCTTGTTCGATTGGTATGTTTATTTTTGGGATATATGCAGGTTATCGAGCCACCTGATTCAGTTTTTAACCGTGGAGTCACCACCCTCAGTGGCAATGCTCCGGCAAGTTTTGGAGATCAAGGGTGGAGGGCTTGTGAAGGTCTCCTCCTTCTAAGTCGAACTAGGTAGGCTTTGAGGTCCAACAAAGTTCCACGGCGGAGCTTCGTCACCTCAAAGTTTTCCGGACGATTTAGGGTTGTAAATTTAAAAGAGTGATTCAGGCCACGGGAGGACAAGTTGGAGTGCGTAGGCCTAGGGATTAGTTTGAGCTTGGTGAGAGGAACGTTTTGAGGGGTCGAGCGCCGCTGTTGGTGGCGGTTGCCAAAAACCGATTTTCCGGTCTGTTTCGGTTTATTCCGGCCAAACACTAGTGATTTGGACTTCGGTCCAGTTATGAATGTTGTAGAGCTCGTGGAAAGCTTTCCAATGAGGGGTCGAATGCCCTCATTGGATAACTTTCACTTAAGGCGTGAGTGGCACACGCGCCGCCGCTTGTGGAGGCGCGTGACGACCATGTATCGCCGTCCACGGCAGAGCTCCAGCGAGGAAAGTTGTGTGATTCTTCGAAGAAACTTTCGGGGTTAGTTTTAAAACGTATTTTAATAGTTTTACTTGACTTTTTATTATGCGCTTATTGGAATTATTAAGCTTTACTGCGAATTAGTCGCATTAGTAGAGTTTGTGAACGACTTTTTAACTGGGAGAGAATTTGACTTAACTTCCTTCACGAAAGTTGTAGACCATTTAAATTCGAGCTCGTAGGAATTTTCGAAGAATTTTTCGGATAAGTGAGTTATTTGTTATGTTTATCAGATGTCAGGGCGAGAAATAAATAAAAAGGAGTTTATTGTTAGTCGGTTATTCTTCGACCGTCTGATCGCGATAAGATTGATTTTGGACCATTGATCAGATCAGATATTTTTGTTATAAATAAGGTTTTTTACTAGAAATTAATTTGTGAAAAATAAGAAATTCCCACAAACCCGTTTTCGTTCCTCGCTGACCCGTTTCGTCTTCGATTTTGACCCACAGTTTCCGGCCATCTCTGGAGACATTCAAGGTAGGGATTTGAAACCCTTGGCTTCCTTGTTCGATTGGTGTGTTTATTTTTGGGATTTATGCAGGGTTATTGAGCCACTCGATTCGGTTTTCAACCGTGGAGTCACCGCCCTCGGTGGCAGTGCTCCGACGAGTTTTGGAGGTCGGGGTGGGGGGCTTTTTAAGCTCTCTTCCTCTTGAGTCGAACTTAGTAGGGTTTGAGGTCCAACGAAGTTCCACGGTGGAGCTTCGTCGCCTCGAAGTTTTCCGGCCGATTTCGGGCCGTGAATTTCGAGAGTGATTCTGGCCACGGGAGGGCGAGTTGGAGCGTGTAGACCTAGGGGTTAGGTTGAGCTTGGTGAGAGGAAATTTTTGAGGGGTTGAGTGCCGTCGTTGGTGGTAGTTGTCGAAAAAATATTTTCCTGTTTGTTTTGGTTTATTCCGGCCAAATACCAGTGATTTTGACTTCGGCCCAGTTACGAATGTTGTAGAGCTCGTGGAGAGCTTCCCAACAAGGGGTCGAATGCACCCATCGGAAAATTTTCATTGGAGGCGTGAGTGACCCACGCACCACCGCCTGTGGAGGAGCGTGACGGCCATGCGCCACCGTCCACGATAGAGCTCCGGCGAGGAAACTAGTGGGACTCTTCGATGGGACTTTCGAGGTTAGTTTTAAAACGTATTTCAATAGTTTTACCTGATTTTTTTAAGCGCTTATCGGAATTATTAAGCTTTATCGCAAATTAGTCACATTAGCGAGTTTATTAACGAATTTATAACCAGGCGAGAATTTGACTTGACTTCTTTCACGAAAGTCGTAGAGCATTTAAATTCGAGCTTGTAGGAATTTTTGGAGAATTTTTTGGATAAGTGAGATATTTTTTTGTTCTGTTTATCGGATGTCAGCACGAGAAATAAATAAAAAATATTTTATTGTTAATTGGTTATTCCTCGACCGTCCGATCGCGATAAGATTGATTTCGGACCATTGATCGGATCAGATATTTTTGTTATAAACAGGGGTTTTTTTGTAGAAATTAATTTGTGAAAAATTAGAAATTCCCACAGACCCGTTTTCGTTCCTTGCTGACCCGTTTCGTCTCCGATTTTGACCCGCCTTTTCCGGCCATATTTGGCGACATTCAAGGTATGGATTTGAAGCCCTTGGCTTCCTTGTTCGATTGGTGCGTTTATTTTTGGGATTCATGCAGGTTATCGAGCCACCCGTTTTGGTTTTTAACCGTGGAGTCACCGCCCTCAATGGCAGTCCTTCGACTAGTTTTGGAGGTCGGGTGGGGGCCTTTTTAAGCTCGCCCCCTCCTTAGTTGAATTGGGTAGGCTTTGAGGTCCAACGAAGTTCCACGGCGGAGCTTCGTCACCTCAAATTTTTTCGGACAATTTCGGGTTGTAAATTTCGAGAGTGATTCCGGCCACGGGAGGGTGAGTTGGACCGCGTAGGCCTAGGGATTAGTTTGAGCTTGGTGAGAGGAAATTTTTGAGGGGTCGAGCGCCGCCATTGGGGGCGGTTGCCGAAAAATGATTTTTCGGTATGTTTTTGTTTATTCCGGCCAAACACCGGTGATTTGGACTTCGGTCCAGTTACGAATGTTTTAGAGCTCGTGGAGAGCTTTCCAACGAGTAGTCGAATGCCCCCATCGAAGAACTTTCACTGGAGGCGAAAGTGGCCCACGCGCCGCCGCCTGTGGAGGTGCGTGACGGCCATGCGCCGCCGTCCACGGTGGAGTTGTGGTGTGAAAAGTTGTGGGATTCTTCGAAGGGACTTTCGGGGTTAGTTTTAAAACGTATTTCAATAGTTTTACCTGACTGTTTATTAAGCGCTTATCGAAATTATTAAGCTTTATTGCGAATTAGTAGCATTATCGAGTTTGTTAACGAATTTTTAACCGGGCGAGAATTTGACTTGGCTTCCTTTGCGAAAGTCGTAGAGCATTTAAATTCGAGCTCGTAGGAATTTTTGAAGAATTTTTTGGATAAGTGAGCTATTTGTTATGTTTATCCGATGTCAGCACGAGAAATAAATAAAAAGGAGTTTATTATTAGTCTGTTATTTCTCGACCGTCTGATCGCGATAAGATTGATTTTGGACCATTAATCAAATCAGATATTTTTGTTATAAATAAGGGGTTTTTTTTAAGAAATTAATTTGTGAAAAATCAAAAATTCCCATAGACCATTTTTCGTTCCCCGCTAATCCATTTCGTCTCCGATTTTGACCCGCCGTTTCCGGCCATCTTCGGCGACATTCAAGGTAGGGATTTGAAGCCCTTGGCTTCCTTGTTCAATTGGTGTGTTTATTTTGTGGATTTATGCATGTTATCGAGCCACCCAATTTTTTTTTAACCATGGAGTAAACGTCATCGGTGTCAGTGCTCCGACGAGTTTTAGAGGTCGGGAGTGGGGGGATTTTGAAGCTCTCCCCCTCCTGAGTCGAACTAGGTAGGCTTTGAGGTCCAATGAAGTTCCATAGGGGAGCTTCATCGCCTCGAAGTTTTTCGGCCAATTTTGAGCCATGAATTTCGAGAGTGATTTCGGCCACCGGAGGGCAAGTTGAAGCGCGTAGGCCTAGGGGTTAGTTTGGGCTTGGTGAGAGGAAATTTTTGAAGGGTCGAGCACCGCCGTTTGTGCGGTTGCCGAAAAATGATTTTTTGGTCTGTTTCAGTTTACTCCGGCAAAACACTGGTGATTTGGACTTCGGTCTAGTTACGAATGTTGTAGAGCTCGTGGAGAGCTTTCCAACGAGGGGTCGAATGCCCCCATTAGAGAACTTTCACCAGAGGCACGTGTGTCCCACGCGCCGCTGCCCGTGGAAGCTCGTGATGACCATGTGCCGCCGTCCACGGTGGAGCTCCGGCGAGGAAAGTTGTGGGGTTAGTTTTAAAACGTATTTCAATAGTTTTACGTGTTCTGATATTATGTAATCCATATGAACAGCGCATCATGATCACAACCCTAGCAGCGAAGGAAATTCCACTGGACCCCAGCAGTAGTTGTAGTCTTGTGAGTGGACCTTTATTTTCACAGTTGATAGCAAGTTCATGATTTTATGCATTACGCTTTATGGTATGTTTTCAGAATATTTATTTGGAGGTTTTTCTTAGTGATGGTTTATTTAGTCATATCTATGCTCTAGGTATTCAGCTGATCACCAGATAGTCGGTCGGACTTGGTTAGGATAAACTCCCTGCCTGACCCAGATTGTCTCGGGTTAGGATAAACACCCTAGATGATCTCATCACCTTACTTTCCATTTTTACTGGCGTTTCAGATTAGGACAAACACCCTGAATGACCACCTCCATTGCATTTCAGTTTATTATTTTTGAACTCGCATTATTTCACGGAAATCAATGGAATGGCATGATAGATCAGTTTTATTAATTTTTGTTGATTATATTAATTTGTCCACTCACACCAACATTTTATATTTTAATGTCTTTCCCTGAGTTTTTCAGTTTCCTTTGCCCAGGCTGCAATTTATATCCCAAGTGTGCTTGGTAGCGTCGAAGGATTCGAGTCCACCAGTCATCTTCCCAGCAGTATATCTCAGCTCATTTATAGGTTATGTATTTAGAAGTCACTCTGAATACTAGTCGTTTGAGGTTATTTTTAGTAGTACTCATGTAAATAAAGTGTTTATGTAAATAGCTGGAGTCAACTGCTCATGTTATCGTAGAGTTACTTTCCTTTGTAATCAGAACCAGTATCTTGTAAAATGATTTTAAATTCCTGAGTTAAGTTTATGGCTTTGGTTATGTCATTTGTTGAGAAATCTAGATGAACATTAGTGGTCCACGGTGTGTCTGTGGAATTAGATTGTGAAGTGTCACATCCTACAGGTTTTTTGGTAGTCTCAGTTTCAATGGAGGTTATGTCCAAATTTTTGTAGATATTCTTAGTTATGTTTAGCTGTTAGGGCTCAATCTTAGTTTACTAGTTAAACTATGGTTGAGTCCTTTCAGTTTGGTATTAGAGCATTAGGTCACAGATTATGTAGATTCCTTTGGTCATATCAGCACAGGCATTTGATTGTGTACAACACTCCTGAGAGGATGGCCCGACCGACCGACAGATTCCCATTAATCTAAGTGTTGTGCATTGTTGGATTTCTAGAGTCTCTTAGTTGAGCCAGTTTATGACTTCTTGCAGTGAACTAATCTGTTTTTGAACTCGTAGGTCACTATGCCTCGACAACCAGCCCAACGGGATGATATGCAATCATTGGCTCAGCAGATGCGTGAGTTAATTTCACGCATGATGCCAAGACCATGAGAGGATCGTGAGGATCTAATTACTACGGCTAAAAAGGCTGGAGTAGTTCCTTTCATTGGTTCCCATGACCCTGAAACTAGTGAGAATTGGCTTATGCAGATTGGACGAGTTTGTGATCGTCTGTGTCCTCAGTTGACTTCTGAGCAGATGACCAAGGTAGCTACAGGTCTCTTGCAGGACTATGCATATCGCTGGTGGCAGGGGACTGAGAGGAATGAAGTTATCACTCAGTGGACAGAGTTCACATAATTGTTCAATAGTCGCTTCTTCAGTGAAGCATCAGAGTAGCGGAAGTATGAAGAGTTTATGAATCTCTGGTACGGAGACATGTCTGTGATGGAGCATCGAGATCGTTTCACTCACTTAGCTCGATTTGCACCAAATTTAGTCAGGCAAGTGAAAGAAAAGTGCTGAAGGATTGAACAAGGTTTGTGGTCTGAGATTGCTCTGTACTTATCTGGTGTGCCACGTGCTGATTTTGATGAGTTGTTAGTACTGCAATATGATGTGAGGATAAGCTTCAAGCTGAGCGAGGCCAGACTCGACAATTTAATGAGGGTGGGCCTAGTCAAGGTCCTTCAAAGGGGGGAAGCTGAAGTGCTTCTAGTTCCACTACATCCTCAGGTGAGGGATCTTACACTCCTGCACCGATTGTATGTCCTCCGAGTCATTTTTAGAGATGGTTAAGGAGAGATCGACCATAGAGGCAGGGATCTGGTGCCAGTTCCAGTAGATCTAGTGGACCTCATTTACTCTATCAGCGCCCAAAGATTTTCCTTTACGCAATCGATGTCACAAGTAGAGGTGGAGCCAGAGTTCAGATTTATAGGGGGACTAAGATTTTTTTTTTCTGGGGTCAAAAGATTGAAAAGAAAAAAAAGGCTGAAAAAAACATGTATTTGGATGAGTGAGGGTTTGAACTTGGGAACTATAGGATGTTTCACCACAAACTTACCATTGTACCAACTAGAAAATGCATGTGAATCTAAGAAACTAAGCTTATTTATTCAATGTCAGGGGGGCAGGGCCTTTGCTAGCCCCTTCCTAGCTTTGCCCTTGGTCACAAGCATCATCATGGGCAGTGTCAGTTTGGGACTTCAGGTTGTTTCAGTTGTGGCCAGACATGTCAGTTTGCTAGGGAGTGTCCGCAGAGCGACTCTCCATGTGGATTTTCGGTGCAGAGTTCTGGTGGTGATCAGGGAGCCACTTTCGGGGTTAGAACCATACCGCCTCCCAGACTACCAGCCTATCAGGATTGGAGCCAGAGAGGAAGACCATCTGGACAGGCTGGGCAGGCCCAACTATATCATATAACTCTTCAGGAGGGCAAAGCAGCTCTAGAGGTGATCATCAGTATGTTATATATTTTTAGATATGCTATTTATACTTTAATTGGTCTGGGGGTGACACGTTCTTTTATCTCCGTGAGATTAGCATCAATAATTAACGTACTTACCACTCCCTTATTGGTGATGTGGTGAGTGACTTATCCCTCCGGTGAGGTGGTTTTAGTCGGGTTAGTTTATCAAGGTTGTAGTATTATGGTTGGACATTTTGGGTTGTCTGCCGGCCTCATACCTCTTGATATCGCGGATTTTGATTTGATTTTGAGGATAGACTTTCTGAGCAATCACCAAGCTTTGGTTGTTTGTCATTGGAAAGAGGTAGTGTTTCAAAGCCCGGGTTTGCCTAAGATTTTATTTTATGGAGAGCAAAATTTTCATTCTCCATGCCTTATTTCAGTTGTGAAAGCCGAGAAAATGTTACAGAAGGAGAGTACTGCCTATTTGGCGCATGTCGTGAACACTTATGTTTCTACCCCTAACCTGAAGGAGATTGTTGTGGTCAGGGAATATCCTGATGTATTTCCTGAGGAGTTACCGGGTCTACCTCCAGAAAGGGAAATTGATTTCACGATTGACTTACTTCTGGGTATAGGTCTCATAGCTCATGTGTCATACCGTATGACTCCAGCTGAATTGAGGGAGTTGCAAGTTCAACTTCAAGAACTAATTGATAAATGTTTTATCCGTCCTAGTGTATCCCCGCGAAGAGCTCCAGTTTTATATGTCAAGAAGAAGGATGAGTCTATAAGATTATGTGTTGATTATCAAAAACTGAACCATGTAACCGTGAAGAACAAATATCCACTACCTTGTATTGATGATTTGTTTGATCAGTTGAAGGGAGCTACAATATTCTCCAAGATTGATCTTCGATCGAGATACCATCAGTTGTGGATTAGAGAGTCAAATGTCTCTAAAACCGCGTTCTGATCACGCTACGGGCACTACGAGTTTCGTGTGATGTCATTCAGTTTGACGAATGCACCTGCTGACTTTATGACATTAATGAATCGAGTATTTTGGGATTATCTTGATAAATTCGCCATTGTATTTATTGATGATATCCTGATTTACTCAAAGGATGTGAGGCAGCATGCGAGACGTCTACATGTAGTTTAGGAGACATTGAGATAATCTCAGTGATACGCCAAGTGCAGTAAATGCGAGTTCTGGTTGGATGATGTGAAATTTCTTGGCCAAGTGCAGATGGTGTTAGTATTGATCCTGAAAAGGTGGATGCAATATTGAATTGGAGCAGATCTGTAAGTGTACTAGATATTAGAAGTTTTTTGGGTCTAGCTGGTTGTGGATCGTTTTACTAAGTCTGCACATTTTATACCAATCTCTGAGAAGCTTTCAGTGAGCAAACTAGCTATGTTGTATATGCAAAGGATCGTGAAGCTGCATGGTGTACTTGTATCCATTATATCGGATCGAGGTTCTCATTTTACTTCACAATTTTGGAAAGCTTTATAGGAGGCTTTGGGAACCAAGTTACGATTCAACACTACTTTTCACTCTTGGACTGATGGTCGGTCTGAGAGAACTATTCAGACGCTTGAGGATATGCTGAGATCCTATGTACTATAGTTTTCGGGGAAATGGAATAAGTATTTACACTTGATGGAGTTTGCGTATAATAATAGTTTCCACTCCAGCATTGGAATGTCACCATACAAAGCTTTGTACGGAAAACAATGTAGGACCCTGTTGTGTTGGAGCGTAGTTAGAGAAAGAAGCCTCATTGGTCCAGACATAGTTCAAGAAACTACAGAAAATATACAGATCATTCGAGTCAGACTGAAGATCGCTAAAGATAGACAAAAGAGTTATTCTGATGTCAGAATAAAAGATCTTGAGTTTGAAGTTGGAGACTGGGTATTTTTGAAGTTGTCTCCGTGGAAGGGGGTGATGCGTTTCAGGAAACGCGATAAACTTCAACCCCTTTACATCAGACCCTACAAGATTATTGAGCGTGTAGGAACTATGGCTTATCATTTGAAATTATCTTCGGAGTTGGCATGAGTTCATGATGTATTCCACATATCCATATTAATTACAGAAGTACATTCCTAAACCCTCTCATGTAATCGTACCTCAGCAAATTCCACTACGGGAGGACTTGGTTTATATTGAGAAACCAGTAGAGATTCTTGACTGTAGAGCAGGTTTTCCGGAACAAGACCATTCTTTTAGTGAAAGTATTGTGGAGGAATCACGTTGTAGAAGAAGCCACCTAGGAACCAGAGCAGCTTATGAGGGAGCAATACTCTCATATTTTTTTTAGTAGGTATGTGAATTTCAAGGATGAAATTTTTGTTAGGGGGTAAATTGTGACAACCCGAACCGAGATTACGCGTTTGTCGAAATTATTAAGCTTTATCGCGAATTAGTCGCATTAGCGAGTTTATTAACGAATTTTTAATCAGGCGAGAATTTGACTTGACTTCCTTCGCAAAAGTCATAGAGCATTGAATTTCGAGCTCGTAGGAATTTTTGAAGAATTTTTTGGATAAGTGAGCTATTTGTCATGTTTATCGGATGTCAGCGCGAGAAATAAATGATAAGGAGTTTATTGTTAGTCGGTTATTCCTTGACCGTCCGATCGCAATAAGATTGATTTTAAATCATTCATCGGATCATATATTTTTACTGGAGGCACGTGTGGCCCACGCGCCGCCCTCTGTAGAGGCGGGTGACGGCCACGATGGAGCTCTGACGAGGAAAGTTTTGGGATTCTTCGACGGAACTTTCGAGGTTATTTTTAGAACGTATTTCCTTAGTTTTACCTGTTCTGATACTATGTAATCCGTATGAACATGACATCGTGATCGCGACCCTAGCAGCGAAGGGAATTCAGCTGGACCCCAGCAGTAGTTGCAGTCTTGTGAGTGGATATTTATTTTCACAGTTGATAGCGAGTTCATGATTTTATGCATTACGCTTTACGATATATTTTCAGAACATTTATTTGAAGGTTTTTCTTAGTGATGGTTTATTTAGTCGCATCGATGCTCTAGCTATTCGACTAATCATCAAATAGTCGGTCGGACCGGATTAGGACAAACTTCCTGCCTGACCCAGATTGTCTCGGGTTAGGACAAACACCTAAGATGATCCCATCACCTTACCTTTCATTATTACAGGCGTTCCGGATTAGGACAAATACCCTGAACGACCACCTCTATGGCATTTCAGCTATTATTTTTGAACTTGCATTATTTCACGGAAACTAGTGGAAAGTATGATAGATCAGTTTTATTGATTTTTGCTGATCATATTAATTTGTCCACTCACGCTAATATTTTATATTTTAATGCCTTTCTCTGGGCTTTTCGGTTTCCATTGCCCAGGCTACAATTTATATTCCGAGTGTGCTTGGTAGCATCAAAGGCTTTGAGTCCACCAATCATCCTCCTAGCAATATGTCTTAGCTCATTGCTGATTCTGTCATTTGTACGTTATGTATTTAGAAGTCGCTCTGAATACTAGTCGTTTGAGGTTATTTTCACTAGGTTATACATCATTTCGTCCCTTCCATATATACCAGATAAACACAACTAACATGGCCATATCCTCTGCCAAAAGAGCCTGGGAGCAGGTCTCCAGCCATTCCTAACAAGTATCTGCCTGCAACCTGATTCCCTATGTCACTGAACTAACAACTGGTTGAACAACTGGGCAGTCCCTAAATAGATGCACCTCTGTCTCAGGACTCTATTGACACAACAAACAAAAACTATCCACATTCACTCGTTGGTTCTATGAACGGAGTCATGTGGGCAAGTACCCTTGGCATACCTTCCACACACACATCTTTGCAGCTGGTGCATCCTTTAGACCGCACAACTTCCTCCAAAGCTGCCCGTGGTGGTTTGAACCTACTACCTGTGGGATAACCAACACATCATTGGCTACTCTATAAGTACTACTAGCAGTATAATCACCTCTCCGTGTAAAGTGCCACACTAACCTGTCCGAATTCGCATTCCTACTCAGAGGGATGTTGCGCACCAACTCAATCTCCTCTAGAGTTAGAAATTGTTGTAGCCTCTGTAAATCCCAAGTTCTAGCTAGAGTAATGAATTGAGAGAACCACCTTAGCATAGTGGAGTAGTCAACTGCTGCTGTGGCCAAAAGTGTTTCGGTCTTAGTAACCAATTATCGTGCAAAAAATCAACTTGGTTCCCTCTCCTAATATTTCATTGGCTACCATGATCCATTATAGGCCGAGCCTCAAGCAAGCTCTGCCACGTGTAGGATGATCTAGACCCCAACTGAGCTGTCATAAACGTACCTTGGTCATAGTACAGTGCCCTGTATAGCTTATCAACAATAGTATCCGGTTCCATAACCAGTCTCCATGCCTGTTTTTCCAACAAAGCAAGGTTAAAATCATAGAGATTTTTAAATCCCAATCCTTCTTCCTCTTTGGGCCGGGACAACTGATTCCATGTGGTCTAGTGAATTTTCTTCTATCCTCCTTGTCATCCCAAAAGAAGTTTGTACACATATGCTGTAACTCTTCACAAAACTCTTTCGGCAGTAAGAAAACATTCATTACATAAGTAGGTAAAGATTGGGCCACTACCTTCACAAGCAACTCTCTTCCCGCAACATTAAGTAAGGATCCATTCCACCCCTTTAGTTTGTCTCTGAATTTTTCCTTAATGTAGGCAAAGGCTTCCTTTTTGCTTCTACCAATTCGGGTTGGTAAGGCAAGATACTGCTCATGATAAGGAACAAGCGTCATCTGTAACAAAGCGACATACTCTCCATGTTCCTCCTCTACCATATTCTTATTGAATCACACACTGCTTTTGGTATAGTTAATGGACTGCCCATATGCCTCCTCATATAGCTACAACACTGCCTTAATATTATAGCAAACCTGTACTATTGCTTGAGAAAAAAGAAGACTGACATATGCAAACAATAAGTGAGTTAAGACTGGGGACTGTGGACAGATTTGAATGCCAGTAAGTGCCCCAGTTTCCTGTGAGAGGCATAACAAGGTCGAGAGGCCTTCAGTTCAAAACAAAAACAGGTAGGGGGATAACATATCTCTTTGTCTAAAGCCTCTAGTAGGAGTCACATATCCTCGAGGTGAACCATTTATCAGGAAAAACATATCGAACTGAGGTTACACATTCCATCACGTTCTCAATCCATGATACTGGAAATCCCATCTTCATCCTGATCGCCCTTAGATAATCTCACTCCACTCTATCATAAACCTTGCTAACATCCAACTTCAGTGCCTTTTCCCCATCCGTACCACATTCTTCGTTCACAAATGATGTGCAACCTCATTAACCATCAATTTGTTATCATTAATAAGCCCATATGGTATAAACGCACTCTGACAGGGGTCAATAATCAAGTTCAGCATTGACTTCAATCAGTTGGCCACCACCTTTGCAGCAATCCTATACACCATGTTACACAAAACAATCGGCCTATAATCCGTAATTCGCTTCGGATTTTGAATTTTCAGAATCAATCTCACATTTGTAAAGTTTACCGCAGACAAGACCTGACCCGACCACATAAGAATATTGTTTCTTGTGACTATTATTTTGTATAATTAATAGAGATTATGATGAAAAATATTACGATTTTCAGAATGAATTTCTTCACATACCGAAAAGACAAATAATGAAACATGATATGCAATATCCTATATTATGATAAATTAATGTGAAGCCAATGAGGCTATCACCTGAGAGAACTGATCTGAGGCTATGATAACACGATAACTGTAGCCGCTATTATCAGTCATGTTGTGGTAGTCACCCAGTATTATTATGGAAAGAATCTCTTAGTTAGACATAATTATCTTTTATTTCAATGGAATATTTATACATGAAAAATGAGAATTCTGTCAAGAGGGGGACAGTACTGTTTTGGAAAAATGAGACGCATGACTCGGGTGTCCTTGTTGAAGAGTGTGACTACGACAGTCCCATATCTAAACACGGAATTCTTGGTTGTTCGCTTGTTTGTTAATCACAGAAAGTCTGCTTTGCCGGTTTTAGAGCAACAAGGGAGAAAGTTCTAAATATCGCATTATACAACTATATGTGTTTAACCCTCTTGTTATATTAAACTAAAAACGAAATTAAGCTTGCACATCCGCTTGGGTTAGCAATCTAGGAAGATAGCACTTGTGACGCACCATAGCTAACCTAAAAAGCTACATAAATGGAGAATCTATATACAATGATGTCAATGTAGTTTATAGTTGCAGACTTGAGAAAATGATTATGGCTAAAATAACATTCTATTACATAGCAGGAGACCTCCAGAACTAATTCTCCGGTGTTGCTTGAGTGTTTCCAAGAGAAAATCTTCATTGTTTTTGAGCTGAAGATACTTTTCCATGTCAAACTGTGAAGATTTTGACCCACCCGGGAGTGATCGGCGTTGGCAATTACCAGATTCTCCATTTTTATTGCCTGCATCTTCCATGATGCTAATTGGCAGGGAACTGATTATTCCAGGGCTCCAACTCCCACGGCTGCTAGCGGATTGACTACTCCGGTCTTGCGCATCGGTGGCCTCCTGGAAAATGAAACTTGAGGATGAAATCACAAGAGAAACTATATACAAGGAAATTAGTAATGAGACCAAAACATAGACTGATACCTGCGAAGCACCCCATGAAAAAGTTTTTGGGGTCACTGGTGGTTCAGTCTTGCAACCGATAGGAGTAGCATCATTGCTAGTCTCCCACTGCAACCAAGGAAGCACAACCCCATCTATGAAAGCAAGAGGAGGAGGTGTTCCCATGCATGGAACATGAGAATTTTCGCTCTTCATAATCCCACCTAAACTTGAGCTTGTATCACTCCTTTCACCATCAAGTGATGATATGTCTGTGTCTTCAAGATTTGAAATGAAGTCCTCAATGTATTTCTCTGCTTCCTCGGTCAGTCGCTTAGACACCCTACCTTTGTCATTGCTCCTCTGCCAAGTAAGGTAAAATGGTTTCATTAAAAAGACGCAGAAATTTCATACCAATCCCTCAGATACACAAAACAAATAAACACGACTTGAAAAATCCGGCAGATTATCAGGTAGAACATGTACCCTTCTAGTTCGCGATGGTCTGTCTGGACTAATAATTTTCTTTGGCTCAGGAAGCAACTCTTTTACAATCTGTGAGAGCTCCCTAGTGTGTTGTTCCTCCAGTACTATTTCCGCTAATAAATCTTGTTTACGCTTTTCTGACTGTCATTACAAAAGAATTTCACAATTACTAGCTATACTTCATCAGACTGGCGAATCAGAATTTGAACATTCCAAAATCGAACACAAAAGCTACACTTGTACCAAGGCAACACTCTAGAGGACACTGACATGATGAATAAATAATATGCCCTAATACTAAGCCATTGAAGTCTATGTGCAATTAAACTCGCGTTCACTCTTACGCCTTCACCCTTGCGGGCCAACTAGTGCACATGGTGAATGAACAGGCGAATAAAAGCACACAAATGTGCTAAATTGACTCTCGTCAGAATTGAGAGGTATTTCACAGTATCCATTGTTTTCACAGTCATCCAATACAATAAATTCCAACACGAGAATCCAAATAAAAAGTCCATACCTGTTCCAGTTTGGTAGAATAATTCTTCCTGATTGAAGAAACAACCTGAAGTACATCTGAACCGTCAGAGCGCAAGTAACCATCGATTGCTGGAATAGTAGATTTTGTTTTCCCCTTTTCCTGAATGAGTTTAAAGGAAACGAGATTATAATCCAGAAAAGGAGCAGCAAAATTCAACAAGCACATGATAGAGAGCATATAAATTGGCAGTTTTGACCCAAGATTTAAAATTAAACTATACACTGACCTGTTCAAGTTCTGTCCTAATCTCTTCCACAGCATGTCTGAGTTCTTTTCGCATCACTTCATAAAATCCACTTTTCATATCATTACCAGCTGGGTGATCTGCCTGAAGGGTACAAGATACAAATAAGCACAATGAGATAATGAAATAGGAAGTAGGTGGTTCTCATTTCATAAAATGTTCTACAAAGTTTGTAAACCTTCTTTTCAGAATATACAGCTCGTATGGTCTTCTCAGTCCCATTTCTGTAGATGTAAGAATCCCTTCCCTCATCATCAGTGAAGACAGAGGAGTGGCTCTGAACAAAATACATTAAAGTTAAGGTCTTTAAGTTCTAAGGATTCAACTTGGAGCTTTTGCTCTACCACTTTTCGGCCAAATTCTGCCAAAAAATTCAAACATAGACACAATAAATAGCGGAATCCTTACAGAGTAACCATCATGGCACTTCAGATCTTTTTGGCTAAGAGACCTTCTCAATCCTTGCCTATAATTTGAATCTAGTGACTTTCGGGATGAGGGCGTCTGGTTGTTTCCACTAGTAAAGTTCTTCGACTTAGCAGTGCTATGACTATGAGTATGATCTAGATCACTCTGTCATTCAAAAGACAAATGCAGCCACATACTAATGAGTCTAAGAATTTCTCTAAACTGCTATTAGATAAAGAATTTCTTTACCAGATTTACAACAGTGTCTTAAATCCCAGTATATGAGCATATCAAAAGACTTTAACCAATATGTTTAATTAGGTACAGCCTACACATTTACACAATGTAGCTAACAGGGTTTCACTTTTTCACATTCCAACTATGAATTATCCTTCCAGAACTAACTGTAAATTTGTAACGCAAATTTTCAATGGCATATACCTACTGATATACATAACCACAGAATGCGATAGTTTACTGACCTCGGAATCACTCATTTGATAGCGAGCAACAGAAACCGATCGTCTCTGCCTCGAATTCCCTTGACTTTCCGAAACTACCCTCCCACTTCCACCTGAGCTATTATTACCAGCACGGCCCCTCGCAACACCGCCGCCGCCACCTCCACCACCTTGCCTCGACACCGACCTCCCACGCCTCTGCGACGCGCCGCCGGGGGTGGTTTCGGAGCTCCACAGCGCCATGCGTCCTCCTCGGTCGACGTCGGAGCTGGAATCGAACAGCTCGATAGCTATATCGTCGAGGCTGATCTCCGGGAAGCCCGAGCCTCTGACCGTGTTGACGAACTTCCTCCTCGGCGTCGGACCGACGACGACGTCGTCGAACTCCTCCTCGGCCGGCGGCTCCGGCAGCCGGCGCGAGATGCAGCTGAGGCTCCGCGACCTCCGGTGTGACCGATTGGACGAAGCCGAGTCCTCCTCCGCCGCAGATGAAGAGTTTCCGATGGGCGTCCGCTTCGTCGTGGATTTGAACGCCGAGGTCGCCATTAGTGAAATTCAAAACCGAATCAAACTAAACAAATATGAAATTAATAATCGAGGAGATTTCACATGCGGTTTTCGGAGCTCGAAAACTTGAGCAGAAGAATCTCAGAGCTAGCTGGCGAGCGAGAGAGAGAGAATTTGTTGGCGGATAGATCGAAAAGTAAGGAGAAATTTGAATGAGGAAAACGGGAGCTGTTTAGTTTTCCGGTTAAGTGAGCGAGGCACGTGGATTTGGGCCGGTCGTTATAAATATTTTGGATTTGACCCGTTTTCTTTTAAAAGGAAAGTTCATTATTTTTCCTAATTATTATCACGGATTTATTGCCTTTCCTGTCAATTTGTATGCGCGAATTAGTCAAGTTTCTTTACTAGGATTAAACCAGTAAATTTACAACAAAAAACGACAAAAGTAATTATTGCATATTGATATGTTGATGACCAAAACAATTTTAACAGATCCCCTGTATATCAATTTTTCCAATGATATAAGGGTTTTGCCAAATTATAACTCTAGCAGCATATTCATCTCACTTATTATAGAGAATCTTTAAATTTTTTATTTTCATTCCTTATATCTATACCGGAAAAAACAATATAGGGGATTATAATAACAAAAACTATGATAAATAGTTTCTTTTTATGTTACAAATGTAATAAATATTCGATGGTCTCTTTTGATCAACCAATCACAGCCCATCATTTATTCAAATATAACTAAACTTTAAGTTTTGTTGGTAGAGCAAAATCATAAAGAAATTGTAGCTAAAATGACTTTAAGGTATAATTCTCAACAAAATAAGAATTTTTTATGTATTGTTGCTGGAAGAATGAGAATTTCATTCAAGAGACGACATTTGTTGTTTCGATTGAAAAATCTTATCGAGTAATAGAATATCAATCAATGTATACACAAAAGTATTATAGTGTGTATTGCATTTGTTTTTGGCGCAAAGTACCTTATGGTTCACGATTAAATCACTATGTACAAATGATATAATTTAGTTGTGTGATTACATTATGCAAACTGTTATTGAGTTTATGTAAGAATGTCGGGTGGAATTTGTTAGAGCATCTCCAACAGCTCTTGTAAAAACACAAGAATTGCTATTTTATTGAAAAAACACATCTTTTTGGCTCCAACAAGCTCTTGTAAACTATCTTGTATCCTATAGAAAATGGATTAAGAAGAGAGAGAATCCTTATATCTATAGAAAACTCAAAATTTGTATAACCATTTAAGAGCATCTCCAACAATGTCACTTAAAATTTTCCTATTTTGTTCCAAAATATAGCTCAAACCTATTTTAGCTAAGCATTTGTAAAAATTTACTCCAACAATATTACTCATAATTTAGCTAAATATGAATAAATACTTTGTTTTGATTGGTTAATAAAAATAATTAACATTTATTAACTTAGAAATTGATTACATTTACAACCTTTTAGGAAACAATTAATTACAATGTTGACTTTTACATCACCTAAAATTCAAGCTTTATGTATGGGGATAGGGGATGAAAACATGAAATATAGGGAATCCCTAAAATAGCTGATGTGATAGGGGATCTCTTGGAGCTGATTTTAAAGCAAAAACCTCATATTATAGATAAAATTGACTTTTAGGGGATCTGCTGGAGTTGCTCTAAAAATCTCTAAAATTTATTACTCACCTACACAATTCAACCTTCTCTCCTCAAAATATAAACAAAAACACATCAATTTTTCTCTCTCTCCTACAATTTATTGACTTAATTTGAGAAATATCCATATGCTCATTAAATTATAGAGATTAACATTTATTTTTTAAGAATAGAATAGAAAAGCTGTTGGAGTTAACCCCAAACAATTATAGAAATTTTGTGTTTTAGTCTTGTATAATAGAGATTTTATACAAAAACTGTTGGAGATGCTCTTATTGAAATCTCTCAAAAATTGAATTCTCCAGTATGCTGAACTTTAGATATCAGAATTAAAACGTATTTGTTTTACAATGATTGCGGAAATGATGACACGTTTATCATCAACGTGAAGAGGTCTTAAAATTTTGGATTTGCAGAACCTACCATATTGAGAAATTGTACCAAAAGTATCTAATATCACATACATTATCTTTTTGTGTGTGTGTTTTCTTCAACTTGTTTAAGGAGATTTATTCTCTGTAACTTCTGGTGTATGTCTTGTCCTAATTAGATACAGATTAATATAGATATATATATAGAGAGAGAATCCCTGTTATATTGGGATAGTTATTGCAACAGATTGTATCAGTCTATATTTAAGGCATTCTATCAATGAAAGAGTTACAGTTTTCATTATACATATTTTTCTCCTGCAACACGTTATCAGCACGCTCTCTTGGTCGATAACCATCACCACCAAAGAAAGAAAGAAAATCCTAACCCATAAAATACAAACTTCACCGCTGAAATCTTCTCCTTCATAGCCGATTACCACCAATCCTCCCAGAATCCCTGACTTTCTTGCCTAACTCAAGCCTGTGCATAATAGCCAACTTTGACAGAAGATTGCGAGCAGCTCAGGATGAACCAGAGAATGATCTTTATATGAACGAAAATCTCCAAATGTCTAGTTTCTAGAACATTCAAAAAATCTCAATTCGAATGTGTCTAGCTAAAGTTATGGCCCATTGAGTGCACAAAGATCAGTCTGCCTGAAAAGAAGAAAAGAAGAAGGCATCCTCCATTTGCTGGAAGTTTGGTGGACGTGTTTCCTCTCTTCAAACTTCTTTCACAGCGAAGTTTTCATACCGAGCACAATACCCTCGAAGTCAATTTTTCTAAACCCTGAATCTATAGATCTAGGATCAAACTTACTTACCGTAAAACCCTAGATGTAAGTTGATGATAATTTCGATATAAGTTGTTTATATTGCATGTTTTCCCTAGTTCCTATGAACATATATCCATAAAGTATAAGTGACGGTCATGGGGGAGTCATGGTTTAAAAAATAAAATAAATAAATAAATAAAAATCGATACTATGTGACGGTTTTGTCACGGTTGCTGGGTGTGGTTTTGAACCACCGTTTATAAATCGATTTTTATGTAACCATTTTTATGAACTCGCTATGGCATTGTGCGTTATCCCACAAGATTTATATGTTGTAATCTTTAATGCACATTGCTCATTTTTCAAAGCTTGTTTATGTCTGTAATGTTGTAATGCTGTTTACATGCATGACAATATTTTGTTGAAGACACATATTTCTTTCTCTATAGATTCCAAAAATCTATTTGTGGATAAATCAAACCTATATGCAGACTATTTATATATGGTTCTGATTGTTGCATCGATGGATCGGTCACACGTCTTTGCTATCCACATGTTACGCTGCATTTCAAAACTTCTAGCACATATTCTTACGCTTCGGGCTCACCACCCGAACCATTCAATCTGGTCATTCACATTGGTTTAATACAAGAGAGTTTACATTGAAATATTTTGCTGTTTATTGCTTATTGATTGAGATTGTTGTTGAATATCTCGGTTCCCCATGTTCTTTCACATAACGGTTTAACAGAAGCAAAAATCAAGCGGTTAACGCTTGTGGCCAGAATTATGGTAATGTATATTAGTTTACCGGTATCTGCTTGGGGATATGCAATGTTCCATGCATTGATACCCATAAACTGCTAACCATTTAATGCGTACAAGTTGGTAACTAGATATGAGCATGATATCTCACATATACGCATCTATGGTTGCGCGGTACATGCGCCTACTACACTTCCATTGTGTACAAATATGGGTCATCAATGATGATTAAGCATCTATGTTGGTTCTCCAATTATTGTCCACTATTAAGAACCTTTGACAGGAGATCTCTTTACTTCTAGTTTTGCAGATAATCACTGTGATGAGACATAATTCTCGCCGTTAGGAGGAGATAAGAATGATCTCATTCTGATTAAACGTCAAAAATTGACGTGGTATGTCCCCACCATGTCTCATCATGATCCCCGTACATCTCAGTATGAGACTGGACTGCAATGTATTCTTGATCTTCAGAAAGTAGCAGAATTTATGTCTGCCTTCTTTACTGATATCATGAAGGTGACGAGATCGGTTTACTTGCTGCAAATACTGCAAGGTTGAAAGTCCCTGATATTGGGAAAGTTAAACGCAACACCCGGGCAAGGTAGTGTTTTTTTCTGCCCATAGTGAGAGTGTAGCGTCGATCAAAATCCACTGATGACTTGCCGGTAAAAAAACAAGTCATAAAGGCACAACCGTTCGTCATCAACACATGAGATTGTTTCTGACTGTAATTATGTCTAAAGTTGACGTTGACAAACACTGGAGGACGCCTCAAAGTCAATGACGATGTCAGTAAACAAAGAAATCTCACAAAGTGAAACAAATACTAGCGTTATTATGGATAGTTCTTCCATGTTCATTGATGATGTGTTTACTTATTCCGTCGCTCAGTAATTGACGACGATGAAGTGGAACATTGCTCTGTAGCGGATTGTCAACAGTTAATGTAGAGCAAATTGATCAATATAGAAAGTTGCAATCTAGGCTGAACTAGACTATCTTACAAATGCAAGTTTTCAGTATGGTAGTAATATAACCATCGAATGATATCCCAGTTAGACACAAATGAGTCTATGTTTGGAAGAAAAATGAGAAGAACTTGTGGCGCAAGGATTCTCTTAATGTCCTAGTATTGATTATGAGGAGATGTATTCTCTGGTCGTGGACACCATTGCTTTCCGCTACCTTATTAGTTTGGTAGTGTCCAAAATATTGAGTATGCAGCTTATAGATGTGGTTACAGTATATCTCATTGGGGATCTTAATTCAGAGATATACATGACAGTGTCGAATGATATAGTTATACCCAAACCAAGTAACTATAAACCACGGAGTGCTGATGTGATTAGAATGAGATGTTCACTATATGGATTGGAATAATCCGGTTGGATGTGATATACACGTCTTAGTGACTACTTGATTGGGAAAGGATACAAGAATGATGATTTATGCCCATGTGTGTTCAGTAGATGAACAAATTTTTTGAGATGATAGACTTTGGTATGACTCAATTAAGTCTCGGTTTAGAGACGGTACATCGAGTTGGCTAAATTCTTATTCACCAGTTTACTATGTCTAATCAGGTCATGGACAAAACAGACCCTATTAGTACACCAACGGTTGTTTGCAGTCTGGAAACCAAAAAGATAAATTTCATCTGAAAATATGATGATGAGGAAATTTTGGAGCTAAGATTCTATATCTTAGTGCGATTAAAGCTTGGTTGAATTTAGCTCAGTACATACATCCAGACATTGCCTTCTCAGTATACGCCTACGCAATGTCATTGGAATGGAGTAAAATAAATCTTCAGGTACTTAAAGTGATCCATTGACTTGGGCCTATTCTCCCCTTACAAAGAATACAAAGAGAAACATGAAAATCTTGGTCAAGGGATAGTTGAATCCCAACATTCAAATTCTGGGCATTTTGACCCGTCGAGCATATCTCTGAAAAGACCCAACCCCGATTTAGTTTCCTAAACCGGAATCAAACCCTTTCTGAAAACACAAACTTTCAAAAACCATAGAAATTTCGGCAGAGTTTCACTATATCGCGAAGTTACCATTAACCTGCACCCGAAAAATACACTTCATCCTATGCCACAAAAGTCAAACCTTGGGCACCAATCTCATCCGGATTTCTCAAAAATATATCATAATGTAAAACAATAAACAAAACTATAGCTTTACAGAAATCCGGAAAAATCATATGAAAATATAAACATCAGAGTATTCAGAGAAACCTCTAGTATATATACATAAATACACAACAGTAGATCAAACAAGAAACCTACTGAGAAGGAAAAGTATCTTGAATACTAAGCCTCCAACTGGGACGTGCGACACCCGAATTCAACTACAAACTGGGCAAAGAAAACGAAGAGCCCAGGGAAAGACATATAAACTGTTAGAGTGGTGGACGAAAATAAATGTCTTTCACCGAATAATACATGTTATAAAAACATATGCGAGTCTAAATGCATGAAAACAATATGGTACACGAGGGAGACTCTAACTCCTCACGCGTACAGAGCATGCATCGAAAATCCCGCGGGGTCACTCATGGACACATCTGCGTTAGTACAGTCTAAATCACGGGATCCTAGACCCTTACGTGATTCCAGCCAGAAAGGGCCTCGGGTCAGGGTATCTGCTCTCCCCTCCCCCCCCCCTCGGGTAAAGGCCTCGGGTCAGGGTCACAGTCCCTCCGGTAAACATCCTCGGGGATCAGCCGAGATGCTAAGTGTATCGATACAACAGTATATATTAAGACTGTACTCTATGTAAACCAAATCATAAATAGTTCATGCAAATGTATAAAGCATAATGTAAATGCATATTCATAATTCATAATTATAAAAAGCATATTCGTTGATGCATATTCGTAAATGCATAATCGTAAAGTACATGCTCGTATAAATCATAATCTCATATGCATGCTCATGCCCGTAAAATGTATAATAAATACTCGCAACCAATCAGTAAAAAGAAAGGTGTCCACTCACAGACTAGCACAACGTAAAACGCGTTACTCCTGTGATCCGGCGGAAAATCACTCGCCAAACGAAAGATCACGATCTCCTGAATAATCATAAATATCATTGTTCAAAATCACAATTCAAAACCCTGAACCACATCTTGAGAACTAACCACTCCCGGAAACATATAACTCGAATATCGACGAAATCGTCAAAAATCCAATAAACACACTATAAAACCTCGCCACAAATTACGATGCTCAATTCAAAATATAAACCTCACCACTGCGATCGGTGCGCGATTCCAAGCAAAACGACACAAAACTTGTCGAAAATCACCTCCACCGGAAAATCGCCGCGCACGGCGGCACGCTGGGCCGCCGCCGGAAAATTCCACCGGCCCAGAAAATTACAACCTACACATATATTTGAAGATCTCGACATTTACAACAACTTTGTAGTTCAAAGCTAAGCCCAATTTTGACCGGAAAACCTCTAAAACTCACATTGAAGTCGTAAACCCTCGCCGGAATTCATTAACTCCGATCGGCCACCACCGGCCACGGCAAGGTGCTCATGTATATTGTAATTTTAGTTATTAAAATAATAAATAAAAGTATGACATACTCTTTTAGTACCATAGCCTGCCCCAGGTACGTACAACATATATCCACGGAGAAAGTGTTAAGAAAGACAGTATATATTGTACCCTATAATGGGGTTCATCCGGGTGTTCATGCATATATCCGCAGAGATAGTGTCAAGAAATTAAGTCTATTGTATCTTGTAATAGCTAGATTCATCCAAAAAAATAAAAATTCCTGTAACAGCTAGGGTTCATCTAGATGTTCTGTGTTCGTGCTTATGTAAAATGAAGTAAGCTTGCTCCTGTATGATAATAGTCTATCTGAAAGCAAGCTTCATATGTTGTAGTTCTCAATTGAAGTAGAGGGGAAATTGCTTAAGAATGTACTTCTTCACAACATTTTCCACTATTGTGTTCATAGCATCAAGGTCCAATAACATCATCCATTGTGAAATTTTGCAAAGAACTAAGTAGAACCCAATGAACTTTGTGGAAAGACAAATGGTGGCAAATTTTAGTTTTGTTCCGAAGCTAAGCTCAAAAGTGGAGTGCCTAATTAAATTTTGGCCAAGCTTTAATCACCTTCATTAAATCTCAATGCAAGCAGAGAAGAAAACGGTCTACTTCATCAGTCATCACCACATTACTTTCACTACTAAAAAGTTGATCTCTGTCTCAGGCTCCCAATTTATGAACATAATTAAGGGCTCTCATTCACATATTGCTAAAAACAGTACTCAACTCAACTCATTCAAATGTATTTAAGCATTACTATATATATATATATATATATATAAAATAGCATTACAGATTGCATGACAAGAAAATGCATCAAGTGCATATATTATAACTGGTCAGATACAACGAAAAATACTTAGAATAACCCTCTTTCAAAGAAGAGACAAATCTAAACTAAGAAGTGATGTATCCATAATCATTTGGAGCTCATAATAATCTACAAATTTAGACTCGGGTCAAGTCCCACTGGAACCTTTTACTAAATTAGAAAAGCATCTAAAAACTAGAAAAAAAAAAACAAAAACAAGTTCACAACTGATGGCCGAAGAATAGGCCCAATCTCTAGCTAGCCAAACAAGCCTCCAAGCAACAACGTCCAAACCCCAGCCGCAACCTAAGCTCTGACACAGCTCTCCTTCTCGACCCTCCTCCCAAAGCCGAACGAGCACACTGCTGCAATGACGAGCTCCAACCCCCACCACGACCCCACTTCGGCCAGCTCTGTCACCACAATTGTTGCCCGCAACGACCACAACAAACAAACCACTCTCCTTGACCATAGCAGGTTGAACAACACCAACCCAAGCATAAGCCAACGTCCAGGAAAGCCAACCCACACAGATCTACTACTTGTCACCTAAATGCAGCTGCGTCACATGTCCTTGAGAGAAAACCTGTAAAACCAAAGCTTCGACCAAAACCCACAAAACCACCTAGGCAACAACAATCCGACAGCAAACCACGAGACGAGGACGTTGTCGAAGACCAGTCCTAACCGCACCACCGCTCAGTGAGAGGAGATGAAATAGAGAAAATTATCGTCGCTCTTTACGGTTTTCTATTTTCTATATTGGGCATTTGAATAATGCAGGTTTGGCATTATTTGATGAGCATATTCATTAAGAAAATTCCTTTTCCAGAAAATATATAATATTTTCTGAGTTATCACACTGAGGAAAAAGTACAGAAATAATAAAAACTGTAATTTCCACGTGGCAAATGCGTATAAAGGAAATCGGATAGAGAGAAAAACAGAGAGAGGAGAATGGAAACCGTAGCAGTGTTTAGCGGAGCAAGTCCAAGTCTTTCCTCATCTCTTCATCGCTCTTCTTCGTCAGCCCAGAGAAGAACAAGTTGCAGCAGCAGCGTAACCTGTGCCCACCACAACCTAGCAGCATTCTCTTCAATCTCCCATCTTTTCTCATATTCCCAACCTCGTCCTCATGCTAAAACCATCGCCAAACCTCGCATCTTCCTCCCACACTTGGTTGCTTCCCTGGTTTGTCTCTGCCTTCCTTCTCCGAATTGCTCATTTCCCTTTAGTTTTTGAGTTGATTTATGAGAGGCCCAGTTGAGATTATTGACATTTTTTATGGATTGGTGTGTTTTTCAGGAACAGGTTGAGGAGACATACATAATGGTCAAGCCTGATGGTGTTCAACGTGGCCTTGTAAGCTCTTCTGTGTTTCACTCTGTTCAATTCTGTAACAATTCTATGGTGTTTCTGTGTAAATGTATGTGGGGGTTTGAGAAAGGTTGAAAAGATTGAGCCCAATTGATGGACTGAGCTGTAAGAAGCCTTTAAATTTGATACAGGAGTAAACTTTTGTATTGTTGGGGACTTATTCTGTTTTCCTGTATGGATTTAATTGTTTTAGGTTGGGGAGATAATCTCAAGGTTTGAAAAGAAGGGATTTAAGTTGACTGGCTTGAAGCTCTTTCAGTGCCCCAGAGATTTAGCAGAGGTTTGTGATTTTAAAGAATTTTAGTGATTCTTTGCCTACACTATTTCAATCACACATCAGAGTGAACCTTTAATACTGTTACAAAGATAAGAGCTTTATATGTTAATTGGAGGGGACTCGTGGCTTAGGATCTTCAATGTTTTATACTTTCATTACTATATGATGTGTATATAATGTCTAGATATATGTAACTGGATAATTTTATTTAGAGTCGTCAAATTAATCTTATTTGATTATCCTACTCATGTGTACCTTTTGTCGTTTCAAGGAGCATTATAAGGATCTCAAGTCAAAGAAATTCTTCTCTGGGTTAATAGAGTACATTGTATCTGGCCCAGTTGTGTGTATGGTATGATTTACTCTTCTTTTCCTTGTCTTTATTGGAAACTAATGTCTCAAGGTATACTTTAGATGCACTTATACAAGTATACTGATCCTGATGTTATGTTGACCAGGCATGGGAGGGTGTTGGTGTTGTCGCATCGGCACGCAAGTTAATAGGGTCTACAGACCCTCTGCAAGCTGAACCAGGAACTATTAGAGGGGATTTTGCTGTTCAAACAGGAAGGTTGGGCCTTTTACGCTTTTGGATTTTACCAATGATGATATGTGTACTGTCTTGCATTGGTACCTTAATTTGAGTTCTAATGTGTTACTTTGCTATATGGAAAACACTTGGCAGGAATGTGGTTCATGGGAGTGACAGCCCTGAAAATGGCAAGCGTGAAATTGGTGAGCATGGACTTTTAAAATAGCTCTTGGATAGTTTCAGCTTTTAGTCTCGCAAGAGAAAGAAAAGTGAAATTTGTCTTGGTATTTGTCTAATTGATGAGTGATACTTATACTATCTAAGTATCTATAAATGAAGGTGAGCGCAAATTTGTCCACTAATTGTTGTGATGGGCCTCAAATTTACATATGTAATTTGGGGAATCATAAGAACTATTGTTTATATGTGGTCTTGTGCTTGAAAGAGTTTCTGTATAGTTGGTTCAGTTGTATGTGATAAGATCATGATGTAGACATGTAGTATATTCTAGTTATGTACTAGGTATGAAATAGGTGCAGTGACAAAACTAGACATGCGGTGGTGGTATTTCACTAGAGAAAACAGTGGAGTAAGCCTTCTTGAATCAAATTAAGTGGATTTGTGCAGATGGAGAAATGTCATTACTTCCATCAGTGATATTGTGTTGTTATTTCATAGTAATGCTTACATTGATACACATTTCTTTATTGATCAATATCGCTCCTCTTTTAACGCTCCTGCTCATATGGGCAATGAATTCCCTGCACCCTGCAGCTCTCTGGTTCAAAGAAGGTGAAGTTTGCCAGTGGACATCAGCTCTAGCACCATGGTTGCGAGAATGATTAAACTGCTCAATTAAGTGGAGGGATGCAATTTTGAAAGAGTTTTTGAGCTATGGTAGTTTATGCATGTAGTTTTTGAGCTCAATTAAGGGGAGGGATGTATTTCTGTCGTTTATACATGTAATTTTAATCCGGCTTCAGTAAATCCTCATGAATTATTTATATTAAATCTGTGATTTTCAGAGCGGCTGAATAGTCCTTGGTAATTGCTTGTATTAATTCTTGATTGAAGATAATGACTACCCAAGAAGATCGAAAATTCGAATTTGGGCGATGTGTGATCTCATACATTTTAAGCATCCCCTCATAACAGAAGATCATAAGTATGTTAGTTGCAGGTAAAGCTGACGCATTGCAGGCCCGAAATGTGGTTCTGTGTTGAACATAACCAACATAATAGAATGAAACACCACTAGAATTTGGAGAAATACCAACACTGGGATTGCGGTGCGCTCTCTGAAGAAGAATGTGTATCTAACTGCGCATCCATTGGAAGAACCTTCAACTCTAGCTACAGAGCACTTGTTCATATGTATTCAGTAAACCATGTCATCCGAGTATATTTGATCAATATATAGGAGAAGTTACTCTTCTTCCTTGTTCTTTTGCTCATCTCTTCTTCGATATTAATATTTCCCGTGAAGCCATCCTCGAGCGCAGGAAGTAGGCATTCAACTACATACAGTGTTGGGTCAAAAAGAAGCTACACCGATCTGCTTCCTTGATCAATTGCCACACATTTTCACCTGCCAAATCTCTTTCTTCTGCTCAATTTCTAAAGATTCTTGGCAAATCTTGTTTAGCTCAATCAATTATCTTGACGTAACTTGCATGAGGCGGAGTATTGAAGGTTTATTGATTAACTGGACAAACTGGTTTGCATATAAAAAAAGGTCAATATTTGCGCGCGCTAGCTGCAGCACATTTTCCTGAAACCTATCACGTCGACGGTGCTGCACTGGCGTGTATAAAATATGTTCCGTAACAATATATAGTTAAGGCAACTTTCTCTTGGTTTATATGCATACAACACACCTAGCTTGCATATAGCAAACGGTCAATATTAATTGCTATCTGCAAATATCATCCTCATAGTTACTGTACGTATTGCAGCGCATATAGCAAAAGGTCCAATATTATTTGCTTGCTACACATATCCTCATAGTACGGTCAAGCTAGGGTATATAGGTATTAATTTTTATTATTATTATTATTTTTGAAAAGAAATAACCAATCACTTATTTATACATGTGTATTTGGAAAATAATTTTTATTAAATTAAGAACACATCGTTTTTTTATTTGTAATATTGTACAAATTTTCATAACAAGTTTTCTATTACAATATGGAAGCCTTAAATTGTGATGTAATGATCAAGTTAATCATAAATTAGACATCTGTGTTGTCATTCTTATAAATATTATACTAAGACATAATTTTACAAAATAAATAACCTTACAACTTTAACATTATCTAATTGATTGTGTAGTTTATCATATTAACAACACATATGTAGTAATATTGTAAAATTGATATTAAAATTATAAATGAAGTCATAAGTGACATAATTATTAAAAGCATGATAAAGTTATTACTTCTTACCTTATTTATCATGTTTTATAGTAAATTATCATCGATTTTGTGATTCCTAAAATATGAAAACAATTACAAAAAAGAGAACCATGTTACACCCTTTGAACTTACATGATCTAGTTGGTTTGAATGTGAGGATTTATCACTATTATATCGAATTTTTTGTCACATTATAATTTTTTTTTTACAATTGTAAGTTTGTATTAAGTAAAGTAAAGACAAAATTGAGAATAAAATTTACCTTTTATATGTCATTTGTTATTTTTTTAGTAATATTTATTGTCGAATTTATAATTTCTTAAACTACAAGATAGTTACGTCATCGAGAACCATATTACAACTTTGAGGACATATAACCTTAACGTTAATTTTCTCACCAAGACATCTCATTTGTTGTTATATATATATCATAAAAATGTCTATAAATGTTTAATTTGGTTTGAAATTTAATAATTACATGAAACAACCCAACCCTGATTTAACTAGTAAACTAAGATTAAGCCCTAACGACTGAACACAATCTAGAAAAATCTGCAAATTTGTTGACATAACTTCCCCTAAAATTGAGGTTACCAAAAACCTGCATGAAGATAACACTTCAGAGACTAAATCCCACAAACAAATCGTGGACCACCGATGTCCATCCAGATTTCTCAACATAAGTCATCAACAAAACCAGAACTCAACTCATGAATTTAGAAATATATTTACAGAGTACTTGTTCTGAATACAAAGGAAAGTAACTCAATGACAATAAGAGAAGTTGACTCAGCTATTTACATGAACATCACTGGAAGTAATATAATACAAATAGTATTCAGAGAGACTTCTACTAGCATATACTACATATGATACAAACCGGCAATGAGCTGAGACATACAGCTGAAAAGATGACTGATGGACTCGAAGTCTTCGATGATACCAAACACTTCCAAGATATACACTACAGCCTGAACGAAGGAAACCAAAAATCCCAGGAGAAGTTGACTCAGCTATTTACATGAACATCACTGGAAGTAATATAATACAAACAGTATTCAGAGCGACTTCTACTAGCATATACTACATATGATACAAACCGACAATGAGCTGAGACATACAGCTGAAAAGATGACTGATGGAATCGAAGTCTTCGACGATACCAAACACTTCTAAGATATACACTACAGCCTGAGCGAAAGATGGGATCGTCTGTAATGGAGGTGGTCGTTCAGGGTGTTCGTCTTAACCCGAAACGCCTGTATATATGAAAAGTAAAGCGATGGGATCGTCTAGGGTGTTTGTCCTAACCCGAGATAATCTGGGTCGAGCAAGCTGTTTGTCCTAACCCGATCCGACCGACTATCCTATAATCAGTCAAATAGCTAGGGAATCGATGCTACTAAATAAAACCATCACCAAATAAACCTTCAAATAAATTCTCTAAAAATATATCGTAAAGTGTAAATCATAAAAATGTGAACTCACAATCGACTGTGAAAATAAAAGTCCCCTCACAAGTCTACCACTATTGCGATCATGGTATCCTATCCATACGGATCACATAATATCATGACAGGTAAAACTATAGAAATATGTTCTAACCCGAAAGTCTCGTCGAAAAATTCCACAAACTGCCACGTCGAAAGTCTATCGTGAACGGCGGCGCGTGGGTCACACGCGCCTTTGATGAACCTTCTCCAATAGGGGCATTCGACCCCTCATTGAAAAGCTCTCTACGAGCCCTAACACTTCCATAACTGGACTGAGGTCCAACTCACTGGCAATTGGTTGGAAATAACTTAAACAGGCCGAAAAACCAATTTCCGGCAGCCACTACCAACGACGGTGATTGACCCCTCAAAATTTTCCTCTCATCAATCTCAATCGATCTCCTATACCTACACGCTCCAACTCGCGACCAACTCGCCGGAAAATTGATGGAAACTAACCGGCCAAAATCAGTCATCGAACCCTCTGTCGTCGAAGCTCCGTCGTAGAGCCTCGACGGACCACTCGACATAACCCAAAAGACTCAGGGGGAGGAGAAGTTCAATACCCCTCAAGTCCCGACCCCTGAAACACGCTGAAGCACCACCACTGACGGCGATGACTCCCACGGGTAAACCCGGCGTATGAAACCTGGCTTTCTATAGAGTTCTTACGTATCGTACCCCATTTCTATTTCCTTTGCTTTTTCAATTTCGTTTTCAATTTGTTGAAAATCAATGTTTGTTTGCTTCAGGAGACTTAATTTGCTTTTGGTCCTCCTTGTACTCTTTCATTCTCTAATCTAATAAACAGAACTCTATCGCGTGTGCATAATTACTGCATATATATATGTAGGTGATAAGTATACTTAGTTTTTCTACTCGCACATATATAAGCTGAAACTTACTATTAGAACATAGAATCCGTAAGTAAATATTTAGCCGAGTTAACATGGATAGTAAGTCTTTAGCCGAGTTATTAATAGTAAGTCTTTAGCCGAGTTAACATGGATATTCTACACTAGGTTAACGTGTTTAGATATATATGGCAATGAAAGAAATGCTCAATGTAGACTCAAAAGGGTTATCTAGGGGTGTCGCATCTCGTGCACACATATGGGACACATGGCTATTTGGTTTAGTGGTAAAAAACCTATGTGCCTTTAATCATATCCATAATCAGAGCATTTATCAACTTAAAAGCTTTGCAAATCTACATGAGTAAGTTCTAGTATTCTCTAGTTCATTGAAATCTATGGCAAGCAATTTAAATGAGGCATATAAATGTTTTTGAGACTATGATGTACGAAATTCACTCAACAAAAGATGTAATGTAGGCTCAAAAATTCACTTTAAGGTTCGTATGATCTAAAAGCTTTTACTAGTATGCGAAATCTGTACCATGTTTATGCAAACCATATCCACTACATGTTATGACAATCAAAATATCTCAATTAACACAAGAAATTCTCAAGCAGTGATCATCGAAAATGCCATGTAATTTTTCTTTGTTTCGCTCAATTTTCCATCATTGACTAGTTAAGGGTATCCTAAAGACTCTAAAAAAACAGTAACTTAAACATAAAGACTCAAGATAATTTTTTTAAGGCATCATCCACCAGAAAGTTCCATTGTCCGCCCAGTTTTTATAATTTATGACTCAAATAAGTTGTAAACCCCTCCCCCATACTTAAACTCGGCATTGTCCTCAATGTATCAAAGTAAAGCATAGAATTCAGAAAAGGATTTATGAAAAATCTAACTACGAAAAATAAAAGCTACAAAATAAAAAATAAACAAAATAAGGGAAGAGAAAGCAAATCTGGTTTGTAGACTTCTCCATTGGGTTGCCTCCCAACAAGCGCTTATTTTTTAACGTCTTACAGCCTAGACGTGTTGCTTTTCTCCTTCTTCACTTGCGACTTCCAACATTCTTGACGTTTTCTTTGAATGTGCACTTGCATGTACATGTTGATGCCATCTCCTTTAACTTCTTTAGCTCGGCCTTCTTCTTCTCTTTACGAGGTTGGTAGGATTCATGATCCACACAAAGATACATTAGTTAGTGATCAATTAACTAATTAATCATAAACGTAGCTCATGAAGCATTTACAACAAGTAGGTTTATCTTTCGTTATAAATTTATTACAACATAGTAGACAAATACAGTTTACCATACAATGTCCAAATTGATTTTTCGCCAAAGATATATGATTATCACATGCATCTAGAATTTAAATTAAGACTTAGATGATTAAATTGTGTAATAGCTCGAAATCCTATCCACTCCTTTGGGCAAGTCCGAAAATGGCCAGTTGGGATAGATGTAACATGAGAGGTAGGACTAATTTCGAGAATATTCTTTTTCTTAGATCCAAATCCCGTCACGAGTCATAACCATTCTAGTCACCATAACCGAAAATTTCTTACTAAGAGCAAAAGTTCAAGATGATATTACATCAACTCTTTTCATCAAAATCAAAACTTAAAAACTAAATAACATGTGATAAAAATATAGCTAAGACTTATTATTTAACATTTTAGAAAATCGAAGAAACTGAACACAGCTACTTGCATAATTTATGCAGAATTAATCACACGTAAGAAAATTTCAAAAATATTTACGAGACGATATTAGACACATATATACATAACTATGTAAATTTTTATAATTTTCCAAGACCTGCAACCACATCAGATAAATCACACAAAATAGCACATACACAGTCCCGAATTGACATTAACACTAAAACTAAAAGAATTATAATCAGATTATACAATAACAATGATGAATATATTTACAAAAAAATGACTTTTTGACCTTATACAATTGACTCTTTAACCTGCAAAAACAAAAACAAAGTTACAACATGCTTGGAACTGAAGAACACATGCTAATATCCAAAATCGCACAACATTGAACACAGTAGATTGTCAAAAGTTTCCAGAATTATTGGCTTGTTTGAATATAATAAAATTTTACATGCACGAACAATACTCATAACCAAACACCTCTGCAAATTTTATGATTTTTCGGAGACCTCTAGGTTTGTCAAATAAATTTCACGAAACAGGGCAGTGTACAGTTTCGAAAACAAAAAACAAAAACATATGCACATGTATATTATTTACACACTATGAACATATTTACACAAACGAAATCATAGAATAGATTTTTCAATCCCCGGCAACGGCGCCAAAAAATTGATAACGCGTAAAACATGCATCAAATATTAACACAAAGTAGACACTCAACACATATCTTACACATATGCAATTTAAAACCCTTCTTTGTAGATGTAGCATTGATAAGTAGGAATTGAGGGTATTAATGCATGACAACGTTTATAAACATAAAAGTACATGTATGGGAGGTTTATAAGTTGATTTTTAATATCTACGGAATTTAAGGCTTTATGGTTCAAACATATCAAGATCCTAAACTTCTAACATACTTCACTCATAGACAAGCAAACAATTCATAAATCTAGACTCTAAACATGTTTGACCCGAAAATAAAATAGTAATCTATTATTTACAAGTGATTATCTTATTCCTTACCTTCACTCAAACATGGCATATATATATATATATATATATATCTCAACAACCTATGAAATTCTATCACTCAAATTCTCAAAACACATGCATATTTCATATTTTGTGCTCGGAATCCCCTATACACCATTGATTTAGACTCGGAATTCCCTATATCTAAGATCAAAGCATTAAGAACCAAATACACATGTAAGTTTCGAATAAAATTAATAAAACACATGGAAGATTTATTGAAAGACATAATTCATGAAACCAAATAAAATCATCCAAAACACACAACCAAGTTTGATACACAAAAAGAGACTACGGAGTAAAGAGATCATGGTTACACTTTTATAGCTTCAGAATCCCCTAAAGATACTCAATAGCACTAGATTTCTTTGGTGGAAGATGCTCGGAATCCCCTATACGTCGGTGGAAGAAGAGATGTGGCGTTATGATGGTGTAGTCGGCTTCTTGAGGATGTCGGTTTGATTTTTGGGGAGGAGGAGAGTGTTTGGCAGAGCTTAGGCATAGGAATAAGTGATAATATGCTTTGAGGCCGAGCTCCTCTTTATACAGGAGGGTATGTTGTTTCCTACCATAACAAGAAGTCCACATAAATTTCGGAGAATCTGACCTCCTGTAGTAAAATACGATTTCCCTGAGTTATACATATCCAAATTGTGTGATTGTTACGGCATTGGAAATATATTTCCGAGGACTA
This sequence comes from Geum urbanum, assembly GCA_946800695.1. Lineage (NCBI taxonomy): Eukaryota > Viridiplantae > Streptophyta > Magnoliopsida > Rosales > Rosaceae > Geum > Geum urbanum. Next base: position 40,557,200 of record OX327013.1, on the reverse strand, counting down.
TAAAATATCTTCCTTGATCACCTAAATTAGAGTTAATATGCGATTTCTATAGCCTGTCGAAGTCTGCTGTCTTGTAACTTCAGATTTCCTTCCTTTTTAAGTATTAGGAATCCCAATCTTATCAAATCTTGGATTTCTTGCTCTCCAATCCTTCTTGTCCTAAAATACCACTTAATTGCACATATTTTAGGCTTCAAATCATATCCATATCATCTTAGAATATTTTCCAAAAATTTGGCCCAATAGTTCTTTATTAATTCGGCAAAGATGTGCTTTCCTGGATCACGCAGGAGAAATGTCTTCTTCTTTATTTGCATCATTTTCATTTGTTCTTCTTCAAGATCCATGGAATTTCGGCAACATTTCTTCACTCTTCTCTTTGCTCCATTTTGTCACGCCTCAAATCCTTGTAGACTTCATTACTACGTCTCTTTTGACAAAAATCTAAAAACAACAAAATGAATCAAAACAAATAAATCTAAGCAATTAACAAAGTAAAAATGTAGAGAAAATATATTAATTAATACGCCTAAAATGCGTAGATCAAGATTTCCATAGCTAGCTCCTTGGCAGTCCCCATGTTAAGATAAACCTTATACATGGAGTCAGACAAGCCATTCATGATGTAGCTAGCCCTTTCATAGATAGTTAGAACTATCCCATGCTTGGTCATCAACTTGCTCATCATCAATTTCACTTTCCTTGAATAGAGGAGCATCCTCAGTCAGGAAACTTGACAGATTCATAGTGGTTAGATTGATAAAACCAGACCCCGGTTTAGCAGCCTAAACCAGAATTAGGCCCTAATGATACTACTAGCTGGAATTTTCTAATTAACATTTAAACTAACTAATCAGATAAGCTACAAGCCCATAGGATCAGCCGCGGATCCTACGATGGGGTATTGCTATACTTAGAACTGCGTGTGCGCCCGACCTCCACAAAAACTCTGCAAACCTGGGCATTTGAAACCAAAGGGTCCAGAGAAGGACATTCCAAAAACATAAATATGTTAGAGTGTTGGACAAAATCGTAATAACGTAAGAAATATATTTATATATAAAAAATGACTTATGCCCTTCCGCTGAATTTCAGTGAAAAGCTATGCGAGTACTAAAAATCAAAGGACAGGACTGAATAGCTGAGAATAAATCACGATACTAACTGTGAAATCAAATGTCTAAACGCGGGATATGAAATCGACTGGCTGAGAGTTAAGTCTGAATGGCCTGTTTAGATCTAAAATATTTAATAAAGATGAGGACCGAGGTATCTGAATCTCTAGCCATCGGAAGTGAAAGTTGACTGACTGAGAACTGAATCTGAATGAAGATCAAATGAGGATTATTGAGGTATTTGACATCTCTAGTCCTCATAAACTGGAGCCAACTGACACCGACTAAGAACTAAATCTAAGATGAAACAATAGAAATGACTGAGGAATATGACATCTCTAGTTAATAAGTGTCATTTCGGAGCCTAGCATCCAGGACGATACGTGACTATCATGAATCAAAGAATAAGGAGGCGATGATGACTAGCAGTGAACTACAACCTCAGTCACCCATGTTATCTGGTAGTGAACTATAACTCCAAATAATGCATCAGTAGTGAACTACTACCTTGGAATGACTACCTGATGGCCAATCAGATAGCATATATGCGTATATATAAAAATATCATATATAAAAATCCTATATTATTTGGTTATATCATGTTTATGAAGCTCTCACTGAGCGGGGGAGCTCTTCAAGCCTCAGAAGTGGAGGTTGGTGAAGGCTTTCGAGCTCGTCAAGGATAAGGCTCAGGCTGTGGAGCAACAGGAGGTTCAGGATCTGGTTTCCTCCACTGCTACTACTACCACCAATATTGTTGCTGCTGCTACCGCTACTGCTTCGACCGCTCTTCCAATGTCTCCTCCTCTCAAGAAGATGAGGATCGACCCGGAGGAGCCCAGGCCCAAGGACTTCTCTCTCGGGAAGCTTACGTTCTTTCGTACTCACAATGCCATCGATCATACTTCGTAATTCATATATCATCTTGCATGCCTTTACAATCTTGCCTACCCGTGCCATGCTTGCTAAATGTATGTGATTCACTATACTGTTGATCGTACAGGTCCCCTTGGGAAGGTGGTAGAAGGGATCTTGCCTGACCACCCAAGGGTTTATTTCAAAAGGTCTCAACCGGACCTGAGGAGAAGATAGGGGCCCTTGGCAAAGGCACCGTGCTTCCTCGCGTGGGGGAGCTCATCCCTTCTCAACTATGCTCAGGTTTGGCTCGTACTGACATCGCATGCCCATCCCTGGTTTCTATGATCCTCGAGCAGGATGCCCGATGATCTTGGATCTTTGGAGACCGGGGACTTGATGACGCCATCCTGGACTTCCCTCTACCAAGTAATCTTTGTTTCTTTTCATACATCTGACATCTTTTCGTGCTGTTTACTCGATCGTTGCTTTCATACTTGAGCAGAGTTGGAGATCTGAGTATGATGGATGATAGATAAGTTTTTGTCCTCATGTGGGTTTCTATAAGGGCGAGGATAAGAATTGAGAAACGAACAAACGCGAAAAAAAAGATACTGAACTGGCATTTCATTGGACTGCAGATAGAAGATGGTTTATATGGTTTAGTGTATAAGGGAAACAATAAAATAATTAAAAAAGCAAGTACGTATAACTCAGTAGGGGTCATTATGGGCTGGGTTGAGCCGGCCTCAGCTTACATTTAAACATTAGGGCTAGGCTAGGCTAGGCTGGATTTGTTCAAAAGTCGAACATAACAAGGCAGAGCCGATGTTACAAATCAGAATCCCTTACCCGCCTATTAAGGTTAGATATATGAGGCTAAAAAGTAGGGTCGGGCCAAAATGGGCCTTAAATAAAAAGTATATTTATATATATATAAAGTTTGAGGTATAACAATGAATTATTTATGATATTAATTTTGGAAATATGTTTGTGAGGATAGAATAGTGATGAGAATAAAAGAAAAAAATGAAGAAAAAAAATGATAATACATAATATATATAATACATAATTTTTTTCTAATAAAAGATGTCGAAATGGGCCGGACTTTAAAGGCTTAAATGCGTCAGGGTATGTTTGGCATTAAAGCTCAAAAAGGTTAGGCCGGCGCCGAACGTCATTTACTTAGCTTAAGTCCTACGTGAGGTTAGACCGACCCGCTAACTCGATTCGGCCTCATGGCTCAAGCCGACTTAAAAGAGGTTCGAGAATTTTGAGGCCAAAATATTGACTCTACCAAGAATATATGACTTATTTCTTGACTTTCGTCGACTTGAAAGAGGGATAAATATATCATCTCTTTTAGATGGCATTGCTCATATATCTGTAGTGCTGGTTAGTACGTTAATTAACTTTCGACTGTGTAGGTTGGGGAAGGACTTGGATGTGAGAAACAAGTTTTCTTTTACAAGAGACAGAATTACTGAAGTTTACTTCATCTGGGCTTGGCCGCTTGGGCAGTCTTATTTGAACCTGAATATTCCATTGCTAGAATGACATTATGCAAAATTACTGCCGTGACATCCATTATCGATGACATTTACGATTCATATGGCACGCTCGAAGAACTAGAGCTCTTTACAAGAGCTATTGACAGGTCATGCAGTGCGTTTCAATAATATCTGAATTGTAACATCTGTACTATATATAAACTGACACTAGCTTAATTTCTAGCCCACAATGAGTTTTTCACTTACGTACTAATATATATACATGCATGCATGTACTCAATTTGATCGATCAGATGGGACATCAGTGTCATGGAGAAGTTGCCAAATACTTATATGGAACTCTATAAGGCCCAAATGGACGTCTATACAGAAATAGAAGAAGAGCTTGCCAAGAATGGGAAATTGCATCGAATCCACTATGCTAAACAAGCTGTAAGTCCCATCCGGCCTACTTGAAAAGTATTGTTGACCGATCGAGCTTCATATATACTTACTATCTCTGTATATGCATGGTTTTAGTACTTGAAAATAGACTTCGATTTCAATTCATTAGTACTAATTTATATATATATACTTTGGATTGGACTTCGTCGATCTCTCGTATATGTAGATGAGAAGCCATGTTAAAATTTACTTACGTGAAGCTAAATGGTTTCACGAGAGACACATACCAACAATGCATGGATGAGTATATGGCCTTAGCATCAATGTCCACAGGCTACCCGTCTCTAATAGCTACCTTATTTGTTCTAATGGGAGATATTGCTACACAAGACTCCTTTGATTGGTTGGCTACTTACCCTCCGGTTGTAAAAGTGGCTTTACTAGTTTGCCGACTTATGGATGACATAGCCGACCACAAGGTAAGTATATGTATGTACATAAATTCGTACTTAGTTTCAGATTACAGTGAGTGAACATGAAGCTAGGGTTTGCATTTTAACCCAGCTAGCTAGCTGGATATCGATCACCATTATTCATATGTCCATCTCTCTACGTATTTGTAGTTTGAGAAAAAGAGGGGGTACATTACATCATCTGTGGAGTGCTTCATGAAAGAATATGGCGTCACAGATGAAGAAGCTCTATTCCAACTTCGGAGAGTAATGAGCGATGGATGGAAGGACATAAACAAATCCTTCTCCCTCCCTGACCCTGTTCCGAGGCAACTACTTACTCGAATTGTTAATTTGACATGTACCATGGAAGTTAATTACAAGTATGAAGATGGTTACACAGCTTACGCTACTGAGACTACTCTTGACGGTGGCACCACTACTCCTCGTGCTGGTGGTACTTTGCTCAAGGAGTTTATAGTTTCTACACTTGTCCAACCCGTGCCTATATAAGCTTCAAATTAATATCCTGTTTCTTATGATCGAGTCTTTTAGCCACTTGCCTGTCTCGGTACCCCATGCCAACTAATAGCCGATCTTATGAAAGCTGGCTTTATATATAGAGCTCCTACCCCATTGTAATTTTCCCTTTGCCATTTCAATTTGGTTTTTAATTCTTTGAAAATGTTTTAAAGTTTGTTTGCTTCAGGAGACTAGGCTTTGCTTTTGGTCCTCCCTTTTACTCTTTCATTCTCTTATGTAATAAACGGAACTCTATCACGTGTGCATATGTAGGCTGATAAGTATACTTAGTTTTAATTTCTACGTATATGCACACACATATATATATAAGCTTTTAAACTTACTTAGTTTTGTTACAAGGGAAGGGGACAAGAGGTTCATGGTGATTGGAACATCAGAACATGCAATACGTACGTGCTATAATTCTAGTTACTTAGAACCCAATTTAAGCAAAGCTTCATAAGTTTTGCCTTGAGAACGAAACATGCACCAACACTGCTCGAGGAAACAGCTAGATTTCATTCACCTTCCTCTATTTTCGGATTACACCTCACTACTGTTGTGTGTACAGAACTAATGATCGAAGGAGATCGAAGTGTGTGTTTGAATACGAGACCGAGGTCTTGCTAGCTAGCTAGTTTCTGCTAGCTAGTCAAATATTTTATACGTTAAAACGTCACTGCTAGAAATTAATTAACCTAGCGCTATTTCACCAGTTCAACCAAAGGGACGTATGTACATATATAGCTGATCGACAAATGTCATCTTGAAATGAAGTACAAATTAATTAAGTTTGGACATTCTTGTACAGACAGATAAACAGAACTATGCATACTAGCTAATAGAAGCAGGGAGCCAGAGGCTTCTAATGTAGTTTCTTCTTTTACGATCTGGTGGGCGTAGTAGTAATTAAGGATTCCAAGTCTTGTGAGGAGATGGGGTGTTGTCGGTTCTTGATGGACACCACTAGTTCATCGTAATCTCTACAGGCAGATAGTCCTTGAAGAATGCACTGAACTAATTCGCCATCGTCAGCAGGAAACCCTGTCGCTTCGAGTTCATTAGCGATGTTTCTTGCTGTTGACGGTTGTTGGTATTTGGGATTCTCAGTGTAATTATAATTGATCTGTTTATTATTGTAGATATATTTTCATATTAAGAATCTATCATGTAAAGTATATATATCTCATTTTTTGGGACCGAATGAAATAAAAATTTCTACCCTAAACATTGTTTGTCTATCCTTTTCTACTTGGTATCAGAGCCAACCCTGTCGACCTACTGATAAAACCCTATTTTTTTGTCACCCACTACACTTTATTTCTGTTGCCATGGCTGAAGGATCCGATTCTGCTGTGATTTCTTCTCCTCTACCTCCACCTACATCTACATCCATCCACTACCATCAAGAAAATTCATCTTTTCCCATTGGAGTTCTCTTGAACGATACCAATTACTCTACTTGTACTCTACTTGGGCTCCTACTATGCAGATGCACATTGGAAGCCGGAATAAACTTGGTTTTCTTACCGGGGCTTCCATTGCTCCACCTACAGACTCGCATCAGTATACTGCTTGGGCAACCGATAACGAGAAGGTGAAAAGTTGGTTGATTGACAATATGTCCCCAAGCATCGTTCGGCGCTATCTTCGTCTCAAGACCGCTGCCGATATTTGGAAGGCTCTTCATCTTACATACTATGACGATAAAGATTTTACTTGGATCTACGAGTTACACCGCCTTTGCTTCACCGCCAAACAAGGTGGGCGACTTCTCTCTGTATTTTACAACGAGTTGGCTGCTTGGCTTGAGGAACTGGATCAACATGTGACCTCGTTTTCTGACACTGTGGCTGCAATTGTTCAAGACAACAACTACTCATACATGTTTCGAGTTCACATGTTTTTGGGTGGCTTAGACCCAGAGTTTGATCAAATTCGGGAAGAGCTTCTTCGGAAAGATAAGCTATTGACTATTGACAAAGCATATTTTCATGTTCGTCAAGCTCACACTGATCGCCTGACACACTCTACTGGCTCTAGTCAGCCTGCCGTTATGACAACCATCGCCGCTGCCGCCACCGCCGGTTCCCGCTCCTGGCGCTCAGGCTGCCATCGCTCAACGACGGTCCATCTCCTCATCCACTTCCTCTCGACCGGTCCGTCCTCCAAATCCATTTGCAAATTCTATTTGTCCACTATGCAAGGACAAAGGACATTCACCGGACAACTGCTTTGCTGCTATTGGATACCCGGATTGGTGGGGCGATCGTCCAAAAAAGACTCTCCCTTCCTCCAAAACTGCCTCGGCTCACATAGTTCAGTCAGGTATGTTTGGTAAGGCATCTCTTGCTACATCTTGTGGGAATAATGCCTGGATAATTGACACAGTGCATCAGATCATATGACTAATACCCCTAGCCTAGTTCAATCTCTTCACCCCTCTGCTTTACCTAGTGTCTCTACTGCAAATGGTTCTTCTTCTTCTATTGTTGGTGAAGGCTCTGTTACTCTCTCTCCTACCCTCACTATTGATTCTGTCTTAGTAGCCCCGCTCTAGCATATAATCTCTTCACTGTTAGCAAAATTATCATGATCTTTTCTTGTTCTGTCACGTTTTATCCAAATTATTGTGTTTTTCAAGACATCCTAACACGGCAGATTCTTGGTTATGGTACTAGACGGAGGAAGCTGTACTATCTTGATTTGACATCCCATGGAGAGCAACAGTTAAGTCAAGCCAACAGTGTTAGCAGTTTAAATAAAGCCAAGGAGACCGTTTGGTTATGGCATCGTCATTTGAGTCATCTTTCTTTTGGTTATCTTAGGAGATTACAACCCCATCTATTTTTGGGTGTTGATGGGTCTGACTTTAAGTGTGATATTTGTGAACTGGCCAAGAGCCACCGTGTTTCCTACTCTCCAAGTTTGAATAAATGCTCTATTCCTTTTATGAAAATTTATTTTGATGTTTGGGGTCCTGCTCGCATCCCTACACCCACTGGGGCTCGTTACTTTATTACTTTTATTGATAAATGTACCAAGATGACATGGGTGTCGTTATTGACAAGCAAGAGCGATGTCTTCTCTCGCTTCACTGAGTTTCATAAGATGGTAATGACACAGTTCCAGCAACCTATTCGTGTTCTTCAATCTGACAATGGAGGAGAGTATGTTAATGCCCCCATGACTTCCTATCTGGCTTCTCATGGGATCCGTCATCAAATTTCTGTTGCCTATACTCCTTAGCAGAATGGTTTGGCCGGACGTATGAACCGGACATTACTTGAGGTTATTCGTGCCTCGTTGTTTGGCATGAATGTCCCTCAATCTTATTGGGGCGCTGCTGTTACCTCTGCTGCTTACCTGATCAACTGTACTCCCTCTCGTGTTATTGATTTCCAAAGTCCACTCCAGAAGCTGCAGGAATTGTTGAATGTTCCTTCCCTGCCTAACCTTGAGCCTCGCGTGTTTGGTTGCACGGTTTATGTCCATGTTCATAAAAAATTGTGTGGAAAGCTTGACCCTTGTGCTTTTAAATGCATCTTCATTGGCTATTATGATTTTCAGAAAGGGTATAGGTGTTATGATCCCCTCACCAAGAAGACTCATGTGTCCCTTGATGTCTCTTTCCGTGAGTCTGAACCTTTCTACTCAGGGGGAGTTTCAGATTCTTCCCTTCAGGGGGAGAAAGGCTGTGAAGGTAATACTCTTACTTTACCAGAATTTGATGAATTGAAACAATTGGAGATGCGTTTTGGCAAATCAGGAACTTCGGAAAATACTGGACCGACAGTTTTCGACCCATCGAGAAAAATGGCTCGACCGATCAAAAATGGTAACCTGGAGTGGCAAATCGACATCATCGACCGGTCGAGTAAGGAATCTCGACCCATCGAATTTGGTACATCGGAGGAACAGATTGACATCATCGACCGATTCGAGTGAGGATTCTCGATTGGTCGAAAATCCTATGCTGGACGAACAGCTTGACCTCATCGACCGGTCGAGAGATATGGCTCGACCCGTCGAAAACTGTGCTGACAAAGAGTTTTCTTCTTCTTCGTTTTTACAACATCAAGATAGTATTGTGACTACTGCCCCCTTGTCTACATCACCAGCTGAGATCTCCGTTCATGATGCTTCTTTTGAGGTACGTAAATCTAACCGAATTACCAAAGGGATTCCTAAACCTCAATATGAACCTAATATAAATGCAAAAACTAAGTATCCTATTGCCAACTATATCTCTCACTATAGATTGTCTAAAGCTCATGCACTAGTTGTCAGTCAATTATCTTCAGTATCTATTCCTAGCAATGAACAGGATGCTTTAATAGATTCAAAGTGGAAACAAGCTATGAATGAGGAGTTAGACGCATTGCAGAAGAATGAAACATGGGATAAGGTCCCTATGCCACCAGGTAAGAAGGCGGTTGGATGTCGCTGGGTATTCACTGTGAAGCTCAAAGCTGATGGAAGTATTGATTGTTACAAAGCTAGATTGGTTGCCAAGGGTTATACTCAGAAATATGGAGTTGATTACCAGGAGACTTTTTCGCCAGTTGCTAAGATCAATATTGTAAGAATTCTGGTTGCTCTTGCAGCTCACTATGATTTGCCTCTTCATCAATTTGATGTGAAGAATACTTTTTTAAACGGTGACTTAGAAGAAGAAGTGTACATGGATGCTCCACCAGGTGTTCGATGTAAACCAGGTGATGAAGAAAAGTGTGTTACCTTAAGAAGTCTTTATATGGGTTAAAGCAATCACCTAGAGCATGTTTTAGGTGGTTCTCAAAAGCAATGAAGAAATTTGAATATCACCAGTGTAATTCTAACCACACCTTGTTTGTCAAGCGCAAGAATGGTAAGACGACTGCCTTAATTGTGTATGTTGATGATATGGTGGTTACAGGAGATAATCCATGTGAAATGACAAGTCTTCAAGAATGTTTATCGCTGGAATTCGATATGAAGGACCTTGGTGAGCTAAAATACTTCTTGGGAATTGAGGTTGCAAGGTCCAAACAAGGGATCACATTATCCGAACGGAAGTTTATTCTAGATCTCCTTGCTGAGACAGGGCTGCTGGATTGTAAACCTGCTGCTACTCCTATTGAGCAAAATCACAAGTTGGAACTTCTACCTGACCAAGTTCCAACAAACAAGAGCAGGTACCAGCGTCTGGTTGGAAGACTTATTTATTTATCACATACTAGGCCTGATATTGCATATGTCGTTAGTATGGTAAGTCAATTCATGCATAATCCTGGAGAAGAACACATGAGTGCTGTAATATGCATTCTCAGATATTTGAAAGGCACACCAGGTAAAGGTCTTCTGTTTGCAAAAGATACTAGTGAGATGCATATTTTGGGTTTTAGTGATGCAGACTGGGCCGGAGATCACACCAATTGGGCATCTACATCGTGTTACTTTACTTTTGTCGGTGGATGTCTTGTAACTTGGCATAGTAAAAAAACAGAACGTGATTGTCTGCTCTAGTGCAGAAGTAGAATACCGAGGAATGGCGAATGATGTGTGTGAATTGCTATGGATCAAGAATGTGTTGAAGGAATTAGGTTTTAAGCTTCAAAAACCTATGGATTTGCATTGTGACAATACAGCTACCATCGAGATTGTTCACAACCCGGTACAACATGATAGAACTAAGCATGTGGAGGTGGATAAACATTTTCTAAGAGATAACATTGACAACGGAATTGCTCGTTTTCCTTTTGTGTTGACCATAGAACAAGTTGCTCACATGCTTAAAAAAGGTTTGTCTTGTGAGGCCTTTAATAAATGGTTGGACAAGTTGGGCATGATCGACATCTACGCGCCAACTTGAGGGGGAGTGTTGACAATTGTAGATATTTGGGATTTCCAGTGTAATTATAATTGATCTGTTCATTATTGTAGATATCTTTTCCTATTAGAAATCTGTCATGTAAAGTGTATATATACCCCTTTTTTGGGACTGAATGAAATAAGAATTTTTACCCTAAACATTGTTTGTCTATCCTTTTCTACTATTTTGAGGTATTGCTTCATAAAGATGAATTTGTATGGATAGAATTTGTTCATATAGTTTCCTTTTGAGTTTTGCTACTTTCTCATAAAATCTTTTTTCCAAGTTTAACCATAGTCGTAGTCCACTAGTAGTTGTGCAATTCACAGAGTAACACAATTACTCAAGACTTAATCTCGCATAAATCGAAAGTAGGAGCCTCATGTCTCTCCTCTTCCAGCTAGTGTATGCAAGATTCTCAACTTGTTTGTTCGGTACTAGTCAAGAACTGTGGTGGAGGCTACTCTATTCCTAGAGCAAGATCTAACGAGCTGTGAGCACTCACGACATTGAAGGGACTTTTTCTTTTAAGTTTGTTCTCGGGGATAGCTAAAAAATGAACTATCCCGAATAACATATACACGATTAGTGAAACTAAATTAAAGCGATAAAACAACATATAACACCAAGATGTTTTTTATTCGCAGAAACCTTCAACCAGGGAGAAAAACTGCGTGCCTTTTACTCTTCAGAGACAAACATTTCCACTATGTAATCGTCACTTCTTACAAGACTCTTGTACTCTGGGATATCATCTTCCTATGCTATCCTTACTAGTTTGTCTTCTGGTCTAACAGAGTTACACTCCCTCTTGCCTCTAAATGTTTACACATGAAAGATTATCAAAACCTTTACCTCAGAACTCAGTTATTTGTAAATTGATTCTTCACGAAATGCTTCTCGAGTTGTTGAACTACCATACCAATCTCAATGGTGTGCAAGATGCATATGAGTATGAATGACAAAACATTATATGTTGGACTCTAAGACTTACATATAAGAGAAGAGAATAACTAGAGACAATAAAAGAACACAACATTGACTCTGGACTTGTTTAGAGAGATGCCTAAACCTCACTAACTTAACCAGGGAATCAAGACCAATATGTTGTCCTTATATAACCAATGAAGTCTGCTATGAGAGCAGCCACATTAGCAATAGGCTAGAGCTCTTCTTGGATGTGTGTGCTTGGCCAAATGCAATAAAGTGACATATGAATGTCAAGGCGAAACAAGAAAGACAAACAAGAGCTTCCCCAAAATTGATTTGATTTCAAACCAAAGCAAAAAGGTTTTATATGCTAACTTTAAATAGAGGCTCACATATGAGCTATCAAAATATTTTTGCAGGAACCAAAATGTGTCCAACTGGTATATTGGTTTGTGTATCACAAAACCAGTTAGTGTCTTTAACAAAACCTAAGAAAGGCAAATTCACGGGTTGCAAGAGAACCATAACTATAGAAAGATGTGGGATACCTTACCCATCTTGTAATCCCCACATATACCTACTGCATTTCCAGAAAGTTTAGGCAGACCTCGAGTTCCTCATTTTAAGAAAAATTTCATCATATCTTAGTGATTCAAATGACACATTTGTCTGTGCAAGAGTTCAAGATGACTATCATAAACTAGAGACCGAAAGCACGCTTGTGGTTAGAAATTATAATTTGCACGAATGTAATAGCAATGATTCTTAGTCCATTATACATTCATGATAATCTTACCTTTACCATCAAGCACCAAACACTGTACTTTATCAAAGGTAACAGTTTCATATTCGTCAATAATTTGACTCACACTCAAAATGTTAACTTCTAGCCCATTAACCAATAGAACTTTCCTCAAGTTTGGAAGACCAGAGGTGTTTACCATCCTGCATCCAATAATCTCAGCCTTAACACCATCTTCGAAAACAACATCACCAATAGGGTGAATGTCATTCATGGAAGTGAACCACTTTTTTTCACCAGTCATATGTTTTGAACAACCACTGTCCACATACCAAGAATCTGAACATCTTGCCGACAAAGCAGTCAATGCAACATTGCATATGGCTACAATCTTACGTTCATTCTTAGGGTAGGTCATAATCCTAGAAAAGAAACACACCACATCATTTTATGGATTATTTTCATTAGAAACCTCAGGAACCTTAGGAGAGGATTGGGATGTGGATTCCTGAGACCTCTTTATCCATGTTGGTTCCATTTCAACTCACTCCGTTTGGGGATAGAAAGACACTGGGCAATCCTAGATAGTTCCTTTAGAGATTTTTTTCACAGAGGACTAAAAAGACATGAGGAGATTGTTGCTTTGAGGATTCCTAGGATGAGGTTGAGTCCTTCTAATTTTGTTGCACATAAGGTAGATATGGCCAACAATTCCACAATGATGGAAGGTGAGAAAGTACTGTTTGAAAGGTCTAAAGAACCTAGGTGTTTCAATTTTCATCTTTTTCAGAAGCTTTAGAGGCTCTCCTAAAATGGATTCTTTACCATTGACAAAGACAGTCTTACCACTAGGTTAGAAGCCTCACTCTTCTCAAATCGTAAACCATTCTTATATTACCAGTCACTTTACCTATCCCATACATTTTTGACAACTTTTCTGAGCTTATGGAGAGCTTAGCAAATTGTTGTTAGGATTCTCTAAGGGATTTTTCTAGGGAAAATTTCTCAGAGCTCAAGGTGTCAACCAAATTTATTTGATGGATAAGCTTTTCCTTAAGGGATTTCATTTGATCTTCAAGACAAACTTTTTCTGATTTCCACTTAGCTTTTCGGGATAGATACTTCTCTTGTATCTCAGAATATGCCATATCACTTTTTAAGAGTTCATTAGTTAGAACTTCAATTTTAGTGAGTATAGACTTAGATGCAATACAAAATTCACTGTACATATCCTGACACTCATCATCAGAATCCTCGTCTTTAAGAGACTCATCTAACAAAATTGAACTAACAAATGCAATGGTTTCTTCTTTATGATCTGAAAATTGTTTGGGATCACTATCACTCCAGGTATCCTTGAGTACTTTGTGGGACTTATTTTTCTTGTTTGCACAATAAACATCTTTATGCCCCACACCATTGCACTAAAAACACCTATCATCATTTTGAAAAGTTTTTGACTTGCGATTCCCATTATTTGAATGATCATTAGTTCTACGAAATCTAAAACTCAAAGAAATGAACTTTTCCTTCCTAGGTTTCCTCTTGATAGATTCATAAGTTTTGAAATTGTCAACTAGCTCATTTAGAGGATAAGTATCTAGATCATGAGCTTCCTCGATGACATTCATTTTTGAATCAAAGAAATGAGGTAAAGCACAAAGAAACCTTCTAACAATTCTCTTAGCTTCAATAGGTTCTCCTAGACTATGACACTGATTTTTAATATTAAGAACATGCCCATAGAAGTCATCAATAGATTCATTCTTACCCATGGACAAATCTTAAAATTCAAAATTAATCCTTTGAAATTTTTGAGTTTTGACTCGAGAATTACCTTCATGAATAGTGGTTAGTGATAGGCCGAGTAAACAGCTATTCAAAGATACCTTATTTTCAACCAAAATATATCATTGTAATAGTTAATTATAAGGGTTATCGAACACAAGGAGTTGATGAAACTAAATCCTAACACAAAACTGAAATGCTGACAGACTCGACTAGAGTACACTAACGACAGTACTAACTTAAGCTAGACAGACTCGAATGCTACGAAAATTGGACACAACAATATAGACACAGTGGCGGACTACCACAAAAAATTTGAGGGTATTCAGAATAGTTTTGAGTACCAAACTGAATCGGCTAAGCTACAGCTAATGCAGAAAATAAATGCTGAAAGTAAAGATGCTAATGAATGCAAATAATTTTAAAACTATATGATTAATGAGTTAAGAGGAATGCAACCCACCATCGCCATTTCATCTTTCTAACACATACTTAACTTAACGCACATATCCAATGAATGAAAATTCTCAAGAAGAGTTGATCGTTACAACCACATCCTATTACATAATCCTTATGCCTATGCCGGTTTGTCATGGACCTCCCCCACATCTATCCCTCTATTGAACCCATAGTCATGGACCCCAAGGTTTACAAAGAAGAAAGTATTAAACTCTGGAAAAGGTTTGAGAAGCTACAAGGGTTCACAGGTACACTATAGGTGTGTCCTGCTAGACCTATGGATTCCAATCTCTTGACGGTAAAATCAGTGTATCACTATAGAGAATCTGGTGGAAGAAATTATCTTCAGTCGCTCATATCTCATGAAAATAGAATCCTAGCATGCATACTAAGTTGGCCACCAAAGCAAACATACAAAAATTCATACGGTGAATCATTCAGAAAAAGAAACCTCATTCAAAGAATATATAAAACTAGATTAAATTGTATGCATTAAAAAGACTTTATATACGGGGCTTCAAGCAACCCCTTAACAATGAGTTTAGCTACTAAAAGTCATAATTAAAGAATCAAAACAATTCATAGAGTTGAAAAAAACAAACGAGATGAAGAAGAACTTTGGTCGGCCAGATTTCGACGGGTCGAGAATATCTTCGATCGGTCGAACCGAGACAGGCTGAAATCCTCTGTGGCTTGCTCTCTCTTTTGCACGAAATTATTCTCTCTAAAATGCTGATTCCCCTTTCCTAAAACCTAAAATAGGTTTATATACTTCCTCTAATTGCTCTCCTAGAGTCCACATTAGAATAGGCTTTTATAATTGCACATAACTCCCTTTTTTCTCCATATTGAGCTAGGAATCCTTCTTTTGTTTCCTTTCCCTTTATTACTCCACAAAACCTATTAAAGCAATAAACATAATTAAATCACTCAATTAATAACAATAAAATAAATATAGGGAAAAAATTAAATATCGAATAGACGCATAAATATGCGACTATCAGTTAGCACATCCCAAGCTTCCTTCGTAGTGGGGTAGTGGATAATCCTCATATTCCTCTGGCATTCCCTATTTGACAGGGTGTTGAACATGCACGTTAGAGCCTTAATATTAGCTATAGTCAGATTTTTATCATCTTTATCCCATTTAGATTTAGATTTCTGAATGAGGATAACAAGCCTCTCTGCTATTTGTTTCTTGGGATGTGACCAACCATAGTCCACAGTAACCCATCATCTTGGGAACCAAGGAAAACGATCATCATAATCTTCCATTGTGAATAATCAGTCTCATAAAAGAAAGGGGGGACATTAATAGAGGTATGGCCTCTATCACGATCCATTCTTGGCCCTCAAAGGATCTTATCAGCAAGAGCTAGTAGTCGCTCTGATACCATTTGAAAGTTCTGGGGAGGGGTGGGGTGAATAGGCTCTTGTCAACTTTTTCGCTTAAGTTTGTTCTCGGAGATAGCTAAAGAGTGAACTATCCTGATTAATAGATATACGATTAGTGAAAGTAAATCAAAGTGATAAAACAACATATAACACCAAGATATTTTTTACTCGCAGAAACCTGCAACTAGGGAGAAAAATGGCGTGTCCCTTATTCTTGAGGGATAATGAAATGACCCGACTCCGATTTAGTTGCCTAAACCAAAATCAAACCTCTTCGGAAATATGACCTTAAATTTTTGTTTGCCAGAGTTTACTTTGAAATACGTGAGCCAAAATTAGAACCTGCAATGAGAATCACACATCGAATATTCCACAAAAGTCAAATCGTGGGGCTCCGTTTCCCCATCCAGATTTCTCAACATCATATATATAATAAACCACAAGGTTTACAAGAAATCCAGAAAAACATTCAAGAGTAAACTCAACTGAAAACAAACATAAGTATTCAGAGCGACTCCTATATACATCATATACAACCAGTAGGTCGAACAAAGAACCGACTCGAACTGAAGTGTGACTTGAACTCGACACCTCCACCGTCGACGTGCAACCCTGGAATTCAAACTGCAAACTGGGCAAAAGAAACTGAAAAGCCCAGGGAAAGGCAAATAAAATCGTTAGAGTGAGTGGACGAAAATAATAATATGCCTTTCACCAATATAAACATGAAATCATGATGCGAGTCTAAAATCATCAGTCACAGGTAAAGTGGTTATCATAACCTTTCTGGATACCGTATAAAATGTGGAGGCCGTAACTTGAGTACATTTTCCTCAAAGTTACAATCATGCTCAACCAAGTAAGAGGTTTGTCATAACCTTCCTAGGAGCTATATAATCACGGGTCAGGCATTTGTCATAACCTTCCCGGAGCATCTCGGAGATCAGTCGAGAACCCATGCATCGATGCATCCATATATCCATAATCCATGTAAAACAAATCATATATGTGCCTCCAAGTAAAAATACATAATCAAAAATGCATCATCATAATTGCATACTCGTAAAATGCATAACATAAAATGCATAATCAAGACTCGCAAATTGACAGTGAAAATCAAAGTGTCCACTCACAGTACGAAGCTAACTCTGAGGTCCGGCGGAATATCCCTCGTAAAACCCTCGATCACGATCATCTGAACAACAGGGATACGATCAATACATATAGAATCACAATATACGGAGCTAATACGTTAAGAACCCCGCGTTCTCGAAAGACGTATCGCTCAAAATATCGACGGGGATAGCAAAATTCCCAAAATACACCCAAACAACCCTCGACCAAAAATAGAATACTCAAATCAAGTCAAAAACCTCACGACTACGATCGAGACGCGATTACGAGCAAAACAATATAAAAATCTCAAAAATCCCAAAAAGTCAACCTCGTCGGAACTCCGTCGTTGACCGCCGCCGTGGGCAGCGGCGCGGCACCAACGGTGACCAACTCTGGCGAACCTTACCTCAAACTCTTCCTCTCCTCAAGCCCAACACATTTCCCTTCTACCACCACGGCCAACTCAACCCACACTGGCTAGAATTCCAGCCGAAAGTCTCGCCGGATTTCCTCTCCGATCACCACCACGGACCAACTTAAAACCTCAACCAATTCCAAAATTGAACACCCAGAATTCATCATGAGGTTGAGGGGAACCAAAACCCCCACCAACCCGACACCAAATCTCGTCGGAATCCGCCACCCGATTTTGGCAAAATCCCAAAACTTTATCGAGTTCGTTCTACCTCAAATCACAACCAATTTCCACAAATAAATATTTGAAACAATAGTAAATCAAGAGAGCTTTCCAACCATATCAAGAACTCGGCCGGAGGTGGCCGGAAATGCCGGGTCCGACGATGGGAAGAAAACGAGTCGGTGGGCAAAACGGGTCAACCCGAGTTAACTCAGTCCAACTCGGTCCAAATGTGACTTTTCGACAATTTTATGACTATTCGATATTTATACTTCGCGAACCGACCAAATTCACGATTTGGATAACTCAAACCCAAACGGAGAAGTACGACTAACTCGACGATAATGTCAAATATCCATTTTATATACTCCGTTTATCCAAAAAATCTTCTGAAACCTCCTATGGATTCGAAATCAAATCCTTTACAATTTCCGCGAAGGATCTCAAACCAAATTCTTGCCCGATAATTTAGTCGTGAATAAACCCGTCATATCGATCAATTACGACAAAACCGCGACTAATCGTGAAATGCGCAAATCAAGCTAATTAACATACAATTTCCGGTTCGGGTCGTTACAAATCTACCCCCCTAACAAAAATTTCGTCCTCGAAATTTACATACCTGCTAACTGAAGAGGTAGGGATACTGCTCACGCATGTGCAGCTCGGTCTCCCAAGTAACCTCTTCAATTGAATGATTCTGCCACAATACATTCACAAAAGGAATGGCTCTGTGTCACAACTCCTGGACCTTCCGATCAAGAATCTGAACCGGTTCCTTCACATAGGTCAAGTCCTCCTGTATAGGAAGCTGATACGGTGTCAACACATGAGAAGGATCGGAAATATACTTCTGCAACATAGACACATGGAACACATCATGTACCCTGGCCATCTCAGATGGTAATGCCAAATTGTACGCCACAGCACCGACTCACTCCGTGATCTCATATGGCCCAACATATCGCGAACGAAATTTACCGCGCTTCCCGAAATGAACAACACCTTTCCAAGGAGAAAGTTTCAGGAAAACCTAATTTCCAATCTCAAACTCAAGATTCTTCCGTCTCACGTCAGCATAACTCTTCTGTCAATCCTGTGCAGCCTTCAATCTATCCTGAATAACTTGAACATCTTCCGTGGTACTTTTCACCAAATCAGGACCAAGAAGCCATTTCTCACCAACTTCACTCCAACACAATGGAGTTTGACACTGTTTTCCGTACAATGCCTCATACGGCGCCATACCAATACTAGCCTGATAGTTGTTGTTGTACGCAAAATCAATCAAATGAAGTTGTTGATCCCAATTTCCTTTAAACTACAAAACACAAGATCGCAACATATCCTCCAGAGTCTGAATAGTCCTCTCCGACTATCCATCTGTCTGAGGATGAAAATCTGTGCTGAAGTGTAGTCTAGTCCCCATTGCTCTCTGCAATGCTAGCCAAAACTCTGAAGTGAACTGACTATCCCGATCAGAAACTATAGACACAGGCACACCATACAATCTCACAACCTCTCTCAAGTACAATTTCGCCAATCTGCTCATGGGAAGCTTTCCTAGAAGTGCAAGGAAATGAGCTGACTTCGTAAGGCGATCCACAATCACCCAAATACCAGTACTACCACCAGAAGTATGAGGTAATTGATACACAAAATCCATGGTGATATGCTCTCATTTCCACACTGAAATCTCCAAAGGTTGTAGTTTGCCTGCCGGTTTCTGACGTTCTGCCTTCACTTGCTGACAAATCAGGCATCTGCTCACGTACATTACTATTTCCCTCTTCATGTTTCGCCACCAATAATGAGATTTAAGTGTCCGGAACATCTTTGTACTACCCGGATGCATAGCATATGCGAAACAATGAGCTTCATCAAGTATTTTCTTCTTCAAATCCTCATCTCTGGGCACACATAATTTCCCTCTGAACATCAAAGTGCCATCACTTTTCATCCCAAATTCTGTCGGTACATTATTCTGAATCAAATTCTTCTTACTCAGAAGATAGGCATCTGAATCTTAAGCTTCACGAACTTGATCAAGTAACACCGGACGAACTTGGAAGTTGGCTAACAATGCTCCATCATCATTCCACTCCAACTCTGCTCATGTTGCTCGCAACTCTGTCAAAAGTGACACTCTAGCAACACGTACATGGAAGAAAGAAGCACCATGCTTCCGACTAAGAGCATCAGCAACCATGCTAGCCGTTCCCGGATGATACTCGAAAGTACAGTCATAATCATTAATCAGCTTCATCCATCTCTGTTGCCTCATATTCAAATCTGGCTGCGTACGCAAGTAGGTAAGACTTTTATAATCGGTGTAAATCTTGCACTGCGTTCCATACAAGTAGTGTCTCTAACTCTTCAATGCTAACACAATGGAAGCTAACTCTAGATCATGAGTAGGATAGTTAACTTCGTGTGGTTTCAATTGTCTAGAACCATATGCCACCACATTTCCACGCTGCTTCAAAACACAACCCAAACCTAACTTCGAAGCATCACTGTACACAACATACTCACCGCTATCGTCAGGTAAAGTCAACACTAGTGCAGTAGTCAACATCTCATTCAAAGCCAAGTAACTTCCTCACAAGCATCAGACCATTCAAACTTGACTCCTTTCTTCGTCAAACGGGTAAGCGGTGTCGCTATCCGTGAAAAGTCTTGTACGAATCGGCGATAATAGCCTGCTAAGCCCAAGAAACTCCGTATCTCTGCCACGTTGATAGGTCTGCTCCAATTCAGCACTGCATCAATCTTATCAGGATCCACGCTGACTCTCTCAACTGATACCACGTGACCCAAAAACTTTACACTATCTAGCCAAAACTCACACTTGCTAAACTTGGTGTACAACTGAGCGTCTCACAAAGTCTGCAAAACTGCATGCAAATTCTTCTTATGTTTTCCCACACTCCTGGAATAAATCAAGATGTCATCGATAAACACAATGACGAACTTGTCCAGATAAAGCCTGAAAATCTGATTCATCAGGTCCATGAAAGCAGCTGGCGCATTGGTCAACCCAAATGGCATAACAAGGAACTCATAGTGCCTATAGCGTGACTGAAACGCCGTCTTGTCCACATCGGACTCCCAAATCCGTAGCTAGTGGTACCCAGACCTGAGATCAATCTTCGAGAAGACTGAAGCTCATTTCAGCTGATCGAACAAATCATCAATCCGTGGGAGTGGATATTTGTTCTTTACCGAAACCTGATTCAACTTCCGATTGTCAATGCATAACCTCATTGAACCATCATTTTTCCTCACAAACAACACTGGAGTACCCCAAGGTGAAACACTAGGTCGAATGAAGCCTTTCTAAATTAATTCCTAAATTTGAATCTGTAACTCCCTCAACTCTGCTGGTGCCATACGATAAGGTGTCTGCGATATAGGTCTAGTACCTGGAAGTGACTCGATGGTGAAGTCAATCTCCCTGATTGGAGGGACACCGGGTAAGTCCTCGGGAAACACATCTGGATACTCACAAACTACCGCAACATCACCAATGTCTGGTACACGAATACTCGTATCAATCACATATGCTAAGTAAGCCACACAACCCTTCCTTAACATCTGCTCAGCCTTCATTGCTAAAATCAAACAAGGCAAAGTAGTATTCTTTTCACCCCGAAACAAGATTTCTGGCATGCCTAGACTCCTGAAAACAACCTTCTTCTTGTGACAATCAAGAACAGCCCAATGGTTCTCCAAAAAATCCATGCCCAAAATCACGTCAAAATCCACAATATCAAGCAGCATCAAATCCACGGCTAACCCATAACCTCCAATAAAAATCTCACAATCTCTATATACCCACCCGACACACACTACCTTACCAGATAGATACAACACTTGCCATAAACTAGGGAGTGGAAATGCAGGTACAGTAGCCAATGATGCTAATCTTATGACATGAATGAATACGTAGCCCCTGGATCTAGTAAAGTAAGAACTGGATGACCAAAAATGTACAACGTACCGATGATGACCTCTGGGAAGCTCTGCCCTCACGCAGAGACATGGCATGAACTCGAGCCTGTCCCGCTGGTCGTCCACGCTGGCCGCGATTCTGCTAACCAACCTGTCCAGAAGACTGTGTTGCATGATCACCAGAAGCTGTACTTTGATCTCTACCAGCACTCTGATCCGCAACACCTCTAAAAGTGCCAAGCTGAGGACACTCCCTCACAAAGTGACCCTCCTGGCCACAATGGTAACAACTCATAGTACCCTAGTAACATGAACCATGATGTCGCCTATTACAAAGATTACATAATGGGATATCCCTTGGTGTAGCTGGTGTGCTGAAGATAGGTCGAGGATAACTTAATCCACTGGAACTCCCACTCGACTGCTGCCTCTGCGGTCGATTCCTCCTCCATCTATGACTTTGCCTAGCAGTGCTGGTAGGATATCTGTAAGGTCCACTACCTGAAGATGATGCTGATCCAGAAGTACCTGAATTCAACCTCTTTGAAGCACCCTGGCAAGGTCCACCCTCTTCGAATCGACGCGTCTGAAACCACATCTACCTTTCCTTCTCAATGTCCTCGCCTCTGAGTGCAACACTAACAAACTCATCAAAGTTATCTTGACTCATAGTGGTCAAAGTCCCCTTGATATTCAGATTCAAACCCAACTCAAACCTCTTGGACTTTGCTTCCTCTTATGCCACCATATCACGTGCAAATCGAGACAAACGGGTGAACTTATCCCGATACTCAAGCACTGACATATTTCCCTGCTTTAGGTTAGTAAACTCCTCATATTTCTGTTGCTGAGTAGCTGGATTGAAATACCAATGCATGAACATCTCTTTGAACATCGGCCAAGGAGTATCAATAGGAACTCTGTCTGTACCAACCCACCAGAAGTAAGCATCTAACTCAAGCAAACCCACTGCTGCTACAGTTTTCTGTTCAGGAGTAAAATGCAGGCGCTCACAAACACGCTCAACCTGAACCACCTAAGCTTCACACACCTCAGGATCAGGGTAACCAGAGAAGACAGTTGCTCCCGCTGTCCTAGCCTTAGCTACAGGGTCAATATGTTCCTCCAAACGCAATACTCGCATAACCAAGTCACGCGTACGTTGATCCTTATCAGGATCTCCAGTCCATTTAGCACGGACTCCACGTCGAGGAGGCATCCTAAGGATAAAAGATATTAGTCACAGGATACAAAGGATGTAATCATGAAACTTTAAACGTTTGAAAGCATACAACACTCTAGAGCATTGATGATTATCCGCCGACCGATCGGGTCATCGCTCCGAAAATGCTGTACATTCTCAAATGTCCTTAGTAACACAACTACAAGAGTCTACAGAACCTAAAACCTGAAAGGATCCGACTCCGATTTAGTTGCCTAAACCAAAATAAAACCCCTTCGAAAATAAGACCTTAAAAAAAATTGCCAGAGTTTACTTTGAAATACGTGAGCCAAAATTAGAATCTGCAATGAGAATCACACTTCAAATATTCCACAAAAGCCAAACCGTGGGGCTCCGTTCCCCATCTGGATTTCTCAACATCATATATATAATAAACCATAAGGTTTAAAAGAAATTCAGAAAAACATTCAGTAGTAAACTCAACTGAAAACAATCATAAGTATTCAGAGCGACTCTTATATACATCATATACAACTAGTAGGTCGAACAAAGAACCTACTCGAACTGAAGTGTGACTTGAACTCTACGCCTCCACCGTCGACGTGCAACCCTAGAATTCAAACTGCAAATTGGGCAAAAGAAACCGAAAAGCCCAGGGAAAGGAAAATAAAATCGTTAGAGTGAGTGGTCGAAAATAATAATATGCCTTTCACCAATATAAACATGAAATCATGATGCGAGTCTAAAATCATCAATCACAGGTAAGGTGGTTGTCATAACCTTCCTGAATACCGTATAAAATGTGGAGGCCGTAACTTGAGTACATTTTCCTCAAAGTTACAATCATGCTCAACCAAGTAAGGGGTTTGTCATAACCTTCCTAGGAGCCATATAATCACGGGTCAGGCGTTTGTCATAACCTTCCCGAAGCATCTCGGGGATCAGCCGAGAAGCCGTGGTATCCATAATCCATGTAAAACAAATCATATATGTGCCTCCAAGTAAAAATACATAATCATAATTGCATACTCGTAAAATGCATAACATAAAATGCATAATCAAGACTCGCAAATTGACAGTGAAAATCAAAGTATCCACTCACAGTACGAAGCTAACTCCGAGGTCTGGCTGAAGATCCCTCGCCAAACACTCGATCATGATCACCTGAACAACAGGGATACGATCAATACATATAGAATCACAACATACAGAGCTAATACGTCAAGAACCCCGCGTTCTCAAAAGACGTATCGCTCAAAATATCAACGAGGATAGCAAAATTCCCAAAATACACTCAAAAAACCCTCGACCCAAAATAGAACACTCAAATAAACTCAAAAACCTCACGACTACGATCGGGACGCGATTACGAGCAAAAAAGTATAAAAATCTCAAAAATCCCAAAAAGTCAACCTCGCCGGAGCTCCGTCTTTGACCACCGCCGCCGGCAGCGGCGCGGCACCAACGGTGACCAACTCTGGCGACCCTTATCTCAAACTCTTCCTCTCCTCAAGCCCAACATATTTCTCCTCTACCACCAAGGCCAACTCAACCCACACCGGCCGGAATTCCGGTCGAAAGTGTCGCTGGATTTCCTCTCCGGTCACCACCATGGACCACCTTAAAACCTCAACCAATTCCAAAATTGAACACCTAGAATTCATCATGGGGTTGAGGGGAACCAAAACCCCCAGCAACCCGACACCCAATCTTGCCGAAATCTGCCACCCGATTCCGGCGAAATCCCAAAACTTCATTGAGTTCGTTCTACCTCAAATCACAACCAATTTCCACAAATAAATACATGAAACAATAGGAAATCAAGAGAGATTTCCAACCATACTAAGAACTCGGCCGGAGGTGGCCGGAAATGTCGGGTCCGAAGACGGGAAGAAAACAGATCGGTGGGAAAAATAGGTCAACCCGAGTCAACTCAGTCCAACTTGGTCAAACTCGGTCCAAATGTGACTTTTCGACAATTTTACGACTATTCGATTTTTATACGTCGCGAACCGACCAAATTCACAATTCGGATAACTCAAACCCAAACGGATAAGTACGACTAACTCGATGATAATTTCAAATATCCATTTTATATTCTTTGATTATACGAAAAATCTTCCGAAACCTCCTACGGAATCGAAATCAAATTCTCAACAATTTTCGAAAAAGAATTCAAACCAAATTCTTGCCCGATAATTTAGTCGTGAACAAACCCGCCATATCGACCAATTACGACAAAACCGCGACTAATCGTGAAATGCGCAAATCAAGCCAATTAACATATAATTTCCGGTTCGAGTTGTTACAGATAAACATTTTCACTATGTAATCGCCACTTCTTACAAGAGTCTTGCACTCTGGGATATCATCTTTCTATGCTATCCTTACTAGTCTGTCTACTAGTCTAATAGAGCTACACTCCATCTTGCCTCTAATTGTTTACACATGAAAGATTATCAGAAGTTTCACCTCAGAACTCAGTTATTTGTAAATTGATTATTCATGAAATGCTTCTCTAGTTGTTGTACTACCATACCAATCTCAATGGTGTGCAAGATGCATATGAGTATGGATGATAAAATATTTTGTGCTAGATTCTAAGACTTACAGACAAGAAAATGGAATACTTAAAGATAACAAAAGAACACAGCAATTGACTATGGACTCATTTAGAGAGATGCACAAAACTCACTAACTCAACGAAGGAGTCAAGACCAATATGCTGTCTTTATATAGCCAATGAAGTCTGCTATGAGAGGAGTCACATAAGTAATAGGCTAGAGCTGTGCTTGGACATTTGTGTTTGGCCAAATGCAAGAAAGAGACATGAATGTCAAGGCCAAACAATAAAGACAAACAAGAGCTTCCCCAAAATTGATTTGATTACAAACCAAAGCAAAAAAGTTTTCCATGCTAACTCTAAATAAAGGCTCACATATGAGCTGTCAAAACTCTTTTTCCAGAAACCAAAATGTGCTCGGCTGGTATATTGATTTGTGTATCACAAATCAATTGGTGCCTTTAACAAATCCCAAGAAAGGCAAAGTCACGGGTTGCAAGAGAACCCTAACTATAGAAAAACTTCTTAGGCACCTAGAGAAAACAATCTGACTCAGCAATATGATTTTGAACCCAGAAAACCTAGTTTTCAACTTAAAAAATAAGATACATTAGTATGTTTCAGCTAAGACAGATGGACTCAGGATATGAAGCTAGGCATCCATCCTCAATGAAAAACTATGTAATGCACATGCATGATTTACCTGAGTACCAATGAGATCAGTAGGTTTTTCACTTGTTCTTCTTGCTTGATCTTCATATTTTGGACACATATACATACTGAGGTTGTGTTTTATTCCTTTAGAGGATTGCCAACAAAGTTTATACCTACAAGGTCCATCAGTTTGATTGGAGAGTATGGTGCTAAATGTTGGGTTGCAACTGTGCGACGTTGAATAGAGGTTGACGGCGATGACGATGTTGTACAAACTGGAGGAGACGACAAACTTGGTAATCATATTGGTTTCGACGTATATTTTCCTATATATATATATATATATATATATCTAGCTAGCTAGTAGATGGTCGCTTGGAATTCAGATGACTTGATTTGTTCTTCTTGCTCCATTTCTCGATCAGCAAATATTTATATATAGTGAAAACTTACTCAAAAAGAAATCCATATATCTCTGGGATTGGTTTTGCTGTAGTTGAAAAGTATTTTAAGGAGAATTCAAAATGATTTCATTCATTCTAATTTTGGGGTTAGTATAACTTTACAAATGATTTCCTAATAGGAAAAAATATCTACACAATCATGTCATATCTATAAGAATTAATTCTAATTATAAAAGGAACATACTTTCCAACACTCCCCCTCAAGTTGGGAGTTTAGATATCAACCATGCCCAACTTGTCAATCTAGTCTATAAATGCTTGGTGTGACAACCCCTTAGTGAATACATCTGTCAGTTATTTTTCAGAAGTTACAAAGGACAAGTGAATAATCTTATTATCAAGGTTATCCCTTATGATATACTTATCAATCTCCACATGCTTGGTTCTATCATGCTGTACAAGATTATGAGTAATCTCAATTGTGGTTGTATTATCACAATGCAAATCCATGGCCTTTTGAAACTTGAAACCTAGCTCCTTTAATACATTCTGGATCCATAATAGTTCACATACTGCATGTGTTATTTCACAGTATTCATCTTCAGCACTAGAATGGACAATCATATTCAGTTTCTTACTACGCCAAGTTACTAAATTTTCACCAATAAAGGTGAAGTATCCCGAAGTAGACACCTTATTAGTCTAATAACCCACCCAATTTGTATCAGTATAGCTTGTAACTCCAAACTCGCCATTCTTTGAAAACAGTAGGCCTTTACTGGGTGCAGACTTAAAATACCTGAGAATGCGTATTACAACATCGATATATTCTTCACTTGGATTATGCATAAACTAACTGACAACACTTACAACATATGCAGTATCAGGTCTAGTATGTGAAAAATAGATCAATCTTCTTACTAACCTCTGATACATGCCCTTGTTTGTTGGAACTTGACCAACACACAATTCCAACTTGTTATTCATCTCAATGTGAGTATTAGCAGGTTTACAATCCAACATTCTTATTTTAGCAAGAAGATCAAGTGCATACTTTCATTGTGACAAGGTGATTCTCAACTTGGATCTTGCAACTTCAATTTCCAAGAAATACTTCAATGAATCCAAGTTCTTCATCTCAAACTCTTGAGATGGACGCTTGTTCAAATCGTCCATCTCAATTGGATCATCACCTATGACAACCATATCATTCATATACATAATCAATGCATTAATCTTATCATCCTTGCGTTTTATGAACAAGGTAGGATCGAACTTATTCTGTAGATATCCAAACTTCTTCATAGCTTCAGAAAATCTCCCAAACCAAGCTCGTAGAGATTGCTTCAAACCATACAAAAACTTCTCCAGTCAACAAACATTCCCAACATCACACGGCTTACAGTTGACCCCCAGAGGAATGTCCATGTATACTTCTTCTTCCACAGCTCCATTCAGGAAATTATTCTTCACTTCAAATTGTTGTAAAGGTCAATCATGCCGAGCTGCTAAAGCAATGAGAATGCGTATAGTATTGATCTTTGCTACTGGGGAAAAAGTCTTTCGATAATCAACTCAATATCACTGGGTGTAACCTTTAGCAAGCAGACGAGATTTATATAGATCAGTGCATTCATCTGCCTTCAGCTTCACTGTAAATACTCATCTATATCCAACCGTCTTGTTTCCAAGTGGTGTAGGAGTAGTCTCCCACGTTCCATTTTTTTGCAAAGCCTTCAGTTCTTCATTCATAGCTTGCTTCCACTTTGGATCTGCTAAGACATCCTGCACATACTGGGAATAGATAATGTAGATAATTGATTAACAATAAGTGCATGTGATCCAGACAACCTATGGTGAGATACAAAGCTAGCAATATGGTGTTTGGCTTTGACTTCTATGGTTGATTCATATTGTTTCTTTGGAACCTCTTTTGTTTCCCGTTAAGACCTAGGCATAATAATTTCTATACTACCCGATTCAATGTTATCAGTATGTACCTATGGTAAGACATTCTGAACAAGCTCTTCATTTGATGGAGTAGAAGGGGGTCTTCAAGTGTGGTCACTTCAGTAGAAGGAAGTTGAGCTTCAGGTTGACTTTCTGGTGTCGAAGTACCAAGTTCATTCATCGACGGGTTGAGACTGCTTTTTGATGGGTCGATGGACACACTCTATCCTGTTCCTGGTCCATTTTTTGACGGGCCGAGATAGGTTCTCAACGGGTCGAATGCATCCTTCTATCTCGTTTCGGATTCAGTGTTCGACGAGTCGAGAATTATTTTCAACGGGTCAAACTGGCTTCCTGCACTTTCTCTGAGTTCCATTTTCAAATCTCCTTTACAAATCCTCTAATTCTTTAAATTTCATCAAATTTAGAGGATTTTTTTCACATACACTTTTCTCCCCCTAAAGGGAAGACTTTGGAATTCCCCCTGAGTAATAAGGTTCAGATTCATAGAATGATTAATCCAGAGAAACATGCATTTTGTTCAGAACTAGATCATAACAATGGTATCCTATTTGGAACTCAACATATCCAACAAAAACGCACTTCACAACACATGGATCAAGCTTGCTTCTCAGTTGTTTGTTGATGTGAACATACACAGTACACCCAAAAATTCTTGGTTCCATTGACAAAGATGGCATATTTAGCAACGCATGCAACTTTTGATAAGGATTCTGAAACTCAATCGGTGTGCGATTAATCAAATATGCAGCAGAACAAACAACTTCTCCCCACAAATTTTGAGGCACATTCATACCAAACAAGAAAGCACGAACAACTTCTATCAGCTGTCTATTATTTCGTTTAGCCAATCCATTATATTGAGGAATGTAAGGAATGGAAGTCTGGTGTCGAATCCCATGAGTGCCCAAGTAAGTCGACATCTCCTTATTCACATATTCTCCACCATTGTCAGATTGAAGTACTCGAATTTGCTGTTGGTACTGCATCGCCACCATCTTGTGAAATTCAATAAATCTAATAAACACTTCACTTTTACACTTCTTAAAAAAACCCAAGTCATTCTTGTGCATTCATCAATAAAAATCACAAAATAGCAATAGCTAGAACGATAAGAGATTCTTGCAGGACCCCTAGACATCAATATGAATTTTCATAAAAGAAACTAAACATTTATTCAAACTTGGAGAATATATAATACGATGACTCTTGACCAGTTCACAAATATCACACTTGAAATCTGACTCTTCAACAACTAAAAATATTTGAGGCTATAATTTCCTAAGATATCCAAAATTCAGATGGCCTAAGCGACGATACCATAACCACACCGCTTCTTTGGCTTTATTCAAACTACTAGTACTGTTTGCTTGACTGACTGAACTCAACTGCTCATGTTCACTGCTTGTCAACTCCAATTAGTACAATTTCTTCCTTCTAACACCATAACTAAGAGTCCTCCTTGTCAGAATGTCCTAAAAAATACAGAAATCGGGATAAAAAGTTACATAGCAAGAGAGGGCTTTAGTGATTTGACTCGCAGATAATATGTTATATGCTAGAGAGGGAACAACAATGACATAATCAAGAGTTAATTCATTAGAGAGTAAAACAGGTCTTTCACCAAGACAAGGGAAAGAAAACCATCGGCACTAGAAACAACATGTTCAGGAGAGGTTTTAAGGGTATCAACAACCATAGGATTATTTGTCATATGATCAGTTGCACCAGTATCAATTATCCAAGATCTATCCACAGATAATGTGGTAAGATAAGATGCCTTGCCCCCTTTACTTATTTCAACAATGAGTGCAGATGGTTGTCCAGATGATTCTATGGCAATGACAATTGCTTTGGGGATATTCTTGCAAGGCTTCCTCAAGAAATCCCACCATTCAAGATATCCAACAATCTCATAGCACTGCTCCTTTGTATGACCAATCTTATTGCAATGACTACAAGTAAGGTTGGAAAATTTCACGAGATGTTTTTCACCAACTCAAGGAGGACCAAAGAAACAAAGGGGAGGCCAAGGGCCCTAACGACGCTGGAAGTTGGTGGCATGGACACTAGGTGATGGTGGTGGTAGAGTTGTTGTGACCATGACAGAGGCTTCGGGTAGAGGTGTAGAGTGCATTATTCAGTTGTTGTGAAATCTCCTAACATGCGCATATTTCTGCTCCATATCCAATTTATGTTCTCTCCTCAAAAGCTCTTCAAGAACTTAATTAAATTCATAATTAAGTCCACTTAAAAACATATAAACTCTTTGTTGAGCCATGTATGAGGATTCATGCACAACGTCATCAATAATATAAAGATAATGCGTGAGGTGTTGATCCACCTCATCTAGTCATCCTACAAGTTCATTGTAGTAGGCTGAAAGATGTCTTCCATTTTTTTCGCCCAAAAACATAGGCGATGAAGTTCAAATATCCGAGTTTCATCTGATTCATCATAATAGGTCTTGTACAAGGCATCCCAAATTGCCTTGGTTGTGGGCAATCATAGATACCGATTTCTCAATCCGGGGGACATGTTTTCAACAAGCCAACACTTCACTTTTTTATTGTCAGTGTCCCACGATATGTATTCAGCTGAGGAGATTGCAGGTGCATCTTTAGTGAGATTTCAAGCTTATTATGCCCTTCAATTCGAATCTTCATGAGAGGAGCGCAACTAGAATTGTTGGATTCCGTTTAGAGGTGGCCGATATGAAAAGCAGAGTTGGATGGTGTTGTGGAAGTGTAGATGACTATGGATGGGTTGTCCAACTGCTTCTCCATTGTTGTTGATGATTGCTCTTTCATTGTTCAAGTTCTCAAGATCGTTTATCTCTTCAAATTTCAGGTTACATGTGCAGTGGAAAAATTTTGTGGCGGTAATTTATAGTTTTTCAATTCAATTTAGGGCTTTCAAAATCCAGGATTTCGGCTTTGATGCAAAGTAGAACAGTATTTCAGAGAGAATTCAAAATGATTTCATTCATCCCAATTTTGGGGTTAATATAACTTTACAGGTGGTTTCTTAATAGAAAAAAGATATCTATACAATCATTTCATATCTACAACAATTAATTCTAATTACAAAATGAATATAATTGTGGTACAACACGTTACCAAATTATATATGGATTGTAAGGTCAATGCTTCTTTGAGCCATGGGGTTGTAGTCTTGTAGATAAAAATCTATTTCCTAATAGAATTGGGAGACTAATAGATGTTTTACTCCCCATGTCAAAACAGGAATAGGAAACATAGTACAGTATAGCTAGCCTTTGCTTCACTAATCTCTTGCCCAAAAAATTGTAGCAACGAGTATGTCAAAATACAGATTTGAATGTCGTACGCTAGTCGAGTGGATAAAGAGAGGCTCAATATGTCAAAGACTCAAAGTACATCAAACGATTACACGGCCACTCTCCGACGGAGACTGACGTGCTTCGGAAGTTCAGATCCAATTTATTTATATCTAAAGGCTAGCCACCGGTCCCACGTCGAGATTGATCCCCATGACGAGCCACCTCGAGTTCGACTTACCAACACGGCAACACATCATCGTATTTGGGAAAATGTCCTCTGCTTGTTTAATTGCTCGAGCTTCTCTTCAAAGATGAAGACTACAAGGAACAGGATCACAAGGTTCTGAAAAGCATGCATGTTGCAGAAGAGGGGCATCTATCGATAGTTGACAAAACATTGAACAAGATAATTCTGATGCCTATGAACAGAAAGTGCTTATGAATTACAACTTACATATGAACATGCCCAGGTCAATCGAAAACTCGTAATGATGGCTGACATGTTAACTGATTTATGTCACACATTCTGTATTCCCCACACAAATTGGGGACCTGGGATTACTAAATTACAACAGAAACTACTACAACACATACACAATCATCTTGATTTGTTTTCAGATTTGCCAATAAACCACAAAGACAGTCTGATCCCAAGTAGGTACAACACTATGTAGACGTCTACATCTGACAAATACAATCACAGCATACGAATGTGAGTAGCAGGTAAAAAGCTGGTGCATTCATGTTCTGATTGTTGTGGTGTGTTGTTAATCGATCCAGAACCACTAGAACTCAAAGAAACCGCGACACTATCAACTGTCATTGTCTCCTCGGAAGTTTTCTTAAACTTAGAAAAGAGGTAAAGCACCGAAACCTCCTTATTCCTGGGCTGCATTACACTGCCCACAGAATTGCAATCACTCGAACTAGTTGTCACAGCCTGCTCCTGGTGGGAGCTTGAAGTTGCAGCAGAAGAAGCACATTCAAACTCTACGCTCATTGGTTCCATATCCATTACCTCATTATCAGAGCACGGAGTTGGATTCCGCTGCGAACCCAATTTCAGCTTCATAAGTGTAGCCTCTGCATCAAAGAAAAACGAAAAGTCAATGACAAGTTGACAACTACAGTCTCAAATCTCAATTGCACGCACTATCTTTATACATCACGATACCCACAAACCATTCAAATCTGGGCGTTGACTATTTGAAGATGCCCAATTGACCATTGGGACATTTTATCAAACAGGTGGTGGGCAAAACTAATTGCAGGGAAAGTAGACACACCCAGATCAAAATTCAAAGGGGAAATTGAAAGACGTGAGTTGATTACCGTAGATGGAGAGAGAATCGTCCTTGAAGATCTTGGAAGGCGGTCTCTCCAAGCTCTCCGCCGGACACGAGGACGCTCTTACTCGTCCGAACATAGCCGCGCGCGGATCCGATTCGATTTTCACTCTCTCACTTTTGTCTTTCTTTCTCACTGTGTGAGCGCAGAGAGAGAGAGAGAGAGAGAGAGAGAGAGAGAGAGAGAGAGATCTGAATCCTCTTCTTTAGACTAGGGCTAAAAGAATAACTGCGCGCCAAAGACTGAAAGCGAGGGCGGGAAACGTGCTTGGAACTCTTCCCATTTTGGGCTCCCGCCATCATTGGCCCAATTCTAGCTGGACACCTTTCATTTGGCCCAATTCGTCGATGGAGGCTGTACTGGGCTCTCTCTTTTTTTAATATTTTATGGAACACCTATAACCACAAACCACAAGTTTGCCGCCGTTTGTTTGTTTGTTGTTATGTTTCAGTCTAGCGCACCTTTATCGGATTTGTCTTCGGCAGAGAATGTATGCGGCTTTTGAAATTGGAAGACCTCTGCCGACGAGTTTTTTGAGTTTGTGTTGGGCAATGAGTATAGAACTTTCTTCAAGAGAATAAGAATGACCATAGATCTTCAGTCTTTTCCACTCATCCTCATCTCTGATAATGCTATGGATTTTTTTCTTTTCTTAATACAGAATTTACTACAACTGGTTGATTATATTTTTCAATCATCATGAATAGTTTCAACCATGATCAATATGATCAATTTCTCCAGATTAACCTCCACAAGCCGCCTCTTCTAGCCTTCCTATCTTGACCTGGGTGCAAGAAAGAAGACACTACATAAGAGACTTGCAGCTCGAGCCGTATTCAGAGGTTTATGTGGAAATCAACACAGGGATACACATTTTCCTATATTTTTATTTGGTGTAGGAATTTGGAAAGCACGAAACAAAGCTTCTTCTGCAATGGGTCTCCATTGTTCTGCACACGAGTAGTTGATTCCCAGTCCAACACTAAGCCCTCTAAGCAGGTGCACTGTTCGAAGTACAGAAAACAACTCCTCTGGAAAAGCCTATCAGAGCACCCAATTGGTTTTGGGACAAAGTGTATTGTGGGAACA
Source organism: Geum urbanum (assembly GCA_946800695.1). NCBI lineage: Eukaryota > Viridiplantae > Streptophyta > Magnoliopsida > Rosales > Rosaceae > Geum > Geum urbanum. Next base: position 40,522,974 of record OX327013.1, on the reverse strand, counting down.
GAGCCATAACAGTAACCAATGAGGTTTCCTTTTATGGCTCACAATACACTGTTATGGCTCTGTTCCCAAAATGAAGCAACCAATGAGGTTTCCTTTTACCAACTCCTCTGTTAGTTGATTTCCAGTGAATGCATATACTAATTTGTTCCTTTGTACAGGGAGCTTGGCATCGAAACCTTAAGTAAGTGTGAAAATGAAGAGAAGGAAATGTTAAAGTTGGCAGAAACAATGTTTGACACAAAATTACCCCCTGGAGTGACAATGTTGCAGCCTTTTCTGAGGAATCGTCTATCAAAAAGATAGCCCTTCAGGTACACTTACTTCATGGATGTCGGATTATCAACTACATTAGGATTATCCACTAGTAAAGACATTAGTCTTTTCCAATCACCCTTCTGAGCCGTTAATATCTTTTGGGACAAAGTGTATTGTGGGAACAGAGCCATAACAGTAAAAGGAAACCTCATTGGTTGCTCACTTACATCTGAACCTTTACAGATTAGAATATTTCCTGGGTGGGGATCTGCATGGAAGAAACCAGTCTTCAGAATCATTTGTCCACGCTAGTGTCAAACTTTGAAGGATTTTCCTGCATTTTCAAGGAAATCTGATCAATCAAATGCTCCATCCATTTTGGAAGAAGAAACATATGAGAAATTTGCTGTGAGTTAGACTAGAGATTCTTTCTCCTAAATAATCATCATGAATAAAAAAATACAGAGCTCAAAAACTAGAATTAATCCAAAAAATTCAAGGTTTTGAACTCTGTAAAGATGCTCTCTCAGCTTAAAGTTGGTCAAGTCCATAACCTAGCAACTTTAGCAAATGAATGGGATAGATTACACCAGCAACAAAATAGACAGAATATTAAGGGAGCAGACTCGATGTACTGAGGAGTCACCCAGCAAGGTGGTTCTCTCATACACGAAAGAAAACACTTTCTCACAACACTGAATATGTCATTAGCTGGCTCCCAAAAAAATAGTAAAGTAAACAAACATAAACTTTTTATTCAAATTATGTGGCATCTACAAAACACATGTATGTATAACAACTTAACAAGGAAATGCACAATTGCATACTACATGTACAGACTAGAAGCTTACTGCTTTGCAGCGACTGCAATCTTACCACCAGGATTTATTCCCCTTTTTGCAATTTCATCACCAAGATTCAGGATTGGTATTCCATCGATATATTCCATTACTAAGACTCTCCTAACAAACAAAAAAGGACCATGATTATTGAAAGCTCCGGAAAAAATTACAAATGAATATTCCCAAGATTCAGGATTGGTATTCCATCGCAGTTACTAGATAAATGTTTCAAATGAATTACTAGACGAATTTATTGGGCAAGTTCTAACTACATGAAAACAGAGATATAAGGTGTTAAATACCTAGTGACTAGATCTCGTATCAGTCGAGGAACCACAACAGGACTCCTTTTCTAACTCATACAAAAAATTCCGAATTCTTTCCATAGCACTAGCCTCCCTCCTGAAGTCAAATTCATATCCAATCTGGAATTGAAAAGAAAAGGAAAAGAAAAAGGACAAAAGTTTGTTAATATCGTGATAGACTGATTTTATTTCTGATTGTAATAAAATATTTCAATAATTTGTACATAAAAGGATAAGTTATATATGCATGATTATATACACCACCCACCCCAACCCCTGATGAAAATGACAATCGAACCCGTGATCTCCGGTGTTGACTACACTAGATAGCCAACAGCAAGCTCACCAAAAAAGGAGCTGAAAATGAACTATGCTGAAGCAGATATAGATTGACACAATAGTATTTACTGAGAAAGAGCTATGCTTTATAAATAATTGAGCAGGCATTTATTGGATAGACAATTTCAATGACCCTTTGGGAATCATAATAGCTGCATCGTATACCTTTGTTAGACCAAAATTAGCACCACACCCCTCAATATATTCAGCATGCAGTAAAGCTCAATCTTAGAAACCCATGGAGAAAGAAAGGATACTACTAATCTGCAAGGGACTGATGATTAAAAAATGTGCACCCGTGTCTCCATTTCCTTGGTTACAGAGAATAGATCAAATTTGGCATCTGTCTTCTGTATGTACAAAGCGAAAGCTTGCAAGTTGCGGATATCTGTCATCATTAAATCCTGGACTCCAGGATGTTGCACCTATTATGAATCACAAGAAATTAGAACTTTCAAGAAAACATAGAAGCCAAATAATTTTTAAGGTTCTCTCACCTTGACAACAATATCACTCTTATCACCTCTCAATCTTGCTTGGTGGACCTAGGTAGAGCAAATATCACAGATCAGTTACAAATTTATATGCTTTCATAAGCACTGTATCCCCAATTCCAGAATGATTCCCTCCCATTCAGAACCATTAAAGACCTTTAAAGCATTCTGAAGGAGGGCCTAATTAGTCTTTTATGGTAATATCTTTCATTAGTTACTAAATCACTAATGTTTCAAATGCATTACTCAGGAATACCTCCGCAATTGAAGCAGAGCCAATAGGATCCACACCGAATCTCTCAAACACTTGTCCAAACACATATGCCAAATATATATGTTATAGCGGAAGCAAATAAATGTAAGAACAAACACAGATTTAACGTGGTTCACTAACGTGAGTTAGCTACATCCACGGCAGAAGGAGAACAGATTACTTTATCTTGGAGAACCAGATTACAAAGTATATCACACTAGGTTAAGCCTAACCTAGAATTACAGAATACCTAATCTCTCTACCACACTAGATTAAGCCTAATCTACAGGATAGAACCAGATATCACACACACCTCTTATGGCTGATACCCTTGTATATATATAGCCAACAGAGTCCTGAATATCAGAGGAATCTCAGACACACACGTCTGAGGAAACCTAAACCAGAATGATTAAGGAAACCCAATTCCTTAATGCCTGAGGAATCCTAGTCCTAACGAAATCCTGAGTATCAGTCCTGCTCGCCAAGGACTTCTAACTCTCCTCGCTAAAGACTTCCTCGCCAGAGACTTTCGCCAAAGTCAACGCTCGCCAAAGACTCTCTCGCTAGAGATTCTTCCTTGCTCGCGTACCTCACGTATGCCAACGTACCACGCGTATGACAACGCGCCTCGCGTACGCCGACGCGACTCAAGATTCAAGGCATAGACTAACAAATCTCCACCTTGACTTGAATTCTCTCCCAAGTAATCAGATGTACCCGAAGTACCAGACTCTCCTCTGCCCCCCAAATGTCGTTCCTCCAAGAAACGAACCCAGATGTTCCCTTCTCCCAGAGAAGGACCCAGACGTTGCCTTCTCCCAGAGAAGCAACCCAGGTGTTGCCCCCAACGGGCAACTAACAACTTCTGACATTCAGCAAGTCCAAGCAATGTTGGAACTTGCTATGCGAAACCGGCTTTGTGAACATGTCTGCTGGATTATCTGCAGTACCCACCTTGTTCACCCTGATCCGCTTCTCATTCCTTAGAAAATGATACCTGACATCGATGTATTTAGTCCTCTCATGATGAACTTGATCCTTGGCCAAACAGATTGCACTCAGACTATCGCAATACACTATAGCCTGATCGAGATGTAAACCCAAGTCACTAACCAGTCCTTTCAACCAGATTCCCTCATTGGCTGCCTCTGTCAATGCCATATACTCTGCTTCAGTTGTAGACAAAGTCACTGAATGCTGCAAAGTAGCTTTCCAACTAACAACTGACCCACCAAGAGTGAAAACATAACCAGTCATAGATCTTCTCGTGTCAACATCCCCAGCATAATCTGAATCTGACTAACCAATTACTAAACACCCTGTATCACCTCCATAAATGAGACCAACGTCAGACGTACCTCTAAGGTAACGAAAAATCCTCTTCACAGCTTGCCAATGCTCCTTTCCAGGCTCACCCATAAACCTACTGACAACACTGACAGCATGTGCAAGATCCGGTCTAGTGCAGACCATAGCATACATCAAGCTTCCTACTGCACTACCATAGGGAACTCGAGACATGTACTCCTTCTCCTGAGCTCATTTAGGTGCAAATGCAGTGGACAAATGAATGTTTGCTGCACTTGGAGTATCTAAGGATTTTGCTGTAGACATGCCAAATCTTGACAATATCTTCTGACAATATCTTTATATTGACTGTTTTAGTCCATATAAAGATTTCTTCAACTTACAAACAAAATCTTCCTTTCCAGGAACTTGGAAACCCTCTGGCTGAGTCATGTATATCTCCTCCTCCAACTCTCCATGCAGAACAGCTGTTTTCACATCTAGTTGCTCAAGTTCCAGATCCTGATGTGCAACTAAGGCTAGTAGCACCCTGATAGATGTATGTCTGACCACAGGCGAGAAAATCTCATTGTAGTCTACACCTTCTTCCTGATGAAACCCTCTTGCAACTACCCGAGCTTTATACTTGAACCCCTCAGCAGGCGACATCCCTTCCTTCTTCTTGAAAATCCATTTACAAGTGATAACCTCTCTCTTCTGAGGTCGCTTGGCCAAATACCAAGTCTGATTCTTGTGAAGTGATTCCATCTCGTCTCCCATTGCAGCAAGCCATTGGGCAGACTCAGTACATGTAACTGCTTCCTTGTAGGTGGATGGCTCGCGAGGATCCACCTCTTCAGCAACCTGAAATGCATAAGCCACCATGTCCTCAAAACTATACCTCGTAGGTGGTTTTCCGAAGTTTGCTCTTCTAACCCGATTAAGAGACAAACCATGCTGGTTATCTACTAGTGGCTCTGATTCTGAATGTGAGTGTTGATCTTCATGCTGTGGTTCATTCTCATCTTGCTGCTCCACCTGTTTCTCAACACTACCATTCTCTGATACAACTATGGACTTCACCGTAGGATTAAACATAGAATTTTCATCAAAGACTACATTCCTACTAAGAATAACCCTCCTCTCAGATGGAGACCAGATCCTATATCCTTTAAGTCCATCTCCATAGCCTACAAATACTCCCCTTCTAGCTCTTGGTTCAAGTTTACCCTCACTTACATGATAATAGACAGTGCAGCCAAAAGCCCTCAGATTTGAGTAATCAGCAGACTTTCCAGACCACATCTCAAGATGGGTCTTGAGATGTATACCAGTGTGAGGTCCACGATTTATCAGATAGCAAGCTGTACTCACAACTTCTGCCCAGAACCTCTTCTCTAGTCCAGCATTAGAGAGCATGCACCTTGCCCTCTCCAGAAGTGTCTGATTCATTCGTTCTGCCACACCATTCTGCTGTGGTGTGTCCCTGACTATATGATGCCTAGCAATCCCTACATTCATGCAGAACTCATTAAAATCAGAACAGCAGAATTCCAGACCATTATCTGTTCTTAGCCTCTTGATCTTCTTCCCAGTTTGATTTTCAACCAACGCCTTCCACTACTTGAAGTTCTTAAAAACGTCACTTTTATGCTTTATCATAATCACCCAAGTCATTCTTGAGAAATCATCAATCATCGACACAAAATATCTGTGACCTCCTAAAGACTCAACGCGAGACGGACCCCAACAGTCTAAATGGATGTAATCAAGTGTGCCTTTTGTCTTGTGAATTACTTTAGGAAACTTACTGCGATGCAATTTCCCAAACACACAATGTTCACAAAATCCAAAGTCCTTTACCTTGTGGCCACCAAGAAGATCTTCTTTAGCCAGAACTTGCATCCCTCGTGCACTCATATGACCGAGTCTTATGTGCCATAGCTTGGTTATATCCTCCTTGTGAACTTCTGACGATGCAACAGCAACAGAACCTGACAGCGTAGAACCTTGTAGGATATACAAAGTTCCCCACTTGACACCTTTCAGAACCTCATCTGAACCCTTGTAGACACGCAAGATCCCGCCTTCTCCTTTGAAACTAAACCCCTTCTTGTCCAAATGACTCAGAGATATCAGATTCTTAGTCATGCGAGGAACATGCCTAACTTCGTTCAATGTACAGAATTTACCATCATGTGTCCGTAACTTAACTGAGCCCATTCCAACCACCTCGCAAGCAACACTATTGGCCATTGTCACATTGCCTCCATTTACCTGCTCGTAGGTTGCGAACCACTCCCTGTACGGACATATATGATAAGACGCCCCGGAATCTAGAACCCACACATCATCGCGATGTGCATGTTCATCAGCAACTAGAGCCGTATCCTCTTCTGAATTGGTGTCATCTTCTGCTACAGCAACGGTCCCTGATGGTTTTCTTCTGCTGCTTCCACTTCGGACATTCCCTTCTCCAATGTCCCTTTTCTTTACAATAGTTACAGACATCGTTGGATTTAGGACCCTTGAAACTTGGCTTCTTGAATTTCTTCTTATCCTTGTTTCCATGTCCTTTACTTCCACTGACTACTAACCCAGCAGCCTGACTGTCTGAACTTGTACCAGTTGCCTTATGGCGCAACTCTCTGGTATAAAGAGACGATCTTACCTCCTCAAGAGTCACCGTATCCCTTCCAACAATAAAGGATTGCACAAAATTCTCGTATGATAACGGTAACGATACCAACAGAATTAGGGAAGCATCCTCATCCTCGATCTTAACATCGATATTACGCAATTCTAACAGAATTGTGTTCAGCTGATCCAAGTGATCTCTCAGTGGTGCACCCTCTTGCATACGCAGACCAAATAGACGTTGCTTCAGAAGCAACTTGTTGGTTAAAGACTTCGTCATGTATAGACTCTCAAGCTTCAACCACAAACCAGATGCAGATTCCTCTTCTGCAACCTCGGTGATGATATCATCTGCAAGACACAACATGATAGTCGAGTGTGCCTTCTCCTCCAAACTGGCCATCTCAGCGGACTCGGGACGCACTGCCTTCTTTATCAGCGGCGCCCACAACCCTTGTTGCTTTAACAAGGCACGCATCTTGATCTGCCATAAACTGAAACTGTTCCTCCCCGTGAATTTGTCGATCTTCACATTCACTCCAGACATCCTGAGCCGATGCTCTGATACCAGTTTGTTATAGCGGAAGCGAATAAATGTAAGAACAAACACAGATTTAACGTGGTTCACTAACGTGAGTTAGCTATATCCACGGCAGAAGGAGAACATATTACTTTATCTTGGAGAACCAGATTACAAAGTATATCACACTAGGTTAAGCCTAACCTAGGATTACAGAATACCTAATCTCTCTACCACACTAGATTAAGCCTAATCTACAGGATAGAACCAGATATCACACACACCTCTTATGGCTGATACCCTTGTATATATATAGCCAACAGAGTCCTGAATATCAGAGGAATCCCAGACACACACGTCTGAGGAAACCTAAACCAGAATGATTAAGGAAACCCAATTCCTTAATGCCTGAGGAATCCTAGTCCTAACGAAATCCTGAGTATCAGTCCTGCTCGCCAAGGACTTCTAACTCTCCTCGCCAAAGACTTCCTCGCCAGAGACTTTCGCCAAAGTCAACGCTCGCCAAAGACTCTCTCGCCAGAGATTCTTCTTTGCTCGCGTACCTCACGTATGCCAACGTGCCACGCGTATGCCAACGCGCATCGCGTACGCCGACGTGACTCAAGATTCAAGGCATAGACTAACAATATAATTGATTGCTCTATTCATGAAGTAGAAAACGACTTCAAACGTAAGTTTAGCATGGCTCTTAAAATACAATATCATACTTCCTGCTATTAAATTATAATCCTCAAATAATACGTACATGTCACCAATATTTTTTTTTAAGAAAAAAAATTTCAACGAGTGGAAATCAATTTTATAGTGGCCGGATTGAACTCTTGATCTCACAACTTACAAGGCTTACGAGAGTAATATATGTCACCAGCGATAAAACTAGAATTTTCAGTCAAGGGGACCAACAAAAATGTGATGAAAAAAAGACAACATCATTAATAAATTGAATTTTCATGATATATTTAAACCTTGAGAGATGATTTTAGACCTCAATGGAGTCATGAGATGTATGTCTCAAACTCTACGTGGCATGTTTTAGTTGTCCACATAATTAGTATTATGACACCTCAACTTCATCAAAAGACAATCATATCCTTTATATCTAACGACTATTAATTTTTCATATGTAAAAGTTTAAAAATTATCAATAACAACTCCTTATATAACATGATTGTAAAAGAAAAATAATTAATTTTGTATAAAAAAAAGAAAATTAATTAATGTTCATTAAAACAAAAAGGTTAATGTTGATTTAATTACACATTAATTGTGTTAAAAAAAAGGAAATTAGTTAATATTCATCAAAACTTTAGTGACAAAAATTCTTCTTCTTTCTTCTTCTACGATTCTTCTTCTTCTCACTATGATTTTTAGGGTTTTGGAATATGTAGAATGAAAACTTTTACAAGAACTTGGTAATATCTCACATATGTTGCAAATGAGATCAACTAGAAACAAAGAAGGTACGTACACACGGAAAACTTAGTGCCAAAGTTGATCTTACATCAAAGAAAATGGTTAACATTGACGTTCGACAAATTTGAATGTTTTATGTTTTCTTGGATTTTTCAATTTAATGTCGTTAGGTTTTGTTTTCAATTAATAATATATAAATTTAATTAAACTACTACGAATAGCCGGAAACTTCTCTAGAATGCGCTTGCGGTCATATTCAACAGAGGTGATACACAATAGTTCTTTTTAATTCTCACAATATGTTTCTAAGTGAAAACCGTTAGCGTAAATATCCTTGAAACTAAGCAAGGTTTGATTGGCCTTCGACGCGTATAAGGCATCAGTGATATATAATTTTGTACCACGAGATAGCAAAAACTCTACTGAACCATGCCCTTGTATAACGGGCGCTGCACCAATCATGGTAGTCACTGAGGATTTCTATGGAAAAAGATCCACAAATAGTTGCATATTCCTCATAAAGGTATGGATAGTACCACTATCTGTAGGACTCTCAATCTCACCTTAAAACTTTTACAAAATCAATGTAAATAAGTAAGTCTTTGTATTAAAGACCAGACGTACACTTTAAGTAGGCACTTAAATATTTGAATAAAAGTGTGACCCTTGTTGAGTGCTGATATGGTATGACATAAACTGATGTAAAACTACATCTGGTATTGAAATCCAGGTTGGTTAAAAAAAATTCATCCTTTTCCAATAAAATCGATGTAAAACACATCTAAAAACACTACATCTGGGTACATACTTTGACGGGTCGAGAAACACCCTCGATGGGTCGAAGAAAACCCAAAATAGGATGTCAATTTTTTGATATCATTTTTTTGACGGGTCGAAGCCAAAGCCCGACGGGCCAAAATTGTGTCCGGGAGTACATCTTCGATGGGTAGAAGAAGAAAAAAACCAAAAACGATATCGATTTTTTGATATCTATTTTCGACGGGTCGAGGATTCATTTCGACGGTTCAAAAATGAACACTTTTCGAGACAGAAGCTTGTCCTCGAAAGGTAGAGGGAAACTTCAACGGGTCGAAGGGACATCAAAATTGATCAAGTACTGATGAGCAAGGATGCCCATGGATCTTGGGAAGGTGTTCAACGACCTTTCAATCATGTAATTCTCGAACTTCTCCACCCCACAGAAACTCTATTCCGACTGCACATCTAACATCGCTTGATTGTAATCTTGGATCTTTGGAAAATTCAGAAGTCTATGATTTTTCCATCTCGTAGTCAACTTAGGAAGCTGTGCATCATGCACATTATTAAAGTGTTACTTCAGAACATCCCACAATTCCAGGGGAACAATCTTTTTTAAATACTGCTTCTTGAGAGTTGGATGAATATGATGCCTCAAAAATATGAGGACTTGAGCTTTTGATTCATCTAAGGGTAGAAGAAAATTTTGTCCAGGCCCAGAGGGTTTGATGGTGCTGGTAAGTCTATTTCCGATGAATGTATTTTTCATATCAAAGACCTAACATTGGTATTCCTTTCCTTGAAGATCAAGGATGTCGAATTCTGGCCTCACTGGCTCATTCGAACTCATCTACAAAAACACAAAGAGATGTTGATTAGTATCGATCGAAAACTACGATCACTAATATCAAGTTTCAATAAATAAGAACGTGATATATGATGTATGGTCACAAAATCGATTATAAACAATGGTTCAAAAATCACACCCAGCAACCGTGAATAACCATCACATAGTATCAATTTTTCTTTTCTTTTCTTTTATAAAATGTGACTCCCCCAGGACCGTCACTTATACTCTATGGATATAGGTCCATAGGAACTAGGGTACAAATATATACATAATATCACAATAATCAACAATCCTAGATCTAGGGTTTTGTCGAAATTAAGTTTTAGTTCTAGATCTATAGATTGATGGTTTAGAAAAGTTTACCTCGATTAGTATTGTGATCGGTATGACCGGTACAAAATTGGACGATGTAAAACAATTCTTCGGGAGTCGAGCAATTTTGACGAAGTAGGAAGATTTGGTGGAGCAGGAAGGATCACCGTGCAAGGGAGGAGCCGGCAACGGTGCTAGGTTGTTTTGAGAGGGTAGATTTTTTTTTTCTACTATCAACTCAGATCATGCTGATAACGTGTTGAAGTAGAATAATATGATAATTGAAAACTTTGTCTTGTTCATTGATAGAATGTCTTGTATATAGGCTGATACAATCTGTTACAATAACTATCCCTATAAAACTGGAATTCTCTGAATCTCTACATACTCTAATCTGTATCTAAATAAGACACGACACACACCAGGAATTACAGATAATAAATCTCCTTAAACACCTCTAAAATTTAATGCTTTCATATATTTTCTTTCTCTCTCTTCATATTTTCTCCATATTTGACATTCTCTTTCATCAAATCTAATACATCTTATGGCTTAATTAAATAAAAACTTAATAAAAATATAATTTATGTTAGATGGAATCATTAAATTATAGAGAAAATTATTAACGTTGAGAGAACTATATAGAGGAGTTGTTGAAGCTGTGATAGATTTATTTTAAAGATTTTGTATTTTCTTCTTCTGTAATAAATAATTTTTACAAAAATTATTAGACATGTTCTTAATACTTAAACATATATCCCGACGAGCTTCATTCAATAATGGAAAGCATGTTAGATATTTACAAACTTCCGTTAAGTGGCTCGGTTGTCATGCTTTATAATTATCTAAAATTTATCTAACATGTTGACTCATACAGACATCATACATGTTGTGTTGTTGTGTTGTTGTATACTGCAATTGACATAAAGATTTAAAGTAATCGATTTAGGGAGCTAGGAATTGGATACATAATCGATTTAGGGAGCTAAGCAGCTAGCCACGGCTCTAATAGCATCTTCAATAATTTATGTAAAAAAAATTATAATAAAGTATCAAAATCAAAAAAAATTTATAAAAATTAACCTTCAACTCTAACAAATTCTCTATTTTATTCTCTATAATTTATTATTTTTTTCATAATTTAATGAATCAATCCTTCTTTTAATTAAAATAATATGTTTATTTGTGTTTTCAATAAAGAGAGAATGATCAAGAAGAGAAAAGAAGGAGAGAGAAGAGAGATTATTATGAACTTTGAATGCTAAGAGAATCTCCAACAGCTTCTTTATAATTTTTTTATTATAAGAATGCAAAAGCCGAAATCTCTATAAAAATATGCTCCCAACTCCAACAGCTTCTCTATCATTTTCTCTATTCTTTAATGATTCTCTTCATAATTTAATGAATCCTATAAAATTCATATTGATTCAAGTTTATTATGTAGGAAAAAGAGAGCAAATCTTCAACAGTTTCTTAATAATTTCTTTATTATAGGAATGCAAAAGCCAAAATCTCTATAAAAATATGCCCCCAACTCCAACAGTTTCTCTATCATTTTCTCTATTATTTAATGATTCTCTTCATAATTTAATAAATCTTATAAAATTCATATTGATTCAAGTTATTATTTAGGAAAAAGAGAGCAAAAGAAGAGAGAGAAGGTGCGTGAAGTGTGAGAGAAAATCATAAAGATTATAATGCAAGCATTAAATTATAGAGAGTTTTAGAGAAGTTTAGAGTTTTTTTGTTTTTCTATAGATATAGAGTTTCTTGTTTTCGTTCTACCACTTTATCTAAAGTATAGAATGATTTAGAGTATCTATTTGAGCAAAAAAACACCCCAATTTTCTTTAAAATGGCTAAATTTTCTATTTTGAAGTTGCTGCTGGAGATGCTCTAAGCATTGAAGTTTAGAGATTTTTCATAGTTTTAGAGTTCTTAGTATTTTTTTATAGATAAGAAGTTTTTGTTTCTCTCTCCATTCACTTTTTCTATTATAAATAATGGTTTAGAGTCGTTGGAGCAAATAGTAGATCATTTTCTTCAAAAATAATGAAAATTTCTATTATAAGGAAGCTATTGGAGATGCTCTAAGAGTAGATTCAGTCATGTCCAAGTCCATATATAGCCTTTGCTCCATTAGGCAGTGCCCAATCAAACCTGTTCACCAAATTCACCAAAGCAATCTCAGTAACGGCCATGGCAAACTGTATTCCCGGGCACCGTCTTCTGGCTCCAAATGGGATCAATCGGAAATCATTTCCTTTGTAATCTAAGCCGCTCTCAACCAAGAACATTTCTGGATCATACTCTTCTGGATTCTCGTATAATATAGGGTCTCTACCTATTTGCCATGCATTGACTATAACTAGCGTATTGGCTTTGATGTCGTAACCCTTAACTTTCACATCTCGAGTTGCTTTCTTGGCATGATCGAGTAAGGGAACAGGAGGGTGTAGGCGAAGAGTTTCCTTCATCACTGCTTGCAATAATGCATGCCAACTAAATCATCCTCGGTTATCACGTACTGTTTTGTTTCCAACTTTTGCCCTAATCTCATTTCCCAATTTTTCCAAGACCTGCGGATGCCTTAGAAGTTCGAACATTGCCCAATCTAGGATTGTATATGTATCCGTGCCAGCAGCAAACATATCCTGAATGCAGAAAAATGACCAAGTTTATGTACGTTATTGATTCAATCATATGAAAATGAAAAACTTTAAGAAATATTTAGAGACCTAAATGGATCGTTAATTACCAAGATTAGAGCCTTTATGATAACTCTTTCAATAGGAAGACCAGCCATGTTCTCTTTTTGAATCCAAAGCAAGATGTCCACAATTCAAAGTCCTTATGTCCCTCAGGATGATCATGATCATCGTTCCCATGCTTTGAGCTATGATCTACATGCTCCTGAACAACCCCATCCAAAAACTCATCGAACCTTTTAGCTACCTTACCTAGTTTGGCAGCCAAACCATTAACGTACACTGCTCAACGTACCAAGAAAGTCATGGAACATAGTCCCCAATGTTCACACGTCCCAACAGCTCCATAAACTCCCCCAAAAGCTCATCAAATATCGTCCCACATGTTTAGGCCTGAAATAAATATTTCATATTTAGTTTGAATGACTTAAGTCTTGGCGAGCGGCCCATATTTTATAAGAGCTTGGCGAGCGGCCAAGTGTGAGAGATAGAGTTCGATTAGAACTATAATTCATGAATTATCTAATTCCATGCGGTTTGGACGGCTATCATACATTTTCTGTTTCAAATAGGTTTCTTTTATTAAAAAGAGTTGTGATAGCATTGAAGTTCTATAAGAATGAAAACTCGTATGCTGGTGTCAGAGTTATATTGAGATTCAAAGAGCAAAAGAAGTTCAAAGTAATTGAAAGACTACTGAGCATTATATAAGGAAAGTAAGAGATTTGTGGAAAAGGTCCCCGATCAAATACATACATTTGCTATACGCAAGTACACCTAGACAAATATTTCGTCAAGAGATTCTATCTTCTTTGCAACCAGCAGATCAAAGTGCTTGTCACCTATCGAGTGAGAGTATTGCGATCAGAATGAAGCAATTGCGACTAGACGATTGAAGGGCTTGTCACCTACTCGAGTGAGAGTTTGGATATCCAAAGGAAGCAGTGTTCTCAATACACCGTCAGAGAGATTGCTCTGCTCTGATAAGGGAGTGTGAGGTATCGATTTCGAAAGCTCTGCTAGAGACACATATTAAAAGTCCTAGGTTACTAGGCGAGAAGGACCTATTCAGATAGGGTTGGTGTTTTCCTTGTCTTAATCGCTTATCAAGAAGTCAGGCAGATTTACATTCTATATTCCGTTGAATAACGGTGGCACGCCAGCATACGAAGCTCATACAGGATAAACCGATACCTGTCAAACTATCCGAAGTCCATAAAAAAAACTACTTCACGGAGGGATCTCTCCGCGGAAGATATTTTAGTGTCGAACACCACCTTCCGTACCAAGGCACTTCCTCCCCAAAACTATTCTACAAATCACACCATTCGTAAGCGTCACAAACATTTCCGTTAAGTTGACAACTCTTGAGGATGTCACGGACTCCTCTATCTTCCTCATCATGATTTGTGTCTCCTTTTCTCTAATTAGCACGCAAAGAATGGACCATCTTGCTGCTCAGAAGATGGGAAACGCATATGTTCTTCATCTGCCTCCAGTACTCGCCATACGGTGCCGTTGAGATGTCGTTGTAGTTGTATAGAAGCTTCTCGAAGATAAGGGACTTGGGTCTGTCTGAGAATGCGAGGTCATGAGTTTCATGATCTCGCGGGCGCGCAGTCTCGAAATAGGAAACAATAAGAGACGGGACACTCCCAAAACGAAGGAGCATGATCGGGCCATAGGTTTGAGTCAAGACTTGAAGAGAGCAATGAGGGTGTAACCCTAGTTGGTGAAGGTTTCCGATGATAGGGATCTTTGGTGGAGAAGGTGGTGAGGTTTTTGTGCTACTAGAAGAACATTTGTATAGGTGGAGTGTGAGGAAAATGACTGCTGCAAGTACTAATATCAAGGAATTAAAAGATGCATAAACGGTTTCGATATGCATTTTCTTCTCCTGATATCAATAAGAGCTGAGTGTGTGCTCCTCTTGAGTCTGTCTGTCTCCTATATATATATAGATTTTGAATATAGAGATCAACAAGATTTCACTTGCATTTCGATTCGATATCCATCGATCAATTCAGATTTCAGATATCATGAAAATAGTAGTCCTGGACTCCTGGCTTTGGAGACGTATTACACACACACACACACTCACCTAATTTCAAGACGATATGATTTGGTTCAAATAGTACGTGATCATTGATCTATCATGTCTCTGAAGGTTTTGATGGATGCCCTCAAATCCTATATATTTCATTGCTCGAATGGTTTTGAAACATTTTGATGTCGGAGCGTGAAGCATGCACCACACTGAGCACAGTACATTGATATACTATTCAGTAGACTCCAGCAATTTTAGAGACAGTACGTTTATGGGGAGCATAATTGATGTATGCCATATTTCAATCTTAGGCATACCAACTATTCTGTTAGATCGATGTTCTTCAAAAAAAACTATTCTGCTAGATGTCACGTCGTAATAAGACTAATTAGTCTAATTATAATCTAGTGTGACATTCGATCTGTCCACAAGACGCGCTATATTGACATTTTATATCATGAAATTCATATACGTGATATAGACAAATGCATTTTGTGTTCATAAATTTCTGGGAATATAGCTCATTTAGACGAGCACACCTGATTTTGAAGACGATATGATTTGATCAAATAGTACGTAAGACGAAACAAGGAAGCGATATCACAATATGCACACTACAATACGTTATATGATTTGGTTTATTGTATTGAATGCTCACTACAATATGCACATAGATACAGTAGTATCAATGAAAATTGAAAAGTGATTTGGGCCATTATGGGCCTTGATCAGATGCAAGCATTTGGTGGTAGAAGGAAGCGCGCTTAATGGGCTCGCCCATTGGGTGCCTAGTACTGTACAAGGCTTTGATAGGTCGGACCAAAAGATTTGTAAAGACCTTTTACAGTTTTACGTGCTAGCTCGTCTCTTTTTCCTTCAAATATTGTGACAAAAATAGGAAAGTGATTCACACTCTTTTTTTTTCTATTCTTAATTCTCACACTCTACTCTTCTCTCTCTTCTTTATTTTATTATTTTATTAATTTTTTTTAATTTATTAAAATGACCCTTGAATAAATATGTTAAGAACATAAATACTAAGGATAATTTGGTAAATAAATAATATAATAAAAGGAAGAGAGAAAAAAAAAAGTGTGACAATAAACATGAGAAAATGAGTGTGTGAGAATCACTCTCAAAGTTATTATTGCATGATTTATTTACTCTTGTATTTATCTTCTTTTTGGAATGTCCTCGATCAACAATAATAAACCCTCCATTACCACCAGGGCACCAAACTTACTAAAGACTCAAC
This sequence comes from Geum urbanum, assembly GCA_946800695.1. Classification (NCBI taxonomy): domain Eukaryota; kingdom Viridiplantae; phylum Streptophyta; class Magnoliopsida; order Rosales; family Rosaceae; genus Geum; species Geum urbanum. Next base: position 40,506,674 of record OX327013.1, on the reverse strand, counting down.
GCGCGCATATTATCTTGAGTTGTCACACTACAATAAACATAATCTAACATGATGTGATATCAACGTATTGTATCATAAATCGTGCTTCATGCATTATGCGATGTTGTACTACTAACTTTTTATATCATAAAGTAGGCTTCATGATTAATGTGATGTTGTGTTGTTGCCCTACTTTACGGTTTAGAATTCTCAAACCTTAATTCGACGCAATTACACTAGAGAAAATAAAAGCACACTCAATATTGCAAAGTAGAAAGAGAGAGAGAGAGAGAGAGAGAGAGAGAGAGAGAGAGAGAGAGAGAGAGAGAGAGGTAAAGAGGGCAGAGTGAAAGGTAAAATGAACAAGGGAATTTTGAGCACTTTCTCGTTTTTGTGTAGAGAAACAAGCGTCACTGAAGCCAAAGCATACATATGAACCCTCCACTTCACTCATCTGCTAACTCAGCTCTGCCTTTCTCTGTGCTCTTCCAGCCACAATTCTTCAACCGAAAGATACCATCATTCCCATTCGGAGGAACCCATGTATTGATTTGTACATAGTACTCTTCCATATCTGCGTAAATACAATTTGTACATACGCCCATATGATACAAATTCCTTTACAACAGTGAGTGAGCAAGTCCCAAAACCCAGCAACGATAATCACAAAGAGATGCTTCCTCTGCTTCACATTGATCTCAGAGATGTGCAGCAGAAGGTGGCCACCCAATTGAGGCCTTGGCAACGCTCATTTCAGTTCTTTCTCTCTCATTGTGTTCTTGTATGCATGCGATGGAGTTGATTGGTTTTGTGGGTTTTGTTTGAGTGTGGGCAGGTATTTCAGGTTCGGGTGAGTTTTGTGAAGGATGCCAAGAAACAAGAGGAAATGTGGGAGAGGCAACATGAAGTTGTGGCAGAAAACATATATGCTATGTGATCGGACATGGGTGGTTTCTTCCTTAAGGTAGGTGTGTGTTTTGATGGAGTTTTGTGTCTTTAGCTTTTGTGTTGTTGGATGTGATTTTAGGGGAGGGAATTGGGTAATTGACATTGGGTTTTGGTCTGGTGGGTTGATGTTTGCTGTTGTGAATTGAATAAAACAAACGCAAACAAAGTTGAGTTCTTGTTCTTATACGATGTCATACAATTTGGTTGGCTTGGTGGGATTTTCATCAGGTTGCCCAAATTATTGGGAAGCCAGACTTGGCCCCAGCTGCATGGGTGAAGAGGCTTGTGACACTGTGTGATCATGCTCCTGCAATGCCGTTTGATAATGTTCAACTTATGTTGGAAACTGAGTTGGGTCGAAGTGTCGGTTCCTTTGCAACTCAATTTCAATATATATATTGAATATTTCCCTAACATTGTTTGGGATGCATGTTTTTTTAGATAAACAATAAAATTAATTGGGCTGAAAGATAACAAGGAGAACAATGAGTCATCGACACGATAGAAAAAACTCCCTAGAGTAATCTAAACTATTACATGCTCAGCATCGCATAACCAGACGGCCTAGACGTAGGGAAATGACTAAAAAATTTGGGGGTCCACATCCTATCTAATTATGCACCCCAAACTACAATAATACTGATTGCTCTTCAGGTGTCTGCTCAATGACTGGATGTAGTACCATCTTCTTCTGCGGGGATTCGTACATGGACACCTCAGACACACGGTCACTCGCTGCCTTGTTGTCACCCATCAATGGTGGTGGTGTCTCCTCTTGCGTCCCTCTATTTTTTTCGTCTACAGAAACTGGGACAGCCCTCTTAGATCCCCTAAGAGTTAGCGATGATGCCTAATCTAAGCGATGACTGCTACCTTTAGCCAGGGAAGATGCGCCATCTGCATGCACCGGGGTCGCCACCCGCGGAGATGATCTAACTGTCAGTGACGTAGCTTTGGCCTTGTGCCGCTCGGACCCAACATAAGTACTCGTAGCCTCCAAAACTTTCCCCACACAGCCTTTTGGGCCATAGGGTGTGCCCCAAGCATGCCTGAATGTGGAATACCAACTGAAACTAGAACCAGCAAAAAAAAAATACATGAGTCTAGTGGGTCCCCCTCAAAAGAGGGTTCTCCAGGATGCAAGACAAATATCTCAAACCCTCTACCCAAACCTCTTGCATGATCTCCACGTGTTCGGCATGCATGGCATCGGCCTGTGGCAGTTCTCCCACCGAGGTGCTCGGCACATGTACCATCGTTGGAGGCTGCCCCCATGCATAGGCACCGCCGCCGGTGCCTGAAGCGTCATTGGTGGTGGTTATGTCGCAGGGGTGAAGACCGACCCATTTTCAAATCCCGGAGGCGGCATTGTGGATCTTGCCACCGCCCGCTTAGCCTTTTGCTCTTCTCGAGCCTGCAGCACCACACAACCTACTTCACCATGCACAAACAATCTACAAAGAGGGTAGGACCCTTTTACCTTAGGGTACTCTAAAGCACTCGGCAGTGTACACTCCACGGTGAATTGGATCTTCCGCTTGACCGTCACACCACGGAGGAAATTTAGCAGAACCTTGATCTTCATAATTCAATTGGGAAGCAAATCCCGATCATGCTTGATGTATCTCCCCACAAAGTTACCGATCTGCACCGCCCACTCACTTGTAAGCGCCGCCTTTGGAATGTCATGGGCCACCACCCATGTTTGGGTTACTGCCGCCGGGACCAAGGAGGGATCGGAAAACACATCGAACTCCTCCATCGTCATCGTGAACTCCTTGAAGAACTAAGGACCTCGGGCGGCGCATTGAAAAACAACCAGATCCTCAAACCTGCAAAAGAACCAAGAGTCATCGTGGCGATGGATTACCACTTTTCTTGGTCCAAGAGGGCCGTCGTGCCACAACTGCACCATGGCTGCTTTAAGTGACTGAGATCAGACATTCGGCAAAGCCACCAGCCCGAACAGTCGAAGGAGCAAGGTCAACGACGTCAAGATCATCGTCATCATCATCGAACAAAGCCATAGCCGCCGTGAACCGGGTCGTTACTTCATCTGGTCGTCGTCATCCTCGTCGTTTCAGAGGGATGGATCCGATTTGGATGTTTGGGGATGATATGAAGAGAGATAAGACCTCAAAACAGAGAAGGTAAGAGAGGTTTTGAGAAAAAATACAGAGGTCAGAGCAAGGAGGCACCGCCGCCGCTAGGGTTTGGAAGAAATGGAAAATGGTTATTGGAATAAAAAAAAGGGGAACAACACAGCAACAACTAAACTCTAATCCTTTTGCAAGAAAATAGTTTTGTTTACTCCATTTACAATTTTTTGTTTAATAATACAAGAATGTGAAATGAAATTAAGTTAAATTTACATTTATATCCTTATTTTATATTGATTAATAATTTATACTATTATTAAGGAACAATTATTGATTGAAATTTTTAGTAAAAGTCCTTTGCAATTAGGTTGTGGTTTATATTTGGAAGATATTATAGTCATTAAAAAATTTAATAAAAAAAAGTAAAAAGAAAACAATTTGCCCTAGCCTCCTCTAACATTAATTTTGCCCTCCTCTAACAGTTATTAATTTTATTAATTATGTAAAATTAATAGACTACAAAAAAAAAAGCTAAAATCTAAGAAGCTTCCCCCTCAACTTCCTCTATCCTTATCAATTAAACCCTCTAACTGCTAAAATTATGCCGTTTCCTTTTTTTGTTCTCTTTTTAAGTGTTATAGTAAAACCTCCTTAAATAAATATTCAATAAATTATTAATCTCGCTAAAGTAATATTTTTTTTTGGTCCTGACTCGGGGTCAGCTCATATTACTATTAACTTCGTTAAATGCATAAGATAATGATTTTTTAAAATTTTATTAGGTCTCTAGCTATGAATATATAAAGTAATAATATAATTCATAAAAATTAAATTTTCAGTTCAAAATTTCTATTTTCTCGATCAATTCAGCTATTTCTTGAAGAAAAAAAAAGACTATTGTAACCAGTTTTTTCTTCGTATCTAGACCAAAATAAACTTCGTCTTTGATCTTTTACAATGCGTACACCACATATATATGGTAAATTCTTTTCATTTTATAGCACAACGTTATTCAAGACAATTACTGCCTCAAAATGTCTCATTTGGAGAAACTATCGATCGATATAGTAGAATTGTCTGGATCATGATCATCTTCAACATGCGGATTCTTATCCCTTAAATGATCTCTTAATTATTAGGCGATTCAATCGCTGTATCATTTTCATTAACTATGAAATATCTAAATCTTGATAAATTAATAAATTATTAATTTATCGATAAAATAATAACCTCGTTAAAGTAATAATTTTATCTAATCCTGAAATTATTCATTTATAGAGATTTTAGAATACTTAAAAAAAATTACTAATTTTATGCACACTCATCGAATGTGCCTTTTTATCTAGTATTAATTAGTGTGCGTGAGTAAGTGAATTATGCACATACATATGCATATAATTAAATAATCATTCACAACCAAAAGTTTATTTATTTATTTATTTTTCTAAATTTACGTACTCTAAGCTTTTTGGGTAACTAGAACCAAAAGAATAAACAAAGAAAGATTATTATTATTTTTTTTGGTCATGAAAGAGGTCTAAAAAGACCTAAACACAGCCACAAAGACTAACTTAATCTAGAACAACGTTCCTAACTCTCTGAAAAAAGGAAGAAAGATCATTATTCTATACATAATCTTCAATTACTTCTTTAATTTTTACATACGTTGCTCACAAGTCACAGAAACATACAATAATATAGAAGTCAAGTGAAAGAAAAGCCACACATTTTTTTTATTTTATCATTTTATCCAAACCAATTCACTCGTGAACGGTGAACCACAACATCCTCTCATACATGAAGCACAATTGAAAGACACATATTAGTCAATTATTGACCGACAAGAAAATCAACACGGAGATCATATTTCATGAAGTTACTCTTACTTCAAAGTGGCACTGGATCAATGAACAGTGTTGTAACGCTGTGTTTCATCAGTTTTCCAACATGTGTGAATGCATCTCCCTTTTTGTACAGAAGATCAACCACTCTGGTCAGATTGAGAACACGATCAAGCACAGCCACCGGTATGCCGACGGGTCTCTTCAGAAACTCTTCGTTTATGTCCTTCCACGAATCGGCGATTCGTTTATTGAAGACATCAACCGTCTCTTGCTCTGAGACTCCATATTGCTTCATGTAGCAATCAATACCAGAAGCAACATGCGCCCCCCTCTCTTTCTCAAACTAGATGCAAATAGCCAAGTCAAATGTTAGTTCCAAATTAAACGAAAATGTTCCACTAAGTAATATTCTAGCACATGCACGTACATTCATCTCAATATTACGTACCTTGTGGCCGGCAATGTCATCCATAAGCCTAAAAATGATGTTTGAAGCGCGGAGAATTTTAGGCTCCTCGACCAACCACTCGAATGTTTCTCTTGTTATGTTGTCTCCCATACCTACTAAGGAAACGACTGAAAGCATGGTGTTACCAACAGAGGAAGCCGCAATGCGCATATACTCGTCCATGTTTGGGGTGCATGATTCGTGCAACCATTTGGCTTCAGCAAAGTAGAGTCTGGATTGTCTCTTCATCTGTATATTGATCATATATATGTAAATGTTAAAAACCAATGAAATTAATTAAACTTCATATGTCAAACTATTAATAGGTTAATGCACAGTGAGAGAGTACTTTAATACTAATTAAATAAGCTCAAATTTCATGCATGCATGCTTAATTTGACATACGATTTCTCTTGCGTAGTATGCTCGGTACGATCTTCCTTGGTTTATCAGCTCATGCTCAACTTCATTTAGAACATCTAGAAATATTTGATAAAACGGTTGCATATAGTCTCGCAGTTGATCGATGCAACTCTCATCCAACCTGAAATGTGAAATAATGCGTGTGTTATGCGAAATGTGAATCAGGTAGGTTTGGCAGGATGGAGTAGATGAAACATTTGTTTATTTAATCCCGACCTATCGATTGCTTCAGTTAAGACGACGAGTTCTTCGTATGTACCAAATGCATCATACATATCATCCATTACTGTTACTAACTGAATCAGTTTGGTGAGAACATTTCTCCCGAACACGTATTGGGGTTCATAATATATTCCCACTATCCAAAAGAACAACTCCACGATTCTATCTCGAGCAAATGGCATCCTTCTTGCAAATTCCAGGTCCTTATACCACCTGGTATATATATAATTAACCAAAATTAGCTAGAAATTATAACACATAGTAATGTATACAATATTAATAAAATAAAATATAAGATAGGGAGGCGAAATAAAATATAATAATCTCTTGAATTCACCTTATGATGTCACTCAGCTCCTTTTTGTGTGAGCACTGGACAAGATTGAAATCTAACTTGGCAAGTTTTAGTATATCTTCACTGTGTGATGCTTCATCTTGGTAGATCGACATGTAGCGCCGGGCACCTAACCTCTCCATAGTTTTCAATAGAGGTCTCTGCAAAGCTTCAGTTAGTTGTTCTTTCAACGGAGAGCTTGCATCGGCTAACGCTATTGCCGACTTAAGATGTGTGGTGGTGAAAGCGAGAGCCTCATCAAGTAACTCATCTCCATGCACCCTCAGATGGGCGGCCTCATAAAAACTTAGCATGCCCCATACATCTGCACCTAAGCTTTCCTTAAAGTTACCATTTGCATCTTTGAACTTGTTGAATATATCTGCATACGTATAAGTTAGGTCATGTACATGTTACATACGTATACAATGTACAAAAATTACATTAAGGTATTAAGCTACGTACCGCAGGAAACATTATATCCATGTCGTCTAAGTAGTCGAAAACGAAGAGCCGCATTGTAGAGGTCATCATCATCACCATGATTCTCATGATAAGTAGCATATGCATATTCGAGGGCTTGTCCTATTTCTTCTTCAAAATGGTAAGCCACAGTAAGACGTTGGACGGCATCAATTAGCTTCAGTTGATGCGAAGATCCTTTAGTAGCATTAACAAATACTTCCCTCCTCACTGCTGCTTTCAGTTCTTCGACCTGGTTTTGCATGGATTCAATTACCTGTAACATAAACTTATCATATGAATAGAAAAGCATGTGATCGATCATCTTCAAATTAAACATACACATTATACACGTATATATGTGTAGCCACGCAATTAGTAGGGATATAACTAATTAATGCTTACAGCGTCTTCGACTTCAAAATCAGCGAACTGATCACCCCAAATGCTAGGTTTAAAGTTTGCCGTGCACCGAACAATTTCCGGGTTAGGAGTCTTAGCACAACTGATATGATATTCAGCTGCTGAAATAGTAGACATGATGGAGTAGCTAGTTTCCTTTTTTTTGGATTAGGCTTGTAGTTTGAGCTTTCTGTTAAGTGTGGAGAACATTGCTGTTATCAGTATATCTATTTATAGGCCGGGTTAAGGGATCATAATGTATAGCTATATACGTCATTCTTTATTTCCTAATTTCATTTCAAGGAAGACGAACAGATGAGTGAGATGACCAACTGGCCAATTAGCATGCATGGAAAAATGTCGGGTCTTTGAACGTTCGGTAATTTCTTTCTCACTATTGCCAGATTCTTGTCATCTTTTTAGCCAAATGAAAAAAAAAAACACAATTCACCTAATTAAACTTGTGGTAATGCCCCGAACATAAAGAAGCAATAAAAGAGATTTCGAATTTTCGAGTTTGGCAAGTTATTGGTTTTGGCTTTTGGGCAACTCTTATTCAATTCTCACACTATTGTTTTAAAATTAATATTAAATGTTTCTACATTAAAAAATGGGGAGCAGGTGCTGCATGTTTCACATGTTTACGTATTTTTACTACTATAGAACAGGAAAAGGAACAAAAACATAATTAAAAAAATTAGGCTAGGCGCGCACGATGATCGTGATAGTATTATTTAATTCTGATGGTATATTTTTCTGCCTGGTGGCCAAATGTCCGATCACTTTGATAATTTGGTGATTTGAAACACAATTTGGATTGAATTTGGGCGTCCAGCCATTAGAGGGAAATGATTTATAAATCTAATTAAAGGGAAATGAAGTAGGCATAGAAGGTGAAGATTATAAACGGCTTCATACTTGCACCAATTAATGGGTATAAATTAACCATAACGATGACGACTGAGCTCTACAGATCGAGCTCTCTTATAGACTAGACTAGCTTGAAGTAAATACGTACATAGATGATCTAAGTGATCGAAATGAAAACTAAGCGTATGATATATGCATGCATGTAACAGCAGGGAAATGTCCATTTCCAAATTAAGAAGACGAGAAGATATGATATGATGCTGAATTCCTGATTATGACGTCTCTAGCTTCTCCATTTTTAAAAAGGGAAAAATGCACTGGTACCTAAATTTTTGATGATACCTAAATTTTTTATGTCAGATGAGTTTGGTATCTAGACTTTCAAAGTTCATAATTTGGTACCTAGACTTTCATTTTGTTAGTTTTGAAATACTTACCGTCACTTCTTAGTTAATAATTTATTAAATTAATGACGTGACTTATACAATATTAAAAGTATGGGGTTAAAAAAGACATTTAGTCTCTCATAAACATGGAGTTTTTTCCTTTAGCTGCTTTAGTTCTCTTCTCCGATTCATTCCTCCCAAGTCTTAACAATGGTTGCCGCCTTCGAGTCGAAACACTAGCAATTACACAGAACACACTAAGAAGAGAGTTACCCACTTGACTTCATTCCAATACCAAAAAAAGTTGCTAACTAGCTAACTAGACAGTGAACTTAACAAGTTATTTCGTTAATTGTGAGGTCAACATTGAGTAAAATGGGTCTGAATTCAGATATTGAACAAGAGCATCAAATTCTATCTGGTCAACTAGCTAGCACAAGAGCAACATTAATTCGATAACATATAGTATGACAATTATTGCAAATAGTAAATAGATAAAGGAGAGAGCTCATATATATTCATGAAAATATATATCAGCTTTAAATCCATTAAAGATTCTACACGCAACAATAGAAATTAAACTGGCCAGCTACAAAAACTACTACAATGCAGCAGTTGCCTACAATTTCAAGCTAAATTTCAGTGCTTCCTAAGACAATTTCTCAAGACCCGACCCAATTCAATCTGAGACCGAGATCGAGAACTGGAAGATGAAATAGAGAAGGGGTTGCTGATTCAGTACATGAACTACAACGAGTATGATCTGACCGCAAAGGCGGGCTTGATTTGGGTTATTCGACATCGTAGAGGAGGGATGATAGGTTGCTGGAGGAGGCGAGGAAGAGATGCCGGAGCGCAAGAGTGTTATAGAAGATTTTGACGATTCATAAGGGAGGAGAAGATCGAGGGGGAAGAAGACAACACCTCAGATGTTGGCCTTGCCTAAGCTGCAACCATCGCCTCAGTTCCAAGAGTCGTCGTCGTCATTTCACCGACTAATTCGATCTCAGTCACTGACTGATCATGGGAGAATGACCCGGTTCCCAAACCCATGATTGAAATAGAAAAAAAATAGAAAAAATTTAAATTTAAATTCGAAGGTAAAAATGTCATTTATAGTTAAAATAGGTAAAATATCAAATTTAGCATCACACTTGACTTGTTTTTGACGAGAAAATGATGGTAGGTATCTTATAGCTAACAAAATGAAAGTCTAGATATGAAACTATTAACTTTGAAAGTCTAGGTACTAAACTGTCCTGACATCAAAAGTCTAGGTACCATTTGTGCATTTTTTCCTTTTGAAAACTAGGTAAACCACTATAGTCTCGGCCATGGTTGTCTTCTCACCTTGTACGTTCTTGCAATGCCACCCTAGCTAGCTCCGCCGTGTTTGCGCACGACGATATGAGTTTCCCTTAGAGCATCTGCAGTAGAGAGAAATTTTTCGAAAATAGGACGTCCCCTGCCTAGGTCCCGCCACCGATTGGACGTCCTCAGGTTTAATTCGGTGCAGCGGTGATTTTTAAGGGTGTTGACCAACCGTGGATGGAGAGAACGTCCTCGGTGACGATCAGAAATAGGAAGCGAGAGAGAATGTCCGCTCAGGCAGAGCCCACACATGTGGGTGACGTCAGGCGCGTCTCTTTTTTTATTTTTATTTATGGCCAATGACAGCCCGCCACGTAGCGAGACTGTATGGGAGTTGTTTCCTGACGGCTAACTCAATTTGAGGTGTCCATTTTTATTTGAAATTTCAATCCGACGGCTCAGATTCAATAGAAATGGCTGTTTTTGATAATAACTGCCAGAATTCAATATTTTCCTTTTAAAAACCTAAAAAATTACCAAAAATTGCAAATAACCTCTACGATTTTCATTTAATATTTTATCAAAAAAATATAATTGATAAATAGTAATATAAAGTCCTATTATAAAATCTCATATTCGGTGATTAGTAATTATACTTCCTCAAATAAAATTTTTTAGACTAATAAGAATTCGCAAGCGGCTATGCTCTTACAACGAACATATCCCTTATTTTAATCCCCAAGATATCCTGGCCACCCCAACCCTGGCCTATGAATCTATGATGAAAATGGTATCTCATCTATGAAATCTCCAGTGTTTGCAGTGATCTCTCACTGTCCCTACACATTGACAAAAGACCATTACTCAGCAACAAATAAACCACCTTAAAAAAATAGAAACAAATCAATTTACCGATTATTGACTACGTAACTGATTGAGGCATACACATGGAAATAATGCATGCTAGCTAGCTATTACTAAAAAAGAACGATATGGCGGAGCGAACTAAGGACGAGGGGAGTGGATTTTGAAAAACGGCAGACTAGATAGAATAGTGTTCCCAGTAAAAGACAAGGCCTTGGATTCCGAGGTCACGATGAATCCAATAATTCCAGCAATCAAGGTAACTTCCTTGAACTTTTACATTTCTTTGTTGATCATGATTTCTTTGAGCTTTAACATTTCCTTGTTGATTATGATGAGCAAGTCAGAGTTGTGGCATTACAAAATGCTCCTCAAAACCTCAAAATGACATCACCAATGATTCAAAAAGACATAGTAAATGATGCTTCTATTGAAACAATAAATGTCATAATTGCATATATGAGTAATGTGTTGTTCTCTATTCTAGTTGATGAAACTAGAAATGTTTCTATAAAAAAGAAGATGGCTGTAATTTTTACTATGTGGATAGGAAAGGTCGTGTGATAGAACGATTTATTGGCATTGAGCATGTTGTCAATACAACTGTCTTGACTCTTAAGGAAGCTATAGATGCATTGCTTTGTAAACATGGTTTAAGCACATTAAGTTTACATGGCCAGGGCTTTGATGGAGCAAGTAATATGAGTGGGGAGCTGAACGGATTGAAGACACTTATCTTGGAGGAGAATCCAAGTGCTTTCTATATCCATTGTTTTGCACATCAGCTTCAGTTAGCTTTGGTGGTCATAGCAAAGAAGCATATCATTGTAGGTGCATTCTTCACATCGATTGCTAATATTGTGAATATTTTTGGTGCCTCTTCTAAATGTCGAGACATTCTTTGAGAAAAGCAGGCTTTCAAAGTTATTCAAGCATTGAAAGTTGGACAACTTGCAAGTGGAAAACGGTTAAATCAAGGAATAGAGATCAAACGTTATGTCGATACATGTTGGAGCTCACATTATGGTACGCTCATAAACTTTATTGTCATGTTTCTTTCCATAGTTGATGTGCTAGATGAAATTGCGTATGACAAAGTAAGTTCTAATCAGAACCATGCTGCATATATTTCATTGGGGCTTTCGAAATCTTTTGATTACATATTTAGTTTGCACTTGATGAGGATTGTACTTGGGATTAGTCATGAGTTATCGCAAGCATTGCAAAGAGATGATCAAGATATAGTAAATGCAATGGATTTGGTATAAATTTGTAAGAAAAAGTTGCAAGAATTGTGGGATGATGGATGAGATTCTTTATTAGACCAAGTTGTTATTTTTTGTGTCAAGAAAAATATCATGGTTCCCCATATGAGTGAGCAGCATCTATGTCAAGGAAAATCAAAGCATCAAAGTCCAAAAATTACAAATTTGCACTATTATTGGTTTGATTTCTTTTGTGCTGTGATAGATCTTCAACTTCAAGAGATGAACAATCGTCTCAATGAGGGTAATACAGAGCTTCTCCTTTGTGTTGCATGTTTGAGTCCAAATCATTCATTTTCTGCTTTCAACAAGGATCGTTTGATGCTTCTTGCTAGCTTTTATCCGGCTGATTTTTCTACTATGGACTTGTTGGTGCTAGAGTCACAACTTGATATATATATTGATGATATGTAATCTAACTCTAAGTTTCAAGACTTGTAAGGAATTTTTGATCTAGCACAGAAACTTGTTGAGACAAGAAAGAATAATACATATATGTTTGTCTATCTGCTCATTACCTCGACACTAGTACTTCTAGTTGCAACAACCACAGTTAGGGATGGGCACTTGGTCCGGGAAATCCTGATCCGACCATGTTCTGAACCATCCCGCATAAGGACGGTACGGGTTTAGATTTTTGAAATGAAAAGTCCGTCCCATCCCGACCCGTTTGAATAAAATAGGATGGGATTTGAGTTTATTTTTTAGTGTAAGTGAGATACCGGCTCAGCCCGATTATTACACCCAAGTGACCTAACACAATAAACTATATCAACTATATATTACAGTATTTTACTTTTATCTCAACTTCTCAGATATCCAAGTCAATAACTCTTCTAACTAAATTCTTTATTATTCTTATTGCACTGACTATTATTTTCTTAATTTGTAAATGCAAAGAGCGGTATCTATATATGCGATTGGAAAACTATATATGCAACTGAGTATATGATTTGGGTTGATGTGTGAAACCCGGGAATAAGTTGATTAAGTGATTAACTTTCAGTTTTTTTTGTTTGTTTGATAGAAATATTATTAACTTTCGGTTGATTTGGGTTGTTTCTATTTTTATACTTCTTCTTTTTTTGGATATAATTTGAAGCTAATTTTGGATTGTTCGGCGATGTGATGAACAACATGAACTTATAGAGTGCTTCTTTTTGGTCGTTTGGGACTTCTAGATATACTCTTGCATTATTTTTATTATAAAAAAAATATAGAGATTCCGAAATGAACCCGTACTGAACCGATTCTGTTTGGGTTAGGGACTTCTTGGGATTCATTTTTAGAAATAACGAATCTCATCCTGATCCATTCCGCTTTAAAACTATGAGATTATCGTGATTTTTGTCCCAAACTGATCCATCCCGTCCCGTGCCCAGCCCTAGCCATAGTTGAAAGAGTTTTCTCTGCCATGAACATCATAAAAAATAGAATGCGAAATCAAATGGGAGATCAATGGTTGAATGACTTAACGGTGTACCTTGAGAATGATGTCTTCAATGGCATTGATAATGAGTCTATAATTCAACGATTTCAAAACATGGTACCTCATAGAGGTTAACTATAGATGGCTTGAGCTGTTTCGCAGGTATAAAAATGACTATTGTGCTTGTTTAAATATTTATTCCTTGGAGACAAATGAATGTTTCAACTTAACATTGTTTACTGTTAAATTATAATCATGTAACTAACTAAACTAATTTTCACATTCAGGAAATCTACATCTTTAAAGAAGATATTGAGCAGCTCTTGGTTTCACATAATTGATCAAGTGAACCAGCTTTTGGTGAGAAGTTTATGTGTTATAATTCAGGCTTACTCATTATTTTGTTTTGGTGAGAAAGTATTGTTTTGTTTTAGTTTTTGAGAAGATTATTGTTATCTTGAAGCCATTTTGTAGTATTGGACTTGTTGAAAATCTAGGAATGTATTTGGTTTGGAGTATTATTAATACTAAGATAAAAGTTTGCCCCATTGCATATATAGTTCATAGATAATTTGGAAAAATATGTGGAAAGGATGCCATAGCTAGACGGACGTTTGTCATAATACTAGTTCAGGAATAAGAAATCTTGCATCTTTTACCCTCCCAGCTCACCACCACCATGTGATGATCGACAATGGCATTTGGAACCTGTCATCTCCATAGTGTTTAACTCCTATCATAGGAATCTTATGATCGATCTCCACACTAGATTTCCAAAGGGAGCTGAAGAGATGAAGATAATCTCACTTTCTTTTAGCTAGGTTTATAATTCCCATTCTGGGTACGTACTAAACTGATCAAATCGATATTTCCTCTCATCAAGTCGGACGTTGTACAAATGACATTTTCATGGCCGAATGCAAGTCTATATAATACATTTGCGTAAGTAGATCAGAGTTTCATGATTTATATGCACCCGATGTCTTAATTTAGGTCTGCATGTAAAGCATGTTTGTCTGTATGTATTGGTGCATATAGTGAAGCTTTGTATGCTACTATCGAGATACATATATGCCCCCAATGTCTCTTAGAATTGAAACTCCATTTGTGATGTTAGATAGTGGGATTGGTTGAGTGAGTTAACTAAACCAGAGGCCGGCCAGATTCATTATCATTATTTTGAGGTTGAGGTTGGTTATAAACTTCATTATGGACATTGTCGAAAAGGCTTCATTATGGACATTGTTTGAAAAGGCACGGGAAACATTCATTCTTTGTTACGGAAGTTAGGGTTAAGATAGATCGAACATATTTAGAGTGAAGAGAAGTTCTTGACATTCATCTTTATTTGATCTCTTCAACAATTTATTTTTCTGAAATTTATATTTTTCTACATTAGCTGTAGCTTAACCAAATTGTTTCAGCAACCAAATCACCTCCGAATACCCTAAATTTTTGTGTGGAAATCTGCCACTAAGTCTAGTTTTGTATCAAAATTTCGTGATTTTTAGTTTAGTGTAAGATGTTCGTAAATTAGTTTGTGTCTAATGATCACATCTGTCAGGTTTCTAGTTTTTGAGTCTTTTAGTATTTTTTGTCCCGTCTTAATTTTACTAATCCTCCGGGTAAGGACCCTATTTGCCAATAAACTACATTGATATAATTGCATAAGAATATGGATATGTTTGAAGGTGGTTTTACACCTATCAAACTAGTGGCAGACTGAAGGTCAAGGAAAGACTGAAAATGATGCTGTTGAAGGCAGTGACCAAGTGAGACTGCTCTACAATACAATACGTAAGCATCAGAAAATCCACGATAAATCACAACAATTGGCAAACATACAAGGGAAAGGGAGTTTTCAGAAAAGAAAAGTAAAAAAAGGAAGAGAAATCTAAAGATCATTAAGGTGACATGACAGTCATTCATAAATTTTGAGGAGAAAAGTACAACCAAGTGCGTTAAATGAGCAGAGAAAATCACAAGTTGCTATGCTTTCAAGTTCCATGAGAACAGTTTTGATATCCAAAAAAAGCCTATGCCTATAGGTCAATCACACGAGACAACTTCTGGATCCGGTTCAATAGGAAATCTCCTTGCTTGATAGTTGCTTGATACAGAGAATTCTTCGCATCTGGACGATTGGTTTCGAGAACACCTGAAACTTTATCAATCTTGCAGTGCAGCTTCCCTGCTGCAATGAAACGAGACAGCTCCCTGCGTATCATTGAATGGTTATATGTAATGTATGTATCAGTATAGATGCCTCACAAAAACTTCAAAGAGCAGGAGTAAAGATTCATAAAGTAGCAGACAGTAACTTACACATCAATGAAGTCCACAGTCACGCCAAATGCCTTTGCCATCGCCTCAATAGTGACACTCTTGTAGGACTCCAAAAATTGAGAGTAAACAACGGATCTGATCTCCCTCATGTAATACCGGAAGTGTGGATGCAAATAACGGTCCAGCTTTATCTGTTCTGTCAGACCAGCTGAAAAAGAAGAAGAAAGAAATAGAATATGCAACTATGAGAATTGGAGAAAAAAATTAGCTAACTTGGCAAGGAATAGCTTTACAATATAAGTTATCTACTTACCAAATGCTGCGAAAAATGACTTGTACTGACAATCATACAGCGAATTCAAAAACTCGGACAGATAAGGAATTTTCCCAATCACAGTCAATATCTCTGGAGCATCCACCACCTGCGACATATTGGTTACAATCATAAAATTCCCATGAGTTCTATTCCCGAATAAAATAATAAAGCAAATTTTAGAAACATGAAGTACCAAACAGTATACCTTCTGTTTTAAAGAGACTCTGTCCAATGATATAATGCTCGTCACAACAGTGTAAAATATGAATATATCGTAGGGGAATATTTCGTAAGTGGTGAAGGTAGAGATGGAATCCAGGAACAAATCGGCTGCCTTCTTGAAATTTCGAGTAGACATACAGTATAAGCCCTCATACACCTTCAACCGATTCTTCCTTTCCCAATCACCTCCCTCTTCAAACAAGCTGTCATCACGATGAAATGGTTACATAAAACCTCGGCTACAAAATTGGATACGAGAGAACTAAAATATGAAGCTGACAGAACCCAAGCCACCACTCACTTCTTTGCTTTCTCAATGCTTTTAGAGATGAGGTCAAAATCCATGCAGAAGAAACCAAGCTGCAGCGTATAGAACACCAAGTCCATCTTCTGCCCAACTGCAACTGTCTTGCTCTCTGTTACCTTGAGTTGTTCCAATGCTTTCTCCTAGATTTCACAAGGGAAAAAGTTAAAACTATCAAATGAAACACACAAAAGCAAATATGATATCTACTACAAACGATTGCAAACGTATCTACCTTGTCGCCAATACGGATGAAAAACAGGGACTTGGCCAAATGAGCTTCTCTAACCTCACTTTCGCCCAAATTCTCTTCCGCATCAACAATCCTAAACAATGCAGCTGGATAAGTAAATGGAATGTACAGTAGTGATCTGATAATTAGGTGGAATCAAATTAACATGCACATTGGACAAATATGATAGTGCTCTTCAATTGTACCTAGAAATACACATGATGCATATAGGGACCAGAGAGGAAACCAAGAAAGGACTTAGACTGACAGAAAGATTCCACTATTGTTTTATGTCCTAAGTAATAAGAGAGGAATGGACTTAACAAAGTTGAAAACTAGGTCAGTTGAAAACAGATATTACGAGGCTGAAGAACCCAACTGAACAATCTTCAAACAGATATTATTAGTATTCATATATAAGGACCACATCAAAGGGTTTAAGCTGCAAAAGTTCATTAAAGTTACCAAAGCTTAAACGTGAGGACAAATGAGACTTGGCTACAACAGAACCAAGCAATTTGTACGTTTAAAGTAGATGGAGCCAAGAAAGTCTGCCTGCCAAATTGATAACAATCATACTAATATTCTCCCTAGTAATGCTTTACTCTGAGACCTTTAGTCTAACATGGTAGAAAGTCAATCCTGCAAGTATGTGTTTAAAGTAGTTCTGTTTCTTGCACTAAGAGTTGGAGACCTGATAATACCTATACATGTCAAAACTTTGAAGCTAAACAGAATTATACTTCTCAGCTAAACCATATTAGATTGACAAAGACATGCCCGCAACATAGTGATTATAACCTGTACTTACAAACCCAATATCTTGGGAAGTGTAAACTAAAACCAGCTATGGTCCTCATTTTAGAAACAGATCCCATTCATTTAGAAAAATGAAATGATATATGAACTTGCTACAATACCATGATGATAACCAAAGATCAGTCATCTATATAATCGGACTCTACAAGAAGTTCTAAAGCTATCCGCACAAATGCACCACCATTGTCTACTCACTTATCAACCTCAATTCAACAACATCGTTACGACACTGCCAAAGTAAACATCTTATTAAAATACTCAACTGCTCCAAAACCACCAAATAGCTGCACTTTGTACAAGAACAGTTAAGCCTTAACTCTAATACTTGTATAACCAATTAATAAACTTTAGTAAAACATACGAAAAAAAGAGAGGGATAAATAGTCGTAAGCATACATCTAAAATCTCAAAATTCTTCCCAAAAAAATCGAAACTCACTTTTCGTCCAGCTTCTTCTGCTCTTCCTCGATCTTTGAGAGCATCGAGTCCATCACAGCCTGGTCCATTTCCAGCACCGATTCCGAAACTAGGGTTTCATACAACGGCGCCATATCTACATCAAAGACACCACAATCCAGTTGCGCAAACCATAAATTCAGCAAATGATATAGCTAAAAAAACACCAACAATCAGTTCAATTTCATCGATTCGATCTTACCGTCGGCTTTGACGGCGGCGAAAACCTCCTCCCGGAGTCGAACCTTCTCGATGTCATCGACGTCCGGTAGAGAAAGAAGGAAGAGCTTGTTCGCGAGCTGGAGATGAGGCTGCTGAGTCTCTTCTTGGCCTTCCATGGCGGCGAATCGGTAATCTCACTGAGTTGAGCACTCTCTGAGTTCAAAGCTGCTCTCTCTTTTTCTCTCTCTGTGCTTTTCTTCGGCAAGGAGGCACTGCAAATACGATTCCGTGATTTTGTTTTTTTATACAATTAAATATCTGTGAATTAATCATTTCGGGATATGAAAAAATTTATTAATTTAGCCAGATGTTGATTATAGCCAACTCCTTAAAAGAATAAATTATGGAATTTACATACATTTGAGAATAAGGATACAATATTTAGACACTTAAAATAAAATTTAATACATAAGGATAAGTTGTTTTGTATGTTGCCATGTGTCAGTCAGGTATAAATTTAATATAAATTTATTTTTATATTTTGTCTTGTCATTTTAAGTGTATTTAATATTTTATTTTATTTTATTTTTAAAAAATATATTTTTTATCCAAAATTAAAATTATTTTATTTCTTTTTTTTAAAAAAAATTATCCAAAATTTCCTTAATTTTTTTAATACTTTTTTATATGATTATTTTATTCAAAATTTTTCTGTATTCAATTTTTTTAACTTGAATTGATTATTCAATTTATTAATATCATCAATAAACATTCAATATTAATTCAATCCCAAATTTAATAGTAATTTTAATACAAATTCACAAGTGGTTCCGATACAAATTGAGTAACAATTTCGATACAAATTCGATAGCAATTTTGATACACATTCCATAACATTTTCCAACCCGACAACATAGTAGTAATCATCGAATCGAAAATGCAATAACAGTCCTCGAACCGAAAATCTGAAAATACAATAGCAGTCCTCGAATCGAATATGCAGTAGCAATCCCAAAAATGCGGTAGCAGTACTAAAAATGCAGTAGCAATTCTCGAACCGAAAATGCAGCAGCGGTCCTAAAAACGCACTAGCAGTCTTCAAACCGAAAAGGCAGTAGTAGTTCCAAAAATGCATTAGCAGTCCTCGAACCGAAAATCCGAAAAAGCTGTAGCAATCCTCGAACAGAAAATCCGAAAATGCAGTAGCAGTCCTCGAACCAAAAATACAGTAACAGTCCCAAAAACGCAGTAGCAGTCATCGAACCGAAAATGCAGTAGCAGTCCCAAAAATTGGGATAGCAATCCTCGAAAATTCATTAGCATCGAAAAAAAATACATTAGCAATCACAAAATATACAGTAGTAGTCCCCAAATTTTGGGGCAGTAGTCCCTGAAAATGTAATAGCAGTCCCAAAAGTGTAGTAGTAGTTCCCGAAAGTGCAGTAGCACTCTGAAACACTAAACCAAAATTGCAGTAGCACTCCTAAAATTTACAGTAGCGGTCCCCAAATATTGCAGTAGAAGTCCCTGAATATGCTACATTGAACCAAAAATGCAACAATAATGCTCGAAAATGCAGCAGAATTGAACTACAAATGCAGTTGCAACCCCAAAAAATACAATAGCAGTCTCCAAAAGGTGTAGTATCAATCACTAAGAATGTAGTAGCAGTCCTTGTATATTTTTGGCAATAGCAATCCTAACAACACAAATACATATCTTCAAAAGAAACGAAAAAAAATTCAAAACAAACTAAAGAAAAACATAATGAATACCTAATAGAAAAGGCACTCAACCAATCATGTAGTTGCACATATATATTTTACTAGAGTTGTCCCCCGCGCCGAGGCGCGGTTTGTCGTCGAAGTAAGATCAATAGTTGAAACAAAATATTAATTTGAATGTATAATTTTATTTAGAAATTAGATGATCGTAATGTACAAATCATAATTATTTGGAGACAGACAATGCTCAATTTACAAACAAAGTAATATTCAAATTAGTACTTGCAACTTACAAAAGAAAAGAATTGCAAGATAAGAATTGCAGTTCTTTATTACAAAGATCATAAATGTATAAAAAATAAATAACTTACATTATAAAATATATGCATGAGTGACAAACCAAAAAATAAATAAAGAGAAATTTTAAGTTGGCACAATTTCAACATGTTATCTAATATATACATGAATGACATATTTGATTCACTCCAAAAAAATGGAGGTATGTAGTCTCCTCCGAAGTGTCAAAACAAAGTCTTCTTAAAATCAGTGCGCAAATAACACTTTGACGTCTTCATAATCTATTGTTACAGCAAAAATAAAAACAAAAAATAAAATAACGTTTAATATTAGTTGCATTTCAATGTAATCAGTTAACTTAGCTCAAAACGTCATGTAATGTGTAAGAGATGAAATGCTTACCAATCGTTGTTGTTGTGAAGCTTTAATACTCAGTTTCAGTGTCTCCTTGACATTCGAAAAAATCTTAAAGGTAAATTTTGATTAGTTAATTTGACTCACCAATAAATAGATTCAAGAATTCTGGTTATTAGGTTTAGCTTACCTTTTAAGAGAGATCCTCTGATCGAGAAGAAAGCAATGAACAATTTCAATGAAATTCATTTCAATTCAATTCACAGAGAAAAAAAAGTCAGTCACATACAAGCATACTCAAAGCTCTTTGATCTACAGGAAAGAGATAAATTATTAATAATTGACCGATTAAAGTATAGAAAATAAAAACAAAAACTAAACTATAAAAGTAATATAAAAAACACACAGCAACACCAAATGGAATATGAAAGCTTGGGTTTGATCAATTCACACAAAACAGATAATACCTGGATAAGATAATAGACCAACCTTCAATTTTTTTTCTTTTTCCCATAAATGAGGGATCTGTAAATCGAGGTTGAGCTCCTGAGGTTCAAATGAAATTAGTCCACTGATATTCATCTTGCAAATAAATATCTAATTACCTAAGTTATATATGAAACATACTATATATAAAAAAAAGCTCTCTGATCACATTCCTTCTTTTACCTGTTCCGTGAATGCACGCTAAAAGAAATGGAGACTGTATTTCCTGATCAAATGATGACGTCATTTAGCACCCTCTAATAAGACAAAGTCTGATATAACACTTCCCTGCATTTTAACGTCACTATTCATAAACCAAATCTGGACCTTGTGGACTCTAAGAAGATGAATTGGTTTTTGTAATCTTACTATTAGTCTCTTGCAAGTATCTTGAACGCACACAGTTTCGTTAAAGCTTTATGCAACGCCAGGATCATCATCATAGAGCAATCTCTTGGTAAAAGAGAAAACTCCACGTCATTTTATTTCTTTCATAAGTACTTTAAATAAGACAATTTCTGCTTTTGTTTGTCTAGAAATCACACTTGATTTCAGAAAGAGACGGGGAAACCAATGAATCATAAGTTCTTATGAATCATATTAATCTCCTAAATAATAATTATATTCAAATCAGAAGCATAACCATTGTTTAACCAATCGACCCAAACTCAACAGTCATGGCATAAAATCTATAATTGAATAGCCCCCGCCAAAGGCACGGTATTGCTAATTTATGTTAAAAAAAGTCAAAAATGATGCATAAATGAGATTAGGATTTAGGTAGAAAATATAGGTTAAAAAGAGTCTGAATGATGCATAAATGAGATTATGATTTAGGTAGAAAATTTTGTTAAAGATGAAACTTGTTAAAACAAAAAAAAATTAATGCGGAGAATTTAAGCAAAATCTATATATAATTTTTTATTGTAAAATTTTAGTAAAAAATAAAAATAATATTGTTAAAAAATAATACTGTGAAAATTATGTGTGAATATTAAAAAGTAAAAATAAAATTAGAATATTTAAAATGTAAAACACAAAATTGTAAAAAGGTTTGGCAAAAAGTTAAAGTAAAAAATTGAAATATAAAAATAAAAAAGTAAAATATAAAATTGTAAAAAAAATGATAGAAAATTATAGTAAAATATTAAAATTATATAAGTAAAAAAAAACTGTAAAAAATGATAAAAGTCAAAGTAAAAAAGTAAAACTGTAAAATAAAAAGTAAAATATAACACTATAAAAAATAAAAATAAAAAATAAAAGTAAAAGTAAAAAAGTAAAACTATAAAAATAAACACTAAAACAGTTAAAAAAAACTTAAACTATTAAAAATAAATGAAAAGACCAAAAGACCTCCAAAAGAGTATTTTCGTGTTTGTTATATAAGAAATTGTTGAGGGGCGAATACAACTGCACCCACACATAACACAACACAGTAGCATTCAAAATAAAACAAAAAAATCATAAAAAAAATAACTGATCGTGTAGTAGTTGCAGCACCCATGCACAAAACACAGTAGCATCTAAAAAATTATTAGAAAATAAGATATCCAATAGTGTAGTTGCAGGCTTGCAACAACCACACAGCACAATAGAGTTCAATAAGTAATAAAAAATCATAATCAGATTTAAGAAGAAGCTCAATTTAGTAGCATACGTGAGCTAGCTTCTGAGAGGATGGATTTAAGTGTGCTGAGACAACGGTATAGCACCCAGAGCGGCTGGATCTGATGCATGTGAAGCACCGAGACAAGTGATGAGAATTTGCGAGCAGTCAGCAGCGAGGCTAGCTCACGACATAATGAGTACAGCGCGGCCAAGACTAGCTCAAGATTCGTGGAGCAGCTGCCTAGCTGCAATGGAGGCCGACAAGGCTCACTGTGGTGTGGAGGCCGAGGCCGAGGCTAATGGTTCGGCGACGTGTTGCAAACGCAGGGATTGGACGGTTAGGCAGCGGTGGAAGCCGACCCATTGCTTCTTGAGGTCATCGGCTACGAGCAGCGGCGATGAGATCGCGAGGCGTCGGCGGCGATGTCACGGTCGCCATTGAGGTCGCGATGCACCGGCAATGAAGGCGCGAGGCGGCAACGCGTGCATTGGCGGTGATTTTTGCTGCTATTGAGTCTTTTCGGGGAGAGAGAGAATAAAATGAAAAAATATTTTTGTTTTATAAATATACGAGGGTATAGATGTCATTTTAATTGGTTTATTGAATTGGGTTACTGATACTTCGTTTTGGAGTTCAAGCCCAGTCTTTGGTTGTCTAAATAACGTTGTTGTTGAGTTTTTTGTATTAACAAACTTACCATGTCCCTTGGCTGTCATTCTCTATATTAATTAATTGATAAAATAATAATTTATTAATTCATTAGTCAGTTAATAATATATTAATTTAAAAAACTATGATTGTTGTATCTTATTCAATGTATATCATTTTTTAGGGATCCCCTTCTGTACGTTAATCCATAGATACAATACATTTATATAGTTTACTAATCGCACGTAGTCAACTTCACAAACGAGTAGAGTGATATCGTGAAATAAGTAAACTAAAGTGGTAAAAATCAGTTTACTTATTTTACAATGACAATCTACTTTTTTTTATAAAATAGTCTACCTTGTGTTAGTAAACCATTCAATTTTAGTTTACTTGTTTCACGAGGTTAGTCTACTTATTTTGTGAATTCGACTACGTTCGATTAGTAAACCATATAATTTTATTGTATTGATACTTTAACGCATGAAAAAATTTGTCCATTTTTCAATTTGTTGTGATACATCATTAAATATGCTATGAGAAAACAATACTAAAAACTCATAGCATATTAAGAAAAGTCTAAGATGAAGTTCAAGGTGACTTTAATTTCCAGAATCAACAAGTCATATTTTTCATGAAGTCATGATAAATGAATAATTAATTATATCTATGAAGTCATTATTAATTTATGGCAAAATAGCATAAATGGTCACTAATCTTTGCCAAAAACGACAGTTTGGTTACTATCGTATGACATATGTCAAAATGGTAACTCCCTCTAACGTTTAATTATCAAATTGGCCACTATTGCTAACTTTTTAGGAGTAAAAATATCTTTTTATCATTAAATTATATTTATTTACAAAAATACCATTACTAAAAGTTTTAAATGGTCATTGATCTTTGCCCAAAACGACACTTTAGTCACTATCGTATGACATATGTCAAAATGGTCACTCATCTTCGTTCTCCGTCTATCAATTTAGTCACTCTATCTATTTTAGACGTTAAATACTTAATATGTAAGAGGTACAAATGTCTTTTTATCATTTAATTTTATTTAATTTACAATAATGTCATTATTACAAGTTTTAAAAAATTATTAACTCTCTCTCTCTCTCTCTCTCTCTCTCTCTCTCCACCCCACAATCGCCGACCGATGGAGATTGAACCCGAGCCCGAGCACAACACGGAGGAGCCGTAAACCCCAAACCCTAAATGATGAGGACCCACAAACCTCTCTCTTCCCTCACCCTCGCCGTTGCCGTCCTTAGATTCTCCACAATCGCAGTCACCTTATGGCATCCTCTGCCTCCTCGTGGCTAGCCAAATGAAGGAACCCAAGCGTCGCGCCATCTCTCCCCCAAGCTCGACGTAGTCACAGCCAGCTCCTCCCGACCTTCCCAACTGCCGCCTTCTCCTTTAGCTCACTCTCGTAGGCTTCTCACTCTGCCTCGGAGCATGTGGCTTGAGGTGCTAACAAGCCTGGTCGAGGTAGAGATCAATCTATCGGCAATGGATTTCGGTTGCGATGCTACTACAAATGTCGATTGACGAGCCGTCGCCTGTGGTGGCGAGCCTCGGGGGAGGAGAGATGGAAAGGATAATTTTATATATTTTTAGATTATTTTTTGTCAAATGAGGATAAAAAGACAAAAAATACCCCTGAAAATAAACGAAATATTCCTTTTTTAATGGACGTTTGAGCTCGAATGACTAATTTGAAAATAAAACCTTAGCGGAAGTAACCATTTTGACATATGTCATACGATAGTGACTAAAATGTCGTTTTGGATAAAGATTAATGACTATTCATGCAATTTTGCCAAGACAAAAATACCCTTGAAAAAAAATAGTTTTTTTTAACGGGCGAATGACTATTTTGATATACTTTCGAAAAAAACGAGTGAGCATTTTGACATATGTCATACAATAGTTACCAAACTGTCATTTTGGGCAAAGATGAATGACCATTTATGCTATTTTACCTTAATTTATATATTATATGGGGTTTATATGAATTCTCAAATTTCTATTATTTTATAATTTAACGAATTATTAATTTGGCATGTTGTTCTCAACTCCGGGCCGACAAAAATATTATTAATTAATTAAATATTAAATTATTATTTCTTGCGTGTGGGAAATATATGACACGTCGTATAGATTTGCTGTGTACAAACAAACTGCGCAAGTAAATGAGCGGTTGAGATTAGGTCAGTAATTAATAGACTGAGGAGATCCTTTTCAGTTCTCCAGTGACTTTCTATTCTTTTTGTCTTCCCTCCTCTCTTCTTCAGATTGAGTTTGTGATTTTGTGGAAGTGAAAAGTTTCAATGGGCAGGAGAAAACCCAGCAACGATGCACCCATCAACATCGACTCCGACTCCAAACCCGAACCCGAACCCGAACCCGGAAACGACATCGATTGCTCTCTTTCCGGTGAGTTGTTTGTTTCTGCATTCTCCTAGTTAAAGTTGAGTTCTTTTATATATATATATATATATATATCTACTAATATAAAGCCAAGAGTGGCTTTTGGTGTCATCCCATACAAAATTATGGAAACCCGAAAATATCCCTATGAAAAAATAAAAACATCTCCAAGAAAAAATATATATATATAAATGGAGGACACTGTTGTAATGCACCAGGAAAAAAAAAATAAGAGAAGAAAAATCAGGCGGGAGACAAAAAAAAGTGAACAACAGTGTTGTCCAGCAAAAACTGTCATAGAAGTTGATATAATAGTGGTTAATCTAATTTGACACGTGTGTACACACGGGTGGTTAAACTAGTATATATTACGCTGGGAGGTTAAAGATTGAATTTTTACTAACTAAACCAGGTTATAAGGAGAAAGAGACTGGTATAGAGTATGCAGTATGAAGAAGATTACTCTCAGCCTTGTAGTTTTTGTTACTGAAAATAATGATTCATTTTATTGTTGTATGCTTATGTGTTGGTTAGTATATTCAAATTTGGAGAGAGGTTGATGGGTTTTAGAGTGTTTATATGCCTACAGAGATTTACAATGATCAAATGTCAAAGCATCGAACATGTTGGATGCACACATTTGCAGTTTCGAAAGCTCAGGGACAAAGCTAGACTCAGAGAGATGCTACAGAGATTGAAAACATATCACTGTGCTTTTTAACTTTGTTTCCTCACCGCAAGAGATCAGTGAGGAGTTTGAAGAGGAAGTTTACCAAACGTGATGTGATAAGGAAAACAAAGAAGCAAGACTCTAAAGCTTGTGCAGTGTCGAAAAGGAGACCAATGCTAGACTCTCGAGATTGTAGAGTGTCGCGGAAAAAAGGGATGCTAGACTCTGAGGTGTTTGAGTGTTGCTTCGAGTAAGTACTAGGTTTAGGAGTAATCCACTGTGGAAAAGCTGGCTTCGATTTTACTTTGTGGGATAAGAGTTTTGTATGAAATGTGTAGGAGTTTATGGAAGAGCTTCGCTGAGGATAAGAAGACTTCTTTCACATCCCTCGATTGTTTATGGTTTTCACTGTACTTCAAACCAAACATCAAAGACAAGGTGCTAACCTGGATTAAGAAAAGGCATATTTTCTCAAAGAAATATGTTTTTGTTCCTATTGTTTACTGGTAACTATCTGCAATTGCCTTGACCTTTGGATTTTGTTATCATTTGTAGTTATGACATTCTGCTTTTCTGAAATGTCACCATATTAGGAGCCACTGGAGCTTACTGATTTTGTGTCACTTTGGTGAGAGTGTCCAGTCAGAGGCAGAAAGACCATGCATGTTGTTGCTTGATTCTCTTGAAATGGCAGGCCCTAAGCGGCTTGAACCAAAAATAAGAAAGTATGCTTTCTTGAGGGCATACTCATCTTTTTTCTTGGTCCATAGTACTGCAATGCCTCTAATTCTACGTGTTTCAGATTTGTAGAGGACATTTTCAGAGGAGAGGGTAGGCCTGGCAATATGAGTTGTCTGAAAGAGATACCTTTATTGGTACCTAAGGTAACTTTACAGTCTCTTTATGATTTTCTAAGTTCATCTTCGGAAATGTACTTAAAATGAAAATTATTCAGGTGCCACAGCAGAGAAATGATGTAGAATGCGGTAACTTTCTTCTCTACTTCATCAATTTGTTCATGGAGAGTGCTCCACAGAATTTCGGCATGGAGGGCTACCCTTACTTTGTAAGGTTTTCCTCTTATTATATGTTTCATCCAATGTTGCACATTTCGAGTTACATATCACCTACTGTGTTAATTGCAGATGAAGAAAGATTGGTTTACCTTTGAAGACTTTGATCGCTTCTGCCAGAATCTTCACCCCTCAGCAAACTGACGTTCTTAACTCTACATGGTGGAAGAAAAAAAGTCCATATCATTTGCAAGTTGGTGTAGCCGATTCTATTGCCAAGTGGATTAATGATGCAATGGAAGTATAAATGTAATGATAGCAAAAGTGTACAAGCTAAAACAAATTTTAGGAAATCTTGTGGCTGGTCTGTTTCTTCATGCTGTATATGCTTAGACATCATCTTTCAAAAAGCTCTGAAAATATATGCTTTGATCACCAGTTAAATACCTTCTCGTGCTCTAAGCTCGATTAGGGGAAGTGCTTGCAATAGATCGTAGAATTCTTTTTCTCACAACAATTTATACTAATAATTAAAGCTTGACACATTGCAAGTAGTACATTCGAGAAACATTTCAGAGACTAGCTTCTCCTTTACATCAATTAATTAGATTATGGGGTGTTTGGATAGAGCTAAAATGAGATGAATTTAATTAAATTATAGGATTTTAGAATTTCATCACCTAATTTTTTGTGTTTGGATAACTTCTTTAAGAATTTAATAATTCCTCGATCTTAAAGTTCGAAGAAATTGAAAATTTAAATTCTTCCTTTTAATTTCCTCAAAAAGATGTGTTATTTTACAATTCCCACGACTCCTTAAAAAGTTTGTAATTTTTGTCATTATTAAATTTTTTTATGAAAAAATTTAAACGCGAGAATTCACAAATGATGTAATTTAAAATACTGAAATTCTAATTTCTGTCATCTGTCAATTCCTATAAGAATTAGGAATCTTTAATTTCATCCAAACACACCCTTACGATTAGATCCAAATGGAAGCAAATTCTGTCACGCCAACTAGATTACAATCACCCGACTATCTATAGACAAAAAAAAGGTGGCATTGTGAAATTAGCTCTTAGGCTGCACTAGTTGCTTCGTTAGTTGTATTCTAGATATCTTCTTAAATCAATTACAAGGCTAGGAAAAGTCTACTTCATTAATAGAAGTCCCAATTATCATCCTTGTCGATCACTATCCTCCTTCCCCTTGGATTCATTGTCCTTCTCTGGCTTTTGCTATTTGAACTGCTTTCAATATTTAGATTGGATATATGTGGAGACCTGAAATAGAGCATACAAACAATGATTATTGTCGGAGATCACAACTATCAGTTTTCCTCAGAAGACGTACAAAGCTATGAAACATTTCATAGTTCATGGAGCTAAGCTGATGAGTCGAAACTATAATGTCGTAATGAATAACAAGTAGAACAAACTAAGTACATCTTTCAAGTCATCTCAGAGAAAACCAAATCCGATGGAATCCTCAAGAACATTACTTCACAGAAAGAAACAGAGAAAAGAACATAAATGTTCATATATACTATGACGGTGAAGTAAAGAAAAGCGTCTACATACTGTGCGTTGTGCATCATTATGTCACTAGCTAGATCGAAATGGATGACCACATTAAGCAAGAAGAACTTAATCAAATGAGATTAAACTTCTTCCGAGGACATAAACCAAGGCATTGTCAGACATCTAGAGATATGAAGAGATCATTTACATTCACAAACTTCCTCGCATGGGATTCACAAGGCCCCACCAAGTACGTAGCCAAGGAAGCTCAATAACAACTCATGATGGGCTTCAGGAGCTTAGTTACAAGTTCAGATTCCTTGTTCAAAGTCTCAGACTTCAAGTACTACACACTATCAATCTCCACGACTAGACATATCAGAATCTGTATGTCACATTTTTTACCACGTTATATAAGAGAAAGAGCCAAAAAACAGTGTTTGGATCGACAAAAGGAGAAGAAGGAAGAGAGATCGGGAGAGGACATCACCGAGCGGCATTAGAATTGTGAGAAAAGAAACACACTTGAGAGAGAGAGAGAGAGAGCCTCTAAAAGTTAGCTTCATATCAGTCAATTTGTCTCTTGTTCATCTGCTTTAATCGTACGTACATGAATAACAAGTTCAGGGCCAATATGTACGTACAAAAGAATATTTAAGGTTATATTTGAATAAGTTATCTGCTATCTAGGGTATATATATATAGATAGATATAATCAAGTGTGAAGCTTTGCACTGAAATTTTGGTGTGAAGTTCAATTTTACATAAAGTCGACAAAATAATTTGATCATTGAAATTAATCATCTTTTAGATACATATGGAATGATCGCGCCTATAAAATTTCAGCTCAATTGGAAATGTTTTGACCATTTGATCACACATTCAAAATTTGAGCTAAATCGGACAACCTATGTGCATTGTTAAACAATGCGACGATCAAATGGTTAAAACATCTCCGATTAAGCTAAAATTTTGCATGCACGATCCTTGCATATGTATCTAAAAGATGATTAACTTCAATTATCGAATCACATTATCAATTTTGTGTAAAATTGAACTTCACACCGAAGTTTCAGTGTGAAGCTTCACATTTGATAGAAATTGTATATATATATATTTTTTAAAGAAGCAAATCAAGGAGACTCGAACAGAATCTCCCTATATTGTACAGAGAGCCAGAAAGGCAAACTTGTAAAAAGAAAAGTACTGTTTTGATGTCTTCCCAGAGTCCATGAAAATATTGAGCTTGAGATGTTATAGCTTTGTTTAAAGATCTGGTACTCTTGGCTACAAAGTGACAGAATATGCATTAATCAAAACGTTGGTAAGGAAACCCCATCTTGTCCATTTGAAGATAGGGATAAAGTGCCGGTGGTGGTGTCTCATACCAAGTCTGAGAGGTGGAGGCTAAACCCAAATTTGCCATTTTGTCTGCAACAGTATTACCCTCCCTAAGAATATAAGAACAGTAAAAAGGCATTGATCGAATCTGTGACAAACAAGTTGTCTAAGCAATATGAAGAGGCCACAACGGGTGAAAGAATAAGAAATAATGCAAGCAAGGACACTAGTAGAATCACTTTCAAGCCAGATGCAATGCCAACCTCGATTAAAATCAAACTCAATTCTACTTATAACACCCATAATTTCAGCGAAGAAAGTTGTTTGGTGACCAAGTCCTTTACAAAAACCACCAAAATAGTGGCCACTGGAATCCCCAAACACCCCTCCACACGCCGCAGGCCCGGTATTCCCTTTAGCTAGGCCATCATTATTAAGTTTGATCTACGAAGAAATCGGTGGGTTCCAAAAAACCAATCTTAGAGCTACTCGGGATCTAACAATAGGTTGTATACCCAAAATGAACAAAATCTGATTGTCTAACAAACCTCTTGAATAGCCAGGTATATATGAAGCAACAAACCAAAGCCATAAATTAATAGAATAATAAACTCGCATAAGAGAAGGAAGTCTATTATCAAAACAAAGTTTATTGCATATTTTTCAGATAGCCATTAAAGGATAATAAAAACCAAACTATCTAGAGATTCTTTAATTGAGCAGAGAAAGGCTTAGAAATGATGGAGTTTATAAGATCACTAACCGAACCATTAGCAGGTAGCGAAGTTCCAAAGCAACAAGCCAACCATTGCCAGATATATTAAGCAAAAGGACATGAAACAAAGAGGTGATTTAAAGTCTCTATGAAGCCAAAAGTACACATTTGACATACCGAGACCACCAAAATTCCACGCTTTCAAAGTTGACCATCAATTGGTAATTTCTTATGTAAAATCGGCCACACCAACATAGAATACTTTGGAGGAATAAGATTTTTTCATATTTTTGCTGCCAAATCATTTGTTTCAAAATGCTCATGTATAAGATTATATCCTTCTAAAAAAGTGAAGTGTCCTAAGGTAGAGTGCTCCCATATCAAAATATCAGGATATGTATCAATAGGGAGAAGAATATAATTACACTCATTAGCTAACAATGGGAAAGAATTTATAAGATCGGGCGGCAAATCTCATTCTTGATTAGATATAAATGAAGCTAATTTAGTCAATAATGGCTTATGAAAGTGAGCAACTTGAAGCTTATCAACAACAGGAGCATCAAGCCAACGATCAGTCCAAAATATGATGGATTCTCCATTTCCTACAAGCCATTTGGAATTCTAAAAAAGATGGGGCAGAGCAATTTTTAGTCCATGCCAAATTGTAGACCCAAAGTAAGGATACTTCATTTGACGAGATATGCTGAACCGAGTGCATGCAAATGAGCTCCATAATGAAGTAGAAGTGAGAATGTTCCATCCCAAGCCTAAAAGAGCAACAATGTTAAGAGATTTGAGGTTCTGCAAACCCAAGCCCCCTTCAACTTTAGGAGCACAAACTTCCTGCCAAGAAACAGTGCTCCAGACCAAATAAAGTTACGAGCACATGTACACAAGTGATTTAAGAGAGAAGACGACCAAAGATAAACAGAGAAGCTATGAAGCAGCAAGCTTTGAAAAACATCATGCACCAATTGAACTCGACCAACCATAGATAGTAATTTTTCTTGCCAACTTGAAAGACGAGCCTTTCCTTTATCGGTTATACCCTGAAGATGAACACGACATAGATTACCCTTGAAAATAGGAACACCAAAATAGGTGAAAGGCGACACTCCATATTTAAAACCAAGGATCCTTTGAACATGTTTGCGTCGTCGAACATGAGGAGCCCCTAGATAGAAAGTATTTTTTTCCTTATTCACCAATTGAGCAAAAGCAACGCCATAATTGACAAGAACTCTCTGCAATCGCTTGAGAGAACTGGCATCGGCATGACAATAAATAAATAAATTATCAACGTAAAGCATACGAGTGAGAGAGCAACCCCTTGGCTGAGAAATAAGTTTGACTTGTCCAGATGAGAATAACGAAGAAAGACCCCGACTTAAGGCTTCTTTTGCGAGACAAAATAAGAGAGGAGATATGGTATCCCCTTGCCTTACCCCACGATCACAACTAAAATAACCATGGGAGACCCGTTTAGTAAAACAGAGTGTCTTGCAGAGTTCAATATAGTACTTATAATGTCAATGAAATGCACTATAAGCCCAAACTTCTTCAAGATATGGAATAAAAATTGTCAATTTAATGTATCAAAAGCTTTAGCAATATCCACCTTAATGCCCACATTACCTCCAGAGATTTTCCTATCCAACAAATTAAAACCTTCTGAAACCAGCGCAATGCAATCAGAAATTCGTCAACCTTTTATAAAAGCTGCTTGTTGAGGGCATATAATTTGTGATGCAATAGGTCCCAATCTATCTGCCAAAATCTTTGGAATTATTTTAAAAAGAAAATTGGCAAGAGCAATCGGTCGATATTGAGAAACAGCATTCGCCCCCTCTGTTTTCGGAATAAGCTTAATGAAGTTAGAGTTCGCATTTGGATATAGCCAATTTTCCTAGAAAAACATTTGAACAAAAGAAACCACATCTTGACCAACAATATTCCAGCAATTTTGATAGAAAGAACTTGGAAAGCCATCAGGACCTGGAGCACTAGAAGGATCCATAGCAAACACTGCATTTCGAATCTCCTCTGACGTAGGAATTGAAACCAAAGTAGAATTCTCCTCAGCCGAAACTAGCTTGGGAATAACTTCACAAAATTGAGATATATCATAAGGAGCATCCCCTGGACCATACAAATTCTTATAAAAATCAACCACATGATCAGCAATACTTTGTGGATCAGAGAGAAGAACATCACCAGCTTGCCTACAACTAATTGTGGATCTTGTATAATTAATTCTTGCGTATGCATGAAAGAAATGAGAAAATTTATCACGTTCTGTAAGCCACTTAACACACGCACGATCTCTCAAAAAGGCTTCCTGATGTTGAACCGCCTCTTGCACAGCGGTCTTGGCACTTATCTCTGCTTCAAATATACTTCCAGAGTGCTCAGCCAAAGAAATATTTAGCTGAATAGTAGTCAAATGGGCACGAGCAATCTCTAGCTTTTTGTGGACATCCCCAAATACAGTAGTATTCCAGTTCCTTAGACAAAATTTCAAAGCTCTCAACTTCTGTAAAGTGACATACATAGGATAACCTACCGGCTTGGTATTAGTCCAACAATTTTCCACTAGCTCTTTGAAAGATGAGTGGAGTAACCACAAAGATTGGAAGAGAAAAGGCTTTAGTCTGCTTGTGATAGTCTTGTTGGCAATGAAAAAAAGACAATTATGATCTGAAATTGTCTTAGGAAGAGCCAAGCAACTAGTGAAAGGCCAGTAAGCACGATCAGGTCTTCGCTCCAACCGCCTCACACCTTTACCTTTTGACCACATATAGAAATCCCCTGGAGTATCCAAGTGAGTGAAATTACAAAGCTCCGTAGTGCTGCGAAAATCCTCACAAGAAGAGCGAGTAGGAATACCCCCACCAGAGGTTTCATGAATTCTAAGAACCGCATTACAATCTGCAATAACCACCCAAAGAACTGAAGTACTTTGTCGGACAGTAAGTAAATCAGACCATAAAGACTTGCGCTTTACTGCCGTGGTAGCAGTATATACACACAAAACATGAGTCAGAATTCCATCCAAATTGATTTGAACAGTAATGTGTTGATCTGACATAGAGATAGAAGAAGGGAGAGCCACATTAAGAGAACCAAGAATCCAAATATTAGGAGCCAAGTTACCTCGGTTATTGACAGCAATCCACCTCAAATTTAAAGAAGCAAAAAAAAAAAAAACTGATACAGAATCAAAAGACACCATTGGTTCAGAAATCCAAACCAAATCAGGACGATGTCGATAATAGATATTAGATAATTCAGATCGAGATTTAAAGTTACCAATCCCTCTAATAATCCAATATAAGATCTTCATTGGAAACATATGGGTTTCTTTCTTTCCCTCGAGGGGTTTTTCCTCACCAGAGAAATATACTTGAGCATTTTTGGCCTTTTTCTCTTGAGATTTTTGTAAGCATTGGCATGAATCCATCAATATCCTCCCTATTTATAAAACGAGAAACAACATCAATTTCTAAATAGGCTCTTGAGTCGGAAGTATCCAAACCATGAGGTGGACCAAAACTTGGAAGGGCACTTAAAGGGGCCTCCAAAATAACACCATGACTCTCCTCCTCTCCAAATATTTCTCCCCAAGAAGGAGATAGAGGATGACTACATGAAAAGACATTGTCAGCATGATTTCTCTCATGTGTTCGGACTTACAACATCCTCATCCATGACTCTTTGAGCGATATTCTCAATAACCTCCATAGCTGCCTCTTCTATTGCATTGTTAATAAAGGCGTCAATTGCAACATGAGCCACAATCGACTCCATTAACGGAGCATTAGAATTATCCCTTGCAATTTGGGAATTTTCTATGTTATTCGGGATTGTTGTTTCTGGAATAGTCACTTTGTTCTTGACTTTATAAACCTGGCGGACCGCGTTGCGTTTCTCCGGAACCTCCTTCGACTTTAATTATTTACAATTCTTTCTTTCATGCCCACAAGGCCATAATAACTACTTTGAGGTGGAAGATTTTCATACTGAATTTCAACTGGAAAAAAATGATTCTCTCTTTCAACCATAATTGACGTATGAAGAGAGCCAAGTAGATTCACATCTACCAAAACCCTAGCATAATAGCCAAAACGCTTCTCTTTGGTCGCTGGATCAAGTTGTAATGGAGTTCCCACACCACTTATAATTTCAAAGATATGGTGATGGTGCCAATACTCCTGACTAAGGTCATAGATCCTGACGCATGTTTGAGCATGTATTTGAGGATGAGCCTCTCCAGGCTTAAAATAAGGTTGCCACTCTGATAGTCTGAAAAGACCATACTGTAAGGTGCATGTACCTCTGCCCCAGACTTTAATCTTATCAGCTTCAGAACTAAAGTGGAGATCAAAATACCCCTTGCCTATGGGAACAAGACACCAAGGCCCCGATGGCCTCCATAAAGAATGGAAAGACGATTTTAGATTGTCTGTTTTCATTGGAGCAGTGCCTTTGCGAAGAAGTAATCGCCCAATCAGATTGTAATGGCACTCCTTCACTTAATCTTGGTAAATCTACTCATTGATCTTGGCCTAGACCGTATCTCCATGAATTGTTGGAGTCGCTAACTGACCCATTGGTACAGTCGCTTCTTCCGATCCCGTGAGAATGGAAGCAAAGGTAGGGCTTCGGTATAGTAGACTCTGTCCTTGAAGACAAGGCCCCTGAGTTGGAGAGAGGGTCGAGGAACCCCTAAGGGCAGATAGGGAGGCCGCCCATAGCGGACGGCTCAGTGATCAAACCCGCACTAGGGTATTTTTCTTTCCGAGAAAACCGGTTGGGAAACGTTCTCTAAAAAAAAGGTTCTATATATAATATCAAATGGAATTAATAATAATAATAATAATAATAATAATAATAATAATAAAAAAGGTCATGTTGATCGAATGATCGACGGTTATCTAGCTAGGGTTTCTCTATAACTATATCAATACTATGGCGACATTACGAACAGGAGTTGGTCATCACTTTGTCGATGCACTCATGATGATAAGTGTGTTTACATTTCTTGAGCGTGGCACACTTGTCTCCTTCCTCGAACTCTCCCAAACAAATCACACATTCACGTTGGAAAACTCAAGCTCAACATCCTTTTGGTGGCAAAAAGCCTTATAGGATGATGCATTCCTTATGGCCTTCAACTGATGCGGTTGTCGCTCCGCTGTTGCTACATGTGGATGTGGTGGTTGTGGCCGCGGAGTTATTGGTGGTGGCAGACTAGTTGGCGTTGATAGCCTACGCCGCTTGAAGAAGGAATAGATACCGACACCACTGAGGAACAAAAAACTGATGATCAAACTAGATACCACGATAATATTTTTGAAATGATCGAACGACAAACTATACATGGAGGAAACTAACAAGATCGAGGACTGAGAGATTTTTTTGTATCTCTCAGAACGACACAACATATATACCTTGTTAAAGAACGAGTTCAAATGCCATGTGCAATACGGATACGGATTCAGTCGACTCTATTAATTCCACAAATATTTCATTTTTTTAAAGGGTTCCACAAATATTTCATAAATGTAGGGATGGACACAGGATGGGTCGGGTCCATTTTTAGTCATCTTTATCCTTATCCCGAACGGGATGGGATGGGATGAGACGGGACAAGACCAATTTTGGGCCCAATTGAAAATGAACATTTAATAGAGTATTTAACAACAAAAATTTGAATGAGACGAGACGAGACGAACTAAATTTTGGGTTCAATATAAAATAAACATACTTTGATACGACTTTAAAGTCTACAACTACACAAAGTAATACCGTTTTACTTAATATTTAATTAAAAAAATAAACCTATAAGCAATTTTATTTCATGTTTAATTGATACATTTTTAATTTATATTACAAGCTAAGTAGTGTAATATTTTTATCGTTATATGATAATTTTTATTTTTTTGTTGAATAATGTTAATTGTTGATAATTTAATATGTCAACTCTTAATAAAATAAATGATAAAATAGACAAAATATATTATCTGGGACGGGACGGTGTATCGAGATTTCAAAATCAAGACCCGATCTCGTCCCTAAAAAAGAGGACGGGTCGGGATGGGACGGAATAATGAAAATTTTATTTTTCGTCCCATCCCGAGTGGAATCGGGACGAGATCAAAATTTGCAGGATTTGTGCCCACCCCTACATAAATGCATTAAAACTTCAAGTACCAATCCCAATATGTTGCATAGTGATAGCAGTCTAAGCCCATCTTTTCCCATATTACTTTTGTTAGCCCAATAGTATTTTTGTATTAGCCTGATCCAACTAGTCCCTAGACACGCGTCTTCTGTGACAAATGTTTAGTTTGTTCCGATCCTTACATATTAAAGTTGTAGCCTTGATCGAGAAGGCAAGCAATGTGATTTTTTTATAAAAAAAAATAAGACAAGTGTGGCAATCCTCAAAGCTTTATTAATGAAACTGTTGAGTACATCTCTTAGGCTGTTAGCTGGTTGTATTCTAGAGATCATTTCAGATCAATTACAAGGGATGGAGGTGTACTTCATATATATATATATGTATTTATATAGAAGTCCCAGTTATCATCATTTTTCACTATCCTCCTTCCCCTTGGGATTCATTGTCCTTCTCTGGCTTTTGTTGTTTGAACTGCTTTCGATAATTAGATTGTACGTGGAAACCTGAAAGAGTACATAACTAATAATGGTCATTAATTATCGGAGATCCCAACTATCAGGTTTCCTAAGAAGACAGCAATTGAAAAAGCAAACATTTCACAATTTAAATATGGAGCTAGCTAGTTAAGATGATAAGCCCTAAAAATGTGTATACATATATATACTAGTAAAATGCACACACGCGATGCGCGTGCATAATTCGTTATATTATGTAATTGTGATTTACTAATTTTTTCATTGCTATTGAAGAAACTTGATAAACTCGTGCAATTTCATACGCCATACTCATCTTATGATAAACAGTCAAACACACCCAACATTTCTTACTTTTAATAATAAAAAAGAAAACAAATTTAATGGTACAAAACTCTAATTTTGCTTTCGGTTTCCAGTTTCCTAATGTACATAAATTTCCAACTTTTATTCATCTTGTTAGAATACAACTATCCAATAGTTACAACATTGATGACGTTTAGCTTCCCACCTGCAGCAAAAAAAAGAAATATGTAGGGATGATATATCTAAGGATTGAAATGACTATATCATTTTTGAGCAAGGATTATAAGTTACCTTTATTCAT
Organism: Geum urbanum; assembly: GCA_946800695.1. Classification (NCBI taxonomy): domain Eukaryota; kingdom Viridiplantae; phylum Streptophyta; class Magnoliopsida; order Rosales; family Rosaceae; genus Geum; species Geum urbanum. Next base: position 40,468,508 of record OX327013.1, on the reverse strand, counting down.
GTACTTTTTCTTCATCGTCTCCTACTAATCTCTCTACTATACTTTTGCTGAAAATACAATTTAGTTTGAGATAGGGTATTAAAGTTATACACTTTCTCATTAAGACAGAATGTACGTGAGTGTATAAAGCGAAAAAAATATAGATAAACCCAAATGAAGTCTTACCTTGGTTATCATCTAGTTGAATTTGACATGACAACAAAACATCTTTGAATACAACATTCCTTGTATGAACTCTAGATTCTTCATTAACTGAACTATCTTTTATCAAGACTTTAGTTGTTTGTATGGAAATTCCCCTTGACAAAGCTACATAAAGTTGACCATGGATGAAAACATGATTAGGAAGGAACACACCAACATGAAAAATTGTTTGCCCTTGAGCTTTGTTTATGGTCAATGCAAAACTCAATTTTACAGGAAATTGTCGACGTATGAGTGAGAATGAAAGTTGTACATTTTCAGAAGACTTTAAAGGAATTCGAAGTAAGAAGACTCGTATACATTTAAAATGCCCAGTTAAGATCTCTGCATCAATGATGTTTGGAAAGAATTGTTGACATATCAACCTTGTCCCATTGCATAATCCACTTTTGGATCGATATTCCTAAGGAGCATTTGGTGCTCCCAATTTCAGAGTTAGCTTATGAGAGGGCAAACCACCTCGAGCTCTAGAATTCAAGAACTTTTGTTGATATAAGTTATGAGGGTCATCTTCAAATCTATCAAAAGAATAATATATGCGCTCTTCACCTGGATATGAATTTAAAACCACTTGATTAAACTCGTCAACATCCTCACTCTTAGGAGTTGGGTGATAGCTCTGTCAACCATATATGAATTGTTGAATGCATTTTCTTCCAATCTTGGATATATGGAAGCAATGAGCTGACCAATAGATTCATCACCATCCCAAGGAATGAACAATTCATCAGGAATTCTAATCATATCTTCTTGTACAAATGGCTCGATCTCATCACTGACTCGAAGTAAGAAATTTACAAATTCTAGATCCTTTTGAGCCCTCATATTGTGTTTCAAGTGGAGCACCTGAATAGAATTCCATAACGGGGACTTAATAATGCATGCATCTATCATTTGTGTTTTGCTTCCACGTGGTACAACTAGAAGTACTTGGCGAAAATCTCCACCAAAAGTCATTATTTTTCTACCAAATGGCATTTTCACACTTGTTATGTCTCTCAAGGTGTCATCCAGATACTCAAAAGCTTTCCTGTGAGTCATTGTAGCTTCATCCCATATAAGAACAGTTGCACGCCTTAGAAGGTCTGTCAAATATGATTGTTTACTTATAGAACTTTTGTTGGTAGATGGCAATTTAATTGGAATCTTAAATCGTGAACGTGTTGTCTTACCACCAGGCAAGTTAGTAGCTGCAATGCCAGAGGTCGCTGTTGCAATGGCTATTTTACCACTACTCCTTAATGAGGCGAGAATTGCATAGCATAAGTAACTTTTACCTGTTTCTCCAAGACCATCTATGAAGAATGATGCAGGCTCATTGCGTCTAATTGTACCCAGAAGAAGTAGCAAACATTCTAGACTTGTATGACTAAAACCAAAGCTGTGCGTTTTGTTTCTGAAGAAGCATTATCAAATGTTCTCCACATTTTTCTCCTTTAATTTTTGTTTTCTCTCAAAATTAGAAAATCTATTTTTTTTTTGACAAATAGAAATGGTATAATGAGAAGGTTTGTAGAATATGGTAGAAATGCAATGGAAACTATCATATATAAGATGATTCTTTCATTGTTCAAGACTTCCACTGTTCAAAAACATCAAGATGATGTACAAATGTTAGCATACGAATTGTAATTTTGTGGAAAACACTTTGAAATTTTTGTGGAAGTTGACATATTATGGACGAGCAATCACAACTTATTATGTTGTTCGTTTTAAATATTTGACTTCATTACGATTTAGAGAAGTTAGTTTTGTTGCGGATACTTTTATCGTAATATTATTATTTTTGAAAAAACCTACAATTCTCTGTTTATATATCAAGATGATTGAATTGGTTTTCATCTTTACAGTAAAAACTCAATTTAAGAATATTCTATAGAGGAATAATTTCTTTATAGTGATAAACAATCTCGGTCCCCACTCGGGACCAGTTATAAATAGGAATAACCTTCACATTATGATAAGTTATAAGATTTTTTAATTCCATATATAGAAAAGTTACATCTTTATAGTAATAATTATCAATAATAATAATATATAAAATATTATTCAAGAAGAATTAAAATATTTATTTATACTAGTTTGAGACAATGATTTATGCTTCATTGTTGCAATCACGTCTTTGAGCTTGCAGATTTGTAGTAACTTGTTGGCATATTCACCTTGTTGTTAAAGCCAAAACGTTTCCAATTTGTGTAGCATGTCGATGACTTCTTTAGTTGAAACTTTTGGTAGTTCTACACTCTCGTCCTCCGGATTATCGTATTTGAATTTTCACGGCCGCACGTTTGACTTGAAATGAATTAAAAACTTTAACTGAGTTTGACTAACAACAAACACAATACCTTTATTTATAGACAAAAATGATTGTAGAACGATTAGAAAAGATAATGTCAATAGGAAAAATTCAAATAAACTAGTTTCCTTTATTAATCATATAAGTTTCCCATTTAAATTACAAATATATATTACTTTTCTAATATTTGTAAACTAATTTGTAAATAAACCTCTAGGTAAGACTCTACCTTGGGACCATGGTGATTGAGTCTTTCTGTTCGGGCCAGATTTGTTTGGATGTGGCAAGTACTTTTGGTTCTAGGTAAGACTCTACCTTGGGACCACGGTGATTTGACTGGGGAGGCAAAGGCGATGATGTTCTCTTTGGCATCTTAGGAATGTATTTATGCTTTTTTATATTGCTTTTTATTTTGTAATTTTGTAATTTTTGCTTTGAATTTATAGTTGAACATGGGGTAAATATTACTTATCGTTCCATGTTCCGCTACGTCATTGGTTACTGATCCTGATATTTATTGTTAGTATTCAAATATTAGGAAATTTATGTAATCTCGATTGCTTAAGTTGTCTAAACTATCACTTTTTTCTTACGTTATTATTCGGTGGACAGTTATAATTATATTTATTTATATATTTCTTATAAATAAAAATTGATGTCTCACAGACTCACACGTTGTCTTAAAAAAAAAAAATCAGACTTGTTTTGAGTTTCCACCGGCAGGGTCGTTTTTCGTCTTCCCCTTTCCCATCAGCTCGTCTCTTTAGTCTCTCTACTCCCTCACACACTCTCATATGGCAACCGCGGTGGCGGCGGCGGCGGTGGCCGCCGATCCCATCCGTAAACAACCCCGACCGGGTAAAGGCGGATACGAGGCCCACGGCCTCTCCGAAGAAGAAGCCCGCGTCCGCGCCATAGCCGAAATCGTGAGCTCCATGGTCGACCTCTCTCGTAAAGGCCAGAACGTCGACCTAAACGCCCTCAAAACCGCCGCGTGCCGCAAGTACGGCCTCGCACGTGCGCCAAAACTCGTCGAGATGATCGCCGCTCTCCCTGAATCCGACCGCGAGGCTCTTCTCCCCAAGCTCAAAGCTAAACCCGTCCGAACCGCCTCCGGCATCGCCGTCGTCGCCGTCATGTCGAAGCCTCACCGATGTCCCCATATTGCCACCACCGGGAATATCTGCGTTTACTGCCCCGGTGGGCCCGACTCTGATTTTGAGTACAGTACTCAGTCTTATACTGGATACGAGCCTACTAGCATGCGCGCAATTCGAGCCAGGTAAAGGGTTTTTCAATTAGGGTTTTGATTTCTTGCTTTAGTCAAATTTGAAATGAGCAAAAGTTGAACTCTTTATGTGTTTTTTGTGTAGATACAATCCGTATGTTCAGGCTAGAAGCAGAATTGATCAGCTGAAGAGATTAGGTCATAGTGTCGACAAGGTTTGTTTCGAGCTTTCGAGAAATGTACTTTTGGAGATTGGCATGAGGGAAATTAGTAATCTTTTTTTTGTTTTGTTATGGTAATGGCTTTGTGGTGTCAGGTTGAGTTCATCTTGATGGGTGGTACGTTCATGTCGTTGCCCGCAGACTACCGCGATTACTTTATTAGGAATCTCCATGACGCGTTATCGGGACATACTTCGGCCAATGTTGAAGAGGCTGTGGCGTATTCCGAGCATGGGGCTACTAAATGTATTGGAATGACTATTGAAACGTGAGTTTTCGGCTTTTATCTTTGAACTCGTTTATTTACTGAACCTAGAAGTATGTCTAAGGTGATTGTGACTTTTGATCTTGCAGGAGGCCTGATTACTGCCTTGGACCTCACTTGAGACAGATGCTTACTTATGGTTGTACAAGACTGGAGATTGGAGTTCAAAGTACGTATGAGGACGTGGCTCGTGACACTAATAGAGGTCATACAGTAGCTGCTGTGGCTGATTGTTTTTGCTTGGCAAAGGATGCTGGTTTCAAGGTTGGTACCAGTGTGCCCAATCATAAGTTTCATTTTTCATTTGGGACTTTTTTTTTTATGGAATTCATCATCATTCATATAATCAGCTATTAAATTTGTATTCCTGCAAATAGCAATCAAATTTTGTTCTGCTCTACCATAAATCTGTTAAAATATAAATACTTTTGAATTGCAGTGTGTTCAACTCATTGCCTTTTTCATATTTCACAGTAATCATTTCAATGTTTTCTCTCTAGGTTGTTGCACACATGATGCCTGATCTTCCAAATGTAGGGGTTGAGAGAGACATGGAAAGCTTCCGCGAATTTTTTGAGAGCCCCTTGTTCAGAGCAGATGGACTTAAAATTTATCCAACACTTGTAATCCGTGGAACTGGACTTTATGAGCTCTGGAAAACTGGAAGGTATGAATGATTATATGCTATAAGTGTAAATAATTCATGTAGGCCAATATGAAATTCCTTCAGTTTCATACAGAGTAACGTGCCACGCCTTTCAAAACTAATGACTGCTAATCATCATCATCTTACAATCCATTTGCAGATATAGAAATTACCCGCCTGAACAACTTGTGGACATTGTAGCCAGGATCCTAGCCCTGGTACCTCCTTGGACACGTGTTTATAGAGTTCAGCGGGATATTCCAATGCCTCTGGTTACTTCTGGGGTTGAGAAAGGAAATCTTCGGGAACTAGCTTTAGCTCGGATGGAAGACTTGGGCTTAAAGTGTCGTGATGTTCGAACACGAGAAGCTGGAATTCAGGTATCTTGATTGACAAAGTTCAACCCCCTTGCCCACCTCTTCCCCCCTAAGTGAAGTGTTACAAAAGTTATCTGATGATTGTAGGACATACATCACCAAATTAAGCCTGATGAAGTGGAACTTGTTCGTCGTGATTACACGGCAAATGAAGGTTGGGAAACATTTCTTTCATATGAAGATACATGCCAGGTATTCCATCCCTCACTAATGTGAAAGATCATTCCATTGCTTCTTTGTGCAATAAGATCTTTCTTGGTGGGCAAATAACACATTTGATGTGGTTTTGTACACAGGACATTTTAGTTGGGTTATTGCGATTAAGAAAATGCGGCAAAAATACTACATCTCCTGAACTCTTAGGGAAGTGTTCTATTGTTCGTGAACTTCATGTTTACGGGACAGCTGTTCCTGTTCATGGGCGGGATGCTGCTAAGCTGCAGCACCAGGTAATGTAACTTGCACATTAACTAACCACTTACAGACTGAACTGCTTAGATCATAAATCAGGAGTCTTCTCTTCTAACTTGAGAGGGCTTAGAATTATATTATCGTAAATTCTCTGACATTTTGTATTGTCTGCTTGATTCACACAGGGCTATGGTACCCTTTTAATGGAAGAAGCCGAGAGAATCGCAAGAAGAGAGCATAGATCAATAAAGATTGCCGTTATTTCAGGCGTAGGAACTCGGCACTATTATAGAAAACTAGGGTATGAGCTTGAAGGGCCTTACATGGTTAAACATCTTGTATGACTAGATCAAGATTTTACTGTAACACAGTTTTGTATCATTAGGTTCTTATCTCTGGGATATAATTAATCTTTATGGTTCTGACCGAATAAGTATTATTCAGTGTGTTACTTATACTAGCTCATCATAAACCCAATTTCATTTATATTGGTTGTTAAAGTCAATTTCAAAAGCTCAACGATGCTGTATCTTTCTTGATATATAAAACTGGTTCTTCAACTTTTTCCTGTTAAACAGAGTTCATCATCATACTCTTTTGATCCTGGCCAGTATTAACTGGTCATGCTGAAGTCAACTTTCACACCTTTGTTTTCAACACTTCCCGCCAAACCAAGATTTCCAAAACCCCTGCGGCGCTCTATTTTGAGAGCCTTCACACAATGCCCACCACCTGTTCGACAAAATGCCTCAATCAGCTCACCTCCCACATCCGCCTACGTCCACCTCCCTTTCTGTCGAAAACGCTGCCACTACTGTGACTTCACCATCATTGCTCTCGGCTCTTCCTCGAACCAACCCGAAGACGATCCACGAATGGTGAACTACGTCCAACTCCTCTGCCGAGAAATCAATGCCACAAAGGGTGATCACAAGGCCAACCGGCCTCTCCAGACGGTCTTTTTTGGAGGCGGCACGCCGTCTCTTGTCCCTCCAAAGCTTGTGTCTTCTGTCTTGGAGACGTTGAGATCGAAATTCGGGGTGAGCTTGGATGCCGAGATATCTATGGAAATGGACCCGGGCACTTTTGATGCTGAGAAAATGAAGGCGATGATGGAGATGGGTGTGAATAGGGTGTCATTGGGAGTTCAGGCATTTCAGGAAGAGCTGTTGAAGTCTTGTGGGAGAGCACATGGGATTAGGGAGGTTTATGAGGCTATTGAGATTGTTGGCTCATGTGGGGTTGAGAATTGGAGTGTGGATCTTATATCCTCTCTGCCTCACCAGACATCAGAAATGTGGGAAGAGAGTTTAAGGCTCACAGTCGAAGCTCAGCCTCCTCATGTGTCAGTGTATGATTTACAAGTCGAACAAGGCACTAAATTTGGAAAATTGTGAGTAATAAAGGAGCTAGCGTCGAAGTCTGTAAGTTTAGCTTTACAATGAATGTGATATGGAAAACTGAAAATTGGATTGTGTTTTGCAGGTATACACCAGGAGAGTTTCCATTGCCTTCTGAAACAAGATCGGCTGAGTTCTACAGAATGGGATCTCGGGTGCTTTCTGATGCGGGCTATGAGCATTATGAGATCAGCAGCTATGGAAAGAGTGGGTATCAGTGCAAGCACAATCTTACTTACTGGAAGAACAAGCCTTTCTATGGTTTTGGCCTCGGCTCTGCTAGCCATGTGGAAGGTGCGAGGTTTTCAAGGCCGAAAAAGATGAAAGAGTACAATGCTTATGTAGAGAATCTTGAAAATGGGTTAGTGGACTCTGGTGGTAATAATCATATTGATGTTAAGGATATGGCCATGGATGTTGTTATGCTCTCTCTTAGGACTTCAAGAGGCTTGGATTTGAAGTCTTTCGGAGAAGAATATGGTACCTCCCTTGTTCCTGCACTTTGCGAGGTTTATAAACCTTATGTTGAAAGTGGGCATGTGGTTTTCTTGGATGAGCAGAGAAAGGCCATCACTGCAGATGAACTCAATGTCTTGCTGTTAAACGATGATGCTATCGGAAAAAGTCTGTCCTACATTCGGCTTAGCGATCCGGATGGTTTCCTTTTATCGAATGAATTGATAACCCTTGCATTTCCAGTTGTAGCTCCATAAGCCAGATGGAAAGGCATGTACGCAGCCTCCGGTGGCAAGACTGGAAAAGCAGTCTGAAGAGATTGGTCTATAGTACTACCCTTCATATCATGGCATGAAAGCATTTCAGGTCTGGTAAGTGACCACACATCGACACACTCATTATTTGAGCTAATGAAACACAAAACTAATTACTGAAGCAAATTGCCTGCCGGGGCACTGCAGAGCAGAACTTGATGAGATTGAGATACATGATGACTCTTGAAAGATACTTGTTGATTGCATTTTTTGTACTATAGTGATGCAAGTCATTGGCAATATGATCAAGTAAAGAGTTGAACCCGAATCATTTCTCTCATATTTGTAATGTAACATCAAACACAGGCAGTAATCCCTCGTGTCATTTATGCTTCTGAATATACCCAAACCCAAAACCCTAAACCCTCTGAAGAATGAAGATACACCATGCAGAATGATAGCAAATTTTTACAATGGATAACAATCTCTTAATGTTCAAGTAATAGTTTTATTGAAGGAAAGAAAATATCTGAAACTAATTCTAGTCTACCACGAGTGGCTTTCTTTATGAAAATGGAGGGCGGGTCAGATCTGGAGCTCTGAAAATACTGATCTAAATTTTGTTTTCTGCTTGAGCATTCTGGTGCCACGTACTTGTTTGAGTGTCAACATGTAGATTTACAACAAAGTATGCCTGAACGGAAGTTTGGGCAAGCAATCCTATCTGCTCAATCACTTAATCAATGACTGGGATTCTGGTTCTAAAAACAAAACACACACATTGAAAAAGGTTAGAAACTCCAGTCACAACTTGGGATGTAATGTATATAATGATCCAACCACAGAAAAAGGATAACCAATAAAAGATTTCCTAATTCATCATCTTTCCTCATATCCAATTAGCACTGATGTGCTAGTTATAATTGAGAATTAAGAGCAATTCTGCAGTATTGAAATATTCAACTGAAAATTTAGCACCCATTTTAGTAACACCCAGTTTCAAAGGGCATATCGAAGGCCTTCATTCGACTAAATGGAGAACGATCAAGGTTTAGTCATGACTCATGAGCACTAAATTATTAAGCTTGCAAATATATTACCAACTATGACGGTTTCTTCTTCATCCCCACTTTTGGTATACGCCTGAGCTCTTGGGTTCCCTTTCTCATCTCCCTGCAAATTATAGTATCAAATCAGGAATTGTTGCACGTAATCTAGATGATAATTCTGTGTGCCTCGAAAGTAATACCTTTGGTGCAAATATACTATCACATAGAAGATAGGAAGCAGCATCAGAGTCAGTATGGAAATAGCTAGGTAGAATACATGCACTCGCTTCTGCACAAAGAAAACAGTTGACAATTTGATTATTATGAAGAACAAAGAGAATATAATGATTCACAAAAGATCATTTCCCCAAAAACTGAATTGCAGAGTAAGGCAATATATACTAAAAAGGCACAAAAAGACCATCACTAACGAGTCATTGCACCAATAATGAAGCTAATAGAAAGACAATGAGTGTGTAAACAGGCCCAATATATTGACATGGAAAAAGAATTCATGCAGTGTATCTTGTTTAAGCATAGTGCGATCTTGCTTGCAAAATTTACTACAGAAAGAAGCTGAAACGTTACCTGTCCTCCTCTAGAGAAAGGTTTCTGCTTCCCAGAGCAAGTGTGAGCATGACAGAATTGGTGCAAGAACAATTCTACAAATACATTAACATGAAAGTATAATTAAAGGAAAGCCATGACTTGTCTTGTGTAGTAATAAACAAATGCATCCCATATATCAAGGGAGAATACAAAACGCAATTAAACAACATGAGAATGCAAATAGTTGGGCTTCTGTTGATAAGAAAGAAAACTACCATTAAGACGGCGTGCTGATGGACCTTGATTAGTGGGAAAACAGCTATTAGCAAGACCCTGCAGTTTTAAATGTAAAACAAAATGAGCTTCAAATACACAAAAGCAGGAGGATAAAAGTTCCAAACAATTATAGCACCGTCAAGCAACCTCACATAAGTGGTGATTCCTTGCAGTAGCTGCAGGATTGCATTTCTTTTTGCTTGACGTGGTATCCATTACAGAATCACAGTGCAATGCTCCGCATAGATCAGCTAAGCACTTGCTTCCGCTCTACACTCATCATATTTTATTACATGAACAACACAAATCAAGTACAGATACTTCCTGGATGGTAATTCAGTGAAGAAGCATATTCAGTAGTTTTCAGAAATTGAACAACTATAGATGTTGTGTGCTCTTGTTAGAATTAGCAAAGAGAACAAGCAACGATCACCTAAATGCTTTTTATACGCTACATAATGCAATCAAATTTCTATTAAGGCATTGAGATTAATGAATCAGTGACTTCATGCATATATCATTGTTCAACCAACATGTAAAAAGAAGCAAGTTTGATAGATGATGATATAATTGCAGTGCTCTTAAAATAATAGGCAACGTAATATGTTGTACATACTACATTCAGAAGATTGTAGTGTCTGTTGTCAAAATGCTGATCGAGAAACTTTTCCTCGCGAAAGCTCTTCTTACAGTACCCACACTGCCATTCATTTATATCCACATGATTCTTGTGCTGTTCCTGATCTCTAAATAGATCATTATCAGGATGAAGGCGGCACTTACTTGAGATCTCATAGTGCTCTTTTTCCACAAACGGCATCAAATACTACACAACACGAAATCACAACTTACCATTAAGTACACACAATCACACATGGTACAACTTAGTAAGACCACTCAACTTTTTCTGCATACCTGCTCAATGACTTTCCATGCCGCCCTGCTTCTCTCTCTGGAACAATGTACTTCATGAATGTCCTGTTGTTCTTGAAGAAGTGTTCTAACATAACAAAACCCAGTAATGAGACCAAACCCAACACGACGAACACATACACTACAATGTCAACTGTTCTATACTTCTATGTTAATAAAGCCAAAATTACCTTAGAGACGCCAACATTCCAGGATCCTGATTCACAAAAAGCATAAAACAAGGTCAGCCTAAATTTTCCAGAGAGCATAGTATACAAATTGAACTCAGAAAAAGAAAAGACAATCCTACGGATTATGATATGAACAGAATCAAAACGTAAACTCCAGTTTTATTTCAAACTCCTTGATTTTGCTACAGTCTCCAAGTAAAGTTTCAATCTTTATTTATTATGTCAACCAAAACAAAAGTTTTTGACAAGAATTCACGTCTGTAAATATCTATGTTGTATATTCACCCAATCAAAACCAATAATCCGGACACACGAAACTGAAGCTGACAGAGATGAGAAAGAAGGACTACCTGGTTTTGCTGTGCTGAGGTGGACGACAACGACAACGACAACGACAACGACAACGACAACGACAACAACAGAATCCAAAGGAACAGGCTGGTGGTGTTCTTCATGTCTTTCAGAGACTTCTGTCTGGAGCAAGTACGGCTCTGTTTGTCTTCGTGTAGATCGAAACTACTTCACTTTGGTGATGTTTTTTTGGTTTTCTTATTCTCGGGTCCGGGTCAGGTTTCGGGTCGGTGCAAGTTTAACCCAATTAAATACGTACATTAGAAAAGTGTCTGCCTGGGGGAACACACACTACTGGAAGCGCAGTGTGTGCCTAGGCTAGGAGACCATGAAACGCTTCCTTAAGCCAGTAGAGAAAGATGGGTCTGCCAAAAAACTCAACCTTTCATCACCCAAAAATGGAGAAGCATCAACGGAGGAGACCCAGAAGAAAGAGCCGACCAAGTTCTTGACTTGGAATGCCAACAGTTTTCTTCTTCGGGTGAAGAAGGACTGGCCTGAGTTCACTAAATTCTTCACCACATTCGACCCAGATGTCATTGCCATACAGGTATCGCATTTTCTCTTCTTTTTGGGCTACCCATTTCGGTTTCTGGCCCAGTTTGGTTTTGGGGTTTATGCGGCATTGATGTATGTTTGTGATTGCATATCAGTATTGGGTGTAATCACTGTAATGGTGTGTTAAAGTTTTTTTATTTTTTATTACTTGTGGTTTGAGCTGTTGGTAAAGAGAATTGGTATCTGGGTTTAGTTTAGGATCTATATAGAGTAAAAACATGGCAAAAGTTGTAGTCTTTTAGTTTTAAAGGACAAGTCTTTTGGCCATATGCTGTCAAAACTTTAGTTAATATGAATATAATAGATTAATAGCCTAGTAAAGGGTAGTTTTTGTACTTGATCAATTGAGCATCGGAGCATCTCAGGCTGTTTCCTTTGTATTAGAGGATGTAGATGAACTATGTGGAATTTATCTGTGGATATATACTAACCATTGAATTTTGGATTGATTGCTTATGTCATAATTCGTTTCTGAAACTTTTGCTACTTGGTTGCTTTACTTGGATCATTGTGTTGGTCTATCGGCTTGTTCATCTGCTTTGCGGTTGCTAACTACTGATTGTAAAAGAAATTGCCTTGGAAGTGCATGCGGATCAACTTTCTAATTGCATGGCATTATCAGGAAGTTAGAATGCCTGCTGCTGGATCAAAGGGTGCACCTAAACGGCTAGGAGAATTGAAAGACGACACAAGCGCATCACGTGAAGAAAAGCAGGTACGTGACTCTTCAAAGCTTCTTTGACTTTCAAATTTTAGCGGTTGAGAGCATGCACGTTGAACTGTTGGGATTGTAATCACAATAAATTTACTCATATCAACTAGACTTTACCAAATTTTACTCTCTAGATAGGCTAGAAATTTTACTCTCGTTTTATATTGTTCTTACATGTTATAAGAAATGAAATTTGTTCTCTTGAAACTGTTTAGTTCTCATAGGTATATGCATTCCACAAATCCATGCTTCACTCACTTGAATTTACTATCCAGTCTATCCTAGATTCAAGTTCTCCAAACTTTTGGGTTTCGTCCTTTTATCTTTGATTTGATCATGTTATGCAACAGTGCAAGACTCAAGATCATTGCTGATATATATGTTGCTTCTGTTTCTTCCCTTCTCTGATTATGCAGATATTAATGCGTGCCCTGTGCGATCCACCCTTTGAAAATTATCGTGTGTGGTGGTCTCTTTCAGATTCAAAGTATGAGGGACTGCATTGATTGTAAAGAAGTGTTTCCAACCCCAAAAAGTATTTTTAAATCTTGACAGAAAAGGTTTGCTGGTCAATAATGAGATCTATTGAATTCATATACTGAAACTGGCTTATTGTCAACTTGCAAACATTTTAGTGGCCTAAAAAGGCCTAAGATAATTTCATTTACTTGATTTTCTTTGCATTTCAGTATCAAGTTATCAACTATCTGTTCTATGCAAATGAACGCATCCTTGTATTTCAAGTATCCCAAGTGCTCTTTTGTTTAAGTGGCACAAATTGTAATTAAATTGTCTTTTGTCAGCTTCAAAGCATGAACCAGATGGTCGTGTTATCTTGGCTGAATTTGAAACATTTCAATTGTTGAATACATATGCACCAAACAATGGCTGGAAGGAGGAAGAGAACTCATTCATGAGGAGAAGAAAATGGGACAAAAGGATCTTAGAGTTTGTTTTGCAATGTTCAGATGAGCCTCTCATATGGTGTGGTGATCTTAATGTCAGGTGAGTGTCTTCGCAACTTCTGAAGCTTGGGCTATTCACAAATCACAAGAAACATGCCCTGCCATGAATTTATGATAAGTGCACACATTTGATGTTTTAGAGCTATTTAGATATGTTCAGAATATGAAACTTTGGCTACATAATTCCTGAAGAAAGTTTGTTCGGTCCATTGTTTAGAAGAATCAATACCTTGTTACCGGTCCAATTTTTTGAATTTCATCTTGGTTTTCATTATTTCATTTTCACCATTTAGTAAGTAAATTTAGTGACATGTTGCAATTTTTTTTTCTTTACTTACCATAAAAAAGTTTTTGTAATATAACCTTGTTTATATTCTTATGTACCACATTAGATATGTTGTTATCCTTGTGGAGGAACTAACAGTTTTCTATCTTAATCTAATTTCGTATGCAGCCATGAAGAGATTGATGTGAGTCATCCAGAATTTTTCAGTACAGCAAAGCAAAATGGCTATGTTCCTCCGAATAAAGAGGTAATATTTGAAACTAAAACTTCTTTGGACATTGTTGTGGTTGTCGTAACATATGTTGATAATAAGTACTTGGCCCTTAATCAACTGGTCATAAGTAAAATTAACTAGCAAAAGATGTGATTTAAGCAGCTCGAATGATTAGGCACCACTCTTTTGGATTGCTTTTGCATCTCTTTCGTTTCGATACATGCTGATGTTGCCACATATTTGAACTGCTGCACTCCTTTTATATTGAATTTGGAGGTTCCTGACCATCGCCAGGCATCTCACCTTTTAGGAAGGGGGCACTTGTAGAATGTGAATGTTATTCGTCAATACTTCTCTCATGAGATTTCTCAGCATTTATTTTGATACATAATGAATGCTGTCCCTGTTTCTTTTGAGTAATTTCACAAACTGTTTTTCAGCATTCGACCTTTAGTACGGATAAAGGATATAGAACTGCGGCAATCAATATTTGCCGTATAAGTGCTAGACTAAATACTGAGATTATTTGTTGTCTTAATAATGCAGGATTGTGGACAGCCTGGATTTACCTTGTCTGAGAGAAAGCGTTTTGGTAACATATTGAGAGAGTACGTTATCATACCTTATTAACTTGTTCTCTCACATTTTACATTCTTACATTGTGTGCCAGCATGGCCTCATGTGTATCTGTATACATAGAGGAAAGTAGTGAGGGGATTGGATAAGGTTGAGATCTCACAGCAATTTAGTTGATTTATGTGTGAAAAGGAGCTCAATATCTATTTACTTTTAACAAGAATGCCTTTTGAGCTTGTTTTCTGTTTGATGATCTGTCTTTTCAGGGGAAAGCTCATTGATGCATACCGATTCCTACACAAAGAGAAGGACATGGAGCATGGCTTCTCCTGGTCAGGAAATCCCATTGGAAAGTAAGAACATTTGGATCACTGTAAATTAAATAACTTTTGTGTCAGTCGAGTTGAAGTGGTTGTAAATCATTATCACGTTATATCAATTTGCAAAGAACATTAAATGTACATAACATAACTGAAAAGTAACCGAATAATCATATACTATTAATACAATATACACTACCTAATTAATGTACCAAGTGGCTTTCTGGCAGGTAGAGGCAAAAGGATGAGGATAGATTATTTTGTAGCTGCAGAGCAACTCAAAGATAGAATTGTTTCGTGCGAGATGCACGGACACGGGATTGAATTAGAGGGTATGACTCATTTCACTTAAAATAAGATCTCGGCTGGCTGCGTATTTCCTTGCAGCACTTGGAACTGGAATGTAAAATAGGTTTTTGATGAGATTTACAAAATTTAGATTACAGTCATTAAAAATCGGACTGGAAATGAATTAAAAGATGGGAGATATGTGGCGCTTACTAATTTTCTGGCAATTCCATCCCAAAACTGTGGAGTTGTGATTTTCACAAGCTAGCTAAAACAAATCTCATTATCTTCATAATGTCAATTCGATTTCATATCTCTATCTTTCTGCGTAGCATGCTAATACGCACAGCTAACCGGCATTTGATTCGAAACTGTTTGCAGGGTTCTATGCAAGTGATCATTGTCCAGTTACCCTCGTGCTTTCAGAAGCACAACCAAATTCCAAAGAGACTGAGTTGACCTCTTAAACCCTAATAGTTTATGACAACTGAAATGATTTAGGATTTAAACAGTATGCATTTGTACAATATGTATGGCAACATCTGAATTAGTTTCTCTCGATACTTCTGTGATGTTTAATTTATCAATTTAATTGGTTATCCAGGTTGTGTTGGACGTTGTTGGCCATCGTATGCCAAACCAAACGGTGAAGAGATGCGATCAAAATAGACTTGGTAATAAAGAAGCAGAGATGGCAGAGAAGAGAAGGGGAAATAGTAAGCCTCTTGGTGGTCCACCTTAAACTTCTCTTCTCTCTGGGCAAATCTAGTATTTTGTTGGGTACAAAAAATATACATAGGAGCATTTTCATATTACCTATTTCCCCAAAAGAAAGGGAATGAAAGAAATGCGCGTATGTGACATGTCGTCCACTGCTTTGATTGGTCATTGACACAGTTACGCAAGAGTCAAAAGTACACTGTATTTTGGTCAATGGCCATATCTAGAATTATATAACTCAAAAAAAGAAAAAGGAAAATGGCAGAATGGTTAAAATGAGAGAAACTAGTGTCATTTAAAAAAGTGGGGCGCAAACCCAGAATAAAACCTCCCTCTCTCTCACATGTCGACCTCAGCTCCTCTGCCTCACTCACTTTGGCCGTGTCTTCCTTTCTCTGCCCCCTAAATTTTTACCATCTTCTTCTTCTTCCTCTGCTTTTTTTCTCTCCCCTGTAATTCACTGCACAAAAACAGAGCAGACCAGAATCCCCAAATCGAAAAAAACAACAAAAAACCCAAACCCCAAAATGAAGCACAGAATCACCTAAACCAACAACTCTTCTCAGTCGTCCCCCAATTCTCTATACTCAAATGGGTTTTGCATAATTCACAGAAACCCAAAAACCCTCAACCCCCATTTTGCCCCAACCAGAAAAAGAAACTAACAGTGCTGGTTCGGGTTCGGGTTCGGGTTCTCTAATGGCAGCTACTTCAGAACAAGCCCAGGAAGTCCCTTCATGGCTCAGAACCCTACCCGTAGCTCCAGAATACCACCCAACCTGGGCCGAGTTCCAAGATCCAATTGCCTACATTTTCAAGATCGAGAAAGAAGCTTCCCAATTTGGAATCTGCAAAATCGTCCCTCCAGTCCCTCCGGCCCCGAAAAAGACAGCAATTGCTTACCTCAACAAGTCCCTAGCCGCCCGCGGCGGCAGCCTCACAGTCGGGAAAGGCCCAAAAGCCCAGCCCACATTCACCACCCGGCAGCAGCAGATCGGATTCTGCCCCCGGAAATCCCGACCCGTGCAGAGACCCGTCTGGCAGAGCGGCGAGCACTACACATTCACTCAGTTCGAGGCCAAAGCCAAGTCATTTGAGAAGACATACGTCAAGAAGAGCGGCATCCGTGGCGGCGCAGCCAAGAAGGGTAGTGGTGGTGCCCTTAACCCACTTGACATTGAAGCATTGTACTGGAAGGCCACAGTGGACAAGCCCTTTTCGGTGGAGTATGCCAATGACATGCCAGGGTCTGCATTCGTGCCCCTGAGCAAGGGCAAGAAGGGCTGCGCCGCGGGCAATGGGGACGGGGTGACGTTGGGGGAGACGGCGTGGAATATGAGAGGAGTTTCGAGGTCTAGAGGGTCGTTGCTGAGGTTTATGAAGGAGGAGATTCCTGGGGTGACTTGTCCAATGGTGTATGTGGCCATGATGTTCAGCTGGTTTGCTTGGCATGTGGAGGATCATGACTTGCATAGCTTGAATTATCTGCATATGGGAGCTGGGAAGACTTGGTATGGAGTGCCTAGGGATGCCGCCGTGGCGTTTGAGGAGGTGGTCAGAGTTCAGGGATACGGAGGAGAGATCAATCCTTTAGGTGAGATGAGCTACATTTTGAACTCTATACTCTGTTTTTAAGCTATACTCTGTTCTCTGTACAGTTGCTACTTTATGTACATTTTATGAAATGTTAATGGCATTTGTTTGTGTTGCAATCAGTAACGTTTGCAACTCTTGGTGAGAAGACCACTGTGATGTCACCCGAAGTGTTTATTAGTTCAGGAATTCCATGCTGCAGGTAATTCCTTCATCACTGCTTTGGTCTCCCTTTGGCTGCTTGGAGATTATAAGGGCAACACTGTCCAGTCATTCATCCTACAAGTTGCTTGTAGCAATCCTAAAGTATCCAGAGTTGTGGTGTTTAGTTCATTCATGTGGTTCTTACGTTTTTGATTTCTTTGGATCAGGCTAGTGCAAAATGCTGGGGAATTTGTTGTTACTTTTCCAAGAGCATATCACACGGGATTCAGCCATGGTGAGAGAGCATTAGATTTAATTTCATTCTATTTTGGTCAACTATTTGTTGGTAGCTTGTTTATATATAAGTTATAATGACTTGGTTGAATTGATATGCAGGATTTAACTGTGGGGAGGCAGCAAACATTGCAACTCCCGAATGGTTGAGAGTTGCCAATGATGCTGCTATTCGACGAGCTTCAATCAATTATCCACCTATGGTGTCTCATTTTCAGTTACTTTATGATCTTGCTTTAGCATTATGTTCAAGGTTTGTTTGAGACCTTTCTAACTTCCATTTACTTAATTGCGTGATTACAAAGTTCTGCACATATAGTGTAATACTTGACAACTCATTGAGTTTGAAGATAATGATTTTGGAGAAAAGTGATCAGTTGCTAAATTTCTTATTTGTAGAATGCCTGTACACAATAGTGCTGAACCACGAAGTTCCCGACTAAAAGACAAGAAAAAGGGTGAAGGAGAAACAGTAGTGAAAGGGCTATTTGTGAAAAACGTCATTCTGAACAATGAGCTGCTTCATGTTCTTGGAAAAGGGTCATCAGTTGTACTTCTACCACAGAGCTCTTCAGACGTTTCTGTTTGTTCAAAATTGCGTGTTGGGTCACAGTTAAGAATACCTGATGATCCCATGATAGGTGGGAAGCAGGGAATGAAGCATGCAAAAGGTTTCTATTCAGTGAAAGGGCAACTTGCATCGTGGGATAAGAGCAGATATCCCTCATTAGATGGAAATGGTGATGTAAGTGCTCCTTCTAAATTGTTGAACATGACCGTGGAAAGAGAAAGTAATGTTGAAGGTGAAGGATTGTCAGATCAGAGACTATTTTCTTGTGTTACATGTGGAATTTTGAGCTTTTCATGTGTTGCTATAATTCAACCAAGAGAAGCAGCAGCCAGATACCTCATGTCAGCAGATCGTAGCTGTTTCAATGATTCTGATGTTGGTTGTGAAGGTTTCCAGGTTGCAAATGGAGATCTCAATAATTTGAAGAAGGGTTCATCTACAGGTTGGTTTAATTTATTCTTTCTCCGATTACTCGGTTTTGGATAAGGAGCCACTATTACTGTAATCAGTGTTCCACCAATCCTTGAAAATTGCACAATGTGGACCGAGGAAACTCAGCTGTAAATTTATTTCGGTTCATGTATTCTTGAACAAAGTTCCTTCATTAGAGTTATACTCCAACTTGAGTTAACTATATAGCACCTATGTACCCCTTGCTTGTTCTTTCTATGTGCTGAATTTGCATTAATTAATATGCACCTAGATTGATCCGGTTACTAACCAAATTTATAAAATTTTCCATTTGTAATCATTTCACTTGCATATAATTTTCACACTCATCTGATAAAGGCTTTCTCTATGTTATGATTCTTGTACACTGGGATGTTTTTTTTTTTACTCTGAGCACTTGTATCTTTATTCCTCCAGAAACAGGATTGATGCAAAAGACTACTCCTGATGGTTTATATGATGTGCCTGTTCAATCTGCTGAGTATCAGATTCAGATGGAAGATCCAATCAATGAAGTGGATTCAAAATTTGAAATGCAGAGAGATACAAATGCTCTTGGTCTATTAGCTATGACTTATGGAAGTTCATCTGACTCTGAGGAAGATCAGATTGAACTGGGTGAGGAAAGAATCTTGTCAGAGTGTTCTTTGGAAAGTAGATATCAGAGTGCCAGTCCTCCTTTGAGAGACTCTTACGGCCATACGATTGAGGTCCAAAGTCCTAATTCACCAGGATTTGATTCTGGGAATGAGCTCCAAACTGGTGATGGGTATGTGGAAAATAAGCGTGGTCATGGACATTTGGACTGTACAGTCAATATTGGAACAAATACTCATGCTTCGAAAAAGACAAATGGTTTGGTGGGTGCATCTATGGATTCAGTGAAGGTTTCGCATTCTGGTTCCCCAGAGGCCTATGAGGGTCAAACAACGGGATTTGGTCAGGCCACTTTGCTGAAAGAGAACACAGGCGCACTGTTTGCTCCAGAATGTGACCATGATTCTTCTAGAATGCATGTGTTCTGCCTTGAGCATGCTGTAGAGGTTGAGCATCAGCTCCGTTCAATTGGAGGTGCTCAGATATTACTTCTTTGTCATCCAGGTGCATGTTGGTACCCTATATACTTTGTTTATCCTATTATTCTTTATGATGATACAGCCTGTGTCAGCCATTTTATGTCCAATATTATGTTTAGCTTGCTGGAGTTCGTTGGGTTGAAGTCTTGAAGAGGAAAAACTTTCTTCTTTGACCAAGTTCCTTATACGATTTATTTTGTTTGCTCATTTGATACACTATGGTTATTTTAATTTTGGCAATTATATGGTACTGATTGTCACTAATAAATTTTCAGATTACCCCCGGATAGAGGATGAAGCAAAAGAAATAGCTGAAGAACTGGGAGTAAATTATCCCTGGAATGATGTGGTATTCAGGAATGCCACCAGGGAGGATGAGGAGACGATTCAGTCAGCTCTGGATAGTGAGGAAGCTGTTTCTGGGAATGGAGACTGGGTGGTAAAGATGGGGATCAATCTCTTCTACAGTGCTAGCCTTAGCCGCTCTCATCTATACAGTAAGCAGATGCCATACAATTCTGTTATATACAATGCATTTGGTCGTAGTTCTCCAACTAGCTCACCTGAGGTTTATGGGAGGAGGCCTGCCAAACTGAAAAAGACAGTGGTAGGGAAATGGTGTGGTAAAGTTTGGATGTCACATCAAGTCCATCCTTTTCTGGCAAAAAGGGAATTTGAAGAAAAGAAAGTAGAGCAAGAAGAACGGAAGAGGTCGTATGGTTCCGCAAGGCCAGATGCAAAGTCTGAAGGAAAATCAGATAGCACATGCAAAATTGAGAAAACTGTTGTGACTAAACAGTATTCTAGGAAGAGGAAATTGACAGTAGAAGACAGGACAACCAAGAAAGCAAAATGTATTGAGAAAGAAGATGCACTTTCTGCTGATTCAGCTGATAACTCCCATCCGCAGCAGAAGAAGTCTCTCAAGAACAAGCAAGCCAAATATATCAAGAGTGGTCCAACCAAGAAAGCAAAGTGTATTGAATCAGAAGATGCAGTTTCAGGCGATTCATTGGAAGCTGATCACCATCAGCAAAGTAGGAGGCTTCTTTGGAGTGGGAAGACCAAATATATTGACTGTGATGATGCTGTTTCAGATGATTCAGAGGGAGATGATTTTCATCAGCAACAGAGGCAGGTTGCTGAAAGTAATGCCAGAGAGTTTTCTGCGGTTTCAGATGATTCACTTGAGGAGAATTCCTGTCAGTTGCAAAGGAGATCGCTTAGAAGTCATGTAGATAAATGCAATTGGGGAGAAAATTTGGCTTCAGAAAATCGTCAGCAACACAGTAGGACATCTAGAAGCAAGCAGGCCAAAGTTGTCGAGGAAGATGAAGAAGCTCTGGATGACATACTGGACGACGATTCCGTTGTGCAGCGTAAGCGGATTCTCAGAGGGAAGCAAATAGAACTAGATACTCCTCAACAAAAGAAACAAGGAACTTCTCGCCATGTGAAACGAGGCTTCCGCAATCTACAAGAATATGAGCATTCTGAACAGAACACCATGGATATGGATGCAGAAGAGGAGCAAGAAGGTGGGCCCAGCACTCGCCTTAGAAAAAGACCTCCAAAACTGCAGCCAGAAACTGGTAGGAAAAAGGCAAAAGAAGAGCCAGTAACCGGTAGGAAAAAGGCAAAAGAGGAGCCAGAATCATCAGGTAGGAGAAAGGCAAAAGACCAGCCAAACACTGGTAAGAAAAAGGTAACCACTGCTTCAGCTGTGAAGACCAAGAATGTTTCAGCTCGGAAGGCAAAGAATGCTTCAGTTGTGAAGGAAGAGGAAGCGGAATTTGTGTGTGATATTGAGGGGTGTATTATGAGTTTTAGCTCGAAACATGAGCTTAACCTCCACAAGAGAAATGTCTGTCCATTCAAGGGTTGTGCAAAGAAGTTCTTCTCCCACAAGTATCTGGTGCAGCATCGTCGAGTTCACCTGGATGACCGCCCCCTTCGGTGCCCTTGGAAGGGATGCAAGATGACATTCAAGTGGGCTTGGGCTCGGACTGAGCACATTAGGGTTCATACAGGAGCTCGACCCTACATCTGTGCTGAGCCAGGGTGTGGACAGACCTTCAGGTTTGTGTCAGATTTCAGCCGCCACAAGCGGAAGACTGGCCATTCAGTAAAGAAAGGTAGGGTGCGATCACGATGACTTCATGAGGAAATCAGAAGTAATCTGTAACATGACTAATTGAATCTGTTGTTCGATTGACAATTTAGTTCTAGGTGAAAGAGTAGGGTTGAGATTTCCTTTGTAATTGCTATGCAGAATGAGAATATTTTTTCTGGTTTTCCTTGGGTCTTCATTAGGCCCAACAATTTAAGGCAAATTGCTTGGATCTTAAAATATGTACTTTTTTGAGTGCAGAGCTTTTCTTCAGTTTTCCAACTTTTCTTGAAATATGGGAAGAAAGGCTTGGGGCTTCAGAATTTACAACTCAGATGAAACTATATAGAGGTACTTTTTCTTCTTATTTTTTTCATACCAGAGGGAAGAATACGAGATATTGGTGCCTCTAGGGCCAACTCGGGCCTAACTGACCAAATAGAGCAACACTCCCCTAACAAAGGTAGGAATAGTATGATCTCAAATGCCAAGGCAAGAACTATATAAGTATTGTTACAATTTGATTTGTGGAATCTGTCTGCATTTGTGATATCAATGCCTATACATTTACAGCCATCGAACCTATAGTTTCATCTAATTCGCAATGAATGGTGAGAACGGGTCCAATGAAAAGCACTCATTCCCCTAGTAGAAGGAAAGTGCATCCTAACATATTATTCCCCTATAAACAACCTTCCTTTCCCTTATTTGCATTAATTACCTTTCATTTTGACCATACTATTCTATGTAGTCAATTAAAATCAATTTAGTTTCCATTTTTATTGCGATATGAAACAAACGAAATAGACAGTATAATGATAATAATAATGCACATTTTGGACCGTTTTTTCCAAGTTTGTTCAAAGTCACTTCATACAATGTGGAGAGATTTCACTTCTATGAGCTATGCGAGGTCTTAACGTATTAATGCATTGTTAGTGTCCGACAAACATAGACAAGGCAACAACAACAACCGCAATAAGTTGGTCAAATATAATCTACACATTGATACTTCTCTTTACCGAACAAAAATGCAATATAATTCATTTTTTTCGACATGGACTTATTGGTCAATGATCATTCATAAATAACTAAAAAACCTAAATAAAATTGTTTCAAACTATTGTTGAAAGGGTGCGTCTATTCTCACCTCCAAAATTAATATTCACATCTCCCTACTATTTAAACCTCCATTTTACTTTTTAAATATTAGATAAAGTTAAGTACACCTCCTCATTTTTACCCTCTTCTAGTTTTACATCAAAATTAACATTTAGACCTCCAATTTAGTTTTTGATAATTTAGTAATACTAAATGCACCTCTTTTATTCGAGTGTTATTTTTATATTAGTATTGAAATCAATTTAGTGGCTTATTCTTGCCATATGGTATATCAGATTGGTACCTCCTACATTTCTAACATTTATAATGGGAAAAACACTAAAAGAAGAATGGCTTATGTGGGAATCTGATGTGGCTGATGCTTCGATCATTGCGTTTAGACTAAGAAGATGTTGTTGAAGACTAACACAAAATGTAGGAATTGGATGATGATAACTCATAATAAGAGGAAAACCATCACATAACATGCATATCCTTTTTGCACAGTTACATTATTAGAAAAAGAAAAAAAAAAGAAACAACAAAAGTACTTGTTATTATATCATTTGTCACTTTTGTTCAGTTAATATAATATGTTATTTAGAATTTGTCGTTGAGGTAAAAGAAAAAAGATGAGTTAAAAATAAAGATTCAGTATCTTTTTTCTCTCTCTTAATTTGTTCTTAAATATCTTTTTATAAAAATTAAAAAAATCCATTACAATTGAAAAAAAGAGAGAGGTGTGAATAGAGCTTGAAAATATGAAAAAATAAAACTTTGAATCACACAATTTGATGTTTCCTTTGCCTAACGAAGAGAAACCAACCCCTTTCACAAAAATGAAGGAGAATCTACGTGACAAATGTGAATGTGATGATAAAAACGACATGTCAATTTCTCCGGGACACGTGAACGCCGCAACGACGACGCCGACTCCTCTAGTAGTTTATATAGATTTTTACAAGGCCTAGTCTTCACCGGTCCACACTCGCCTCTGGGAATTCCATTCTCATCATCATAATCATCATCTCTGTGCTTTATCTCAGTCGAACACTGATAAAGAAGAAGAAGAAGAAGAAGAAGAAGAAGAAGTGAATTTTAGGGTTTTGAAATGTGGAGGGAGAATGGACCTCTCTGACTCCACCACAACCACCGTCTCCGAATCCAACAACGCCGACATCCTCCTCACTCAGCTCAACCATTTTGACGACGACGACGACATAGGGTCTCAACAGTCCGTCCCCGGCACCACCGCCGATCGTGTCCGTACGATCCCCGCTCCCGCTCCCGCTCCCGATCCCGATGCTGATTCCGCCGCCGCCGCACCGCCGAGCGATCTTGATGATGCTGTCGTCGACGAGATTCGGAAATTGGATTTGATAGGACACGCTGATGGCGACGAGGCTGAGGTGGCCGTTGAGGTAGAGGTGGAGAAGAGAGGAGATGACGTGGCAGAGGTGGAGGGAGAGAAGAGTTCACACGAGGGAGATACTGAAAAGGGAGATGGAAATGAGAGCAATGAAGAAGAAGAAGAAATCAAGAGTGAGAATGGTGATGAGATAGAGAAGAAGGGTGATGAGGAGAGTAATAACAGAAGAATTCAGTTTCCGGTGAGGCCTGAAGCTGAAGACTGTTCCTTTTACTTAAAGACTGGGAATTGCAAATTCGGATCCAATTGCAGGTTTAATCACCCTGTTAGACGGAAACCCAGTCTGGTATAACATCTCTCGATCATCTTCGGCACAGATGCAAATATATACCGTAGAAATGTATTTGTTTTGCTGTCTGTAGGTTTTGTGTTGATGCAACGGTGATTGATTTTCATGTCGTTGGTGAAATGCTTGGTTTTGGTTATAATTTTTTCTGCAGCACAGCTATGTCTGTTTCTCTATGTTTTTTGTTTATAATGACCTTAATGTATGGTGCGGTGTATGCAACATACTGAGATTTTATGAGTTAGTTGGTAGTTTATGTTTTTTGTCGGAGGAAAATGCACTTCCTTATTTGTTGATGATATTGCTTAATTAGGAGATTTTTTTAGGTGATAATTAGTGAGCGGTTAGTGGCTGTTCCTTTTTCGTTGGGGCTCTAACCGTTTTTTTTCTCAGTTATATAATAATTTTAGGGTAAAATTATCGTGCCAAGCTAATGGTGACTGTAAGAGTGTGGACTTATTAGAGTTTCCTCCTCTCATGATTATGAATGATTCTGCTTTTTGCTCAGTTTCTGTTGGCTAATGTTTTGAATTTTACTATTTGTAGCTTTTGAAGGACAGGGTCAAGGAAAGAGATGAGTCGGTAGAGAAGCCAGGGCAGACAGAATGCAAGGTTATTATCGTCCTGAATTCCTTTCTATTTGAAGTGATTGTTTATTTAATGATTAGGTTTTGTTTTAGCTCCTGTGTTTGGTAGGTAGCATTTTGCTAAATCCTGTTTTGTGATGGGATGTTTAGTTCTAGTGAAGTGAATTTTAGCGTACATGTCCGTAACAAGCTAAAGTTGATTATTTTTTTCTTCTATAAATATTGATTTCTGAGGGTTTGAACTTATTTATGTCCATGACTGTCTTGAATTCCGCTGTTTACACCAAGTAAATTTATGTCCATAGATGTCAATGACATATTTCCCCACCTTATATTCAAATCGCTGCAATACTTCTGATCGGTAACAGTTTCATGACATTATAACACTTTGTTGCAGTATTACTCAAGGCCAGGGGGATGTAAGTACGGAAAAGCTTGTAGATACTACCATGAAAAAGGGAAACCTTCTGTAGCTCCAGTTGTAGATCTCAACTTTTTAGGGCTTCCAATTCGCGAGGTATATTTTCATTTATGACCTTCAGATTTCAAAAATTAACAATCATTGAGATTTAAGCTGTTATCTCTGCTGAGTTTTTGGGTCTCTGTAGTCTAATATCGTGTTCCAAACCTCTAAATATTCAAATCAATACAGGGGGAGAGAGAGTGTCCCTACTACATGCGAACTGGCTCCTGCAAGTATGGATCAAACTGCAGATTTAATCATCCTGATCCTACTGCTGCAGGAGGATCTGACCCTCCATCTGGATTCGATAATGGTGGACCTGCATCATTACAAGGTGGGGCACAATCATCATCTTGGTCTGCACCATCTTTGAATGAAACTCCACTTTATGTGCCAATGATGATGCCACCATCTCAGGGGGTTCCTTCCCAAAATACAGAATGGAATAGTTATCAGGTAATCATCCTTAAATTGTGCTTGAAATTCTCATCCCTTTAATGTTATGATTGTTATCATTCTTATAAACTAATGAAGGAGCAAGTGAATTTTGTATGCCAATCTTCTTTGTTCATTTTTTGCCCAAAAAACTAATAAGCATTCGTGAGCTCTCTCTCACTCTCTCATTATAATACTCTGCTATTTGCTCCAAACAAACAGTGCTTGGCTCCAGAACATGTCAAAGTAATGCTTATCTTACATTTTTGCATTGCATGCGTTTTTCTTTAATTTTATTTTTGCTTGTGGCATGTTTAGGCTCCAGTATATCTCGGGGAAAGAAGCATGCCTGCACCTCCACCGTATGTTATCAACAACTCAGGGATTGAAGCCAACGTGTATAAACAATATTTACCGCCAACTCAAGTTGATGAATTCCCAGAGCGACCAGGACAACCTGTTTGCAATTTCTATTTAAGAACTGGGGAATGTAAGTTTAGATCTAATTGCAAATATCACCATCCAAAGGCTCATACTACTGAAACCCCTTCGTATGCACTCAGTGACAAGGGCCTGCCATTGAGACCAGTAAGTTCACTTCCTTTGGTCATGTTATCTACAATATAAGAAAAATAATTATCTTAGTATTATGATTAATTTTTGGGTGACTATGGATGTATATTTATGAAAGCTAATAAAGATGTCATTTTATATTGCATGCTACAAAAACAGGAAACATACATAACTGTTTGAATTTTATTGTCTTTGGGCTCTCACTGTTGTGAATCTGTTATAAGGTTATTTCCGCTTTACAAAGTCGTTTGATTGTGGATCCGACCCATCTATAAAATGAACTTCTCTCATAATCTTGACAAAATGGGTATTTAGAAATTACATTTGTAAATAGGTAGCAAGTACCTGTTGTGTATGATCCTAATAATTAAGCTTAGAAATACAACTCTTTAGCTTTGATAATTTAGGATGTGCCAAACTGAACGTTATCTCTTGGAATTCTACTTATTCTAGTAAAAACTTGCTTGTATGTGACTTTCAACATATAGAGTTTCGACTACTACATCTATGGGATTTCATCACATATTATGGCTTAATGTTTGCATGTCATTAATCACAGAAAGTTTGATCCAAAATTTGTTTCAAAATCCAGGGTCAGAATATTTGCACACATTACAGTCGCTATGGCATTTGCAAATTTGGGCCAGCTTGTAAATATGATCATCCGTTACATTTAACGTCTTCAACCACATCTGGTCCTGATCATCAACTTCCTTTCAGTGACTTCGCGTATACACAAGAGGCAGGAATAGCTAGGAGCAGAAATGGAACTGACGATACAATTCAGCTGCAACAGACCCTGTAAGGAGTTTAGCTGAAATACCTTTTAGAGCACACAATTTGCATCTGCAAAGCCAATGATGTGCGACTTCTATTATGTTGGATTTTAAATATCTATGGAACTTTTTCACCCAAGTATCTTACATTTGCCAAGGATTTGCATCACCAGGGCATGTACATTATGACATATTTATGCCATTTTGGCAGCAGATACAAGAGTACTCTGGAACATCCTCTATATACTATCTTTTTCAAGTTTCTTCAGTTGAAATGCAAGGTGCTTGAATAAAAGTCTGATGGATAAAAGTCTGATGGTTGGGGGGGGGGGGGGGGGGGGGGGGGGGGGGGGGATCTTATAGGTGTAGCATGAGTCAGAGAAATCTTATGGTCTCAGCATTTGAGCATTGCGATATTTCAGTGTCGCGTCAATTATTAGAATAATTTCAGTGGCTGAGCATCTATGTATGTTGCACGGACACGAGACATGGCAAAATCTAAATCTAATCTAAAAAAATGTAGGACACCATAATTAAATTATTATAAATATTTATATTTGATGTATACATTTTTTTAGAAGATATAGATATTTATTTATATAAATATACTTATTTATAGTATAGAAAAAAAAAACAAGGATAAGATAAATATAAATACCAATAACTCGATCATCATATTATTTAGACAACCTCATAGACAACCAAGAGGTTGGACTTTAAAACATAGTACCACTGGCCTCATCTATTACAGTGACTAAAAATACATTTACTATATAACAACCATGAAGCATACTGTTCATAGTTACTGTTCACATTTTCCCAAACTATCATTTCTATCATCTTCATTCCATGGCAAAAATCTGAGTGATAGAGTTTGTAATTGTACTTGGTGTCGTCATGAAAGTTTCTCAGAACTGTGTATTCTATGCCATACTCAAATTTCATGATGATCCAACGGTGCAATCGATTCAAATCAAGGTAAATCCGAATACTGTTTGTTAAAATTTCTGTTTTGGGTAAACATCAAATTTGCTCGAATTTGAGTTATTTGTCGTTTTCTTCTATCAATTTTCTTGAATTTAAGTTGTATGTCGTTTCTATAAAAAGTAAATATGCACTGCTTAAGCTATGAAAGATGTCCTCACCTCTACACCCTTCAGAAATAGAATTGGTCTCCAAGGATCTCACACATTTGCTTTTGAATGAAGCCTGTTTAGAATGTGTACTTCTTTTGTCTGCTTATTTGAATTTAGTTTACATACGAATAGGTAGTGTTGATAACTATACTAAATTAAATTCATGCTGTGAACTGGTCATCCTTCAATGAGTTTAGGTTTAAGTTTGTCCTCTTTCCTTACTCTGCTTACGCCATCGAGCTTTTGCTCAGTGAGCTTGGGTTATTGTTGTCACAAAGATCGCTACTATTTGTCAGCTCTCCATCTTAAGTCATAGTCAAATAAATTGATATCTAACTATAGTTTCAATGGCCAAATGGAATCTTATTTTTAGATCTGTACAAGAGTTGAAAAAACACAAGATCAACATGGATATTTCACAATGCATACGTCTTGGTAATCATCTCATCCCCTACTATTTAGATAAAATTGCTTTCCTCCACTTTACATCAACTTCAGAATTGTTAGAAATAACATCACAAACATCAGAGACGTCCGATCTTATATGATCAATATTAGAATCAGGAGCATCAAGAAAATGGAGACCAAATAAATTCGAAAGTGATGAGTATGCCGGCTTACACTACCTTCTAATAGGTGACCAAGTGAGTAAAACATCATCAATCTGTCAATAATTATGTACTAATTTGTTTGATACTGAGGACACCATAAAAATACAGAGAGGAAGCATCCATGTCGTCATCGATGAAATCTACTATCCTTACATGCCAAAGATAATGGAAGTTGGAGAATATACGATATCGGATTCTTTGCATGCAAGCAGGATTATGCAAACCACAGAGTTCCCATGCACAAGACAACACTTTCTTTCACGGAGAAAACCTTATTTGAGAGAGTAGAGGAACACCTTCCTCAATTTCCATAACACGTTTTCCGCATCTTGAAACTTGAAAAGCTACCTGATCAAATTGATAAACAGACAATCTTGGCAGGTAAATAAACTGGCCTATAAAAAAAGTACTAATCTATTACTAATAGAACATTGCTTTTCATATATCCATAAATCTCTCCTGCATTCTTTCATCTCAACTATTGTTTGTATTCAGGTACTACTACTCAATTTCCATAACACGTTTTCCGCATCTTGAAACTTGAAAAGTTACCTGATCAAATTGATAAACAGACAATCTTGGCAGGTAAATCAACTGGCCTATAAAGAAAGTACTAATCTATTACTAATAGAACATTGCTTTTCATATATCCACAAATCTCTCCTGCCTTCTTTCATCTCAACTATTGTTTGTATTCAGGTACTACTACTCACCAAAACAATAGTCAAGTAGTACTACTTGCCGAAGCAATGTTCAGGTACTACTACTACTCGATGAAACAGTAGTGATAACACCGCCCAAACGGGGCGGACAACCACCTAGTTCATATTAAACACCCTTCCATACAATTCATGGTAACGGCCTCTTTCTCAATCTCTCTCTCTCTCTCTCTGCAGAGAGATCAAACACAGTAGCAGTGGAGTCTCGATCTCGACCACGACGCCGCTTCATTGCCGTCGCAACCTCCATGGCTCGCTTTCTCTGTGGCTTCTAATTTCGCCGCCTCACTCCGCCGCCCTCAGCCTTAAGATAGATCAGCGTCGAACATGATCTCGAGACTCGAAAACCTTGCACTGAATCGACCTTGGCTGCCGTCTAGATCGATGTTGTTCTTTTGTTTTCTGGAAAAATACAAGAAGGTATTGCTACTGTGTTTTGATTTCACCAAACGAAATTATTATCTTCATTTTTCTTC
This sequence comes from Geum urbanum, assembly GCA_946800695.1. Lineage (NCBI taxonomy): Eukaryota > Viridiplantae > Streptophyta > Magnoliopsida > Rosales > Rosaceae > Geum > Geum urbanum. Next base: position 40,437,953 of record OX327013.1, on the reverse strand, counting down.
TGGAAAGTAAGAAGATGCCACTGTGTTTTGGAAACAATTGTTGTAGTTAATGAGTTTTCTTTTTCGTGTTTTATTTCTGGCATCACTAAGTTGCTAGTTCTCTCAGTAACAATATTCGATGGTTTTTTTTTCCATGCTACTGCATTTCATATTCATATTCAGTGTCTTGAGACTTTGGTTATTGTGATGCTACTGCATCAATTCCATGAGTTTTGATATAATTTTTTCTTTTATTTTTTTTCCAAAAGAAACTGGAAGGTAAAAGTGCCTTTTGAAATAGGTAGTAGCCTCCAGAGCTACTGAAATTTTATCCATAACGCATTTTGTTGATTATTTGAATTGTTTTGTCAAAGTTGCTACCAAATGTGCTTTTGAAATTCGAATTTGGAGTTGTTTCATTGTTTATTCCAAGCTGTTATTGTGTATTACAAAGATGCTACTAAATTTGTTTTTATTTCATTAAGTTGCTATTGTGTTTTGTGAAACTACGAAATTGCTATTGTAATTTTCTTGAGCTGCTATTGTATTTTAAATTAGCTGTTACTGTGTTGTTTTAAACTTTTACTGACTTTTGTTTGTTTTTCACGTAATGCTACTGCGAAACTGTTACTGTGATTTTCAAGTGTTATTTTTTTGTAAAATTATTATTTTCAAACTACTATTATATTTTCAAGCTACTGTGTTAAGTTTTGGTATTGCTACTATATTTTTCGAGTGTTAATGCGTTTTTGATGCTATTGCATCTTTTTAAAACTGCTACTGCAAATATGTTGTTAACCACAATTGCATTTTTTTCGCAATTGCTTCTACGTTTTCCGAAAATGCTATTGTATTTTTTTTAAACCGTTGTTACATTTCTCAAATCTGCAATTGCTACTGTATTTTATAAGTCGAGCTACTATTGAAACTTCTCTCAACTACTATTGAATCATTCTCGAAGTGCCATTGAATTGATCTTTGAGCTGCTACTAAATCGTAAGTCGAACTGCTACTGAATCGTTAATCAAACTGCTACTAAAGTTTTGTTGAGCTCCTACTGAATCATCCTCGAAGTGCTGAAGAATTGTTAGTTGAGGTGTTTCTAAATTTTTAGCTGAGCTACTACTGAAGTTTTTTTTCCAAAGTTGCTACTGAATTTCATTTCACATTGTTAAAGCATTTGTATCGAAAATTATTATTAAGTACTATCGGAACTGCTACTGAAGTTATATCGAAAATGTACTAAGTTTGGATTAAAAATCCTATGAATTTCTATCGAAATGCTGTTGAAGTTATATTATAAATATTTCTAAATTTGTATCAAAACTGCTATTGAAGTTGTATTGAGATTCTGAAAAATATATATTAAAAAATCTAAAAAATTCGTATTGAACTACGACTATATATTGAAGTTATATTAGAACTGCTATTATATAATGAAGTTATGTCGGAACTACTACTGTATTTCGAAAGGAAAAATCTACAACATACATTACTAGAAATTGACTCATTGCAAGTCGCCGGCAATGTTTTTGGACATTACCGGCAATTTTTGCCGGAAAAATCGCCGGTAATGTCTTTTTTTTTTTTTTTACATTACCGGCGATTTTTGTCGCCGGTAATGTCCGTTGCCGGCAATCTCTCGATGGTAATGTAAAAAAAAAAAAAAAAGACATTACCGGCGACTTCATTTATGTCGCCGGTAATGTCTTTTTTTTTTTTTTTTTTACATTACCGGCGACATAAATGTTTGTCGCCGGCAATGTCTTTTCCGGCAAGACATTACCGGCGACTTACATTTATGTCGCCGGTAATGTTAAAAAAAAAAAAAAAGACATTACCGGCGATTTTTCCGGCAAAAATCGCCGGTAATGTCCAAAAACATTGCCGGCGACATAAAAGTCGCCGGCAATGGGAAGAAATGTTGTAGTGATATATCAAAACTTGAAAAATTAGAATTTTTAGAATTATTTTTATATTTTGAACGAAAAATAAAATATTAAACTGAAAAAAAGAAACAAGAGGGTAAAAGAATAAATCTATCTCTGTCATGTGACAGTCTATAAACAACTTGTTCTTATGGGTAATATGTTGTCCTTGTTTGTTCAAATATTAGAACATTGTCCTTAAGTGTATTTGTTTTCTCCATCTTTTTCTTAAGAGTAGTTTGCTATTTATAATAAACTAAAATGAAGTTAAATAATCAAAATTTATATATATCTTTTAAAAATTCATATATTACTAAGGAAAATAATACGTATTGAACCAATGTAGAAGCTAGAGACAACGATAAAGTACGGGTTATAATGATTTTGTTTGTATATGAAAACTTTGAACCCTAACACAACTATACTATATTTTATATTTTAAACTCAATCTTCTAGTTCTATAATAAATATGACTCCTACTAATAATATATAAAAATCTATATATTATTTGATCTTTTAAGGTATCCCCAAGTGTCGAAGGAGTGCCCCGAGGTGTCTAAGAAGTGTCCCTAAATGTCCAAATAGTAATATTTTGAGACACTCCACGTGACATTTTGGACACGGTGTCCCCAAACGTCCCCAAGTGTCGGACGTGTGATACGACACTAAAATGAAGTGTCGGTGCTACATTGCTCAATATCTTGTAAGCTTATCTGTTTATGGTACATGAGATATATGCCTGTCAATGAGTCGAGTCGTGTTGGGTCAAGATTTTTATTTTATCGAAAGTACAAATCCATTTAAGTAATAGTGTCAAAAATACAAATTCAAATTCGACTAATTTATAAACGGGTTGGTCTCGTTTAATAAACGAGTCGTTTCGTGTTAAATTCAATGACTCGTATATTATGACTCATTTAACAACATACTAATTACATTAATGAAATATACGACAAATGAAGATCAAACACACATAATATGTAAAGAATACAGTATTAATATAAGAATTACAAAAATATCTATCATCGTATCATGTATGACATCATTTTCTGGCTCTGAACTTGAATAAGATTTAAACAAAGTCCACGGTACGTAGATAAATCAAATGAGTAAGTCCAAGTCTAGAATTAATAGTGATGTTTAGTCTTATTATATATATATAGAACTATCTACTCTTATTTATTTCGATCCTTTCATGTTTCTTCATTCTTCTTTCTCATTCTATACAGTGATTACAAAGACATATTGCATGCAAATGTATGAACACACATAATGTAGGCAAAATAAGCTCAAACCAAGCTGAGAAAGCTAAGGTATAGGCTGCTCCTCATGTACGTACGAGTTTGAACTGCTTTATTCGTGTGGGTTTTGAGTCATATTAAAATTGACTGGTCTAATGAGTTAAGAAGGGAAATGAGTGCTGATCGCCAGCATATGTATGCCATCATTTTCTTGCTCCTGAACTTGAATGAGATTTCTACAAGGTCTATGGTACGTAGATAAATCAGATGAGTAAGTCCAGGTATAGAATTAATAGTGATATATAGTTTTGTTCTTAGGTATCCATTCTTTTGTCTATTTTCAAGTATAGGACATTACACCAACTTTTAGATCATGTTTTGACATCTAGACCATTATAATTTTAGTTTCTAATGTGTAGATGGCTTCTACAAATTTTTAACCAAATTGATTATCGTTAAGGCATTCAAATCTACAATTGAAATTTATAGGTATGAACGGTTCAGGTTTGACAGATTTGGTCTGTCCCTTGATTTAATCTAGTTGGATACTTTAACGATTACTAATTTGGCTGAAAATTTATATGAATGATTTACTCATATCACTACTAGAAATACACACTTAGACTACGGAAAATCAATTCGTCGCCTAAGAAAATAATTCGTCGTCTAGGTTGGAAACGAAATACATAATTCGTCGTCTAAATTGGTTCATAGATGACGGAACATGATATTCGTCGTCTAAGTTGGTTCATAGACGACGAAACATGATATTCGTCGTCTAAGTTTGTACTTAGATGACAAATTATGTATTTCGTCATCTAAGTTTAGTTTCTAGATGACGAATAAAGGTTCTGTTATCTAAGTTTAACATCTTAGATGACGAAAATATTATCCGTCGTCTTAAAAATAAACTTAGACGGCGAATTATAAAATTCGTCGTCTAAATTATCTCTTAGACGATGAAGATAGTTTCGTTGTCTAAGTATGTACTTAGATGATAAAGTGTTACACTTAGACGATGAAATAATTCTTCGTCTAAGAAAACTCAATTATTTAGATCAAAATTCATTTCCAGATCGAGCATTTCATCTCTCTCTCATCTCTGAACTTCTCCCAAAAGCTCTCAACACCCACCTTCGGCCACAATTTCGATTTAATCAGTTTTTCAATCTCTGAAGTTCTAGTTTACCCACTTATCTCCTTATCAGTGAAGGTATTAACTCGTTTTTCTCGATTAATTTTTTTAATTTAATTACGTACTTAATAACGTACGGTGATGCAGTTCACAGGTGAAATATTCCGGCGGATATAGTTTTATGTGACCTTTGCGCATTAATTAATTGTTTGGTTGTTAAACTAATTGCATGCATGTGTTGATTAATTATATATATGATTAAATATGTTAGATTAATTAGTTGAAAAATTATATATAATATGTAAATGCATATTAACTTAATATATTAGATTATAGCATATTAACTTAATTGTGTTATGTAATTTAATAATATAGTATATTAGATTAATTAGTTAAAAATTATATAATATGATAATTAACTTACGCAGAAATATGGATTAGAGTTGGTTATAGTTGGTGAATAGAAGTTATGAGAGGTATATGGATGATATTAGAGAGTTAATGTTTGTGATGCAACATGGTCAAGAAAAGAAACGTTACAGGTGTCCGTGCATAAAATGTATTAACCATCAGTTTGTGGAGATTAATGTTATGTCTTAACACTTGTATGGTCACGGTATGATGTGGAGTTACACTACATGGAGTGAGCACGGTGAAGTAGTAGCCTTCATCTCAGGGCACAATTACCAGGGTGCCTCATCCAACAGTAGTGGGGGACTTCTTGGAACCCCACTGTGAATTTGGTCCATGATGCTTTTCCGAAATATAGTCATGGTAGATACCAACACGAAGATGAAGCTTATGATACTCCTCATTATGACACAGTCTCTGCATCCTTGGCCACTAACACTACTGAGATGGATAAGTACAACAGAATGCTACTTGAAGCCCACACCCCGGTGTACCCTGGATGTCCAGAGAATGTGTTGCAATATGTAATGAAGGAAATTTAGATAAAAGTGAAGAGCAAAATTTCAGACTGTGCTTTTGATGAAATGCAGGAGAATATATGTAAGTTGCTTCATGATCATCACAAACTTCATGAAACCCATTATAAGGTTAGAAAGATCTTGAGCAGCCTCGGTCTAAAGTACAAGAAAATTTATGCATGCAGAAACGATTGTGTGCTGTTTTACAAAGAGTATGCACATTTGGACTATTGTCCTGTATGCAACAAGTGCAAATATTTGCATAGGGAATAGGAGGAGTTCAAAGAAGCAAAATCCTATGAAGATGTTTCACTATTTTCTGTTGATTCCTAGACTGCAGCATTTGTATATGTCTCTATACACAACAGAGGCGATGGGATGGTACGCGGAATAGAGAATAGATGACGATGTGCTCAGACACGTGCACTACCAGAAGAAGTACTATATCCGACGAGGTTCTCAAAGAACGACTGACGAGAAGGGATCTCGTCGGTTATAGTTTTTAGACCGTCGAGATTTTCTTGGTTATAGTCGCCGGAAACTCGTCGGTCATAGTTTTCGACTATGTCCGACGATTTTTTTTACTATTACCAACAATTTTTTCATATCGTCGGTTATAGTTTCTTATTTCAGATCTGGGCAGCAGCTCGATTTGTCATTCAAAAAACTTTACATTTTTTCTGAGAATGCTCTGAAATCGATCTTTGGGTGATGTCGAGAATGAGTTCGTGATGATTCATGCGCATTATATATATATATTGGTACGTCGTGCTTAATTAATATATATATGTGTTGTGCATGCATGTATTAATGCTTAATTTGTTGAATATATAGATCGATCGATATTAATTGATTTTGAATATATATATATATATATTGATCGATCGATCGAGTTAATTAATTAATTGATTCTTGAGTTTGAGTAATTGATCGATGGTTGATTTTGAGTACGTACGCGTGATTGATAGTAAATATATATTAATTGTTGTTAATTTTAATTTGATTATTGTGAATATATATATATAGCAATAACTAGCTAGCTAGCTAGCTAGGGTGATTAATTTATTTAATTAATATATTGCATTATATATATTGTGATTATTATATATAGGATTAAATGTACACTAGCTAGCTAGCTAGTACGTACGTGCATGGTTAACGTATTATATATATATTTAGATTTTTGTGATCGATTATATATATATATAGTTAGGGTGTACGTGTGTGTATATATATATATTAAAATTATGGGAATTAAAATAATAAATATTTATATCTAGCTATGAAATTTGAATTAATAAGATCATGGGTATATATACATGCTGTTATAATTTTCAGGATGGACAAGAGTTGGATATGTCTTCTAAGATGAGATGTAAGATATCACCGTGGAATTAGAAGTTTTGTAGAATATGTGAAGGTTAATTGTGGAGGGATGACAATTCATTATTGTCCGTGTACGAAATGTCAGTGTCGCAGCGAGCGATATCGTTTTCACATCGATAAAGTATTGGAGCACTTGAAGAAAAACAGGTTTTGGGATAAGTACACATGTTGGATTTATCACGGTGAGAGCTCAACAGTTGGTCAACATGATCACGGACAATTTTTTGAGTGTGGCAGTACATCCAATGATCCAACAACAAGGTTGATCAACGATATGTTTCCTCATGAGAGCGGTATATTTGCTCAAGCACCGGATATCGATATCCCTCCCGCCGTTGAAGACTTCCCTCATATTGAGCCAGTCCAGCAAGTACATACAGCTGTCAACACTGCTGGTATGGACAAGTACAACAACCTCATTGCCTTCCAACAGACCCCGTTGTACAACGGGTGTAATAAGACTGTTCTCGAAAGTGTTATGGGAGTAATGAAGCTCAAAGTGGAGAACAAAATGAGTGTGAAGGCTGTTGATGATTGGCTGAAGTGGTCTGGTTCGTTGTTGCCCCCCGGTCATCGTCTTCCTACCACTCATCGTAATGTGCGACAGATCCTTAAACATCTTGGCCTTTCCTACATCAAAATCCATGCTTGTAGATATGATTGTGTTCTCTTCTGGGGTGAAGATGCTTATGGGAATGATCTTGAATCCCTTGATGAATGCCCGGTATGTGGTACAGATAGGTATAAGTTGACTCCTGCCGGAAACAAGAAAGCTGTGAAGATACTTCGGTATTTTTCGCTGATAGATAGGCTAGAACGGTTGTTCATGTCTACACACACGGCTGAAGCTATGAGATGGTGGGCCGAGAGGAATTTGCCCGACGGTGATACGCTTATACACCCTGCTGACGGAGAGGCTTGGAAGCACATGGTGAAGGAGTTTTCTTATTTTGTATCAGAGGTTCGAAATGTTTGGCTGGGGCTTTCATCTGATGGATTCAACCCTTTTGGAAACATGAGTCTTCAATACAGTATATGGCCAATTATTTTGGTACCGTACAACCTTCCTCCATGGATGTGCATGAAGAAAGAATACAATATGCTCACTATGATCATTCCAGGGCCGAGTTATCCAGGAAAGTGTCTCGATGTGTATCTGAGACCCTTGATTGAGGAGCTTAAGTACTTGAGTGAGCATGGTCATCCCACTTATGACAAGTTCAAAAATGAGATGTTCCAGATGCATGCCATGCTTGTTGGCACCATTAGCGATTTTCCTGCACGCGGGATGTTGTCGGGCAACGTTACCAGGGGATACAGGGCTTGTCCAGAGTGCATGACGGTTGAGTGTTGCAGACCTCATTGCAGGAAGATTGTACAGATGCGACATCGTTGTTGGCTTCCACATGATCACCCATTTCGGGAGGATATGGAGGCATTTGATGGGACTGTGGAAACAGTTGAGCAGCCGAGGAGATGGACGAGGGATGAAATCTTAGAAGTGCTAAATGAATACGATTTTTGGCAGCTAAGCAATCATCCTGAGATAGTGGCGTCAATACCTAACAAACCCGATATGTATAAATTCTGGACACACAAAAGTATTTTTTGGGAACTTCCTTATTGGAACAAGTTGCTGATCAGACACTACTTAGATGTCATGCACATAGAGAAAAATGTGTGCGAGAGTGTGGTCGGCACAGTGTTGAATTGGGAGGGAAAAACTAAAGACGGCCCGAAGGCATGCATTGATCTTAAAAGGATGGGACTGCGAAACATTTGTGGTTGAGAGATGGGAAGAAAAAAATGCCACAAGCTCCTTATACTGTGAAGCCTGCCCAGAAGAGTGAAATTTTTGGCTGGATGGGTAATGTCAGGTATCCTTCAGGCTATGCCGGAAATATAAGTCGATGTGTTAACTTCAAAGACAACAAGATGTACGGACTAAAGAGTCATGACTGACATATACTGCTCCAACGCCTCTTCCCTGTTTTCATTCGAGGGTACCTGCCCAAAGAGGTGGTGGAGCCGTTAGTGGCTTTGTCAAGATTCTTTCAGAAGTTATGCACGAGAGAAGTGAAGAAATCAGACTTGTTGGAAATGCAACAGGACATCATTTTTATCATGTGCAAATTCGATAGGATATTTCCTCCAAACTTTTCGACATCATGCCTCACCTGATGCTCCATCTTCCGGAACAATTGTTGCTTACTGGTCCAGTTCACTACACATGGATGTATCCTATGGAAAGGTACGTAATGCATTTCTGAATCTGGCTATATATATATCGATCTTTTATATTATTTATTAACTTATTGTTGCAATAAGCATAATTAACATGCTCGATCTGTAATTACCAATTTACAGATAATTAGGGGACTACAAAGACTATGTGATGAACAAATCTGCCCCTGAAGGGTGTATCGCTGAAGCATATATTGCGCATGAGTGCGTAACGTACACCAAGTTGTATTTGGGAGCATTGGAGGACCCTCCACAACATATGGGAGTAGATGAAGGGCAGTTCAACCTTTCGATCATCTCCGATGATGTTGAAGTTTCTGGAAAGTTGCCCAACTCGTACAAGTTGGAACGTTATGAGCTAGTCATTGCCCATTGGTCGGTATTGATTAACTGTCCAGAAGTTCAATATTGGAAAAATTTGCACCTTTACTGCCCTGCTATTTCCGGTGATGTTGAGTACCACAACAAGACGTTCGCAAACTATTTTGGCAACTGGGTAAGTTGATACTTAAATTGACCTGTATATGATCGATGTTAAGTGCATGTCTCGCATCCTATTTATAGTTAAGTTAATAAATGATTATTTTCAGATGAATCATGTACAAGATGATGGTATCCCTCAGTGGTCACACGAATTGAGGCTCTTGGCGCAGAAACCGGTAACTTCCAGAGTTTATCCTATGTGTAAGGTAAATAGCGTGCTATTTATTTGTGAACATAGAGATGTCAGACGAAAAACACAGAATTCTGGGGTAATGGTGCATGGTGGGCAGAATGGAGTTGACTATTACGGTGTTCTCCATTCAGTTGTCGAATTAATATATGGGGAAGGCATGACCGTGCACTTGTTTAAGTGTAGATGGTTTGATACCGACCCTCAGAACACAAGGACCGATCAATACGAGATTTTTTCGGTGAATACTGCCACAAGCTGGTATGAAGATGATCCGTTTGTGTTGGCAACGGCGGTGAAACAATTGTTCTATCTTGATGATCTTGTGCATAAAGGCGCGTGGAAAGTGGTTAACCATGTTCTTCCACGAAACATATACAGTGCCTCAACCCTTGGTGTGACCTCGGATAATGAAGAAGTCAGTGCATACCAAGAGCCGAACGCAACTGGTATTCCTGAAACCTCAACAATTCGCCTTAATAATGTGAGACAGGGCAGTGTGGTACGAACACATCAACCGAATCTTCTTGATGTTAATCAAAATGAAGACAATGAAGACTCAAGTGACGAAGACATACACATGTTACCTGAAATTAACTCGGAAACAGAGTCAGACTCAAGCGATGATTCTGATTATACGCCTTAATTAGTGTATATATATGTATGTTATTTTGACTAATTAGAACGTGCAATGTAAAATGAATTTTATTCAGATTATCGACTGCCCATTGTGTCGATCGATGAAATTGCTATATCCGGCCCCATCATAAATGAGAGAGCTCGAGAGATCGATTGAAAAAAAAATACACAACCGTACCGATCGATTAATAATTATATCGTATTATTAAATAATAATTTAATAATTTGGTATTAACTATTAATAATTTCGTATTACCTATTAATAAATATATATATATATATATTAATACACTACATATTTAATAACGTACACCGGCATAAATGAAAAATAAATAGAAGAACTATATCCGACGACATGCATATGAAAATCTCGTCGGATATAGTTGAACCGAAACTATATCCGACGATATGCATATGAAATCTCGTCGGATATAGTTTCGGTTCAACTATATCCGACGAGTTTACTTATCTCGTCGGTTATAGTTCTGTTTTATATCCCGATCTGGGTACGTTTTGGGCAGAAACGAAACTGCCCCAAACTGCTCCAACGCCTCCGATCGATTTTCTCCGTTTCCTTCGTGCTACAAGCAAGAAATCGAAGCTCAAGTGGTATTCCATCGATCCTCAAGCCAAATCCCTCGTCGATTAATGAAAAATCAGGTTTGAAATCCCTAAATTCAAATTTTCGAATTTTTGTAATTTAGGTTAGATTTTACGTTGTGGAATGTGTTGATCGATAATGTGGATGCATGTATTGATATAGTTGTGGAATTTGTTAATTTTATGCATGTATTGATATATATTAGAATAATTTTGAATTTTAGGTTAAATTTAGGTTAAATTTCGGTTAAATGTATGTTATTTTAGGTTAAATTTAGATTGAATTCCAATAAATAATATGTATGTTATTTTAGGTTAAATTTCGATTTTTTTGGAATTTTATGCATGTATTGATATATATTGGAATATATTGGAATTTTAGGTTAAATTTGGATTTGGCGTCGGATTATTTATATATATATATTGGAATTTGGATTTGGAATTTTAGGTTAAATTTGATTAAGTTTTTTGTTAATTGGATTTGGAATTATTGTTGAATTTGGATTATTGGAATTATTGATATATATATATAGTTAAATTATTGGATTATATATGTATTGGATTTTATGGAATTATTGTTGATTTTTGTGGAATATTTATATATTGGAATATATATTGGATTATTGATATATATTGGAATATGCATGTGCTAGATTTTTTGGATGAATTAGGAATTATTTTTAATTTTAATAATTTTATAGCAACGATGCAATGGTTTAATTGCGGACCTTCCCGAGGGGCCGGGTCGAGTACTTCGAGGGGGAGGTTCAGATGGAGAGGGAGATCGGGACGTGGGGATGAGGGCTCGGGAGCTGGGGATCCTGATGGCACCGGAAGTCGGTCCGCATCAGGATCCACCAGCGTCCCCAACACTTACAGTCTTCCGCTGACCTCTCGACACCGTCGGCTGATGGGCGAGGGACAACCTCAGCAGCAGCCCGAGCCGGCTCGATCCTCAGGCGCGAGGAGGGTTTATCAGGTCAGTCGCACGCCTTCAACGGATAGTGCGACTCAATCCTCGGTCCGAATGCCGAACATTCATCGCGAGGACCCTTCCCCCGTCATCCACCAGATAGCTCCTCATTCTTCCGAGGAGGGTGGTGGATCCACTCAGTCCTCGGCGAGGATGAGACTATGCCCGCCGCCTACATTATTCTTACCGTTGGAAATCCCGACGATTCCTCACGTCGATTCCGACGGGATGCCTATTCCGGGACAGCTAGGGTTCATTACCCTGGAGCAGGCATATGCGTATATACCCTTCCCGACACCTCTCTGGAGTGCGAGGATTCCGGGACAACGCACCGACGAATCAGGTATATATTAATTAGTGATATCTTTTTACTCCCTAATATTTAAATTCAATTAGGTGTTGATGTTTAAAAAATCGTCTACATATATATGTGATAGGCGAGATCGTGCTCGGTGCCAAACAGAAGAGAACCAGAGGCCCCGTCGTCGGCAAGTTACTGGACGAAGCCATTCAGGCTAGCGGTGGTGGCCAACTTATGATTTCGACCGGGAATAGAGGGCAGGTGATCGAGGGAAAGGTCACTCGAAAGTACGCGGGGATGGCGGGCAGCCTCATATGGGATAGAGTCTCAATGTTGTGGCCAGATTGGAATTCAGTGCCGCAATCCGTCAAAAATCAGCTGCATAATGCGTTGTCGGTGAGTTGAATTGTATATTCATTATGTAAATTATCTAAATAAATTTTTAATATTATTGATATATATATATATATATATGCATTGCAGAGGTGGTTCCGCGTGGATGCAGACATTAGACCCACGTGGGCGGATGAAGTGCATGGGAGCAGGTTTGCAGACGACCATTTGTTTCAATTTTTTTGTTTCTTTTGATTATGTTCATACAATGTTGTTAGTTACTAACACTTGATTTTATGGGTATATATAGGTATAAGGAGTGGAAGGCTGAGCTGAAGAAGCATTGGAAAAAGTACGGGGACGATCGTGAGGGTACCCCTAGCGAGTTTCGTTATAGGGAGTACGAGTGGCGATGGCTTGTGGTTCACTTCAACAACCCGAAATTGAAGGTAAGCAACCTTCAATCGATTTAATTTTTGTTTTATCGTACTTCCCTTAAATTATTTGGCTAATGAGTGTTTTTTTTATGTTTAATTAATCGCGCAGGCTTTTTCTGAAGTCAACACAAGGAACAGGGCCAAAACACCAAAAATCATCATGCCGGTACCAGATCATACTCGGGTTGGATCGAGGAGGCGGCCAACCACCCAGAAGAGGATCCCCTTGTCTATACGATGCAGCATGCGTATCCGCAGTCCCCCGAATATGCTGTAAGTGTCCTTATAACAAAATAAACTTATTTCTTATTTATTTAGATTATTTTTTTAATTAATATTTTATTGTTCTTTGTCAATTAGGCGAGAATTCAGGAGGCGATTCCGGAGGTGTTGACTCAAGTGGCGAGAGAGCTCTATCCCAACACCCCCGATGCGGAACTCCCGATTGATCAGATTGATCGATCTGATCCAATCGTCAGGGCCAGGATTATGTCAACTGCGATCCCTCCAGGGAAGAACACATTCTACTGCAGGGGTTCCGGAAAATGGGGTCAAGGGCTGCTGAAGCAGACCCCTGAATTCTCTCGCGGATCGGGATCATCATCATCTTCGAGGACTAATGAGCTACACGACCAGCTTCATAGGCAATCAATTGAGATGGAAGCTCAACGGCGTCGGATGGAGGAGATGGAGCAAGCGCAAGCTGCAGAGCAGAATCGGTTGGCCGAACAGCAGCAGCAAATGGGGACATGGATGCAGCATTGTTATGCACAGTTGCAAGCATCTGGAATCCAGATAGCTCCCCCGCCCATTTTCGGTGCGCCACAGCCACAGCCACAGTCTCAGCCTCAGCCTCAGCCTCAGCCTCAGCCAGACCAGGACCAGGACCAACCAACTTTCTCCAATCCGTTTGACCACATAGACTTAGGACCAGGACCCCCCTACATTTGAACAATTGTCGGTTTAATTTTTATTTTCATTATTTACTACGCATATGTATACAGATTTGAACGATTTCGGTTTTTATTATTTATTTATTTACTACGTACTATAGTTTCAATGGTTGTTGATTTTCAATTTGAACAATATATAGATAGCGTGATTTTTTGTGAATGCAGGTTTTGGGATAAAACCCAAAACCTGCAAAAAAAAAATAAATATTTTTAACTATAACCGACGATATGTGTCAACATCGTCGGTTATAGTTTTCTCCACAGTCAACCATTTTGACCATGGAGAAAACTATATCCGACGATGACATCGTCGGATATAGTTTAAACTATGACCAACGATAAGATATCGTTGGATTTAGTGTTTCTATTTTCCAACGATAACCCTAAATCATCGTCGGATATAGTATTACCGATGGTTTATTACCGACGATACTATATCCGACGATGTGTCGTCGGATATAGGTATGACCGACGATAAACGGCAACAAACCGACGACACCAAGTCGTCAGTCATAGTAATTCTTCCAGTAGTGGTGGCAGATTGGGTGGCTTTTAAAGATTTCGATAGGGAATTTTCAGACTTTGCAACAGAGATTTGAAATGTTAGACTCAAACTTTCTACATATAGATTCAACCTTTGGGGTAATAATAGTGCTTCCGTCAACACTTGGCCAGTTATTGTCATGTCGTACAACCTGCCTCTATGGATGTGTATGAACAAAGAATTTAATTTCCTTATTCTGCTAATTTCAGGTCCTAAATCTCCTAGAAAAGGTTTAGATGTGTACCCCAGACCATTGATTGACGAGCTGAAACTGTTGGGAAAATGGAGTCTCAACTTATGATAAGTTCACTGACACAATGTTCATGATAAGAGCACTAATAATGTGGACCATCAGCGATTTTTCTGCGTATGGGATGTTAGCATCTTGCACAACTAAAGGATACAATGCTTGTCCTGTCTGCTTGGACGATGACAACTCTAGTTGGCATGCTGGGAATGTGTGTTACATGAGTCACCGTAGATGGCTTCCTCATGATCACCAATGGCGAAAGGATAAAGATAATTTCAATGGGACAATAGAGAATAATTCTAAACTTTGACAGTGGTATGACAAAGAAATTTTAGAGAGGTTAAACATGTTCAATTTTGGTGTGTTGACCATTGATGGCGATGTGAAGAAATGCAATCCACACCCTCTGAACGATCTTAGCTATTGACATCACATGAGTATTTTCTTAGAACTCCCTTACTGATTGAAGTTTAAACTCAGGAATAACCTAGATGTCATGCACATAGAAAAGAATATGTGCCACAACATGATGGGAACAATTTTCGGTATTAAGTTGAAGACTAAGGATACTCCAAAAACGTGAAAAGATCTGAAATCTATAAATTTACGTCATCCCTTGTGGTTAAAAAGGGGTAGAAGAGGAGTGTACAAGAATATGCCAAATGCACCTTACACAGTGAAGCTGACACTAAGGGATTATGTATTCAACTGGTTTAAAAGTGTCTGTTATTTGTCTAATTATGCAGCGAATATATTTGGATGTGTCAACATTGAGCAACACAAGTTCATTGGTCTAAAGACTTATGATTGTCATGTTATGATGCAACGTCTGATTCCAATGGTAATTCGACTATATTTGTCTCATGACGTCGTCGAACCAATAGTAGCATTGTGTAAATGGTGATAGAGGTTATGTGTTAGAGAATTGAAGAAGTCAGATGTAGTTGAACTACAATACGAAATTGTCCATATCCTTTCCAAATTAGAGAGGATTTTTCCTCTGCTTTCTTTGACATCATGATTCACCTTGCCGAACAAGTACTACTTTCTGGTCCAGTCTACTACACTTAGATGTATCCTTAGGAGAGCTATAATTAATTATAACACGGTTTTTCATCATTTCTATATATTTTCTTTGTTTCTACTATTCCTCAAATAATTAATTTTATTATTTTATAGACAACTCGGACAGTATAAAAGATTCGTAAAAAATTAACCTGCTTCGAATGACTCTATAGCAGAAATATACATAATACATGAATGTGTTACCTACTGCAAGAGGTGCCTCAAAGATCCAGTTCAGATCACTGCCTCCAATCCATTTTCCCACAATAATCTTTCAGTCGTCACAGATGTTGTACGACCGTTTAGAGGAGTATTAAACGAAAGATTAACTCAAAAAGAACTTATTGAAGTGCATTGGGTAGTGTTGCAAGACTATGACGAGGTTGACCCGTACATGCAAGCTTATAGGGAGAAAATTCAAACAGCCCAATCGGACAAGAGTCCTAACTGGGTTGAAAAGTGTTAAAGAAGAAGTTCCCTGATTATTTCCTCCAATGAGTATGTTTAAACCATATAGGTTTATGATTTCTTTATTTTGAAATTGAGAAATTGAGATGAAAATAGGTGCTCGCGGTAAATTCGAACTTAATTTGGTGTTTTCTTATTCAAAGAGTTTTTTCTTAGTTTGTGCATGCAGGTTTTTAGGTTCTTTTTGTTTTAGGAGAAACTATATATGTCAAATTTTCGGTAGAAATTGAATACATATTCATATATCTTCTTCACAATTTTGCAGATGATCGATTTAGAAAAATTCGGTAACTACAATGGGTGGTGGTCATGAATAAAAATACTTATTAGCCCATAAGCCGGTCCAACACTATATTTATCCCGAATATTTTTTCAACGGTGTAAAGTTTCATTCATTGGACCGAGATGAAGGAAGAAGAACACAAAATAGTGGGATCGCGTTTGGGGAAGACACTGATGTATATTATGGGGTTCTTGTTAATGTTGTTCAGCTACTTTATGAGAATGATATTAATGTAATTCTGTTCAAGTATAAATGATTTAAGTGTACGAAGGAAGATATGAGCATTTTATTAGTCGATACAAACTCAAACTAGTATAAGGATGAGTCATTTGCTCTTGCCATCTTAGTTAGGCAGGTATTCTATCTAGATGATCCGAAAGTGGGTGAAGGTTGGAAAATAGTAAACCATATCTCTCACCAAGGAATATGGAGTGCCACAACACTTGAAGGGACGTTGGCGATTGACACTG
This sequence comes from Geum urbanum, assembly GCA_946800695.1. Classification (NCBI taxonomy): domain Eukaryota; kingdom Viridiplantae; phylum Streptophyta; class Magnoliopsida; order Rosales; family Rosaceae; genus Geum; species Geum urbanum. Next base: position 40,421,122 of record OX327013.1, on the reverse strand, counting down.
AAGAGCATAATGACAATGTATATCAAGAGCCTAATACTTCTATCATCCCTAAAAAAAGGGAACTGATTCGGTCTAATGAACACTTATCCATGCTTGATCACGTCATGGATCTTACTTAAAAGGAGATCGACGACCTAGAGAAGAATGCCTTTGAAGAGGAGCTGGAGGATGACGATGACGACGTCGTATACCATTCTGACGATGGAGATTATGATGATAAGGATCATTTAGTTAAGAGTGAGGAGGATGATTCAAACGATGATGATTATGATGATGAAATCGATTGATATATAAATATATGCAATACTTAATAATAATTAATTAATAGATGGAGATAATTCGATCGAATTTCGAACTTAATTTGTAAATACGCGCATGAATGTGAATAGATATGTGCGTGCATGCATGTATAATTATTAATTAATTAATTAAAATGCACTAATTAAAAGATGTTTATTTATAATGTTTGTAATACTTATTATGTCTTACAAAAATAATTTTAGAATAAACGAATACAAGATGCTTTTCTGGTAAAGATGACATCTTAGATGACGAAATGAATTAACTTTTATCGTCTAAGTACATGTACAAACTTTATACCCTAACTTCGACCTTAAACCTTGAAAGGGTTAGACAATAAAAGCCGTACATTTCTCCATCTGAGAAGAACGAAGACGACGAAACTCAACATATTTCGTCGTTTAAGTAGAGTTTCACAATCTGACCTCTATGAGCACGATCATGTATACCAGGTTAGCTTATAGATTATATTCGTTAATGGAACAGAGTAAAAAATTCTTGGACTGTAGGTGTCGACGGTTCGAAAATCGTAGTTACGAAGATTAGTATATCAACGTTTCTGTTTTGTTGAAATTTCGGTTTTATGGTTGACTAAACTAGTCAAACCCTTAATGAACTTTGTATTGAATAAAAATTCGTCTACTTACATATTAAGTTGTGATGAATATATCTAACGGTTATTTTGTCCAAATTCAATTTCGTTAATATGAATGTAGAGTAAATACAGACATACGAACACTTAAGTTATATAACATTAGTAAATGTATAACAGGTATTAACTTGTCAATTTAGTTTTTATGTAAAATTTTAATTAATTTATATCTAATTGATATATAAAGTTTCGACGTAAGTGAAAATGCTCATAACGTCGGAAATGGTTTTACGATTAATAATATTAAAGATCGTTTCCGTCTTTTAAACTTTTATTGATATTCACAAAATTGTATCGATTGAATACTAAACAGTACCTAGGCATCAATTTTTTTTCTTTCTAAAATCTTTATATAAACATAATGATTACATCTGACGGCTAATTTCTTCGTATTTTTAGGCAGGTAGCCAATTTTTTTTTTTTCAAATAGCTGGAAAAAATTAGATAAATTATTACTTAGATGATGAAATACGTAGGTTTCGTCATCTAAGTGCATATTTAGATGACGAAATAACATGATTTCGTCATCTAATCCCAAAAAATTGGCGGGTTTTTTTTTGCGCCAATTTTTTGGGAATATTTCTAAAAACGACTTAGGCGACGAAACCCTAAGTTTCGTCGTCTAAATCAATCAATATGAATCGATATGACCAATTTCTCCAAATTTGATCCGAACCCTAAAAAATCCTCTCTCTCTCATCGCCTCTGTCTCGCTCCTTGCCTCTATCTCACTCCTTGCATCTGTCTCTCTCCTCGCCGTCGCCTCAGTTTTTGGCTCTCTCTCGCTCATTCCGACCTCGTCGCCTCCACTGGAATTTCATCCAAACCGACTCAAGCAACTTCTCTTACACCTTTTCGTCGCCTTCGTCTCTCTCTCTCTCTCTCACCTACTCTCTCGTGCCTCATCGTCAATAAGTTTCTCTCTCTCTCCCTGTCTGTCTGTCTGTCTCTATCTCTCTGCTGTATATATATATATATATATATATATTATAAAATTAATTGTATTAATTTGTTGAATGAATTTGTTAGATTGAGGATTATTGGATTATTGATGGAGGTTATGGATTGATGAATTTAAGTGTATGTATTGTTGTTGATGGAGATTATGTGGACTTGTTGTTGATGGAGAGATTATGTAGAATTCTTGTTGATTATGAAGATTATGTAGAATAATGTTCCGATTATGCACATTATAGAAATTATGGTGAATATGTATCGATTATGGATTTATGTGGAATTATTTTTGATGGGTCCTTTAATTATGTACGTTGTTGAATAAAAAGAGATAAGGCATGAATGAATAAGGATGTGCATGTAATGAGGGTTAAGTTGAATATGTACTGGATTAGATGATTTTTTCTTCTTCGTATGGATGTGTTTTGATGAATATGGTTTTGTTGAGTAAATGTTGTTAATTTTCGATGTCGTAGAGTTTATTTAAGATGAGTTCACCAGAGGCCCTTCAACGCCGGAGCTGAGCAGTTTGTTCTCGCACAACATCATATATATCATACGGAACAACAAACGTATAAAGGCCCCTTCTTGGGACGAGCTTCCCTAACCCAAAAAGTTCAGGGTGTACCGCGAATTCTCGGTAATAGGGTATATTTAATTTCATAATTAATTACAAAGCATAGAGCCATAAGGTTTAGGAATTTAATTTTTTATTTATTTTTTCCTAGGTACATTATGACTATGAAGCCAAACTGGAGATGTGAGAATTCGTAGAGGAGACAACTACCCGCAGTTACAAGGATTGGAAGTACAACTTGTACAAGCACTACAAGAAATACGGCGCCTCGAGTGTCCCAAAAGAGTTACAGACGGAAAGGGAAGACGAGTGAGAATGGTTAGTCGGGCACTTTGAGTCCGAGAAGTTTAAGGTTCGTCTTCATTTTCTTTAATGTAATGAAAATGAGTTATTTCTTACTTTTAAATATTTACTTATTATTTAATTTTCCTTGTTGTGAAATTGACAAGATCGGGGGCTAACAAGGCTAATCGTGAGAAGAAGACCGAGCACTATAAGTCGGGCTCCAAAAGGATAATTGACATCCCAAAGGCTCACAGAGATGCGGGTTCAAAGCATTATTTTCTTGATGCCAGCATGTTTACTTAAGTCAAGCCCAGGCACGCCGATACCACGAGTGAACATGGCGTAAGTAATCTCCCATTTTCTGAAATTGATTGAGTTTAATCTTACTGTTGATTTAAAGAAAATTGAATCATGATTATGACATTTATTATGTTATGTTATTGGAATTTGGTTTAGTTGTCTAAATTAAACATTATTCTGAACTTGAGAAATCTGGATGGGAATCGGTACCCACGGTTTATTATTTTGGAATTGGTGTTTTCTTTCAAGCAGGTTTTTGGTTTCCTCCATTTTTAGGAAAAACTATTTCAATTTTTCTTTAGAAATCGACATTCATAAATTGTTGACAATATTAATTTCAAGAGAAATTGATACAATTGGCTCGGGAGAAATTGACGCATGCACATTTGTAGAGCCCGGAGAACTGCCTCCTCTATTGAATGAGGCTCAGATCCATATTGCAGATACAGTTTTGGTCACCGACCTGGGAAGGAGTTCGTGGCCTTGGACGAGCAGTTCAACGAGATTTGAGTTAGCCTTCGATTTCGTCGAGTAGGTGTTCAACTGTGGCGGCTGCAGATGAACGGGTTTGAGCGACGAAAGAGGAGGCTCGAGTGGTCCAGACTCGGACTGCTATGTTACAAATTCAGATGGATCATATACTCAAGTTCCTCAAAGACTAGGCTAAGCATGGATCTTGATTCCATTTGTTATCCGATTGTCATGCCTTGGGATTCTAGACACAATGACGACGATCCGAGCACCAGAGGAATCGGCGGGGTCCAAACTTCCGCAGATGTCGATATTTCTGTTTAGTCTCGTATGTAGTTACGTTTATATTCCGATTAGAATAGTAGAATTTTTATGTACAAATTATTTAATATATTCAATGACTATTTTCTTAATTTATTATTTAATTTTTAATTCAATTTATATTTCTGAAATAATTAAAAAAATTACAACTTAGACTACAAAATATTGAATATTTCATCGTCTAACATGTCCACTTGGACGACATAATGGTAATAGTTCATCGTCTAAGTGAACATGTTAGATGATGAAGTATTCAATATAATATTTTGTCGTCTAGCAAGAATATTTAGACGATGAAAACTAAATTTCGTATTCTAAGTGAATTCATTTAGACGACAAAAACGGTTTCGTCGTCTAAGTTACAACATGTAGACGACGAAAACGTTTCGTCGTCTAAGCGTGATGTATTTGACGACGAACACTTTTTCGTCGTCTAAAGTATTGTACACAACGAAAAATTTTGTCGTCTTTTGCAGAAAAATTTCGTCGTGTAAAGACTTAGATGACGAAGTAAGTTTCGTCATCGAAAATGTAACTTAGGCAACGAAAGTTTTTTTTCATCGTTTAAGTGCTTACACGACGACACTTAACCGATTTCTTAGACGACGAAAAAGGTTTCTTAGGCGACGAAATTGCTTCGACATCTAACTGTATTTTTCTGGTAGTGTATAGTCCTAATAATTAGATGGTAGAGATGTTAAAATGTGATCGAAAATGTTGTATAATACCCTATACCTGAAAATTGATATAAAAAAATTATACCTGAGTGAAAGGACCCTTTATATATTAACTATTTACTCTTACTTATTTTGAACCTTCATTCTTCTTTCTCATTCCATATAGTGACTACAGAGACATTGCATGCAAAATGTAAGAACACACATAATGAAGGCAACATAAGCCAAAACCAAGCTAAGAAAGCTAAGTTATAGGCTGATCCTCATATGTGTACGGATTTGACCTGTTTTATTTCGTGCGGGTTTTGAGTCGTGTCATCAGATCGTGTCGAGATTGTTTTTCCTAATGAGATAAAAAGAGAAATGGGTGTTGATCGCCAGCATATGTATGACATCATTTTCTTGCTCCTGAACTTGAATAAGATGTAGACAACGTCCACGATTCGTAAATAAATCAGAAGAGTAAGTCCTGTAGTGATTTACATATATATATAACTATTTACTCTTATTTATTTTGAATCTTTCATGTTTCTTCATTCTTCTTTCTCATTGTATACAGTGACTACAGAGACATATGACATATTGCATGCAAAATGTATGAATACACATAATGAAGGCAACATAAGCCAAAACCAAGCTGAGAAAGCTAAGCTATAGGCTGCTTCTCATGTATATACGTACGTTTTACAGGCACAAGAAAGTAGTGTACGTCCTTTGTAGCTCCTCTTGCATTATCACCAGGCCGTAAAGCAGTATGAAGATTCAACCACAGCAAAACCACCTCTTCTGCATCGAAGAACAAGAAAACAATGAGTCTAAGGCTCTACTTTCGTGCCAAGCAGCCTAGCTCGTATATAACAATCACGTATGATCATGATCAGTAGGCTAGGTGTTTCGGACTTTACCTTTTCCTTTTGGGGATATGAAGGATAAGGGTCGGCGTGGTAGTCATTGTTGTTGTATTTTCGCATGCTACCGTAGTGTTTTCTTGGGGTCACAGTGGAGGAATTGGTTTTCTTATCATCTCGGGCCTTATTGAATATGACAGTAAAACCTTCAGCCGATGCTGGATTATTCACATCCCACTCGCCAAATTTGGGTAATGGCCGACCCTTATCCTGCTGACATAAGGAATTCAATTCAAGAATCAATTCTCAACTAAAACTCTCATATGCATCAACAAGTATATATTGTTGAAAAGTATGATGCTGTAAATATTTTAAATTCTTATTTTAATTATGATTAGTTTATTCTTTATTGTAGATATTATTTTCTTATTAAGAATATGTTTTGTAAAGTTTTATATATACCTAATGAAGAAAAGTAATACATTTTACCTATATATTTTTTACTTATATTTTATTTTACTTGGTATCAGAGCCAATCCTGTGAACCTATTGATAAACCCTATTTTTTTCGACCACTGCATCTAAATTCCGACGTGAACTGTTGATCTAGGAGAAAAAAAATCCTACTATGTTGTGATTTCTTCTCTTCCTACACTTTCTTTATTGAAATTCTGACAGAACCCTATTTTCTGACAAATTCTACTGACAAAACTCTATTTTTTGCTACCCACTACACCTTAATCCTGTTGTCATGGCTGAAGGATCCGACTGCTGTGATTTCTTCTCCCACAACTGTCTCTGCTAATGTAGTCCAATCAGGTATGTTTGGTAAATCCTCTCTTGCTACATCTTGAGAGAATAATGCTTGGATAATTGATACTGGTGCACCTAATAGCCTGACTAATACCCCTAGCTTAGTTCACTCTATTCATCCATCTCATTTACATAGTGTCTCTATTGCTGATGGTTCCCCTTCTTCCTTAGTTGGTGAAGGCTTTGTTACTCTCTTTCTATTTTTAACCATTGATTATGTCTTAGTCGTTCCCTCTCTTGCATATAATCTTTCATCCGTTAGCCAAATCACTATGGCCTTTTCTTGCTCCGCCAAAGTTTATCCTAATTTCTGTGTTTTTCAGGACATTCTGACTCAACAAATTCTTGGGTATGGTATTAGAAAGGGAAAGTTTTACTATCTCGATTTGACATTAAGTGAAGAAAGCAGCTGAGTTCGTTGAGTCAAGCCAACAAAGTTAGCAGTTTGAATAAGGCCAAGAAACCATCTGGTTATGACATCGTCGTTTATGTCATCTTAATTTTGGTTATCTTAGGAGGTTACAACCTCATCTGTTTTCGAGTGTTGATGAGTGTGAGTTTAATTGTGATGTTTGTAAACTGGTCAAGAGCCACCGTATTATTTATTCTCCAAGTTTGAATAAATGCTCAGTTTCTTTTATGAAAATTCATTCTGATGTTTGGGATCCTGCTCAGATTTCTACACCAACTGGGACTCGTTATTTTGTTACTTTTATTGATGAGTGTAATCGGATGACATGTGTTTGCTTGATGGCTAACAAGAGTGATGTGTTCTCTCACTTCGTTGAATTTCATACGTTGGTGACTACTCAATACCAACAACCTATCCGAGTTCTTCAATCTGACAATGGTGGTGAGTATATCAATAACACCATGTCTATTTATCTTAGCTCTCATGGAATCTGTCTTCAAACCTCTATTGTTTACACTCCTCAACAAAATTTCTTGGCAGAGCGTATGAATAGAACTTTGTATGAGGTCGTTCGTGCCTCTTTGTTTGGCATGAATGTTCCTCAATCTTATTGGGGTGCGGCTGTTGTTTCTGCTGCTTATTTGATCAACCGTACTCCGTCCTGTGTTATTGAGTTTCAGACTCCATACTAGAAGCTTCATGAGATGCTGAATGTTCTTTCTCTCCTTAATTTGGAACCTAGAGGTTTGGGTGCATTATGTATGTTCATATCAATAAGCTGTGTATATTCATATCAAGAAGCAATTGCGAGGCAAGCTTGATCCCTATGCCTTAAAGTGCATCTTCATTGGCTATGCAGATTTTCAGAAAGGTTATCATTGTTATGATCCTCTCACCAAGAAGATCATCTTTCTCTTGATGTCTCCTTTCAAGAATCTGAACCTTTTTACTCAAAGAGAATGTCAGAGTTTTCCCTTCAGGGGGAGAGAAGCGGATGTGAAGGAAATACTCAGAATTTGCAGAATTTGAAGAACTTGAATAATTGGAGTTGAGATTTGAGTGTTATGACTTGTCTCCAACAGAGGACCAGAGAGGTGCCTTCGATGGATGAATCGAAATGATCAGAGGATAGGACCAGTGAAGACCTGAGGGATGGCTTCGATGGGTTGAGCTATTCTCTCGATCCATCAAAGAGTTCGAGCAGTGAGGACCCAAGAGACTGCCTCGATGCATCGAATGGTATTTCTCGATGCATCGAAGACCCTGTATTAGAGGACCCGAATTCCTCCTCTCAGACCAATGAGAATCTAATGATTGATTTACCTTCTGAATAACATCGAGATAGTACCGAAGCTTTTGTTCCCCTGTTTACATCACTAACTGAGATCTATGTTCAGAGTGTTACACCTGAGGTATGTAAGTCTAATCATGTTACTAAAGGAATTCTGAAGCAACAAGATGAGCCTAAGATAGATGCCAAAGCCAAATACCCCATTGCTAACTATATCTCCCACCATAGGTTGTCTGAATTTCATGCATTTATTGTTAATCAATTATCTTCGTATCTATTTTTAGCAATGTACATGATGCTTTGGAAGATCTCAAGTGGAGACAAGTTTTGAATGATGAATTAGAAGCCTTGCAAAATAATGAAACTTGGGATATGGTCCCTATGCCACCTGGTAAGAAGACTGTTGGGGGTCGCTGGGTGTTTACTGTGAAACTTTAAACTAATAGGAGCATTGATTGCTACAAGGCTAGGCTAGTTGCCAAATGTTATAACTAAAAGTATGGAGTTGACTATCAAGAGACTTTCGCATATGTTGTAAAAATTAATGCTGTAAGAATCCTTGTTGCCCTTATAGCTCGTTATGATTAGCCTTTACATCAGTTTGATGTGAAGCACGCTTTTCTGAATGGCGACTTAGAAGAAAAAGTATAAATGGACACTCCACTAGGATTTAATTGCAAACCGGGCAATGAGGGAAAAGTATGTTATTTGAAGAAATCTTTGTATGATTTGAAGCAATCACCTAGAGCATAGTTTGGACGTTTCTCCAAGGCAATGAAGAAGTTTGGGTATCACCAGTGTAACTCTGATGACACCTTGTTTGTTAAGCGCAAGGATGGTAAGACTACAACCTTAATTGTGTATGTTGATGATATGTTGGTTACAGGAGACGATCCGTGCAAGATGACAAGCCTTCAGATATAGGTATCTCAGGAGTTTGACATGAAAGATCTGGGTGATTTGAAGTACTTCCTAGGAAGTCGCAAGATTCAAGAAAGGGATTATATTGTCTTAAAGGAAGTATGTTTTAGATTTTCTTGCTGAAACTTGATTGTTGGCCTGTAAACTTGCTGCCACTCCTATTGAGCAAAATCACATGTTAGAACTTCTTCCAGATTAAGTTCTAACAAATAAGGGCATGTATCAGCGTTTAGTTGGGAGACTCATTTATTTATCACATACTATACCTGATATTGCATATTCTTTTAGTGTGGTGAGTGAGCCAATTTATGCATAATCTTGAAATAGATCATATGAATGCGGTATTACATATTCTCAGGTATCTGAAGGGCACACCTGGTAAGAGTTTGTTACTTGCAAGAAACAGTGAATTATGTGTTTCTGGATACACTGGTGAGGTGTGTGTGTGAGGCTATAGTGATGCAGACTGGGCTGATGATCATACTAATAGGACATCTACTTTTGGTTATTTTACTTTTATTGGTGGAAGTCTGGTAACTTAACGCAATAAGAAGAAGAATGTAATTGCTCATTCTAGTGCAGAGACTGAATACCATGGAATGACAAATGGGGTGTGTGAATTATTGTAGATTAAGAATGTGCTGAAAGAGTTAGGTTTCAGACTTCAGAAACCTATGGATTTGTATTGTGATAATATAGCTGCTATTGAGATTGTTCATAACCCATTACAGCATGATAGAATCAAACATATGGAGGTTGATAGACATTTATTGAGGGATAACCTTGACAAGAAAATTATTCGGTTTCCCTTTGTGTCGTCTGAGGAACGGTTAGCTGATGTTCTTACTAAATGATTGTCACATGAAGCCTTTAGTAAATAATTGGTCAAGTTGGGCACGATTGACATCTACGCGCCAACTTTAGGAGGAGTGTTGAAAAGTATTGATACTGTAGATATTCTAGATTCTTATTGTAATTATAATTAGTTTATTTTTTTTATTGTAGATATTCTCTTTCTATTAGGAATATGTCTTATAAAGTTGTATATATACTCAATTCAAAGATAAATAAAAGTATTACATTCTCCCTACATACCCAATCCAAAAATAAATGAATGAATTGATTAGGTTCTGAGCCAACAATTATGCATCAGAAACGACAGAAAGCATGAAAAAGTAGCTAGGGTTTTCCCTGGTGTACATATATATGATAATGAAGGATGAAGACTCAACGTGTTTATATATACACAGAATGCATGCATGCAATGGAATGGAATAGAATAGGAAAATAAATTATGACTTAAATCACAATTGGATCGCAAATGAAAGAAACTAGAGAAACTGCTTCATGTACATTTAGGGCAATTACGTGCAGTGAAAACCCTCCTACCTCATAACCTAAATCTCATTCCACCTTTATTATGGCCTAAGAAATTGTTAAGACAGAATAGAAAACCCGAAACATGTTATGCTTTTCTCGTGGTATATATATATGAAAACGGAGATATAAAAAAGAACAATAATTGAGATCGAATGTGAAGAAGAATTGCTCACCGAAGCCATGAATGCAGGCAGGCAGGATCGGAGTTGGCAGCCGACCTGGTGTTTGGAGGAGAATGCTTCTTTTTTTGAAAGGAGGAGGAGAATGCCTTTTAAGAAGAAGATGGTATATAAACGGGATCTGATCGAATGGATTAGTACGTGTTAATCGTGTACGTAGTAGAGAGAGAGAGAAATGAGAGAGGGAGCTTCATTTAGTAACAATAGTAAAAAAAAAAAAAAAAAAAATACATGAAAACAAATGTGGTTGCAAAGAAAAAAAGAAGAACAATCATGGGTGCTGCTTTAGGCAATATTTAACAGTCCATTTTCAACATGCATCCAATGAATCCATATTGCATTTGAATCCAGTGCCATGCCAGAAAGTCCTGGACAAGAGGTAGGGCAACAATGAATCCATATTTACATATTGTAATCAACAAGGAATCCATATAACATCTGGACGGGTCTTGAACTAGCTACTCTTATTAGTTCATTACTTGTTAGTTTCCTCCATGAATAGGTTGGCGCTCAATATATATGTCGGAACTATATCCACATCAACAACTGTATCCATTTCTTCAGGCGTAGACTACCGGCGCCAACTAGTCTGCAACCACCAATAACTCGGCGGCCACAACCACCACATCCACATGTAGCAGCAGCGGAGCGACAGCCACATCAGTTGAAGGCCACAAGGGATGCATCATCCTATGAGGATTTCTGCTACCAGAAGGATGTTGAGCTTGAGTTTTCCAGCGGTGAATGTGCGATTTGTTTGGGAAAGTTCGAGGAAGGAGACAAGTGTGCCATGCTCAAGAAATGTAAGCACACTTATCATCATGAGTGCATCGAAAAAGTGGTGACCAACTCGTGTCCGCAGTGTCGCTATAGTATTGATATTGATATAGTTATAGAGAAACCCTAGCTAGATAACCCTCGATCATTCGATCAAACATGACCCTAACTAGGCCGGCCTGTATAATTCTTCATCATCTTCTCCGATGTGTGATAATATATGTAAAAACCATAACATATAGCTTATTCAAACATGACTCGGCCATAATAGAGAAATTATAACCCTCACCTAGACCAAGGCTGCGTTTGGTAAAGCGCCTCTTATAAGAGAATGAGTTTTTCCATCAACTTTTAGAATTAGTAATGTTTAGTAAACTACTTATTTTAACCAAGCTTTTAAAAAGTTAATTTCTTCACTATTTTGAAAAGCACATTCAAAGGTACTTTTAAAAGCCAGTTTTTTCACCAAAACACATGTGAACAGTGTTTTAATGAAATTTTCAAAATGACCTTACACAATTTGTGATTGACGTGCAAAACCTACTCTAACTCACGTCTCTTCCTCTTCTTTCCTTTCTTTCCTATTTCGCGAGTTCCGGATGACACAACTCACAGAAGACAACATCTCCGCCATGAATCAAGCAAAAGCATAGCTTTTCTTCTCTAGAATCGTCATGGAAACTATTGGGTGACCTTGAATTTTTAGTAAGCCCCCTAATCTCTTGAGCTCAATCAAATCCAATCTTTCGGTTCCATTCTTTCAATTTTAGGGTTTTGTAAATCTAATCAAACCATTGGTATTTATACTGGGTTTGAATGGAATTGCTTATGTGAAAATGGGTTGTTTTGAATTGCATTGAATTGAATTCTATGATCTTGAATGTGATCAGAGCTCTGATGTTGATGTTATAGTGCTTGTGTGCTGAGAATGACGTTGTTTGATTACTTGAGATGATCTGAGATGTGTTCTGGATATGTTGTTTGATTGATTTCTTTGTTTTACTTAGACGTTGGATTTTTGATCGATTTTTTTATGATGATTTAGTACGCTTAGGAGGTTAGAAATTGATTATTGGATCTTATTGTATAATGCAACTACTGATGTGTTGTTGTGGAGGAACAAGAAGGTTTCGGTCGAGATTCTTGGAAGAGTCACTGTTGGTTGGGTCCTTTTTGAGTTGCTTGAATATCACTTGGTCACGCTTGTCTGCCACATTTTGGTTGGTGCCCTCGCAATCTTGTTCATGTGGTCCAATGCCCATACTATCATCCACAAGTAAGATTAGTTGGCTCTACCGAGTGTTGTATTTTTTTTTTATATCTTATTTGTGCTTGATGTTTGATGCATATGTGATCGTGTGATTTTTTATCTTGAATGTGGATATGATACAGAGATTACAGTATGTCTAAGCAGCCCAGTAATATATAGGTCTTACTTGATCAAAGTTTAACGAGATGAAAATCGAGATTATTTGTTGAGGTTAGAGAAAGATGAAGTTTTTAGGTATCCTTGTGATTTGTGAATGTCTTGTGTTCGAATTAATCCCAGTTTTCTAAATCCAGCCTTTTACTTTTGGAAGGAAACAACATGAAAAGCTTTTGAGGTTTTGTTTTTGTATGCTTAGTTTAGAGGAAATGAAGTGGTTGACCATTATCAATACTAGAAATCAACAGGCAGCACCTTAATTGTGTGTATACCTCTAATTCATGAACTTAACTACATTAAAGTATAAGATGTGATGCATGTCAGAAAAGTAGCAGTAGTGAGTCTTGTTTGTTTAGCCTTCCTTCATTGATGTCTTTATTAGGATTAATTGACTGAGTTATCTGTAAGATTTGTGTATAATTAGTATGTATGGGTTATATATATTGGCAGTGTGGTGAAGAACACTAAAGAGTATATATGTCGAGCTATGATTACTGTTGTTGATCATCTCGGATGCGTTTTGGCTAACCCCAATGACGTCATTTTGAAGTCTAATGAATTTTCAGACGCCGAGCTGCGGATCAATTGCCTCAAACAAGTTAGTGTAGTCATCATTGTCGTACATAATTAGTTACTTTATTATCTACTACCAACATATTTCTTCCCCTTTCTGAGTCTTTGTTTTCTGATCAGCAACCAGAAAAAATGAGAAACCAAATGAAGATATAAGGTGAGCTTTTCATGTGTTTATATTCTTGGGAGAACAAGATATTGTGCAATATTGTATGTATCTTCCTTATTTTTTCAGTCATCAGTGAAGGAGTTTGATCCAATTATACAGGGCCAACTCTAGAAATCTGGCCTTATGAAAGACTATTGACAAGCAAGAATGTGAGAGGGATGAATCAATACTCACAAACGGTCCTTGCCCAAAGAAGATATGGCTAATTCAGCTTTAGGTGAAGTAGTGCTTTTTTTCGTTAAATTCTAGCATATTATACATCAATTGTCTTTTACTAACAAGGAGTTTCCGTCTCGATAAATATTTTGTTGACATTAGAGAATGACCAAATGACAATGCAAATGGTGATGATGGTGTAGAAGAGGAAGGATATCTAGTTACCAAAAGTCCAAGAGTATGACAAATGGAAATAGTGAGGAACAACATAGCGCAAAGTCTAATGAGTAGCCAAAATGCTTAATTAAGTTCTTTAGTTATACTCAATCAATGTACTTCAAATTCTATCTTAAAACTCTCACGAGTTTTTTGTGAGACTTGTTATATTCGGAGTCGGGGTGTAGATCTTCTTGGTTGTAATTGAATCTAGGGGAAGGTTATTCCAAATTTTTGGTAGATTTCTATGCATGTGTCGAGTTATGTGCTAATCTCAGTTTAGCATTTCAATCGGAGACGGGTTGTTTCAGTTGCTATCAGTCATTTAAAATATTGAGTATGACATCAAGAACGTATGTAAGATGATTTGTATTTTTATAATCTTTATTATTTTTATTATTATAGGCAAATATTCAATCAAAATAAAATAAAAAAGAAAAGAGAAAAAAACGAAATGAAAAATAAATGTACTTTTGAATTTTACTTTTAGATTTATCAAACACTTCTATTTTTAAAAGTCTTTTGAAAAAAAATATTTGTCAAACACCCTCCTCATTTTCTATTAAGAAGCTTATTTGAATATGAAAAAAAAAATTAGCTTTCACTACCACAATAAACACTATAACCGACGAGATCTGTAAAACTATAACCGACGAGATAAAAATCTCGTCGGTTATAGTGGAAAAAATATTTTTTTTAATTTTTTTTTTAAAAAAATAAAAAATCTCGTCGGTTATAGTACTATAACCGACGATAATGGCTAAAAATCTCGTCGGTTATACTATTATCGACCCCCTTTAACCAACGGACTATAACCGACGATGTTTAAGGGTCGTCGGATATAGTCCGTTGGTTAAAGGGGGTCGGTAATAGTATAACCGACGAGATTTTTAGCCATTATCGTCGGTTATAGTACTATAACCGACGAGATTTTTTTAAAAAAAAAAAAAATTAAAAAAATATATTTTTTCCACTATAACCGACGAGATTTTTATCTCGTCGGTTATAGTTTTACAGATCTCGTCGGTTATAGTGTTTATTGTGGTAGTATTTTATTTTTTAAAAAGTATGTCAAACATTGCCCAATTTGTTCCAAGAAATTTTAAGAGGTTATGACATTTATATCTTGGTGACTTGGTCTGTAATAGGTAGATAATTAAGAATCATGACTTTTTAAGTTTCAAGTTTCAATTTGAGTTCTGTTGGTTTAATTTTCATGACTTTTTGGGTTTCAAGTTGAGGTCTGTTGGTTTGATTGAGTTTGAGACCAATAACCCCATTGGTGCAGACCTAGCTAGATCATGAGTTTTAATTTGCAAGCTCAAATCAACTTTCGGTTTATCCCTCTCAGATTTATGCCGCCACCAAATTCAGTCTTTTAAGGAAAATATATTGGTTGTTCAATAAGGTAAGAAGCATTGCTTCAGTTGTACGACAAAATGGCACACAAGAAACAACAAAAGTAGTCTGTTATGAGAAAAAAGAAGAGATAATATCAGCCAAGCTAAGCTACTTTTCATAGCACTCTATTTACAGTGGACGTTCTACTCCGGTATTGTACTGTCAAAAATGTACAATCTTCTCAAAGTTCAGACATCCACGTTAGCTTTGTTTCCAGCAAGGATGAGAGAGATTTCCAACCCGCGACTGAATGCTTGGTTAAACAGAAGCCGAGACTGGAAGGTCGAGATGAATGGAAACCAGGATAAGAATGCTGTAGGAGAGAAAATGAGCATACCCATACCAGCATCGTACATTCTGGCAAACTCCCTCACCGAGTCCCATAAACCAAGACTCCTAACAATCCTCTTCCATGTGATTGCTAGCTGTTTCATGAACCAAAGAGAGAATGTAGCTTTAATGAAGTCGAACTCACAATCATGCAATAGAACAAATGAATGGCTAAGATATAAACTTGCACATATTATCGCCCATTCAGTATGAATGATTGCAAGTATGCTTGCAAAAAGGTCAGCTATTGAAAGTCTAGTGAATACAACAAGCAGTACAATAGCCGCAACCAGTCCCAAAGATATCGAGTAAATCTCATGACTAGCTGGAATTTGGCTGATTTCTTGTGACCGAAGGTGAACACCTACATTTTAAAAGATATCGAGTCACGAAGGATATGAGTTCAATGACATATCAACTTCATTTAAGCATGGCATAAGACACGAGGCAGGGGAGAAGAAACTCGTGAAACTAACCTTGAATATCATGACTATCGTGATCAATACAACGCAAGAGAAGCCGTATATCTGGACTCAGATAAATAACAAACAATCCCAAATCCAAATTATGTACTCCAGAGAACACAAAAAATGTTCTAATATAATCAATACTCATCAAAAGTAAAAATAATAAGCTACATGAGAATAAACAAAGGAGATGAAGTATACCGCAAGTGAAGTGTCCTTTCCAGTGAGATTGAGTTTGTAGACAATTCCATATTAAAATATGAAGAATCTCAAGCTCAACATTGTTTCCAATATACGTCCTCTCAATGTTTGAATATGCATCTGCATAAATATAATGCAACAGATAACAGTCAATGACACAAACGACGAAACAAAGCAGCACGTAATATGGAAGTATTTGTAGATCTGTGAGAACTCTCCTTCCTTGACCCCCAACCCAACACGAAAAGTAAACAAGCGGCACTAAGTTTGGCACTAGAGAATGGTGACGTTCAGAACAAGGTATAAGTTCAAAAGCAAAATAAAAAACATAGAATCTCATGTAAACTGTAAGAGGTTCATAAAATCATCTTCCAATTACGAACCTGCTCCTCATCCCACCAAGATTCCCAGCTATTTTCTCCTTTAAATCCTTCTCCCCCTTTGTAAAGAAGCCAACTGGTCCAATCTTCAAAATCCTCCACCGTCCTGTACGTCTCAATAATAAGTAAAATCAGCGCAGAGAAGATGCATGGCAATTGCACGTGTGATAGATACAATCAACAGTCAACAAGAAACTAAATTAAATAAACCAAAATGCTCACGACATACTTTTGCCACTCAAAACCAGAAGGATTAAAGATGTAGGGAGCAAACAGCCAAGAGATGACAAGGAACCAACTGCTCAGGGTTAGCAGAAAGTAAGAAACAGCACCACCATCAGTGTACCCGTATGCAATGTAAACTATGAGGAGAAGAGCCACTTCAAGCCTGCAAGTCATAGGAACAGACCTAAAACATGCAAAGGAAATACAGTTGGCATTCTGAACGGTACTCACGCTTTGACGAAATGACTTCTAGAGTAGAGCCTATAATTATCGGCAAACTTTATGTGACGGACAACAAACCCTCTACCAGTTGCTCGGTACTGTAAGTAAAATAAACCATATAAATATATTTCATCCAAAAAATATTACGGAGAAGAAGTACAGATATTTTTGGGTTTATGAGAAAAGATAAGCCAAATGGGACTTACTTTTGCACCTCCATGGAGGATGGTCCGTCCAAAACAATGAGTTCTAGTTCCCAACGAGAACGTAAAGAACACAGAGCATAACTGCAGCTGCATAGTGATAAAACTGAAAACCGCCTGCACGACAATAAAACATTTCAAATTTAAAATCTTTTTATTGTTTTGTTGGACATGGGGTACTAGAGGATAGCAGGCGGGCAGGGGCGCGGAGTGTCTGAAGTTTAAAAAAGAAAGAAACACAAGTTTATGGCCCAGGGAACTGACATAGCTTCAATTAAGAAAACGGCCTTAATAAACATAAATTATAAAAGTTGGTAATAGATACGACTATATGTCAAAGCCAAGCAAAACCTGACCCAAAATTCTCACCATAATCTTTTCTGTGAATTATATCTTACTAGGTGGAGGCCCGCACCAGAGGCGCGGTTGAACCAAGATGATGTGAAAAATTGTTTGTAGTTAAAGACTCAGAGTTTATGCCATTTTACTAATTTTCGGTACATAACCAACATTGTTATATACCGTGTGCATAGCTGGATTTAACATCTTTAATTCAGCCAAAATTCTTTTGTCTGTTTCGTTGATTTCCCCCGACAACATCATGTTGGAGTATGGACCAGAAATTCTCACTATGTCCCCTGCTCTAGAGAACCTGACATGACAAAATCTTTAACATGAGGGGAATATGGCCGAATATAAATTCTAAAAATGATCTATTTTATTGCACAATCTGAATAACTGATTAAAATCCTCAAACTTACTCAGATTGATACTGTTCTGTCATTTCCATTTGGGGATTGAGGATAAGGCATGTATGAATTATGTTGGATGCACCTATGTTTTCTGCATCAACATGAAATATCAATTGAAAGCATAAACAGTTGATGGTTAATTGTATATACATCATATATGGCCAAACAATAGCATCTTATGATGCGGCACAGCAAAATTCATAAATAAAGCATCTAAATATCCATGACACTTTAAAATAGCAAAATATTAATAAAGCAAAACCATAAGCATCAACTTAGGCACAATACCTTTATACTTGGTGATTCGCATTCAAGTGAAGATTGCAAGAACTGGTGCAAGATAGTCAATGACATTTTGGAGTGGAAATAATTTTGCAGCATCTCCCCATAGTGAGATTCTCAGTTCCTCTCTCCTGTACATCCAATGTATATACTATAAGTAAATTCAATTTTAACAATGTAGTATACATAATTAGTGCTAATAAGATTATAAATAAAGTACCCTATGAACATGAACACAATATTAGTCCTGAATTCTTTCTTCTTTGAGTTTCTCACTGGAACTTGCTGTGGCGGCTTCACACCCTTGATGCATCCATAGAAATCTTGTAGACGATAAGGCCAAAAGGTTAGCATCCATTCATACAGATTATATAACCATATTAAACATGTTTAATTTCTCACTTGCCAGGAAGTGTTGGCATTCTGCCTCAGTAGATAGGTGTTGAAATTCAAGGAATCGAAATGCATATTTTGGAAAGTTTGGTAGATTTTATTCGATTCGCTTGAAACTGGTCATCTCTATGAAGGATAGAATTGCATCATGGTTTGAAACTTTTTGTTTGGCAATATCATTCCTTGATCTAAACCTTGATATATCGTATATATCTCCTATTGTCATCAGTTCTGGCATATGTTCATAATAACATTCCTGAATCATAGCATGGATTGAGGATCCCTAGAGACATTCAAGGATAGAAGTTAAACCTACAAACCTTTATGGTATATCAAGATAATAAAAGAGATAAGAGAGCATGGTAACCATGCCATGAGAAATTCTATAGTTAAAAAATAATCAGGGAAAATAAAAACTAATAGTACATGTTGCAAAGATAGCATGTATGATTTAAATCATAATTCATACAAATATTTATAGGTCAGTTCAAGTTCATACAGTATCGACAAACTCTTAAATATGAAAATATTAACAGGCAGCTTCTTAAGATAAGGATTTAGTCCATAAGATATCTCCTTTTATGTAAATAATTGAAACAAAGAAAGCACACATTTATGACATCCATTAACGTTTGGAAGCTAGATAATGATCAAATTCAAACCCTTTAATTAACATGCTTTCAAAGAATTTCTTTTTTCTTATCTTCAGAGCTACTTATAACCGACAAAGCTTGAAGGCACTTCATCCCAATACATCACAGAAAATAAAGTTCTAGCATTAAAAAGTGGGAGACTATACATTCAGAGAACATGAACATCTAAATGGATGTGAGGAAGTGAAAAAAGCTGCACATTTTTAAATAAAGATGTAATAAAGAAAATATAGAAAAGCTACACATGTTACTTACATTGCACATTTTTGCCTCCCTAATTGAATACTTGTGTGAAAATAAAGAAAACAAACAGATCAAAGATGAAAAATATTCATGCCAGCAGACACAACAAAAAGATATATCTAAATACACTATTTTTAACAAAAGAAAATGTGCTGCAAGTAATTAGAATGAATAAGATTATCTAAACTTTAAACTAAGAAATACTACTGTCCAACCTGTAACTCAAAAAAGTGATATCAGTTTACCTTCTCATCCACCAAGAGATAATAGAGGCCTTCATATTCCGTACTCTCAAACCGCCTCGGTCTCCATTGCAGCGAAACATTTGCCCAAAGAGTCATGCCAATCGTGAACGCTTTTATGTCCTTAATCAACTTCGTCAGCTTTGATCCACCTAGGAGTAAGAGAAAAATCATAAAAAATACCAACATGAAAAATAATGAACACATACAAAAAGAGTCCACGATACAGGAACAATATTAGGATTTTTGTCAAATTAAGAAACAAAACTGAGATCTATATCAAAAAAATGTAAATAAGCAGGAATGGATCTTAGTGAAACACAGTAAGAAAAAGAATGAGTATGTGAGATTATGAAGACAACCATAATGATAGAAGGAAGTATGCAAAGTGCAGAACAATGTATGTAACTAACCAACTAAACATCATAACTACATGTCTACACCATCTCCAATTACAGTCATGCTTGGGCATCACATTTGGCTAGGATTGAAAAATCACCCAAACCAGCAAAAGAAGACCCTTCTTGGAGAACTTAATCATCTTTCTTCTATAAATAATGCAAAGTAATATTTATGTATGTTTTGAACAACCAACTTCAGGAAAACAAAGGTCTACTCTTTACTCAAGTTGCCAAAGAAGATCAAGCCCCAGTTCATTGATTCATTCTTCTTTTTTATTAGATTTTCCGAATTCTTGAATTCAATTTTGACATAAAAGAAAGAGAAGCTTAAAAATTAATGTTACTTTTCTGTGAAATTGTATACCCACAAAAAACTTTTAGACCCCAAAATCTCTGGTACTTCATTTCATGGCACATAAAATCTATTCAATAGTCAATACTGACTAAGCTTTAAACAACATCAATTTCATTCATAAACAGTACACATAAGAACATAGACAGCCACATAAAATCAAATCACCTGCGATACAGTTCTCCATGCAAGATCAAATCGAACTAACCTATGCAATTTAATCCTCCTTATACAAAATAGCTCCTGAAATCAAATGAAAAGCAAATCAATGACAAATAACTAAGTATATTCACTTCTAGGTGAGCATCACCATAACAATCTCATGTTATCAAACCAAGGGCATCAATATTCAACATATTGACCTCAGAAATTAACTCATTTAACCCATCACAACAATAGATATGCTTGAAGTTTCATATCAGTAACATTCACATATATCTACTCCATGAACAGGGAAAAAGACAAAAATATGAGACATTCACTGGGAACATCTTTTCTGTCCTTGATTGCACATTAGAAACGACTCTTTTTCTTGCAACTTACCTTTTATACACAGCCACATCACCTCTATTTAAACCATAGGTGACATGATCGGAGGTAACATCATCCATCCTTGAATTGGGCGAACAGTTCCTCCACGATCAGTTGATCAAGGCTTTTCAGGATCTTTTAATAAGGAATTTGGTGCAGCGCAAGTTGCGAAATCTAGATGAATCATTACAATTGATTTGATTGGAAACAGAACAGATTGATCTAGGATGGCTTGGTTCAGAACGAACTGAAGGTGTGAGTGCATGATTGAACCGGACTGTGAAATGAGTTATTTAGAATGAACTGAGTATTCTGAAAAGGATAAGAACCAAAACGTGGTGATTTTTTTCTTCCATATATTCAAATGTAGTGGTTGATCTGACAGAGAAGAACGTGGACTAAATAGTGAAAATAAAGCTCTGAATATGTCTTAAGCTTTGTAATATCTAAATATGAAAAGTGTGTATCAAAATATCCCTAGATATGGCCAAATTTATTTTCTTATAAATTAGTCATATATACAAAGTGTCAAATACATTGTATGTATATATAGCAAAAATAGATTTAAAAAAATGATGCTATGTATAGAAAAAGATATATGCAAAGTATTTTAAATTCCTATTATATATTTCGTAAAACATCTTTGTAAACTATATTCTTTGTATAATTATAGGGTATGTCATTACCATTGTTTATAATAATCTTAAGACCATTTTTTGATGTGACTCTTAATAGTGCAACATATAATTGTCCATGGCTAAAAACAGGCTCAGTTAAAAATATGCCGACTTGATTTAATGATTGACCTTGGCTTTTATTAATTGTCATTGCATAGCACGCTCTGAGAGGAAATTGACGTCTCTTAAAAGTAAACGGCCATTTTGTTTCATTTGCAATCATAACAATCCTAGGAATATAAACCTTTTCTCCAATATGAGTTCCCGTCAATATTTTTGCTTCAATCAATTTTTCGAACATTTTCGTTACAATTAAGCGCGTTCCATTGCATAGGCCTCTTATTTGATTCAAATTTCTTAATAACATAATTGGCATTCCGATCTTCAAAATAAGTTCATGTGTCGGTATGCCACTGAATTCAAGTTTATTTAAAAATTCTACAGGGTATAAAAGATTGTTACTATCATAAGATCCTGAGTTGAATGAAATAGAATCAGAGCTAAAATATGTTCTTTTATCACCTGGCAATAAATCAATTGCATATCTATTAATCTCGTCAGCAATTAAATTTTTAAGTGTCACAATAGCACGCTCTCTCAAATAATTGGTATCACTGTATTTATCATTAAAACTTGGATAAGTAGCTGTAAATATCGATTCTATTGGAGAAATAGTTGAATCTGTGAGCAAATCATCGGGAATCTTAATCCAAGATGCATCAGGATCATTGGTGACAAAATGTGACGGTAATTGACCCTCTCCTATTTGTAATATCCATTCCGCAAAATCTTTGATTTCATTTATTTCAGCAATAGTTAAATTAGCTGATGTCAATCGCATGTTTTCTGTTAAATGAAATACTGTTAAGGAAGGCCATAAATATGAATTATTTAACGTAGACTCAATGATCTGTTCTTTGGTTCCTCCTTGTATAACCGGTAAAGTTTGTCTGAAATCTCCACCAAACAAAATTGATTTGCCTCCAAATGGTATATATTTTTTTGGATCATCAGAATTTTCTGACATAATATCACGTAAGTTCTTATCTAAAGATTCAATACAACATTTATTGCACATAGGAGCTTCATCCCAAATGATTAATTCTGCTTTCTCAATTAAATAGCCAAGATTGGTCTTTTTATTGATCGAACAGGCCAACACTTTTTTCATATTCGGTTTTATCATAAAACGCGAATGAGCTGTTCTACCTTTTGGCAATAATAAAGAAGCAATATCTGAAGAAGCAACGGCTAAAACAATCTTTCCTTCTGATCTTAGTTTAGAAATAATTGTATTCCACAAAAAAGTTTTTCCAGTTCCTCCACAACCATAAACAAAAAATGATTTATGATTTTTTGATTCCACAGCTTCAATCACCTGATCATATATCATTTTTTGACATGAATTTAATTTTGCCACCAACTCTGAATGTGTATATTTGAGCACTTCACAATCAAAATCCAACTCCTCTCTTATCAATTTGTTGTTAAACTCTTGTAGTTGTCGCAATCTTGGCATCGGCAAATTGTGATTTTTTAATGAACTTCCAGACATGCTCAATAAATTTTCGAGTTCGTGCAAAACATTGTTCTTCAAATCATTATCAGACAGAGTAAGATTGGTCATGCTAAATTCCTTTTGCATTTTGTATACAACATCATCAGACATGTTTTTCCAATGTGCATCAAACAAAAATCGTGGGTCAGAAACATTACAAAAAAGAATAATGGTAACAAATAATTGTCTAATTTGATAAGAGGTTCCTGTAAATGATGATTCAACCATTGCCTCCATCCATTCTTTGTCGTCATCTAATAAACCCAAAGCCTGACATGCTTCTTGAAAATTTGGGTACATAATTCCATGAACTGTCATAATAGAAGTAAAATCGCGACATCCTTTTTGTATATTCAACAACATTCGTAAGTAATATAATTCGCCCGCGAGTGGCGGCACATGCGCGATTCTACCAATAGAGCCCAAAAATTTCCTTCGAATCCATGCTTTTGTTTTTGTATCCCAAACATATTTAGATGGAAATTTTGCATATGTCAATTTACATGCTTTTTTATCAATAGTATTTGCATCAAACCAAGCAGTCAGCATTGTATGACCATTATTTGGATTATCTACAACTTGATCAAGAGACTGACCTTCATTGAAACATACACTTTGCTGACCAGGTAAATGAATTTTTAGATACTGTACTGCAGGGAATCTGTTTGAATTGAAAATTCAAATAAGCGCCAAACAGATTCATGCGGAGTTAAATATCGGCAATTCAAATAATTTTTGATTTCATCATTTACATTGTCAGCAACCGCCACTCGAGCTCTATCAGGACCTTTATTAATATACTTCAATAAATATTTTATCAACATTGACTGAGAGCACGATTCAACATTTATGTGAGCATTATATCTCAACAACAAAATTGGATTGTATGGAACGACAAAATTATTGCCAATATGAATGTCATTTTTGACCACAAACTTTGAATCATCATCGCGTCTTCTATATTCAGGAGCTTTGATTGCGTGAAACATAGTACCAGATTTGAATGGCTTGGGAAAAGATTTTGTACATGATCCGTCTCGCATACACGGAGATTTTGGATTCAATTGTCCGCAAGGACCATGGATCATAAATTGTCTAACCATTTCAAAAAGATCTGGTTGAGCATTTTTATTTGGTAGTTCTGCTGAAATAATTGAATCAATGTCTGTCGATGAATAACATTTATACGGTATTTTCAACCAAAATAAGATATGAGCATGAGGCAGGCCTCTTTTTTGAAATTCAATTGTACAAACGTGTGCATCGACAGGTCCAAAAGGCTCCCCAGTTTTTACATAAGCAATCATGTCATCCACTTTTATCTTAAAAATTCGAGAAATTATATCTGGTCGATCTTCTGCTCGATATCCAGGTTTTTTCTGAAAATATCTAACAATTTCTGGCCATTTAACATTGCAAGTGAAAGTTATAAACAAATCTGGATTTCCGTAGCATCTACATATTGCCATGGCATCTTGATAATTATTGAGCATATCCTTGGGGCTTCCTGTGTGACTACCTGGGAGAATAATTGTTTTTCCAACATCTGAACATTTTGTGACTCCATTTGAAGAAAGGGTAGTTAATTGATTAAATTGTTCACACCTCATATTTGGCTGATTATTTCTAATATAATCTAACCGATTTTCTTCCACAGTTGCATATGCATCAATCAAATATTGCTGAAACAATCTTCCTCCTTTTAATAAAGTGCTTGAATCGTCTTTTCTATCATGCACTTGATAACAAACAAATTTTACCATTGTCAACTTTGTTTTTTTCTTTTTCTGCTTCCATCCAACAACTCGCAGTGGTGTATTTATTTCAAACCCATTCTCTCCATATGGAAAAAGCAAGGGATATTGTAAGGCCATCAATTTTGGATGTATCTTTGAGATTCGTTTAAAATTTCCCGATCTTGATCGAATAATAATATCTCTATTAGAATCAAACTCTCCAATGTCACCAACGATCAAACCACCAATTTCAGAAGCAGATGGCATTTCATATTGTTTACTATCAATTGCTTGACGATCTAGGATATTCATATTAAGAATAGGCAATGATTCATTCTCAAATTCATCTCGAACGGATCGAAATTTCTTCGCTAGTTCATTTACCTCATCAAGCATATTGGCCAATTTTTCAACAATAATGGGATCAATTTTTTTATTGGCGTTATTTGGATCGATCGCATTAATACGATTTAAAACTTCATTACCCGTATCATACACATATAATTGGGCATATCTAGGATATTCATTTTCAGAAGGCAGCACATATCCCATTCTATGATGTACTTGTCCAGATATTTTAAACACATAAGGACCAGGGGTATTGTTGATAGTGTGATCAATTTTTGCACCCATGAAAGTAAAAGCAAACATAGAATTGTAAACTCGAATATTTTCACGAAATGTTTTACTTTGATGACCATTATTTGGATTCAATAATTGTTCTAAAAATTCAGGTGTCGGCAAAGAATATGGAAGTCGTACCTCTCCTTTTGCACAACATGCGGTGTAAACCAATTGTCCTCTATCCTTTTTTTTCAATGCCTCATCTGACCAAAAGAAAGCATTACATTGACTACACATGTTGTCATCATCGCCCGAGCCATTGTACGTAGTGACCACACCTAAGTGACAGATCATTAAAAAAGATATTTAGAAAATGATAGATTTCCATTAATCAAGCAAACATTATGAATAACATCATTTACCTTGGCGCTTTCTTTGGTAGGATGATTGACCAAAAATAGATGAATCCATAATCACATTTCCTATAAGACAAAAATGCACCGTTACTTATACACAAACTATTGCATAACCATTGTAATATGTAAAGCATTTATACATGTGCATAACTACCTAACACATTTTCATTTTCATTTTCATCATCAACATCTTCATCACTCCCAGCTACAATTGATGGTTCTACTACGTCACTGGAATCCATGATTACATTTCCTATGAGGCAAAAGCAACATTGTCAGTTTGATTCAAATAGATTCCGCAACAAATAGGCCATGCAATAAACCGCCACGCCTACAATACCTGGTATAACTTCATCAGCATCTTCATCATCGGTGTTGTCCAGTGACCCTGTCTCTAAATCATGGGACGGTGGACATTCTTGAGAAGCAGCTTCAAATAAGCATTGTCTTTTATTGAAAGAAGGTTTTGCCTGATCTAACCCCATCCCGCTGTTGACACAACTATAATCTCTTTTTCGTACCATATCTAGAATACCAATTTCAGCATCCAAAACAAATTCCAAACATCAATAGACTGCTGCACAACAATGACAAACCCTAAACCCAAATTCAACTTTTAAAACTGCAGTTACAAATCTTATTTCTAATCGATACAATTACTTGATTGAGAACCACATAGTTGCCTAAACTCATTTGCCTAAACAAAATAGAGTCAACCCAACCAAATCAAATTGCATCACATTTCAAGACAAATCAATTCACATTTTTTTTTCTCAAGTACAAAATAAGAAGTCTATCTCCTATAAAGAATCGACAATTCAACAATATCATTTTACCGAAATACTATAAGATTGACCTAAATAATGGCACAATAATTTCTACTATTTAATAAGCTATTATATGTGTATAGCACCATAAATAACTCGCTAAAAATCAGAGCAAAACAAAGTTTTAATTTCTAAAACCACAAAATAATGCTAATATTGGCCATCTAATAATTAAAACAAAGGAAAAAAAATACCACATCAACATTATTTTAGGCATTAATATTAGCTACATTCAAAATAGGAGATGACTATCCATGATGTATCGCACCTGAGATAAGTTGATGCAGATCTTCATCATTGTTACTATTGTGCGGTGTTGTCTTCATCTCATGGCATCCTAAAGATTGTCCAGAAGTAGCACTGAAAAAGCGTTGTCTTTTGCTTTGAGACCTTTTGTCTCGAGAGGTTGTTGCAACATGCCCTAATAGTTCCACCGACTCTTTTTTGGAGCACATACCTATAAAACAGATTCAAATATGTCCATCAGAACTATTTATATATAATATATTTTAAAGGCTCACACAATCTCCACATGATATGTTTATATATATACAGGAAGAATTGATGAAGTGTTGGTCAACACTCAACAATACATAAATAGAATAACATAACAATGTTAGGAAGAAAGATTGTAAGAAAGCAGCCTATTATTGTGAATTACTAACAATTCAACAATATCATTTTAGCCAAATGCTATCAAATTGACTCTAAACTCTAAACATACTCTAAACTTTGAAGGTATACATTTTATTCGGATATCTCTAAACTCTAAAGGCACTCTCTACCTTTGGTTAAGTTTGGTTTATTTCGCAAAAATAGAATGCTCAATTGTATGTTACATCATGAATATATAATGCTACTATATGTGTATACCACCATAAATAACTTGCCGAATATCAAACGAAGACAAAGTTTTGAATTCCAAAACTACAAAATAATAGAAATTTTAGGCATCATATAATTAAAACAATTAAAACGACTCAGTAATATCATACCAACATTATTTTAACTATTATTATTAGCTCCATTGAAAATAAAAGACAACAATTTATAATGTATACTACCTGAGATAAGCTGGTGCATATCTACATCATTGTCACTGTTGTGTGGTGTTGTATCCATGTCATGACATCCTGAAGATTCTCTAGAAGTAGCTTGAAAAAAACACCGTCTTTTGGTTAGAGACCTCTTGTCTTGCGAGCTTCCTGGAACAGACTCTAAGGGTGCTACTGACTTCTTCCTCTGCCCCATACCTATAAAATATTTTTAAATATCTCCATAAAAAATCCTTATTTATAATATATTCAAGGCTCACACAATTTCCACAAAATATGTTTATATATATAGCAAGATTTAATAAAACATCATTGAAAAAGTTAACAGTATCAAAACTAAAGAAAATGACGTTTATAAAAAAGAGGGTCAAAAAACAGCCTATTGTTTTCACATTCTAGCACAGACATCCACAATCATCTTCATCAAAATTTCTCCATATCAAAAGAATGCAGATACTACTGTTTCATTAGAACCATAAACCAAATCTTCAGCTACTCATACATATTTACTTGACAAAACAAACAACTAAATAGACATACATAGCAGGGATTCATGAGAACATCCAAATGGTACGAAACACAACACAATCCAAATTCGATCAACCATCTAACCCACTGGATTGTTAAACCAACATCAATTAGAAGTAAAGCTGGTAACACAACAAAACTAATTATAATAGCAAACATAGTATATTCAATAGATTTCATTCCGACTTCAACAAATCAGACTGCATGCAATCTAGGAAAATAAAAGTTTATTCTCCGGTATACAATGAAATAACTATGAAATTCACAACAAAGATAAAAGTGCTTATCCAAAATATAAAAACAGCAAAAAGAAAAGGCTAGTCTTTTCGTGTCCCTACAAAGTTGTAGATAAAATACGGTGATTAGCACATCCCTCCAAAGCTAAGACGATCTATACATTGATATATCTATAATATATAACCTAACTTTACTTCCAACAGAACACAAAAGATCCAGTGCCACAAATGAAATAAAAAAATACATCATTTTTAATACAAATAAACTTGAGCCAACACTCTATTTTGTTTAGGCAAGTGGGTTTACAATTACCTAAACCCAAGAAACGATGATAATTTTTTTTAGTAACGAAACGATCACATCTAAATAAAGAACATATCTTTGTTATGAAAAGCTCATAAATTAAGTAAGAAAACATGGTGTAATCACCTTTTGAGCAATGGTATCGTCTTCGTGAAAATACTGACTGGACACAAAAGCTAGGTCATCAAAGTGAAACCAAAAAAACAAATCATAACCGATGGCAAAATCACAATTCTGTAGTAGTAAAGCTTCACGTACTCTAGACTATTGTGTAATATTGTATAAGCAGGATTGGTTTGCAATAGATTAGGATACGTTTGCAACCAAACATAACATCAAAATGTAATCAATGGTTTGCATTAAAATTGTACGCCTCTTACTCACACTCCAACCAGTATAGGTAACATGGTAAACTATTGACACATAAAACTGTATTAGGAATTTACTTTGGAAGTTAATATATTAGTATTAGCGATGTTAGATGCTCTCATGATTTTTGGCCCTTAACTTTCTTTATTGTGTTCACAAAGACAAACCAAAACTAAAGGACTCCACACTTAGACCAGCATAACCATAAGAATTTGCATTTACCACAATTTAATTTTTCTCTGTCTCACTCATACCACAGCTCTCTCATTCCTCTCGATTGCAACAAAACCAAAACAATCCCTCAAGAGATTAACCTACAAATAAATCCATTCATAACAGTCATATAATATATATGTATTGATCACCAACACATATAACTATATTGTTACCATCTAGTCTATATACCCAAACACTAAATTTGCTTGCATAGGCATTTCATATCGGAGGGACCTGTTCACATACTCAGCACATGGTTTGTTCTGGGCAGTTCTGGGTTTAGGGATCATCCAGATATAGATCAAGATTGAGCCAAAGTTATGAGATTTTCCCAAGTGGGTAGCCAAATATGTCAAAAAAGACAAAACTCAATCCAATGTGTGTGCATAATACGCGTTGTTCAATTCACATATCGACACTATTAGATCATCATAATTGGAGATCGACATAAAAAAACAAACAACGGAATTCACATACTAAAATCCCAGACCGAATATCAATCAATCGATACAGAATTAACTTTAAGTAATTAACGCTACCAACAACCTAAATACAATTGGAGCCACTTAGCCCAAACCAATTCGATGAACTCAGAAATCACAAAAGAGAGAAAAAGAGGTTGCAAACCTGGAGTCGATACGGCAAAAGTTGACCAAACAAAGGAGGTGAAAAAGATGAAGAGAAATTAAAATCGAGATAGAACGATGATTGGATGAGAAGCAGTGTGAAAGGTTGTGAGACCCTGCGATGTGAGAGTGAGATTAGGTTTGGGTTAGAAGCTTCTAGTCACACGCATGGTTTGATCGCACGCTCACACAATATACCTTGCTTAAGCTATGTAAGCAAACCCGATGGTGTTGTTGGAGAAAAATCACTTTAACCCTGTAATCATAAGCATTACATAAGCATTTTGTCAACACTAACCATAAAATATTTCAAATAAATTAACTAAATAAACAATTGATTCACAACAATAATATGATAAAAAAAGACAGAGATATATATATCGATTAAAAGACAGAGGATCCATATACCTTTCTCAAGCTATGTGAGCAAACCTGATGGTGCAGTTGAAGGAAAATCACTTGAAGCCTGCAATTAGAAGCATACATAAGCATGCTGTCAACACCAACCATAAACTATTTCAAATATATTAAGTGAATACAACAATATAGCTAATATTTGGGTTTCAACAAATTTGAGCAAAGGACATCGAAAGCAGAGACACTCTATTCGACATACACTCATCAATACCTAAGTACTTATTCATATTAATATATATATATATGTGTGTATATATACACAGGGAGAGGGAGGGAGAGGGAGGGGGAGAGGGAGAGAGAGAGAGAGAGAGAGAGAGAGAGAGAGAGAGAGAGAGAGAGAGAGAGATAGAGAGAGAGAGAGAGGGAGAGAATGCAAAGGCTTTTAATATGAATTGCAACACATCAACTATAACTGCAGCTGAGTATCAGAGCAGTCGAGAACACACAACCCGCATTGTGCTTTATCAGCTACTGGCAAGCTCTGTAGATTGAGAATACCTATACCCAAACTGTGACTGCTGTAGGATATATCATACATGGTCTTAATATGAAAGGTGAATTTGACTCTTATCCACCATCTTGTCATCCTCCATCCAACTTTTTAATCATGTGTAGTTATGCGTATTAGATTAATCATACATGATTAAGAAAGAACATGAAAGGAACCGTCATATTCCCAAAGGAAAAACTACATTGACACTTATGCGTAACATGTAACAGGCAATTGGGAATTTCAAAAGCTGCAACTAAAGTATTTAGAATTAACAGTGAATCAAGGTCTGATACTAACCCAAAATTTCAGTCACCGAAAACTGCAAGCAACCCCGAGCGATTGTTATCCTTCCACAAAACCAAACAACCTGAGGAAATAAACCCATTACAAAGAGATAGATTTGAGAACCTAGTTTCCAAAGTGACAAAAAAGAACAGCGACAAAACTGAACAAATGACAGTGTTGCAATAGGAGAGAACGGCGAAATAAAAATAGTAGACTAATAAAATGTGAATATCCTTACAATATGCATGGAGCATTATTTGTATATCTAGAACAATGGAAATCCTAATTTTTCAAGGTTTGAGCCATGACCAGGTTCGCAAGCAATGCTAGTTATGTATATACAATTATACATTCACATCAAGATTCATAGAGCATGTATATATACACATTTAAACCTTGAAAAACTTGAATGCTATAGCACTATACATATTGTGTATAGGTAATTCAAACTTCCAAACTTCCACTCACATCGATATGTATAGAGCATTATCTGTTATATATAAACGATGCAAATTTCCACCCACACAAATGTTTTCACCATTTTCATTGTAGCATAAACACATTAAGTGAATAAAACAAACAAATCATAAAGATAATAATGAATTGCGAAGTACCAATATGAACACCAAAAGAACTCAGATAGTAAATTATAATTGAATCCAAAATAATCCAATTAAACCATAATCAGAGCTTACATCAAATTCTATCAATAAGTAATAAAAACAACATGATCGAACCAGATTTGCTTGGAAAGAAAAAAAATGAGATTGTGATTCCCAGAAACTACCAAAGTCCTAAGATTTGGATGACAGACTCGATCTACAAAATCCCCACAATTGATTCAGTAAACAAACAGAAAACTAAGTTTCTAAAAAGCCATACATATACAATAAAGCTTCCTGTCCTATATATATATATATATATACACACACACACACTTGTGGCTTATCGGTTCAAAGGGAAAGCAACAAATATGACTCGATCAAACGCCGGCAACACAGGCGTTCGTAGATTCTGAAATTGAATACAAAATGGAAGACTTTAATGGATCTTAACCACCCACTCATATGAACCATTCCATACATTTTAGGATGATCAAAGCGACGAAGTTCACAGACACATTCCACACCTACTCATATGAGCCTTTCCATACATGAAAGCATGCCACTGTCTTTTCTCTTTCTCACACCCACATGAACATATCTTTGACAACCCTAAACAACTCCGAATCAATCAAAAGAAACATGACCCAAAACCCAGAAACAATTGCAATGAAAAATGGATCGATGACCAATTCCTTCCCCTATACCCAAAACCCAGAAACAATTGCAATCAAACTAAGATCCTGATTCAAAATCTCTTCACGGTAAGATCCACAATAATGTCTACAGAGTATCTATTCTATTTGAATATGCACACAAAATATTTTTTCTATCATCAAAATGAAAGTACCCGAACCCTTTTCCATCTATAAACCCAAGATTACATGACTAAAATTTATGCATACTAAGGTTTGTTGTTAGAGTATTTGGGTGCCAGCAGGTTTTAATTTATTGCTACAGTACTGGTGCAAATCAATTCCTTGCAAAGAGTTAGCATATCTTGTTATTGATGAAAGCACCCACTGATTCGTTCGGATGTGTATTAACCCACTGATTCGTTCGGATGTGCAATACATCTAGTGATCATCCATGGGGTTTTAGCAAGACAAATGGGATTATAGTGCTCTTGCGATAAAATGAAAGGAAACTTACAAAATTACGCCGTACGTTGGTGTATGAGGACGACGCCGGGAGAGAGCCAAGGAAGAGACGGTGCAAGTTTGGGAGAGATGAATGCGAGCGGTGAGGAGCGAAAAAAACGTCAGTGATCAATGGAACCGAAATCTTCAAACTCAAGAACAATTGGGCGAAGGATTTGATGGTCTGGGTTAGACACAATTGGTTGAGGGATTTCAAATCAATGGAGCCCTAAACCCAAAACAGTTACCCACACGGTTCGCATGCCTTGAATAATCTCAAAAAGTATGAACAGAAACAATGAACAAGAAACCCACAAATGTTATATAGTAAATTTCCATCAACTGGGGACATAAATTTTCAACATGACAATTACACAGGTTTATTATCTACCTTCAATAATCCCAACTCAAGTATAAACCCCATTATCATTGGGACTGCAGAAAAAATTCTGATCTGCACCAGGAATTGTGCATTCAGAACAGCATCCAATGCTGTGTTACCCAACATTTTTGCTTCCTTTGCAAGTGCCCAATCAAGTCCAGAAAAAGCCTACAAAATATACAGAAATAGGTGTTATCTATCACATTTATTTGTTTTGCAGGTTCACCAGCTCACTGTTTTCTTTCACCACCAAACAGCAGGACACAACAATTACAAATACGTTTGTCTAAGGAAAACATTTTGCAACCCAAAATGTGAGTACTCTGGTGGTCACATGTGTATAATATGCATTGACATACAAAGCAGCAAGCATGAATACATCCGCAGACATGCCAAGAAATTTTGATAAAAAATGTGATATGTGTTCAAGTTATGAAATACTCACTTGGGAGGGTACGCTAAAACACGATGACCTAAAGTTACAAAACTAGTCTCTTGATTGGACATGAACCATGCTAAAGATGAAACACTGCAGGGAGATATACAACACATGTAAGCAACTATCAAAGCAAACCACTCATACTAGCCATTTTAAAAAAGAAAAGAAAATCCAAGCAACAAGCCAAACCTCCCAGTAAATACATGCTCTCTCGCACCAAGAATAGATGGCGGTGGAAGACCATGATTTTTATGAAACTCCTCTGAAGGCGTACTTGCAGTTGGCTATTTCTTAAACTCTGACAAAACACAGTAATAAATGATCATCAAAGCTAAAGTGACATTACATACTTTATCTCTTTGGAAAAACAGGTATATCATTCATTGCATATCATGTTTTCCATCTAGGATAGAACAATGAGCATGTATCCATGATAATCTGGAATGTTTTCCTTGTGTGTTCCTTCATGGCTTTAATCACTTCTATAACCCAGATTACTTGTGCTTAATCTGTATAATCTTTGACCATGAAAAACTGACTTAGTTAAGGAAGATCCCTAGGAAAGTTGACTAATGTTCACATGTGATACCTAGGAAACTGGTTTGTCTTATTCTGGTTGTCTTGTGCTTTCGTTCTGATTTTCCTGGCTCCTCTTTTTGCTGTCAAAAACATGCCTCTCTTTTGACTACTGCTATTGCTATTCTTGTACAAGAGCTTGGGAACCTTTTGCCTTGTTTAGACAACCTTAGCTCGATAAGGAAAGGCCCAAAAGCTGTCTTGGTTTTGCTCACTGTTTAGACTTGCATGTGTCCCCTCAATTGCTAGCTGCTGTAGGTCTGCATTAGTCTGTGTTAGGTCTGCATTAGGACGGTGTTAGGTCTGCATTTAGGCTTGCGTGCTGCTGTGTTTGACGTGCCTAGATGACTGTCTTTGACCACTGAATAACCTTGCCTATATAAGGAGTCTTTGCTGTGTTGATTCCTTGGTTGGTTGGTTGAGTGAAACACTTTGGGGTTTTGGTTATTCTGTTTTGGTATTCTTTGAGAGCACTTTCGAGTGTAGTTTCTCTTCTGTCTTCTCTTCCCCTTCCATGTCTTTTGGTTGCTCATATTTGTGCATAATAGACATGGATTCTTAAAGCATAAAAACTGTTTTCAAAACTCATATGCATCATTGCATTGTGCATTCCATTGAGATAAAGTATGGAGATGCCCAACCCAAGAAGTTGATCAAGAAGATTTTAACTTGAAGAGTAGTTAAAAATCTGAGTTGATACTTCTGTTTTCTTTCCAAAGTGTAAACACATAGATTAAAGTAGTGTAGCTCTGTTTGTACTGGTGGGTGGACTAGTCAGGATAGCATACGGGTTATGTATCCCCAGAGTGCCAGAAACTTGTAATTGTGTGTGTTACCAGTTAGTAGAAAGGTTTGTCCCTCAAGAGTTAGGGGCACGCAGTTTTAATCCTGGTTGTAGGATTTCTGCGTTATCAAAAACATCTTGTGTCACTCTTTACTTACTGTCTTTACATTTCAGTACTCGTGTTTTGTGTTTTGGGATAGATCTCTATTGTGCTATCCCGAGAACAGATTGAACGAAAAAGTGGGAAAGGCCTATTCACCCCCCCCCCCCCCCCCCCCCCGGACCTTTATCCTCGAGTAGATTTCTCATTTTCATTGCCTCCTCAAGGTAATTGTCCTGCATAACATAGTGGTTAGTTTGGTATCTTTTTGAATTACTTGGCCCGAATTCAATAGTTTGTACAGTTTGTCACCTGATTCATGTCAATAGTTTGAACAGCTTCCCCGCGTGTGAAGACTATAGCTTGGTTTTGATTTTCAGGATTCCCTTCACCAAGCTTCGGATCACCAGGAAGTTTAATGGAGTATATTTCCTATGAATTAATATCAGATCAGATCAGAACAAAACAAAACAAAACCACATTAGCAGGTATGCAAAATTAATCTGCAATTAGATAGTAATTGGGTTGCATGCATCAACACATTTGAGCATTAGCCCATAATAGAAAAGAGCACATAAATATAAACTCACACAGCGCACACACCCGCACACGCACACGCACACGCACAAACTAACTACTGACGTTGTCTCCCTTATGACTTAAGGTTTTCAATTACACGATACAGCTTTGTCGCTAGAGTTACCAAGTTTCAGTCATCTAAGAGTAAGGTGAGGCGTCTTGCACCTCTTCTCCGCATTAAGGGAGAAATCAACACCTATCGGTCTGAACCATTCATCTTTTCACGTGTATTCGGACATCTGACACAAATCTCGCCTGCCTCAGGAAAAGATTTGTAACATTGTTCGTGAGTATACCTGAACCCACAATCACCCCCAAGAAACTGACTTTTACTTATCCTAGACAGTATGCTGATGGTAACCTATGCCAATTAGGGTAACTCGTAATCGTTACATAATTGTTCTTCCCTAACTGAAAATCAACAATAACATTGAGGGGAAGTTCTGCAAAAATATGAGTATTCTTGACAACATGAGATCTAAACTATGAGGAAAAAGTAGTGATCAAATCAAACATCCTATTACCTGATCCTTTCCATTCATATCAGCTTTAACAAGCTTCGAGTAGAACTCTTTCAGAATCTTTCCCTCAGCTGCAGCAATTTCTTCCACATGGATGTATGCGACACGTAGTGCCTCATTCCTAGTAACACAATGTACGTTGCAATATAATAATTATACGAGAAAAACAAGAAGTTGAAAAATAAACAATGAACTCGGTACTTAACCCGCTATAATATAAAGATTATACCTCTGTAACAAGAGGGTTATATCAGCAGCCTCTGGTGCCTTTCTCTGCTTTTGTTGGCAATAAATTTGGCAGGATACAACATAAGTAAACTTCAAATCTGCCTGGGCTCGTGATTCGGGTGACACCTCAAATCCTTGACTTGTGAATGCATCAATTTGAGAATAATCATCCGCTATCAGGGCAGGAAGAATAGTTAAGCAATAGCAAGTGCTATTGAACCTAAGATGAAGCTCAAACCCATAAAAGCAATATACCTCCCAATGACCTTCTTTCTAGATAACTCTGTAACATTAAAGCCATTCTATAATACATCATGCCGCGCACTGTTATTCCAACAAAATAAAAGATACTAGTCACAAAATGAAACTAGTATGCTATGATATATATTTTTCTAGCCTAGGATGTGAACTTTTCTTAACCAATGCCATTGAGTTTAGAAACACACCGGTCCTGGCCAAAGTCTGTCTACGATAAGATACCCAAAACCGAAGCTCCAAAGCATCACTTGAGTTTTCCTGAAGCTCAGTATCCCCAGTGGACTCACCTCGACCGATTCGTTCCAAGAAATTGTCCTACTCGTCTAAATAGGAAGACAATCTTTGATTAATATATCATGTATTCAAATAGAGGTCTAAAGTGTCAAGTACTTGAGACCAATACATTTTTTTTGTTTTGATTAGGTAGTTGACAGCCATTAATGTTTATGAATTCATCAAATTCTAGTAACTTTGGTTATCCCAAGAAGGCAGTGGCAGCACTTCAATTGAATGTGTAATAATTTGTCAAATCAAGTGACCAAGCATTGGATCTAAGCCTCCTAAAATGGACCTAAAAGGCTATAACATAAAGCTTGATTACAGCTCTCTTGTTCATTTGAAATGATCATCATGAGAATCTGGCTCCACTTGGCTCATATGCTGGTCTCGGCAAAAATGAGAAAAAATAGTATATCTAACAGATTTCTTGCAAATGGATTTGATTAGATCAAATCATCTGACACACATGCATTTCTTTCACAGATTATCTGCACTAGCATCTAAGTTGGTCACATGACATAATTGCTTACAGCAACTAGCTAAGGAATTGCATATTTAGGAAGAGCGACTATGAGATTATTCCATCGAGCACAACAAAGCTGAAATAAATGGATGGACAATTACAGTCTTTCCAAAAAGTTTTCTAAATACTGAACTGTTTCGCATAATCAAGCATTTTGTTCGTGGGTTCATATATGTGAAGCCATACCAGTAAGATAAAACTGCAAGATGGTGCAGAAGTCAAGAACAATGATTTAACGGACATGTACCGACTAAAGAAAGAGAAGAACAAAAATTTGTAGGTCTAAATTTTTCTGCAAACATACTACGAACTGCATAGTGATGGTAATTTTATTATTTCATGCCACTATGTAAGCTTAACAACAGAAACAAACTCCATTAAAATGAAAAAACATAGCCCGCTAATAATAACAAACAAAAAAAGCAGTACAGTTACTGTAACAACCCGAACCAAAAATTACGCACAAATCGGCACGAATTAGATTTATCGTTAATTAATCGTATTGTATGTTTGTTAACGACTTTCATTGAGCGAGAATTAGACTTTATTTTCTTTATGAAAGTCGTAGAGTATTTTATTTTGAGCTCGTAGGAATTTTCGGTTAAGCGAACTATTTTTTATGATTTTTAGAAGTCTGCATGGAGTAAATATTTAAAAGTATTTTTTTAGATCGGTTTAATCCAAACCGTTAGATCTTGATTAGATCAAACCACAACCGTTGATCTGATCAAGTACTTAAGGGTGTAACTACGATATTTATGGTGTAAATATGGGGAAAAAATCAAAAAATACAGAAAAATACAAAAATCGGATGACCCGTATTACAGGCGAAGTGACCCGACTCGACCTGAATTTGAACCCGCTGAAAAATGCCATCGTTGCCGGTGTTTTTGATAGGGTTTTGAAGCTCTCATCTCCCTCTTTCGATTTATATATGTGTTGTTGGTTTTTGGTTGGTTTTAGGTCACGAATCGAGTCATTTAACCAATGGGATTTCGAGTTTAATCGTCGGTGGTATTCCGGCCACTTTCCAGTGACGTCAAAGGGAGGAATCGATGGGGTTTTCCCCCAAGAGTCGAACCCCTATGATTGGGGGTAAGGGTCATCATTTGGCCCGTGAGCCGGTGGAGGCCCGCAAGCCCGTGAGCTAAAAGCCCGGCCCAGCCCGAAAAAAATCCCGCTTAGGTGGATGGTGGGCCGAGTTTGGTTTAGAGGTCTAAAACCCGGCCCGGCTCGTGGGCCCGGCCCGCCAAAAGTCCGTTAAGGCCTGTTAGGCCCGGCTCATCAAAGCCCGCAATTTTTTTTATATATAAGATAGTAGTACATATATCATTATACCTACACTTATATATATGATATAGTAACTAGTACTATATAGATATATATATTTTATATTTGTGTATATCTATATTAATATATTACATATACATATATTGATCAAATATTGGAATTCCATATATAGTTATATTTGTGTATCTATTTTATTATTAAATCATTATTTAGAGTTTAGGATAAGTTAGGGTTTAGGTTTAGGGTAAGTTAGGGTTTAGAGAATTGAGATTTAGGGTAAGTTAAGGTTTAGGAATTTTGAGGTTTAGAGTAAGTTATGGTTTAGGGTTTAGGTTTAGGGTTTCATTGTAATTTTTTTATATCGATTTACCTTACACAGTAAAACAGTAAATATAATAGATGGTTCAAATTAGATCTTGTAATTTTTCAATGGTGAGAGTTTAATTGAGATTGTGTGAAATGATATTAATACCCTTCTCTTATATATTGCTTATTTTTCCATGGAGAAACTAGGTAAATCAAATTTTTATGTCAATTTTTTTGACACTATGAGATAGAGATGTAATTTACAAGAATGTGTGTTAAAATTTTGATCTTAAAAAATCCCTTTAGGGATGGTTAATTTACGTTTTAGTTGTAAGGGTACTACGGTCACATTTAGCGAAACTCATAGATGTAGGTCTAAATCAAGTCCAAAATTTATAAAATTTTAACGGCATGCTTAGAATATTATGAACAACCAATCTGACAGTCAGTTTTATTAAATGATGATACATGATCGATTACGTTTCACAAAGGTCTTTCAACCCATATAACCAAGGAATAAAGGTAAGAACATTAGTGTGCATATAGAGAATTCAAGCAATATAAGAATTAAAAATATTTTAACAATAAAGAAGACCATATGTAATAGTTCACCTTGTAATAAAAGACACCGTACGTAAAAATTAGCCTAATCAAAGTACGTTTGGATCCCGGTCAATACAGTTAAACAAAATTTGTGAAAAGACTAAAATACACTCATCTTATTTTCCTAATTTTCCTATGGAGGAGTAGATAAATCAATTTTTTATGTCAATTTTTTTGTCACTATGAGATAGATATGTATTCCATAAGAATATGTGTCCAAAATTTGATGTTAAAAAATTATTTTCGGGAGGGGTAATTTCCGTTTTAGTTGTAAGAGTACTACGGTCACATTTGGCGAAATGCATGGATCGATGTCTAAATCAAGTCCAAAATTTATAAAATTTTAAAGGCATGCATGGTTATAATATTCTAACCAATCAATCCGACGGTCAATTTTATAAAATAATTAAACATGTCCGATTAAGTTTCACAAAGGTATTTCATTCCATATAAAAAAGGAACAAATGTAAGAACATTAATATACATATGGAGAATTCAAGCAATATGAGAATTAAATATGTTTTAATGATAAACGAGGACATGTAGAAAGATCCATCTTATAGTGATAAACACCGTACGTAAAATTTAGACTCGTCGGAGTACGTTTAGACCCCGGTGCATGGATGAATGTTACGTTTATGTGAAATGTCTTAATTTTTCAATAATTAAAGCCCGATAGGCCCGGCTCGTAAAAACCCGCAAAGGTCCGTAAAACCCGCTTGAATGAGCCAGGCCCGGATCTTTATATAAAAGATAAAGCCCGACCCGGCCTGGCCCGCAAATATTAAAACGTTGTTGAGGCCCGGCCTGTGCCGGCTATACATGGGCCGGACCGGGCTTTTTGCCGACCCCTAATTGGGGGTGATGACGGCGTTGAAATCGACCTGAAATATTTTCCGGCGAATTTTCGAGCCGTGGACTTTCTGGCCGATTTTCGGCCATACGGCGGCAAGTTGGGTTTTGAGCCGGTTGGAAAAGTTGTTGGCCTCATTGAGATATTTTCAATGAGGGGTCAAATGCTCCCATCGGAGTAGGTTGCACCGGAGGCGCGTGTGACTCACATGTCGCCGCCTTGTGGGCCGTCCACGACGGGGCTTCGGTAAGGCAAAAATCTAAAATTTACTGGGTGGTTTCCGAGATAGTTTCTGAGTTGATTTTTGCACGTTTTTATCAAAAATCAGTATTAAATGAATCTACTATTTATTCAAGAGACAGTGATCGAGATTTTGACGAGGGGACTTCCGTCGGACCATGAAGCTAGCTGTGTACTGTGAGTGGACACTTTATTTTCACTGTTGATTTGCGAGTCTATGATTATGCATTTTACGATTATGTACTTTATAATTATGAATTTTACAAATATGCATTTACGATTATGCATTTGCATGGAGGCACATATGATTTCTTTTAGACAAAGCATAGTCACAGTTGATGAATCGATGCACTGACTTCTTGGTTGATCCTTGAGACGCTCCGGGAAGGATAGGACAAACACCTGACCCATGATTTATATAGTACCCAGGAGGGTTATGACAAACACCTGACTTGGACATTCTAGTAACTTTGAGGAAAATGTACTCAAGTTACTGTCTCCACACATTACACAATACCCAGGAGGGTTAGGATAAACACCTGACCTGTGCTTATTTATTTTTAGACTCGCATCATTTTTACGTACATTGATAATGAAAGACATATCATTTATAGTTTTCAGTTTAGTGAAATATTATTTTCATCAACTCATTCTAACAGTTTTATTATTTTATATGTCTTTCCCTGGGTTTTTCAGTTTCCTCTACCCAGTTTGCAGTTTGTATCCTGCGATTACACGTCAGTGAAGGAGGCATAGAGTTTGTGTCACTATACTCATCTAGTAGGTTCCTACTTTAACCTGCTAGTCTTGTGTATTATGTAAATTAGAACTCGCTTTGGATACTGTATAGAGTTTACTTCCGTTGTATTGTATTTTTCTTTCAGCCTTCAGATTTCTTATCACATTCTTTAAATAGTTTATATAGTAGATTCAGTGTTTAACTGATTTGAGAAATTCGGATGGGATTTGGTGCCCACGCTTTTCTTTTGTGGACATTTTAGAAGTGTGTTTTCCTTGCAGATTTTTGGGTTTCTTGATTTTAGAAGAAACTCTGGCAAAAATTTGGTAGTTTCAGTTGCCATTAGGGCTTAATTTCGATTTAGGCAACTAAATCGGAATCAGGTCTTTTCAGTTGGTATTAGAGAATTAGGTTATAGGTTCTGTAGACTTTTGCAATTGTTTTACTAAGGACATTTAGGAATACATAGCACTTCCAGAG
Source organism: Geum urbanum (assembly GCA_946800695.1). Taxonomy (NCBI): domain Eukaryota; kingdom Viridiplantae; phylum Streptophyta; class Magnoliopsida; order Rosales; family Rosaceae; genus Geum; species Geum urbanum. Next base: position 40,378,918 of record OX327013.1, on the reverse strand, counting down.
CGATAGCCCGACCAACCGACGAATCCCCAACAATGCTCACAGTGTTGTGTGTTTTTAAATGTTTAAGGTTTAATGACTGTATCCTTCGTTTTTTTTTACTAATATGTTTTCTCATCCATTTGAGATGCCTCTTAGATGTGGAGCTCGCGTTAATAGGGCTGAGGATCGTAATGAGGATCAGCGAACACATGACTTGCTTATGCGAGTTTTACAGTTAGATGAGCATTTTGATCCTGTAGCAAGGGCAAGAACAGCTAGAGCAACCACTTTTTCTGGTTCCACAGATCCTGAAACATGTGAGGCTTGGATAGTTCAGTTAGAGCGAGTATGTGAACGACTTCATTTCACTCCAGAGAAGAAGACTGTAGCAGTTGTTGGTTTACTTGAGTCACATGCTTACTTCTGCTGGGTTAGTACTGAGAGGGTTCTTGTTGAAATCCTATGACCTACATTCAAAGAATTGTTCATGCGCTGATATTTCAACTAGGCTACCCCCAGCAGCGAAAATATGAGGAGTTCATTAACCTGAGGCAAGGCAGTATGTCAGTGCTTAAGTATCGAGATAAATTTACTCGTTTATCTCGATTTACGCGTGATATGGTGGTGAGTGAGGAATCTAAATGCCAGAGGTTTGAGCTGGGTCTGAATCTGAACATTAAAGGGACATTGGCAACTATGCCTTGGGATAACTTTGATGAGTTTGTTAGTGCACCAATCAGAGGCGAGAATATGGAAAGGGAGAGACAGCTGCAGTTTTAGTCTCATCGCTTCGAGGAAGGTGGACCCAGCCAAGGTCCTTCGAAGAGATTGAGTTTAGATACATCGAGCTCAACATAACTTTCTAGCAGTGGATCTTATAAATTTCCTACTGGCACATCTAGTCTGAGTAGGAGCCAGAGATGGAGGAGGAATCGACCTCAGAGGCAACAATCAAGTGAGAGTTCTAGTGGATCGAGTTATTCTCAACGCTCATATAACACACCAGCTGATTTTTCATTGTGTAACCTTTGTAACAAGTGGTATTTCGTTTTGTGTCAAATGGCACTACCATTTGTTATCGCAATAAAAAGGAGGGTCATTTTGCTAGGGAGTGTCCACAATTAATCACTTTTGGTAGTTCAGCCGCCCAGAGTTCAGGTGGAGATCGTGGTACCACTTCTGGATTTCGACTTGTGCAGCCTACAACACAAGCAAATCAGCAGAACTGCAATCAGCGTGGACGACCAGCTGGGCAGGCCTGAGTCCATGCCATGACCCTACGAGAGGGCAAAGCTTCCCCAGAGGTTATTATCGGTACGTTATATGTTTTTGGTATCCAGTCCTTACTTTAATAAACTCGGAGGCTACGCATTTTTTTATGTCGTATAGATTGGCATCTTTGGCCACTATACCTGCATCTCCACTTCCGGGTATGTGGCAAGTGTTATATCCATCCGGTGAAGTTGTGGGTGTCGGATGGGTATATAAGGATTGTGAGATTTCCGTGGGAGGTTATGGATTAGTTATGGATTTGTTGTTGTTAAACATTATAGATTTTGATGTAATTCTGGGGATGGACTTCTTAGAGGCTCATTGGGCACTCTTTGATTGTCATAAAAAGGAGGTAGTCTTTAGAAGTCTAGGAGTGCCAAAAATCTTATTTCACGGCGAAAGAAATATTTCTCCACTTTGTTTGTTTTTTCAATGAAAGTGGAAAAGATGTTAAGGAATGGTTGTGTGGTGTATTTGACTCGTGTAGTCAACACGGAGGTGTGCTTGCCTAATATCGGGGACATTTTCGTAGTTTGTGAGTATCCAAATATTTTTCCTGAGAATTTATCTGGTCTTCCTCCAGTGAGGGAGATTGATTTTACCATGAGTTACTTCCAGGTACTGGTCCTATTTCTCAGGCACCATATCGAATGGCCCCAACAGAGTTGAAGGAGTTGTAGGTTCAACTGCAGGAGTTGATCAATAAGAGTTTTATTCAACTCAGTGTTTCACCCTGGGGTGCTCCCGTGTTGTTCGTGAGGAAGAATGATGGTTCAATGAGGTTGTGCAGTGACTATCAAAAATTGAATCAAGCCACGGTGAAGAATAAGTATCCTTTACCGCTGATTGATGATTTGTTCGATCAACTTAAATGAGCTATAGTTTTCTTGAAGATTAATCTCAAGTCGGGATACCATCAACTTCGGATTCGAGAATCAGATGTTCCTAAGACGGCATTTCGATCATGTTATGGGCATTATGAGTATTTTGTTATGCATTTTGGCTTGACAAATGCCCCAGCCACTTTTATAGACCTTATGAATCGTGTCTTTAGACGATACTTTGATAAGTGTGTCATTGTATTTATCGATGACATCTTAATATATTCTAATGATGAGAAGCAACACCAGAAGCATCTACGTGCTGTTTTGCAAACTTTGCGGGATTCTTAGATGTATACAAAGTTTAGCAAGTGTGAATTTTGGCTGGATAATGTGAAATTTCTGAGTCATGTGATTTCAGCTGAGGGAGTTAGTGTTAATCCAAATAAATTGAAGCGGTGTTGAATTGGAGCCGACCTACTAGTGTAACTAAGATAAAAAATTTCTTAGGTTTAGCGGTTTATTATCGTCGTTTTGTACAAAACTTTTCACGGATTGCAACTCCGCTTACCCTAATTGACGAAGAAGATGGTCAAATTTGAGTGGTTTGATGTCTGTGAAGAAAGTTATCTAACGTTGAAGGAAAAATTGACCACGACACCAGTGTTGACTTTGCCTGATGAAAGTGGGAAATATGTCATTTATAGTGACGCTTCGAAACTGGACATTGGCTGTGTTTTGATGCAGCATGCCAAGGTCGTTGCGTATGGTTCCAGAAAATTGAAACCCCATGAAGTTAATTATCCCATAAATGATCTTGAGCTTACTGCCATTATGTTGGCTCTGAAGAGTTGGAGGCACTACTTGTAAGATTTATACTGATAACAAGAGTCTCACTTACCTGTGTACTCAACCAGATCTGAACATGAGGCAACGAAGATGGATATAGTTAATTAGTGATTATGACTGTACTTTCGAGTACCATCCAGGAAAAACTAATGCTGTAGCTGATGCTCTTAGTAGGAAATCTGGAGCCTCTCTATTTCATGTACGTGTCGCAAGGGTATCGCTGTTAGCTAAGTTGCGAGCTACAAGAGCAGAAATTGAATGGAAAGATGATGGAGCATTGTTAGCCAGTTTTCAAGTCCGACCAGTGTTGTTTGATCAGGTGCGAGAGACCCCTGATACGGATTCTTATCTGTTGAGTAAAAAGAATATGATTCAGAATGGCGAACCAATAGAGTTTCAACTAAGGAATGACAATATTTTAATGTTCAGAGGAAGACTATGTGTTCCTAGGAATGATGAGCTGAAGATGGAAATACTTAATGAAGCTCATTGTTCAGCTTATGCCATGCGTCCGGGCAGTACGAAAATGTTGCGGACACTTAAAACTTACTACTGGTGGCGTAACATGAAAAGAGAAATAGAAATATACATGAGCAAGTGCCTTATTTGTCAATAGGTGAAGGCAGAGCGGCAGAAACCCGCTAGAAAGTTGCAACTATTAGAGATTCCGGTTTGGAAGTTTGAGCATATTACCATGGACTTTGTATATCAGCTACCTTGTACATTCAATGGTAATACTGGCATTTGGGTCATTGCTGACCACCTTACTAAATCATCTCATTTCCTAACTCTTCCAAGAAAACTCTCTATGGGTAAATTAGCAAAGTTATATTTAGCGGAGATTGTAAGGTTGCGCGGTGTACCTGTGTCTATAGTTTCTGATCGGGATACTCAGTTCACATCGAAATTTTGGCAAACTTTGCAAAAGGCGTTGGGGAGCAGATTACATTTCAGTACAGCCTTCCATCCTCAGACTGATAGCCAATCGGAGAGAACCATACAGACTTTGGAGGATATGTTGTGATCCTGTGTTCTACAATTCAAAGGAAATTAGGATCAACAACTTCCTCTGATAGAATTTTCTTACAACAATAGTTATAAAGCCAGCATCGGGATGGCTACATATGAAGCTTTATATGTAAAGAAATGTCAAACTCCGTTGTGTTGGAGTGAAGTAGGGGAAATGTGGCTTATTGGTCCTGACATAGTGAAATACATCGCAGAAGACATTCAAATTATTCGAGACAGGTTGAAAGCTGCACAAGACCGACAAAAGAGTAATGCTGATGTAAGGAGAAAAGATCTCGAGTTTAAGGTTGGTGATTGGGTATTTTTAAAATTATCTCCTTGAAAAGGTGTGCGTTTTGAGAAACGTGGCAAACTCTGCCCACGTTATATCGATCCGTATGAGGTTATTGGATGAGTGGGTATGGCGGTGTATAGGTTGGAACTACCTTCTGAGATGGCCAGAGTACATGATATATTCCATGTGTCTATGTTGCGGAAATATATTTCTGATCCGTCTCATGTTCTGACACTTTATCAGCTCCTTATACGCGAGGATTTGACTTATGTTGAAGAGTCAGTTCAGATTCTTGATCGGAGAGTTTAGGAACTATGTCACAAGACCATTCCACTTGTGAAGGTCTTGTGGAGGAACCATGCAGTTGAGAATGCCACTTAGGAACCTGAGCAGCAGATGCGAGGACCAGTATCCCTATCTCTTCGATTAGCAGGTACATAAATTTTGAGGATAAATTTTTTATTAGAGGGGTATATTGTAACAACCTGAACAAAAAATAAAGCACAAATCGGCACGAATTAAATTTTTCGCTAATTAATCATATCGTATGGTTTGTTAACGACTTTTCCACAAAGTGAGAATTAGACTTTATTTTCTTCATGAAAGATTTTATTTCGAGCTCATAGAAATTTTTGGGAAATTTTTCACTCAAGGGAGCTATTTTTTATGATTTTTGGAAGTCTGCATAGAGTAAATATTTAAAAATATTTTTTTTAGGTCGGTTTAGTCTGAACCATTAAATCTTGAACAAATCAAACCTCAGCTGGTGATCTGATCAGGTACTTGGGAGTATAAATATAACATTTACGGTGTAAATATGAGAAAAAATCATAAAATACATAAAAAAATACAGAAACCGGACGACCGGTATTGCAGGCGACGTGACCTGACCCGACCCGAATTCGAACCCACCAAAAAACGCCACCGTTTTCAACGTTCTTTGTATGGTTTTGAAGCCCACCTCTCCCTCTTTCAATTTATATATGTGTTGTTGGTTTTTGGGTGATTTTAGGTCACGAATCGAGTCGTTTAACCTGTGGAATATCGGGTTTAATCACCGGTGGTGTTCCGACCACTTTCCAGCGATGACGAGGGGAGGAATCGATGGGGGGACCGAGGGGCGACAACGGCGTCGAAATCAACCGAAAATATTTTCCGGCGTTTTTGGGCCTTGGACTTTCGGGCCGATTTCCGTCCAAAAGGCGGCGAGTTAGATTTTGGGCCAGTTGGGAAGGTTGTTGGCCTCGTTGAGATCTTTCCAACGAAAGGTCAAACGCTCCCATCGGAGTAGGTTGCATAGGAGGCCCGTGTGACTCACGCGCCGCTACTTGTAGAGGCGCGTGAGGGCCAAGCGCTGCCGTCCACGGCAAGGCAAAAATCTAAAATTTACCATGTGATTTTCGGGATAGTTTCTGAGTTGATTTTTGCAAGTTTTATCGAATTTTAGTATTACATGAATATGTTATTTATTCAGGAGACCGTGATCGAAATTTTGGCGAGGGGACTTCCGCTGGACCACGAAGCTAGCCGTGTACTGAGTGGACACTTTATTTTTCCTGTTGATTTGCGAGTCTATAATTATGCATTTTACAATTATGTACTTTATGATTATACATTTTACGAGTATGCATTTGCATGGAGGCACATATGATTTCTTTTATACAAAACATAGTCATAGTTGATGCATCGATGCATTGACTTCTCGGATGATCCCCGAGACGCTCCGGGAGGGATAGGACAAACACCTGACCTGTGATTTACACAGTACCCAGGAGGGTTCGGACAAACACCTGACTTGTGCTTGTTTATTTTTAGACTCGCATCATTTTTATGTACATTGATATGTAAAAAGCATATCATTTATAGTTTTCAGTTTAAAGTGAAATAGTATTTTCGTCCACTCATTCTAACAGTTTTATAATTTTATATGCATTTCCCTGGGCTTTTTGGTTTCCTCCGCCCAATTTGCAGTTTGTATTCTGAGATTACACGTCAGCGACGGAGGCATAGAGTTTGTGTCACTGTACTTATCTAGTAGGTTCCTACTTTGTATTGTGTAAATTAAAAGTCGCTTTGGATACTGTATAGAGTTTACTTCCGTTGTGTTGTATTTTCTTTTCAGCCTTCGAATTTTTTATCACATTCTGTAAACAACTTATATTTCTAGTGGATTCAGTGTTTGACTGATTTGAGAAATCCGGATGAAATTTGGTGCCCACGCTTTACTTTTGTGGACATTTTAGAAGTGTTTTCCTTGCAGATTTTTGGGTTTCTTGATTTTAGAAGAAACTCAGGCAAATTTTTTTGTAGTTTCGGTTGTCGTTAGGACTTAATTCCGATTTAGGCAACTAAATCGGGATCGGGTCCTTTCAGTTACCAAGCATATGCAGACAAGAATACCTGGAAAAAATTTCTGAAGATAGAAGAGTACAGAAATAATCACAGATAATACAAACAAGTATGAAAATAATCACAGATAATGTACTTTCAAATAATCACAGATAATACAAACAAGTATGAAGGTCTCTGCACAAGTATGAAAATAATCACAGATAATACAAACAAGTATGAACGTCTCTGCACAAGTATGAAAATAATCACAAATAATGTACTTTCATACTTGTGCATATACGGGTGCTTCCAGTGGAACAATATTGTAGGCTGTGAGCTCCCCAGATAATGTCGTATTAGCACTTTTAATTCTCCGCAACTAGTAATCGAAAGAAAATAATTTCACGCCCATGAATGAAGACAATTCTAAAAAATAAAAATGAAAAATTAACAAGAAAACATCACCAAGATTGTTGACCATCCAAGATGAAATAAAAGATAAATAATCATAATTGGAGATAATTACATGATCAAAGTCATGAAAGAATCATAAAATACACGCATTTGAGAACGAAGATCTAGAAAACAAACAGGATTTCAATAAGAAATCATTTGCAGAGCGAATCCAATTGTGGAACAGCATGTACCTCCTCAGAAATATGTCTTCCAACTCCATGAGGATCTGCATCCTTGCTAAGTGACTCCATCACCTCAACTAATGCCCTCAAGATAGCAATTGTTTTCTTCATCTCATAATAGCTGAGCTCCAACAGAAAAAACAGAGGGATGAAAAAACATAAGTGCAAATTAAAGGGAAGAAAAACAAGCAAAACAACAATTCTTAAACACAGACAAGGGAAGAAAAGAGCTTCATCACATGAAGTAGCATAATACTACACTCAGGACGAATACTGTTTTGGAGAAACCCCAGAGTATCTTGTATTCTCCACTTTCATAATTTTTTCTTTATTTAAAATATCCAGACTTTTATATGCTAAAACTAAGAAGATTATTAAGCAGTAAATTCAAAATCCACACAGAAATGATCTAATGAACTTAAGAAAACTGAAAGCCCCATGTGAAAAAAGCTTGAATTATCATTTAAACCTCAAACAGAATAAAGATAAAAGATGTACAGTCTGAAGCATGCAATTAGTTCTGATATAAACTCCAGAATACCCAATTTACTTCATCACGCAACCTCTGCTCCTCTTTCTGGTAATCCTCAAGGTGGTGTCTTTGCTTGTAGCGCAGGTAAAAATCCCAGAGGTACTCAATATCGCGATTGCAATCGATCTGACCCCCATCCCTTTTTGCAAGTTTTTGCTGATATATAAATTGTCGCATGCGGAAAGCTCATTAAAATGTGTAGTTCAATGAAATAAACTGACGATACTCAGAAAGATCTTATGTTGGAGCACTTATATGTCACAGGGTTGCCATTGCAGAAATGAAATTAAACTGAAGTATTCTTATTTAAAAAGCATCCAACACTAAGTAGATTTTGACTGTACCTTAATTACGGACATCAAACCAGTCTTAAACTGAAGAACTCCTCTCCCATCACTGCCGGGGTCAAGATTTGGGCCATACTATCATTACTATATGCCTGCTCACACACTACAGTCAAAACATAACAACTTTTGTGAATACAACAACTCTGTAATAAAACTACCTTGAATCATGACTTTATCAATAAAATAAAATAAAATAGAAAACAACCTCAAATACTCGGAAAGTAACTCTTAAGTTAATAGCACTTCAAAATACATACAGTAAATTTCATTTGATCAATAATCTACTCGATGCAAGTCTCACCAAAAAAACACACAAAGGTATCCAAACACAATAAATAGCTGCAATTTCACAGCCATGAAAACATTAAATCCACAGAGTGTTCATATCATATACACAAATCTTAGCAACCGCTACCGAAAACAGCTAAGACCAATATGTCCTTTCTCAATTAAGTTACCGAACTTAACCAAGTGAATTTAATACTACAATGCATATATTGGCATAAATTCAAGCTCAGCTCCATCATACTTTAGCGAGTAGATAGCACATTAACTACGTTTTTAAGAGTCGTACTGAGTAATAGGACACAACAGTGATGAAAAAAATCACCATTAACTTCATCAAATTCAAAACTAAATAGAGAAAATAAAAATGAGAAGAGAAGAGAAGACGAGGAGGCCTTACGAATCCCAGAGACGTTTGCATCCTCAGCTTGAACAGTATCGGCAGCTTGTAAGATCGTATCGATATTCATAAAATAAAAATGTAATTTATTTATTAAGATAAAATTGAAAAATATATTTATTACATTTTAAATTAAAACACATACAAAAATTAAACACACTTTTAATAAAATCTTATCAAAAATTTTGTATGATTATTAAGTCAACAATGACACGTATCACATTATTATTAATCGTAAATCTATCCAATAAATAAATTTTTAACATTTTACAATATAGGGTGACGAGAAAGAGCTGAGATTACGAAACTACCCCTTTCTTGTTTAAACGAGAAGAAGAAAGACTTGGGGCTTGAGCCTTTGGATCTGGGAAGCGCGTGACGCTTTTTCTCCTCTTTTTTCTGTTGTGGACTCGGTGGGTAATATGGACTTATTCAAGCCCAAGCCGAACGCGGGCCTTGTAACTTTATCTTTCTTCTTCTTCTTTTTTTATCTTTTTATCTCGGGTAATGCTAAATCTGGTTTACTTTGATTTTCTTTCTTGTGCAGTTTCCACTCTTCTTCTCCTCTCTTCAATCTTCTCTGCTGAAATCTGCTGTTGGCTAGACTGAACGACTTTGAAGTAACCGCAGGACCCAGGTAAGGTTAATCTCGGGTGAAAATTTATACTTTTACTGCTCGTTTTTGGTTTTGCTGTAGTATTTTCTACTTTGGATTTTAGATTTATGAGTTGTTTGAGAAGTTGGTTTTGTTCAATCTGTTTTTGGTGATCAGTTATGCTTGGAATTAGAATGCCCATATCTTTTCTAGTTGATAATGCAGTACGCTGACTTGATTAACTCTTCGATGTAAGAATCTAAACGAATTCATTCACTAAAAAGAAACATTTTAGATTGCAAATTTGGTATGCTTTTGGAGGATAGTTTGTTCAAGCTGGAGTTCTAGAGTTTAGATTGAATTGGAGTAACTGGTGAATGGGATAAACGATCCAATTCCGATTAGATAGTGTGATTTCAACTATTGAAGTGCTAGCTGCGTTTGGAGTTTACTGATTTCATTATCAGTGTCGTCTGTTATCATCAATATGTATCAGATTTTCTCTTTTTGTCCTACTGCATTTTTTTCGTTTCGGTGTATGGGTACATGAGGAGTATGATATGTACTTGAGAATGTGTCGTTGGTTATGGATTGCCGGATGGGTCTGTGGGTTTTTCCTGCCCATGAATTTATCTCAAGGCAATAGGAGTTTTTGTATTAGATGACGAGATGTGTTTACCCAGTTGGTTTTGGAGTGCTAGTGATGAATGGAGTTTCCAATAAGGATGTTTCTGATCATTATTGATGTAGATTTTGTTGGTTACAGAAAAGGAGAAGGCTAGTACTAGTAGGAATCATATTCATGTGTGTGTGTTTCTCTTGCTTTGTTGTGCCTATTGTTGATTCTGACCAAATTCACAACAAGGTCTTATCTATTTCTTATACTGAGATAATGGACTGTGCAAAAGGGATCCTAGGTCAAATTCCTCCTCTATCAGTCACCCATCCTTTTTTGGTTATATTATCCCCAGCTGATTGTTTTCTTTCTTTTTCACGGTTAGGAGCATTTAGCATCCCTTATGGCTTGCTCTGAATCTGGGGGAGAAGAAAGGGAACCAACACAAGCCGATGCTGCTCCAAGGAAGCCACGGATTCTGCTCACTGCTAGTGGAAGTGTTGCTGCCATTAAGTTTGGTAACCTCTGCCATTCCTTTTCTGAATGGGCTGAAGTACGAGCAGTTGCCACAAAACCATCTTTGCATTTCATTGATAGAACAGCACTTCCCAAGGAAGTACCTCTTTACACGGATGAAGATGAATGGTCTAGTTGGAACAAGATAGGTGATAGCGTGCTTCATATTGAGCTCTGTCAATGGGCTGATGTCATGGTTATTGCCCCACTGTCAGCAAACACACTAGGAAAGGTAATACTTCACAATTTGAATACTGTATTTTTGTGTAACTTATAAAACTGTATTGCTCACTTCTTATTATACGAACTTGGTTGATTATTGTTGCTTCTGTAGATGCATATATGTAACCTTCTTGTATTCCACTACACGACACCCCTCATTCTTCAGTTTATGTGGAAGTGGCATTTAAGTATTTGAGGATGACTTTAGCTGTTGCTGAGCTTGACATTGGTTTCACTTTGCTCTTTGAGCTAGAAGTTTCCTGGGTTATTCTTCGTTCCTTTCATCTTTTTACTAATTAATGTTGTATCCTCCTTTTGTAGATTGCCAGAGGTTTGGCGGACAACCTACTCACTTGTGTTGTGCGAGCGTGGGACTACAGCAAGCCTTTGTTTGTTGCACCGGCCATGAACACCATGATGTGGAAGAACCCCTTCACTGAGCGACATCTCATGTCCATTGATGAACTTGGAGCCACACTCATCCCACCTGTCACAAAGAGGCTGGCTTGTGGGGATTACGGGAATGGAGCAATGGCTGAGCCTTCTGTGATTTACTCCACTGTGAGACTATTCTACGAGTCGCGAGTTCAGCAACAGGGCAGCAATGGTGTGCAGCCAGCGGGATTGTAAAATTGCCGTCTTGAGATTTACTAATTTGACTTGGCATCTGCTAGAGTACGTAGGTGAGGTGTTTCAGTATTTAAACTAAGCTAATGAACCTGCAAACGTTTTACTTTTAGTGAGAAGATTTGTTCATGTTTTGTGTGTGTCCTGTTGTATATCTGGTGCTGTACGGAACGACATTTATATAAAGCATGTTTCTTTGTAGTGCATAGTTACATACGCAGTCGTTTTGTCAACTACTTACAAATGATCTATAGCTTCAAATCTCTATCTCATCTCCCTTATTACACCGCACTACAGCAAGCCTATGTTTGTTGCACCAGCCATGAGCATCCTGATGTGGAATGTAAACTCGACACAAGAACATATTAATACGATTTCAGATCTTGGAGTTTCACTCATCCTATCAGTCCACAGGAATTGCGCAATGGCGAATGTGTCTTTGATATGTTCTAGACTTAAACCTTAGCAAGGCTGATCACAGCATCTGACTTAATGTATAGCATCCTAGAATTGTCCATTGCATTCAGGTAGTCATGAGATCATTTGATCTGGTAGGCATTCTATATATCATACTGGAAATGTGCCATACAATACCCTATATTGTACAGCTTCCTTACCCTACGTACGTTTTTTGTTCTATGTGAACGAATGTTGTGTGGCCAATATCAATGACGATTTCTGTGTGCTTATATTTGAACATGCTGCATTCATAAGCATTCAGCAGAGCTATCTGTAGCGTCATGGTGGTAGTTGCAATCATAAAAGATATAGATCAAATCACCGCCCATATTGCTGGTGAAAGTAAGAACATCAATAATTTTCAAACGAAAGGACTCAGAAAACCCATTCATGTACGTTTGCTTTCTAGCCTCTTCTCAGCAATTAAATGTTAGGAGTGGGACTAGACATTTAAGGCCAACTATTTAGTTGAGTTTATCTCTCAACTACCAGTCATGTTTGGCTGACATTATAGTATTATACTAGATTTTCATCATTAAAACTTATAGGCAACTTTTCCATGAGTTCAAACTTTTACTTCCTCATTTTACTCTATCAAAGGTAAATACCAGTCATCTGGTAAATCGAAGTATAGCTAGTTTTCCTAGTTATCTTTAAATTCAACAGTCTTTTCCCCCAAGAAAGTAAATTGAGAACCATCTCAAGAGAATTATGTACATGTTACTCACTCAATTTTGTAAAAGAGTATGTTGTTTACTCATTTTACGTACATGTTAATCCAAAAAGTGAAGGATACCTGGACATGTTTGCCATTTTGACCAAAGATGAAAGCTATATATAAGCCAGACTGAATTCTCAGATCAGTATAAGCTAGTAAGACTAGCCATGGCTTCTATCTCATTCATGATCACCATCTTCATCTTTATCCTGTGCTCTTCTTCTTGTTCTGCCTCTGCTGCTTCAACAAAGGCAAACCCACAATCCTTCAAGAAAATCTATGCCTTTGGTGACTCATTCACAGACACAGGCAACACAAGATCTATCTCTGGCCCTAATGGCTTTGGCCATGTCTCTAACCCACCATATGGCATGACCTTCTTCCACCACCCCACAAATCGTTACTCCGACGGGCGGTTAGTCATAGACTTCATAGCTGAATCACTGTCCTTGCCATATCTGCAACCCTACAGAAACATAATGAGCAATGCTTCTAGTGCTTCACATGGTGTTAACTTTGCTGTTGCTGGCTCTACTGCTATAAACCATGACTTCTTTGTCAAGAACAACCTCACCCTTGACATCACTCCTCAGTCTATACTAAGCCAGCTGAGTTGGTTCAATAAGTTCTTAGCAACTCAAGGCAGCAAAGCAGCCAATTTTGATGATGCTCTTTTTTGGGTTGGTGAGATTGGAGTCAATGACTATGCTTATACTCTTGGATCTGATATACCAGGTGACACCATTCAAAAGCTTGGGATCAGCAGTGTTGCCACTTTTCTGCAGGTAATAATTTTATTTATGTCCCAAAATTAAGTTCTGTTTCAATAAAAGAAGTAGATAATCAAATTTAATTTGGAATATGGTTATATTGGTTGCAGGCATTGTTGAATAAAGGTGCAAAGTATGTGGTTGTGCAAGGTCTGCCGATTTCGGGGTGCTTACCGTTGGCTATGAGCTTAGCTCCGGAAGACGATAGGGACAGTATAGGATGTGTGAAGAGTGTGAACAATCAAACCTACGCTCACAACCTTGTGCTCCAAGACAAGTTGCAGGGGCTGAGGAAACAGTTTCCTCATGCGGTGATCACCTATGCTGACTACTGGAATGCCTATTACAATGTCATGAAGAATCCGAGTGAGTACGGCTTCAAGGAGAGCTTCAAGGCTTGTTGTGGCACCGGCGATCCTTACAACTTCAATTTGTTTGCCACCTGCGGCACGCCTTCGGCCAGCGCCTGCTCGAATCCAAACCAGTACATAAACTGGGATGGAGTTCATCTCACTGAAGCCATGTACAAGGTGCTAACTGATATGTTCCTCAGCGGCAAAGCGACTCGCCCTCCATTCAGTTACTTGTTGGACATGAAACTGCGTCATGGATAAACTGTTTCAAGTTTCAAGTAGTGTCATCTCAAGACATTAGAGTAGTTATAACAAAAAGAAAAGTCAAAAGATGAGTTTATGTTTGTGCTGTTTTGTACTCTTGCACTGTGAGAAAACTTCAGTTCCATTATGTAGAACACCTTCTATAAGAGTAACGGTAGATAATTCCAAAGTCTCAGCATAATGTTCTCTATACTCGGTTCTTGTATCAACCTAAATTCATTGAAGACGCATGTAATAAAATGTCATAACTCATACGTGACACTCTGATTGCCAAATGATCTCTGTTTCTCCATCAGATTTTGTGAAAATGTATTATAGTGTGTAAACAAAGTTTGACAGCAACTAGGTTAATGATAATGAGAACCCTAATACAGATATCAGTCCCATTCACAATGATGCAGTAGTTGTATTTATGCCATTAGCAACTACTACAAGCCAAGAACGAACAAAACCAAAATTGCATGTGAAAAGAGGTTACTCATATTTATGATTGGGTCTCTTACACAAAGCATGTACATTATTTTTGCATCACTAGAACTGGAAAAGAAAAAATGGACATGAAAGCCTTACTGCCTCTGTACATGTTGTAGTTGGCTATTTCTCTATACATCATTTTGTATGTTAATTCATATTAGGCACTCATAGTACATTACGAATAGAGCATCTGGGACATCCTTAGGCAGGCTGTTAATAAAAAGATAGAATCGTAAAAGATCCTCCTTCGATACCGTTTGAGTGTCAATCACATCACTTCCACATGTCAGAACCCACAAGTCCCCTGAGTCCACTCTTTTTATACTTCCCCGGCAAAATGGGCAAGATTCTGATCTTGTATTCCTACAAACCATAAAGATTCAAATATGTGAGAATGGTTTATCATCCCCCTTGACATAAGCTAATCGATGAGAGTCATCAGACTACAGCAATTCATACCAGTCACGGTAGCAATTGATGCACATCTCATGGCAGCAGTTTGGCAAAACCATTTTGATACATGGCTCTAAGCAGATACCACATTCTTTTTCTCTCTCTAACTCGACATCGGAAAGCTTCATCTTATCCTCGTATCTCTTTTTAATAACCAACTCTAGAGCTTCATCTCGGGTGACATCCACATCCAAGAAATCACCGTGGAGACGCTGAAGGGATGGTAATATAA
Source organism: Geum urbanum (assembly GCA_946800695.1). NCBI lineage: Eukaryota > Viridiplantae > Streptophyta > Magnoliopsida > Rosales > Rosaceae > Geum > Geum urbanum. The sequence continues at coordinate 40,363,862 of OX327013.1, read as the reverse complement.
CATCTGCAGAAATAAAGCAGCTTGTGAATACCCTGCAACCGTACATAGTCAATAATTGGAAGGTAAGACTACCCAAAATGAAATGCTCTAAGCACTGGCAATAGGAAAGATGGGATCCACTGAAAGACATTAGTCAATAATTCTGAAACCCTAAAATGAAGCTCTGCAAGAGACACTTTCTACGAGTTGTCTCTAAGAGTATTACGCAAATATTCAATCCCTATACACTAATCCCATAGTGTCTTGGACAGATTATAAAACCGGTTACGTACTATAGAATTGACTGGTAGTAGCTTTCCTTCCATATGAAGAGGTATGTGGCCTCCCGTCTGAGCAGACCTGAAAGACATGAAATCAACAGAGGAACACTCAGTGCTTGGTCCGAATTTTTTATCAGGGGAAAGTCTTCAAAGAGATCTAATTTTGAAGAAACAAACCTTATATACAACTATGTCGAAAAGATTTAAGTAACTTGCAAGTAAACAAGAAGAAGAGCAGTCAATCCATTGAAGCAAAAACAGGAAAATGGGTGCCAATTGACTGTAAACCAACTTCAATTGAAGAAACATACCACCTTTGCTTCTCGGTATGGAAGCTGCCCTGCATACATATTTTTGAGTCAAGTTAAACAAAAAGTCACCTGAAATTTAACAGTTGATCGATATCAAAAGAATCATGCTCTTGTATTCAAATTTTTTGAATAATAAGGTCAACCCATTCAGATAATAAGGTAAGCAGGGGTATATGAACATGATGTGTCTCTTAATTATAAAAGGCTATGCTTCTAAACTTGCAAACACTCGGGAAAAGTCCTCACAATTGTTCAATTCTGACCAACAACAAAGAAACTAATGACGGCTTGCCGAGTCCACTTGATCTTGCACCCGATTTTTTATACAGCAGATTGTAAACTTTGACTGAGCTACTGAAACATGTTAATTATCTACATAAGGATTAAAAGCTTGAAACTTGGTCAACAAACTGAAATCCAAATAGCATGACTCTTCTTCATTCTTCATTATTAGGGTCTGAGCATAACAAAACACTATTGATTTTGAAGAAACAAAAACAATCACTACTTGTTTCTTAGTCAAAGAACAACCCATTTCAGCCTCAAAATAGTAAACCAACCCATCAAAAACAAAATCAAATTTACAGAGAAATAGAATCCCATGAGCCGTTTTGGGCTCAAAATAGTAAAATGTAGAACACAGAAACAAACAAGCAATACATCACAAAGAACACAAATTTAGAAACCCATCACTGTTCTTTTTTCACTCCCCAAATATTTCAAACTACAATCAAATTATAGTAAGAAATGTAAAAAAACTGAGAAAAGGGTTGACTCACAGCATATTGGCATGCTGAATATCAGCCTCAAGAACCTTGAGAGAATCTTGATAAGAGGGCTTGGCAGCAAGTTGCTCATAATAATCCATTTCTCTTCTTTTTTTTTCTCACTCTGTTTAACTCAAAAGTTGAAACCTTTAAGGAAATAGAAAGAGAGAGATGATCAAAGGGAGAAGAAACCTAAGAGAGTTTTTGGGGAGGAGAGAATGCAAATGGGAAAAATTCTTGGGTTCCTAACAATGAAAGGTCAGGTCTTTGGAGCCTAGAAGTAGTTGTGAAGGTAGGAGTGGGACAACTCTGATCATCAAAAACCTAATACCCATCAAAACTCTAATGAAGAAAAAGAGTGAAGGGGATGAGAGTGATAAGACTCGGTCTCTCTATTTGGGTTGGGAAGTTTGGAAAGATAATAGATTGATTATCTTGATGATTCTGTTTTCTGATTAGGTTTTATTATCCAGTTTTAACAATTAAGTTTGATTATTTTGACTTTCTAGACTTTGGACATTGACTGCTTTGGTTGGAGTGGTTATGGAGTTTGCCAGTTTGGTATATTTTTCTTCCGCTTCCCATCAGAACCGTCCTATTTGGTCAGCATACAAAAAGGCAAAATGAAGACAGGACCGCTCATGCTTTGGTTTATGCTCCTTTTGTATGGGCCGGGTCAAAGTTTAGCCCACCCGAAACAAGTTCCGGTTGTTTTAGGTCCGTTTTCGGGGTCAATTTTTGGGTTGCAAGCATTCATCCGACCACTAAAAGCAATTTCAACAGCTTCTCCAAGAACTGTTGGAATTTAGCATTTTTTCACTCCAACAACTTCCCAAACTCATTCCCTAAAATAAAGAAAGGAGAAAATAAGATATTCCTCAAACTTAGCAACCTGCACAATTTTGGAGAATGAACTCCTATTAATATTTGCGAGTTTCAATGTCTCACAAAACTCTTCCAAATACTTTTTTGTAAGTCTCAATAGAAAAAAAATATATTTTATTGTTATAATAAATAAGGATGTGGTTATAATAAATGTATAAATCTGTAAAATATGGAAGGTAATAGAGTCGAAGCATAAAATTATTAGAGATTTCAACTTTTTCTTCTTTACTTTACAAAAATGATTAGAGTTTCTCTAACAATATGTCACAGATTAGTGACCGGCCTCAATGAATTACAAACACACTATGGTCAAAAATGACTTCAATGAATGTGTAAAAGACCTAATTCCTTGATTATATGTTTTGCAAACAAGGCATTCATTGTACATAATATAACGCCAGGGGTGAATGAAGGTAAGAGCATCTGCACCGGGAGCATTTTTGCTCGAAATCAGAATTTCTCTCACTGAGTTCTGCCTGAAATCGAACTTCCCCGGCCAAAAATGCGTGCAGCGGTGCTAAATGGGCTCGATGGTTGACGTTGAGGAATTCCTCAACGGCTTTCGAAAATCGAACACGTGAGAGGACGTTCACTCTGGTGGATCTCACGCACGTGGGTAATGCCATGACGCATCAGTTTTAATTCTGGCGCGTGTAATACACGTGCTGTAAAACAGTCAATTTTTTTTAACCGGGTTGTTACTAGCCAATCACAACCCGCCACATGGCGGGGTTGTCTACCACTTGTTGCCCAACGACTCTTTTGATCTGGACCATTCATTTTGAATTGAATTTTCAATCTGACGGCCCATATTCAAACAAAAAGACTATTTTACCAAATAACGGACTAATTTTCATTTTTTGCTTAAAAAAATCCTATAAAATTATTAAAAAAATCCCAATTTTTTTTAAATAACCCCATACTATTTTTCTATAAATACTAACTTCATTTTTCTAAATACCTCGCATCAATTTGTGCACAACAAATTTATCATCATCCATCTCTTCTCTCTCTTTCTTCTCTCAATCCTTTTAGTTTTTTTAAAAAAAATGTCTACCAATTGGCTTCTTTCCAAAGATGTACAATTGTGCATATATTATTGTCGTCAAAGCGTGTGCCTTATCTCCGAAAACAAACAAAAGGTCAACAAGTTGTGGGAAAAATTTATGCCGATTACCAACAAAATTGGGAAATGGCTCATGGTGAATCGAGGACGGAGGCTAGGACCCAAAATGTACTTACCTCTAATTTTACTAAGTTGAAGCCAAACTTAACACAATAGAAAGCTTCGCTTGAATACGGAAAAAGGAATTCGAAATCTGGCGAAAATTTGCAAGATGAAGTAAGAATTTATTTATGGGTCCTCTCAATTTTATTTGATTTTATGAAATAAAAAATTTCAAGTCCATTTTATTTGAACATTTATGTGACATATCAATTTGTTATTTTTTTTTTGTAGTTAACGAAAGCTCAAACATTTGATGTGGCAAAAAAGAAGAAATGAAGAGTTTACGAACTTTGAGTGTTGGGAAGCGATCAATAATCATCCTTCTTTTAGACCTTAAAGAGTGAAGGTGGCCAAGGAAGCAAAAAGAATGAAAAAAAAAGGTCATGACACCTACAAATGAGGTTAGAGATAAGACTTTGCAAAACATTACGGCTAATCAAAAAAAATTCGCCGATTGGCAAATGGCAAGTGATGAAAAGCAATAAATGCTTGATGAAAAAAAACTACAAATTGAGGGCACAAGAGGAAGAAACAAGGATCATGACAATGAATTTGGAGGCTATGATCCCAATGTCAAAGAGGTACTTCACAAGTAAGAAAACGGAAATCCTTAAGCAAGTAGATGCCAATGAAGAAGAAGATGGCGATGCAAGCTTTACAAATTGTTATCGCCCATGCAACCTTGATTTTAGTGATTAGTTTAGTTTGTCTTAATAATAAATTTATGTTTGGCATGTCATTATGTAATTTAAATTTTCAAGAAAAAAAACACACTTTATTTATTTAGATAAACTTTAAACACATTACATTAAAACATAACAAATTGCAATCAAATAACATAAAATGCAAACACACAAAAGACAAACATACAAAATTAAAACACGTTATTTAGAGTTGTTCACCGGTTTCAAGAAATCAATTGTGCTTCACTAGGTCTTTTCGAAGCTCTCCATGGAGATAAACTGATTGGAGATCAACGAGACGATCACTAAACTGATGTTAATGTTGATCTCTTCCAACTGACTCAAAAGAAATTTGGTTACCATATTCATCCACTGGCCCATGATAAACTGTGAAAGCACTAGCTGAGTTTTGTAGATCTTCTCTTTGTTTTCCTCAAAATCGTCCTCCACAAATTCTTCCTCAACAATCATGTTATGAATTATGATGCAAGCCAACATGATCATTTTCAATGTCGATGTGTGATGACACATAGCTGAATGACAAATAATTGCCTAACGAGATTACAAGATGCCAAAGAACCTCACCACATCTTTGCGATATGCCTCTTGTTTCTTTGCGAACAACTTCTGTTGTAGATTATGGGGATTAGAAATTGTTTTGATAAACAAGAGTACCTCGATATATTCCATCAATAGATAATAAGTGTTGTGGTACATCATACCGTTGACTTTATAAGTCGACTGTGGGTTTCTTTCGGCAAGGAGTGCATCGAAGATATCCAAACTATTGAGCTCATTAATATCATTTTGTTCTCCAGGCACCCCAAAAAAGTTGTGCCATATCCATGTGTCTTATGACGCTATCACCTCTAAGATTATGGTGGGACGAGCCTTCCGCTCTGAGTATGACATTTGCCAAGTTGTTGGGCAATTCTTCCATTCCCAGTATATGGGGTCGATGCTTCCAATTATACTAGGAAATCTCCACTTCTTTGCCCTTCGTAGAAGTCGATTGATGTTTACTGCATCTGGAGCGCAAAGGTAATAGTCTTTATAAAGCAAGTATACTTGTGTGCACCACTTCTTCATGCATTTCAGTGTTGTTGATTCCCCATTCTTGTGATTTCAGTACACTGATCTATAGCTGCGTTGTACGCCAACATTCGTAGAGCATCAGTCATCTTTTATTGGGGAAGAAGTCCTTACAATCCAATGGCATATGCTCTTTGATGCCAAAATGGGTCATGGTTGCAAAGTTTTGTCATGATCTGGTTGAACAAGTTCGTGCTCATTTGGAACCTCTGGCAAAAAATTTGCTCGTTGAAAACAGGGCATTCGATGAAATAATCTTCTATCAGATTCTGACCCCTTACTTTCCTCTTCCTTGGTTCGTTTAGACTGCGGAGGCCAAATGGCTCATCATCAAACATTACAACTACCATGACCACATCAGTGACAAAGGAATTAACAATTGCGGCAGCTTGCTGATGTTGTTGTCATCTCCTCCTGGAAGAGTCATCAGAATTGAAAGAATTTATTTTACTGATGAGGGAATGTGAAGAAGTGTTTGAAAAAATGTGTTTACGGGTAGAATACTTGTAGATCATGTGAGTATATAAGGAGACATAGATGATACTTTTATAGCAAATTTCATGTAATCTGATGTTTGAAGATGAATACATGTGTCACATTCTCATTGGTCAAAAATCTTACCGGAAATCTTCATCAATAATTTAGACGACAACACGTGAATGTAACACGTGTCACATCATGACTTGTTGAATAATTACCGGAAATCTTCATCAATAATTTAGACGATAACGACACGTGAAAGTGACATGTGTCACATTATGACTGATCGAAAATATTATCAAAAATTTGGATCAATAATTAAGACGATAATGACATGTGTCATCTTGTCATTAGATGAAAATATTACCAAAAAAAATATTTAAAAATTATAATTAATGAATAGTAATATAAATTCTTATTTTGTGCACTGCTGCAGGAAAAACATGAATAGAACCTCTTATTCGATGAATAGTGATTGCACTTCCTCTAATAGGAATTCCTAGGTCAATAGGAATTCCTAAATGGGTGCGGATATTTTAAGAAATGGGTACTCAAGCATGAGTATCCGCAAAAAAGGATAGCAATGGACAGTGGTGGATCCACGTATAGGTGAGGGTGGGCACTTGCCCAACCTAAGATTTGGAGTTAGCTCAGGTTTTCTAGATCGAGTACAGTCGATTTGGAAAAGAATGTAGAAAAAACCCAGGCGACAAAAGGCAGAAAACGAAGAAGAAGATGAACAATAATCTTGTTGATAAGAACGACGTCGTTTAGAGTAAAAAACTAATGAACGACATCATTTAAAATAGAGCAATTATATGGAGTCTTCTAATATGCTTTGACTTCTACTTCTTTGTTGCCCCATGCTGGTACTGTGATAGCCTGAGCCTTGAGTAGAAAGTTCCCACCTTGAAAATTGCATAGGTGCTAGAGTTTTATTTTTTTACAAAGAGTTTTTCTTTCTTTCACATTCACCCCGGGTTGGAATCCACCCCCCACCCCCCCCCCCCCCCCCCCTAATTTGACTTTACTCCTTTTTTTCTCTTATCTTTTTAACAAACTTTCTTCTATGAACTATACTTAAGTTGCATACTAGTTTGGTCATTAGTCTTACGTCTTGTACCAACATGAGGATGGTATTCACTAGTATTATAGCAATAATATTTTCTCTTCTCCAAATTCGCTTATAACTGTTTTTCAATTATAATTAATTTTGCCCAACCTGGATTTTTTTTTGGATCCGCCACTGGCAATGAATATGGTCTTTAAAAGTCTTTTAATGTAGTTTAAAGTATATAGCTAGATGTAGTGTGGGGTCTCTGATTTCTTTAGTCTTTGTTCTACACCTAAATCGTTCTAGTTATGTTACTGTCAATGTAATAATGTAGGTTGCTTGTGTGAAGTTCTTTCTATTATGCCATTAATCGACGAACTATTTTGTAACTTACTAGCTCCTTATTTTACCGTTTTATTTAATATATATAAATGGCAATTTCACTAAAGTATACATATTTTTGGTCATTTTTAGGTATAGGACATTATACAAATTTTTCGATCATATTTTAACATCTCTACCGTCCAATTATTATGTCTATATAAGTAGATCATTTATGTAAATTTTCAGTCAAAATATATATATGTATATATATATATATAACGACTCGTATCACGCACAATAAACCGGATGAGCAAGTTTATTCATTTTAATTCAATTCCAAACCAACATTGCAAACCAAATTGTCCGACCCGATTATGGCCGGTCCTGTCCGGTCCTAGATGAATGCTAGCGAATGCTTACCACACTATGCTTGGGTGCTGACACGTGGTACGCAGTGATTTGGTGATGTTGGTCTGAACCCAATTGTCTTAGGTTTGCTGGTTCATGATTTTGCAGAAGCCAAAAAGACAAAACAAAAGATCTCTCCTTTATGACCTCATCATACTTCGTCTCCCCCTCAAACAAAATTAAATTTACTCTGCTTAATTTTTGGTCCAATCAGCACTCAGTCTTCATCAATGCATGCCCAGAATCACAGCCTTTTATTAAAACCATTGAGAGAGCTGAAACTCTGAGAGAGAAGAAGAAGAAGAGGAGGAGGAGGTTCATTTTTCTTCTTTGTAGCTTGGCGAGTTCTCTGCTAGAGATTTTGTAGATCAGAAACCCTAGCTAGTTGATCACACAGAGGCCAAACCCCTCTCTTTACTATTGTGCATTCTAAAGTTTTGTTCTTTTTATTTCGTTTTTGCTTATAGCAATTGAAAGATTGGTTTTTTAGCTTTCCATTGTAAACATAGGACTGATAGGAGCTTCTTGTTGTAAAGAAAGCCTCTTCCGTCAGATTTGCATGTTTGTTATTATGAAAAAGGTTGCTTTTTTCTATTGAGTTTTCAAATGTTTCCCTGCTTGGTGTGTTAAAATGGCCTTTTTTATAACACTAAAAGGCTGTTTTCTTTTGCATACATAGCGAAAGAACCATGCATCAGGTATGTTATTGTGCTCATGGAGAGTGATGACCCTCTGATTCTTTGTTTTTTGCTGTTTTTGTACCGTTTTCCATGTTTTTACTGGCTTTTATTACTAGCTTAGAACACATTTTGGGCTGGTTTCTATAGGTGGATGTATGAGCTCACTCACATGCTATTGTGTATCCATGATTTGGTGTAGTTCTTCGGTTGTGTTGTAGCACAATTGTCTAGGTATGTTCTATGTTTGGTTTCATAAGGAACTCAAGATCTGTGTAAAATGAGGGCTGAGACGTAGTTCTGGGTTATGATGCACCTAAACTTTGTCCTCAGAGGGTGTAATCTTTCTTCTCCCCTACTATGCTTAGAATTTACTGAAAACTTAGATATGCTTCCAATCGAGAACTTAAAGCATCAGTATTATAAATGTTACCTTACCTGTGAGTCTGTTACTACAAATTTATTATTTGCAGCAAAGGGAGATTGTCCTTGTCTCGAACTCTCAATCATATTAGCTTCTTCTTTTCAGAAGACATACTGATCATATCATCATTGAGTCATGTTGGTGTTTATTTTACTGTATCTTACTAAAACAAATCTAATCCTTTATCTATTGTGGTATTCTTGTAGGGATAACATTATTCAACTGAGCACAGGGAGAGATGGCTCACGAGTTTTAAGCTTGCGCAGGATGCACTCAGAAATGTTTGCTTGTTCACGGGAACAAAAATATTGGTTCCCATATCGACACCTCTTTTTTCAAAATCATGTTCGGAAGACAATTTTCTAATTTCATGGTGATTCCCCCTTTCTCTAAGTTTTTAATTCTGGTAAATGTCTCTGAGGTATTTTGTTAGTGTCTCTTTTATGTTGCTAATAAACCTGCACAAAGTCGTTTTTTCCTCAATGTTGGTTGTAGCTTTTCATCTGAGTACTTTAAATATGTACAAAATTGCGATCATACTTATGAGACTGAGCTATTTGAATAATAGTTCTAATCATGCCATCTCAATGCAGGAATTGCCTCCTAGAGTTGCTCGTATTGTTTTATGGTCTGATAGAGAAACTTTTCTTGAAGGTTCACGGGGGCGGCGGTGGAAAGTTGCACTCTCGAGTGCTTATGGTAACTTGGCATTTCGAAAAGGATGGAATTCTATTGCAATGGACCATGACATTCAAGTAGGAGATTTTCTCGTCTTCAACTATATTGTGGGTTCAGATTTCACTGTTAAGATTTATGACAGCACTGGTTGTGAAGAGAACTTTATTGAGATACGTACATCAAAACCATAGAGAAATTGTTCTCTCAGATCGTCGATGTGGCACACTTGTTGAAGGTACAATGAGCAAATCTGGTACAGAGTAGTGTGCTGGCTCAGATGCAGAAACAAGTAATCGGTTGAATGAAGTGAATGGGATGAACAAACTTTCGATGCTGACAGAAAATGCTTCAAATCAAGATGAAGATAATGCTCGGTCAAAGCACAAGCGCAAAGCAGAATTTGGTGAAGACTTATCGTATATGATGAAACTAGAAGATAGAGACAAACAAGGAGAGGACACAGCCCATATTCTTGATTTGTCTAGATGTGAAGTATTCAAAAAGACGAAAGCCTGTGGCAGTGATGGAAGCAATAAGATTGCTGTAGCTACTGCAACATGTTCTCATCATGCTGATTCATCACTGAAATTGAGAAATGAGGTTGGCTCAGTTAATAGTCAGATGGCTAGAAAGGTAGCAGAAAGGGTAATTCCTTCAGATGCATCTGAGTGTAAAAGGACTGAGACAAATAACTATTCTGAATATAAGACCAAAAGGACACCTCCTTCTGATCACGATTCATCCACCTCTGGACATCTCTTTCCCACACTTCCTGAAAGCCCTGAACAAATATGCCAGATTCTTGATGCATCAGGCAAGACAAGATTAAGTTATATACTTCTATGCAATGTTCTAAAAGTTGTTAATCGGAGTCAGGTCGGTTGAGGGACAAAACGATTAGTCGGCGACTAGTCGGAGATTAGTCGGATTTGCTATTTTTCAATTAAATTTAATAATATCCATAAAAATAAATGAAAAAAATTAGGAGTACTTAGATAAAATTAAACAAGAAAATAATATCCATACATATAAATCAAATAAACGAAATATTTGTGTGTCTAGATAATGAATTATCCATTTTTTTGGTTTATGCACTCTTTTTTTATATTAAATTTATGCACGTGTATAAAGAGACATTTTTTAAAAATTAACTGATTAGTCGGGCCAATCTGACTTTGACCGACTTTTGACCAACTTTTTGGCATTGATCAACTTTTCCGACTGACTTGCCAAAATCTGTTCGAATTCTAAAAATTACCGACTAGCTGGCCGACGTTTCTGACTTTTCGAACATTGCTTCTATGTATTTTTCTTCATGTTGATTTATTTATTTTGTAATGAGTGTACTAGATTGGCCTGACAAATAAGTGGGGCGGGCGGGTAACGGGGTGGGTTTTAAACGGGTTGAAACCCATATAACCATTTATTATAATGGTTATATGGGTTTGCGGGTTAATCCTATGAATTTGCGGGTTAATCCAACGAGCCGTTGAAACTCGTTTATATATATATATTTATTTATTTTGAAATAATTGATATTCTTTCTCTTGAAATAAAGGAGAGAGAGAGGCCATTAACAGTGGTAATAATTAGCTAGTAATGAGACAGGTTTTGGATTAAAGAGAGACAGAGAAAAGAGAGAGAGAGGAGAGAAAGAGAGAGGACGAAGAGAAGGAAGCGACTGTCTCTGATAAATCGAAGACCGTCTCCAATGTCTCAAAGAAAGCCACAAAAGAATGCCAGACTGCTGATGGATCTGGCAAGTCACAATGAACATAGATGCTCATATATGTTTCTCATCGTGTTCTTGCTCGGCTGTACAAATGCTTACATGTTTCTTATCCTAGTATCTTTGTTTTCTGAGAACGCTGTGATCAGGTGGAGGAATCACAGAAGGAACCTGGTTTGCTTGAAAGTGTCCCAAGAGACATAAAAAAAATGACTGAAACTTCAGAGTCTATTCATGTTCCCGTTACCTCTGAATACCAAAATGACTCTGGTTTGTCAACTCTCTGCAGAGGCGGATGTTAGAGGAGCGAGTAGATCAGGTGCAATTATTTTTCTGGCTGGGTAGAAATTCAACCCAAACAGTCAAATACCTAACTGAAAACTCCCGGCTTATCAATTATGAATCACGCCCGCTTCAAAAAAAATTAAAAAGGAATGCTCAAACATTCTGATCTAGCTCCGTATGTCATTGATTGATAAGAATAAATGTGATACCACTACTTTCTCTTCACGTGGCAGCTCCGTATATATTTTAATGTAATTTTTATAAGGATAAAATCATGTAAATATTTACTTTGATCTGAGTCTGGTCATTTGTCAATATATACATATATTTATTATACATGTCTAAGATCACAGCATAAATGTTTTGTTAAATTCATCACAAGTTATATTCAAGATATCAATTAACTAATCATAAAAATATTAGTATTATGTACTTCTTTCATTGTTTTCAACATAAAATTCTCATATACAAACCTATAAGTATATAAAAAAATAAAAAATTAGTTGGTTTCAATCTTACCTAACTAATTTTTTTTCTTAAATCTGCCCTTGTATGTCTCCGACAGTCATTGATTATGAAATTTTTTCCACCAATCTAAGTTTCTAACGCAAGATCCGTCACTGACTCTCTGCATTATCTATGTTTCTCATCATGTTGTTGCTCGGCTGTATACTGCTTATATCTTCCTTATCCTACTATATTCATCTTGTTAATTTGTTTTTGTTTTCTCAGAACGCCGTGATCAGGTGGCATCATCACAGAAGGAACCTGGTATGCTCAATGAAAGTGTCCCAAGAGAACAAAAAACTGACTGAATCTTCGGAGTCTATTCATGTTCCCATTACCTTTGATCACCAAAATGACTCTGGTCTGTCACCTCTCCGCATTGTATATGTTCATTTTAATTTTAGCAACTTAATTCCTATTTCTACCAAAAAGGTTGCATTCAATAATGTATAGTAATAGATATGCTTTGAAATCTCTAACAAAGGGCTTAATTTCTCATTCAGATATGCTCATCGTTGAAAAGAAATCGGTTGATGTGACTTTCAACCCGTGTAGGTGAACAGAGTCAGGAAGTGGGGCCGAAAAAAAGGGGTACTATTTTATTTTGACATTACCTTTCATTAAGATTCCTATTTTCCATCTAGCAGTGTGATTTGTTGTGGGATATCCTGAATTATCTGCAAATCAGCAATGCAACCATTTATTCTCTATGAAAGGGATTGATTTGCCAAACAGATGTGATCATCACTGAGAAAGAGTATTGAGGTGACTATAGACTCTGTGTCGATGTTGACCGTACCGGTGGCGGAGTCCGTTGGGGTTGGGATTAGCAGGGGCCCTGCCCCCGAGAAATTGAATAAGTATAGTATGTTATCTTATATTTGCACAAATTATATGATAGTGCAGTGCAGAACATGAGTTCGAAACTCAAGGCCATGGAAAAAGGTTGTTTTTTTAGAATTTTTTTTTCTTTCTATCTTCTCATTTTTGGACTTCCATTTTCAGAATTTTTTTCTTCCTTTCAGTTTTGGCCCCCCTGAGGTTGAACTCTGGCTCCACCCCTCATCGTATCTGAGGTGACTATTTTTCACTCCTCCATGCAGTCAGGAGGTCATTTCAGATATGAAGGGGATACTATTTTAGTACTATATAATGTCTAATGCATATCGATGCATGAGCGTGACTTTCGGCTCTAACTCTGAACTAACTTTAGCTACCAAATGCAGGGGAAGTAAAGGTTTACAGCAGGGTACACACAGAACGCCATAAAAATGTAAGGGCAGCTCCTTCAAATGCATCTGACATTGATAGCACTGAGAAAACTAATTACACTGAAGTCAAGGCTGCAAATGTATCACCTTCTGATAAGGTTCAACCTAGAAATCTTCAAGAAGATGAAACAAATATCCCTGATATTTCAAGCAGGGGAATGAAAAGACTCAGGACTACTGATGGATCGGGCAAGATACTAAGAACTTTAGAACATACATCTTATAATTTTTTTATATTTTTTTCATTAGTTGTGCGCGATGTTTCTTTAAGAATCAGTGACCTCATTTTGTTTCTTATGTAATCGCTTCAGGCAATGATCAGGACACCGAATCCCAAAGAGAACAAGGTTTAATCGATGACAGTTGCCAAAAGGCCAAAAAGAAACTTACTGATGTATCAGGCAACAGATTGAACTTGCCTGCTCTATTCATCCCATTATAATTTCATGCCGCATGCAATGCCTTCGTAATGATCGGTATCCTCAATTGGTTGTGTATGTAATTATTTCAGGCTGCCAAAAGGAATGACAGCTGCCACAGAGCTAAAGAGATATTTGCTGGAATGTCAAAGTCTTCTGAAGGTCACACTTATAAATCACAAGATGATTCATGTTTGTCTTCCTTTCATTCTGCTCTCAATATGTTACTGCATCAATTCTTGGACCACTTCTCAGTTTTCGGCAAAGTATATTGTCGAACATTATTGTTGTTTAGGTATCTTACGTGCTACTCTAATACTATTGTTGTACAGCTGAAATGACAAAGGTCTTACCAAAAGAATGTCAAACCTACATTTCAGATCCATGTTGTCAGAACAGTATTTTTCGGATTGATGGTATAAATTTAAATTTGCATCATCTCTCACATAAAGCTCTCTTTTTGTTCATATATATGCTTGTAGACTTGTAGTAGTGTACCTTCTTCGGGAAGTCTGAAAATTTGATACAATGCAGGGACATCACTAGACACTCCAAACATGTCACGGGGACTGCGTAGTTTTTCAAGGGAGAATAGTGGTGCTCTCGCAATGGCAAAACCTGAACGTTTTGATCCAGATTGTAAAACTGGTGGTGCTCTCTCAGTGGTAAAACTTGAACGTTTTGATCCAGATTTCAAAACTGGTGGCGCTCTCTCATTGGTAAAACAAGAACCTTTTGATCCAGATGGAGTTGCAACCTTGTCAAGTTTTCTCCCCGTTTCAAGTTTGGTAGCAAAAGGCCGTCAATCTTTTCTGGTAAAATGTTATATTTCCTTCATATATATTATATCTGATCTGGTACCCATGGCTACAATTAAGTTCTATTATGTTTGCACACAAGTAATTTGTTGGTGGTATTTTCTTGCTGCTTCCTTCACTCCTTGTACTAGTTTCAAGTCTCATCAATTACTTCTTTCTAAATGCTTTCACTTCACCGGTAAGAAGCGTGATCTGATAACTAAAACTTATATTCAAACTTAGTATTGGCATTGCTTACAAGTTATCTCTTATATGCTTTGACATAATATTGTAAAATCAACCAATTGATCTGGGGACAAAAGTATATATTATGCAGAATATGTGCATGTCAGTGTGCTCATTCTTGAGAAGGGTATACATCATATATCATTATATCTATAGAGCTTCTAGAGAAAATTCTTAATAGGCCATAGCATGGTTGTATGACATCATCTCTTCAGAAGTATGGCATAATTTCTGTAACTATACCACAGTGCAAATTCTTTTAATTTTCTGATCGTATCTTCTCTTCCATTGGTACTTATGCAGGAGTTGCCAAAAAGCATGCCGCTACCCTTGAACACCACAAAGGAAAGGTTTAAACAGGATAGGAGGATAGTTTATCTTCAAGGCCGAGATGAGAAAATGTGGCCAGTCCTCTACATACAGCAACTCTATTTCAACATTTTGGCTATGGTTGGGCAGCTTTCAGCATGGCAAATAACATTGAAGAAGGAGACGAGTGTACTATTGAGGGGAAAAGTAGAGCTGATTCCATATGTAGCGTGTGCGTAACCAAGACGAGAGATGTTGGTATGGGAATTTTTGAGGAGTGCTTGCAGAAGCCTCTCTCCTATTTCTGACACATATATGATGATGTATCAGTCTTGTGTAAACGAGCCATCTTTACGTCTTTAGTAATCGTTTGATCTGTATGTGCACCTTTTGTGTAGTGTTGTTCAATCTAGCCAAGTTGAACAATGGCATTAGAAGTCTACTCTAGATTATTGACTGGTCGAATCTTTTAAATTAGTAGTTCTGGAACCTTATATTGGTCCATGTATGTAACTGGTTTGACTTTGTATGGAATTCATGTTGCTCATGTGCACAGCTTGCCAAATCTTGTCGGAAATTAGACCAACCCCATTTGGTTTGCGGATTGAAACCGATACAATAAGCAGGAGGTTGCATTTACCGTTAACTAGATTGGTCAAATATAAAGACTACCTTAATCAGCTACAGTCTTAATTAAATAATTTCATGTGTTAACTCTACACCAGCTGTAGCAGACACTTGATTGTGTTCTTTGATGACCCTTCTTCTCATCATGTCCAACCATTTCAGCACCACCACCAAATTGTCATACAGACCAAGAGCAATGTAGAGGCCAATCCCACCTATGATCCCATTCGCCATAGAATATGTGAGAGGCATCAGAAGCATAGTAATGAAAGCAGGTATGGCGTGTTTCATGTCTCCCCAGTTTATGTCCTTGACAACCTTCATCATCATAGCCCCAACTACTACAAGTGAAGGTCCTATAGCCCATGGAGGCACACTAGACAGCAGAGGAATGAAAAACATTGACACAAAGAAACACAAACCAACTGTCACTGCCGTTAATCCGGTTCGGCCTCCTTCACTCAACCCGGCTGATGACTCCACAAATGTTGCAACAGGGGACACTCCCAAAACAGACCCCACGACGGTCGAGCCAGCGTCGACGACGTAAGCCAAGTACTCACCTTCAAAGCCTCCTTTCTCATTCAAGAACCCTCCCATTTCCGCCATGGTGTACAATGTGCCCGTGGTGGCGAGCACATCGACATAGAGCAAGGTCGCCAGCGCCACCCAAACCTCTGATTTGTTGAAGTTACTGAAGCTAATCGCCCCAGCTGTGAATTTGATTGTGTGAAAATGCACCACTTTCTTGAAGTACAAGTAATTTGTGTCACCAAGTGGTGTGTTAGGAAAGACCGTCACACTTGTGTCCCTGAACCACGAGACTAATGTCACAAGAACAATACCATATATCATACTACCTTTCACATTCTTCATTAGGCCGTAACATGTAATAAGAAAGCCAGCAGCGGCCAACCAAAACTTGGGGCTTTGCATTTTTCCTCCTAGGCACTCACCAGTTTCCAAGTCTGTTTTAGCACAAGCAGCGATGGTGACCAACGTCGAGGGGTCTAGACCGACCAGGCCCACACCCTGGTGTATCTGCAGGCCCACAAACGCAATGAAAAGCCCTATTCCGGCTGCGCAGGCGAGCCGGACCGGTTGCGGTATGAGCTTGGCAAGCCTCTCCCTCAAGCCAAGAGCAGATATTGCAAGAAAAGCACACCCCTCGACAAGAACCACAGCCAACGCCGTCTGGTACTTTATGGGCCCGCTGCCGTGAAAGCCCACCAAGTTGTAGGCCAAGTAAGCATTTGCGCCCATGCCCGGCGCCAGGCCCAGTGGCAAATTCGCCAATAAGCCCATTGCAATCGACCCGATCATGGCCGATAAAACAGTAGCCACAATAAGGTCACTCTTAATGGTTGCGAGACAAGCTTCGTAACCAGGGTTTGGCTTGAACATGCAGTCTGGACTAGCCTTAGTCTGGTTCGCCGCGACGGAGCAGTCGGAGATGGAACACGTGCCTCCTGAGTCGGCGATGATGGTGGCGTTGACGGTGATGATGTAAGCCATGGTGAGGAACGTGGCCAGGCCGGCACGTAGCTCTCTGGTGAAGCAGGTATGCCTCGCTTCTAGCTTGAAGTACTTGCCGACCTTGCTCTTTGCCACGGAGACGTTCAGACCTTGCTCTGCTTTGCTCCATGTCTTCTCTATCCTCGTGAGTAGTAGCCCTCTTCGCATTCCAGCACTGCAGAGCTCTCCTCCCATTTTCGCTTTTCTAGCTCTGTATTTCTCTTTGGGTCGACTTCTTTTGAGTCTGTGTTATGGTACACAATGGTGATTAGGCTCGAAACATATATAAAATCTCGAGGGGGTTGGCATGGGGGAAGGGAATCTTGTTTGATGTTATGGACAAATGAGTATCATGAAGACTACTACTAAAATAGTATTAGAAAGCTGATCGTGTTTAATAATTAATATTGCTTATATTTAAGCAGTTAATATCCCTCACTTCTAGTTTAAGAACACACAAACACCTTTTTCTAAACAATTTTTTGGGTGTAGTAATCATCTGGTTATCTGCTATTATGGTCATTGTATACGTAATACAGTAATAACTAGCTTAGTTATGTGAAACTTAGTTATTATTGCGTAATAAGATAGCTAGATTAACATGCTTAATTTACGTTAGGAGAGCTAGACCGTCGGTCTTGATAAACTTGTTTCTTTCTCTTTGATTATGATCATGTCCATGGTGCATGTGAATTTCCTCGATCAAAGACAGCTCAATATACGTATAATTTCATATAAAACTTGCAACTGTGAAAATGTCAAACAGATTATACTTCTATATAAATGCATGTACTCAACCAAAAAGAGAGACAGCGCGCTTAATTGGTGCTTGAATAAGTGTACTTGATAATTTTACTCATGCAACTATACCAAAATTCTTGTTAGAATAGTAGCTACCTAACAAGCACTTGCACTTGTATAGCTCTCTCAATTATTAGGAATCATATACTTAACACGTTCTAGGACCCTAGCAGCTGACTACCTAGCTTTGAATTGAAACCAATCAACTCAATAAGGGTAACCTCGAGGAAGTCATCGAGGAACTATATATGCATGCCAGAAGAATGATGACAGATATGAACCTCCCCATAGATCTTAACAAACAAAACCAAATTATTCATTATTAACTTGGACGTGGCGAAAGTCCTCATAATTCTTAACCGTCCGAATATTAAATATAAGCTTGCAGGAGCAAATCTATATCTAGCCAGCAAATCCATACATGTAATATATCTAAAAACTTATGCTGCAAACTGCAAACTATCTACGAAGTACTTCGAGCTGATGCGGTCATTTCTACCAGCTTTATAGTTTATCGATCTGGTTTATTTACGGTTAACATTACTTTCTCTGGTTCAAATTCCAAAATCAAAATCTTTGAAGGATCTGAATATGTGTTATACTACCAGTCTGCAATATATTTTAAAACGTTTTTCTGGGTGGAATCTTTGATTACCTACGTACGTATATCTTCTGTGGACCTCTGATGTCTGGTTCCACAAATCTTATATTTAAACAGCTATATATATATTTGGACGTAATGTTGGATTTCCTATTGAATTGTAGTGGAACATAAGCATCTAGATGCACCGAACAGTCGGACGCACGCACGTACGTAAATCATATATTTAGAGCTACAAAATCAAGTAGATAAAGGAATATATGAGCCAGTTTGGGATTGTTTTCTAAAGTTTTAAAAGCGCTAATGAGAATTTCTAAAGTGTTTCTAAAATTAGAAAGCACTTGTAATGTGCTTCTCAAAATATTTTTAAATGCTTCTGAAACTCAACAAAATAATTTTTTTCTTTTCTTTTCTTTTCTTTTCTTTATTTATAATATTTTTTTTTAATTTCAAAAGCATTTTTAGACATTCTAAAAACAATACCAAACAATTCCATATCGCCCT
The DNA here is from genome assembly GCA_946800695.1 of Geum urbanum. Taxonomy (NCBI): domain Eukaryota; kingdom Viridiplantae; phylum Streptophyta; class Magnoliopsida; order Rosales; family Rosaceae; genus Geum; species Geum urbanum. Next base: position 40,344,980 of record OX327013.1, on the reverse strand, counting down.
TAAAATATAGACAATATATAAAGCTATAAATAAGCAGTGTACCGTACCCTTTCAAAAAAAAGAAGAAAAAAAAACGGTGTACGTGGTGTTGTGTTGAAGCAATAATAAGAAAATTGTATCTTTTTGTTGTTATTCTTTTAACAATAACAAAATCGTTAAAAGTACACAAACATTAAAAGATGTGTTTAACGCATGCAATTAATTAAACAAATGAAAATTCATGTTCAAAAACAAAAACAAAAATTGAAAAGTTACAATAACATAAAGGTACAAAGCCATTGTCACTGGCTGTCCACTAGTCAGGTAGGTTTCACTACCACATTATGCATTATTGTCGGCGACAAGGAAAAAAAAAGGCCAGCGACGGAGCGTCGCCGGCAATAATAAGCATTGTCGGCGATATGGACCATCGCCGGCAATAAGTTCCAAAAATCGCCGGAAATGGTCTAAATTATTGCCGGCGACGAAGAAAGTCGCCGGCAGTAAGTTCCATCAATTTTCGGCGATTTTTGGCCGAAATTTTGCCGGCAATAACTCCATTGCCGACGATTTAATAAATCGCCGGCAATACCACTTATATCATATCCAGATCGCAGCAGCTCATTCATTTAGATATAGAAAAATCCGGTGAAATCGAAAGAAGGAAAACGCTCTGAAATCCTTGGGTATTGTCAAAAGGCGTCGAAAACCCGCTCGGGTAGCTATATACGTACGTAGCTATATATAGGTACGTATATACGTATGTATATATATGTGTGTTGATTTAATTAGATCGATATACATATATATGCATGCATGTGTTGATTTAGAGTTGAGATATTGATTATTGGTTTGATATGCAAATAGAGCGGATATATTGTTGATTTCGAGTGATTGACTGTTGATCGATTTTGAGTTGATTTGAGATTATTTCGATGAAAATATGTTAATTTGTGTATATATATGTATGTATATAAAATTATTTTGTGAATATTAATTGTGAATATGTTTATATATATACAGGCATGCTAATTTGTAATTGTGAATTGTTGGTATATATATATATATATTTAATTTATATGCATGCATGGGTCAACTTTTGTTAATTAATCGGATGAATTCGAATGTAATTAATGATGATTTATTAATCAATTAGTAGTGAATGTGTGTATATATATATTTATAGTACGTAATGTTAGAATTTTCAGGATGGACAAGAGTTGGATGAGCCTCGAAAGATGGGATGTGAGATATCACCATGGAATTAGGAGTTTTGTGGATTTTGTGAAAGCTAATTGTGGAGACACTACACTTCATTATTGCCCGTGTAAAGAATGTAAGTGTCGCAGCGATCGATTTCGTTTTCCCATTGATAAAGTCCAGAAGCACCTGAGTAAATACGGGTTTTGGGATAAGTACACTTGTTGGATTTATCACGGTGAAACATCGTTAGCGGGTCCGCATGATCATGGACAATTTGGTGAGAGGGCCAGTCCATCCTATGATCATGGACATTTTGCTGAGAGGGCCAGTCCATCCTATGATCCAACATCCATGTTAATCAATGATATGTTTCCTCATGAGAGTGGTGTATTTGCTGATCAAGCACCAAATGTCCCTCCCGTCGTGCAGGGTTTCCCTGATATTGAGCCAGTCGAGCCATTACCTGGAGCTTATGTCAACACAAGCGGTATAGACAAGTACAACAACCTGATTGCATTGCAACAGACTCCGTTGTACGACGGTTGTAGTAAGACTGTTCTTGAAAGTGTCATGGGAGTGATGCAGCTCAAAATGGAGAACAAAATGTCTGTCAAAGCTGTTGATTCTTGGCTGAAGTGGACTGCTTCGCTACTGCCACCTGGTTATCGTCTTCCTACAACTCATCATAAGGTGCGACATATCCTGAAAGATCTTGGGCTTTCCTACATCAAAATCCATGCATGCAGATATGATTATATTCTCTTCTGGGGAAAAGATCTTGAAGACCTTGAAGCCTGCCCGGTATGTTTTACAGAAAGGTATAAGTTGACTCCTGCAGGCAACAAGAAAGCTGTGAAGATACTTCGATATTTCTCGCTTATTGATAGGCTGGAGCGGTTGTTCACGTGTGCTTTCACGACCGAAGCTATGAGATGGTGGGCTGAGAGGAATTTGTCTGACGATGACACCCTTATACACCCTTCCGACGGAGAGGCTTGGAAGCACATGGTCAGGGAGTTTGATCATTTTGCAGCAGAGGTCCGAAATGTTTGGCTAGGGCTCTCATCTGACGGATTCAACACTTTTGGCAACATGAGTCTTCAATACAGTATATGGCCAGTTATTTTGGTACCGTACAACCTTCCACCATGGATGTGCATGAAGAAGGAATACAATATGCTGACTCTGTTAATTCCGGGCCCGGGTTATCCAGGAAAGTGTCTCGATGTGTATTTGAGGCCTTTGATTGAGGAGCTTAAGTACCTGAGTGAGTGTGGTCACCCCACTTACGATAGGTTCAAAAATGAGATGTTCCAGATGCATGCCATGCTTGTTGGCACCATCAGTGATTTTCATGCCCGCGGTATGTTGTCGGGCAACGTTACCAGGGGTTACAGAGCTTGTTCAGAGTGCATGACTGTTAATTGTTGCAGTCCTCATTGTAGTAAAATTGTTCAGATGCGTCACCGTTGTTGGCCTCCATATGATCACCCATTTAGGCAGGATCAAGACGCTTTTGATGGGACTGTGGAAACAGGTGTGGCACCCAGGCGATGGACAGGGGATGAAATTTTGGAAGTGTTGAATGAATATGATTTTGGCCAGCTGAGCAATCATCCTGAGATAGTGGCGTCAATTCCAGACAAGCCCGAAAGGTATAAGTTTTGGACACACAAGAACATATTCTGGGAACTCCCCTACTGGCCCTGGTTGCCTATCAGACACTACCTAGATTTCATGTACATAGAGAAGAATGTGTGTGAAAGTGTGGTGGGCACAGTTCTTAATTTGCAGAGGAAAACAAAAGACATCCCTAAGACACGCATTGATCTGAAAGCTATGGGACTGTGGAAGCATTTGTGGTTAAGAGATGGTAAGAAAAAAATGCTGCAAGCTCCTTACACCATCAAGCTGAAGCATAAGCATGAAATTTTTGGGTGGCTGAGTAATGTCAGGTATATATTCTTATGGCTATGCAGGAAATTAATATAATTTTTACTTATCTATGGTTATATGCAAGAAATATAATTGTTGCTTATGGCTATATATGCAGGTATCCTTATGGCTATGCAGGAAATATAAGCAAGTGTGTTAACTTTCGGGACAATAAGATGTACGGATTAAAGAGTCATGACTGCCATGTACTGCTTCAACGCCTTTTCCCTATTTTCATTTGAGGGTACCTGCCCAAAGAGGTGGTGGAGCCGTTGGTGGCCTTATCAAGATTCTTTCAGAAGTTATGCACCAGGGAAGTTAAAAAATCAGATCTCAGGGAGATGCAAAATGACATCATTTTTATCATGTGCAAGCTTGAGAGGATATTTCCCCCAAATTTTTTTGACATCATGCCTCACCTGATGATCCATCTTCCCGAACAATTTTTGCTTACCGGTCCGGTACATAACACTTGGATGTATCCCATGGAAAGGTACAAATGATTCATACATTTGGTTTGCCTCTGTTTTTATATGTAAATTCTTATTTTTTAAGTATCATAACATGCACTTGTTAACTTGTAGACAATTAGGAGCCTAAAAGGACTATGTGAAGAATAAATCTACACCTGAAGGGTGTATCGCTGAAGCATATCTTGCGCACGAGTGTGTAACGTACACCAACTTGTATTTGAGAGTGCTAGAGGATCCCCAACAACATATGTCGATAGATGAACCCCAGTTCAACCTTTCTATCATCTCCAATGACGTGGTAGTACATGGAAGCTTGCCAAAGTCGTACAAGTTGGATGGAAATGAGGTAGCCATTGCCCACTGGTCGGTACTGATTAACTGTCCAGAAGTACAATATTGGAAAAACTATCATCTTCACTGCCCTGCTATTGCCGGAAATGTTGATTACCACAACAGGACGTTTGCAAACTACTTTGGTCAATGAGTAAGGGTATATGTGTATATATATATTTTTTATATCCTTATATAGCATGTGTGTACGTGGTTTTCTTTTTCTATGTTCATAATTTATGGTGTACCTTATTTCTTATCGTTTTCAGATGAACCATGTAGCAAATGATGGTTGCCCAGAGTGGTCAAACGAATTGAGGGTCTTGGCGATGAAACTGATAGCTTCAAAAGTTTACTCGATGTGTCAGGTCAATGGCGTGAAATTTTTATGTGAAAATCGAGACGACCGACTGAAAACACAGAATTGTGGGGTGATGGTCCATAGTGGGCAGGATGGCGTTGACTATTACGGTGTCCTTCATTCAGTTGTTGAACTATTTTATGGGAACCGCATGAAAGTGCACTTGTTCAAGTGTAGATGGTTTGATACAAGCCCGGAGAACACAAGGACCGATCAGTATGGAATTTTTTCGGTGAATACTGCTACAAGCTGGTATAAAGAAGACCCTTTCGTTCTTGCCACATCAGTAAAACAAGTGTTTTACCTTGACGATCTTCTGAACAAAGTCCCGTGGAAGGTGGTTAACCATGTTGCTCATAGCAACATATACAGTGCTGCCACACTTGGTGAGACCGCAGATGATGAAGAAGTTACTGCATACCAAGAGCCGAATGCTTTTGACATTCCGGAATCATCTACGATTCGCCTTAATAATGTGAGATCTGAGAGTGTGGTTCGAATTACTGGAGCAGAACTTCTCGATGTTAATCCAAATGAAGTTGACGCTGATTCAGATGAGGAGGAGCGGCACATATTGCCAGAGGTTACCTATGAAACCGAGTCAGACTCAAGTGATGAAGATGATTATGATTATCATCCTTAGTACGTTAATGATGTACATATTTTAGTATATATAAACGTGCATGTATGTTTGTTATATAAACGTGCATGTACGTATTTATAGTCGTAAATCATAGTCGGAAATTATAGTCGTAAATTATAGTCGAAAATTCTAGTCGAAAATTAACTCGTTGGTAATAGTATTGCCCACGAGTTGATAAGCAACTCGTTGGCAATACTTCCTTATTTTCCAGGCAGCAGCTCGACCCTCCTTCCTCATTTCTTCACCTTCTTCCTTCAAAACCCTAAAATCTCCCCATCTCTTCCTCACATCGCCGCCCACAAATTAACCTCTCTTCCTCTCCTCAAATCTCTCCTCCCCTCCTCCCCTCTCCCCTCTCCCCTCTCCACATAAAAAAACCTTAACCCAAAAACCCCAAATCTCCCCTACCTCTCCTCCCCTCCTCCTCTACCTCCTCCCCCTACCTCCGCCGCCGGAATCCGAGCTCGAGGATGATAGGTCCGATCCCCTAGCTCTCTCTCTCTCTTTCTCTCTCTCTCTCTCTCTCTCTCTCTCTCTCTTTCTCTCTCTCTCTCTCTCTCAATTTTTGTTTTTTATAATTATGCATATATATATGCATTTCAATTATATTTGTATGCATTTTAATTAACTTGATTAATTAAGTTTTGGGTGATGTTTTAATTTTTGATAATTATTAGGCAAATGTATGTATGTATATATGTAGAAAATATTTAGGTAATTTAAGGTGATTTAATTGGATTAATTGATATAGTTGATAATTATATTGTATTTTTAAGGTGTTGCATGGGCAAATTAAGGTGATTTGGATTAATTGATATAGGTAATTTAAGGTAATTTAAGGTGTTGGGCAAATTAAGGTGATTTGGATTAATTGATATAGTTGATAATTATCATAAGCATTTGGCCTATGAAATTTAATTTAATGTTTGATATGATGCAAATATGATCTTGATGAATGACATTGTTAATTTCTCGATTTTTTTTTCAAATGGATCTTCTACGAGAACCGATAACCGCTAGAACCGGAACCGGAACCGAACGGTTCCGGTTCCAAACGGTTCCGGTTTTTCATAGAACCGAATCCAGGACTAATTGTTGGAACCGATAAAGTTTGGAACCGGAAGCGTTTGGAACCGAAACCTTTAATTTGGAATCGGAAGCGTTTGGAACTGGAACCGTTTGGAACCGGAAGCGTTTAGAACCGGAACCGTTTGGAACCGATAACCGCTAGAACGGGAACCGGAACCGAACGGTTCCGGTTCCAAACGCTTCTGGTTCCAAACAGTTCCGGTTCCAAATGCTTCCGGTTCCAAATTAACGGTTCCGGTTCCAAACGCTTCCATCCTTAATTTTCATAGAACCGAATCCAGGACTAATTGTTGGATGTGCATGAGGTTTTGCGGCAAATTGGCTTGGAGGCATCAAACGGAGAGGGACTAGATCCAGTGGAGGGAGCAGTAGTCAAGCTTCCTCAGCCGCAGTCAGCAACACGCGCAGTGGCCCAATTATGAATGCTCGCACACAAATGTTGCTAGCTGCGCGAGGAGAGGAGGAAGCTGCACGATCCGGATCCGTGCAACCCCCAGTCCAGCCTCGAGCCTCAGTCAGCAGACCCTCAGTCAGCAGACCCACAGACGAGCGACACTCAACGGGGGCATCAGAAACTCCCTCCATCTGAATGCCCCCCATTGGCCCGGTGCCTACTCCCCTTTCACGAGAATCATCTGAGGCAGATGGTGCTGGCGCCTCATCGTCCAGGCCTCGTCTATCTCCGCCATCCGGTCTCTTCCTTCTCGACGAGATTCATGTGATCCCTGAATTCGATGATAGGGGAGGCCTATTTATATTGAAGGACGGCCGGAGTTCCTGAGCGTGGAGGAAGCGTACAACTTCATCCCGTTCGACCCCATGTATCTTTGGAGTGCGAGGTGCAACAACCAGCAAACGGAAGATGCAGGTAAGTTTTATTTAACAAGATTGATTACTTAATTATTACTTAAGACTATAAATAGTGTCAATTAATAATATCAATTTTTTGACATTGTATTATTAGGCAATATCGTTAATGGCACTGGAAAACGAAAGATTAGAGGCCCCTACACCGGGAAGAACCTTGAGCAGGCCACCGGGGGAAGGAAAACGCTCATTAATTAGGGCCAATGAGCATGGTGAGGTGATCGAGAAATTTGACACCACGCGAAAGTATGCCAGCATGGCCGGGGCCGTCGTGCGGGACAAGGTCCCAATGCTGTGGCCAAATTGGGGATCTGTGCCTCTCTACGTGAAGATGCAAGTGCATAATGCACTGAGTGTGAGTTAAATCGTATTTTCATTACGTAAATTTTACATTTATTAATTAAGTCCGAATAAATATATAATTTTACCGTTTATATATTCATCTTGCAGCTGTGGTTTGACATGGATGAATGCCTTATTCACACGTGGGTAGAGCGTCAACTACATATCAGGTGATGTGATTCGAGTTATTTGAGTATATATCGAGTTAGATTTTTGTTTATCAAGTGTTTTAATATCTCTAACTTTTTTTTCTGGTGTTAATATAGGTATAAAGAGTGGAAGAACGAGCTTTCAAAACATTACACACAATACAAGGAGCTAGGCCGATGTTCTACCCCTAGCGAATTCCGGTTTAGGGAGTACGAGTGGCTGTGGCTGGTAGCCCACTTCGAGCACCCCAAAGCGAAGGTATGCATCTTGAATATATTTTACAACCCTAATGTATCGTATCACATTGAAATAGTTAGTTACTAATATTTTTACATATGTTTATCAAACAAGGCGATTTCCAAGACGAACAGGGAGAACAGATTGAAAAACACCAAGACCCATCATGCAGGTTCACTCAACTATTTGGGTTGGTCGAGTAAGGCGCAGCAACAACAAGAAGTCAACCCGTTGGTATTTGTTCATCAGAAGTTCTATCCGCAGTGCCCTGAAGAAGCGGTAAGTCTTTAGCCTCATTATTTTGTTGTTCGCATATGCATGTGTTAATAAAACTATTTTTCTCTATTAATTTATTTTGTTTAATAATACGTTATTCATATTCGCTTTTCAATTAGGCGAGAGTGGAGGATGCAATCACAGAAGTCACCATGAATATAGCTCGAAACAACCATCCTGACTGCTCGGAGGAAGAAGTGACCCAGTATGCCTCTCAGATCGATCCGCTTGATCGCCCTATAGCAGCTCAGATCATGGAAAAAGCGTGCGGGACTGGAAAGAATATCTACTACTGCAGGGGAATGGGCTCGGCGGGCGAAGGAGTATTGAAGAACACTTCGGAATACTCTAGCGGGTCAAGAACTTCAACTTCTAGGAACTCTAACCTAGCAGCGGAGCTTCAGAGGACGCAGAGGGAGTTGGAGGAGCAAAGGAGGCAGATGGAGGAGATGCGGCAATTGGCCGAGCAGCAGGCAGTCAGAGATGCCGAGTACCGGGTGATGGCCGAGCAACACCGAATTATGGTCCAGCAGCAGACACAAATGTTCACATGGATGCAGACGATGTACGCATGCCAGACTACCGGACAACCGCTCCCCACACTTCCCCCGATCCCTGTGTTCCACAGTGATCCACCACCGCAGCCGTCACCGCCACAGCAAGACCGGGGTAGCCACCGGAGTTCAAATGATTACGTCCACATGGATTTCCTCGACCCTTAGTGTAGTTGTAGTTTATTTTCGTATTGTTACTTTTTGTACTATACGTTGGACAATTATGTGTGTACTGTTGAACTTGTATTTGTACGGTTTCTGTTTTTCAGTGCAGGTTCTGGAATTGGGCCCAATCCAGAACCGCCTTTTTTTTGTAAAATTTCCCCGGGTATTGCCGGCGAGTTGGACCAAAGTCGCCGACAATACCTCTCATTTTCCGGCCACGGCGGAGCAACATTGCCGGCGACTCAATCATTGCCGGCGACTCAAGTCGCCGGTGATGCCCCCTATTGCTGGCGACTTATGTCGCCGGTGATCCCGTGATCATTGCCGGCGACTTGAAAAATAGGTCGCCGGTAATACTTTCATTGGCGCCAAATTTCCGGCGAGAGTATTATCGGCGACTTGTCGCCAGTAATGATCATTGCCGGCGACTTATAAAAAAAGGCCGGCAACTTTAAGTCGCCGGCAATACCTAAAAATGTGATAGTGTCTGCTCGATCAAGTTCAAAGGGTTCAGGGAAATGAATAGAAAGCTTGCCTGTGGTGATGAGCAACTGAGCATAGAAACTGAGAAATTACTCAAATTAAGCCATAAAGAGATTAAGGTTTTAGGTGTTCACCTATCACCAACTCTTAGAGTACTCTATTTTTTTTTTTGAAGGACTCTTAGAGTACTCTTAGATCATTTGGCGTAATTTATCTAAAAATAAATCTCTTTTGTAGTTAATATTTATTATTCTATCTAAAAATAAGATCATATGGTATGATCATAAGGATCGCGAGGAGAAGGGGTATGAGTTTTGCTTAATTATGTGCTTATTAAAGCCTTTCTGTAATGCCTTCATGCAAACGACATATATACATGACATCTCTAGGAAGCTCTCACAGTTTCCAGTCGTCCATAGCATGCTACCTCAGAAACCCTAGTTGGCCGGTGTAGAAAAATACACATGGATAATGTTCGAGCATTTTAAGCCGTCTGTAACTCAAAGTAGATCGAGCTCGATATCTTTGAAACCTGCATGGCTCCATGTAATAATGATAAGACTCTGCATCAATCTCACCAATAGTTTTGGGAAAAGTAACAGCAACAAAGACCTAGTGTCATGAAGCTCAACTCTCCCGATTCTTAAATTCAGAACCATATGTATGTATTGCATATTTATAGAAGTACGCAGTTTAGCAATCGCATGCGCGAAGAGAATTATCATTTTATAATATGCAGCTGGTTGAAACTTGAAATAGCTGCAAGGGGTTCTTCTTTTGATGATCGATCAAGGTGAAATATATATTAATTGTGTTGGGAACAAGTATGTCGAGTTTATAACTAGTTCCATAGATGTAGAGCTTTACATTCATATCATGGCCGGTAATGGTGTCGGAAATATATAAGTTTGCAGAGTTTGCAATTCCAACGTGTTCTGATATATAATTTTACGAGTATAAGACTTTCGGTTGCGTAATTGACGATATTGGTGAGTAAGATTTTGTAAGGGATCCGGCTTCTCTATCTTTGAACATCTGCACTGGATGGCCGGCAGCTCGAGCAGATAGAGGGGCACGTCGGGAACTGTTCGAGCAGTTCTATTTTGGTGACACACCGGTGAGCAAGAGGGAGAGGGAGACCAAGCAATCAACGAGCTCGAGCTCGAGCTCGAGCTCCAGCAAAAACAGGTCGGACTAAAACTTGATCAGCTGGTGGAACCCACTAGCACGTGGGTGACGCCAGCTGATGTCATTTTTTTGCTGGCTTGCACAGTAAAATGTGGGAAAAAAGAAGTTACACATCAATTATGGACTGACACGTGGTTTACCGAACAAGAAAAAAAAATCCAACGGGCCAGTTGATCTGGCCATTGATTTTGAAATCAAAATCTGATCCAACGGTTGATATTCAAACAAAACGACTATTTTTTTCCAGAACGGATATAAACGGAAATACCCAAAATATTTGCAAAAAAAAACCTAAAAAATTGCAAAAAAATCCCCAAAAATTGTATAACACCCCATAATATTTTCTTATAAATACTACACCATTTATTTCACAACTCACACTAATTTGTGCACAACAATTTTCACATCTCTATCCATCTCTTCTCCATCTCTACTCTCATTTTCTTGAGCATTTTTTCAAAAAAATAGTAACCCATTGGCTTCCTTCCTGAAGATTTATAAATGTGCTTCTCTTTCACAAGTCATAGTATTGATGAATTCAACAGCAACAAACAAATGAAGGATAAATTGTGAGAGAAAATTTATGTCGATTACATGCAAAATTGGGTGTCATCGGAAGGAGAAACACCTCGAGAGGAGCCTAGGTCTCAAATTGCGCTTGTGTCTCACTATAATAAATTCAGGATACCATTGCAAAAATAGGGTCAATGTTTGCGAGACGCACATAAGCGTAGAGCTAGCGGCACTTCTCACATGGATGAAGTAACTCCTTATACTCATCATCTCATTTTTATTTAATTTCTACTATGTAATTAATTTAGTGAATTTTTTTAATTAACTTTTTGTATGTCATTTTAATCTAATTAATTTAATACATTTTTTTAGATTAAGCAAGTTCAAGCATACTACTATGCCGCTAAGAAAATATCGTTCACCCACTTTGAATGTTATGAAGTTCTTAAGAACCATCCAAGTTACCGAGATGTTGAGCAAAGTACTCCGTCTTCGTATGTAAGCTCATATGAAGAGACTCCCTCCGTCACCGAATCATCTCCAATCATAAATTTAGGTGACGAGAAAGTGAATAAAGCACCACCCGCCTACGTTGGCACTGGTCCGTCAAGTTCAGTTAGACCAATAGGATGCAATGCGGCAAAAGAAGCAAGGTGTCAAAAGAAACAAGGTAAGACTCCTATTGATCAACGCACTGAGGTTTTCCAAACCATAGCAAGTGATCAAGCATCGTGGCATTCCGCGAGGAAGATGCATAATGAAAGTGAGCTCAATTATTACAAAGAGTATATACAACTTCAACAACGAAAGGAAGCAAGGGCGGCAAGTGAGCTCCAACTCAAGAAATAAGAAGAAGAAACAATGATCATGACAATAAATTTGGAGGTTATGACCTCGATCTCCAAAAGTTACTTTATCAAAAGGAAACTAGATATCCTTAAGGAAGCAGAATATAAGGAAAGTGAAGTTGCCGATGATACATTTGTGGATTGTTATCAACCACGCGTACTCGTTCCAGAGTAATTTTAGCAATTGCATTAAGAATAAATGTTGTCATTTATGTTTTCATTATGTTTCTATATCTTTCCATTATATATTTAAATTTTTGAGAAATAAAATTGTAATTCCTTTTATGAAATTACTTGTAAAAAAATACATCATATTTATTTTGTCGAAATCGAAATTCGGAGATGACACGTGTCACGCACTCATTCGGTCACTGAATAGTAACTGCTTGAGCAGTTTGTGAACTGCTGTATTCTGTTTTGCTCTTGCTCAAGCAATTTGGTGATTTCAAACTGGCTCAAGCAGATTAAGGAATTGCTTGAGCAACTGCTCAAATAATGGGTGCATTTGCTCTTAGAGAGCCGTAAAGTTCAATAAATTTCTTAATCTCATTGCTTCAAATAATCTAATGGTTAGATTAGTCCCATGTAAAATTAACTCCAAATTTCATGGATTTGGTTCTAACTCTGTCAACAGTGAACAGGAAACAAAACAAAAAATCATACACTCTCTCGCCCACTCTCGCTCCCTCTCCTTCCCCCCCTCCCACTCTGTCAAAATTCATGGCGTTGTGTCCTTATCCTCCCTTTTCCCACCCCGAAACCAAATCAATCCTTTATTAATCTGGGTTTATCTTCTGTTGCGATATTGAATCAAGAATCCTGGAATATGTCCCATGCCTTCCCGAAATTCTTTGGATCTGCATAATACATGATTGATAGAATGATAGGTCAGATAATTAAGAACCCTAGTTATAACCATAGTTATAACCACTAGTCTATAACATATGAAATCTCTGACAAATAGTCCTGCCAACGATTCATAATTCAGGTCAAGTGTCAAGGCAAATCTAAACAATCTGGGTGACTACGAACTTCATTCCGCCTACATAAAAGAGGCGCGAACAGTGCATGGTGTGTTTTATCGAGAGATCCATGAAAGGATGTGCTTTGAATTTTTCTCTCTCATAATGCACGATCTGATCTGCAGAATTTTTTTCTTTCTTTCCAGAATACAGAGTTGACGGTGCAAACTTAGAGTTAACAGTCACCAGGGTATCATTCCTAAAATACCCATTCTTTAATGTGATGGCGCTAATATAGCCATTAGATTATTTGAAGCACTGAGATTAGAGAAAATTGATAGAACTTCACGGCTCTCTAACTAGAAGTCAGATCCTTTTGTATGTGTTTAAGTAAATGTTAACTAGGTTGCATCCTAGTTAAAATCTTGATACTCTATCAAAGTAATTTGCATATCTCAAGCGCAAAGATTGAAGCTTTCAAACTTTAGACAGAAGTGGGTTCTCCTTTTGAGAGACAAGAGGATATGAAATACTCTCAGGTCTAAGAATATTAGTGTCGCAGTTTGGCATTATATTCTGCTTTTGAATAGAATAGCAGTACTGAAATATATATATATATATATGCAGCTTTTTCTGCTTTTGTACAAGCAGCTAGCTATGTATCTTTTGAAAGTAGCTAGATAGAAAATGTTTCTTTCACTTAAATTATCAGTGTATTCCACTACAAAAAGATTGATCTGGATTAGAGGACTAAATTACAGTGACAAGTAAAACATAGCCCAATTTATTTAACAGGTAGATTGTTTATCACTTATCAATGTCTTGAACTTTCTAAACGCGTTTTCAGAATTGACCAAGGTCTCAACCAAAACTAGGGCATGTACTTGATTATTAGTTATTAACGCCTTCTAGTTCTAGTTCATAAGACTCGCCCTTTATAAATCCGGCCTATGAGGATGAAATAAGCTAGTTCTTCAAGACTCCTTGTTGAACTAGGAGTGTACCTATTGGCTATCTCCGATCCTAGTCCAAACAAGCATCTTTTGTTCCTCACTCATTTTTCAAGTGTGTATATAAACAATGTTGAATCTTGCCAAAATGAAATGATCGATCTAGCTGGTATAATATATATATGATATATATATATATATATATCACCAAACCGAAACATAAACACAATTAACTATCAAAGAAAATAGCACACAATTAACTATCAAAGAAAATAGCACATCCAAAAGCGAAAAATTAATTTACAAAGAAAATCCAATCCGAAACATTCTAACTATATTATTTTTTTAAATCTCTAATATTCTATTTTTGTTTTCATTTTTCATTTGTGAAGCCGAGTCCAAACCTTATCTAGATTCGGCTCACTGACTCTGAGCCTGACCCATTCAACACTTTGGGCCTCCTCATATGTTGGGCTAACGCAAAAAAAAAACGACACCTCACAAACGGAAAACGACATTCCACCGATATTTGTAATACCAGTATTGCCCTGAAACTCAACTCATTACCATCATCGTCTTCCTCGCGCCGATTTTCTGGTCAGTCCAAAACACAACACTCCCTCCCTCCCCAGAAGAAGAACAACAACAAAAGACTCGACCTTTGCTTTGTTGGGCTCCAATGGGGAAGAAAACGAAGAAGCCCGGAAAAGGAAAAGAGAAGACGGAGAAGAAGACAGCCAAAGCAGACGAAAAAAGAGCTCGCCGAGAGACCAAGAAGCTCTCCCCCGAGGACGACATCGATGCCATTCTGGTAATTTCACCATCCTCCTCTGTCTTTCATTTTCATTTTTCATTATGGGAGTTACTGAGGTTGAAATAGTTTGTAGCTTTTACTTTTTGTATGAATGATGATTATATCTGGAGAGTGTTGGCCAATTCTAGTTTAAGTTTCCTGATGGGGAAGCTTTTCGAATGATTAAACTATCGATTATCAATACATCTGAACAAGTTTTCAAAATTTTCTCACAGTTGAGTATACAAAAGGAGGAAGCCAAGAAGAAAGAAGTCCTTGTTGAGGAAAATGTCCCAGCTCCCTCTCCAAGATCCAATTGTACTGTAAGGATTCTACCAATGTTTTCCATGATCGTTTGATGTATCATGTAGGGTGTACCTTTACTCATTGTAAATACTAAATACCGAAACTTTGTACTTACTTGTTATGTAGTTGAGTATCAATCCGTTGAAAGAGACGGAGTTGATTCTTTATGGGGGAGAATTCTACAATGGGAATAAGGTTAGGTCTTGAATCTTGACATTCATACACAACTTATATGCTTTATAGAGAATGGAGGTTTGTTGCTAATTTTTGAACTGAGTTGTGCTAAAATGTGTGTTCCTGCAGACTTTTGTGTATGGCGACCTTTACCGGTATGATGTTGAAAAGCAGGAATGGAAGTTAATTTCAAGCCCCAATAGTCCACCGCCCCGTAGTGCTCACCAGGCCGTCACGTGGAAGAACTATCTTTACATCTTCGGTATACTGAAATATTTTGTGTAGTTATTCAAACATATGTACACTATCTACAGTTAGTTCTTTTGGATCTTGAGCATTGCATCTGCTTGTTATCAGGCGGTGAGTTTACTTCCCCAAACCAAGAGAGGTTCCATCACTATAAGGTATTCTGAAAACATGATTCATAATAGACTGTGATTTGTTTTCCCTTCTAGGATTTATTTGCCTATTTATTAGCCTCATTTGTGCAAGTATAACGTCACTTAATTGTTTTCCCTTCTAGGATTTTTGGATGTTGGACCTCAAAACAAATCAATGGGAACAACTAAACTTAAAAGGAAGTCCGAGTCCACGCTCAGGTCATCGAATGGTAAATTCATGTTGCTTTGAATACATGCATTGTTCTACCTTTGACTCTTTGAGTCTGTGTTTGCAAACATCAGTCCAATTATTTCTCTATACCTCATCTGTAATTCTGTATTATAGCAATGGTTTTTATGTACTATTGTTTATGTTACAGGTATTGTACAAGCATAAGATTATTGTCTTTGGCGGCTTCTATGACACTCTCAGAGAAGTGAGGTCTGCTGGATTTTATGAAACAATTACAAACATTTCATTATTATGTGATTTATAAATATGCATTGATTTCTATAGCAAAGGAGGCTGTAATGCACTTGCAAACATTTATATTTTATTTACCAAGTTGTATTTTTATATAATCTGATGCAGGTATCACAATGATCTTTATGTATTTGACCTAGACACGTTCAAGGTAAAGGTGTATTGTCTAAGTCATATTTATCCAGTCTATAGCCATTCTATGTGTTGTGGTAATTTATTCCTAACTGACTTTTGCAATGTTTCATTTCAGTGGCAAGAAGTAATCCCTAGGCCTGGGGCCATGTGGCCAAGTGCCCGCAGTGGCTTTCAATTTTTTGTTTACCAAGATGAGGTGAGGGATTTATTGACTAAATCATATAATGTACTGACTCTTAAAATTTGACCATGTGGTTTCTATTATATTACAGATCTTTCTATATGGTGGCTATTCCAAAGAAGTATCTTCTGATAAAACTGGCTCTGAGAAAGGAATCGTTCATTCAGACTTATGGTCCCTTGATCCTAGGACTTGGGAATGGAACAAGGTCTTTTTCAACACCATTGTTTTCTTTGGTTACAGTTCTACAATGTATCAATTAGAAAATGGAACTGTACATGAATTTTTATTTTTATTTTACCTGTCCATCTTTATTCAAAATTTGCTCATGATTCTTAGACAGTAAAGGCATATTACACCGGGTTTGTGTGAAACCAACCCGAGGTTTGTATGTTACTGGGGTTTTGGGTTTAAATTTGATGCTTCCTAGTTGTAGTTGTAATATACAAATAAGCATTTAAAACAATAGTTTTGAATAGAATAACCACATTTGTATATTTGTGGTTGTTCAGTGGTTCTTACTATTAGTTCTTTGTGCAGGTAAAGAAAAGTGGAATGCCTCCAGGACCACGAGCTGGATTTTCCATGTGTGTTCATAAGAAGCGAGCTTTACTATTTGGGGGTGTAGTGGACATGGAAGTTCAAGGTTAGTTTTCATATTTAATTCATTTATTGGCTGTGCCGTGTTGTTGTCGGAATCTTAACTACTAGTCATTTTATGTTTGGCAATAAGCGAAATAGCCTCTTACAAAAACTTCATTGTTCTACTAAAATATATCATACTTGCACTCTATGTGAGATACATATGTTTTGTGGATGTAGTTTGCTAGTAACATCCCTGGTCTGTCTAATTTGGGGTAAATTCACCCGGCTGCAAGTTTGTCTGGCTATCTGATGGAAACAAATGATGGGTAATGAGAATTTTTTAGTAAATATCATGATCCAAACTTATTGCCTCTGAAAAATTGGAGTTATAAATAGTTGTTTCTTAGTCAAGTGAAACTGTCAAATTGGATGAAGTCCTTACCCTTAGAAGAATATGGTAGTATTGTGCCTCAGCCAACCACTGAGTTCTGCTATTTATTCGTTTAGGTTAGTCCTATTGAAATTAGATTGCATACTTGTAAAGACGTCTTGTCTCAATTCTTTGCCTCCCTTCTACATCTTAAGTACTGTTCAAGTTTTGCTGGCTATAGTGTGACTAGGGTCCTGGCTAAATCTAAGACCACTCCTTCGAGAATAGGTAGACTTATTTTACTTTCCTTTGAAATGCGTGCAGGTGATGTAATGATGAGCTTATTCTTGGACGAACTTTATGGTTTCCAATTAGACAATCATCGCTGGTAACCCCCATTTTGACGCTTGTTACTACCTCTTCTTGTATACAGGTTGAGGTTATTGTAATTATTAGTCATCCCGGACAGCTATTATCATGACTCAATTCACTTGGACAATGGGTTGTGCTTGAGTTGAGCCACTGCTAATTTATTCCTTAGAAAACCAGTTATTGCTGTTTCAACAGTATGATGCAATGCACTGTGATGATTATATTATCCTCACCATCCAAGTTCTTTTCTTCTCTTCTTCATTTAAAGCTCATTGATTTATGAAATTTGACTGTGATAGGCAATGAAATTTTAACTTGGAAATGTGTAATTTGTGCCACATTTGAGAATCATAATTTCTCTTTGGTCTAGGTACCCATTGGAGCTGCGGAAGGCAAAGCCTACAAAAGACAAGGTTTGGAAATGTGTATCGATTTATTACAGAATATCTATAGATCTCACTGTTGTTTACAAGCTCTTTCGCATTGGCTTTTCACTTACTATAAATAAAGTATTATGGTAATTAGCTGATTTTGTGTTTGATCCAGTGGTTTAATAACATGTATCACTACTTGATTTGTTTTGCAGGCGAAAAAGAGTTCCGGACGAAAACGTAATAATGATGGTGATGATAAAATGGATACAACTGAACCAGAGGAGTCTAAAGAAAATGGCAACAACGAGAATTCTGAATACGATGATGAACTAGGTGACTCAGGGAACAAAATTGATGGTATATCACAGCGGTTGGCTACAACCATGAGTGTTGATGATTCTGATATACCAGAGGTTTGTCATGCTAAATTTACTAATTCATATTCTCTCAAATATTAAAATTCAGTTTTTTTTTTAATTCATGAATTTGGTTTTTTTTTTCCCAGATAGTAAAGCCCTGTGGACGTATTAACTCCTGCATGGTTGTTGGAAGAGATACCTTATATGTTTATGGGGGCATGATGGAGGTCAAAGATCAAGAAATCACGCTCGATGACTTGTATTCGCTTAATCTCAGCAAACTCGATGAGTGGAAGTGCATCATCCCGGTCTGTAACTCATTTACCCTGTATATTTCACTCTACTAATATTATTTTCTTCCTAGAAACTTCACTTGATACCTAGCTTACTCTGCAAGCTCGAACACTGGTTTTCTCTTTTGTCAGGCATCACAATCTGAATGGGTTGAGGCCTCTGATGACGAAGATGATGATGATGATGATGATGACGACGACGACGACGACGAAAATGAAGAAGAGGAGGATGAAGATGAGGAGACTGATGATGACAATGATGGAGAGGTTCTTTACTCTGCATAGTTTTGTTATAATTCCTAAATGTATATTGATTTTTGTGGTTAGTATTAATGTTGATCATACACCTAGCTGTGTGTTTTGCTTTTTTCATCACATTACTTATATGCAGAGTGCGAAAGGTGGATCTCTTCAGATGGGGGAAGCTGTTGCTTTGATCAAAGGTGGGGGTAAGACTCTGCGGAGAAAAGAGAAACGAGCCAGAATAGAGCAGATTAGAGCCAGTCTTGGCCTTTCAGATTCGCAAAGAACCCCAATGGTACATATCTTCTTGGTTCTTTTATGTAAAATTTATGGAAGGAAGCACTATTCTTTTGGATCAAAAGCATGATAATGTGTTCAAATGCTTCATTCTCTCTACCTTTTCTTCATTCCATTACGTGTCAGCTAATATTTCCATGTCTCATCTGAAGCCTGGCGAATCTTTAAGAGATTTCTACAAACGTACAAACATGTACTGGCAAATGGCTGCCCACGAACATACTCAACACACCGGAAAGGTTTGTTTCTTCCTCTGTTGAAACACCCTTAGCATAATCTGTCTTGTCATTTACTGTGAGCAACTAAGAGGCTGTTTATGGAAGAGAGAAACTTGCATGTTCATACTGTTATTTGTTTATTCTCGTGCATGTTGACATTGTTTGGTCCCTGGCATCACAGGAGCTCCGTAAGGATGGCTTTGATCTCGCTGAAGGTCGTTACACAGAGCTTAAACCAATTCTGGAGGAGGTATTTTCCTTTGGTTATGTCTCCGGGTTTACATGAGCTTATTCCGGAAATTTGTTTTTCTAATTTACATAATTCTTTCTATGCTGCAGTTGGCCATATTAGAGGCAGAGCAGAAGGCAGAAGAGCAAGAAGCTGAAACCAGTACTAGTGCGAGGAAGAGAGGCAAAAAAAGATAAAACTTTGAGCCATGGTCTTCTTAATCAATCGGCCTCTTATAATTTCGATACAAAAATCGTATGAAAACGATGACGTACTCGGTGTGCTCAACGAGTTTAGTTTGAGATTATTGTAGAATATAATAGTCAAAAGTTAGGATCATGACTTGTTTCTTGATCGGGTTGGGAGTAATGTGGGTTGGATGTTTTGTACCTTGGTCTTTGGTTATTTTTGTACCATATTATTGTTGCCATTTCTAAATTATTACATTTCAAATACATACAAGATCTACAATAGCTTGTCTAATTTGCTCGAAGGCTTCCATGGCCATTCAAATATTATCTCATTTAGTTTCCTGGTGGAGTGTGCTGAGTTGGAACATGGGACACACAAGTAAGTTAAAGGACCGTTGAGAACAACACCCGTTGACATATAGAAGAGTCCAAAGCTTGAACTTTGAAAGACAACACCAACCAGATCGACAGTCTCTAATCGCTTTCAGTCTTTCCTTGGCCACATTATCTTGTACCAATCATTTACTCTCTCACAGAAAGACCACCACCATTTCCCACCTCAATTCCCATGAAACGACCTTACCGTCTTCTCTATTAGGCTCAAAACTTTGCATCAACAAAACAGAGAGACCAGTAATCTTAAGAACATGTCATTCTCAGTTCACTTGCTCAGCTTCTTCTTCTTCGTCTACTCTCCCGGCGGCTCTTCTTTTTGACTGCGATGGCGTTCTTGTCGATACAGAGAAAGATGGGCATCGCATTTCATTCAATGATACTTTCGCAGAGGTAGCATTTGGAGCTTTGAAAGTTTTATTCACCTTTAGAATTGGGTTTCCTTGTTCTACCTGGTAAGCTCATAAAGATGTAAAATTGTAAGAAAAGATTGGACCTTTCATTGGTTTTCCATTGTTTAGAGAGCTCTGGTGGAATTTAGCTTTAGTTTTTGTATTGAGATTATTTGGCAGACGTCATAGACTTTGACTTATTGATTGAACAGAAAGAATTGGGTGTTACTTGGGATGTAGATTTGTACGGCGAATTGCTCAAAATTGGAGGTGGGAAAGAAAGGTACTGTCTAATACCAATTGGTGGTGATAATCTAAACTGATTCATAGCAGAACTATGATTAGGACTTGTACTTAATAATTCAAATGGTTTTGGTAATTGTAGGATGACTGCCTACTTCAACAAGACTGGTTGGCCTGAAAATGCTCCAAAGAGTGAGGAAGAAAGAAAAGCATTCATTGCAGCACTTCACAAGCGAAAGACAGAATTGTTCATGGCCCTTATTGAGAAACAGCTTCTGCCTCTTCGTCCAGGCGTTGCAAAGTTAGTTACCATCTACTTATCATGATCATTTGATGCAAAATTTACTAGTAAATGTTTTGTGTGTTATGTTTGTCTTCCATTATATTGTTTTAAGATAGAAATTGGTGAACACGTCAAAGCAACATGACCTATTTTTTCACTAATTCTGATCAAACATTATGAAATCCTAGGGTTAATGGTATTGATAGTCAAGACTCAAGTATAACTCCTTTCAAAGAATCACCTTTTGACAACTGGTTACAATATGTGGATCCTTACAATATGTAGGTTGTTATGAGTACAATTAAGATAATGATTTGTAGGTAAGCAAATTTGTGACTTTCCATCAGTTGTTGAATTGGTGGTTTTCTTATCAACTTCACAGGCTGATTGATCAGGCACTAGCAGAAGGAGTTAAAGTTGCTGTGTGCAGTACTTCTAATGAGAAGGTGGTATGCTAAATCAGGTTCCAATACTTGAATGCTTTCATTACTAGGTTTCTGTGAGTGATGCTTACATGTATGACAACCTATTGAGTTTAGACCGAAACTATAATATCTTGTTCATGGTTAACTTTAGCTTCAGTGATCTTCTCAGATTCATAGTTATCAGCTTTGTACTTTTTCTTGTCATTTGATCATGTTTCCACTTTAGGTATCTGCAATAGTTTCTTTCTTGCTGGGACCAGAACGAGCAGAGAAAATCAAGATATTTGCAGGAGATGTGGTTCCTCGAAAGAAGCCTGATCCAGTAATCTTTCAACCCTCTACATGTTGATCTGATTCTGTTTTTGAATTATGTACCATTTAACTGCACAAAGCCACAAAATTACTGGTTTAGTTATACAGTGCCATGTTTCGAGCTACTTTAAAACAAATTAGGGCTCACATAGCTCCTGAACTATAACCATTATTCTTGACCATCTGTGTATTACATATTGACTTATATGTAGTACATACACGCCTAGAATGTACATAGCTCTCGCTAGCTAGCAAAGATACAGTGAACTGTTTTATCAAAAAAAAAAAAAAGATACAGTGAACTGAAAGTAAACGTTATTTGAAGTTGTTTTACAAGACGAGGATACACTAGTGAAGATCCTTAACTTGCCTGTTGTTAACCAGCTACGTACACCTGAATCACTCAAAAGCTCTCAAACACTGCAACAGGAAAATGAGTATGCAATGTTAGAGACTAAACTGTATTAATTCTCCTTAACAGGCCATCTATGTATTGGCGGCTAACACGCTCAGTGTCGATCCTTCAAGGTATTCCAGGAAACTATGCTTGTCTAAATTTTTGGAGTGATCACCCATTTTTTCTAGGTTTTCTACAGCTTATATGCCTATACGATAAAGGAGCTGTTAGACTTGCATTTGCACTTCAATTCTTAAAGGACAAATACCATGATCATGAATAGTGAACAATTAATTTGCCTTTTTAAACAGTTGTGTTGTGATAGAAGACAGCGGCATTGGACTTGCAGCTGCAAAAGCAGCTGGAATGAAGTGTATAGTAACCAAGAGCGGGTAAGTTATTTCACTTTGTCTTAAGCAGATATTTCTTGATCATATTCTAAACTCAATGGAATGCTACTTGACTAGGCGGAGTTATAGTCAAACTGGTCAAATTTCTAGGCCATCAAATGTGTAACAAATTTGCTTCTTCTGGTTCTAGATACACAACCAATGAAGACTTTCAGAATGCAGATGCTGTCTTTGATTTCATAGGAGATCTCCCAGAGGAGCGATTCGACTTAGAATTCTGCAGAAGCCTACTCAAGCAGTATGTGAGCTAGCTCGTATTTTTCACACTTCACAGTGACCATCTGTTCCTAGAGGCTAAATTGGACACGACCCGTCTCTCCCATTTAAGATAATAATGATTCTGGTTTCGATTCAGCTTAGATATACAAAAAAGCCAGTATGCACAGTGAAAAGATGATATTTGGTCAGAATTCATTCATTCATATGTTTGCCGTGGGCATATATACAAAGTTGTAACTGCAAGATAAGGAAAGATACAAAGAATCAAATCCTAGTACTATACAATCTCTATTTTAATTACAACAAATACAAGATATTTTCCTACACTCCCCCTCAAATTGGAGTTGGAGAGTGAATATCTTGAACTCTCAACTTGCGAATTATAGAGACGAGATCTTCCTTTCCCAATGTCTTAGTAAGAATGTCTGCCAATTGATAGGAGGAACTAACAAATCTTGTAACAAACAGACCTATCTAGAATTTTACCTCTGATGAAGTGACAGTCTGTTACACCCCGTCCCAAAAATTCTCTTTTTATGATTTATTTAAGATTATTCGAGAAAGGTAGTTAGTTTTGTCACCATCGGTAATTATTGAGAGCTTTTTAGTTGACTTTTTATCAGATTATCGAAGTTGGTTGACTTTGGGTGGGAGTCGCAGAAATTGTCGAGACGAGTCCGTAAACGTGAAGAATGCCAAAAACAGAGTTACGACAAGAAAGTTATGATTAACAGAAGTTTATCGAAAATGTAATAGTCGTAAATAGACAAGTATAAATAGGACTTTCCATTTCGAGAAATTATATCGAGGAAAGTTGTAGAGTTTATTGAGACGAGTTCGTAGCCACATCAAGTGTTTAAATCAGAGTTACGACGGAGAAATTACGGTCAACGAAAGTTTTTTACGGTTTTACGGAATTTAAATTAGTCGCAACTTGCAAGTATAATTACGACTTTCCAAAAAATGAAAGCCAAACACTTTCTATTTCAGTCAGTTTTCTTTTTTTTCTTTTCTCTCTCATCTCCCCCTCTCTCTCCCACGCGATTCTCTCCTCCTAGCCGGCGGCATTCCTTAGCCGGCCACCAAAATGGACGGCCTTGGTGTCATAATGACCACCAAGTCCTCCTCTACCTTTTCCCCAACATCTTCAACCATAATTCGAGATGTGGTGGTGGTGGGAAGGACAAAACCGAATCGGAAAACTTAGGCTTCGGGTTGATACTTTTCCGGCCAAATCGACCGGCCAAATCTATTGGGCTTTGAAGCTCTCTTCACCACGAAGCTAAGGACACCAAGAACACGTTCTAATTCGATCGGAGCAAGGACAATCGAAGGATTGAAATTTTGGGAGAATTTCTGTTTCAAAGACGATGTATTAGCAACTAATGGTAGACGTATAGAAACATTGACTGACAGGCTACGGCTTAGTGGAAATCATGACTCAGTACTGTGAGTGGACACTTTATTTTCATTGTTGTTTTGCGAGTCTTCAATTATGCATTTGTAGTTATGCATTTTTCAGTTATACAGTTATGCTTTTACGATTATGCATTTGCATTTGGAGGCACATATGATTTGGTTTTACATAGAGCATAGTACAGTTGATGCATCGATGCAGTGCTTCTTGGCTGATTTCCGACACACTCTGGGAGGGCCAGGGACCTGACCCAAGGATTTATAGAGCACCTAGGAGAGCCAAGGACTTGACCTGGGTAGTATTAGGGCTTGAGGTCGGTTGGCCCAAGTTGTAGCCTCCACATATTTTATAATACCCAGGATTACCTGGATGATCATATTTTTAGACTCGCATCATTTTACGTATATTATAGTGAAAGGCCTATTATTTATAGTTTTCAGTTTAAAGTGAAATATTATTTTCATCCACTCACTCTAACGGTTTTATTATTTTATGTGTCTTTCCCTGGGCTTTTCGGTTTAAATTGCCCAGTTTGTAGAGTTTGTTTGAAATCAAGCGCGCATGCAGATCGAGGTATGGTGGTATCTACCGTAGGATCTGAGGTAGATCCTACGAGTTAGTATTCTCATCAGTGTAGTTAGAATGTCGTACTACTCTGATGTCACAAACAGTTTATAATTGCTATTTATAGCTTTCAGTTGATATAAAAGAAAATAGTTCATTCATTTATAGCTTTTGAGTTTTGGATCCCCTGTTCAATTCTTGTGTAATTTGAGTAGACACTTGGATTAGTAGAGTCGTTAGGGTCTAATTCTGGTTTAGGCAACTAAATCGGGGTCGACTCCTTTCAAAGTCCATCTCAATATGCCCAGTTCTTTCATGAAAAATCGGATTAATAGCAATATGAAGCGTAACATTATTGTTACAATACAACAATGCAGGTGTGTGACACATTACACCCAAATATGTCAGAAGATATCGAAGCCATTTCACTTCACAACAACTGCTCACCATTGATCAATATTCTGCTTCAACGAAGGAAAGCGAAACCATCTTTTGTCTTTTTAATCTCCATGAAATCAAAGATGAACCAAGAAACATACAATATGCTGTAGTGGATCTCTAGTAACTTGACAACCAGTCCAATCTGAATCACAGTATGCACACAACCTCAAATCACTTTGAGAAGAGAAAAATAAACCTTGGCCTGACGCATTTTTGAAATAACGCACAACACGAAGTGCGGCCTCCATATGAGGCTTTCTAGGCTCATGCATGAATCTACTTAACATATGTACTGAATATGTAATGTCTGGCCTTGAGATGGTGAGATAGATCAACCTACCAACCAGTCTTCTATAACATGCAACATCCTTGAGCAAATCTTCTTTGTTGGACAATTTTAAACCACGCTCCATTGGAGTATCAACTGGAGTTGCGCCCAATAAGCTTGTAACACTGATATTTTCCAATGCATACTTTCGCTCACAAATAGAAATCTCATTCTTGGAACGAGAGACTTCTATGCCAAGAAAATATTTTAAATCTTCAAAATCTTTAATGTGAAAACGACGGCTTAGATTTTTCTTTTTAAGCTTGAAATGGCACTAGAATCATTCCCAGTAATCAATATGTCATCAACATAGATTAGTATGACAATGAAAGACTATCCCTGTTTTCGAGTAAACAATGAATAATCTGCCTTAAACCGTACATAACCTGCTGATCGAATAACATCAGAGAATTTTACAAACCAATTTCTTGAAGCTTGTTTCAAACTATACAAAGAGTTGTTAAGGCTACAAACTAGATTCTCCCCCTGTCGTTGGAGACCAAGAGGAGGTGACATGTAAATTTCTTCATCAAGGTCACCATGTAAAAACGCATTATTGACATCTAACTGATTAATTGACCAATTTTGAGTAGCAGCCAAAGCCAACAAGCAACGAACAATAATAATCTTTGCAGTGAGAGAAAAGGTGTCATGGCAATCAATACCTTCCATTTTAGTGAAACCTTTTGCAACTAATCGTACTTTGTATCTTTTGATAGTGCCATCGGCATAGTGCTTGATTTTGTAAATCCATCTACAACTAATGGGAGTCTTACCAGCCAGTAAAGGAATAAGAGTCCATGTGTTATTTTCTTGAAGACCTTGTAACTTGGAATTCATTTGCGGTTTGCCACTTATGGTGTAAAACAGCTTTAGCATAGGTCTGCGGCTCTGTGGCTTGAGTAATCTGGGCAATAAAGGAGCGATCATCAGAATTTATGAATCACAATGATCGTAATGCCAAATATCACAACAAATTGAATAACTCACATTCATACACTAACTGAACTAACTCAAATATAAAAAACTAATAGCTATAATGGAGCGAGACTCATAAAAAATCAATGAGATCTACCTCAAATACGCCCAAAACTACGAGCGAACTTCAAAGAGTCAAACTGTGATCTCCAATCCCACTCTATTATGGAGATAACAACTTTGTATTTCCTCTAAAGTTTGACTAATCATATTAACTATGCATCTATCAGTGATGAAAAAGTAATCTTAATGTTGGTGCGTAACTTGAGCCCCGAAACTCATTATCACCAGTTTCACGATTCACGTATCTTAATCTACATAACGAACATCACACCCATAACTAAGTATGAATAGCTTACACATATAATGACCACCTATAAACGTATCTATTACTGTCTAAAATGCTGAGAGATTCGTTGGTAGATAGATATAAGCTTTTGCTTACACATAAAAGTATGCCTATAATATCTGCCCACTTGAAGTGGTAAAACACTAAGGTGCTAATTTATTTAATCATACCCATTGTCGAACTGAATAATCTAAATCACTGCAACATTCCTCGCTATATTATCATAAACATTCATGATTCCTCTAACATTGAATGCCTACCCAATAATAAGTAATTCAGAGGATTAGACTGCTACAAAGTTCAAGAAATGGGACAATTCCTTGCAATATTTAATAATAAAATTTTGTATCTCATTGGAGATCTGAGTAATCCTGATAAGCTATGCATAGGTTGAGTCCCAGAATTCACTGTGACTATTTGCACAATTCAAGTGCCTCAATATGAAACAACTAATATCAAACCAAATTTGAGCACCCCTTTGTGCACAAAAATTAATTTTGCCACCATCCAATTCCAAGAAGTTTAATTGGTTCTAATAAGAGTATCTTCTTAACTCCTAGAGTTGAAACCGTGACTAACATAACTTGTCAAAAGATTTTTGATAATTAGCTTGAGCAATGGGTGCCGTGCCGGAAATGTGATTTTGGTGATATCTATTTCCTCTATCGGATGAAGACTTGGAAAGTCCTCGAAATGCTAACACGACAACCCATGAGCTACAATAATATTCTCAATACTCGATGGTGAATAATTATAGTGTGCCTCTAGTGTTCCACTACGCTTCCGCTGTGCCACATTGATATACGATCCTCCAAGCGATAGTGGTTTGCTTAGTCTAAATGATGCTAATGATGCTCCTCCACCAATCATATAAGAAATCCTGAAATTGTGCATTACCAACTGTATCCATTAACCCTTTTCTCCCTGCTCACAAGTGGGCATGCAAACACCTTCGTAGTAAGGGAATGATTTTAATTTACATCAAACGATGACTAACTCACATGACGAATATGGATAAGAGTTGAGATCTAAGGGTCATTCTTAGAAATCCACACTAAATAGGTAATCGAACATGAAGGTGGATGGACTTAAATCACTGATGTCAGATTGGTATTCTCCGATATTTAAGAAGGCAATGATACTGGTCTTATCGAATATCATGTTGTGATTAAATGAGGAACAATGAAAACGACTACTACTTTCTCGCTCCACACAATGACATCATACAAGAAATTCAAACGACTAAAATGAAGTAGCTAGTAAGCACCTGCAACAGTATTGTGGCTGGCTGAAGTCATGGTGAAGAACAATACCAATGTGAAGTTCCGAGATGGTGACACAATCTACGATAAAAGACAAAGAATTCTTAATGACGATTTGACTAAGATAGTATATAGTTATTTCAAATTCCTGATGTCAATCAGATCCCGAAACATTACAGAACTCGACGACAATGCTCCATGGAAAGAAATCTATTCAATTCTATCTAACTAGTACTCGCATGCACCAAACCCAAACAAAAACCGACTCAAGAGAAGAAAGCTTCAAAACGATATCTGGTACACCGATAACGATTGACTGGAAAGATGACGACATGTCGGATAGTTGGGTCGGGTCAAGTCAGAGAGTAAAAATGGGGCTTGATACAACATACCCTCGACAATACACATTATTCCAAAATATTAGAGGATCAAATTGACCTTGCAAAAGTATAGATATCAGGGGCAACCTGAAACCAAATCATTTCCCAAGGAATCCTGACTTTCCTAAATTTCCATCACAAAACTCACGTCTACATCAATACTCATGCCCATGACTCAAAACAACAAAACCAATTCCCGATAGTTGATTGAACAAAAAGAGTACTAAGAACAAGGTTATTGATACTCAAATAACTGAGGGAAAAAGGTTATGTAACTACAAAATGATGGATGGTTCCACCTAGAGCCTTTAACATGAAAATAGCAAGCTCCCTTAACTTGCCAAGTTTTTTTTTTTTTTTACATTGAAAGAGACTTATAAGTAACTTGAATAAACCTTAAACAATGAGAAGTCTACAAACTGAAATGAATGAGAATACTCAACTTCCGCACTCCAACAAGAATTAAGATGATGCGTATGACAAGCTAAAGGTTTTCGAAGGAGACTTGTGAAACATCGTGTGAAAGGCTAGGGGTCGACGTACTTAACTGCTCTGACTCGCTCAACAACATCCTCGTCAATGATCCTCACTGCGAGCATCCTCATGTATTTGTCTTATGTCCGAATCAATGTTAGGGAGTGATAAATAATTAAACAAACTACTGACACTAAATTCTCTTAGTGCCCTCACCATAGACCCAACAAGAAGTGCGCAATAATTCCCAGGTTGTAGTCGTAAAACTAAGAAGCAATGTAGATGATCACTATCTTCTTGTTTTCTACAAACGCATCGAAGAAGAAATCTGACGCCTAAATGAAGACGCGTAGTATGCAACCATGGTGGTGAAGTATCCAACTGATATCATCACAAAAAGGACACAAACATGAGGTGGGATGTGGAAACAAAAAGTTCACGATAATGCTTACTCAACAAGAAGAAGCGGTTCTAATAGACTAATACTTGACTCCACGTTCTGCATGCGATCCAATTGTTGACATCTGTCTCCTCATTGAACTTACGTTCTTTAGAACTCGATTATCTGTAATCATTTCACCATGTTCAGCTTATCGTGGGGTAGCGCATAAGAACTTTCATAAGTCTTATATGTGAAAACGAAAAACTCAAGATCTAATCTGCTAGGCTAACCTCTTCCTCTAGAGGTCAAAAAGATAACTCGCTGTCAAGACTATTGACTAACTTGTGCAGGTGCTGAAGTCGACGAACACGTCCATGAGGCATGACATAAGAGATTCAGAGTGAATCCTGCGGGACTCGTATTCAGATGACTTGCAACGAAGGATCGCTACAAATGACCCTAATACGAGTAACTCGAAACCTACACTAAGAATCTTAACCATGAAAACGGAAGCGACAGACTGTCATGCCTCGTACCCTGGATGGTCACGACTTTAGCTGACTAATCAGCAAGCTGGGATATTGAAAATGAAAGGCCCAACGAAACACAGAAAAACGTTAGAGTGAATGGATGAAAATAATTGAACTAGGAACTGAAATATAACTGTGCTCCCACTTTCATATATAATAAATACTAAGTGAGACAAAAAGACAAAAAGTATATAAGGATACGTCGAGAGGGACTTCTGGCCCTTCTCAAGTATCGTGTAGAAGTGGAGGCAATGACTAAAGTCCTCAAACCTCTAGCCACCTAAATTCATTCGGTGACTCCTAACATAAAGATGACGTAAATGCCAGGGGGTAAGTGTTGATACTTCTCTGGAGCCACTTGGAGATCAGTCGAGTAACCAATGCATTAATGCAATACTGAATGTATGTACATATCTAGCCTCCAAAATTGAAACTGAAACTATAACTGAAAACTGAGCTAAGTATAAATAATGAAAAGACTCGCTATAACAACTGTGAAAAAATAAAAGTGTCCGCTCACAGTATTGTGTCGTGATTTCTATCAAGCCAAAGGCTGTCTGCCCGCGTTTCTATTCGTCTGTCACTGACTGCTAACACATTGTCCTAAAGTAATGATTATTATTTAATAACTAATCATCGAAAATTATTATGAATAGCTAAGCTCGTATACCAACGAGCATTATCGTCAAGAACGTCAAATTCTAAATTCTAAATTCTAATTCTTGAATCCTTTTTAAAGTCACAACATAATCCTCAAACTTTATGCGATTCAAGGTCAAATCGACTTTCAACTAAGTCGTTCAATATTAAAAAAAATGTTTAATGATCACTGATTAATTCTAAATCCACATCAAACTCGCAGCGTCGAAACGAATCCAACGATATAAAGCTTGACACAATTCCTTTTTTTTTGGCCAGACGCGCTGCCACAAACTGTGGCAAAGATTTATCCATCGAAATGAAGCTCTCAACAAGCCCAACAATAAACTTCAAAGGACATAGACCTAATTCTGGCACTTTTGGCTAGAATCGGCCCCGAAAGCACTCTACCGAAAAATGTTTTCGACGAGATATCTCTGTCGTCAAGCCACGGTGTGACTTGAGGCTGGAATCAAATAACCTATGAGTATGAAGGGAGGAAAACCCCTATAACCTCGATGGCCTAGAACACCAACAACCGTTGCCCATGGCTGAGGCCGAACGCACAAATCGGAATTGATTTCATTTCGGCGAGTAACACCTGCAACAAAATGATTCAAGACAACAACACATAGAGGAGAGAGAGAGAGAGGAACTGAACCATACCAATTTTGACGACTAACTCGTCGGAAAACACCTCGGCCCAAAACCTAGGTTTTGGCCGAACTTCAATTCCAAATTTTGGCCAACTCCATCCAAATCGATGTTGGGGACCTTGGGAGAAAAGATGGGTGCCCCAAGTCAATCATTTCCATACCAAGATTTTTGGGTTTGGTGGTTGGACGGCAGCAACATACCAAAGTCGAGCTCGACGACAATTCTGGATCGCTTAACGCCGGTCAACGCGGGTTGGCCCAAAATGGAAAAAATTTGACTTTCTATTTTCAGAATTCCTTATTTGTATGCGTGAGTTATAACTAACTGATTTCGTAGGCAGCAAGAAGTAGTCTCTTGATCTCCGTGAGATGCCCCTTGTGGCGAGAAACGAAGAATACGATCACCAGGAAGCATGCCAACTCCGAAACCCTTATCAATCAGAGGAGAAAGGGAGGCACCAAGTCGGGCTAGTTTTGGGAAGAGTGAAGCCTCAGGGTTTCGACAGATCACAAAGTTCAAGTCCGTAAACTCGACAATACACTCACATTTTTTCAAATAATTCTACAATGCCAGGAACAATCCATGAACAGGAAAAGGAATAGTGATTTGGGTTCAACTTTTTATATTGGAAATTATATGGATCTAATATTGAATCCATATATCTGGAAAAGGAATAGTGATGTAAGTTCTATGTTCTTGATGAAACCTTAGCCAATAAACCATATCAATCAATGTGCTAGAACCTCTCTATGATCAATTAAGGACCCATTATCCTCCATATTCAGTTTGGTACCAATTCAACATACTTTGAAAGGAAAAAAAGAAAGTAAACCCCAATATTGATAAGCTTCGATCAATAGTAAAACTAATTTGTTTCAATTCTTGATCTGATCGTTGGTGACCAAATTTCATGGAACAAAGAACTCGAAATTAATGTCACAGAAGGTTTGTATGCTATCCCTATGTCACATTTGGATAATTGGTGTACAAATGAAGCACACTTTCAAAGGAAATCCAGGAGTGTTTACTAACTAATATCTTAAATTAGTGTTTTTCTAGAACCCATTTATTTTCTGGGAGGCTTAGATTTTATTGTATATCAAAGCATGCATCAACTTTTGATTTGGCATGAGATATGTGAAGTGGTGGATCAAAATCTTCACAGCTATATGAATTTCTTTGCTATAACCCAGTTGCAATTGTTATAGGATAACTGGGTTGTTTTACTTCTGTTTTCTTGCCTGGAGTTTACTTCTTGATAAAGTTAAAGGTTTTACTATCCTATGTTTAAGTCAAGAACTCAAACACTGGAAGATTTAGTTTAAGATTTTGTGTTTGATTCTGCTAATTTTGAGTTTGGTAGATTTTAAGTTTGCTTTTACTGATTCTGGCTTTCAGTTTTGAAGGAAATTGAAGTGGATTCAACGACAAGGAGGTTAAATGTATGCATTTTTTGACGATTTATGTACAACAGTTTGTGTACTATTCCTTATCCTTGTTTAAAACCCTAAACGTTGATTGATTTAGTTTATTGGCACAATTGTTGTTCTTTGTTTGTTGAAAGATTTTATTAGAGGCAAAAGGGGTACCATAAATCTCATTCACTAGTCTACTAGAATTTTACATTTATTTTCAGGTTGTTTAGTTGTAATGCAAGGTTTGTTTTAAAAGAAACAAAAACAAAAAGAAGACCAAGTGTGTGCTCTAACCACAATTTTTTTTTTGTAAGTCTCTATATAGACTGTTATATGTAATTTATCAGTAGGAGTAATCACTACGAAAAATGTTGAAAGTGTAGTTATATGGTATTTATGGAATCTACACTTTATCCCATTTGTCATTGATATATTTGACTAATCCTCTGTTATCTTGAGGCCACATTGAAAGACTTCTGAAACTAGCTACTACGGTTTTTAGGGTTGAGGATTTGTTTCGGGAATTTAAATTGTATACGAACATGAGTTTGAGATTTTTAAATTGGGTAATAACAAGGAATAAAGTCGAGTCTTCAAATTGGGGTTCCAGATTGGTACCTTTTAATTTGGGTTAATTAATTTAAGTTTTTTGTTTACAACGGTAAGACACAACATGGATACTGTTCAAATGAATAGTATGACCAATGCTCTCACGTTTCGGATGTGCAAGCTCCTGTTCTTGATAAGGTAGGTGGGGGGGGGGGGGTTAGGCCATGATCACTCTTATCTCCCATCATCTCTATCGATCGCTAATTTCTCTCTCCCAGATATCTGCTCCCATTTCCACCGATCACTCTCAAATTCCCTCCGCTAATCACTCTCAACCTCCACGAATCCAGCCTCCATGAACATCACCATTGGGCAAAGCCAGCATCTGCATTAGTTTTGTCTTTATCTCTCCTCTGATCGATTTCAAATGTGTGCTACCAGATATGGCTTGATTTGATGTTTGATGATTCAATCATGGGTTTTGGGTTTCTCGCTGTGTTCGTTACAATTCGCTTCTGATAGATCGACTAGGCTCATTTTAGTGGTTGAACACATAACTATTAGATGACCTCTCTATATTGCCATATTTTTGGGCTTCATGTGAATTTTTAATTTTTTATTGGCTTATTGTATAGGAAACTGCATAAGACAATAGTCATTAAATTTTTGAAGATTTGTTATACAATAGTCATCAAACCTTTGGTGGTTAAACACATAACTAGCTGTATAGATTTATGGTGTATAATAGTGCTTATGAAGAGTTCTCTCTTTGCAATATTACGAAGTTCAACGAAATGGTTCTCTCGAGTCCACTTGAGATAGAGTTGGTATCGCACTCAAACAAAGGTAAAGTAATGTTGTTTTGGATATTTTGTATGGCTATATAAAAACAGTTCAACATCTTTTCTGCTCTATTGGGTGTTCTTCCGTTTTTTGAATTTTTTTTATCTAATGTTGTATATGATTTAGTTTACTGGATGTAGTACTGTACATGTGGATTTGCGAAAATGGTGCATTATATGATGGAAAAAATAGAATAATGAAAAGAGTGTTTCGATGATAGTATATTCATTTTTTCTCTTAGACTAATATGAACGTTTTTTTGCATCATCATCGCTATTCAAAGAATATATATTTTCTTAAGCTAGCTTTTGTAATCCTTAGAGTTTAGAGTTTTTTTCTTTCCTTTTTTCTATCTTTGTTAAGTTTATTCGTTGCAGTAAAAGCTTACTTTAGGTTTGCCTATTTTTGTGAAATGTATGTTTTCGTTTTAGCCTATAATCAGTGTTTGCATCTTTTACTTTTGGTTTTTAAACTGATTCATTTGATGACCCTTGGTTGTGGATTTGCTTAAAAAATATGCTTTATATGGGGTTATTCGATGAAGTACTGTAGCACAATAGCACTACTATTTTTCTCATCAGCCACTTACTGTTTGATTTCAAGTCACAACATGTGAGTAAAACACAAGAGTGCTCATGGGTTTCTCTTCTCTTTTTATGCTCCAAGTTTGTTCAATCGTCGTGCTTTCTCTAGCCAACGTTAATGCTCTCTTATAATAAAGTTAAAAGCAGTTTCAAAGCCTAGATTGTTATGCATTTGTTCTGTTATTCTTTTCAGGCTAATGCATTAGTCTGTTATTCTTTTCACTCTAAAATGTGAGGGTTTAGGTATATGTATATATTTCTTTTGCATAATAGTGAACTTCATTGCATTTCATCTGTTATTGACATCATATTATTGGCTTTCACTGCAGTCTGCTAATTTTAAAAGTCGAAATGTCTTCAAATTTCACGAACTGCTGAAGTTTCCAATTGATGTCTGCAAAGGATTGGAGTCTTTGCATTATAATGATATAATCCACATGGATATGAAGACAAGCAAATCTGCTGATGGACTTCGACAATGAAGACAAGCAAATCTGCTGTTTGGCATCTTCATTTTCATAGCCATTGGTTTCTTTTGAATTTCATGGAGAGATTATTCTGCTCAAAGACTTTCCATGGCTAGGAAATACAAATCCAATTGTATGATATAAAGTCTGGGCCTAAACTAAAGTACAATTATGTTTTCCAGACCCTCAATAGTGTTAAGATGATGATTTATTTATTTTGCTTAGTCATCTGAAAGTATATTAGTAGTATGAATACATGTGCATTTTTTTTCCAAGAGAGTGGGAAGTTTTCCAAGTAATTTTGTGTTTTTTTTGTATGAATTTTGTTGATAGAAAAATATACACCATGCACAAAAGAAGAAGAAGCATATATTGGTGTCAAGGGTTGGGGTGATAGAGTGTAGTTGTTTTACTCATAAGAACTTGGAATTTTGAATCTTTGATTTAGGATGGTGATTAAAAATCGAAGTTTGAATTAATTCATTTGTCTTATTTTTTAAACAATCAAGTATTTGTGAATGTGTTTATTTCTAACTATTTTCTCTCTTAAAGCATGAATTAAACAAGAAGGAAGTTAAACTGAGCTATTGGAATAAATCATGACAAATACATCTTTAGATAGTGAGTGACTTCAGGTTACTTTAGTATTTAGAATTCATCAGACTCCGCGAATGAAAATCAGGTATTCCATGAATTGTCTTCAATCTACTGATCAGGTGTTATTTTTGTTTCAACTTATTGCTTCACAAATTCGTAGGTAAGAGTGGTAAGTTCTCAAACTTTATCTTCAGATGAGTTATAACATAGGTTTCTCTTGCAGTACATATTTGTTTAGATTAATATTTCTATATGTCGATCATTAGGCGGTTTGGTTTACATAATCTTGGGATAAATGACTAGAATACAGCCTTCTAGATAAGATAATTACAACCAACTTTGATTACCTAGAGATTGAATTGCAGAGCAATCAAAATGATTATATCACCAATATAACAGATGTGGGTTTTCCTGTTCCTACTTGAACAATATGACCAGTGCTCTCATATGTGAAGTGAAGCATGCGAGCGTCTAAACCTTCTTATCGTCTTTGTCTCTAGCAATCTCAATTGACCTCCTCTTCTTCATTTGTCAAGCTTTTTGTCCCTTTCACAACTAGCTCGCTCTCTCTCTCTCTCTCTCTCTCTCTCTCTCTCTCTCTCTCTCTCTCTCTCTATGGCGTTGGATCGACGAGAGTCAAGCTCTCATCTTCTCTCTCTACGCTTCTCCTATTGCACTCTTGCAATCTGATCTTAATCAATCTCTCTGGCAATCAATCACTTTTCTTTGATCTTTGATTCGTCTCTTAATCTCCAATCTCCGATGCCGCCGGTCCTTCGACATCGTAATAATCAACGCCTTCTCTGGGTTCTTCGAAGTCGTGCCTGAAATTCGGATCGTAATCATCAGCGATGAAGTGGTGCTGGTATGATTTCAATCTCATCTCTGGGTTCTTTTTCTCTCTCCTACTCTCTCTTTTTCTTATTTTGATATTGTAAACTTAGAAGATTTAAGTTTGTCCGATCTCTGATCTCGCTTGATTTGGTATGTATATGGAGCATCTTTTGTACGGGTCCCTATTGTTGCATTATCATAAGCTAATGGGCGTATCATTTTAAGTGAATAAGCTATTGTAATCATAATAGTTGCGGTATCTATTGTTTATAATGAAACTGGTCATAATCATAATAGATACGGTCTCTATTCTTAGTACAACATATTGTTGATTGTTGTGATACATCTCTATTGTTTCTTTGTGCACAAAAGTGAAGAAACCATATACAAATGTTAATCAAAACAATAATAAAACAATATATGGGGCGAAATCCACAAATCCAACTTGCAAAATCTGGAAACTAATCATATATTTTTTTTATAGGTTTTGTGAATAATAGATCCACAAATCCAGGGAATCTCGCTCAATCTGGCGTCGAAAAGTTTGTCCGATTTGTTCTGTGGATCTCCGAATCCTTCTTTTGATTTCTGTTGTTCTTTGTTGTTTGTCAGAGTTCTTCATTTTATAGTAGATGTGTGTTTCCAATTCTTTTGTTTGATTTGTTTAATTTTGTTAACCAATTGTTTAATTGGCAAGATAGAAAACCATATCGTGAACCAGCAGGGTGAGTAGTTGTTTAATATTGTTCTTTGTTAGTTGGCTTAAGGAGATTTTATTTTTGTTTTCTTAGTCTATATTTTGGCTACATCTCTCCTAATCCTCTTCAGTTAACATCTAACATTTTCTTTGCAGGCATCGAGTTTATATTTGCTTACGGTGGTTCCTTTGTTTATTGTGCCAGTGTTTGTGGTGGTGGTGGTTTATGTAAGGACCTATAATTTTTTTTGTTTATTTTTGTGTGTGCTTATTGAGTAATTCAACTATTCACAAATTGAGAACTAAGCTCTCTGGCTCTACCATTTTTTTTCCTTGAAAATTCATCACCACTTATAGACTTAACATATTGTACAAAGCATAACCACTTGAGAAATATACTTTCTTAGTTTCTCAAAGCTATCTCCTTTTCTCATTCTCGCCTTTCTTTTCTCTAAGTTTTGATCACTCAAATAGATTGTAGCTTGATTGGGTATTGATGAAGTATGGGTATTGCTTATTGGATATTGATGAAGTATGTGTAATACTTGATTGGGTATGTATCAATGTTGAGTTCACAGTTGAAATCAATCCCTATTTTGTTTCAAATTGAATGATAAAGATTAAATTTTGATTCTTTGGGATTATTGCATGAATAAATGTCTTTATGAGTTTGTTGAAAAGAGAAAGCCCAGCTTTTAGGAAGTGTAGTTGGGTGATATAACTTCTTTCAAGGGTTTCTATTAGATGAGTTGATAGGCAAGTAGTTGAAATGGTAATAATGATGTGAATATGGGTGTTTGCTTTATATTTTAAAAAAAAACTGAAACTTTGATTGTTTCACGACACAATCGTTCTTCCATCCTTCTACTGGTTTGAAATCGTTCCATTTGTTCTGCATGTTCGTTCTTCTATTTGTTCTTTCCTTCTTTGTTGGCTCTCGATTGTTTTAGGTCTATGAAGATGTTTTTTATTTTCTTATTTTTTTTGGTTCAGGTATATTGGTGTTCGAATTTGTTTATAATTCGTGAATCCTTTATCTTTTTGGGCTATTCTGATTGTATCTTGATCGTTGAGCTTGACAAGGAACCTCGACTATTAGGTATTGTTCTTTTCCATTGGTGTCCCTTTTGTTCGTTTATGATCTGTATCTTTTTTTTTAATTTCTAACATGTTGCTTTGTTTCTCCTCCCATTCTTCTTTCTTTGTTTGCTCTCTCTCTGCCGACGTTTGTTGTTAACTTATCTGGCTCAGGTTCTTCTACCTCTTCTGCTTCAACCTAAGATAGAAAGTGCTACAAATAAATTTATGATTCATTGCTTTATTGATTTTTTAAATTGCTTGATTGATTGTGAATATGCTTCTGAATAATCTTTTTATTATAATTGATTTGGGTCAGACATCTATGTGATTGTGTTTTTAGATGTTTAATTTTCTATGTTATCGAGTATTGTGAATATGGTTTTGATTCAACTTTTTATTGTAATTGATTGGGTTAGCCATATATGGGATTGTATTTTTAGAGGTTTGATTTTCTATGTTATCGGATATATGGTCCTTTCGTATATGTAATCCAGAACCATTTTTTTGTTCTATTGGGTACTTTTCTTACCCTTTAGCTCAACGATTATTAGGTCCCTTTTGAAATATGATTAAAGTGGTATTGGTGTAGCTCATCGGGGTGAGGGGAATGTAGTTTTGGATGTTTTATGTTTGATTTAAGTTGAACTGTCTTTTTTGGTTGGTGCTGAAAGTTTGTGTTAATGGTTTGAATTATGTCATATATTTGTTGTGTTCCAAAAAAGAACTTACTGGTTTGTATTTTTATCTAATGGCAGAAAATGATCGTCTTGCTGTATTTTGAAATTCTTCGTTGTTGATTGCAATTGATTGCAATTTTATTTTATGAAATCACTTATTAAATCTTTCCTTATCTTTGCTTTCAGCTCCAACTTTCTTGATTGTGTCTGGCTTTCGTTCCCTAGTTTGTTTTCAGGTATAGTTATCCTTATCTTTGGTGACGAGAACCTTTGTTGAGCTCCTATGTTGATGCCTCTTCAATTTGATTTCAATGTAGTCCATGGCTGTTAATTTTTCGGGTGGGTTAATTGAAGTTCTAAATACTGTCAAAGTCTTTTGCAGGGTGTGTACGTTGTATGAAAAAAATACATGTGTGCTTTGTTGTATTGTTGTTTGTCTTGCAATTATTGTGTTTACTTTCACGTTCTCATCAGTATTCGGGTATGTGTGGTGTGTGATTGTGTGCTTCATTATTCAAATATGTTATTAATAGTGAGGTTATCGTCTTTTGCTATTACTTTTATAATTAATTATTAAAATTTGTTTTGTTTTTGTTTTCAGCCATGGGGCGAAAGAAAAATATAGACTCTAGAAGTAAAGAAACATCAATGTGCCTTGACACAGCAACAACAATATCTGGTAGTTTCTTGCATACTATGTTCGTTTTAGTTTGTTAGCATATGTGTTTGTTTGCAACAATATCTGGTGTACTGAAAATATTTTGCAGGAATTCACCAAGACGGGAGGTCTTTAACCAAAAGACGACACTTCTTTGAAGCTTTTCTTGATGAATCCTTTATAGAGACAACAATACACAACAGTGACAACGATGCTGATCTCCATGAAACTATTGCAGGTATTGTAATAATGTCTAAGTTCTTCATTTCAATTTTAAGATGCCCGGACTTGATATTATTTTGTTCGTCATATAGAAATTTTGTTTATATGATCTTCATAAAGTTATCTCACATGATAGGGTTACACCAAGAGGAACTTTCTTTTACTGAAAGACCATACTTGTTTCAATCTATTTCTCAAGAATGTTCGTCCTCCCATGAGTCAAAGACACGAGCACGGGACAACAACGATGATGAAGCACATGAGAATAGCGATGATGAAGATGTTGATAAAGTTGTATCAGATATTGGAGCACATTGTACTTCCTGTATCCTTACATTTTTCCTTTAAAGTATAATCGAGTTAAATTTTTATTTTCAATGTCCTTAAATTTTTTTCCTGTATCCTCATCATTAGAATGTTGAGTTAAATTAATCACTTTACCTTGAGGGAAATTAGGCATGGCACCATATAATTACTGAACCCTACTAACACAGAACAATATAAGCTATTCCAATAAAAAAATTGATCTTAAGGATTTTCTTAAATACATGTAGTAGAAAAGCTTAGGAAGATACAAAAAGAGCTGTCGATGCTTATGATAGTGTTAATACCATTGCTTTTGTTAATACACATTATATGTTGGAACTACAGTAGACTTCATAAATATTAGACCGTCAAAGTAAAATAACAATAATATTTTACTGATAAACTGGCAAAGTTATGGATGATATACATAGTACAGTCACAGTGATAATATGGAGTTAGATGATAGAAGTACTCATGTTTTTGTTGTTAGTTACTGATTCGTTTAGTCGAATTTTTGTTCCATTCTTTGAATGAATCTAAAATTGTACAAAATAGTTTTTCGCTGATAAATAAGTTCTTTGTTTGAGCTATATACTTTTGGCTGCACAAACTACTCCATTTGATATAGGTTTATCAAATTGATAAGGTATAATCATTCGGTCATTTATATGAATCAATCTAAGTATAGTTCTATCTGTAAATTACAGGTGTTCGTGCAAGAATTTTCGGACAGGCATCGTATCAACGAAGACGTGCAGGTAATGACAAAATTCAATATCAATTATTCATTACTAAAAATTCATTATCAATCATCATCAGTCATTAATTATCTAACTTATATCTTTATGATTGTGATTGCAGGTGTCATTGTTGATTATAATAACTCCGGTGATGACACTCATGAATGTAATCACTGTACTGCCATTTTTGGGTCAGATGAAGATTTGAAAAAAAAAATAACCAATTGATATATACTCATTGTTGTGAAAAAGGCCGAGTACAACTTCCGATGTCATTTCCAACTCTGATTTTTCTTGATGAATTGTTAAATCAAGATAATGGTAGAAAAAATTGTATTATTTCTGGATAATATTAGAGTTTATAATTTCATGTTTGCTTTTACTTCTATGGGAGCTAAAATTGAGCATCACATAAACAATGGAAGAGCTTCTAATGTGTTTAAAATATGTAAACATTTGATGGGTTCAGTTTTACCTTCAGAAGGAGAATCTCCTAAATATGCTCAGTTATATGTATACGACACTCAAAATGAGATTTCAAATCAAATGACTGCTATTGATTCAAATAATGCAAACAAGATTGATGCTAATATTGTTAAAGGATTGGTGAAATTATTAGATCAATTTAATGAATTAACCAAATAGTATCGATCTGTAAAATATGATTTTGAGAATCATTCATTGCCCAATTTTGATGTGACTATACTTGATCGTCAAAAAAATGATTGCAAACAATATGAATTACCTTCTGCTTCTAAAATTGGTGGACTGATTGTGGGTGACATAGGTGAATTTAATTCTAATAGAGATATAATTATTCCATCAAACGAAGGACCACTAAAGCGAATCTCTAAAATTCATCCAAAATTAATGTCATTACAGTATTCGCTTCTTTTTCCATATGGAGATGATGAATTTTAAATTAATATGAAATTAAAACCAATAGTAACGATAAAGATAGAAAATTAACAATGAATAAATTTGTGTGCTATTAAATTCATGATAGGGCAAACCAATCCAGTACTTTGTTAAAGGGTGCAAGATTATTTCAACAATATTTAGTCGATACATATGCAACTGCTAAAGAAAATCGTTTAGAATATATAAGATATCACCAACCAGAACTAAGATTCTGAAATATAGAATAATATATCTACATTTATTTCTGATGGAATTGTCCAAGGTTCTGATGTTGGAAAAAGAGTTTTTCTTCCTGGTTCTCACACATGCAGTCTAAGAGATATGATAGATAATTACCAAGATGCAATGGCAATTTGTAGAGAATATGGTAATCCCGATTTGTTCATTACTTTCACGTACAATGTGAAATTGCCAAAAATTTTGAGATATTTCAAAAAAAAACCAGGCTACAAACCAAAAGATCGTTCTGATATTGTCTGTCGAATCTTTAAAATAAAAGTTGATGATATGATTTCTTATATTAAAAATGGAGAACCCTTTAGAAAAGTACATGCTCATGTATATATTATTGAATTCAAAAGCGAGGGTTACCCCATGCTCATTTATTATTTTGGCTTAAAGATAAATACAAATGTTATACAGCAAATGATGTAGATTATATAATTTCAGTAGAATTATCTGACAAAAATTTTAATCCTGAATTGTTTGAAATAGTTAGTCAGTTTATGATTCATGGTCCTTGCGGTCAACTTAGTCCATCTTCTCCATGTATGTGAGACAAATTATGCACAAAATATTTTTCAAAACAATTTATTCCTAACATAATTTTTCAAGCAATCAAATCTCCCTAATATAGACGCCGTGATGATAATTTACGTTTTGTAGATAAAAAGGGAGTTTATGTTGGTAATAATCATGTTGTTCCGTACAATACTAATTTGTTGTTGAGGTATAATGCTCATATAAATATTGGATCATGTTCTCAGTCTATATTAATAAAATATTTATTTTAAGTACATAAATAAAGGACCCGATAGAGCTCGCATATTGGTTCATGATAATTAAATGATGAAATTCAAATTATCTCAACTGTAGATATTTAACTCCTCATGAGTTCGTATGGCGTTTATTTGAATTTTTCATTCATTCTAGATTTCCTGCAGTTCAATATTTAAAGATTCATTTACCGAATGAACAAACTATTTGTTTTCATTAGGCTAATTCTCTTGAAAATGTGTTACAAAATCCTAGTATAGAAACTACAATGCTAACTGCTTGGTTTACAGCAAACAAGACTTATAAGAAGGCAAAGAAATTAACATATACTCAATTTCTTACTAAATATGTGTGGAATAATACTAAAAAATTATAGACCCGAAGGAAACAATATCGCATTCTCGGTAGAATTGCACATGTACCGCCAAATGCGGGTGAATTATACTATCTTAGAATGTTTTTGAATGTTCAAAAAGGATGTATCAGTTTTATGGCAATAAGAACGGCCAATGGGACAGTATACTCTGCTTATCAAGAAGCATGTCGAGCTTTGAGATTACTAGGTGATGATAAAGAATGGCTCGAAGCATTGCTGGAATCTACTTTTATTGTCACTTCTCCTCAAATTCGTTATTTATTTTTATGATTATTCTATTTTGTAATGACTCGGATCCTCGAGCTTTGTTTGATGCATATTGGATTAAGATGTCTGATAACATATCACACAAAATTAAATTAAATTTTAATATGTCAAATCTTACCACACCTGATGGCGAATTAAAGAATGTTGTTCTACATGAACTTGAAAAATTGTTTAACATGTCGTCCAATAGTTTAAAAAACCATCAATTACCAATGCTAAAGACACAACAAGTACATCAACTTGACAATAAGCTTATCAAAGAAAAACTAGATTTTGATTGTGAAGTGCTGAAACAAAAACATTCTAACCTAATGACTAAACTAAATAGCTCTAAAAAAATAATATGCAATAAGGTGATTAAAGCCATGGAACAAAAGAACCCAAGATCATTCTTTGTTTATGGTAGTGGAGGTACAGGAAATTTTTTTTTATAAAATGC
This sequence comes from Geum urbanum, assembly GCA_946800695.1. Lineage (NCBI taxonomy): Eukaryota > Viridiplantae > Streptophyta > Magnoliopsida > Rosales > Rosaceae > Geum > Geum urbanum. Next base: position 40,301,305 of record OX327013.1, on the reverse strand, counting down.
TATAATTTCTAGATTGGGATCTGAAGGCAAAAAAAATTTGGCCGTTACTTCATAAGGCATTGCTTCATTAGTACTTGCGATAGGTAGAACAACTCATTCAAGTTTCAGAATAAAATTGATTATAGATAAAGATTCAAATTGTAATATAGATAAACAAACAAATCTTTCTAATTTAATTAAAAATGCTGAATTAATCGTTTGGCATGAAGCTCCTATGTGTAATAAATTGTGTATTGAATCAGTAGACAGAACACTGCGTGATATTTTGTCCAAAAAAGAAGAACCGTTTGGAGGAAAGACAATTGCATTCGATGGAGATTTTAGACAAACATTACCGGTCATACAAGGTTGTAGTAAAGAACAAATCATTCAAGCATCGTTAAATAATTCATATTTGTGGCCTAACATTGCATTATTTCATCTAACTAAAAATATGAGATTGTCAACGATTGGTCTAAGCAGCATAGAAAAAAAATGAAATTAAAGATTTTGCTAAATGGATCCTACAAATAGGAGAAGGTCAATTAGAATCGAAATTCCCTATAGATGATCCTAATGTAAGCTGGATTGATATACCAGAAGAATTACTTACTGATCCTACAGTTCATCCTATAAAATCAATTTTTCAAGCAACCTATCCTAATTTTTTAAGCAAATATAATGATACAAATTATTTAATAGAACGTGCTATAGTGACTCCAAAAAATGTAATTGTTCATAAAATAAATAATTATGCAATTAAATTATTACCTGGCGATAACAAATCCTATTTTAGTTCAGATTCAATTTCATACAATTCAGGTAATAGCAACAATATCAATGTTTTATATCCCATGGAATTTTGAACAACCTTGAATTTAGTGGATTGCCTACGCATGAACTTATATTGAAAATTGGCATGCCTATTATGTTATTAAGAAATTTAGATCAGATACGTAATTTGTGTAACGACATGAGATTGATTGTGATAAAGTGGTTTGAAAGACTAATTGAGGCAAAAATAATTACTGGAAACAACATGAGAGAAAAAGTTCATATTCCAAGGATAGTATTACATGCAACGGAAACTAAATGACATTTTACGTTTAAAAAATGTCAATTTTCTGTCAAACCATGTTATTCAATGACGATAAACAAGAGTCAAGGCCTGTCATTAAACTAAGTAGGAATACATTTGTTAGAACCAATTTTTACTCATGGACAATTATATGTAGTGTTATCTAGAGTTGCGTTAAAGAAAGGTCTTAAAGTTTTTATAAATAACGGTGACAACATTCCTAATAATTGTACGAAAAATATTGTCTATAAAGATGCGTTACAAGATATATAATACTTTGTTTTTTTAAGGAATATATAATACTTTTTTTTGAGATAGAATATATAGATTTCACTCCTATTTTCTCCTATTTTAACTTTCTCTACCTTTTCACTCCACCGCAGTTTCCTAACTCAATCATCTCTCTCTCTCTCTCTCTCTCTCTCTCTCTCTCTCTCTCTCTCTCTCTCTCTCTCTCTCTCTCTCTCTCTCTCTCTCTCTCTCTCTCTCTCTCTCTCTCTCTCTCGGTCGAGATGTATGTTGCCTCTACTTTGTCAGACTCTGCTCTCCCTATCTGGGTAAGATTCGTTCTTCCCCAAATTCAGTTTCTTGATAAACCTTTCTCAGAGCTAATCATTTCGGCCAGTTAATTATGAAAGATCATGAATTTCTACATATATGGAGTCACTCCATTTGCTCCATTGAAAGGGTTACTCATTCAAGGTCATATCTTCATCAGCTTCTTCCTAACTGTAAGATATGATCCCCTTTACTTTATGACATCCGTTCAATATTTAGTATAACACATACGCCCATTTAATATTTGATATGTTAAATTTTAGATCATGTGTAAATTTTATGATTGTAGATTTGAAACATGTCTAAGAAAGTTCCATCGTTTCAAACTGGTGGAGCTTTATGATTTACTAATCTCACAACTTCAGATAGCATGCTCATCCTTCCAATTCTAACATCAATGACATTCTGGATTACAGTTGAGGTAGGTTTTAAAAGTTTTAATTAATTTTTTTATGCAATTTTGGCATTTGATTCCCCTTTGTAGGGTGCAATGTGTATACAATTCTCTTAGTATTTTTCTTTTAGTTATGAAAGATCATGAATTTCTGCACATATATATGGAGTCACTCCATTTGTTCCATTAAAAGGGTTACTCATTCAAGGTCCTATCTTCATCAGCTTTTTCCTAGATGTAAGATATGATCCCCTTTACTTTATAGTATCCTTTCAATATTTAGTACAACACATTCATCCATTTAATATTTAATATTTAATAAATTTTAGATCCTGTGTAAATTTTATGATTGTAGATTAGAAACATGTCTAAGAAAGTTCTATTGTTTCAAAATGGTGAAGCTTTATGGTTTACTGATCTCACAACTCCAGACTCATCCTTCCAATTTTGACAGCAATGACATTTTGGATCATAGTTGAGGTAGGTTTTAAAAGTTTTGATTGATTTGATTTTGCAAATTTGGTATTTGATTTCCCTTTGTAGGGTGCAATGTGTATACAATTCTCTTAGTATTTTTCTTTCCATTTTGTTTTGGGTTTGTAATTATAGCACACATGTTTACCCTGTTATCCTAATTCTATTATGCATTCTGAAGCATCCACAATTATGTGATTGCCACTCTTTCCTCCTTAGTGCAACATGCAGGAAGGTCTGGAAGGGAATCCTACTGCCCAAACTCTTGAAATCCTATTCAAGAATCTTTGTTGTCATTTTTGTTCCATTTATGATAAGTTTCCCCAAGGTAAATGATCATGTTTTCTGAATTTTATGCGCATAAGGACATTAAGAAGAATAGGGTGCACCATAGAGGATCCTCGATTCTAGTTGATGCAAACACCGGCTGCAACGATGGGTTTAAATGGCTCTACTCGCTTGATCCAAATTCAAATGTAGCTATTGGAGCTCTAGATATATACATAGTTCATAGTGATGTCTTTGTAGCAAGATATCCAATGTCTCTAACAAACTCCAAATTTGAGTATACACATGATTCATGATGATGTAATGGGTTATATGTCTTAGGATTATGATATGATGTAACTTCCATATCATTTTATATGATTTTAGTTAAACAGTAATTCAGTGATGTATTGCATAAATTCTGATTCAAGGGAAGATTATGTATGTTGTGATACCACTTTTCATGTTCAATGTTGTAACTTTTACCACTACTTAAAAATTAACTGGTATTGAAATTGCAGTAACGCAATGCTTAAGACCATGTATATTAACAGCTTCTCTACTTTGTTTTACGACAATTGAAATAAAAAGAGATCCGACATGATTTACCAAAGACTAATAGTATAGCAATCGTGCTAAAATCGCCCCAACGGGGCAGACAACCACCTAGTATGTACAGTTGTTGGTTAAAGGTCTATAAGTCATGATGATTCTCTAATCAAAGTCCAAAGCTCATATGGTAGTAAGTAATATGCTTTATGATTTGGAACTTCTTTTTTTTATATATCAATCGAGATGGATTAGGTTAAATTGAGGTTGCTTCTTTTTGTTGGATGCATTTAGGATTTAGGACTTTGATTTATGGGATTTGCATTCATCATTTAGTCCTGGCTTAAATTCAAAATCTGAAACTTTAAGTTGTATATTATGTGAACCCGTATAGTTTATTGTTGTTAGTTCTATTTATACACCTTATTTTGCTTATTCTTACTATGGGAATCTCTAATACCATACCCAAGAATCTGTCGAGTCAGAATGTCCTGAAAAATATAGAAATTGGGATAAAATGTGATGGAGCAAGAAAGGGATATAGTGTTTTGGCTAACAGATAAAAGATTATATGCAAGAGAAGGAATGACTAAGACCGAATCAATGGTTAAAAATGAAGAGAGAATAACATAGCCTTCACCAACAACGGAAGAAGGGGAACCATCAGCAGTAGAGACACTAGGTAAAGGAGAGAGATGAATAGAGTGAACTAAGTTAGAGGTATTAGTCATGTGATCCGATACACCGGTATCAATTATCTAAGCATTATTCCTACAAGATGTAGCAAGTAAGGTCTTACCAGACATACCTGATTGGACTATATTAGCAGAGATAGTTGTGGGAGAAGAAATCACAGAAGAGTCAGATCCTTCAGCCATGGCAACAGAATTAAGGTGTAGTGGGTGATAAAAAATAGGGTTTTGTCAGTAGAGTTTGTCAGAAGATAGGGTTCTGTCATAATTTCACAAAAGAAAGTGTAGGAGGAGAAGAAATCACAGCAAAGTCAGATTTTTTGTCCTAGATCAGCAATTCGCAGCAGAATTTAGATGCAGTGGTTGAAAAAAGTAGGGTTTGTCGATACGTCCACAGGATTGGCTCTGATGCCAAGTAGAAAAGTATAAGTAAAATATGTATGTAGAATGCAATACTTTTATTCATTCTCGAATTGGGTATATATACAACTTTACAAGGCATATTTCTAATAGGATTGAAATATCTACAATAAAGAATAAACCAATTATAATTACAATAAAAATCTAAAATATCTAGAGTATCAATACTTTTCAACAAATTGAATCCGTATTGAATCAATATTGTCTCAACTTAATCACCTTTAAAGTGTTGAGTTTTATCTACAAAAAATATTGATACAATTAGGAATAGTCCAACCATATTTAAGTTATATTTAATATTATTATATTTCGATATGAGATTTCCAATCCAACACTTCATTCAAGTAATCAAAGAATGCATCAAATTTGGCAGAAGTTGCTTTCAAATTTGCAATCAATCTTGTGATATTGACAATCCATCTCAAACAAGGGAAGAAGTCTCCAAAACTGAAAGCCGTCAATTGCACCACCACCCTTTTTGTAATCTCTCCAAACCAACTATCATTTTCCCCTTGAAAACTTTTTCCAATAACACACCTAGACAATATGTTGCTGGTGGATCTCATCAGCATTTCACTTAGATTAACAGGAGACTGAGCGAGGCAGCATTTACGTTTACTATTGAGCAATTCTTCGACTTCCTCTACCCTTGCATTCTGAAATTGTTGTACTCGTTTAGTGCTTAGAAGCTCATAAACACAAAGTTTTCGAACTTGTTTTCAGTACTCCCCATAGGGAGCAAAAGCTATGTTTTGGCATCCATATAATAATATATTTGCTGCCGTAGACGTAGGCCGGCTGCAGAAGATAGTGTCATGAGTCGTCATGATCTCCTTGGTCATGGCTGCAGATGAAACCACAAGTGTTGGAACTTGGCCAGAGTGCAGTAAGCATTAGAGGGCCATACTTCTCTGAAAGAGCTTGAAGAGAGCGGTGTGGGAGTTTTCCTAGCTGGCGAAGGTTTCCGATTATTGGTAACCTCACGGGGTTGGGCGGCAAGTTGAGTTTTTCACCCGACTTAGAAAGCGAAAACAAGATGAAAATAGAAAATAAGAGGAGTGAAACTAGGACAAGACTTCAGAGTGTGCTCCAAATTTGGAGCTCTTGGATAAGTTGATCAAACATTGGTGCTAGAGCTACTAAGGGGAAAGTTCTTATATGAACTGGGTTCACCTCGGACCAAAACCAAGTTTTGAAAAATAGCTAGAATCATCAACCGTCCCTAGACGGTGAGATTGATATTGGTTTAGGTGAACCAGGTTCACCCAAGTCTTACTCATATAAGACTGGATTGGTCTTGACATGATTGGGTCGGATTTTTAAGAGGATAGATCGTTAGGATTTCAATGACCTACCATTAAAGCAGTAAGCTAGCTAGTACCTCAAATGTGCCATGAAAGAGATGGGATTTTCCCTTTCCTGTTTTGCTATGGTCTTTATGAAACAGTGATATAGTTGCCGACACTGCTATAGCGATACTGTTGCCTAAATTTAGCAATAATGTCTACCCATCTGAGCTAAGGACAGATAGGTACTGCCGAGCTGGGAACCTGTTGTGAACACATATGAACAAACTAAATGTTCCGAAACTCTGAAAAGATCTAGCAGTAGCCAGTAGGCCAGAAGCAGATAATAGCACACAACTCTATAAATTCTTGTAGGAACGTTCGGGTAGTAAATGACCAGAGTACCGGTGTTAGTGGCACTATGCAAAACCAAGACCGCAAGCCGGATGCTACAGCTACATCACCGGGAAACATATGTTAATCGGAATGATGCTCATACCCAATAGCAGACGATGTCAGACCAACAGTCATTTTGTCTACATGAACATACGCCATACGCCATGTTAGATATATTTTCAATATTACGAAGAGGTGGGTGAAGAGGTGTACTCATTCTAATTGATGGGTTGCAATTACCAAGCAATATGATTGTTGATATACAGATGCATCCCTTGCAAAAGGACCGATTCAAATTGAAGGGGTATCATCTCTTCTATAAATACAGAGGTTCACGCCCATATTTGATCATCCAAAAAATCTGTTTCTTCCCTCTCTAATCTCTAGCAATTATTTCACTAAATTCTCTTAATTTTTCTATAAAATTTCTAGTAACTTCTTGTAAAATCTTTAATCGAGTGTTAAGTTGATCTTCATTAATAAAAACCAATGATCAACATTAACAAATTGTTAGGCTTCATTGTATCCTAAAGCCTTATTTAGTTTTTTTCCCTTGCACACTAAATAGTAGGATAAATAGAGCCTAAAAGAATGCGTAAATCATTGCTTGCCTTTGAAACATTTTTTTCTTCTCCTGTCATAACCACAAACACAAAATATTTAACACGCCATTCTATGCAGACCTCACGTCTGGATAAAACAGTCATTGAACAAGAATTGTCTGAATACACATATTGGAAATTAGTAAAGTTTTACAACCCTAATCATCACTGAGGACTGAGGAGGCCTACATGGTTCAATTTGTGTAACATATGATCTTGAAGATGAGTTCCAAGACCTGAATTTTATCTTGATGTAGACACAGTTTTAATCAAATTTGATCTGGCAGCATCCAGCATTGGGTCTGCCTGGAGGGCCTTGTCGAAACAAAACTTTGCTTCTTCCCACCGACCCTCAGCAACAAATACAAGACCCAAATTATTAAACGCTGGAGCATAGCCAGGCTGGAGTTCAAGAGATTTCGTGAACATTGCCTTGGCACGATCATAATGCTTCTGCTGCCGGTAGAGATTTCCAAGGTTTGAAAATATAGCATGGGCAAGTTCAGTTGTTGCCAATGACAAGGCCTTCATGTATACTTCTTCTGCTTGTGAGGACTCCTCCGATAGTTGGAGTGATATACCTAGTGATGTAATGTATATATTAACCAGTGCGAGTGGGAGAAAGAAAATAGACACAAAAACTGTTCTAAGATTGGACATACCTAGATTTGACCAAGCAAAACTGCATTCTTTAAATCGGGCAACTGCAGCCTTGAGGTACTTCTGAGAGTTTTTAAATTGTCGCGCACAGAGGCAGTGAAGACCAAGCTGATGCCATTGAACAGCATCATCTGGATCCTCAGCTATTGCCTAGTTGAAGAAGAATACAGAAATAACGATATACCTTAGGGTACATGAATATTTATATAGCAATGATTCAACAACCCAGCGTACAATAATACGAATACAATTAAAAATAAATTAGAGGTTGTCTATACTATCTCTAGAGAAAACATTTGTTGTTATACTTGGTTAAGCTGTAGGTATATTTAAAAATTGAAAACATAGTATGTCACCAATAAAGAACAAGTTCACAAGGAGCTCCCTTGTCACACGTCCTTCACTACCACAGGAGGAGCTCCTCAGTCATGTCATGCCGATAGAAGTATATGTCATCCTAATAACTCTTCTGTGATTACCTGTTTTAAGCTGTATTCAGCATGCCCTTCCACCTCTGTCAGTGCATTATGTTCAGTGTCAAATGCTGCTGAAATTTCATGTTGAGCTTTGTGAACCATTGCAAGCCCTGCCCATGCTATGGGAAGTTCAACAGACACCGAATCTCCATCTCTTATAACAGAAGCCATTTCATTTCCTGCCCATGAAAGTTGTTCGCTGGGATCTTGATACCGTTCTGCATCCTTAGTTCGTTGTACTGCAACAGCATACCGTGTGGACATGCAATTGAGCTCTAGTTTTGCCGCCTAACAAAAATGAAAAGGCAAAAGCAAACAGTAGGAGATAAAGACACTAATGAATAAATCTTGAGAATAGCAATAAACTATTGTCACAATGAGCCGTGAGCACCTTCTCCAAGCACTTGCTGGAACTTCTATGATCACCAGTCATATAATAGGCATTTGCAAGATTAGCCCATATATGTCCTGCTTTAGGATCTTCATTCACGGAGGCTAACAAACACTCCTTTGCAACATTGATAGCAGACACGTGATCTGCTGAAGCACCTCGACCAGTATTTGCCCCAGCACCTGAGAGTAAACCAAGGGAAAACTATGGTGATGCAGGTCCTTCAATCAGAGGATAAATTAATAATGGAGCAGCACTCTTAAAAAATGGACTGATATATACCAGTCATCTTCCTAAGGTGTAAATAGATAGGTACTGTGAGAAAACAGATCAGACGAGTTCCAGAAACCTAAAAACCAATACGCATCAAAAACCTACCTGCAATGACTGAACCATATCGACATAAAAGAAGGGCAGCATAATTGATCAAGGCAGTGGGATGATTTTGATCTTTGAGGATCAACTCCTGAAAACACTTTTCTGACAGTTCCAATTCTCCACTGAAAATAGGTTGTGGAACGTTTCATATTACTATAGGAGGTCAAGACATATACATTAAATTACTGTAATATGAGCATAACCCAGACATATTACTGTAACCAAACAAGACAAGGAAATACATACACAATAAGATATGCGTGCTCGCACAATGCATGCAGGCAGATACATCATTACACATGCATTGCAGAACAGAAATATCTCCCAAGAACTTGAATTTCTCTCACCTTTGGAGGTAAGCGATCCCAAGGTTAGCAAGGCAATCATAGTTGGTACCAGCAACTGCTAACAAAGATGACAATACCGAGATGGCACTCTAGACAGTATTGACAAAAACCAGATCAGAAAACTTCACCAAAACACAATGCAAAAACTTTCAACAACGACTGTTAAGAACAAGCACCTTGAGCCGTCCAGTTTTAAGCAGTATCAAACCAAGAGTATTCCATACAGCTGCCTGTCTTCCATCCGATTGCATCGACTCTTTCAGTTTCGAAAGAATCTCCTCAAGCTCCTGAGGTTCAAGCTCTTTATCCAAACCACCATCCACCAAACTTTCTAGCATAATACACTACACATTCAAAAGAAAAAACAACTCAAACCCCATCATAAACGACAATTCACCGAAACAGTAACCTAACTCAAATTAATCTACCTGTGCATGATGAATCTGAACTAGCGAAAGCAACTCTGTCCTATCAACGTCGACCTCAGGCCGGAGCAGAATCTCTTCTGCCTTCTCATATGCCAAAACTGCCTAAAACCCAAAGATACTCATCAACAACATTCCACAACACCACAGCAAAACCAATTCAACAACTCCGAAGAAAAAACTCAAACTCAATCTCACCTTTGAAGGCTGATTGAGCCGCTGGTACATTAGTCCCAGTATAAAATGGGCATGCGCATTTTTGGGCATCTTCCTGGCAACATGAACCAAACCCTACAAAGCAACATTATTCAATCTCACACACACAAATAACTAAGCATAAGAAAGCAACCAACGACACTGATGAAGAAGCTATCTCACAGTTTTGAGACTGCTGACTTTCTCTTCACGAGAAGAAGAAGAAGACTGCAGCGGAGAAAAAAGACCAGAACACCCTTCGCCCTCAACAGCAGCAGCTCCGTAATCCACGGCGCACTCCGCCTTGGAATTTCTGGACCGGCTCTTCCCCAGTTTGGTCGATCTTATAATACACTCGCCTTCGGCTGCGTCAGAGTCCATCGGGAGCTGACACGTGGAAGGAACAGAGCCGTTGGTTTCGGGCGGGTCGAAGGCGGCGGCCTGAGTCGCTAGCTCTGGGCCGGTCATTTTTTTTGTAGCTAGCTGTAGAGAAATGAGTCGTCTAAAGTCATGATTTACTGCAACGACTTATAAAGGCACGTGACTACCATGTTCGTTGACCAACCATTTCTTGGTATCCCCATTGGTAAATTTTCTCTCTGTTTTATGTATTACGATCTTTTATAGGTCTGGACTTTTAAAGCAACAAACTTTGCACACATCATCGACGTTGATAATCTAGATCAGATACCAGAATAAGGGAAGAAAAAAATCTAAATATTCCATACGACCTTTAAAGCAGTGCAAGAACAAAACACCATTTAAACAAGTACAAATGTAGATTAGGGCAACAACATACGTGAGAGAAGCAATTTGAAAATACATGTTCTCGTCAACAATTTGAAGCCTAAAGGGGTGGTCAGTGATAACCATCCGGAGCGGATGAGCCAAAGGAAGGCAAGAGCCATCCTTTATCCTGTGCGTGCTCCACATAGAAGCTGAACTTCTCCCTTGCATTTGGAATGTCGAGGGCCAAGTCGTCGAGCCCGTCCTTGATACGGCTGAAGCCTTTGGTCATCTGGTTAGTCGTGATCAGTCCTTCGCCAAAGCATTCCTGGAGAAGATCTAGCATGCCATCATTCTTCTTCTCCATGGCCATAACCAGGGCCTTCTTCACCACCTCGTGATTGAAGAAAGGCATCCCAATGTCACGGATGCACTGGCAGGCTTCAGCCACAACACGACCACTTTCGTACTCCTCCAAGAGCTTTGCTATCTTGTCCTTGGCATCCTCCACAGCCCAGCCAGTACCCCCTCCCCAACATCTCAGGAGCCTCTCACCAGCGTGACGAGCAGAAACGAGAGACTGAGCCATTCGCACGGTCTCAGTCCCACTGCAACTAGGTGGCAGCCTGCTGCCAATTTCTTCCAAATTCAATGGAGCCAGCACATCATCAATAACAGCCCTAGCCAGAAAGAGAGCAAGCTCATTAGAAGCATCCAAGATGTCCAGTTCAGTATCCTCTGCAGACTCCAAAAGCAAGACAAATCCATTAACAATGTCCTCAGTTGAGAAGATCTCAATGTGAAGGGCAGAAAGCAGAACAGATGCCATCTCCTTCTCACGGTTCTTCCTATCCATTGCAAGTGTGATCAGCCTCTTCAAGAAAATGGCATTATACTCTGGTAACCCAAGATCTTCAAGGCTTTGGATGAGCTCAGGAACATCATCTGAAAGAAAGTATTCGTGAATAATGGACACAATCTCTTTCTTGTACTGCCTCACCTTTCCATCTCCCTCTTGAGCCTCACCATCTTCAACTACAGATTCCACAAATGAATCATCAAGCCACCCTTCAGTTATTGCCTTCGGGACCACAGACTCGAACAAAGCTTTTGCTGATGGAATGTCAAGAGCAAGGTCATCAAGGCTCTCTGCCAGACGTGAGAAGCCCTTTGCCATCTGACTAGAACTAATGACACCTTCCTCAGCTGCCTCCTTCAATAGCTTAGTTATAAGTGGTTCTGCTGTCCGAATTTCCATGCTAAGAATCAAAGCTCTTTTCACCACCTCGTGATGATAAAAGGGAACTCCCAACTCCCTAATGCACCTACATGCCTCAAGAGTGTCTCCACTTTCCACATATTCTCTCAACAAACCAGAAATCTTCTTCCTGACCTCCTCAACAGTTATGTGGGTGCTACCACCCCACCTCCTTTCCACAAGTTCTGCGTGATGCGGAGCAGAAAGATAGCCCTTCTCTGCTGTCTGAATCACCTGAACTCCTTTGGAAGATTCGGGGAGTGCTTTCTTCACTCTAGTTAAAAAGGCTGGAGGAAGGATGTCATCAACCACCGCACGAGCAAGGAACAGAGCGAGAATGTCCACAGCATCCAGTATGTCAACCGCAAGGTCATCAGCAGAATCAAGAAGTATATAAAATCCATCTTGAATCTGTGCAGGGCTGATGACATCAGCATACAAAGCTGAGAGCAAGACTGATGCCATTTCTTTTTCCTTGTCATGTCTGTCCATTGCCATGGAAACAAGACGCTTAATGAAGTAAGGATGATACTGACTGGAGCTTAGTTCTCTGAGGTCAGATGCTGCCACCATCACATCACCAGTGCTGAAGTATTCTTCAATTATTGAAGCAACGGCCTTCTTATATTCATCCAAGGGATCCTTTACAGTTGCCTCAACAAGTTGGTATGGTTCCTATGAAGAGACAATGGGATTCACTGATGGTTAATACGAGGCAACACAACATAAAAACGCACACAAAGAAGTGGTGTGATGTAATTTTCTGGTAGAAATCAAGCTTCTATATAAAAGAAAATTCTAGCTACAAAACAGAACATCAGATAAAAAAAGGCTGGACATTCTATCACAGGAAAGTATTACCTCCCCACTGTCATAGTTGGGGTCGTTACGATCAATACGGGATTCACCATCGGTGTCAAGCAGCTTTCCCCATGTGCCCTTACCACCTCCTCCTTCTGTAAAAAATAAAAGAACGGGAGATCAATTAAAGAAAGAAGGAGCTAATTTCAGTGCAGCACAATGGAACAACTCTCCCATCTGCAAAACAGTACACAGATTTGAATGCCACCATTTCATTCAAATATACCTACGAAAACACTATTTTCATCCTTTCATCACAAACTAGCAATGACTAAAAGAGCATAAAGCATTATCATTGGGGAACTTCGATATATTCTACTTAATACAAGTAATACATCTAAGGAAGTCCCATGAAAAAAAAATATCCATAAACAAGATTGCACAGAAACAAGTGTTCAATCAAAACCATAAGGCAATTGCTTTGTAACAGTTTTCTCACATATCGACATAGGAAAACTATTCCATCAAACCATACAACACAGAACCAATACACTTACCTTTTTTTACTCGAACAAGCTTTCCTGAGTGTGTGCGACGCACATGCCTCACAGCTATCCCAGCTGTCGGTGCCTTTCCTCCAGCAGGGGCTTTTATATGATGCTCAGAGAGAAAAGATGTAGGGGACTTGGGCGACGACGACAGAACATCCACATTCTGGCTCGCAACTTTTAAAGTCTCCCGCTGCTCATTTGTCAAAAATCCCTCACTCGATGCCATTTACACTGAAAACCACATAATAATACCAACATTGAGTCACAAATAGGCATCTCAAACAGCAAAGCAACTATCTAATCAGTCAAAACTCCCACTCTCTATGGCCTTAGCTATGTTCGGATCTTTTCAATAGCACAAGCAATATTACTTTCCACTTAAAAAAATTAACCATTCCACTCTCCAATGCTAGTCATAAAGTTGAACAAAAGATTAACCTGATGAGAAATGAACATCCTAGTATTTACTTTAAAAAAATAAAAAAATATACTTTCCATTGAGAAATTTAACCGCCGATGTTCCTCAGTAAATCAAATTACACAGGAGAAGTAAACCTAATGACACTAACTACAAAATGAGTGCGTCACCTACGTGCTCTTCAGCTACCAAATAACCGAATGAAACTAAGCTAAAGAGAGAGAGAGAGATACAAAATCATCTGCGAAGCACGAGAAACTATATTTCCACATTTAGATACCAAAACGCATCGTTTTCAATCTGGATAATCAAAACCGCGAGAAAATGCAAACCAAAACAAGAGCAAAAAACGCAGCAGCGGCGGTACCTGTATCGGTAAAGAAATGCCGAATCCGAAACGAGGAATCCGTGTCTTCTGTGCTTGGCCCGGATCTCGTCGAGCCAAGACACGAGAATGGATTTGGATAATCCAAATCGGAGCTCCGAGGAGAAGTCCACAGCGCCGAGAATACGACAACGAGTCGTAGTCCGGCGGAAACGAAGAGAAACGATGACGTATGATTGTTCTCGATCGGGACAGATCTCAGGATCCGACTCTGTAGAGTGTTGTCTTCAATCGGTTTTTAGGGAAAGAGGAAGAGAGAAGAAATGGATGAGAATGAAGAAGAAGAAGAAGAAGAAGAAGAAGGGGAAAGGCTTTTATAGGGAGGCTGCGGTTACGGGTTTACACGTCATCGTTGGTGGTTTGGGTGTATTTGCGATAGGACTGTCCACGTGGCACTTGGCTCTCTTTCTCTCTCCTCCCGCCCTGTGTTTTGCTTCCACCCGGCTCCGATCTACCCGGTTTAGGTTTTGCGCTACCGCTTTTACCCAATTGCCCCTTCTTTTGTCGTTATGCCATCCTATATCAAGCTTTTACGTTAGGTTTTTTCTAGAGAATTTTTATTTGAACCTCCAAATTTTTTCAATAAACCTTCCTTCTCCTTTTTATCACCAAAACTTTCAATTTTATCTTTAAATAAATATGAAAATAAAAATATATTAAGTATAATATTCCATCAGCTTCATTAGAATTCTCTATTTGAGATCTCTATGAGATGAACGCACATGCGATAAAGCTATTATAAAGGTGTAGATATATTTATAACCATATATTAGAGAGCCTTCAAAAAAAATCCAAGAGCCCGGAATCGCACCTCAAGCCTTGATTCTTTATCGTTGAACTCTGAACTATGAATTTTAGTAATCATAGAAGATAGAACATTATACCCAAAATTAGGCCAGCAATTTTGGTGCTAAGACTATCAATTTTACTCAATTTCTTTCAAGGAATCCTAATATATTCGATCACAATGAATTGTTTAAATTTTTTTGCTTAAGTTCTCTAATGAAACATGATATGTCTTTGTGAAAATACAAATATGAACCACCAAGCTTTGTTTCGGTAGACATCAATCAATTGAGATGAATCAATTTAGTCACAAGAATAATTTTTGTTTGTTCTTTCTTTTTGATAAAATTTTCTTTTCTTATTTTCAATATTACATAAGGGTAAAATTGGTTTAATTTTTATAGGAGATCTAAAGAGTATAATAGGAGGTGCCAATAGAAAAACTCTTATTTTTTTTAAGTATGCAACATAATCTCTATTAATTATGCGAAAAGTTGTTAAGGTTAAATTTTTAAAATACCAGAATCAAAAGTAGAAATAATAAAGGAGCGGTTTATCGCTGCAGTTTATCCTACATTCATTGTGGTCACTCTCAAATTGAAAATCCTCTCAATCCTAACAGAAGTGATAGGATTTGGTTATAGATGGTTTTGTTGATGGTGTAGGGGAGAGAGAAACAATATGGGAGTGGAATTAGAGATGGGTTGAGGCTAGGTGGTTGTGGGTTATCGAGGTGGCGGAGGCCTTCTAGTTTTGTGACAATTCGGGTTGTGGCATACTTGGTCGGCTGGCCACATACGAGGAGATTTAGTGAGACCAACCACGGACCATAAACCCCTAACTAACGAAGCTCACTGACAATCATTGATAACAAAAGAAACAATATAGAAGAGAGACGATGAATGGAGATCTATGTGAAGAAAATTAGCAGCAAATAAGAGGTTTTAACTTTTACTGTTTACATGATTCTAAATAGTCTATTTCTCCTCCATTAAATAATTTCATCTCTTTCTTTCTTCACCCCTTTTATTCGTTCTATTTTACCTGTTTTCAATTTTTGAGTTTCTTCGTCATTCATTTTGTCTATGATATTTATACACCTTTAATAAACACTTACATTTCGTACTCGTGAGCGCGACGATATACCCGTGCATAAAGGCTAGTTAGAATTAAAAGATTTTTTGAGGAAGGAGATGAAGATTTTTATGAGAAGGATTGGAGAAGATTTTTATGAGAAGGATTGGATCACCTCTTATAGGTTTGAGAATTCAATGTGAGTGCCACGTGTAGAGTCAGTAGTCGTGATATTCATGGTCTTAAGACTTAACAACCGATGAGGAAAGAAATCTATTTCTCACTGTTGGAAAGAATATTAATTTCATTTTAGCAATGATCTAGTATTAAGGGACTTACCAATGGCAAATGTTCTAGTAAGTCAAGGTATGCAATAAGATATGATCTATACATCTTTCCATCTGATCAGGTTCAACAAGCCTAATGTAACTGAGGAGCTTTTGAATAAAAATACGGTGGAGTCGATGATGACGATGAAGAACAGGTTCATGGAATTTAAGGGTCTCCTCGAAAAATCGGACAAGAGTTTTCATTTCCCAGTTTCTGGTGCCGGGTTACAGGGTACTAGCCCCACCGGTTAGCTTTGCTGGCATTATCCTCTCGAAGACTGGCGAGGTCAGGATTTGTCAGCCAACCCAAGCAAAGAATAGAAATCACCTGCTAGGAGGAACAAGAACATCTGTAAGCCAATTAATCCTGTATCATTGTTAGGCAGCTGACTCAGAGCTACACACAGGAGAAAGGCGCAGATGAAATTATGGCCGAAGTTCTAAACATGCAAATAAAGAAGCTCATATGTCTACCCACATATTCCAACAACAAGACTTCATTAAGCTGAATAACCAATTGTTCATATGACAGTAAAGGTAGTTGTAAGGGACTAACCAAGCGAAAGTAAATTATTTAAAAACAAATATGAACAGATGCATGCTTACCTAGTTGCTTTGATGGCCTTGAGACCTGGATGAATCAACTGGTAATCTTCTTGATCTGGAGAAGAATTATACAAAAAAGCATTCACTTTTGATGTTCTTTTCCCAAGTTCGGAACTAATACAATGTCCTTAAGGCAAACAACTATCTGTCTATCTCATAGACTTTCCTGAAAGTCTAGAAGGGGAATGCCAGAAATTGATGAGCCAAAGCAGGGTCTCAAGCCAAAACTTAATTATTGTCATTAATAACTGCATTATCAGGTCTCACATAACGCTTCTTCTTGTTCTTCCAGAACTCATCTTTCTTTACGTTCTTCTTAATTTTCAGCATGCCCATCTTGCTATTAATTATACCCAGTATAGCACTCTTGTCCTTCTTGTTCTTTCTTGCAAGTTTTACGTCCAAAATTGCCCTAAGCTTCTCATAAGACCTGGCATCTGGCACTTGACCACTTTTGACCATCCTCTTGTGATAGAAAAATGCTCTTTTGAAATCACGAACGCGGACATAGGCATAGATCATGGTTGAGTAAGTTACTGAGTCAGGTTTCAAGTTGAGAACTTCCATCTCTTTCAACAGCTGAGGCAACTTTGAGTGTTGCCCTCCACGTCCATATGCATTCATCAGCATATTATATGTCATCACTGTTGGCTGAAAACCCATATTCCCAAATTCAGAAACTACGTCTCTCGCTTCGAGGTAGTGACCTTGTTTAGCAAATCCATCAAGAAGAGTGTTGAAAGTCACCTTAGTCCCCTGAACCTTCTCTTTCATCATCAATTTCCAAATTTTCATTAACATATCAGTGTCACCCGCACGCCTAAATGCATCCAATAAAGCAGTATATGTTTCTATGGAGGGTTTTAATCCGTCCCTTTCCATCCTCTCAAACGCAATGTAAGCTTTCTCATGCCAGCCACTGACGGAATATGCGTGGATAAGAGCTGTATATGAATGTGAAGTGGGACATATACCAGCTTTCTTCATCCTCAAAAATGCATCTGCAGCCATGTCACTCATTTTCTTCTGCCTCCCATAAGCACTAATAAGACATGTATAGGACTTGACATTTGGCTCCAATCCCATATCCTGCATTTCTACCAAGAGCTTCTCGATAATCTCAGGCTGCATTCTTCTACTGTAAGCATCCATCAGAATATTAAAGGTGGGAGCTGTAGGTTTAATCCCCTTTGATTTCATCTCAGTAAACAGACCTTCAGCTTCCTCGACATGGTTGGACTTACAAAACGCATCCATCAAAGTATTATACACAATGGCATTCGCTGAGATCCCTTTCTTCTCCATCTCAATCTGAATGATAAGGGCTTCACTCTTCAGCCCTTCGTCACAAAACGACTTTATAAGAGCACCCAAAACTTCTTGACTCCATTTGACACCTTTCCTGTTCATCCTCTCAAAGAAGTCCCACGCATCTTTCGCACTGCGACCAGTCTTTCGCATGATAGTAATCATTATCGAACACGTCACATGATCCGGAAGTGTATTATTTGCTTCCATCGTCTCATAAACCTTCCAAGCATCATCATACCTGAAAATTGAAGTTAAGAGTTCATATCAGCAACAATTTCTAGCAAGTAGCTTTATCATTCGCAAGCATTGCCTAACCGACTTGCATCAATACCAAAGCTATAAATGTGTAAGATTACTAGATATCACTACAAACTAGCGCATTCGGAAACTAAGAGCAATCAAACTAGAGCAGAGTAATGTGAATGCCACACCTTTTGGAACACATGAGGCCAGAAATGGCAGCATTATAAACATGAACATCCATGAACTCTTTCTTCTTGGGTAAGTTCCTAAACAAAACCACCAACTTTTTGTCCATTCCGGCTTTTCCCAACATCGGAAACAAAACCGAACAAGCCCTCGGACTAACGAGACTAGGCTCCTGCAAACCCATCCACTCGAAAAAATACAAGCAACTCATTAACAACCCTTCCTCACCCATCAACTCCAACACTTCCACACACTCCCTCTCTCCAACTTTACCTTCAAACCCACCCAGCTCCTCCCCCAGCGTCAAATTCTGCGGCAAGTTCCGAGCTTTATGTACAATCTGTCCCACAATTCCATCTGGGATTGGGTTTGGATCGGAATTGACCCGACCCAGTTGTTGGTGAGTACCCAAATCGATTTCGGAGTCGTCGGAGTCTGCGAATTGGGCCAAGTGCCAAGAAGAGCGGCGGTTCTTTTGGAGAGAGAGCTTGCCTTCGCGTGTTGGGTCTTGAGTTGAAGTTCGAGACTTGAAGAATCTGAGAATAGGGTCGTCGTCTGGGTCGTCTTGTTCTTCTTCTTCTTCTTCTTCGAGTAATAATGGGCCCTCGTCTTCTTCTTCATGGTCTTCTTCTCCTTCGTCTTCTTCTTCTTCTTGGGTTTGGAGAAATGGAAGGAAGATTGGGTTTGAGGAGTTGGAAGTGGGAGATGGAGGAACTGAGTAGAGAGAGAAGAGTTTGAGGGTTTTGGAGAAGACGAAAAGGCGAGGACTTGAGAAATGGTGAGTATGAAGTAATGGGCGTGAAGAGAGAGGAGGAGGAGGGAGCTGTTGGCGTAGCAAGGCCATAGTTGTTTTGTTTTATGGATAGGTTGCCGCTACTGGCAAATGCAGTGATGTACTATATACTATATACTACAAGTCTCCGACTCTTGAGGCATCTTCAATGGTGAAGTTCTAAATGGGGTGCTATACTTATATTTAAGACTTCAATTTAAGACTTCTCATTGAGAACTTCAATCATCTCCAATGGTGAAGTTCTATATTGTAGATATCTTTATTTTATATTATTTTTAATGACTAATTTAACCTATATCGAATAATACTTGGATATTAATTTTTAACTGATATATGTAATTCTCAAAAAATAAAAATAAAATTTCTATTTTTTTCTGACTATTGTATGGAAAATGAGAGTTGGATGGAATAATAATTGTTGGATCGATTTCGGGATATATCTTTTGCCGTTGGATCAGAATCAGAATTTAAAAAAAAAATCAAATTTAACTGAGATTGAAATCTGGCCGTTGATTTCAATTTGAAATCAAATCGGGCCGTCCAAATTTTGACCGTTGGCTTGGCACAGCATTCCAACGTGCTGCATCAGCAATCACGTGGGGCGGGTCCCACTTCTCAGTAGCTGTCTGCTACTCGTTGGAAGCCTCCAGCGCGTCGCGCGTCCTCAATCGCTCATCTCTCCTCCAGCGCGAGCGTGGCTCGTCTTCTCCCCCTTCTAGTGCGTGGCTCCTCTCTTCCTTCTCTCCTACGTCAGTTGACGTCAGCAGCTCACTTCTCTCCCCCAATTATAGATCCCGTCCTTAAGGAAGATTTATTTTAAGACTTCTTTTAGCACCCTAAGATATATCCCATAGGTTTTAGATCCCTCATTTCAACCATTGGAGAACATTTTTTCCAACCAAAGCTATATTCCTAGGGTTTAGGACTCTCCATTGGAGATGCCCTTAGGGCATTGAGAAACCTTATAATGGGTCACACCTATTACGAGAACTTTCATTATTTATATAAGCCTTTAATTATAGAAATTTTAAGTCAAAATTTTAATTTTATATATATTTTTTATTTTGTGTTATAATTATTGATAATTTATATTTATAAATTATTTTTGTTCATGATAAATAAATATTATATTAATTTTTTTTAAATTAAATTTTGGACCACGTATGCATTATCCACAACTCAGACATGATTTTAATTATCATGTGTCAGTGGATAAGATTGTAATTAAATTATACATAGATATGATAACTTATCACAAATCGGACAAAATTTTGCGCAACATATGTCAATGTCTAATTCGTTGTCGAGATTGCGTTATCAACCATGTGTCAATTTTTATCTTCGGAGATCATGTTGATCTTCTATAAAAACGGAGTCATTCACTCTTTCATATCTCACCAATTCACAAACACTCCTCCTCCCACAAACAAATTGTGGTTTCTAAGTTATTGTTTCGTACTTTGAGTTTTGTTTTCCGCCATGAATAAATTGTGGAAACTACTGAAGAAGGAGGAAGCAAAAGATGTTCTGAGAAGGCAACAACAAACCCTCTTGATACCTGCAGCAACCCACCAAGTGGAGATGATGGAAGAAGATATAGCCTCACAATGGGGCAGTTCTTCAGAAAGACGGAAGTACATACTAAGGGAACGGGAAATGATGGATCAACGCTTGAAAGCTCTATATTTCACTGAACCGTGTAGGTTTGACGGCGACACCTTTCGAAGACGCTTCCATATCCTACCTCATCTTTTTGATAAAATGATGCTTAGCGTGGCCAACCACAACCCGTACTTTGAACATAATATGAATGCCACCGGCAGACTCGGCCTTTCCACCGAACAGAAGCTAACATGCGCTATGAGGATGCTCACATACGGTTTACCAGCTGACTTGACCGATGAGTTCCTTGATATTGTTGAATCCATTACTCTTGAAGTGTTGGATCATTTTACAATAGCTATATGAGTTGTGTACCGCAAAGACTATCTTCGCACACCAACAAAAGGCAGATCTACAGAGGTTGATAAACAAAGCTACAGATCGTGGATTTCCAGGTATGTTGAGTAGTCTTAACTGTATGCATTGGCAATGGAAAAATTGCCCTTCTGCGTATGCTGAGCAGTTTCAAGGTCACAAGAAAAAAACTACAATTATCTTAGAAGTGGTGGTTTCGTATGATACTTGAAATTAGCATGCATATTTCGGACTTCCAGGTTCTCTCAATGATCTCAATGTCCTGGGAATGTCACCTCTGTTCGATGATGTATGCAGAGGTGAAGCTCCTCAGGTGGATTTCAAAGTGGGCAATAGTACGTACCATCAAATTTATTATCTGGTTGATAGCATCTATCCTAATTGAGCAACTCTTGTCAAAGCAATAAAAAAATTCTACCACTCCGGCGACAAGACACTTTACAAGCATGCAAGAGGCATTCATGAAAGATGTGGAGAGAGCATTTGGTATTCTCCAAACGCGTTTTGCAATTGTAAGGGGTCCAGCTCGTTTATGGAGTAGAGAGAGCCTTCAATACATCAAGATGACGTGCATTATTTTTCACAACATGATAGTGGAAAATGAGCACGACGAAGATGAGCATTATGAATTTGACTTGGACGACATCCCAACTCGTTCAAGAAGAGCCGATATATATGATAAACCGAGTTATGATCATGAGATAGATCGTGATCCCCAAGAAATGCATGCATATGTACGTGGTCGTTACAAGAATATTAGATGTCCAATGATATGTGCTTCACTAAGATCGGATTTAGTGAAATACGATTGGGCTTTGAAGAAGTTTTGAGAGCGCAACATGGCTAAGTGGTGTCATTATCATGTGTCAACAATTGGCATTGTTTGCTATAATGTTGTTTGCAATTAATTTTATGTGTGTTTGTATGAATTTAATTTTGTATGTGGTTGTAAGCATTTAGCTTTTTGTGTTGTTGTATGCATTTATATGTGTTGTTGTTTGCATTCAACTTTGTGTTTGGTTGTACCCATCGTTTATTTAGTGTTTGGTTGTATGCACAAGTCATCTTATGCCTATTACTTTGTATGAATTGAATTTACAAGACCATAAATAATAACAAATAAGTACTTACCATTTTATTTAAAATGAGGAAAAGTAGACTACATAATTAATTAAAAAAATTATATAAATTAAGCCTCAAACAATATCATAAATGAGATCAAACAAATTAATCACTCTTGATCATTATTAGGATACCACTCTGTTTGATCGAGCACATAAATGAGATCGAACAACTCTTAGCGCACCTGCACCATATCTATACCTAGAAATTTCTATTCGAGGATGTACTATTGTTATTTATCAAATAGGAGGTCATATTCATATTTTTTCTGCATCAGCGCAAAAAATAGAACTTCCTATTACTATTTATTAATTATAAAAATTAATTTTTTATTTCTCGGCCACACTTTCATCCAATAAGTAGACGACATGTCTCATTATCGTCTAAATAATTGAACTTCTGACCAGTCATAATGTGACATGTGTCACTTCTAAGTGTCGTTATCGTCTAAATTATTGATGAAGATTCTCGGTCAAGATTTTCGACCAATCATGATGTAACACGTGTCACATTCACATGTCGTTATCGTCTAAATTATTGATGAAGATTTTCGGTAAGATTTCTGACCAATGAGGATGTGACACGTGTGTTCATCTTCAAACATCAGATAATCTGAAATTGGCTATAAAAGTATCATATATGGCTCTTTGTATACTCATACTATCTACAAGTCACTTGGTATTCTACCTGTAAACACATTTCTTCAGACACTTTTTCACATTCCTTCGTCAGTAAGATGAGTCCTTTCAATTTCAAAAAAAAAATTTAGGAGGAGGAGTCAACAACGTCGGCAAAATGCCGCAATTTTTAATGCCTTCGTCACTGACGCGGTCATGATAGCTGTAGCATTTGACGATGAACCACTTCGCTGCTGTCCAAATGAAGAAAGGCTAAGGGAGTCAAGGGGACATAATCTGATGGAAGATTACTTCATCGACCGCCCTGTTTTCAATAAGCAAGATTTTCGCCGAAGGTTCCGAATGAACCCGAACTTGTTCAACCGTATCATGACAAAACTCTGCAATCACGACCCATTTTAGCATCAAAGAGCAGATGTCACTGGATTGCAAGGACTTCTTCCCCAACAAAAGATGATCGGTGCTCCACGAATGTTGGCGGACGGTGCAGCCGCAGATTAGTGTGTTGAAATCACAAGGATGGGGAAATCAACAACACTGGAATGCATGAAGAAGTGGTGCAGACAAGTATACTTTCTTTATAAAGACTGTTACCTCTGCGTTCCAGATGCAACAGACATCACTCAACTTTTCAGAAGGGCCAGGCAGCGGAAATTTCCTGGTATGATCGGAAACATCGACTACATGCACTGGGAATGGAAGAACTACCCAACATCTTGATAAGAGTCATACTCAGGGTGGAAGGTTTATCCCTCTATAATCTTAGAGGCAGTAGCCTCATATGACACGTGGATATGACTCAGCTTCTTTGGGGTGCTTGGAGCACAAAATTATATTAATGTGTTCTATCAATCGGATATTTTCGATGCTCTCATTGCCGGAAGAAGCTCGCATTCGACTTTAAAAAGTCAACGGTATGACGTACTACAACACTTATTATCTAGCTGATAGAATATATATGAGGTACTCTTCGTTTGTCAAAATAAATTTCAATCCCCATCATCTACAACAAAAGTTGTTCGCAAAGTAATAAGAGGCATACTGTAAAGATGTGGAGATGTGTTTTGTCATCTTGCAATCTCGTTGGGAAATTATTCGTCATTCAGCTATATGTCATCACACATAAACATTAAAAATGATAATGTTGGTTTGCATCATAATGCATAACATGATTGTTGAGGAAGAATTTGTGGATGATGAATTTGAGGAGAACGAATAAGAAGATCTACAAGACTTAGCAAGTGCTTTCAAATTTTATGATGGGCCAGTGGATCAATATGGTAACCGAATTCCTTTTGAACTAGTTGGAAGAGATCAACAAGAATAACGGTTTAGCAACTGTGTCGTAGATCTCCAATCTGCTTATCTCCATGGAGAGGTTCAAAAAGACTTAGTGAAGCACAACTGGTTTATTGAAACCGGTGACCAACTCTAAATAACGAGTTTTAATTTTGTATGTTTGAGTTTTGTGTGTTTGCATTTTATGTTGTTTGAGTGCAATTTATTTTGTTCTAATATAATGTGTTTGAATTTTATCTAAATAAAGAAAGTGCGTTATTATTTCTTGAAAATTTAAATTACATAATGACAAGCCAAACCCGGATTTATTATAAAGACAAACTAAATTAATCACTAATATCAAGTGGGCGCGGGCGATAACAATTAACAAATGTTGCATTGCTATCTTCTTTTTCATTGTTTTCTACTTGCTTAAGGATTTTCGTTTTCCTTTTCATGAAGTACCTCTTTGATTTTGGGGTCATAGCCTCCAAATTCATTGTCATGAACTTTGTTTCTTCCTCTAAATCCCTCAATTTGTAGTTTTTCTCTTGAAGAATTTGTTGCTTTTGGTATAAACCAAGCTCATTATCATCACTTGCCTTTTGTCAATCGGTGAATTTTTTATTATTAGTTGCCAGGCTTTTCAAAACCTCATCTCGTACCTCATTTGTAGGAGTCATGGCTTTTTTTCCCATTTTTTTTGCTTCCTTGGCCGCTTTCACTCTCATTGGTCTAACCGAACTCGAGGGACCTTGAAAGCTGCTTTATGGTGTTGGAATCACTTCATCTTCATCCAAGTTGATGGTAGGAGACACTTCACTAACGGGATGAGTAGCTTCGAAGTTAGCATGGTAAGAAGGTGGAGTACTAGTTTCGACGGGGATAAAAGTAGGATGCTTCTCGACCACTTCCCAACGCTTAAAGTTCATAAACTCTTTCTCTCTTTTTTCCACATAAAATGTTTGAGTTTTTCTTAACTACAAAAAAAATAACGAATTGATATGTCACAATAATATCAAATAAAGTGGACTTGACTTTATTTATTTCATAAAATTAGATAAAATGGAGAGGACCATCATAATTAAATCCTTACCGAATATTGCAAATTTTCATCGAATTCTGAATTCCTTTGTGCGAAACTAAGAGAATGACCTCATAGTGTCAAATTTGGCTTCAACTTAGTAAAATGAGAAGTAAGTGCATTTTGGGTCCTAGCCTCCGACCTCGATTTACCATGCCATCTCCCAATTTCGATAGTAATCGGCATAAAAAAAAATTCACAATTCGTCGACCTTTTGTTTGCTACCGGTGATAGGACACACACTATGACGACAATAAGATATGCACAATTGTACATGTTCGAAAAGAAGCCAATTTGGAAAGACTCAAAGGATTGAGAGAAGAGGTGGAGGAGGATGATAAATTTGTTGTGCACAAATTGGTGTGAGAAATTAATAAAATGATGGTAGTATTTATAGGAAAATGCTAGGGATAATTTATAATTTTTTAAGATTTTTTTTGTTGTTGCAGTTTTGTAGGATTTTTTAAGCAAAAATTGAGTTTTGCCTGTTATTAACAAAAAATAGCCATTATTTTTGAATCTGGGCCGTCAGATTAAATTTTCGAATAAAAATGGACGGCCCAGATGGAGATGACCATTGGACAGCAAGTGGGAGACAGTCTCGCCATGTGGAGGGCTATCATTGGCTAGTAACTCACGCGTAAAAAAAAAATTGACTTTTTACGGCGTGTGTATTACACGCGTTAGAATTATAAAAAAAAACTGGCAGACTCGGACGTCACCCACGTGCTTAGGATCCACTAGAGCGAACGTCAACTTCGGCATTCGATTTCCAGAAGTCATCGAGGAATTCCTCAACATCCATCGTCGCACCCATTTCGCATCGCTGCACAAAAAATTTGTCAGGGGCGTCTAATTTATGCCGAAAATCCTTGCCGGTGCAGATGCCGATACAAAGTAGCGTAAAAAAGGATCAGGCTTGAATGCAACCCATTAGTTTTCACCCCGAAGTCTAATTTCTTCATTTGACATGTGTCAAATTGTGAATGATTATTTTCTTCAACATTTTTCAAGTATGACTGAATTTATCATAAGTTCCGTTTACCTGATCCTCTTCATTGCCCACCACCCAACCTTGTCTCCATCGGAACTTTGCCGCCGCCACTGGTAAATCTGGGTATCTTTAGACCCCGACTGAAACAGAAGTGTGCTTTGTTTTTGACTTTTGAACTCCATGACCAGGGAAAGGTTATTGGGGACTTCAATCATCCTCTCTGACTCTCTCAAGCTCAAATCCCCCACTGCGAAACCAAATATTATTCTCAGATTCCTTTTTCGTAATTTTCATTTTTCCTTACCAAACAGGGATTCGACTAAGAGAATAGTGAGATCGATTTGAATTAACTACGACAATATGGGATCTGACTATGGACCGACCAATCATAAAACTCAACTATGCATGTTGGTCCATAAGATGGTCGAAGGTTCAAAACTTAAAAGCAAAGCCAAAGCTGGAAGCTGGAAGCTTGAAGCAAAGTTGTGCTCGGCCTGGCCTGTACATGAAGATCTGCAAGTGTGTAAGTGGTAAGCTCCTCAACATTTGTTTTTCCTTTTATCTAAAATTTTCTCTTTTATCATTGCCTATGTGGCCTTGGAAAGAAATAAGAAGGGACATGTTGATGCTACCCTAGTATCGATAATCTCTTAATTGAGTTGGTTTAATGTTGTTCAAATGCATTTATGTTTAATTAGTTGCTTACCTTCGCTTACTTTGGAATGAGGATTACTAATTGGGGGTTGTTTGCAAAGCATTAAGCTTGTCTAGGATGTCCTTCATCCTTGATGGTAGTAATTTAAGAACAAAGTGCATTGACGTATATGATTTCTGGATTTTCTGCTACTGTCTAGAATTCTGGAAATTGCAAATAGAGAGAGAAGAATCATGTATATTGACTTTAACATAAGCTCAGTTAGACATCAAAATAGTTAAAAAAAAATGGAACGTTGAAATTGTGTCACGTGTCATGTTAGAAAATAGATTCTAAGGTGTTTAGAACATCTTCAACAGTAAAACTAAATTTATAATTATTTTTAACTAAAAAGGTAAATGTAGCTCATCATTTTTTTACTTCAATTTTAACAGTGATAACTATTCTAAAATTTAAAGTTAAACATATAATGTTAAATGTTTAGTTTATGTCATTTTCTCTATCATTGGACGGTAGCTAAATGTAGCAAGAAATTTAAGTAAAAGCTATATTTGACTTTAGCTGTAGCTCCTCTATTGGAGTTAATTTTAGCTAAAAATTCAAATAATTTAACTTTTAGTTACTCTGTTGAAAATGCCTTTAATCTTGGAGTGCATTACAAAATTTTCCAAAAAAAGACTAACTACTCTGTTGAAAACGCCCTTAACTTGGAGTGAGTTACAGAATTTTCCACAAAAAAGACTATTTTATTTGCATGGTAGGAAAAAGGTAAAAGGTAAGAAGTGAAAAAGGTAAGACTATTTAACATACTAGCTTTACAGTCATTAGCTGCTTCTTCTTTTTTTTGATGCATTTGATTAGGAGTGCACTTTCGGTGCTTTGCACAAAGGTGTGCAGGATGGTATATTTTATGTTCTTCCCTAAATGCCTTTGTTATATCAGTAAAGACTAAAAGAAAGAAAAATATCTCCAAAAAAATAAAACTAGCATTTGTCAAGGTCATGAATTCAGCTATAGGGTTAAGCCTTTCTAGGTTACTTATCTAGACAGACTCATTATTGAATGCTTCTTTTTAATGGTTATTTTTCTCCTGACTAGGTTACTTTCTAAGATATGAAAAACTACTAAGAACTAAAGAGAAATATGCTCAGTAATAACAAACAACCCATTTTTTTCCACCTTTTAAGCGATAGTTCGTCTCCTAGGGGATTAAATGAGTATGAACAAGTATAAACAACTCACTTTTGTTCTTCTTTTGGACGGTAGTCCGCCTCTCATGGGAATTCAATCAATGAGTTTTATGAACATATATGTAACAATTTGAAAGAATTATAGTAGGAAACTATAACTTATTCATTCCAACATAATTACAAACTAAACATTCATAGCCTCACTCTCCGGGCAACTTATATCTGTTTTAGCCACTCATAGTATTAGACTTAGTTGAAAATAGAGAAGCTGAACATTTTGCTTAAACTCTATCCATTCACTCGCAAACTTGACTTTCAGGCTTTCTATTCTTAGATAGATGTCTTATATTCTGATTTTTTATGCCTAGAACTAAGACTCAAGACTCCTTATATAGGGAGCGGAACTCAAACTAAAACTCAAACTGAAATTGAAATATGCATAATTATTAGTAGCTCTAGTAAGAATGGCAACCCCATGCTGATAAGGTTCTAACTTTCCTGCATTGTGTTATTTCGAAAAGCATATTCATTCCCGATAAGAGATGTTCCCTTCTTCAGAAAAAGATGATACAAATTCTCATGTCTTTACATGTCATCGTATATTTCTAAATTTTCTTCAGGATAAGGTTCTTCAAATTCAAACATTCTTCTAGTTCCATTTTATTCACGTATGTACAACTTGTAGTACTTGTCATTCTCGATCTTTTCGAGCCACAGGGCATATGCAATGGTGGAGTCAATATATTTTCTTTAGAGAGAAACAAACAAGTCACTGGTAACCACCTCTAGCTAGTCATAAGCGGTGACAATTATCTTTCCTCCTAAAGCAAGAAAAGTAATCTCTTGATCTTCTTCAATTATCTTCTTGTTGTATTCCAATGTCATGGCTTTCATCCATGGGATACTAGAATTTGGAGTTCCATTGTATCTGTTACAGGCTAGTTCTAAATATTGGTTTTGGATGATTCTGACATAGTGATATGGAGAAATGTACTCAGTCTCTCCATTAGTTTTCTACACTCATTCTGGAGGTGTATATCTGAACTTGAGTCTAAGAATACAATTGGACTTCCTTACATTCTTAACTTTATTACAGATGATAGCAAGCAATCCCCTGAGATCATCATTAGTCTTTGTCCATAAATTATGAATAAAGCCATTATCAACTAACCATAATTTGTCCTTTTTTGCGGATGCTCACTTTTAACATTCACCATATATCTTCCTGGGAATGGTCCTCGAACAGTAAAAAGTGTGTCATAGAGAACTTGGTTGAGTGTCTTCCAATGGTATAGTGAAATTTGAACTACTCTGTCTCTTTTAGCTCCTGAATCAATACTTTTAGTACTTTCAGAAGTTCTAGTGTACTGTACCACTGGTTCATTAACAACACTTTTTTGTTTTCCTTTTTGGTTCAGTATTTCAATTAAGCCATTTTGGTCTTTACCATAAGCCTTTTGTCTTATTCCTGGAAGGCGAACATTAAATTGTCAAACAAAATATTATGATGAAAAGCTAGACATGGATCAGTTTGGAAGATTTACTCAGAGAAGGTGTTCAGTTGATATTTTGAAGATGTTTATGAACCTTTGTAGGAAAAATTATGTTTTTTGGAAAAATAACAGTCTTCAACGGTTTTGATAAGCTTTTACCGTATGTCATTTGAGATAGGCTACACTACTAAAAAACACTCTTAGACGGCGAAACAGTTTCACCGTCTAAGAGCAATATTTTGTCGTTTAGCCATTTTGACGGTGAAATTTTTGTCGTTTAAAGTTCATCGTTTAAGTGCCTTGGTTTAGATACTTAGACGACAAAATTACAAAGTTTTGTCGTTTAAATTCACTCTAAAACGACAAAACCAATTCCATTACATAGAAGGACTTAGACGACGAAGGAAAACACTTTATTGTCTAAGTATTTCCACTTAAACAACGAAATGGTAACACCATCGTCGTCTTAGTTGTGTCACCTAGAAGACGAAACGTACGCCGTCTAACATTTGTAGCAAGTATATCTGATATCATCACTTTCGTGATATCATTAAATGAGTCAGACATCAAATATTCTATTTTATGAAGATTGAGAATACATCGCACTTCTATCTCACTCTGAGATGTGCGGGGATCATGATGAGATATAGTGGGGTTTGACCACGATAATTCATGATGTTTAAGTGGAATAGAACCATTCCTCTCCCCCCCCCCAAATGACGGGAAGCATGTCTCATCAATGTGACAATCTACAAAATCTAGATGGTCATCAATGGCGGAAATTATGTCTCATCAATGTGATAATGTGACCATTCCTCTTTTGTACAAGGTTCTAAATAGCAGATAATCATTTGAGCTTCTCTGACGACCCGACCATACCAGAATATCGTAAAATCAATTAAATATTTACATATATGTAGTAAATAATTGACATGGATTAAACTCTATCAAACTGAGTCGAAGCTCTTCCGATTAACCCGTTACGACAATATGGTCACAACGATATAGGAAACACTAAATTCCTATGTCGACCGTACACACTGGCAGCGACATATGACCCCACGCGTCACCATTGCCCACCCATTGGGTTGACAACATCTAAACACAAATTAAATCTCATGAATATACACCCAACATCGTTACAAACCCAACAACAAAAAAACATGACAAGTTTCAAAATATTTTTTTGGCCAGACACGCTGCGATAGACGGCAGCGCGCCACCACCGGTGACCACCGTTGAAAGCAATGAATGAAACACCATTGGAAAGCTCTCAGAGAACCCATCCAACTGTTTAACTATACCCAACTCTAATTCTGACATTTAGAGGTCAAAATCGACCTTGAATCGGAACTGCCTTAAAACATCGACCGATGCAATCAGTGACACAACATAGCCATCGAGCTACCATCGAGTTTGAGGCTGGCCATGTTTGACTCACCTCAACGAGAGAAGCAAAAGTCCTCAACCCTTATCAGTGAAACTATCGGGATCGCCGACCATAGCGGTACCCGATTCGAGTTTGATGGAGTTCGATCGAAGTGAAAATTATTGACGAGAATGTCCTTAAAACTTAGCAAGATTCGATTGGTTGTTGGTGCGTATAAGGTATCAGTGACATCAATTCTAGTACCATGTGGTAATAAGAATTGTGCATAATTACGCCCTTGTATAATCGACGTTGAACAAATCATGTTAGTCACTGAAGAACTATATGGCATAAGATCTATAAATAATTGCCTATTCTGTATAATAGTGTGGGTAATACCATTATCTGTTATCTACCAAACACTCAATCTCGCCCTCAGATATCTATACAAGAATATAAATTAATCAGTCTTTGAACTCAAGATATGGCGAACACTTTAAGATTTTTAAGGAATTGTGACCCTTATAAAGTACTTGACATGGAGAAATAAAACTGATGTACAAACAACATCAAATGTTCCAAAATGGACTATCAACGCACCATGGATTTCAATAGGTCAATAAATTTTTAGGCGGGTCGAAAATGAGTCCAAGGTCCTTGAATCGATGAGTCGAAATAACCCATCGACAGGTTGAAAGATTTACCCAAAAATAGACTTACGATACCACAAAATTTGATGGGTTGAGGACCTCATCGATGGGTCAAAGACCTTTTCAGGAAATCCTGGTCGACGGGTTGAAACATGACCCCGACCAGAATTCCAAAAATTTCTTTTTCTTTTTCTTTTTCTGTGGTATTGTGGTATCATGGAGTATTGTACACGAACCATTCATGCATTCTGAGGTAAAATAAAATTCTCTACACTTTCATCTAACCAAAAAATAGAGAAATTTTATTAATTGCCAACTAAAGTACATCAAAGATGTCTTATTTCAAAACGACTAATAACAAAGTCCGAAAAACATGACTAAAAAAAGCTAAAAACTAAACTTGAAAGATTACATAGCATAAATAACAACCTAATACGTAGACTTAATCAAAATTCAGAGTCTCAAGACTCTCTTTCTTGTTGTTTGCTACAATGAGTTTGACATCAACATCTTCTTTCATCTCATACTCTCCCCTAACAAAGTTATTCTCTTGTGCGAAGTATTTCTTGTGCCTCTTGTTGATACTTTGAATTTTCTTACTTGCATGACATTGCTTGTGCATATGCTTAGTTGAGACACATTTAAAATATGAATACTTTCCAGATGGATCAGAGTGTGAAAAAGATCCTTCATTCTTGGAACTTGACTAGTTCTTGTTGGAGTTGTCGTCGGCGCCCTAATTTTTGTGCTAAGTCATGTTTCAACTTTGGTTTCTGTAGGAAAATTATGTGATATTAAACTAAACAAGTTTGAAAAATACTAATTGTTTAATTAGTAAAATATAAACAAAAAATCGAAAAACTAAATCTTGGAATAGAAGATGAACGAAGAACAAAGTTGAGTCATGTGTATCATACGTTCTCTTTGAGAACTTTTACGCTGCCCACAAGCATGTATGACGTTGTTCTCCCAGGATAAAATAACTTCTAAATTTTTATACTGCAACACAAAACTTCTCGTCGAATTAAATAGTACCTTACTTTATAACCGAATCCAAACTTGAGAGCTCGAGAGAGAGAAAATAGATCAGAAGAGGAGATTGTTTTCTGATAGGATGAATAATGAGAAGGATGGTAGCTCTATTTATACACATAGGGAATTGAGTTAGCCATTATGGCCGACCACCAAAAGATCTTGAGTTATACCTATTAACCATGCAACATAAATCCGACAATTAGTTTGTGATCAAAATAAGTTGAAAGACCAAAACTTTTGTAACAGATGGAATGTGGAAAGCCAAAAATCATGTCAATTTTCTTGAGCGCAAAAAAAAAACTCGTGCGACCTGGCTCAAATCGGAGCGGCATTCGTGTCCACAGGACACAGGCACACACAAGTTCATATCGCAAGCCCAATTCAACCAAGAGAGAGCCTCTCTATTTGCTCACTCAAACCATAGTAGAGTGAAATCATATTTAAAGACCTCCACATTCCTAGTTTTTCCCATGTGGGATAAACTTCCTTTTGTTTCAAGTGACTAACTTTGTGTGACAATTTCTCAATCACCTGTTAACGAATTTAAACAAGTGAATACAAAATCTTTATATACTCTTATAGGATAACACAAATCAATGTGTCTCTTCCATCAGTATTAAATACATTTCATTTAATTTTCTTATTTAAATTGTCTCACTAAAATAGTGGAAATCCACCATTTTTCCAAAAGTTTCTACCATTGCCACATCATCCTCTCCCACCATGTAGAGTATGCCCTCTACGGTTGTAAGGCTCAGAACAATTGTTCTTCTTGTCCTAACGTGCCTTCCCTTTAGTGTTATAATTCTCAAGTGTTTTCTTGGTCCTAGTGGGTTTGAGTTGTTGTCGAGAATTATCTCATGATGTCTATTCTTTTTAGCCAGAATATTTATGAGATCACTAAATGTCTTTTTTCTTCCTTTTTTGTACTCAAGCCAGTATTGATGAGAAAGTATACTCATGAAAGAAGGGAATGTGTTCAATGACTTCTCGATCATATCTTGATCAGTCTTTTCAACCCTACAGAAGTCAAGCTCACATTGTAGTTCCAACATAGCTAAGTTGTATGCATAAACCTTTGGATAATCCAATAAACGGGTGGTCTCCCATCTTTTTGTCAATTCTAGAAGCTGTGCATCATGCATGTTGTTGAAGCGTTGCTTCAGAACGTCTCATAAATCATTGGGATTTATCTTTTTTCAAGTACTGCTTCTTGAGAATTAGATAGAAATGACGCCTCATGAGGGCTTAAGCTTTAATCTTATTACTTGGGTGGCCGCATTGGGCCGAGTCAATGTGAAGATGGTGTTGGTGTATCTCTTTCTGATTAAAGTATTTTATACATCAGAGACCCAACGATGATATACTTTTCCTTTTAGATCAAGGATGTCAAACTCTGACCTAGCCGGCTCAATAGTCGTAGTCATCTACAAAGTAGACAATGGATATAATTAGTATCAAAACCACGAGTAATATTAAGTTTAGGGAATAAGAATGTGATTCAAGATGTATGGTCACAAAAATCGATGCTCGATAAACAGTAGCTTCATACCACACACAGAAATTGTGATATACATAATCAATCACTTATATCGATTTTCCTTTTTTTTTATCTATACCGTGACTTCCTCAAAACCGTCACTAATCAAGTTTTTTGAGTAAAAGGGTGATGAAATCCCCTTTGCTCAACTCAAAATATAGTTCAAAGCAAAAAAAAAAAACATAGAATCTAGGGTTTTGCAAAAATTAAGTTTGTCAACTTAATCTCTAAAGTATGATGTTAGAAAAATTTAAGTCGATTGATGTTATTCTTGGTATGACTACAATTGTAGTTTGTTGATGATGAGGTGGCAACTCTCTCTTGACGCGAGACTTGGGTAGTCGAGCTATCTTGACGAAATTTGAGGAGATGCTATAGGAGGTGCATGGAAGACGACTTCTCCAACGACAGTGATGATCCGCGACGACGGAGGTGGGATTAGTGTTTTAAGGTTAGGTTTTTTTTTTCTTTGTGGAGATTGTTGACTATCAACTTAAAACTTGCTGATAACGTGTTGAATGATAAAAATATATGTACTAATTGAGATTGAAATTATATCTTTATTCTTCATTGATAAAAAACTTTAAATACATGCATCAATATTTCCAAATAATTAAGGATTGCTAGAATCTCTATATCTAATCTATTCAGGACAACGACAGACACCGAAAAATACAGAATATAATTTCATTAAACACCGCTGATTTTTATCTTTCGAAACAAACTACTGATTTTTATTTCTTCACATGGGTGTTCGGCTAAGACGACAACCAATGAGTCTATAAAAATAGATTTCACATTACCACTTCTAATGTGAAATCTATGTTCAAATTCATTGACAGATCATCATTCAAAGTACGACTATTCTGGCCCATTAGCAAAATTGTAAAATTGGTCTGATAGCTCAAAGTCCACACTCTAGACTCGATTCAACTAACTATTCGGCCCTTTCGCCGCATGGAACCGATGGGCCCCTTATCCTCTCTATGGAAACGTGGAAACGTCTGATTAGCTCTCTAGCTCGAGCAGTGCAACCAAAAAAAAAATTAGAAAAAATCAGGGACAGTTACGGTAAGCCGTTTTCCCCAAGCAAAAGAGGAAAATAAAATAAAATTTATTACTTATATAAAGAAAATTGAGGGAGAGCATAAAAGCAATGTTAGGGTCCTCCATAAACCTCCTCCTACTTCCGCCGCCGATTACTCGTTCGCAGTTTCGCTCTCTCAGTCGTCTCTCTCTGCCTCCTCATCACGCCGCCGGTAATTTCTTAACTCTCTCTCTCTCTCTCTGTTGCTCCATTGGTTACTGTGAGAATTCGTTTCGCTAGGGTTTATGGTTACCGAGGAATTTTTTTCGTTAGGGTTTATGTTCGTTATTCATAGTTGTAGTTGTAATTTGATGTAGTCGTTGTGGAACTATACAGAATTGTTGAAGGCAACATCTAGGAAGCTAGTCTCTGCAACTAAAGCTCGCTCACTATCGACCACGACCATGGCGGCAGATGTACGCTACTCTCGATTCTGCTCTGCTTTCGATTTTGTTGTGTGTATCTGAGGTTGGATTTTGTTTTTTTGTGGCTCAGGGAGAAGAGAATGTACCGAGTTTGAAGCGGCAATTAGCACAGCTGTTTGATGTATCGATTCGAACGGTTGTTCCTGATGAGCCAGGTGTCGAGCCGGCTGTTGTTCCTTCTACTAAGTTCGGAGATTATCAATGGTATATTGTAGGGATTTTATTTATGGTTTATATGTCGAGTAGCCAGATTTATTTGTGTATTGAGATACATTTTATTTGGTGCAGTAACAATGCCATGGATATATGGTCTAAAATTAAAGGAAAGGGAACCGAGTTCAAGAAACCTCGGGATGTTGGAGAGGTAATGATTTCTCTATGATGAAAAGTTTTGTTTTGATGATTATGGCTTCTGTGTGGGGTTCAGTAACGATAAGGTTTTCTCTGTAGGCTATCATGGGAAATCTTCCAAAATCAGAGATTATAGAGTCATGCACGGTAGCCGGGCCTGGTTTTGTTAATATTGTATTGTGTAAGAATTGGATGGCTAAGGTATTGTTTTAATTTATGTATGTGATTAAGATGTTTTGTTATTCATACTCCTTTTACCGTATCCTAACTGTGATAATACTGCTACTTCAGAGCTTGAAAAAGATGCTTATTGATGGGATCGACACATGGGCACCACAACTTCAGATCAAAAGGGCCGTTGTTGACTTTTCCTCACCTAATATCGCCAAGGAAATGCATGTAGGCCACCTGAGATCTACTATAATTGGGGACACACTAGCTCGTATGCTTGAGTTTTCAAAAGTTGAAGTTCTTCGAAGGAATCATGTTGGTGACTGGGGAACACAGGTAACTGTAGTATCTGATTACAGTGTTATGGTTTTGGTCTGGAAGATGATATATTTATCTTGAAGAACTAATTATAAGCTATGTGGGTATTGCAGTTTGGCATGTTGATTCAATACCTTTTTGAAAAGTTTCCAGATGTGGAAAATGTTAGTGAAAGGGAAATTGGCGATCTTATGGTGAGTACAAGTATTCTCTGGGTTTATTTTCGTTTGAATCACATCCCTCATTGTGCATTAGTTAGTGACTCAATCATGTGTTTACTTGGATGAATTTGATGCTTTACAAAATAACATTATGCCCTTTGGACTGACCTTGGTTAGATCAGTGACATGGGGTATATTCTTTGATAACTGGGATGAAATGTGAATGGATAGAATTGATTTTCAGCTGTGATTTTCTATTTAATATTGTTATTACACCATTCTCTTTGGCACTTTGTTAGGAATTCTATAAGGAATCAAAAAAGAGATTTGATGAGGATCCCGCTTTCAAGGAGAGAGCACAAGATGCAGTGGTATCCTTGCAGGTGAGTCAATCTATTCTAAGAAGTACACTTCTTTGATGTCTTTGTCCATAATGGTAGATGGCATCTGATTCAATCCTATATGCAGAGTGGGACACCCAAGTATCGTGAGGCATGGCTACAAATCTGTGAAATCAGCCGTAATGAGTTTCAAATGGTCTATGAACGCCTCGGAATAAGATTAGAGGAAAAAGTATGCTCCAATTTGTGGCATTACAGACTACTTTTGTGTGCTGCTTTTAAGTGCATAGTTTAATTCTCCTAAGTTCTAATAGGGGCCGAATTACTTGAAAGTAATTTCACCTTTTGCATTCCATGCCCTTTTTGTAGACATCAGATTTTGTGCACTCTTTGTTCTGCCTAGCTCCATCTTTTTTATTTTATTTCCTTTGGCTATAAGTATTACTGTTTAATCACAACAAGATGATTTTACGTTGATACATATATTTGCAATAGTAATGTAGGCATATACTTGGTGGGAATAGCATGTACGTTCTCTTGGGTTGTTTTGTTTGAGCTGGAAGGGGTAGGACTGTTTAGTTTTCTAAGTCTGGGTACTTTTATGTATAATATACTGGTAAACTTAACATTCAATTATCATTTTTCTGTTATAGATTAACATTCACTTTTGAGACCCTAAACTTACAGCACACTGGAATTACATATAACACAGAAATTGCTTCTTCTCTCTCGTTAAATTTGTAATATACTGATGTCTTTTAGATTTGAGTTTTGCACCACTATTTCTTTGCGACTGAAGTCATTTGTATACTCTGACAGGGAGAAAGCTTTTATAACCCATATATTCCTGGGGTTTTGGAGAACCTGAGTGGCCAAGGACTTATTGAGAAAAGTGAGGGTGCTTGTGTAATCCATCTCGAGGGGTTTAACATCCCCCTGATTGTCGTGAAGAGCAATGGCAGTTATAACTATGCATCAACTGATTTGGCAGCTCTTTGGTTCGTCATGTGTTAAATTTAGAACTCAATATGGTTGATTCTATATTATGATCATCCATCCAGCCATATCCCGTCATTGCTGCTCGATATGGTTGCTTGTTTGTGTATCCTTACTGGCAATGCTGCTTGGAATGTATAGGTACCGCCTTAATGAGGAGAATGCTGACTGGATCATATATGTTACTGATGTTGGCCAGCAGCAGCACTTTCAAATGTTTTTCAAGGTATATAATGAAAGCCATAACTTGTTTTGTGCAATTGCTCAAAAGAAATATTCTTAGTTGAACTATTGTAAGCTGTGAAAGCTCTTCTTTATCTTAGTTTCCGCATGACATAAATGCTCTTTTCTATTAAAGAGAAAGAGGCGGGGTGCTCCTGTATTGTACTGTGGTTAAACATAAATTGTGTTTGCATTTTTTATAATAATTTAAAGCAAGTTTGGG
This sequence comes from Geum urbanum, assembly GCA_946800695.1. NCBI lineage: Eukaryota > Viridiplantae > Streptophyta > Magnoliopsida > Rosales > Rosaceae > Geum > Geum urbanum. The sequence goes on along the minus strand of OX327013.1, from coordinate 40,262,951 downwards.
TTTTCTTTTTCAGGCAGCTAGACTTGCAGGTTGGCTCCCAGCTGATGATGGTTCGTACCCTAAAGTCAGCCATGTTGGTTTTGGTCTCGTTCTTGGTAAAGATGGCAAACGCTTCCGTACTCGTGCTACTGAGGTTGTTCGGTTGGTTGATTTACTTGACGAAGCTAAGACCCGAAGCCACACAAGTCTTGAAAAACGTGGTATGACATTGAATGGCCTATACGTGCTCTTTACATCTGTCTCATATATGCAAAATTTCTTCATTCTATTGTAGATGGAAAATTAATTAACTTTCAAGCTTCTGAAATAGATAAGTAATTCTGTAACTATAAATAGGTAACGAATGGACTGCCGAGGAGCGTGATCAAATTGCAGAGGCTGTTGGTTATGGCGCTGTTAAGTAAGCTGTCTGAACTTATATGAATTTGAATTTTAGTTGAGACAGTTATTGTTATTTATCATCATCATCAGGAGTTTAGCCTTGTTATTCTAAGCCTACAACCACAGGTTTTTGGTACCTTTAGATGTGAGAGTTTTTTACTTTTATGTAATGTTGCTTGATGACCTTTATCCTGCATGTATAACTAACAGAGGATATTGATTTAAATACAAGAATACAGCATTACGAATGTCCTGTGAAGTAATGTAGTAATGTCTCTCGTTGCTTACTGATTCCACTTGTATAATCTTGAGAGCCTTTTTTGGTGAACCTTTCTCTAAATTTTACAATATTTCTTAAGCCTGGGTTTATCAATTTTTGACATATACCAAGTTGATATACCTGGTGTAAAACTGTATTTTACCTCCAATGTGTTTGGTCTAGCAATTTTAACCTATAGGTGTGAAGTTAAGAACCTCATAAGTTTCAGCTTTGTATGGGTACAACAGATTGTACTGTCATCAGAATGCTATTATTGTTATTATTAGCATTATTTAGTCTTAGTATGTTTTCTGATTTTTAATGTTTGTACAGGTATGCTGATTTGAAGAACAACAGATTAACAAGTTACACCTTTGATTTCGATCAAATGCTAAATGATAAGGTGTGTAGACTCAATAGTATTTATAGTTTGGTGTTGAATAGTAGAAGATATATCATAATAAATATAGGAGATCTAAAATGAAGCATAAAGTTCTGAATCCAATTGTGCATCTGGTTTTATGGCTCTTGTTGTATACTAATAATGGATTGCTAACATGACTTTGTTTGAAGACTGTATTTTCAGTTTATATTAATTTGTTCCATATGCATATTGGCAGGGAAACACTGCTGTTTACTTGCTCTACATGCATGCTCGAATCTGTTCGATAATAAGGAAATCTGAAAAAGACATCGACGAACTGAAAAAAGTAAGTTGAGCTGCATTATATCACATGTTATCATATCTGTTTTGTTAATCCTACAGGCCTGTATACTATATGTTTAAGAGACCCATGCATGTTGTTTGTCCCACTTCTGTATTACACTCCCCATCTCCTGTATAATATACATGTAGTCCCATCTCTCCTGTCTGCACATGCTGGTCTATACATTTGACAGTGTGTGCATTCTGAATACGTGACCCAGTGCTTGTAGATTTTGAGAAACAAATTTGACACTTGCTGCAAAAGTCTGATTTCATTTTCTCTTAATTCAGGCAGGAGAAATTGTGTTGGGTCATGTGGCTGAGCGTGAATTGGCGCTTCACTTGCTGAAGTTTTCTGAGGTATAGACATCAATGGAACTGATTGCTGCCTCTCTCTCATCTTTGTTGGTTGCTGTTGTGATCTAACTGCTACATTATTTGCTTTAACTTCTTAGACTGTGGAGGAGGCTTGCACTAATCTGTTGCCGAGTGTTCTATGTGAATATCTATATAATCTTTCTGAGATCTTTAGCGGGAAGTTCTATTCCAATTGCCAGGTATCTGACATCCGCACTGATTTGCTTCATGATGAACATTAATAAAAATTAAAAAAAGAGAACATCATTCAAATACAATTTTGTGTCATTGCAAACTTGGCAGGTTATTGGGACAGCAGAGGAAACCAGTAGACTCTTGCTATGTGAAGCAACAGCTATTGTCATGAGGAAATGCTTTTATCTTCTCGGAATTGAAGCAGTGTACAAGATGTGAGGTGTTCGTCCATTCAATACTGATCCCAGTAAATCACCAGATCCATGGTGTACAATATGATTTCACAGCCTTCTTATAGCATTGGTTTTTTTATCGCATGTTTTCCATTTGCACTGTAAAACTGTTCGCACATATCAGTGGACGACTTTTAACAAAATTTATGTAGCTTTGCGAGCTGGAGAAATTTTGTCTATTCCACTCAATCTTGGCCAAATCTTATAGCATAAAGAAGGATATATAAACTCATGAACCTTATACATCCACGAGAAGGTTGCATAATATATTTTAAAACATGACATACATCAACTTTTAAATTAATTCTAAAATATGTAAAATGAGTAGTTTAATTTATATTCTTGTCATAAAGTTGTAGAAATATTTTCGATTAAGTGAAATCACTATTGAACTAAAATTATGAGTAAAATATTCATTTTATAATTTTTTAATAGATTTAAAAGTTGATGCTTAATATGTGTTAACTCACTGTAGTCTTTCCCTCAAATGGGTAAAGAGGATTGTTTCTACAAAATCGATAATTTATAGTACACTTCTTTTTTTGGCATCCAACTTTTTTTGTTACATAACAAAAGAAATTAAATAATAATAAATAAGTTTGGGGTAGTCGCTAGGTGATTGGAAGATATTCATGGAAGTTAGACTATGAACTTTTGTTAGTAGTCTAGTTTCGGATAAAAAAAAATAGTCATACTTAGGTAACATTTTTTTTGTCAACCATACGGGGTGGAAATACAGGTGGAATGTTATGTGCACGATTGATGATCAATGAGTTGATGTTGAATAATATTTAAAATAATAATTAATTATTAATTATTTTAAAACATATATATTTACCTCATACTCATCGATCTCGAAGTGTGCGATCAATCAATCCCAATCTTCACGCTTGTCCATGAACTCCTCAGAACATCAGAGCCATGCTCGCGGTAGTGCAAATGCAGTTTGTATTTTCAGTCGAAGTATATCTTTCTAGCTATGGTCTCTATGTACGTATACATCTCCGGAATCATATCAATTTCATATAAAAGCTACAAAAATATAAAAGAAATAAAATAAAATATATTAATTCCTAAACCCCAAACCCTACAATTTGTAATTAATTCCAAAATTAAATTAAATTAAATTAATCGAAACTCTTACCGTGAGTTCGTGGTATAATTTCATCGTCGCCTCCTGCTCAAGGTCTGTCAAAGTCGCCGCATTCGTAGATAATCTTCTTTCGTATAATAGACCCGATATTTTTTGTAAGCAAATTGTTGATCTACGCTGTCGGAGGGCCTTTGGTGAAAGGATCGTACGTCACCTTGATCTTTTGCTTCGTTCCCTCTACGATCGCCTCGGCATTAGCCCTCTTCACCAACCCCCGAGTGCGCTTTGGGGGTGGTCTTGAGATGTTGATGTTCACTTTGCATTGAGCGCTAAAGCACATATATTTGGTAGATGCTGCCTTCAGTGACGACGCGGCTGATGCCATTTGTGGCGCGACCGAAGCAGATGTCGCTTTAGAGGGAGCATTAGGAGGAGTCAGTGCCCACTGAGCCGAAACAAACTCCTCTGACACGACAATATAACCCATACGTTGTTGCACTTGTTGTAATGATTGTTCCTTCTGAATTTGGGACTGCCTCTTCTTCCAACCAGGTATCTTTACAGCTACAACCATAAAATTTCATATATCATGCATAATTCCATTCAAAAAATCTAATTCTTAATTTTCCACAAAAATCATTCCTAATTCTATTCAAACAGGAAACCAACTCCAATTCCAATATCGGTGTGGGTTAAACCAAAACAACCGATTCCAATACAACATCCAAAACAACCACTGCTCTGTTAAGAACCAGTTTAAACCATACAACATACTACACTAACAACCAGGTTAAACAATTATGGAAACCCAGTAACAAATTTGTTATATAAAATCAGAAATTTGGTTCTACATTCACAAATTCAACAAATTTGTCATATAAAATCAGAAATTTGGTTCTACATTCACAAATTCAAGCTGCCACTACCCATAAGTCAAATAAAACTAAGAAAATTACAAAAAAAGGAAATTACAAAAAAAAGCTCAAGACCTATTTGTGGGAGAGAGAGAGAGAGAGAGAGAGAGAGCGAGCAAGCGTCGGAGGAGGAGGCTGGCGTGGGATGTCGGTGGTGGGCGGCATGGCTTGGGGCCGTGGTGGTATGGCTTGGGTTAGGATTAAGAGTTTAAGGTTTAGGGTAGTCACTTAGATGATGAAGTAATTAAACTTTTTTCGTCTAAGTATTCCCACGGCGAAGTAGTTAAACTTTCGTCATCGAAGTTGGATAATTTGTGAAGGGTTCGAAATTCTTTCGACCAGTCGATGAAAATTCACGGTCTCGAAAAACACAGACTTCAAGCATTATATTCATACTTCAAGTCATCCACCAAAGTATCTTTATTGGATACCAGAAAGAATTTTGAAGCCAACATTTATAATTAAAATTGAATTACAAACTTTGAATTAGAAGTATTACAAACACTTAGACAACAATATTACTCATCCTCATCACCTTCACCTGACTCATCCTCATCATCCTTGTATACACCATCATCATCCAACTCATCTTTAAAGGCATTGCCATAATTTAGAAGTTTGATCTCAATTTGAGAGATTTGTGGCTCCGACTGGCCCGTAAATGTTCGTTTGGGCAAATAAGTTGATCTGTTTCGGGGTGGTCAGAAGTATTAAGCTCTTGATATGGATCATTGACATTATTCATAATGTCAGTCTCTGTAGTACTAGATGTCTCTTCAAGTGTTGTGGCACTCCATATATTTCGGTGAGACATATGGTTAATTACTTTCCAACTTTCATCCTCCTTCGGATCATCCAGATAGAACACCTACCTAACCAAGGTGGCAAGAGCGAATAGCTCATCTTCATATCAGCTTGTGTTCGTATCGATTGATAAAAGGCCAAGATCTCCCTTCGTATGCTTCAACTATTTACACTTGAAAATCACAGTAGACATTATGAAAGGACTCGACCCAAATTTAGTTTGCCTAAATCAGAATTAAGCCCTAACGACTCTGCTAACTTTAATTACTACTCACAAATTTGAAAATCCAAGTGGAGATTCAAAACTCAAAAATCACGAAATATATAAATTTTCTACGAAATGGTTCACTACAAAAATATAAAAGATAGATAACTATTTTCGACATCAAAGCAGCTAGACAATTTAAGATGACTACGCAAACTAAATATTAACTCACAGAATCAACCTTGGATCCTATAAGCTATACTGCTATGCCATGAACTGCGTGCACATCCAACCTTAGTTGAAACTCTGCAACCTTGGTGGTTGAAAACGAAAGGCCTAGGGAAGACATATAAAATAATAAACTGTTAGAGTGATTGAAAAAAAATGATATTTCACTTTAAACTGAAAACTATAAATAATATGCGTTTCACTATAATATATGTAAAATGATGCGGGTCTAAAAATATGATTATCCAGGTACTCCTGGGTACTATAAAATATGTGGAGGCTACGACTTGGGTCAATCGATCTCAAGCCCTAATACTGCCCAAGTCAGGTCCTTGATCCTCCTGGGCAGGGCCGGCCCTGAGTTTCAGGGGGCTCTATGCGGTAAAAAAATTTGGGGCCTCACATGTAATGATAGAAAGAAATTTTTTTTGCTATTTGAATAGTTTTTTTTTTATATATATATATATATAATATAAAATTTTCAAATTTGGGGGCCTCAACATTTGGGGGCTCTAGGCACCGGCCTATATGGCCTATACCCAGGGCCGGCCCTGCTCCTGGGTGCTCTATAAATTCTCGGGTCAGGTCCCTGGTCCTCCCGAAGCATCTCGGGGATCAACTGAGAAGCAGTGCATTGATGCATCAACTGTACTATACTCTGTGTAAAACCAAATCACATGTGCCTCCAAATGCAAATGCATAATCATAAATGTATAATTGTAAACTGTATAACTGAAAACTCACAAAACAACAGTAAAAATAAAGTGTCCACTCACCTGGATCGTAGGAAAACCAATAGTTGATCCATAAACTTTTAATTCGTACATAGCGTTCCTAAAACAATCAAATGTCTAGTTTAATTAATATAGTATTCTAATCGAGTACAACTAGAGCATACAAGGAATCTGATACAAATTGTATCACAAATACTCACTTTACATTTTTGATTCCTAAGCGTCACTACTCCGCCACATCGTGATAACAAACATATTCGTCGTGCTATGATCTCAAGCTCCATAGCAAGGTGGACATTGATTTGACACACGAAGAAAAATCACATCGAATGTATTCAATCGTATCCGAATCCTAAACATACATAAAAATATTACACAAGTTCCCTAAAATCTATGAAATTACTCAAAAACTAGTATGAATCGGCTAGCAAAACTTCCCGTGAATATAGCCATTCGGAGTCGCTGGAGCTCCCCCGCGCACGGCGGGACATGGGGCCCACGTGCCACTGCCGGCAATAGCCAGAATCCAACCATCATGGATGCCTGCAAATAATACATCAAACGAAAGCTCATTCCAAGCCCAACAACATTCATGCACAACACTAAGTCAAAATCAAACCGAAAAACGTCTAAAATCACCTTTGAAATATTGAACCCTCGTCAAAAAATCAAGTCAACCGATCGCCAGAGTCAGGCACGGCGTGACCCGAAACCGGTCGGGTTCAACTAGTGGCATTTGGGCTTCAAAACCCCTAGCCTGGCGCCACCCAACCCCGGCCGTAGCGCCGCCTCCGTTGTCGGCGCAAATAGACCGAAACCCTTGATTTTTGCCGTGAATTTTGGGCTCAATCGACGAGTAATTGGAGGTTAATATGTTGGGGTAAAGAAAGAGGAGGTCGAGGTGAATATTTTGACACCAAGGCCGACCAATTTAGTGGTCGGTCGGTGGTAGTTCGCCGACAACACATCACAAGGAAAACGGGTCGGGGAGAGTGAAGGATAACAAGGTTGACCAAGAGCTCGAAAATAATTTCCTTTACACCTTCCGAAAAGAATACGAGTCCAAACAGTTAAAACTTATAAAAAATTGATTTTAATAACGACAAATTTCGATAAACGTAACATATAGCTATTAGTTCGATAAATAACTTGATTAACAAAGATTAAGTCGGTAACTTTGGTTCGGGTCGTTACACATTATATCTCCATATAACAAGAACCCCGTAGTATACATCATCGTCTTCCCCTACCACGGTCCCACTATTTGTGTTCTTTTGCCTTCATCTTGCTTTAATGTCAGAAACTTTACCCCGTTGACAATACATGCACCGACTTACTGGCCAATAAGTGCAACCCCATGACCATCACCCGCTGCTGGGTTCTTTTTCTAGGTTTCTCATCTACAAAATTGTGAACAAGTACAATATAACTATTTAATTGAATCAAAAATTTGACATAGTTTTCCCTAAGAGTGAAGGAAACCAAAACCCTGAAAGAAAGAAAACACTTCAAATAATCAAATTCCAAAATAACAAACCGTGGGCTCCGATTCTCATCCGGGTTTATCATGTTCAAAATAATAATAAAAATTAACAATAAGTTAATTAACATACCCATTTGATGAAATAATCAGGGAACTTCTTCTTATACTGCTCATCACACAAGTTAGGACTCATGTTCGGATTGTTTGTCTGCATTTTTGGACCTATGAGCCTCAATGAACGGCTCAACCTGTTCACAATCCTGCAACACTACCCAATGAGTTCCTCTTTACTTAAGTTGCAGCAGATTTGAGTTTTGGCCTTCTGATTGCCAAAGCTCTTCAGTTCTAAAGGTTCCTCCAATTGAGATTTGAACATTTTTGGCAACTGTATTCATTTAGATTCTTCTTCCTTCTACAATTTTCTCAATTCCACTTATTTTTTGGATTAGTTATCCAGAGGTTGTCAAGTATAACAAACTTTTTTGCTAGGATGAAGCCATAACCATTCTCTGTATAGGCATGTAAATGATACTTCTGGTGTCCCAAAATTTTAATCCAATTTTCATGTAGTTATTAAACTTACTTGTAGAAGTAGTCGCTGCCTTGCAAAAATTAAGTTTCGAAAAACCATTTTCTTCTATTATTTTTATAAAAGGACTGCATTGTTCTTATTCACAAGCTGGATTTTCTGCAGATACTACTTCTTCTTTTTTAGTAGTAGTATCGAATTTCATATTTTCTAGATCTCTTTCTAGAATTTCATTTTTTTTATTTCATAAAATTAGTCTTCACTCTTGTTCAATAATCTGATTTATTGAACTATTATTTATTTTTCTTCTTGCTTCAACTATGAATCATTCTTTGTGATACATTTTTTTCTGATGCTTCACAAAACATAGGAAAACCATATTTCTCATAGAAATGACAGTAGTCACAGAAAAATGATCCAGGATTTACTTTATAAAAAGATATATTTTCTTCTTCAGTGCCTTTTTCCAATTTTTTTTTTCAAGAAGATAAACCCCGTTGGGTTCATATTCCTCTTCAAAATCTGTTTCTGATTCTTCTGACAATTCATTTTCTATCCAATCTGAATAGACAGATATATTATCGTCTTCATCTTTTGAATAGACTACCTTGTAGCCTTTCATATTGGTCATCTCTATTACCTCTTCATATCCTCTAAAAAGAGCTTTTGAACTTCTCTTATCCTTCATATGATATTCATAAGCATAGTGCACTTCGGCCTTGCATAACCAACACATGCATGTTCTCTTCTTTTCTGTTTCTTGAGAGAACCTTTTCTTCTTAAAGAATCACTTTATTGGATTATGTTTACCTCTTTTGTAATTTGAGCTTTTCTTGAATCTCCAATTCTTCCTTTCGTTTCCTCTGAAACGTTTGTGGAAGTGTTTTCCTTTATTTTTCTGCTTATTTTCTTCGCATCCCCAGTTGGTTGGAATATCAGCGATTCTAGTGCAGAAATTGTCAGTTCCTTTAAGTTGCTTCATTGCAACTTTGCTCTTCTGTTGGCTTTGCATTTTTCATGCATCAGATGTCTGATTGTTTTGGCAACTCACCATACTGAAAAACTTTGTAGTGGTTTTTCTTCTATGCTCTCCCTCACGGCCATCCTCCAGGGTTCATGAAGCTTTCTATGTAAGCGATCTATTAGGTCGCTGTTTTTCAACTCTCATATTGTACAATAGTATTCTTGGAATTCATTCAAATATTCCTCGACGAACTTCATGTTGCATATCATGAAAGCATATATGTTAGTTTTTGCTAACTCTTTAGCTTTGTCTCCAAAATACAAGATATCTCCACATAATTGTTCATAGATCGGAGTTACTAAGGTATATAGAGACTTGTCCTCTTTTATTTTCATAAACCATTCTTTTCCCCTGAAAGTTTGTTTGAAGCCAAAATAGAACTTTTTTGCCATTCCGGAAGGGTTGATTCATAGATTATTTGTAAGTCGAGCGCTTCAAACTTTTCGTAGGTAGTACATGTTGCCATGAATAACCTAGCAACTCACTCATCTATAGCTTTCTTCTTATCTAGATATTTGTTTAAATCAAGCCATACACCAAATTGCATAATCGGTGCTTTTGGTGTATTTTCCAGTGGAATGAATTGTTAAGAACTTATTTTCCATTTCTTTCCAATAGGACTTTTCATGTTTGGAAGTCTTGTATTTCCACCGATTTTGATTATAATGGTTTCTATAGCTCCTTAAGACTCTCATTCTTCCATTTTTACCTCTTGGTAATGAAGGAATTTTCTTTCCTTTTTAAATGTGAAACTTACGAGCTCTTTGATCAATTTTTCCAGATGAGAGGGATCTTGGCAGTTTTCTACTTCCTTATAAAGCTCAAAGAGCTATTCTGATTTTAGCATGTTGATATTTCTTTCTAATTCAACATCTAATTCTTCTTTCATCACTGAGTTGGTTTCCTCTCTTATAGAAATCCTAGTACTTCTAGAACCTTTTCTCTGGAAGAGCCTCATCTTTTGAATGATCTAGAGCTTTCACCTTTCAAGCTTTCGAGGGATACATCACTACTTCAGTGTCCTTCGAACTTTAAGTTAATGTGTCGAGTTCTTCTATTTTCATAGACTGCTACTCTTACACTTTCTGGCTTTTCTATGTGGCCAGAAAATTTTCATTCCAGTGAAAATGTTACATCATCCCATGTAACCTTATGAATCTGCTCCGAATGATTTTTTGAAATTGTAAGGAATCCAATAGTAAGGCTAAGAATATTTGTTATTTTGGTCTTTGGTTCTACTTTTGTGCTCATTAGTTTATAATAAATCCTATAAACCACAACAAGCTCTTGCACGTCATCTTTCATTGAAGTGCCGTCTGTTTTGACTCTCAGTTGGAAACAGTGAGCTTCATCAGTCAGGCTAATTGAAAAGTTTAGGAAGCAGTTGAAATATGAAACTTGGTTGCATAACGATGCTTGGAGGATTCTCAGTAGAATTTTTTGGCAATCAATCAGTCTATTGTCTTGTAAGAAGCATAAAATTGAACAATTTATGCATTCTCTAGCAAGTAATTTTATGTCGACTTGGACTCTTCCAATGTGCATAAATTTGTAGTTTCATTTTTTGTCCTTAGAAACCTCTTCAGATGTTATCAAAAGGAATTTTGTTTTTTCTGTTGTTGCTGGAGTGGTGAATTCAAGAATTTTGAACTGATGACTATCTAACATGTCAAAATTTCCTCTTTTGTAAATCTAATTGATTTCAAAATTTTGGATTGAAGAATTTCGAACATATTCTTCATTTTCGAACATTTTCTTCAATTTCGCTGAATTCAAATTTTTCAGAATTGAGCAGCTATACTATTTTTCTTTTCTTTTCAAAGATACTCTCAACATATTTATATTACGAACATCTTCATTCTTGGATTCCTGAAATCTGATACTTGATAAATTTGTTGTTGGATCCAAAAGAAACTGTTTTGATGAAGGGTAACCTCTTGGAGCTTCTAGTGGTTTAAAATCATTAGTTTTCCTTATGACTGTTCGAGGTGGACTTTCTCTTGACTTCTTATGTCCTCGGGATATCCTTTGAACATAGTTAAGGATCTTCATCTGTTGAAGATTCAATTCCTCGATTTTACTATTAACCTTTGTTAATAGTTCTCTCTTGTTTTTCGGGTTATTTTGGATATAATTCATTTTAGTTTCTAAGTTCTTCAATTTTGGTTACTAATCATTGGAAGTATCTCCAGATACTTTCTGTATCTAGAAAATTCTAATAGAGATTCTTGATGCCTCACATCAGATGATTTTAATAGAGAATCTAGTTTCTCTATTATTTTCTCAGAAGTTGTTCCCATCTTTGGGAATTTATGAGCTATAGCAAGCTCTGATACCAATAAATTCTGCAGATCTAACCAACAAGTTCAGATGGATAGTTTATATAAATAAAGCTCAACTTTAGCTTTATCACGCAAACAAGCAGCTATACGGGATTGTTGTTTAGCAATTTCAATATCAATGTTTGCCTGGTCTTGGGGACGAGATAATCTTTTTAGTCTTTCAAACAATTTAATTTTTTGTTTTGTGTTGTCAGTGAAGTCTCAATTCCACTTAAGTTTTTTACTTAATTCTTGAAAAGCTGAAAAGTGAGAAATTTTGATAATAAGAATAATTGTTTACCTTCGAGTATTGAGGATAGACTTTGACTGCAAGTATTAGAACAAACAAATTATGGACCCACTGCGCTTTAAAAATACATGATAAAATATCACATAGGTACAATAAGCTTAGACTGACACTAATTGAAGAGCTAGGGACTTTTTAGACTATTCATGCCTCTACACATTTGTGCGCTGAGCATGACAGATTCACTCATTTGATTAGTTGATTTGATTAACCAATTTAATATAGAACTCAAAATATATTGTGAATGTTTTTGGTGAGGGGAACCCTTGATATATGTTGGTGTTTGTTCTTGAGAATCGGGGTGAGTGTGATAGTTTTCCATTATCATGTTGAAACTTGTTATCGTGAGAGAAACGGTGTTCTGACCACTTTGGCATCATGAATTGAACTTGAATAAGGGTGTTCCATACTTGAAGCTCAACTACTATGCCACTTACAATGATTTTGTATTGAAAAATTTGAATTTGAATATCTGATATTTCTGTATTTGTTTCAATAGTGTTCACAAAGAGGCCCAATAATTGTCACACCTACAAACCGAGTACATCTTCTATGTGTTATCCAATGATGTTCATGTTAAATTTTGTACTAATTTTTTTTTTCAGGTGCCTTGTACATGTCACTTTGCTCATGAAAACACACCATCCTCGCATTTAATTGGGACTTGGTCTTACTGGGCCATCTAAAAGTCCAAACCCGTGAGCAATTCCCAAACCCAAAGGAATAATGTAATCAAATACCGACCCGCACAAAATAATAATATATACAAAAAGGAAATAGAATCGAGAAAGAACCCTAATCATCTCAATCTAAAAACTTCAGCTGATTGATTCCGAATTCCCAAATGGAACACTCGCGGTCGAATCTGAAACGCTCCTTCGAAGACGACGACGACGACATGTCCGGAAAGCCTCCGCCGGCGAAGAAGGTCCGGTTTCCGAAGGGGAAGAAAGTGAAGCCGGAGGCCGAACTAGCAACCACCAGCGGCGGCGGCGGCGGCGAAGGGATCGGTCCGGCGCCTTCGACGGACCCTAACGTTGCCGCTAAGGAGCGCGCGAAGCGCCGCAGTGCTCAAATCTCGGAGCTCTGCAAAGACGACGACGCCTCCGCGGCAGAGGTCACCTACCGTGGAGTCGATTACGGCAACTTCGTCGAGGACGGCGTTCAGTTCGAGCCGTTCAATTTGGAAAAGGAGAGAGAGGAAGGCTATTTCGACGCCGACGGAAACTTCGTGGAGTATCTGGATGAGAACCAGGTCAAGGACGCGTGGCTTGATAGCATCACGAAAGCTGTCGATCCGGAGACGACGAGGAAGTTCGAGGAGAAAAACGGCGTCGTTTCGGTGGAGGAGGAGGACGGTCAAGGGCTGGAGTTGACTTCGGAGGAGATTGGGAGGCTCAAGAGGCGAGTTGCGGATGCGCTGGAGCCGGAGGAGACGGTGCTGCAGGCGCTGAGGAGGCTGAAGGGGAACAAGAAGGAGAAGATGTCGGCGGAGACGAAGAAGGTGTTTGATCAGCTGACTGAGGATGCTTTGGTGCTGATGATGAAGAATGGGGAGAACAATGTGTATGATGAGGAGAAGGAGGTTTTCGAGAGGGAGGCACAGGGGTACGAGAGCTTGGCGAAAGCGAGATTAGGGGAAGGGAAATCGATACTGGAAGAGCTTGAAGCTGGTGCTGGTGTTGGGGCTTCGAATTCGATTGCATCCATTAGTGGTGGTGGTGGTAATGTGGCTGATGATGATGATGCATTTGATATGTTTGGGGATGATGATGTGCCTGCAGCTGCGGCGAATGGGGCGGCTGCTGGTGGTGCTACCGGGCTGGAGAACAACGGTGGAGAGACTGATTATGTGTTTGATGAGGCTTCTGGGTACTACTATAGCCCAAGTTCTGGGTTCTACTATGATTCAACTTCAGGGATGTATTGCTCGGCTGCAACGGGGTTGTGGTACTGGTACAATGAGGAGACGGGGGCGTATGATGAAATTGCACACCAGGCTGCTGAGCGGTGAATTGAAAAGGAAAGAGAGCTATAGAGAGGTTTAGTGTTTTACTTTGTCCAAAAGCTTCGTAATATTTGCAGTTGAATACTTGATGGGTGTAGATACACAGTATTGATAGGCTTGACAGCATCACGAAAGCCTGAGTTTAGATATACCAGATCATTGTTTTTTCCTAGACAAAACTACTCCAACAAGTCTGATTGTTCCGGCCCCAAAGATGTTCCAAAATACTGTTATTGCTCCAATAAGTTTGATGGTCTTTATGAGAATCAGTAAATTAACAAACATCCAGAATTCGTACTGAATTTCAAGTACTGGCACCGAATACATTTAGGAGGGTGTATTGTATATGGATTTTTATGGAGTTTTTTTAATCCATGGACTTTTAGAAAAGTCTACAGACTCTTTAAATAGTCCACAGACACTTCTAAATAGTCCACAGACTTCTAAGCATTTCTAAAATCATCGACAGACTTTCTTACGATTTATAAAAATTCACAGACTTTATATGAACGACTTATACAGATTTCAAAGGGAAATTTACGTTATATATTAAAATAATTGAAATGTACATGGTCGAACATGAGAATGAAAAAATATTGATGAAAACTTTAACATGAAAAGCATACGTCCTTAACAACAACGATATGATCATCCTTCTCCTTCTTGTTGATTACTTTCTGCATCGTTTACATTGTTGGCGTTTGCTTGAGCTTCTGCCCACATTTGATTAGCAATACTCATTCTCCATTGATTAGCGTTATCCCTTTACTGCTCTTGAGTTTGAAAATCGTCCCATTCAAAATTATCTTCTCCATTGTCTACATGATCATCTTCTTCTGGTTCAGGAGGAAATTCATCTGAACGACATTCCTGACGAAGAAAATTATGCAATCCTGCACATGCCAAAACTAGCTCTGCTTGTGTCTTATAAGGAAATGGTGGTGCTGATTTAAAAATTGTGAACCGCGACTTAAATATACCAAATATTCTCTCAATTACGTTCCTCAGAGAAGCATGACGAAGATTAAATAACTCAACTGCATTGACCAGATGGTTTCCTTCACCGCCACAAAAATCTTTGAGATGATATCGAGTACCTCGAAATGGAGCTAAAAATTGACGTCGATTTGGAAATCCGCAGTCCCCTAAGTAATACTTACCTAATCATGAAAAACATATGTAATTAGTAAGTATATTTATGACACAAACTGAAACATGCTTGCTAAAGTTTTTCATGGATGTAAAACCATACCTGGTGGTACTTTGAGTCCATTACGTCTAGAAATAGCATCATTTAACACTTTTGAATCATGAGCAGAACCCTCCCATCCACTAAGCACATATATGAATTGTAAATCAAAGTCACAAGCTGCTAACACATTTTGTGATATCTTCCCATGACGATTTCTGTATCTGCTTACCTCACGTCCAATAACTGTTGCAGGAATATGTGTGCCATCAATAGCTCCAATGCAATCCTGTGGTAATGAAAAACTATTTACAACATATAAAAAAGAAAAATGATACAGGATTTAATCTGATAGAAATATTGCTTTGCATACCTTAAAGAAAGGATAAAACCTTGTGCTTTCTCTTATGTTAGGTGGTGAGGTATTAGCCGGCAGTGGTTTTGCCATAAACTCTGGAGCTATTGTATTTAAGGCCTTCAAGATTTTGTTGAAACTTCTGCTAACAGTGAAATGAGATCGCTCGAATATCATCCGAGGTTCACTATATCGATTGTTTTGACCGACAACAAGTAAAAATGTAGCAAGCATTTCTTCAACACAAATGTATCTGGTATCTCGTAAAGGTGTTTTCTCTTTGATGATGGCACACAATTTTCGAAATACGTCAGGATACATTCTGTAAACCTCCCGAAACATACGAGGGTCGCTGTCCAGTATCTTATCCATATATATGTATCCACGTGATGTCACTGGTCGTCGAGTCAATGGACGTCTAATACGTTCATCAAGTATGCTGCGCACAAGATCATATAACATATAAACAACTGCTTGTATTGCCATTAACAAAATTCTAATGACCTCGTAAAACTCTTCTTCCTCTTCATCAAATCCACACACATCCATTTCAGATATCGCGCTTAGAGAAAGCACCTAAACAATTAAAATGAACAATGTTACTATTCATAAGATCATCCATTCAAAAGCAAACCAGAACTCATAATTATTCAGAAAAACCTCAAGTTGCAATAAATTAAAGAAAGCATAATTGTTCAAAGAAATCCTTATTCAAACAAAAACACATCAAAGAAACAATCAAGCCATAGCATAGTGCTTGTTAGCCTCATGCATTATTTCGTTCCCAAGTGATCCAATTATGTCGTTGGTCTGGACTCATCTTCAAGAATATGTCTTGCTTTGCTTTAGTGTTAAGAAACCTAAGCGCAAAAAAGCTAGCTTCATCAGTCAATCCTGGGGTCTCTTGAACAGCAATCCAACATTCAGTGTCTCTTGATTCTCTCTTCTCCATTATGCCACAAATGGTATCAAAAGTGGTGACAATTTTACCAAAGCCAATTGACAAGTTTTGTAGAACTTCAGCTTGAGATGCTGCCCCTTTTGAGCTGCTACTTTTTTCATAATCAGCTCTACTTCTTTTCCCTTGAACCCTGCTATGTGCTGAAGCATGTGCATTGTTGGCTGGGGTGCGTTGTTGGGAAAGAGATGGCAAGTTTTCTTGGTCCAATGACTCATTTTCATTTGGCACAAATGTGTAATTATCTTGATCAAAGACCAAGTCATCTATACCACCCACTTCCCAAGACCCGTTCTCACCTGCTTCATATGTTGTGGCATCTGTATCATCACCTAGACCGATTGAGCCCATCCCAGTTGCAGTTCCATTACCAACTGCAATTTTCAAATCCTCATAGTCTGGAAATGCTTCTGTCCGAAAGTGTGCATGGGTTGGATGTGACTGAAAGATAATAAACAAAAATGTCAATATGGTAAACCTTCAAAATAATTAGTAATCTAATAAAATAAAACTACAAGACATTAAACTCACCTTCAAATAGTCAGCCCATACTTCATCAGCGGCAGTGAATCTCTTTGTGATCGGATCCCACCCAAACCCAGAACTGTGACACATAAGCTGAGAGTAATTGGTGTATTGTTTTTTAAACCATTTCACTCGGCTTTGGTAATGGCTGAAAGTTACATCATAACCGAGTTTTTCCTTAAGCTTAGGAAGTAACTTTGCTTCTACTGTTGTTTTGCTTATTACACCATTAATATCACGGAACCCAAGCTTAGCTCCTTCAACCATGAGTTGAACCAAAACATTGCTCTCTTCTGCGGTCCAAGTTTTATAATCCTTTCGTTTACCACTTCCTTGTGAATCTCCCATCTATGATTCAAAAGTTTCTCTTCTTTAGCTACTCAAAGTAAAACATTCAAAAGCCAAACTACTTGATTACAGCGACACCCAGGAAAGACATTCAAAAGCCAAACTACTTTATTTGAGATCAATCAAGTATATAGAAACCAATAAACACACTTGAAACAAACATAAAGAGCACAAGTGTTCTATAGGTCCAAACAACACATTGTGATTAATACCAAAAATCTCTATTAATAGCAGCTGATAATGATTATGCAATGTTTTGCTTCAACTCATGGCTGAAAAAAAATTCTTTATTGTAAATTTTGGTTTAGAGTCTATTGATGTAGATAGAACTAGCGGTTCACAACAAAGTAATATATCAACACATGAATGTATGTCTGATGCAGCATATGGTTCACATACAAACTTGGAACGAAAAAGACTACTGCATTTTCTCCTTAGAAGAGGGGAAACAACTAAAGGTGATTCAACAAAAGTCAACGAGGAATGCAACAATAGTTGATGTTCAAGTATCACCATGTACTATCTGATGCTCATATGATAAATTTTGGATAGATTAACCAATAACCATGACCAACACTAGTTTCGACTCGATCAAAGATCCTCATAAAGGTGAATAGTCTGAGGCAAACCATGACTATCACTACTGTTAACTCAAAGTCAAAGCCTTTTAAAGGTCTGAGGTAAAACCATATATGTCCGAGGCAAAACCATAACTATCACTAGTTTCAACTCAAAGTCAGAGCCTAATAAAGACCTGAGGCAAAATCATATATCACTAGTTCAACTCAAAGTCAAAGCCTTATATATGTCTGATGCTAATCCATATATGTGTGTGCCTCTCATGAAGCTACTTTCCCTTAATGGGTACAGCAAACGAAAAATTACACACCCACCCATACACTACTGTATCTATTAGTTCATATATTCATGCATTAATCACAATCTAACTCAAAACTAGTTATTAACTCATTATGGTTATTGGTTAAATCAAGGTTAGCCTTCACAATTCAACACTCAAGTGTACATAAATTTAACACACGAGAAATAGACCATTTATCACAAAAGCATATGCAATACACTCTTCAGGAAAGATTATTCATCAGCAATGATTATATTACATATATCGTCAAGTCTACACTACTCATGAACTCATCACTTCTGTATGCGCAATTCCATGAATAATCCCCAAAATTTCCACTTCTAATACTCCATCGAATTGCTCATCACTAACTAAAAATTCACAATTCAAAAACTAAAATCGAAGTTCAATGTATCAATCTAATCGAAGTACATTGTATCAATCTAATCCAATTATCACCTCATGGAAACAGGTCGGCAATTCAGAAAATAAAGCTATTCACTATATCAACTGTATATTGTCGTTTACCACAAGAAATTAGGCAAATATAGAGAAGAATCAAGAAAACAAGATGATGAGAACCAACCTCTTTGCACGCTCAGAAGGATGAACTTTGATAGACTTTTCCCACGCTCGAAATCTTTGCCCTAGCAGCTGGCAAATTGTTGAAGTCTGCTATTTATACTAAACCCTACAAAGTCCACAAATTTCTTTGACATTCTAATTCCGTAAATATGAATGAAATTTTGAATACCCTAAAACTTCTATTCATTTTTTAAAATCCTAATCGAATACCGCTAGACTTTGGTGGACTTCATATGGATTTTTTAAAATCCTAATTGAATACACCTAGACTTTTATGGACTATTAAAAATCTGTTTTGAATACACTTGGACTTTCAGATTCCATGGACTTGTTTAAAATTGCCACTAATTCCAGATACAATACACCCCCCTTACTTGACTAGTGTATGTAACTTCCTAGAGGCTGTCTCCAAAATTGAAAGCCAATCTACATAGGCAACTGTGTATAACTGACTAGAGGCTGTTTTCAAAATTGAAAGCCAATTTACATGGTACAACTGTGTATAACAGGCTGTGCTCAAAATTAAGAGTCCAAGTCGATCTTCCATGGTACTTTTAAACCATGTTAGGCCGCTGAGGAAGCAAAAGACTGTAGAACTTATCATGCAAAAAGAAACTCTTTCCCTTGCTATCAACCCACACCATCCGCCATTTACAATTTTCTTGTGTTCATCACTGCCTGTATAGTGGGGATCTAGAATGAGAAACGCACAATCTCCACCTTCGTCATTGTAATCAACTCCCAAGAGGGTATATGCAAGAACTCCACCACCTGCACTCATATATCAAACTGTGAGATTTATTTTAGTTTTATTGCTTGTCTACATCTTTTGAGGCATTATGTAAATCAAAGACCAGATTCATGGAGAGGGAGAAAGAGGAACTATATTCCATCCAACTTACCAATCATAACGGGGGTTCCTTGATTTTCAGAGTGCAAGGCCAGCTCTCGACATTTTTCAGGAACCTCAGCTCCAGATCTAAAATTCATGACTTTGTAACTAACCTGTTCAAAATCCAAATTGATTAGGTCAAACTTGGGTCTGAATTAGATTGAGCAACTATATTCCAGCTGATTATATTGATCAACTATATTTGAGCAAGTAATAGTAAAACCACAGTTGATCATACTTACACCCAAAAGCTTGTCCAGAACAAAGCTCAACTCAGTGGCACCAATCCATTCACGTGACCCAATGAAAGAAGGACCTTTATCGCCAATCCCTACAAGTGACTGCTGTATTTCCCTAAAATCAAATAGCTTGTTAGATTCTTAGCACCACTAATTGGAGAAAAAAATGAAGAAAGTAAGAAATAAGATGCCGACAGGTCAAATGGGTTTTTATTTATGTTGTGGATGTCTACTCTAGAATGCAATGATCATGTGTTAACAAGATCATAGTTTTAATACAGGGTCTCTGGACCATGCAAAATTTGAATATCTAACATTCGAGGAGAAACAGAGTTGAAAAACCAAGTAAATCATACACAAACAAAATTTAAAGAACTGGATTTCATACCTATGCAATGGAACGCCTATGGACGTATAGTGTTGGAGTCTGAACCATGAAATAATTGTTTGAAGTGAACGATAAGCACAATCCCAGCCCTACAAAAGGAAAGAAAACAACAGTTGAGAGAGGCTGCAGCTGCAAATAACCATCATTATATAACACAGTTATATATACATATATCTGACAACTCTCTCTCTCTCTCTCTCTCTCTCTCTCTCTGACAAAACAGAGAAGTTGAATAAACAAAAGTAGCAAAAAAACTACTTTCATGCGAAGAGATGATCCTCTAAAGATAACAAAGATCCAGACATTATCCATTACCGAATCATTAAATCCATCTTGTAGATAATGGTAGTACTCACAAGAGCCTTGCACCAGGGACACACTTTCCCCTGAAACTGCATTAACCCAACATGGCAGCAATAATTAACACCGAGAGGAAACAAGTAATGGAACAAAAGAGAGAAAAAAGTAGGGACATCCACCAACCTTCACTGCTTGGAATGCCGATGTGTACATCTTTAAGCAACGTAGTACCTGATATCAGCATAGACATGGTCACATGGGCAAACATAGATTACTACCAGGAAGGAAAACACTTTTGCACGAGGGGAACAACTGACGCAAGTTATTACCTTTTCGTATTGGGTCACTCCTTAATCCAGAGAAATCCAGAGCACTGGCAATTCTTAAAAGAGGACGGTCACACGGTAAACCCAGCCTTAACTGCAGAGATTTCCGAACTTCAACTGTAGAAAGCAAAGGGTAGATTAGGAAAAGACTAATAAAGCAATAACAAAAGTTTCCGCATAAGTTCCCTCCCTGAAGATCAATCTGCACTATAAAATTATATAATACACCATTTTTTTCAAACCAAAACAAACTGATGTGAAAGCTACTTGGTAATCATAAACGAAAGCATTAAAATCTTGACGAATCAAAACTAAATTAGCGGTACAATCAAACATTCTTGGAATCAGGTTAGCAGACATATTATTGTTTTTAAGGAAAGTAACAGAAACTGGAATAGATATAGTTGTTTCCTACTCAGAGGCGCCCAACATCATAAATATTAAGATATATAATTCTAAGTTATCTCCTCTTGAAGTTTAGTTATATAGTTCAATCATAATCAAATTCTTTGAATACGGATCTAGATCCCAGACAGCAATGCAATTGATATATCAGGAAAGAGGAAACTTGATATTGTTTTAGCCAAAAGTTCATTTGCAATAAACAAATTATGGTTTAATAAAATTGCAAACTAATCCCAGTCAACCTTGCTTCATTTCTGTTTCCCCATAGTTGAGTTCATAGATAACAGTAATGGGGTGCAATACCCCAGGAGGATTGAAGTGATAGGCATGTAGCTGCAAACACAAGACTCATAGTTATGTAGCGAATATAAATAAGGAAGGTAGAGGAAAATAAGAACAATAGTTGAACAAACAATATCATGCCTCACTTAAGAGTGTTCTGATGTCTTTAAAAAAAAGAAGTGTTTCTGATAAAAGTGAACCAGTGCAATGTAAAAGCTCTGTTATCAAACATATCTTTGAAAAGGCATCGAGTACTTGGGGAATCCTTGATAGATTTCTGCCATTCTAATGTGTGCGTATGTGCTAGTTTCTTTACTAAATGAATAAACACTGTGTTCACATTATTTTCATTGATAAATTTTATATATGTTGAGGAAAACAAAACTGCATAAGAATGAGATTTATGCCAATTACAGTAGTTCTTTTGACATATAAAACAAGAATAAGGGCAAACGGGTGTTCCATGAAAAGGTTGAAGTAAACCCGAAAAACAATATTCAAAGTGCTAGCTTCTAAAGTGCTATCTCAGAATCCCAATATCAGGCAGCTTGCACATGGTTGTAATACCATAATGAAATATTATAGAACAGTTTCCCTTACCTGAGGATGTTTCCCTAAGAGGTTTGGCAGGATAGTCTTTCCTACTAAATTGACCTGATCAACTAATCCAGGGATGATTAACTTTGAAACTGCATGCATCAGAGGGAGACCCTTGGCTGCGTAACAGAGAACTTCCCGCTTGAAACCTACAACCAATATCCTAGCTTATTCCAGAGCTGAAATGGACATAAAAAGTCAGAACGAGAGCAAGAGCTTCATACTTGGAAAGATACACGAGACTGAAATTATTACCTGGAAAATATTCCGCAACAGGTGCAGTCGAATGTTGAGACTTCTCTGAACTGTTAAGTAGAATACTTGGATTCTATCTGCATGCTAAGCAGGAGATATTTTTAATATCAACTTCTATGCTGAAGAATGATTAAATAACATAGCAAATTGCAAGCCATAGTGATTCTCTTAGTGTCTTGCACTACTCTTACCTCAGCAGAGTACTTAGGTGAGCCTTTTTCTCTCTCCAAACAAAAATGAGAACATGGCAATGACTTGGCGTCAGAACCCTGGCCACTTTTGCCAAAAAGCTTGACACTTGATAGATCCGTGTCCAAATCCAAATCTACCCCATGAATGATGACCGGTTGAGGTAGTTCAGACGAACCTTTGCTCGTTGCTTCTACCATGTATGTAGCCTTTGGGTCTTTGAACTCTGCAACAACTGCTTCAATTACACACTTGAAGATCCTTACTGAATCTGATATATAACCATAAACAAAAAAAATGAACACTCAGACAAACTCTGAATCACATGGACCTATGCAATCTGAGCAAACTACACCATAAAGCCATATGATACTAGAAATGAACAAAAATGTCTTTCTACATCATAGTTTCCTTGGCTAACACTCCAAAAAATCTTTTAAGCACATGTTCATCAATCCAAATCAAGTGTACTAATCCGATTCTTCATGCTAAGCTACTAACCATCTGAAAACGCGAATGTAATCTAAAGCCTCAACACAGCTGTATATATGACAGCATTACATTCCTCAATGACATTTTCAAATGACAAACAAAGCAGTTAGACAAATTGGCACAAATCCAAGAAACTCACCAGACGGATTGTTTACTGGGTAGTAAATTGGCAGCTTCAAAGGAAGCTCACAACGAACCAAACAGCCTCTCTCCCAAATATACTTTCCATGATCATCTTCATACACTACATTGACACACTCAGACCGAACACCTCCGCCTCTTAAATCCGCCACAGCTCCAATCACATCCTCACCTTCACCTTCATCAGAGTCAGACAGAACCGGCCGGAGCTCACCTGCTCAGTTCAGACGAAATCTAATCGGTAAATTTGATACGACGAAGCTGAAATTCAAATTCAAACGGTAAATTTGTGTGTTACCTGATTCTGTGGCGTAGTCGGTGTGGACACGACGGTGAGTTGCGGGAAGAATGGGGATCCGATCAGCCATTGGAGGCTAGCTAGCTGGTTCGTTGTTCGTTGTTCAATTGCTGACCGTCGCCCGGAGTCGCTTAAGAGGTTTATGGTTTTAACGATACTTGGGCCCTTACATTTAATTTGTTGCTGGGCCAATTACAGTTAATTAAGCCACTTAATCCCATTTTTGAAAAAGATAAATGTCTAAAGAGCTACTCCTGCGTCGTACATCTTAAGGAGAGATTGGACCGAATTGTGGCCACGAGTAATTGGCAGAGTATGTTTGTGAAGCCCAGGGTGGTCCATCTTAAGCCAAATAAGAGTGACCATATCCCAATATTGTTGGAGGTGAGAGATAAAACGGAGAAGAAGCGTAGACGTAGACAGAAGTTGTTCAGGTTCGGAGAGATGTGGCTTCGGGAAGCGGATTGTGCGACGGTGGTAGTGGAAGGGAGCCTTTATCTAGGGTTGCTCAGAAGATATCGACTACACGCAAAGCACTAATTGCAAGGAATAAGGAGCGTTTCGCCATGAAGGTGGAGATTGATCGTCTTAGAACTCAGTTGGCCAAATTGTATGACCCTGCCTTGTCAGTTCCACCTGATTCTGAGCGTGTGTGTTTAGAGGCCCAGCTTAATAATCTTCTACAGCGGGAGTCGAATTTTTGAAAACAAAGAGCAAGAGTGTTTTGGCTAGAAGATGGTGATATGAACACGAAATACTTACATCAACGTGCGTGTAATCGGAAGAAGAAGAACACTTTATAGGGTTTATATGACGATGGTGGGCGGTGGTGTACAGATGATGTAGAGATGGAACAGATTGTTCTCAAGTACTTTTCTAATTTGTTTACGTGTTCAGGACCCTCAAGACTGGAGGATGTGTCGAGATATATCAAGAAGACTATAACTGAGGAGATGAATGCGGAGCTTACCGGGCCAATTACGGAGAAAGAGGTGCATGGGGCACTTAGACAAATGCATCATTCGAAGGCACAGGGCCGGATGAATTTGCGTCTTGTTTTTATCGAAGGTTTTGGTCAGTAGTTGGTACTGATGTGGTAGAGGCTATCCGAGCTTTTGTAGGTTCGAATGAGTTGATGAAGACAATCAATAATACTTTCGTCACACGGGCCCCGAAGAAAAAGAATGCTCAAAACATGAGTGATTTAAGGCCAATTAGCCTTTGCAATGTGTTGTCTAAGATTGGGTCAAAGGTGTTAGCAAAACGCTTGAAGCGGCTCCTCAAGTTAGTAATCTCACCGTACCAAAGTGAGTTTATACCAGGTCGTTCAATATCAGACAACTCTCTTCTAGCTTTCAAAGTGTCGCACTTCTTGAAGAACAGGAGGAGAGGGAAGATTGGTTTTGGAGGTTTGAAGCTAGACATGAGTAAAGCATATGACCGGATCGAATGGAGATTTTTAGAAGAGGTGATGTGAGCAATGGGGTTTAGCGAGACATGGATTAGGTGGATTATGGTGTGTGTAGAAATTGTCTCCTATTCGTTTATGCTCAATGGTGAACCTAGAGGACCTATTACTCCTCAAAGGGGTTTGAGACAAGGAGATGTTATATCTCCTTATCTGTTCATTATATGTGCGGAGTTTTTCTCACAGCTTATTCAACAGGCAAAAAACGATGGGCTTATTCATGGAGTGAAGGTGTGTACTTCGGCCCCGTGGATACATCATCTTTTTTTCGTCGATGACTCTTTTATCTTTTTAAAGCTGAGGACGAGTGCATAGTGTTGAAGGGAATTTTTTAGCTATATGAACAGTGTTCAGGGCAACAAATCAACCTACAGAAGTCTAAAATATCCTTCAGCAAGAACGTGGATTTGGAGGGACAAGAAGAACTTGCTAGGCTGCTTCAAGTAGAGAGAGTTGAGAAGCATGATAAGTTAGGGTTGCCTACGGAGGTGAGTAACTCTAAGACGAAGGCTTTTGATATTATTCTGGAGAAAATGAAGAAGCATGTAGATGGATGGAAGGAGAGTTTGCTAACAACGATGGGAAAAGAGGTAATGTTGAAGGCAGTGATTCAGTCAATTCTTACGTATGTGATGAGTAATTTTGAGCTCCCACTTCATATGTGCAATGAGATGCATCGCGCCATGGCCAAATTGTGGTGGGGTGATAAGGGCGACAACAAGAAAATTCATTGGCTTGCGTGGAAAGGAATGTGTAGTCCGAAAAACGAATGAGGCTTACGGTTTAGAGATATGCACAAGTTTAACATGGTCTTGCTTGCGAAACAAGTTTGGAGAATTTTGAATAACCCTACTTCTTTGTTGGCCTAGGTCCTGTAAACGAGATATTTCCCTGATGGAGATTTTATGAATGCGCTCAAAAGGAAGCCAGAGACTCTTTCACGTGGAAGAGTATTCTAGCGGGAAGATAGATGCTGAGAAAGGGAGTGAGTATTCAAATTGGTGACGGTGAGGGAGTCAATGTTTAGGATGATCCCTGGATCCTTGATAGTTACATTTCTATGCAACTAAATTCTGCATAAATGATCCCGATATTTGGTCTTATTGTTATGTTTTCGGCTAAAATACTTATGTTTATTTATTTTGTTAGGTTTGTGGATGAAATAAAAGAAATGAGTTAAATAGAGGATTTCTGGTGCAAAAAGAAAGAAAAAAAATATGGTGTCTCTTGCAAATAAAAGAAGATAAAAACTAAATGGATAAGGTTTAGCCAAATCAAGTCAGTATATAAACTCTTTTTAGGGTTTTTAAAAAGGCTAATCAGCAATTTTGGGAACAAGAGATGAGCAAGCAAGAGCAGCTAGAAAAAGGAATTCCAGTCGCCCAGTTTCGACAGGTCGAGAACGTTTCTCGATGGGTCGAAGTCGATCTACAACAATTGTTCTCCTCTTCGTTTGTACTAGTTTTTCCCATGGATTGTTTTGATTCATTTTCATACACTATAAGTAGGTAAATATTTTGTTATGAGACTATTTTGAATCCCCGTGCATGAGGTCTAGATAATATATACACTTTGACATAATTTTGTTGTGTTTTTGGATGAGATTTCTTTGTTGGTTTTTCATTGATGATGTATGCTTTGAGTGCACACTTAGTATGCATAGTTTTTCATTGATGATTTATATCTTGTTATGAGGGTTTGATGCTTGTTGATTGTTCTTGATCTTCCTCAATCTCTTTATAGTAGAAACCGAGTTTTTTGATTATAAGAAATCCTAAGTCTAGCAAAACACGCCCTTAGTGTACTTGTGAAGCTCTGTAGATTCTCAAAAAAAAATTAGATAATAATGTTTCTCTCTTAGTAAATCCGGGTCTGTGACTTTTGAGTTCTTTGAGGGATAGTCATCGGTGATAAGTGTACATTCACTGATATAATCATAAGGATTAGATAATAGGTTGTGTTCATAGCTATTGGATCTTCCTGAGAACTTTCATCCATAGGCATGAAATTTTTAGGTTGAGCATATATTGCCTAGATCTAGTGACGGTGGTGGATGGCAAACCCCTTAACTCATTCGTTCATTGATTTTTGTCATAAATATTAATCTATTTTTCTGCACTAGTATGCTTTGTCTAATTTCATTAACATATCAAATCAACTACGAATCAATTTAAATTTTGTGTGGTAGTCCGCCACTTTGTCTAGTATGTCCAATATTAATTTTGTAATTTTTGGTTGAGTCTAGATTATGTAATTAATTATGTTTGTGTCTGTAAGTTGAGTCTGCCAAGAAACTGGTTTTAGTATTTGTTTGTGGTCTTGATACTTAGTTTCATCAATCTTCAGTGGATAATGACTCATATCTGCCATACTACTACATTGATATACATTGAAAAAGAATAGGGATATCTTTGAGGATCGGAGTGTAAAAAAAGCCTATCAATCCCCTTGCCGCGAGATTTCAAGCCTTACTCGTTACCTATGATTGGTACGGAAAAACTGCCAATAGCGAGTTTAATTGATGCGGAGGAGAGGGAGTGGTTGATGCATATGCTGCGGGAAATTTTTACAGAGGAAGAGGAAATTATTCAAGTTCTGGAGACAATAATCACGAGAAGAGGCAATAATCGCGAAAGGAATAATGCAATGTGGAATGGTTGTTCTTTGGTGACTCGTAATAAGTTTGATTGGTCATGTAAGCTGCTGGAAGATTATCAATGACTTCATCCTTGGAGTGCGAGTGTTAGGCGAAGACAACAACAGAAATGGAAGTGTCCTCCAAGTGGGCGAGTCAAGATCAACTATGATGGAGCTTTCAGAGCTGAGGCAGGCAATGGAGGTTTCGAGGTGGTGGTTAGAGACCATGATGGTGCGTTTGTGGCGGCAATGTAGCGTATAATGTCTTTTGTTGGTCCGGCGATACATGCAGAGGCAGAAGCATGTCGTGCTAGTTTACTATTGGCAATCTTTCATGTATGGGAGGTAGTCGAGCTAGAAAGTGATTGTCTGGAGTTAGTTTCGGCTATGACGATGGGCGAGGAAGACCATTCTGAGGTGAGATATATTTTAGAGGATTGTAAGCAGTATATTGCCTCTATTAGATCGTTTAGTATGCATCAAATTCTTCGATAAGCCAACTGTGTAGTGCATAGGCTAGCACACCTGGCTAGTAGTAGTGAGTTGGATGAGCTATAGTTAGAGGAGCCGCCTGTGATTATCCAGGATGCTCTCTATGAGGACGTTATGTTATGTAATCAGGGCAAAAGTGTTATGTCCTCCCCAGAGATAGTTTGTAATGGTTTTCCAATAAATGGGGATGAACTTACTAGTACTCTGCTAGTTTAAGTTCATTACCCCTTTTTCTTTTCAAAAAAAAATTAGAAAAAAATAACAACAATCATTCGAATAGTTCGGCTGCCTGAAAAGGTATCCTTGGGGCTAGAGCTATTTTGGAAAATGGTTTGCAATGGATTGTTTGTAATGGTACACAAATTAATTTTTGGTTGCATCATTGGGTCTACCCTTTTCGATTGCTTAACCTTGTGCCAGAAAATCTTAGATCAAATTTGAATCTGAATAGTAAGGTTAACGACTTCTTACTTGACAACTTTTGGCATCTAGACTCTCTTGCCGGAATTCTTGATCAATAAATTTTAGAGAAGATACATGCAATTCCTTTACCAATTTTTTCGAAAAGTGATCAATTTGTGTGGGGCCTCACAGGTAACGAAAAATTCTTTACTAAGAGTGCAACTTACATGCAAATGAGTAATGTACCTAGTCATAAATTTGTTGTTTTACTCAAAAAACTTTGGAAGCTTTCCATTCCAACTAAGATAAAAAAATTTGGTCGGCTTCTTATTTGTAATGGACTAAAAACAAGGGAAAGATTGAGCTCTTACATCAGTTCCATTTCTGCCCATTTTGCTTTTTGTCAAAATCACATTGAAAGTATGAGCCTTTTGTTTGGTGATTGTGATCAAATTTAGTCTGTTTCGACACTATCTGGCTTGCCTGATTACTCTTCTACCAGTAATATACCTTTGCTTAGTTGAATAAACTTACTTAGATCACATTCACAAGCTGATGATATGATTGAAAAAATTATTACCTTTTGCTACTGTATTTGAAAGGCAAGGAAGTTGTTTATTTTCCAAGGGAAAGATACCCATCCTAATGTCATTGTTCTTAATGTTGCCAGAATGTTTAATGATTATCAGGAAATAAAATGCCGAAAAATGAAACGGCGACAAATTATTAGATGGTCCCCGCCACCTGACCAGGCCCTTAAAGTCAACTTTGATGCTTTTGGTCAACCTCTCATGGCGTGTGCCTGTAACTTAGGATGCTCCGAGATTCTTGTTGTTGAGGCTGAAGCTTTGAGGGATAGTCTTCATCAGTTAAATCTGTCTTACAACTTTCAAGGCGTTCGTTTGACTCTATTGGTGGAAGGAGACTCAAAAATTCTCATTGATGCAATAAATAGAAAGACGGACACTCCCTGAAAAATATCCCACCTTAGATGATGATATTCGGTGTTTGGTGGATATGTTTCCGGGATCGGTGGCGAGGCACGTTTACCTACCGAGAAGCAAATTTCTTGGCAGATTATTTTGCACAGCTTGGGCACGTGCAAGAAAGCTCCAAGACTTGGAGAAGGAATTTTCCTAATTTAGCAAATCAAGTCTTACAGTTTGATCTTAGAGGCTCGGGTTGTCCCCGAGGTTTCAAATTGTAGTTGTTTGTCTGGTGTAGTTTCCTCATACAATAAAAATAAAAAAAATAATCATATTCACCGTGAACTTTGAAGGCATACACTTGTGTTGGCTTTTTCTTGAGCTATGACAAAACACAGCAATGGAAGATCTTTAATGTTTAAGTGGCATTACATACTTTATCTCTTTGGACAAACAGGTATAACATTCATTGCATACATGTTTTCCATCTAGGATAGAACACTGAGCATGTATCCCAGACATTCTGGAACGCTTTTCTGGTGTGTTTCTTCATGGCTTTAATCACCTCTAAAATTCTAGTTCACCTGTGATTAATCTAGTTGTTCTTTGACCTTGAAGAAACTGACTTAGTTAATGAAGTTCCCTAGAAAAATTGACAAAGGTTCACATGTGTTTCCTAGGAAACTGTTTTGTCTTTTCTGCTTGTCAAAATGCTTTTTGACTCTGTTTTTCTGGGCTTCCTCTTTGCTGTGTTGAAACGTGCTCTTACCTTGAAAACTGATATGGCTATTCTTGTACAAGTACAAAGGACCCCTTTACCTTGTTTAGAGAACCTTAGCTCATTAAGGTAAGACCTCTAGCAGCCTCGGTTTCCCTCCCTGTTTTGCTTGCTGTGTCACCTCGGTAGCTGCTGTGTTTAGGCCTGCATTGGTCCATGTTGAGGTCTGCATTAGGACAGTGTTTAGGTCTGCAGTTAGGCCTCTTGGCTGCTGTGTTTCACGTGGTTCTTAGCTGTCCTTGACCCTTGAATAACCTGCCCTATATAAGGAGTCCCAAGCTGTCTTGGATCCTTGGTTGGTTGAGTGAAAACACTTGGGGCTTCGGTTAGTCTGTTTTGGTATTCTTTGAGAGCACTTTAGAGTGTAGTTTCTCTTGTCCCTTCTCTTCCCCTTCCATGTCTTTTGGTTGCTCTTTATAGTGCATAATAGACATGGTTTCTCAAGCATAAAAACTGTTTTCAAAACTCATATGCATTGTTGCATTGTGCATTCCATTGAGATGAAGTATGGAGATGCCCAACCCAAGAAGTTGATCAAGAAGATTTAACTTACGTGTAGTTAAGATCTGAGTTGATACTTCTGTAAATTTCCAAAGTGTAAGCACATAGATTAAGGTAGTGTAGCTCTGTTTGTACTGGTGGGTAGACTAGTCAGGATAGCATACGGGTTATGTATCCCAGAGTGCCAGAAACTTGTAATTGTGTGTGTTACAAAGTAGTGGAAAGGTTTGTCCCTCAAGAGTTAGGGGCACGCAGTTTTTGATCCTGGTTGTAGGATTTCTGCGTTATCAAAAACATCTTGTGTCACTTTACTTACTGTTTTTACATTTCAGTAATCGTATCTGTGCTTCGGGATAGATCTCTCTCTAGCTATCCCGCGAACAGTTTGAACGAAAAAGTGGTAAAGGCCTATTCACCCCCCCTCTAGGACCTTTAAACTTAGTTGGCCAGCCGTACTCTAATAATTCCTAATTCTTCATTCATAAAAAGAATATATTCATCATACACTCAATTGATCTGCATCACATTATAAAGAAAAAGAAAATAGAAGCTCAAGTTGTCATTCGTGTGGTCTTCACTCCATGAGCCACAACTTTGAGTGTGAGAGTAAGCAATTTTCGTGCCAGGGAGGCCACCAGGGCACCACCGCACAGAGCCATTCACAGCAGTAGATGCATAAAGACACCAAAGTTCCCCATTTAATCGGGTTCCAAATATATCCATTTCGCCATTGACTGTTTTGGCAATATATACCTAGACAAATTATCTAAGCTGAGCAAGTTCCAGCAAGTTTTATAACAATACTACCAAAACTAAGCAGTTGCACATGGAAGAATCCACCCAGCAGTTTTGAATTTGGCTGCTGATGCCTCAACTGCCAATCCTGCAGCATTAACACACTTGACTTGGTTAGAGTTTGATACCAGAAACGTATATAAGGATGTGTTTTAGATTTATGCCTCAAATCCTAAGAAGAAGCATTGCATAATTACTAAGAAGTTGGCTAGGAGTTTAAGGAAAATACTTGGATCCAAACTACTCATACTTATACAATTTTTGGTTTGTAATTTTATAATTGAAACCACGTAACATAAAATTCACCTCGTAATGATGATGAATACAAAAATTTGATT
Source organism: Geum urbanum (assembly GCA_946800695.1). Classification (NCBI taxonomy): domain Eukaryota; kingdom Viridiplantae; phylum Streptophyta; class Magnoliopsida; order Rosales; family Rosaceae; genus Geum; species Geum urbanum. The sequence goes on along the minus strand of OX327013.1, from coordinate 40,231,210 downwards.
AAATCGAAAAATTATTTGTTAATTAAATTTTGTAAAATAAATAAATGATTATTAATGTGATGTTAAAATTCACAATAACCGTCTATTTATTTAATATAATTAGATATCCAAACGATCTTGATTGTGATTCATTTTTGGTGAATTGATCTTCAACTCATAGTCTATAAGATAGGTTGTCTAGATTGTAAATTTACAAATCGAAAGTTGTATATATAGGAGTAATTTGAACCTTGGCATCCAATTGAGTTTGGACCCAAATTTTGTCCAGAACTTTAGTTGTACCCTGCTCCATATTGTTAACGTGATGCATATGTATTAGTATAGTTACCTTTCCTGAGGAAACAGAGAGCACCTACGTCTTCTTCAACCTGCAATTTAAAAATATATATGGATTCAAGTACTTCTGGAAAAAAGATACTATTCAAGTCTGCCAAACAAAGTGGTGGCATATGTTTTAATTTTTCCAAATATTTGAACATCAAAAATATATAGGGCACCAACAAAATTCAGAAGATTAAGGGAAAGGCTTACGATTTGTCGATTTCTCCTCTATACAGTTATCATTGTTGTTAACATTGCTAGAGCGGCTACAAAACGCATATGAATCACTTCCCAAAAGACATGCTTCAAAAGATGTCCTACTTGGGATTGCAAACTTGTTTTGTAGGTTGGTGCAACAGGTCATCTGAGTAGCATCTGAGGAACATGACCTCTTTCGAATCCTCAGAGATTTTGCGAAACATCTTGGTTGACGTTCAGGTTGATGAAATGATAAAACCGGGTAGTCATGGTTGCTTCCCTCTTCCTTTGAAGAACCAATCACCAATTCTGGATCCTTCGGCGTATCATCTTCAGACGATCTACGGGATGAGACTGCTCTTGTGCTCAGTATATTACCATCGCTATTTCTCAATGTACTTACAGCCACCCTACTCTCGCAGCAGTTATGTGGCATTTGAGAAGCACAATCACATGAACAAGGTAAAATAGGTGTATCACTTAATATAGGCTTCTCTGATGTGTACTCAGAGTAGTCTGAACCACTGTGCTCACAGAATGATGGTGATTTTGGTTGCATCCTGCGGGAACAGCTGAACAACCTGAAAGCAGATGGCTTCTTCACTTTTGACTCAGAAGCACGTCCAAGATTGATCCTTATCTCCACATTACAACCGAATAAAGATTGAAGTGCCCTTGCAATGATTTTCCAAGATTTCTCAGCCTTAGATACGTAATCAGGGTGGCAGAATTCCAATTCAGCTATTGCAAGACCTAAAATTAACCACCCACCACTCAGTTAATAGCGTTAAAGAATATTTTTAATATAAAGATATGTACATTATTTATAGATGATAACAGACTGCATGTAATAATATGTTATCAAATAATTGAAAACAAAGAACAAATTGTTGATGCAGATAATCAATCTCATATGTCTTATGTATATGTCTTGAGCGGTCTCACCATAACTGCGACTACTATGGTGGGCGTACCTTGGTTCACTAACAAAGATGATAACCTTCCTTGTTTCCTCAGAAAATTCTTGAATGAATTGGATTGGCATAAACCTATAGCTCTCTTCCATATAAATTCTAACTGTTCATTAATATCCTTCTGCATTACCAACTTATCTGATGTGTTGATATTGCCCGAAATAGGGTCAATATTCTTGAAGCTCTCCCCTATACCTGAAGTAGACAAAATAATATGAAGCCAAACAATCAAACTCCAATGTGCAAGTTATAGGGCTAGTTAAGGGAGGAAATGATTTGCATAGAATTGGATGATGTTCTGACCTTTGTCTTGTGAATTTCTCAAACTCTTTGTATCACTAGCATCCAACGAAGAAGAATCCACAGAGCTTAGTTGCAACAAAGCTGCAGTAAGCCAAGTTGTTTGATTTTTGGACACCCTTAGCTGCTTCTCAGTTTCAGAGAATATTTTCAACGCATGATTTAGTTTCCGCAAGTCCATTTCAGCTTTGAAACGGAAAAATGAAACAAAATGTAAGCATATAATTGTAAGATTAGACAGAGGACTGAATTATGTACACAGTATTAGAGAAGAAACAAGCATAACAGAGAGACATAAGAGGTTCTGATGTAGAAATAAGTTCATCCACGATGAAAGCCAAAGAGGATTTGAAGCACATTGAAGCAAAGAAGATAGGTGGTGATAATAGTTATAGCTTCTGGTTTATCAAATAATGTTTGAGGTATTTGAAACGTCATTGGAACTTAATTCCATGAATGTCTTTTTACCAACAATATATGACTGAAGTTTAAAGAAACTTATGGAGAGCATCCTTGAACCATGTACTTACAGTTATGTCTACGGCAGAACTTTTTCTGTATTTCAGAACCACCTTCCTCACCAGCAAGAATGTCCATGATAAGATTTGCCAACTGTGATATAAGCTGCATGGGATCAATCCTTGATCTCATCAACTCCCTGGCCCTTATAACTGTATTAGACGTGTCAGATGACAATGCCAAATCGAGCAAGTTGAGCAAATCATTATCAGAAACAGCTCCAATCTGCATAGCAATATATCAGATCAAATTTCTATAAAAGGTGGACAAATAGAGGTGGGATAAAGTAGAAAAGAAATTGATAAACTGCTAAGCACTCACAAGTTCATATGATAATACCATTGTGATTTTTTTACCAAGCAAACTTAGCTGATCAAGCATCATCTCTGCATCCCTAAGTGAACCATTTGATTTGGCAGCAATGAAGTTTAACGCAACCTGATCATAATCAAGACCCTCTTCAACACAGATTTTACTTAATTTGCTTGCAATATCAGCATCCCTAATCTTTGGAAAGTGATATCTCTGGGACCGTGATACTGCACTCCATGGCAGCTTATCCAAATCAGGAGTGATCATCACAAAGACAACATGTTGAGAAAGGTTATCGATGCTACTCAAAATAGTTGCCCATGTTTCCCCACACATCATGTGGCACTCATCAATGATGAACACCTTAAAACGTGAAGAACCTGGAGGTATAGCTGCATTCTTTATAAGAGACCTAACCCGTTCTCTCCGGTTGATTCTCACAGAATCTATTTCCTTGATGTCTCTGCTTCTTCCAGAAAAGAATGAATTACACTCATAGCAGAGGCCGCAGGGCCTATACTCCTTGAGTGAAAGGCAATTAAGTGCTGCAGCAAAAATCTTAGAGGCTGAGGTCTTTCCTGTACCTTGTGGGCCATGGAAAATATAGAACGAGGTTATTCTCCCTCTTGAGATAGCACCCAAGAGAGACCTTGCAACTACATTTTGTCCCACCAAGTCACTGAAAGATTTTGGCCTGAATTTCTGACTCAGACTCCTAGGAAGTTCTAATTGTGGATTTGCTTCATGGCGTATGTGCTTCAAGCTTCTTTGTTCATAAAGTGCCATTTCATCTGTTTTCTTGTATAACAAAGGATCATCTTCGGCATCAAAAGAATTGCCGGCTCCTCTGAATCTAGGGGTTCTTGACCAGCAGCAGCCGACTACGCAACCAGGATGATCATTGTCTACGATATCAACCTCTTCATTTGCAAAAATAGATGTACTATGGCTTGAAAGAGCATCTCCTGCTGATGGGCATGAACTGCCTGCTCGACTCCTAACATCACCAACTGTCCTAGAGGAACGTAAGTGACTTTTGCACATTGCTCTTCGTTTCGATGCAATTTGAGCTATTCTCTCTAAATGTGATGATCTTACCGATTCTTCATAATCTACATCCTCCAGAGGCTCAACGCATGTCAATGCCAATCCTTTAACCATATAACTGCTGTGATATCTATCACTCTGTGGTTTATTTCCATCAACCTCTTCTTTATCTGACCCTGAAGAATCAAATTCTTCACCATGATTGCTCTTAGTAGGACTCCCTGTGCTTCCAACCCACTCAGAATTCTCATGCAGGATCATCCTAGAATTTCCTAAACCTGATTTGAAGTCAAAACCATCTAAGCCATCCTCTCTTTGTCCATATATGTCTAAATTCTTCGGCCTCAAACAACTATGTTTGTCAGAGCCACCCTCTTGGAAAGTACTCGAGAACAGCATAGAGATATCATTGCCCGAATTCGTCTCCCAATTTACATTCTCAGCCAGAGATGAAAATTTACTCATAGAGTTGGTTGACGGATCCCTCAGAGACCTCACCCTCCGCAGAGCTACAAGAGCCTTCGAAATAGGAATATCAACCGAATGACGCCGCCCATCCATCATTTGCCCAACCAAAAGTAGTATTCCAATACCAGAAACACAAAGAAATACCAGGGTTTACCTTTCAAATTCAAACTTCAGGACCCTGTGCATTCCAAACCTGAAACAGACAAGAAGCAATATAAGCACAACAGATTATCCCCCGAGTAAAAGCATCTCTATCAAAAGAAGAATCATAGTGATATCCATAAGATTCAAATACTCAAAACTACTGCTAGAATCAGTCTCTAATCTACTGAAAGACAAACATATACTCTACTCTGGTTTCTCATCTAAGAGCATTTCAGCTTTGACCATTTTAGGGAAAAACCAAAAATCAAATCTTGGAGCATTTTACACAATTAGAAAACAATGCAGTACCTTTCTGCTACAGAACAGCACCATGGAATTCATAAACTCACTCTCTCCTCACTCTAGATAAAGTAAACCAAAAACCCAGAAAGCCATTCCCATTTTCTTCTAAAAATAACTGGTATCAAATATTAAAATAAATATACACTCCCAAAACCACAATCACACATCTCAACACCAACCCTGTAGAGAGAGAGAGAGAGAGAGAGTCAAAGAAAGAATCTTGAATTCACAAAACCAATTAGACACTTGCAAATAATCAAAAACGCAAACAAACAGCAATGCCAAACGACAAAAGGCCCAGAAAAAATCTCAAAAAATTCGAACCTTTGGATTTTAGAATTCGGAGCGCAGAAACCGAGTAACAGTAGAATAGGAAACCCTAACCCTAGAGGAACAGCGGTCTCGGTGGCTGAGCTCCGTGGTCGTAGAGCAGAGGCATAGTTGTGGAGAGAGAGAGAGAGATAGAGAGAGAGAGAAGTGAGGTTTGATAGAGGTAGTAGAGCGGCAAGTGGCAGAAATGTAAATATGAGGAATGCGAGGGGTGGTTGGGGAGGAAGGGTAATGGCCATTGCTTCTGAAGAGAGCCGACGTGGAGAGAGAGAGAGAGAGAGAGGGAGAGAGAGAGAGAGAGACCAGACAGAGAGAGAAGGGGAGCTGGAATTGTGGTCGGAACTGGTTCTGTTCTTGTTGTTGGTGTTCGCCAGGAGTTGAGAAGAGTGATGGGAAGTAAAGTGTGTCTCGGAGACTGCGCTTACAGGGGTGTTTTGGGGAATTCGCCAGAGAGAGCGGTTTCAGTTATTGTGGAAACCCCGGGAAATAGCTGAAACTCGTATGTAGTTGGGTGGGTTCGTTGTGAGGTCGCTGTCCACGCGCATGATTGACGCGTGGAGGAGGAATCTGATGAGAAGGGAATTCGCACGTGATCCGCAGAGTCTATGGGGTCCGACTCCGACTAGGTGTTCTAGCTACCAAACGGGTCATTTGATTTTTCAGCCAAAGTAACATTTTGGGAGAATAGGTTTGTAAATATGTGAAGATAATTCATGCTGTGATCTCGATAAACAAGCTCATCTGTTACAAAATTGGCATCACGGTAAATATGTACTATTGAGAGTGTCCATCTTGCGTCGCCAGTCAGCGGGACAAATGTTTTTGATGTAGTTTATGTCCAATTAAGAGTCTCCTCAACGTACATCTTTTTTCTTCTTTAAACTTCTTTCGAACTCTGGCTTAAAAAAGAGTATCTCGAACAATAAGAGTTTCAATAATAGGCACATAAGTGTTACCAATTCCCCTAGCACCCGCACATATAATATTGCCATCACATTAGAATAGGGATGGCCACTTGGCCCGGCCGTAACAAGACAGTATGGATTTGAATTTTAAAAATAGAAGTTTGAACCGTCTCAGCTCGTTTGATTAATTTAGGACGGATTATGGGATACTGATTTCATATGACACAAGGCCCGGCCCGGCTCGACCTGTAGAGAGAAACCTAAAAAATAAAAAAGATTATTTCTTCTCACGAGAGGAAGTCTCACACTCACAAACCTAAATCCCTAATCGACTGTGCCTCTTGCCTCTTACACAGTGGTAGATGTAGGAATTGAAGTTAGCGTGGGCTAAATTTTAACCAATTTTAAAGAATTTTTTGTGAGGTTAATAATGCTTTCGAAATTAAAGAAGAGAAAATTGTAGAAAAATTATCCAAGAAAAATCTTCAATCAAAGAAAAAATTAAAGAGTAAAATTGAAGAATAAAAAGTGAAAACCGATGAAAATTTGGGAGGGGAAAAATGGATAATAAGAAAATTCTAGAAATTTGGGAGGGAAAAAAATGGATAATAAGGAAGTAAAATAAAAGAACTGCATCACCAAGGATCGAATTAAAGACTGCGCAGAAAAGAATTCAGCTAGTCTGCTAATTGAACCAATCTATCTTTTGTATACATGTACAACATAAAAAATATATATACAATATCTAAATTCTTACCTGGGCTGCAACCCAGTTAGCCCTGACGTAGATCCGCGTCTGCTCTCACAGTCACAGCTCTCAGCTCTTGACCTCAGGCGCTCACTCAGTCACTTTCTCAATCACTCTCGACGTCAATTTCTCTCTCACTCAGTTGCTCTCGACGTCTCGGCCTCGCAGCCAAAGTCGAGTAGTAGATCACCTCTCACAGACGCTTTCGCCACTCCCCACTCCCTCTCAAGTCTCATCATTTCTCTCTTAAAGAATCTGCACCGGCGAGTAGCTGGGCAGATCGTGATCGAGCAGGTGGTGGGGCACGGTCATTTTGCTCGAGCAAACCGGATTTTCTCCTCGCACCGGTAAGCAGGTGCTCGCCCAGTCAACGGCGAGCTGGTGCTCGTCCAAACGCTCGAGCGTTTCTTGCTCCGGCGTCTGCTCGACCGCCTGGCGGACCCCAAGCCACGTGGGTGACGTCAGGCGCGTTGAGTTTTTTTTTAATGCTGGTACACGCGCCAGTAAAAAGTTTTAACAAAAATCAACGAACCAATCAGCTCAAGCCACGTGGCTTACCGAGCTATAGAATCAGAAATCAACGGCTAAATCAATCCAAGCCATCCATTTTGAAATTGAAGCCTCATCCAATGGCCTGAATTTGAACCCAACGGCTACTGCACACATACTGTTTCAGCAGACTGTCTCAACGGAATTAAATCCAAACAAAGTGTAAAAAAATTCCAAAAAATCTCAAACTCTCCTAAATCTTTGCCTATAAATACTACTTCAAGTTTTGCTAAACTCACACCAATTTGAGCATACCATTACACTTCTCCTTCCATCTCTTCTATCATTTCGTTAAGCTTTTTTTCCTAAACAATGGGCACACATTGGCTTCATTCCGAAGATTTACAGATGTGTATTTCTTTTGTGCGTCATAGCGTTGATGAATACGACGGCAACAAACAAAAGAGGGAGAAATTGTGGGAGACAATTCATGCGGATTATGTGAAAAATTGGGAGCCAACACCCGGTGATCCTCCGAAAGAGCCGAGGACCCGAATCACGCTTTCGTCTCACTACAACAAATTCAAGCTACTCTTGCAAAAATGAGGCGTATGTTTGTACGCGGCACAACAACGTATAACTAGTGGCACTTCGCTAATGGATGAAGTAAGTTTATTTATTTGTAGCATAATGATGAATTATATTATAATTTAAATTATGTAGCATACATTATATAAATTTGTATGCGTAGGAAATTTACTGTATAAAAATTTAGATAATGTATACAATTTATATATACAATTTATATAGTTGCGTTCCACATTTCCATATTTGTAGCATATATTATATGATTTTATTGTAGCATAATGATCTAAATAAATTGTGTAGCATATATTATTAATTTTGTAGCATAATTTATATATGTACTTTGAATTAAATATATAGCATGGTGAAATAGCTAATATAATCATTTTATTAGGTCAAGCAAGCTCAATCATGTTACTATAAGGATAAGAAGAAAGTGTTTACACACTTTGAATGTTGGGAAGTGGTTAAGAATCATCCTTCTTTCATTTCGGTGCTACCAAGTACTCCATCTCCATATGCAAGTAGTGACCAAGTTACTCCTTCCGCCGCCGAATCATCTCCAACCATTAATTTGGATGACGAAGAAGTGAATGAGACACCTCAAAGCCACGTGCCTACTCCCGCTCCCTCTAGTCCGCCTAGACCAATGGGAACGAAGGCAGCAAAGGAAGCGAGGCGACAAAAGAAACAAGGTAAGACTCCTATTGAGCAACGAGTTGAGGTTTTGCATACCATTGCTAGTGACCAAGCTTCGTGGCAATCCAAGAGGATAGCGCATAATGAGAGTGAGCTTAATTATTACGCGGAGTACATAGAAATTCAAAGGCGCAATGAAGCAAGGGCGGATGAAGAGTTACGATTGAAGAAACTTGCGGAGGAAACGAGGATCATGACAATGGATTTGGAGGCAATGACCCCAATCTCAAAAAGATATTTTACAAAGAGGAAATTAGCCATCCTTAATGAAGGAGAACCTAGTCAAGATCAACATACCGATGAAACATACTTTGATTGTTATCACCCAAGTCACGTGCTCTTTCCATAGAAATTATAGTATTGTACTAAGAATAAATCTGGGCTTGGCTCGTCATTTTGTGTAATTTAAATTTTATGTAATTTAAATTTTCAAGAAATAAAGATGCAATTTATTTATTAAGATGAAATTAAAATACACTTGAAATAAAAACGGAAGCTTCATAATTAAACACACATACAAAAATTAAACACACATACAGAAATTAAACACAGCTTAAATATTTAGAGTATCTCGCCGGTTTCCAACCTCCAATTGTGCTTCACCAAGTCCTTCTGAAGCTCTCTATGGATGTAACCAGATTCAAGATCGGCAACACGGTCGTGAAACCTATGTATATTTGCTCCATCTCTACTAATTGGCTCAAAAGGAATTCGATTCCCTTGTTGATCCACCGGCCCATCATAAACCCGGAAAGCCCTCGATGGATTTTGCACGTCTTCTTCTTCCTCATTCTCATCCTCATCCTCCACGTACTCTTTTTCAACAATCATGTTATGTAATATGATGCAAGCTAACATGATGGTAGTCATTACCGATTTGTGGTGCAATGTACAACTATGACGAATAATTGCCCATCGAGATTGTAAGATGCCAAAGGCCCTCTCCACATCTTTCCGGTATGCCTCTTGTTTCTTTGCGAACAGTTTATCTTGCGGCGTCTGGAGATTAGAAATAGTCTTGATGAATGTAGAGTACCTTGGATATATTCCGCCAGCCAAATAATAAGCGTGGTTGTACCTCTCTCCATGGACTTCATAGACGGCAGTTGGGCCTCTTCCTGAAAGGACCTATGAGAACACATCCGATAGGTGGAGCACATTAATGTCATTTTTGGCTCCAGGACACCCGAAGAAGCTGTGTCATATCCACGTATCATATGAGGCCACTACCTCCAAAATAATAGTTGGGCGACCCTTTCGACCTGAGTACGCCCCTTAATAGGCGGTTGGGCAGTTCTTCCACTCCCAGTGCATGCAGTCGATACTTCCGATCATGTCAGGAAAGCCTCGACGTTGGCCTTTAGCTAGGAGTCGCGTGAAGTCTGCCGATGTTGGACTGCGGAGGTACCTTGGACCATAGATTTCATACACTTGGCTGCAAAAATCCTTCATGCATGCCAGAGTAGTCGATTCCCCCATCCTTGTAATTTATGTGCACTGATCCGCGGCCCCCCCATACGCTAACATTCGCAGAGCACCGGTCGGCTTTTGTTCAGGAAGAAGCCCTAGCAATCCAGTCGCGTCTGGTCTTTGATGCCAAGATTGGTCGTGGTTGCAGAGATCCGTCATGATAATGTTGAATCGGTTTCTGCTCATCCTATACCGCCGACGAAATTCTGCCGCCTCGAAGTTGGGACGTTCGATGAAGTAATCAGCCATGAGATTGCGTCCCCTAGATAGCCTATGTCACTCACGATTCGGTTTTTTACCGCGACGTGAACCGCTCGGTCGTGAGGGTTCATCGTCGTCTTGTGCTTCCGCCATGACCACCTGATTGATTAATGATTGCTCCATATAGTCATCCTCTTCTTGTTGACGTTGTCTCCTCCTGAAAAAATGGGGGAAGCTGAAAGGATCCAGCAGAGTGATGAACAAGGAAATGTTGCTAAGTGTTGAGAGAGATGAGTTATCTACTCGGATTCTTGTACATGGTGTGAGGCAACTATGAGTGAAAGATGAGCGTTTTATAGGCAATGATAGATAATCCGATCGTCAACTATGAACACACGTGTCGCATCGTAATTGGTCGAAAATCTTACCGGAAATCAGGTTCAATTATTTTGTCGACGACGCTATCTCGCAGTGACACGTGTCACATCGGAATTGGTCGAAAATCTTACCGGATATCTAGTCCAATTATTTTACCGACAATGACACATGGCGGTGACACGTGTCAATTTTTAATTAGTCGGAAATCTTACCGGAAATCTTGTATAATTATTACCGATCAAGACACGTGCCACATTATTATTGGTGGTAAATCTATCCGGTAATTCATTTTTAAACATTTCACTACATGACAAAGCTGATTTGCTTAAAGCAAATAGTGAATGGGTGTGTCCAAAACTTGATTTGCTTGAGCAAATCTTGGATACATTTTGCTTGAAGCAAGATTTGCTCTTACTCTGCTTCTTGCTTGGATCATGGGTGCGGATGCTCTTAGCTAACCACGACACAAGTGAGCACACATAAGCAAACCTCTCTCTTTAATTTCTAATTATCCTACCCACCTCGAATTTCGTTTAGCTATCAAATTAAATAACGTAAGTTAGATCGAGTGATTTGAAATGTGCTTTGATTTTGATTTTTTTATGCTAGTCTGGGTTAGTAGGTCAGTTTGATCTTGCGGATATTAGTCTAGTTAGGATTCGAAATATGTGTGTTAAAAATATTGAATGCCATAAAATAAATCGAGTGAATTCAATATGTGCTTTAGATTTTAATCTGTTCTGTTTATAGACTGTTTGATCTGGATTATCTAATTGTGACATAAAACTATTAAATGTACAAATTGTGTGTACGTTGCAGATAGTTTGTTTTGTTTTCTCGTAAAATTTGAAAGCAGAACTGTGAATTACGTGAGAGTAGTTGTTGTTTTTATTAGTTGGATCGCGCGATAAATGATTATTTTTTTATTTTTTTTACAGCCTGATGGCCAAATTCCGAGTGACAAGATTGTAGGAGGAGGAGGAGACGATGTCTTCAGTGAAATTGGTGTTGTAAGCATGTGCCTGGCGCTATCTTTGTTGATCTCGAGTCCACTGTCATTGATGAAGTGAGAATCGGAACCTACCGTCAACTCTTCTACCCTAAGCAACTCATCAACGACAAGGAAGATGTTGCCAACAACGCATCAGTAACTTACTTTGTAATTGAGCAACTTATATAGTAAAATCTCGATAAATTAATGATTTTGGGATTGACTAAATTTATTAATTTAGCGAGGTTATTAATTAATTAAGTATTAAATTAATACTCAAGTCACCAAGTTTGGATGGACAAATTATTTTAAAGAGATTATTAATTAATCGAGTACTAAGTTATCGAGGTTTTACTGTATGAGATATTCAGCAGCTTATATGACAGATTAATTTATATTGGATATTTAGCAACTTATTGACATATTATTAGACTACAATTTTGAGCCTTATGAAAAAAAATAAAAGTATTTATTCCTTACTGGGCTCATACCGTTCTTAATCTAAATAGTACAGGCCTTTACAGATTTGAGTTTATCGACGATGAATCCCGTCCCGTATCATTCCATAATTTTATACGGGATGGGTCGGACTTTGATGAGGCTTGTCTCATCCTATCCCGTGCCTAACCCTAAATCAGAAGTTGATTTTTGGATTGATAGGAAAATGAGTTTGCAGAGTGATGTGTATTCTTATGATCAACCTGATATGATTTGCAAGCTGGCTAGAGAGGCTAGTTGTTTCTTGATCATGAGGCTGAATAAGAAAAAGAGATTTAATAAATAATAAACTAAAATGAACAGATAAATTACTTGACAAATGCACCTCAATTGTGATTCCCTTATCAAAATTGGAAAATGTTGGAATGCGCCCAAGGACTAAACACCCTAAGTCTATTTCCCTAATGTGACACGTGTCAGGTTCTATCGATTCCTTTTTTCAACTCATTTTATAGTTAACTGAGTTTAAGCTAAACTGTAATCCTCCATTTTTCTCTCTTTGTAACAACCGCAGCTCACTGGATTTCACCTCGCGCCTACCTTACCATCTTTCGCCGAGCCTCTATCGATATCATCCTCGCCGTCTATCGCGACCTCCTCCTCCTTAAATTCCGGTTTCATCTCGTCCTCTGTTTCTCTCTCCAAAACAGTAATGTCGTCCTCTGCCTAGCAAATCTTTGCATCCTCCGCCTCCCACCGCGGTCTAGCATCTGCTAAACTCTGTTAAGTGTCGTCAAGCATCCGCTGAGCACAACGGATCGTCTGTTGTGTGTCGTTGAGCCCTAATCGCCCCTCGACCTAGGTTCAATTTTGTGTGCCGTCGAGCTCAAATTCTCTCAAAACCACCCTCCTTGATCACCGACCTGCTTGCGGACCTAGCCTTCTCACCTGATCGGTCTCTCCAGAGCACATTGGACCGGGCCGGAATCGACCCGACTCTGACTCTAATCTAGGCCGTATTCGACCATTTTGATTCGTTCTCGCTCGTTGTTTTTGTGGGGCGAGATGCAGCCCCGGTTGAATGGAGGTGGACCATTAGTGGTCAAGACAAAGAGAAGTAGAAGAGTTTTGATTCAATAGAGGGATGAGAGATATATGCGGCGGAGCTTGTCTCGTTTGGCTGCGGCAAAAGTTACAACAGCTGTAGTGTCCAGAGTCGGCGTGGTGAGACTGAAGTGTAAGAAGAAATCACATAGATAAGCACAGTCAAATATAGAAAAAATTGAAAAAATCAACTTCTTAAATTGTGACACAAGTGCATGGCAGCTTTATCCATCAAAATTTTCACCTAAAAGTCTAAAAAAGATGGATATCTTTTCTACTTGGGAACTTGAATCCTAGAGTATACTAAACGCATTGTTCATCAACTTCCTCTGTTCCTCGTACATTATGAAATTTATACGTTCAATATTCAAGAAAGAGGTATAGTATAATGTATATAGTATGTAAACCTACGGAGCTAGCTAGATAGTAATTAAAGTGATTGATGGAACTCCTGGGACCCAGCTACAAAAGCACTTGCATAAAAGCAGTTTTGATCACAGAAGTAGAAGCGGTATGAATGGTCGGCATTTGTAGCAAACTAGCTGCTGCTGGAAGCTTAAATAGATCTTGACTTGTCGACGTCAATGTAGCCATGCAAAAGCAAAAACTGGGTAAAAGGAAGAACCACGACGATTATTGTAGCGTGTGAATTTATGATCGAGGCAAAGAAGTGAAGAAGATGCACGCAATGCATGAATCTGACAATGTCGCGCCGATTCCAACTGATCGAGATCGACGACACAGCGCGGACTCTAAGAATGATGGAGTGCGTACGTAGAGTGGAAGAGAGAGATAGGGCTTGGTTGTTGGTCAATACTTGTGGACTTGGGTGGACTTGGGGTTGGTATACATTTATGAACCATTTTAGCTTCTAACTACAAAACTCATCCAGACATCTTTGTACGCGCGTTGAGATGAATTGCAAGTTAAGCTCGTCTGATTTGGGCTTAGGGGCATGTATGATAAACATCTAATAGAATGAAATGAAGTGTTAATATATGTTCATCATGGATATATATTAGAAATTGACAGAAGGTATTGAAGATTCGAAGGCAATATAAAAGTTTTTGTTTCGTCGAGATGTGTTAAAACAATAGTGTAAATCCAATGTAACAATCCATATCAATATCAATATATATTTTGGTGTAACAAGAGAATATTTGCAATTAGTTGATAGTGGATTTCTATCTATGTTATCCGTCCTATGTGTTTCTACCGGATTACGCGGGACGTAATCTAGCAGAAGTAAGTACGAGTACTCCTTTCTTTGCGTCCGAACGTTAGAGCTGTTCGGATGGTCGGGCGCTTCTTCGGGTGTTCGGGTGTGCGTGCTCGGATACGGCTATTAGAAGAATACAACGATGAACAGAGAGTCAGGGGTCAAGACGGGGTGGCCCGCCTTCAACGCTCTGATGCCTAAGTCAGAAGGTGTATTGGATATAACAGTCGTGCGAGCAAGTATGTAAGTAGGTTGGAGTGTTGAGATCTCGTTACCTGTAATAAATACCTTACATATATAGGTGGTTGAGTTTGGTGTTCACTTGTGCTCTTCGATGTGGGACTGGGCTGCTCTGGCTGTTATGATTCGCACACATTCGGATGTGCGCCCCACGGGCGCGTGCGTGCTCGGATGGAGTCGGTCTTGTGAGCGAACTTGTAGCCTTCCTGGTGGTCTTTCGGGTGGTCGGGTAGGTGTTGATTACCTGCTTAAGTGGATAAGTATATTTAATCGAACAATTAGTGCTATACAAACACTATGTTTTCCATTTCCATTTCCATTTAAAAAAAACAATGAGTCAATGACACATCATTCATGAATCCCTCTTATCTAATATTTTTTGCTCTCAATATATTAGTTTCCACCAATATGTCACGTACATAAACAATTTGTGAATTGCTTGTATATAAGCATTTGCTAGCGGATCGGAATCCAAGAATATATAGACATGAAAAGGAACTACGTCTTTACTCATCAATAGATTAGCAAATGATTGATCGATCGAAACACACATATATGGAATTCGACGAGTTTACACGCATATATTTCAACGAGATATATATGGTTGGTCATACGATGTACACAAAATGTTCATGAATCATGATGTTGTTAGTCATGGTCAATGTGATAGCATGCGGTTGGAGAGAAATCCTGAGTAACTAATGTCTCGTGAATGCGCGGTTGCATGCATCCAAACAAAAAGGATTATTAACAAATATTATATCAGATTCAGAAAACTCCCATGGGAAAAATTGACAATTACACTATGAATTAGAATGGTGTTACTATACGCCAATAAAATCATCGAACTAGTTCAAGTAGCTAGAGACGATATATATGTTCGTATGTACTTATCGAAACATGCATGCCACGTTTAACTGTTTATATTAACGTCGGAAATGAAGTCTACATTGCACCAATGACGGAACCAAGATTTTTCATTAGGAGAGGACAAAAAAATATTCGACAAAACTTACAAATTAATTAATATATAAATAAAATCTTTATTACATAGCAAGATATTTTTCTACATGAAGATTATAAAATAAGCACGGATTATGCTTTTGTATACCTAATCTGATCAAAATAGGTATATACACAAAATAGCAAAGAGACTAACATCATCAACTTAAGAAAGTTGCACACGTCTGTAGCTTGAAGATTCAAAGTCCTTAATTATAGAATCAGAATCAAAAGTCTTTGTAGTTTCTCTCTCAATTTTGCAGACCAAGTTATCGACAAGAAACTCATCACTCATTTTGTTTCTAAGTGTTGTTTTAACAATCTTCATAGCTAAAAATGACCTTTCTGTTGTAGCTGTAGATATTGGCAGAGTTAACACGTACAAACCGAATGAGTCTGTCAACAAGATAGAAAATTCCAGACTCGTTTGTTTCCACTAGTCCTCTACAAAGATCAGACATTGAAGACATATTCTTGAAGTATGGATGATGCAGCACATCAACTTCATAATTGATCAACTGATATCTCAAAAGAGTTATTTTATGCTCTATAAAATCTGTAGGATAAAATTTATTTGCTAGGCTGCAAATCTTATCAACATCAAATGACCTATAAACATCCTTAGGATCCAAAGCAGAACTAAGAACTAATAACTCTACTGTTTGCTCACTGAACCTACTATTTAGTATCTTCATAGCTGAAAATGACCTTTCAGTTGTAGCTATAGATATTGGCAGAGTTAACACAAACCGAATGAGTCTGTCAATGAGATTGAAAATTCCAGACTCATTTGTTTCCACTAGTCCTCTACAAAGATCAGACATTGAAGACGTATTCTTGAAGTGTGGATGATGCAGCACATCAACTTCATAATTGATCAACTGATATCTCAAAAGAGTTCTTTCATGCTCTGTAAAATCTGTAGGATAAAATTTATTTTCTAGGCTGCAAATCTTATCAACATCAAATGACCTATAAACATCCTTAGGATCCAAAGCAGAACTAAGAACTAATAACTCTACTGTTTGCTCACTAAACCTACTATTTAGTTCTTGTATTTGATAATCAAGTGTAGCATAAAAAATTTCAACCTGATAGTGATGCTCATTTGTGATATTATCATCTCCTGGACGTATCCGGCCTCCTCGTCCCAATCCATAACGAGCATTCATGACAGGCACTTCAATTCCATTAAGTAGACAGAATGTCTTCACATCTCGAAGTTGTGTTGCCCAACCATGATCTTCTTTTTTTGAATTAGAGTATTCATAGTTGACACTTGATTCATTGCATTCACAATATCTTGAGATTTTGCTGCAAATCTTTAGAGAGCATATCAATTGTTGCAAGAATTGTACGCATCATGTGCAAAACAAATGCAAACTCATATGACATCATAAATTCTATAGCTGCATCCACATCACCACAATGATGAGCAAGAGTTCCAAATTCAGAAATGTCTTCAAGAACTGAGAGAGTTGGCCCAAACATTCTCATCAAGCTGCATGTGGAATAAAAATGAGACCCCCACCTAGTATCACCGACCCGTTTTAAACTACCAATCTGATTCATACCTCTTCCAGTATCAAGATCTTCAATTTCTAACATGTGAGCAATCTGACTTGCTTGACCAGCTTGTAATTGAGTATGACGCTTACAAGATGCACCAACAGCATTAACAAGAAAAGATAACTTTGAGAAGAATCGATGGACAACACTTACTTCTCCACATGCCTTAACCAATGCTAGTTGTAGTCGATGAGCAAAACAATGAACGTAATAGGCATATGGACAATCTCTTAGAAATAGTGCTTGTAATCCATTCTACTCTCCCCGCATGTTGTTAGCTTCATCATAACCCAGCCCTCTAAGGTTTTGGACATTAAAATTGTCATGCGAGAGAACATCACATAATTCCTTCTCAAGAGTCTGAGAAGTAGTGTCTTCACACAAATAAGATAAAAAAAATCTCTCTTTTGGTGGGTCATCACCACTTACATACCTTAAAACCAGAGACATTTGCTCTCTCTTTGAAACATCTCGTGCTTCATCTACAAGAATACATAACTTAGAATCTCCAACTTCCTCTCTAATGTAATTTCTGACTGTAGAAGACAAGATGTGAAGAATCTCCTTTTGTATTTTCAGTGAAGTATATTGACAGTTCTTTGGAGCATTCTCTAAGACAACATTAGCAACTTCAGGAGAATATAATCCCAACATCCTTATCATTTCCAGAAAATTTCCTCGATTTTCAGAGTCTACGAATTCATCTTGACCTCTATAGGCACACCCTTGGAAAGTTAACCACTTTATGGCATCAATTGACACAGACAACCTCAATCAATTTTTTCTAATCTGTTCTGAATTTAGAGCATGCATTACTCTATCAACATGTCTAGACGAAACCATAAGATCTGCACAAAGTCCCACTGCAATGTTATGTGATGAAGACACATCATCCCCCATATGTTTCAGAAATGCACAATTCTTCGCTGTAACTTTTTTCCAATTCAGAAATCCTTTTACAGTGAAAGCAGTACATCCAGGACAACCAGTTGGATGTTTTCCAAATAGAAAGCATGGTAAGCAGTGTGCATAATCATTAGAAGGGGAGTACTATAACCAAGAAGAATACAATGTGAACCAAGATGATAGAAACCGGCAAGGATGCTTTCCTTTAGACAATGGATAGCTTTATCTGAGATACTGATATTAACCCGATTGAATATAACCTCGTCGAACTGTATCCTTTTGGTTAGCAAGATATTTTCATATTTGTTAGCGTAATGTAGGATCACACTCTAAACGAGCCACATTGATTTCTACGGGCTCAACTCTTGGAGATTTTAAAGGAGGCTCATTATCAATTGAAGCTATATTGATAGCAACTGATGAAGCATGAGAAGTTGAAGCAAATTCCAACGGACTGGACACAACAGCTTTCCTCTTAAAAATTGAATCAATAGTTTTCTGTGACATAATTTTGGAAATTTAATTGGTACCTATCATAATTGTGTCATTTCGTTAGCAAAAATCAAGATAGACCTAACTATAATTTATTGAACAATTTCACAATTTTCCTAGTAGAATGATTTCCTAAAACACTAATAACAATATATATATTCATCAGGCCAAGTCGATAGATAGTTGGTCTTCTTAATCTCTAAACTTACCTTACACAATTGAAAATGGTATACAAGTTTATTCAATAAAATTGAGATAGAAACAGACTCAATAGTCGATAAAAGTTAGACCGTTAGAGTAGAAGAACATCTTACCTAAACCATTGGTAATTTGGAAGATACAATCAGATGGAGTGTGAATCTTTGGTTGAGTCGCCAATCATGGTCTGTGGAGAAGGAGAGGGAGAGACAGAGACTACTATGGAGTAATGAAAGAATAGAATGTTAGGTTAGTTCACTTAGAGGGCGTTTGATTGCCAGGACTAACTGGTGTTGTCTTAGATAACAGAGACTAAGTCGTTTGTCCCATGTTTGGTGCAACTGGTTACAAACTTAAATGGTGTTATTGTGTACTGTGTGTCTTTGTCAACCTCCTTGGGGGGTGTTATCGTGAGTACTGGTTTTCAACAACTCAAATTAACACCAAATACACTATTGTTGGCCTACTCCTTTGTCGTTCCATCTCCCCCTCCTCTTGCACAGGTCCTCTTGTTCGCACCAGTTAAGATCCTCATTCTGGCAACCAAATTACCAATAGTCTCTTCAATTGATCATCTTACCGACTGTTTTCCACTCCTAGATCTTAATTTGTTCTTGGGCTATAAAAGTTGGTTTTTGGGTAAAGGGAATTGGAGATTTAGGTGTATCATATTCATATAAGATTCATTGAAAAATGATGAGCTTGATTGATCTTGGTCTGGGTATCGAAGGGGGTAGCTATAATTAGAAAGCATTGCTTCAAATTTTGCACATAAATTGACGAAAGATTCAATTTCGGTAAGGATATTTGCTGAAGTTAGATATGAGTCAGTTTGCTCTTGTCCGCTCTTGTCCGCTTGATCTTAGTTTGTCTGAAATTGATATGTTTGCTGGAAGTTTATAAACAATGCCTTCTTTATATTTGCTTGTGGTGGTGATGGTGAATTTTGTTGCATATGCATATGAAAATTTTGGTTTAGTTCCATCTAAATTTGAATTTTTGTGGGTTGTGTGTTTGCTGCTGCAATAGTCCTACCCAAATTATCAGGTACATTTATAATGTAGCTCACCATAACACTTGTTAAGCCCACTCTCACAGTGGCCGAGCAGTATTAGATTTAAGGAGGTATAGAATAGCACTGGGTACCAAACGTACCCTTAGTGTGTTTGACTTACCAAAGGCCCGTATAAAATAAAATTATAAATATCTGATTGTAGGGCCAAGTCTAAATATCGTATGAGATCCTAATGGTTTACAAAAAATTTGGGGCCACGGCCCCTTTCGCCCCTTCAATGTTCCGCCGCTGCATTGCACTGTTCAGGTTGGCTCCGATCAGCCTGTTGTCTCCATGTGTATGTGGAAAGTGGAAACCGTGCAGGGCCAGAGAACGTACCAACCTTGTGCCCTCGAACGCGTAAATTAATCAGTAAGTATAGAACACGAACTTTACAACTAATTACACCCCAGTTTGAATTGTAATGCTTCGGATCATGAATTAATGAATGGTTGTACATGATGGCATGGTTTCCCTGGATCGGAAGAACCTGTTACCCCATGCACGCGGCCATGCATGTATATATCCAGATTCGGGCCGGCCAAGCCTAGTGAGTTTGAAACGAGGACATCCGTGTCACACCGTGTGCGGGTCAATGACTTCGTCGGACCGGAAATCCGGAATGTATGGGGGTCAGAGTACGTGTCCTCGAGGTTAAATCCTAGCTAGCAAGCTTGTCTCCCCATTCGTGCAGTCGGAACCATTAGTCTCCTCATTCGGCTTTATGAACCAGTGTACGTACATTGGTTCCATTCCATATATATGAATGTCCATCTGGAAGAGTAAGTACACTGGTTCCTAAATCCTATCTAGTTAATATTTTCAAAATATTCCGGGGAGGGATTCGGCCCGACCAAGTATATATAAGAAAGTAGAGTACGTGTTAATCTGTTCTTCCCGATCAAATATCGACGACGAATTTGGAACGAGGAAAAGAGGGGAGAAGGCATGTGAGTAGTCTCATTCCCTCAAGGAATTGTCTTGATCCACGCCAACGTATTCTCTTCACGAATCTCCCCATCACATTGTTCCACAACAAATTAATTCCATTTTCCCGGGAATATTTTCAAATTCCCAGACCAAATTAACTACAAATTAACCCACCCCATTTGTCATCAACCGGAAACTTCAAGTTCTAGCTTCTTCTTGGAATTGAATTACTCAGTCGATATGTGTGTGTATATATATAATGTCGCGTTTCCATCACCACCATACCGTTATGTATTTCGTCTATTAATCTAATTTATTTGAATTTTTCATTTGTTTAACTTAGCCAGTTTGGGATGAATGCAAAATTGGGTGCTTTGAATAATCATGAACTATGTGTAGGCGTGAAAGCTCACATTTCACGTTCACATTCAGTTAGAAGTTTGGATCGAACTAGTCAATTAGAACAAGCTTTGGGATATACTTAATTAAGTCGATATTCATGATTTTCTCTTTGACATTCTTCCATTGTAACCACATATATACTTGATTTTCCTATAATCTTTGGCAAGATTCCGTTGCTTAATTAGCTGCTCAATATCACCCCTATTCCTATTGAATTAATTGTATAATAATGTGGGGAGTTACAAAACAAACAAAAAGAAATATAAAATTTTGAAACCACAATATTGGTATCATGCAAGAACGAAATTTAATATATGTGTGTAACGTCGGATCACTAATTCACTATTCAAATCACAGAGATACATGTTTATATAGTTACTAATTTACAATCTAATCGACCGTTACACTAATGATATAAAAAAACATAGGCTCCTTTGTGTTGTGTTTGTGGATAAAGCTTCACAGTTTCAGGCCGGTCTTCTACTCGATCTTCTTGGTGCATCCTTGCATGGCTTACTCTATATATAATGGTGGCATGACATTCCAAAATTCGATGGACTATATCCAAAACAAATAGTCTCTCACTGGCGGGTCTAGATTTTGATTTAGTTTTTTTTTTCTCCTTTTACTCGCATTACTTTCACACATATATGGTGGGAAGTCAACTTTTTGTGACAGATTTACCGAAGCTTGGACACGTTTCACATTTGCTCATGCATGGTTGAATTCGGTTTCTCATACTAGGACTATCGTACTATCTAACTTTTACAAACACGGTATATATTTTTTATATTAATGAGTGTTATAATGAGCAAATTTTTAGGCTCCTTGTATAAGAAAGTTAAAATGGTGTTTTAATTTCTTTAAGGGCTTATATAACCTCATTTAAAATAGTGTCTTGTGACACCAAACATGAGATTAGATTATTTCCATAATATGTTAAAAATTCTAATACAAGGAGGTGTAACAAACATTTTCTCAAGGGATTACATAAATTTATTTAAAATCAAACATGAGATTTGACTATTTAGAATAAATTAAGAATTCTAATATAACAGAGTGTAACAAACACACTGCTCTAAAAAACGGCCGCCTAGGCCGTCTAGGCACCGACTAATCGGAAAAAACTATCTTATGGCCTAATTTTGGTTCTGGGCGGGGTAGTTAGGCGGGAACCGACTAATCGGCAATTAGGCGGGCGACTAACGACTAATCGGCAGAAAAGCGCGCCTAGGCGGGTTTTTTATTATTATTATTATTATTTTTTAAAATTAAGAGGTACAACGCAAATGAATGAATTCTAAATAGAAAATCCAATCCAATTTTTTTTGCAAAACGTCGTCTCTCTCCTTCTGCAAACGCCGCGACTTGGACGCCGCTCGCCGATCACCGCCATCGCCGCCACTTGCCGTCCACCGCCGTCATCCTTGTTTGTTATATGTTGATAATTTGATATAATTAAATGTTGGCAGGAGCATAGTGTTTATGGCCATCATACAAACAAAACTTGATTATGTGAAAGAGTCATGGTTGATTCCGTGAAGCTTTATGTTTGAATAGTTTCCATGGTTGCAAGTTTATAATGTAAGCTTCATTGTCATAAACTCATAATGTACTGTGATTTATGAATTATCAGCTTCGAAATAGATAATTTCATATTCTTGGGATTCTTGTTTATGCACATCTATTTCAAAAAATTGAGATGGATGGTTAATTGGATTTCTTTATAAACTTAGTTTAGAATTTTTATAATATTTCTTTATAATTTTTACTTTATGTTTCAAATTACAATATACCATATAAATATATAATTAATTAAATATATATAAAAAATGATCCGCCTAATTATCGCTTAATTACCGATTAAACTCCGCCTAAACGCCTAAGCGCTAGGCAGTAGCTCTAGTGCCTAATTCTGCCTAGCGCCTTTTAGAACCTTGAACAAACATCGGCATTAATTTTAAATCTATTAATGGAAAGAAACCTTCTGATTCAATAAATTGCAAATCGAATGAGGTAAGTGACGACTCAAACGAAGTAATGAACAAAGACAGATGGAGATGGTGAAGTACATATCAAGCCCATACAGAAGAGTTTTCAAACTTTTAATGGCAGAAAACAAATAAATGGAATAAAGAAAATTCAAGAAAGCAACATGACAACGAAACACACGTGAGCGTGAAATGACTGGTTACATTATCATTGCCACTACTACATGTGTGTCTTATTCCCACAAAAACAAAAAAAAACAAAAAAAGATTTCATGGCTCACAAAGAGGTGGTCTTTCCTTTCTCAATTTGGCCCCAAAACACCTCTCCAATAATATCACTGACAATATTATTATTTTGTTTAAAAATTTATCTTAAAATTAATTTAGTTAATCGTTTTAAAATTTAATTATATTTCAATAAATACTTGATTTTGATCGGTTAATTTTAACAAAATTATTAAATATATATAATTATTAATTACATTTGGAACATAAAAGAAAATTATTGATTACACAATTTTTATTCTCATTACCTATATTTTCATTTTCTGGTATAAAAATGAGGAATAAAAACTTAAAATTTACGAAATCACTAAAATAGAGAATGATATAATAAATCTGCTGGAGCTTATATTGATAAGAATCCTTATATTATTAGTAAAACGTAAATTTAAAATCTATTGGAGTTGCTCTAAGGCTCAGTTTGACATAGCGGTGTGGTGAGAATAAGTTGTTGTAGCTGTGTGGCGAGAATACGCAGATGTGAAATTAAGTTATTGAGCGTTTGGTAACTAAGTTTTTAAAAATGTGGTGACTTGAATAAGTAGCATTAAGACCTTTGGTAAAACTAGCTTTACGTGAAGGTGTTGTCACTAGGTTAAATGACTATAAAAGACATCTAAAATTATTTCAATTTTATTTTTATAAACATTATATATATTAATTATTACAACACCATATTATAAAATAATTTATTAATAATAAAACTCTTAAATTATGAATTTTATTTATTATTATTACTTTATTTCGATGAACATTAATAATTCTATTTACTACTTGTAATAAGCAATAAAATAGAAATTTTAGCATAATAAGTAAAATAAAATAGAAGTCCTTCAAAGACTGAGCAATCTCAGAGAGCTACAGACTCAATCGTCTTCTTCCAAATTCTTTCACATGTCATATTCAACAAATTTGATAGTAAGAATGGAAGCAAATTAACCTTTTTCAACGACATCGTTCAAATTCAATTGCTTAACAGTTCATCGATTTTTTTCGACTAAAACTTCTAAAGTTCAGAATCCTGAAAACATTTTCTAGCTCGATCTCATATACTCAAAAACAAAGGCCAATTTTAGAATTTCCAATACAAAGTCGTAGCTTCTACTCACAGCTGATTTCAAAAACTTCAATTAGAGCTTCCATAGTCTACATTAAAAATTGTGGAGTTGTCAAAATAAGCAGCCTAACTTTATTTTACCGAACACTTAAGCCACCTTAATTTGACAATTAAGCTATTGAACCGGGGCCAAACTGGGCCAAGTCACAAACTTTGCTCACTTTTCACTCCAAAACTCTCGCACGAACACACTCAACCCAAACACACACATAACGCTCTTTTCTGTGTCTTCAGTCTTCACTAAGTAAGCAAATCAATTCTCACATAAAGTTTGCTACTTTGCTCACATCTTCATCTTCTTCTTCTTCTTCTTCTTCGTCAATCCCATAGTCTCTGTTTTCAGAGACACACAGAGAAATGGGTGGGGTCACTTCATCCATGGCTGCAAAGCTTGCCTTTTTCCCACCAAACCCACCTTCCTATAAGATCATTAAAGACGAGCCCACCGGACTCTTGCTAATGCACCCTTTTCCCCACCGTGAAAACGTCGACGTTTTGAAGTTTCCGACGCGCCGCGGCAATGAGATCGTGGCCATCTATGTCCGCCACCCAGTGGCCACATCCACCCTTCTCTACTCTCACGGCAACGCAACTGATATTGGCCAGATGTATGAGCTCTTCATTGAATTGAGTATTCACCTCCGGGTTAATTTGATGGGGTGAGCAGATTTTTCACTGCCCTTTACTGTAATTTTGAGGCTGGTTGTGTTTGTGATTGCCTTTTTTACTGTTCTGTGGAGTGAAATTTTAGTATCTAGCAATACCCAATTCAGAAATCTGGTGATGTTTGCTGTTTGATTATGTAGTAGTTTACTTTAGTATTTGTTCTGTTTTTCATAGATGATGTGACAGTGATTGGAATGAGTTAATGTATTTGACTGAGACTAGGTATTGAATTTCTCGTTTTACATTTTGGTTGTCTGATGTTGTTTCTCGATTGTTTGGGGTACTCACTGTTGAGGAGTCCACGGAGATATGAATATCCTGAGAATTCTGATCATTTGTTTGCCGGTAAATTTGTGTTTCTTGTTGGCCCGAGTATAGCTGGATATTGCCCTTTTGAGATAGGACAGGAGTTTACCAACTGGTTGTGTATGTTTTCAATTTGGGATTTACTGTTTTAAGTGCAATAGGGTTCATAGAGGAAATCAGCAGAAGTAGGTGAGCGTGAATTTACTTGGTTTGGACCATAAACAGGTACATTTAAGTGGCGTGGTTATAGAACAGCGAAAATTTCAACCATTTTTGTTTGCAATCAAAGCTCAGTGGCTTAAAGAGTATTGTCTGCCATTTATAACTGGAAAGATGATAACATCATTAGAACAGCATATGTCGATGATGCTGATTCCCATCCAAAATTTATATTAGTTACCGAAGTAGAAGGTGGTTCGAATAAGCAGAATGATTTATTAAAGATTTTGAACCTGTTTAGAAGATAGGTAGCAGGTGTGGTGTAGTATAGTGTACTAACTTTTGGTCAGTTGACTCCAAAAGTAAACAGAAGGGTGTGGATGTAATGTGAATGTATAATATGCATTCTATATGATGAATCAGAGGCCTGCAATGAAGTTGACTTGCCTTTGACTTTTGAAATATGCATAGTTCATCCTGAATTGTCTGCAAAACCTGTATTTTAGACTTTCGGCTACATGTGTTAATGAACTCAGTAGAGTTTCCGTCCAAGTTGTGTCACTGTGCAAATCAGATTTTACGATTCTTGACTCTCTCTTTTCAGATAAAGCTGAAAGAGCTTCTTTTACATCTATTATGTTTGATTGGCAATTATGTGGGCTCATTATGCAGGTTCTAACACCAGAAGTTTTAAAAGACATTTTCCTTTTTATAGGTTACATGGAAAATTCTGAACCATATTATTTGAACCTACGCAGGTATGATTACTCCGGATACGGGCAGTCATCAGGCAAGGTAAGTGCAGTATGAATCATTTATATGTTGTTATTCATAGCAATACACAGAAGGTTTCTCTGAACTTGGATTTGTTTACCATTCTGTAGCCAAGTGAAAATAATACTTATGCAGATATCGAAGCTGCATATAAGTGTCTGGAAGAGAGGTATGGTGTGAAGCAGGAAGACATAATCCTTTATGGTCAATCTGTTGGAAGTGGTCCTACTGTTGATCTTGCTTCCCGTTTGCCTCAACTAAGAGCAATTGTTCTGCATAGTCCGATATTATCAGGGTTGAGAGTCATGTATTCTGTGAAGCGCAGCTATTGGTTTGATATCTATAAGGTCAGGCCTTTGACATTAATTTTTGTGATAACTGTCATCCAATAACTTTACCAAGAGACTGTTGATGCATGTTTAACATGATTTTCATTATGATGTGCAGAACATTGATAAAATCCCTCTGGTAAAATGTCCTGTGCTGATTATACATGTAAGTACTCTAGATCTGTTATTTGTGTCATTGTCATAATTGTTCTGTTCTCTACCTGTAAGTGTGTGACATGGTATATCTTCAGTTTTACAAAAAATAAGAACACATGAATTTAGAGGCAGATTCTCCTGCTTGTTTCTGATTGACTCCATGTGGTATTATTTAGTAGTTTACAGTTTTGTAACCATCGCTTCTTCTGCAGGGAACATGTGATGAAGTTGTTGATTGCTCTCACGGCAAGCAACTTTGGCTACTGTGCCAAGAGAAATACGAACCTCTGTGGCTCAGAGGCGGAAACCACTGCAATTTGGAACTGTATCCAGAATATATTAGACATCTCAACAAGTTCATATCAACTGTCGAAAAAGCACCTCCTCATAAGTTGAGTTCAAGAAAAAGCACCGACTGTGTTGAACGTCCCAGGCGGAGTGTTGAATATTCTAGGCACAGTGTCGATTACTATGAACTTCCAAGGAAGAGCACCGATAGGAGAGAAAAGTCGAGGAAAAGCACTGATAGACGACCAGAGAAGCTGAAACTCAGTGAGTACAAGCTAAATAACAGTGACAAGCTAGACAAGTTTAGAATCTCTGTTGATCAAATAGAGAGGTCACGAAAGAGCGTCGAATACCATCACGAGAAATCTTCCAGGAGAAGCGTTGACCATCAGCTAGAAAAAGGAAGGAGAAGCGTCGACTGGCTGGACAGAATTCGAGTGGGGTAAAACTAATGTTGGATTAGGGGGAATAGAAAGTTAGAAACACCAAAACAAGGGGGATGGGGGAAAATGAATTGGGGTCTAACTTAAGGTCGAAGAGAGAATTCTGGTCCTATGGATGTGGTCTTTGTTTTTTCTAAATTTCTCTTGTAACTGTGGCATGGGCTTGTAGAGTTTGTTATGGTGTTATTGATTGTTAATGAAGAATACTCTAACCTCATTGTTCATAATGTTTGGAACATTGGTTATCATGTATATGAGTTTTACCTTTCCTCTCCTACAGCATCTGAATGGTTTATCCCCTCCTTACTTTTACCTCAGTATTAGTCAATTAATGCTTTGCCGTGGAGTTTATCGTAGTACATTGTTTTTCCAGTCTGTATGTAAACGTCGTCGTTTTGCTTTTGTACACCCGTCCAAACTCTGCGCCTTTTTTAATCAATTAAAGTCTAAACTCTTTTTTTCAATTTTTGGACTCTGGCATGGTGTTAGTTGAGATATGGATCGACGTGTAGAGATATTTAAACATTTCTTAGTATGCAAGTATAAGATCAATTAGGGAGATTGTATACCTCGAAATACCAATTAGGGATCTGCTCTTGCATGCGTAGATCGGTTTCAAGGAAAATAGTATCCCATCGTCCAATCAAGACAAGGATCCAAATTCCATCGGTTGCTCTCTTTGTTTTCCAAGAGATAGTGCCTGATTTGCTGGCAGTTTTGTCAGAATCGTTCTCTCTTCGTTGCTCCAGGGATAGTGCCTTATCTCCAGGCAGTTTCGTTTTTTGCTTTAATGGATCTTTCAGTCTGAATTTTTTCTTCTCCGTTTGAATTCCATTGAAAACTTAACGACCGTATAATTTCGTTTCATTGCTCAATTTCTCAATTCTATGTAATTTTCTCATTATTTGTGATTACTCTTGAATTCGTCTATTTCTTCTCAGGCAATTTACTCAATCAACTGATTGAAGTTTTCATCAATTGGCTACTAATAAATTTATTTGTTTTACATCAGGTGATTTTTGATAAAGATTAGACTCCCAATAAGCAATAAAGAAAAGATGGGATATGTTGTTAAGCCATTTAACTATCGTTTCTATGAGAAATTGCTAAGAAAAGTCGAAAATTAGAGAAGTGAGATCAAACCTCATGGAACAGCAATGACATGCACAACAATGGAGGAGGAACACTAATGTTAGAGAGAGAGAGAGATAACTTGCAATAGACAAAAGCTGAGTTGTGAGGATTGATCGAGATTGAGCAACGTCTCTAACAAAAAAAGTTGCAAGAAAAACGCTGTGAATGAGATGCAAGTCGCAAGAATTTCTATACTAATTTTTTTTTTAATTAACTCAAAATATAAGGTGACTGCAGCCCATCCTGCCTGTAACTGCATCCACTTAAAAGGAGTGGGTGGATTCTAAAAACGAGAAGTACTCTCTCTTTGCTGGATTATGGTCCTTGGTTTTCAATTCAAACCATGAGCCCACGAACAAACACAATCGGAGCAAGCAGGTTTTGATGCAACATTCCCTTGAGACGTTGAAGATCTATCGCAATGTCCAATTATTAGTAGCGGCGGCAATTTCCAATAACTGAAGCGGTGCGAGATTGACGAGTCTGTTGATCTCAGATCAATCCATTTGAGGCTCAACTTGTGTCTACCATCCAGAGGAAATTATTTTCATTGATATGAATCCAATTCCATCTTGTAAGCATTACGGCAGTTTGGCCGTCTCTATCATTGAATTACACCGTGAATCTCCAAAGTGTTGGTTTTTCGGCTTCTCCAGTATAGTTCATTGTTGTTTTCCACAACCCCACGGCGGAGACAGTTCACAAGCGGTTAAAATTTACAAAGGGATAAGTTCAGGTAACTGCCAATTTTGATCAAGTTAACTGTCAAGCAGTTACAATGAGGTCATCATGGCCTTCTTAGTTGGACAAGGATTTTCAGTCATTGGGCCTTGTTGGCCTAATGTAAAGTGGCTCAAAGGATTATGATCGAGTCATATCTTACGGAGAACAGCGCACGTATTCTTCTTTTTTTTGCTTTAATCAATCAATCTCAGCATCTCAGCTCACTTATTGTTGATTGCTGATTGTCGATGTAAGAATACTTAATCTTTCCTCTGTCGGTGTCTATTATCACTCGGGTGTCATCTCCGCCCAAGCCTGTGGCGAATTCTTACAGTCAATTGTCATCTTTCATTGGGTCATAACCTACATCAAGATCAAGGAATAGTATCAGGAACAACTTCAAACCTTTCAAACTAATTTGATTGAAATTGGGTGTCTTCTAGTATGCAAGGGCTCCCAATGTGTTAAAGGCGACACTTCCAAAGCTTTAGAGCTCATTAGCTTCTTGGATACTGGTAACCTCAGTTTGGTATTCTTTGACACATAGGACAATATGCAATGTGTGTGCGATGGTAGTAGGTGATGCTTACATAGTAATTATTTGACTCCAAAGAAATACTGGACCAGTTTAAAGACACCGTAACAGAAGCTAAATTTCATTGCTAAGGAATTTTCTTCAAATCTTTATTGGTGCAATTATGTTCTTTGATTTGATGACGATTATGTTTGCTCACTTTGCCACTGGTTTTGCCATGTTTGATTCGGAAAACAACTATACAAACCTGTCGACTTTGGATCACAAAATTTCGTGGTGGACGAAGCTGCTCTTTCTACCTCAACTCAATTCCTTCAATATGTTGGAGATTGTCGTTACATGATAAGGCCTCAGGATCATTCTTCATATGTCCACTACCATCTTGTTGTAACTTGTGAATGAGGGCCTCAACAAGTAGTTCAAGCTTTACGGTCTCAGTCCTTGCTAATGCTGGTACAAATTTATAGTACATGATTACTGTTTTCAAGCTACTGGTGGTGCCCCCAAGGACATATGCCTATTAAGCTTTTCATAACCTGAACTTGGGCTCAAGCTCATAGTGCGCAATTAGGGTCTTCTGGGGTCTTGAAGTTGATTGAGAAAGTGATACAATTTGTCACTTCTTTTTTAATGGTTATATGTATTTTATTCTTAAGAGAGGTATTCAGGTTGCGCATATTTAGTTAGGAAGACGTTTATAGACATTACAGTAGAACCTCGATAATTTAATACTGGCAATAGATATTACAGTAGAACCTCGATAATTTAATACTCGATTAATTAATTTTTTTGTTAAAATAATATTTTTGCTGGTCCTTACTTGGGGACAACGTGTTAAATTAATAATTCACTAAATTTATAAGATAATAAACATCAGAGAATTCATATAGACTCCAAGCAATATATAAATTAATAATGACTTAACACATATAATTAACTATTCATTTATGATGACTTCATGAATAATGACTTGAAATTGATGTTATCTTAAATCTCATCTTGGATTTTTCTTAATATGGTAAGAATTTTTGTTATTATCTTCTCATACCACATTTAATAATGAATACACAATATATTGAAAAATGATGTATATTGAACAAGGTATATATAAAAATAATAGTTTTATAAATTAATAAGTTATTAATTAAGCAATAAACTAATAATTATTAATTTTATCGATTATTTAATGGGTATCTTGCTAAATTAATAGAGTTTGCCAATCTCCAGATTATTAATTTATAAATGTTTAACTGTACTTGTAACCTGTTGTAATATTTCGGTTGCGTAATGCAAATTCTATTCTTTAAAATAAATAAATAGCAAACTACTCTAAAGGACACATATGAGGAGTCATATACATACTAGGACAACGCCCCTTAATTTGGACTACCAAGGACACTATCTTACAAATCAAGACACTTTGATCTAGCCTTGACAAATGTCACAGACAAATTTCTAAATTTACCCTCGGGCCTCCCCCATATAAACCCCCTTTTTCTGGAAAAAAAAAACATAATTCTGGGTAGCTAACGATTAGAGCTTTGATCGTTGCTGCCTCAATTTGATCTTCTTCAATTCAGCATCAACGTTTTCGTTTCTAAAGTTCGATTCGCTGCTCGATTCTTCTCCATGTTGGATGTTTATTTGATTATTGAAGCTTGATTTTTGAAGATTTTTTGGGTTTTTGAGTGAAGATATACGAATCTGTGATTTTGAAGTAGCAGTTGCTCGAGTTTGAATCGTTCCATCTCTGAATCTCAAATCAGCAATTCTCGGTGAGATTTCTTGATTTTGCTGATGTATTTTTTTAGTTTCAAGTATTTTTATTTTCTTCAGTATCAGACAATGTGTTTTTATATATGATTACTGCAGTATGAGGTTGATCGAAGATTAGGTTTGTTATTTTCGAAGCAAATTATGTGATTGTTGTTATATTTTTAAAGTTTTAGGCGAAACAGAAGAGATTTAAACCAGAAATCTTTGAACCAAAAGAGCTTCAGTATGAATGCTCTATTCTGTAGTTGCTTTTGTGCTTAGTTGCAGGTTTTCAGTATCAATGATGTTTTTGTTGTTGGATGTGTGCAATGTATGATTCTTAATTGATGTTTTTTTTATTATCAGCTATTTTTTGTTTGTTTTTTGTAGCAAACATTTTTGAGTTTTGTAGTATTAGGCCATTCAGGCGGTTCATTTTTGTGATTTTCAGTAATAGTGACTATTTTTTCAGTAGTATTTGCAAAATATTTAGAAACAGATGTGTGCGCTTTTTTTAAGTAGCAGGTACTTGAATTTTTTAGTAGAAGTTAATTGATATAGTCGTATTTTCAGTATCATAATTAGAGAGTAGGAAGATTTTCCTAAAAGTCACTAGAAATTGTTGAAATAGATTGTTGAAAATGTTGATAGAGAGGTGTGGCTTGCGGTGTAGCGGAGCTCTACTTTTTTAGATGTGTTTTCAGTTTTAAAAGTAGTATTAGCTGTGTTTTTTGTTTTCAGTAACATGCATGTTTGAGTTTTGCAGTATGAAGCGGTTCATTTTTTGTGATTTACAGTAATAGTGACTATTTTTTTAGTAACATTTGCAAAATATTTTAGTAACAGATGTGTGTGCTTTTTTTAAGTAGCAGGTACCTGAATTTTTTAGTAGAAGTTAATTAATGTAGTTGTGTTTTCAGTATCATAATCAGAGAGGAGGAAGATTTTCCTAAAACTCACTAGAAATTGTTGAAAATGTTGATAGAGAGGTGTGGGTTTACAGTGCAGCGACACGCTACTTTAAAAAAAAAAGTATCAGCAACTTATTATGCATTGTCTCATTTTTAAGTAGCAGACATCTTAGTTTTTTAGAAACAGTTTCTTGATTTTAGTACTTTTGTATATTGATTTATAGTTGTTTTTTTTTATAATTGTGATCTTTAGTTGTAGTTTCTGTTTTAATTTTGTTTTCCAGCATTAACTTCTCATTTGATTTTCATTTTTTGGTACTGATGACTTTTATTTCGAAGCTTGCAAAGAATGTATATGGAAGTGAGGACCTTCTTATTCCTTTGACGAGGTCAACCAAGTTTGATGATCTTTGCGATCAAATTTGCTCAAGGTTTCAAAATCTCAAATCATGGCAGTTCATATTGGCAAAGCAACTTGCTTCTGCTTTGCCTCTACGAACTCTATCAGTTGGTCTTTGTATTTGAGCATATTTTCTATATTTGTTTCCTTTCAAAAAGTAGGATTTGAGCATATTTGTTTGTAATTTTTTGTGAAGTTTGTGGATTTTTTGTGAATTTTTGGCATTCATTTGGTATATATGACTGTCTGGCATTCAACATTCATTGGTTATTTTTCGTTGATAAGATTTCAGTAGTAGCACTACTGAGAAGCTTTTATCGAGCTTTTCACCATATGAGGCATTCGTTGTTCTCGGAACACTATGCTTTGATTTTTGTATCAGTTTCTAACATATAATTTAGCCTTTTACTTTGATTATATATTTGCAGTGGCTGAACATAAATGTGGTTACAGTAGCGGGTAATGTGTGATTTTCAGTAGCAGTGTTAAATTGTCTTTCAGTTGTACTGTTATTTAATTTTTCAGTAGCAATGTCGTATTATTTAATTTTTCAGTTGCAGTGTCGTATTATTTTGATATTTTCAGTAGCAACGTTTTTCGAATTCACATAAAAGGCTAGAAATGTATTCTAGGTTGTTGATTTTCTATAGCAGTGTTATTTGATTTCATAGTAGTAGTACAAAATGGAGGTGTAAATTACTGTGCACAATCGATTGATGATGCAGAGGGGCTAGAAAAGATTGAGAATCCACCCTCGATGACGCTTGTGCCTCTGTCACTATTGTTGGATTAGATTGTGATTTGTTTATTTGCGAATTTGATTTGGTTTGTGGTCACTGCTACTTGATGTTTTGCTCTTTGATATGTATTAGTTTTAACGAATTCATTGATGCTATGATAGTATAATGTGATGTTTGGTTTGTATTTGACATAGATCTGATAGTTAGCTGCTACTGTTAGTGTAGATGATGTAGCAATTTTATCTTTTTAGTAGCAGATGCATTTTTTTTTATCGTAGTAGCATATTTGTGTTTTTTTATAGTATAAAAGGTGAACTTTGTGTGTTTTTTTCTCTTAAATGTACCATTTCTGAAATTGATACTGTTTTCATTCAACTTTGGAATTGTTGCTACTACCTATTACAAAAGTTGATGCTGCACATATTTTCAATTGTTTCTATGGTGTTTCAAATTGTTGTTGATACATTGCTCACATTGCTGTATAGATTGTTGGGCAAATTGAGTGTTCAATACCTAAAAGATGCTCTTAGAGCTGCTCAAATCCAAGGCATTAATAGAAGGTATGGAAGTTGTACCTCTTCTCCAATTCCATCACTGGACACACCTCTTTTTTATGAATCAAATATATTTTTATGACCAGAGTATTCATGTTTGTATTTGTAGGATGATTGGACTGAGTAAAAGCATCTAAAATTTTTCTACATATATGAGAAGATTTTGCCAAGTTGTGAAGGCCTTGATCACATACTCAATTGAGAAAGAGGATATCATCACATACTCAGTTTGAAATACAGTAGCAACACATTTGATTTGTCTGTGAATGATGTTTTTATTGATAGACAGTGATTGGTGTTCCTACTCTTGTCAAAAAAAATTAAAGTTTGTCATGTTAATCTTGCATGAAAATAGTGCATGTATTTAAGATATTGTCTTTGAAAATGTGTTACTATACTTGATTGGAAACAAAAATGTTCTACAGTATGTTGTTTGGATATGCTCAAAATCTAATGGTGCTATTGTATTGGATTTTTTGCGGCAGATAGTATTGTTTGAATTTTAGAATGTGGTACTAAATTGTATAGTCGAACTACTATTGAATTGTTTGTTCTCGCAGTTTTATTGTATTCATATCGATTGTGATATTAATACTTCTAAATTTTAAGTAACACTACTACTGTGGTAAATGTTATTAAATGTGAATGATCAAAGTGTTGTGGAAGTGATCAATAGCTGCTTATATACATATTCAAAAGAACTTTCATTCATACAAATTTAGTATCAGTTCCCGATAAAAATTCAGTATCAGTCCCCGATATAAATTCAGTAACAATTTCAATACAATCTCGGCAACCATTTCATTACAAATTTAGTAGTAGCCGCTACACATTCAATAGTACAATTGATAACAATTCAGTATATGCTTCAAAAAAAGTAGTTTCAACTTCAAAGATACAGTATTAGCTTCAAAAAAAGTAGTATCAACACTACATGCAATATCAGCTTAAAAAATGCACAAAGTAGCTGCCAATACAAATTCAATAACACAATTCATAATGTTTAGTATCAACTTTGAAAAAAGTAGTATCAAATTCAAAAATATAGTATCAATTTCAGTATCACATTTGCAAAAAGTAGTATCACCTTTGAAAAATACAGTATCAACTTTGAAAAATGCAATCAGCTCGAAAAATGCAGTATCACCTTTGAAAAATACAGTATCAACTTTGAAAAATACAATATCAGCTTGAAAAATACAGTATCAACTTTTAAAAAGTAGCATTAGCTTCCAAAAATGCAGTATCAGCTCCAAAATAGCAACATGTAAATAAAGTAGCACTACTTTTACAATATCAGTACAACAAAAATACAGTAGCACTTCCAAACAACGCAAAAATAATAATATTAGTTAACATTTCAATTTGTGTAGTAGTTT
The DNA here is from genome assembly GCA_946800695.1 of Geum urbanum. Classification (NCBI taxonomy): domain Eukaryota; kingdom Viridiplantae; phylum Streptophyta; class Magnoliopsida; order Rosales; family Rosaceae; genus Geum; species Geum urbanum. Next base: position 40,195,632 of record OX327013.1, on the reverse strand, counting down.
CAACAAACACAAGTTCTAAGTAGTCTACAGTCGATATATCATTTATTAATGGTAATCTAGCAGTCTTCGAAAACAAAAAGGAGAGGAAAACAACATGAAAACACAACAAAAAATGCTAGTTTGAAATTTCCAAGAAGAAACAACAATGATACAAATAATTTTAACAACACTACTACTAAAAATTCGAATTATTGCTACTGAAATACAACATTGCTACTGAAAATTTCGGAACAATGCTACTGAAAAATACAACACTGCTACCAAAAATTTGAAACAATGCTACCGACAAATACCGCACTGCTACTTAAAAAACATAATAGCAGTAATAGATTCAATACAACTATTGTTACTGTTCAAAGAAAAAATATTATACCATTACCACCATTTTTCTTGCAAGTTCAAAAACATAAAAACTCCAACAACATATTTCTAAATTAAAGTAGCACTACTTTTGTAGTATTAGTACAACAAATCTCGGTTTTTCTCAACATAAAACATAATAATTGCGGCAAATATAGTAGCACCATTGTTTTGACTATGGAATTTCTATCTCAAAAAGAATGCTGTTGTTGATTGCCATGACAACCTTGTGAATCTGATTATAACTATCGCGTTTGTGTCTCAAATGCTTCCTTGACTCCTCGGAGAGGCCACCGGAAGAAACACATGGAACCGGCACCCACCATTTCTCTTCATTCCTCTTCATATTAATCTTTCGGAAAGATCCTGATGTAGATTTAGAACTAGTTGAGTTGACTAAAATGCTTCCTTGTTCTGCATACAAGAACTCTGTATCTTGAAAACTATCAAGCATTTTTTGCCCAAAACACAATATTCATGTACATCAGGCTTTGACCAAAATATTGTTGCTAAATAATGTGATTTCTTAGCGTATGCATATATGAGTATCAAATACACCTAAAGACAATACTCACACTGTATCAACTCAAAATTCCAGCGAAAAACTAATAGATTTATGTATCAAACGCATAGTATCAACTCAAAGTTATAACAAGGAAGTCCAATCTCTATTGATATACAACAAACAACACTAAACACAATATCACTTCAAAATCAACGAAAACAATGTGAAAATGATTAGAACTTCAACTACCCAAACGAACTAGCATCCATAAACAAGTCGTGATTGATTTTTATTTTTATGAACAATCGATTTCTTAGTAGAAAAATGCAGTTTCAATCCATACATTTTTGTGAATGATCAAACTAAGAGGCTGCTGGTTGACAAATTCAAGGCTTAGGTGACTAAGCTCAGAGTATCAGTGCGGATTGTTGAAGAGCTCCAAGATCGATACTGCGAAGATCGATTATGTTTGGAGGCGGAGGTCACGACGACTGAAAAATAAAGCCGAATTGCTCCTCAATCGGTGAGAGAGAGGGGAGGTGGAGGCTGCGACCCTATGAGTCTACGACGACAAGGTGGAGACTGCTAGAAGCTCGTGGAGGAGCATGGCTGAACGTCGTTGGCAGAGCTTTGTTCAGCGATGGAGATTAAGGAGAAGTCGTGCTGCAGCTGCTGTAGGAGCTCGAGGAAGAGGCGGCGAGGCTGAGTAAGTGGACGGTGGTGGGTCTAAATGGAGCTCGACGACGGCGAAAAATGTATGCTACTATATCTTTCTCTTGGCAGAGATAGATAGAGAGAAAATGTGAGAGAGGGGAAAAAATAATAAATTTTTTATTGTTTTTTAATTATATATAGGGGTAAAATTATATTTTTAACGTGCTTAACTGGCTAAATTTTTGATATTTTGTTTTGAATTTTAAGCCTGTATTTTTTGTTGTCTACATAATTTAGTGGAGTGATTTTTTGTATTATGATACTATAATTGGCCTTTAATGTCGTTTCTCCAAAAAATGAAAGTCCAGACTCGATCACAAAGTCTTGTTCTTCTCCGAACAAACTCTTCTGCTGCTCCGATCTCTAGGTTTACCTAAACCCTAAATTCCCAAGTTACTCTTGTCCCAATCGAATCTCATCGTCTCAGTAAGTCCCCAAGCATTACGACCAATCCAACTCCCGTTTCCTCCGCCGCGAAATTTCCGCCGGCATCAATTTCTCACATTCCCGAACTGCCCCTGGACATGATCGCTCCCTCCCGCTAAACAACCCTAGCGCCTCCGCCTCATCCGATTCGATCAAATATGTGAGTACAGCTCAGTTATTGAAGTAGTAGTCGTCGTCGTTTCGTTTTTAGTTTACTGCGTTTTGATTTGACGATGGTGATTGAATTTTTCTTGAACAGGTCTCAGGAGGAGATATGTCAGCGAGCGATTAAGCACGCATTGAAGGCTCTTCGGAAGCGGCATTTGCTCGAAGAAGGTGCTCATGCTCCGGCGTATATATCTCTCGCCAATCCAATTGCTCATCAGGTTTGTTCTTTGCTCATATCTGTCTGTAAATTAGGGTTTTAGTTACTGGAAAGTAGAATTGCGAGGGTTTGGAAGTCTAGGGAATTTTAGATATAGTGAACACCTCCGAAGATGATCAAGAAATGGTTTATTGAAATTTGTTTGGACTTCGATTGTGTTTTTTAGCTGTGTTTTAGGGCTCAGAATGGAAGGAGAAGGCGGAGAATTTGGAGACGGAGCTTCAGCAATGCTATAAAGCTCAATCTCGATTGTCCCAGCAGCTTGTTGTGGAAGTAGTAGAGTCCAGGTCTTCGAAAGCTTTACTGCAGGAGAAAGAAGCAGCGATTGTCGAACTGCAGAACGAGTTGACACAAGAGAGGTTAGTTTTTAACTTATTTGTAGCTGCGATGCGGATGCTTAGTTGATATTGAGGGGTGCGATTAATTTTGCGATGTGTTCATGTTTCAAGGACGAGTGCTCTCAGCTGAAGGCTGAGTTGGAACAAAAGAGTGAAGCTCTGGAGTTGGTTATGAGTGAGGTTAATGGAATGAGAGTGCAGGTAGAAGAAATGGCTCTTAGGGCTACAAATGCCGAGGCTGAAAATAAGATGTTGATTGACCGCTGGATGTTGGAAAAGATGAAGGATGCTGAACGCCTTAAGGAGGTAATGTATTGTTTATATCAGTCTTGTCAACTGAAATTCTGGGCGTCGTTCGATTCTGGTTGGCTGCTTTAAGGTGTGATATTGTGCTAACCTTGGGTGATTGCTTTAGTTTTGTATTAGATGACCATGCCTATTTGTGCTGCTTTGCCTACAATTTCTTGCCACTGTCATCAGTGCTAGTGAAATCTAGCTTCTCATCAGTGCTAATGAAATCTAGCTAGCCAAAAATTAGTCTATTTTGTTGGCATGGGCCCTGACCCATCTGTTCACTATTTATGCTTAATTAACAATAAGCATCCAAGTGAAAATATGCCTTTACCAGATAAAAGTTGATTCTCTATGTCGTTTAGGTGCTAGCACCACTTTTCTTTTCCAGTACAGTATAATATGGTCTGTGAGTATGTGCAATGAGTCAATTTTATTTTTTCCCATTAGTTCAGAGAGAAATTTGTTGTTTGACCTCTTTGTAATAGTGTATGAGGCTATCTCATGTTTCTTTTACTTCATCTAGGCAAATGCATTATATGAAGATATGCTTGAGCGGATCAAGGACAGTGGTCTGCAAAAACTTGCTACGCAGCAAGTGGATGGTGTAGTTCGCCAAAGTGAAGACGGTGCCGAGTACTTTGTGGAGTCAACCATTCCCTCCTCATTCAAGAACAGGATCAATGCCCATGACGGGGTATGTGCTTCCATACTATTTGAGTACAATTCTGGCAAGTTGATATCTGGCGGGCAGGAAGGAACTATCAAAATGTGGGATATAAGTACAGGGGCATTGACTAATACACTTCATGGTTGCATTGGTTCTGTTCTTGTCATTACCATTACCCACGATAACAAATCTCTAATTGCAGCAAGCAGCTCAAACAAGTTGTTTGTTTGGGATGCCAACTCGGGGAGGGTTTGGCATACCCTCACTGGTCACCAAGATAAAGTTTGTGCTGTAGATGTGAGTAAGTTCTCAAGTTGTCACATTGTGAGCGCAGCTTATGACCGTACCATAAAAGTGTGGGATCTACAGAAAGGTTTCTGCACCAATACTATCATGTTCCCTAAACCCTTCAGCATGGATGGCCAGACCATATTCGCTGGTCACACTGATGGAAACCTTCGGCTGTGGGATATTAAGAAAGGAAAGCTACTCAATGAAGTGGCTGCACACTCGAATGCTATCACCTCTATATCTCTGTCGCGAAGTGGCAACATGATATTGACCAGCGGGAGGGACAATGTGCATCACCTTTTCGATATGAGAACCCTTGAAGTATGTGGCACACTGAGAGCCACCAGAAACAGAGTAATGTCTAATTGAAGCCGATCTTGTATCAGTCCTGATGACAATTACGTGGCTGCTGGATCTGCCGACGGTGGTGTATATATCTGGTCTATAGCCAAAGCCGACATAGTAAGCACTCTAAGGGAACACTCCAATTCTGTTCTCTGCTGTTCGTGGAGTGGGCAGGGGAAGCCTCTAGCGTCTGCCGACAAAAATGGAGTCATTTGTACTTGGACGTGAAGATGCAAAATGTCACTATAAAACTTGGTATATACTGTATACAACTTGATTAGGTGTTGTGTAAATATTGAATCAAATTGTATACAGTATATATCATCCCTTTCTTTTCAACACCCACTTCTTCATTCTTCTCTCTTGGTTGTAGTTACGGTGGAATATTTTGCTCCATTGCTTCTTTTTAAGAGCATCCGCACCGGCGATGTTTTTGCTCGAGCAAGGTGTGGGGCCGACTGAAAATGCTCGAGCAAATACTGGGTTATGCAGTGAGTGGATGTAGGTGCAAGAGCAAGCAAAGACCAATTTCTGTGAGTTTTGCCATTTGTTAGAGTAATCACCAGAGCAAAGTTTGTTTCTCTTTTTGTTCGAACAAAGAGAAATCCGGTGAGCTTTATCTAGCAGCAGAGTAAAACAGAGCACCGACGTAGATGCTCTAACTAGATCACATCTTCTGAGCTGGAAAGTTTTACTCCATAGTCTTCAACAATCACAAATTAAAAATATCGATTTATCTGAAAATCAGTTTTATGAAAGTAATATAAGAGGCGGCCAGCCATCACAAATTAACTTCTCAAAGAACAAAATAAAGAAATAAAATGAACTTTTGTCTTGAATGGGTGGGGTTACGTTGGGCCCAAATCTGAGCTCCGGATCCGACCCGTTGTAAACAATGGAAAGACTCGTCGTCTCAGTGGTGTGTCTGTGTTTACCCGAAGAGAAATTGAGAGCGCAGAGAGAGAGAGAGAGAGAGAGAGAGAGAGAGAGAAGCAAAGCGAGTTGAAGATGGTGAAGGTAGCGACCTACTTTGCTATGACTCTGGGAGCTTTTGTTTTCTGGCAAACCATGGATAAAGTCCACGTCTGGATCGCTCTTCATCAGGACGAAAAGGTAAACTATTCTCCTCATTCTTCTCGTCTTCTACAGAAAAGCAATTTATCAATACAAATTGGTCACGATTGCGAACATGAAACCTGGAATTGGGTTCATTTTCAGCACCGCAAGCTCGAATTATGAATTGGGTCGTCGATGATTTCTTCATTGCTTTATGAAAAATTTGATCTTTGGTGTGGAATGGAATGTAGATTGGGGATTAGGTTTGCAAATGTTGTATTTTTATTAATTCTTGAGCTCTTTGGTCAGTGTTGCTAGTAAAGACTAGTGATGCAGTGTTTGGATGATGGGTATGGGGGATCGATATGATTACTTTGCTATGCCGGTGCTTTTCATCAGTTATAGGTCTTATGTGTTTGGATATGTTTTTCCAGTCTAAATTCGCTTTGAAAGGAGATAGATACAGCTCTTTGATCAAATGGACATACACTACGGTATTGTAGCGGAGATCTTCCACATTTCTCACTACACATTATTAGTTGGAGCTCTTTCATTTTGAGCTACTATTAGTACTTTGTTTTTAGATGCTGGTTTCTTTTAGCAATGTGGAAATATCCTGGTCCTTCTCTCGGCTGTAGATTTTAGGATTTTAGGTATTAAGCACAACTCGTGAAATAGGAGAGTGAAAGCATACTGCATCAGACTACCAAACTATTCTTTTATGTTTTCTACCAAGGAGGGATGTGGTTGATCGTGCCTAACCATTCATTTGCACAGCATAATTTGAATGCTTAGTATTAATCATTCCCTGCTTATATCAGTTATATGTATTGCCAAATGAAAACAAAAGTGATTTTGTTGTGTCCATCTTTTTGGTTGACTGTTACAAGAGTCCTGGTTGTGTTAACGGTATTGCTTTCGAAAGATCTTCCTCAGTTTGACTTGATGTCTTGTATTGTGTGTATTTTTTCAGCAAGAAAGACTGGAAAGGGAAATGGAAGTTAGGAGATACAGAGAGGAGCTACTTCAGGAGCAAGCCAGACAGAGGAAGGCTGAAGCATGAGCTACTTCCGAGTGTCTTGTACCATTGCCTTCCTTTGCTTTCTCTAATTACTCTGAAGACAGAGGAAGACAGATAAAGTTTGGGAATAATTTACTTGGCAGTCAGTGAAGAGCTAAGTTTTATAACTTTGTATAAGATTTCAAATATCTGTGTCAGCTATTGGATGTTTTGGCAACCCACTATAATGTTGGTCACCTGATGTGGAGGCAAAGCAGGTTCTTGAAAAAAAATTAACACTATATGTAACACCAGAGCATTAGTGTCATCATCAATCATAGCAACTAACGTTTACAATCAACCAATGTTTTCATGCTTTTAAAAGGTCTGCCAAATAACACCAATGACATCTTTTGTCTTGAGCCGATTTATATATATTTTTTCTTTTTTGAAGTAGAGAAATTCATGAATATCCATAGAAACTGTATATAAAAAACTTACCAATCAATAAGAACAGAGAAAACCATTATCCAAGTATCATAACAATAGAAACCATCAAAGCTGCATGCAGAGTCATTAAGCTACAACGACTGCAAATTAACTGAAAGGTGCCTCCGGAAATAAAGAAAATTCTCTCAGATGAACTAAAGCCTTGTGCTGCTTCTTCAGAAATGAAGACCACGAACCAGTTCCTCAACATCAACTAAATTGTCATAATGTTGTAAGGAAATCAAGCTCCCAATATAGCTCACGATGCTTGTTTTTGTTTTACGGTATGAAGGCGCAAAACACTTCACTGGAGTGTATCTAAAATCCAAGAAAAATCTGACACTGGTAGAGATTGGATATATTTTCTCCTGATAGTCGAAAAAGATGCCATGCTCCCATTCACCGGAGCCAGTAGGATGCTTCCGTCCATACTCGCAGTTAAAATCGATATCTATATCATACTCCGGCATCCACACTTTGTTATCATAATTTTTTAACACCCATATCTTGATGTGACTCATATCTTGATTATCTTCTGAAGAAGAAGTCTCTACAAGGGTGAGAGGTGCTCTGAAAGTAGACGAGTGTGTATCCTTGAACGAGCTGCTCAATGTGGGAGGAAGAGGACTCCAACTGAACTCTTCTTTGCTGAAGTCGAAAGAAACCAGACTCCTCTGAAGAGTCGTCTCCGCTCCTCCTCGAGCGTCACTTTCCGTTAACCAATGCATATCTCCACATTCATATACATCACCATGGCATAATTTGGTACGGCCAGGAGGAGGAACCGATGCTATCCGACGCCACGAGCTTTTTCCCAGTTCAAGAACAAGTGCCACCACCTTTTATGTTCTCACTTCACCTTCAAAAACATAGAATCTGCTAACACGAACAATCTTGTGCGTGTAGGTTTCCTTATCGAATCCCATTCCATAGTAATTACGACACCAGCTCTCTCTAGACTCCAGATCTTGTGTAAGTAGCATGTTGCAACTTTCTGGGAGCCTCAGAACCTCTCATTTGTACCTTAGAGGATCGAATAGAAACGAATGCTTCTCATCCCATGAGGTGAAGCAGAACAAGTTACGATACACGAAAACCAAACTCAGGTTGAGCCCTGTCTTGATTGGCTGTTTTCTGCCGTTTATGAGTAGTTTCATGGAGCGCCTAGGAAACTCGATAGGTTGCAGATACTTCGAAGATAATAAGTTTGTCTGTATTGCTCGATGATTATGAGCCATAAGACGAGGGACTTCAACTGCAGCTTTTCCTTCTGCATGCAAGCAGTTGTGTTCTGCAATGAAAGACTCGTCGTTGATGGTGCTCAAGAGGGTCTCCGAAACACATTTGAGGCAGCATAGAGAATCTGATGGAAGTCTCAGAAGAATGTTCCAAAGGAATTGAGTGGGTAGGACTTCGATGGAGGACAGTGTTCCTTTGTTATTGTTGTTGAGGCAGCTCATCCGCCTCTTCATTTCTTTGGTGGCCGTCTCCATTCTTCTTCACCTTTTTAACACTGACTTAATGAAGTAGCTTGATTGCTTTGTCCGGCCTTCTCTAGTTTCCTACAAGCCAATAATACAAGATTAGGGCTTTATTGCTTCAAAATTAGAGAAATGAAGACAGAAGATTACATGTCTAGCTAGCTAATGATCAAAATTAGTCAGATTATACATTTTGGGAGCTGATATTGGACTTGTACTCTCATAGTTACTACTTGCACTCTCTTTTGGGTTTTAAGTGATTTTCAAATTATATAATCTTTTCTATTCTATTTTTACCCTTTCATGTTTTTTGTTTTCAAATATGATTATATCTTTCAATTCTTTATACATTGTTGTTACTCTGATACTATACTAGCAATAGTTTGTGCCTGATCTTTGTGTGACATTAACAATTCGTGAAACTGTTTTTTTGGGATATGGGGACATGCCTCTTACGTCTAGAGACGGCCAAATACTTTGATGATGTGTATGTTAGTAGATAATTTATAGTGAGTTTGTAGCTCAAGTGTATTATAGATTTTTGTTTTTGTGATACAGTGAAAGTTCGAAAGAAGACTTAGTAATTTTAAAGAAAATATAAGAATCGAAAAATAAAATAAGAACATAAGAAAACAAAAATCATGAAGGGATAAAAGTGAAATAGACAAGATTATACAATTTGAAAACTAATTAAAATACAAAATGAAGTGCAAGTAGTAATTGTAAGAGTAAAGGATAATGGACTACTAGACTAAAAGCTATTGAATAATTAGTTAGAGGCCCAAGATGACTAGTATTGCCCAGCCCTTAAGAGGCAACTCGATCAAGAGCGCCGAATTCTATAAAACGAGTCACGATCTCTTGAGCGTCCTCCCATGTCGCATCCTTGATCGGAAGCCCATGCCACTTGATCAACCACTGCGTGACCACCCTCTTCTTCTTTCTGGTAGCGCCCATATCCAAGATGCACTCCGGGGTCCAAAGCAGAGAACCAGAATCGTCAAACTCGGGGATAGAAATTGATGAGGGGGTATCCTTTCCAATTTGAGCTTTGAGGAGAGAAACATGGAAGACAGGGTGTATCTTCGCCTGAGGAGGAAGCTCGAGCTTATAGGCGACTGTCTAATTCGAGAGAGAACCTGGAAGGGCCCATGGAAATGAGGAGCGAGCTTGTGCGATGCGCAGTGCACCACTGATTGCTGACAATAAGGGTGAAGTTTGAGGAATACCAAATCGCCAAGTGAGAACTCATGCTCTGTGCGCTTCTTGTCTGTATGTTGTTTCATCTTATTCTGGGAAGTGGTCATGTGTTGCTTCAAGGTATCAAGAGCTCGTCGCGGTCTTGTAGCTCTTTGTCCACAGCTTGAAAGGAAGTAGACCCCGGGAGGTAGTGGGAAACTGTGGCTGGAGAGCGACTGTAAAGTGTTTGAAATGGGGTCATTTCAATAGTAGAGTAGTAGGTAGTGTTATACCACTACTCTGCCCAATGAAGAAGGGAGTTTCATGAATTGGGTTTGTCGGCGGCGAAGCACCTTAAGTAGAGTCCGAGAGAACAATTAACTACCTCCGTTTGGCGGTCAGATTGTAGGTGGTAAGATGAGCTACGACAGAGTTGCGTCCCCTGTGCTTTGTAGAACTCAATCCAGAAATGACTGAGAAAAACTTGGTCACGATCAGAGACAATTGTCTTGAGTCTAAATATGTTCTTCATGAACACTTCCGCCACTTGTTTGGCTGTGTATGGGGGGCTGAGAGGCATAAAGTATGCATACTTGGACAAGCAGTCTACCACTACTAGAATCGAAGAGTGGCCAGCGGAATCCGGTAATCCGTCGATGAAATCCATCGATATATCAAGCCAAACACCTTGGGGAACCGGAAGGGATTGCAAGAGCCCAGGTGGGTTGATTGTTTCTTATGCTTGCCTATGGCACTGGTCACAATATGCCATAAATTGTTTCACATCCTTTCGAACACCAGGCCACGCAAAGGTGCGAGTGAGACACACCAAGGTACGCAAGTAGCCTGAGTGACCTACCGTAAGGGAGGAATGGAATTCGATAAGTATCTTCAAACGCCACTCAGTGGATTGTGGATCGGAACATAGATCTTATTTTTGAAGTATAAGCGTTGATTGACCAAACTGAATCCCTTTCTTGTTGGGTGGTTGGTTTTCAATGCGTTGATGATGTTCAGGTCCTCTTTATCACGCAGGCAGGCATTAATGATGTGTTGAATGCTATCGAACACAGGGGTTGAGACAGATTGGATGGAGCACATCTCATGTCTTCTAGAGAGAATGTCAAGTATGGTATGTAAGTTGCCTGCCTTGTACTCAATGCCATAATCATACCCAAGCAATTTGGTCAACCATTTGTATTGTGATGGAGTTAAATTCCCAAGCACTTCACTATTATGACACTCAAATGCCTGCCTTGTCCAATAGATTTTTGAGTGTCATAATAGTGAAGTGCTGATTGAGTAAATGTGGCCTCTATTTATCCACTGCATAAATGATTGCCAGCATTTCCTTATCATAAACTGATAAGAATTGATTCTTGTAGGATAATACTTTAGTTAGGGAAGGCAATTGGATGTTTGAGTTGGGAAAGGACTGCCCCGATTACTGAACCGCTAGCATAAGCTTCAAGCATGAATGGTTTCGAGAAATCTGGGAGTGTAAGCATGGGCGCCGTTGTCACAGCCTGTTTGAGTGCCTCAAAAGCGTGTCCTGCCTCTGTCCAAAAAAAAATGTTAGCCTTCAAGATGGCTGTGAGCGGCTTCGCAACGATCCCAAAATTCTAGACAAAGCGACGATAGTAACCCGCAAGGCCCAAGAATCCACGCAAAACCTTAACCGTAGAGGGCTCGGGCCAATCCAGCAAGCATTGGACCTTCTCCTTGTCCATTTCCACTCCCTCATAGGAAATGATATGCCCTAAATAATGTACCATTGGTTGAGCAAAAGTACATTGGGAGAGTTTGAGCTTCAATTCATTTTCTGTCAACACTTGAAACTAGGCCTGGGACTTTGAAACCAGGAATTGCAAAATCGATTCAAATCGAATCAGAAGCAAACGATTCGGTTCGATTCTAAAATTTTAAATTATATATTTTGTTAGGAACCGAATCGTATTCAAACGGTTCGATTCGGTTCCGGTTTCTCATTTTCATTTTGCAAGAAACCGTTGAGAACTGTATATAGTCCATATTTTAACTAAATATTAAAATTATATGTCATTATATCATCATATATGAATGATTTGTTATTTTGTTTGTCACTCAAATCACTAAGTTGATGATTATGGGTCATACATTGGGTATGTCATTTATTATTTTATTTATGTCACTCACATGACTTATTCGGTGATCATCATATCATTGGTCAACCATATTTTATAAAGTCTTATGATATTTTTATTTGTTTATGTCACTTAACACTAGAACTACGAAATATATTTGTTTGTTAATGTTAATCAGTAAATATAATTTGATGAGTATAGACTTATATAGAGTAGAAACAATAATCAAAGATTTTAGTTTGGTTCCAAATTGAGGAACCGTGGAACCGAATTGGTTCCTGAACTGGTTCGGTTCTAAACGGTTCTATCTTTCAAATATAAGGAATTGAACCGTATATACATCAAACGGTTCGGTTTTTCTGGTTCTTGAAAATTATGATCAGAATCGAACCATTCCCAAGCCTACTTGAAACACTTCTTTCAAATGCATAAGATGTGAGTCTAAATCAGAACTATAAATTAATATACCATCGAAAAAGACTAACACAAATTTAAGCAAGTAAGGGTGAAAGATGTGATTCATTTAAGCTTGAAAGATAGAAGGAGCATTGGATTGGCATTACCATGAATTCATAATGGCCATCGTGAGTGCAAAACGTTGTTTTGTGGATGTCGTCTTTGCATATGCGTTCTTGATGATAACCCGAGCAAAGATCTAATTTGGAAAAGAATTTAGCACCATGTAACTCATCAAGGAGCTCATCAACTACGGGAATTAAAAATCTATCATTCACCGTAATCTTGTTGAGAGCTCTTTAATCGACACAAAATCTCCACAACCCTTCCTTCTTCTTTATGAGTAACACCGGGGAAGAGAAAGAGATGGTACTCTCCCTAATTTCACCTCGTCTTAGCATGCCATGCACTTGGGCTTCAATCTATTCTTTTTGGGCATAAGCATATTGATATGCTCTAACACTGACATGCCCAGTATTTGGAAGGAGGGTTATTTTGTGGTCGATGGGCCATTCTAGGGGAAGAGTTGTTGGTGGATCAAACAGGGTTTTGAAAGTGGTTATTAGGTTTTGGAGTGATGGGTGTAATGGATCGAGTTTATGGGGTATGAAGGAATGAGCTCGGGTTGGTGATGATGTGGTACAATTGAGAGAATAGCTTGTGGGTCTACTAGGCCCAGTTTCATGCTCAGGCCTTGTAACACATGGAAAATGCCTTGGGCCGAGAATGTCATGACTTTCTCTACAAAGTGTCAGACTATGAAGCTCAATTTATCCAACCATTAACAAATCACGGCCTTCGATTGCTATGATCAAGGAAGTATAGGTGAATTTATAATTTTGTACCTCAATCTCAACAGGTTCGAAGATATCAGCAGGTAGTAACGTCTGCCCATTGGCCACCGAAAACTTCAATGAAGTTGGGGAGGAGAGTTTAATGCTCAATCGTTGAACCATCGTCGGATTTAGAAAATTTGTTGCAGACTCACAGTCAACAAAAATAGCAATCGACACTCTATTTAGGGTTCCTTTGAAACGCATCATTTCACCCAGTTTTGTGTTGGTGATAGCACACAATAGGTATGACTCTGGCTCCACTGTTGTGTTGTCGGCTAGGGTAACCAGCTGGTTAGTAGTTTGTTCTGTAGTGTTCTCTCTATCACATGGGCACTCCAGAATGGAAAACACCGATTTCTTGTAGACATGAGTGGACAAATATTTCTCAAGAAAATTCCAGCACAAACTTTTCTCTCTTCTCTCTTTTTGCTCATTGTCGTCCCTGAGCGGTAGGGGCTCTTCATTTTGTAATGGCTCATAGGAGGACGCATGGAGGAGGCCGGTGTTGAATTTGATGCTCCTGTCCTTGGTGGCTGTTTTGACGTAGAGGACCACTGAGAGGCGCGTTGTGAATGATTAGCACGTAGCTCGACGTGTTTTGCCTCATAATATCCAACAAACTTCTAGGCCTATGCCAACATCTCTGGTTCCATCACTTGAACGTCATGGCAGAGCTCCGCCTTAAAACCATTGACGAACATGGGAACGAGGTCGGTGTCGGTCCAAACAGGAGCCCTATAAGATAATTTTGTGAACAAACTGTTGAAATCGTCCACGGAACCTGTCTGCTGAAGGTGGGACATAGGGGATTGAACTTGGTTGAGTTGCTGGCCCCAAAATACTCTCAGAACGACACCACAAAGCGCTTCCAGCTGAGGTGAGGTTGTCGTTGTTCAAGTGCGTTCATCCACACAGAGGCATTGGGACCAAAGTATGAGGCCACCGTCAATACTCGGTCATGTGAGGGCACGTGTTGGACACACAGAAATCTTCCAGCCATTGCTAACCATCCTAGAGCATCGTCCTCGTTAAACCGTGGAAGATCTACCTTGGGAGGTTTAAAACAGGTGTGTTCAGTGAATGGAGTGAGGGTAGGGTGAAAATATTGAGTAAAAGGGTGGAGTGGTAGTGGGCATGAAGTGGGATAAGTTAAAACCGGTGGGTGGATGTTAATGTTGAGTAGTGTGATAAATATGATGGAGATGAGAGTGGTAATAGTGAAAGGGAAGCGGAAAAGGAGGGTGGGCTTGGAGTTTGGGTCAAAGAAGGAGAATCATCTACCAATGTGGTGGTGGTGGGGGACCAACTGTGCGTCGACAAAAAAGAGCCAAGTGACGTCTACGGTGGGAGGTGCTGGAGCGAAGTCACCAACATGTGTTGCAGTGCCACCATTTGCTCACCAAACTGGCGTTGTAATGACTCCACGGAGTTGTGGAGCTCATCCTGCCTCAAGTAAAGATACTCCATTGAAGAGTGCATCTCTTGCGGTGGATCTATAATAGCCACCTGTGCCGCCAAAGGGATGTCTGGAGGAGGAGGTATTGGCGGTGTTGTCATGGTGGAGCACGCACGAGAACCTGGGGGGTGAGAAAAACTGGCTAGGTGACGAGTTTCATGGGTGGGAAGTGGTGGGAAATTTAACCCTAAAAATGATCTCCAGTAAGAAATGGCTGCATGGCTATATTTAAGGATCGGGCTGGTGTGCACCCCAAGGCTAACTTTTCAAAAATGCCACATGTCATAATCTAATTAGTTACTTTTGTCAACATTTGACAGAGTGCTCAGTACAAGGGATACATCTCCTTCCCAGAAAGTCATTTGCTCGATACACCTTCGTCGCCGACTCACCGGGTTCATCGCCGCCAACCACCGCAAAAACCCTCCTCTCCTCTCAGTCTTTCATCCTACATCCTCTATCCTCCTTCCTCCTATCTTTCCCTCGAGCTCGCCCTCTCCTCCTCGACGTTAGAGAGAGAGAGAGAGAGAGAGAGAGAGAGAGAGAGAGAGAGAGAGAGAGAGAGAGAGAGAGAGAGAGAGGATCAGCTTCAGGTTGATCTACTAGTAGTGTTGATGGTGGCTGAACAAACACTTGGATCAGCTTCAGGTTGATCTACTAGTAGTGTTGATGGTGGCTGAACAAACACTTGGTCTGGTATTTGGTGAGGAGCTTTAACACCCGAACACTTCAACAAAGCCCAAAATGATGATACTATAAAATTGCTGCTCTGATTTGGCTCGAGCCCCTGGGCATCATAACTATAAAAAGCAACTCTCTTATCACTCTTCTCCTCCCCAGAAGATTTCTGCTCTTCCATGTTATGATTCTAACTATCTTATCACTCTAGAGAAAATGATTTTCACTGTGGTGGCGGCGATAACCCGTCGGCGAAGGACGGTTGTTCGTTGGGGCAGAGTAGATGATCACATAAGACTGAGTTTATGTAAGCTTAACGAACTTGGGTAAAATTTGACAAAATCAACCAATAAGATGGTGACACGTGTCATAAGACTAAAGAGTAAAATGGGGTGCTTAGCATTGTGGTGCATTCCAGAATTTTCCTGTATTTAAACCAAAAGGGTTATCTAGGGGCCTAAATTTAGCCTGGACTAAATTTTCTGCAAGTGACAAAGATGAAGCTCATAATCATGTGTCACTTTTTTACTGGTTGTTATGGAATATTGGCAATTTTTTAGCCCTCCCTTATTGGTGACCATCAACATTTAGCCTATGCTAAAATTAAACAAATATTATTTCAAGGGCTAAATTTTTTGACCTGGACCCAATATAGCCCTCTTTAGGCCTAAAAGTATAAAAAAATTAGGAATTATCTGCGAGAGCTAAACAGAAATAAAAATACCTTTAGATCAAATGTTAAAAAGTGTCTCGGGACTAGATCGAGTGAATTGAGGATGACGGTGACTTCAACGATGCCACGAGAATAGAGGGATCTTTTTCCTTTCTATTTTCTTTTTGTGGCCTCCGGTTTTATTCGTCTAATATTTTTCTACTTATTTATATTGATATAATAGGCGTAACAATACATAAATCTCCTTTTATATAAAATTCGAATGGATTCAATACATGTATTTAAATAGTATTGTAGTCATTACAAAATCACGACAATTGTGAAATATGGCACCGATATTGACCGAAAGAACCATCGAGAAGGACTCCCTCTGATACCATAGTAATCATCAACAAATATGACGCATGAACTCCTATGTTGAATATATTATTAAAAAATATCTCGACTTATATTGGGCTCGGTCCATCTAGTCAAGCACATCCACCACTCCATCTAAAAGCCCATCGACATGTACAAGTCACACATCAAAAAAACTTTCTCAAGGAATAAACACTTAAACATATTGCTCGTGATTCGTAGCTTCTTCAGTTCTTGGTTTTTAGTTTCTTACAGCCTTATAGGAGCGGTGGCTTTATCCATTGCGCAGGTCACTCAAGTCAGTCAAGTGACTCAACATACTACTGTAAAAGTTGAATCAATTTTGAGTCATATACCATCTTTTTGGATCATTTCCTGCTAATAGAAACAGATTTTGGATTCATTCTCAAAAGACTGCAGAGTGACATGAATGATGAAATAGAAATGTTCTCATGCCGAACAGATTATATCATCACATACTAAGTATGAACATCCAAATACAGTTTCATCCAAACTTCTGTTATCTCGATAGGCCTCAACAACGTTTATTGGAGAACTGAAGCATTTGAAGATTATGAATCCATATGAGCAAATTATCTATCTCGAACCGTTTCATACATAACATCGATCTCTTCTTATTGTTTTCTTCGTAGAAAGTTATATGTATCATAAACATGTTATAAAAGTTCTCATAAAAGTGACCTTCTTGCCAATAAAAAAAATATCATAGCTAGGTGTCCAATTCTCTGCATTATGTAAGGTTGAAGGCTCCTATTCGTAGAGAAAATTACCAGTAATAGAAGGCTTGATGCCCAGAAAGTTACACAACGTTATGACAGTTTTCACACCTTCTCTACTTCAAGAAGTGACTAATTCCCAACACATTACTCTAGAGTCCTAATGAAAAGTCCCACAAGCAACACCTTAATTAGTGCCTTAATCCCTAGCTATCTTAGTATATGTTGTGTCTGCTGCTTCCAAATATGAGGATGACTCATTTGCTTCATTGCTTCTACCTAAAGCAATTGCATATATGCACCACATTTTTGCTTTCCTTATTTTCACCAAACTTATTGTGCCTCGCAGAATAACACACATTAATTATTGCCACCCATGCATTATCCTCATCAAAGCAAAATTAGGCATATGTGTGATGCCGTGATGGCACCTACAATATCAATGAAACACAAGCTACGTATTTTATGTCACAAACTCGACAATCTTGATTGACAAAAAAAAATCCGAGTAATCAATTATCTAAATAGAAGGAAAAAGTGCCAGAGATAGATAATAAAAACTGGGTATACTTTAAGAAAATGAGAGTTAATTTAGTGTCACAATGGCCTGTTTGGTATTGCTTTTAGCTTGGTATTGCTTTTAGAATAGCTAAAAGTACTTTTGAATTTATATGTAAAATTAATTATAAGTAAAAAAAAGTTATTTGGTTGAGTTTCAAAAACACTTGGAAACATTTAAGAAGCACATAATAGGTACTTTTTAATTTTGAAAGTACTTTTGATAATTTCCAAAAGTGCTTCCAAAACTACAAGAAGCAATCCCTAGCCTAATGTCAATATAGTCAGGTCACTTACTGGGTTTTCAGTTAAAGAAGAAAGCAGTTACCAGCTTATCACCACTTTACAAAACCACTTGCAATAAAATCGTGGCAGAAGGGATTCCCCATCTACGCCACCAAGCTCGTCATCCGCTGCACCTTATCCCTCTAAATAAAACCATGCCTTAACGTGTTGGACATGTAATCCAAATCCACAAAGATTAATCATCAAGCCAGATTAATCCCCTCAATCTTTAACTGCTAAACATAGCCCATTCTCCCTTTTTTTCCTTCACCAAATGTTTCCAAGCCGTATATGATCCCAACTTACTAATACAAGGCATTGCCTGTGTTGCCAAACCAAAACCCATTTCCCACACATCTTGCTTATCATCACAGACCACATTGGATAGCTGCCTCCATTATTTGAAGTTGTTCATCTCCACAAGGGACCCTGTAATTTAATTTATTGTTCTTGTTTTGTTCTCATCACTTGCAGTGTTCCTACATACATTGGTACTCTATATAAAGCAGCATTAGGGCCTCCTATATTCTCATCGAATTGTGTTCAACAGTAGTAAACCTAGAGAAATGGAAATGAAGAAGCTTCTTTTGGTTTTGGTTGCTGCTCTATCACTTGCTTTGGTGATCGGCGTGGCTGAGAGCTTTGATTACCATGAGAGAGACTTGGCATCCGAGGAGAGCTTGTGGGACTTGTATGAGAGATGGAGGAGCCACCACACGGTTTCAAGGAGCCTCGACGAGAAGCGCAAGAGGTTCAACGTGTTCAAGGAGAATGTCAAGCATGTTCACAACACCAACAAGGAGGACAGGCCTTACAAGCTGAAGCTGAACAAGTTTGCTGACATGACCAACCACGAGTTCAGGAGCGCTTACGCTGGCTCCAAGGTTAAGCACCATCGGATGCTCAAAGGGCAGCGTAGCGGTGAAGGGGCCTTCAGGTACGAGAATGTTGGCCCTGTCCCGCCGTCTGTTGACTGGAGAAAGAGCGGTGCTGTCACACCAGTTAAGAATCAAGGGCAATGTGGTAAGCAATATTTTCTGCATGACTATTACGAACGTTCTGTACAGTGCTTTCCCCCCTATTTTTCTCTCTTTTCTCTTCAACTTTGAAGACCCTACACCAATAACGTGATACTTGTTGATTATGAATAGGTTAACATCCTTTTCCGTTACTAATGCCGATAACATACAGGGAGTTGCTGGGCGTTTTCTACAGTTGTAGCGGTTGAGGGCATCAACCAGATTAAGACGAAGAACCTAGTTTCATTGTCTGAGCAAGAGTTGGTTGACTGCGACACTGCAGAGAATCAAGGATGCAGCGGAGGGTTGATGGAAGTGGCATTTGAATTCATCAAACAAAAGGGAGGCCTAAATACCGAGGCAAACTATCCTTACAAAGCAACTGATGCAACATGCAATGCTGCAAAGGTAGAACACATCTCTAGCACTTACTTTTCAGGAAAAGAATCTCTCAAATGCTTGTGGGACTCTCATTCATTTATATAACTGAAATGACAAGGATACACCTGATCTACTTCTGCAGGAAAACAGTCCAGTAGTGTCAATTGACGGACATGAGAGTGTGCCAATTAACAACGAGGATGCATTGCTCAAAGCAGCTGCAAACCAACCCATCTCTGTTGCCATCGACGCTGGAGGTTCTGATTTTCAATTCTACTCGGAGGTAAACGAGCTTCGAATCATAACGAATGTACACTTTGACTAATGGCTTGAAAAAGGCTCAAGTACCGAACTTTGGTTATGAATGTCTTAAGTGGTTGACTATGATCTACAGGGGGTATTTAATGGACAGTGTGGCACTGAGCTAGATCACGGAGTTGCAGTAGTGGGATATGGAGCAGCACTCGATGGAACCAAGTATTGGATAGTCAAGAACTCCTGGGGAGAAGAATGGGGAGAGAAGGGTTACATCCGGATGGCTCGAGGCGTCGCTGCTAAGGGAGGAATCTGTGGAATAGCAATGGAGGCCTCATACCCCATCAAGAACTCTTCAACCGATCCTACAGGAGCTTCTACATCCTATCCTAAGGATGAGCTCTAAACAATACAAATATTAATTTGTCTTTTATGATGTTGTTTCTGCTACAGCATAAATCATGACTTATGGCCTCATGACCAAATAATGTCTTTTTTTTTTCAATTCATAGAATTGGATGTATTGTTAAGATCTGTAGTTTTTGTTTTAAGGAATAAGTTTGTCTCATTGGACATCTCTATCATATCCTATCGTAAGTTTTTAGTTCCTGTCGATGATAACAGTAGTATATATTTTATTTTTGTTATAAAACATGCAGTAGTTTCTAATACAAGTAAGCAAAAAACCCAAGTACACATGATTTCAACATATTATGATCAGAACACGTATAACGCACATCATCAATGTAACTGATACCAGCACTGTATACTGCAAAACAAGTCTTAGATTCTAAATTCCAGTTCAACGTAAAAATAGTTGTTCATCTGGTGACGTCGACTAAATTTATTCTTAACAAGAGAGCATCCTAGTACCTTCAGCATAATTGAAGTGTATTCTCTCATAGTAAAACAGCAGAGTCATAACCATAGCATCTAATAGGATCATTGCAACCTTTTTGATTAGATTGTTTGCAACCATTACGTCCTCCTGTTTCCAGGTATTGCTGATGATACTCCTCCGCCCTGTAAAACCGCTTTGCCGGAAGAATCTCAATCACCACACTCCTATCCTTATACTCTGCTTGCTTTGCTTCCTTTGAAACCTGAGCTCGGCTCCCCAGAAGCAACCCGATCCGAATTGGGCCAACTGGTGACACGGATTTGCCGGATAGTCCGAATCTGGGTCGTGAGCCGGGTTGGTAGTCGAAGCCATTTCGATGTTTGACTAGCGATTGGTCGTGAAGATCGAATCCACCCGCCAAAGGTAGTTAGATAAGACCCGACTGCGTAGGACGACATGTCGTAAGAGATGGAATATGTGTATTGAGTATTGACCATTGAGTTCTTTGATAAGACCCGACTGTTGCGGTGAAACGCTGAGTGGGCTTTTGCAATTTTGGACCTGGTCTTTCTCTGAGTTATTAGGCTGACCTGGTTTTCATTGGGCCTTAAATTTGAGATATGGGATCCAGGAGATCCTTGTCGGTCCAAGTTTTGTACAGCATCTTAGCTTTGGGATCCAGGGATTTTTTATAGTCTCAAGTATTTCTTTATTTTCGTTGTTTAGTGTCCGAGCCAGTCTCTCGTGGATTCCGGTTTTCACTGTAGAAGATTAGTCTATATTTTATGAATTCGTTTAAATATGCATAAATGAACATACTGTTTAATAAGTTTTATTTTTCATTAATTCTGGTGTGTGTTTTGTTCAAAGTAGATACGAATATTGATTAGATAAATACAGAGAATCCCTGTTATATCAGGATAATGATTGTAACTGATTGTATCAGCATGTATTTAAGGCATTCTATCAATGAGAAGTACACAACTTTTTGTCTATATTCTATTTTCTCCAACAACATGTTATCAGCACGACTCTCAGAGTTAATAGAAAAACCTAAAACTAGGAGAAAACCACCGACCACCGCCACTACCGCCGCCGCTGATCACCTTGCTCCACCGTCGGTCTCTCTCTCTCATCTCGACATCCTTCAGTCAAGCACAAGTTCTTCAAATCGTTTCAATATTGCTCGTCTTCCGAGGAATCGTTTTTAGAAGGGCTTCTACCTCAAATCAATCAACAAGTGTAGCGGTCATATCGAGCATAACACTTATCGAGGTAAACTTTTATAAACCCTCAATCTCTAGATCTAGTAAACTTACTTACCGCAAACCCCTAGATCTAAGATGATGATAGCTACGATATGAGTTGTGAATATTACATGTTTACACCCCAGCTCCTATGGACATATATCCATAGAGTATACGTGACGGTCTTGGGGGAGTCACAATTTGGAAAAGAAAAGAAAAGAAAAGGGAAATCGATTTTATGTGACTGTTGTGTTACGGTCGCTGGGTGTGGTTTTTACCACCGTTTTATAATCAATTTGTGACCTTACATCATGGATCACGTTCTTATTCAATTCAACTTGAAAGTTTTGTGATCATAGTACTCGATCGTTTCTAATAAAACATCTTTGTGTGCTTTGTAGATGAGTTCGAATGAGCCTACAAGGCCGGAATTCGAGATCCTTGACCTTGAAGGCAAGGAGTACCATTGTTGGGTCTCTGATGTAGAGAACACATTCATCGGAAAGAGACTGACCAACACCATCAAACCCACTGGGCCTGGAACAAACCTCTTTCCACCTACTGAAGAGACAAAAGCTCAAGCCCTCATATTTTTAAGGCATCATATTCACCCATCTCTGAAGAAGCATTACTTGAACAAGACAAATCCCATGAATTTGTGGGATGTTCTAAAAAAGAGGTTTAATAATGTGCATAATGCACAGCTTCCTGAGTTGATTGCGAAATGGAACAACACCAGAATGGTGGATTTCCCAAAGATCAACGCTTTTAACCAAGTTATGCTCGATCTGCAGTCTGAACTAAGCTTTTGTGATGTGAAAAAATCTAAGGAAGACATGATTGAGATGGCGTTACAAACCTTCCCCCCATTTATGAGTCTTCTAGCTCATCAGTACCGGATTGAGTACGAGAAATGGAGGATTACAGAATTCAGTGATCTCATTAACAGTCTTACGACTAAAGAAAAGCATCATGAGATCATCTTGGATAATAACTCAAGATCGGCTGGTACCAAAAAGCCTGAGAATTATAATACGAGAGGAAATGCTCGAAAAGATAAGAAGGTTGCTCGTTCAGAACCTTATAATCGTGGTGGACATGCTCCACGTGGGGGAAGAGGAGGGCGTAGGCGTGGCCAAGGGTTTAGGAATCAAAATATGACTTGGCTTAGAGATCAAAATGTCCCTTCTCAAAAAACCAGTCTGGTTCGGTTCCTGATGGTCAACAGTATCAACAATCTGGTAAACTTGGTTGTTTCAAATGTGGCTCTGCTAGACATATGCACAAACAGTGTCATCCTAGTAGAGAAATCCAGAATATCTACAAGAAGCACAAACAATATTTGGCTCAAGAGTCGAATTACACTGGAGAATATGAGATGGAGGTTGACACCAACCTAGTTTTAGCAGATGACAAGGGGAAAGAACTTGCTACCTCGAATTTTGATTAAGCCTATGTAAAAGGAAGTTGTCTCTGTAATCTTTCAAGTTTTAGTTTTCTTTTTGGCTTACTTTTTGGTTAAGAATTTTTAAGACATTTGTCTTTGTTTTATGAATAAGAACACATCTATGATGTAATTTTTGTTGGCAAGCAATGAATATTTTTCTATTTTCTGTATATGAAAGTGTTTTGAGAATTTTCTATTCCATGTGATTCTTATGTATGGTTCAATATTTACACATATGGGAAATGACAAGCCAAGATACCACTTTGACAAAGCAAAAATAAACGTCGAAAAAAATAAATAAATTTTGAAGCAGTGCACAGAGCAGCTTCGACCCGTCGAAAAATTGAACTGAACAATCTTCGACCAGTCAATGCCTCGCTTCTGTCTGAAAGTGGCTCAAATTCGATCCGTCGAAAAATTCAACTAAACAATTTTCGACCGGTGGATGCCATGCTTCTGTTCGACATTGGTCCGAATTCGACTCGTTGAAAAATTGAACTGAAAAATTTTCGACCGGTCGATGCCACGACTCTGTCCCCAAATTGGTCAATTTTTGACCCGTCGAAATTTTTTCCTGACCGGTCGAAATCTGGTATCGAAAAATCACAAGTTATTTTGGTTTTTCTCGACCGGTCGAAGCCTTTCATCGACCTGTCGAAAATCCAATCTGAATGTGATGTTTTTAGATGAGTTTTTCATCTATTTCATGGCTTATGATGTTGTTTATACATCGGTTTTATTGGAAAACATCGAAAAAATTTCAAACTTGGATTTTAGCATCAGATGTTGTTATTACATCGGTTTATGCCATGTCATATCAACACTCAACAAGGGTCACACCCTTCTCAAATCTTCGAGTATATACTTGAAGTGTGCGCCTCGTCTTTCTACAAAGACTTACCATTTTACATTGATTTTGTAGATGTATCGAGGCGAAATTGAGTGTCTAGCAGATAGTGGTACTACTCATACCATTCTGCGGAATAGGCAATTGTTTGTGGATCTTTTTCCATACAAATCCTTAGTGACAACCATGATTGGTGCAGCGCCCGTTATTCAGGGGCATGGTAGTACAAAGTTTCTGTTGCCCCATGGTACAAAATTATATATCACTGATGCCTTATATACGCCTATGGCCAATCGAACCTTGCTAAGCTTCAAGGATATTCGTGCCAACGGATTTCACTTGGAAACCTATTGTGAGAATGAAAAAGAATTTTTGTGTATAACCTCTGTTGAATGTGGCCTCAAGTGCATTCTAGAGAAGTTCCCGACAATTCGTAGTGGTTTGTACTTAACCACAATTTGGATAATTGAATCCAATGCCGTTACTCACACTACTATGTATGATTCTGATTCATATAAGCTTTGGCATGTACGACTGGGACACCCAGATCGTGATATGATGATCAAAATCTTGAAAAATACTCATGATCATCCGTTCTTTAGAGCCAAGAAACATGTGAGATTACCTATTTCCATTGAATTAGATGGTGAGGATGAGACTACCCATCTCAATCCTAACTTGGTCTCCACGAAAAGTATAGCACCTTCCCAACAAGGCAACAACATACTGTTGGAGCCTCGTGCATCATCCCACCGGATTCTTATGTTACCATCTCTAATACGCATCGCTCGTTCTGCAAAGCTTGTTCCTTAGCAAAATTGACGGCTCATCCTTCTTTTGTTGTTGATAATAATGAAAATATTCCATTCTTACAAAAGATCCAAGGTGATATTTGTGGACCTATCAAACCTGAATGTGGGCCATTTAAATATTTCATGGTTTTGATAGACGCATCAACGTGATGGTCATACAATTCTTTGCTATCCTCAAGAAATGCTGCATTTGCAAAACTCCTAGCTCAAATCATTAAGCTCCGAGCTCACCACCTGAACCATCCAATCAAGTCTATTCGATTGGATAATGCAGGAGAGTTTACATCAAAGTCTTTTGATGATTACTGCATGTCTCTTGGGATTGATGTTGAACATCCCGTTTCCCACGTCCATTCTTAGAATGGTTTAGCAGAGGCTCATATCAACCGATTACAGCTTGTGTCTAGAGCTTTGGTAATGCATACAAATTTATCAGTCTCTGCTTGGGGTTATGCAGTGTTACACGCAGCAATGCTCCTTTATTTTAGACCTGTTGTCCGTCAACCATTCAATGCGTATCAGTTGGTAACTGGATATGAGCATGACATTTCACATTTACGCATTTTTGGTTGTGCGGTCTATGTGCCTATTGCGCCCCCACAGCGTACTAAGATGGGTCCTCAACGAAGATTGGGCATTTATGCTGGTTTCGAATTACCCAAGATAATCCGTTATCTTGAACCTTCAACAGGAGATCTCTTTACTGCTAGATTTGCAAATTGTCAAAATGATGAGACATATTTCCTGCCGTTAGGGGGATATAGGAATAGTTCTATTCCAGTTCAACGTCAGAAATTGACATGGTTTGATCCCACTGTGTCTCATCATAACCCACGCACATCTCAGAGTGAGATGGAAGTGTGTACGATACTCGATCTTCAGCAAGTGGCAGACTCCATGCCTGATTCATTTGTTGATATTGCTAAAGTGACAAGATCAGATATACCTGCTGCTAATGTTTCTGCAAGGTTGGAAATCTAGGTAAAGGGATTCGTTAACAGCAACACTGGGAAAGGAGGCGTTCCTCCTGCTCATATGGATGGCGTTGCTTCAGCCTCGGCTCCCACCAGAAAGAGGGGGAGACCAAGAAAATCCAAAGATGAGCCACCGGTTAAAAGGCAAGTCATCAAGACACCAAAAGATCCACTTATCATCAACGTTGTGAATCCTTCACATGAGATTGTCTCTAATTATGGTTATGTCCTTGAATCACAACTGGCATCTCTAAGGGACGCTCCAGAACCTTTTGTGATATCAGAGAATTCAGAAATCTCACTTAGAACAAATCATGCACATATTCTTATGGATAAATCTTCCATGTTAGTTGATGATATGTTTGCTTATTTCATCGCTCAGGAGATTATTGACGACGATGAAGTGGAACCCCACTTAGTTGATGAATGTCAATGTAGAGCAGATTGGCCGAAATGGAAGGAAGCAATCCAGGCTGAACTAAACTCTCTGAATAAAAGGCAAGTTTTCGGTCCGGTTGTGCTATGCCCACCGAATGTTAAGCCAGTTAGACATAAATGGGTCTTTGTTCAGAAGCGTAATGAGAAGAATGAGATCTTGCATTATAAAGCTAGACTTGTAGCGCAGAGCTTCTCTCAGGGCCCTGGAATTAGTTATGAGGAGACGTATTCTCCAGTTATGGACATCATCACCTTCCGCTACTTGATAAGCTTGGTAGTGTCTAAAAATCTTAGTATGCAGCTCATGGATGTGGTTACTGCATATCTCTATGGGAATCTTGATTCAGAGATATACATGAGAGTGCCAGATGGCATTGCTATACCCAAATCAAGCAACTCTAGACCACGGAGTGCTCATGTTATAAAGTTGAGACGTTCACTGTATGGATTGAAGCAATCCAGTAGGATGTGGTATACACGCCTCAGTGACTACTTGATTTGGAAGGGATATAAGAATGATGATTTATGCTCTAGTGTGTTCATTAAAAGATCAAGTTCAGGATTTGCTATAGAGCTATCTATGTTGATAATATGAACATCATCGGAACTCTTGAAGAGATCAATGAGACTGTTTACTACTTGAAATCTGAATTTGAGATGAAATACCTTGGTAGGACTCAATTTTGTCTCGGATTAGAGCTAGAAAATCGAGTTGGTGGAATTCTTATTCACCACTCTGCTTATGTCCAAAAGATGCTCAGGCAATTCAATATGGACAAAGCACACCCTGTAAGCACACAAATGGTTGTACGCAGTCTGGACCCCAAGAAAGATGCGTTTCGTCCGTTAGATGATGATGAAGAGATCTTGGGAGCTGAAATTTCATATCTTAGTGCTATTGGAGCTTTGTTGTATTTAGCTCAGTGCACACGTCCAGATATTGCATTCTCCGTGAACTTGTTGGCAAGATTTAGCTATGCATCCACAATGTCATTAGAATGGAGTGAAACAAGTCTTCAGATACTTGAAGGGTTCCATTGACATGGGTTTATTCTTCCCTTATAAAGAATACATAGAAATGCATAAGATTCTCGGAAAAGAGAAAGTTGAGACAAATTTTGGGGATTTCGACTCATCGAAACCTGCACCCTTGATCGACCAGAGTCACCTCATCAACCGGTCGAAAGATATTCTTGACCCGTCGAAAATTGGCCCTGTTTCAAAAGGTTTTCATGTTATCCTCTATTCTAAAATATCGGTTGATGTGTTAGTTGGATTTGCTTATGCTGGGTATCTCTCTGACCCACACAAAGGTCGTTCACAGACCGGTTATGTTTTCACTATGGGAAACACGGCGATCTCTTGGAGATCAACAAAGCAAACCCTTGTTGCTACTTCCTCGAATCATTCTGAGATAATTTCTTTGCATGAAGCAGTTAGAGAATGTGTTTGGCTTAGATCAATCATAGGTCATATTCGAGGTTCTAGTGGATTGAAATCTACTGTTACTGATCCTACTTGCATCTTTGAGGATAATGTTGCATGCATTGAACATATGAAGTTGGGTTTCATTAAGAGTGACAATACAAAACATATATCACCAAAGTTTTTCTTTAATCAGCAACAATAGCAGCTGTTGAATATTCATGTGAGCCAGATAGGTTCTATTGATAATGCTGCGGACTTGTTTACTAAGTCACTTCCTAAATCTACTTTTGTGAAACATGTGAGAAGCATTGGTATGCGCAGGTTATCAGAACTCTTAGACTGAGTTTACAGTCAGGGGGAGTTACATTTCTGTAGACATCAGAGGGAGTCTACTTCACATGTAGTAGCTTTAGTAGTTGGTGCGTTGTACTCTTTTTCCCTTAGACCAAGCTTTTGTTTTACCCATAAGGTTTTTGTTTGCTTGGCGAGGTTTTTAATGAGACAACAAGTCGTGCATCATTCTTACGGCCATCGACACAAGGGGGAATGCTTAAGGTGATTTATTCTCCATTAATCCCAGTGTGTGTCTTGTCCTAGTTAGATACGAATATTGATTAGATAGATACAGAGAATCCCTGTTATATCGGGATAGTGATTGTAACTGATTTGTATCAGCCTGTATTTAAGACATTCTATCAATGAGAAGTACACAACTTTCTGTCTATTCTACTTTCTCCTACAAAACATACTACTTATTACTTTTTGGTAATGGATCGGCATCCCATCGTCTATCAATAACACTATGCGTATTATGGTATTCGTAGTCAGGGGCAAAAGTACATCAAGGCAAGGAAGGGTAATTTTTCTCCCTTGAACTTTGCAATTAAAATAGTTAATACATGTTATCTTACTAATCCTGGATAATTAATAAGTATTCATCATAAGAAATTTCCTATTTAGTATATACTAGTGATTGCATTAGCATTTTTTTGAGCAACTATTCATTTATACTCTCGTTTATTTCCTTATTAATCTAAAGTGTAATCAATAGATCTCATAATCTTATTAACATGTGATTCTCTCCCACTTTATATACATATCTCTAATTCACGACTTTATAGTCTATACTCTATTTTTTTGAGGGGTCGATCAAATCCACTATAAGAAAAAGTTGATAGTAATACAGGATTCCATCGGATTACCTAGCATGATAAAGAGAGACCATATGGTACTACTATATTAGAAAAAACAATGTCGAACAAAGGCCCTAGACTAACAAACCAGAGTAGCACGAAGTAACTGTCAAACTTAAGGTGCACTATTCCTCAATTATCTAGGAACCCCCTCTACCTCGAAACAATGTCTCTTAGATCTAATGCCAGTGGACAAGAACGACTTAAAATGTAAATACAATCAACAGGGTCACCCGGATCCAAATATGTCCCATGAAGCATCCTACGCACCCTTCCCTTGCCTGAAGCTCAACCTAGCAGACCCAGAAGTCCAAAGACCAAACATCTTTCTACTAATTAACCTAACCTAGGCCCAGAAGAGGAAGGCCCAAAAATGGTTACTATTCATCCAACTCCTCTCCAGTGAGTCTCGACCCGAGGTCTTCACCTTGCCACCAGAAATCGCCACCAGCTCGCGACAGAGGCTCCCCCACACACAGCGCCACCACCAAGCCAAAGTTAGGATGCCCGCTGTCCTTACTGCTGACATAGAACCACCAAGAGAATCCGAGGTTGAGATTCGGAGTTGTCACCCGGATCCCAAGCGTCGATGTAAATCGTCGTTCACCCACAGACCCAAGAGCCTTGCCGCCCACCTGGATCGATAATCCTTGGCCGAATGTCGCAATCCTTGGCCTCTACAGCACTGCATCCCCTCGCCCGAGATCCACCAATCCATAATAACCGCCATCAACCTTTCCCATCACATAACCTACACCCACGTTGCTTGTGAATCAAAAGCACACCAAGAATCAGAGAATCACACCACCATGACACTTAGTTAGGTTTCAAATCCATTATATTTATATATATCAATTATCATGTCTTCCTTTTTTCATCTATCTTCACATTAATTCTATATAATTAGCAAATCTATTATTTTCTCAATCTCGTACATTTTGTATCATGTAGTATATCATAAATTGTATCAAAAAATGATACTTTGTGTATCGATTTCGTGTATCTTGGTTTTAAAATAATTAGAATGTTTTCATCAAATTTTATCAATTTTAACATATAAATTTTATAAAAAATTTGGATGTAGAGTTCATTTAAAAGTTTTATAAGTCTGCCCTTTCTTGTCAAATTTGCTGGCTCTACCTCTATTCATAGTTGGTTTAGCACGTGGCTTTGCTTCTAATAGTTTTAGTCTTGTTGTTTTTTGCATTATTTCTCTTTTTGATGTATTTTCTTATTTCTCCTATATAATTTTTAAAAACGTTCTGCTTTGATTATTAATGTTCTTTCTTTCAAAAGAAATAAAAGAATGTGGAAAAAGACCTTTTAGGTGCTCTCTATTTTTTTAACTAGAGTTGTTGAAAAAAGCTAAACTTTTAGGGAGTAAATCTCATAAACATCAAATTCTCATCCAATCTCAAAAAGGAAATGTTTGGTTGCTCGGACATGGTGGCGTGATTGATGATCATTACAGTTGCATAAGACTCCCGTAAGGGGAAAATGTATATTTAGTTTTAAAGGAAATAATTATTCTTTTTGTGTATGAACCTACTAACTTGAGTCGAGCATATCGAACATCACCGTGATCATGCCGGAGTGGTTATTGGGCATGACTAGAAATCATGAGGGTTTTGCCCACGCTGGTTCAAATCCTGCCAACCACATTTATTTTTAACTATCACCATTCTTACTATTTTGCTCCATTCTTTTTGAAACAAAAGAACACGAAATTAAACAACAACTGGACCTCTATCCTTACAAAGAAGAAAGTCAAGTTCAGGGTTCAAATGAACAAAACAATCTGGTAAAGAAGCCAAACTTGAAGCCGATTTAGCAACAAAATCTGCCACTGAATTAGCTTCTCTACTGGTCCAAACCCAGTTGATTTGTGAGAAACTAGACCCCAAACCCTTAATCTGACAAACCCAGGGAAGAGCAGACCAATATGGCAGACATTTAGAAAAGCATAAAGCATTCACCAAATTTAAACAATCTGATTCCACAATATTATTCTGAAGGCCACATTCCTGGGCTAGCTAAGGACCCTTCACAATTTCCTGAGCTTCAGCTGATTCTGCAGTAATTGCATGTGATACCGCTACCTTGCCATCCTTAAGCAGACCTTGTGAATCTCCAAGAACCGTTGCCAACCCTCGCAGAAAGAGAAAGTGCATTCCATGCAGCATCCGTATTGATCTTAACCACATTTATAGGTGGAGCTTGCCAAGTATAACATACAGAAGGAAGAACAGAGTTACCTATTTTCTGGAAAAAACCTTGGTCCCCAAGAAATTCCTCAGTAGCTGCATAAGCTATAGCAGCAGTTATAGTTGGACTTAAGGGCTTATGATCAAAAACTGCCGCACATCTAGATTTCCAAATTTGCCAAGTATAACGTATAAACTCGCTGAGCCAACTCATCCTCAGACATGGAATCGATAATACTGTTACACTATTGAGGCAAAGTGGATAACATTTGATAAGGAATTCTATAGTCGAGAGGATGGTAGAACCATACTTGGCGTACCCAAGGACATTCAAAAAGACAATGCTCAATTGTCTCGACAGAGAGTTCACAGAGATTACACACAGGGGTATTTGCTAAATGTCGATAATGGAGGATAGCTTTTGTTGGAAAAATATTATGAAAAGCTTTCCAAATAAAAAACTTGATTTTAGGAAAGGTAGGCAAGGACCATACCTATTTGCAAAGCTTCATTGGGATCACATAAGATGATGAAGGAGCTGCATTAGCGAGAGCATTCAACGACAGTGAATACAGGGTTTTATAAGATGACTTCACTGAAAAATGTCCAGAAGCTACATGCTGCCATCATAATATGTCTGGAGAATTGGACTCAAGCAAAGGTAAGGCCTGTATATCTTGATATTCTAGCAGAGACAGAATTAACGCAATAGGTGTGAGATTCCATTGATTTAGATCAGAATCAATAAATAATGACACTAGCATAACAGGTTGAGGAAGATGATGATGAAGATTATATCCTGGGATAGATGGAATCCAATTATCCTGCCATATATAAGTATTCTGCCCATCCCCAATTTGATAGATAGTTGACTCCATCATAAATGGCCTAATCGTCAGAAGTCCTGACCAAAACCATGAAGGCGAAGAACCCTTAGTTGCTATCCAGAAACTAGTTGTAGGGAAATATCTATCCTTTATAACCTGTGAAACCAGAGAGCCGGTGTCAAACAGTAATCGCCACACCTGTTTAGCAAGAAGAGCTTCATTAAAAGCTCGCATATCATAGAAACCTAATCCACCATCATTCTTTGATCTTCGCAACTTCTTCCAACTTTTCCAGTGCATAGAAGAGCCTGAGGAAGAGGACCACCAGAAGTTCGAAAAAATGGACACAAGACGGTTACACAACCCTTTTGGGAAAATGAAGCAGCTCATTGAGTAAGCTAGGATTACCATCGCCACCAATTTCAAAAGGACTTCCTTTCCAGCAGGCGAAAGAGTCCATTGCTTCCACCAATTACATTTCTTCTTCACCTTATCCTAAATGAAACGAAGAGCCATCTTCTTTGATCTGGCCATAACATGATTAATAGTGAATGAAAGAAGCCCTAAATAACTGAGGATCATCTATGAACTTTATATTCATATTGAATGAAAGAAGCTTGTGGATCTCCAGACGAGTATTGGGAGAGAAGTATAATAATGATTTTTCATGTTTAATTCGTTGCCCCGAAGCTTGACAGTAGTGATGAACAATATCCGACAAAATCTCACAGTTCTGCAAGTTAGGTTTAAGGAAAAAAAAAAGAGTCATCTACGAAGAACAAATGACTAATAGGTGGATATCTTGGAGCAATGTTTATGCCTTGCAAAATATTCACAGAAGCCACCTTACGTGACATTTGTGAGAGAACATCATTACCAATTAGGAATAGGAATTAGCTCAACGGATCACCTTGCCGAAGGCCTCTCGAAGGCAAAAAAGGTATACTAGGAACACCATTCAAAAGAACAGTAAAGGAGACAGTAGACATACACTGCATTATTATTCTAACCCATGCATCAGAAAAACAAAGCTTCAACATTGTAGCCTGAAGAAAGGACCTTTCCACACAATCATATGCCTTATTCATGTAAAGCTTTAAAATCATCTCCTCAGAGGAGTTACCTTTACACAGCCTCAGATGGTGAGAAACTTCATGAGCTATAATGATGTTATCATGAATCTGTCTACCTTCCACAAAAGCATCTTGATTCTCAAAAATTAATAGGGCATAATCGGTCTCAAGCGATTAACCATGATTTGTGCAAAAATCTTATAGGAAAAATTACAGAGACCAATACGACGCTATTGCATTGGAGTTTGGGGGTTCTGTACCTTTTGTAAAAAAGTGATAAATGTATGATTTAAGTATGCTAACTCTCCGATCAAATTAAATGAATCCTGGGATGCCTAGGAAATTAAAGGACTCAACATGGACCAATATGATCTGTAAAACAAACCTGGGAATCCATCGGGTCCAGGTGCCTTATTCGGCCACAGATCAAAAACCGCTTGCTTAACCTCCTCAATGGATATAGGCTGCAAAAGAGACTGATTCATGTCAACAGTTATAATAGGACCGACAAAAGCCAGAACTACATCCTGTGAATTTATAGGCGCAACAGTGAACAAGGCCTTATAAAATTTAGTAAGTTCCATGTAGTAGCAAGCGTCTTTAACCAAATCCCAACGGATGACTTGATCCTGACAATCTGATTGTATTACCTATGTTGCAAGGAAATATGATGGAAGAAAGCTGAATTTTGATCACCATCCTTCAACCACTGAATTCGTGATCTTTGATGCCAATAAATCTCTTCCAGCCTCTAATGTTCATCTAAATCCATCAACACTTGATTTATGAGAGATCGACAAGAATTCAATTATTGCAACTCAGTCAGTCGATTAGAAAATATCTCTATCTGCAGTATGAATTGAGGATAAGCGTCTTGTGCCCATTTTGTCAATGATTTCTTACATCTAAGTAAATTGGTAGCCCAAGTATGCAATGAAGATGATATTGTCATTGGCTTCCAAGCTCTTTCAACAACTGAAGAACAATCTGTTTTAGTTAACCATATATTCTCAAAACGAAAACGAGAAACCGGTTTAGAATACAAAGGTTGAGTTTCAAACAACAAAGGGCGATGATCTGAACCAATGGATGGTAAATGCAAAATCATTAAGTGACACTGAGCTGCACACCAACCCAAATTGGCTAACCCTTTATCTAGTCTTTCCTTAATATAAATGTGACCAAAACGATATGAAAACCAAGTAAAATCTGGCCCTTTAAACAGCAAATCTCTCAACTCAAAATCATTAACAACCTGTCGAAACAACTTCATGTGCCACTGGGCATGAGGATTACCTCCCCATTTCTCGGTATCCCATAACAATTCATTAAAATCACCTAAAAGTAACCATGGGATTACAACAGAAATGCTACGAAAATAGGAACTCAAAGCATACCAAAAGAACACTTTATTTTTTATAGCATGGGCACCATACACCCCGGATATTTTACAAGCAAACTTTTCCTAAACAAACAACACCCTAGTGTCCACTAAGTTCATAGAGCTACTAGATATACTAAGCGGTACTTTATCGGTCAAGATAAGAGCAAGACCACCACCACCTACAGGCTCTTTGACAAAACTATGTGCAAACCCCAAATTCTCCTGCCAAGCTTTGATAACACTATCATTAGCTTTAGTCTCCATTAGAAACATGATTATCGATCTATGCTTTCTCTTAAGCCTCTAAAGAATTTTCATTGCCAGGGAAGAGCCAAGACCCTGACAATTCCACGATATGAACTTCATTTAGGATCAGGCGTTGGATGGGGACGGCTGCTACTCCCATTATCAAAACCACTCTCTGTTGGAGCAGAAACAGGGGCTATCACATCCTCACTTGGACCAACAAACGATACAGTACCAGTACTCACATCAAACAAACTAATAGGAACATTATCATGTGATGAAACATTGATACCCACTACAACAGGATGCATACCAGCAGACATAATTGGAACATGCTCAACATCCATAACTATAGCATCAGATGTAGCTAAAGTAGGAATAAAAAGTTGCACAGAATTAACTAAAGCATCCGCAGAAGAAAAAACATGAACCTGATTAGGGAAAGGCACATCACCCACCAACTCATCACTTGAAGAAATTGCGTCCAGAGGACCCAAAGGGGACCTTCCACGCCCATGACCGCGCCTCCCACGGGATCGTCCACCACGAGCGACTGCCGGAACTGAGTACAGTAGGGGATTTCGAAGACGTCCTGAACAGCGAATTGGAGGAGGCACAAGAGCAAATACTATTTTGCTCCATTGATCTACACCACACTTTTTGCCTAGTACTCCCTCCTCTGAACTAAGACTGGGGACAAATCCCCTCTCTAGTCTCTCTACATTGTTCTTGTTGTTGAGTATAATTCAAAATAGTTTTCATAGGATGTTCATTTATGTAAACCTCCTCTCTTAGTCCAAGTGTCTTTCGATCGATCAAGTCCCTCTCATCAGTCTCATGGTATCAGAAATGTTCTTAAAGCAGGACTTTGGAGTTTAGAGCATCCGCACCCATGATTGAAGCAAGAAGCAGAGCAAGAGCAAGACTTGCTTCAAGCAAGATGTATCCAAGATTTGCTCAAGCAAATCAAATTTTGCACACACCCATTCACTATTTGCTTCAAGCAAATCAGCTTTGTCATGTAGTGAAATGTTTAAAAATGAATTACCGGATAGATTTACCACCAATAATAATGTGACACGTGTCTTGATCGGTAATAATTATACAAGATTTCCGGTAAGATTTCCGACTAATTAAAAATTGACACGTGTCACCGCCATGTGTTATTGTCGGTAAAATAATTGGACTAGATATCCGGTAAGATTTTCGACCAACTACGATGCGACACGTGTCACTGCGAGATAGCGTAGTCGACAAAATAATTGAACCAGATTTCCGGTAAGATTTTCGACCAATTACAATGCGACACGTGTCACTGCGAGATAGCGTCGTCGACAAAATAATTGAACCAGATTTCCGGTAAGATTTTCGACCAATTACGATGCGACACGTGTGTTCATATTTGACGATCGGATTATCTACAATTGTCTATAAAACGATCATCTTTCTTTCATAGTTGCCTCACACCATTTCTCTCAACACTTAGCAACATTTCCTTGTTCATCACTCAAATGGATCCTTTCAGCTTCCCCCATTTTTTCCGGAGGAGACAACGTCAACAAGAAGAGGATGACTATATGGAGCAATCATTCATCAATCAGGTGGTCATTGCGGAAGCACAAGACGACGATGAACCCGATCGACCGAGCGGTTCACGTCGCGGTAAAAAACCGAATCGTGATCGACAGAGGCTATCAAGGGGACGCAATCTCATGGATGATTACTTCATCGAACGTCCCAACTTCGAGGCGGCAGAATTTCGTCGTCGATATAGGATGAGCAGAAACCGATTCAACATTATCATGACGGATCTATGCAACCACGACCAATCTTGGCATCAAAGACCAGATGCGACTGGATTGCTAGGGCTTCTTCCTGAACAAAAGCTGACCGGTGCTCTGCGAATGTTAGCGTATGGGGCGGCCGCGGATCAGTGCACAGAAATTACAAGGATGGGGGAATCGACTACTCTGGCATGCATGAAGGCTTTTTGCAGCCAAGTGTATGAAATCTATGGTCCAAGGTACCTCCGCAGTCCGACATCGGCAGACCTCACGCGACTCCTAGCTAAAGGCGAACGCCGAGGCTTTCCTGGCATGATCGGAAGTATCGACTGCATGCACTGGGAGTGGAAGAACTGCCCAACCGGCTATCAAGGGGCGTACTCAGGTCGAAAGGGTCGCCCAACTGTTATTTTGGAGGCAGTGGCCTCGTATGATACGTGGATATGGCACAGCTTCTTCGGGTGTCCTGGAGCCAAAAATGACATTAATGTGCTCCACCTATCGGATGTGTTTTCAGAGGTCCTTTCAGGAAGAGGCCCAACTGCCGTATATGAAGTCCATGGAGAGAGGTACAACCACGCTTATTATTTGGCTGACGGAATATATCCAAGGTACTCTACATTCGTCAAGACTATTTCTAATCCCCAGACGCCGCAAGATAAACTGTTCGCAAAGAAACAAGAGGCATACCGGAAAGATGTGGAGAGGGCCTTTGGCATCTTACAATCTCGATGGGCAATTATTCGTCATAGTTGTACATTGCACCACAAATCGGTAATGACTACCATCATGTTAGCTTGCATCATATTACATAACATGATTGTTGAAGAAGAGTACGTGGAGGATGAGGATGAGAATGAGGAAGAAGAAGACGTGCAAAATCCATCGAGGGCTTTCCGGGTTTATGATGGGCCGGTGGACCAACAAGGGAATCGAATTCCTTTTGAGCCAATTAGTAGAGATGGAGCAAATATACATAGGTTTCACGACCGTGTTGCCGATCTTGAATCTGGTTACATCCATACAGAGCTTCAGAAGGACTTGGTGAAGCACAATTGGAGGTTGGAAACCGGCGAGATACTCTAAATATTTAACTTGTGTTTAATTTCTGTATGTGTGTTTAATTTCTGTATGTGTGTTTAATTTCTGTATGTGTGTTTAATTTTTGTACGTGTGTTTAATTTCTGTATGTGTGTTTAATTATGAAGCTTCCGTTTTTATTTCAAGTGTATTTTAATTTCATCTTAATGAATAAAATGCATCTTTATTTCTTGAAAATTTAAATTACATAAAATTTAAATTACAGAAAATGACGAGCCAAGCCCAGATTTATTCTTAGTACAATACTATAATTAACTTCTACGGAAAGAGCACGCGACTTGGGTGATAACAATCAGAGTATGTTTCATCGGTATGTTGATCTTGACTAGGTTCTCCGGCATTAAGGATGGCTAATTTCCTCTTTGTAAAATATCTTTTTGAGATTGGGGTCATTGCCTCCAAATCCATTGTCATGATCCTCGTTTCCTCCTCAAGTTTCTTCAATCGTAACTCTTCATCCGCCCTTGCTTCATTCCGCCTTTGAATTTCTATGTACTCCGCGTAATAACTAAGCTCACTCTCATTATGCGCTATCCTCTTGGATTGCCACGAAGCTTGGTCACTAGCAATGGTATGCAAAACCTCAACTCGTTGCTCAATAGGAGTCTTACCTTGTTTCTTTTGTCGCCTTGCTTCCTTTGCCGCCTTCGTTCCCATTGGTCTAGGCGGACTAGAGGGAGCGGGAGCGGGCACGTGACTTTGAGGTGTCTCATTCACTTCTTCGTCATCCAAATTAATGGTTGGAGATGATTCGGCGGCCGAAGGAGTAGGTTGGTCACTACTTGCATATGGAGATGGAGTACTTGGTAGCACCGAAATGAAAGAAGGATGATTCTTAACCACTTCCCAACATTCAAAGTGTGTAAACACTTTCTTCATATCCTTATAGTAACATGATTGAGCTTGCTTGACCTAATAAAATAATTATATTAGCTACAAAATTATGCTACAAAAATAAAGTACAAAAAAATTATGCAACAAAATTAATAATATATGCTACATAATTTAAATTGTATACATTATTTAAATTGTATATATAAATTGTATACATTATTTAAATTGTATATATAAATCGTATACATTATTTAAATTGTATATATAAATTTAAGCACAATATTTTATATATTTAAATTGAAGCACAATATTTTATATATAAATTGTATACATTATTTAAATTTTTATACATTAAATTTGCTACGCATACAAATTTATATAATGTATGCTACATAATTTATATTATAATATAACTCATCATTATGTTACAAATAAATAAACTTACCTCATCCATTAGCGAAGTGCCGCTAGCTATACGTTGTTGTGCCGCGTACAAACATTCGCCCCATTTTTGCAAGAGTCGCTTGAATTTGTTGTAGTGAGACGAAAGCGCGATTCGGGTCCTCGGCTCTTTCGGAGGATCACCGGGTGCTGGCTCCCAATTTTTGACATAATCCGCATGAATTGTCTCCCACAATTTCTCCCTCTTTTGTTTGTTGCCGTCGTATTCATCGAGGCTATGACGCACAAAAGAAATACACATTTGTAAATCTTCGGAAGGAAGCCAATGTGTGCCCATTGTTTAGGAAAAAAAACTTAACGAAAGGATAGAGGAGGAGGAAGGAGAAGTGGAATGGTATGCTCAAATTGGTGTGAATTGAGCAAAACTTGAAGTAGTATTTATAGGCAAAGATTTGGGAGAGAACCAGTTTTTTTAGAATTTTTTTACTATTTTTTTGAGTTATTTCCGTTGAAAAATCAGACCTGACTGAACAGTAACCCACATAGCCGTTGGGTTTAAATTCTAGCCATTGGATGAGGAGAGGGATTCAAAATGGAGGGCTGAGATTGAGTTAGCCGTTGAAGGCTGATGCAGGAGCTCGGTAAGCCACGTGGCACAGCAGGATTGGTCCGTTATTTTTTTTTTTTACTATTTACTGGCGCGTGTGTTACACGCGCCAGCTTTAAAAAAAAGGCCCAACGCGCCTGACGTCACCCACGTGGCGTGGGGTCCGCCAGGCGGTCGAGCAAACGCCGGAGCAGATCCAGCTCGAGCGTTCGGTCGAGCACCGCGAACGCGTTGACTGGGCGAGCACGACGATCCCGGTGCGAGGAGCTTTTCCGTTTTGCTCGAGCAGCACGGCCGTGCCCCACCACTTGCTCGATCAAGCTCTGCCCGGCTGCTCGCCGGTGCAGATGCTCTTAGACGAATGGTATCTGCACTGAGGTCAAATCCAAGATTTGAAAGTTGGGTGGGCTGTAATTTACTGTGCAACGCACATTTTTTTTAATTTTTTTTTAAGTTTGTAACTCATTGGGAGGCTCATCCTCACGCTTTTATTATTACATATAAGAAAAATATACATTGGATGTGACATAAAATCAAATTCCGTGAATTAAAAAATCTACATTATTACTAACTAAATCTCACTCTACAAGGTCCGCTAACTTCAAACTCATCAAGAACCAAATCATTATCGATATTATCGGCATTCTTCTGATGAAATAGATGGCAAATGATCAACATGATCATTATTCACAAAATTAGGAATGTTATTAACCGAATCTTCTATCATAGGTATACTCCCACGCCCACCGACACTCCTAATCTCCTTATCATTCCTTTCACTTGACGAATTATTTGTTGTAAACTATGAAAGAATAATTTTGTAACGTTTGGGCTTACAGTGATCCACCATTATACTCAATGGGTTAAACCTATATAATATTTTGTACATTTAATTAGGACATTATAGTTTTACCACACATAAGCTATCAAATCTGCAACTTCACACTTTCACAATAAGCAAGTAGTAACCAAACCGACTATGGAGCTCAGCATTTTAAAAAAATTAGTAACCTTGACTATGGTTTTTATTCCCTAACTTCTTGTGGTTTTGATTTTCATACAATTACCGGTCCGTCTTGGTGAAACAAATCTGCTAGCACAGGTGAAACAAATCTATGGATCACAAGAACTAATAAGTGCGGAATAACTTGTTCCCAAATTTATGAAACAAAATTGCTAGCATACCCGATTGATTGCAAGTTCCCAAATCTATGAAACAAATCTGCTAGCACACCCAATTGATTGCAAGCTACCGAATCCCAATTCAATCAAAAAAGAGAGTTATGTAAATTTCATATCTTGCCTAACATTAGTGCGGCATCGGCATCGGCGATTAAGGAGGACGGGAGGAGGAGGAACTCAGGCAAAAGGTTAATCGGTGCTGCAACGAAAGATCGATGTGGTTGGACTCTACAGTCTACACAGAGAGAGAATGAGAGAGTTAAGACACAAAATTCGGGCTGAACTTTATGCCAACTTTTTTTTAAAGTCTCAAAATTTTGAGTGAGCTACGGTCCATCATGTCACTGGGCTGAATTCCCGCTGAGGCATAGTATTCAACTCCAAGAATCCAATGAAGAAGGACATGAGATGATTCCTTGTTGCACAAGTGCTTATTATTGTTTTAGGAAATAAGAATATGGAGAGAATAGTATGAAGCAATGAATTGTGTAACTTTATTAATGATTGAGCAACTCCTATATATAGGAGAGTACAAGAGGTACAATCAGGAAAGTAATCTTATTACAATACTGGATAAGTTATATTTGCCATATCCTGTAATCTCCACCATAACTAGGAACATCAAATATCCTACAACACTCCCCCTTGTGCCGGTGTATGGTGGTGATGCCTCTTCATTTGCTTCATTGGTGCCTCATCAAAAATCTTGTCGAGCCAAAAACCTTTGCAGGAGAAAAATCGGTCTCGCCAAGTAAAAAGAGTGCAGATCGTCGTAGACAATGATATGACACATAGCTATGTTGCCTCATTAAAAACTTGCTAAGTAATAAAAACCCAGTGGGATAAAAACAACCTTAGTCAAGGAAAAAGAGTGCAATGTGTCCTTCACATTCAGAAACGCTCATGTGTATGCTAGACTCCCCCTGATGTCTGCATCTATCCTTGATACCAATAATCAAGGCAGCTTAGACAAGCTGAGCAACCCTATGCTCTTCACATGCTTCTAGAATGTGGATTTGGGCAATGACTTAGTAAATAAATCTGCCACATTGTTCTCAGATCGAACTTGGTTAATCTGGATCTTGAGAAACTCTTGTTGTTGCTGATTATAAAAATACTTAGGCGATATATGCTTGGTATTGTCGCCTTTGATGTAACCTTGTTTCATCTGCTCAATGCAGGCCGCATTATCCTCATAAATGCATGTAGGTTCATCAGTAGTGGATCCCAATCCACAAGTCTCACGAATATGTGTAATAATGGACCTCAGCCATATACACTCCTTAATTGCCTCATGAAGAGCAATAATCTCAGAATGATTCGTGGATGTAGCGACTAGGGTCTGCTTTGTAGACCTCCAAGATATCGCGGTGTTTCCCATAGTAAAGACATATCCTGTTTGGGAACGACCTTTATGTGGATCAGAGAGAAATCCAGCATTAGCAAAACTCGTCAACACATCACAAGGATTGTTGGTATAGGGGGTAAAGGGAATGGCGTCACCATCTTCAATGGCACGTCCTTTCGATACGGTGGCTTTCCTTCTTGTCTCTCTGTAGGGATAAAACAAGCCCATATCTATCGTACTCTTCAAGTACCTGAAGATATTCTTAATGCATGTCCAATGACGTTGCGTGGGCGCTGAGCTAAATCTAGCTAACAAGTTCACAGCAAATGAGATGTCCGGTCTTGTGCATTGAGCTAAGTACAGTAATGCACCTACTGCACTTAGATAAGGCACTTCAGCCCCTAACAGTTCCTCGTCCTCATCCCTTGGACGGAATGGATCCTTTTCTGGATCTAGGCTGCGGACTACCATGGGGGTGCTAGCAGGATGTGCCTTGTCCATGTTGAACCTTCTCAACATCTTGCGGACATAAGCAGCCTGGTGGACTAATATTCCACTACTACGGTGTTCTAGCTCAAGGCCTAGACAAAACCGTGTCTTCCCAAGGTCCTTCATCTCAAACTCGGATTTCAAGTACTTCGCAGTATCCCTTAATTCATCAAGGGTTCCGATGAGATTCATATCATCGACATAGACTGCTACTATTGCAAATCCGGAACTTGTTCTTTTAATGAACACGCAAGGGCATAGCTCGTTATTCACATATCCCTTCCCGATCAAGTATTCACTTAGGCGGTTGTACCACATACGCCCGGATTGCTTCAATCCATACAGTGACCTTCTCAATCTTATAGAGAATGCGCTCCGTGGTTTAGAGCTACTTGACTTGGGTAATTCGAACCCATCAGGGACTCTCATGTATATCTCTGAATCTAGATCCCCATAGAGATATGCAGTAACCACATCCATTAGCTGCATGTCCAGTTTTTCGGAAACTACCAAACTGACAAGGTAGCGGAATGTTATGACATCCATTACGGGAGAATACGTCTCCTCGTAGTCAATACCAGGGCGTTGTGAGAAACCTTGCGCCACAAGGCGAGCTTTGTATCTTACAACCTCATTATTCTCATTACGCTTTCTAACAAAGACCCATTTATGTCCTACAGGTTTTACACTTGGCGGGGTTAGCACTACCGGGCCAAACACCTGTCTCTTTGTTAGTGAATCTATTTCAGCCTGGATTGCATCTTTCCATTTGGGCCAATCTGATCTATGTTGACACTCTTCAACAGATCGAGGTTCGATGTCATCATGTTCTATGAGTTCATGTGCAACTGAGAATGCAAATGCATCGTCAATGATCATAGATTCTCTCTCCAAAATCTCATGTATGCTAGCATAATTCATCGAAATTTCTTTATTCACTGAACTAAGATCAACCGTTGGAACTCCCTCCAAATTGGTTGTCTCAAGGACATAACTGTAGTCAGGAATAATTTCATGAGATGGATTCTGAGAGTTGATGAACAATGGATCTTGTTGTGCCGATCTCCCCCTCTTCCTAGGGTGAGTATCCATCGAACCTACAGGTCTCCCCCTCTTCCTTTGGGGAACCGTGGCCTCAGCCACCACACGTCCACCATGTGTGGCGGCGCTGCTCTCTCCCATCATAGGGGTGGCGGCATGACATCCTCCCTGTGGGATGTCAATCCTTGCAGGCACATTTGCAGCAGGTATATGTGATCTTGTCACTTTAGCAAGGTCAACAAACGTATCAGGCATCGAATCTGCTACGTTACCAAGCTCTATAATTCTCCTTACTTCACTATCTGCTAGTGAGGAGCGGGGATCAAGATGAGACAAGTTAGGGACTGACCATGACAATTCCTGTCGTTCATGTGTCCTTCCTCCCCCTAACGACGGGAAGTTTGTCTCATCAAAGTGACAATCCGCAAATCTTGCGGTAAATAGATCGTCTGTCAAG
Organism: Geum urbanum; assembly: GCA_946800695.1. NCBI lineage: Eukaryota > Viridiplantae > Streptophyta > Magnoliopsida > Rosales > Rosaceae > Geum > Geum urbanum. Next base: position 40,152,082 of record OX327013.1, on the reverse strand, counting down.
GGTTCTAAGTAGCGGATTATAGTTGGTGAAACAAAACCAACATATATGCCCATTCGTCTCTGAGGACCCATTTTATTGCGTAAAGGTGGTGCAATTGGCACATAGACTGCACAACCAAATATGCGTAGGTGCGAAATATTCGGCTCATATCCAGTAACCAACTGGTACGCAGAAAATGGTTGTCTAGCAGCGGGTCTAAAACGAATAAGCATTGCTGCATGTAATATTGCATAAGCCCAAGCAGAAGCGGGTAGGTTGGTACGCATGACCAAAGCCCGTCCAACCATTTGAAGTCTTTTAATGGTGGCTTCTGCGAGACCATTTTGGGTGTGTACATGGGGAACTGAGTGCTCGACATCAATCCGATGGACATGCAATAATCATCGAATGTTTGCGATGTAAACTCCCCAGCATTGTCGAGACGAATCGACTTTATAGGATGATCGGGGTGGTGAGCCCTCAAACGAATAATCTGGGTAAGGAGTTTAGCATATGCAGCATTTCTTGTGGACAATAATGCGACATGTGACCAGCATGTCGAGCATCCACCAATACCATAAAGTATTTAAATGGTCCGCATGATGGGTGGATGGGTCCACAAATATCACCTTGGATACGTTGTAAGAATGGAATATTTTCTTTGGTGTCTTTAGTGTAAGAGGGTCTCGCTCCTACCTTGGCTAAAGAGCATGCTTTGCAGAACGAGCGATGAGCATTAGACATCACCAATGAGGATGCTGGCGTTTGCTCAAGGTCTCCATGGACTTGGGAAGCATCATAGGGGACGAGAGCACCACTCTTGGTGTCAAGTCGTCTCCTCTTGGGTGAGGAGGCGTCGGTATGAGGCCGACCATGGATGGTGGCGCCACCCCTCTTGGTGCCCACCTCCATGTTTGTGTGAACCGCTCTTTGGTTCTTGCTTCCTTTCGCTCGAAAGAATGGATGTCTGTTTGAATTCTTCAAAATTCGGATCATCATATCACGACCTGGGTGTCCCAGCCTGTCGTGCCAAAGCATATATGTGTCTGAGTCCCATAAGTCATCTCTTATGACATGGTGTGACTCTACAACTCTCATAGTTGTAATACATAGCCCATTTGGCTGACACATGAGCTTCTCTAGTATTCGGTTTCTGCCAGAATCACTAGAAGTAATGCATATATATTCCATTCCATTCTCACAATGAGTATTGATATGAAATCCGTTGGCTCGGATGTCTCGACTACTCAGTAGGGTCCTGGGAGCCCTAGGAGCATAGAGAGCATTATCAATGATGAGTTTTGTTCCATTTGGCAACAAAAGTTGGGCTTTCCCTCGCCCTTGGATCAAATCCGAAGACCCACCCATCATTGTGGTTAGAGATGTTCGACAAGGCATAAAGTCGATGAAGAGTTGTCTATGACGAAGAATGGTATGTGTGGTTCCGCTATCAATGAGGCATTCAAGCTCTCCTGGAAACATACCTACAAGAAAACAATTCTTGTATGAGGAAAGATCAAAAAATTAACTCAAAATTTTTTCTAGGGATATGCCTTCTACCCATCGAAGCACCCCCCTCGGGTTTTCCTCAGGTTTTGGCCTTCCTCGGGCAAACTGACCTCCGAGTACTTAAATAGGCATAACTTTGTCTAGAAAATAGCTTTTGACGTTCCGGATGAAGTTCTAGAAACTAGATATCCGTAGCTTTCCGAGCATATAATACTCATATGCTGGATCGTTTTGAATCAATCCCAGATTTATGTCAAAGCTAAGCAATCTGCACAGCCAAATACGTTATGTCGGTTTCAGACCTCTGTCTAGTAAAACGGGCATAACTTTTTCTAGAAAATAGATATCGACGAGATGGACATAGTTCTAAAAACTAGAAGTCCATATATTTTCAGCCATATGCCATCCATATGTTGGTTTATTCTGAAAAAATTCCAGTTTGTCGTCGATGTCAACTGATCTGCAGAGCAGATTCTGTTGTGCCCTGTTTCTGACCTTTGTCTAGTAAAACAGGTATAACTTTTTCTAGAAATTAGCTATCGACAATCCGAAGGTAGTTCTGAAAACTAGACATCCGTACCTTTTCAGCCATATGCCACTCATATGCTGAATATTTCTGAAAAATTTCCAGTTCATTGTCGAAGCTGGCTGATAGTGCAGCAGATTCTGTTTTCTGCGATTTTGGGGATTTATAGCACTCTTAGCTATGCCAATAGATACATGGACGAATTTGTAAGTTTGCTAGGACATCTAAAGTCGTTTGGGTAGCTCTTTTCACTTATGACCAGGTGAAGAGAGATCAATGTAGGTGAGACATAAAGTCCGCTCAAATACCTTTATCGAAATCTCTTGTCCTAGACATCACAAGTTACTAAGGTGAGCCCTAGTAGACGATAGGTTTGTAGCAACCACAAAACATGTATATTACACAGAAAATGTAGACAAGCATATTATTAATAAGTCAAAACAATGCCTTTATTAATAATGCCAACGAGTTACATCAAAGTTTACTAATCCAGAAATTTGACGAATTACAATGTCAATGATAAGACTTAGATCCACATGCCTTTATTAATGGAAAACATAAAGCTCTAATCAAAATCTAGTATCTCAGTAATTGAGTCTCTGCCAATTTTGAAGTTTGCCTTAATGAGATTAGCCTCTGGTCCATCTCTATCTTCTGCTTCGTTGTTTCTTTGATCCTTAAAATTCGTAAAATCTGAGCACACTTGCTTGTTGATTTTCTTCCGAATTATTGGTGTGTCGGAATGCAACTAAATTTTGCATACCCAAACTAGACACGTACATGAACACTTCTGCAAATTTTCATAATTTTTCGAGACCTGTAGCTAGGTCGAATAATTTGTACAATAGTATGCAGAAAACAGTTCCGAAAACTGATGTGTTCAAGGATCAAGTAGATTCGAGAAACATCATGCGTCTTATCTTAGCCTCTCTTGGCATTGGTACCTCAGCCTCCATGGCTTCCTTGGTCACCACGGCCTCTATGGCCGGCGCTTCCTCTATCATGGTCATTGATCATGACCTTCATGCGCCAACTTATGGCGTCCTTCCTTGTGTGGGCGGTGGTGGAGACCAAAAAACTGTCTCATCAAGATTCCCTTAACTTAAGGGTTCAGCCCCTTGCGCTATTCTCTTGATGCGCTTTCATAATTCGCATAGTGAACACTCTTAGTTCCAACTTGCCTTGAATTATGATTATGTAGAGGATTTTCTCGATCAAATTTTGCTCTACAATTGCTTTCCGCATAATTGGAGCATGGATCTAAGCTTAAGCATCTCATAGTTGATTGATGCAATTCCACTTCTCTTTTAGATCCGGGAGCATGGTGTCAATGCACTTTTGCATATCAAACACCATGAGAAAATAGAAGATGTATTAGTTTCGCAGTCGTTAGAGACTTCCTCGACAACTAATTTGTTTTCCAATATAATATTTGGATTAGACCTTCACTTTGATGTATATGGTCTTACGAACTCTCTTTGTTCGTTTTAATCGATACTTTTATGAACACTCTTTGTTCAATCGATTTTGTGAACGCTCTTAGTTCACTCATGAACGCTCTTAGTTCATGTGGGAACGCTCTTAGTTCCAAGAATGCCCACCTTCAAGAAAGGTGCGGTGTAGAAAGGAGGGATAGGATGTTATCCCGAAATCCCTACGGAAAAATTCAAATTTCCCAAAAGAGTAGGTTATTTTGAAAAAAAACAAAGCTGAGTATATAAAACTTACTTGTTGTTTTATTACAGAACAATTCTTTTTCTTCTTCTTTTTTCTTCGGGATCACAGCAGTTATTGCAGTCGGCGGTAGTGCTCAATTTTAGGGCTTCGTGCTGATAACGTGTTTTAGGAAATAAGAATATGGAGAGAATAGTATGAAGCAATGAATTGTGTAACTTTATTAATGATTGAGAAACTCCTATATATAGGAGAGTACAAGAGGTACAATCAGAAAAGTAATCTTATTACAATACTGGATAAGTTATACTTGCCATATTCTGTAATCTCCACCATAACTAGGAACATCAAATATCCTACAACAATTATGTTATTATTATGGCCAAGAGATTCCGTGTTGGCGCGCGTAAATGCTTACATATATATTTCTCTTTTTAACCACCATCTTCATCTTTTTTACAAGCTGGATTCCATGGACCCGGACCAATGTGATAATCAAAGTTTGTATTTTATTAAGGATCTTGTTCCAAATTTGCCATGACGTCTAACACAGCAACAGCAGTGGTCATGATGTCTTCTGTCTTTGGAGGTGAGTGATGATTACCATGTCACTAATTCTATCATGGCTACTGGCTCTTGGTAATTATCGAGATCAGCATTATACGAATTTGTATTTTACACACAACTACACAAGTTGTGGGTTTTAGTACATGCATGCAGTTACAAATACATGTCTGAGATACACCACAAGTTGTGAGTCGTCTTGACTCTTGACCTTGACAGAAAACGAATCGGAACACCATTAGTGATTAATAGAGGCTGTCGAATACAATTTGTTACTACTCGATCAACAACTTCACAACTTCATATGTAATGAAGGAGTGCTTAGACGTGTAAAGTGTTCTAATGAATGTTTATAACCACAAGTCTTTGGATCCGTCGGCCGGTTTGCAGCCTCACTTAGGGTGGGATATTTTATCGAAAAATTAAATTGAAAATCAAAATAAATCGAATTAAAATTTGTTAGGATTGAAATTTGTGAGACGGACTAATTTAGAAATCGAATCAAAATAAATCAGAATCGAATGACTTTTTATGATATGGTACCGAATAAAATCGAACCGTTCCGAAATGATATATGTGACAAATTTGTACTTATTTATTTACAGAAATAAATATATATATTCACCCATTTTGAATTTTTTTATGACATATATATAAAAAAATTCTTATAAAAATACTCTTATTCTCTCACATTTCTTCTATCTCTCTATGATATTTCCTTTTTCAAATAATAATTTACTTAAACAATTGTTTAGGCCTAGAAAATTTTATCGAAAAACCGATCCGATACCGAAATATACCGATCTGAAATTCGTTGAGATCGAAACTCGTCGGACGGACTTGCCAAAAAATCAAACAAAATAAAATTCAAACCAAATATTTTATTACGATACAATATAAATTTCGATCTAATACAAAACTGATGCCACCCCTGACCTCACTTATTTGCAGCAGCCAAGGAGATATTTTAGTCATTTCAGTCGTGATGTTACAAACCTCATTTCGTAGTGTGTTTGATGCGTAATTCTCAGCACCTGAATTGACTATAACAAGATTAGACGGGTTTCGAAATTTGATACGTACTCACATATAGGCAGCTAGCTAGCAGCAAGAGTGAGACCGAAGAAAGAAAATATCCAATTAGGCCAGTCACTTGGTCGTGCAACTCATCGATGTCAAGCTTCTTTCCTTCCCATATTCACGCACCACGTACACTTTCTCTCAATTCCAGCCTGCTCAGTGCTTGACATTAGAGTCCTACTCCTACTTTGCATGCTGCAATAGAAAAATGAAAGAAAGATATGATGTCGCCTACTCGCCTTAACTCCAATAAGCTATCAGCGAATAATCTTCGCAAAATCTGTGTTGCCGAATTGCATTTAGAAGTTTCAATATCATTTTCGTTAAGATCGAATGATATGATCGATCATATATGTGGTAGTGTGGTACCTTCCAAAGGTACCGGGTACCTCAAGTAAGAAACTCTTTCTTCTATGATCATATCTATCTCCAATTCCTTGATAGCAGTTAGATGTGTATGAGAAATATGTGGTCAAATATTGAACATTAGGTTCAACCAGGACCAGGAAAACCCATCACAAACCAATGCAAACAAATTTAACAAACTCGGCAGATGAAGGAAAATATTTCCAATCACCAACATTTGAATTTAATAGACAATATATATAGATATACTGAATTAATTAATATAGTCCTGTCCGGCCATGCCAGTAGCTGTGGTTGAGGCGTTGGCATCAGAATACTTAGTTTCCAATATGTAATGTACGTTTTCAAGGCTTGTAATTTCAAGAATAGAAATGATCAAGGTGTGGAATATATTTTCGTGTATTCTAAGCCTTGATTATAATTTAGAGTCGCCGGCATTAGTTTTAAAGAAAGGCTTCTTCAACCATATTTTTCGAGAAGCCAATTTTCTGTTTGACAGTTTAATCAACTAGAGAGGTCACATTTTGATTACCTCCACGACGATTTGGTGTTCTATGTCTTCCTCTTTCTACTCAAATTGCTCATCAGTTTGATGTAATAGAATATATATTACCCAGAAAGTACTAATATACATAGAAAATATGAAACCAAATTGGTCATGATAATATTGCCCCAATTTTGGCAACAAAAAAAATCTTAACCCCAGTGCCCTTCTACCATCGTTGATGAAAACCTGGTGTTACATATTGGGACAACACCTAAATTAACCAAAACTCCCGCCTCAATTTACAACAGACCAGAGACATACATTTGGGGTAAAACACAAAACAAAAACATTCTAACGATTTTTCTTCGTCGTCATCATCGTCATCACTAACTTGCCAGACGCCCTAACTGATTTAATTTACAGTCTGAAGCTTCTAATGCCATGATCGCCACAGTGACTTCTAGTTTCTGCGAGTTGATCTTCCCCTCTCTTTCTCTTTGCAATAGACAATGAAGTTATGGCTTTGGCAGATACAACCTTCCTCACCAGCAGTTTCCACCTTGCGTCGTCTCTCTTTTTCTCATGCAACATTTTCAGCTTGAATTGCCTGTCATATTCCGAAAACACAAATCGTATAAATAAATATCAATGCTAGCTGCTTAAATTAGCTAGATACTCTGTAATTGACAGCATGGGAGTAGTAAAGTGCTGCACAAGAAACTAACGACTGAATGAACTTAAAGCCCCACATTCCGTGATTTTTATGCTGCCAAATCAATTTTAAAGCTCGAAAAAAAAATCTAAAATTCTAATCGACGGCCAAGTTTTTATGTGCTCCTTTATTTCTCCAACTGAGCAGAGGGTTTTTGGAAGGGGAAGATAAATGTTCACATCCATTATCAACATACGGTGAACCTGAATACTTGGCCTTATTAGCCCACCTCCTGTCCCCTTCCTTTCAACTACTCTGTGATCTCTGTAATGTATGAGCTGTCGGGAGTACATCTTCCCTCCACTGAATTGAAGAAGATGACAAGGCATCGTACAAAGATGCCGACTACAACATTATGTTTGATTCTAATGGTTGTTCAAGTATAGCAATCGTAACATGCTAGATATCTAATAAGAGATCGGTAATTTTTTTTTATTGAAGTGTTAAGAGTAACTCAAAGGTTTTTTAAGCTCAGGATAAATCTCTCGGTCCATGTAAAATGATCAAACTGTACATTGCAACATAATACCTAACCACGTTTATCATTCAACAAACACATTTTAACGCAAGTGGGTTCATATGAAGCATTTTCGTGACGGGAGAATGGTATGTTTTGGTATAGAGCTTAAGAAATTATGTCATGCCAAATTACACAACGCAAAATCCACGTTCCACATGAGGAGACATCGAGAGTGGTGGGTATGGTTGGCATTGGTTAGGGGGTACGGTACCATTCCCAGAAGGATCCTCAGTCGTTGAAGTATGTTTCAATGATTTTATTCCCACTATGAAGATTCCAAATTCAGTTCAAAAAAAAAGATTCCAAATTAGAATATGGCCAACTACTCTAGAAAGTGAGGCTTATAATTGGTTTAACTTTAGGTCATGTACCACCTTAATTATAAACAAAAACTGATTCAAATGGCATCTTATGGTACCTACTATTTGTTATTTGGTCTTAAACTCTTAATTTACTGATTAATCTAAGTTATCTAATGCACTTTGATGGTTAAAAACTTCAAAACGTAAATAACAGAAAATCAAAGAAAAATTAATACCTGCAGAGGGGAACTCGGCAAGAATCCGATTGGTCACACATCGACGAGTGAAGCCTAAGCAGCTGCCACATCCGTTTGCAACGCATGCAACCTCCGTTCACTCGCCTCTTACAAGTCGCGAAGTGCTGAAACAGGTGCTGTAGCCCTTGGCATGTGCCGAACTTGCTACACGGTTCTCTCTTGTGACCCGGCTCCATGTCGTATGGTCCGACACTAGTGCACCCTTCGGTACATATGTGCTCCAAACACTCCATAGCCTCGCTTAGCTGAAGATACAACCTCTGCTCCTCCCTATGCCTCCTCGTCCTCTTCTTCCTCTGTTTAAGACAAAAATGTTACGGCCATTAGTGATCAAATTCGCAGTATATAACACATGAAGATGTAAGATTTACAGCAACTTAGTACAGACACGAAAATCTCAGATTAAAAACACAAAGTTCATATATGCATACTAGTTCTAAAATTATGTTCTAACACATACATCAACGACTAACAAACGTTACAAAATTAAGAGGTGAACTTACTGATTCGAGTTCATCGATGAACTGCAAAATGCTGAGCTCCAAGTAAGGGTCATGGTCCTGAACGAACTTCCAGCCCTCAGTTTCCTCTACGGCCTTGAAGTTGTTAGCGACCAGCTTCATGCACTTGAGGTAGAGATCCGATGCATCGCAGAGCCTCGCCAGTTGGAGCACGTCTACCACGTTGTCAACGCTCAAACGTTGACCGAGCTCCTTGGTGCATCTCTGCTTCAGCTGTGGGATCAAGTAGACGTGGGACAGCGCCAGCAAGTGGATCGAGTACTTCTCCATGTGCTCCTCCGTGCACCTGCACCACCACAAAGGGGTATTTACGTCAATAACCACATTATGTGAGTGAAGAATAACATGCCAGGTGTAAAATTTGCGATGAAATGGACGGCTATAATTATAAGAATAGTTGAAAACGTGCTTGGATTAGTAAAAGCGGGAAATTATCAAGAGGGGCCAAGTCGGAGACGGACCTTGAGGAGTAGAGGAAACGTGTGAAGGCGAGAACGGCGTCGTGTGGCACACCGAGGATAGGGATGACCCTCTCGGAGCTTCGGTGCTTACGTGGCCGATCGATTATGCTTTCCAGCACCAGCGACACGGACGCCTGAAAATTTGGAAAAAATAAGAATCAGATTCGTACGTACGTTGAAGATTAAGACCTAGTTTGAGAAGAGAAATGAGGGCACGTACCAGAATGGTAGAGTGAGCGGGGATCCGAATGGCGTCTCGGGTGAGGATGTAGATGTCGGGTTCGGGTAGTTCGCGAGGTGACATGGCCGGAGAGAGGCCGTAGAGGTCGCCGAAGTCGAAGGTGGTTTCCATTTGGTGGGCGGAGATGTAGATAGAAATGGAGACGATGACAATTTTTGAGAGAGACAGAGATACGAGTAGTGCTTTTGGAGTAGAGAAGAGGTTAGGAGATGGAGAAGGATGGATATATTATGGAGAGGTTTATGGTCTCCTCGGAGTTTTATAGAGAAAGGAGAGGTTTGGTTGGTTGTAATTAGAAAAACGAAAAAAAAAATATGAAGTAAAAAAGGGGGAAAGAAGAAACTCGACTGTGACTGATGTTCGTCGTACATTCACGCGCGCTCGGAGAGACTCGCCTACACCTTTGGACTCTTCTGTTTGTATTTCAGTATTTCTAGCTCTCCCCGTCCAAAGAATTGTTTCGACGGATACTTTTTTCTCATAGAAATTTTCTATGATAACTTACATTTTCTGCGGAATAATAAGTTACGAACTATAATGTCTTACTCATAAAAACATGTTGTTTAAATTTGAGAAAAGAAACAAAAAAAATTCAGCAAACTAAAGAGAAGCTACAAATTACAAGTAGAGTAAAAAAGATCAAGAGTTGAAACTTAGATATGTAACAAGGTAATTTCCTTACCATCGTAGTGCAAATTTACTGTACTTAATTGCAAAAACAATAGAAAGCCAGTTATTGATAAGGATGTTTTTGTATTTTTCTCTAACAATAGCATGAACAAATAACATGAAATGATCGGTTAATTGTCTTTGAAAAATCAGTCCAATTCGTTACACCTGTTGAAGATGGATTCTTAAAATGATTTATTATCAGTACTTTATCTTGAAAGCACTTTCAAGAGAAAATACTTTTTATGTATTTTTAAAAAAATTACTTTTAAGACTTGTAAATGATTTTCTAAATTTTTTCAAAGTGTTTTCAGTTGTAACCAAACATAATGAAATTAATAAAAATATTTTTTTAATATTAAAAAATGCTTTCAAAAGCCATACCAAATAAGTCCGATAATAAAAGTGTTTCTGACTTTCTGTGAGGCATGAAGTTTCAAAGAAAGTTAAATTTAAGTTGTTCGAAAAATTTGATGTGATTTAATGATTATTGTCTAATTATGTATGTTCTTTAATTTAAATTCTAATTATGAAGCCCCGCGCACACGATACCACAATACACAATTATAATATTTCACTATCCAAGATTTGCACCTCTCTTGTAAAACACCATACGAATTTGCTAGGAAGAACCATCGATTGGCCTATAACTCTCATAATTCGGTGTGTTTTATTCTACCATGACAACAGTGATCATTATTAACAGGGCGCGGGAGCATCCAAAGACACCATCAGAGCAACGTATATCCACTGCGCGTGGGGGGGGGGGGGGGGGGGGGGATCTTGATTAAAAACGTTAATTACTTTACTCCCCACTTGTTTACCCAAATCAATGGAAACAACTTGGTCCCCTGTCAAATAAAAAAGGAAACAACTTGCTCTCTCTTAATTTTTAAAGGGTAAAGCACTAAAGATATCCTCAAAAGGGATTAGAATCATGAGAGGATTTTTACGTCTCACGTGGAACGCTTAGCCAGCAGAAGAACCACTTGGTCTCCCATTTTCCAATTTTTTCCAGCCAACTCAGGTAAGGCCATTTTTATATTAAACGGCCTTTCGCAACCAAAGGTCGCTGAATACATCCGACCTGTACAAACTCGTTCTAATCCTTTCCACATCATTTTGTCCTGATCACAAAGTATTATCCACGTATATTCACACGTGTCAGGTGCCACTTTCACACGGCCAAAAAAAACCCAAAATAAAATTTCCCAATAAGCCGGCCAAAAATACCAAGTCATGTTCTCAACACTGCAATGTGCCTGCTGCAACAAAAATAATCAAATGATCTCCGTATACTCACAAAAATAATGAATAAAAGGATATGTATTGTAGTTGGAACCGACAAGTGGAAAATGACACGTCAATTTGTGTAGATGGCGAGTCGCAGCGGTGCCAGAGAGAATGGTACTTATTTAAAAGTTAAATTTAATTGACTTATTTTTGTAGTTCATTTCAACAACCTTGTTATTTTATAACTATTTTAAAGAAAAATTTGAAATTTTTTAATGTAGAAATTATAAAATTAGAAGGCGAGATAATTTAACCATGTATTAATTTCTCTCTCCAAAATTGATAAATATGATTAACATTTTAACTTCAAGTCAAATATAACATTAGTAATGTTGGATATAAACTTTTGGCTACATTTGATAAAATTTTAAATTTATTTTGTAATAATAATCTTGTTGGATGCTCTTAGTACATACGTATATTCGCCGTGTCGTTTTTTTTAGTGTCGATGAACTTTTAGTATTATTTCATTACTCCCTTTTTGAATTTGTATTTCTTCAAATTACTTGCATCTATTTCATGTTAATTCATTGGAGAAATCATGGTGGAAAATATGTAGGAAGGACAAATGGTTCAGAAGACAAATTAAGTTGTTAAACGTATAGAAGCTCTTAATCACGTGTTTGAATGATGATGACATCAAAATAAATTACAAATGACCGAAATATATGTTATTCACCTCGATTAAATGTTATGTTAATATTTTATGCTAATAGCGTCTCTTTTTAGACATGGAGACGAGGAAACGAAAAGAGAGAAACGGTTGGGTGATGGAAAACATTTTTGCAAAGTAAAATTGACTAAATAGTCCATCATGTTTACTCAAAATGACAGTTTGGTCACTATCAAATGTCATATATTAAATTGGTCACTCATCTCAACATTTCGCTCTCAAATTGGTCATTCGAGCTCAAACAAACGTTAACAGGGATATTCCGTTTATTTTCAGGGATATTTGTGTCTTCCAATATTTATTTTAAGTTTTTATTTTATTTTTAAGTCATTTTTTATTTTTTCGCTTTTATATTACTCGGCACCCAAAAAAATTATATGGACACCCAAACAATTCTATCAGGGCAACCAAAAAAATCTAAGTTGAAGCCGTGGTGCCTGAAGGAAAGAAGACCGCCGCATTGACGACCAATATGAGGAGATGGTCCGCAACAACATGGAGAAGGCGACAACTTCTAGAGCTTCAAAGGAAAAACAGAGAGTTGACAGACGCGTTGTTGGCTGAGTTCTGGAAATTTTGGATCCGTCGTTGTACAACGACATGGCTCAGTGATCGATCTGAGATGGCTGTGCTGCGATTTTGATTGCGTGACATGGCTCATTGTTGACATCCACGACTTCGATTGGTGTGCGTAGATCTATAGTTTGACCATCCATAAATTTTCGTCGGCCTCGTGGCAGACAACAGTGGAGACGACCCCATCCCATCTCCGCGATGACTATCCTATGAACTATTCTCTGTGTCGAGTCCACGACACAACGATACACCTAGGCTCTTCAAGGCCTTCTTCGAGAACCTTAAGGCATGCGTCACGCGAGATTTTTTATGCCTGTCTCGAGATTCCAACCATCGTCGTCCGTCTTGAATAGCAGAGCGAAATCAGTTTGCAATGTAATGGAAAATTTTGTAATTTTTGGAAAATTGTAATAATGAAAATATTGTAAGTATAAAGAAGTTGAATGATAGAAAGACGTTTTTATCCATCACATAGTAAATATGTAACATCTAAATAGACAGAGTGACTAAATTGATAGACAGAAAGTGAAGTTGAGTGACCATTTGATATATGACTTTGATAGTGACCAAACTGTCGTTTTGAACAAACATGAATAACCATTTAGTCAGAAAATAAATTAAGCTACTAAACAGTATAAAATCTCTTAATCACGTGTTCGAACGATGACAACATAAAAAAAAGTTACGAATGACCAAAATATATGTTATTCACCTCAACTAAATGTTATGTTAATAATTTATGCTAGCAGCGTCGCTTTTAGACATGGAGACGAGGAAACAGAAAGAGGGAAACTTTGTGAGCGTGGTAGAAGTGGTTGGGTGATGGAAAACATTTTTTGCAATTTTACTGATTAGGATTAAAGTTATTTATATATAGTGTACATTTTCCACATGTACGTTGGTGCATATGAGCTGTGGGAATGGTGGGATAGCAGATCGATCAAATTGGCCGCGTCACTTGTGAATGGTCTCTTTCAGCGAAAGCGAAGATTAGGGAAAGAACAGTATATATAACCGGCCAGTTGTGTTCTGGCAAATATAAGCAAAATGGCTCCCCATACTGGCTTAGCCAAGTGAGGAAGGAGGCAGTAGTCAATTCTAGGCGGCAAGGACAGCGAAAGCCTTCTGCAATATTTTTTTGATCCACGAGAAAAGCAAACGTTCTTTTTTATAAGAGTTAATACGGAGAATTGATAATATAGGATGTGACTGAAGCATGACTCCAATGTTTATGGATTGGAAAATGAACGAGTTTTTTTCCTTCCTATTTTCTATTCTATAAGTTTCTTTTATGGTGTTGCATACAACATGTGAAGAGATTAGGATATTTAGCAAGACTTTTGATAATAGAACTGGTCATGGAAACATTTTTGGTTAAAAGAATGTGCGCGTTGATTTGTTGAAGAATTAATATAATCTATTCATAAATATTGTAATTGAGAATGAGAATGAGATTGAGATTGAGTTGAGTCCGAGTCGAGTCATCTAAAAGACTAAGTGTATATTTTTTGTTTTACTCTTTTAGAGCTCCTCATCATGAAAGGATCATATCAATCGGAACAATGTAAGAAAGTTATTATGGGATAAAAATAAAATGAAAGTTGTCATGTATTAGAAGATGAAACCAAGGAATACATAGAGTAGCTATGAAGCTACTAATAATAGGAGGGACATTCCCACTCCAAGTACAAGAAACTAATATATATGGGCAAATTTCAATTTACATACCTATAGTTTGATCTAATCATCATTTTAGTACTTATATTTTTGAATTTCATCATTTCAGTATTTGTACTTTAAAAAGTTGATAATTTTAGACGGTCTGTTAAGTTTTGCTGTTAAATGTCCACGTTGGCACTATGTGGACATTTCATGTTGGATAATTGACTCCATGTGAGTCATAGTGCGTGAAAATGTCTAAAACACCCTTCCACAATTTAATTGAATAAAATATTTTAAACAATTTGATATAAACCTATACTTAAATTTGAATGAAGTGCAAACTATGTTTGTGTTGGATATGAATGTAAACATTTTTTTTTTGATTTTCGAAATGTCTAGATTCACATCCAACACAAACTTAGATAATTTTGCACTTCAAAAACTAAATGAAGAATACAATAAAATCTTGATAAATGAAAATTTGATAAATTAATAATTTCACTTAAGTAATATTTTTTTCCGGTTCCGACTCGGAATCAGTTTATATTACTAGCAACCTTACTAAAATTCATAAGATAATAACTTTTTAATCTTTTTTTTAGATGAATGATAGAATATATTAGATCTAATAAGTTATAAAGGAGATCACTGTTTTCCGCCCTGATAGAAAGAACTCCCTATAGCAACTTATACTACAACGTGTTCGGTACAAGCCTATCACTAACATAACTAGGAGAGCTAGACATAGGAATATGACTGGAAAAAATTTGAACTCCACATCCTATCTAGTTATGCACCTTAAACTATAGCAACGCATGTTGCTCTTCAGCCGTATTTTCAGCGACTAGAGTTAGTGCCACCTCATACTTTGACACCCCTGCTACATGATCGCTCACTACCATGCTGCCACCAGCTCCAAGTGGTGGTGTCTCCTCTCGCTTCCATTTATTCTTTCTGCTCACCAGGACCAGGATAGTCATTCCCGATCCTCCAAAAGTCAGCCAAGATGCCCCATTGGGACGTTGTGGACCGCTCGCGATCACCAAAGATCCCCCCACTGTGTGTATCGAGGCTACCAACCCCTGAGATGATCCAACTGTCTGCGACGCCACTTTGGACTCATGTCGCTCTAACCTGACATAAGAACTCGTACCCTTAGAAGCATCCCCCTTCTGCTTGTTGGGCCGTAGGGTTTACTCTAGATGGGCCTGACTGTGGATTACCAGCTGAACCTGGAACCTACAAAAAAATAAACTATGTCAGTGGGTCCCCCTCAAAAAGAGGGTTTCCCTGCATGTAGGAAATGTACCCCAAACCCTCAACCCAAACACGGTGCATGCTTGCCACGTGTCCACCTTGCACCGCCTTGGCTGTTGGGGTCACTCCCTCCGAGGTCCTTGGTATCTCCGCCACTCTTTGCGGTTGCGCCGCCGACCCTTGTTTCCCTGCCGCTAGTTCCGGCTGCGCCGCCGCGGTGAAGGAAGACATATTCTCAAAGCCTGAAGGCAGTTGTGTAGCCTGAGTCGTCACCCTCTAAGCTCGTCGCTCCTTCTGAGCCCTCTGAACCATGCATCTCAACGTACCATGCTCAAATAAGCTGCAAAGAGAGCATAACCTTTTCACATTCCGATACCCAAAAGAAATCGGTATCACACAGTCCGAGGAAAACCAAATTTTTTTCTTTACCGCAACACCTTAACGAATATCCACCCGAATCTTGATCTTCATCACACCATTTATGAGCATAGCCAGATCATGCTTGATGTATTCTCCAATAAAATTATTGATCCGCTCTGCCCAGCTCCGCGTAAGCACCGCCTTAGGAATGTTGTGAGCAACTACCCATGTTTGTGTCACTGTCGCTGGAACCGCTAAGGGCTCGGAGAAGCCACCTAATTCTTCAACTACCACCGTGTAGTCCAGGAAAAACCACGAACCACGCACGGCTCGCTTGAGGGCTGCCTGATCTCCAAACCTACAGAAAATCTAGACCGCATCATGCCGGTGGAGCACAATCTGACTAGGACTGAGCGGGCCAAGCCAAAACACACCATGGCGGCCTTTAGCAATTGATCTCGGACCTCCAGCAAAGTCAACGGCCCAAAAAGTCATGAGACCTCATAATGCATTCCGGCTTCATTTCTGATGTTTTCTGTTGGCGGAGCTAGGTCAACGACATCAAATCCATCATCGTAGTCATCCGAGAAATCCATGTCGGCCTTAAACTGAGTGGCTATATCATCCGCGTCGGCAACCATGGTAGTCGAACCAAAGAAATGGTGCCGATTTGGATTTCAGGGTATATAGGGGATACAAACGAGAGACTGTAGCACTATGTGAAAAGGAAATGAGGAAGGACATGGGCGGGGCCGCCGCTAGGGTTTTGTATTCAAAAGGTATTTTCGGGAGAGATGAGAGAACAACGCAAACAACTCAACTCTTTTTTTATCCAATTTTTTATAAATAATTCTTTTAGTTCCCTATTAATATATATAGTAATAATTAAACAAAATTTAATAAAAATAATATATTAGAACTCATAAGATACCTAAAAAATAAATATTCAGCTGAAAATTTATGCTCTCTTGATCAATTTAGCTATTTCTTAGAAAAAATTTGTATTGTGACATTTTTTTTTTGCATCTAGACTAAATTTAAATTAATTCTTGATTGTTCGTAATGCGTGTGTATCATATTTTATAAAAAAATCATTTGGTAACAAAGAGGTAAATTTTAAACATAAAGCGTCTAAGAATAGAATATATATATATACTCGTTCTTATTAATAAATATAAGTCTACAATTTAACTAGTAAATGTATAAATATCTTTATAAGTTAATACATTATTACTTTATCGATCAATTAATAAATTATTTATTTATTGATAAAATAATAATCTCCATAAAATAATAATTTTCTTCGGTCTCCAAGTTATTCATTTATAGATCAAGATTTTTGTAGAAGGGAAGAATATCATGTTTTAGTACATGTTAAGAGTTGTTTAAATTATTCATTCACAATTTCATAGCAAGGGTATTTCAGATATTTCTCACGCACTGAGACCTACATGCATGTAGTCAATTATCTAACATGGAACGTCCAAATAAGCGTCAACGTGCACACTTAACGGCAAATTTAATGGCCCGTCTAAAATAATTAACTTTTGAGAGTACATGTACTGAAATGATGAAACTCAAAAAGATAAGTACTGAAATGAGGAAACTCAAAAATATAAATACTGAAATAATAATCAAACCAAACCAACATAGGTAAACTAAAAAAACTATGGCGAGCAACTAAAGCAGTCAAACCATTTACCTCTCGAAAGACGATGGAGTCGACTACTTGGCAATTGCGCCATATATAAGTCACAATATCATATACTATTCTTCCAATTAGTTAGGAATGACCAACACCATTCTGAACTGCCCCAACAAGGTCAAGGCAATATGTTTCCAAAATCACAGGAGATAAGCCAAACCCAACAGCAACCTTACAAGCAAGACAAAGCGTGAGTGCCTCACTCACCTTAGCGCGAGCTTCGTCTAAGGGTTTAATTGCCAAGTATATAGTATAACTATAAATAGGTTTGAGCATGTTTAACACCAAAATCTCCCCAGCGGAGTTTCTTGATGCTGCGATCGATACCATTCTGAGCCGCAACTTCCCTCAAGACCTTGACATTGGTTTCCTTCCCTCGCCAGAACAAGATAACCAGGCGAGAGTCATTTTTCTTCAAAGCAACACCTGTGGCGACCTACTGATTCCCGATCCTTCTACACCCGGGTATGAATAATACGTTCCGAACCACTTCGCCAGGCAACTTGGGCTATCCCAACGTGCCCCCATGCCTCTCGTGTGCTCAGTGAACCGTTACAGCATCTGACGAGCCATTTCTCATCCCGATCCCACTGATTTGATCAATGCTCACTATGGCTTCCCGCTAGTCATGCTTCCTGAACAGAATTTCAAATATCCTATTGCACCATCCATTTACATGACTAACAACTACCTAGCTTGGAAAGCCTAATTCTGGGACAGGATCAGACGCAAGCCACCACTAGCCCTTGTTTCCGCCATCTTCCATAACTTTAAGAAACAATTTACGGATGATTCTAACCGGCAACTGCTAAATATGGTCCATGAGGACACTGATGACACCCCTTGGCCGGTGGCATGCAGCTTTACTTACTATTCATTGCTAAACTTTTGCAACAAATGTTGGCGACATTTCCGCTTTATTCTAAGTCACATTTCCTTTGCTGGACCTAAACAGTATTCTGAAGAATCTGAAGCCCAAGATGCAGCTGTCGATGAGGAGCCTCACCAAAGGATGGAAAAAGAACAAGAAGAACTCCGACGAGCTGTAAGTTTTCCATTCTCCAAATGCCTCACCATTTTAAGCCTTAAAATAATATAAATATTTTGTTTTATTTTAGCAATCTCACAAGCGGACTCTAACCGGCTCGCCAACTGACAGTTTCATTAGACGTAAATAACACCGCCGTGAGGTCACCATTGAGGACAACTCGGAGGAACAAGTGGTACAGGATGAACCTCCTCGCCAAACAACAATTGAGCCTACACATTCCGTTGCAACAACAAATCTCTCGCCATCGCCAAAGACTCAATCTACAACGGTTGTCCCGTTCTCATCGATTGATGATGTCTCTGCCGAGCAACCACATAAGCTGGTCGATCCTAACCTTTAATCTTCTCATCAGGTAAGATAACTCTACTCCAACCATTAACATTCTAAGTGACATTTAGTTACACCATTACACTTCTAAATGTTTATTGCCTTTAGGATTTGCTCGTTGCTACTAAAGAGAGCGCCGCCCTCGACACTGAAGTTGTTACTGCCGAGAACATTCCTGATATTCCGGTGAACATTTCTAATCCGCCCATCTTTGAACCTGCTCCACACACCAGACTACCCTAATGCCAATATTTCTTGGATTTTGCTAACGAGTTTGAGGAGCAAGACGCCACAAATGAAGGCGGTGCCGCTTTCTTCCCTTATCATTCCCTTCATTACACTTTGGAGGAACAACAAGCCATGGCGGAAGGGCGCGTAGTACTTATCTCCCATCCAGAATCCTCAAGCGAGCCTAACACATCTTTGGAGCAAAGAGTACTTTATATTATGCGCTCGCCTAAATCACATATGCTTGGTGGGCCTAAGGTATGCTTACTATAACAATATCTTCTTCCTTTTACATACTTCATCGCCACCTATTCTGAATCAAATATTTTCTAACAGAAATCCTAGCCTCAGACTTCTTCTACTACTTCCGGTACTCAGCCTGCTTTACCAGAATATTCAACTTCAATCGCTATTGTTAAAGTATCTCCTAGCAACCAAGAAGTGTCTCCGTAGGCCTCGTCATCTTCATGCCCTGCCAGCCGAGTAACCGCTCTTTGAGACCAAGTCTTGAGCTTGGATGAACTTTCTGCCAAACTCGATGTTTTGAGTCCCATTCCGGCTGACGTCGCTCTTTCTCAAGCCACTCTCCATGAACTCTCTCAGGCTAAGCTGGATTCATTTGAGAACATCAACAGATCCCTGGATAAAGTCAGAGACTTGAGAGAAACATCCCCTGGTGAACTCCTCGATACCATCTCTGAATTTGAGCAAGATCTTTGCGAGCTCCACAAATTATATACTCACCAAGATGATTTGAAGCATAAAGTGGACAGCAAACGGGAGATGGTAGCCGAGATGGCCAACCAATTACAGCAAGATCGAGGTCGAGTTCAGGAATTCTTGAAGAGTGCTTTAAACAAAAGAGAAGCTCTAGCCATTAAGGAAGTTGAACTCGCACTTCTTTAGTCTGAAGTGGAACTCTTGCGGGTCGATGTTAGTTCTACTAATGCTAGCACTCAACAACTTCTGAACGAAAGCTCTTGTCGCGCGAACCGACTTGCCGAAGCCGAAGATGATGCTTCAGAGCTCCTGGACTTCTATAGCTTGGCTTGGACAGACTTGAAGTTCTTTAAAGTGAAATTGAAGAAAAAATCTCTTCTGTTATAGTTTCTGGGCCTCTAGTATTAAGCCCAACTTCTTGTATTTTATGAACCAAAACATAATCCAATTATCTTGGTCCATTTAGATTCTGAATTCATTACTGAGCCTTAGATATTGGCATGCTAAAAACAATCCAACAGTCACTGACCTGCTAAGGAAATTACCTACCCTCTTATTGTTGTTACTTGACTTTCCAGTCAAACTCCATTTTGAATGTTATTTAACTCAAATTGGCAACCTGGAACGTGCATGTCCCATATGTCAAATCTCCATACGTTTAACTGCCCAAAAAATCTCTAATTATGGCACCTTTATCTCAGAGTAGATTGACAGTCTTGTTGCTCAATCCCTCAGAGACACGCGTCCTTCATCAACGGCTGGGTTTTATCCCGAGAATCCTTATCGCTCTTTTTGGATGCAACGGTTCAATTTTTACTTCTCCTCTAAATTCCATTCTCATTCCTTGCACCTATGCATCCCTTCAACTTTCTCGTTCGATGGACTCCAACCCGCTGTATTTTTTTTGTTCTCGCCTGAAAAGAAACCTCTAGATATAAGCTTAGATAGTGATATCCATGTCCAAATCTGGGATAGATAGTGATATCTATGTCCAAATGACTCCTTTGCAAAGTCACCCTAAGTATCTACAGAGTAACAAAGTCTAAACACCGGGGATGACTTTGCACTGGCTTCCTTGCTAGCAACCGATCTAATTTTCTCTGCATAGAGACTGCATGTCTTATGAATGCAAATGTTATGGTGAGGAAAGTCAGTGAGTTCAATTTAGGGAAGCATATGATAGCTTGCTTCCAGCGCTCTATTTGGGTTGCTGAGCTAGCTTCCTTGACACTCCAACTCCTTTTTCTTTTGTCTCTTGAGGTCATCCTCTGCCTTGAAGCTTCTGGTCCACGCGACATCTTCGTTTGCCTATTCCATGTATGCATATTTGATACGTGTGCCCAGAGACTATTTATCAACTGTATAAGGAATTGGGGGAATATACATCATTTTTTTTGTTTATTTTGTCAGTTGTAGCCTATTTTCATATGGTATCAGAGCTTAAGGCCGCAAAACCTTTGTAATCTTGTGCTTTCATGTAATCTGTTTGAGTTTAACGAATAACTTGTCTCTGCAACCTGTTTGTGTATGAAAAGTATATTTATGAATTTGGCCACAGAAATTGGCGAATACAAATTAACAACTAAATATTGACAAAAGGTTCAGCCACAGGGATTGGCTATAAAAAGTTAGAAAATTTCACTAAGAAAGTTAGCCACAAGAATTGGCCTTATTGCTAGAGAAGTCTCTACGTTATGTCCATTCAGTCTATTCAGGCGAGGAGTTGCCTTGGAGCCTGTATGGACTGAATTACTCTGTTATTAGCGGGTCGTCGTACTCCCATACTGGTTGCAAATATGGCTTGAGTAAACGGATATTGATGAGGTTAGCATGGATTGTACCATCTCGATCACGCAGACGCACAACTCTCTTTCCTTGAATGCGATCTATGATGTATGGATCTTCCTATTTTTTCGACCATTTGCCTCTTCCTTGTATCTTCTCATCAATTGAAAGTATCACTCTCCATACTAAGTCTCCTTCTGCAAAACTTTTGCCCCTTTTGCACCTATCATAAGCATGCCATACTCGTCGTTTCTCAGCGCATAGGTTGTCATAAGCCTTCACATGTTTCTTTTCTAAATCCTCAAGCTTCTGCCACATTGCCTGCATATAATCATCGCCAATCAGATCGTGTTGCTCCATGATCCGCATGGACTGAACATTGATTTCTAATGGTAGAATGACATCGTGGCCGAACATTAATGCATAAGGAATCGTGTCGGTGGGGCTTCGTTTACTTGTTCGGTATGCCCATAATGTATTAAATAAATCTTTATGCCATAAACGGGCATTGCTGGCAATCATTCTCTTCAAGATATATATGATTATCTTATTGCTTGCCTCAGCTTGACCGTTGGATTGAGCATAATACGGGGTAGAATGAAGAAAATGTATTCCCAAAGGTCTCATCAGCTCATCTATCTCGCCAGACATGAAAGCTGCCACTCTGTCTTACATAAAATATTCTGGAATGCCAAATCTAAAGATGATGTCTTCAAACAAAAACTGGAGAAGGGCTTTCGCGGAGGCCACTTTTAAAGGCCTAGCATCCACCCATTTGGTGAAAAAGTTGGTCGCAGCGATGATGGACTTGTGTCTTTCCGATGAATGAGGATGAATCATCCTGATTAAATGTAAAGCCCATCCTCGTGATGGCCAAGGTCTAATGATTGGTTTTAAAGGGATAT
The DNA here is from genome assembly GCA_946800695.1 of Geum urbanum. Lineage (NCBI taxonomy): Eukaryota > Viridiplantae > Streptophyta > Magnoliopsida > Rosales > Rosaceae > Geum > Geum urbanum. Next base: position 40,129,672 of record OX327013.1, on the reverse strand, counting down.
TGGGCATATGGCTGATTGGACCATGTGCTTGACACTCTTCATAGCCTTTAACGAACATATTACATGCTTTGAACATTCATGGCCAATAGTAACCATGACGCCGTAATAACCATCTCATCTTTGGACCAGCTTGGTGTGCTCCTACTGCCCATAAGTGAACTTCTCTCATTATCCACTTAGCGTCACATCCATATATGCATCGTAATAACAAACCATATTCTCCCTACCGGTACAGTGCATCATCTTTGAGCACATAGTTGAGGGCTAGAAACCGGATCCTCTTACCTATCAGGTCGTTAGGATTCTGGAGATACGAGATGATGGGCTGTCTCTAGTCTATGTTTATATCATCAAGTGTTACGACGTACCATTTATTGTTTGCTTCCTGGCAGGCAAAGAAAGAAGGAAGTGAGCGTCATTCAACTTTTAGGACAGCTCACGTACTCCATCCTGAAGGCTTACTCCCGTTGCTAACTATGCTAACTCCTTTGCTGCATAATTTTCCTCGTGAGGAATATGACTAAATTCTACTTCAGTAAACAACTTGAGTAAATCACTGGCTCGCTTGGCGTAAGGCTCTAACACTGGCCCGACCTTATACTTTTTCTCGAGTTTCTTAATCACCAAAAGGGAATCCCCATATACGTGCACGTCTATAATTTCCATATCCTGCAAGATCTCCAATCCTATGATAAATGCCTCTTACTCCGCTTGGTTATTCGTGCACTAGAATTCTAACCTGAAAGAGTACGAAAAAGTTTGGCGACGTGGGGTAGTTAGGGCGACTCTTGCTCAAGCCATGGGGCTAGTACTTGAGCCATCGAAGTATAAACACCACGAGGCAAATCAATACGAGCCAAGTCCAGTTCTGGACCTTCGCGAGCATCAATCATCAGTTGATGGGCAAGAAAATCAGCTATTGCCTGACCCTTTACTGCCTTTTGTGGTACATATTATAGTGAAAATTCAGAAAGTTCCAAGATCCAGTTCCCAATTCGGCCCCTTAGTATAGGCCTTTATAACATATACTTCACCAGACCAGCCTGTGCAATTACGCAAGTGGTGAAGGATAGCATATAGTGCCTCAACTTGCATCCTGAGAAATACAAGGCTAAGCACAATCTTTCCATTGGAGAGTATCGCATTTCACAATCTGTCAAAGTATGGCTAAGATAGAAAATAGCACGCTCAACCCATATGGTATCGTCTTTAGCCAGTAGACTCCCAATAGAATGGTCTGTAGCTGATATATACAGCTTAAGAGGCACCTCTGGCCGTGGTGGTACCAAAACCGGTGGGTTCGCTAGATATACTTTGATGGTATCAAAAGCCTCTTGATGCACAAGATCCCATACAAAGTCTTTTTGATTTTGTAGCTTGAGTAAATATGAGAATGGATGTGTTTTCCGGGCGGCATTTGCAATAAATCGCCTAAGGAAGTTTATTTTTTGCCAATAGTCGTTGTAACTCTTTCTTATTCTTTAGCAGGACTACATTCAGGACTGCTTCCTTCTTATCATCTAAGACCTTAATTCCCCGTTGATGGACCAAGAAACCCAAAAAATCTCTTACTTGTACTCCAAAAACGCACTTGGCTTGGTTTATCTTCAATCGATGCTGTCTCATTCGAACGAACACCTGCCTCAGGTCTTCGGTATGGTCTATCTTGCACTTTGTCTTGACTACCACTTTATCGATATAAACTTGGACGTCTCTATGAGGTCGTGAAATATTAAATTCATAGCTCGCTGATAGGTGACCCCTGCGTTCTTGAGTCCAAATGGCATATTCACGTACTTGAATACCCCTGCAAAAACTGGACATCAGAATGTTGTCTTATGCCTATCTGTTTCTGCTACTGAAATTTGATGATATCCAACTGTCACGTCCATGAATGATAAAATCTCATGGCATACGACTGAGTCCACAAACAAATCTGCTACTGGCATCGGGTATGCATCCTTCGGAGTTGCATTGTTAAGGTCTCGGTAATCAACATAGACTCGCATCTTCCCATTCTTCTTCTTTACTGGGACCACGTTTGAAAGCCACTCGTTGTATTTGGCTACTCTAATGATACCTGATTTAAGCATTTTTTTCAATCTCTTCCTTGACTAGAATTGCTATTTCTGTGTTCATACGACACATCTCTTGCTTCATAAGTTTCTTGCCTTCTAGGATAGGTAAGTTATGTCACACTAGGTTTAGCGACAGTCTTGGCATGTCTTTGTACTTCTCTGCAAAATAATCTACGTATTCCTTCAACAATTCAATGAGTCTTTGTCATTCTTCAGGTTCCAAGAAGGTACTTATAGCCACAATCATTGGCTCTTCCGAAGTCCCAAGATTAATCTTTTCGATTGGATCTTTAACTTTATGAGGTGTATTGTCTAAAACTGCTGGAGCTAATTTGATTTCCTCCTCTTCATTTGATTCGTGCAGTACGTCATCATCTACATATTCCAATGCTGCAATTATCGGAAAACTCTCGTAGTCTTGACCCTCTATTATAAAATTGTAGAATTGTTTATACAGGGAGTAGCAAGCCTCGAACTCTATGCTTGATAGACACCTTATCATTGGAATGATCGGAGTGGTAGCTCAATGGTATATAGTTGACGACTGTCCTCGCCTACCTGGATGACACCCCATTGAGCTAATTCAGATGTCGTTACACCAACGGCCCTTGTTATTTACGCCACATACTTCTAGCGGCCGAAGGTCACTGTTGTAATAGTTGGCGTCCAAAGTATTGAAAGATACGAAGTAAAGACGAGGATCGATGTCAATTACTTCTGCCTCGCCTGACTCCATATTCCAAAGAACCATTTGTTGATGAAAATAAGAGGCTACACAATAGCTTATGTGGATCCAATCTCGTCCTAGGATTGCTCTATATGGTGTTGTACATTCTGCCACAAAGAATGTGTATGCACTTGCGGCTGGTCCCACTTGCACATGAAGGAATACGATTCCCAAAGTCTTGGAAATATTGCCTTGGATGTTTCGGACATTAAAATCTATTTCTTGGATAGCGGACTTGGGAATACCTAGTAGTGTCATTGCTTTGACGGTTATAATGTTGACAGCTACCCCTGAATCCACCAAAAGCTTATTGATTTGGATACCTTGGACCTTCCATGCGACGTATAATGTCTGTATGTGCATGGCCATATTCAGGGTAGGTTTCACGAACATCATATATGCCTTCATTAAAGACAAGCCATGCTCTGATTGCTTAGCGAGCAACTGCAGATCTGATGAAATAGTGTCTTCTTCTATGGTCGCCAACGTGTTCACACTCTTTACCGAGCTAACATTGAATTCTGTCACTTTTATTGAAGGTCCTGCAAACTTGGAGGGTAAGACAAACACCATATTCATATTAATATCTATCTCATCCTTGTATTCTTGCATTTCTTCCTCCTCGTCTTCACCATAGTCTACTAGTTTCTCATCGTTGCCCTCGACACCTTCTTCAGTCTTCTCAGCATCCATATCTGCATCGTCAATAATATCTAAGGTGGCAACATGCTGTGCTTAATCCTCAGGTATAGGTTCTAATGTAGTTGGTTGAAACAAACCCGAACACTCCTTTCTCGAGGTAGGAAATGACTTGTCCAAGCTAGCCTTTTTCTTTTTCTCTTCATCAATCAAAGGCATTGGCCTCCAACGAAGACTCTATGCTTCATTTATTGTGACATGCTCCTCGTGTAACTTCTTTAGTTCACAGAGGGCTCTTGGCTAATTGTGTATCTTCTTCGGCAAAGTGGAGATGTTGCCTAGACGTTTTGTCGCGGGGTTCCTTGGGTATAGGTTTCGGTTTCTTCTGTCTGGCCTATAACTCTGGATTACGATCGAAGATGCTTGGCCTAGCTGCTCAGACTTTGGGCTCGCGAGACTTTTTTTCAAAAACAACCAGGGGATTAGCGGCCAAGGCATTTAGGCGCCTCTGCAACTGTTCTGGGGTGTATACCAACTGCTTTTCCTGCACCAAACCCATCTCTAATGCCTCCAACGCTCGCTTAGCTTCTGCAAAGAGCCGTTGTAAGTTGCGTCTCCTGCTCGGAGTCACTTCCACCGTTTTATCTTTTTCTTTCACGTACCATACGTTTTCCTTAGTAATATTTCTTGAAGCGGGTGAAATATATGATTTGGTGAGTGTATCGATTGCAGCTGCTTCAGATTTCTCTGATTTGCCAGTCTTCTCTACAGCTCTCATTCGCTTGAAAGTTTGGGAATTCCTTTGACTTAGCTCCTTTGGGCTACTTAGCGGATAGTGTTCAGGTGTTGAGATTAATTCTTGACATACTTGAACTACTTCCTTTAATTCCTGATATGTAATCTTCAGCCCACAATAGAACTTGCACAGTGAACACAAAGCCATTGGTGATTCTTCCTTCGGGTCGACATTCTCCTTTCCTTTTGATGTATTTTCTTATTGTCTCCTTGAGGTACCCTCACTACTGGTCCGAAGATCGAGAGTTGGTTTCCTTTTGTTTGGGTTGTCCCTTGGAAGCTCTATTATTCCAACCATCAACGCCTCTTCGATTGCAGAATTTGGCGAGGGTGCTGCAATCTGCACTTCTCCCTCGTCTATCAACTGTTGAATTCTATACATTAAGTTAATACAATCATTAGTGGAGTGACACCCTAATTTATTATGGTATAACAAAGGCCCGAAGGCTCTCAATTTGATCTCCTTGTGTTTAGCGAATTTCCCTAGTTGTAGGGTGAAGCATGCCAAATGTGTTGTTGCGTTGGCATCATCATCCCCTATAAAGGTCTGGAAGTTGATTTGTTTGTAATATCTTGGCCACTTCCAGGCCTTGGTGTCGCCTTTTTGTCAGGCGAAAAAGGAGTTTCATACGGCTTATGTACTTTGGCGATGTGAATATCACATTCATCCATAAAACTTTCTAAGCACTCTTCCCATGCAGCTGGGAAAGCCTCTGCTTACTGTGTTCTCCTAGTAAGATCGGAGACAGACTTAGTAAGGGCTAAGATGTCTCTCTCCATTCTCTGAAATTGTGTGGCCACCACTTTGGCCTACTTCGTGGGGTTTGTATCTAGGGTATGCATGATCTCCGTATGCATCCTTTCTTGGCCTACTTCGTGAGGTTTGTATCTAAGGTTGCTATTTGAACCTTCAGCAGCTCCTGATCCTCCATGCCTTTGTTATACTCCAGCCTTAGAGCCTTGATTTCGGCTATCGCCGTGTCTGTCTTCTCGCTGCTGGAAGCAAGCAGATCTGCTTGCTTTTAAACCTTCACTTGATGGATTCAAAGTAACCTCTAAGCTGTACATCCCGCCTGGCAGCATATGCTCGATACTCTTCATAACTTAGGTGATTAATTTCACCTTCACTCAAGAAGTTGATGTCCATACTAGAATGATGTTCTGTTCCGAAGATGATGTCAACCGCCTTCTCGGATAGTGAACGACACCTAGAAGAAGTGTGTTCTCGGTACTTCGGTCATGGGTGTTTGCGACACTGAGGGTATTCCTTTTTTTATAGGTATCTCCAATTGTTGCTTAGAGACACAAAAAACTTGTCCCACTGGGAGTGCCAAAATGTTTAACACCAAAATCTCCCTAGCGGATTCGAGAGATATTGCAAACTGTCTATTTTTCTTGATTGTGCTTCATGCGCTGGCGTGCCACTGTCTCGCGACGGAATTTTGAATTGTAAGCTAGCAGCTACTGACTTCTTGATAAGCGATTTAGACTAGGAGATCACCAACCTCGCCTGAATGGATCCTTCTTGCCTAGTGACTTAGGATTTGCGGTTTTCATGTCTCTAGTTGAGCCACAAAAATTGATACTCTACACTTCTCCTTGTGTAAAGCAGAGCAATCTCCTTGACGTGGTGTTGAGAACACAATGGTGTTGCGTCTTTGAATCTCAAAATTCTCACTCTTCCTGGTGACAAGCCTCTTGATCATCGGTTGCAGGTTTTTGCGTCCATGAATCGCAAGAATCTCCCGCTCTTCGGGTGACAACTCTCTTGATCGTTGGTTGCAAGGATTTTCTCGTGATGAGAATGATAGTTTGCTGAGAGAAAATTATGTATTTGATCGAGGATCATTTTCCAATCGTTTTTCAACTTTTTATATAGAAGATCGAATCCGCGTTCCACTTCACTTGGAACTCTTCTGGTATCGGTAATTAGACTCATGACACAACTCTAAGTAATCAACAAAGCTCATCCGACTCTTATCTTTGAGCCTTCCAATAAATTTTTACTTGTTATATGAAAGGTTAGATAAAAGCAAGCCACGTGTATCGGCCTTTAACATTATTTTCTTTAAGCCCATTACGACTTGGACTTGCACACTTTACTCGGGCTGCTCGCCTAATCCAGCCTTCAAACCCCAATAAGAAATATTTTATCTCGGGTCCAAAGAGAATGTACAATACAATGACACACATACTATGAGTTGAGATTTCTAGATATTTTGTTGATGAAGTTGCATAAATTAATATACTATGACACAAGCATAAAATACACACGCTATGTTGACTTGAACATGCAATGAACACTACAAATACAATATAATTAATGAACATAACTAATTAAGAGTACGTTTTATTTCTGTGATCATAAACATTACATAACCTAAACTCATCGATCTTTTGTGCAAAGACTATTACAAGCCACATCACATTTGGATTATAATCATTTTATGGAAGCCGGAAGATAGCCCGTTCTCGTATCCATGTTCAAGGTTATTAGAAGTTTAGAACCCCATGCACACAAGACTAAGAAGCCCAGATGATTTGTATCATATGTAACATCTCAGAAGCCCAGATGATTTGTATCATATGTAACATCTCAGAAGCCCATACAATTCTAAGCCAATTAATTACATTAGATTGATGGCAAATAACTAAATATGGGAGTTGAGCCCAGTCCCCAATTTGGCATGCATGCAGTGTTTTTGAAACTCAATCACTCCAATTAGTGATCGCATCGGACAGTTAACGTCCAACACATACTTTTCTATGTCATATTGACCTTAAGAACAAAGTCCATCGAGGTCCATGCTAAGACTAACAAAACAGTTTTGTACCATGTCGAGCCGCACTGTGCTGCAACACAGCAACATGCATTCACATCAAGTCATCAACATCTAGCCGCGGTGTTGATCGATCTTGAACTTCTTCAGTAACTAGTTACAAAATGCCATAGCAAATTAATGATCGGTGATGATCGATCAATTCCAATGAGGCAAGTTCAAATTTGCAGGAATTGGAATTTGATGTCGAAGCTCATGCGGCCGGCCAAGGATATATATACAAGGTCTAAGCGGGTTAACCCGCACACCGTAGAGGACGCCTGATTCTGCTCATTTGAGGTTCTTATTGCTTTTGTTTCACTTGGTATGCATGTATTGCTTATTTTCTACATAAGTGCTAGAGAGGAGAACAAAAAGTTCCACATCTTATTTAGTGTCAATACGTACTCCTCGATCTCTAAGTCACACGTATTGAATTCCTTCATCAAATCACAACATTTTTTTTATTATGTGTGAGTATATATGGACCTTCTGTCCTAAAAGCGGAAGTTTTATATGATCAAGTGACTAAACTGAGTCCGGCCAAGAATTGGCACAAATCAAATGAATGCAACTAACATCAAATGGACCAATGGTTAACTCGGTTTATTGGTGCTATTCGTATTCCAATCCGAGTAAGGTCTCTTTCCACTTATGTCTGCCACATGGTTTAGAATTTAGACTCGGGTCTGAACTAAACTATATCACTAGTTCACTACCTCAACGATTAATTTGGTCCCATTTTTCAAGCAAGGATGGGTACAACTTTAGAAATGAATCCCATTTTTTATTATGGTTGATCTGTTACATAACTTACATTACAACCTAGAAATCGACAAAGTACCTTCAAATCTTTTTAGCATATATTCGATCTACGCATTGTAAGGTGAAAACTTCTTTCGAACTAATGCGCCAAGAATTTTAAAAACTCACCACATGTGCACATACACTTGAGCAGAGAAACGTAAATGAATCATGTGTCCTAAGAAAGGAAAGAGGCTGAAGGCGCTGTAAGTCTGTAAGGCTGAAGGCACTGTAAGGATGTGATATAAGATTCCTAATGTGGCATCTGATGTGTATGTGAAATAAGAGGCAATGCGATGCATGCTCTCCACATTATAGAGAGAGTGCACAAAACAAACTGCAGAAAGAGAGCTACCAGCTGCTAGATATATATATGGACCTCCTCTTCGATCCCATCAGTCCCATGTGAGAGAGTTCGGACTCATACAGATTATTTCAAACGCACGAAAGTATGAAAGGGAGCTCTCTTGTGCAGTGAAAGCATGTGTTTGCTTTTGAACGTGGTTTCCCCCATTCTGGTACCCATAATAATACCCAAGAAAGAGATTGTGATAGCAAACCAACTTCGTCAAACATTCGTACCAGTTACAAAAGCCATTATTCATCAGACGGCGATGCTGCCAATAGCTATAAATCTCCATCAAAAGTTCAAAACAAAAGCAAAGGTCCATTCCAGAACCTCTTGCATGTGCTTTCTTATTTCTAGTCCTCAACCCTAATCATCAACTCCTCCCATATGTACAAGTTCAAATTCAAACTTTTTCTCCCATGGACTAGTCTCCTCCCAGACTTTTTTAATCTGCTACGTTTTACTTTCTTGGTACTAGTTTTAGCTTTTGGCATGTAACTTCTTCTAGCTTCGTCTTCGCTTTGGTGGGAGTGCATCTCTGTGCATGCAGTGCAGTTTTACCAAATTCATCATCTGTGATGGTCAAGAACCTTGGGAGACTTGCTTGTCTTTTCTATAAAATTTGAGTATTGGATTCTGTTTTCTGCTGCTTTTGCCTTTTGGGTTTGTGTTACTTATTAGTTATTTATTAGAGACAAAATTACATGCAAAGAAAGAGATGGCTTACCTCCAACATCAAAAAAGAGATGGCTTTCCTTATGAATTTGAAACAGAGAAAGAGATCGAGAATGAGACACAAAGAGCTAGCTCTATAATATTATAGAGTAGATTGGATAATTTAGTATAATCAACACTTCTGCACTTGTATTCTGCTAGGTCATCAAGATTCTCTAACAGAATCCCCAATATTTGCCCTAAGAATAACAGGCCGAGGTTGTACTCAGAACCTTAGAAAAAGTAGAAAATATTAGGTAAAGTAGAGAGAAAATTGGAAGGAAGCAGAGAAAAATCTAAATGGAGTGTGCTTTTAGGTTTTCCTCTTGTCCAAGTTTTCACTTCCCTCCACCAAACCTTTTTCCTTCCTAAATATATATTTGCTCCAGCAATAGTTATAATAATCAATCACTTTAGGTTATGTCCCTCCAATTGGTCACGACCTTTAGCAACGAGAGCCCCTTCGGCAGTTGAGTGCCCCAGACGATGTGGTAATTGAACCCACTAGTGAAGATGGCCTTGCCCCCAAGCTTGAAGCTTTTGCATAGCTCGATGAAGCTCCGGCACCAGAAGCCGTGAAAAAAGCACCGTTTATTAACATGTCACCTTCTGATCTCCAGTTCCAATTCTTCCACTCACTTTCCGGCGCATCCTCATGTTTAGTCACCTGAACGAGACATGCTACATTGTTAAAACTAATACGACCTCAACTTTATGTCACACTGGTAGCTAATTCTCGCGTGAACCGGTTCACCCTAAATTCCAAATTACAAAACAGAAGATAAGTAGTGGATGAGGTTTTTACCTCTTTGCTGAACCTTATGTCCGGTGCAGCAAACCTATTCCCTTGGCTGTTGATAGTTGGGTTTGCACTGCCTCCAATAGCGTACATCTCCCAATGGGTGTAGTCATTGTTCACCACATGGAAATATCCATGCCTACATCTGAAAACGTGACCAAGAAAACAAGACATGAGAAACATGGACCACCTATCGAATATATGGGTTTATTAAGCAGATTTACCTACTTTATTCTTCGGAAAATACACAATCAACTAAAAATTTTACTATACTCGTTAGAAAATGACGTACGAAATTCGTTGAAATCTGTAACTAACTTATTAATGGAGTACGTATATATGTATATAGCAACAAAATGAGATTCCGAAAACGTGAATCGTTAGATTGTGTGTTTAAGACACACGTAACTAATCTAACCATTCACATCTTTTCGAACAGTAACGTTTCAACCAACTTTTAGTAAGTTTTACCTTGGCATCCTTTGAACGAGACCTTCTCCAAAGTGATTGAAGGCAATAGTGACTTGCATGTTCTTGTCTTGAGTATAAGAATCACTGTGTCCCAGCAACATGACCTTATCGTGGTGCGTCATGTAATTGTTCGAAATCGTTATAGCATTGGACCCATGGATAGCGTCAATGAGCCCGTCGGCGCAGTTGGAGAGCGAGTTGTGGTCGACCCAAATATGGTTCCCTCCGAAGATGGAGACGCCATCGCCGTCCGATATGGTCCTCCAACCGAAGTGATTTGGAGAGTCCCGCACCATAGCGTTCCCTCCCTGCTTGCAGTCGTGTATGTTGAGGCCGTGTATGATAATGTTGTTCACGTACTGGATTGTTATGCATGGACCTCCGGCGATGTGAACGCTCGCTCCTCGACCGTCGATGGTCTTGAACGAGTTCATGATCAGCTCCTCCTTGAGCTTTATCGACATGTCGCGCTCGAAGATGATCCAGAGAGGCTCGTCTTGGATGACGGCGTGTCGTAGAGTCCCCGGCCTAGGGTTCACGGGGTCGTCGTCACCCGAGTCGGTCACCACGTAGATTCTCCCGTCCCTGCCGCCTATGGCGTTCTTGCCGAACCCGATCGCGCAGTCCGCGAGACGCTGGCGGTTCTTCGACCAGTTGGGGTCGCACCGCCAGCAGTCGTCTATCGGGTTTCCGGTCCCACACGACAAGTAGCCCAACTTCCTCCTGGTCACCGTGGCATTCTTGATGCTACTGTAACAAGAAAAGAAACGTAACAAACATTTTTAGACACAGCTACATAGCGCTAAGAAACCGAACCAAAGTACCAAGAACCGTGCGAGCGGAAAATGAGTTAGTGTTGGAGTAATGAGACAGCATAATGAGATATGGGAGCCATTGCTATTGTGCCAAGGGGGATTTCTCTTACCTCTGTACTTGTTGTACTACGAGCTCAGGGTCCTCAACTGGTGCTGAGGAAACAATGAGGGCTACGGTGAGGAGAGAGAAGAGGAAGACGAGGAGAGAGAGTGAGGGGCCGGAAGGCATTGCCATTTTGGTTTTGGTTTTGGTTTGTGGAGTGAAGAAGCTTGGAGGAGAGTGTGTGAGGAGATTTGAGAGGAGGAAGGGGGAGTATATAAAGAGAATTAAAAACGGGAGAGAAGGCTAATTAGCATGATTAAACTAAACATGTAGGGCCCGGACCGGTACGTGATTTCAGGGTTTTTTACAGAGGGGAGTTTGGATTGGGTAGTTTTGGCCGTTAAGCATGCCATGAATGATGGTAGTAGACCACCTTCACCTTGGTCATCCTTTTCGGTTTTCTACGTATTCGAGGGCCATTGCTCTATATAGGCACCGTTAACATACGTAAGTACTGCGATTCCTTGGGGAGGTAGATTTTTTCTGCCTCCTTTGCCATTCTTCGTGGTGACGTTTAAGTGATTCATTTTTTAAAAAAAAAAGAGTACTGCATTTCCATGGAAATGATACACTACTCTCGTTCTTTCTCACTTCTTTGTATATATATGGACATATCATATATAGAATTTCCATCCGTAAATTAGAAAGTTAAGAACGGGCGATTTTTCCTTTTTTACTTGTAACGAATCTATTACTTACAAAGACAAAGAAGGTAATGGATCCATTCGAACAACTATACTTCCATTTTCATTTATCTCGTTGTGGATAAATTCATGGCTAACTGCATAGCGCCACGATGTAATACAAATCATAAAGCTATTTTATGGAGAAGTCATAGACATTGACCACACCCTCCCACCAGATATGTATTCCGCTCGAGAATTTTGTGTTGAAAACACCTGCCACATAGTTGTTGTTTGTTCTAGCTAGCTACTTCATAATTTCTTGACTGCGAGAGTGTCTGCAATCTTGTTCATTTTTCGTTAGCATCAACTGAAGCCGGTGGAGTAGGTTTGCTCCTTTAAGATGATGAGAACTATTTAAGGTAGACCTAAAATATGCACTTTATTTTTTTTGTTGTTGAAGTTATTCATGCCTAGCCGGTTTTCACGTTGCTGCTGCTGGCTAATGACTGTGACACATTTTACACATACGAAGACACAAAAATGTGGTGGAACCGTGGAAGAAAGTATGGAGTCTAAGCATTGCTAACCATTCGATTGAGATATATTCTTGCAAATTAGGAGATTTCATGGCCCCTATAATTGACTTATATGCAATTAGCAACTGAACAATTTGTAGTATGTGTGTGATACGTTACGGTCCAATCCCAAAACGACGAGTGCCATGTGAGTTTAGCGGACAAGACGATGAACATAGAAAGTAGATGGTTATGTTTATGTTCATATTAAAGAATTAAGTACAAACAAGGACTCATTAGTACCCTAGCCATGCGTGACACAATTTAAGAAAACTAATGATGAGTATTATATAGCTATAAAACATATCACATGGTTTGAGATTTAGTTGCTCTTGCATGTGTAGTTGTGTGGGTTATATAAGTTTTCAGTTGATATACATAATTGATATATTAAAAGTATTTATCTGAAGTGTCAAAAATTAATAAAATATATATATATCCGTTATTATATCATTAATTCTACCGAGTTCAGTTATCTTTCAATGAAACTATGCGATGCCTCGGAAAAAAATATATTGAATAGCTAAAATTCCTTTCTTTGCAATTTTTTTTGTTCAGCTCAAGGATGAGATTAACAAGATAAGGCCCTTAATTTTATCCGTGACATAACTGGTGATGTGCTCTGCGCACTTCAAGGGCAAGCAATTGCCAGAAATTCTAGAGAACCATATGAATTCCGTTACTTCTCCAATTAATATTCGAGCCGAAAATACCGTGACAGAAGCACATGGCATTTGCCCACAAAATCAAACCCAACAAAGCCCAGTAGGCCCAACCTAGGCCCACCTCCGTTTTTAATCCTCCTCTTAGCAAACCTCGCTTAAATTACGCTAAACGCCAATGCTGACATGGCACAACAGCTTAGATGCCACTTTTCGGCACCAGACCACGTGACGGCAAAAGCGCCGCTGTGTCCGATCAATTTGCTGACTTGGAACAGTGGACACACACTGAAAGCTACTACAGTCTACTCATATACTCACTGATCGATTTAATTCCACATTATCGATACGGTCGTCGTCGACATTGCGAATCTCGATCGTCGATGATGAGAGGGGTAATCGGAGCAGTCGATCGGAGAATGGTGGGGGTTTTGGCTAGGGTGAAAGAAAGAAAAGGATTTTGAGGACAAAAGCAATAACGTGAGGGTCCTTGTTGAGCAGTTGGGTTATAGCCATGTTAGCTGGTTTTTAAATTTGATAGTGGCTCACCTGCACATGCTGCCATTTCTAATTTCACCATCAAGCAAGATTTAGTTCCCAACTCTTCTTTGAGTGGATTTGCCAATTAGCTTCTTAAATCTATGGATGTTTTTATTTTTATTTTTTATAACCATCTACATTCCTTTGTTGATGTAACTGTTACTCCGTCAGCTTAGTATCTTTCTATCAACAATGATAAATGAGTTTCTGATAAGATAAAACTTCTTTGTTTATTGTTCGAACACGAATATGATCATACATTCATATTCTATCTATTATACTCGAATATCTTTGCATGATAAGTCCATTGATAAGTAAATTTTGAGTTTATTATCTATTCGGGTCAAAATTTCCGGTATATATATATATATACGATTTAGTCAAGTATGGTACATGAACTATTTCGATCGGATTTGTGCCAACCGACATTTTACTTGCAAGGAAAAAGACTTACATTTCATTTGACAAATGCCAAGGGCACAGGAGCTCGAGATTAATAATTCAACAGCCAGCTACTGGGAAGAAGAAAGCAAAACCACATTTATATATCGCCAGAAAATAGAAATACAGAGGAGAATCCGTACTTGATTCTGTTAAGTGGACCTTGATGGTCACCTATCACAGTATCACCACATATTTAGTGCTGTTAATCCAAGTTCTGAAGACTTTAACCCAAGAGGGAAAACCCTACCATGTACATGTAGGTATGGTTAGGCATGGATGTAAGTTTTTGATAGAGCTTGACACCCTGCAAAACAGATAACGATATGAAAAGCTGCACCCTGCAGACGTAGTAGTACTACTCGAGTGATCATAAACCAAACCCAGAGTGGGAGACAATGATTAATGTGAGGAATTGACGAATTTGCATATCTGGAAGCACCCACATGGAAACCTAAATCAGTAAGAGACTACCATTGTCATGTAAATGAGAAGTTATCTATCACTAAATTCTGTTACACAAAACCATCGCCACGTAATCGGCAGGCAATTTTCACTTAACTCCATAACAAAATTAGTTACAACAAGCAATGGTTCTGTAATCAGAAGTTATCTTCATTAGCTAGCTTAATTATGTTAAAGTTAAAGAATTTAGTGATCAATCATGACAGAATATCACATAATCATGCAAGACATTCATGTAGCAAAGAATAAGTACTTTTTGCTTTCCCACATCTGCACATAATGTTGTGATGGCGTAATGGGTTTCAATCTTTCTTGCCTGCAAATGGCATGGGTTCAAAACCCAGAAATGTGGAAATGTGCAAATGGAAATGGGTTCAAAACCCCTGGTTACATCTCACTTTAATCAATAGTGTTGAGCATGACGCCAGGTAAAATGTCAAGGTTCCACCCTGTTCACCATGATTACATACACTGCTATTCTCTGCCTCTGTTTCTCTTTTGGGTTTTGCTTCTTCTAGATCTTCTACTCTTTGTCCATTTCCCTTTTTCCCTTTCCCACAATGACTAGCTACGTTCGATCAGCGGTTAAGCACTGGCACTTTTGAAAATTACAGCAAAAGTTGCAGCATTGAACAGAAGACCACCTGCTGATTACAAATTGGTTCAAAAATGGAGCTTGTTGCAAGCGAAGATCACACTAGCAATAAATCCATGAGTTCCACTGTTACAACTTAGAGTGCTATAGGATTTTGGCACCCAATAGGTACACAAGAAACAGATACATGACTGAAAAACCAGTTACCAGGGCAATGACTAGGTAGTAGATCGACCGTCCGTCTCCTATTATGTGGCACCAATATTAACTTGATCTTTTGCAGACATTATATGTTGAAATTTAGAGGCTGAAAGTAAAAGCAAAAACTGAAAGAGGAGAGGAAGAACAAGTTTGGGACTGATTTTCTCGTTGTATTGAATAATGTTCAGAATGTTACAAACTAACAAGGAAACAGAATATATAGCGTAAAACTACGACGGTAAAGAAGTAGAAAACTTCCTCAATACACTTTAGAGAAGCTGTCATACTTTTATTACATAAACCAATCAAGTGCAACTAGCACTGCACCACCGTGTTTTTGCACATAACTAAAACAACAAAATCAATACAGTACAACCACATCTTTAGAATCCTAGAGTCAACAGAATAGTAACTCTGTACATCTTTAGGGTGCTGGCACTAGCGTGTAGTAGGAGTGCAACCATGATACACCAACATATTGGACATAAACCAATAACTAAATTGTATGCTGTTCTAGTTCACACTCCCATTCAATATCTCCAATATTATAGCTTGTGCAATACATTTCTTACTCAAGCAGATGCCTCAAAATGTTTTGTTAACATGTTGCAATGGCGTAAACAGGTCTCATCAATCTCTTTAATTTCCTCCCCTATTTCAGCTAACAAAATTATTAACATTACAAAAAAAAAAACTCTAGTTATACATGTAGAAGTATTTGGCTTTAATTGGCTGGTCATGATCCTTTGGAGTTACCCGAAGCTATACTATTCCTCCCTTACCTTTAAATAGTCATCGTGAGAAAATCACTTTTGGATGACACTATTCACAGATTATGTGTCAACAGTGATTGTTGGGTAGATTGCATATATTAGCATTTGCAAAGAGTATGTGAGAGAAAGAAATTAGTTTAATGTGTTTAGGCTTGCAATAGGCAACTTTCGCATGCTATATCAGACCAACTGTGGTTTGTTGTGCCGGCTCACCTGACTCGTTAACAAGATGGAGTTCGTTTTCATCTATAGAGGGTCAAGAAGTACCGTTGTGTATAATTTTGACAGTAATCACATGATAATTCTGAGACACGAAGCCATGAAAAGTGATCGAAGATGGAAATCACCAATAACATTCGGCAGTTTCATGTTTCAAAATCGAGGATTATAAGAATTGCATTAACTTCTGCAAATTTAATAAGGAAAAAACCCACATGTTTCTGCTCTGCTTAAAAAAGTCTCCACCATTAAAAATGATCAATGAGGTATTCAAATTTTTAAAAATTATTATCGAGATATTTCGATGCATTTTTCGTTAATTTTACTTGATATTTTTTTGGTAAATAAAGATAAAAAAAACTTTAATGCCCATTATTTACATTTTTTCTTTTTGTATTTCCTTCTTTTCCCCCTCTTCTCTCTTTTTCTTCTTGGCAGAATCCCAAAAACCCCGACCTTTTATGCCGGAGACTACGAGGCACCAAGAGCTCAAGGAGGCGAGGTAGGCCACAGAGGGCTAGAGGGAAAGGTTGTGCTCGGCGCGATATTGATCTGTAGTGCAGCAGTGAGAGTGCTGCGAACCCGGCTACTTGAGGAACACTCTGCAAGCTGGTTCGAGCTGCATGTCGTTTGGGTCAACAGTGTTTAACGGTTTTGATCGTTGCCGTACCGCTTGGGTACACGTGTAGGGGAGAGAACAGTATTAAGCACCCTTTCTGTTAGCATTTCCTGTATATATATGTCCTTATGGACATCAGTAGCGTTTTTGTGAATGAAATCAGCATCTTTTCAATTTCTTTTCATTACATTTTAGCTTTCCAATCTTGTCTTTTAGCTTGCAAGACCCTAGTTCGTAGCAATTGGTATCAGAGCCAAATTCTGGACCGCAACCATGAATGAGCCGCCGCCACCTTCCCCGACCCGTTCTCGACCATTATCACCCATTCACGAGCAAAACCCCTTACAGTTTGACCTACAGCTACACAAGGAGGATACTCGTGAACGTTTTAGAGAGGTGCAAAACTCTCTTGCTACGGTGCTTGAAGAGCTGCGACAGATCCGCCTCCAGAACATGATAGTTCCAGACAGCGTCTCCACTCAAGGAGCCAGATCTACCAGAGGCACTCCTACACAGCTAACACCTCCAGGGTTCGGTAATATACTTCCTGGTCACTCTCTTGGTTTATCTGCCTTACCCCTTTACTCTGCTTACATGTCTGGTACCATGAATGCTGAGAGTAGCAACATGGGAGCTAATGTGATGCAAGACCCTCCTAGCTCTAGACTGTCCCATAGCGATGTGATATTGGGGTATAACCCAGAATTTGAAAACATAGCTACTACAAGCCACAGGTCGAACCAATTCATGGATAACAACATGTTCTTTTCTCCCTTGAGATCACAGGCTCCACCTTTCATACCCCAAACAACCAGAAGCCAACAGATGAGAGCTCCCCCTGTATTCTCCACTCAACCCACCTTATACCACCACCCTGTTACACCACCATATAGAACACACATCCCACCACCACAAACACACCAAGCACCACAATACCATCAACCTCCCAACCCATTACCCCCACGGCCTCAAGAGCAGATTAACCTTGGCCTAAATACTGATTTACCCACCATGAAGCAGATGAGATTAGAGTTCCCTTTATTCTCTGGTGGTGACCCTTTGGAGTGGCTTAACAACGCAGAACAGTTGTTTGAATTATACCAGATACCAGAGGACAGGAAGGTTACAGTGGCTGTGGTTCACTTACGGGATGATGCAGCAGATGCTTGGAGACTTTACAAAAAAAGAGCGAGGGAAGAAGCTCTGATAACCACATGGGGACCTTTTACTGCCTTCATCATGAAACATTTTGGGGCTCCTAGTCAGATTGACTACCAATCGGCTCTGGCAAAACTCACTCAGATTGGAAGTGTCATGGAGTATAGAGCTCAGTTTACCAAATTGAGTTGCAGAGCAACTGGGTTTGATGACAATGCTTTGTTAGCTTGTTTTATCTCAGGCTTAAAGGAAGACATCAGGGTGGATGTTAAGTCATTGAGACCCCAGGACTTGTTCGAAGCATTTGAGCTAGCACTCAATTTTGAAACAAAGTATTTGAGTCATAAGAATGCCTACAGAAACACCACCAGAACCAACTTCAACACTCCTCCGAACCATACCTATTCCCACCCACAACACACCACCCCTGCAAAACCTGCAGAACCTAATCACCACCTTAAACCACCCACAAAAACCTCTACAAAACCACCCTGGCCTAAATTGACTGAGGCAGAGTTTGAGTACTGCAGGAAACACCACTTATGTTTTGCCTGCAAGGGACCTTTTGGCCCTGGACACAACTGCACAAAGATGAAACTCATGTATTTGGAGGGCTATGAACAGGAAGAGGAAGAAGTGGAGAATCTGATTGAGGAGGAACATCATTTGAAAATGGAGGAACAGGAGGACCAACCTCTTATACAACTTAACTCTTTAGGAGAGGGTGACAACTTGGACACTATGCAAGTGAAACTACAACTAGCTGGTTCCAAAAGCCTGTTGCACACTCTCATCGATTCGGGAGCCACGCACAACTTCATACACCCAAGAGTACTCAAAAGATGCAACCTAACCAGCACTACAGGAGATACATGGAGGGTGCAGGTAGCCAATGGAGTCACCATGCATACCAGTGGAAGTGTGTTACAAGTTAGTGCAACCATCCAAGGTTTCACTTTCATGACTAACTTTTGGATATTACCAATCACAGGTAGTGAAGTGATTTTGGGAATCAAATGGCTAAAGACTTTGGGAAAGGTCTTATGGGACCATGAGGGCAGAACCATGGAGTTCAGTAGAGGGGGCACACACCATAAGCTGGTAGGATGTATGCAGCAAGAAACAAGGGAGGTTTCTTGTTTCACCATTATCAAAGACATACAAGAAGAAAATGAGGCCTTCTTGTTACAAATAACTGCAGCAGAGGATCATGACCAGGAGGAAATGATTACTGCAGAAATCTCTGAGGTATTGGCCTCATTTCCTGAGATTTTTTCTGCCCCCACTGAGCTACCCCCATCCAGGGCTCATGACCATAGGATTGTCTTAACACCTGGAGCCCCACCAGTGAGTGTTCGACCCTATAGGTATGCTCATTTTCAGAAGGCAGAGATTGAAAGGATAGTACAGGAATTACTGCAGGGAGGCACCATCAGACCTAGTTACAGTCCCTACAGCTCACCAGTATTACTAGTCAAGAAGAAGGATGGCTCTTGGAGAATGTGTGTAGACTACAGAGCCCTTAACAACGTGACTGTTAAGGATAAGTTCCCTATTCCAGTCATTGATGAACTACTGGATGAGCTACATGGAGCAATGGTGTTCTCAAAGCTGGACCTTAGATCCGGCTACCACCAGATTAGGATGAGAGAGGAAGATATTGAAAAGACAGCATTTAGAACTCACGAAGGACACTATGAGTTCTTAGTGATGCCCTTCGGTCTCACCAATGCCCCATCAACCTTCCAATCCTTGATGAATGATGTGTTTAAGGGGTACTTGAGGAAATTTGTGCTAGTCTTCTTTGATGATATACTCATCTACAGCAAATCAGTGTCTGAGAACTTACAACACCTAACCATAGTCTTTCAGACACTTCAGCAACATCACCTCAAGCTGAAGGCATTTAAGTGCAGCTTTGGCACTGACAAGGTGGAATATTTGGGCCACATCATATCTCAGCAGGGAGTAGCTGTAGATCCCAAAAAGATTCAGTGTGTGGCAGAATGGCTCAAACCTAAAACCATCAAGGGCCTGAGGGGATTCCTAGGATTGGCTGGGTACTACAGAAAATTTGTTAAAGGCTTCAGTATCATTGCAAAGCCCCTGACTGACATGCTCAAGAAGGACAACTTCAAATGGACACCAGCATCTGAAGTAGCCTTTGAACAACTCAAGAATGCCTTAACTACCACTCCAGTGTTGGCACTTCCAGACTTCTCAAAAGAATTTGCTGTGGAAACAGATGCCTCAGGCCAAGGCATTGGAGTTGTTCTATCCCAAGAAGGGCACCCCATTTCATTCTTAAGCAAAGCTCTTTCCCAAAGACATCTCTCTTATTCTGTCTATGATAAAGAGATGATTGCGGTTGTCTATGCAGTGCAAGTGTGGCGGCCCAGTGCAAGTGTGGCGGCCATATCTCTTAGGCCATAAGTTCAAAATTGTGACAGATCATAAAACCATACAGCACTTCCTTACTCAGAGGATCACTACTCCATTGCAGCACAAATGGCTAGTAAAGTTGATTGGTTATGACTATACAGTCCATTACAGGGCAGGAGTGAACAACACAGTACCAGATGCCTTGTCCAGACAGATGGAGCTGCTTACCATTCAGGCAATTTCAGCACCAGTAAGCAGTTTTATAGAGAAAATTCAACAAGATTGCAGAGGGGATGAGCACACCAAGAAGATTCTACAGGCTATCCAGCAAGGGTCATGCACTAACCCTAAGTTTGAATGGTGTAATGGAGCTCTGCAATACAAAAAACGACTATATGTTCCAGAATGTCACAACTGGAGACAGAAGATACTTAGTGAATTTCATGGGGGAATAGAAGGAGGTCATGCTGGTTTTCTCAGGAGTTACAAGAGGATAGCCAGAAGCTTCAACTGGCCTGGGATGAAGAAGGATATTAAGACATTTGTGGCTGAATGTTCTGTTTGCCAAAGAACACATTACGAGGCCATCAACCCCCCTAGATTACTACAGCCTCTTCCAATACCAGAAGCTGCATGGACTGACATCTCCATGGATTTCATTGAGGGACTCCCTCCTCAGGAAGGTAAGACTGTAATCTTGGTATCATTGACAGATTGACCAAGTTTGCCCATTTCACTCCTTTGAAACACCCTTACACAGCTAAGCTGGTGGCTGAAGTGTTTCTTAACAATGTGTACAAGTTGCATGGGATGCCTCAACGGATAGTGAGTGACAGAGATCCAGTTTTCCTAAGCTTGTTCTGGGAAATTTTTTGGAAGATGCAGGGCACCAAACTATGTAAGAGCACGGCTTACCACCCTCAGAGTGATGGCCAAACGGAATGCTTGAACAAGTTACTTAAGCAGTACTTGCGATGTATGGTGTGTGAAGGGAACAAGAATTGGGTTCAAATGCTTCCGTGGGCTGAATTTTGGTATAACACCTCTTATCACTCAGCCATTAAGATGACACCGTTCGAAGCGTTGTATGGTTATGCTCCACCTAAGGTTCAAGCCTATACTCCTCACTCCACAGCAGTAAGTGCGGTAGATCAACTACTTACTGAACGAGATGAGCAACTTAGAGTTTTGAAGAAAAACTTAGTGGAAGCTCAGAACAGAATGAAACATTTCGAGGACAAGTCGAGAACCGAGAGGGAGTTTGAAGTGGGTGATTGGGTGTATCTGAAGCTCCAACCATATCGACAGCAGACAGTGGAGAGAAGACAATCTCAAAAGCTGGCTACCAGATTTTATGGTCCCTTTGAGGTTTTAACACGAATTGGTAAGGTGGCATACAGGCTAAAGCTTCCCCAAACAGCCAGAGTGCACCCTGTGTTTCATGTTTCTTTACTGAAGAAGAGGGTGGGACATGCAGTGGAGACCTCTCCTCATCTGCCACCAGGTCTGGATCCTAACAACCCCCGATGGTACCCCTCTAAGATAATTGACAGGAAGATGGTAAAGGTCCTTAACAGTGCTCAAGTTTTATGGTTGGTACAATGGATTGGAGGTTCTGAGGATGATGCTACTTGGGAGAAGGCTGATGAAATTCGTTCCAGGTACCCTGAGTTCCAATTCAATGCAGATGCCCCATCCCCGAGACCCACAAGGATAATCCTGAAGAAGGGTGGAGTTGCTGCGAACCCGGCTACTTGAGGAACACTCTGCAAGCTGGTTCGAGCTGCATGTCGTTTGGGTCAACAGTGTTTAACGGTTTTGATCGTTGCCGTACCGCTTGGGTACACGTGTAGGGGAGAGAACAGTATTAATCACCCTTTCTGTTAGCATTTCCTGTATATATATGTCCTTATGGACATCAGTAGCGTTTTTGTGAATGAAATCAACATCTTTTCAATTTCTTTTCATTACATTTTAGCTTTCCAATCTTGTCTTTTAGCTTGCAAGACCCTAGTTCGTAGCAGAGAGAGGTGGTTGCAGAATTTTGGGTTGCCGAGGTGGGTGTGTCGATCCCGGTGCCACTGCCACAACATCTTCATTTCCGCCGCCCCTGGTTTCCATGTTGCTTAATCCGATTTTCAGTTGAGGCAGAATGGTCCACTCAGATCAAATTGGCTGCGGAGAACAAATTAATAGAACCCTAGAAATGAAGTGTTTTTAATTTCAAGAACAAATCGGTTAAGGAGACCCTCTGGGTTTTGTAGGCCTTACCACCATGAAGCTAATCATAACTTGTTTTCTTTCTGATTCAGTCACAGTCGGTTGAATCGAAAAATTGAAGAATTTGTGAATTTTGAGTTTTCAAGTAAAATTCGTTGAATTTTGTTTAGAATTAGACGTTGTTGCTTTGGAATGAAGTGTTGTTGGTTTGATTTAGAACTAGTTAGAATTTTGGTCGTCGGAAATGGAGGTAGTGGCACCTTGCCACTGCCGTCGTGGTGGTTAATGGCATAGCTCCGACAGAGACTTTTAGGAAAAAGTTGTACATCGTTTTGTTTGTAATTACGTAATGATTATAATGAAGTTTTTCTTGGATGAAAGGAAAAAAATACAAAAACAAAAGAGATCGTGGGCTGCGTCAAGCTCTGCGTGATGAAGTACAAAAATGAAAGAGGTCGCAAGTGTCTCCGCGCGAGACTGTGTTCAGAGACGTGAGGTCGAGTTGTGTTGGAGAAACCGCTGTCCCGAAGCAGGGCAAGAAATTTAGGAATGACATTGATATCGTAACTAAAGTTTGGATATCATGTTGACATTCATTAAATTATAATAAATGTTAATTGACTAAATTACTTCTTGTTTACCCAAAAAAAAATGTTAGGTCAACAATAGTGACGAAAAATTGACGTAAGTATCTCGATAATAATTTTTAAGAGTTTGAATACCTTGCTAATAATTTTTAAAGCTAGACACTATTTTAAGTATAGCAAAAAAAGTTTGGGTACCACCAACAAATTGTTTCCATTCAATAACCCCTTACATTTAACATGTTCAGCTACGTACGTGCTTCTGCTCTAGCTCGATCGATCATCATCAATTCACTATCCTACAGACGACTCAAAAACAGGAAAGACGGTTGAACAGTGAAGCGGAAGTAATGATCGATGATACAGTTCAGCTGCTACATATGTTCATCATCAAGGTCGCGATACCGCTAGGATCATTTTGCACATCACCAGCCGTCCAGCCATGTAAATTTCTCCGCTCTTTATGTCGTTTTAAAATACATGTGCACCAATTGAAATAGTTTCCAGCATATTCATCTGCACCAGACTTGAGACCTTCAACCTTACCATAAAGCTT
Organism: Geum urbanum; assembly: GCA_946800695.1. Classification (NCBI taxonomy): domain Eukaryota; kingdom Viridiplantae; phylum Streptophyta; class Magnoliopsida; order Rosales; family Rosaceae; genus Geum; species Geum urbanum. The sequence goes on along the minus strand of OX327013.1, from coordinate 40,105,943 downwards.
TATAAATGACCTTATTTTCATCTTCATTGATATTGTGTTATTTGTAAAGTTGTAATGCAAGAAGTACTCGAACAATCATCCATTTGGAATTTTTTTTTTGATCGAACTCCATTTGGATTTGGTGCTTGTAAAATGACACAACCATTCGATAAAAGAAATTTCCAGAAGGCAAATGTGCAAAAACAGAAAGAGTCAAATCAGCAATCAGCCCGATACTTCTTTCTGATTTCCAGAGTGTGCTAATCATCTGATTAGCCTTTAATTGATGATGGTAACTTAACTAATCCAATGAATTCAAACCCACCACTAAGTAGGTGTCTCATCCAAAATGCTTAGCACTATCTATAATAAGCAGTGTATATTATTCTACTGTATTGAACCATGCCAAAAGCATAAACAGGCATGAAGGACATGAAAACATTATAGGTCAACTTGCCTTAGAAGATCATAAATCACATAGCATATGTTTTCTCCCGGGTACTCATTCAGAATTATATCATCTGAAGAAAAGGAGAGAAAGAAATCAATTCGGGACTCTGCCCGCAGAGGGAATCTGAATGATACTTCTTACAAACCTCTCAATCCATTGAAATGCATAATCATAAGACAGCCACTAAGCAAAGCCAAAATCTTTTCAAAACCCCTGAATCAAATAAGAATACAGAATACAATTCACATAATTTCTAAAGTTTAGCCAAGAGTAAATGTAGATAAATAATTACATGGATCTACATTATACAATAAAAAGCAGTACCCTACACCTAAGCATCTTATGCATACACAGGATTTAGTTTGTTGTTGTGCCATACGAATCTGATAAACATGTACGCATCACCAGTTCTCGTAGCTTTGTAAAGCTATTAAAGTGACTAGAGTATGCAAGAGTTGTGCAAATCCGAAACAGAATTTACTATATCAAACAAGCAGCACATGCTGTCTATTTAAGGAAATGAGAAGCAATTGACAACCTACCTGGTGGAGCATTTCATTGCCATCACAGAAATTATCCATTACTTGCAGATTTTGTCTATGCTGCTTGTGCAACATAACTGCATCAATGAGAAACTGGCGAAGATCGACAGGGACCGTGGCAGTCCAACAGCTAAGATTCCTCCGGAACACTGACCAAGTTCCCAATCTATGTGCATCGTGCAACATCGAAATGAACAAATATCATATTCTACACAGCACCATCCATTTTCCAACCCTATGTCCTTATAGCAAAGCATTCCAATATACATAAAGATTACGATTAAGAGAGTAGACACATTACAAACAAAAACTCAAGCCAAATAAAGGCCACAACTCTATTGTTAATCCGAAAACATCAAAACGCAACGAAATTTCATTCCTGAACTCAATAATTCCCATGCTCTATAACATTAACCAAAACAAGGTCATATAATTCCATTCAAATTATGAATCAAAATGCATAGTACGTCTGAATTAAAGCTCAGAGAACTCAATATCCTAAACGAGTAAGAAAAGAGAAAAAAAAACTTGGCACTACAACCACATCAAGCAGCAGCAGAGGCAGCTCAAGTCTTGCGACGAAGACTCTTCCTCAGCTTCCTCAACTTGTGCTTGTTCATTTTCCTCTTCCTCTTCTTCTTTACGCTGTCGGCCCAAATCGTCAGCCCATCGTCGCCAGACCCGATCTCATCATCGCCCAAGTGATCCGACCCGATTGGCAATGGAATCGGATTCAAGCTATACCCAAACGGAAAAGTCGGGAACACCGGCAACGGCTGTCGAATCGGAAATTCGACCCTGTCGAAGCTCGTGGGACCCAAATCAAGAACCGGGTGGTCGTCTGTGAAATCGGGTTTTGGAGGGCCCAGATTGTTGTGATTGGCAATGGGGTAGGGTTTGGGTTTGGGTTTGGCGAAAAGATGGGTTCTAATAGAGCTCGTGTTTCTTGCGAGTCTGCGTGCAAGGCTAGCCATTGAGGTCTCTCTCTGGTCACTCTCTGGTGCGTTCAAAGCTGAAAGGCTTCGTCGTTGCGATTCAAGAGAGGGTTTTAGAGCAGAAGAAGAAACAAGAAGCGACGCCGTTTAGTGACAGAAATATAAAACGACGTGTCGTTTTATGAAACGACGGCGTTTTTGATGGCTATAAGAAAAGAGTTTCGGTTGAAATAGAAGAGTAGAAACCGCCTTGGAGCTCAGTTTGGTTTTCCAATGGAGGAGAGCAACACCTTTGAGACGGTACGAACCCTAATTTCTTCTCTGGAAATTTCATTTCTGTGTTTTATTTTTGTCTCTGAAACTCTTCTATATGATTTGTATAGGACTTGATTCACGCCATTTTCAAGCTCGTGTGGTCGAGAAGAGCTCACGGTTTGTGTTCGTCGTCATTTGTGTTACTCCGTTAGCTTATCACTCGTCTTCGTTTGCTTCTCTCAGACTCTCATATGTGTGTCGTTGGTTTCCATTTCGGATTTGCAGAGCGTCAGTTACAGGAAGGAACAGACGCTTTGAACTGCGAGGTGAAGTGTTGTTTACTTACTCCACATTGGATTACTATTGAGCTTTCTGGAACCAAATTAGAGTTTAAAAGGTTGATTGAACGAATTTAAATTGGAATGTAGGAGTGTCTATACTGCATTATGTTATTAATTGAAGAATGTGCATCACTAGGAATACTAGCTCATCACTGTTAGCTTCTATGCTGCTAAATGTGTAGTTGAATTGCTATAAAGGTTTACGGAACCAAACTAGGTGTACAAAGATTGGCCGAAATGTTCTGTGGTAATACTACATTAGGTTTCTACATGAAGAATTCAGAACTTTGGTGCTGACATACTCATAGCTTTAGTCAGATACTGTTGTGCCGCTGATTGTATGTGTGGTTTACATTTAAGTTACATTCGTTTCAGGTAGGATCTGGAACATCCAAGAAGAATCGTCCCACATCAGGTTTCACACAACACAGCTTTTACTATTTTGTTTGGAGTGTTTGTTTCAGTTCAGAAGAGTTTGAGCTTATTTATGTTGTGGTTTGGATTGTTGCTTGACCTTCTGGTGTGCAGCTAATGCGAATGCCTTGAAATTGAGCTGTGCACTGCTACGAAACTTTGTCACAGGTTAACTCGAAATTTTGGTTGATTAGTTGAGACTGAAATGCATTAGGATGTTTTTTGTTTTTGTAACATTTTCCTGAAAGCATTTTGTGTTGATGCAGAGGCTGTGCAGCGTGCTGCTGCAATCGCTGAGGCGGAGGGTGCAGATAAGATTGAGCCAACTCACTTGGAAAGGATTCTCCCGCAGTTGCTTTTGGATTTTTGAGGTGTGTAGGAGGATCTATCATATATATGATATTTGTATGCTGTTTATGAGTTGCCAATTTGGCCTTGAGAATATGATTTTTTGAAACTTTTTGTTGTACAGTTGTACATGATTGTGTGAAACATGAAATAAGCTAGAACCTCACTAAACATGTGTATCTTCATTATGCAAACGAGCATGTTTGGTTTGCCCAAGTAATCTATTATGTACATCTTTCTTTGAAATTGATGTTGGGGATTTGGTTTTTACTTCTTTCTACTACATGGTGAACCCAATAGTGTGTTTGATTTTCCATCTGTTAAAGTAAATGTGTTGATAAGTGAACTACCCTGTGCATAAGATCTTGAAATTTCTACTGACTTCCATACATCTTTACATACTCTCTTTTGGCACATGGGAACAAAAGCCATAAGTAATCCCTCAGGCCAAGTTTCAACAAACTTGATCTGGAAAAGGAGTCTTGATATATGTTTTCAATTTTTTCTGCTACCCTATGAGTGATATGACTCCACAAATCCACATGGTGAAGTCAAGAATTTTTGTCTTTAAGTATCTTCTTATCAAAGTAATTGCATATAAGGTCCTCAAAGTTGATATTGTTAATTTACTTTTTCTTAAGAGAGACAACTCACAAAAAGATGCACCATATTTCGAAAGCAATGATATGGAAGTTTATATGGTACTTTTGAAAAAGCAGTTCCGTTTATAGTTGAAGAATGATTTCTTAGAAGCATGTGCATGCATAATTTGTCAGACTATGTTTTGCTTCAGGTATCATCAAAAAATGCTGAGTTGAAACAAGATTCTGGGGAAGTATCTTTTGAGGCATCTATAGTAAGAACGTTTCTAGGAGCCACTTTATGTATATGGTTAATTTGCTGCTTCACCACATTTTTCATTTGCAATCAACTATACTCCCAACTTCTGTACTAGGAACCTGAAGAATATATAGCAAAGATTCGTGCTGAGACTGGTACACGTTTCATAATGATCTTGCACAAAAGACATTTAATGTACTTACATTTGGTGGTTTATATTCGTGAATTGTAAGTTGAGGCTAGTTACATCATTGCTCCTGATCCTGTCCTTTTGGTGCATCTTCAAAGTTTGATTCAATCATATGATCTCTGGTTCTATGGTGTGCCTTTTCAAGTTAGAAATGCAATATGAACCGATGTCTGCATACATGGTAGGTTGCTGATCGGTTAACAGGTAATATGATCTGCAAACATTACATCTTTTATTCATCATGCTATTTATATCATTACACAACTTTCTGGAACGTATGAGACAATAGTGGGATATCCCATTCATTTCAGATGTATATTTGTGATACTTAGTGCTTGATTTGATCCAACATGCATCTTACATCCTTGCTGTTAGGTCTCTCTTTCGGGTTATCCACTGTGCAAAAGCATGCTATCTTTAGAACCAAGAGCATTTGCTCCTCAAAACCATTTCCCAACAATGTAGAGTGGATTGCCCGCTTGGGTTCCTCCGAAGTCAGTACATTTTTCATCCACTTAACCAGACTCATCTCTTCGGTGTGCTGAAAAAACTCATCAGACGGAAGCCTTCCAATTATCAGAACCCCTAGCAACACCCCAAAGCTGTATATGTCGCACTTGTCTGTGAACTTGATCGTCTGATGGTACTCCGGCGCAATGTAACCAACCGTTCCCGCCACGTTTGAGGCCGTGATATGTGTATGGTAGTCTGGCATTGCTTTCGCAAGCCCGAAATCTGCAATCCGAGCTTCCATATCGTCGTCAAGCAAAACATTTGCCGGCTTCAAATCCCTGTGAATGATGTGAGGGGTATGATTGATATGGAGATACTCGAGCCCAGAAGCTATCCCTATTGCAATTCTGTGTCTTGTCAACCAATCCAAGTCCCTTTTCCCTTCAGAAACATCTGTCAACATGTCTTGTAAGCTCCCGTTTTTCATGTACTCATACACCAGCAAATGACAGTCCGGCCGAGACACGTGTGCTAGCAGAGGCAGCAGATTCCGATGTCGTATCTGTCCCACGGTGTTGATCTCTGACTTAATCTGACGCATCTTCCTGTGCATCTGCTTGCTGTCTTCGTCATTAATCTCTGCAACTTCCTTTGGAGGTTGAATGATCTTCTTTATAGCAATTATTTTCCCGTTGCTTCCAGGCAGCTCGGCTTTGTAAACCTCTCCACACCCTCCTCTTCCGATGAGCTCCAATGAAGCGAGCCCGTCTTCTTTCTCGAGAAAAGCCAAGTCCTCTTTATTTTTAATCGCATTACTGAAAATGGACGGACCGGAGTCCTTGCCTCCGCCTCTCACTACAGATAAGAGCACCTTGAACAACAGAGAGAAGATGAACCCGGATATACTTCCGGCCACTGCTCCGACGAAGAACCCGAGCAGCCATCCCTCGATCTTCTTCCTCTTGTTCTTCTTCGTTTTCTTTGTCGGCGTTGCAGATGGGCCCGGAGCTTGAGCTTTCGAGCCGGACGGAGCAGCAGCTATTGAGCTAGAACTCCTAGAAGTGTTGGACTTTGTTGGGGAGCTAGAGTTTGAAGTTTCGGCAAATATGAAACGTCTTGGAACGTCGACACCTTTCAACTTGGGCGAGCCTTCGAGGAACTCGTTTCCGGCGAAGTTGAAGAATCGGAGGTTGTGAAAAGAGCGAACCGATGCGGGGATTTTGCCTGAGAAGAGATTGTCGGCGATGGAGAGGCTTTCCAAGTTGGGAAAATGTTTCAAGAAGCTCAAGTCGCCGGAGAATTTATTGGACGAGAGGTCGAGGATTCGGAGTCTGATCAGAGACGACAGCTGCGTAGGAACTTCTCCGGAGAAGTGGTTGTTTCCGAGGTTGAGGACTTCGAGCTTTCGGCAGTCAACGATCTGGTGGGGAATTCGGTCAACGAGAGAGTTGTCCGGGAGAGAGAGTTCTTTGAGCTCGGAGAGGCGTCCGATTTCCGTGGAGAGAGAGCCGGAGAGAAGATGTGAGTTGAAAACGAGGCGTGTGATTCTGAGGACGTAGGTGGTGGTGGTGGTGGTGTTGGAGAGTCTTCTTCTCTCGCAGGAGACGCCGGGAATGTTGCATGGATTGGTGGGTTTGTTGTAATTGGCTCTGTTTTGGGTGTGGAAGCCGAGGTGGGTTTGTACAGTGATGAGGGCTTGGAGGTCGGAAGGGTCGAGGGTGACTCTGCCGTGGATGAGGAAGAGGAGGGAGAATAAGGTGAAGAGACGGAGGAGCTGCTCCATTGGTGGCGGGCGGGGTTTGAAGTAGTAAAAACTAGTTCATAGCTGTGGACTTGTGGTTGGCTGGTTTGGTTTAGTTTATTTTATATAGGGAGGCTGTGGTAAAATAATACAAATAATGGGGTGGGGCTTGGATTTGTAAAGAAGTTTCAAATTCTACGTGGATTGTCATATTTATGAGATGACATTCCTTACGAATATTTTTACAATAAATTAATTTAGAGCAAATGATAAATAAGGAGATTTTTATAAGATTTATATAAATAAGATTATATGATATTTTTATCTAAAATTAAGTCACATTATATAACTTCTCGATCTTCTAGTTAAATTTATTTATAACTAATGTGATCGTATATGAAGAACAAATTAAAATCATGTCTCTCGTATTTCAGTTCTCTCATGTCTCTCTAAAAAAACACCTATAAGACCATCAATTCTCTCCATTGCCGCCATCTCAGAGCTTCATTGCCGCTCCCTCGCTCCACGCTTGTCTACCACAAAATTTGATAGGATTTTTACACCCCTCAAAGATATCAATAGGTCATTACCCGCTGAAAATTGATGAAACTAAGTATTAAGACAAACAAATACTAAAATTAGTTTCATGGCTGACTCGATCTACAAATAAAAACCTAATTAATTACCTAACCTAAACTCAACCAAAAATTACGAAATTAATACTGGACACACTAGACACAGTGTTGGACTATCACACAAAATTTCAGTTAATTCAGAGTTGATTTGATAAGTGAACGAAATTAGATAAAACATATGAATGCAGAAAAACAGATTAATATTTATGACGAAAATCAATGACACATGAGCTAAGGGGTTTGCCATCCACCACCGTCACTCCATCTAGACAATATATGCTCAACCTAAAAATGTCATGCCTATGGATGAAAGTTCTCAGGAAGATTCAATCGTTATGAATACAACATATTACCTAATCCTTATTATTACATCGGCAAAGGTACGCTTATCACCGATGACTATCCCTCAAAGAACCCAAAAGTCACGGATCTGGATTTACTAAGAGATAAACATTATGATATAGAAAATGTGTGATAATCTATAAAGCTTCAAAAGTACACTAAGGGCGTGCCTTGCTAGACTTATGGTTTCTTATAACCAAAAAGCTTGGTTTCTACTAAAGAGAGATTGAGGAAGATCAAGAACAATCAACAGACATCAAACCCTCATAGAATTAGATCCCTAAATATGCATACTAAGCGTGCAGTAAAAGCATACAACATATAAATCATCATTGGAAAACTAACAAAGAAACCTCATCTAAAAACACAATAAAATTATGTCAAAGTGTATATATTATCTAAACTTTATGTACGGAGCTTCAAAACAGCTAGCTTCTTAACAAAGTATTTAGTTACTCGTAGTATATGAAAATGAATCAAAACAATCCATGGGAAAAACTAGTACAAATGAAGATGAGAAGAATTGCTGCAGATCGACTTCGACCCGTCGAGAAATGTTCTTGACTAGTCGAAGCTGGCCGGCTAGAATTCATTTGGTTGGCTGCTCTTGCTTGCTTGTCTCTTGCTCTTAAAATTGCTGATTACCCTTTTCAAAAATCTTAAAAAGATTTTATATATTGCTTGATTGGGCTAGACCTTGTCCATTTGGGTTTTATCTTCTTTTATTTGTAAGAGACACTACATCTTTATTTTTTTTGCACCAGGAATCCTCCATTTAACTCATTTTCTTTATTTCTTCCATAAACCTAACAAAATAAATAAACACAAGTATTTTAACCAAAAACATAACGATAAGACCAAATAACGGGATTATTTAAGCACAATTTAGTTGCATAAAAATGCAACTATCAAAATACTGCACACTAAGCTTTTGCTACTCCTCAAGCAAAACATTAAACTAAGACACAAGAACTAAAAGACAAAAACTCAATAACACAACTCCAACGCCCTCAAAATTTTATCTCAACAATTTTCTTACACTTGTAACACCAATATTAGCTTTCATTCATAAATCAATCCCAGAAAATTTCGAAAGTTAATTTCAATGTATAGCACATATGTAACCTGTAGGACATATAATGACTGAGGAGCTGCAGCATGCAACAAACAAATCAAGATTTGACCTCACAAAGATATGCTCTCTAAAAGTGTTTCTCTCAATGTATATCTAAGTTATCCACTCAATTCAAATGTTTGCTAAATGGACCGAACCATATGCTCAACTCTTGTAACTAATCTCCACATATCAAAGACCGCCATCTTAAATATCAATAGGACTTTAATAATTGTAATGAGGCTAGGCTCATGGGTTTATAGAACAAAAATATATGGAATTAAAAACAAGTTCTAAAACCTAGTAGAGCTATCAAGAATAGAGACAATCATGCACAAACAACCATCAAATAGCAACAATTAGGAACCTCAAGTGTCATTAATTGTGGCTGGATATCATCATGTTGGGTCTTCGCTTCATTCTTTTCACTAACAATTAACTCCGGGTATTAAGCTAGATCACAATTTTTCTTCACGTGCTAATTTCATTGTTTTTTTTTCTTTTCGGCTATTTCTTTTACAATTCAACTCATACTAACTTGATACCCCACACTTATTCTTTCATATCATCTTCATAAATCTTCACCTTGGTATTCAAATAAGTCTCATGTATAGCTACTAAGTTCAAGAACAAATGTAGAGATATAGCTATTCTAAGGTTCAAGGTTAGGGCTATGTATGTGATGACAAAAGGCTATGATGTAGGCTCAAAGAGCTAACTAAAGGATCGCAACTTGCATGTGCGCTTAAAATCATGGGACACAGGATATATTCGGCTATGATGCTCATTCCTAGATGCCTCTGTCACTTCCTTGATTAGAACATATATCGACTATAAGCTTTGAGAAGTACAAGATTAAGTTCTAATAATCTCTAGAGTCCATTAACTTAATATATGACAAGCAATTGACACTCAACAAAGAAAACATGTATTTAGGCACAAAAGCTCACAGGTTAAATGAATCTCAAAATATTTAAGCATGCTCATATACCATGTTAACTTATTTTCACATCCACTACACATTCGCATATGTACCATACATCAAGATTAGCTATGGAAATCCAAGTCACATAGTCACAAATAATCTCTTAGTCACATATTCAGAAGATATAAGCATATCATAGACTTGTCAAGGGCGGTTAAGACTCAAAATAAAAGACTCTTTTCGTATTTTTCTGGCACTTTTTATTTTTGTATTTTCTTTTTCTATAAAAGACTCTAAAACACACAACAACTCGGAATACCTTCGATGGGTCGAGAGAATATCTCGACGGGTTGAAGGCCTGCTTCTGCCTAAAACTGACACAAACTTTCGACGAGTTGAGGAAATATCTCAACAGGTCGAGACTCCGATAACGAAAATCAACAGAAAACCAAAATACTTTCGACTGGTCAAAAATCTAGCTCGACCTGTCGAACATGAGATTCTAACAAAACTACTAAAGACTCAAAAATTCAAAAATAAGACTCAAAAATGAAAAAGTTATACATAGACGCTAAGTATATGATATAAAATTATAAACCCTACCACACACTTGAAATTTGCATTGTCCTCAATGTAAAACAAAACTAAAGCATGCAATATATCAAACAAGTATAAAGTAAGACACATATCACATAACAAAACACATTAAATCATGGAGAAAATAGAGTAAAGGAGAAGGGGTAAGAAATCAAATCTGGTCGTCATGCTTCTCCATCAACATGGGTTTCCTCCCAAATAGCGCTAAGTTTAACGTCTTCAGCCTGACGGTACCAAGTATCACTATGCATTCTGAGGCACATCCATAAGAGGTACATGCTCGACAGTGTGCTCCATAAAAGACTCATAGAAGGGCTTTGTGTCGGTGTCCATTCACTTTAAATGTTTTTCCTGTTTTGAAACTTTTGACTTCTACTGCACCATGAGGAAAAACATTAGTAACCACAAAATGACCTATCCATCTAGATCAAAGCTTACCCAAAAATAACCTAAGACGAGAATTGAATAGCAAGAGTTTTTGACGAATTTCAAAAGTCTTCTTTCTGATCATCTTGTCATGGAACATCTGGGGTCTTTTCCTCGTAAATCTGGCTAGACTCATAAGCATCATTACAGAACTCATCCAATTCATTGAGTTGCAATTTCTTATGAGTACTTGCGACATCCATGTTCACATTGAAATGCTTGACTGCCCAATAAGTCTTGTGCTCAAGTTCCACCGGTAAATGACAAGCTTTTCCATAAACCAACCTAAAGGGAGACATCCTAATAAGTGTCTTATATGTTGTCTGATAAACCCATAACGCTTCATCTAAGTGCTCACTCTAATCCTTTCTTGTTGGCCTCATAGTCTTCTCAAGAATATGCTTGATCTTCCTGTTTGAAACCTTTACTTGCCCGCTTGTCTGAGGGTGATAAGGTGTTGCCACCTTATAAGTCACATTATACTTCCTGAGCAAAGCATCAAAGGTCCTGTTGTAAAAGTGAGATTCTCCAACGCTGATGATGCATCTAAGTGTTCCAAATCTAGCAAAAAGTCCTTTAAGAAAACAGAGAACAACCTTAGAATCATTAGTTGGGGTGGCCTTAGCCTCCACCCACTTAGAAACATAATCTACAACTAGGAGAATGTACAAATTCTTGTTAGAGTTTGGGAAAGGACCCATGAAATCAATACCACATACATAAAAGATTTCAATAACAATTATCGAGTGTTAAGGCATTTGATCCCTAGGACCAATGTTACTTGTCATCTGACATCTCGGGTACGACTTGTGAAACTCATGAGCATCTTTGAAGATGCTAGGCCAATAGAACCCGCTCTCTAGCACCTTGAGTGTCATTTTCTTCTCTCCAAAGTGTCCACCACTTACATGTGAGTGACAAAAAGAAAGAATATAATGGAATTCAAATTCGGGCATACACCTGCGAATGATGGAATCTAGGTAATATTTCCATAGATATGGATCATTCCACACAAAGTATTTGGCCTCCTTCACAAATTTCTTTCTTTGTGCTCTAGTGTAGTCACTTGGAACCTTCTTAGACACTTTATAATTGACAATATCAACATACCAAGATTTCACATCTTGCACTGCCAACAACTGCTCATCAGGAAAGTTGTCGCACAAAGGGAGATGATCCTCCTCTTCTTTGAAAGTATGGGTAAGGCAGCTCAAGTGGTCTGCAACCATATTCTTTGTTTATTTCTTATCTCTGATGTCCATGTCAAACTCTTGTAGGAGTAGCAGCTACCTGATCAATCTTGGCTTGGCATCCTGCTTAGTCATAAGATATCTCAATGCAGCATGGTCAAAGAAAATTATAGCTTTAGTTCCTAGCAAATAAGATCTAAATTTCTCTAAAGCAAAGACAACAACCAAAAGCTCCTTTTTGGTAGTTGAATAGTTCAACTGTGCATCATTGAGAGTCAGGGAAGCATCGCAAATGGCGTGAGGTAACTTCACTAGACGTTGGCCCAACACAGCTTCTATATTATAGTCAGAGGCATCACATATGAGTTCAAACAGAAGGTTCCAATTTGGGGCCTGAATGATGGGTGTTGAGGTCAATAGATCCTTCAGTTTGTTGAACGCTACCAAGCGCTCATCAGTAAAGTTGAAAGTAACATATTTCTGGAGCAATGCACAAAGAGGACAGACTATCTTGGAGAAATCCATGATAAACCTGCGATAGAAACCAGCATGTCACAAAAAAGAACGAACCTCCCTCACGGAAGTGGGAGGTGGCAATGTATGTACAATATTGACTTTGGATTTATAGACCTCTATCCCTCTAGCAGATATCACATAAACTAGAACTAGCTCTTGTTCAACCATAAAATGACATTTCTCCCAATTAAGCAAGAAGTTAGTTTTAGCACAATGTTCTAAGACAAGAGATTATGCAGACATAGGTCGTAAGAATCACCAAAAATAGAAAAGTCATCCATGAATACCTCGATGGTTTTCTCCACCGTGTCTGAAAAGATGCTCATCATGCATCGTTGAAACGTTGCTAGCACATTGCACAATCAAAATGGCATTCTTCTATATGCAAATGCGCCAAAGGGGCATGTGAAAGTCGTCTTCTCTTGATCATATTTATGGATGGCAATTTGATTGTAGCTAGAGTACCCATCCAAAAAGCAATAATATGCATGTTCTGCAAGATGCTCCAACATCTAGTCAATAAAAGAAAGAGGAAAGTGGTCCTTACGAGTGGTAGCATTAAGCTTGCGATAGTCAATACACACTCTCCACCCCATTTGGACTCGTTAAGGCACCATCACATTCTCATTATTCTTGACTACAGTGATGCTTGATCTTTTGGGAATAACCTGCACATGACTCACCCACTTACTATCAGATATAAGATAGATAATACATGCATCAAGGAGTTTGATAACCTCCTTTTTGTCCACTTCTATCACTGGAAGGTTGAGTCGTCGCTGAGCCTCTTTTGTAGACTTGGATCCTTCTTCGAGGAATATTCGGTGAGTGCATATAGTAGGATGTATCCCCTTAATATCCGCAATAGTCCAACCAATTGCACTTTTGTGCTCTCGAAGCACTGTGAGTAACTTCTCTTCCTACAAAGTAGAGAGCTCTGAAGAAATAATGATGCGCTAGGTATTGCCCTCTCTAATGAATGCATACTTTAAATGCTTTGGTAACGGTTTTAGCTCAAACTCAGGTGTATGTACTAAGAAAGGAACAAGCTTGCCAGTGGTAATGGGTAATGGAAGAGCTTGAGAACACTTATTTGGAAGATATGACGTGGATTCTAGGGCATCCATAACCTCATAATACTCAGGCTCCATCACCAAATCTTGGAAAGCTCAGACTACCAATTCTTCACCCTGTTCAATGGGTCGAAGGGTTGCTTCTATCTCGATCGTGCACACTTTTGGATGGGTCAAGAAGGCTCATTTATCGGTCAAAAAATACCTATGGTCTCTGTCTGGTACACGCCTTCAACGAGTCGAGAATTTGGCTCGACGGGTTGAAGTGTCTGATCTGGAATGTCCACTTCAAGTGGTTTCTTCAAAGGATCATCCTCTAATGAATATTTGATGTGTTCCTATATAAAGCTATCAAACTTATCAATGAAACAACAAGAATACACATCATTATCACCTGGATATTTGATGGCCTCAAAAATATTGAAGCGAATATTTTCCCCATCTACTTTCATGGAAAGAGTTTCACTATAGCAATTAATCTTGGTCCTTGCTGTTCTCAAGAATGGACGACCTAGAATCAAAGGTAGTTCAGATGGTTAAGACTCTGCTTCCATCTCTAGGACAAAGAAATCAGCCGGAAACATCACCGTGACAACTTGCACTAAAACATCCTCAACAAAACCTCTAGGATAATATTTAGACCTATCACTCACCTTAATGGTAACACCTGTGGGTTGCAATGCACCTATGTTTAATGTAATATACACAGAATATGACATTAAGTTAATAGATGCACCCAAATCAAGTAAAGCTTCTGCAAAGTTATCGTTACCAATTGTGCAAGAGATAATGAGTCATCCTGGATCCCCCTATCTTGAGTGGTAGCTTCCTTTGAAGTATTGTTGACACCCGTTCACTTACCGCCACGCTCTTAGTTCTGGTGAACTTCCTTTTTGATGTGCAAAGCTCTTTGAGAAACTTCGTATACTTTGGAATTTTCTTGATGACATCTAGCAATGGAATGTTCACATGGAATTTCCGAAAAGTGTCCAAGATTTCTTGCTCCTCAATGTCCTTCTTATGTTTTTGCAACCTTGGAGGGAAAGGAATATGTGAAGTAACCAAAGGAAAAGGGTTAGAAGTTACCTGAGATGATTTCTGAGATTCTAAATTTTTTGTTCCAGGTGCTTCCTTTGATGCTGAATTCTTCTCAAGTGGATCATATGGTATAACCGGTTCTTTACCCTCTTGAGCATTTTTCTCAAGGTCTGGGATAGTTTCTATGGTCTACCCACTCCTCAATGATATGACATTCACCTCAGGATTGCCTTTTGGGTTTTGAACTGTGGTGCTTGGAATTTTTCTAGGCTCTCTCTGAGATATTTGTGCTTGCATCTGACTCATTTGTCTCTCCAATAGCTCAATGGACTTAGTGGTACCATCTAATTTATTTTTATCTAAGTTAGTCAACACAGTTAGAAGTGCAGAGTCAGTTGTGAATGCATCTGGATCTGGTTGTTGAACTGGTCCCAGTTGGCCCTTAGGTCTAGGAGTAGGTGGAAATTCTGGAGGTGTTGGATTTTGCACATTGTTATTGCTTCCCCAACTAAAGTTTGGGTTATCCCTCCCTCCCGGATTATATAAGTTGGAGAAAGGGTCATTCCTCTGCCTTTGTTGCACATAATTCACTTGTTCTTGTTCTGTAGCAAAAAGACATGTTTCCAAAGAGTCATCATTGAGCTTACAAAGAGAACATACTTGAGCTGGAGTGACCGAAGACATAGTTTGGCTCTTGATGGCATTGGTAATTGAGTCCAACTTCTTCTTCAAAGATTGCATCTTTTTCTTCGTTCCCACATATACAGATGCTTCAAATATGCTATGCTTCTGACTAGATGAAGTGCGCTATCTAGTATAAAATTGCTTGTAATTTTCAGCTAATATTTCCATATTGACTCGAGTTTCGTCTCCAGTTGGTACATGAACATCCCTCCACTAGCTGAATCAACCTTCAACTTGTTTGATGGATCCAACCCCTCATAGAAGAAAGTCATCATGTCCTCCAAGTTATAACCATGGTGTGGACACTTTCTCAACAACTCCTTGAACTGAACCCAGGCTTCATGAAGCATATCTCCATCTTTTTGCACAAAATTATGAATCTCTTTCTTCAATTGTTTGGTACGCTGTGTAGAATAATATTCCTTCATGAATGCATCAGTCATCTCTTCCCATGAGTAAATAGATTGAGGAGTCAATGAATTGTACCAAGTTTTTGCTCTATCCTTAAATGAAAACAGGAATATAATAAGTAGCAACACTTCTGGAGTTATACCCTGAAGCTTTTGAGTTTTGGACAACTCCTCAATGTTAGACAGAAATTGCTATTGATCTTCAGAACATGTTCCTCTAAAGTGAGGAATGGCTACTAGTTGCGATGGTGGCATATAGTAGTTTCCCAAGTCAGGCAAATAATAGATGAAGAGACTCCTGAAGTTTCAGGTAGGAAAGCATCATTCAGCATCTTAGCGTCTCCCATTGGTGGCAGTTTGATGACTTCCTCTTCTGGATTAAAGAGTATGCTTGGTTTAGGTTCCGGTTCAGAACTTGCACCAGCACTAGTGCTTTCTTGCCTTATTTTCTTTCTGTTTAGTCTTACTGATCTTTCAATTTCAAGGTTCAAATGTATGAGAGGACCATCACTCCTAGAATATCTGGTCTGCATACAAGATTTCCTGAATACAAGTGGACATCGTTAGACACAAAAAAGAAAAGAAAATTAAAACAAAACCGAAAACAAAAGACACTCTTTAACACTTAGGATTAATCAATCTTCGGCAACACGATGCCAAAATTTGATAAGATTTTTACACCCCTCAAAGATATCTCTATTGTTTTTCAATGTATATCAATGTAGTAGTATGAAAAATAGGGGTAATTACCTGCTGAAGATTGATGAAACTAAGTATTAAGACACAAACAAACACTAAAATCAGTTTCCTGGCAGACTCGACCTACCAACACAAAGCTAATTAATTACCTAACTTAGACTCAACTAAAAAATTATGAAATTAATACTGGACATACTAGACTATCACACAAAATTTCAGTTGATTCGGAGTTGATTTGGTATGTGAAAGAAATTAGACAAGACAGATGAATGCAAAAAATAGATTAATATTTATGACAAAAATCAATGAATAAATGAGTTAAGGGGTATTCCATGTACCACCGTTACTCCATCTAGATAACATATGCTACCTAACAATGTCATGCCTATGGATGAAAGTTCTCAGGAAGATTCAATAGTTTTGAACACAACTTATTACCTAATCCTTATGATTACATAATTGAAGGTATGCTTATCACCGATGACTATCCCTCAAAGAACCCAAAAGTCATGGACTCGGATTTACTAAGAGAGAAACATTATGATCTAGAAAATGTGTGAGAATCTACAAAGCTTCACAAGTACACTAAGGGCGTGTCTTGCTAGACTTAGGGTTTCTTATAACCAAAAATCTTGGTTTCTACTAAAGAAAGATTGAGGAAGATCAAGAACAATCAACATGCATCAAAATCTCATAGAATTAGATACCTAAACATGCATACTAAGCGTGTACTAAAAGCACACAAAATAGAAATTATCCATGGAAAACCAACAAAGAAACCTCATCTAAAAACACAACAAAATTAGGTCAAAGTGTATATATTATCTAGACTTCATGTATGGGGCTTCAAAACAGCTAGCCCCTTAACAAAATATTTAGCTACTCATAGTATATGAAAATGAATCAAAACAATCCATAGAAAAAACTAGTACAAATGAAGATGAAAAGATTTGCTGCAGATCGACTTCGACCTGTCGAGAAATGTTCTCGACCTGTTGAAGCTGGCCAGTTGGAATTTTTTTGGTTGGCTGCTCTTGCTTACTCGTCTCTTACTCCAAAAATTGTTGATTACTCTTTTCAAAAACCCTAAAAAGAGTTTATATACTCGCTTGATTGGGCTAGACCTTGTCCATTTAGGTTTTATCTTCTATTATTTGCAAGAGACATCACATCTTTATTTCTTTTTGCACCAAGAATCCTCAATTTAACTCATTTTCTTTATTTCCTCAATAAACCTAATAAAATAAATAAACATAAATATTTTTACCGAAAACATAACAATAAGACAAAATATCGGGATCATTTAAGCACAATTTAGTTACATAAAAATGCAACTATCAACACCTCGCGCCGCACCTCTCCCTCCATGCCGTCTCTCTCTCTCTCTCTAGCTTCGGTCGCCGCACTCAACTAAATTAGTGTGCTCATCTTCGCCTCAAGGTACTCCTCCGTCTTATCATGCATTAAATTTTATTGTTTTGTGGTTTATGCATGATGATCTTTGGTGGTGTGGTTGAAGAGATCGTTGAAGATCTGTTTGTATGCAAAAAGTCATGTTTTTAGATGAATATGACATTGGTAGTGTGGTTGATGATCTTTGATAGTGTTTTTGTATACATGAAGTATTTTTAAATGAGGATGATGTTTGTAGTGTTCTTGATGGTCTCTATAAAGCTTTTGTATGGTTGAACCAGTCTTTTCAACTTTACTGAAAGTAGTAGTGTGTTCGAAGGTTTGTGGTAGTGTTTTTTTATGGCTAGAATAGTTTCTTTAACTATGATAATATGAGAAGTATGTGTGATAATGTTTAGTAGTGTATTTGATCAGTGATCTTTGGTAGTACTTTTGTATGAATGAAGTAGTATGTTTAACTGTGATGATGGTAGTAGTGGGTTTGATGATCTCTGATAGTGCTTTTGTATGAATGAAGTAGTATGTTTAACTATGATAATTGTAGTGGTGGGTTTGATGATCTTTGATAGTGTTTTTTGTATGAATGAAGTAGTATGTTTAACTGTGATGATGGTAGTAATATGGTTGTTGATTTGTGGTAGTGTTTTTGCTAATCTATAGTAGTATGTTTATTGGTGCGTGGTAGCATTTTCATATACTTGTATTTTTTATTTATTTGATTAACTAAGTAGTATGTTTGATATTTTTTATAGTGTAATTGTAGGTCGCAAGTAGTATATGTGAGTTTGATGATTTTGCAGAATTTGTGATGGTCTGTGCCAAGATGTTTGTACCTCTATGGTAGTGTGATTGAGGTTCCAAAGTAAGACAGATGTTGATGCGGCTGGAACAAGTAAGAAAGTCACCTTCTTCCTTGGTCAAAGGTGTGAAGATGAAAACGAGGAAGATGACGACCAACGACAAGCATTTCAACTACACAACAATAAAAAGGCAATGAAAAGCAACAAAGTCCAAGAAATAGTGTGTTTATCAGGCAGAGGTAGTGCTTTCTGTTGTGATGTAGTAGTGTATATGAGAAACGACATTAGTCTTTGTTTATGTAGTGTGTTTATCAGATAGAAGTAATACTTTCTATTGTGATATAATAGTGTGTACGGAAAAAATCAGTAGTATGTTTAACAATGAGGAACTACATTGAATGTTTTGAAGTAGAGATCTAATGTTCTAATACATTATAGTGTGTTTATCAGACATAAGTGGTGTGTTATGTTATAATGTAGTAGTGTTTGTGAGAAACAATATTAGTCTTTATTTATGTAGTGTTTATCAAATAGTAGTGTTTTTGTTGTAATGTAGTAATGTATGCAAGAAACAACAGTAGTATGTTTAACAATAAGGAATACCATTGAATGTTTTGAAGTAGTGATCTAGTGTGCTGAAACATTGTAGTGTGTTTATCAACAAACACATTTTACTCAGCAACTACCACAGATTTTTGAAAACACTACCACAGGTTGTTGCAAACACTACTCTAGTGGAACTTGAAGATACCAATAAAGAGTAAAAAAAGACATGACATAACATAACATTTGTATCATAATACTATCACAGTGTCCTTAGGAAACTTCCACAGATCGTTGCAAAAGTTACTATGCTGGAACTTGATGACTTCTAACTAAAAGTTTGATGAGTGTACTACTATTGTTGTTAGGTAATACTACTGTAATTAGTTTCACACACTACAAGTAACTAAAAAACACACTCTCTGCCCACAATACTTGACCACAATATCTACAGAGGCTACATCAAGTTCAATCATAGTCTTCATCATCAACTTCAAGTCTCTATCACCGTATAGCATACACTTTGGATAACGTGGTAATGAGAAACCAAGAGTGAGTGAATCCGGACTCAAACTAGAAAAATGCGACGATACCTCTATCACTACATCAAAGAAAGTTGTAGTAGGAGTAAGAAAGAAAATGATTGTCTGGTTGTTGTAGGTACACTTCACATGCAACTCTGATTCCTTAGCTACTTATCTACAAATCAAAGAGAAATTATTCACTGTGCAAAATTAGTATGTTTAATAGTCATCAATAGTATGTTCAGTCAACACAAGTTGTATTATTATATGTACAACATAGAGAAAACTTACAGAACAACAAACTAGTTTTCTCATAGGCTTGCAGTAGTGTACTCACTAAACAAATGTAGTATTATTACATGTACAACATAATGGAAACTTATAGAATAGCAAACTAGTATTCTCAGAGGCTTGTAGTAGTGTGTTCTATTAACACAGGTAGTACTGTTACATATACAACATAGAGGAAACTTACAAAATAACAAACTAGTATTCTCAGAGGCTTGCAGTAGTGTGCTCACTCAACACTGGTAGTGTTGTTATCTCATACTTGATACTAATTGTCAAGATACACAAATCAATAATATCAAGCACACAAAAGCACATAAATTACAGTAGCAACCATACAGTAGTATCACTATGATGCATTGAACAATACCAGAACATGAAATCAACAAAATTGAAAAACCAAAATTTGAAATCACAGCTCAAACAAAGTAGCATCAAACAACACAAAATATCTACAAAAATGAAGAATCGAAGCCTCATCCGTATCCTCTCGTCAGAATCCATCGAAAACAGTAGCATAATTTGAATTCAACAAAACAGAAATTCAAAATTCACAATGGAAATTTGAAATCAAATTTTAACCGAAGCAATTCAAAGAGACAACAAATATGTATAGAAAGGAGAAATTGGAACTCATCTCCGTCGCGTCTCTCTTAAATCTCGACGTCGTGGTTACGTCTCTATCTCGCTCTCTCTCACTTCGGGATCTGTCACTCTTGGAGTCCTCTCTCTCCCTTTGTGAGCTCGCTCTCTCTTTCTCTCTCTCTGTTTTGGTACGTACACCAAAATTTCAATTCAACAAAGGGTAAAATTGGATATTCTTGAAGAAAAAAATAAAAGTAAAAGTGACCTTATATGGGATAAAAAAGATTAATGACCTTATTGGGAAATAAGGTCTCTAAGAGACCTTATGTGTAATTTGTTAATTAATCTACTCATTAAAAATAAACAAGAGATTGAGACGAAAATGTCTACAGACTAGAGCTCGAATTCTGGGATAATCTTATCTGAGAATTCGAACTACTTTATCGAGCAAAATTGATATGTGTGTTCGTGAAAAATAGTCCTATACTACTATACTACTAGTGCAACTAAATAAACTTGATTTATTAGAATTATTATAGTACTATTGGATGTTGAAGCAAACTTCTGTTTACATATAGGTTTCATCGAAAAATAGAATGAATATAAATAGATCTGTATAGAAATGTCATGGAGGACAATTAGATTGATATATATGTAGATTGATATGGATATAAGAAGATATATAGTTTGACGACATAATCTGGAAATTATCGGCTTCTGTTTGCATATATGTCTTTTCATCTCTGGTAAGTCATTTCTAAAACTAATTTAAATTGTCAGATGACATAATCTAGAAATTAAATCCTTCGATGTTTATGATCAACTACAATTCGGTTTACAATTATATTAGAACTCTAGCTAAGTACTAACATTTGATTAGAATGATTCTGTGTTTGTTATTTTGGGGTTTCGATTTGGAGTTTAATTATAGTTTTGTTATTTTTTTTTCATTTATTTTTGTAATATTTTAACTTCAGAGAACATAATTGATTTTATTTGAAATATTGACATGGAACTAAAATCGAAAATTTATATGTGCATCATAGATTTGACTCTTGCACATCATGATCTGAGCCCCTTAACATTATTCAGGTACACAGGTTGTTTCGCATTAGTTTTGTGCAATCTTAAAACAGACTTACAAGTTTGCAAAATTAAAGTAATTATGGGGTACAGGAATTTGAACTTGAATAGTAACTGATGAAGAGGAGACACACTGTTTCGGCTATTTCAATTAATCTTATACTGTGTGTTCCATGGTTCCACCCATCAAATGTACTTGCTAATTTGATTAATGGGCTAAATTACTTGAACGATTTAAGTTCCTAAATTATAAATGAAAAATAAACCTTAGTGCATGTGGTTAGAGACCATTCTACGCCAGCAAGAGAATGCCAAATGTGTCAAATACACTGAAACTACGTTCTCATTATTCAGTTGACTCGGAAACTTCGGAGTAGTCTCCAAGTCGTTACCTCACATCTCCATCGGTCAAGTCAACAGAAACCAAAGACCAAGTCTTGCGGGCACTACTGGCCGTTGGATGATATTTGTCGTTCAATTCTAGCTTTAATTGTATGATATCGACCTTAAGCATAAGAGATAAAAATTCCGACCAGCTCATTTGCTTGCTAGGGCCAAACAGCTCCCGCAAAGTCTTTCCACTCGACCAGTCTCTCTCTCTCTCTCTCTCGCTCTCGTCCTGACTCGCCAAATTTCTGATTTGGACCGTATTGGAGTTTATGTCAATAGTCAATATTATGCTTTTGTTCTTGACGAATTGTATTTAGTTACTAAATTAAAGTGAAGAAGAAAGAAGGGTGGCATGGATGGAGAAGGGTTTCTGTTATTTGACTTCCAAGTCTTCAGCGATAAGGCTTCAAAGACTCCATCATAAGCTCACTACCTCTCGACTCTTGTGGATCTTATTTGCAGTGCTAACTACTATTATGTTTACTTGTTGATGGGTCAGAAACTGATATACAGTGCAAGTTCTAAAATTTTAGTACTAAAAAACCGTCTTTCAAGTACTATTATTTCACATGTATAGCAATAATACACATATGGGAAGCCAATTATTGCAAGCAGCACAGACTCGATCAACGGCCCTAAATGGCTATAGCTAGCCAGTACACAAATGGACACAAACAAACTTATAGTTCATACAGAACACTACTTGTGATCAATCTTTTATTTAAACAGAACCACTACAGAACTAGGGATATATCGGAGTCTAGCTCCCAACGCATATAAGTATTAAGTAGTAGCATAACGGGTCCCAGATTATTTGACAACTTCATATCATTCGGTGCAGCAGCGGAACATGAAGTACTTCTCCATTTCACGGCCACACTCGGTGCACACCACTTTGTCCGGAATGTCTGGACCGAACCCAGGAATGATCAAACGAGTACAATGATGTGGCTCGTGGTTCTTCTTGAGCTGGTTTTCAAGTTCCGGCACAAAGCCTAACTCTTGAGCTTGATCCTTCCAGGTCACAAATTTATCAAGAGTGGTAAGAGTCAGGTGTCCATTACCTCTAACAGTCTGACGTTTCTCACCTGCGCCTCTCCACACCATAACCCAACCTTGGTCACTTCCATCATAACTGAGCAAAGTCATGACCTCCCTCAGAATAGTATCATTGTCTACAGTCTTGTGGTATTTGGCCTTCGAGCACCTCATGCTGTCGAGTCGAGACCAAAAGAACCAGGTGGATGTGTATTCAGGCCAGGTTCGGCTGAGATTCTCAGCTTTAATGGTTTTGTTGAGCCTACCGACTTTCTCTCTGGTAGCCGTGCTTCTTCCAACATAAAGCAATTCCAAGGAAATTTGTGCTTCTCTTGCCACAGCTTTTGCTCTGTCTGTGAACTTCCTTATCCATTCGATATCTTCACTTCCAAATATGCATATGTACTTGTCTGTGTGGATCTGATGAAGAAAACATACAAGAGGGTATGGTATATTATGCTTAGTTCTAACTTCTATAGTAACATACCGAGAATATAAAATTCATGCATATGTGACTATTGGAAGTACGTACCCATTGTAGTATGTCCGAATCAATACCATCAGCAACGAGCTCAAGTCTCCAACTTTCTGCATTCCAAAGTGCCGTTTCTTTCTCATCACTGAATGGGAAAGCCACATTGCCCCAAATCCACAGCATGTGGAAGGCATTTTCGGAGGATACCCTGCCTTGGGGATCAAGTGACACTATGATCATCTTCTTGTCAAAATGCCAATAGTCTCGGATGAACTTGATCACTGGAGCTTCAATGATCAGAGGATCATGCAAGGCATACCATGGCATCCTTGACTTCAAGTCCTCAAATTTATCTCGTTTCGCTTCATCCCAACGAGCCGCATCCACGATGGGGAGCCAAACAAACTCATAATCAACTTCTGACCTATCTTGCTGCCCTTTGTAGATGTGTTCAAGAATCACAATCTCTTCGTAGCTCAGACTGAGATCAGTTATTAATAGTAACACATGCTTTCTCCTTAGAACTTCAAGATGGTACTGTTTTTGTCAAGGAAAAAGGTATATATGAATTAGATTCATGGTTCATCAAGTTTTTTTTTTAAAAGAGGCATTACTAAAGGGAAATGCTGTATATATATCCTCACTCTTGTTGTCCCAATTGCGAGAGGTTGGGTATCATCCTTGTGGGAAATCAGTGCCCTTAAACACTTCATGTTGTCGAGGTGTAGGCTTTTGAAAATTTGTACAAGATTCTTGTATTCCTCATCATGTCTCTTCTCAACTGTATTTCGATATGGTCAATTTTGTTGATTTAACATACTTATAATTTACTTATGAATTAACCAGAAAAGAATATTATCATGCATCTCTCTAAAAGTCATGGAAGCATATCTTAAATGTGGTAGTTTGACATGTAATTAGGGACTAAGGGCTAACCGATATGTCGACGGCAGTTATCAAGTTCACCGGTGAGATGCTCGAATATGTTATTTAGCTTATGAGCGAGACTTGATAGTTCCCATACCTCTGTGGTTGATGCAATGTACCTGTTGAGTTTAGTACAAAGAACTTAAAAATCTTAAACTGGAAGCCACGTATACATATCAAGAAGCTTCCTGGTTTGAAGAAATCATGTCTACTTACTTATTGCTGCTTTCTGTAAGAATAGCAATATGTGAGGCACAAGCCAATATGCTTCGAATAACCCAATAAGCAGCAGCAGGAATATGTGACATGGCAATGGACAATGGTGGTGTGTCTTCAGTAATGTACTGAGACTGCAGCATGACCATATCACCATACTCTACAATTCTCTTGGTAACATTGATGATCGCCTTGATGAGGTTGTCGATGGCCTCGAGTTGAGGTTTCACCGAGCCTGCATGCTCTATTAGATATGTGAGTTGCTTCAGGATGGCCACAGGTTTGGCTAGAGAGTTGGTAGTGCAAAGCTGCGCCACAAGCCAGAATTCTCCATAGTACACAGAGAAGGCGGCCAGGGATAGCACCACTTTTGCTTCCCATGAATAGTTTGAAAGGGACCTGAGCAGCTCCATTGTACTTGCATGCACATCACCACCACTTAAACATTGGTAAATTATCTGCTTATACAAGATACAACCATTTAATACACACACACACACACACACACACACATAGGAGATGTAGATTGACTAATGTGGGATGAAACTATGGTCTTCTGGCTGATTCTCAAAAGGGAGCAACGTATTGGTACCAGAATAGAGTAAAGTTTTGATGGAATATATAGGCATTCAGTTCTAGTCTCAAGTAAATTAGGATAACCTGGCAATATATCTTTTGTATCAGATAAGACAGCCCCTGGAGCAAGTCACTATCATATATGGTTAGCGAACTGGTCTTGTCCTCGAGTGAATCTACATGGGTACCCTGCATGAAAAGAACAACAATTTGTGACGAAAATAAACAGCAACTAGAGCAGTACAAATAAGGCTCGAATATTATGAACACAAGATCACAAAGGAGAAGAGATTACAAGAAGAAGGCCCCCTTCAGTGCTGAGCCTAGACCGATGAATTATGTCCTCAATGACATGGAGAATTGGCTTGACATCAACAATGTGGGTTTGCCCCGGAACATGAGTCTCCCGAATTTGCCTCACCAATGCAGTATCATCAGACTGCGAGGATCCTCCCCTCCTAATCACATTGTGCATTTTAGGAGCCAGCTTCAGTGGGGTGCTAGCCATATCTGTGAATTTTCAGAGGGGTTATGAAAGTAGGGAAACTTGGTTGGAGTGGTTTCTTAGTTCCACAAATTGTAAGCCTTATATAGTGAGGGGAAGATAGAGAACAAAGTTATAAAGCCTTATGAACAAGTACCTTGCTTGTAAGGTGAGCTTAAATAAAGTTAAAGCCAGGCATATTTATACTAGACATGGATGCAAGTTTACATTGATGTGATGCCCCTCATGTATGTCCATCTAGGATTCGAGGTTATCAGTAAAGATGTAGAGTTTTTAATCAGGGAAGTATGCCATAATATTGTAAGTGAAATCATCTTTTCCTATGCTAAAATGAGGTGCCATTATCAGTCCCCTAAATATATGAATCAATTCAACACTAACAAAAAGTACCGGGACTGATCTGAAACATTTTTGGGAAAAATCTTCAAATCTTCAAATCGTACCAGAGTATCACCTAATTAGTTTTTTGGTACTTGGTCTTTTAAAACTACTCAGATAGTACCTCTAATGCAAAATGACTCGAAATAGTACTTTGTAATGGTAAAATTGTCAAAATACCATTTTAAGTCCTTTTTTAGCATATTTACACATTATCATGTATTTTTAAAGCATACTAGACCCATAATTTGTTTGTTCTAATACTTGCAGCTAAAGATAGGTAAACAATTATCTCTTACCATAAACATTTCTCATTTTCAAATCACTCGCCACGTAGGAAAAAAAACATAAGTTAGTTCGAGAATTTATTAGCAATTGCAAACAAAAAATTAGACTTTTAGAAAAATTAAGAAAGGAAGTTCCTCCTCACGATAGAACAAGAGTTGAAAGAAAAAATGCTTTAGAGTAATTGTTTTTTAGCTGGTTATCTAATAGATAAAGCTAAATTTGAAAATTTACATAGACTATCCATCTGAGCTGGTTGGTTAAATCCGCATGGTTACTAGTATCAGAGCTTGCTATAGCTCAACAATTTCCCAAAGATGAGAACAACTTTTGAGAAAATAATAGAGAAACTAGATTCACTATTAAATCTATTTAATGCGAGGCATCAAGAATCTTTATCAGAAATCTCTAGATACAAAGAATATCTAGAATTTTTTTCAGCAATTAGTATCCAATTACAAAAATTGGAAACTAAAATTGATTACATCCAAAATCATCCGAAAAACAAGAGAGAACTATTAACAACGGTTAATAGTAAAACGAGGAACTAAATCTTCAACAGATGAAGATCCTTGACTATGTTCAAAGAATAGCCCGAGAACATAAAAATTCAAGCGACAATCCAACTCAACCAGTCATGAGGAAAACTAATGATTTTAAACCACTACAAGTTTCAAAAGAAAACCCATCACCAAAACCATTTCTTCTAGATTCTCCAACAAATCTGTCAAGTATCAGATTTTGAGAATCTAAAACTAAAGATATTCGTAACATAAACTTGTTAAGTATTTTCAAGAAGAAAACGGTACAACTATTGAATTCAGAGGAGTTTGCATTCAATGAAATTGAAAATAATGTTCGAAATGCTTCGATCCCTAAGTTCGAACCTGAACAACAAGAGGAGTCTATTGAAAGTCTCTTAAGAGTTTTTGCTGTGTCTTAAAAGACTAGCCTTAAATGACAAATTTTAGGAGAAATGATTGGCTAGCCCGTCTCAAATGACAAATGGTAAAGGCTTATCAAGACCATTGATGGCTGCTGCTTTGCCAAAAGGCAGAATTTTTCCTATAGGGTTTGTAAATATATTCAATTATCAAATGAATACCTTCTCGGAATCAATTTTCTAGACTAACCCAGGTCTAGCATTTCACCATAAGATTTTGCTAGATAATTTAATGTTTGCCTTTCAGGAGCAAAATAAAAAGCTACTGGTAGAGACCATGAATACCTCAGTTAAAAGGTTGTGCCAAAAGAAAAAACAACAAAGTGTTGTTAATAAACCAGCGGTGCTGTACATTAGAACCTCTGATAGTGCAAGAGTACCGATTCAGACACTAAAAGGGACATAATAGTTCAAATTCCATAACATCATTGGAAGACATTCACCCAAATCAGTTCTTCCTGATACACTTTTCATAGTTCCAGGACCATTCCTAAGAAGATATGTGGTGAATGTTCAAAGTGAGCATCCTCAAGAGCATAAATTATGGTTGGTTGAAAATAATTTTGTTCATAATCTATGGACGAAAATAAATAATGATCTCAAGGAATTGCCAGCTATTATTTGTAATACAGTCAAGAATGTAAGGAAGATCAACTGCATTCTTAGACTCAGTTCAGATCTACACTTGCAGAATGGGTGCAGAAGTCTAAAGGAGAAATTGAGTATATCTCTCCATACCACTATGTCAGGATCATCCAGGGTCAGTGTCTAGAACCAGCTTGTGTTGGATACAATGGAGCTCCAAACTCTAGTTTCCCATGGATAAAAGCAATGACATTGGAATACGTCAAGAAATAATCAAAAAAGATCAAGAGATTACTTTTCTTGCATCAGGAGAGAAAATAATTGTCTCTACTTATGACCACCCAGAGGTCGTAATCAGTAATCTGTTTGTTGACTTTAAGAGAAAAGAAATAGATTCCACCCTTGTATGTGTCCAATGAATCAAAAAATCAAGAAACAAAGGTACTACAAGTGGTATGTTGATACCAACATGGAAGAGAATGAAACAAGAAGAAGAATTAAATTTGAAGAACCCTATTTTGGGAAAAACTTGGAAATATACGATGGTCTGTAAAGACAGGTAAAGTCATATTGTTTTTTTTTTCTTAAGTAGGGAACATCTCTTATCGTGAAGGAATCAACTTTCCAAGAGAAGATAATGAAGGAAAGCAGAAACCTGATCAGCATGGGGTCACTATCTTTAGTACAGGTACTATTAATTATGTGTGTTTCAATTCTATTTTGAGTTTCGCTCCCTATAAAAGGAGCCTTGAATCTTAGTGTTAGGCATGAAAAATCAGAATATAAGAGATATATCTGAGAGTAGAATTACTTGAGAGTAGAGTGTGAGTCGAGAGATAGAGTGGAAGCAAATTGTTCAGCTTCTCTATTTCTAAGAAAGTATGTCTACTACTATGAGTGACTAAATAGCTTATAACTGTTTATCAGAGAGTGAGGTTCTGGATCTATAGTCTCTTATCATGTTGAAATAAATAAGTTATGGTTTCCCACTACAAGTCTTTCAATTTGTTAGTTACATGTTCATAACAACTCATTAAATTCCCCTGGGAGACGTACTACCTCCCAAAAGGAGGGAAAAATGGGTTGTTCGTATTTGTTCATACTCATTTGATCTCCTAGGAGACAGACTACCGCCCAGAAGGAGGAAAAGATGGGTTGTTTGTTATTACTAAGCATCTTTATTTCTTAAGTAGCTTTGCATATATTTCTTTAAACACTCTTAAATAAAAAGCATTCAATAGTGAGTCGGGATGCATAAGTAACCCAGTAAGGTTGAAGCCTATATGTGAATCCGTGACCTAATGAAGGCTAGTTTTTTGTTCTTGTTTTTGGGGCTATTTTTCCTTCTTTTAGTATTTATTAGTGTACCAAGGGTATATTGGATAAAACATTGATAATTGCATAAATATGCAACTCTCTTGTGATTAATTATTCCAAAAATACTTAGTTTATTTGTTTAATTTTCAGTAATTAATTATGTTTTTATTTATTCAGGTTATTTGGAGGAAAATACAAAAAAGAGCAATAAAATGATAATTGTATTCAAATAAGGATTGATGACGTAAAAAGTCCATGTGGAGATGACTCAAGCCTAAATTGATGAGGAGAGGCCCAAGATCACGCCTATATAAGTCTCTTAACAAGAAGAAAGAAAGGTTGTTGAATTTCAGGGAGAAAAATTGAGAAGAGAAGAAGCGTCGTAGCCAAGAAACTCACAGTCGTCAGCCTTCGATCCATCGAAGACCTGACTCTCGATCCATCGAAGACATCCCGCCGAGAATTCTAGGATTTTTGGTTTATTGTTCCTTCTCCATCATGTTTTTCTATTGTATTCTTTTGATTATGAGTAGCTAAACTTCCCTAGTTAGGAGCTGCCTTAAATATGTTTCAATTTTAAACCCTTTGTGATTTTGACAACTTTTGAATGAGTTTTACTTCACTATTTGATCATCGATGATTCCTATTATGTGTTTCTTTGGGTCGACACTTAGATGCATGTGATATGATCTATTGTCTTAGATGTGTACATGACCATCATATCATTGCATATTCTACATAGATAAGCAAGCCCTCTGTGATAACTTGTGTGAAGTAAATTCTAACTCTACGAATCTTAATGGCATATGTTAGGTAGATTTGTACCCATCATAGTACCATGTCTTCTAGTTTAAGATCACTTTAAGCCATGTAATCAATCTGGATAACATGTCAAGTAAGAGAGTGTAGTATGTATGTGACTTAATCATAGCTCATGGATGGGAAACATTCATTCATTGTTGTTGAAGTTAGCGTTGGGGTAGATCGAGCATATTTAGGGTAGAGAGAAGTTCCTAACATTCATCTCTATCTGTTTTCATCAAAATTTACTTTCCTGAAATTTACTCTTTTTTTGCATTAGTTGTAGATTGGACAAATTATTTTTGCAACCAAAATATCTCGAATACCCTCAATTTTTATATGGTAGTCTGCCACTGAATATTGTTTACTGTGTTAAAATTTGGTAGCATTTGGTTTAGTCTAGATTAGGTTCGTGATTTACTTTGTGTCTAGTGGTCGAATCTGTCAAATTTCTGGCTTTCGTATTTTTTTTTATTTCTTGTGTTTTAAGTCTTAGTTTCACCAATTTTCTGCGGGTAATGACCCCTACTTCCATTATACGACACTAGCATTTTTAGATACAAAGTAGATTTATTTTTTATAGGTGATTTTTCGCCTATCAAACAAAAATATTAAATTACATAGATATTATATGAAGATTTTTATAAGTTCAAGTACCATCTGAATATTTTTCAAAACTTAAGTATTAAAAAATAAATGATTAAGAATTTTAGAGTATTGCTCGATCAAACTGAATTGAGATAATTGATTCCTAAGGAGCTGACAATCAATATTTTTGCCAAGCAGCCAAATGGGCCAAACATTAGTACTTTATAGCTCATGAACTTCTTTAACTTCTCTTCGTTCCCCCATTTCTCTTTGGTTTTTAAATAATGTTTGCGTCATGTATTAGGTGAAGATAATGGTTTAGCTTACGTCGCAGCTAAACATAGTATAGACCTTTCCCTTACTGATGGGTCTGTCCTCCACACCCAGTAAGTAGCTTCATTGCTACTCTTTCAACAAAAAATAATGTAACTTAATTTTTTTTTTCAAATACGTAGTCGAAATTTATTCTAGTTATGTATTTTCAAAAATTTACTCAAACAGTGTTATTTATAATTTAGTTATATTTAAATGTATGGTTAATTTTGATTGGCTGTTGAAAAATAAATAACTAATTTACTTAGTTATTTATTGATTTTGCAATCTATAAGGAAATGAGTTAATGACAATGTTGACTTTTACATTACCTATAATTCATGTTTTTGGTATAGAAATAGGGGATGAAAACGTGGGTGTTGAGTTTGTTGTGTGTTGTTGTCTCTCTTTCTCTCTTCACTGAAACCATTCAAAACCCAAACCCTAGCGGCGACGGCACCTCCTTCCTTCGATTTCTCTCCTCTATCTTGATAGGCGGAAGACCACCTATCAAAGATAGTCCCTACTAACTATCCAAGTATAATAAAAATATGTCAATATAGTGCAATGGAAGTAGGGGTCATTCCCCAAAGGACTTATGAGACTAATCACTTTAAAAGACTTGATATAATAATACCAGAAATCTAATAGACTCAACCTATAGATAAATAAATAATTTATTAAACTATTTAGACTCGACCTAAACTTACAAGAAAACCCATAAACAAAATAGACACAGTGTTAGACTACCACATAAAGTTACAGAGGTTTTGAACATAATTTGGTTGGTAAATTAAATTTACAAAAACGAAATACGAAACAAAAACAGGAATTAAAGTTGTAGAAAATCAAATGGATTAAAGCGTTAGACACTTCTCTTCACTTTAGATAGTCTCAATCTACTCCAAAATCAAATCATACAATAATGAATGTTTCACATACATGAGCTATGATTAAGTCACATACATATTACATTCTCTTACTTGGCATGTTATCCGGATTTATTACCTACCTGGCTTAACGTGATCTTAACCTAGGAGATATGATACTATGATGAGTCCAAATCTAACTAACCAAAGTCATTAAAATTCGTAGAATGTCTGAGAAATGACAAGACTTTAAGAGCTACTATGATGGGTGCTCTTGCATCACCTAGGAATAACTTCACACAACGAATGATGTTGCTTTTATCTCTACAGAATATGCAATGATAAGATGGTTATGTACACATTCAAAACAATAGATCCTACCACATGCATCTAAGTTTGTAACTAAAGAAACATATAATAGAAATCATTAATAATTTAATAGTGAAGAAGTTCTCATCCAAAATTATGCAAATCAAGAGAGGTTCAAAATCGAAAACATATCTAGGGCTGCGGTTAGCCTCTAACTAGAAAAGTTTAGCTACTCATGGAATAGAAAATTGAATCAAAATGTTCCATACAAGATGATACAAGATGAAGAACACTAGCTTATGGCGTGCTTGTTCGTTTTCATGTCTCCTTCTCCTCTTCTATGTCGGCTCCCCTTTAAAAATCCCTCAAAAGATGTTATATAGTTGTTGAATTGGGCTAGTCCTTGTCCACCTAGGTTTTGGGCTCTCTCTCCTCTACAAGTCAACCTTTATTTTAGCTTCTGACTTCTTTTCCATAAGCCACTTCAATACCAAACTGGATTGTAAGACACAAATTCTTCATTGGGCCTCTTGATGTGATTTGGACTTCCAAACACAACTTTCTCATCAAAGTCAGATTTCTGAGCAGACTGACCTCCATGGACTAAAATGACCATAACTACTTCTAGGCATATGATAATCACTTTCTAGAAGAAGGTATGGAAACTAGACACCCGTAAATTTCCAAGCATATAAAGATCATTTTCTGGTTCATTTTGAGCTGCTCTCAGTACTCTGTCGAAGTTGAATGACCTGCATAGGCAGATTTCCCAAATTAAGCTTTAAACTCATTTTTCTACTTCTTTTCTCTTCATTGACTCAAAATATTTATAAGATAATAAAATAACCAAATATTGATGAATAAATAATAAAAGAATAAGTATATGAGCATTAATAAATAGTATAGAGGTGCATATTTATGCACCGATCATATCCTCTCCTATACCTTCCATTTCTTCTATACCAAGTATCTATACCTTGCTCTTTTACTGCCTCCATTCCTGAAATTATAAATTGGCACCTTGCTTCTAGCTTAGCTATTATGGTTGCCGATGTGGATGACATGGCTGCATAGTTCGAGGACGGAATAGGATTCTCGGATGACAATGACGACGTGTTTGATGTTGTCAATCTTGCTCTGCCGATAGAGGCAATAAATGGTGGAAATGAAGCTGGGATGCGCTATGGCGTAGTGAGGATTTTCGGGTTGGTAGCTTTGCCGGAGGTCCTAGATCCCTCATTGAAGGATGTTATGGTACATCTGTGGCATAGACCACTCGGGCCGGGCCAGATTGTGATATATCGACATGATGTAGAGTGGTTTTTCCGCAGGTTTAGAGATCCGGTGGCCCTCAAACGCACCATGCGGGATCCATGGTTCTTCCAAAACTATACGATGGTGGTCGAAGAGTTTGATGTAGAGAACCTCACAATGACAGCGATAACATAGACGTGGGTGATAACCTATAACATCCAGAGGGTGACCCTCACCAGAGGTTGGGCGAAGCGGATTGAAAATTTTGTGGGTGAGTACATTAAGCATGATATGACCATGCTTGCTACTGGGGCGATGAAGATCAAGATTCGGGTCGATTTCTGCCGCGGTGTGGTGGTGAAAATGAAGATTCGATTTTCTCCGGAATATGTGTTGCCGATTGTTTTTGAATACACAAATGTGAAGGAGTTTTGCTCCCTTTGCGGGTCGTTTGCGCATGGCAGTTCTAGGTGTGTAGTGCAGCATGCTCGAGAGGAAAGAAGAGTGGATAAAGCGGCGGCCCAGACCACACATCCACCATCGGGTTTTGAAAATGGCCAAGCATTCACCACGGCAGCGCAGCCGACACTGGCGGTGGAGCACCACCATCCAGCAACGGAGATGCCGATAACCTCAATGAGTGTGCCAACACTTGTTGAGGTTGTGCATGCAGGACACATGGCAAGCATGCAGGGTGTTCGGGTTTAGGGCATGAGACACATGTCCTACATGTAGGGTGACCCTCTTTTGAAGAAGATCCACTAACCCAAATTATTTTTTTGCAGGTTCCAGACTCAACTGGTAATCTATAGTCAGACCCATTTGGAGAAAATCCTACGACCCACCAAGTAGTGGGGGATGCTCCCCAAGGTATGCGATCTTATGTCAGGTCAGAGCGGCGCAAGGCACAAGTGGCATCACAGACAGTTGGATCATCTTTGAGGGAGGCGGGCCCAGTGCACACAGATGGGGCATCCCCACTGACTAAAGGTAGCAAGCGGCACATAAATGGGGCATCGTCAATGCCTTCTAGAGGATCGACAACGACTGCTCGGGTCCTAACATGCAAAAAGAAGAGAGGGATGCGGGAGGAGACACCACCACTGGTAGCTGGCGGCGGCAGGGCAGCAAGTGGCAGTGTGTCGAAGGTGTCCAACTATGAGTCCCCGCAAAAGAAGATGACACTACCTCTAGTCGTTGAGAAGACGACTAAAGAGCAACATGCATTGTTATTGTTTGAGTTGCATAATTAGATAGGATGTAGGGTCCCAGATTTTTTTAGTCATTTTCCTACTTCTAGTATGTCTAGTTATGTGATGATAGGTCTGTGCCGAACATGAAATAGTTTAGATTACTTTAAGGAGTTCTATCTATCGTGCTGATGACTCGGTATTCTCCTTGTAATCTTTCATCTCAATCAATTCTATCGTTTATCTTCAAAAAAGAAGAAGGATGAAAATGTGAAATATAGGGATTCCCTATAATTGTTAATAAGATAAGGAATCTGTTGAAGTTGATTTTAAATAAAAAAACCTTAAATTTCTACTAAAAATGAATTATAGAACATTTGATGGAGTTGCTCTTAATCTCTTAATACAATGATAGTTGTTCTCCCCTTTAGAAAAAGAAGAAAAAATGTATATAATCAATATTGCCTTCAAGAAAGGAATTACACGAAGTGACAAGTTTTAAGCGAATTTATAGTGATGTTACGATACAAGTGCACTACTTGCTAACTAGCTAATACTAGGACATGTAAATTGTTGCTTGTTAAGTAAGCGATGCTTGGTTCAGTTTCGCTTTATATGTATCCTGGGGGATGCGATCAGCTTTTGTAATAATCTTGTACCATTTGTGTAATTTTTTGTATAATATACGTAGTGCGAGGATTGAACAAAATGTATGAGAAGTCTTCTTTCGTCATACATGATTTTTCTCCTCTCTCTCTCTTGCATTCTGTCATACAGTAGTTAGAACGGTACTGGGGTGATAGAGTTAAATGTTTAGGAACAACTCAAAGAAATGTAATAGGATGAAAATCTAAACGAGTTCATTTATGATCTTCCTCCTCATCAGTCAGACGTTACATACATACGTAGCTATAATTCCACTATATTTATGAAACAAACTGCTGGGCTATTTACACGATGGTTTCTACTGGGCCTAATATGTGTTCTGGGCCGAAAGTATCCTATCATCAGGATTTGTCAGATCGTGAATAAATTTGGATCTGGTGAATTGGATCAGTTGTGTTCTCCGATCTATTTTAAGTAGGATCAATTGGGATCACTTAAGCTTATTTGTAGTACATAATTATATTCTCTATTCAGAGTGAATTTATGTTTTGAAAAAAATGAGTGAAGTTTCATTTTTTACAAGATTGACAATAAAATTCATTAATTGAAACTATTCATCATTTAGATTATTATTTGACGATTATACGTGCAAAAAATCAACTTAATCGGAGATGATTTGACCATTTGATCAACACATTCAATTTTTGATCTATAAAGTTCGTCTGATATAGCTTAAAAATTGCAAGTGTTGATCAAATGGATAAATCATCTCTGATTGAGCTGATTTCTTGTAAGCATAATCGTCTAATTATAATTTAATGAGTGAGTAGTTTCAATGTTCAAGTAACTTGTCAATTTTGTGAAAAACAAAACTTCGTTACTTATTTTCAGAACGGAGCTCTACTATGAATATGATCAACATAACTACATATGCATCAACTGTATCCTAAAGAACGTAATAACTAACACTGTTATGCGGCCATTATATATAGGAGCTAGCACTACAAAAATAAATCACCACACATAATATTCTAGTTTCAGTTGAACGTCCAAAGAACATTACAAAATTAAATTAAGACCATGAAAAATAAACGCATCATAACGCACTTCAAAATAGTCAATCTTTAATTCCATTGAGAGTAAAAGAAGTATGTACGTATACGTGCATACAGAGTCATCTTGTTTGGTAGTTACATTTCATTAATGCCTAGTGATCGAACATGATGCGTAAGTTATAAAATTATAAAAGTTTCATGATCCATCTTTACTTAAAATTGTGCGCTACCTAATTCTACATGATAGTTATTTGACTTGAGCATTTTATTATATGCATCCACCAACGTAACACGAGAGCTACTTAGAGATTTGTTATGATATTATTGAGCACATCAGCATTTCCATAAAATTCACATAAATTTGGCTGGTTTATGTTGGTACATACATATGTATATGGTCTAATTAAGTGTACTCAACCACTAATTTATCAAAATTATCAAGCACCAAGCAAATAAGCATTGAAGAAACAAAGAAAAGAAGAGGAAAGCAAGAGAAAATGCATCATCTCACATGGAAGAAGAATTAGAGAATAAAGCCTTTACTTTGTCCTATATTAGATGGGTTCACTCTCACTTAATGATTCACTCAATTTTAGTTCATTACATACATTATTCTGTTGTAATCTCTACTTAGACCTTCATCGAGGCCCGAGATTTCTAGTGAAAACATAATGAACTAGCCAAAATTAGTGAACCACTATACATTTTGTGTCGACTCTTTTATTTATCGCACTTTACTTTATCATATTGTTTCTATCAACGATTACCCAAAAATTGATAGAAACAATTGTTGCCGCCGTCTATGAAAATCAGAACGTCAAGTTCAAACTATGTG
The DNA here is from genome assembly GCA_946800695.1 of Geum urbanum. Taxonomy (NCBI): domain Eukaryota; kingdom Viridiplantae; phylum Streptophyta; class Magnoliopsida; order Rosales; family Rosaceae; genus Geum; species Geum urbanum. The sequence continues at coordinate 40,069,115 of OX327013.1, read as the reverse complement.
CAAACATCACTATCCAAAACATCACTATCCAAAAGCTTGTGGTTACATCTGCTGCTGCTGCTGCTAAGGCCAATCCGATCCCGAGCAATATCTTGGCATCCCGTCACTTCAAGAGATAAGTTTTCTTGGTTTGCATGTTTCTTTCGCTAGCTATGCCTCTTTCGGGCCACATAGATGTTGAATCACCATGCCTCTGTCGCTAGCTATTTATCAATCACCGTGTATATATCTGCTATGCCTCTTTCGGGTCAAATCCGCTCGAATGTATTGTGTACATATCCCAGTCTTATGTAGTGAAGCATGCTTACTTTACTAGTTTCTGGCGAGTACGTCCATGCATGCCCGAACGTAGAACTCGTACTTGCTCAATCTCAAATTTGTATGCACGTGCTTAACATGCTTAATTAGCTAACGTCCGGAACCCAAGTGTGTATGTATGCATGATTAGCGTAGGTAACATAGAGACATGTTCGCATGGTTAAAAACATCTCTTGCTCTATCTGCATGCACCTAACGAACGTCTATTCCCTAGCTCGTGCATGTCAAACATACAAACGCATTTGTCACTGTTCATGCCCCGAACGTCGAGCAATCACCGCTAGAGCTTGATCCCATCAAGCGTTCAACCTCCGACAGCTTCAAGGCGAGCAATCAAAATTGACCTCCGACATCCGTCAAACACATCACCTCGAGCACCCCGACTTTCAAACAAACCGGCTTGGGGAACTTTGATCCCGGACAGGTCATTCAACCCGAACAGGTCAACCCGATCCGAAAAGCTTGCCCGATCATCGGTAGGCCCCGAACATCCAGCATCTGATCGACTTTCGGACTCGCCAACTCGGAGACGGTGGACCCGACATCTTGAGCATTTCAAATTTCTCATGTTCGGGACTTTGGGGGAATGATCTCAACACACCACCAGGAGCATGTCGTGCTGCCACTCCGACAAGCTTGTCACTTCGAGCGCCCCGACTCGAGCTCAATCCGAGAAGCTTCTCCCATCGAACACCACATAGGCCCGAGTGTCTAACATCGAACACCAACTCCGAGCATCACCTCCGAACGTCAAGCACCCGGGTACGAACGTCAACTGTGATCCTCAAGCCGCCATCTTGTTCATCACTTCGAACGCCACCTAGGCCCGAACGTCAAGCACTCGAGCCCGAACCGCGAACACCCCGACTCAAGCTCAATCCGAGAAGCTTCTCCCTAGAGTCCCATCAAGAGCTCGATCTCCGACAGCCGCCACGTTCGCCTGTTTTATATCATTCTCATGGACTGTCGGACTCGACATCGAGAGCTGACACTTGGGGACTGACGTGGTTGCCACGAGCTTCTAATACAAGTTCGGGCGAACATTGTTCCATCAGAGGCTACCACCACGACACTCCGACAAGCACCATGTCAGACCCGAACCATCAACTATTCAAATCCTTCAAAGAGCCGTCTCGATCCTTTCGGGTCAAACCCGAAAAGTAAATGGACCCGAGCAGTAAGAACCTTGCCGAGTAACCGGATTTCGATCGACATTCGATGACCGTCATGCTCGGGGAACCGATCTGTTGAATTCTGGAGGATTAGCTCGAATAAGCACTACGTCGTCAGTGCTATTCGCGGGCACAATCTCGTCAACAATGATCAAAACCATGTATCATCACAATCAGATATCAAACTCAATATACAGACTATGAAATCAAGAATCTTGAATACTGTAAAATCTGGTTTACAGAATTACAGAACTATAATCTCTCAAAATGTAATCTCAAATGAATCTCAGTTATATATTTCTCTCTATCTCTCTTATCTCACTTATCTGATTATCACACACTAATCACATGTAATACACAGCATCGTTTTCTTATAGCTGGCTATTAGTCAGCTCTCTCCATCAGCTGTCTACACGTGTCATGTGGTCCTAAACCCATGGAGCTGCTAGAACTGATCATCTACATCACAGCTACATGCTACTGCTACTGTGTACACCAACATTCCCCCTCAATCTAAGCCAGGTCTGCAAGAAAGGTTTAGATTGGAACAATGCTGCAAAAAGAGACTTGAAGGAAGACCTTTGGTGAGAATGTCAGCAAGTTGCTCAGTCGTAGAGACAAACCGAAGTGAGAGATATTTCTGTTGGACCTTTTCCCTGATAAAGTGGTAATCTATATCAAGGTGCTTGATTCTAGAGTGAAACACTGCATTAGAGCTGAGTGCAATGGCAGAGAGATTATCACAACAGATGAGAGGAGGATTAGGAATGCAGACATGAAGTGCACAAAGAACCTGTCTAATCCAGTAGATGTCAGCAGCTGTGTTAGCTAGAGCTCTATATTCAGCTTCTGTGGAACTTCTGGAAACTGAAGGTTGCTTCTTAGATTGCCATGAAACCGCATTATGGCCAAGAAACACCAAAAAACCAGTGGTAGAGCGCCTAGTTCCAGGATCACCTCCCCAATCTGCATCACTATATGCAGTGATATCCAATGAACCAGATGAATAATACAATCCCTTATGTAATGTACCTTGTACATACCTCAAGATCCTCTTAACAGCTGCCAGATGAGCATCACTAGGAGCCTGCATAAACTGACAAGTTATATTGACAGCATAGGACAGATCTGGTCTTGTAAATGTCAAATATTGGAGTGCACCTACTAGGCTTCTATAGGAGGTAGGATCTGGGAGAGGAGTTCCATCAGAAGAAAGAAGAAATGTATGAGGAAGGCAAGGAGTAGCACATGGTTTACAACTTTGCATACCAGCCTTGATGACTAGATCCTTGGCATACTTAGTCTGAGATACAAATAGGCCATGCTGTTCATATGTGATCTGGAGACCAAGAAAGTAGGTCAATCTGCCCATATCCTTCAAATCAAACACATCACTAAGCTCCTTGATGATGTATTGAATGGTGATATCATCACTTCCTGTCAAGATAATGTCATCAACATAAAGAAGAAGAATGACAATAGTGTGCTTCACACTCCTCACAAACAAACTTGGATCAGAATGATTAAAAGTAAAACCAAGAGCAGGTAAATAGGTTGTGAACTTTTCATTCCAAGCTCTGGGAGCTTGTTTTAGTCCATACAGAGACTTATGAAGTCTGCAGACATGAGAGGGGTACTGAGGGTCAACAAATCCTTTTGGTTGCTACATATAAACTTCCTCCTTTAAATCCCCATGCAGGAATGCATTTTTAATATCCAATTGCCTTAAAGACCAGCTGTTTGAAGCAGCTAAGGCAAGAACAAGTCTCACAGTTGTATGCCTTACAACTGGACTAAATGTTTCTTCAAAATCAAGACCCTGCTGTTGGCTAAAACCCTGAGCCACTAGTCTGGCTTTATATCTAGAAACTGTACCATCAGGATTTTTCTTGACTTTATACACCAATTTACATCCCACTATATTGTGATCTCCACAATTTGGAACCAAAGACCAAGTACCTTGTGCTGTGAGAGCATCAATTTCCTCCTGCATAGCCTTTTTCCAATGAGAGTTACCACATGCTGCCTTATAAGAAGTAGGTTCAGAAATATCAATAATTTCTTGGACACCAGTAAAACCAGAGAAGAATGCATGTTGATCATAGATACAACTATGTAAAATAGCTGAGTAACAATGATAGTCAGCATAAGGGTTCTTTGCAAATCTCCCAGATTTAGCCCTTGTTATCATACTGTGAGTGCTAAGAGGAAAAGACTGAGGCAAAGCTACAGAATCTGGATTGTCTATAGTTGCAGCTGTGGTGTTTGCATCATTTATAAGATGATCAAAATGCATATCTGGATTAGCCACTGTTGATTCTGCAGTCCTTGGAAAAGGCAGCACCACTTCTAATTGTTGTGGAGTCAGGACAGGCAACTGAGCTTGTTGATCAACAACAGGAGTAGTAGTGAGATCATTAGTAGGTTCCCTAGATGATGACACTCTAAGAGAACCAGTCATGGGAGTTGGAACAAAAATAGGCAAAATTGAAGGATGACTCTGACAAGGGATATCATGAGAAATAGGACTAGAATTGGAATCAGAAGTTTGAGAAGGAAAGACACTCTCATCATGAATGACATGTCTAGAAATGAAAATTTTCTGATTGTCAAGATTATAACATATCACCCCCTTATATCCTGTGGCATAGCCAAGAAAAATGCACTCAGTAGACCTAGGTTGAAGTTTATTGGAGTTGTAACATCTGAGATAGGGAAAACAACTTGATCCAAAATTTTTGAGAGAGTGAATAAGTGGTTCTGCATTGTGGAGTTTGGAAAATGGTGATTTCATGTCTAGCACTGGTGTAAGCATTCTATTGATTAGGAAGGTGGCATGTGCACAAGCAAAAAACCAGAAGTGAAAAGGTAAATGAGCTGTATGAAGAAGGGAAATGGCTGTTTCAAGAATATGCCTATTCTTTCTTTCTGCAACACCATTCTGCTGTGGTGTATAGGGACAAGATATGAAGTGTTGAATATCCTTTGAGAGCAGAAACTGATTTAGTACATTGCTATTATACTCTCCCCCCATCAGTTTTTAGAATTTTAATAGAGGCATCAAACTGAGTAATCACAAAAGCATAGAACTGAACAAATAGAGCAGTAACTTCTGATTTATTGACCATGGGAAAAATCCACAAAAATCTGGTACAATCATCTGTAAATGTGACAAAATACCTATGACCTTGAGTTGAAAGGTAGGGAGAAGGCCCCCAGACATCACTATGGACTTTTGCAAAAGGTAAACTAGACCTATGGACACTGTCATTAAAAGGCAATTTTGACATTTTGCCAGAGAGACAACCCCTACAGACACCTGGTATATCATCATGAACAGACTCTATGTTTGCAGTTTGCAACATTCTATGAACAATGTCATTTGAGAGGTGTCCTAACCTTTGATGCCAAATGGACGACTTAACTTTCTGTCCTAAGTAAGCTACACCAGAAGAAACTGACTTTGAATGAGGAATGGTAATAGAAATCTTGTACAGACCATCACTACTGCTCCTGCCTTGGTATATAACTTGCTGAGTTGCCTTGTCCTGCAAACAAAACTCATTTTCATCAGCAATAATTCTGCATTTATTATCTTTACATACTTTGCTAAAAGATAATAAGTTGACTGCTAGCTTAGGAACATGAAGAACATTCTGAAGTTGTATAGAATGATCAGCAGAAGAGAGTGTGGTAGAACCAGTGTGTAAGATTTCTAATCATGTACCATTACCAATTGTAATTCTATCTGCGGTGGTGTGAGGTTGAGCTTGAGTGAGATTCTGAAGATTTGCTGTCATGTGATGTGTGGCTCCACTGTCTAGAATCCAAGAATCAGGATTGGTATAATCTGGACTAACTTGAGCAGTGAGAGCTTGTACAGACTGTGGTGGTGAGGTGCCTTGATACACATAATTGTTCCTGTGATGACAGTTAAGAGCACTATGGCCCTTCTTACCACAGATTTGACACTGAATCACAGAAGCAGAAGCTGAGTTGTCATCATTGCCATTTCTGTAGTGACACACAGCAGCAGTATGTCCACGTTTGGAACAGATTTGACATTCAATCACTCCTGTAGCTTGGTTAGGACCAGCATTAGACCTGTGCTGATTCCAATGAGTGCCTTGAAAACGACCATTGTTGTTCCCATTGTGACCATGACCACCAGCATTGTTCCACCTATTGTTTGAGTTGTTATTCCATCTTCCATTCCCACTTGTATTCCCAGACCACTTTTGTTTGCCATTTCCATGATGCTGAGCTATATATGCACTCTGATTGTCATCAGTCTCTTGAGCCACATAAGAACTTGAAGCATTGGATTGTGGATGAACCTGTGTGGTATTACTTTGAGCATTGCCTTGAGCTACCATTGCTGAGATAGTTCCTGAGATAGGCACCATTGACCTCCTCTCAATATTGCTTTCTGCTGAAAGCAATTGTGTTTTTAACTCCTTTAAGGAAATAGAATCTTCCCTAGCACAAATTACTGTCCTGATCATATCATACTCAGCAGGTAAACCATTCAAGATTACAACAACAATATCATCATCTGCCATTTTTGCACCAGCAACAGCTAACTGATCCCTTGCTTTCTTTATTTTCAACAGATACTTATCTATACTCAAACCTCCTTTTTGCAGTGTTTGTAACTCAGTTTTGAGCTGAAGAATGCTTGCTCTTGACACACTAGCATACTTTTTATTCAGTATAGTCCATGCTTCTGAGGATGTCTTTGATCCTATGATATACTCCATTATCTCTGATGGAAGTGTGGCTCCAATCAAAGAAAGTAAAGCTTTGTCTGTTTTGGTCCATTTCTTGAATTCTGGGTTTAGTTCAGATCTTTCTTGACCATCACAAGTACTCACAGTTAGATATCTTGATGGACACGGTAAAGAACCATCAAGATACTCAAACAAGTCATTAGCATCAAGTGTTGACTCAAGTTGAAAACTCCAATTCGCAAAATTATACTCATCCAATCTAACAGTAATCATGTGCAACAGACTGTTTATGTAACTTTGATATGCTTGAAACTCCATTATCCAATTTCGTAGATAGCACACTTAAGAATCAAAGTATGAACAAGAACAGAGAACAAGAACAGAAGAACAGACTGCAGATACTCAAGAACAAAATGGAGATGAAACGAATGTACCAAATTTCACCAAGCTTTCTGAATCTGAAACACTCTGATTGTGACGACTCAGACTTGTTTGCAGAAGACTCAGAATCGAGAAGAACTCCTTAGGCTTCTTCCCTTTGAACAAAAGCCCCAAATCTTCTGAAACCCCTAATCTTTGCGGAAGCACCAGAATCAAAAGCGTGAGCTTAGAGCTCTGATACCATGATCGAAACCATGTATCATCACAATCAGATATCAAACTCAATATACAGACTATGAAATCAAGAATCTTGAATACTGTAAAATCTATTATCTTTGTAATCTGGTTTACAGAATTACAGAACTATAATCTCTCAAAATGTAATCTCAAATGAATCTCAGCTCTATATTTCTCTCTATCTCTCTTATCTCACTTATCTGATTATCACACACTAATCACATGTAATACACAGCATCGTTTTCTTATAGCTGGCTATTAGTCAGCTCTCTCCATCAGCTGTCTACACGTGTCATGTGGTCCTAAACCCATGGAGCTGCTAGAATTGATCCTCTACATCACAGCTACATGCTACTGCTACTGTGTACACCAACAAACAATCACACCTTGCTCTACTCCACTTCAAAGTGTTCCCCTCAACTTGCATGTCAGTTAATTAGCTATTTACCATGTAAATGCATGCTATTGTATCTAGCTTGTTCGCTTCATAAATATATGCCCCCGTCAACACGATCGCATATGTTAGCACGCACCTAAAGCATCTCCACCTCTCATATACCTTATGCCATGGTTACGTTAGAAATGCATGCTGAGCCCGAACACCAACACATAGGAATGTTTGGAACTTGATTCACGAACACGTACGTAGCCAAATGCGCCAGTTTAAATTCTAGTTATTTGCATGCGTTTAACGTGGAAAATGTCTACATGCATGCCAATATTTCATCTCATGTCCGAACAAATGTAAGACCTTATATAGCTAGTCACATATATGTTCGCATGCATCTGGCGTACGTAGTCGGCCACTCATGTCAATTATGCCATGCACAAACACTATAATATCCTGCATGCACGTACGTACTACTTGGTGCATGGCTTTAACAACACTCAAATATTTTTAGCTGCATATTGGACGGTCGAGCGAACATTATGTCATTTACATGTCACTGGAATCTCAAGATCATCGCCACAAGCACCCGAACCCGAACATCAACTCCAAACTCTCAGCATCAAACTGTCACCGACTTTGCTACTTCAAACACCGTACGGAATCACTCTGGGGACTCACCCGATAGAGCTCGACCTCCGACAGCCGTCGCGCTCGTCACTTTCGTATCCGCCAACTCAAGGATCCCAGGAATTAGATGTTCGAAGCCGCTACGGCTCGCCGATAAAACTTGCTCCGTCAACTTCAAATCCTCAGGCCCACATCAACAACTTCACCCGAATCACCTTACACTCCATCGGTCTGGGTGATCAACATCGAGCCGTCAAGCTCACCAAGCTCCGACAGAACTCCGCTTTCGCTCACACACATTGGCGCCAATACTGGCACCGAGCCACCGACACATCTCAACCCGTTCATCGACAATCCCCGAACGTAGAGCACCTGACTTAACGTCGGCCCCGAGCAGTCAGAACTTGCCATTAAACGGAGGGCTTAGGGTCTGTTATTTCGAACAAACAGAGAGTTCAACAAAGCTATGGCGTATATTCGGCCACACGTGCGTTGGTTGCTCCTCCATGTGCAAAGGCTTTACAACTGGGCCTTGGGCTTATTACTGCCACCAAAATTCTCTTAGTCGGTCAACAAATGAGCAGCCCTAACACCGGTCCAAACAAACAGACCTACGAATGCAAAAAAATAACATCACAGTTGGGCTTGACATTCATTCCCAACTCAGGGACTTCGTCATCTTAACCATCCAAGTCAGCTCATACAACTTCTTTTGTATTCGGAAGGAGTCCGCAACTAAGATAAGTTTCCCACTCACTTCACTACTGTCATTTGGACATCTCTACTATCAAACTGATCAACCATGTCTGTAGTACATTATCTAACATATGTGATTACTTTAATACCTATGCATCTGCATACGGTTCAAAAAGCATGCCTATCCGCTCCAACATGCCATACTTCACAAAATTAAGCATGTTCGCAGTAGCCGATCAAATTATGCATGTATGCTTGCCACAACCTATATGCTCTAAGTGCTTTTACGTATGCTTATGTTTAAAGCATGTGATTTAATTCAACCCGTTAGAGCAATTTGAAATTTAATTATAGTTGATGTCATGCCTCACACACATAATGAATTACGCAATTTTTTTTAAGATAATCACATGTTCGAACTTTCGCACCCAAATCGGAAAGTTGACATTCGAGAGTCGAGGCACTTCGAAACAGGCAAAATCATTTCGAACTGGCATGTGATAGCCGAACGGCAAGGATGTTTAAACTATCAGTATCTTGGTCAAACCAGCAACATCAGGTTTGAGTTAGATGAGTGATTCCGAAATCAGTGACTTCAAAATGCGTACGTGATTGACGAACGACATGAATTGTTCGGTCTATCACTACCATGATCGAATAAGCCCCATGGTTTGATAACATTAATGCGCTTTTGAGACAGGCAATGTCATCTTAAGAAGGTATGGGTTAGACGAACGACAAGAATTGTTCAGACTTTCTCGACCATGATCGAACAAGCCCTATGGTTCGGTACATGAATGCACTTTCGAGACAGGCAATGTCAACTCGAGAAGGCATAGATTAGACGAACGGCAGGAATTGTTCGGAATTTCTCGACCATGATCGAACAAGCCCCATGGTTCAGTACATGAATGCGTTTTCGAGACAGGCAATGTCAACTCGAGAAGGCATGTGATCAACGAACAGCAGGAATGTGCGGACTTTCACAATATGATCAAAAAAGACAATTTTTTTCGATACATGGGGATGCTTTCAAAAACAGGCGAGTACATTTTGAAAGAGCATTCAGCTCCGAACGGCAATAGTGTTCATAATATGAGGGTCAAACCAACAACACCAGGTTTGAATCAATCAAAGTGGCTCTAAGCAGCAACATCATTTCGGAGTTCACCCGAACATGCAAGACCACCTTGAGGAGTATATGATTTACGAACAGCAAGGACTTTCGGATAATCAAAAGCATTGCAATTACTTTAACACTCAAATCCTTAGCTCAACATCTGATCTCGGGGACTTAGCTAATTACATGTGCACCACAAACACATCTACTTCACTCATGCACTTCATATGCTCATCTTATACTTATCACGTGATGTATTATATGTTCGCATGATTATTTTCTCGCACACTACCATCTTTTCAATTATACATATTTTTGCTATATCATTACCTCTTCATGAAGTTACCCGAAGTTGAGTCAAGCGAGATCATCCTTACTTGAGGAGCTGAGGGGACTATGGGGTATTATACGTAGCCACCTAACGTGGCTAAGTACATGTAGTTAGGCTGGGGTTTTTCAACTCCTCAATCAAGAATGATCTTTTTGACTTGGGGACTTGGGGGACTTGTTGGTACATACATATGTATGACCTAATTAAGTGTACTTAGCCACTAATCTATCAAAGTTATCAAGCACCAAGCAAAGAAGTATTGAAGAAACGAAAAGAAGAAGAGCAAAGCAAGAGAAAGGACATCATCCCACATTGAAGAATTAGAGAATAAAGCCTTCACCTTTCCCTATATTAGATGAGCTCACTCTCACTTAATGATTCACTCAATCCTAGCCTATTATATACACTATTATGTTGTAATCTCTACTTGGGCCTCCATTGAGGCCTCAGATCCTTAGTGAAAATTCAGTGGACTAGCCGAATTCGGTGAACCACTATATATTTTGTGTCAACTCTTTTACTTATCTCACTTTATTTTATTGTATTGCTTCTATCAACGTCCACCCGAAAATTGGTAGAAACAGGTTTACCTTGCTGATTAGAATTCTCTTTACTCCGCAAAATCTTTCATGACCCCTGTCCTGGGATAAAAAGTCATTTCCTATTTTCCCAAATACAAAACACTTTTAGATGAAAAGAACCTGGTCACTTAATGTTTTATATATTGTCATCTGCTATGCTATTGATCAATAGTTTTCACCAACATCTTATGCATCTATTATTGAACTGAATGAATGGTGGAAATTGTTCATGCAGGCATAATTTCAATACTCAAAGATTTTCCTTAATTTTATCTTCACAACAACGTACCATATTTGTCTATATTTTTGAGCCTAGTACAAAATGAAAATGAAGTTATTTTCATATATGCAGTATGTACAGTAAAATCTTGATAATTTAATACTCGATTAATTAATAATTTCGTTAAAATAATATTTTGTCGGTCTCAACTTAAAGACTTAAGTATTAATTTAATACTCGATTAATTAATAATCTCGCTAAATTAATAAATTTTGTCAATCCCAAAGTTATTAATTTATCAAGGTTTTATTGTATATATTTATTCACACTAAACGAGATGACATGAAATCGAATACGAGGGATCATTATCGATGTGGAACTGCGGAATTGACTCCTTGCTACAAATGTGGAAGTGGAACTTGCTAGAAAATATTAGACTTAAACACTTTGTGATAGGTTTATTGATTATAAGTTGTTACATCATGACTCTAATTCTGGTTGCTTATTGAGCTGTATATTTCTGATAAGAGCATGACTCTCATTGATTATTGCACCTGATTAATATACATGCTGTGATAAGTTTTGGTCTTTGTAGTTGGATAGATATGCAGGCAAATTCAGACTCCTTATGGGATGACTCTAAAATGGCATTCTAACCCCTATATAAAGAGGAGAAGTCCCTGGTCACAAACACAGTTGTTAAGCATTAAATTTTAGCACCATCACTAAAGCTTGTGTGTGTGAGTCCAGAAGATCTTTCCTTCGTGTTCTAGCGGCTATTCAGTTTCAAGAGATGGCCAACATGATGTATAATGGAGAAGGAGGACAAGATTTTGACACAGATACTTATTCTAGTACAAGTAGAAACTTCTTTGTGTTCTGTGTGTCGTGTTTGTGGGTTGTTTTGATCTTGTAATAGATGTGAGTAAATATATTCAATTCACATCTTTTCAGATTAACAGAACTCGATCCTACTGTCATCATCACAAATGTGTGATGAGTCGGTGGTGTCTAGCTGAAGCTGGCTGTAATAATAAAAGAATGAAAAATATGAAAAGAGAAGGAGCTAGAATAGAATAAAATAGAAGAGAGAAAAGAAGAAAAAAATAAAAAAAGTATGCATGTGATAATTAACTGAAAACCTAAAGAACCGGACCAAACAGAATCGAAATGGGCGGTTCGGTTCGAGTTTTTGAAAATAAGGTGAGACATGAAGGAGGAACCGGACCGAATGAATAAAATTCGGTTCAGTTCAGTTTTTACATTTTTTGATCTCCTAAAACCGAGATTAACCAAATTTCACTATTTTTGTAGACGTGTCGCTGTATTATTGGCTTTAATTTGAGTTTATGTGAGATTGAGTACAACTGATTTTTCTACATATCAAAATGTCATATCTTCTTTTCGATCTCTCTCATTTCGATCTCTCATCTCTCTCTCTCTTCTCTGACACTTTCCTCTCTGCAATCTCTCCCTCTCAATCTCTACTCAAAGCCCCAAAACTCCATAAGCCCCTAAATTCAACACAAATTCCATTCCCTGAATCAAAACCCTCCCCCCGAATCCTATATTGATATGTCAAACCTCAAATTTCTTCTTCCCCAAATCAAAACCCTAAAATGAGTAAAGCCCCAAATCCACCAATTCACTCATCAATGGGTTCTGATACCAGTGATCCCTCAATTGAAGAAGGTGGTGCTACAGTTGCAAGTGTTACACCAGCCCTTTCCGATGTTGGTGCTTCTTCAAGACCTCAACCAAAGAAGAATCAGAAGAAGGTTGCGAAAGAATCAAATGCTGGTGTTGCTTTAAAAAGGAAGAGAGGTTCAAAGCTTGCTGCACAACGATCGTTTGTATGGGATCACTTTGTGAAGTACCCGGAGCCACTGTTTGAGATGGTTGATGGAGTTGAGACAGAGGTTGGGCACACATCAAGAGCAAAATGTAAGAATTTTTTCACCTCTCTTGCTTATGATACTAGTAATGGCACTAGCACTATGAGAAAACATTTAGAACTACATTGTAAAAAATATCCTGGTAGTAAAGATTATGAAGAAGATAAGCAAGTAGTGTTTGATACTAGTGGTGAGTTGATAAGGGAATGGTCACAACAAGGTTGTATAGATGCTGCCACTATAATGATTGTGGTTGATGAGTTACCTTTTAGTTTCATAGATAGGCCTGGATTTAATTATTTCTGCAAATATGTTATTCCTAAATTTGAGGTGCCTTGTAAGAAAATTATATGCAAGAATTTTATGAAAATGTATGCAGAAAAAAAGAAAAAAATGAAGTTGAAATTAAAGGAACATACTATCTGTATGACAACCGATACATGGACTAGTTGTCAAAATATCAATTATATGGTAATTACTGCACATTTTAATTATGGTGGGTGGCAAATGCATAAGAAGATTTTGACCTTTTGTTTGATTCCCAAATCATCAGGACCTACCATAGGTAGGATTTTAGAACAATGTTTAGTTGAATGGGGTATTGAGAGGGTTTTAACAGTCACTGTGGACAATGCCTCTTTTAATGAGAAAGCTATAGACTATCTAAAGAGGAAGATGTGTCAATGGGACAATCCACCAATGTATAGTGGGGGGTACATGTATGTTAGGTATCTTGCACATATTATCAATTTGATTGTTAGGTCTGGATTGTCTTTAATGGACAAAGCAGTGGCTAGTATTAGACATGCAGTGAGGTATGTGAGAAGTTCTAGTGCTAGGACTTATGCCTTTAAGATGTGTGTGGAAAAGGAGAAGGTTGAGTGCAAAAAGATTTGTATCTTAGATGTTTCAACTAGGTGGAACTCAACCTATCTTATGTTGAGCACTGCTATAGAATTGAGGAAGGGTTTTGATAGGCTGGCAGAAGAAGAAGATGTGAAATATATGAGTTATTTTGATGAAGATGTAGAGGAAGAGGAGGAAGTTGAAGATGAAGCAGTAAATCATGTTGCTCAACCTACTGTTGCTACGAAGAAGGGGTGCAAGAGAGTAGGGCCACCCACTGATGCTGATTGGGATCAAGCCCATATCTTTGTGCAATTTCTGAAAGTATTCTACAAAGTGACAGTGGGAGTGAGGGCACAACTCAAGCCCACTGCAGCTGCTGCATTTCATTATGTTGTTTCAGTCAAGACAGAGTCAGATGACATTTTTCAGAAGCCAATTAATGTTGCATCTAGTCCTAGTGATCGGATTTTGCATAATATGGTCAAGAAGATGCAGTTAAAGTACAAGAAATACTTTAATAGTGTAGATGATATCAATCAATTGTATTTGGTAGCTTTGGTGTTGGATCCTAGATACAAACTAAAGAATTTTGAGATGGTTTGTGAAACAATGATGGGGATGGATAACAATGAGGTCAAGCAAAAGAGTGTAGGAGTGAATAATCTCATTCAATGTCTTTGTAATCTGTATGGGGCATCCAATACCGCCAGTGCCACTACCTCATCAAGCAGAGTATCAAAAGTGAGTGGAGAAAGTAGCACACAGATGAGGTATGGTGAAAGAGCTAAGGGGAAAAAAACTGGAGTTTGTGGGAATAGTGGGAAGATGGCAGCAATGTTACAGAAATGAGAGAAAACATTGGAAGAAGGTGAATGGGTTGTGGTTAGTCATGAATTGGATAGATATTTGTGGGATCCAATGGCAAAACAAGTTCTGGATGATAAGTTCAACATTTTAGAATGGTGGAGATTGAATGGAAACAAATATCCTAATCTGCAAATGGTTGCAAAAGATGTGCTAGCCATTCAAGTATCAACAATGGCAAGTGAGTCCAATTTTAGCACTGGAAAAAGAATTATACCCTTATAGGAGTTCTCTAACTCCTAGGTCTGTTGAAGCACTAATATGTCTTCAAAACTGAATTTGCTCAACTGCCATAATAGAGCTTGAATATATTCCTGAGTTGTTTGAAATGGAGATGATGGAAGCAATAGAAAAAGATAATCACATTCTGTTTTCATCTGAATTTTGCATTTTTTTTCCTTCTGCCATAGTTACATACTTAGTTACTTACATAATTACACTTCATCACTTAGACACTTACTAATATAGTAATATTGCATGTCTTATTTTGATTTCTGTAGATATTGAAAGAGAGAACAAGGAAAAGTGTGAAGGGGCTGCTGCATTTTCAAATGATGCAAGTACTGAAGTGGTAGAACCTCAACAAAAGATATTGAAGCTTAAGGCACCGCAAGGCGCAAAGTCGAAATTGACCAAGAATAAGAGAAAGCAGATTGTGTTGAACTCTTAAGTTAGTTTGAATTTGTAATGTTAGTAAGTTAGTTTGATTTGGACTTTTGGATTTTGGAGTTTTGGAGTTTGGATTTGTGATGAAGTGTTTGTGGCTTTGTGCTTGGAAAATTAGTATTAGATTCTGTGTTTACTTGTGATGTTAGTGTTTGCATGCTTGGTATCAAATTTTGATTTGTCAGAGCCGCTTTACATAGATGATTTAGAGTTGATGCTCAATGAAAATATAGTCTCTCTGTATTATGGCAGAAGATGGTTGCATTGAGGAGGTATGTTTTTGTTAAGCTATTTTTTATGTGACATTTTTTTCTTACTCTACTTTGTTTCATCGTTGACCACTTGATTGTTTTTGAAAATTGTTATGCTAAGTTTCTGGCCGGGAACTGAGAGTAATCTCTTGGCTTCTTGCTCTCTAGATATTTTTTGTGCCAATGCTTAACTTTTTGATAGTGTACATGACTTAAAATGAGGAACCATTGTAGAATTTGTGAGATGTCTGTATTCTGTATATTTGGCCTCCAATACTTGGCAATCATCGTTTTAACTTTTAAAAACAAATCCTATTAATGTTAAGTACGGCTTGCATTACTCGATGCATCTTCAGCTGTAGTCAATTGATTCTTTCTAGTAATTGGAATATAAATTATTTTACTTCAGTATTTCATCAGACATGCAATCTGTGAGGACCGATTTCATGACTTTATCATTGTTGTCAAGGACTGCAACTTTGTTATAGTAGTTTCTGTGTTATTGTTATTGAATAGTTCTTTCTTCTGATATATGCAGGTATTGAAAAAGTTAGTGATTTAAGATAGTATCTCAGGAATGTATGAGAAGTGTTTGTATTGTAAATTTAGGGTAGTGTCTCGGGAATGCAATTTTATATCAGTGATATATATTATGGTTTTTGTACGTTGTTTCTACACAGGTAGCTAAAAAGCTAATGACTTTTATAACTACTGAATGTAAAGGTCCTAGAGGGGGGGGTGAATAGGCCTTTACCACTTTTTCGTTTAATTCTGTCTCCGGGATAGCAAGATATTGTCCTATCCCAGAAGGCAGGGTACGAGTAATAAAGAGAAAGCAGTAAGGAAAGAATGACACCAGATGTTTTTGGTGACGCAGAAATCCTACAACCAGGATCAAAACTGCGTGCCCCTTACTCTTGAGGGACAAACCTTTCCACTAATTGGTAACACACACTATTACAAGTTTCTGGCACTCTGGGATACATACCCCTTATGCTATCCTGACTAGTCTACCCACTAGTACAAACAGAGCTACACTACCTTAATCAATGTGCTTACACTTGGAAAGAAAAACAGAAGTATCAAACACAGATTCTTAACTACACTTCAAGTTAAAACCTTCTTGATCACTTCATGGGTTGGGCATCTCCACACTTTATCTCTATGGAATGCACAATGCAATGATGCATATGAGTTTTGAAAACAGTTTTAAGCTTCAGAAACCATGTCTATTATGCACTGTAAAGAGCAACCAAAAGACATGGAAGGGGAAGAGAAGAGATAAGAGAAACTACACTCGAAAGTGCTCTCAAAGAGTACCAAAACAGAATAACCAAAACCCCCAAGTGTTTCACTCAACCAACCAACTCTCAGTACAGTTTTAACACCTTATATAGACATACAAAACAGCAGCAAAATGCAGCAAGTAAGTACAGCAAAGGAAGGGTCAAAGACCACAAGAAAGCACGTGAGAAACCAACAAAAGAGTCACCCTATAGTAGACCTAAACAAGGACCAAAGCAGACCTAAAAACACAGCTCCCGAAAGGGCACAGCAAGCCTAAACAGGGAGGGAAACCAAAGCAGTTTGTAGGTCTTTCCTTAAAGGGTTAAGGTTCTCTAAACAAGGCAAAAGCTTCCTTTTCACTTGTACAAGAATAGCCATATCAGTTTTCAAGGGAAGAGCACGATTTGACACAACAAAGAGGAACCCAGAAAAACAGAGCCAAAAGCACTTTGACAAACAGAAAAAGACAAATCTGTTTTCAAGAAATCACATGTGAACTTTAAGCAACCAAAGTCAACTAACATATAAACATGCGTTTGTATTCTGAATCAAGGAGGTTTTAAACCCTAGAAAGTCACATACTGACTCGGAAATCACCAAGACTACTAAACACAGATATGCACAGACTTAACAGATGACAAGCAGGCCAACAGGGATATGAGCAGCAGTTGCTATCCTAAATGGAAACCATGATATGGGATGCATGAACTACCTGATATCCCAAAGAGATAAGTGAAAGATGCCAACATCTTCAACCTCTGTTCTTGATGATCCTTCAGGCAATTGTGTTTTGACGATTGTCAAGGGATAGCCAATATCCATATGCCTTCAATCTCCCCCTTTGGCATTCCTTGACAAAACACAATCTTCAAAGAGTACCTGCATGAGAGTATAGCACAAACAACACATGCAGCAAAAGAATGTCCATACTCAGAGTATTGCAACACTCCCCCTGACTGGTTACCCAGGATAGAAAGACATCTAACTATCCCAGCCAGGTAATTCTCCCCATCCAAAAGTACCTGCATAGATTAGCTAGTTCTCCCCCTTTTTGTCTAGGAAAGACAAAGGGTAAAACCACAGATGATATAAAACCGCAGATAAGAGTAACATTGTTTGGAATCAAACCACAAAACCAAACCAAAGATGTTCAAGGAAGACATACAAAGAGACATAAGAGCAGAAACTAAAAGAGTTCAAAGAGTAGAGAGGAAGAAGCTTCTAAACAGCATAACCGGATGCGTCACCCATAGTTTCGTCATCCTCAGCACCAATCTCCCCAAGGTGGGTAGTTTCACCAGAGTACGATTGTACCTTGGTAGGGAGCTTAATGCCGTCACCCATCCCAGACGGAATACCAGAGTGAGTAAATGAGGCAGCGGAATTGAGACACCTTCTACTCAAGAATTCTTGAACCAAGAGCTTTTTCCTCTTAAACACACAAACTCCACTTTCAAACTTCCTGCATAGTCATGTCAGCAATAAAGAGTAACAGTGTCCTATCCCGAGGAAAGGCACACAAGCATTCAAGAGAGATTCCTCAAAGACAAATAAAAGACGATCATGCACGTATACCTCTAATATCCATTTGGATATTTGGGATACCCTGAATAATCGAAGGTACTGATGTATCTACCAACACATTGATAACTCCCCCTCACATGGTGCATAAGAGAACACAAAGAGTTTGATTTCAGAAAGATTTACAACCTGTCAGCATGAACCCTGGGATGGAAACAGTCAGTGAAATCCCAGACATCAGGAAAATTTAAGCATGACTCACAAAAATGTGACAACTAATTTTCATATGTCTTGATGGCTCAAATTTTTCACATGAATATATGACTATAAAGTAACATCAATGCCATGTTCTTCACAAATCAATCCTTGGAACCATAAGAGTGTGTGTGTGAAAGGTTCATCTAAGGGAGTACAAGTTTAGAGCATCAAATGACATGAGGACATCAAGAGTAACCAAGTGACTTTGTCACAACCATTTGAGAGTTCTGGAAATTCAGCATATCAAGGACTTTGTTCCAACTTGGCCTTTGGCCGTTCTCATTTAAGTTCAAAGCAATTTCCTCATTTTCTTTAACTTTTTCCCAAGAGCTCATCTGAGAAATACGTCCTCATAGGTCCATGTAACAGAGTAGTTATCATTATGTCCTGAGCGCAATGCTCGAAAGAATAATGTGTGTTTCAAGGACACTCGGTGGATAACTAGTCCGAACCCATCGAAGGATAGATAACATCTCAGGGATCCCCACTGGTTCCGGTTAAGGTGCACCCAGCAAAAGACTAGCCCATTCCTTTACTTAATTCATTTAACAATAAGCACCAGAATTTCACAATTGTTCTTCAGTAACTAGTTCAACTCACTCAATTTTCTAGCTTAAACGGTGTACACCCCACAAGAGTAACCTTTGTGCTCAAGAGTTCTTTCTAGTTCCAAGAATGATTTAGACCACATGCACTAACATTCTTAAAGGCATAGATGCATATACACAAGAGAAAGATGCAGCAATGTCTATCAAGATACATGAAATAAGAACACAACATTTTAGATCAAGTTCAGAAATATTTCCCGGGATATGACCACAGACTCGTATCCCAACATGAGCCAACATTTATTTTCAGAAAAATAAAAAGACTTGAAAGATAAATTTAGACCAGTGAGGGAGATATCTCAAGTAATGGTGCATACACCAATAGCCTTTCTAAGACTTTCAAATCTCAGATTGTCCAAGGGCTTAGTGAACAAATCAGCCAATTGTTGTTCAGTTGGAATAAATGTCATTTCAAGCTGTTTGTCTTCAACCAAGTTTCGAATGAAATGATATCTAATCTCTATATGCTTGGTCCTAGAATGCAACACAGGATTTTTTGAAATATTGATTGCCGAGGTGTTATCACAAAACAGGGATAGGATACCTTGCTCAAATCCGTAGTCGCTTAGCATATGCTTCATCCAAAGGAGTTGTGTACAGCAGCTTCCAGCAGCTATATACTCCGCTTGAGCAGTGGACAACGATACGCAGTTCTGCTTCTTGCTATGCCACGATACTAGGTTGTTCCCAACAAAGAAACAACCACCCGAGGTGCTCTTCCTATCCGTGGCATCTCCCGCCCAATCCGAGTCCGAATACCCTGCAATCTCAGTGTTAGTATCCGTAGTATACAGAATTCCAAAGGCACATGTACCTGAAACGTATCGAATGATACGTTTGACAGCCTTCACGTGGGATTCCTTGGGGTTGGCTTGATACCGAGCACAAACACCCACACTAAAGGAGATATCGGGTCTGCTAGCTGTGAGGTAGAGCAGGCTTCCAATCATGCTTCTGTAGAGGGTTTGATCAGCATTGATGCCCTCCAAATCAGCACTGATTCTGCAAGAGGTTCCCATTGGGTTCCGGATGGGAGAGGCTCCTTCCATCCCAAACTTCTTCACAAGTTCCTTGGCATACTTTTCCTGCGAAATGAACAAACCATCTTTCCTTTGCTGAACTTGTAGTCCAAGGAAGAAGTTTAGCTTACCACAAAGACTCATTTCAAACTCTTGCTTCATTAGACTAACAAACTCCTCAACAAGTTTTTGGGAGGTAGAACCAAACACCACATCATCCACATAGATTTGAGCAATTATCATATGATGTGAAACATTTTTAACAAACATGGTCTTATCAATAGAGCCACGCACATACCCATGGTCAATTAAATGTGTAGACAATTTTTCATACCAAGCTCTAGGAGCTTGTTTCAAACCATAAAGGGCTTTGTCTAATCTGTAAACATAGTCGGGATGGGAAGAGCTCTGAAATCCCGGGGGCTGTTCAACATACACTTCTTCTTTCAAAACTCCATTTAAGAAGGCACTTTTCACATCCATTTGAAAGAGATCAAATTTCAGAAAACAAGCAATGGCCAAGAGTAACCTAACGGACTCAAGTCTAGCTACGGGGGCAAATGTTTCATCAAAATCTAGGCCTTCTATTTGTGAATAACCTTGCACAACCAACCTAGCTTTGTTTCTTGTAATAATTCCCTTCTCATTCGTTTTATTTTTGAACACCCACTTTGTTCCAATAACATTCTTATCCCTAGGTCTAGGAACTAAGTGCCAAACATTGCTTTTCTCAAACTGATTTAATTCCTCTTGCATAGCCCCAATCCATTCTGAATCATTTAAAGCATCTTTAACATTCTTAGGCTCAAAACTAGAAACAAAACCATAGCAAGCAATTCGATTGATAGCTAACCTATGCAAGGTAAGAAAGCTCCTGAGGCTAACGAGATTACTTACAACCGCTTTGGACCTACTACGGGTTTGCATTGGTTCATCCACCATGCCAATCACATCCGAAGGAGAATGGTCTTTTTGCACTTGACGTTTCCCAATGCGATGTGGCTTCTGGATAGATAGGGTCTGATCTATCCCGGCACCTTCCTTATCAGATTCTGCATCCTGGGATACGTCATCAGGGATAGGATTCTGTTCGTCAATGGGAGTCTCAGGATCTTTGGGAGATGTCTCAGTGCTCACATCCTCAACCTGCACATTTCTAGAAGAATGGTTGTGAGAGCATACAAGAGAATCATTGATAGCCACGTTCACCGTTTCTACAACCTTGCATGTTCTCTTGTTGTAGACTCGGTAAGCACGGCTATTCAATGCATAGCCTAGAAAAACACCCCTATCACATTTAGCATCAAACTTTGTCAAATACTCACGGTCTCTATAAATAAAACAAGGGCTTCCAAAAGCTTTTAGGTGTGAGATATTTGGTTTCTTGCCTTTCCAAAGTTCGTAGGGAGTTTTACAAGTACCCGGTCTGAAAATTACACGATTAAGAGTGTAACACGCATTAAAGATTGCTTCGGCCCAAAACATGTGAGGCAAATCTGCAGAACTCAACATAACCCTCCCCATTTCTACCAACACCCTATTCTTCCTCTCAACAATCCCATTTTGTTGGGGTGTAATGGGGGCTGAAAACTCATGGTGCACACCATTTTCCTCACAATACTCAGCAAACAAAGAGTTTTCAAACTCGGTTCCATGATCTGATCTAATCCTCAAAATGCATTTGTTTTCGGAGAGCTTTTCATTTGAAATTCGTTTTGCTAGTTCAAAAAACTTCCCAAAGGTTTGAGTTTTGTCACCTAGAAATATGACCCAAGTAAATCTAGAGAAATCATCTACCACAACAAGCACATATTTCTTTTTAGCAAGACTCTCAGTTTCTACAGGGCCTACAAGGTCTAAGTGGAGTAACTCAAGAATATTAGAGGTTGGTCTAGCATTTAGAACAGGATGGGAGGTTCGGGATAGCTTACCCATTTTGCAGTCTCCACACATACCTGCAGCTCTCCCGGACAGTTTGGGCAGACCACGAGCTCCATCCTTTGAAGACAGTTTCACCACATCTTGATGGTTGAGATGGCACATCCTTCTATGCCACAGATCTAGCAGGCTTTCTTGAGTTGAGGATTGGAAGCACACATCAGGTTCCAGCTTTTTGTTTGCACGGACACAGTAGCAGTGGTCACGGGACCTCTCCCCCTTCATCACATATCTCCCTTTCCCATCCAGAACAGTGCACTTGGATTTGTCAAAGGTTACTGTCTCGTATTCGTCAACTATCTGGCTCACACTCAGCAAACATACTTCTAAGCCTGCTACCAACAGCACGTTCTTCAGGGCTGGGAGACCAGGAGTATCAACTGTCCCGCATCCGATGATCTCTGCCTTGGCACCATCTCCGAACATGACATCACCAACAGGATGAGTATCATCCATGGAGGTGAACCATTTCCGTTCTCCGGTCATATGCTTCGAGCAACCGCTATCCATGTACCAAGAATCGGATTTCCTGGTGGAAAGAGCAGTCAAGGCAACGTTGCAAACAGCTACAACATCTCTTGCAGCAATGGGTGAGGTATTTACTCTTGAAAGAAAGCAGATAACCTCTTCTGGTTTCTTCTTTTTGACATCAGGGGCTTTGGGAGACATGACCCTTCTGGTATCCCGGGTTTTGTGAACAGATTTCCTGACCCAATTTGCAGAAGCAGGCTTCTTCTTCTGCTCCGGGATGCCAATAGACTGTGCTATCCTCGTCAGTTCAATGAGAGATTTCTGAAAGTGGGCGATCAGATTGATGTTTGGTGAGGTCTTGGCAGGTACAGAGTTTCCTCTCAGCTTGTAACAGTACCGACGAATGTGTCCACTGTTCCCACAGTGAAAGCATCTGATTTGCGAGCCTTTCTTGAGCTTTGACACCTTGGGGATTTCAGGAGCATTGGTCTTCAGCTGTGGATGAGGCTTTCCCAACACAGAGCTGGTTCCTTTTACGAACGTAGTCTTCTCTGAGCCCTTGGATTTGTCAACACCTTCAAATCCCAACCCCTTCTTGCTGCCATCTAGTCTTCCCATCCCACAGATTTGGGATAGCTTCTCCGAGCCAATGGAGAATTTGGCGAACTGGTTTCGGGCGTCCAGCAGGGCTTCTTCGAGCTTCAGCTTCTCAGTAGTCATCAAGCTTATAGTAGAGGACCGACGATCCAGCTCCTCTTTGAGAAAAGTCACTTGCTCTTCAAGTTGGGTTTTGGTTGAAATCCATTCTGTCTTCTGGGATAGGAACTCTCCTTGTATCCTGGAATGTGTCTCCTTACTCAATGAAAGCTCATTAGATAGAACTTCATTTTTAGCAAGCATAGACTTTGAGGCTTTACACAAACGCACATACATATCATGCCCTTCATCATCGGAATCCTTGTCCTCAAGAGACTCATCCAATGTAACATGAGAGACAAAAGCAACCTTTTCATTTTCATCAAGATCGGTTTCAAAACTTTCATTAGACTCACTATCACTCCAAGTAGCTTTTAACACTTTATGAGACTTATTTCTCCTGTTAGCACAGTCCACAGCTTTATGTCCTATTCCATTGCATTCAAAACATTTCATGTCCGTTTTCGGGATAGGAGAGGGCCTGATATCCCGACTTTTCTGTGAAACCTGATTTCTAAAAGGCTTAGAGCTAGATCCTTTTGAGAAGTTCCGGTTAGAGTTGAAAGATTTCCTTTTCCTTAAGAATTTCTCAAATTGTTTAGTTAGAAAAGCAAATTCATCATTTTCATCATCTTCATTTTCATGCAACTTTTCAACCTCAACTTTAACCGAACTTAAAGCAATGGATTTCTCAAGCATGGGCCTTTTCTTTAGAGTTTCATAGGTTTTCAGATTACCAACAAGTTCTTCTAAAGGATAGGTATCAAGATCATGAGCCTCTTCAATAGCATTTATTTTAGAGTCAAAGAAGGGAGGTAAAGCAGTTAAGAACTTCCTAACAATTTTCTTTGATTCAATAGCCTCTCCTAAGCTACGACATTGATTTGTGATATTAAGTACACGACCATAAAAATCATCAATAGACTCTTTGTCACTCATGCTTAGACCTTCAAACTCAAAAATAAGACGTTGAAGTTTTTGTTGTTTAACACGGGAGTTACCTTCATGAGTGTTGATGAGCACCTCCCATGCCTCCTTAGCAGTGGAGCAATGAATGATTCTTTGGCGCTCTGCCTCGGAGACAGCATTGAATAGACAGCTAAGGGCCTTGATATTTGCTCTAGCCGAATCCTTGTCGTCTTTTACCCATTCGGACCTAGGCTTTGAAATTATTTCGGTTGATTCATCGCCTTTTGGTTTTGTGGGATGTGTCCAGCCTTCCTCTACACTTTGCCACAGCATACCATCATCTTGGTAGGAGAGGAAAGCACTCATCATGATTTTCCATTGAGAGAAATCATGTCCATCGAAAAAAGGTGGAACATTTATGGAAGAACCTTTTTCCCGATCCATAACGAACCCCTCAGAGGATCTCACTAGCAAGGGCTAGTGGCCGCTCTGATACCACTTAAAGGTCCTAGAGGGGGGGGGGTGAATAGGCCTTTACCACTTTTTCGTTTAATTCTGTCTCCGGGATAGCAAGATATTGTCCTATCCCAGAAGGCAGGGTACGAGTAATAAAGAGAAAGCAGTAAGGAAAGAATGACACCAGATGTTTTTGGTGACGCATAAATCCTACAACCAGGATCAAAACTGCGTGCCCCTTACTCTTGAGGGACAAACCTTTCCACTAATTGGTAACACACACTATTACAAGTTTCTGGCACTCTGGGATACATACCCCTTATGCTATCCTGACTAGTCTACCCACTAGTACAAACAGAGCTACACTACCTTAATCAATGTGCTTACACTTGGAAAGAAAAACAGAAGTATCAAACACAGATTCTTAACTACACTTCAAGTTAAAACCTTCTTGATCACTTCATGGGTTGGGCATCTCCACACTTTATCTCTATGGAATGCACAATGCAATGATGCATATGAGTTTTGAAAACAGTTTTAAGCTTCAGAAACCATGTCTATTATGCACTGTAAAGAGCAACCAAAAGACATGGAAGGGGAAGAGAAGAGATAAGAGAAACTACACTCGAAAGTGCTCTCAAAGAGTACCAAAACAGAATAACCAAAACCCCCAAGTGTTTCACTCAACCAACCAACTCTCAGTACAGTTTTAACACCTTATATAGACATACAAAACAGCAGCAAAATGCAGCAAGTAAGTACAGCAAAGGAAGGGTCAAAGACCACAAGAAAGCACGTGAGAAACCAACAAAAGAGTCACCCTATAGTAGACCTAAACAAGGACCAAAGCAGACCTAAAAACACAGCTCCCGAAAGGGCACAGCAAGCCTAAACAGGGAGGGAAACCAAAGCAGTTTGTAGGTCTTTCCTTAAAGGGTTAAGGTTCTCTAAACAAGGCAAAAGCTTCCTTTTCACTTGTACAAGAATAGCCATATCAGTTTTCAAGGGAAGAGCACGATTTGACACAACAAAGAGGAACCCAGAAAAACAGAGCCAAAAGCACTTTGACAAACAGAAAAAGACAAATCTGTTTTCAAGAAATCACATGTGAACTTTAAGCAACCAAAGTCAACTAACATATAAACATGCGTTTGTATTCTGAATCAAGGAGGTTTTAAACCCTAGAAAGTCACATACTGACTCGGAAATCACCAAGACTACTAAACACAGATATGCACAGACTTAACAGATGACAAGCAGGCCAACAGGGATATGAGCAGCAGTTGCTATCCTAAATGGAAACCATGATATGGGATGCATGAACTACCTGATATCCCAAAGAGATAAGTGAAAGATGCCAACATCTTCAACCTCTGTTCTTGATGATCCTTCAGGCAATTGTGTTTTGACGATTGTCAAGGGATAGCCAATATCCATATGCCTTCAGAATGTATGTGCTTTTGCATTATTATACGTTTCCTATTGTTTGTTGTTAAAAAAAATCTGAAAGTTAATGAGTCTTCTTGAAGAATTGGTACGCCATGTCTTTTGACACTAAAAGTGAAATGCTAGTTGACATCAGGGATGCAATTTAGTTTTTATTTTTCTGGATTATCTTCTTTAGATGTACGCATATAGCTGAAAAACACAGACAATGCATGAAGAATGCTCAAATTATGAAAATGGTATTTTCAGCCTAAAGAAAGCTGAAACATATATATATTTGATGAAATGTTATATTGGCTGTTTGATCTTCAATTGGTTTTTAATTTTTGATTTGCTCTAGTTTATTTGTCAGGTAGCTGAGAAAATAATGATTATGCGTGAAGATGTTTAGATGGCGATTTCAAGTCTATTGAGAACCTAAGGGAAGCCAGTAGTCGAAGATGACCTACTCCTCATGTTAGACAAGTAAGTTCTATTCAAAACCCATGCCTAGTGAACAATGAATAAAGAGTCCTGTGACATCCTCAAGTCAACGAGTTAGGAGCTAATCTCTTTATCTTTGCATTAAGGGTTTCAAAAACTTTATGAGCTTGTCAAAAATATTCATTGAAAAAGATGTGAAATTGGACATTGGTTTTATGTTCTCTCTTGCTAACAAGAGTATTTGAAATTGAGTAGTGATTGAGTGTGGTCACATTCTCTTTATTGTATCAGGTTGTGAATGATGATGAAGATAGTGATGAAGAAGATGATGATACAGATCCTAGTGTGGGAAATAATGATTCATCAAACATGATTGTGAACACTCCGCAGTCTCATACGCTTGGCGGTCAAGTTAATGAGCCAACGACCAAGCCACTGTAGAAGATGGTTGGGAGGTAGTCGGACTCAGAAAAAGTAGAGATAAAAGAAATTAGAAACTCATTGTAACATGTAGTCTCCCTAGATTCTACTGTTGTTTTTATAGAAAAGTTGTATCCGAAAATTGTGAACTGTGGTGTTAGTAACTTAGTGGAATTAGTTCTTTCACTTCTTTGTGTTTAGTTTCTTTACTTGTGATTTTAGTATAATTTTAGTTATGATCGTCTACAATTGTTTGTTTGGATAGATTAGATATGTTGTTAACTTGTTATGGTCAAATTAGGTTGATTAGTTATGTTGTTTCTATTTTAAAATATGCAAGAAAAAAATAGAAAGAAACAGTGAAACCGACCCAAATCGATTCGATTCGATTCTTTTAAATTTATAAATTCGAACCGAAATAACATTTTCGTTACTAACAATGTTTACATATATACCCGAAGGGCCTAGAAAAAAGCGTGGCAAATGCGTAGTCTATTATCATCGAGAGCCATAACCCGTCTAGCGTATGGTTGCCGCTATCCCACCAATACTACTACTGCTACTCGCTCTTTCTCTCACCTTCATTGGCGCCGCCGCCGCTGCACCGTCTCAATTCTCCGACCACCGTCTCTCTCCTCCTGTCCTCCTCTGACCCAATACCCCAATTTCCTCACGGGCAACTCCCACTTCTGCAGAATGGCGGTAATTTCAACTCTCAACTTATTGTTCTTTTTGTAAAGATCGATTCTTTTCTTGTTATGTTAAAGTTGTTATTTGATCGGCGATGGTAGAATTTCAGTGATCTTTGATCATGTCAGGGCTGTATTTGTGTTCCGGATATGTAGGCAATTGACTCTCAACTGTATATAACCCAAATTTGATCATAGTTTATATCTTCAAAGATTGTGTTTTTATGGTGCTTGTGACCATTCATGGATGAAGGAGCAATATTTGTTAGAACTGTGTGGAAGACATGACAATAAGACTGGTGCTTGTGTTCTGTGTAATTGACAGCGACTCTTGTCCGGGCGTGGAATTAGCACAAACAAGGCAATGGTGGAGAATTTGCAGAGTTATGGAGTGTTTAATTCTAGGAAGGTTGCTCAAGTCATGGAGACTATTGATAGGGGTTTGTTTGTGCCTGATGGAACACCGGCTTACGATGACTCCCCCATGTCGATTGGTTATAATGCTACCATTTCCGCACCTCATATGCATGCAATGTGTCTTGAGTTGTTGGAAGAGCATTTGCAGCCTGATATGCACGCTTTGGATGTTGGATCAGGTGCTTATGTATTGCATTTATTTGTTGAAATATTTGAAATGATGTATAATATGCGATGTTATGGATCGTGATTATGTTTTGATTTAGCTGTGGCAATAGTGATACTGAAATTCCTTTATTGGTTGTCACTTGTCAGGGACGGGGTATCTGACAGCATGTTTTGCACTGATGGTTGGCCCAAATGGTCATGTAGTGGGTGTAGAACACATGCCGGAGTTGGTCTCTTCCTCAATCGAAAACATTCAGAAAAGTGCAGTAGCCTCTTTACTTAAAGAAGGTTCCCTCTCAGTGCATGTTGGCGGTATGGTTTGTTGAACTCAGACTTGTTTTTTTTTTTTTTTGAAATTGAAACTAGTACAAGGAAAACAGTTGTTTCAGTCTTAGAATGGACTTTATTGCTAATGAAAAAAAGCTTATCAGACTAATCGGAGTTTCCCTCTAGATCAGTAATGCTCAGATTACAACACATAATTAGTTGAGCTTCCTATGTCAGTAGTGAATGTTCAGATACATTTCACCTGAAGTATATGCTCCCTCCTTCTGCATGCCATACTGGTATGTTGATCAAAGATAATAACAGTGCTACTTATCCGTTTTCCTTGTTCTGTCATTGTTGCAGATGGAAGGTTAGGATGGCCCGAATTTGCACCTTATGATGCTATCCATGTTGGAGCAGCTGCTCCTGAAATACCACAACCACTTCTTGACCAGTTGAAGCCTGGAGGCAGAATGGTGATTCCTGTGGGGAACATATACCAAGATTTGAAGGTTGTGGACAAGAAGTTGGATGGTTCTGTCAGTATCAGGACTGAGACTGCAGTTCGTTATGTTCCACTCACAGGTCGAGATGCCCAGTTGCGAGGCTACTGAGCCTTGTATTTGGTGTCACTTGGAAATCTTGTCCAGTAGTGTAACTAGATTATTGGGTGTGAACCCATACTAGGGTTCTTGTATAGGTGTTGCTTGTGTTTGTCTACAGTCATGGACGGTTGAATGGTTCATTGTATTTCTGCTTCTGTCACTGTAAAGTGTTCAAACTTCAAATTTTAGTTCCTGGAAATGGGATATTGCAACAGGATGGCCCATGTTTAATTCTTTGAGATTGAGTATACTTTCCCTCCTGTGTCGATTTACAAACCGGAGTGCACCAATTGAAATTGAAACTGAATATAAATGCAGATTGCAACTGTTCCATTCTAGTGACATTCATACGATTTTAAAAGAAAGAAAAATGACATTCATATGCGGCACTTCAAATGGCAACGACAGAAATGCCCCAAAATTTAATGGAGTCATAAGTGCACATGATATGATTTCAACATAAACAACAAGCCTAATAGCAGAAAGCACGAAATAGAGGAGCTAGCTTGAAATTGATTGATACAAAATCTCCTCCGAAGAAAAAGAACCAAAACAAGAACTTAGATTTCATGAGTTAAAATTAGAAGCGCCTTTGTCTTTCCTCTGCGACATTCACTCTGATCGCCCTGCCATCCATGCTCTGCAGCACAATGGAAGCTCGAGTTTAGATCATTCTATATTTGTATAGGATAATCAGAGAACAAACAGACTTGACCAACATTTTCAACAACTATCTATTTTGCCCTTTAGCACCCGAGATTCAATAGGAAAAATATAGTTTATATCAAATGAAGGATATAAATGCAAGCGTCCCGTACCTGTCCGTCCAGAGCACCAATGGCATCATTCATATCGGATTCACTGGCCATTGTTACAAAGCCAAATCCACGTGACCGTCCAGTTTCTCTGTCAGAGACTACTCGTGCATCTACCACCCTACCGTGTTCACTGAAGAGCTGCTCAAGTTGACGATTATCCACATTCCATGGAAGGTTACCAACATAGATTCTAAAAGAAGAAGATTCAAAGTTGCGGGGTGGGCGTTCTTGGCGTGTTCCCCTTGGAGCAGCCTTATTGACAGTCAATTGTCTTCCATTCAACTCCTATCCATATAATAAACAGTAAAACTTAAGAAGTGCAGTCACTTAAGCATGACGTACAATGCCATTATACACATTTACAGGATACGATGCAAAAATACGATGCAAAAATAAGTCATCGGCAACTTCATAAGGTTTGTTGTTTATGAATTGATCAAAGCACATATTTTCTCAATTCCGTTTCGCTTTGTAACAACAGTTAACATTTCATAATCTATATACAAATATAGAACCAATCTCTAGTGACTAGGCTCCAATTCATTACATATACACAGTAATCAAAGTTAAACAACCACCACTTAAAAAAAGTAGCAAAATCTATAGACTCACATAGCCACTGTACTGTTCGACAGCCCTATCAGCTTCTTCGACAGTGCTCATAGTCACGAACCCGAATCCACGACTCTGGTCAGTCTCTCTATTGTAAATAACCTGCACAAAAACAACACAAAAGTTGAAAAACCAAAACACAATCTTCTCAAGTTTACAAAACACAACAAAACTCGACCTCTGCGATCTCCACAACTCCAGCCTTCTCGAACAGCTCAGCCAAAGTCTGACTGTCAACATCAAACGGCAAATTCCCAACGAAAATCTTGGCCTCCTCGGGCGGTGGTGGGGCCGCCTCTTCTTCAAAGACACCCTCTTCGCTTCCTTCGTCGACGGCAATTGGGCTTTCCTCCTCCTGCTGGGCCCAGTCGGAGGTCTGGGCCACGAAGGTGACTAGAGAGGAGAAGTGGGTTTTTCTGTTCTTGAAGAACAGGGAGGGCGAGTAAGTGGAGTGAGAGAGGTGGAGCTTGGTGGCGAGTCTGGTTTGGACGGTGAGAAATGGGTTTGGGGTTTTGGAGAGTAAAGGGAGAGAGAGACCGCCGCAGGAGTCTGCTATTGATAAGGTCTTGAATACATGGCAGCTTGCGGAAGCCATTTTCAGGAGAAGCTGAGAAGAAGAAGAAAGGGTTTTAGAGAAAAGAGGTGAGGATAAGGGTAGAGAGACTGCAGAGAAAGAGAGAGCTACAGAGGAGAGAGGTGAGAGGGGTTTTATTTGGGAACACAGTTCACTCATTATGAAATTTTTTTTTAAAAAAAAAGGATAATTATTTGGGGCTTTGAGTTTGAGGTGTTTTAGAACGGCCTGTAAATCTTTTGACCCAAAACTGTAGCATTACTCAAGGGCTTGGCCCAACTGGTTTTTTGTATATTTTTATTCTGAATAATAAAAAGATTCAAACTACAACTTGTTTTTCTTTCGGTTGATCATTATTGAACGAAAATATAAGTATATCGTCATTTGGAATCTTCATTATTCTGAACTTAGATGGTGAACTGACAGACGCACTAGACCAATCCAAATACTCAGTTCATGTCTACATACGTAACTACATATACATACACTGGTAGAGCCAGAAAATTTATCCAGGTGGGGCGAAATTTTTCTCTCTGAAAAAAAAAGAAGAAAAAGTAAACTTGAGCACGTGTCAATATATCAAATATAACAAATACAATTGATTGGTTCAATAATAAAAATTTATATCTAATTTGAGTTCATTATATCAGAAAATAGTACATATAATATAAATGCTCATATATATCACTCTAGTTAGTAGTATAGAATGACCAAAAACCATTAACCTATGCATTTACACAAAACGCTCTCAATAAATGAGACCAAGAGAACTACAAATACATTCTACGAGGCTTCATGGTTTGAAATTGTTGAATAATAGCCTCATCGTCAATGCTATCAAAGATTTTCTTTGCAATATAAGCAACCATTTATCCATTCATCTCTCATTCGATTACGCAACCGAGTCTTAATAATATTCATTGCAGAAAACACTCTCTCTACACTTGCTGTTGCAACCGGTAGAATAAGTGCTAAAGTTAAAAGCAAGTAGACTAAGGCATAAGTCTTGTCCTTTTTTGTATCAACCATCATTTGTGCAAGATCCGAAATCCCATGCAATTTTGAGAACTTATCATTTGAACGCATGTCCATTATGTAATTCTCTAGTTGCTCTTCTAGAATTTGAATATCCATTTTTGAGAAATCACTCGGATAAAACTTGGCAAGACATACCAATTTCTCTTTGTCAAAAGAAGAGAAAAAATCACTTGGATTCAAGCATGCAATACAAAGAAGCAACTCAGTATTCTTTTCATTAAACCGATTGTTTAACTCTTGAAGTTGCACATCAATAACATTGTAGAATAACTCAACACAATAATGATGCATATTTGTGACTATTTAAGCATTTCGCTTTGGTGGTTTTCCTTTAACTCGAAACTCATCATCCATATTACGAGTTTCAATACAATGCTCCTCACAAAAAGAAAACACTTCACCAAGTAAATGACCCCAATCAGTGTCCCTTACCATTTGCAATCTACCCTTGCTTATTGTCACCAAATTCAGGGCATTCACAATGTCTTGATCCTTTTTTTTGTAAAGACTGTGATAAATCATATGTAATTCCTAACACTTTCTTTATGACATGACATGTAGAAAAAAGATAAAATCAAACGACAACATATAATCTAAAAGTACCTGGCATTCAAACTTCTGTTCAAAGGTCATTTCATCACCTTGTTTTAAATCTTCCAGCACTTTCATAACTGATGAGAACATTTTGACCAAGCTTAATAACGAATTGTAGTGAGAAATCTAACGCGTGTCACCAGCTTGCTTGAGATTTGTTTCTTGATTTTGGCCTTTTCCACTTGACAGTACCTCTATGAATTGCTTCTAAAACAAACTTAGCATGAAAATATCTAAGAAGATCGAGACGCTTCGGTGAAACTCTAATAACATTCACTACCTTAGCAACCAAGGTAAAGAAGTGTTCCATTGTCTCATGTTTATTCACCATAGCTATAAGTGACAATTGAAGTTGATGAGCAAAACAATGAACATAAAAAGCACATTCGTTGTCTTTCAAGATCAATGCTTTAAGGCCATTAAATTGACCTCTCATGTTGCTTGCTCCATCATACCCTTGCCTTCTTAATCTAGAAATGCTTAATCCATGTCGAGAGAAGAAATCATCAATAGAACGCTTAAGTGTGGTAGAATTAGTATTCATAACATGTTCAACGCTCAATCACACGACCATGTTTCACATAACGCAAAACAATAGTCATTTTCTCCTGAAGCCATGCCATGAGATTCATCATCAAGAATGGCAAACAATGAATCACCAATGTCATTGATGATTGCTTGAATAATTTTAGTGGAAATAGCACTTACAATGTCTTTTTGAATATCGGTGATGTCAACTTCAGATTAGCAAGAGCATTCTTCAAAGTCACAGCCTTTATACCATCATTATATTCACATAACCAATTCAAAATCTCGAGAAAGTTTCCTTAGTTGTCCGAATCTTCTGACTAGTCATGTCCACAGAAAGGAAGCCCTTGATGTAAAAGAAGTCTAACAACACTGATTGATGCACAAAGACGAATTCTATAGTCACGTCTATCTTGATCATTATGCTATAAGATGATTGTTGTAATATGCTCCTTTTGGATTAGCAAAGATTCACAATTTCTCCAAGCTATGCTATGTGAACTATTAAATTTTCCAACATGCTTATCCAGTTTACTCTTATTTATCCAATCAACAAATCTAGTACCAACAAACACATCGCCAGCTGATTGACCTCCAATATCTGATCTAAACAGAAAACAACAAAGGCAATATGCAACATCTTCACTTTCACTATACTCTAACCATGTAGGATATTCATCATACCAATTATGAATGAATCATCTTAATGATCCATTTGTAAGTGTTTGACGAAAATTATGAAGTTTAGGTTGGCAAGGACCTCTTTACAAGTACACTCTCCGAACTTGGTCTTGGACATTAGAGTGATAGCTTTGTATATGAGTACACAATCCAGGATCAGCTATGATATTATTCAAATCAACTTCCAAGGATGATTGTTGCGGTGGATTTTTCTTTGCTTTAGTACAAATTCTTTTGGGACTATTTGGAGACGATTCTAAAGCCTCTGGTGTTGGTAATATGATAGGCATAAAAGCACCTTCAAAGATAACCATTTATATGAAAATTAGATCAATATAGTTTAATGAAAAACATGGGTCATTACCCACAGAAGATTGGTGAAACTAAGACTTACAAACACAAGAAACACAAAAAGATGTGAAAACTAGAAATTTGGCTGACTCAACCATTGGACACTAACTAATTTACGAACCTAATATAGACTAAAAAAAATTCTACAAAAATTTAACACAATTTACTAGACTCAGTGTCGGACTACCACAAAAAAATTGAGGGTATTTAGAATTGATTTGGTTGCCAAAATAATTCGGCTAATCTACAGCTAATGCAGAAAAAGATAAATTTCAGAAAAGTAAATTGTTGATGAAATCAGATAGAGATGAATGTTAGGATCCTCTATCCACCCTTAACATCCTATGATTTACCCCAATTTTAATCTAGAGAACCATGGATGAATGACTCCCACAATCGAGTCAATGTCGGTAGGACATCGATTGTATTACACTCTTTTACTGGTAGTACTAAGCAGAATGTCAGTACTGACTTTGCTTGATCTTTAACTAATAGGTTGGTACATGTCGGTGTCCTAACCTAATCAATTAAAGTCATTAAGTTCTAAGAGTGTTTGAAAGTCAACAAAGTTTCTAAGGTCGATAGCGATCGCCTCAACATCACTCAGGAATTGTTTCACACAAGTTATAACAACGGGCTTGCTTTTCTCTATTGAATATGCATTGATATAGCGGTCAATCACACATCCTAGACTCTAGATCCTAAGCCATGCAACTAATTTTGCAACCAAAGTAACATGAACATAGAAATCATCACTGTAAAAGTAGTGAAACAAAATTCATCCAAATAGTTATTAAGATCAAAAGAGGTCCGAAATCGTAAGCATGTCTAGGGTTTCGATCAGCCCCTAACTAGGGAAGTTTAGCTACTCATAGTCATAATAATCTAATAGAAAAACATGATGGAGAAGGAAGAATTAAACCAAAACCCTAGAATCCTTGGCAGGACCGTCTTTGATGGATCGAAGAATGACGGCTGGAATTCCTTGTACGGCTAATCTTTCTCTTTCTTTAGCTATTTCTCTCCAAATTCAACAACCCTAAATTGATCTTCAAAATATGCTTATATAGGTGTGACCTTGGGGTCTCTTCTTATCCACATAGGGTTGAGTCACTGCCTCATAGACTTGACACATCACCAATCCTTATCAGAATATAATTCTTCTTTTATTGCTCTTTTTTGTATTTTCCTTCAAATAACCTAAATAAACAAAAATATAATTAATTACTGAAAACTAAACAAGTAAACCAAGTATTTTTAGAATAATTAAGCACAAGAGAGTTGCATATTTATGCAATCATAATCTCTTGAATGCGGAATATATGACTCATGCTCCTTTAGGTTCTTTAAATTCTGTGGGTGGCGTAGCTACCGAGATCAATGTAGTCAATTATGTCTCTCCTAGAAGTTGGTTAGCTACTTCTCATTTTGTTCTAGAATTCTTCCTATTCGTAGGTCATTTATGGTATGCAGGAAGGGCTCGTGCAGCTGCTGCCAGATTTGAAAAAGGAATTGATCGTGATTTTGAACCGGTTCTTTCCATGACTCCTCTTAACTGAGTCTTAACTGAAATAGAGATCAAATGCTTGAAGTAGGAATCAAATGGATTCCTATAAACCTAATACGTACCGCGGATCAGGTTGTATTTAAAAAGTATTCCTTTTTTCGTTCTTTGAAACTCATTTTTATCTTCTAATCTATTCTATTTAAATCTTTCCATAGCTCTAAATTATAAACAAGATACTTGGTTTCTATCCAAAATAAGTATTAAGTACAGTCTCACATGACAGTAAACAAATTTTCACACACTACTGATAAACACAAATTAGACTCCATACTTATAGATTGACTTGTATCTTTTGTTTGTTCATAAGCAATACACGAGTCTCAAAGATCTAAAATCAGAGCATAAAAAAAATCCACAAATCCAAGATCGACCGAAAAAACAAAGACATGATCTTTGCTCACCTAGCAACTCAAGACACTGATTTGAGGCTTGAAGCCTTAACGTAACTCATCAAGAAAGTTCCAAAAGTTTCAATTTAACCACTTCAGTCTGTAAATACAAACTTACTACATCAAATTCAAATTATTTAAGCTTAAATCAAATTAAATGATGATTGATGAATTGATCATGGCATCATGCTACATATTATGGGTATGAGGGCAGAGTGAGAGAGAGAGTTGAGGATAGCTAGAAATTACCTGAATTGACTGGAGAATGGAGATTGAGCCGTGAACGGAGAGCAGTGATGGAGGGTATGTAAGTTAGAGTCTCAGAAGAAGAAAAAAAAAAGAGAGTACGAATGGGGCTTTTGTTGTTCCAATGGAAACAAAACCAATTCAAGACATAGTAATGGTGGTATTGAACCTCTGACACTAAGAAAGTCAATCGGTTATATTAAGATAAATTAATGCAAGTTGCTTATTTTTTTTAAACTATGCAAGCTGCTATACGGATGGTATTAAACCTCCTGACACATACAAGTTATTAAACAAAGAAAGAAAATGGGAAGAGAAAGTCAGGGGTCCTATAGATATTTAATAGGAAGTATGACATACTACATATATATATATACATATAGTATTTTTTTTGCAAGAATCTCAGTGTTGGCACTTTACTTTTCTAGGTCAGAAAAACAACAAAAAAACTACCCTACAGTAAGCAAAACAGATCAAACAACCAAAACCTCAAGAACACGAGACTGTTCTTCAGCAAAAACCCAGAAAATCGAGTGAAATTCCAAAAAACCCAAAAATCACCTAGTTTTTGACTACACAAACTACCCTATTATCCTCTCCCCAACAAACAACACATGTAACAAATTATCTAGAAAACCCTAATTAACAAACAAAACCCAGAAAACAAAACCCAAAACAATAACAGTGCAAATCTACAAAACTCAACACAACACGAAAACAAGTAAAATGAGGCAAGGATAAAGGGTTTACCTTTATTGAATGCTTGAGAAAGATCCATGGGTGGTAAAGCTCCAAAAATCTTCAAGAGCACAGCAGAGCAATTTTGGCAACGTTTCAGTAGAGGAAGCGAAATTGTGAGGAGGTGAAAAAAGTGAAAGAGACCTATTTATAGCAAACCGGTTTAACCCTTCGAGCAACCCAACCGTCCACACAACAAACTACGGGTCGTCGGATCAGCAACACGTGTCTAGCTTCCTACACACTCCCGCCCATTCTTTTTTACCCTAATACATTTCAAATTCCAAGGGACACACATCAGACATGTAAGGAGTAACCATTTCACACGTCTAGACGCGTGCCCATACGCAAGAAATAACCGTTGAAAATTTCAAAATCGGAATGCAAAAGGTCCCTCCAAAGCACGCGAACATTAAAGGCCAGACATGTTTCGACTTTCGTACCAACCTGTGATAGCCGAACGACAAAGATGTTCGAACTATCAATATCTCGGTCAAACCAGCAATATCAAGTTTGAGCCAGATGAACGATTCCGAAATTAGTGACTTCGGAATGCGTATGTGATTGACGAGCGACATGAATTCGTTCTTTCACTACCATGATCGGACAAGCCCCATGGTTAGATAACATGAATGCACTTTCGAGATAGGCAATGCCATCTCGAGAAGGCACGAGTTAGACAAACGACAGGAATTGTTCGGACTTTCTTGGCCATGATCAAACAAGCCCCATGGTTCGATACATGAATGCGCTTTCGAGATAGGCAATGCCAACTCGAGAAGACATTGGTTAGATGAACGACAGGAATTGCTCAGACTTTCTCAACCATGATTGAACAAAGCCCCATGGTTCGGTACATAAATGCGCTCTCGAGACAGGCAATGTCAACTCGAGAAGGCATGGGTTAGACGAACGACAAGAATTGTTCAGACTTTTTCGACCATGATTGAACAAGCCTCATGGTTCGGTACATGAATGCACTTTCGAGACAGGCAATGTCAACTCGAGAAGGCATGTGATCGATGAACGACAGGAATGTTTGGACTTTCACTGCATGATCAAACAAACCACTTTTGTTCGATACATGTGGATGCTTTCTAAAACAAGCAAGTACATTTTGAAAAAGCATTCGATCAGCTCCAAACAACAATAGTGTTCGGAGTACAAGGGTCAAAGTAGCAACAGCTGGTTTGAACTAATCAAAGCGGCTCCAAATAAGCAACATCATTCCAGAGTCCATCCGACAAACAAAGCAAATACCGAACATCAACATCGTTTTGGAGTCTACATGAACAGGCAAGGCCACCTCAAGGAGCATACGATTTATGAATAGCAAGGACGTTCGGACAATCAAGAGCATTGCAATTACTTCAACACCCGAATCCTTAGATCAACATTGTTCCAAAGCAGTCAAGTACACTTTAAAAGAGCATTCAGCTCCAAACGACAACAATGTTCGTATTACAAAACATAACCAGTAGCCAGGTGTGAGTCATCTGAATAGCAATACCTTCAGCAATAGCCATTCCAGCATCCAAACCAGCTCTTGATTGGAGAGTTGGGGGACTTGGGATGATGGGGCGTCAGCCCCACCCTTTAGTCAAAAATGGTTAATTAGGCGAAAGAACATTTTTCACTTCCTCAATCAAGAGCTGTTAGCCTTGACTTGGGGACTTGGGGGACTTATTAGTATAGGTCATTGCATCACCTAATTAACGAACACTTAACCACTAAATGGGTCAACACCCCTTTGACTAGTAACAAGACCGCAACCAGGGCTCCAACTTCAGACAAGGAACCATCTTCATCCGAGTAACCACGCGCCCGAACAAGGTTTTCGAATATTCGAACCCAAAACTGGAAAATTTTCACATTGAAGGACAACAACCAACTATATGCTCAACCACCAATATAATCAACTCATTATTACAGGTATAAGGATCTCGAGCACTCAACTCTTACTATTGTTGTTATATTCGATACATTATCTGACTTAGGCATCGAAGTGTTGAATGCGGACAATCCCCATCAAAACCTCTGACTTTTATTCGTTTTGTATTCTTTCTAACAGTGAAGAAGCGGAGCAACTTCCGGAAACCAGGTCCGAACAATTAAATACCGTCGTCACCAAAACACTCTATACTTACTTCTACTAATTACCCTCTACAAAATTTGATAGCAAGAATTGGATCCGTTGAGATTAAAGAAAGCGCCAAGCCACAATACAAAAGTAGTCCAACATGTACATTTTTTTTTTATAACTCAATCCACTCAAAAATCATTTTTGTGGTGAATTGAACCCTACATTTAGCTCATGAGATCGAGTAATATGAACAACCACTGCACTACATTCAATTGGTTAAACATGTACATAAGTACAAAGAGTAAAACCCTAGCTACTCAACTTTGTACACATAAGCCGCAAAACAGATAAAAGAAAATGAAAATGGATATACATACTCAAGTAGTCCAATGGAGAAGACATGGCGAGAGCTAGGGTTTTCAGCAGTGGCTCCGATGAAAGCTGATTCAATCGTAGCCGGAGTGACGGTGATGTTGTCCGGCACACTTGTGAGTACTACATTATCCCGGACAATGAATGAGCCTCCATCTTTGAAGCTTGGCTTCTGGGTATCGATGCTGTTATTCTTCTCCCCTTTGCTTGGCGCAAAGTTTAAACTTGGATC
This sequence comes from Geum urbanum, assembly GCA_946800695.1. Lineage (NCBI taxonomy): Eukaryota > Viridiplantae > Streptophyta > Magnoliopsida > Rosales > Rosaceae > Geum > Geum urbanum. The sequence goes on along the minus strand of OX327013.1, from coordinate 40,029,365 downwards.
ATTAATTCTGAAGATCGTGCATTACTTATAGGCTTTATATATAATATGTGGGATGTGGGAGAATGCACCGCCGAACCGCACCGATGGAATTTGGACGTATCATTTTCGATCAAGTATCAAATATATTTGTGTCACCAATCCTAGCTAAGCTATAGAATGCTCGTCGTCATCAAGCTAGTAGTTCGAAACCACAGAGTTTAATTGTTTGACCTTGCGGTTATCTTGGAGGTGTGTCTCATTGACGTGTACGTGTCTCAGTCTTCATTCTTCAGTGATACAAAGCTAGCTAGCTAGCTAGAGACTTTGTGATCCAAGCACGCAATGCCATGTCTACATCTTTGTCTATTTGCAATCTGACTCTGCCTGAGAATTTGGATTTCACTTTTGGGGCTTATTGTTGCATAGTTGCAATCTATAAAACATGCATGTCGTTTTGTGTGAGTGCGTCCCGCACAAAATGATGGGTTTAGGGACTAGGAAGTGTCCCTCTTATCGGGATTTTGGAAAATGAGGTTTTGATATAACACCGCCACCGAGCACCAATTGTCCAGTTATATATGGTGATGATCATACTGATATATATCTTGTCTGCTCTTCTATGCATCAAAGTATCTGATGATAATGAAGTTTAAGAAAGAGCTCCTTATTATAAATCCTAATGGTCGCGTTTGATAAGCTTCACTTCCCTTATCATTTTGACCAAAAACAACGGATTTTTTTTTAATTTTTTTTAACAGGGGTAGTAGATAAATGAGTGGGAAGCTAGGCAACCAATTTAACTTGGATGTCACAGCAGCTCGAAGATCCATCTTGCTTTGACTAGCCGATCTTGTTAGACTGTGTGTCTTCGGCTCGGGGTATGAGTCGAAGTTACTAATTAAGTTAAAACAAAAATATTCGACGAAATGAAATGAAGTTTCTTTCTGTGTTGCCCAATTAAGTAGAAAAGGTGTGAAAAAAAATATCTACGCTGTTGCCAGTTAGTTAAAAACGAGGAAATAAATGGTGGCCGGCGGGCTGCAATCAAAGATAGGGGCCACTGTATCCAAATAATGCAATTTTTGCCAAACTGTTGAGAAATCATAAATGGACAGTACCATATATGTGATTAAGTGACACTTCTGTCTACATTTGCATGATCTTGATCAACTGTTATATGCATGATCGGATTGTCTTATATCAAGTAGTTGCACATCTTTGTCTTTCATTTCTAATAAGAGATGCAGTAGATGAGATCTTCCTATCTCGGACAGATTGATTTGGCAGATTGCAAAGAAAGCAACTATATATATCACACCAGATGAACCTCTGCTTTCTTGTAGTACAATTAAGAAGCTTTTCCTTGCATTGCTTCCTTTTGTTGAGACACAGTGGTCTAGTAATGGAAGAACTTGAAGGTAACAGAACCAGCAATGAAGCTGCTTTGAGCATTGAACAAGCTCGAACAAAGCATGATCAAGATCATGAAAGTGCTCTCCCTACTGCTCATACTGTTGGTCTTGGTATGCAATTTGTTAGTAACTTTTTATTAGGGGAAATGTTTGTTGGCCGGTTTAAACTCAACTTCTTTGTGGTTGTTTTAGCTTTTCATAGCTAAGAAAGTTATTAGCTTGATCATTAAGCTTGAGATTTAGTGTTATTTATTTGAATGATGAAAACTTGTTACAGATTCATGGCAACAAGTTGGATTGATGATGGTGACCGGCTTCAACTGCGGCTATATATTGAGCTTTTCAAATCTGATGCTTGTGCCTTTGGGTTGGACATGGGGTATAGTATGCCTTGTTGTTGTTGACCTCTGTACTGCCTATGCTAACTGGCTTTTGGCTGCTTTTCACTTCATCGATGGCCAAAGATTCATCAGATACAGAGATGGGGTATCTGTTTGGTGTGTAACGTACCATGATACCAACAAATGCCTTATGTTATGAGTAAAATGGATGACTAAATATTTCTTATATAAATGATCTCATTTTTGCTTGTTTCTGTGTTTTAAAAGGCAGAGAAATGTATTACATCACCTGGGTTTTTCAGTTCTTGACCCTTCTTCTTAGTAATATGGGTTTCATTCTTCTAGGCGGTAGAGCACTGCGTGTATGTTGTTATTCTGACTCAGTATTGGATGAAGTATATGTTTCTCACTTTCTGTAGTGAAATTAAAGCCAAGTTCAGTTATGTTTTTCCTGATATCTCACAGGAGATCAACTCAGAACTCAGTGAATCTCCATTGAGGCTCCAATACTTTATCCTCATCACCGGAGTAACCTACTTGGTATTTGCATTTTTCATCCCAACAATGTCTAAAATGAGACTCTGGCTTGGACCTTCTACCATTGTCACCTTTGCTTACATTATCATACTCTTGGTGGTACTAGTTAAAGATGGCATCCCAAAATATTCCCTCTTCATTCATTATTTCATTGATTTTAAAACTGTAATTTCACAGTTTCGTGTTCAATGATACTGTTCTTCTGAAGGGAAAAGGAAGATGACAGAACGAGACTATGAAATCCATGGAAACAGAGCAGAGAGAGGAGTCTTCAATGCCTTCAATGCAATCTCAGCTATTATTGTTTGCAACACCTCAGGCATGCTACTAGAAAAACAGGTATGTTGCAACTCCACTAGCAAATAATTTGAATCAGAAGGACCAAATAGTCTACATGAAACTAATGGCCTGATGAACAATGCTTTTTCTTTTCATATATATACAGTCAACTCTGCAAAAGCCAGCCGTTACAAATATGAGGAAAGCTTTATATCTGCAGTATAGTGCAGGGCTCTTATTTTACTATGGAGTCAGCATAGTAGGATACTGGGCTTATGGGGCAACTGTTTCTGAATACCTTCCTGAAGTGCTAAGTGGTCCTAAATCGGTTAAGGTCCTCATAAATGCCGCCGTTTTTCTACAATCCGTAGTCTCACAACATGTAACAATGGTTTTTTGGTTTGACAAATTAACATTTCCTCCGAAACAGTCATGCATTTCTTCTGAACTACAAAATTGACGTCGACCAACACAGATATTTGCTGCACTAATTCATGAAGCCCTTGATACCAAGTTCCTCAACCTTGACGAGAGCTTGCACTCAAGACAAAATTTCAAGAGGAGATTCTACCTCCGAGCCCTTCCCTTCACCGGAAATACATTTGTGACAGCAGCTATTCCTTTTTAATGGGTGACTTTGTGAACTTGTTTGGATCATTGGCACTAGTTCCTCTAACTTTCGTTTTCCCAAGCATGATATTCATCAAGGTAATGTGGCATTATGCTTAGTATTTCTGTCCATTATGATATAGTAATCAGGATTCAGGAGCAAGTAAAAGTTTAAAGCTTGATATACTTTATGACTTTGTTTCTGTACAGGTCAAGGGAAAGTCAGCTGGACTGGAGAAGGCTTTTTGGCATTGGTTCAACATTGTTAAGTTTTCTTTGCTTGCCATTGTAGCTACGGTTTCTGCGGTTCGTTTGATTGTCAACAATGTTCAGCAGTACAATTTCTTTGCAGATTCATGAAGATATGAGATTTACTATAAATATTCTACCTTTCAAAATAATGTAAACAACAAAGGAAACTAATTGATCACTTGGTCGAGAAATCAAGCTCCAGCCATTAGCCCTCTATGTAAACTTAATTAATTTTATTTCATGGTGACTCTCTTTGTACTGTATATAGGTAATTTGAATATTGCGCGGGACGAACGGTTTAAAGTATATGGTTTCCCAAATAACCAAATTTAACATTATCAAATGATTTCCCCAATTGGGGTTGAGTTCTTGGGATTAAATCAAGAACCCACAACCATCGCATTCCACGATATCAGACTCCTCTTCGGCATTCCCTCAAACAAAACCGACGCACTCTCCATATCCGTCCCGCTTTTCACATGTGCCCCTAGAATCGAATTATAAGACACCAAATCTCTGTCACGCATTCGTCGAACACCTTCCGCGCACTCTTTAACTCCCCACACTTCCCATTCATAACCGGACCAAACCCAAAACCAGTTTTGACAATGCGTCCATGGACCTCACTCCCACCACAAAGATCTCTTGCGGCGCACGAATTGAGCACAAACGGGTACGTATAGTTATTGGGCTTAATTCCGAAAACCGAAACCATTCGGGCATATAATTCCCAGGCCTCGAAACAGAGCGAGTGGTTCTTCGCGAAGGCTTTGATGGCGTTGTTGACCATGGGGAGATTTGGGTTCGGGAATGAGGTGAAGACATAGAGAGGTGAGGAATATGAGGCGTAGAGAGTAACGAGAGAGCAAGCTAAGGAGGAGTTGCGGTGGAGATTGGAGTAGAGAATGTGGGCGTGGATTTGCTTCAGATGATGGAGAGATGAGCAAGATTTGAGTAGAGAGGCGGCTCTACTGAATTTGTCGTTCCTATGGTTTTTGCCGACCGTTGTTGCTCTCTTCATCCCCAAAACAGTTTCAAACTTAGTTGGTTTCAAAGTTCCCGGCAAAAACAGATTTATAGGCAATTCTGACTATGTAATCTATTTATTTACCAACTCTCAATTCATAACAAATGTGCATCCCATTCATGATGACGGAGAAATTGAATTCATACTTGTATATATTGTTTATCATATATACATTCATACTTTATGTTTCATTAATATATTGAAAATGAGTAAGAACACACAATCTTGTGCATGTTATAGTTGCTAATGTATGAAACTTATGCATATATGCAGGGGCGGAGCATGAGAGGGGCTTAAATTTTTATTTTTTGTAAAAATTTGAAGAAATAAATGAAACTCAAAAAAACATTTAATTTTATTGGTGAAAAATTGAAGGAACTGAAAAACTGAAAAGAATATACTACTTTTTGTCAAAAATTGAGAAGAAAAAAAACCTAATTTTTGGTGAAAAAAATAAAAAGAAAGGAAATACGAAATAATATGTCATTTTTGCTAAAGAATTAACTGAAAAGAAAAGAAAAAGTGAAAAACATTCAAAGGATGACAAGCTAAAGACTAACCATAACCTCTCTCATTCAAAGCAATAACTTTTTCATTACACCATTCTGTCATTCTATTATTTTTTGGCAATAAAAAATATATATTCAAAAGTCAGGGAGGACCTGGGCCCTGTTGGCCCTACGTGCCTCCGCCCTGCATATATGTAATAAACTTGGTGCATGTTTTCTGATAGGCCTCTAAACAATTCGAGAGTAATCTAAATCAAAGACGACGTCCGGAAGTTTGTATGATCCTCATCCACTGACAATGACTAGGAATTCCCTGATTCACAACAGTAAGCAAGTAATAATCAGCAGGTGCAACAGAGGAAGACGGAGGAGCCTCCAACACTGCATGTATCCATCCACTTTCACGTCTCTCCATACTCTTGCACCTCAGCCTCAGCCTCAGCCTCAGCCTCAGCAGCCTCTGATTCATCGATATGGAGTGCGTCGTGAATGGCAGCGCATAGGCGGTGAACTCCACCGCATCGCTCGGCCTCCTCTTCAGGAAAAAGCTCACCTGGAACTCTCCATTATAACTCACACCTTAAAGTCCATTGTTTCCATAGTTTATGGTTACATTTATAGGTCTATCTTCATGGTATTGGATACCCAAGTAGTCTGGAACAAATGCTTGGAACCTGAGCTCAGTTGGGTAGGCCGCGTTATTGAAAGTGTACCTATTGTGAGGGACTGAGGGTTGCCTCCAGTAACTAAAACCCTCCCATCAGGTAAGAGAATGGCCGAGGAGTGATAGATTCTTGCTATTCTTGAAGACCTTAGCACCGAGAACCGTGTTCCTAGTGTCCTGTTCGAGTGGTATAGGTAAGGCTCTAGTGAAGCGTTCCTCGCATTGTTCCATCCTCCGGCGGTGCGTACAGCACCGTTGATGATGAAGACGTTGCCGGTTGGGGGGAGGATCATGTCGTTTAGGAGACGCGGACCGGGCATTTTCTCCATTTCCCACTTGTGACTGTCACCTGTGATGACCCTTCTTCCAAATGAGCTCAAGGCTTTCAAGAACCTATCTTCTTCTCTGGCTGCTCGGTAAGAGCCATGAGCCGAACCACCACACACCATGACTTCAGCCCTTTCCAACCTGTCTGTGTAGTCTAAACTCTAAAGGGAGGATCACTGACGAGCCAGAGCTCGGGTAGTTCCTGGAGCCTTCTCTGGTTATGCGTGGGAAATGCTTGAGCACCCTGTTTTCTTTGTAGTCGAAGAGAATCGAGTCCCGGTTGGCGAATATGATCAACCTGCCACTTGGACAAATGTGAAGGAAAGGATAGAGGTTGTTGCCTCCTTCACTTTGAAAAGTGTTGTGCAACTGTTTTGGTACAAATTCATACGTAAAGATCCTTCTTCCACCGATCACCATAACACGATCTTCTTCCGGGAGCAATATATTGGAAGCATACCATCGATCATCAGCTAGTGACCTCTCCGATTGCCTCCAATCACAGTTGCCGTTTCTCGCACAAGGACCATAGTATCGAATACTTCGATCACCATCTCCATGGCCACCAGTCTGAACAAGTGTCCCATTGCTCAAGAAAGAGCCTGAGGAGCACCATGTATCTGTTGAGAGCGTAAGAGGCCTGACCGTGTTGCCATCAATGTCATACTCCATGGAGTGCGCATAGCATGACGAGTCCTCTAAGTCATCGCTGTTGTCAGTGCACCTGGTTCCATCGGACAGCCTTCTAAGCTGGTGCCCGGAAGGGCTTGCTTCGGTTTGATCAAACATGACAACTGTGTTGCGGTGGGTTAATGCCATGTGCATTGCCACAACTCCTGTCTTCTCCAGAAGCAGTTGCCACTGTCCTTTCCCATCTCCTTCCGGATACTCCTGAACTGCGGCAGTACATCCAATGCAAAGCAACGTCAAGAACAGAGTGGCCATCATGAAATTGGTTACTACTAAAAAGTGATTGTGGCGCGCCATGCAAGACTGTATCTTTGTTTGGGTAAGTTTGAGTATGTGGCAAGAGTCCAATGCATCTATATATATACCAAGTTTGCTAAATGTAGTCTGTTCAACCCTAAATAAGTAGTTAGAGATGTTTTTGAAACAGTCTTGCTGTCATAGCTTTATTATATTATTTGGGTTTTGGTTGAAAACTGGTAAAATGCAAAGTAATTTTGGTAATGGAAACTGGGTTGCTAAAGCCCTAAAAGTTCTCCATACTTTTGCAGAGTGTCTTTAGCTGACACAGCAAGTTTCCCGCAACTAAAAAAGTCTCAGAAGTACACATAAATTCTATTGTTTTGCACGACATGTCAATCTTATATTTGCATTGGAAAGAAAATGTTGATAGGTAAGAACGTGAACTATCGAACAATTAATATAAGTATATATCTGGACATTGGAAGCAGAAAATTGCACAACTAATGATCGTAACCAGAGATATGTACAGTGACGGAAGTTACTCTGGATAAAAGAAATTTGCAAACTGAAATAGGCATGGAGTTGAACCAACAGCCTTTCTAGAGAAGGATAGGGGCGAACCGACACTTAATAGAGCTTTATCCTGGTTTCTATGATGCCTCTGCAAATCGGGCATAGTTGAAGATCTTGTCCACAGTCACAGCACGTCTGTAATTATAAAAGAAAATGTAACTTTTAGATTTATTCTCATCCAGTAGTGGAAAGTGTGTAAACAATGCATAGCTGTGTTACCTGATGTCCACAACCAAAGGCCATATTCTTGGGATCAGTTAGGCAAATAGGACAGACCTGTCAGAATCACAGAAATTGAAGTTGAAATTAGCCGTATTGACTAGTGCTTGGAATATTCTATCTAACATTAACTAGATATCTAACTGATAGCCTGATCTACTATCAATGCCCATGCCTAGACCATCAACAAATTAAGTTGAAAGAGTGCTCTTACATGATTGTCGGCAGCAGGGGCAGAAGCAGCAGGTGCAGGAGATGCTCTGCTATTGCTAGCATCTTGATGTTGTGGCCTAGAAGGTGCACTTGGACGAACGCTGCTCGAACGTGAAGGTTTCGAGGTTCCAAGAGAAGCCGAACCGTAGTGAGGAGGAGGAAGAGGAATCCTATCTACAGCCTTCCCTCTTGTAACACTACATGAACGGGAAAAGAAAAAAAAATAGGATTATTTCCAAATGAATTCATTGTTTTATGCCACCAAGCTAAAATGGGATATCTCTCAAAAGGCATTTACACGAATGGTAAACTATTACCCCAATAACCCAAGCTCTAGTGTTGCTTTATACTGTGAGGGTATTTCCATCAGCGCTCCAAGAGCAAATTCTGCTTCTTTTCTTGAGCGATCCATATTCTTTGACATAATATTTGTGAAATTCACAAACTACAGATGACAAGAGGACACAGCATTTCTCAGCTAAAACTGATGAATTCAGAAGTGTTCCACCAAATTGATATGGCCACTTATTATAAGTACTCACCTGAAAATTATCAAAGGCCCGTGCAGGAATGTTATCATCAAATTCTTTCATCATGTCCCATGGCCCATCTCCAACTCCAACTACTATAATTGACAGTGGGTACTCACTACAATATAAGAAGCAGACAATAAAAAGAATTGTTGAAGAGAAGAAAGAACAAGCACGTCATGCATATAGATGTCCAAGAGAATGAAAAAAGTAATTAAACATTTTAAGGAATTTAAGCATTCACCTTGCTTTAACAATTGCATCAACAGTTTTCTTTTCCTGTGGGCTTAACTGGCCACGACCAGTATCAACACTTCTAGTCACCTGTGACAGTTTATAAATTAAGTGATCATGAAACCTTATTGCAATGTGAAACTTTCTGCGGCTCAATCAGAAAACTTTGAAAGATAAGTATAAAGAGACCAAAACCAAGGTACCTGCCCATCTGCTATGATCACTAAGACATGGTACTGACCACCACTTTGTTCAACTATAGTGATGGCCATTTCAATGATAGGGGCAAATGATGTGGGTCCTGACAAGAATAAAGGGTGTAAATCCACCAGAATCACATAACCAACGAAAAAAGACAACAGAATAGATGGAATAGATTGGAACCTGCAAGTCGTAGCTGGGGGACTAATTCTTTGTATCGTCTTAAAACTTCTTCAAATCCATTGCAATAAGTGTCCTCATCTGGATAGAAACTGAAGACTTCTTGATCATGGGTTGAAGCTGCAAATATATAAAATCACATAAAATCTCTATTATCAAAATATAATTTTGTCGATTAATAACACTGCTTATAATACCATCTCCAAATCCAAAGCAAGGAATCATGTTATCCTCATCAAAAGAAGATAATGTTTTCCCAATAATTGATATAGCTTGCTCATAGGGATTTTTCTCTTCTCCAATGTGATGCAAGCTTTTCCGATGAAATGACCTAGCACCTGATACAAAAGCATGTTATGGAAGTCTCATGCAAACTTATTTGAAGACTTATGAGCACCTAAACGAGGCAAACCTGTCCACTCATTGCTCTTTGTGAAATCAATACCAACAATAAGATTGGACGATTCTAGACCAGCACGAGCCAATGCATCAGTGACCTATCAAAATACAAGATCAAAATAAGAGACTGAAACCATATCTGCTTCAAAGACAATTGACATTAAAATACAATACATATATGTCCAGAAAGGAGACAGAATCACCAAGTAATTCTCACTGAAAGAGATCATCTGGCATATAACCAAGCGTGAATATAATTTTACCTCGTAATATTCTACAACTATGTCAAACTCAATTACTAGGCATAAAATATGTACATTACCTGCTCCAGACTATTGTAGTTATCCTCTATTTTAGAATACTTCCTCTCTAATTTTTTCTTCGACTCTGATGCCCATGCACCACCACCGTGACTTTGAGGTGGAGGTGCATAATGCTGATGCTGCCCACAGTCTTGGCTCGGAGATGCGTATGGTTGTGCATATGGTGCCTGCTCATAATTTTGATGATTCCGAGAGCTTGATCTGGACGAATAAGAAGACTGACTATGTTTTGAAGTTATACCACCCATCAATATAATTTCTATTCTATTGCAACACTGCACAATGAACAGTCAAAGAGAACACAAAGGATTGTGAATTTCTGATATATTGATTATCTCCCGGAACTGGGGTATATTTACAACTCACATAGAGACCTTTGAGGAAGCTAATTACACGTGATCACTACTTGTTAGAGAACATGGACTCAGACCAACATGAACAGTTTTAAGTACTAACTTATCAAATCAATAAACTACATTTTTGAACACCTTTTCATTCCCAACAAATCACGAAAACCTTGACTCCACCAGGTAAATGCTATTGATGAATCTCGCATAGAGTCACATCATGAACCCTCAAATTCTTTTAATCTAAAGAAGAAGCATGAAACCAAAAAATTAACGGAATTACAATAATTTTTTGGTTTGAACTAATGTTAATAAAGTTCCACAATAAAACCAAACTGCCAGAAGCCAACACTTGTGCTAACAGCTGCCAGCTTTACGAAATTTCTCAATTTTGTTTAGACAATTTTCACATTGTGAGTTAGCATAACCTCCAAGATTACATTCTTCGGTGCCACAAAAAATTGAATATGTATGCAACAAATACTTTTTCATCCCAACAAGCTACTAAACCCAGTTTTTTACAGAACCTACATTCATATTCCCAAAAAGATACAATCTTTTTACAACCGATACATATGTATAGAACCAATCTCTAATACCCAAATTCAGCAACAAAGAAACCCATCAACATAATGCAAATTACGAGTTGTCAGTACCTCAGAGAGAGAACGTCAACTGTTGAAGCATGTGTGAGTGTGTGAAGACGATGTGGTCAAATCAGCGGACAAGTGCTGGGGGTAAAGTGGTAACTGGCAATGGGTGCTTGGAATTGCAGAGACTTCCAATTACACTAGGATTGATGATGTCTTTGAGTCTCACCGTAAAGAGATAGACACAGACAGACACATAAGAACTCGCGACGTCTTCTAGTGGTGGAGGTCTTTACCACGAAGTTCCATCGTAGATAAATGCACTAATGAAGTCTTGTCTTTTGGATTTTGGGCTGATAATGACGTTCTTTCACTTCTTTGCATAAAAGAACTTTAATTTATCTAAATCTAAATCTAAATATGAAAATTAAAATTGATTATTTGATCAATATACCACTTTTTTGTTTTATTATTTGAACAATATACAACTTTTCAATTAAGTATATTGTAACAACTGATTATGTCAATTTCAATCGAACTGTTTCTTTATATTAACACTCATAATCTTAAGCGAAACCCCTTCAATTTTTATTTTCGGTTTGATTTTTATTTTCGTCTTTAATTTTGTTAAATTTATAAATTTTGAGTTGAATCGAGAATCGCTTTCAAGCTATCAACTTTAGTCTTTTCATGTTATAGAATATTCTTGTGCAAACATCAGTTAGATTATTAGTTGGTGGTATTGGATAGCTGACTCTGCTGGTGTAGTTTATACATAGGCCTAAGTTCAAAGAAAATGTAACTAAATAAAGACTTTTGATGATGTGTTTCTTTCTCGGTCAGAGTTGTGTTTGCTTAAAATTAAAGGTAAATGTCTCTTTATATAGACAAAATTACATAAGTAGTCATTAATTTTTATCTAAAATAAAAGTTTAGTTACTATCGTATGATATATGTCAAAATGGTTACTCCCGCTAATGTTTCATTCTCAAATTAGTCATTCGAGCTCAAACGTCCATTAAAAAAAGAATATTCTGTTTATTTTCAGGGGTACTTTTGTCTTTTTTATCTTCATTTGGCAAAAAAAATCTGAAAATTTACTCTGGGTATTTACAACCCAGGTGTCACCACGAGGCTGCTGTACACCTTCAATGCTCACCGTCGAATGATCCTTCCTCTCCATCTCTCTTCTCCCCTGACACCAGAATTTACACCAATTTCCTACCACCCGTCCCTCTCTAACCTATCTCGGACCCTCTCTCCATCATCCACTACACACTATTTCTCCTCTACTCCTCCAACACCTTCCCCACCACGTCAGTCCTCATCGATGCCGCCTCCGGGCGCCACGTGTTCTACTGGGAATTCCTCTCCCAATTTTACTCCTCACTCGCTCTCTCCGCTCATTCTTCATCACCAATTCCAAGTCATCTTTGTCCTCTGCATGCTGACCCGACCTGAATAACCCGACTCTGACTCGGTTATAGAGGTGAACCTGACCGACACGGTCGCGATTCTCTATTCATTTGGGATGACGAGGCGAGTGAAAGGAGTGGTGTCATCACCCCAAAATTTCATAGTCGTGATTGCCGGGATGCACACGCTCAAGACGTCAGACCCGGACTTGAACCCGGCCCAGCCTGTCTGGAGCATGAGCGACAGAAAGAGAGGTGGTGACGTGCACCGGAGACGTTGAGGATGAGCACAGTGACGGCATGGGATGCCACGAGGAAGAGGGGTGACTGCGGAGGTGGGAGTTGTTATTGATGAGAGAGAGAGAGATTTTGTAATTCTTTAAAAACTTGTAGTAATGACATTATTGTAAATAAATAAAATTAAATGATAAAAAGATATTTTTACCCCTTACATATCAAATATTTAACGTCTAAAGTAGACGGAGTGACTAAATTGATAGACGAAGATTGAATATGAGTGACCATTTCGACATATGTCATACGATAGTAACCAAACTGTTGTTTTAGGCAAAGATTAATGACCATTTATGCAATTTTGCCTTCCAAATAATTTATAGATGAAAATTTCTCAACTCTTTCTTCCCTCACCAACTTGATCGGGGAAAATTTGGATTGTGAAGCAGGGGCGGCCCTAGGTATGTGTGGGTCGTGCAACCGCACAGGGCCTCCGATTTTCGGGGGCTTAAAAAAATTAGGTTATAAAAATATTGGATAATACAAAAAAAAGCTCATTTATAACAATCTGAAGTTGTAGCACGTTTGGTTAATGCACTATTAAGCTTGAGAAGATAGCTTACTCATCCAAGTTCGAAACTTGAGCTTAGCATCCCTAATTTTTTCCCCCTTTTCTCTCTGCAAATTACTTTTCTTTCTTATATTTTTTCCTTTCTCTCTGCAAATTAGTTTTCTTTTTCTCATTTTCTCTCTGCAAATTTTTTTTTTCCGGTGAATAACTCCCCCTCCTTTTTCTCCTAGTAAATTTCTTTCCCGTTTCCTTACATAAGAATTTTTTTTGTTTTGTTATTAAATTTCGATGATCAAAGGTATAAATTATATTTTTATTTCTACAAATTACTTTCCTTTCTTTCATGTTTTTCCCTGCGAATTTGTTTCCCTTCTTTTTGTACAACTTCTTCTATTGGTTCAGGGCTAACCTACTACCCTCCCAATTTCCAAATCCAAATGAGTCGGTATAGAAAAGAACTAACCTTTTAATACAAGAGTGAGTCTTTGTTTGGTGATCAGTGAATTCATGGTCAATCATCGTTAGATCCACATCAAACAGAAGATATTAACTTATTTTTCAACTATTTTTTTAATTATTTATCATTGATTGAATGCAGCTCTAACGGTAATAGACCACGACTGACCATAGACTCACTGACCACCAGAACAGGACTCATGTAATTAGAGATTTGAGTTTCTCTAACCCCAAACTAACCTAATCTTGTTGGAATATAAATGCTATAATTGGGGTAAAATTTTTTTTTTTTTGTGTTATTGATGTGTAGAGTACATAATCCTTTATATATACCTCAATACATATTCATATAAAGAATGAATATCTATACTTAGGTACACAAGTAATATGATTTACTCATAAATAATGAGATCTACTCTACATACAAATCTGACCAAGGAAGATTGATCACGTAATATCTATTTCAAACAAGTCTTTTTTATATAGTAAGGCATATTCTCGACATGCATTTCCACGGATACAATATCTCTAATTACTGAGATCAGACTCAAGTACTGATACATCCTCATCCACACTAGTATATATGCATAATGACTGAGCTGATAAGGAACTCTGCAGCGATGACCAAAGCACAAAATGAAGTTTGAGCGCTCATCAAGAACAAAGGAAAAGTCGAAGAAAGTGACATTTCTAAACTCATATATAATTAAAGACAGTCGTCAAGGAAAGTCTTTGATTACATCCTCCACTTTTAATGGTACTAAGAAAAACTAAGGTGAGTTATGTAATCTAAAGATATACAGTGTTGTAATATAACTTATAAGATACGTTTTTAAATCTTAAAAATACGAAAATTAATTTATTATTATTTTTATAAAAAAAAAAATTTAAATTATTTTTAAAACTATACAAGATGCAACTTTAATTTTTATAAAAATAACATAATTTTTTTTCACAAAAACCACTCTTGATTTTGATCCCAAGTTCTCAATGGAGTCTCATGCTTGCAAATTAATAAATCAGCACAATTGAAAATTATTCAATCATCTATTCGTTGCATAATCTAAAAAAATAAATGCGGCCTGACAAGGTGAAGCTGCGGGTGAGCATTAACAGCGCCGCCAGATTTTGAACGAGGTCCAGATCCACCTTTGGATGTTCTGGTGGCTATATAGCAGCGATCGACAGTGACAGTTCTGATGAATGGCCTGTTGGATGATGAGACCAAGACAATGGCTGGAATTAGGGATGGGCATGCTGGCCACTTGACAGTCATGCAAATGTCTAGTGGAGTGGATATGGAACACATGTCTTATATGCAGGGTAATCCTCTTATTAAGAGAGAGAGGGTGGGGCACTGACTTTTCTGGTGTTTTACAGGGTACAGATTCGCCTAGTATTCCACAGTTAGCTAGGCTCACTTAGGCCCTAACCAAGGCCCAACAAGAGTGGTGGGTACCTCGAAAGTCATAGTTCTTATTGTCAGATTCGAACGACGTCACCAAGCTAAAGCATCACAAGCAGATGGGACATCTCGACATGTAGCTGAGGCATCCCTATATGTAGATGGGACTTCCTTGTTTGGCGAAAAACATGTTGTTCGAGAAGAAACCTGTTCACTGGATGTAGTTGCAGTGAATGAGGCAAATAGAGGCCGAAAGAGGGCGCATAAGCATGAGTCCCCGCAGAAGAAAGTTGTAATAGATCCAACCATTCTCGGGAAGATACAGGCTGAGGAGCGACGTCTTACCCTGTTATAGCTTAGGATGCATAACTAGATAGAATGTGGGGCCCATATTTTTAAAAATATTTTACCCTACGTCTAGTTATGTTATTTATGATACTAGGGGATTAAATGTAATGGTGTAGGTTGATTTAGAAAGTTCTTTCTATCGTACTTGCTGGCACTCGGTGTTCTCCTTGTAACTTACCAGATCCAATATATTCTACCGCTTCATCTATAAAAAAAAAAAAAAAAAAAAAACCTATATTGCTCTCGAGTTGTTGAGGAAATCACCCCATCACGCATAATCAAAACCATAAAGTAAAGAAGAACGAGCAAGCTTATGGGCACAACCATTCACTTCTCAAAAGATATTTTTCATAATTGATCCCCGAATCAATCTCAACAATAATGAGTCTCTCAATCACCGTCCCAAAACAAGAATCGTCCTCATTGTCTTCAGCAATTAATGACAGTCACAATGAATTTAATCTTAATGTGTAATACCCCGACCTTTTTATATAATTGTTAGTATTTATGAATAATTCGACTAATATTTAGTGGCTGCGGTAAATAATTTTTATCATCAGTGAATATTGAGATGTCTCGAGTTGACTTTTTATCAGATTGACGAAGTTGGTTGACTTTGGGTGAAAGTCTTAGAATTTGTCGAGACGAGTTTATAGACGAGCGCATTGTCCAAAACAGAGTTACAACGAAAAAGTTAAGAAATTACATTACCGTAAATGTACGGGTATAAATTGGAATTTCAAGAAAAGGAAAGATAGACTTTCCATTTCGGGTCAATCAGTGTTGATCTGCGTTGACTGCGTCTGGCGACCAAAATCGTTGTCGAATCACCGGCCGGCGGTGCAACGACGCTGACCATCGTTTAAGGCCAATTTCAAGTCGGAAATGGAAGTCCTCGACCTATGGATCCTTTCCATGCCTTCATTTTAAGGAATTAAAGCCTTAACTAAGAGAATCGATGAGCTCAAATCTAGGGTTTTTGGCTTGGAATCGCCATCATCGTCGACGATACCTCCAACGATGATTAAGGTATGAATAGACTCCTTGTGATGTTCTGAGTGTGATGGTGTATTGGAATTGATGTTTGCAAGTCAAGATGTGGGAATTCGAATTGAACCCAATTCGAATTTGTCGTCATCGTATGGTGCCATCATTGTGACAGTTTTCGACGGTCTTAGCCATCGTGGGTAGAGGGGTTTTGCTCTTCTTTATCTCCTGAGTCGATTGATGTAAGCCTCGAGCTCCAAAATGGCTCAACGGCGGAGATCGGTATTGAAAAGTATTCCCAGCCGAGTTTTTTTCGGGGCCGATTCCAGCCAAAAGAGCCGGAGTCTACATAGAGTCCTTTGAGACAGGTTGATGGGCTCTTCATGTGCTTTCAATTGATGGGTCAATCATCACCATCGGCAGTGATCGTCGGTCGTGGCACGCGCTGCCGCTTGTGGCGGCGTGTGACTGGAAAATTATTGCCATAAACGGGTCATGTTATATGTCATAAGGTTCGTATCAACGATACAAATATATTTGTGAGGTTTAGTTGGCGTTTAGGCTTCATTGACCTAGTGGGTGGGTGGCGGTGATGCGTGTCTCCATCAGAGGTGGTGCGGTTGACGAAGAAATTAGGTGTGCTTTTTATCATTACAACCGTCTCATCGTAACAAGTTTGTTCGATAGATTTTCGACTAGATTAGTTGAAGTTGATTTTTGAATCAAGTACTTCCTCGATTTACTTGTTTACATATTGATTTTGACGATTTTTGAAAAGGGTCGGGTCATCACAAATGGTATCAGAGCGCGGTTCAACTCTCGAACTTTAAGAGTTTAGTCGTGAATGTATAAGTCTAGAAATTGTGTATTTGTGTTTCTGTGATCGTCGCGAAGATGGTGTATGGTAGTCTTAGATGAGAAGTGGTTACGCATTGCCATTGCTGGACCTGAGGTATGCAGTTCTTTATCTTACTTCGTATTGTACATTTGCGTATCCATTATCGATATTCATTTATAGATACATTATCGATATTTATTTATCGATATATTTTTGATATTCGATTATTGATACATATTTGATATTATATTGCTATTGTGCTAAAACGAAGGATAATTGAAACATGAAAATCGAGACCATTACAAAGTGGTAACAGAATTGCAACATTAGTTGTCAAACGAAATGGAAACGAAATACTTACAATGATAAATGTAAACAATACGAAGTGAAACTTGAGATCGAAATGAAAATGAAAAAAGTTATATCTTATTATACGTGTGATTATTTGTACAGTTTGTACAAATATACAAAATGATTATGTGCATATCGATGTAAATATACGATTAATGATCAAGATTGATGATCAGTTTGACTTGTTTAGAATCCAACGAGATTCATTAAAAACTATGAAATTGAAACTGTTACGAAACGATTTCATATGCGAAACGAGAACTATTATATGAGAAACAGAAAGTTGGCTATACTATATGATTATATATATGAGATATATAGATATGCTACCATAAATTGGTGGGGCTGCAAGGCTTTGGCTTGGTTTGAAATCTTGATTGGGATCCTTTTATAAGCAATAGTTAAGTAGGGATTATGACCCAAAACCAATTAGGTGGTGTTCTCAATGTCCTAATTTTAGAGTATATTATATATGATTACCGTTGATAGACATAGTGTTCTCGATATCCTGAATTTGAGAGTATATTATATATGATCATCGCTGATTAGACATGGTGTTCTCGATGTCCTTAATTAGAGAGTATATGATATATGACGATATGATTCGAAACGTAAATCGATAACATGAAATGATTTATTAACATGTATAATTTGATTACCGTCGTTGGATGGATGACGATGTGATATGATTGAGCTCACAAGATGAGCAATACGATATAATTTGAGCTCGCAATGTGAGCATTGCAACATGATATTTGTTCGCATGGCGAACATGATGATATAAATAATATTCACTCAAGTGATAAGCATACGAATATAAGATGATTTGAATTTGAAATACGAGTATCAAGAAACATGACATTTACTCGTGCAATGAGTATGATAATATAAGATAAACTCATTTGATGAGTATAAGAATATAATACCATTGAACTCATGAAACGAGCACGAGTGTGATTATAATATTTCGTGTTTACGCGGTGATAACGATAATTAAAATTTTGAAACAGTAATTATCGATGTGACTAGTGATTAGCGATTTTTATTGCAATGTAATTGATGACAATGATATTGCAAGTTTTTGTATTACATTTGAGTATTTCTAGAGATTCTATTTACAGTTTTCTATATATTTTCTATTTTGAATATGATTTGAGAATTCCGTTTATTATTTTTGATATGTTACTGATATATGATTTAAGATTCTGTTGATATGTTACTGGAAAAATCCGGACGAGCATCGGTGGCTCGTGGTATAGGTTGAGATTTGTGACGATAGAAGTGTTATTTGGACATTTTACAGGTTTTGGATAATCTACTTTTAGAGGAGACTCTGTCCAATTTTTTGCAGATCTTTGTTTTGTAATTTCGAGGATGAAATATTTTAACGGGGGTAGATTGCAATACCTCGACCTTTTTATATAATCGTTAGTAGTTATGAATAATTCGAGTACGATTTAGTAGCTGCGGTAAATAATTTTTATCGTTAGTAAATAATGAGATGTCTCGATTTGACTTTTTATCTGATTGACAAAGTTGCTTGACTTTGGGTGAAAGTCGTAGAATTTATCGAGACAACTTCATAGACGCGCGAAATGTCGAAAATGAAGTTACGACGAAAAAGTTATGGTCAGCGAAAGTTTGATGGAGTTATATTACCGTAAATGTACGGGTATAAATAGGAATTTCTAGAAAAGGAAAGATAGACTTTCCACTTCGGGCCAATCAGTGTTGACCCGTGTTGACTGCGTCTGACAACCAAAATCGCCGCGGAATCACCAGCCCGCAGTGCAACGATGCCGGCCACCATTTAGGGCCATTTTTAGGTTGGAAATGAAAGTCATCGATGTCTAGATCCTTTCCATGCCTTCATTTAGTAGAATTGAAGCTGGAATTGTGAGAATCGACGAGCTAAATCTAGCGTTTTCGGCTTAGAATCGTCGCCATCGCCGATGCCGACGATTATGTTATGAATCGACTCTTGTGATGTGCTGAGTGTGATGATATATTGGAATTGATGTTTGCATGTCTAAATGTGAGAATTTGAATCAAACCCAATTCAGATTCGTCGCCGTCATTTCAACGATTGCCGACAGTCTCGACCATCATGGGTAGAGGGGTTTTGCTCCCCTCTATCTCCTGAGTTGAATGATGTAAGCCTCGAGCTTCAAAATGGCTCGACGGCGGAGATCGGTGCCGAAAAGTATTTTCGGGGCCGATTTCGGCCAAACGACCCGGAATCTACCTAAAGTCCTTTGAGACAAGTTGATGGTTTCTTCATGAGCTTTCTATTTATGGGTCAATTGTCGCCAGTGTCGATGGTCATCGGTGGTGATGCACTGGCAGCACACGCCGCCACAGCGGCAGCGCATGACCGAAAAATTATTGTCGGAAACGGATCATGTTATATGTCATATAATATAGTCGTATTGATGATATGAACATAGTCGTGAGATTTATTTGGCGTTTAGGCTTCGTAGACCTAGTGGGTGGGTGGCGGTGACACGTGTCTCTGCCAGAGGCGGTGTGGCCGACGAAAAAATTAAGTGTGCTTTATATCGTTACGGTCATCTCATCGTAACAAGTTTGTTGGATAGGTTTTTGACTAGATTAGTCAAAGTTGATTTTTGGATCGAGTACTTCCTCGATTTACTTGTTTATATATTGATTTTAACGATGTTCGACAAGGGTCAGGTCGTCACATAATGTGATGTAGAATGCCACATCAACAAAATAGTATATAATTTATTCCTATGCCGGACATCTCCCACGCTTTTTAAGGATGATTGATTATGCATATATTCTAGATTTTTTAATAAAGGTAGACACCATTACAACCATGACTGCTCACTGAAGAACAACGTAAGAAAGAAAGCATAATCTAGGCAACCTAAGCAATCGAAGTCACCTAACATGCCCAAATAATTGTATCCTAGCAATAAGCACCAGGACCAAGTAACCAATGACGTAGCGAAACTTGAGATGATAAATAATACCTACACCACATCCAATTGAATGTTAGCAAAATTAAAATGCAGAAATCAAAAAAATACGACAAGTAAAAGAAAAAACATATAATTTCATTGGAACAAAGTCTTCATCTGAAACTACTTCAAACTTCAACTTCTGGATCCCAAATTTGAATCCAACACTTCTCTACAGTCTAATTTCCCATATCTATAATCAGCCCAAAACATCAGCTCATACTTGCAAGACCAATCCCCACCCAAGTTTCCAATTGAAGCCCATAAAATAGGCCCAAACCCTAGAGCAGCTTCAACACTGGCCGACGACGAAAAAACCCAATCCCAACGCATGACTAATAGGTGAAAAACTACCATCAAAGATAACCCTATTTTAAAGTAAATATATTAATGTAGTAATTATTAAATAGGGGTCATTACCTGCTGAAAATTGGTGAAACTAAGACTCAATA
Organism: Geum urbanum; assembly: GCA_946800695.1. Lineage (NCBI taxonomy): Eukaryota > Viridiplantae > Streptophyta > Magnoliopsida > Rosales > Rosaceae > Geum > Geum urbanum. The sequence goes on along the minus strand of OX327013.1, from coordinate 40,008,649 downwards.
TACTAGTTAGACGCAAATGTCAGCAAGCTGACAGGTTTGACCAACACACAAAGACACAACTACGAACCTAAACTAGACTACTCCGAATACTACAAAAATTGAACACAATTTACTAAACTCAGTGGTGGACTTCCATACAAAATTTAAGGGTTTTCTGAGTTGATTTGGTTGCCGAAATAATTCGGCCAACTACAACTATATGCAGAAAATAAATGCTGAAAGTAAATATGCTTATGAATACAAAATGTTTAAACCAATGGATGATCGAGTTAAGAGGAATGAAATCCATTCCATCTTTCTAACACATACTTAGCTTAACGCACATATCTAATGAACGAAAGTTCCCAAGAAGAGTTGATAGTTACAACCACATCCTATTACCTAATCCTTATGCCTATGCATGTTTGTCATGGACCTCCCTTATATCTATCCCTCTATGAACCCATAGTCATGGACCTCAAGGTTTATAAAGAAGAAATCATTTAGTTTTAGAAAATGTTTGAGAAGCTACAAAGATTCACAAGTACACTATGAGCTTGTCTTTCTAGACCAAGAGTTTCAATCACCCGACGAAATAATCTATCCGGTGTATCACTATAGAAAATTCGGCATAGAAAATTATCCTCAGTCGTCCGTATCTCATGACAATAGAATCTTAGCATGCATACTATGTTGCACACCAAAGTAAACATACAAGAAATTCATCGCTGAACCACATAGAGAAAGAAACCTCATTAAAAAGAATTTCCAAAATTAGGTTAAAGTGTATGTATTAAAAAGACTTCATGTATAGGCCTTCAAGCAGCCCCTTAACAAGGTATTTAGCTACTCATAGTCTTAGATAAAAATATCAAAGAATACATGAGAAATAAATTAAATGATGGAGAAGAATGAACTCTTGTCATCGTTGGGATCGAATTCGGGCTTGCAGCTTGCTTGCCTCTTCTCTCTCCGTCTAACTTCTCTTCTTTTTCTTTTTCTTTTTCTCTTTTTTCCTTTCTGTTCGTCTCTCTCCCCTTCTCCTGCTGCGCACTTCTCATACATACATACATACATACATACATACATACATACATACATACATATATACATACATACATACATACATACATACATACATACATACATACATACATACATACATACATACATACATACATACATACATACATACATACATACATACATACATACCCTTATTTTGCTAAGTTTATTAACCTACACAATTCCTCATGTGCTGCCCAATTTCTCCTTCTTAGATTAGGATTTCTCACAACAATAAATCTATTTGCAATATTTAATCCTTTTTTCATCATTTAACTTCAAAATACCTAAAAGTAATAAACATAATTAATTCACTCAAATAATAACAATAAACCAAGTATAGGATATTAATTAAATATAGTATAAACACATAAATATGCGATTATCAATGTCGCGGCAAAACTTGTCGCCTAGGCGGATTGTCGGCTGCCAAAACCGTCCCCCACTACTGAACGACATAGACTGAAACATAAACACATAAATATGCGATTATCAATGAAGCGGCAAAACTTGTCGCCTAGGCGGATTGTCGGCTGCCAAAACCGTCCCCCACTATCGAACGACACAAACTGAAACATCGTTGAGGCCACCACTCCCCGACCGAAGCGGGATTGATCCTAATGCACAATAGAATGAACAATTGAATAAAATAAGTAAGTGTTTAAAGAAATAACATTCCAGAAATTCCGGTGTGTGTCTTGTCCTAATTATAATAGAAGTAGATATTCTCTCAATCTCTGATTTATAAGGATATTGATTGTAACAGATTGTAATGCATATTTAAGGTTATCTATAAATGAATAATCTACAGTTTCAGATCATATCTTTCTGCACATCTATTTTCTTCTTGAACACGTTATCAATAACTCTTGAGTTGATATAGCCACCCCAAACCCTCAATAGAAAAATTACCCTAAACCCCTTGCCATCGGAGTACCATCAATACCAGAGCATCGCCACCAGAGCACTATCACTATCGCTGGAGATCTTTCCCATCGCCAGATTTTCTCTTTTTCAAACTTTTAGAGTTTTCATGCCGAACATAGAATCCTCAAGGTAAATAATCTAACCCTCTTCAATTTAGAATTAGTTGCAAAATTTAATTACAGAAACACCCTTGATCTAAGTCTAGATTTAAGTTTTACTACCGTGAATTTTTATATGCCTCTACTTCCTATGGATTAATATATGTTCTTAAACTCTTTCTCAAAAGTTCAATATTAGTGACGGTCCTGGGGGAGTCACAGTTATTGGTGAACATCATGGTTAATTGTAATTTTACATTAAAAAAAAGAGAAGTCAATATTTGTGACTAATTGTGAAAGTCACGATTTTCTGAGGTGTGGTATGAAGCCACCGGTTTTTACATCGATTTTTGTGACCATACATCATTTATCATGATTCTTATTCCCTAAACTTAATATTAGTGATCGTGATTTTTCGATCAGTACTAATTACATCTATTGTCTCTCTTTTCTCTCTTGTAGATGACTTCATTAGAGCTAGCTAATCCTGAGTTTGACATTCTTGATTTTAAAGGAATAAAGTATCATCGCTGGGTCTCTGATGTAGAAAATACATTCATTGAAAAGAGATTCACCGACACCATCTACCCACCAGAATATCTTTACGCGGCCGATGCCCTAATTGTAGCTCGTAAAGCTAAAGCCCTCATATTTTTTAGGCAGTAGATCCATCCAATCCTTAAGAAGTAAATCTTGAAAAATATTGATCACAAGGATTTATGGGACGTTCTGAAGCAACATTTTAACAACGTGCATGATGTACAACTTCCTGAGTTGATAGAAAAATAGGAGACGATACGTCTTTGGTATTATACAACAGTGGATGCATATCACCAAGCTATGATAGAGCTTCAAATTAAACTAAGTTTCTGTGAGGTTGACAAGACTGATCAAGATATGATCGAGAAGTCTTTGAACACCTTTTCATCTTCTATACATCAGTACTAGTTAGAGTACGAGCAAGGAAGAATCACTTTATTCAGTGATTTCATGAACATCCTAGCTAAAAATGAGAGGTATCATGAGAAAATTGTCAACTATAATGCAAGGCCCAATGGGACAATTAAAACACCTAAGAATTATATCATTGGAGGGAAAGAGCGTAAGGAAAAGAGGAATACTGATTCTGAGCCTTATAACTATGGTGGGAAAGGAGGGTGCGGTAAACATCAAACCTGGTCTTGGTATATAGATCGAGGCGTTGACTCCTACAAGAATCAGTTCGGTTCCGATTCAAGAAATTTGGATAATTCTTCACACCCTGCTCCATCTGCTAGTTACACTTGTTTCAAGTATAGTTTTACTAAGCATATACATAAGCACTGTCGTGAAAGTAAGGAAATCTATAAGAGTTATTAGCAACACTTGGCACAAGAGGGTGCCTTTATGATGGGGAAGATTAGCTATGAGATGTAAGATGGCGGTGAAACCAATCTTATTATAGCAGATGACACAAAAGTAAGTCTGGAGATTGCGGATTTTGATTAGTCTATGTATTAGGCTTATGTTTCTGTTATGTAATCAAGTTTAGTTTATTTTGACTTGCTGTAATCGATTTTGTTTGACAATCTTTTGATGTTGGCAAAGTAATAAAAATTTCTTCCTTTCGGTATTTGAAAGTGTTAAGAATGGTTATTTTCATACATATTTCTTGAATGGTTCAAATTATACATAGATTTGTGATACTATGACATCAAAATACCATAAAAATGAGACAATAAGAGACGATGGTTTTGATTGTGAGAATTTTTGACCCGTCGAAGGTTTACCTCGACCCGTCGAAGAACCCCTCTTAGATCGGTTTTGGCACTATTTTGATCCGAGAAAATTTTGCATTATTTCTTTCGACCCAAAGAAAAAGATGCTCATTGGTCACACATTTTGCACTTTCAACCCATCGAAGCATCATCTTGACATGTCGAAGGCATGCTACTGTCTCTAAAAAATTTCCAAATTCGACTCCTCGATGGAAAATTTTGACTCATCAAAAAAGATATCAAAAATTCATATCGGTTTTAATTTTTTCTTTGACCCGTCGAGCCATCTTCTTGACCCGTCGAAGAGGTCTCCCTAGACACAGTTTTCCAGAATTTTGACCCATCGAAAATTATATTCGATCCGTCAAAAACGATATCGAAAACTCAAATTTAGTTTTTGGTTACTTCGACCCGTCGAATACTGTACCCAAATTTTGTGTTTTTTTTTATGTGTTTTTACATCAGTTTTGTCAAAATATAAAGGTTCAGAATACATCAGATGTGGTTTTATATCAGTTTTTTCATGCCATGAAAAGCAATATACAAGGGACATTTTGACAGGTCAGATGCTGTTTTACATCGGTTTTCGGATGTTGCCATGATAAGCACTGTAATCGAACCTTGCTAAGTTTTAAAAATATTTGTGTGACGACCCAAACCAGAATTGGAATAGTAATCGGCTTAATCTGCGAGTTTTACGAGTAATTGAGGTTTATCGTAATTAATCGGATATGCAACTTCGTTCACAAATAAATTTTCGGACACAAATTTGATTTGGGTTTGTTCCTAGAAAATGTAGAGAATTTGATTTCAAGCCTGTGGGAACTTTCCTAGGAATTTTCGGATAATCGAGGAATATAAAAAAAATATTTGAAATTATCGCCGAGTTAGTCGTGTTTATCCGTTCGAGTTTGAGTTATCCGAATTGTGGATAGAGTTGATTCGCGACGTATAAATAGCCGAATAGTCGTAAAGTTGTTGCAAAAGTTCAAAAATGGGCTGTTTGACCGAGTTGACTGAGCTGGGCCGAGTTGACTCAGTAAGTCACGACTCGCCGTCGTTGTGGCTGCTGGAATACAGCGCGGTTGTAGGATTTCAAGGTAGGGAATTGAACCTTAGGATTTGTGATTCCTTTTGATATATTTATTGGGTTGTATTGTGGAGTTTTTGGCTTGAAATTGTAGAGGTGAAACAGAGGAAAATTGGGGGCGACGGACGGCGGTGCTCCGGCCACGGTGGTGGATGGGGTTGGGGGGGAATGACTCAGTGGTTCATGGCGAAGCTTTTGGGAGAGTTTTGGTAGGCCGTCGTGCGTCGTGGCCGGAGCTCCGGCGGTGAACTGAGTCGCCGGCCGATTTGAAATTCTTGGATGTTTCGGGCTGTTTTCCGGCGGAATTGGAGGAGGGTGCAGTTGAGAAAAGTGTTGGGCTCGAGGAGGACTTGATTTCTGGGTTTTCCTCGCCGAAAAATCTCTCCGGTGACGGCGCGTCGCTGGCGACGGCGGCGGTCAACGGTGGAGCTCTAGCGAGGCATTGACTTTTTGGATTTTGACAAGTTTTATGCCGTTTTACTCGTAATCGCGCCCTGATCGTCGCCTTGAGGTATTCGAGTTGATTTGGATGCCGGATTTTGTGTCGAGGGTTTATGTGGAGTATTTTGGGATTTTTGGCGATTCTTTTGTTATCCGAGTTATATGTTTCCAGAAATGGTTGGTTTCCGAGGTGTGGTTCAGAGTATTGAATTGTGATTTTGATCAATGATATTTTGTGATTATTCAGGGGATCGAGATCGTACATTGGGCGAGGGATCTTCCACCGGATCTTGGAATTAGCGCGTCTGCGCGCTATGTTTATCTGTGAGTGGACATTTATTTACACTGTCGTAGCGAGTTCTTGGTTTCAGTATTTATTTCCAGTACAGTATTGAGATTATTTATTGTTTTGGACGTATTGTTTTATGTTTTATTGGTGATGGCATTTACTTAGCATCAATGCATTGACTACTCGGCTGATCACCGGTAGTCCATTCCAGGCTTGAGAGATTCGCTTGATGTGCCCATTAGGCTTGAGAGATTTGCCTAGTCTATCACCGTCGTGTTTAAGAGATTCGCCCGACACCTCCATTTATTTTAAGAACTCGCATTATTTTTATGTTGTGTAAATGGTGAAAGACATATGTTTATTTTCGTCCACTCATTCTAACGATTTTATTTGCCTTTCCCCTGGGCTTTTTGGTTTCCGTGCCCAATTTGCAGTTTGGATTCTGGTGTCGCACGTCGCAGTTGGAGGCTTAGTATTCGAGCTACTTTTCTTTCTCAGTAGGTTTCTTGTTTAGCCTACTGCTGTGTATTTATGTATATATATATATACACACTAGAGGTCGCTCTGAATACTCTGATGTTTATATTTTCATATGATTTTCTCGGATTTCAGTAAAGTACAGTTTTGCTTATTACTTTACATTATGATATGATTTTGAGAAATCCGGATGGGATTGGTGCCCACGGTTTGGCTTTTGTGGCATAGGAAGAAGTGTGTTTTCGGGTGCAGGTTAATGGTAATTCCGCGATATAGTGAAACTCTGCCGAAATTTCTATGGTTTTTGCAAGTTCGTGTTTTCAGAAGAGGTTTGATTCCGGTTTAGGAAACTAAATCGGGGTTGGGTCTTTTCAGCTTGGTATCAGAGCATTAGGTTTCAGGTTCTGTAGACTTCTGTAGTTGTGATACTAAAGATATTTGAGTATGTACAACATGTCTAGAGCGATGACCCGACTGGCCTGCAATTACTCATCAATGCTTCGGGTGTTGTATGTTTTCAAATGTCTGAAGTTTCATGATTACATTCCTTGTGCTTTGTGACTAATTCTTTTCTCTTATCATTAGGATGCCTCCTAGACGTGGTCCCAGACGCATGACTTGCTTATGCGAGTATTGCGTTTAGATGAGCGTTTTGACCCTGTGGTCAAAGCTTGAACTGTTGGAGCGACTGTTTTCTCGGGTTCAGCTGATCCAGAGATATATGAGGCATGGTTGGTTTAGGTTGAACGATTTTGTAAGCGTCTGCATTTCACTCATGAGCAGATGACAGTGGTAGCAGTTGGTTTACTTGAGTCTGATGCTTACTTTTGGTGGGTTAGCACCGATAGAGTTCTGGTTAATACTCCATAGACATTGTTCATGGATTTGTTTATGCGGAGGTATTTCAACCAGGCTACACAGCAACGGAAGTATGAGGAGTTCACCAACTTGAGACAGGGTAGCATGTCAGTACTTGAGTACCGGGACAGATTTACTCGTTTATCCCGATTTGCTCGTGACATGGTGGCCTCAGAGGAATCCAAATGCCGGAGATTTGAGTTGGGCTTGAACCTGAACATCAAGGGGACATTGACTACGATGCCTCAAAACAACTTTGATGAGTTTGTGAGTGCTGCACTCCAGGGCGAGGACATAGAGAAGGAAAGGCATATGAGATTCTAGTCTCGACGATTTGGGGAGGGTGGACCGAGTCAGGGACCTTCCAAGAGGCTGAGTTCAGGCACTTCCGGATCGGCATCATCATCTGGCAGTGGACCATTTAGACCACCAGTTAGTACTGCTAGACAGAGACAGAGATGGAGGAGGGATCGGCCACAGAGACCACAGTTCAGTGGGAGTTCTAGCGGATCTAGCTATCCTTGACGTACTGGTGGCACTTTTGCTGTACTGAGGGAGTATCCATTGTGCAATCTCTGCAACATGCATCACTTTGGCCTTTGTCAGCGAGGCCCTACCATTTGCTATCGTTGTGGTCAGGAGGGTCACTATGCGAGGGAATGTTTTCAGTCTACTGGTGATGGTGGACAAGCAGCTCAGAGTTTAGGAAGAGATCGAGGTACTACTTCTGGGGCTCAACCAGTGCAGTCTTCTGGTCAGGGCGGACAGCAGAGTCACCATCAGGGTGGACGACCAGCCGGACAGGCCAAGGTTCATGCTATGTCATTGCACGAGGGCAGAGCATCACCAGAGGTTGTTATTGGTACGTTGCATGTTTTTGGCTATCAAGTACTTACTTTGCTAGATCCATGTGCTACGCATTCATTCATATCATATAGATTGTCATCTTTAGCTACTATGCCTGCATCTCCACTTCCGGGGTTATGAAGGGTATTGTATCCATCCGGTGAGGTTGTGAGTATTGGCTGGGTGTATAGGGGTTGTGAGATCTTTGTGGGAGGTTATGGTTTAGCCGCGGATTTGTTATTGCTGGATATCGTTGATTTTGATGTGATTTTGGGTATGGATTTCTTGGAGACACATTGGGCTACGTTCGACTGTCACAAGAAGGAGGTAGTGTTTCGACATCCAGGTTTTCCAAAGATATTGTTTCACGGTGAGAAGAATACTTCAATGTCATATGTGATTTCAACGATGAAGGCTGAGCGGATGATAAAGAAGGGTTGTGTTGCATACTTAGCTCATGTTGTGGATACACAGGCTGCTGTACCAGTCATTGGTGACATTGAGGTTGTTTCTGAGTTTCCAGACGTGTTTCTGGAGAAGTTACCAAGTGTTCCTCCAGTCCGAGAAATTGATTTCACCATTGAGCTTTTACCAGGCACTGGACCTATATCTCAGGCACCGTATCGTATGGCGCCAGGGGAGTTGAAAGAGTTACAGATTCAACTTCAAGAGTTGCTGGAGAAAGGTTTCATGCGACCTAATGTATCACCATGGGATGCTCCTGTACTATTTGTATGGAAGAAGGATGGTTCCATGCGGTTGTATATTGATTACCGGAAGCTGAATCAAGTCACCGTGAAGAACAAGTATCCGTTGCCGCGGATTGATGATTTGTTTGATCAGCTCAAGGGAGCTCAGTCTTTTCAAAGATTGATCTCAGGTCTGGATACCATCAGTTGAGGATCAGAGAGTCAGATGTGGCCAGGACAGCTTTCAGATCACGGTACAGGCATTATGAGTTCTTGGTTATGCCGTTTGGGTTGACCAATGCCCCTGCAGTTTTCATGGACTTGATGAATCGGGTGTTTAGGCGATTCCTAGGCAAGTTTGTGATCGTGTTCATCCACGATATTCTGATTTACTCCAGGAGTGTGGGCCATCACAAGAAGCATTTGCGAGCTGTTTTGTGGACTTTGCGAGATAATCAGTTGTCTGCGAAGTTCAGCAAGAGTGAGTTTTGGTTGAATAACGTGAAATTTTTGGGTTACGTGATATCTGCTGAGGGACTCAGCGTGGATCCTGACAAGATTGAAGCCGTGTTGAATTGGAGTAGACCTACCACCGTACAAGAGATCAGGAGTTTCTTGGGTTTGGCAGGTTACTATCGGTGCTCTGTGCAGGATTTTTCACGGATTGCCTCTCCACTTACCAGATTGACGAAGAAAGGCGTCAAGTTCGAGTGGTCCGATGCATGTGAGGAGAGTTACTTGCTCTTGAAGGAGAAGTTGACTACTGCACCGGTTCTAACACTACCTGACGACAGTGGAGAATTTGTGGTTTACAGCGACACAGCGAAATCAGGTCTTGGTTGTGTTTTGATGCAGCATGGTAGAATAGTGGCTTACGGTTCCAGACAGTTGAAACCACATGAAGTCAATTATCCTACTCATGATTTGGAGTTATCTGCTATTGTTTTAGCCTAGAAAAGTTGGAGACACTACTTGTATGGAGCTCAGTGCAAGATATATACTGATCACAAAAGTCTCACTTATTTGCGCACGCAGCCAGATTTGAATATGAGATAGCGCAGATGGATGAAGTTGATCAATGACTATGATTGCACCTTTGAGTATCATCCAGGGAAGGCTAATGTTGTTGCTGATGCACTTAGTCGGAAATCTGGAGCCTCATTGTTTCATGTGTGTGTGGCCAGAGTTTCCATGTTGGCAGAGTTACGGGCTACGGGAGCCGAGTTAGAGTGGGATGATGATGGAGCCTTATTGGCTAGCTTCCAGGGTTGACCAGTATTGGTTGATCAGGTTCGGGAAGCTCAAGATGCGGATTCCTATCTGTTGGACAAGAAGACCATGATTCGGAATGGTGTGCCAACAGAGTTTCGGTTGAGTGATGATGGTACATTGCTATTCAGAGGCAGACTTTGTGTACCCCGAGGCGAGGGTTTGAAGAAAAAGATTTTAGACGAAGCCCATTATTCTGCTTACGCGATGCATCCCGGCGGTACGAAGATGTTTTGTACACTTAGAGCCTATTACTGGTGGCGAAATATGAAGAGGGAGATCGCAGCATATGTGAGCAGATGTCTCATTTGTCAGCAGGTTAAAGCAGAAAGGCAGAAACCTGCGGGAAAGCTACAACCTTTGGAGATTCCAGTTTGGAAGTGGGAGCACATTACTATGGATTTCGTGTATTAGTTACCGCGTACTTCTGCGGGTAACACTGGTATTTGGGTTATTGTAGACCGATTGACGAAATCAGCTCATTTCCTTGCACTTCCAGGGAAGATTTTCGTGGGCAGATTGGCAAAGCTGTATTTGGCCGAGTTTGTTCGATTGCATGGTGTGCCTGTATCCATTATTTCTGACCGAGACAGTCAGTTTACTTCAGAATTCTAGCAGGCATTGCAGCGAGCCTTGGGGACCAGATTGCATCTCAGTATAGCTTTCCATCCTCAGACTGATGGGCAGTCTGAGCGGACTATTCAGACCCTCGAGGATATGTTGCGGTCCTGCGTATTGCAGTTTAGAGGAAATTGGGACCAGCAACTACATTTGATCGAGTTTGCTTACAACAACAGTTATCAGGCCAGTATTGATATGGCACCGTATGAGGCTTTATACGGGAAGTAGTGTCGTACTCCATTGTGTTGGAGTGAAGTGGGTGAACGATGGCTTATTGATCTTGATTTGGTGAAGAACACCACAGAGGATATTCAGATTATCTGGGACAGACTGAAGATTGCCCAAGACCGACAGAAGAGCTATGCAGACGTGAGAAGAAAGAGTCTTGAATTCGAGGTGGGCGATTGGGTCTTTTTGAAATTGTCTCCTTGGAGGGGAGTTGCGCATTTCGGGAAGCGTGAAAAGCTCCGACGACGGTATATTGGTCCGTACGAGATTACAGAGAGAGTTGGTGCCGTGGCTTACAGGTTAGAGTTGCCTTCCGAGATGGCTTGAGTACACGATGTTTTCCATATCTCGATGCTGCGGAAATACATTCCATATCCATCACATGTGTTATCACCATATCAGCTTCCTATCTGGGAAGATTTGACATATGTGGAGGAGCCGGTACAGATTCTCGATCGGCGTGTACAGGAATTGAGGCAAAGAGATTCTGCTTGTGAAGGTCTAATGGCAGAATCATTCAGTTGAGGAAGCCACTTGGGAGACCGAGCAGCATATGCGGGAGCAGTATCCTCATCTGTTCACTTAGCAGGTACGTAAATTTCGAGGTCGAAATTTTTCTAAGGGGCGTAGATTTGTGACGACCCGAATCGGAATTGGAATAGTAATCGGCTTAATCTGCGAGTTTTACGAGTAATTGAGGTTTATCGTAATTAATCGGATATGCAACTTCGTTCACGACTAAATTTTGGAACACGAATTTGATTTGGGTTTTTTCGTGGAAAATGTAGAGAATTTGATTTCGAGTCCGTGGCAACTTTCCGAGGAATTTTCGGATAATCGAGGAATATAAAAAAAATATTTGAAATTATCGCCGAGTTAGTCGTGCTTATCCGTTCGAGTTTGAGTTATCCGAATTGTGAATAGAGTTTATTCACGACGTATAAATAGCCGAATAGTCGTAAAGTTGTCGCAAAAGTTCGAAAATGGGCTGTTTGACCGAATTGACTGAGCTGGGCCGAGTTGACCGAGTCAACCCGTGGTTGACTCAGTGAGTCACGACTCGCCGTCGTGGTGGCTGCCGGAATACGACGCGGTTGCCGGATTTCAAGGTCGGGAATTGAACCTTAGGATCTGTGCTTCCTTTTGATATATGTATTGGGTTGTATTGTTGAGTTTTTGGCTTGAAATTGTGGAGGTGAAACGGAGGAAAATTGGGGGCGACGGACGGCGGTGCTCCGGCCATGGTGGTGGATGGGGTTAGGGGGGAATGACTCAGTGGTTCATGGCGAAGCTTTTGGGAGAGTTTTGGTAGGCCACCGTGCGTCGTGGCCGGAGCTCCGGCAGTGGACCGAGTCGCTGGCCGATTTGAAATTCTTGGATGTTTCGGGCTGTTTTCCGGCGGAATACGGCGGAATTGGAGGAGGGCGTAGTTGAGAAAAGTTTTGGGCTCGAGGAGGACTTGAATTCTGGGTTTTCCTCGCCGGAAAATCTCTCTGGTGACGGCGCGGCGGCGGCGGCGGCGGCGGCGGCGGCGGTCAACGGTGGAGCTCCGGCGAGGCGTTGACTTTTTGGATTTTGACAAGTTTAATGCAATTTTACTCGTAATCGCACCCCGATTGTCACCTTGAGGTTTTCGAGTTGATTTGGATGCCGGATTTTGTGTCGAGGGTTTATGTGGAGTATTTTAGGATTTTTGGCGATTCTTTTGTTATCCGAGTTATATGTTTCCGGAAATGGTTGGTTTCCGAGGTGTGGTTCAGAGTATTGAATTGTGATTTTGATAAGTGATATTTTGTGATTATTCAGGGGATCGAGATCGTACGTTGGGCGAGGGATCTTCCGCCAGATCTCGGGATTAGCGCGTCTGCGCGCTATGCTTATCTGTGAGTGGACATTTATTTACACTTTCGTAGCGAGTTCTTGGTTTCAGTATTTATTTCCAGTACAGTATTGAGATTATTTATTGTTTTGGAGGTATTGTTTTATGTTTTTTTGGTGATGGAATTTACTTAGCATCGATGCATTGACTACTCGGCTGATCACCGGTAGTCCATTCCAGGCTTGAGAGATTCGCCTGATGTGTCTACTAGGCTTGAGAGATTTGCCTAGTCTATCACCGTTGAGTTTAAGAGATTCGCCCGACACCTCCATTTATTTTAAGAACTCGCATTATTTTTATGTTGTGTAAATGGTGAAAGGCATATGTTTATTTTCGTCCACTCATTCTAACGATTTTATTTGCCATTCCTCTGGGCTTTTCGGTTTCCGTGCCCAGTTTGCAGTTTGGATTCTGGTGTCGCACATCGCAGTCGGAGGCTTAGTATTCAAGCTACTTTTCTTTCTCAGTAGGTTTCTTGTTTAGCCTACTGCTATGTATTTATGTATATATATATATATATATTAGAGGTCGCTCTGAATACTCTGATGTTTATATTTTCATACGAGTTTTCCGGATTTCTGTAAAGTACAGTTTTGCTTATTACTTTACATTATGATATGATTTTGAGAAATCCGGATGAGATTAGTGCCTACGGTTTGGCTTTCGTGGCATAAGATGAAGTGTGTTTTTGGGTGCAGGTTAATGGTAATTCTGCGATATAGTGAAACTCTGCCGAAATTTCATATGTAGTATTACATGCAACTATGCTTATATTCTTGAGACCCATAACATGCCAACCATTCAATGTGTACCAGTTAGTAACTGGGTATAAGCCTAAAATTTCACATCTACGCATCTTTGGTTGCACGGTATAGGTGACAATTACGCCTCCATAACGTACTATAATAGGCTTTCAACGACGTTTTTGCGTAAATGTTGGTTGTGTATCTGCAATGGTTTTCTGCCATTACCTTCGACAGAAGATCTCTTTACTACAAGATTTGTAGAGTGTCACTTTGATGAGACATACTTCCCGCTGTTAGGGGGAGATATGAATGATTTCATTATGGTTAAACGTTAAAAATTAACGTGGTATGTCCCCAATATGTCTCATCATGATTCTCACACATTTTAGTTTGAGATTGAAGTGCAATGTATTCTCGATCTTCACAAAGTAGCATATTCGATGCCTGACTCTTTTACTAATATCATAAAAGTGATGAGATCAGTTATACTTGCTACAAATAATCCTGTAAGGTTAAAAGTCCCTGGACTTGGGTAAGTTAATGCAATACTCGGGAAATGTAGCGTTTCTCCTACCCATTGTGCGGGTGTAGGGTCGGTCAAAAATCCATTGATGAGTTGCCAATGAAATGGCAAGCCACTAATGCACAAAATGATCCTTCCATCATCAACATATGAGATTATTTGACTATAATCATATCCTAAAAGTTGACATTGAAAAACACTGAGGGATGCCTCAAAGTCAATGACGATGTCATTAAACAAGGAGAACTCACCAAGTTAAACAAGTGCTAGCGGTATTATGGATGGTTCTTCCATGTTCATTGATGATGCATTTTTCGTCGCTCAGAAATTGATGACGATGAAGTAGAACCTCGCTCTGTTGCGGATTGCCAATATAGAGCATATTGACCAATATGAAAAGTAGCAATCTAGGCTAAACTAAACTCTCTTACAAAAGGAAAGTTTTTGGTCAGGTAATACTATGACCACCAAATGGTAAGCCTGTTAGACAAAAATGAGTCATTGTTTAGAAGCATAACAAGAAGAACTTGTGGCGCAATGATTTTCTTAACGCCCTAGTATTGATTATGAGGAGATGTATTCTCTGGTTATGGGTATCATTACTTTCCACTACCTAGCCTTATCAGTTTGGTAGTGTCCAAAAATACCGAGTCTGCAACTTATGGATGTGGTTACAACATATCTCTATAAGGATCTTGATTCAGAGATGTACATAAGAGTGTCGATTGGCATGGTTATACCTAATTCAAGTAACTCTAAACAACAGAGTGCTCATGTGATCAAATTGAGAAATTCACTACTCTAAGTGACTACTTGATTAGAAAGGGATACAAGAATGATAAGTTATGACCATATGTGTTTATTACATAAATGAGTTGTTTGAGGTGAAAGACCTTGGTAAGACTCGATTATGTCTCAGTTTAGAGATGGAACATCGAGTTGGTGGAATACTTACTCACTAGTCTGCTTATGTTCAAATCAGGCAATGGACAAAGCACACCCTCTTATTACACCAATGGTTGTTTGCGGTCTGGAATCCGAAATGATCCATTTCATCTTAATGATGATGTTGATGAACTTTTGAAGCTGAGATTACATATCTTAGTGCGGTTGGAGCTTAGTTTTTTTATTATATATATATATAGCGTGGTGCACACATTTAGAGATTGCCTTCTTGATCTGCACCTACGTAAAGTCATTGGAATGGTATAAAACATATCTTCAGGTACTTGAAGGGATTCATTGACTTGGGTTTGTTCTTTCCCTACAAAGAAAACAGAGAGAAACTTAAAATTCCCAAAAAAATGCATGCAGTTCCTAGAATTTTCAACCCATCGAATGGATCTTTCAACCCGTCGAACGTTGCACTCTAAATCAACACGAAGCTACCATTAGACTTGTTGAGTGAAAGCTTTGACCCATCAAATTTCACTCAGGTTGCGAGCATTGTACCTCAATTCAGTGAGGTCCCCTACTTAGAGACACCATGTGATGTTTTGGTTAGTTTTGTTGATGATAGGTATCTCTCTGACCCACATAAAGAATCTTCTCAAACAGATTATGTATTCACCATGGGGAACACGTCAATTTCTTGGAGATCAAAAAATCAAACCCTTGTTACTATTTCCTCGAATCATTCTTTGATTATAGCTTTGCATGAAGCTGTTAAGGAGTGTGTCTGGCTTAGGTCAATAATACATCATATTTTTAGGGTCGAGTGGATCATCATCTACTACGACAACACAAATTTGTATGTTTGAGGATAATGTGGCTTGCATTGAACAAACAAAGTTGGGCTACATTAAGGGTGGTTATACTAAACACTCTTTGCCGAAGTACTCCTATAATCAGTAACAACAATGGTTATTGAATATCCGTGTGAACTGGATTAGTTTGGTAGATAATGCTGCAGTTTTTTTCACCAAGTCTTTACCAAAATCTACATTTGTGAAGTATGTGAGACACATTGGAATGCGAAGGTTATTTGAACTCCAAGATTGAGTTACTGATTAGGGGAAGTTCATTTCGTAGACATTAGGAGGAGTCTCCATCACATGTGGTTGTTTTTATACTTGATACGTTGTACTTTTTTTTCCTTAGACGAAGCTTTTATTTTTACCCAAGAGGTTATTTGTTTGCTTGACAAGGTTTTTAGTGAGGCAATAGGTTATGCATCATCCATTAGGATAACGACACAAGGGGAAGTGTTTAAAAAAATAATATTCGAGAAATTTTAGTGTGTCTTATCCTAATTAGCATAGAAGTAGATATTCTCTCAATTTTTGATTTATAGGGATATTGATTGTAACAGATTGTAATGTCTATCTATGAATAAAGTACAGTTTCAGATCAAACATTTCTGCGTATCTATTTTCTCCTTGAACAATAAGTTCAAATTTGTTTTCAACTCATTTCTATGGCCGCAATTGTTCTTCCTTCATCTCTGGAAAAAGACTGATTCAAACACTTTCCTGTGACTCTGGAAAGCATTCATTTTCTATTGTATATGTTCCTCAAGAAGTTGAAATAGTTGAGTACAACCTTTTAGATGCATCTAACAAATTCAAATCTGAAACAGAAATCAGAAATGATCTCGTTGTTGTCTTGATCGATGCAATGTCGACTCCACATACTAGAATCAGAAATGATCTCATTGTTGTCTTAACCGATGCAGTGGCAACTCCACATACTGGCTTACCAAGGCTTAAGCCTTGGTGAGTTTCTAGAGTGAAAAAAAAATTACTACTTATCTTTATTTGAAATAAAATATAACCAATTTATTTGACCTATTAGTTCTAATTCCTCGTTCTCTCCATTTATGAGTCGTATAATATACTATGTTGCGAGTTCGTGACTATTATATGACTTGAGAGCCAATCTCAAATACGTTCTCTTCGGCTTGCGGTTGTTATAGAAAGTTGTACGTTCTCTCCATGTCAAGTTATACGATATGTATCATAGTTTTCAATTTGTAACTGAAATCAAAAACTCAGTTTTTATATATATCCGAATTTGAATTGTCGGATCTAAGTATTGTAAAGATTAATCTTAAAAAAAACTCCTCGTACCTCAAAATTTATTTAATCCTACCAAGAATTTATTTCTGGATTCGCCCTGGACCGATGACCACTTCTATATCTATTTAATCACATATATGAGAATAACGTTTTGATGTATCACAGGCTTATTATACAAGAGTTCGTGGTACAAAAATCCAAACCAAGAAAATATGTATCACAGGCTTATTACGAAAGATGTTACTGATGGACTAACATACAGCTTCAAGAGCACGAATATGAGAGCTCATTATGATAGTGTTCGGCACCCAATTACATAGCGCTGCCATTTTTCTAAAGCAACAAGCGCGAAACTGGACTTTTTGAGAAAGAAGGTGCTTGTTTTCGCTTTATTAGTATTAGTAAGTAAGCTTGTTTTATATTATATGAATAAAACCTAAAGGTTGCTTTACTACTCAAAAATATAAGGCGCGCTAGCGCTTTAGAAGGACGTTTAGGCTTTACTAATAGAATATATAGGGCTTTTTATTTTTTCTCACGGTACGCAGGTTTGTAACCCGGGCGTTTACTTTCAAATGACAACTGCCTCTTACTGCTGCTACGTTATCCAGTCTGGAACTCTGGATAAGGATACTGCTACTTTCAAGCTTCTTTAAGCAGCTTTAGGCTTACAATGCTGGTCTAGCAGCTAGAACTAGAGGAACTTTCTTCTGCACTGTAAGGCCAGCAGCTTCCTTCATGTCCAAGTCTTCTTTTCTCATCCCATCGGGCAGTTCCCACTCGAAACAGTAGAGCAGATTCGCAAGCGCAAGCTCGACTACCTGCATACCGAAGTTCATACCAGGACAACCCCTCCTTCCTGCTCCAAATGGTAAAAGCTCGTAATGCTTTCCTTTGTAATCAATCGCGCTGTCTAAGAATCTTTCAGGATAGAACTCATTTGGATTCTCCCAACATTTGGGGTCTTTTCCTATCATTTTTACGTGGATAAACACCATCGTTTTTGCTGGAATTTCATACCCTTCAATTGTGCTACTCTCTGAGGTTTCTCTTGGAACTAGTAGCGGAGTAGGTGGATGTACTCGGAAACTTTCTTTGATGACCAACTTTAGGTAAATGAGTTGTGAGAGATCACTTTCTTCCA
Source organism: Geum urbanum (assembly GCA_946800695.1). NCBI lineage: Eukaryota > Viridiplantae > Streptophyta > Magnoliopsida > Rosales > Rosaceae > Geum > Geum urbanum. The sequence continues at coordinate 39,990,706 of OX327013.1, read as the reverse complement.
CCTTTGCCTTACCCGTTAGTACTCTTCTCACCTCATTTTGTGCTTTCTTCAACACACGAGGGTTCCGAATCAGCTCAGTCATGGTCCATACTAGTACGGCAGATGTTGTATCAGTTCCTGCAATAAACATGTCCTGCATGCAAAAAAGGATGTATCTAGTAAACGTTACTATTTAGTTGCATAGTTAATTAGGCAGATGAAATTTTAGAGGGATTGATATATATCATGAACAAATTCTGTCAAGTAGTCAGAGTCTAGATTAATAGTAGGACAATATAACATGCTATGGTATCTGTAAAAGTGAGCATATAGAAGAGTACTGACAAACAATTAAGACAAAGAAGCTAATTAAGGTACATGAGGAGAAGATCGAGGAAAAGGAACATACAGTGATAACACCCTTGATTTGTTCAATGGTGAGGACAATTGCTTGACTTGGATCCTTCTGAACTCGAAGCAGAACATCAATAACATCTTCATTCTCCTCTCGTTTATGCCTTTTTGGATCAAGGTGTTCGTCTATCACTTTGTTATAGAGATTGTCCAAGTCTTTATAGCACTTGTCTACTCGTCGTTCGTGACCAGTGACCTTGTTTATCCAACTCATCCATGGTAGAAAATCTGATACGTAGAGTCCTCCCAAAAGCACCATAGATTCTTTAAGCAACTCGTATATTCTGCTCATGCCGATTTCATCTTCACCATCGTACTTCTTACCAAAAGCGCAGCGGCATAAAACATTGTTGGCCAAGCTGACTGTCACTTCACTTAGATTGACAAGACCTAATTCAGAGATACGAGTTATGGAGTCGATCATGATACCAACCTCTTCATCCCTCACAAACTGAAACATCTGAACCCTCTTCGGGCTAAGCAATTCCAAGATCACAATCTTCCTAACCTCTCTCCAATAGTCACCATACGGAGCAAACGACAAATTGACACACTCGTAGCTAAGCTTCTTTGCAACATGCAGGGCTGGTCTACCTGAAAAAACAAGGTCATGAGTTTTGAAAACCTCTTTGGCCATTTCGGCCGAGGAGACGACCAGAGTTGGCCTTGAGCCTAATTGCAAGAACATGAGTGGCCCATATTGACTGGAAAGGTGCTGAAGAACACAATGGGGTAAATCATTGAAAAGGCGATGAAGGTTTCCAATGAGAGGCAGCCTTCTCGGACCAGGAGGCAGCCTCTTGCCCTTGGGATCTTGCTTCATCAAGAACAAGAAAATAAAGGGTATGATGATAAAAATAAGAAGTAGAAGCACCATGGCTAGTAAGTGGTACGTGAACTGCTTTCTGGATTTGCTTATAGCTAGCTTCGAGTATATAAGCTAGGATCGAAGACTCGAAGTGTATAATTGCCAGGTACGTACACGTCAACCTTACAGTAGGTACGAAATAAGTGGAGTGGGGGAAGTAAGTGAGATTGATAATCTACATATCTGGCTCTGGCATATAGCACGTAATCGGGAATAAAATACATGTGCTTTTGGTAAATAAGAATGTTTGTCTTCCAAGCATGATTTCTTCTTTCATTAACGAACATGCAGAGAGCTTAATTACAAAATTTTAGTGGTTGCAACTTGCAAGACATCAATCTATCATTTCTTTTAAGTTCTAATCAAATGCAAATCGCTATTCAGCCAGCTCACCTTGATGATACGTGGACGAACTCATGCAAGGTGGTAATAGATTGAAAATTAGAATTATGTCTAAATGTATAATCTTAGTCAAAGCGGGTTTCTGTTTTGAGAAAAAAGGGTGTGAAATCTTGTTTTTCACAAAAATGAAAAAAACTGATTCACTAAAATCATTCTCGATTTTGATTTTGATCTCGAGTTCTCGACAGAGTCTGTGCAAATAAATCATAAAAATTGGAAATTGTCGGATCATCTATTCATTGCATAATCTAAGAATAAATACAATTTCCAAGATACAACTAAATAGTTAAATATGATAATTTTTTTTTAATTCAACTCACCAGAAATCGATTTTATAGTGAATTGAAACTCTAACATTTAGCGTATGAGAATAATTAATATATGGGTGGTCAATCACTAAATTACCAACCGTTAAATATGATAATCATGATTATCTTTTTTTCCATTGATCTAAAATTGTAAGGACCCAAAATTATATAAATATATAAGCAGATCTAAAACTGTAAAACATAGGTCACCAAAAATGACCTTATTTATAATAGAAAAGGAAAACTACTGATTTGAGACTTGCCGAAGGTCAAAGTTTTAAAATCTTTAATGTGATGTGGAATGCTAATGTGAGGACTCGACCATGATTTAGTTGTCTAAATCGGGATTAGGCCCTAATGATCATCAAAATCTAAACATGCTGGTCCAAAAGAAAACTAAAGGAAAATTCAATAATCTGAAAATCATAATTTAAAGAGACTAAATTCTAAAAACAACTCATAACAACAAAATCTAAAATCATTTATGACACCAGAGCTACTAGACTCTCTAAACTACCTATGCTGACTAAGTTGCTAACTTGTAGGATCAACCCTGGATTCAACGACGGATACTATTATGCCTCGATTTGTGTGCGCCCGACCTCAGCTGAGACTCTGCAACCTGGACATTTAAAACCGAAGGGCCCAAGTAAAAGACATATAAAAACATGAAAAGCGTTAGAGTGAGTCGACGAAAAATAAATAGTCTTAGAAATCCTAAAACGTAAGTTTATGCCTTTCACAAAAAATATAAAATAAAACCGAGCGAGTCTAAATGAAAGTAATGCAAGTGTGTGAAGGCAAAAACGTATGAATCATCTGGTAAGGAATTCCTAGCCCACCACCCGGAGCGTACTCGGTGATCAGCCGAGCTGCTAATGCATTGATGCATAATCGCGTACGTGATGTGCACAAAAATTATGAAATATCATGCAGTGCCTCCATGCATAAACATAAAATGTATAACATGTCGTATCATAAAAATATAATATAAATCATAAATGTATAATCTAAACTTGTTAATGACAGAGAAAACTAAACTTTCCACTTAGCTGGACCGTCAGTAGAATCATAATCGATCCTCAACTCATACATGGTACTCGGTCCTCCTAAGACAAATCATAAATCTAAATTAATTAATGGAAGTTCTGCCGTACAGCTAAAGTAGATAAAATAATTTGAGGCAGAATATCAATCAGAAACTCACATTTCCTTTTCGATAAACGAGAGACGCTACACAAACTCCACATATCAATGAACCCTAAGCTTGATCCTAGTCGCCGTGCCCCGCAAACCAACTCGACCGAAGATGAGCCTCGACTCGATAGACGACGCTTGACCGCGTCGAACTATCGAATCACCTCGAATCCTGTGTCGAAGCTAAGGTATTACTAAATCTGTAAAAACACATGAAACTACGTGAAAAAGATTACAAAATGACTTAGAAAACTTCCCGTGAAAATTTTGATTTTCCGGTCGGTGGAGCTTCTCCACACACGGTGGCGTGTGGGGCCCACATGCCACCACTGCCGATGGCCATGCACTGCCAGAAAAATCACTACCGATCCCTGCACATCATACATCAATACAAATCCCTCTTCAAGCCTAACAATATTTACAAAACAACCTACACCAAATACTGGCCCGAAGTGGTCGAAATATACCTCGAAAATCAACGGATTTTGTCGGAATCGGTCCTAGTCCTGTCAATGTCGTACGGCCACAATGCTACTCGAGATGAGTCTCAATCGATTCTGAGATGGGTGAGGAAGAGAACCTCTAACGTTGCGCCACCTGCCAATTGCTGGAACGCCGAGAAAACTCGGAAACTTCACGGTTTTGAATCTCCTCCGAGCGATAACGGATGGAAATTTTGAGGGTGGGGGAAGGTCGAGGAGGAGAAGAGGAAGCAATTTGGTTCGGTGTGGTAAGCTGAGGTGGCCGGACGGCGAGGATCTGATCGGGTCAACAATTCGGGTTAGGTCCGCCGTCGGGTCAACCATCCGGGTTGTACAAATGGGTTCTACTAATCTGGGTAGAATTGTTTGAATTTATACCTTACGTTAAAAATGAATCAACAGTCCAGAGAAATCCATTGAGAGATCTAACGGTCTAAAATAATTCACCAATAATTAATAACTAATTTCTTGGACCTCCGAAAAATAAAACAATAGTATGCACCAACGCGCAATAAAATTTTCTACAACTTCCATGCAGGAAACAAGTCCAAATTCACAATTTATAAAAAATTAATTTTTTAATCACAACGAACCTCGATAAACGTAACGTATGATGCCTAACTCGTTAATTAGTGCGACTAATGATGATTAACGTACTAATTAAGGTCCAGGTCGTTATAACATAATCCCTTAATAAAAATTTCGTCCTCGAAATTTACATCTCAAAAGACGAGGAAGCGAAGATACACATGCAGCTTAAAGATTACTGTGCCCCTCGATACTTCATACTTCCTCATAGCACCAGGACTAGCATAACGATGGATTGCAATGATATGACATCAATTTTTTCATCATGAGCAAGACATCAAGCTTTGAAGTGTTAACATATATAAGTGATACACTATGGGCTTTCAACATCTACTAGATGCGTAAACTCCAAAATTAGAGTCGTTAATGTAATCTGAGTCGCTCCAATGTTATATACCTAGGTTCCAAAAACTTGTGAATCTTCTGTGCTACTTGAAACCAGCTACTTCCGACCATAAATAAAGTCATGAATCTAACGCATTCAGTCTTAGACTAGAGGATGTTTCCACATCCTACGCTCGAGCTTTCACAAACGAGTTGATTGAAAAGGCACTGACTTCACCAAGTCGAAAGGAAAATACTTTACTACCCACTCTTAAGTCAATATCTTCTGAGTCTCCAATACACGCATGCTAAGTCTGGTATACCAAGAATTTCATTGGCATAACCCACATGTTATCATATTTAGGGTGCTACTCGCCTCGATGAGTATAACCTTGGAGGAGATAACCATGATACATATCTTGCACAACACTGATTGCTAATTAGAGGTCACGCGACTGCATTCCAAACTTGGTTCCACATCGAATTGCACATCATGAAGGAAGTAAATTCAATAACCCTTAATCGAGAGAATTCTACCGAAAAACTGGGATGACCTATTTGTTTATGGTCGAGCCCAATACCTGCAAATATGGTACATTTCTCCAATACAATACCAACAACTCCACAACAACAAAAATTCAATTGTCCAAAATAATCCATAAATGTATAACAAGTCTTATATATTACATAGCGATAATAACAGCCTCATCTTTTCATAAATTCAACATGAAGAAGTGACCCCAGAAGTGTCAATTCACCCTCATCTTGAATAATCGAATTGCTACTATTTGACATAATTAATTAAAGATAAACACATACAATGCACGAAAAGATAAATATACTTCAACTACGCCCGATGAGATTCAAAAACTATTATGGTTAAATATGGTAGTCTTGATGGAAAATGAACCATAAACATAAACAAGTGTACCTTGAATACTTCTTATGCACGACATCTCCCAAACTTTTTGATGACGATTGATTATACATATATTCTACATAGATATGAATGAACAGTTGGATAAAAGTTCAAATTTGTTTTCAAACTCATTTCCATGGCCGCAGTTGTTCTTCCTTTATTCTTTGAAAAAAAAACTAATTCAAACGCTATTTGTGACTCTGGAATTGAAGGAATTCATATTATATTGTTTATTTCTCCAAAAGTTGAAATAGTTGAGTACAAACTTTTAGATGCATCTAACGAATTCGAATCTGAAACATGAACAAAAAATGATCCGTTGTTGTCTTGATCATGACCCTTTCGATAGATAATTGATCACATATATATATATATGAGAACACCATTTTGATCCAAAATGAAGGCAAGGACGTTTCTACTGTGTTTGAAGAAAGGATATTCTGGAGAATACTCCTAATTATTATTTTTTCATATAAAAATCAAGAAATTGGATAATAAGAATGACATGCAAGAGTATTCTATGGATTTAGAATACAAATTAGACTGTGACTCGGCAAGCCTATCTTGAGCCCCCACTAAAGAGGAACATCAAGAAAAGTCATGGCCAGTAACATGAGACTTCTTATTTGTTTTTTTTTTTAAATGGGAGTTCTTATTTTCATAGCTTATGTGGTTATCGAAAGTGTACAGTACGTACCACCTCATGTATGTACACTTGTCGCAGTTAAACAAAGAGGAACTTTCTTCTGCACTGTAATCCCAGCAGCTTCTTCTGGTTTCATACCATGAGGCAATTCCCAATCGAAACGATGAAGCAGACTAGCTAGTGTAAGCTCAACTAGGGGCATAGCAAAGTTCATACCAGGACAACGCCTCCTTCCAGCCCCAAATGGCAAAAGCTGAAAATGGTTTCCCTTGTAATCAACTGAGCTGTTTAAAAATCTTTCAGGGAAAAACTCATTTGGTTTCTCCCAACACTTCGGGTCCCTTCCGATCATGTTTGCAAGAACAAACACCATTGTTTTGGCCGGAATTTCGTACCCTTGCAGTTTGCAACTCTCGGTTGTTTCTCTTGGAACAAGTGATGGCACTGGCGGATGCAGTCTAAAACTGTCTTTGATGACCAAATTTAGGTACTTGAGCTCCGAAAGATCACTTGCTTCCACCTTCTTTTTTCCCTTCATAACTTCTCTCACCTCGTCCTGCGCTTTCCTCATCACTATAGGATTCCTAATCAGCTCAACCATTGTCCATACCACTGTAGCTGAGGATGTGTCAGTCCCTGCAATAAAAGTCTCCTGCAAAATATATAGTAGCTTTTATAAAATCCTCGTGAACATAAATGTTCTTTTGTTTAACTAAACATCTAAATAGGAAACCTGATCGTTAAGGTTGAATGTTAAGGTTTAAGGAAAAGTTGTCGGTGGATGATGACACTGGGAAGGAAACAGGAACAACATAGGCCATTAAGCATATAATACGGAATTTAAAATGTGCTGCATATAAATATATTATATTGGAGTGCAGAGTTCTGAAAATGTAAAAACGATATTATATTACAGACATTACATTCGTTCTAAATTATGTTCTTGAAAACAGAAATTAGCCGATTATATTACAGACATTGATTATCTACTATGCATAGAAGCTGCCAAACATAGAAAGTAGATCAGAATCATTGCACATATTGACTGGCGGTGTTCTTCAAGAAAAATGCAACTTGTTTTGGCATTGACATTGAGTTCTGTATTTAGAAGAAGGCAAATCAAAATTTGTATAGCACTGATGTGTGTAACAAAATGATCGTGCAGTTGTTAATCTAGCATAGTTAGATTTTGTACCTTATAGATTCCAGTTGTAGGATGGGCATATCCCATAATTTTCTATGAAATCCGGATCAATTCTAAAATTGGTGTTCATTGTAGGTTGTCCTGTGGAAGTTCCTGGGCAAGTTTGATTGATCCCATAAGCTGTGTTCCTTGATTTGGTGACCGGAGCGCCGGACAGATTTCGTTGATGGGGACATCTGCACCCAAGATGGCGTATATGTGTGTATATATATGTATCAAAAGTAGTTCATAAATTTGAAAAAAAAATTGTAAAGATACATATAAGAAACACAAATTGCAGTTGACATTTGTGTTTGTGTAGACACATATTATAAGAAACATGTTTAAATAAAGGAATTTTGTAATCCTTTCTATTTCCTCTTCAGTGGTACAAACATACTCTACCATTGTGACTTTTCATTTCTTTTAGTGCAAATATGTTGTCCTTGATGTTATATATTTTGTACTGAAATTTGTGTTCTAAACATAATGAGTTTCCTGAACTTAATTCTCTCATGTTTTGACTCTCACTTTAATTAAGTAGTCACTTAAAAAAAGAAGTATAATGTTTATGTATGTAATTATATTTTCCACATTTCAGACCTAGAATCTAAGCAGCATAGTCATTTAGATTACAATGGGAAATCAAAATGGACATCGAAATATTATCATGGAAGAATATGTAATTATGAACAGCAGGTAGTTCCAACATAGGTATCACCATCATAGGATTGTTACATAGTTTCAGGATACATGTAAAGCAATATCACAATATGATGACATATCAAAATGACACAACTGCTAATATCCAGATCAAGAAATAATTCTTGATCACAACATTAGCTGCTCACATAACCTAAACAAACTTAATACTAATAATTACATAAACATACTTAGCAAAAGTACTAAACGCAGGTGTAGGAAGACATCTTCGGAATTCCATACAAAAGTTGTGTATACACAATTTTTTTCAAGCAGCTTGACATTTCTATTCTTCTTCTTCATTCATCCACCTACAATAAGTGACAACAATTCAACAATATAACTAATGAAATGAGAGTTAATTTCACCCACCGTACTTCAATTTTATTGGTCAGGTCAGTTTAATACCTAGACTTTTTTTCACCCAAAAACATATCTGAACTAATTTTTCATATCATCGGGGTACCTAGAACACGTTTTCCGTTTATTTCAATCACTTTTGATGACGTGACAAATAAAATTTTTGAAAACAAGATTAAAATACTAATATGCCCTTATTTCACCATTTATTTTATTATTTTTCTTTTATTTCTGAATTTGGTAGGTTTGACCCTCCATGACCTGGGTCAACCCGACTCCATGACCCGCTTGGCCTCCACCGATGGTCACGGAGGTTCGACCGCCGCCAAGGGCGAGTTCTTTGACCCGTCTCAACACCTACGGAGCAAGCGCTTCCAGCTCATCGAGCGCAACTCCATCTTCACCACCGAGCTCTGCGCCGATACGGCCACCTTCCTCACCATGGCTTACATCCTCGCAGTCAATGCCTCCATCCTCACCGACTTCGGCGGCACTTGCTCAGTCTCCGACTGTGTCCCTTTCTACTCCTCTGATCCTTCTCTCTTCACCTCTGACTGCCCCTCCGCCCTCATCACCCCCGACGCCTCGTGTAAATTTGATCCGATCAACCCGGGTTGTTTCCAACGCCTCCAACTGCCCCTCTACAGCTGCGGGAATGGGTCGGGCTCGCTCACGGTCGCCGACGATGTTTGGGTAGGGTCGGCGTGGTAGTCGGCAGGGTTTAGGAACGGGTCGACGTGGTCCACGGGGTTTGGGAATGGGTCAACGGGGTTTGGCTGGCGGTGCTCCATCCAAGGTGAGCTGTAATGGAATCATTTATAATTGTTAAGAAGGGTATAAATACATATTTATGTCTATAATTAACAAGAACTTACTTGGTGTGGTGGTAAGGTTTTGAGTTTGAATCTTTGAGGTTTGAGGTTCAAACCTCACATGTTGCATAAAATTTTGCCTTTGAAAGGTAGAAAATATTAATAAATTAAATAAATAAAAATTGAAATTATTTGTTTACCCCTCAATTTTGAATTTTCTGTTTGTTACGTCATCAAAAGTGACGGAGGTAAACGGAAAATGTGTTCTAGGTACCCTGATCGTATGAAAAAGTTAGTTCAGATATGTTTTTGGTACGAAAAAAAGTCCAGATATCAAACTGACATGACCAATAAAATTGAAGCACGGTGGATGAAATTAACCCATGAAATGAAGATACATTGTTGTCAAAATTTTGGAGCAGGCCAATGAAGTTGCAAAAAATAAAACAAAGAGAAAGGAACATGGATATCATATATGCAGGTTATCCCAAACTGAAGAACAAAAATTGGAAAGGTAGAAAATTATGGGTGAATTGAGTTGTTGCCTTTGAGAGATAGACAAATATCATAGTTCATTCGAGAACTATTGGTCAGGTCTAAATGTAAGGCTATGAAGTGTGAAAAGTTATGGATTCACACATTTTGACAGCAGAAAAGCAATATTTCTAAAGTACAGAAAATAAGCAAAGCTATGGATATATCTGCTGTGACATCATCAAAATCATCAATTTCGTCCAATTATGGATTCACACATTTCATATTATGAAATTAACTTAACCTAAACTATGATATATCTGCTGTAACATCATCAAAATCATCGATTTCGCCTAATTATTAAGATAGAAAGATGTACCTGTTGTTTTGGAATCATGTTCCTATGCTGCTGAACTGCCATTATCTTCATCCCTGAAAATATAGTGAAATTTTTATTTAACTTATATTTACTATGTTTGCAACATTACCAGAACAATGTACACAACAAATGTACTCATACTTGTTCCCCCTTTTGGCTATTTCATTGAGAAATAATTTTTTTGCAATAGTCTTGTTCCCACGCTTCTTTGCAGTCAGTGCTTTCTGGGGAGTGACCAAGATGGATTCTTCGGTTTCAGTTTCTTTGAGAGGTTGTTCATTTATAGATATTTTATTGTCGGCAGCATGATCTTCATAGGTGGACCTGAGGAACAATTGACCACGCTTGTTGATGTTTATCTCAAAGAGGAAGGATTCTCCAACCTTGGAATTGATCTCGGGAGGGAGGGTTTCTCCTGTAGGGTAAAATCTTTTCTCCTATAGCTCCTCGCAAGTTGCATTGAAAAACTCTTCTGCCGATCTTCCCATCAGAGTCAGATTGGCTTGGTCATGTTCATCTTCAATGATCATGAAGACCCTGTAGCTGCATGATATAATTGCACATGTATATTGTGGAGTCAGAGGAGCAACATTTGTATTGAAACAAAACATGAATTCAATAAACAATACATAGGAATCAAGAAATGACTCAACCTTTTTTTTGGTTTGTTTAGTCCATGAGCGGAACAAAAATATTTATCTTCAGATTTTTCGTTCTTCAACATAACCTTGTAACAGTCGTCGTGAGAGTAGGAGTTGTACCACCACCCTTTTTCTGCGAAAAATCTTGCCACAACTGCTGCACAGTACACTGACTTTGACTGAAAAAGTAATTTAATGAATCAAAAACAAATAGCTATATATAAAGTCTGTCAGAGATCATATAATGCACACTGCAAAGATCTAAGCAATTCATACAGTGCAAATTATATAAATGGAGAATTAGACTCAATGACTTAAAGTTTTAACCATTTTAAAAATGATCATAGATAAGTTGCATTGTTACACACCTCGTGTATTTATACCGTACACATATCGAAACCCAAACGGATAAATACAACTAAATCTAACGGCCGAAAATATTCATAACTTATTCCTCGTAACTCGAAATAATCCTCCGGAAATTCCCATGAGTTCGAAATTAAATTCTCTACAACTTTTGTGAAGGATCTCAAATCAAATTCTTGCCTGATAATTTAGTCGTTAACAAGCCCGCCATATTGATCAATTACGACAAAATCGCGACTATTGTGAAACTCGCAAATCATGTCGATAAACATACCATTTTCTGTTCGGGTTGTCACATCGTCGTCGTCGATTGAGATGGGAAAACGATAGAGGAGGCCGAGACGCGTCGAACCCACCAGGTCTTGAGGACGGAGGTGGCCGGAAGGCTTGACACCGCCAAAGCACCGCCCCACCACCACCGCTCTCTCTCTCTCTCTCTCTCTCTCTCTCTCTCTCTCTTTGCGGGAAAGGAAGTTGACTGAAGTCAACCCTCCATACAAGTATGCCCTTCCATAAAGGGAAACCTCCCCTTAAATAAGTTTCCATTTACAGTAACTTCGGTAATAACTTTACGGCAAACTTCTGTCAATTGTAACTTTTGCGTCGTAACTCTATTTTTGGCATTCTTCGTGCCCACGGACTCGGCTTGACAATTTCTACGAATTCTATCTAAAGTCAACCAACTTCGACAAACTGATAAAAAAATCAACTAAAAAGATCTCATTATTTGTCGACGACAACAAAACTAGTTACCAACATTGATTAACACTTAATCAGAATATAAAATGTTAATTTTGAGTTGGGATGTTATAGTAATAATCAATTATAGTGGTTATCAAACACAAGAAATTGGTGAAACTAAATCCTAAAACTAAACTACAATGCTGACAAATGACACGAAATTTTGACATAACAACATAGACACAGTGGTGGACTCCCACCCAAATTTTGAGGGTATTCGGAGTTTATTTCGGTACCAAACTAAATCTGCTAAGCTACATCTAATGTATAAAAGAAATGCTGAAAGAAAATATGCTAATGAATGTAATGTGATTTACTATATGGTCAATGAGTTAAGAGGAATGCAATCCACCACTGCCATTCCATCTATCAAACACATGCTTAGCCTAATGTACATATCAAATGAATAAAAATTCCCAGGAAAGGCTGATCGTTACAACCACATCCTATTACCTAATCCTTATGCCTATGTGAGTTTGTCATGGACCTCCCCCACATCTATCTCACTATTGAATCCATAGTCATGGAACCCAAGGTTTACAAAGAAGAAAACATTAAGATCTAGAAAAGGTTTGAGAAGCTACAATAGTTCACAGGTACACTATAGGTGTGTCCTGCTAGACCTAGGGTTTCAATCCTCCGACGAACTAATCCATCCGAGGTGTCACTATAGAGAATCCGGTGAAAGAAATTATCTTCAGTTGCTAATATCTCATAACAATCGAATCCTAACATGCATAATAAGTTGGTCACTGATACGACCAAAACATGCATCAAATAAACACTTAATACATAATTCAACCATATGCAATTTAAAACCCTATAGATGTAGTATAATATAAGCAAGTAGGGATCGTTCTAGTTGGGGATTGAAGGGTGCATGCAATATTTGTGTATAGAAAGGGGGGTATAAAAGAGTTGTTTAATTACCTAAATTTTCTATCTAATGACTACCTAAAATGTCGAAACATATAGCAAGAAATCCTAGGAATCTAATATGCATTGACTCATAGACAAGCAAACACATAAAAAGAACCCAAAAACCCTTACCATATTTTCGACAAAAACAAACCTAAATTAATTATTTACATGTGATCATCCCATTCCACATACTTTGCAATTACACGAATAATCTCATTTAATTACCTACGAAATCTACAAGTTTTAATTCCGGATTGCATGCCATGACTTTGAATTAAAGTGCAACTAAGCGTTTAAACACTCTAATCTCGACTACATTGATTTAGGGTAAAAAGCGATTGACTAAGCGTTTCATCATTAGACCCAACCAAAGCATTAAGAATGACACACAACATGCAATCAAGACTCAAAACTCATAAACACATGGAAGATAAATTAAACTCAAAAATAGTATAAAACCAAAATAAACATGTATTCTTCACAAACGAAATAAAACAAATACAAGGAGAGTTACGGAGCAAAGGTTCCATGTTTACACTTCTTGATTTCCGGTAAGCCCTGCAAAATCTCGAGTGGATGGAGTCTAAGGTGGAGGCTACACACCTTCTAAAGGGACTAAGCGTATTTAGAAGGAATGTGATGGAAATTTTAGGGTGGTGGTGGTGTAACTTCGGCCTAGCACTTGGAGAACTTCGTGGTGAAGCTTCTTTGTGTAATTTGGTAGCAAGAGGACATAGAATAGGTGATCATCTGCTTTGAGGCCGAGCCTCTTGTATTTATAGGCCTTACAAGAATCATTCTCCTCTTAAAATTAGGTTTTCCTTCTATTCTCGGGCAGATCTGACAGTCTGTAAAGATTTGCACTTTCCTGGAGTTGTAGATCTCCAAAAATTATGATTTTAGTGTCGTTGGAAAGAAGACTCAAATATCTTTCCAACCATAAGTTAATCGCCTCTTAAATCCTCCTGATTCATTCCCAGTTGTCGTTCGAAGTTGGCCCATCTGCACAGACAGATTCTGCTTTCCTTATTCTTCATGATTTCATTCTTCTTTTGACTTTGGGAATCATTTTCCTACCAAATCTTGATCTCCATGAAATTGGCTGATTAGATCTTTATATTTGGGCTAACTAAATGGTCTTCTAATTAATTGGACCCATTTTCATTTGTTCTTCTTCAAGATCCTTCCGAAAGCTTTCAAATCCTAGTCAACATAGGAAATGTTTTCGTAGTCAACAAATGATTTTTTTTCTCTTCAATTTTTCTGCTTTCTTACTTGGAATTTCGAACCAATTTCTTTTCTCCATTATTTTGTTGTGTTTTGCATGCTTGTAGACTCATTTACTCCGTCTCTTTTGGTCAACACCTGAAATTAACAAAATAAGTTAAAACTAAGCAATTATCAAAGTAAAAATGTAGAGAAAATATATTAATTAATACACCTAAAATGCGTAGATCAATCATCAAAACACACATACGAGAAATCATCAATGTATAACATAGAGAAAGAACCCTTATTCCAATTGAATATGCGAAACTAGATTAAATGGCTTGAATTAGAAAGACTTCGTGTACTGGACTTCAAGCAGCCTCTTAACAAGATGTTTAGCTACTAAAAGTCATAATAAAAGAATTAAGACAAATTATAGAGTTCATAGATCAATATTGGATGAAGAAGAAGAATTGTCGTCCATCTTCGATGGGTCAAAGGCTGGTGCCAGGCTCTCTCGCAGCTGCTTCTCTTCCTTGCTCAAGTTTATGCTCCAAGATTGCTGATCCCCCTTTCAAAAATCCTAAAATGGGTTTATATAGTTCTCAAATGGAACTCCTCAAGTCCACATTAGAATAGGCTTCTTTATTTGCACAAAACTCTTTCTTAATTCCATATTACGCTAGGAATCCTTCATTTGTTTCATTTTCTTTTATTCCTCTACAAAACCTGTAAAACAATAAATATTAATTAAATACTCAATTATATAACAATAAACTAAAGATAGGGAGTGAATTAAACACCGAATAGACAAATAAATATGCGACTATCAAAATACCTCACACTTAGACATTGTTAGTCCTCGAGTAACACACTAAACTAGGACTCTGAAAAGACTTAACAAACTTCAAAAATAAACTCTAATGCCCTCAACAAATTGCCTCATCATCAGTCTTCCACAAAATTACACCAAGATCAATATGTACCTACAAGCTACCAAAGATAACTCCAACATCTATCACACATGTAACATGTAAGACATAGACATAATCAAGGTGTAAAAGAGCTAAAACATGCGTAAGACCAATCAAGATTCAAGTTCACATCGATATGCTCTCATAAGAGTTTCTCTCAAAATATATCTAAGGTATCACTCCATTGGATTACTTGCCAAATGAACCAAACTATATGCTCACTCTTATGACTAATCTCTATAGATCAAAGGCTGTCATCTTGAGGATCAAAATGACTTCATAGGTTGTAATAGGGCTTGACTCATAGGTTAAAGAATAAATGGGTATGGATTGCAAACACAATTTTAGAACCTAGTAGAGCACCAAATGAGATACTTCTTCAAACTTTACAACCATGAACTTTTTTTCACTATTGTGGCCGAATTTCATCTTGTTGGGCTTTCACATCATTCTTTTCATCAACAGTTAATCCGGGTATCAAGCTAGACATCACTACTCACATTTTTTAGAAGTACTATTTTTTCTTTCTTTCACACTAACTTGATAGCCCACATTTATCTCTTGTTATCACCTTTCGACACTGTCGCCGTCTTCACTTCACTTACCTGTCTCATGTATAGCTCTACCAAATCCTAAAACAAGGGTAAAGATATAACTATTTTCTAATTGAAGGTCAAAGATATATGGGTGATGAAAAAAAATTTCACATGTAAGCTCAAAGTGGTTAACTACAGGGTGTACCTCTTGTGTACACAAAATCAGAATACATGCTCATATGGCTATGGTAGTGCCCCCTAAATTCCTATATCACTTCCTCAATCAGAACATATATTGACTAAAAGCTTTGAATAGCACAAGAGCGAGTTCTAGTAATCTCTAGAGTCTGTTAATTTAATCTGTGGCAAGCAATTGACACTCAATAAAAAAAACATGTATTTCACATAAAGGCTCAAAAGCTCACAGGTTAAATGAATCTCAATAAAGTCTATGCATGCTCAAAAAATATGTACCATGTTAACTCATTTCTATATCTACTACATATTCGCATATGCAACATATATCAACATTATCCAAAGAAACTCGAGTCACATAATCATCTCTTAGTCCCAAAATTGGAGGATATAAGTTCATCATTGACATGTTAAGGGCACATAAGACTCTTCTTTTGTATTTTTCTTGACACTACTTGTTTTTGTATTTTATTTTTCATAAATGACACTAAAACACACAAGAAAACTAAGAAAAATGCTAAAAACTGACACTAAGCTTCAATGGGTCAAGGAGAGTCCTCGATGGATTGAAGAGCGCTTTCAAGTCTCGTTCTGGAATAACCCTTTGATGGGTCGAATGGTGCTCTCTGGAAATTCTAAGAAAAACAGAAAAAATGAAGAAACTGCGCACTCTCACTTATATAATTTCTACATAATTAACCACACTTTAGAATAAGATGAAATTTTACGAGCATATGCTAGACATATATACAAACATGCTCTCAAAATTTCAGAAATTCCTGAGACATCTAGCTATATCTAGATGCTAAGTATATGATATAACCCCACCCCACACTTGAAAGTTGCATTGTTGTCAATGTAAAAATTGGAATTAGACTATACAATACACCAAACAAGTATAACACAGAACACATATCACACACAAAACACACTCTGTAGAGACAATAAAAGAGAAGGAATAAGAAAGAAAATCTGGTTGCCAACTTCTTCATCCACATGGATGGCCTTCCAACTAGCGCTAGGATTAACGTCTTTAGCCAGACAGTAGATCCACTCAATCCTCCATAGGAGGCGCGTCCTGAAGATTTGCATCTTCAAACACGTGCTCCATAAACGACTCATAATTAGACTTCAGTCGTTGTCCATTCACCTTGAATGTTTTCCCTGTTGTTGAACTCACAATATTTATAGCACAATGAGGAAAAACATTAATAATAACATAAGGTCTAGTCCATCTATTGTTAAGCTTACCTAGAAACAAGCGTAGACAACTACTGAATAGTAAAACTTTCTGACCAACCACAAATTCTCTTCTTTTGATATTCCGGCCATGAAAAGTTTTGGTTCTCTCCTTGTATATCCTGCTGGACTCATATGCATTATGTCAGATCTCATCCTATTCACTAAGTTGCAACTTTTATGCAAACCCGCTTTATCCAAGTCAAAATTGAACTTCTTCAAAGCCTAATACACCCTATGCTCAAGTTCCACTGGAAGATGACAAGTTTTCCCATACACCAACCTATAAGGAGGCATCCCAATAGGCGTTTTATATGTGGTCCTGTAAGCCCACAACGCATCATCAAGATGTTGACTCCAGTCTTTTCGGGTTAGACCAAATGTCTTCTCAAGGATCTGTTTGATCTCTTTATTCGATTCATCCACATGTCCGCTTGTATAAGGATAATAAGGTGTTGCCACCTTATATGTCACATTGTACTTCCTAAGCAAGGCATCAAAAGTCCTGTTGCCGAAGTAAGATCCTCCATCACTAATTATGCATCTAGGTGTTCCAAACCTGCTAAATATTTTCTTAAGAAAACTGTGAACAACCTTAAAATCATTAGTCCTTGTGGCTTTAGCCTCCACCCATTTAGACACATAATCAACAACAACAAGAATATACAAATACCATTGAGAATTTGTAAATGGTTCAATGAAATCAATACCCACACATCAAATATTTCGACTATAAGAACGAGGTGTTGAGGCATTTGGTCTTTTGGACCGATGTTACCCTGTCATTTGGCACCTGACACAAGATTTAAAGAAAACCTGTGCATCCTGAAATAAAGTAGGCCAATAAAATCCACTCTCAAGCACTTTGAGAGCCGTCTTCTTACCTCTAAAATGTCCACCACTAGCATGTGAGTGACAAAAAGCTAGAATAGATTGAAATTCAGATTCAGGGACGCACATACGGATGATGGTGTCAGTGCAATGTTTCCACAAGTATGGTTTGTCCCATACATAGTACCTAGATTCCTTAACTAGCTTGTCTTTATGTGCTCTAGTGAAGTCAGGTGGAAGGTATTTACCGACATTGTAATTGACAATATCAGCATACCATGGTGTTGTATCTTGAATAATAAAGAGTTGTTCATCTGGAAAACTATCTTTGAGAGGAAGATTGTTCTTTTCTGCATTAAAACAATGAGTAAGTCTGCTCAAGTGATCTACAACCATATTCTCAGACCCCTTCTTGTCCTTGATCTCAATGTCAAACTCCTGTAGTAAAAGCATCCACCGAATCAATCTTGGCTTGGCATCTTGTTTGGTCATCAAGAATCTCAAAGCAGCATGGTCAGAAAATATGATAACTTTAGTTCCTAACAAGTAAGATCTAAACTTTTCACTAACAAAAACCACTGCTAAGAGCTCCTTCTCAGTAGTTGAATAGTTCAACTGTGCATTGTTCAAGGTTCTGAAGGCGTAGTAGATGATGTGAGGTAACCTCTCCAAGCATTGGCCAAGAACCGTTCCAACAACATAATTTGAAGCGTCACACATGAGCTCAAATGGAAGGCTCCAATCCGGTGCCCGAATGATGAGGGTTGTGGTCGACAACTCCTTGAGTTTATTGAAAGCTTGAAGACACTCCGCTATAAAGTCAAATGATGTATCCTTCTACAGCAGTGCACACAACAGTTGGGCTATCATGGATAAATTCTTGATGAACCTGCGATAGAAACCTGCATGGCCAAGAAAAGATCTCACCTCCTTCACAGTAGAAGGATGGGGTAATGTCCGCATAATATAAACTTTAGATTTGTCTACCTCAATGCCCCTAGCCGATATGACATGTCCCAAAACTATACCGTGTTCCACCATAAAATGACATTTCTCCCAGTTAAGCATAAAGTTAGTTTTTACATACTCTAATAATGAAGACATAATTCAAAAGAATCATCAAACATAGAAAATTCATCCATATATACCTCAATGATCTTTTCAACCATGTCTGAGAAGATACTCACCATACATCTCTGAAATATTGTTGGAGTGTTGCATAGACCAAAAGGCATCCTCTGATATGCAAAAGTACCATATGGGTATGTGAAGGTGGTCTTCTCTTGATCATCCTTGTGGATGGCTATTTGATTGTACTCAGAGTAGCCATCCAAGAGATAATAATACTCATACCCAGCCAAGTGCTCCAACATCTAATCAATGAATGTGAGTGAAAAGTGATCCTTGCGTGTTGTGGCATTAAGCTTATGATAATCAATACACACTCTCCACCTCGTTTGCACATGTTGGGCACCAACACATTCTCATCATTTCTTACCACTGTGATGCATGAACGTTTGGGAACTATATGCACAGGACTAATCCATTTGTTGTTAGAAATAACATAAATAATACCTGCCTCACGAAGCTTGATCACTTCTTTCTTGACAACTTCCATCATGAGAGGGTTGAGACGACGTTGAGCTTTTCTTGTGGGCTTAGCTCCCTCCTCTAGATGTATCATGTGAGTACATAGTGTTGGGCAGATCCGCTTAATGTCAACCACTGTCCATCCAATGGCGGCCTTGTACTCCTTTAGTACATTTAGCAGCTTCTCCTCTTATGTTGTTGAAAGCTTTGAATAATGATTGGGAGTGTATCATCATTTCCCAAAAAAACATACTTTAAATGCTTGGGTAGAAGTTTTATCTCTAACGTGGGTGCCATCTATATAAATGGAACAAGGATGTCATCAGAAATTGGAAGAGAAATAGGTTTATAAGACTTACATTTCATGTTTGGCAATGATTCAAATGCCTCTTCCATAGCATAGTACTCATCCTCCATCTCAAGGTCCTCCACTGAAGAAATCTCAAAAACTGGTTCCACTTCGATGGGTCGAAGTGACGCTTCTGGAAAAACCTTCGATGGGTCAAAGATTTCCTTGATGCATCGAAGCAAGCTCTCTGTCCAAAAGTATGTCGATCCTGGAAAAAATTTCGATGGGTCGAAAATCTTCTCGATCCATTGAGGCATGCTCTCGATGATAATTTTCCACGGGTCGAGGATTTCCTTGACCCTTCGAAGCAATGCTCTTGTCCGACTTGCTCCTACCAGCTTCTTCAATGAATTTTCTCAAAGGATCATCATCCAATAAGAACTGAATGAATTCCTGCATAAAAATATCAAAAGTGTCAATTGAACAATAAGAATAAGCATCATCACTATTTGGATGTTTGAGAACTTCGTAGATGTTGAAGTGGATCTTCTCCTTCGCCACTTCCATGCTCAATGGTCCATCGAACCAATCAATCTTGGTATGCGCTGTTCTCAAGAACGGTCTCCCAAGAATCAATGGTATCTTAGATGGCATTGGTTCATACTTCATCTCCAGCACGAAAAAATCTGCTGGGAATATCAAATCTCTCACCTGTACTAAGACATTCTTAATAATACCTCGAGGGTAACAGTTAAACCGGTCTGCAAGTTTAATAGTGACACTCATGGGGAGAAGTTCTCATATCTTCAACCTATCATGCACAGTGTAAGGCATTAAGTTTATGGATGCACCTAATCAAATTGATCACCTGTAAACCTGTGATCACCAATAGTGCATGGGATCGTGAAACATCCTCGATCGGCTAGCTTAGGTGGAAGCTTTCTTTGCAAAAATGCATATACTCTTTCTCCTAAAGTCACGGTCTCAGTTCCATAGAACTTTCTCTTTGTAGTACACAAATCTTTGAGAAATTTTGCATATTGTAGTATCTGCTTGATCACATCCAACAAAGGGATGTTCACTCCTACTTTCCTAAACACCTCCAAAATCTCCTTATTTTTGTCAACCTTCACCTGCTTCTTCAATCTTCTAAGAAAAGGTACATAAAGAATAATCTAAGGAGAGGGTACCTGACCTTCATTAGGCTTTATCAAGAAGTTAGTCCTAGGTGCATTTTTGACTTGTCGAATTAGGGTTCATGGGCTATCATTCGATGGTTCTCTTGATGCTGCCAGTTCGGTCACCGGTTCTTCCCACTTTCTTTTTGGGATTTTTGACTTGGGAACTTCTTCTAACACCTTCACACTCTTCAAAGTCATAGCATGGGCATCATATTTCCCCTTGGGGTTGGGAAAAGTGTTTCTAGGGAGACCTTCTGGGTTAACTTGAGCGAGTGTTTGTTGCATTTGGCTCATTTGTCGCTCTAGAAAATTAATTGCCTTTCCTTGTTGCTGAGTTGTGGCATTGATGTCTTGGCAAAAAACACTACTCTCTTCTCTCTCTTTCTTGTTGTCAAACACCATTTGCTTGATCAGAGCTTCCAAGGTGGAATTCTCCGTTGATGTTTGAGTTGGAGCTTGTTGTTGCTGAGAGACACGCCTTTGGCCAAATTGCTGCCCTTCCCCACTGGTTTGTCTTTGCTGAAAACCAAGTGGAACCATATGTGTTGAATGCCTTTGGAAGTAATTTGCTTCCTCCTCTTGATCAACCACCTCATCTACTCTATACTAAGGGAATTCTTCTGCTATATGATCAGTTACTAAACATAGAGTGCACACAACCTGAACTGCAGCAATTGTTGTCTTTTTGGCAATCTTCAGACTACTAGCAATCAAAGTAATATCATTCTCCATGGTACTCAATCTCTTCTACATGGCTCCATCAATAGTAATGTCATTCACTGATCTTCTACTGGATCCCAATGTTCTATCTCTGGACTTAAACTACCTTGAATTTTCAGCTTGATTTTCAATGATGTCCTTTACTTGAGGTCCAGTCGTATTCCACCAATTTCTCCCACAAACTGAATCAAGTTTGGAACTGTTGAAGGAATCAAGTCCTTCATAAAATAACTCCATTTGAGCATTCATCTCAAACTTGTGGTGAGGACATTGTCTGAGCAGACTCTTGAATTGACTCCATGCCTCATGTAATTCATCTCTATCCTTCTGCCTGAAGGTGTTAATTTGCTTCTTCAAGTTCTTGGTCCTGAAAGCTGAGTAAAATTCCTTCATAAAAGCACCACTCATCTTCTCCCACGTGTCCGATTGAGGAGCTAGAGAATTAAACCATGCTTTTGCTTTCTCCTTCAACGAAAAAGATAACAGAATGAGCTTCACAATATCTGCATCCACATTTGTGGACCTTTGAATAATTGCACAGGGGTGCAAACTTATTGAGATGATCTTGAAGGTCTTCAAAAGGAGTGTCTCTGAAATGTGGAAAATTTGAGATGAGTGAAGAGGGAATGACATAGTTTCCCAAATTGGCTGGTAACATGATTGGTGAATCATTAGCACCCGTGCCTGGAATAAAAGACTCCCTAAGTCGAGTGTGGTTAGACATGGGTGACAACGGTGGTGATGGTATGTACTACTCTTCCTTCTCCTCAAATTAAGATTCTGTATCAGACTGCTTTTCAGGCTCAGATTGCTCACCACCACTATTGTGCACGCTTATCGACTATTGTCTCTGCTGTCTTCTGTTTTGTCTCGTTGAACATTCAATATTTAGATCAATTAACAATGGCTCAGCTTCTAGTGTGCCTAATACGCATATACAATGTTCCTCCACAAAGTAGAAACAGTAAGACTCAAAGAAAAAACAAAACAAAAACAAAATAGAAATTTAACGACTCTATTAGGACTTAGATTTAAGAAATTTTCAGGCAACGATGTCAAAATTTGATGAGTGAAGAACTACCTCTCAAAGATACCATATTCTCAACTAAGATATATCATTGTAATAATCAATTATAGAGGTTATCGAACACAAGGAATTGGTGAAACTAAATCCTAACACTAAACTACAATGCTGACAAACTCGACTACAGTACACTAATGACACTACTACCCTACCCTAGACATACCTAAATGACACAAAACTTTTGCACAACAATATAGACACAGTGCTGGACTTTAATATGAAATTTTAGGGTATTCGAAGTTGATTTGAATGCCGAACTAAATCGGCTAAACTATAGCTAATGCATAGAATAAATGTTAAAAGTAAATATGCTAATGAATGCAAGGTGATTTACTATATGATGAATGAGTAAAGAAGAATGCAATACATCACCGTCATTCCATCTATCTAACACATACTTGACCTAATATACATAATCCAATGAATGAAAGTTTTAAGGAAGGGCTGATCGTTATAACCACATCCTATTACCTAATCATTATGCCTATGTGAGTTTGTCATGGACCTTCCCCACATCTATCTCACTATTGAATCCATAGTCATGGAACCCAAGGTTTACAAAGAAGAAATATTAAGATCTAGAAAAGGTTTGAGAAGCTACAATAGTTCACAGGTACACTATAGGTGTGTCCTGCTAGACCTAGGGTTTTAGTCCTCCGACAAACTAATCCATCCGAGGTGTCACTATAGAGAATCCAGTGAAAGAAATTATCTTCAGTTGTTGATATCTCATAACAATCGAATCCTAACATGCATAATAAGTTGGTCACCAAAACACACATACGAGAAATCATCAATGAATAACATAGAGAAAGACTAAAGTACACTAAACTACAATGCTGATAGACTCGACTACAGTACACTAATGACACTACGACTCTTCTCTAGACAGACCCAAATGACACGAAACTTTAACTCAACAATATAGACACAATGGTGGACCACCACACAAAATTTGAGGGTATTCATAGTTGATTTGGATACCGAACAAAATCAGCTAAGCGACAGCTAATGCATAAAATAAATGCTAAAAGTAAATATGCTAATGAATGAAAGGTGATTTACTATATGATGAATGAGTTAAGAGGAATGCAATTCACCACCGCCATTTCATCTATCTAACACATGCTTAGCCTAATGTACATATCTAATGAATGAAAGTTCCCAGGAAAGGTTGATCATTACAATCACATCCTATTACCTAATCATTATGCCTATGTGAGTTTGTCATGAACCTCCCCCATATATATCCTTCTATTGAACCCATAGTCATGGACCTTAAGGTTTACAAAGAAGAAAGCATTAAGATCTAGAAAATGTTTGAGAAGCTACAATGGTTCACGGGTACACTATATGCGTGTCCTGTTAGACCTAGGGTTTTAATCCCCTGACAAACTAATCTATCCGGAGTATCACTATAGAGAATCGGTGGAAGAAATTATCTTCAGTCACCCGTATCTCATAACAATAGAGTCCTAGCACGCATACTAAGTTTGTCACTAAAGCACACATACGAGAAATCATCAATGAACCACATAGAGAAAGAAACTTCATTCAAATTGAATATGCGGAACTAGATTAAAGTGTATGAATTTGAAAGACTTCATGTATGGAGCTTCAAGCAGCCCATTAACAAGATGTTTAGCTACTAAAAGTCATAATAAAAGAATGAAGACAAATCATAGAGTTCACAGATCAAGATTGGATGAAGAAGAAGAACTGTCGTCTAGCTTCGATGGGTCGAAGGCTGGTGTCAAGCTCTCTCGCGGCTGCTTCTCTTCCTTGCTCGAGTTTGTGCTCCAAGATTGCTGATCCCCCTTTCAAAAATCTTAAAATGAGTTTATATAGTTCCTCAATGGATCTCCTCGAGTCCACATTGAAATATGCTTTTTTATTTGCAAAAAACTCCTTAATTCCATATTACGCTAGGAATAATTCATTTGTTTCTTTTTCCTTTATTTTTCCACAAAACATATAAAATAATAAATATTAATTAAATACTCGATTATATAACAATAAATTAAATATATGGAGTGAATTAAACACCCAATAAACACATTAAATATGCGACTATCAGGCACCTATTGACCAAAAAGTTTTTAATCATTTTGCAAGACATTTTCATTGCAGGGACTGATACAACCTCAGCCACAGTGGTATGGGCTACGTCTGAGCTAATTAGGAATCCCGGAGTGCTAAGGAAAGCGCAAAATGAAGTTAGAGGAATTGTGAAGAATAAAGGGAAGGTGGATGAAACTGATCTTAGTGAGCCAGTTTACCTAAAGGCGGTCATTAAAGAAGGTTTTATACTACATCCACCAGGGCCTCTACATGTTCCAAGAGAAACCACCGAGAGTTGCAAACTGCAAGGGTACGAAATTCCGGCCAAAACAATGGTGTTTGTTCTTGCAAACATGATCAGAAGGGACCCGAAGTGTTGGGAGAATCCAAATGAGTTTTTCCCTGAAAGATTTTTAAACAGCTCAGTTGATTACAAGGGAAACCATTTTGAGCTTTTGCCATTTGGGGCAGGAAGGAGGCGTTGTCCTGGTATGAACTTTGCTATGCCCCTAGTTGAGCTTACACTAGCTAATCTGCTTCATCGTTTCGATTGGGAATTGCCTCATGGTATGAAACCAGAAGAAGTTGCTGGGATTACAGTGCTGAAGAAAGTTCCTCTTTGTTTAATTGCTACAACTGTATATACGAGAGGTTGTACAATTTAACCTCACAAAACAATGAAAATAAGATGCCCCACGTTACCATGCACTCTTTCATGATGTTCAAAGACTTGTTTACTTTCATTTCAGGAAAATTTCAACAAAAAATTTCTGAATTTTTGGTTGTTCTAAATTTCCATACCTCAAAATTACAAAATATAAAGAATCATACCCGATACTAGACCCAAAAAATTTTCCAACTGGGGCGATAAAAAATTAAATTTTTTAAATGAACTATGATGAGTACCGGAGAGGTTCTCATATGCCACATGTTGTGAATGACTAACAACGAGTTAGAAAAAGATAAGAGCAAACGGAAGAAGACGGTAAACTAAACATCTCATTATGAAAACTTTCATGCTACGTTGTTAATGTATAATTTGTTTATCAAATAAATGACAACGTTAACAGATGGTTAGATGAATTTTTTTTTTCAAAAATTACATCAACGTTATTTATCAATGTAATTTCATTGTAAAATGTACGATCATATGAAGGTTTTTGTGTTTTTCATTTCTTTTTTTCTCCTTGGCAGGAAAATGAAAAGGAGACAGTACTACTGGTCTATCAATTTTCATCTCTTTCAAGTGCGATACGCAGCGTTTTATACACAATGAAGATTATTTGATAGTCATTCCTCCTCAGTTGTCAGCAAACGACACCCAACCTCGAGACGCAAAATGATGAAGATAAACCAATTTCCAAAACCTTTTTAATTTACTCTCTCTCACTCTCACTCTCACTCGGCCACTCTCGTAAAGCTTTTCAGGGTTGGATCGGGCGCTCGAACTCCGAAACAAGGATTTTTATTTCAATTTCGCAAATTTGCGGAAGTGTTTACAAATGAGAAAGTAAGACTGCTTGGGTCTCAAGTGTGTCTTGCAATCTCTAAGCTTATGCCTTATATAGGCTTACAAATTGAGAAAAAGAAGTTGAATAATTGAGTCCGGGTGCTCTTTGGGCCCCATCGACAACTCGTAATATTCCTTCTTATCTCTTACACTTCACGTGGAAGAAAAAGACAAAATTTAAAAGCAAAGCATCGCAGCACATGGACGGCTGCCTTTGGATCCTTTTCAGGATGATGCCAAAAGATAAAGTAAATAATTACTAATGGACAAATCAGCTTTCGGTGAGTGGGTTGATTCATCTTTATCTGGGGAAGCGGACGAATCTGCTTTAGTGAGTGGGCTGATTCATCCACGCTTTGTCGGTTGAGTGGGTTGCTTTAGTGGTAGTGGAGGCTGACGCTTTGTCCTTTAGCGAACCCTGTGAGTCGTGGTCATCCTGCAACAATCGGTTGTACAGAATGAGCATGGTGTGGACACGTGCCATATGCAGCTGGGCAGCTGGTAACTGGTCTGAGGCGTAGTTATCCCCTGTTGCTCTGATTCTGAGCTCGTCCTCATCTTCTTGGAGGATTCTACCTGCAGATATTATTGCCCCTCCGAGTTGCTGCAGTTGCTCGTTCCTGATTCTGCGAGCATGGAGCCTATGTCTCGCATTTTCTTCAGCGGTGCATGGCAGCGCTGCTTCTGCACGGTAGTTCCTAGCCTTTTGGTTTGGAATGATTGCCGTGGCTTTGTCAGGAAGATATATGACAGAAGGCATACGGGTGGTTCTGATGGAACTCCTTTGTTGCCTTATCCCTTCGTGGCTTCCTGTATTGGCAGTGGAACTTTCTGCACTCTTTGTGTGGGTCATCTTGCTGTTCTGGAGAGGTAACTGGTGTTTCTGGGTAGTGTGCTTACCAGAGTGTTGCCTGCTCTTCTTATATAGGCATCGTGGCAGCATGGTTTGTTCTGTACCACTCCTTTTTCCTTTACTCCTGGCCCCATGCTTGGGCTGCTGTTTTCCTTTTTGGGCTCTGCGTATTCGAGGCCCATCTGTTGGTTCGCAGATCTGAGTGAGTTGTGGGTCTTGTAACAGTTTTGGACACTCCTGTGGGTTGCAGGAATCATCCACTTCTTCGATTAGTACAAAGGCCCTTTCTTCGAATGGCAGTTCTGAGAGCAGTGACTTCATTGTGAAGCTGATCTGCCCTGTTTCTCCTTCTGAGATGCTACAGATGTCACTGTCATCCGAGTCTCCTTGGTCCACGGAGACTATGTCGTAGTCGTCCGGCAAGTCTAGGCTATCCATGACCGCTTTTCTGGCCATGTTGCCTGTTCTCCTGTTGCATTCTCGTGCATAATGCCCTTCTTCTCCACAGACATAGCATTTGCACTTCTTTGTCCTGTCAGGATGCTTCCTCTTGAAGGTCCTCACATGTGAATCATGTGGTTTCCCTTTATACGTACGCGCTTTCCTGAGGCTGTATATTTTTTCGCTGCTGTAGTAGCCTGGTATTGGTATCTTGCTACAGAAAGATAGATCTTTCAGGCTTCTCTGCAGAGCAGCTTTCTTGCACAGTTCTGCAAGGTATTGGTAGGAGAAGTGGATTCTTGGAAATACCCCTATTGTATTTCCTGGGTATTTCTCTGTGAACGCCTGTTCCAGCTCCTTCCCTATCAGCAGAGGCATTTTTCTGAAGAATTTTTCAGAAAGTTCAGGGGATATGAACATCCGTCCTGACTTTGCTGCTAGGATCTTGAAGTCGTTCATGTAGCTGAACAGATCCTTGACATTGCTGCATGTCAGCCTCTCCAGGTCTTGGTATGCCTTCTCCTGCTCGATTGTGGATCCTGTGTACGAGTCGTCTATGATGAACATCCTTTTGATATGGGATGTTACGTTCCTTGTATCTTCTGCCATGTTGACGAGTTCCTCGTACTCCTGGGAGAACTCCATTCTCCATTGGATCCATGTCTTCTTCTCTATTTCTCCCAGTAGATTTTCTATGAAATCTACTTTTGATCTGTTGTCATCCCACTGGTATTTCTGGTTGATCAGATTTACCGTGATCGTTTCCCATCTCTCGATGACTTCAGAATACAGGCCGATGTCCTGTGGGAGTATTAGCAGAACTCCTGATGATTGCTCTGCTGGTGGTAAGGTCCACATTCCGTCGTCAAGACCTCTTCTGCTGAATTTGCCCTTCCAGCCTTCTGTACTGACTGGTGGTTGTCTTGATGTGGAAGCAACTCCTTATGCTGGTGGATATCGCACTTGCCCCATAATAGGTTCTGTTGGCGATGGCCTGTTGTAGGATATTGCTGATGAAGAGCTTGGGTATGCGCTCTCTTCATGGACCTTTCTGAGTGCCGCGAATGCTGGGTATTCCAGCTCTGGCTCCTCCTGTTTTTCTTCAGCGATGGCTGCGATGGTGGTGGTATCCATCGTTCTCTCACCCCCCTCGAAAAAGAATGGGTCATCCCATTCGTTGTCATCATCAGAGGTGTCCCAGAGTGGTTTCGGGTCTGCATCGCCTCTTGGTAAGGCGGCTAGATATTGAATATACCCGAATGGGTTATCAATATCGTCGTCGTCCTCCATTTCATCACCGTCATCTGGCTGTGATGTTGAGGTGGAGCTGCTGTCAATTCCCCATCCTGTTGCCTTGACGTAGTTAAACCAAGTGGGTTTTTCGTCTGGCATGTCTTCGTGTCTGATGTTGACCGTTTTAGTGACTATTGTTGTCGGGTTTGCTAGTTTTTGCAGTGGTTTTGCGCTGTGCTGTTGGCTAATTCTGGATCTATTATGAGCTCGGGTTTTTGTTGTTTGGTTTCTCCTAGTTTTACCAGATGGCTTTTGATATTCAAGGTTGGTAGGTTTAAGAATAGGTTGACACAGAAACTACCGACTGGCTTTGTAAACATTCAAGGTTGGTAAGTTAAGAATAGGTTGACACAGAAAACTGATTATAGAGGTTGACACAGAAAAACTATTTGTTTGGGTTGACACAGAAAACTGCTTGTTTATACTTGGCTCAGAAAATCATATGAGAGGCAAACTCATCTCACCGGGTTCCCTTATATTGCCTTCCCTGAGGACTTACCCGAAGGGCCTGGGCTCGCCTTTTGCCTGCGATTCTCCTAAGACTCCTGAACTAAGGATGAACTCCTAGCTTTCCATGCTTCTCCCAAACTCCTGGTTTTTCCGTGCTTCTCCTAAACTCTCAGTTTCTCATGTTTCTCCTACACTCAACTCACCTCCCTTGAAGTGTTTAGTGTGCCATAAGGCTGATCTGGGTTTCTCCTAAACTTCTACCTACCTCCCTTGAACTACTCTAGTGTGCCATGAGGTAGAACTGGAATGATACCTTTCCCTGCTCTGATACCAGGGTTGGATCGGGCGCTCGAACTCCGAAACAAGGATTTTTATTTCAAGTTCGCAAATTTGCGGAAGTGTTTACAAATGAGAAAGTAAGACTGCTTGGGTCTCAAGTGTGTCTTGCAATCTCTAAGCTTATGCCTTATATAGGCTTACAAACTGAGAAAAAGAAGTTGAATAATTGAGTCCGGGTGCTCTTTGGGCCCCATTGACAACTCATAATATTCCTTCTCATCTCTTACACTTCATGTGGAAGAAAAAGACAAAATTTAAAAGCAAAGCATCGCAGCACATGGATAGCTGCCTTTGGATCCTTTTCAGGATGATGCCAAAAGGTAAAGTAAAATAATTACTAATGGACAAACCAGCTTTTCGGTGAGTGGGTGATACCAGGGTTGGATCGGGCACTCGAACTCCCAAACAAGGATTTTTATTTCAAGTTCGCAGAATTGCGGAAGTGTTTACAAATGAGAGAGTAAGACTACTTGGGTCTCAAGTGTGTCTTGCAATCTCTAAGCTTATGCCTTATATAGGCTTACAAACTGAGAAAAAGAAGATGAATAGTTGAGTCCGGGTGCTCTTTGGGCCCCATCGACAACTCACAATATTCCTTCTTATCTCTTACACTTCACGTGGAAGAAAAAGACAAAATTAAAAAGCAAAGCATCGCAGCACATGGACGGCTGCCTTTGGATCCTTTTCAGGATGATGCCAAAATATCAAGAAAAATAATTACTAATGGACAAATCAACTTTCGGTGAGTGGGTTGATTCATCTTTATCTGGGGAAGCGGACGAATCTGCTTTAGTGAGTGGGCTGATTCATCCACGCTTTGTCGGTTGAGTGGGTTGCTTTAGTGGTAGTGGAGGCTGACGCTTTGTCCTTTAGCTGACCTTGTGAATCATGGTCATCCTGTAGCAGTTGTTTGTACAGGATGAGCATGGTGTGGACGCGTGCCTTCTGTAGCTTGGCAGCTGGCAATTCTTCTGAGGCGTAGTTGTCCCCTGCTGCCTTGCTTCTGAGCTCGTCTTCATCCTTTTGGAGGATTACTGCTGCAGATAGTATTGCTCCTCCTAGTTGCTGCAGTAGTTCAGTCTTGATTCTGCGAGCAATGAGCTTCTGCCTTGCATGTTCTTCGGTAGTGCATGGCAGTGCTATTTTCGTACGGTAGTTCCTCGCCTTCTGGTTTGGAATAATGGTCGTGGCTCTATCAGGAAGGTACATGACTGGATGTACCTGGGTGGTCCTGATAAAGTTCCTTTGTTGCTTCACCCCTTCGTGGCTTCCTGTACTGGTAGTGGAACTTTCTGCGCTCCTTGTGTGGGTCATTTTGCTGTTCTGGAGAGGTAGCTGGTTTTTCTGGGTAATGTGCTTGCCAGAGTGTTGCCTGCTCTTCTTATATAGGCATCGTGGCATCATGGTTTGTTCAGCACCGTTCCTTTTTCCTTTACTCCTGGCCCCATGCTTGGGCTGCTGTTTTCTTTCTTGGGCTCTGCATATTTGAGGCCCATCTGCTGGTATACAGACTTGAGTGGGCTGTGGGTCTTGTAACAGTTTTGGACATTCCTGTAGGTTGCAGGAATCATCTTCTTCGTCCATTTCTTCGATCAGTACGAAGGCCCCTTCTCTGAATGGCAGTTCTGAGAGCAATGACTTCATGGTGAAGCTTATTTGCCCTGTTTCTCCTTCTGAGATACTGCAGACATCACTGTCATCCGAGTCCCCTTGATCTACGGAGACTACGTCATAGTTGTCCGGCAAGTCTAGGCTATCCATGACCGCTTTTCTGGCCATGTTGCCTGTTCTCCTGTTGCATTCTCGTGCATAATGCCCTTCTTCTCCACAGACATAGCATTTGCACTTCTTAGCCCTGTCAGGATGCTTCCTCTTGAAGGTCCTCACATGCGAATCATGTGGTTTCCCTTTATACGTACGTGCTTTCCTGAGGCCGTATCTTTTTCCGCTGCTGTAGTAGCCTGGTATTGGTATTTTGCTACAGAAAGATAGATCTTTCAGGCTCCTTTGCAGTGCAGCTTTCTTGCACAGTTCTGCAAGGTATTGGTAGGAAAAGTGGATTCTTGGAAATACCCCTATTGTATTTCCTGGGTATTTCTCTGCGAACGCCTGTTCCAGCTCCTTCCCTATCAGCGGAGGCATTTTTCTGAAGAATTTTTCAGAAAGTTCAAGGGATATGAACATCCGTCCTGACTTTGCTGCTAGGATCTTGAAGTCGTTCATGTAGCTGAACAAATCCTTGACATTGCTACATGTCAGCCTCTCCAGGTCTTGGTATGCCTTCTCTTGTTCGATTGTGGATCCTGTGTATGGGTCGTCTATGATGAACATCCTTTTGATGTGGGATGTTACGTTCCTTGTATCCTCTGCCATGTTGACGAGTTCCTCGTACTCTTGGGAGAACTCCATTCTCCATTGGATCCATGTCTTCTTCTCGATTTCTCCCAGTTGATTTTCTATGAAATCTACTTTTGATCTGTTGTCATCCCACTGGTATTTCTGGTTGATCAGATTTACCGTGATCGTTTCCCATCTCTCGATGACTTCAGAGTACATGCCTATGTCCTGTGGGAGTATTAGCAGAACTCCTGATGATTGTTCTGCTGGTGGTAAGGTCCACATTCCGTCATCAAGACCTCTTCTGCTGAATTTGCCTTTCCAGCCTTCTGTGCTGACTGGTGGTGGTCTTGATGTGGAAGCAACTCCTTGTGCTGGCGGATATCGCACTTGCCCCATAATGGGTTCTGTTGGCGGTGGTCTGTTGTAGGATATTGCTGATGAAGAGCTTGGGTATGCATTCTCTTCATGGACCTTCCTGAGTGCCGCGAATGCCGGGTATTCCAGCTCTGGCTCCTCCTGTTTTTCTTCAGCGATGGCTGCGATGGTGGTGGTATCCATCGTTCTCTCACCCCCCTTGAAAAAGAAAGGGTCATCCCATTCGTTATCTTTATCGGTGGTGCTCCAGAGTGGTTCTGGATCTGCATCTCCTCGTGGTAAGGCGGCTAAATATTGAATATACCCGAATGGGTTATCAATATCGTCGTCGTCCTCCATTTCATCACCGTCATCTGGCTGTGATGTTGAGGTGGAGCTACTGTCAACTCCCCATCCTGTTGCTTTGACGTGGTCTATGGGGATGCGTGTTGATGCTGGGGCATCGTATCTGACTTTGAAGTCATATTTTCCACTAGGTTGGCCTAGCGTATCCCAGATTTCTCCTGGTCTTTTGATGCGTTTGAACCAGGCTGGTTCTCCGTCTGACATGTCTTCGTGTCTGATGTTGACCGTGTTAGTGACTGTTGTGGTCAGGTTTGCTAGTTTTTGCAGTGGTTTTGCGCTGTGCTGTTGGCTAATTCTGGATCTATTATGAGCTCGGGTTTTTGTTGTTTGGTTTCTCCTAGTTTTACCAGATGGCTTTTGATATTTAAAGTTGGTAGGTTTAAGGATAGGTTGATACAGAAACTATCGACTGGCATTTTAAACTTTCAAGGTTGGTAAGTTAAGAACAGGTTGACACAGAAAACTGATTATAGAGGTTGACACAGAAAAACTATTTGTTTGGGTTGACACAGAAAACTGCTTGTTTATACTTAGCTCAGAAAATCATATGAGAGGCAGACTCATCTCACCGGGTTCCCTTATATTGCCTTCCCTAAGGACTTACCCGAAGGGCCTGGGCTCGCCTTTTGCCTGTGATTCTCCTAAGACTCCTGAACTAAGGATGAACTCCTAGCTTTCCATGCTTCTCCCAAACTCCTGGTTTTTCTATGCTTCGCCTAAACTCTCAGTTTCTCATGTTTCTCCTGCACTCAACTCACCTCCCTTGAAGTGTTTAGTGTGCCATAAGGCTGGTCTGGATTTCTCCTAAACTTCTACCTACCTCCCTTGAACTACTCTAGTGTGCCATGAGGTAGCTCTGGGATTCCCTTCTCTAAATACGCTCACCATTTCGTGCTCTAATTTTCAGAAACGAACACCCACCAAATTACCATCCCAAACAAACTATTTCTCAAGCTCTTGCTCAAAACCAAGAACACCCACTTACAGAAGCCACCGTTTTGTACGTAAATTCTCAACCTTTTTCTAACTTGGGTTGATTGCCATTGTCTTTGATTCAGCGCAGGAGCGTTACTCGAATGCAAGATGACAATGAGGATTTCGAGTTGAAGCAAATGAGAGATATGGCTGCTGCTAAAAAGAGATGAGACGCTCTGGTATGAAATCCGTAGACAAAAGATGGATGATTGTGTGTTTCATATGGTTAAGTTTGTTCTAAATTTGGTTTGGGCTTTGATAATGTTGTTAATATGGTATTTGGTTTTGGAGTTTTTACTGCTTGTTATATAGATTAGGGACGGAAAGGTCAAACCTTTAACACCAAGGGAAGCTGGGTATGCAATTCAGCTATCTAACAAAACCCTTCTTGATGCTCATCCCTCTACAGAACACAAAAAGGTGGATACAGCTTAATGTAATGTTATTTTTTGTTTTAAGTTTTGTCACTGTGCTTAAAATTTCATCTTCATTTTTACCATTTTGTTATAGGCATGGGTGAAAGGCTCAACCTGGATTCCAATATTTGATGTCAGTGACGAATTCAATGCTGGCACTCTTGCCCAAAAGGTTACGAGTTTCGCTATGGGTACTGCTGTTCTGACCTTCTTGACTATGATCTTGGTTATTTACATTACTACTGTAGTTTAAACTTTATACTTCAGATTTAGGGAAGAGTTTCGTGGTTCTTTAAGATATAATCCTGTATTATAAGTTATAGAGACAAAGAACGTTCTGGCTGTTGCAATTTTTTTTTTCCAATGTAAGGGGCTGGTGGAGTGGTGTGCCTATGTTGTCTTATAATAGGTACGTAAGAGTCTTTATTGATTTTATTTTTTGGAACCGGCTTTGTTGATGTATTTGAATTTTCAGTGGTTTTCCTCAACAGGGAGTTCCTGCCTAAGGTTGACGAGAAGTTTCCAAAGGACACAGATCTTATCGTTGCATGCCAGAAGGGGCTGAGGTGCGCTTTCTGCTCACCTACATATAGTTTCAGTAGCCTGGTCATAAAAATTATCTACCAAGTGAAATTGTGGCTGCCAATTATAGCTGTGTTTTTTAGGTGTTTTGGAAAGTCTGTTGATATAATCGCATTTCGGTTTTCATACAGTTAATGGGATTTGGATTTTTAATTGCACAGAATGATAAACTGAGTTAGGCTTTTAGCAAACAGTAGTGCTTAACAAGCATAATGAGGATCCTGTGGGAATTTCTGTTTATAATTTCTTGCCTACAGAGTGATTATCTAAATTAATAGGAAATTGTCGAAGGAGGAAAAGTAATCCCCTGAATTTTCATAGGATAATTTTTTCATCACGGCCTACACTGAATAAATTACTCACCAGCTTCCATAAATGTAGCATTTCATGGGCAGATCTATAGCTGCTTGTGAGGTTCTGTACAATGCTGGTTACACAAACCTTTTCTGGGTTCAAGGGGGTCTGGAGGCTGCTGAAGAAAAGGTAGTTATTCTAAACTTGATATTCTTTTGGTGGCCATCTTCAGATTTCTGCTCTCCTTGGTATGGTGCTGTGAACCACGGTTAATGTTAATGTAGTTAGTCTTGTCTTACGTGGGAGCAGGATCTTGTCAGAGAAGGGCCGCAGCCATTTAAGTTTGCAGGGATTGGTGGAGTTTCTGAGTTCCTTGGGTAATTATCTGGTCGTTAGCTATCTTTTTCTTCATAATGTGTGCAGTGTGGATTTGAGACAGAATCTTACTGTAATTTTTTTCCCTCATTTCCTTTTCAATCGATACAAGCCTAAATATATGGATCCATCAACTATAATAGTAGACCATTATAGCGACCGCACATGCATACTAATGTGCAAAGCAGTTTCTTTATTACTTTATCGGATAGTGTATTTATTTCTGAATCCTTATTTACAGTTGGACTGATCAACAAAGAGATCAAGCTGCTAAAGAAGGTTGGGGTTACCGATTGATGTTCTCTGCCGATCTGGTACATAATCTCTATCACATGTTCCTAAATATGGTGATGCTTACCTTCAAGAGGCTAATCTAATATTGGATTATATTTGTCTCAGGTTGGAGTCTTTCTCATTGCTGATGCCTTATTTCTTGGTGCTCAGCAAGCAATTCATTATCTTCAGGATATAAGGTCACACTGAATAGCAGGCTGTGCTATTGAATATCATAATACAACATTTTGTGGTAATTACCATAGAGACTCTGGATGACTGTTTTGGATAACGGAGCTCCTTGATTGAACCCAAATCCTCCATTCTCGATATTGTACCACGTTTTCTGATGAAGTTGGATTTAGGCATGATTAAATCATGTGAGCTGTGTGCAGGGAGATCAGTGATTGGCTCAGTAAATTTTGTTGAAACACTTGTGTGTATATGCCTTGAATAAGTTATTACTAATCATTTTTACTTTCTCTGAGTTTAACTACTAAATAGTCATACTTCTATCTTTCATCTCAAAAAAAAAAAATTACTAAATAGTCTTCTATTGACATTCTTTTGCTGTTATATGAAGAAAATAAAGAAATTCTGTTGGGCTGTTACTCATGTTTACAGCTCTGTTGTTTAACCTTTTAAGCAGCGATGTTCCACATTTATAACAATTGTACAATGGGAACACCAACGTTTATGTAGATGCAAGCTTTGACCTTAAACTTAATCTGGGAGGCCAACACTAACATTGAGTTCAGACCATACTTTGCAGAAATGATAAAGAGAAAGAACAAAAATAAGCATAGATACTATCTGCATATTTTGATGAAAGCAGTTGTAGTTGAAGGAAACACTGAGTTTTATGTTGCTAGTTTACTGATGATTTCCTGTCTCAGGTAAACAGTGGTCTGGCAACAACAATCAGATTGTCTATCCTGTGCATTGTGATGCCAAAAACTTCAGTCAAGTCCAAATCTTCAACTGCACTACCAGGAGGAAGCTCCCAATCAAAGCTGTGCAGAAGTTGAGCCAAAGCAAGCTCAATACTAGCTGTGCAGAATGTAATAGCCGGACAACCTCTTCTACCAGCCCCGAAAGGTATAAGCTCAAAATCCTGCCCCTTGTAATCGATACTGCTGCCTATAAATCTTTCTAGTTCAAACTTTTCTGGATTTTCCCAAGATTCTGAGTCCCTTCCTATTGCCCAGGCATTGACAAAAATTCTTGTCTTGGCTGGTATGTCGTACCCATCAATGGTTACTTCTTCCATGGATTCTCTAGGGACTAGTACTGGTGCAGCTGGATGCAACCTAAATATCTCCTTAATGACAGCTTTCAAGTAGTCTAGCCGATGCAGATCACTCTCCAATATGACTTTTCTTTCTCCAACAACATAGCGTACTTCAGCTTGTACTTTTTCCAGGACTTGGGGATTCATCAAAAGCTCTGTCCTTCCCAATCAAGGGTGATGAATGTTGTATCGGTTCCTGCAGCAAACATGTCCTGCAGCAGTACAGACATTGATATTGATTTTTGGTCCAACTCATTTGAAATTAAATATGGCTGTGAAGGAATATAATCGAAAGCATCAAAGAGTCTATACTGACCAAGATTATAGCCTTGACATTATCCATTGTGAGAGGCATGTCAGCAGTCTGTTTTCTGTACATCCAATAAAACATCGACCAGGTCCTTGCTCTCCTCTGTTTCTCTTTTGGGGTTGAGATGTTCTGTCACCATCTGGTCAAAGAGTTTATCAAATCTACGAAAGGTCTCCTGAAGTCTTGATTCATTCCTGTTATGGTGTGCAGAAACTCCATGGAAGGGAAGAACTCTCCCGTAGAAAATCCACCAAGTAATTCCTGATATTCCTCGAGCATCTTTTAGAAACCTTGCTGATCATACTCTCCGCCTTCGGAGAATTCTCTTCCAAATGCCACTCGGCAGAGAATATCATTTGCGTACAGTCCAAGCAACTTGCTCAGATTGGTGGTCCCAGGATAGGACTGTGCAACGCGATGAGCCAGACGAGCAACTTCTTCTTCTCTAATACGGCTATATGACTGCACTCTTTTGGCACTTAACAGCTCTAGTATACAAATCTTACGTATGTGCCTCCAATAAGCACCCTAAGGGGAAAAGACAATATCAGTGCAATTGTAGAAGAGGTGCTTAGCCGAAAAGATTTGTGGACGGCTTGATAGTGCAAGATCATGGGTCTTGAGTACTTCTTTGGCAAGCCTAGCTGATGAAACCACCACAGTAGGGATCTGACCAAGTTGTAAGTGAATTATTGGACCATACTTTTTTGTCAAATTCCGGAGAGATATGTGAGGCTGGTTGCCTAGCTGGTGAAGGTTGCCGATGATGGGCAACTTTGGAGGACTAGGTAGGAGTTTAACATTTGTTTTCCTCAACTTAGCCTTGACGATGAAGTTGAGCAACACTACGAGGAAACTAAATGCAAAAAGCAGAGAGGGTTCGTTTAGCAATTGAAGAAGAGACATTGGATTGAGTTTTATCTGGTATGCGACTACTTTCTGTGCTTGTGTTCATCTATATGACTATATGTATAAGCCTCCCGAGTAGTCCTGAATCCCGACTTTCATTGGCATGTCAGTGGACTAACCTCATCACAGAGAAGGTTTTACACAAACCACATGAATACACACAGCAAATATGTCCAAACAACACACATGATGTATCTAGACTCTGCACGTATAACCTTATCCTGATATTTTTCTTTTTCTTTCTTTGCATGCATGCAGTTAGGCCAATTATAGGAACAGATGGAATGAAATAGGACTTAACTATAGTTGCAGGAAATGTACAAGTAAAAATATTAACACAACTCACCCACTATCATACAAGTACATGCTTACTTGTCGGACGAAACACTATGAATAACCAACTGAGCTCCAGTGCCTTGCCACTGTTGTGTAAATTGAGAACCAAGATTTGAATACCATAACAAATTAGAGGTACATGCAGTTACCATGCATGCATTTTTGTAGTAAAAATGAGGTTAAACTCGAGCAAATATTAAAATTTCTAACTTGTGCATGCTCAAATTAAACCCTCTGTTCAGTAGTTAGCTAGACCTTATAAGTTATAACCTGCACTAGCTAGTTGCTCTGGAATTCAATCAACGTACTTTGATCTCCATAAAAATTCTAAGACAATAGGGAACAACAGAAAAATAAACTCGAGAAAAATTGAAAGTGGTACATGCATGAAGCAAATAAGGCTCACAAGGCGCGGCAGTTCATATGTTGAAGAGACATCTCTCTTTGAACGTTATTGTGCCAAAGCCAAACCCTAACTTAAAACACAAGCATAACACGCATACATACATAATCAACAAGAATATGGAATAGGAACAGCTTCAAGAGGATTTTTTCTGTGTATAGTTAAACCAGCAGATTCCGTCATGTCTAAATCCTCATTCGTAACTCCACCAGGCAATGTCCAGTCAAATTTGTAAACAATATTGGCCAAAAAGAGCTCATTCACAGCCATGCCAAACTGAATTCCAGGACAAACCCTCCTGCCGGCTCCAAATGGAAGCAACTGGAAGTCGTTCCCTTTATAATCTATACTGTTATTTATCAAGAAACGTTCTGGCTCAAATTCCTCCGGCTTTTCGTATGATTTCAGATCTCTTCCAATTTTCCAGGCATTGATTATAACTTGAGTGTTTGCTTTAATTTTGTAGCCGCTTAATTCGACATCTTGGATGGACATTCTGGGCACTAGCAGTGGAACTGGAGGGTGTACACGAAGGGACTCCTTGAACACTGCCTTCAAGTAGGGCATTTTAACCAAATCATCCTCTGTTACTTCTCCTTTGTCTCCAACTATTCCTCGTATCTCATTCTGCAACTTCTTCATGACCCTTGGATGCTTTATAAGCTCAGACATTGCCCACTCTATGACCGTATAGGTTGTATCTGTGCCAGCAGCAAACATGTCCTACAAGAAACATTAACGATTCCAATTGTTGAAAATATTGCATGCATGTACGACTACACAAACTATTCTCCTGTATGAGATTCTGCTTCCTACAACTCTAGAAGTGCTTTTAAAAAAAATTTAAAAGTGCTTTTAAAATGAAGAAGCACCTATCATATGCTCCTAAAATACTTATCATATGCTTCTAAAATACTTCAAAGTGTTTCTAAACTTCAACCAAATAACTTCTTTTTTTTTGAATTTTTCGATTTATAGTTAATTTTTCTTTAAAATCCAAAAGCGTTTTTTGGCAATCTAAAAATAATCTCAAATAGGCCCAATATAGTATGAGCAAACAAATTGTACGTTGATTGAAAGTTATACGTACCAGAATGATTGCCTTGATGCTAACATTGTCAATAGGAAAACCAAGCAAGTCTTCCTTCTGAATCTGAAGTAAGACGTCCACAAAGTTCATTTGCTCCTCGTTCTGATCATTTCCGGTACTCTTTGACCTTTCTTCTATGTGTTCTCGAATTACACTATCCAAAAACACATCAAACTGTTTGGCCGTATTTTCCAACTTAGCATCCAAACCGTTAACACGGCTTAACCAAGACATCCATGGAATATAGTCGCCAATGTCTCGACACCCCAACAACACAGTGAACTCGGACAAAAGATTCTTGAACTTTCTCGCACCTTCTCCATCGCCGGTGAACTTCTTCCCCAAAGCCACTTGACACACCACATCATTTGTGATCTTCACAAACATCTCGCTTAGGTTAACAGCTTTGAAGGATGCCGAATATTGCTTTATCCTGTCGACGATGGCCCTGGTCTCCTCTTGTCTCACGGAGCGAAAAGAGCGAACCCTCTTGTTGCTCAAGAGTTTGGAGACGCACAAAAACCTAACCTGCCTCCAGTACTCGCCGTAAGGCGCCGCCGCCACGTCCTTGTACTGATAGAGCAACTTGGCGTAGATGGTGTTTTTGGTGCGGTTGGAGAATATGACGTCGTTTGTTTTGAAAATCTGGCGCGCGGCGTCGGCGGAGGAGACGACGAGGACTGGGAAGGTTCCGAAATGGAGGAGCATGAAATCAGGGCCATAGGTCTCGGACAAATCTGTAAGGGAGCGGTGAGGAAATATTCCTAGTTGGTGAAGGTTCCCAATTATGGGAAGCTTTGGCGGAGATGGTGGTGAGTTTTCTGTGCTAGTAGTAGAGGACCATTTGTACAGAACAAGGATGAGGGAAACAGCGAGAAGTAGCAGAGTGAAAGGAAAATGTTGCAACAAGGTTTCACTCACCTCCTCCATTTTTGGATTACAACTCACTACTGTTCGGTGTAGAAGCCAAAGTGTGTAATACGTTTAAATAGGGAGATTGGGGTCTTGTTGGTTGCTACTAGCTAGTCCACACAGTACACGTTAAACCACCGCTTGGTTGGTTTATTTATTTTAAGTAACTTTTTTTTAATTTAGGAAATGAGGAATCGAAGAGCGTAATATTTTGTCACTGAATATTATATTTTTAGTATCTAGATGTGTGTCCTATCCTAATTAACATGGAAATAAATATTCTTTCGATCTCTTTATCGAGAGATTTATTGTATCAGATTGTAATGTCTATTTAAAGTTATCTACTAATGAATAAAGTAGAGTTTCAAATCTATCTTTTACATATTTTTATTTCTCCTTCAACATGTTCTCAACAACACTTAAGTTAATAGCCATCACTCCAAATCCTAAACAGAAAAATACCCAAAATCCCAACATACTATAATCCTCCACCGCCGGAATTACCTTCACCACCGGTCACCGTTACCGGATTTCTAGGATGTTTGCTTCAAACTTCTTTCACAGCAAAATTTTCATACCGAGCATAACACCCTCGAGGTAAATCGACTAATCCTCTTCGATTTAGAATTAGGTTGCAAAACTTAATCACCGTAATACCCTAAATCTAGGTCTAGATTTATGTTTTAAATATCGTGAATTATTATATGCTTCTAGTTGCTATTGATTAATGCAGGTATAAGTGAAAGAGATTTAATTGTAATTTCACATTGAAAAAAAAGGAAGTCGATATTGTGACTATTTGTCAGTTACAGTTTTATAGGGAGTGGTATGAAGCCACCGACTTTGTATCGATCTTTGTAACCACACATCATTGATCACAGTTTCTTATTCCCTAAAATTGATATTAGTTGATCGTGGTTTCTCGATCGGTAAACTATTTACATCTCTTGCCTTTTAATTTGTAGATGACTGAGCCAACAAGACCAGAGTTTGATATCCTTGACATTCAAGGAACAAAATACCACTGATGGGTATTTGACATGAGGAATACTCTCATCGGTAAACGTCTAACTGATACCATCCAACCATTACCACCTGGCACTGAAGCCAACGAGGACACCCTAGCTCGAAAAGTTCAAGCTCTCATATTTCTCAGGAGACATATTCATCCTGCTTTGAGGAAACAATACTTGTTAAAGGATGACCTCACAAATTTGTGGATACCTTTACAAGAACGGTTCAACAATGTGCATGATGCACAACTTCCAGAGCTCATAGAAAGATGTGATAGAATCTAGTTATTGCATTATCCTAAAATCAATGATTTCTATCAAGATATGCTAAAGCTACAGTCTAAGTTTGCCATTTGTGGTGTTGTAAAGACTGGCCAAGTTTTGGTCGAGAAGTCTTTGAGCACCTTTCCTACCTTAATGGACACCCTTGCACATCAGTATCACATTAATTATGAGCAAAGAAGACTTCGATCATTCGGTGATCTCATGAGTGTGTTGGCCAAGAAAGAGAGGCGTCACGAGATCCTTCTCCAAAACAATGTTAGGCCAGCTGATATAGAGAAAATCCATGAGACTTATAACACTGGTGGGAAAGCTCGGAAGGATAAGGGGAAACAACGTTATGCACCTTATCAAAAAAATCATGGTAGAAGAGGTAATGGTAGAGGTCGTGGCCGAGGAGGTCACAATCGAAATTTGACTTGGATTTACCAAAATAATTTCCATAACAACTCGAACGAGAATCCTTCAAGTTCTGGTTCTAAGAACAATGAAAATTCTTCAAGGTCTGCTCCTTCAACGTCTAGCTTGGCACCTTATTATAGGTGTGGTTCTAATAAGCATATGCATAATCAATGTCATGTACCCAAAGTTGTCCAGAATGCCTACAAAAGATGCAAGCAGTACCTGACACATGAGACCAACTACACTGCGGATCAAGAGATGGATGATGTTGGTGAAGCCAACCTTACAGTAGCAGATGTCAACAAAGCAAGTCTAGAGGCTGCAGATTTTAATTAGTCTATGTATTAGACCCAT
Source organism: Geum urbanum (assembly GCA_946800695.1). Classification (NCBI taxonomy): domain Eukaryota; kingdom Viridiplantae; phylum Streptophyta; class Magnoliopsida; order Rosales; family Rosaceae; genus Geum; species Geum urbanum. The sequence continues at coordinate 39,947,928 of OX327013.1, read as the reverse complement.
ATCTCTACTATGTAATCAAGTTTAGTTTTATTTTTTTTACTTTACTTTTAGTCATGGTTATTGAATAAGAACAATATTTTGATGTAAGTTTTGATACTGACAAAGTAATAAAATTTTCTTCCTTTCGGTATTTGAAAGTGTTAGGAATGGTTATGTTGATACATATTGCTTACAGGGTTCAAATTCTACAAAATTTTATGGTATTATGATACTAAAGTATCATAAAAATGAGACAAAAAGAGGATGGTTTTGATCCTGGGCATCTTTCAACCTGTTGCGATATTCTCTCGACCCGTCTAATGACACACTTTGGATCCGTTTTTGGCATTTTTCGACCCGTCAAAATCTTTGCCGGGTTTTCATTTGACCCGTCAAAAATAGTCCTCAGGGTACATGATTACACCTTCGACCCGTCGAAAACTAGTCTCATCCCATCGAATGATAACTTCTGCTTCCAAAATGTCACATTTTTTAACCTGTCAAAATTTTTCCTCGACCCATCGAAAAAAGATATCAATAATTCGATATGGTTCTACGGTTCCTTCACCCCATCGAAGGATGACTTCTATGACACAATATATTATGAAATTCTTGACCCGTCGAGAATATCTCTTGACCCGTCGAAGGTTGTACTCATATCTGGTGTTTTTCTGATGTATTTTTACTTCAGTTTTCTCGAAAAATAAAAGGTTCATAAAAATGTCGACCAACTTGGATTTCTGCACCTAATAAAGATGTGGTTTTACATCGGTTTGCTCATGCCAATCAACACTCTTTAAAGGTCACAACCCGTTGATAAATCTTTAAGTCTTTACTTAAAGTGTTTGACAAGTCTTTAGAACTAATTAATTCAAATTATTTTGTAGATGTTTGAAGGCGAGATCGAATGTCTAATAGATAGTGATTCTACTCATACAATACTGCGTAATAGACAATTGTTTATTGATCTTGTTTCATATACATCATCAGTGACAACCATGATTGGTTCATTGCCAGTTGTACAAGGGCGTGGTTCAACACAATTTTTACTACCACATGGTACAAAAATTCATGTCATTGATGCATTGTACGCGCCTAAGGTAAACCGAACCTTGCTAAGTTTTAAGGACATTAGAACCAACGGTTTACACTTGGAAACTCATTGTGAGAATGATAAAGATTTTTTATGCATAACTGCTAAAGAATGTAGTAGAAAACATGTATAGAAAAAGTTAGTGGCAATTCGTAGTGGTTTATATCTTACTACGATTCAGATTATTGAATCCAATGTAGTCACTCTATCTACTGCGTGTGACTCGGAATCTTATCAGCTTTGGCATTACTGACTTGGACATCCAAGTCATGATATGATGATCAAAATATTGAAAAACTTTCATGGTCATCCATTTTTCGGAGCAAAGAAGCATGTACGAATTCCCATCGGTTTTGATGGAATTGATGAGATTAACATTGTTACTCCGGTTACAACTACTAAGTCGACTACAACACCTAGTGTTGGTTTACAAGATTTCTTTGTGGCAATATTTGATGTTCAACACTCATTTTGCAAAGGTTGCTCATTAGCAAAGTTGCAAGCTAGGCCTTCCTTTGCGGTTGATAACACTGAAAATATATCATTCTTACAAAAAATTCATGGAGATATTTGTAAACCTATCAAACCGTAATGCGGATCATTTAAATATTTTATAATTTTGGTATATGCATCAACTTGATGGTCACACATTGCTTTGATATCCATAAGGAATGCTGCATTTGCAAAACTCCAAATTATTAAGCTTTGGGCTCACCGCCCGGACAACCCATTTAGATCAATTAGATTACATAATACAGGATAATTCACATTAAAGACTTTTGATAACTATTGTATATCGATCGAGATTTAAGTTGAACATCCCGTCCCTCATGTTCATTCATATAACGGTTTAGCAGAAGCATAAATCAAGTGGTTACAGCTTGTGGCCAAAGTAATGGTTATGCATACTAATTTACCGGTATATGCTTGGGGATATGAAATATTACATGCAGCAATGCTTCTTTGCTTGAGACTTGTAACATGCCAACCATTCAGTGCGTACCAATTAGTAATTAGACATGAGCCTGACATTTCATATTTACGCATCTTTGGTTGTGCAGTGTATGTGCTAATTACGTCTTCACAATGCACTAAAATGGGTCTTCAACGTCGATTAGGCATATATGTTGGTTATGAATCTCCAACGATTCTCCGTTACTTAGAACTTTTGACATGAGATCTCTTTACTGCTAGATTTATAGATTGTCACTTTGAAGAGAAATATACTTCCCGACATTAGAGGAGATATGAATGCCTCCATTCTGGTTAAACATCAGGAATTAACGTGGAAATCTCATCTCACTATGTTTCAAGAAGATCCATGGGCATCTCAAAGTGAGATTGAAGTGTGACGTATACTTGATCTTCAAGAGGAGCAGACTCGATGCCCGACTCCTTTACTGATATTGCCAAAGTGACGAGATTAGACATTCTTGCTGCAAATGTTTATGCAAGATTTAAATTCTCCAAGAGGTGGTATAAAGAAACTCCAGGGTAAAGTATGTGCCTCTTTCCCACGTGGATGAAGTAGCGTCGGCCTCGGCTCCTACCAGGAAGAGAGAGAGAGACCAAGAAAATCGACAGATGAGCTCTCGGCAAAAAGGAAGGCCATTTAGGCACAAAATAATCCATTCATCATCAACGTTGTGAATCATTCACATAAGATTGTTCCTAACTACATTTATGTCCTAAAAAATCACAAATGATCTCTAGATGACGCTTCAAATCTATATGTGATGTCAAAAAATGGTGAAATCTTACTAATTAGCAATGATGCGCGCATTTTTATGGATAGATCATCCAAGGTAGTTGATGATGCTTTTGCTTATTTCGTCGCTCTGGAGATCATTGACAACAATAAAGTAGAATTTTGCTCGGTTGCTAAATGTCAGCGGAGAGCGGATTGGCCGAAGTGGAAAGAATCAATGCAGACCAAACTAAACTATTTGAAGAAAAGGCAGATTTTTGGTCCGGTAGTGCTATGCCCCTAAAATGTAAAGCCGGTTGGATATAAATGAGTCCTTGTTCAAAATAGTAATGAGAAGAATGAAGTCATGCAGTATAAAGCTAGACTTGTGGTGCAAGGATTCTCTCAACGACCTGACATTAATTTTGAGGAGACATACTCTCCGGTTATGGACATCATTACTTTCTGCTACGTTGTCAGTTTGGTAGTATCCATAAAACTGGTAGGATGTGGTAGGATGTGGTAGTATCCATAAAACTGGTAGGATGTGGTACACACGTCTAAGTGACTACTTGATTGAGATGGATACAAGAACAATGATTGATGCCCATGTGTGTTCATTAAGAGAACAAGTTCAGGATTTTTCATAGTATCAGTCTATGTTGATGATATGAATATCATTGAGTCTCTTGATGAAATCAATAAGATGGTTGACTACTTGAAATCCAAGTTTGAGATGAAAGACCTTGGGAGGACTCGATTTTGTCTTAGTTTGGAATTAGAACATCGAGTTAGTGGAATACTTATTCATCAGTCTGTTTATGTCCAAAAGATGCTCAAGTGATTTAACATGGACAAAGTACACCTTCTTAGCACACCAATGGTCGTTCGCATTCTGAAACCAAATAAGGATACGTACTGTCCTAAAGATGATAATGAGGAACTATTAGGAGTTGAGGTACCATATCTTAGTGTTATTGGATCTTTGTTGTATTTAGCTCAATGCACAAGACTAAATATTACATTATCTATGAACGATTTAGCTCGGTTTAGTTCTACGCCTACACAACGTCATTAGAATGGTGTGAAGCACATCTTCAGGTACTTGAATGGTTCCATAGACTTGAGCTTGTTCTTTCCCTGTAAAGAATACAGACAGAAGCTTGAAATACCTGAAAAATGGTTGGTTGGATTGCATCATGCAGGTTCCAAGAATTTCGACCCATCGAAGGAATTCATCAACACGTCGAAGGTTGCACCCTGGACAGATCAGAACAATTCATTCGACCCATTGAACAGTGATCCGGCTGCAAGCATTATACCCCAATTCAATGCAGTTCCGTACACAGAGACACCTTGTGATATCTTGGTTGGTTTTACTGATGCTGGATATCTCTCTGACCCGCACAAAAGACGTTCCTAGATAGGTTATATATTCACCATGGGAAACACGGAGATTTCTTGGAGATCAACTAAACAAATCCTTATTGCTACTTCCTCGAATTATTCTGAGATTATTTTTTTGCATGAAGCGGTTAAGGAGTGTGTTTAGCTTAGGTCAATCATACATCATATTCGAGGATCTAGTGGATTATCATCCACTACTACAGCATCAACTTGTATCTTTGAGCAGGGGCAGAGCCAGGATTAGAAGTCGGGGGGGGTTGGGGGGGGGGGGGGGTTTATATCATAGATAAATATTTTCTTCCCTTAGGCTATATAAACACATGAACTTAAATAGATAGCTTAAAAGGAAATAATACAAACATAGAAAAACAAGTAAATAGCTTAATGGAAGAATATATATATATATATATATATATACACAGACTTTAATATATGACTTAGGAGAAGAAAAAAAGAAGGACAAAAAGGTAAGTACATAGTTTAAAGAGGAAGAAAATACATATACATAACTATGGGTATTGAAGAAGCCAAAAAAAAAGGACAAAGAAGCTATGGAAAAAACAAAACAAATGCAAATTGAGGGCAAAAGCTTTAATTTATCAAAAAATGGGTGGGGGTGGGGGCTATGGCTACCCTGGTCTTCTGGTCTTTGAGGACAATACAGCTTGCATTGAACAAATGAAGTTGGGATACATCAAGAGTCTTGTGATCATACCAATCACATATCTCCGAAGTTTTTCTTCAATCAGCAACAACAACAGTTATTGAACATTCATGTGAATCAGGTTTGTTCGGCAGATAATGCTGCAAACTTGTTTACCAAGTCATTGCCCAAATCTACATTTGTAAAGCATGTGAGACGCATTGGTATGCGAAGATTGTTTGAACTCCTATATTGAGTTACTGATCAGGGGGAGTTCATTTCGTAGACGTCAGGGGGAGTCTACATCACATGTGGTCGCTTATGTAGTTGATGTGTTGTAGTTTTTTTCCTTCAAACCAAGCTTTTGTTTTTATCCAAGAGACTTTTTGTTTGTTGGCAAGATTTTTAGTGAGGTAACAAGTTATGAATCATCCATTAGGATCGCGACACAAGGGAGAGTGTTTAAGATTATTATACTCCTGATATCTAGATATGTGTCTTGTCCTAATTAGCATAGAAGTAAATATTCTCTCAATCCTTGATTTACCGGGAGATTTATTGTATCAGATTGTAATACTTATTTAAGCTCATCTATCAATGAATAAAGTAGAGTTTCAAATCTATCTCTTACGTATCTTTATTTCTCCTTCAACAACTCCAAATTTTCCTATCCACTCGTTAAATTGGTACCACTTCAAAACGCTTGGAAATCATTTTACTCGTTAACTATGATGAATTTGCATGCATGCATTGTCGTCATATAATGCATCACTACAAGAAAACTGCACTTAGACCACGGACCATTTCCGTCGTCTAAGTACTTGGACGACGGAAACTCCGTCGTCCAAGGTCCGTGCTCCAAGTGCTGTCGTCCAAGCACCTGGACGACGGAGACTTAGTGTTTCCGTCGTCCAAGTGAACTTGGACCTCGGACATTATCCGTGGCCCAGGTGTTCACCTGGACGACGGAGACTTAGTGTTTTCGTCGTCCAGGTGAACACCTGGGCCACGGATAATGGTAGCAATGTCCGTGGCCCAGGTGTTCACCTGGACGACGGAAACACTAAGTCTCCGTCGTCCAGGTGAACACCTGGGCCACGGAGAACAACAGGGTTTAGGGGTTAGGGGTTAGGGGTTAGGGTTTAGGGTTTGTGCACCTGGACGACGGAGAACATAATCTCCGTCGTCCAAGTGAGTATTTAATTTTTTTTTAAAAATAAATTGAAATTAAATATTATTAATTTAATTTATTATTATTTTAATTTAAATAATGAAAAATGCTAATATTAAATAAATAAACTAAATTTTGAATATTAAAATTAATAACTTATATATATAATTATTAAATAATCAAAGTAAATTAATTTGTACATACGAAAAAACCCATAAATTAAAAATTAAAATATTGTTCGGAATGCGGAAAAAACGAGATAATATACTACGTGCTAGCTAATACACTGGAGGAGCAGATGCGGGGCCGAGTCCTCCGCCTCCAGCCGGGTCGTTGTCGTCGGGGTGTGGGTTCAGAGGAGGTTGACATACTTCTCGATTTTGGTTCATGAGTGCGATGAGTTGGGCTATTTGTGCTTGTTGTTCGTCAAGTCTTTGCCGCATTGACTCATTCTGCTCTTGTGTCCGTCGATTCTCCTCTCGTGCCAGTCGAGCCTCTTGAATGGCTGCTTCGACGGCCGCAGCTTGACTCATTCTCCGCTGCCTCGAACCTCCCGTAGATGATGAGCCGGAGGTCGTCGACAAATCTCGTACCACCCTAGGCCCAAAGTGCCTAACCTCCTTGCCAGCTCTACGACCGTAGACCTCATCCGCGATTGCAATTTGGCTCTCTAAGGATAGAGGAGACAGGTCTTCCGGCGACACATCTGGGAACGCAAGCTGAGTGTTGGCCAACTCTTCATGCGCACGCTCTATCGCCCTTGCTTACAAAATTATAATTAATTTATTATAATTTTGTAATCATATTTAAATAATAATTACTATAATTAAAAGCACATATATATATATACATATCACTTACCCCGCATTGACTCGCTTCATTATCGAGCCCTGGCGTCACGTACGCGCTTACGCTTGCATCAATAAAAGGGTGTTTGGAACCCTTATCCTTGTGCTCCTTGGCAATTTGAATGAACTGCTTGGCGCCGGTAGTATGGTGTTTCTCCTTCTTCCCCCGGTTGGCTTTGTTGACACCGGAGAATTTCTGTTACACAACATAATTAAATCATTAAAAAATGAATAACTACAATTTAAATAATTCAATTATTTTAATTGAAATAAAAAAATTAAATTAATACCTTAAATTGTTCATCGGCAAAGTGGTTACACAACCACTCCCACTCATCTTCTCTCTCCCCTTGCAGCTCTACCGGGGGAGGCACGGGACCGACATCTTTGAAGTACTTATGGAGCCTGTACTTCCAATCTTTGTAGATGGAGTTGGCGGTTTGATTGATATGCCTCAACATAGCCGGTGTCGGATCCACGTCAAATTGTTCCTATGAAAAATAAATAGAAAATTATAATCGTATATATTATGAAATTTTAGGCCGAGATTAACAATATTATATAATAACTAAATTGAACGTATTACGTACCGAAAGATCTTTGAAGACTTTCGCCTTCTCATGATCCGGCGCCTCCTTCCAAGTAGGGGCAGTGATACGAACCCGGTTACGGATGATTGACCCTATCCCATGCGCCGAGAGACTTGCTAATTGAGCTGTGGGATGGCCACCGGTGAATTCGTCGTACGGCAAGTCGATCTTTTTACCGGTCGCCTTGCAAATACGCTCCGCTTTCCCCCCTTTAACGAGACCCCGAGTCCTTTTCGGTTCCGGGTCAGTGGGGGCCCTCCTTTGCCTACGGCGGGCGCTGTACATGATTGATTCGGCGGTGGAGGACGCCTGAGTACTTCCCGTTGAATGGGTACCGGGGGTCGGAGATTGGAAGGGGTCGACGTCATCACCGCTCGAGATGAATGGGGGAGCGGGAATTTCCCCAGAGGGCGCTACGGACGGACCAGATGATCCGTCCGGATTGAGAGCGTCGTTGCCCTCCGGTGGTAATTCCCAACCGACTTGGTCCGCCAAGCGGCGGAGCATGGCATCTTCTGCCTCTTGTTGGGCTTTCTTCTTGCCGGATGTCGTCTTTGGCGGAGCCATGTAAACCTAAGAGTACGGGGTTAAAATACCTACTTACCATAATAATTACAACTTAAAAATTTACGCTAATTAATTAAGTACGTTTAAGATTTAAATAGAGTACACTAGCTTGGCATTTTCGGTCGTTCAATGGACGTGCGACCCGCGCGATAAAGTGTAAATTTTCAATTAATCAGCCTTGGTTAAATCGAAAAACATGGCCAGTTAGGGATAGAGATAACGCGAGAGGCAGGACTAATTTCGACAAAAGTCTTTCTTAGTCCAAATCCTGTCACCAGTCATAACCCGTTTCTAGACACCATGTCCGACATTCGGCCAATTTTTCGAAAATTTACACTCCCTCAAGTCCTTTGCAAACTCCGCCCTCAACCTCGTGTCCATAACTTCACTTAGGTTATGGTGTGCGGTGATGAAATCCACACATCACGAGGGGTTAAGGAGATAAGCAAGGAAAAGAGGCTCCATCTATTCCAAAGAGTGCGACTTAATTACACCAAGCCTATGTACTAAATTTAAATCGAACACGTACTACTAATTAATTTACAAAAAAATACACGTAATTACATGCAATAATTTATTTTCCATTTAGCATGCAATAATTAACCATTTAATTAATTAATAACAATAATTATTTATTTAATTAATTAATAACAATAATTATTTATTTATTTCATAACAACAAATTTACAATTATTCATTTAATTAGGAAACAATAACAATAATTATGATTTAATTAATAAATAACAACAATTAATCATTTATTAAATAATTAAAATTAATTACTAAATTAATTTCTACTAATTAATTATATTTAGAATTTAATTAATTAATAAAATGAAAATTATTTAAATAAGGGAAAAATAGAAATGTACCGAAGCGGAGTTTACGGGAATTTCGCCGGACTTGAGTCGTCGGAGAGGAGGAACCACGCCGGAAAAAATGTCGTCGGAGCGTCGCCGGAGGAGAGGAGAGGAGAGGAGAGGAGAGGGAGAGGAGGAGATGGAATGATGAGAAAATGAGGGGGGTGCAACTCTATTTATAGAGTTGCACTTAGACGACGGAGCACTATTCTCCGTCGTCTAAGTCCACCTGGACGACGGAAATAGTGTTTTCCGTCGTCTAGGTGGCGGTTTAAAAATTTTCAATCGGCGCGTAATTAATCGGCGGGACGTTTTGAACCGCCATGATTTTGGACTTAGACGACGGAGAATGAATTCTCCGTCGTCTAAGTGAAAATTCAAGCGGTGCCGAAAACGGAAGCGGTAAATTGAACCGCCATAATTTTGGACTTGGACGACGGAGATGGTCAGTTTCCGTCGTCCAAGTGAAAATTACATGAAAAAAATAAACAAAAATAAATTTGAACCGCCATGGTTTTTGAACCTGGACGACGGAAAATGACCATATCCGTCGTCCAGGTTCAAATTACGTAAAAAAAAATTTTAAAAATAATTCGCTAGGAATTTAGCGATCTGTCATTCGAGTGAAATAGTCGTACAATATCGATGAACGCATCGTGTATATAAACAGTTAAATTTGAACCGACGATTAATTTTACGTATTGAAACATGTTAAGTATCGACTAATCTTTACGACTTAAGTGTTCATGAGTAGACGCTCATTTGCAGCAGAGTATTAACGAAATTGAATTTGGATAAAACAACCATTGGATATGTTCGTCGTAACATAATATATAATTGTCTTCAAAGGATCATAAAATAATAAGTTCGGGAAGGGTTTGATCGGCACAGTCAACTGCAAAACCGATAATTTCACAAACCGGAAACGTGGATACTAGGCATTTCGTAACTCCGATTTTCGAACCGTCGAAGCTCACACACCAAGAATTGTTTACTCTAAAGTCTTGATGAAAAGACTTTGCATTGGAAGAAGGTCTAGATGGTCGTTGTCTTAGAAAAAATTACGATATCTGCACCTGGACGACGGAAATGAGTGTTTCCGTCGTTCAGGTAATCACCTGGACGACGGATATGAAGTTATCCGTCGTCCAGGTCAAGAATGACGTTCTCCGTCGTCCAGGTGTATAGACCCTGAATTCAGGGGTTAGGGCCTTACTGTTTAGGGTTTAGGGTTTGTGAACTTGGACGACGGAAAATGACTATCTCCGTCGTCCTAGTGTGTACCTGGACGACGGAGAATGACCATCTCCGTCGTCCAGGTGTAAAAACCCCAAATTCAGGGGTTAGGGCCTTAGGGTTTACGGTTTAGGTCGTCCCCGGTCATTTGTGTGTGCGTTCAATTATTCTGATTCAAAAATATAATTAAAAAATTGATCGATCGATCCGAACTGCTAGATTTAGGGTCCAGGATTTAGCTAGGGTTTTATATGAGATTGAGATTTGGCGCCAATTAATCTGCAATTAATTTCTCCGTTGTCCAGGATATATAATTCGGATTAATTTCTTACCGTAAACCAGCATCGATCATATATATATATATATTACAATAATTACAGTAATTAATTACCAATTAATCTCCCTCGTCATATGACCGTACTCTTCGTCATAATCATCATCGTCCTCATCCCCGTTAGTCGACGGCTCATCCTCGTCATCGTACTCAACATCGTCCGACGAATAACCTGAGTCCTCGTCTGCGTCCTCTTCCTGCTCGTCTTCTTCATCTACCTCATGGATAATCTCATCTTCAGTTAGATCTGTACAACCATCAGGCATGGGTAACCGTTCACCATCTTGAACCAGGTCCATTATATCGGAGCGGACCATAGAAATATTAGGCTCTTGATAGGCATGAATGTCTCTTTCTGGTTCAGCAGCATCTTCAGTCGTCGCCGGTGTCCCTTCAATTGTCTCTGTATTCCATATTCCTCGGTGAGAGATATGGTTCACTATTTTCCACCCTTCACCGGCTTTCGGATCGTCGAGATAGAACACCTGCCGAACTAAGGTGGCGAGAGCGAAAGGCTCATCCTCATACCAGTGCGAGTTTGTATCGACAGATAATAGTCCCAGGTCTTCCTTTGTACGCTTGAACCATCTGCACTTGAATAGGAAAACGTTGACATCATTCCCGTAACATAGCTGAACCACGTATACAATAGCCCCGTAATATAGATCATTGTCTTTCCCAACGGCTACCCCACTGTTTTGTGTTCTTCTTCCTTCGTCTCGGGCCAATGAATGGAACTTTACACCGTTCACAAAACATCCGGGATAAATATAGTGTTTAACCGGCTTCCCTGCTAGCAAGTGCTTTGGCCATGACCACCACCCTCCGTGGTTATCAGATTTTTGCAGATCAATCATCTGCGAAAAAGGCCAAATTAATATAATGGTTTACTTTCTACAAACATGAGCAATATGTATTTAAATAATTAATACCGAGTCGTACGTACGTACCCATTGGAAGAAATAATCAGGAAACTTCTTCTTAACCATTTTCTCAATCCACGCCGAACTCTTGTTTTGATTTAACGCCTGAAGCCTCTCCCTGTATGACATCATGTACGGCTCAACTTCATCACAGTCTCGCAACACTACCCAATGTGCCTCAATAAGTTCTTCCCGTGTTAACGATTCCTTTAATACTCCTCTAAACGGTCGGACGACATTGGTGACGACAGAAAGATTGATGCGGGCACTGCGATCGGAGGCAGTACTGGGAGGGGGTGGATCTTTGAGGTACCTGTTGCAGTAAGTAATACACTCATGCATTAGGTATGTCTCTGCTATGGAGCCATCCGGGGCCGACCTATTTTTGACGAATGACTTATACTGTCCAAGCTGTCTACAAAATCAAACGTACACATTACATAAGTACATATAGCTAGCTGGCTAGTATATATATAATCTCCAGTGGAACAAATTAATTAATTAGTTGTACGTACCTTTCTTGAGGATACATCCAAGTGTACTGGACCGGACCAGAAATGAGCACCTGCTCGGGCAGGTGGATCATTAGGTGAATCATGATGTCAAAGAAAGCAGGGGGGAAAATCCTCTCTAGTTTGCAAATGATGTGCACAATTTGTTGTTGCAATTCCACCACATCTGACTTCTTTAATTCTCTGGCGCATAACCTCTGCCACCACCTGCACAATGCCACTATTGGTTCTACGACGTCCCGAGGCAAGTATGGTCGAATTACCACTGGAATCAGACGTTGCAGCATAACGTGATAGTCATGTGTCTTTAGACCAACAAACTTGTGTTGCACCTCGTCCACTGCTCCAGTTATAGTAGCTGCATACGTAGCCGGATAACGAACGCCCTTAAACCAGTGAAATACAGAACGTCTAAGCGTCGGCTTCACTGTGTAAGGTGCATCTGGCATCTTGTTGTACACTCCTTTCCTATCCCTCCTCAACCACAAGGGACGACGTAGATTCATTGATTCCAAATCTTTGCGCGCTTTGGGAGTATCTTTAGTCTTGAACTTAATACCGAGAATTGTTCCCACCACGCTGTCGCACACATTCTTTTCTATGTGCATCGCGTCCAAGTTGTTCCTCAGCTTCAACTTCGACCAGTAAGGGAGTTCAAAGAATATACTCTTGTGATCCCAATAGCTTAGATCATGTGGAGGAATTGGATTGCATTTCTTTACATCCGCGTCATTGCTCAACACACCAAAGTCGAAATAGCTCAACCTCTCTAAAATCTCTTCGCCCGACCAACTACGGGGTTTAGGATTGTTCTCTACCGTACCGTCGAAATGAGCTTCATCCTGTCGCCACGGGTGGTCGTGAGGAAGCCATCTACGGTGACCCAAGTAACACACCTTCCCCGCGTGCCAACTAGAGTTCATGTCGTCCAAACATATAGGACATCCATTATATCCTTTTGTCCTGCAGGCTGCCAACATCCCATAAGCTGGAAAATCGCTGATCGTCCACATTACAGCAGCCCTCATCGTGAACATCGTGTCAGTGAATTTGTCATAAGTTGGGACTCCATTTTCCCACAACAGTTTCAGCTCGTCGATCAAAGGTCTGAGGTAGACATCTAAGCACTTCGATGGAGATTTAGGACCTAGAATTAGTACGGTAAGGAAATTAAATTCCTTGTTCATGCACATCCACGGAGGCAAGTTGTATGGCATCAGAATAACTGGCCAAGTGCTGACGGCGGAGCTATTACTTCCCCAAGGATTGAATCCGTCTGTAGATAGGCCGAGTCTAACATTTCTAACCTCTGAAGCAAAGTCTCCAAATTCTCTGTCGAAATGTTTGAAACCCTCCCCATCCGCGGCGTGTCGCAGGACATCGTCATCTATTCACTTTTCTGCGTACCATCGCATCGCCTCTGCTGTGTGTAGCGACATGTACAGGCGCTGCAATCTGGGAATCAAGGGAAAATATCGAACAACTTTCACAGGAATTCTCTTTTTCGAACTCTTCCTATTCAACTGGAATCTGCACTGGCAACATACGGGACAATAGTCCAACTCTTTATACTCTTTGTAAAATAGCACACAATCATTCGGACATGCGTCAATTATCCTGTACTTTAGGCCGAGGCTGCTCAGGATATTTCTAACCTTATAATGAGATTTAGGAAGATTGTGATCATCAGGAAGCAACTTACATATTTGCTCCTGAATTTCGTCAAAAGCACTCACTGACATTTTGTGCTTCACTTTTATCTTCATTTGCTCCATCACATATTGCAACACATTCTCTCGACATCCAGGGAACACCGGGGTCTGCGCTTCAAGTAGCATCCGGTTGTACTTTTCCATCTCACTGGTGTCAGTGGCCAAGCTAGCTGCGGGGAATGTGTCATCATGCTCATTGGTGGTACTGTAACCTCCGTCTTGGTGTTGTTGTCCGCCATGACTACATCCCAGAAACGCATCATGGACCAAATCTGCAGTTGGGTTGCAAGCTGGCGGTCCGGCACCACTGCCGCTGGATGAGGCACCATGGTAACTGTACCTTGAGCTGAAGTCTGCTGCGCTGAACTCTACATATTCACCATGCTCGCTCCATGTAGTGTAACTCCACATCATACCATTTTCGTACAAGTGTTGCACCATAACATTAACCTCCGCATACTGACAATTAAGACATTTCTGACACGGACACCTGAAACGTTTCTTTCCCTGACCATGTTCTATCGCAAAATTCACAAATTCGCTAATTCCATCCATATACCGGACATCACATCTATTCTTCAACTTCATCCAACTCTTGTCCATACTGCTACAAAATATTATACTTAATTAATTATTACATATATATATATTTGTCCATTAATTTACGCTTAATTATACGTACTCGATCTACATATCGATCCATCAATTACGTACGTATGTACGTAATTTAATCGATCTGTACATATATATATATATATATATAGCTAACATCAGCTAACATCCTTGCATGTATATATATATATGTACGTACGTTTTCACTAAATACATATTAATTAAGCAAATTTTAACTGCGTACGTACGTACCTACTGGCCTTCTCGATATCTTTACGTTAATTAAGCTAACTAGCTAGTCAGCGGAGATCCCTTATCGATCCTGATTCTTCTCGGCCTAGCTAGCTTCTAGCTACCTAGCTCGAGCTCCCTAGCTTCTCCTTCTCCCTTCTCCTTCAATTATTCTTCAAATGGAATCGATCATGAAGAGATCGAGGCTAGCTAGGAATGAATTCGATCAGTTTGGCCGGCAGTGGGCTTATATAATGCTTCACTTAGACGACGGAGATGTCGGTACGTCGTCTAAGTGGAAGTACGTTTTGTGAACTCGGACGACGGCGTGTCGGTCCGTCCTCCAGGTAATCACCTGGACGACGGAGAATACCATCTCCGTCGTCCAAGTGGTCACCTGGAGGACGGAGAAGACTCCGAAGTCCAGGTGGTCACCTGGACGACGGATAATACCATATCCGTCGTCCAAGTGGTCACCTGGACGACGGAGAAGACTCCGAGGTCCAGGTGGTCACCTGGACGACGGATAATACCATCTCCGTCGTCCAAGTGGTCACCTGGAGGACGGAGAAGACTCCGAGGTCCAGGTGGTCACCTGGACGACGGATAATACCATCTCCGTCGTCCAAGTGGTCACCTGGAGGACGGAGAAGACTCCGAGGTCCAGGTGGTCACCTGGACGACGGATAATACCATCTCCGTCGTCCAAGTGGTCACCTGGAGGACGGAGAAGACTCCGAGGTCCAGGTGACCACTTGGACGACGGAGATGGTATTATCCGTCGTCCAGGTGGTACTTGGACCACGTAGTCTTTTCCGCCGTCTAAGTGTCACTTGGACGACGGAGAATTAGTGTTTCCGTGGTCTAAGTGCTGTTTTCTTGTAGTGCATGCAAAGTACGTTGTGCGTTTGTGAATGATTCAGCATTCCCTACGGAAAAATATTTGGGTCCAAATTTAGTTTGGACATCATCGTTTAAACTACTCATATTTATATAAATTTTAGTTTGTAATTTTATAATCAAGACCACCTAACATATAATTTACCTTATAATTATTGTATGCAAAAATTTAATTAAATCAGAGATCGTTTGTTTATTATATTTTATAAAACAAATATACGGTTGTTAATGTAATGTTAAAATTCACTATAATCGTTTATTTATTTAACAAAATTAGATACTCAAATGATTTTCATTTTAATTCATTTTTAGGTGAGTTGATATTTAATCTGTGATCTAAGATAAGTAACCTCCACTGTAAAATTATAAATTAAAAATCGTATAAATAAGAATAATTTGGACGCAAATTATATCCTTATCTGCGGGGAAGATCATGATCGACGGATAACGTTATACTAAGTCTGGTTTCGTGTTTCAGATCGATCAACTGAAGAAAATTACAAGAACGTACCACGCGTAAACCATGCAAGAACAAGATGAGAAATACCAGTCCACGTTCTTGACCATCTTTCGGCTTATCGTTTGGCATCCATTGCATGCCCTTCACAGAAGAAAACAAAATGTCGACGGGTTTGGGAAGCTTTGATTTCCACGTCTCTATATCTACCTAGGTTGTTCTGTGTGAGCAGCATAGCCTGCATGCATGTGAAGCTTTGATTTTGGATTTTTTATTATCTTTTATTGGTTTGTGCTTGTGAATTTACCTTACCAACTACCAAACCACTGTTAAACCTGTATATGGCTCACAGGTCCAAGTCTCCAAGAGAACGTAACGTACGCAAATCACTCTTAAATAGGTTCACCTTTCATAATATCATTCATAACCCGAGACCTTGTAGAATCAGAAATGATTAGTCTTGTTTCAGTTGTGCTCAAGTGTTGTTAGATTTGTGTCATCTAATAAATGATATTAAATTATAGTTTTTAACTATTTTTCAATTATTTATCGTTAGAAACATATATAACGACAATTAACCACAATTGATCAATAAAACATAACACTTGGCGAGTATATAGGTCGCTTATGTACGAATGAGGAAATGATTCTTCCAACATGATTGGTTAATTAAGTATCTTTTCTTTAATCTAATTATATTGTAAGGTATACTGATTTCTATTTCTTTTAGCTGCTTCCAATTGAATAGGTAGACATATTCTTTTTATTTGCTCGTTTTACCTGAGAATCTAGCTCGATAATACTTCATAAGTGAGCGTGCGGAGTCACCTATAGGCACCAAATCAGGATCACAATGCCAATTTGATTTTCTTTTTGTGAAAAACATTTTATAGTACAGTAAAATTTCTACAAATGAATAGCCTTGAGATCGGAGAAAATTATTACTTTAGCGAGATTATTATTTTATCGATAAATAAATAAATAAATAAATAATTAATTAATTTATTGATATTTTAGCGAGGTTTTTACTTTTGAGTTATCCTAATGAAAAAAATATATGATGGAATCACCTACTGATGAAGAGATCATTACAGGGATAATGAATCCACATGCTGAAGAAAATTGATTATGATCTAAATAATAGTTTTATTTTATCGATAGGTTCTATATAAGAGGCATTTGAGGCATAAATTGCATTGAATAACTTTTCCCTATAAAATGAAAAGAGTTTATCAAGTGTGATGCACGCATTGCAAAAGATTGATCAAAGATGAAGTAAATTTGGTCTAGATGTAAAAAAGAAACAAGTTACAGTAAAGTTTTCAAGAAATAACTGGAGCGATCGAGAAAATAGAACTTCTTACTTGAAAATTTAGTTTTTATATATTTTATTTATAATTTTTTAATATGTTTTCAAGTTTTATCAATTAAATTAATACACTACAAGAAAAACGCACTTAGACGACGGAGCGTTTCCGTCGTCTAAGTGCGTTTTTCCGTCGTCTAAGTACTTAGACGACGGAATCTCCGTCGTCCAAGGTCCGTGCTCCAAGTGCTGTCGTCCAAGCACTTAGACGACGGAGAATTTATTCTCCGTCGTCCAAGTTCACTTGGACCGCGGACAATCTCCGCGGCCCAGGTAAACACCTGGATGACGGAGATTGAGTTCTCCGTCGTCCAAGTGTTTACCTGGGCCACGGATAACGTATCAATCTCCGTGGCCCAGGTAAACACTTGGACGACGGACATGGAGTTCTCCGTCGTCCAAGTGTTTACCTGGACCACGGAGAACGTATCAATCTCCGTGGCCCAGGTAAACACCTGGACAACGGAGAACGAAATCTCCGTCGTCCAAGTGACTTTTTAATTTAAAAAAAAAATTGTAATTAAATATTATTAATTTAATTTATTATTAATTGAATTTAAATAATGAAAAATGCTAAAATTAAATAAATAAACTAAATTTTTAATATTACTTAATTATTAAATAATTAAAATTAATTTGTACATACATGCATAATCGAAAAAACCCATAAAAATTAAAATATTGTTCGGAATGCGGAAAGAAATGAGATAATAAACTAATAGGTAGCTAATACACTGGAGGAGCAGATGCGCCGCCAAGTCCTCCGCCTCCAGCCGGGTCGTTGTCGTCGGGGTGTGGGTTCGGAGGAGGTTGACATACTTCTCAAGATTGTTGCATCAGGGCGATGAGTTGGGCTATTTGTGCTTGTTGCTCATCAAGTCTTTGCCGCATGGATTGATTCTCCTCTCGTGCCAGTCGATTCTCCTCTCGTGTCAGCCGAGCCTCTTGAATGGCTGCTTCGACGGCCGCAGCCTGAGTCCTTCTCCGCTGGCCCGAACCTCCCGTAGATGATGAGTCGGAGGTCGTCGACAAATCTCGAACCACCTTAGGCCCGAAGTGCCTAACCTCCTTGCCAGCTCTACGACCGTAGACCTCATCCGCGATTGCAATTTGGCTCTCTATGGATAGAGGAGGCAGGTCTTCCGGCGGCACATCTGGGAACGCAAGCTGAGTGTTAGCCAATTCTTCCTGCGCGCGCTCTATCACCCTTGCCTACAAGCACATAATTAATTTATTATAATGAAATAATATTTAAATAATAATTACTATAATTAGAAGCGCACACATATATATATATATATATATCACTTACGCCGCATTGACTCGCTTCATTATCGAGCCCAGGCGTCACGTACGCGCTTATGCTTGCATCAAGATAAGGGTGTTTGGAGCCCTTGTCCTTGTGCTCCTTGGCTATTTGAATGAACTGCTTGGCGCCGGTAGTATGGTGTTTGTCCTTCTTCCCCCGGTTGGCTTTGTTGACACCGGAGAATTTCTGTTAGACAACATAATTAAATCATTAAAAAATTAATAAGTAACTAAAATTTAAATAATTCAATTATCTTAATTGAAATAAAAAAAAAAGTAAATTAACACCTTAAATTCGTCATCGGCAAAGTGGTTACACAACCACTGTCACTCATCTTCTCTATCCCCACGCAGCTCTACGGGGGGAGGCGCGGGACCGTAAGTTTGGAAGTACTGATGGAGCCTGTACTTCCAATCTTTGTAGATGGAGTTGGCGGTTTGGTTGATATGCCTCAATATCGCCGGTGTCGGATCCACTGCAAATTGTTCCTATCAAAAATAAATAGAAAATTATAATCGTATATATTATGAAATTATAACTAATATTAACAATATTATATAATAACTAAATTGGACGTATTACGTACCGAAAGATCTTTAAAGACTTTCGCCTTCTCATTATTCGGCACCTCCTTCCAAGTAGGGGCAGTGAGACGAACCCGGCTACGGACGATTGACCCTATGCTATGCGCCGAGAGACTTGCTAGCTGAGCTGTGGGAGGGCCACCGGTGAATTCGTCGTCAGGCAAGTCGATCTTTTTCTCGGTCGCCTTGCAAATTTTCTCCGCTTTGCCCCCTTTAACGAGACCCCGAGTCCTTTTCGGTTCCGGGTCAGTGGGGGCCCTCCTTTGCTTACGGCGGGCGCTGTACATGATAGATTCAGCGGTCGAGGACGCCTGAGTACTTGCCGTTGAGCCGGTACCGGGCGTCGGAGTTGAAAAGGGGTCGACGTCATCACCGCCAGAGATAAATGGGGCAGAGGAAATTTCCCCAAGAGGCTCCACCTCCGAACCAGATGAAGGGTCCGGATTGAGGGCGTCGTTGCCCTCCTGTTGAACCCAACCGACTTGGTCCGCCAACATTCGAAGCATGGCATCTTCTGCCTCCTGTTGCGCTTTCTTCTTGCCGGATGGAGCCATTTAAACCTAGGAGTACGTTGTTAAAATACCTACTTACCATAATAATTACAAGTGCAAAATTTACGCTAATTAAGTACGGTTAAGATTTAAATAGAGTACACTAGCTTGGCTTTTTCGGTCGTTCAATGGACGTGCCACCCGCGCGATAAAGTGTAAATTTTCAATTAATCAGCCTTGGTTAAATCGAAAAACATGGCCAGTTAGGGATAAAGATAACGCGAGAGGCATGACTAATTTCGACAAAACACTTATTGGTGTCGTCTTTCTTAGATCCAAAACATGTCACCAGTCATAACCCGTTTCTAGACACCATGTCCGACATTCGGCCAATTTTTCGAAAATTTACACTCCCTCAAGTCCTTTGCAAACTCCGCCATCAACCTCGTGTCCATAACTTCACTTAGGTTATGGTGTGCGGTGATGAAATCCACACATCACGAGGGGTTAAGGAGATAAGCTAGGAAAAGAGGCGCCATCTATTCCAAAGAGTGCGACTTAATAAACCAAGTCTATGTACTAAATTTAAATCGAAGACGTACTACCACGCAATTTACTAGAAAATACACTTAATTATCAATTAAGTAAAACAATAAATAATGACAATAATAAATTATTATTTATCAACTAATTAATTATGAACTAATTACAATAATAAATTTATTCATTTATCAACTAATAATAAATAATGACAATAATAAATTTATTCATTTAATTAATTATCAACTAATTACAATTATGCATTTAATTAATTATTAATTACAATAATTAACCACTAAAAATTATTATAATTACAATAATGAAATATTTAAAACTAATTAATAAATTATATTTAGAAATTAATTAATTAAATGAAAATAATTTTAATAAGGTAAAAAATAGAAATTTACCTCACCGGAGTAATCGAGAATATAGCCGGAGTTGAGTCGTCGGAGAGGAGGAACCACGCCGGAAAAATTGTCGGAGGAGGAGAAAACTCGCCAAAGGAGAGGAGAGGAGAGGAGAGGAGGAGAGGAGAGGAGATGGAATGAGAAAAGGGGGGGGGTGCTGTTCTATTTATAGGATTTCACTTAGACGACGGAGCCCTATTTTCCGTCGTCTAAGTGCACTTGGACGACGGAAACAGTGTTTGCCGTCGTCTAAGTGAAGAGTTAAAATTTTTCGAAACGGCGCGTAATTAATGGGCGGGATGTTTCGCCCGCCATAAATTTGGACTTAGAAGACGGAGAATTGAATCTCCGTCGTCTAAGTGGAAATTCAAGCGGCGCCGAAAATTGAGGCGGTAAATCGAACCGCCATGATTTTTGACTTGGACGACGGAGAATTACGTTCTTCGTCGTCCAGGTGAACACCTGGACGACGGAGAATGACGTCTCCGTCGTCCAAGTTATTTTTTTTTTGAACAAAAAATAAAAATTAAATTGAACCGCTATGGTAAATTGAACCTGGACGACAAAAAACGTCATTCTCCGTCGTCCAGGTTCAATTTAAGTTAAAAAAAAATTTAAAATTAATTCGCTAGGAATTTAGCGATCTGTCATTCGAGTGAAATAGTCGTCCAATATCGATGAACGCATCGTATATATGAACAGTTAAATTTGAACCGATGAATAATTTTACGTCTTGAAAGTTGTTAAGTATCGACTAATCCTTACAACTTAAGTGTTCATGAGTAGAGGCTCATTTGCAGCAGAGTATTAACGAAATTAAATTTGGACAAAACAACCGTTGGATATGTTCGTCGTAACATAATATATAATTGTCTTCAAAGGACCATAAAATAATAAGTTTGGGAAGGGTTTCATCGGCACAGTCAACCGCAAAACCGAGAATTTCACAAACCGGAAACGTGGATACAAGGCATTTCGCAACTCCGATTTTCGAACCGTCGAATCTCACACACCAAGAATTGTTTACTCTAAAGTCTTGACGAAAAGAATATGCATTGGAAGAAGGTCTAGATGTTCGTTGTCTTAGAAAAAATTACGATATCTGCACCTGAACGACGGAGATGAGATTTTCCGTCGTCCAGGTTGGTACCTGGACGACGGATATGGTCTTATCCGTCGTCCAGGTTATATTCTGGACGACAGAAAATCTCATCTCCGTCGTCCAGGTGTATAGACCCTGAATTCAGGGGTTAGGGCCTTACTGTTTAGGGTTTAGGGTTTGTGAACTTGGACGACGGGGAATGACCATCTTCGTCGTCCTAGTGTGTACCTGGACGACGGAGAATGACCATCTCCGTCGTCCTAGTGTGTACCTGGACGACGGAGAATGACCATCTCCGTCGTCCAGGTGTAAAACCCTGAATTCAGGGGTTAGGGCCTTAGGGTTTAGGGTTTAGGTCATCCAGGGTTATTTGTGTGTCCGTTCAATTATTTTGAATAAAAAAAATTAAAAAAAATGATCGATCGATCCGATTTGCTAGATTTAGGGTCGAGGTAGGGAGATAGCTCAAGGTACGTATTTATTGATCGATGATGCATCATATATTAAAATAATTACATACTCAACTACCAATTAATTTTTCTCGTCTTAGTTAAGTAGTCATCATCATAATCGTCATCATCCTCATCCCCGGTATCCGATTGCTCATCCTCCTCATCATACTCAACATCGTCCGACGAATAACCTGAGTCCTCGTCCGCGTCCTCTTCCTATTCGTCTTCTTCATCTACCTCATCAATAATATCATCTTCAGTTAGATCTGTACAACCATCAGGCATGGGTAACCGTTCACCATCTTGAACCATGTCCATTATATCGGAGCGGATGACAGAAATATTAGGCTCTTGATAGGCAAGAATGTCTCTTTCTGGTTTAGCAGCATCTTCAGTCGTCGCCGGTGTCCCTTCAATTGTCTCTGTATTCCATATTCCTCGGTGAGAGATATGGTTCACTATTTTCCACCCTTCACCGGCTTTCGGATCGTCGAGATAGAACACCTGCCGAACTAAGATGGCGAGAGCGAAAGGGTCATCCTCATACCAGCTAGAGTTTGTATCGACTGATAATAGTCACAGGTCTTCCTTTGTACGCTTGAACCATCTGCACTTGAATAGGAAAACGTTGACATTATTCCCGTAACATAGCTGAACCACATATACAATAGCCCCGTAATATAAACCATTGTCTTTCCCAACCGCTACCCTACTGTTTTGTGTTCTTCTTCCTTCGTCTCGGGCCAATGAATGAAACTTTACACCGTTCACAAAACAGCCAGGATAAATATAGTGTTTAATCGGCTTCCCTGCTAGCAAGTGCTTTGGCCATGACCACCACCCCCCCCCCCCCCCCCCCCCCCCCCCGTGGTTTTCAGATTTTTGCAGATCAATCATCTGCGAAAAAGGGCAAATTAATATAAGGGTTTACTTTCTACAAACATGATCGATATGTATATAAATTACTAATTAAATACCGAGACGTACGTATGTACCCATTGGAAGAAATAATCGGGAAACTTCTTTTTAACCATTTTCTCAATCCACGCCGAACTCTTGTTTTGATTTAACGCCTGAAGCCTCTCCCTGTATGACA
Source organism: Geum urbanum (assembly GCA_946800695.1). Lineage (NCBI taxonomy): Eukaryota > Viridiplantae > Streptophyta > Magnoliopsida > Rosales > Rosaceae > Geum > Geum urbanum. Next base: position 39,924,816 of record OX327013.1, on the reverse strand, counting down.
TCATGTACGGCTCAACTTCGTCACAGTATCGCAACACTACCCAATGTGCCTCAATAAGTTCTTCCCGTGTTAACGATTCCTTTAATACTCCTCTAAACGGTCGGACGACATTGGTGACGACAGAAAGATTGATGCGGGCACTGCGATCGGAGGCAGTGGGAGGTGGTGGATCTTTGAGGTACCTGTTGCAGTAAGTAACACACATGCATTAGGTATGTCTCTGCTATGGAGCCATCCGGGGCCGACCTGTTTTTGACGAATGACTTATACTGTCCAAGCTGTCTACAAAATCAAACGTACAATAATAAGAATAAGTACATATAGCTAGCTAGTAATCTCCAGTGGAACAAATTATGAATCGAAAAACCTGTATAATTAATTAGTTGTACGTACCTTTCTTGAGGATACATCCAAGTGTACTGGACCGGACCAGAAATGAGCCCCTGCTCGGGCAGGTGAATCATTAGGTGAATCATGATGTCAAAGAAAGCAGGGGGAAAAATCCTCTCTAGTTTGCAAATGATGTGCACAATTTGTTGTTGCAATTCCACCACATCTGACTTCTTTAATTCTCTGGCGCATAACCTCTGCCATCACCTGCACAATGCCACTATTGGTTCTACGACGTCACGAGGCAAGTATGGTCGAATTACCACTGGAATCAGACGTTGCAGTATAACGTGATAGTCATGTGTCTTTAGACCAACAAACTTGTGTTGCACCTCGTCCACTGCTCCAGTTATAGTAGCTGCATACGTAGCCGGATAACGAACGCCCTTAAACCAGTGAAATACAGAACGTCTAAGCATCGGCTTCACTGTGTAAGGTGCAGCTGGCATCTTGTTGTACACTCCTTTCATATCCCTCTTCAACCACAAGGGACGACGTAGATTCATTGATTCCAAATCTTTGCGCGCTTTGAGAGTATCTTTAGTCTTGAACTTAATACCGAGAACTGTTCCCACCACGCTGTCGCACACATTCTTTTCTATGTGCATCGCGTCCAAGTTGTTCCTCAGCTTCAACTTCGACCAGTAAGGGAGTTCAAAGAATATACTCTTGTGATCCCAATAGCTCAGATCATGTGGAGGAATTGGATTGCATTTCTTTACATCCGCGTCATTGCTCAACACACCAAAGTCGAAATAGTTCAACCTCTCTAAAATCTCTTCGCCCGACCAACTACGGGGTTTAGGATTATTCTCTACCGTCCCGTCGAAATGAGCTTCATCCTGTCGCCACGGGTGGTCGTGAGGAAGCCATCTACGGTGACCCAAGTAACACACCTTCCCCGCGTGCCAACTAGAGTTCACGTCGTCCAAACATATAGGACATCCATTATATCCTTTTATCCTGCAGGCTGCCAACATCCCATACGCTGGAAAATCGCCGATCGTCCACATTACGGCAGCCCTCATCGTGAACATCGTGTCAGTGAATTTGTCATAAGTTGGGACTCCATTTTCCCACAACAGTTTCAGCTCGTCGATCAAAGCTCTGAGGTAGACATCTAAGCACTTCCCTGGAGATTTAGGACCTGGAATTAGTACGGTAAGGAAATTAAATTCCTTGTTCATGCACATCCACGGAGGCAAGTTGTATGGCATCAGAATAACTGGCCAAGTGCTAACGGCGGAGCTATTACTTCCCCAAGAATTGAATCCGTTTGTAGATAGGCCGAGTCTAACATTTCTAACCTCTGCAGCAAAGTCTCCAAATTCTCTGTCGAAATGTTTGAAACCCTCCCCATCCGCGGCGTGTCGCAGGACATCGTCATCTATTCGCTTTTCTGCGTACCATCGCATCACCTCTGCTGTGTGTAGAGACATGTACAGGCGCTGCAATCTGGGAATCAAGGGAAAATATCGAACAACTTTCACAGGAATTCTCTTTTTCGAACTCTTCCTATTCACCTGGAATCTGCACTGGCCACATACGGGACAATAGTCCAAATCTTTATACTCTTTGTAAAAAAGCACACAATCATTCGGACATGCGTCAATTATCCTGTACTTTAGGCCGAGGCTGCTCAAGATATTTCTAACCTTATAATGAGATTTAGGAAGATTGTGATCATCAGGAAGCAACTTACATATTTGGTCCTGAATTTCGTCAAAAGCACTCACTGACATTTTGTGCTTCACTTTTATCTTCATTTGCTCCATAACATATTGCAACACATTCTCTCGACATCCAGGGAACACCGGGGTCTGCGCTTCAAGTAGCATCCGGTTGTACTTATCCATATCACTGGTGTTAGTGGCCAAGCTAGCAGCGGGGAATGTGTCATCATGCTCATGAGTGGTACTATAACCTCCGTCTTGGTGTTGGTGTCCACCATGACTACATCCCGGAAACGCATCATGGACCAAATCTGCAGTTGGGTTGCAAGCTGGGGGGCCGGCACCACTGCCGCTGGATGAGGCACCCTGGTAACTGTACCCTGAGCTGAAGTCTGTTGAGCTGAACTCTACTGCTTCACCATGCTCGCTCCATGTAGTGTAACTCCACATCATACCATTTTCGTACAGGTGTTGCACCATAACATTAACCTCCGCATACTGACAATTAAGACATTTCTGGCACGGACACCTGAAACGCTTCTTTCCCTGACCATGTTCTATCGCAAAATTCACAAATTTGCTAATTCCATCCATATACCGGACATCACATCTATTCTTCAACTTCATCCAACTCTTGTCCATACTGATACAAAATATTATAATTAATTAATTATTACATATATATATATTACTCCATTAATTTACGCTTAATTATACGTACTCGATCTACATCGATCCATCAATTACGTACGTACGTAATTTAATCTGTATATATAGCTAACATCCATGCATGCATGTACGTACGTTTTCACTAAATATATATTAAGCAAATTTTAACTGCGTACGTACCTGCTGGCCTTCTCGATATCAGTTAATTAAGCTAGCTAGCTAGTCAGCGGAGATCCCTTATCCTGATCCTTCATCTCGGCCTTCTCCCTTCTCCCTTGTCCTTCTCCTTCTCCCTTCTCCTTCAATTCTTCTTCGAACGGAATAATGAAGAGAGGATCAGATGGAATGAAGAGTGTTTGGCAGCGGGCTTATATAATGCTTCACTTAGACGACGGAGGTGTCGGTACGTCGTCTAAGTGGAAGTTACTCGAACGACAGCGTGTCGGTCCGTTGTCCAGGTGATCACCTGGACGACGGAGAAGACTCCAAGGTCCAGGTGTTACTTGGACGACGGAAAAGAATCCGTCGTCCAGGTGTAACTTGGACCACGGAACAGTTACGTTTCCATGGTCTAAGTGCTGTTTTCTTGTAGTGATACTTTATATATTCATAGGTACCTATAGGAATTAGAGAAAAGTTATTATCTTATGGGTTTAGCGAGATTTGCTAGTAATATGAACTAGTCCCGAGTCGGGACCGAGAAAAAATTAATATTACTTTTAACGAAATTATTAATTTATCGAATATTCATTTAGATTTGAGAGAAACTTAACAAAAGTACTTCATTTAATAATTTTTTTATATGGCAAAAATTTAACTGTGACTGGTGCAAGAGTTCCACCGGATTTTCGGCTCGACAAATTGAAACCCCTATGCGTACTATGCACTAACTAAATCCAAATAACCTAATCAAGACAAACCAGAGCTGTCAAGACTAAAAAAAAATCATATAGGTCACTCTTTAGCTGACTGGGCACCATACCTAGAAAGAAAAAATAGGTACTGCAATTGAGCCTTCCACATCCAAATCCAAGCAAGATGGCCCAAGGTTCCAACCTAACTCACCTAGGTCCATCCAGGCCCAGACAATTTTGACGCAAAAATGAATCACACTTGGAAGCCCAGGGAAGTGACAGTGCCTCCTGCACATTGCCAGAACAAACTCTAGGGAGGAACGAACACCATCACGGCGTCGTTCTCCAAACTAGGACCTATCACATCGCCGACCATCCAAGGACACCTTCTCAACGCCATCTTGATGAAGGCATAACATCCCTTCTTGAACTTGCCACCTGCCCAGACTCATTTTCCAGCGACGACAACCCCAAGCTGACGAAATCCACCGAGAGTTGCCTCCCTAATCCCATCAGGCCACACTGTCTCGCGCACCACCATCAGACTACCATATTCCTCCATGGAATGAAGCCAGAAGGAACAACAAAACAATCTCCAAACCGGGAGAGAAACTGAGCAGGTACAGATTTGTCAGATTACAAGGAACAATATCTCCGGCCTTCGACAGGCAGCGGAGCACCAGGAAAGATCTAGTCTTAAACTAAACTAATTGGAGGAGATGGGAGGTGGGGCCGGGACTTGGAGTCCTTGCGCCCAAAGTTGTGCATTCATTTCCTGAAAATAGGAAGCCATCTGAGCATGCATCTCCTCCATCTCAGCCTGCTGAGCGGCAATTCATCTCTCAGTCTCTTCTTGTTGTCTCTGATGCTCCATCGTCTGCCTTTGCAGTTGCTCCTGTAGCTGAGCACCCTTGGAAGATCCTGACTTGCGTGTGAAACTGGGGGTCTTTTTCAATACCCCATCGTCGAGCTGTCCTAGACCCCTGCAGTAGTAATTGCTCCCTCTGGGGGAAAAACGTTAGCCATGATCCTCGTCTGAACCGTCACATCACATTGATCAATCTGAGAGATGGCCTAGGGGAGGTCCTCATCCTGGGTCTCAGGCCATCGCTCCCTCACGATCTGAGTCAACACCTCTTCAATCAGCTCCTGCACTCTCGCCTGATTGACAAGGAAAAAAAACATATTAGCAAACATACATAATTTTTTTTTTTTAGAAAATACATATATAAGCAATTATGTTAAGTTATAAAGGCATAAGACTTACAATATCTTCGGGGAACTGAGAATACGCTTTCTCAAGCGTATACACGAACTGATTGACTTTAGGGTGTTGGTTGGCCGCCTCGTCCATATTACTCGCAAATGATCTAGAACCGGCATGATGGTTATTCATGTTTTTTTTTTCTGGTTTGCCGCATTTATTTTACAAATGGCCTTCTTGGATAAACATATATTAAAAGAATATTAAGAAACTAATTTCGCTAAATAGAATACAAGTAAACACAAATATGATGTTACATATATACCTCAAATTGTGGGTTGTTGAAGTGGATTAGAAGGCACTGCCACTCGTACTCCTATACATAAACTCGAAGGGGTACCCAAACGGCCATTGTCATGTGTCCGCCAGTGCGAGTACAGCTCAGTTTTCCACTACTTGTACCTATATATGCAACACAAATATTAGAAATTGACTATACATGATCAACATAATATCTCAATATATATTATATAACTCCCATTACTTTTTCCCTTGAACCTCATTTGCCCAGGTAGATTTAAGGTGCTCTGGAACATCGAACCACACCTGCAATGTACCCATTTATAGTAATATATATTTATATTTATTATGACTTAATTAATATAGATAGACATACAAAATGAATATCTAACTAACTCACCGACATAGTATTGTTCACCATGTTCTTCACTTCTTGCGGCACCGAGGACAACTCTCCCCACAGAACATGGACTATCCCGTATGATACTTCCTACTTGGTCGTAGTACCTCTGCACCGCCTTCTGCCCCAACTTGACCGATCCATCAAGGGTGGTCTCTATGACTAGTGGTTTGCTATCCTTCACATTCTTCTTAAGTTGTTTGCCGATGACGCACCCTCGAGTCTTCTTTTTGTTGCCTCTGGCGTCTGTCACATAAGACAAAGTAAAAAGATTAATATAGGAGCACCCAATTTAATATACAAATTATTAATAAGTTGAAAATTAAATAACCAAGGTATTTACCCGATTTTGACGTCGATGTGTTTGTTACCCTCGCACTAAAAAGAGGTGTATCAAACGGCACATAGACGTATGCTTCTTACGGGTGGATGTAATGGAGTTCTCCTGGAATAGGCTTTCTGTGGTTATCAACATCAGGCATGGTAGGTATGCTAGAGGGCATGAAAAGGATAGCCAACGGTCCATGTGGTACCCCCGACGACGAGGTACCTGAAGCACCAGCATGAGAGGTAGAATAAGCTTGAGCCGTAAAGGGAGAAGACGCATTCCGAGTAACGGAAGACATACGGGCACCCGAAGGCGTAGGACCTTTAGAGCCAGCCATTGAGAGCATGAGGGTGCCATCTTCGTTGAAGAGCTGCCTCGTGCTGTGTGGTTGATGGGGGTGGGCCACTACATTCTACAGTAACGTCTGCTGAATTAGTTGACAGTGTCCATAGCTCAACTGAGGGCCATCAAATGTGGCGTGCGAATTGTTAATAGAGCCAAACTCGGAACTGTCGGCGCTAAACCTGTTTCCTTTCTAAGATCCCCTCTTCCCTTTGCCGAACAAATTCATGATGCCTACAATTAAAAACCACACATAAATCACACAAATACATATAATCTACAATTACCATTCCTACTTAACCATACGACAACATTAACAAATCTAAACAATAACACAACATACTTACTTCAAAACATATACATCATCACTACCACACCCTATAACCAACAATCAATTACCAATAACAATCTAACCAAATATGCAATACTAATTACATATAATTGCCCAATACCAATATAACCAAATATAAAACAACCATGCATCCAACACTTTCAAGCATACGCAATATTATTCACATACCACAATCACAATGCTAACATCTAAACTAACTAACATCATCACTAACATAACCTTAATCACAATCCTATCATCATCACTAACATAACCTCAATAACACATATCACAAACCTTAATCACAATCAAAATCTATTAACAAACATCAATAACTCAATAATACATAATCAATTCCCCCAATCATCCATATTCATCCCTCAACACACAAAATCACAATCATCCATAATTTCATCATAATATCAAAATCACAACACATCCAAAACCCTAAACCATATCAAAATCACAATCAAATCTACCCTAGACAATATGTATTGAGAGAGAGAGAGAGAGAGAGATAACCTAAAAATTAGAGAAAGAGAGAGAGAGAGAGTCGGCTGCCGGAGGCGGGGGGTTCTGGGCGAGTGCCAGATTCAGGGAGGGCAACGACGGTTTTAGGGTTTTTAGGGTTTGGGTGCGAGAGAAGGCGCGGTCAGGGCGGTTCTAGGATTAAAACGCGATAACTATAACCGACGACTTAAAAAGTTGTCGGCTATAGTGTAGCCGACGATCTTCATGTATAATATCGCCGGCTATATTATAGCTGAACACGTGTCAAAGTCGTCAGCTATAGTTACAATAGCCGACAACATATGTCAATTTCGTCGGGTATAGTGTGAAAATAGTTTTAAAAATTAGTGTCAAGTGGAAACACGTTTCATACAAATACCTGTTTAACTAATTAAGACTCATATTCAAAATCATCGCTATATTCAGAAGTGCGAAAATACATTAAAAAATTTGACTCATGTAAAAAAAAGTTTAACACAAATTCTTGTTTAACTAAGGCTCATAGTTAGAATCATTGCTTGAGTTTTCCTCAGTATCCGAGTGAATTTCTAGTAATATGTGGCGCTCCTCATCACCGGAGTCTTCGTTGTCTTCATTTAGATTAACGTCAATTAGTGTAACGACCCGAATCTGAAATTGTATGTTAATTGGCTTGATTTGCGCATTTAACGATTAGTCGTGGTTTTGTCATAATTGGTCAATATGGTGAATTTATTCACGACTTAATTATCGGGAAAGAATTTGATTTGAGTTCTTTCACGGAAATTGTTGAGGATTTGATTCGAGTCCGTAGGAGGTTTCAGAAGATTTTTCGGATAATCAGACAATATAAAATGGATATTTGAAATTATCGTCGAGTTGGTCGTACTTATCCTTTTGAGTTTGAGTTATCCGAATCATGAATTTGGTCGCTTCGTGACATATAAATATCGAATAGTCGTAAAATTATCAAAAAATCACATTTGGACCGAGTTTGACCGAGTTGGGACTGAGTTGACCGAGTTGGAGCGATTTGACCCATTTTCTTCCCGTTGTCAGACCCGCCGATTCCGGCCACCTCTGGCCACGTTCTTGGTATGGTTGGAAAGCTCTTGACTTGTACTATTGATTTGTGTATTCATTTGTTGAAATTGGTTGAGAATTGAGGGAGAATGAGCATGTTGAAGTTTGGAGATTTCGCCGAAATCGGGTGGCGGATTCGGGCGAGTTTTGGTGTTGGGGTGGTGGGGGGTTTGCTTCCCCTCAACCCATAGATGAATTTTTGGGTACTTGATTTGGAATTGGTGGAGGTTTGTGGCGGTTCGGGGTGGTGACCGGAGTGGAATTCAGGCCGGTGTAGGTTGAATTGACTATGGTGGTAGAAGGGAAAGGTGTTGGGCTTGAGGAGAGGAAGATTTTGAGGTAAGGGTGGCCGGTGTTGGCCATCATTGGCGCCGCGCTGCCGCCGCTGGCGGCGTTTAACGGCGGAGCTCTGGCGAGGTTGACTTTTGGAGATTTTTATACCGCTTTGCTCGTAACCGTGTCTCGATCGTAGTCGTGAGGTTTTTGAGTTGATTTGAGTATTCTATTTTGGGACAAGGGTTGTTTGGGTGTATTTTGGGAATTTTGTTATCCTCGTCGATATTTCGAGCGATACGTCTTTCGGGAACGCGAGATTCTTGACGTATTAGCTTCGTATGTTGTGTTTCAATATGTATTGATCGTATCCCTGTTATTCAGGTGATCGTGATCGAGTGTTTGGCAAGGGATCTTCCGCCGAAACTCAGAGTTAGCTTCATACTGTGAGTGGACACTTTATTTTCACTGTCGATTTATGAGTCTTGATTATGCATTTTATGTTATGCATTTTACGAGTATGCAATTATGATTATGCATTTACGGTTATGTATTTTACTTGGAGGCATATGCATGATTTGTTTTACATGGATTATGGATATATGGATGCATCGATGCATGGCTTCTCGGCTCATCCCCGAGATGCTCCAGGGGGTTATGACAAACGCCTGACCCGTGATTATATGGCTCCCAGGAAAGTTATGACAAACCTCTTACCTTGGTTGAGCATGATTGTAACTTTGAGGAAAATGTATTCGAGTTACGGCTTCCACATTTTATACGGTATCCAGGGAGGTTATGACAACCACCTTACCTGTGATTGGTGATTTTAGACTTGCATCATGATTTCATGTTTATATTGGTCGAAAACATATTATTATTTTCGTTCACTCACTCTAACGATTTTATTTGTCTTCCCCTAAGCTTTTCGTTTTCCTTTGCCTAGTTTGCAGTTTGAATTCCAGGGTTGCACGTCGACGGTGGAGGCGTAGAGTTCAGATCACCCTTCAGTTTGAGTAGGTTCCTTGTTCCACCTACTAGTCATATATGATGTATATAGGCATCGCTCTGAATACTTATGTTTGTTTTCATTTGAGTTTACTCCTGAATATTTTCTGGATTTCTTGTAAACCTTGTGATTTATTATATATATGATGTTGAGAAATCCGGATAGGGAATGGAGCCCCACGGTTTGGCTTTTGTGGAATATTCGAAGTGTGATTCTCTTTGCAGGTTCTAATTGTGGTTCACAAATTTCAAAGTAAACTCAGGCAAAAAAAATAAAATTTAAGGTCATGTTTTCGAAAGGGTTTGATTTCGGTTTAGGCAACTAAATCGGAGTCGGGTCATTTCAGTTGGTATCAGAGCATTAGGTTTTAGGTTCTGTAGACTCTTGTAGTTGTGTTACTAAGGACATTTGAGAATGTACAGCATTTCCGGAGCGATGACTCGACCAGCCGGCAGATAATCACCAATGCTCTAGAGTGTCGTATGCTTTCAAACGTTTGAAGTTTCATGATTACATCCTTTCTATCCTGTGATTAATATCTTTTATCCTTAGGATGCCTCCTCGACGTGGAGTCCTTGCTGAATGGACTGGGGATCTTGATGAGGATCAACGTACGCGTGACTTGCTTATGCGTTTATTGCGTTTGGAGGAACGTATTGATCCAGTGGCTAAGGCCAGAACAACGGGAGCAACTGTTTTCTTTGGGTCCTCTGATCTTGAGGTGTGTGAAGCTTGGGTGGTTCAGGTTGAGCGCGTTTGTGAGTGCCTGCATTTTACTCCTAAACAGAAAACTGTAGCAGCAATGGGTTTGCTTGAGTCAGATGCCTACTTTTGGTGGGTTGGTACTGACAGAGTTCCTATTGATACTCCTTGGCCGATGTTTAAAGAGATGTTCATGCGTCGGTATTTCAATCCAGCTACTCAGCAGCGGAAATATGAGGAGTTTACTAACCTGAAGCAGGGGAATATGTCAGTGCTTGAGTATCAGGATAAGTTCACCCGTTTGTCAGGTAGATTGACTTCACCATCGAGTTACTTCCAGGTACTGGACCTATATCGCAGACACCCTATCGTATGGCCCAAGCAGAGTTGAGGGAGTTGCAGATTCAACTTCAAGAGTTGATGGAGAAAGGCTTCGTTCGACCTAGTGTTTCACTTTGGGGTGCTCCATTGTTGTTTGTGAGGAAAAAGGATGGTTCGATGAGGCTATGCATTGACTATCGGAAGTTGAATCAGGTTACGGTGAAGAACAAGTATCCGCTCCCACGGATTGATGATTTGCTCGATCAACTGAAATGAGCTTCAGTCTTCTCGAAGATTGATCTCAGGTCTTGGTACCACCAGCTACGGATTTGGGAATCCGATGTGGACAACACAGCGTTTTGGTCACGTTATAGGCACTATGAGTTCCTTGTTATGCCGTTTGGGTTGACCAATGCGCCAGCTGCTTTCATGGACCTGATGAATCGAATTTTTAGGCGTTATCTGAACAAGTTCGTCATTGTGTTCATCGACGATATCTTGATTTATTCCAGGAGTGTGGGGCAACACAAGAAACATTTGCATGCAGTTTTGCAGACTTTGCGGGACGCTCAGTTGTACGCCAAGTTTAGCAAGTGTGAGTTTTGGCTTGACAGTGTAAATTTTTTGGGTCACGTGATATCAGCTGAGGGAGTCAGCGTGGATCCTGATAAGATTGATGCCGTGTTGAATTGGAGCAGACCTACCAACGTGGCAGAGATACGGAGTTTCTTGGGCTTAGCAGGCTACTATCGCAGATTCGTACAGAACTTTTCACAGATAGCGACACTGCTTACCCGTTTGACGAAGAAATGAGTCAAGTTTGAATGGTCTGATGCTTGCGAGGAAAGCTACTTGACTTTGAAGGAAAGGTTGACTACAGCACCGGTGTTGACCTTACCTGACGATAGCGATGAGTATGTGGTGTACAGTGATGCTTCGAAGCTAGGTCTGGGTTGTGTCTTGATGTAGCATGGAAAGGTGGTGGCATATGGTTCGAGTCAGTTGAAACCACACGAAGTTAACTATCATACTTATGATCTGGAGTTAGCTGCCATTGTGTTAGCATTGAAGAGTTGGAGACACTACTTGTACAGAGCACAATGCAAGATTTACACTGATCATAAAAGTCTTACATACTTGCATACACAACCAGATTTGAATATGAGGCAGCGGAGATAGATGGAGTTGATGAATGATTATGACTGTACTTTCGAGTATCATCCAGGAAAGGCTAACGTGGTTACTGATGCTTTTAGTCGGAAGCATGTTGCTTCTCTCTTCCATGTACGTGTTGCTAAAGTGTCACTTTTGACAGAGTTGCGAGCAACGGGAGCAAAGTTGGAGTGGAATGATGATGGAGAATTGTTAGCCAGCTTCCAAGTTGGTCCGGTGTTACTTGATCAAGTTCGTGAACCTCAAGATTCAGATGCCTATCTACTGAGTAAGAAGAATTTGATTCAGAATAATGTACCGACAGAGTTTCGGATGAGGAGTGATGGCACTTTGATGTTTAGAGGGAGATTGTGTGTGCCCATAGATGATGATTTGAAGAAAGAAATACTCGATGAAACTCATTGTTCCGCATATGGTATGCATCCGGGTAGTACAAAGATGTTTCGGACACTTAAAACTCATTATTGGTGGCGAAACATGAAGAGGAAAATAGCAATGTACGTGAGCAGATGCCTGATTTGTCAGCAAGTGAAGGCAGAACGTTAGAAACCGGCAGGTAAACTACAACCTTTGGAGATTCCAGTGTGGAAATGGGAGCATATCACTATGGATTTTGTGTATGAGTTACCTCGTACTTCTGGTGGTAGTACTGGTATTTGGGTGATTGTGAATCGCCTTACGAAGTCAGCTCATTTCCTAGCATTTCCAGGAAAGCTTTCCGTGAGCAGATTTGCGAAGCTGTACGTGAAAGAGGTTGTGAGATTGCATGGTGTACATGTGTCTATAGTTTCTGATCAGGATAGTCAGTTCACTTCAGAATTTTGGTGGGCATTGCAGAGAGCAATAGGGACTAAACTACACTTCAGTACAACTTTTCATCCTCAGTCAGATAGTCAGTCGGAGAGGACTATTCAGACTCTAGAAGATATGTTGGGATCTTGTGTTTTACAGTTCAAAGGAAATTAGGATCAGTAACCTGTGATCGATGATTTTAGATGTCGAAAGGAGAAATTAAAGTTGCTGATCCCAATTCTCTTTGAATGAAAGGAGAAATTGAAAATTGGGATCATCAACTCTGGAGAACATATATGTCGAAAGGAGAAATTGAGAATTTTTACGTGCGTACTTACCAAGATGAGAGCTTTAATGCAGTCCATGTCAAGAGGAAAAACAAGCGAGATGTCCTTTTGAATCTCAAGTAAACCGTCCACACAATCCTTGTGGGTTTCGTTCTCAATCTGAGCATGTTCTCCGGGTAGGACAGGGAGAGTTGTTCGGTTTGATCAGCTTGGGTGGATTGTGATCTGTGATAGAGCCTGCCACATTTAGCCTCTTTTTCTCTTTGTATAAAATAAAAATCAAAACATGAAAGGACCTACTAAGGAGTAAGGAACACTTGAGTATCACGGTCCACGCGTAAGCCATGCAACGACGTCGTCAGAAGCTAGAGAATTGAGTTCGTCCACTTCTTTTTTTTGGTCTGAGAGTTCGTCCACGTTCTAGCCAATCTTCGGTGTTTCCATTTGGTACCGACTAGTCGACTACCGACGCTAGCTCTTTACGTACGAAAGAGAGCAAATTACATTGTTAAAGTAGAGCAAGTACGTAGAGGGAAATTCGGAAGCTTTAATTTCGACGTCTCTTGATTTGGTTTGTGGGTCTCTCATATGTGTGTGAGCAGCTAGCTAGCATGTGAAGCCTTAATTTTAGCGTGACAAACATCTACCCTTCAAAGACATAGTTAGACACGAATAGTGCACTCCAATTCTTCCTAAATTTTTAACACTTTTAATTTATAACTTAATTTTTAGTATAAAATTTTAAATTTTAAAAATTAGCCTCCCTTAGATTTGTACATTTAATTCCTATATCATAAATAAATTTATTTTAAAAAAATTTAGCATATCTCATTATAAAATCTTGACTCGGCGCTCTTGCATGTACCTATCACAATCCTCAATGAAATGTGGAAGGACTATCTCCACAATGTAATAATTCCGAATGAAATGTGGCATACATAGATAAATCAAGTAAAAACTACAAAGGGAGCAAAACCAAAAACACATGCCATACCAAGATAATTCCTATATACATATATACCTTCATACAAGAAACCGTGGCCATTGTTATCGTATCTAAGAAACCTTTTTCATAATAGTAGTGGTAAAGTGAGTCCCTTAAGATATAACATAAACTAACATATGCTTAAATAAGATTTGATTTCAATACGAAGAAACCTAAATACGTACTAGAATTAATAAACTCAAAATTAAACTAAAAAATTAACACAGATGCATTGCATGCATGCGTAGCTAGCTGGGTTTCTCAGGCAATCCCCTGCCAACAGCAGATCGATGCTCGGGGGTGTGTGGTGTAGCAACAGCTTTAAGGGGAGATTTTCTGTGTTTGTTGAAACACATGGACTCAGTCATGTCTAAGTCATAACTTGCTGCTCCATCGGGCAATTCCCAGTCAAACTTGTGCACCAAATTTGCCAATGCAATCTCATTGATCGCCATAGCAAACTGAATCCCTGGACAGATCCTCCTCCCAGCTCCAAATGGAATAAATTGAAAGTTATTTCCCTTGTAATCTAAACCTACTCCACTTTGAGTACCTAAAAACCTTTCTGGATTGTACTCCTCCGGATCGTGGAAGGACTCGGAATCTCTTCCTATTTTCCATGCATTCACTATAACTAGTGTGTTGGCTTTGATATCGTAACCGTTTAGTTTCACATCTTGCCTGGACTTTCTGGACACTAGTAATGGAATTGGAGGATGTAATCTAAGCGTCTCCTTGATCACCGCCTTCAAGTAGTGCATATCATCCAAATCATTCTCTGTTATGTCTGCTTTGTCTCCTACTATGCCTCGTACCTCATTTTGTAGCTTGGTCATAATACTTGGATGCCTTAATAGCTCCGCCATTGTCCACTCCAGGACTGTGTATGTGGTATCAGTACCAGCAGCAAACACATCCTACAACAATATATGTACACTTACATTTTAATGTCAGAAACTAAAAGATTGACACCCAAATTAAATTAAAATAAAGAGAGGATGAATATTGCTTAATTACCAGGATGACACCTTTAATGCTAACTATGTCTAGGGGCCAACCGAGCGAATTCTCCTTCTGAATCTCAAGTAAAACGTCCAAAAAATCCATTTTGTTTTCCTTCTCATTCTGCGCATGGCCATCGTTTCCACTATTTGAACTATGATCGAGATGTTCTTGAATCACTTTATCAATGAACACATCAAACTGTTTAGCCACCTTGTCTAACTTAGCGTTCAAACCATTTACGTAGCTCAACCAAGAAAGCCATGGAATATAGTCCCCGATGTTCAAGGTTCCCAGTATCTCTCCGAACTCCCGCAAAAACTCCTTGAAAGTTTGGCCACCTTCGCCGAAATCGGCGCTACTGTACTTCCTCCCCAAAGCCACTCTGCATACGACGTCATTAGTAAGCGTCACAAACATTTCGCTTAAATTCACAACTATCGAGGACGACGATATCTTGTCGATCATGGATTTAGTTTCCTCTTCTCTTACATTGCGAAACGACCTAACCCCCTTGTTGCTCAAGATATTCAGAACGCAGACACTCTTCACCTGCCTCCAATACTCGCCATAAGGTGCGAAAGCGATGTCCTTGTAGTCGTAGAAAAGCTTCTTAAAGATGATCGACTTGGGTCTGTCAGAGAATGTGAGGTCATGAGTTCTCATGATATCACGGGCGGCCTCCGCAGACGAGGCAACAAGGACGGGGACGCTTCCGAAATGGAGAAGCATGAAAGGACCATAGCGTCGAGACAAGACTGCAAGACCTCGATGAGGTTGGAACCCTAGTTGGTGAAGGTTACCGATGATGGGGAGCTTTGGTGGAGAAGGAGGTGAGTTCTTTGGATTACTAGTGTAGAACCATCTGTATACGAAGATGAGAAAAATGGCAACAAGGGCCAGGGAGAACGTCGTCGCATTTAGCTCCCCCATTGTTTTGAGAAGATACGTTAACACCTTATAATCTATAGGATTAGCTTGGTAACTAATTCCCAATTAATCGTCTTCTGCAAATTGTTGTATTGACGTGCTTAATTTCACGTATGTACTGGATAACGAGATCTCAAATTAACTTGATGTCCACATATTCATTATCATCTTGATGACTTGATCATGTGGCGCAGAATATACAGAAGCATATATTTTCTGACGTGGGTTCATGTATGTACTGGATAACGAGATCTCAAATTAACTTGATGTCCACATATTCATTATCATCTTGATGACTTGATCATGTGGCGCAGAATATACAGAAGCATATATTTTCTGACGTGGGTTCACGTATGTACTGGATAACGAGATCTCAAATTAACTTGATGTCCACATATTCATTATCATCTTGATGACTTGATCATGTGGTGCAGAATATACAGAAGCATATATTTTCTGACGTGGGTTCACGTATGTACTGGATAACGAGATCTCAAATTAACTTGATGTCCACATATTCATTATCATCTTGATGACTTGATCATGTGGCGCAGAATATACAGAAGCATATATTTTCTTACGTGGGTTTCACTGTTCAGACTTGAACAGTATGATCAGTACTCTCATGTGTTACTTAAGCGTGCAAAGTTTCACCTCTCCAAATCTATCATCTCTCTCAGCCACGCAACCTCATTCTCTCTCTGTTACAAATCTTGTCGCCTTCTCCTCTCTCTCTTCGGTTCGACATCACCTGAAAGGACCCAACCCCGATTTAGCTCCCTAAACCGGAGTCAAACCCCTTCGAAAACACAAACCAACAAAAACTTTTCGAAATTTCGGCAGAGTTTCGTTACTAGCGTTGAATTACCATTACCTGCACGCGAAAAATACACTTCATCCTATGCCACAAAAAGCAAACCGTGGGCACCAATCCCATCCGGATTTCTCAATATATCAACAGTAAAGTAAACCAATAAATATATCTATACTTTACTGAAATTCGGTGAAAAATCGTATAACATAATCAACAGATTTCTCAGAGCGACCTCTAATGTATAAACATATAAGTATAACACAGTAGGTAGAACAATAAACCTACTGGAAAAAAAACAAGGTAGCTCGAGCACTATGCCTCCGACCACGACGTGCGACATCAGAGCCTGAACTGCAAACTGGGCACGGAAACCGAAAAGCCCAGGGGAAAGACATAAAACACGTTAGAGTGAGTGGACGAAAATAAATGTCTTTCACCAAGTAATATATACATATAAAATCATATGCGAGTCAAATGCATGAAAATCAAATGGTACGTGAGGAGACGCTGGCTACCACTCACGTACAGAGCATGCAACGTAAACATATCACGGAATCTCTCATGGACTACCACGCGATAGCACAGTCTGAATCACATGATCCCAGACCCACACGTGATTCCTAGCCTGAAAGGCCTCGGGTCAGGATATCTGTCCCCCCCCCCCCCCCCCGGAGCGTACTTGGGGATCAGCCGAGAAGTCAATGTGTATCGATACCACAACATATACTGAGACTGTACTCTGTGTAAACCAAATCATAAATCTTTTCTATGCACATGCTTAAAACACAATATGTACATATATGTATATATTTGTATACGTATATTCGTATAAGCATAATCGTAAAACACATGCTCGTAAAATCATAATCAATCCGCATGCTCAAGTTTGTAAATCATTTATAAAAGACTCGCAATCAATCTGTGAAAAGAAATGTCCACTCACAGACTAAAGTAACGCAGTTCGCGTTAACCCGTGATCCGGGGGAATTTCCCTCGCCAAACGAACGATCACGAACACCTGAATATTCACAATGTCCAATATTCAAAGTCATATCTCGACAAAACAAAACAAATCACGAGAAACCGCCGTTCTCGGAAACACGTAATTCAAAGTCGACAAATCGTCGAAAATCCGTATATAACACCTCAATACCTCGCTTTACGTTCAGACGCTCAACTCAAAAAACGAACCTCCCCACTGCGATCGGAGCGCGATTTCGAGTAAAATGACATGCAACTTGTCGAAAGTCCGAAAAAGTCAAACTTTGACCGTTGACCGCCGCCGATCAAAGAATTTCACGGCGGAGCTACCTCTATTCCACTCAAAATCGTCCACTGAGCAACTTTGTCAACTGCACCGAAGTCTAATTCAAACTCTAACTCATCCAATTTCACGAAAAACCGAATTGATACACAAATTTCACATCCAAAATTCTTCATCCACAATCAAAATTAGATCACCAAACTTACATGGTAGATTCATGGTGATGAGGGCTACAAAGCCCACCCCAAAATTCAGCTCGAATCGGCCTGAAAAGTTGAACCCGAATTCCTCAAAATTTCATCAACTTTGGCCAGATTTATCTTCCACCTCCGGCGACCTCGCCGTGAGAGGAGACCGGCATGGTGTCGAACGCATCAAGGCACGTCGAACGGTAGTAGCCTCGCACTCTGGGGTGGTCGGACGGAACACACCGCCATGGAGACCGTCGTCGTCGTCGTGGGTTCTCCTCCTCCAAGTTTGACTCGGTCAAACAATAATTGCAAGGTTGACTTTCCCAAAGGGGAAACCTCCCCCATTAAATACTCATTTAACACTTTCCCAATTTGGAAACTTCCAAAATACATTTTGCGACAAACTTTGAATATCCATGACTTTCTCGTCGTAACTCCGATTCCGATAATTCTCACGACCACAAACTCGTCTTGACGTACTCTTCAATAATCACCCGAAGTCAAACACATCAGCCAAATGGATAAAAAGTCAACCATTCAAACCAACACACATTCAATCGACTAAACAATCACAGTCGGAAATAATCACAACTAAATCTTCGTAACTTAAAATTATGCTCCGGAAGTTCTTACAAACTCGAAATTAAATTCTGAACAACTTCCGTGAAGGATCCGAAGCCAAATTCTCGTCCGATAATTTAGTCGCGAACAAACCTGCCATTTAAATCCGTTTCCGTCGAAACTTCAAATATTCATAACTAATTCCTCGGTCGTCCAAATAATGATCCGGAACCGCCCACGAACTTGTAATTACACGTACAATGACTCTCGAGAAGAGACCCAGCTCCAATTCTCGGCCAATAATTTAGTCGTTAAGAAAGCCGGCGGTTTCAACACTGTCGTAACTCTGCGACTATGCGACTTAACTGCTGATTCTGTTTCGGGTCGTCACATCACCACCACCGGCCAACCACCGTCGCCGGTCCTCTCCACCGCTGATCAACACCGTTGCCGAAAAATCCACCTGCAATCACTCGACTGCAATCAAATAAGAGCTTCTCACTCGTTCTCTTCATATCCCTCTCTCCATCTGATCCATACCTCACCGCCTCCTCTCTTGGAGATTGATATTTTCTATCATAATTTATTAACTGTGTTTACATTTAATACAACTTAGTGCTTGACTACCACCAAAAACTTGGGAAGAAATTATGTTTAGTTTGCTCACCAGTGGGTTCACCAAGAGAGAAAGGTAAACACCTTTGTTGAATTTATGCATTTTCATATTTGTTGTTTTCTTCCGTCGCTTTCTTTATTTCTTTAGTTTGTTGTAAAATCTGCCAGTTTCTCCATTACAGAGCTTAATTAATTGAATTTGTCAATTTGAGGATCTTTTATGCACATCAAATTGATAATGCCTAACATACACAAATATATATATATATATAGAGAGAGAGAGACAAAAATCTTAGGAACCAGATTTCCATCTCCCTGAATTGTGTAGTAAATATGGTTGAGATTGGAGATATTAAACTGATATATGTTAGGGCAAAGAATACTCATAACTGCATAAAGAATATGGCCAATTTTATTCGAATTTGGGATTGGTTTTCAATTTTTCTTATAAATTAATTTAGAGGCTTCAAAGTGGACATTTATCAACATTTCTCGATTTCTACAGTAAGATGGAGTTAATTGGGTTCAATGAATTGCTTAATTCTATGTCAACACAAAAGTATGTTCTTGGTTTAAAATCCCTAATATGGTTTCGTGGCTTACAGTTTGTTGTTTAAATTTATATAGGGATTAGTCTCATAATTGAGAATTAGAGAATCCAGTTTTCAAAAGTACAAAGGAGAAATTAATCTCATGTAAACCAGTTTGATCAAGTGAATCATGCCACTTTGTCTTGAGTCTCAGTTCAATTTTATCGCATCCCGTTTAAAAACATGAAAACAAAGCTATTAGCTCAGTTTTATTTTGAGTCTCATTGCTTTAATTTGCTTATGGTACTTAACTACATACTATCATAAACTTAGAGTAATTAGAAATTTGATACCAAGTTGTTTGGGATTCTTTCTATTGCTTGTTTGATTTTTCTATTATTATTTTTTCTAAACTGATATCAACTTTAGCTTCTTAATGTAAAATTGTAGTGTATATCAACTTAATTGGGATTCGAACTAGAGAGCAGCTTCAAATGGCAAGGAAGATAAAATACTATGTTATTTGTGGTTTATTTACTTGCAATTTTTGTTTGTTTGATTATGTAAATGTGAGTTTTGGGATATGTCGATTGTAATTAAGAATATAAAATTTGAAGAAAAAAATATTTTATGTGATTAACGAAGAAAAAAATTATGATAATTTATTTAGTCGTTCAAAGAAATGTTGGACAGGGCAGACGGAGACGGTGGGCTACACCAGCTGTAGCCCAGCCTGTTTTTTTGCCTAATATTAAAAAAAATAGGCAAAAGACCATACTTAATTACTTAAGCTAGTCACATGATTGTTTCTCCCAAGTTTCAAGTGAGTCAAGTCCCAACTCAGTTGCCGTTTCTTTAGAACTCCTCCAGTCCTCCACGGCTTCACTTCTCACCAGAGTGACTAGACCGCTTTGCTCAGCTTCATTCGATGACAAGCTTGTCAATCTCTTCTCCTTTTCTTTTAGTTATACCTATTCTCTTGAATATACGGGTAAATGGATTGTATTATATGAGATTTGGGTAACTAGATTTCACTAAATCATAGACCATGTTCTTGAGGAAATTTGAAATTATAATTTGTGAATTAAGATATACATTCTTGAAATTGATTATGGTTAATGAGATAATACATAATAGGTTTGATTGAAAAGTCAAGGATTTATAGTTTAGTGCTCTATTTCCCTTAAATTGTGGATTGCGCTATGTGATAAGTGATTTTGTATTATTTTTTTGTTCATTCTTGAAATTGAAATCAGTGAAAGAAGAGAGAAGCAAGAGTCAAGACCCAAGATGTTGAGCTTTGATTACATTACAGATTTATAGTAGTAGTAGACTAGCTAGCAGTCTAGTTCCTGTAAGTTGAATCTCTTGCTCTATTTTTTTTATTTACTTTATCTCTTGTTTATGGCTGTGAGATGTCATATCTAGTATTTGAGTAAGTAGTTTTATATCCTAATTAACTTTATATAATCTTATAAATATTTTATACATTGAATATAATGGGGGTCAACGTAAACCTAAGGGATACAAATTTTTTTTTCATGATTTACAAATGATAATCCATCAAGTGAGAGGAATGCTAGTAGTAGTGGGAGTATAAATATGACTGATGATTCAGTAAATAACTTTCATGCTGATCCATTGTCATCTATTCCACAAGAACAGTCTCAAACTGAAAATATTGAGGTGGAAGAAAATTTTGATATAAGTTGCCTTGAACATGATCCAAGAAAGAGGCGTCTCATATGTTCATACCCTTTGTATGATTGTGAAAATGTTTGAAGAGCTTATGTGGTATTCAAACCATTTCAACCTGAACTAAGTGAGTATCAAGTTTCCATTGAGGGAGGTCAAAGTCTAAAAAAGTTTTGTGCACTGTACAGTACAACCCCTCGGGTTTTGAAATCTTGGATCCACCGCTGATATTAGATGTATGATATATCATGATATTCAAATTCAGTTAAGCCAAGTAGGTACTACCTTCATTAGTCAATCAAATTTTGTTTGGGTGGCATTTATCAACTGTTTCAAAACTTGGTGTCTGGGATTGTTTCAATGTCTGCATTGAAGTGTTGATCAATGGCTTTTGTTGACTTTTCTTATTGACGCCAATAAAATGGTTGTATTATCTATGAGATATCAATTTGGTGTAGTCTGTGCCCTAAAATGTCATTGAAGATGGGCATTTAGGCTCATGCCGCATTCTTCTAATAAAATCTCAGCACTCCTCCCATATGAGAAAAACTTCCTTCCAGATAACTACTTATATTTGAATTTACTCAGTTTCCATCTGAAAGGGTTGTGAAGTACAATTTCTCACTTTATGTTTATTTTTTGTGCATGATCAGTTCATGTTTCAACCTTTTCACTTTGAGAATGATTAGATTTACTTTAGTTTATCACTTAAAATTCGAACTCTGATTGAATTATGGGTTTGGGTGCTAGGTTTTATTTGATCCATGTTTGATTCAATTAGAAAGAAACAATAATATCATCTATGTTTTAAATTAACGTGTACAACAAATGTGTTGATCCAGGTCGGTGGAGTAGAGAGCGGACTGGGTTTTGGATTTTGGATTTGTTATGGATTACATTTGAGAATGGTAACGGATTTTGATTTTAGTTTACATATTACAAAAATGGTTCAATATGGGAATTTTTATCTCCTTAAATTTGGATAATGACTAATCATTTTACTTTGTGAATTTTGAAAAAGAAGATGGAGGAGCTGTAAAAAAAATCTAATAAGCCTCTCAAGTACCCGAAGAAGAAACACAACTAGAAAAAGATAACTAAGACGATACTTGAGTTTTTGCAGCTCACTGATCACAGGTAAGCTCATCCTTCACTATAATTAACTAGAGTTGTCCCTCGCGCCGAGGCGCTGTTTGTCGTCGAAATAAGATCAATAGTTGAAACAAAATATTAATTTGAATGTATAATTTTATTTAGAAATTAGATTATCGTAATGTACAAATCATAATTATTTGGAGACAGACAATGCTCAATTTACAAACAAAGTAATATTCAAAGTAGTACTTGCAACTTACAAAAGAAAAGAATTGCAAGATAAGAATTGCAGTTCCTTATTACAAAGATCATAAACGTATAAAAAATATATATTTTACATTATAAAATATATGCATGAGTGACAAACTAGAAAATAAATAAAGAGAAATTTTAAGTTTGCACAATTTCAACATGTTATCTAATATAAACATGCTACAACATTTTTAACTATTGCCGGCAATTTTAAATCGCCGGCAATAGTTTTTCAAGTATTGCCGGCGATTTTTCCCCCAAAAATCGCCGGCAATAATAAAAAAAAACTATTAGTTAAAAATGTAGTAGTGTTATACATGAATGACATGTCTGATTCACCTCCAAAAAATGATGGTATGAAGTAGTCTCCTCTGAAGTGTCAAAACAAAGTCTTCTTATAATCAGTGCGCAAATAACACTTTGATGTCTTCATAATCTATTGTTACAGCAAAAACAAAAACAAAAACAAAAAACAAAAAAACGTTTAATATCAGTTGCATTTCAATGTAAAATATCAATTAACTTTGCTCAAAACGTCATGTAATGTGTAAGAGATGAGATGCTTACCAATCATTGTTGTTGTGAAGCTTTAATACTCAGTTTCAGTCTCTTTGACATTCAAAAAAATCTTAAAGGTAAATTTTGATTAGCTAATTTGACTCACCAATAAATAGATTCAAGAATTATGGTTATTGGTTTTAGCTTACCTTTTTAGAGAGATCCTCTGATCGAGAAGAAAGCAATGAACAATTGCAATGAAATTCATTTCAATTCAATTCACAGAGAAAAAAAAGTCATTCACATACAGGCATACTCAAAGCTCTTTGATCTACAGGAAAGAGATAAATTATTAATAATTGACCGATTAAAGTATAGAAAATGAAAACAAAAAAACTAAACTATAAAAGCAATATAAAAAACACACAGCAACATCAAATGGAATATGAAAACTTGGGTTCGATCAATTCACACAAAATAGATAATACATGGATAAGATAATAGACCAACCTCCAATTTTATTTTTTTCCCAGACATGAGGGATATGTAAATCGAGGTCGAGCTCCTGAGGTTCAAATGAAATTAGTTCACTGATATTCATCCTGCAAATAAATATCTAATTACCTAAGTTATATATGAAACATACTATATAAAAAAAAAACCTCTCTGATCACCTTTATTCTTTTACCTGTTCCGTGAATGCACGCTAAAAGAAATGGAGACTGTATTTCCTGATCAAATGATGACGCCATTTAGCACCCCCTCTAATAAGATAAAGTCTGATATAGCACTTCCCTGCATTTTAATGTCACTATTCATAAACCAAATCTGGACCTTGTGGACTCTAAGAAGATGAATTGATTTTTGTAATCTTACTATTAGTCTTTTGCAAGTATCTTGAACGCACATAGTTTCGTTAGAGATTTCTGCAACGCCAGGATCATCATCATAGAGCAATCTCTTAGTAAAAGAGAAAACTCCATGTCATTTTATTTCCTTCAGAAGTACTTTAAATATGACAATTTCTGCTTTTGTTTGTCTAGAAATCACACTAGATTTTAGAAAGAGACGGGGGAAACCTATGAATCATAAGTTCTTATGAATCATATTTATCTCCTAAATAATAATCATATTCAAATCAGAAGCATAACCATTGTTTAACCAATCGAACCCAAACTCAATAGTCATGGCATAAAATCTATAATTGAATAGCTCACGTCAAAGACGCGGTATTGCTAATATATGTTAAAAAGAGTCAAAAATGATACATAAATGAGATTAGGATTTAGATAGAAAATATACGTTAAAAAAAGTCTGAAATGATGCATAAATGAGATTATGATTTAGGCAAAAAATTTTGTTAAAGATGAAACTTGTTAAAACAAAAAAAATTAATGCGGAGAATTTAAGCAAAATCTATATAAATTTTTTTTATTGTAAAGTTTAAGTAAAAAATAAAAATTATATTGTTAAAAAATAATACTGTGAAAATGATGTGTGAATATTAAAAAATAAAAGTAAAATTAGAATAGTTAAAATATAAAACACAAAATTGTAAAAAGGTTTGGCAAAAAATTAAAGTAAAAAATTGAACCATAAAAATAAAAAGTTAAATATAAAACTGTAAAAAAAATGGATAGAAATTTATAGTAAAAAATTAAAAATATAAAAGTAAAAAAGTAAAACAAAAAAATGTAAAAAAATGATAAAATTCAAAGTAAAAAAATAAAACTGTAAAATAAAAAATAAAATATAGTACTGTAGAAATTGTTAAAAAGTAAAACTGTAAAAAGAAAAAAATAAATAGGTAAAAAATAAAAGTAAAAACTTAAACTATTAAAAATAGATGAAAATGACCAAAACACCCCCTTTAAACAGTGAAATCAAAAGTAAATGGTGATTGTTATATAAGAAATTGCATGTCACTCTTATATTGTTCATGATCTTTTTGTTATAGTATTTGTTCTCCTCTTTTGGGTTATGTTGGATTGCTTAATAGAGATTAGTGTTTTTGTTAGCTTTGTGTTAACATTTGATGGGAGTTCATCATTTAGTCCTGGCTTAAATGCCAAGTCTAAAATTTAAGTTGTATATTATCTCAACCAGTACTTGAGTGACAATGGGAATTAAAATTGGAATTTTACAGTTGAAAGATAACATCTTGGTTTTTCTCTATTGATGATTTGTGACTTTTGATCAATTCATTTTCTTCCCAAGGACTATATAACAATCCTGAAGCATGATAGTGAGTTGGTCCCAGGTGAGTTTTCATTCATGGGTTTTCGTTTTATTTCAGTGAAAGGATCCAATCCCGATTCAATCACCTAAACCGGAATCAAACCCTTTCGAAAATACGAACCAAAATTTTTTTTTCAAATTTCAGCAGAGTTTCGTTACTAACGTGGAATTGCCATAACCTGCACCCAGAAATTAACACTTCGTCCTATGCCACAAAAGCCAAACCGTGGGCAAATATCCCATCCGGATTTCTCAACATCAATATAATCAACAATAGTAAACAAACTGTACTATGTATATATGTATATCCGAGAAAATCCGTATAAACAAGTATCAGAATATATCAGAGCGACCTCTAAAGTAAAACATATACAATATATACATCAGTAGGCGAAACAAGAACCTACTGGAAAACACAGATAGCTCTGATCACTAGCCTCCAAACCGCGACGTGAAAACACCAAAACCTGAACTGAACTGGGCACGGAAACCGAAAAGCCCAGGGGAAAGACAATAAACACGTTAGAGTGAGTGGACGAAAATAAATGTCTTTCACCAGTTAATATTTATGTTTAAAATACATATGCGAGTCCAGGAATATAAAATAATAAGTACACGAGGTAAAACTCATACTCCTCCAGTGTACTGAGTATGCAAGTAAAAATCCCACGGGGTCACTCATGGACTCCTCCATGCTAGTACATTCTGAATCACGGAGTCCCTGACTACCACGTGATTCTAAGCCAGAAATGGCCTCGGTTCCGGGGAATACGCCCCTCACCGGTCTGGTTGGGGAAACGCCCCTCCAGGCGGCCCTCCGTCGGGGATCAGCCGACGAGGCAAGGTGTATCGATACAACAACGTAACTGAGACTGTACTCTGTGTAAACCAAATCATAAACATTTCGATGCAAATGCATGAAACAATATATAAGAGTATGCATATTCGTATACGTATATCTGTATAAGTATAATCGTATAATCGTAAAACATATGCTCATGTAATCCGAAATCTCATACGCATGCTCAAGTTCATAAATCATATAAAAGACTCGCAATCAATCCGTGAAAATAAATTGTCCACTCACAGGTGAGCAAAACGCGCACTCGCGCTAATCTCGAGGACCGGCGGAAGATCCCTCGCCAGAAACACGATCACGGTCCCGATCTCGATCTCCTGAATGTTCACAAAACATACTAATCAATATCATAATCCACAACACTGTACTGATGCATGGAAACCAACCGTTCCCGGAAATGTGAAATGCAATACAAAACGAATTACGGAAATCCCGAAATCCCTACTCGAAACCTCGACTGAAAATCGGCTAACCAAATCAACCCAAAAACCTCTGGACGATAACCATGGCGTGATTACGAGAAAAATGACATTAATTACATCGAAATCTGAAAAAGTCAACTTTCCGGTCGTTGAACGCCGCCGCCAGCGGCGGCGCGCCGTCAACGGTGGAATTTCACGGCCAAAATTTCCAGAATTACAGTCCATAACCAGGCGAACCATTTCCTCTTCTACCTCATAGACCAATTCCCTCTCTAACACCATCAATTTCACCAAAATCCATTCGGAATACCCATCGGAAAACCCATTCGGGTTCGAGCCAAAACCTAACCAATTCCAAATCAAATCATGTGGAAAGCTTCACAAGGTTAAGGGGAGTCAAACCCCCCTAACCTCCACCCTCAAAACCCACCGGAACCACCGTCACCATTACCGGCGACGTAGCTCAACTCGGTTCAAATCGGGTTCATACATATTAACATCAATTCCTTCCAAATCACACACCATCATACTCGAAATTAAGAGAGGAAGCGAACTGTACCTGTCTCGTGGCTGATGGTGGCTGGAAAACGGTGGTCGGAATTTGAAACCGAAACGGAAAGTTCCTCCCTCCACGGTCAACGGTCAAAGTTTCCCAAAATGGAAAGTCAAAGTCTGGTCAACGATCCAACAGTGTTTTACGACTATTTCCCGACTATTTTTCGACTTTTCGATATTTATACTCGTCCCTCGGGTTGATCGACGATTCGAAATGGATAACCATCACGATTCGGATAAACTCGAAACAATCGGATAAACTCGTCGGAACCCAAAACTTCAAATAATCATAAAATATTCCTCGTTTATCAGAAAAATCTTCCGGAACCGCCTACGAACTCGAAATCATGTACTCTACAATTTCCGTGAAGACACTCAACTCAAATTCTCGACTGAAAACATAGTCGCGAATCGAATCGACAAACCACACACTGTCGTAAAACTGCGACTATAACCAAATCTCGAGAATCGTGCCAAATACACATCTGATTCTGGTTCGGGTCGTCACAAATCTACCCCCCTTAAAGAAATTTCGACCTTGAAATTTACGTACTTGTCAAGTGAACAGATGAGGATACTGCTCCCGCATACGCTGCTCGGTCTCCCAGGTGGCCTCCTCAACTGAGTGGTTCTACCACAAGAACTTCACCAGCGGAATCACACGGTGCCTCAACTCCTCCTCACGACGATCGAGAATCTGCACTGGCTCCTCAACATACGATAAATCCTCTCTGATCGGCAACTGCTGTGGGGCTAACACATGTGAAGGATCTGAGATGTACTTCCGCAACATCGAAACATGGAAGACATCATGAACACGAGCCATCTCAGCTGGTAACTCAAGTCTATAAGCAACAGCTCCAACCCTCTCCGTAATCTCATACGGACCAATGTACCGCGGTCGAAGCTTGCCACGCTTCCCGAAACGCACAACTCCCCTCCACGGGGATAGTTTCAGGAAGACCCAATCGCCAACCTCGAATTCTAAGCTCTTCCTCCTCACATCTGCGTAACTCTTCTGCCGATCCTGGGCGACCTTCAGTCGATCCCGAATAACCTGTATGTCCTCCATCGTGGTTTTCACCAAATCAGGACCAATGAGCCAACGCTCGCCTACCTCACTCCAACACAATGGAGTGCGACACTGCTTCCCGTACAGAGCCTCGTACGGTGCCATCTCAATACTGGCCTGATAGCTGTTGTTGTAGGCGAACTCAATCAAGTGTAACTGTTGATCCCAGTTTCCACGAAACTGCAACACACACGATCTCAGCATATCCTCAAGAGTTTGAATGGTCCGCTCGGACTGCCCGTCAGTCTGAGGATGAAAAGCTGTACTAAACCGCAACCTCGTGCCCAATGCTCGTTGTAAAGCCTGCCAAAACTCTGAAGTGAACTGACTATCTCGGTCAGAAACAATCGACACAGGCACACCATGCAAGCGAACAATCTCGGATAAGTACAACTTGGCCAATCTGCCCACTGATACCTTCCCTAGAAGTGCAAGAAAGTGTGCGGATTTCGTCAGTCGGTCAACAATAACCCAAATGCCTGTGTTGCCCGCCGAAGTACGCGGCAACTGATAGACGAAATCCATCGTGATATGCTCCCACTTCCAAACTGGAATCTCAAGTGGCTGTAGTTTCCCTGCAGGTTTCTGCCTCTCCGCCTTCACCTGCTGACAAATCAAACATTGACTCACGTACGCGGCAATCTCCCGCTTCATATTGCGCCACCAATAGTACGCTCGAAGTGTACGAAACATCTTCGTACCCCCGGGATGCATCGCATACGCTGAACTGTGGGCCTCGTCCAGAATCTCCTTCTTCAAGTCCTCGTCCCTGGGTACACATAACCTGCCCCTGAACAACAACGTACCGTCGTCGCTCAATCGGAACTCTGTAGGCACACCATTCCGAATCATAGTCTTCTTGCCCAGTAAATAAGGATCTGAATCCTGTGCCTCTCGTACCTGATCAACCAACACTGGTCGAACCTGAAAACTAGCCAACAAAGCTCCATCATCATTATACCCAAATACAGCACCTGTAGCTCGAAGCTCAGCTAACATCGATACTCTAGCCACACACATGTGAAACAACGACGCTCCAGATTTCTGGCTAAGTGAATCTGCCACAACATTGGCCTTCCCTGGATGGTACTCAAATGTACAGTCATAATCGTTGATCAACTCCATCCATCGGCGCTGCCTCATGTTCAGATCCGGTTGCGTCCGCAAGTAAGTGAGACTCTTGTGGTCAGTGAAAATCTTACACTGAGCACCATACAAATAATGTCTCCAACTCTTCAACGCTAACACAATAGCGGCTAACTCCAAATCATGCGTCGGATAGTTGACCTCATGCGGTTTCAGCTGTCTGGAACCATATGCCACGACTCTACCATGCTGCATCAACACACAGCCAAGGCCCAACTTCGACGCGTCACTGTATACAACAAACTCACCACTGTCGTCCGGCAATGTCAGAACCGGTGCGGTAGTCAATCTCTCCTTCAGGAGCAAATAACTCTCCTCGCACGCATCAGACCACTCAAACTTGACGCCTTTCTTCGTCAATCTGGTCAGTGGTGTAGTAATCTTTGGAGAAATCCTGTACAAACTGTCGGTAATAGCCTGCTAACCCCAAGAAACTACGGATCTCCGGCACAGTAGTGGGTCTACTCCAATTCAGCACGGCCTCGATCTTGTCAGGATCAACACTAACTATTTATTATTGTAAGTAGTCAATCTCAACATTTCTTCTTTGATGCTCATTATTATTATTATTGTAAGTAGTCAATCTCGAAGTATTCCAAACTAAATATAGATTCTAGGAACCATCATTTGTCATGTACATAAATTTCTTACATTTTTACAAAGGATAATACAAGCAGATTAAGTGATGAGGCAATAAGAAGATTTAATTAAAATGGGAGGCTATAAGAAAAGAGAAGCTTAGATTCAGTTAGTCCATAGGCAAATTTGGTTAAAGGGTGAGGGTTCAGATGCTGTCAACAATTAGGCATATTTTGTGAGTTAGTTCTTCTGCAAATTTATCAAATTGTTATATTCTTTTTATGTTAAAATTTGGATGGTTATTTGTTCAATGAGATCATTAACATGTTATTGATGTTAAGTTTGTGCTTTATTCTTTTACAGAAGGAAGAATGGAATTACTTTTGATCGGAAGATGTGGAAGTTCTTTTTAGGCAAAGTGGTAATGGAAGTGCTTAAGATGTGGTTGTACCCTAAAGTCCGTTATTGGCTTGTTGTATCTTCTTAGCATAAACATTTGTATATAAGATTGTAATTGTAGATATCAAGATGTATATATCTAATTAACTAATCTCCAGTATAGATAAAAAATTTACTCTCCATAGAATAGAAGAAAGCTACTATATCCTTTTGAAAAGGTAAGATGAGTAATTGAAGGGTTTTAAAGCCTAGACGGCGATCTATCTTTCACTAAACCGGTTGAGTGTACCAAGTAAGAGATTTCCACAATCAAGGCAAAAAGTGCAACCGGCAGTGTACTTATCACTCCAGCTAATTAATGTTCGCGTTTTATTGATCTCCATAACTTCAACAACCATAAAATGTTCTTAAAATTTGATTTACTGTATAATACTTGATTCAATATGCTCAACGGTTTGAAACAATATAAGACAGATTTCATTTCACTGATTGATTATGTATAACTATTGTGCGATCAATATAGCTTCAGATTTCTTAACTGGTTAGTGAATATCGTGTGATAATCTTTTGGCAAACATGTATAATATAGGTGATGTACAAGTGCAAAGATATCAAAACTGGATTGATATGTATCAAAACTCAATGATGTACAAACGCTCTGCTTCATTCTTTTTACCAGCATTGATGTATTGAATTTCCAGTTTTTGCCAGTCATGATATAAACAAATGTGAAGATATGGGATAATAAAAAGACTGTGCTAAGAAATCTATTTCTCCAATAATCTAACAACTAGCCTTCTTGCACGTGCATATGCGCGTGCGAAAGGCGTCGCGCTCGCGCGTGCGATTTATCGGTGGCATACTTAAAAGTGTGCAATTATATCGTCTTCTTTTAGCATTAGAGCAACAAAGAGACACTACAGTGATGATATAAAATTCAGAGATGAGGATGTGATCATATAGAGACGCATCTTTCCACTATGAGATGAGGATGACAGATATGGTAGTACTGGAGTTTGGTCAATACAGTCCTGGCTCGCGGTTGAGAGGAATGTAAGGAAATTGGAAAACGGATGCGCCTATGGCCTTCACAAATCCTAGAATGAATATGGGCGCCCTTGTATATTTGCTAGCTTGGTGAATAAGAGAGAAAGTGATAGGCGTGACGATGGGTTTAGAGCAACCTAGGGGTTTTTTTCTTCCTTCGTATGTTTCATTATATACTAAGCTTCCTGCACGCGCATATGCGCGTGCGAAAGGCGTCGCGCTCGCGCGTGGGATTTATCGGTGGCATACTTAAAAGTGTGCAATTATATCGTCTTCACTTAATTGCCCAAGTCCATTGCTCATGACAGATACTATCGTGTACTTTCAGGCCTATCTCTATTATTCGAATACTGTTATAATTGAGATATATATTATTCAAACACAGATATAATTGAGATGTGAGAAGAATTACCAATGATTGATGATAAAATTTGTAAAATAATATTAGCCTACTTCATATTAAGTCAACACTATGTAAAAAATAATCAATTACTGATAATAAATGCAGTGTCAGTGCATATGAAAATAGAACAAAAAACACACGAATAGAAACTATTCAAAAAAAATAGCAAAAGTTTTAACTATGTTGACGTCGATATGTCCAACGAAGTCCAACCACATTAATCATCATGTAGAACGACTTGTCACTCCAACTACAAATAAAATATAGGAGAGTTAAAAAAAATGAATAAATGGTCACATACATGTATATGTTGAACACGAATGCGTTACGTAATTACTTGATCAATTTGTCCCAAACTTTTACGTTTTTTGTAGAACTGTAAAAGATATAAATTAACTTTTAGTAATTTTTAAATAAATTTATGTTGATCATCAATACTTATGTCTCGTATAAGTAAAAAACTATAAGACCTTATATAAGAAGCTATTTCGTTGGCGATGACGTCGCGACCTGGTAACAATATTTGCAGCTGTTAAATTCAAAAAGGAAAATCATAAATTGTAACATATCTCAGATAATATATGGCATATATAAATATATATATATATATACCTTAAGCGCAAAACTTTTCTCCATGTTAGTGTGACTTCAGATAACGGTTTTGTTGTCATCAACTCTCTCTGTGCCATTTTGTAGCGCCAACTAATGATAATATTCAAAATTTACAGTTAAGTTGAGAACAGAACTTGGAATATAACAAAAACAAAAGTGCTCAAAGGTCCATACTGTTCATACTTCTTCTTGTTCCATTCTTTCAAAACCAAGTTACTGAGATAACCGGTATTCATTTTTATCGACTCTCCCATACGCCAACCGACCGAAAATATTGAAACACGTCGAGTAGAGTTTTTGTCCATTCGAATAGTTTTAGTACCTTCGAACAGACAGAAAGAATTTTCGATCAAATTAGTAACTGGAAATAATTACGTAAATATCAAGTATTAATATGTCAAACATAAACGATATTAAAATACCTAATGAGATGCAACATTATTTGTGTCTGACCCCAACAAAACCTCTTTAAACACCACATTTCTAGTATATGCACCATCTTGACCAGATATGGAGCCTTTTTTAACTAGAATCGTTGTAGTGGACTCTGATGTTCCCCTAGACAATGCCACATACAATTGACCGTGACTGAAAACATGATCTGGGAGGTACACACCAACGTAAGGAATTGTCTGACCTTGAGACTTGTTTATAGTGAGGGAGAAGCTCAATTTGACTGGAAATTATTTTCTTATGAGTTTGAATGGTAGACCAACATTATCCGGCGGGCTCAACGGGATTCGAGGTAGAAAAACTCTAGTCCCAGCAAACTGTCTCATTAGAACCTCAGCATCTAAGAGATTCAAATATGAACCACGACATAACAATCGAGTTCCCTTCATCAATCCCAAGTTTGGGTCGATATTCCTCAAAAGCATAATCGGGGCACCTATTTTTATGGTCAACTTGTGTGGCGGGAGTCCTCCAATTGTTATTGAGTTCAAGAACTCATGTTGGTATAAATTCCTGGTGTCGTCTTGCACTGAGTCAAAAGAATAGAACGTGATTTGTTCACCAGGAAACATGTTGATGATGTTTTCATTTAGCATATCCATGTCATCATTTAGAGGAGTAATCAACGCTTTCTCCACCATATAACCGGTAAGAAATACGTGATCACCCAAATTGGGAAAGAAGACATTTATGATTTGATCGATCGATTGAGCTCCTACCCACGGAATCACCATAGTTTGCGGTAGCTTTATCATCTCACCATCGAATGCATGCTCATTGCCATCGCCAACACGAAGTAAAAAATCAGAAAATTGAGGGTCATTGATGGATCATATTATGTCTCAACCTTAAAATCTTTGTTTGTGCCCAAAATGAAGATTTCACAATTGAAGCTTAAATAAGTTGAGACCTGGTTCCTTTCGGAACAACTGGAAACACTTGACGAAAATCTCCCCCAAAAATCATTATTTTTCCACCAAACGGTAATTGAACATCTATTATGTCCCTGAAAGTTCGATCAAGTACTTCAAAGACATATCGATGCGTCATGGGTACCTCATCCCAAATGATTGCAATTGCAGTTAGCTCTGACCAACTCAGCTAGATCAAATCGTTTATTTATGAAAGTCGGTGTCGATGCATCCACATGAAGTGGAATACTTAACCTTGAGTGGGCCGTTCTGCCACCAGGCATATTAATTGTAGCTATTCCAGATGATGCGGTCGCTAAGACAATACGATTCAGTCTTCTTAGATTAGCCAGTAATGCACGGTATATATATGTCTTTCCCGTTCCACCTGGACCGTCAAGAAAGAATAATGCACCATTGTCACTTTCCACAGCAAGCATTATGGTATCGAATGCATATTTTTGATCATCGTTAAGGCGACATATTGCATCAACGTCTACTTGTGGGATTGGTACCGACATTTCATCTTCAATACATCTTGGGATGCCTGAATTTTCTTCAAGTGCACTCGTCATTGTAGGAAGATTGAACTGTCCAATGTTTTTTTCTAAATTGTTCCATCATTCTATCTAAATCATGTAATAACTTGTTTATATTGAAAAAATTATTGGATAAAGGATAATCTTCCATCATGAAAGGATAGAACTCATCCCACAATCTTCGAACACCAGTTGGTTGGCTGTAAACCAATATTGTGACAAACAATCTTCTCAAGGCCGATAGCATTCTAACTCTTGAGGCCTCTAACAGACAATCTCGAATACTGTTATCATTCTCTAGCAAACCTCGTCTCTTAGCCGCTTGCTTAAATGAAAGTTGGAGTACACCGTCCACAGTAAGTAATTCATGAAAGGATCTCGGTCCCCTAACATGATTGAGCAGAACCCGCAGGTAGAACTTTTCACCCTCTGACGGTGACACACTGTATATTTGCCCAAGAGACTTATAGTTGGTCATTCTTTTAGCCAAATATTTTTTTCTATCCCACCTATAACTTTCAGGAATTTCTCGATACAAATACGCTCTTGCATTCACATCCGTTTGGTTTAAATGGAAAAACTCAGTAAGCATAGATTTTTCTGCATTTTCATCTTCTAAAATATCCTCCACACTTTCATCTGCATTGAAGTTTATCTGTTGCATGTTGGGGAGATGTATCTACAATCATTCTACTGTTGGATATATTCGATTGAGCACAAATTTAAATATCCTCCATAAGGCTTCAGGTGCGCAAACCCACCTTGCATCAACGAACTGTCAAATTTCATCAAAATTTGGATTAGACTGGAGCTGTAGTGCAACTCTGTCAGGACCCTTGTAGATGTACTTATATAAATACTTGACACTTTTGATACTCGCACATATTTCAACATTGATGTGGCAATTATATCGTAGTAACAACCACGGGTTGTAGGGAACTACCCAACTGTTATCAATTGTTACATGACTTCGTCTTCTAAGAGGTACAGATAAACGATCTGATCGTCTTCGATATACAGGATAGGCTTCAGTTCCCTGAACAGTGTAATTTGAAAATGATTTAGGGTATCCTTTACTACATTTACCGCCTTTCATGCATGAAAGGGTTATGTTTACAACTCCACATGGACCATGAATCATATATGTACACACTGCTTCATAAAGTAAGGGTTCTTCTTGATCGTCCGGTATCTCTGCTCTAACAATGCGGTCATATTTATCTGGATTATTAAGCTTATCACCATCTTCTAGCATGATCAACATATGAACGTGCGACAAACCCCTCTTCTGAAATTCAATGACATAAGCATGAGCAACCACGTTTCCCAACACTCCCTTTTTTATGATGTCCTCTTTTAAATGTTCGAGTTTTGCATGGAACATTCGTATGACTAAATCTGGGCGTTCTTGCAGTGTTTGACCAGGGAGTAGTTCATCCATAACTTCTTTCCAATTAGGATTACAAGTCATGGTGATAAAAAGATATGGTCTTCCACATGGTGTTATATACATTTAAGTTGAATGATAAATATGCATTCACACCTACATTGTTTTCTCCTTCATGTAGAGAGTCTTGGAGTCCTTGACGGGCCTCTCTCCGAAACTTATCTTGATTTAGACGAAAATATCTAAGTTTTTGTGACTCAATCTTTACATAATTATCTACTGCATATTGTTGAAAGAGACGTCCACCTCGATGTAAGAGATTGTCATGACCTCAGCGTATCTACACAATTTAGATTGTTAACTATGTTTTAAGGCATGTTGGCTATGTTATGAAGGGAAATAAGAAATAATAGACACTAACCTGTAACACATATGAGTAATAGTCACAACAACTCATAGACTTTCCATTATTGTCTGTAGTGTTAATGTCCCAACCATATGACCCATACGGTAATAGTAACGGATACTGCATAGGATCATAATATCCAACTGAGTCTTGAATATTTCGAAGTAGTCCAGAAGCAGTTTGAATCACGAAGTCTGTTCCATTTGGATTTATACTATCCCCTTCTACTATAATAGCAGCAACCTGAGCAGCTGATGGTAGGTTGTATTGATGACGATGAGAAGGTTGCTCTCTTAAAATCAATCTGCAATTAGGCAAGTCTTCACGATGTCCAAGACTTCGTAGCGTATGAACATATAGGTTATCTTGGTTCAAGATATATTGTATCCTCTCAACTGTTTCCCTCTGACAATCTATTCTCAAGTTCATGGTCGGTATCGTATATAAGTTTGTAGATATCGTGGTCTTCTTCCATCAATCGGCATAAGGCCACCAATCTTATGGTATATAGAACTCTGAGCACGAAAGGTGTAATGTGATCGAACGTTAATTCTCTCATCAACATGAACGCCCATT
The DNA here is from genome assembly GCA_946800695.1 of Geum urbanum. Classification (NCBI taxonomy): domain Eukaryota; kingdom Viridiplantae; phylum Streptophyta; class Magnoliopsida; order Rosales; family Rosaceae; genus Geum; species Geum urbanum. Next base: position 39,888,160 of record OX327013.1, on the reverse strand, counting down.
GAGGTGAATGAAAAAACATTATTGTATGCACGAATGTTTTATCTGAATCTCTTTCCCATTGTTGTTTGGTCACAGAATAAAGCAAGCATTTCTTGGGGATAGTGAATTAAAGGCAGACTAATTCCCCCGTTCAAACAACACAAACTTGATGTTTCTTTATAAAACAATTGCGCATTGCACTTGGGGCATGTTCTCGGTTGTGGCAGTTGACATATTGGTACCCCTGTTTCCTCATGAAAATTTCTTGCATCATTGGACATTATCCTTGCTCTCCTTGTTCGTGGCATAGGTCGGACTCGAACTCGCATTTCATCAATAAGCATGTTCCCATTTTCGTTCACTTCCTCATCAATAACCATATTTTGCTCCGTTGCAATAATCATTGTAGTATCAATTTTTTCTGATTTATACTAATGAAATTGATAATTTAATAGAATTTTTTTTTGTTATTATTCAACTGTAGTGCATATTGAAAAAAAAATCGAGATTATTTAAGGTGTATTAACATCTCATATATAAAGTAAAATGATGCAGTACCTGGAACCTCTTCGTTTGTATCATTTGTAACGGGTTGTACTCGATTATCATCATTTATCTGTATCCCTTCCGAATGCGCTCTTTGCCTAATGTGAGTTAAGCGCACTCTTTCTATAAATAAATAGAATAAAAAATGTCAAAATGTAAGAAAATTTATGAACACTACTAATTCAAAAACCTTTCATAATCAACATTACCTCTGGTTGGTTCGCTTACATTTTCTGATTGAGAATTTGGGTCATCATCAATAGATTCAACCACATGTCGTTTTCCTCGAGCATGGTCTCGTCGTCGGGCCAAATAAGTTTGATATTGTTCGGGAGTCAATGTCTCTCGCCATTGTCGACTCATTCGAGTACGCGAACTATTTGCTTGATCCATAAGATGTTCGATATATGACCTAAAAATAGCATTTTTTGTTTTGGTGATTCTGTTGATGATATAGTTTATTATCGTGTTACTATTTTGTTGATAGTATAATTCCTAGTTCTTTGATGATTTTGTTGGATGGTGTGTGAGACTAAAGAGGCACATATTACTATCTTGTGGGTTCAAATTATATGACGCATAAGGGGAAAATTAGGAATATCAAAATGAAAGGACCCAATCCCGATTCAGTTACCTAAACCGGAACCGAACCCCTTCTGAAAATACGAACCAACAAAAACTTTTCAAAATTTCGGCAGAGTTTCATTACTAACATGGAATTGCATAAACCTGCACCCTGAAAATAACACTTCATCTTATGCCACAAAAGCCAAACCGTGGGCACCAATCCCATCCGGATTTCTCAACATCAATATATGAATCATAAACAGTAAACAGTACTGTAGTATATATATATATATATATATATATATCCGAGAAAATCCGTATAAACAAGTATCAGAATGTATTAGAGCGACCACTAGAGTAAAATATATACAATATACACATCAGTAGGCGAAACAAGAACCTACTGGAAAGCACAGGTAGCTCAGATCTCTAGCCTCTAAACCGCGACGTGAAAACACAAAACCTGAACTGCAAATGGGCACGGAAACCGAAAAGCCCAAAACATAAAACACGTTAGAGTGAGTGGACGAAAATAAATGTCTTTCACCAGTTGATATATATGTTTAAAATAACATATGCGAGTCCAGGTAAATAAAAACAACAAGTACACGAGGTAAAACCATAATCCTCCAGCGTACTGAGCATGCAAGTATAAATCCCACGGGGTCACTCATGGACTCCTCCGTGCTAGTATAATCCGAATCACGGGATCCCAGACCCACACGTGATTCTAAGCCAGAAAGGCCTCGGTTCCGGGGAAACGCCCCTCGCCGGTCAGGTCGGGGTAACGCCCCGCCTGGGATGCCTACCATCGGGGATCAGCTGAGAGGCTAGTGTATCGATACAACAATGTAACTGAGACTGTACTCTGTGAAAACCAAATCATAAACAATTCAATGCAAATGCATGAAACAACATATAAATGTATGTATATTCGTATACGTATATCCGTATACGTATAATCGAATATTCGTAAAAACACATGATCATATAATCCGTAATCTCAATACGCATGCTCGAGTTCATAAATCATATAAAAGACTCGCAAGAATTCCGTGAAAAGAAATTGTCCACTCACAGGTGAGCAAAACGCGCACTCGCGCTAATCTCGTGGTCCGGCTGAAGATCCCTCGCAAGAAGCACAGTCACGATCTCGATCTCGATCTCTTGAATATTTACCAAAAACATAACTGATCAAAATCATAGTCCATAACCCTGTACTGAATCACGGAAACCAACCGTTCCCGGAAATATGCAATGCAATGCAAAACGATAAACGGAATTCCCGAAATCCCACTCAAAATCTCGACTGAAAATCGGCTAATCAAATCAACCCGAAAACCTCTGGACGATAATCAGGGCGCGATTCCGAGAAAAATGACATTAAGAACACCAAAATCTGAAAAAGTCAACTCCTCCGCCGTTGACCACCGTTGACCGCCGCCGCCGCCGGCGGTGCACCGTCAACGGCGAGATTCACCGGCAGAGAAATTACAGATCACAAGGTCTCGACCATCCAAACCCAATCCTCTTCTGTCACTAAGTCCAATTCACAGTTTAAACCCTCCAAAACTAGCTCGAAACAAAACGGAACTTACCTCCGGCAACCACCACGGGTTCGCCGGAAAACTCAACAAAACCCAAATCAAATCAAAGGGAAAGCATCCCAAGGGCAAAAGGAGCCAAACCCCCAACAACCCAGCCTCGAACACCCACCGGAACCACCCAACCGTCACCGGCGAACCACCCAAAACTGCCCCGATTCGTTCCTCCACAAACCTCCATCAATTTTCACAATTCAAAGTACAAACCGACTCGAAATCACTAGAGGAAGCTAACAATACCTTTCACGAGGCCAGAGATGGTCGGAAAGTGGGTCGTCGGACGGCAAGCTGAAACGGGAAACTTCTCCCTCACTCGGTCAACGGTCAACTTTCCAGTTTTGGAAACTCAAAGCAAGTCAACGTCAGTCAAAGCCCAAAATGAAGTTTTCGACTAATTCTCGACTATTCCGATATTTATACTCGTGCCTCGGGTCGATCGACGGTCCGAAATGAATATACGAAATGATTCGGATAAACACGAAACAATCGGATAAACTTGTCGGAAACCAAAACTTCAAATAATCATAAAATATTCCTCGGTTATCGGAAAAATCTTCCACAACGGCCCACGAGCTTGAAATCATGTACTCTACAATTTTCGTGAAGACACTCAACTCAAATTCTCAACCGAAAACATAGTCGCGAATCGAATCGGCAAACCACATATATAATGAAAAACTGCGACTAAACTTAATCTCGAGAATCGTGCCGAATACGCAACAGATTCTGGTTCGGGTCATCACACAAAAGTTATGCCATGATAGATGTCGTACTGGATCAAATTTCTCTAATTAATAGAGAATTTATGTCAAACTCATATATTGAAATTCAAGTATATAACCCAAAAGATACATCTAATGGTCGAATTTTGTTCTACCTCTAGCAGTCAGGCTCTTCTTTGGTTTATAAGTGGAGCTGCACCAAGGGAAGGAAAGTTGAGTATCGCAATTAGATGAGCTTAACAATGAACCCCCTGCAAAAGATGGTGCAATTAGGTTTGATAAGTTAGCATAAAAGAACACAACAATTGGAGTATTCATGTAGAGATGTTATAACACATGAACGAATGATAATTCTGCAAGCAAAAATAGGCAAGAGCCTCTTCTAATGGCCACTGACCTTAAAAACCACACATACCGAATGAAGCTTTAATCTATGGTGCTCTTGCAATACTTATCCAGAATAATAAAAGTAAGCAAAATGCTATGACAAAACTCACAAATAAGGGCAGTGTTGTTGATATTGTACTGATTGGAGCTATCAAAGTCACTAAGCTCAGCACGGTCAACCACTCTGACTGTAAAAAAAACAGTAACTATTAGAACAAATAAGCCAAAAAGTAAACTTGAAGTTCATAAAGATTCAAACTTTAAGCTCACATTAGATAAAGCTTGGGAGCAGAGTCGATGGGCAAAGTGTAGCAGACAACTGCTTGACTTATTCAGTTCCAGCACAGAAAATTAGCAAAGTTATGATTTGGTTTCCCTTGATAAAACTTTAAGGTCAGTTCCGACAGTTCGTGTGCTCCATGTTATTACCTTACAATTTCACAGCCTAGAATTAACATCGGAGAACAGAAGTAAAAAGAAACAGCAGATCACTTGAATTAAAAGGAATATGACATGCCGCGTATTGCACGTCGGATTTGGCTGCAAGTACTACATTTTAATGATGATTTTTGGTTTTGGTTTGGATGGTTATATATATACACAGTCTCTGTAATGCTTACAAAAGGTGAAACTTCTTGGAGTAAATTATCATCAAGTGCATTCACTGTCATATATACACAGTCTCAGTATTTTTTTTTTTCACATAGGAAACAGAAACCATGATCTATCGAGTTGTATTGATACATGTAAGTTGCCTATTTACTCGAAGCACGGTTCTAAATTAGTGCTCTGAGAGAAGCATGGCTGTAAGGATAAAAAGAAAGTTGAATTTTAGGGTTGTCACCTTGGTATCCCCTGCTGGAGTTGGTTGAATTCGTGGCAGGAACCTGCTCTGCCAACCCAAAGATCACTTGCTTTGAAACAGCAGGAAAAAATCTTGAATCATCGAAGAACAGCGCATATTAATTAATAAATAGGATGGAATTCACGACTAATATAAAGTAGGCCAATAAGAAAGGTGAATTTTAGGTTTGTCACCTTGGTATCCACTGGTGGCGTGCTGAATTCGTGTCAGTAATTAACCTGATTTGGCAACCCAATAGATCACTTGCTTTGAAACAGCTGGACAGAAGCCTGTAGCATCGAAGAACAGAAGCTTAGTTAGACTTCATAGTAATGTCGTTGTGTAGTGCTTCCATAAACAGAAGTAAGTAGACTTCAGAATAATCTCTATTAATTGAAGCATTCATATGGACTCTAATGGCAGAAAGAGAGAGAGAGAGAGAGAGAGAGAGAGAGAGAGAGAGAGAGAGAGAGAGAGAGAGAGAGAGAAGTATGTCAAAAGTGAATAAGACTTGAAACGATAACCTTACTCTCTTAGAAATGAGTTGACGTATGCGAAAGCTGATGGGCTGCCGTCCTATTTGTAGAAGTATACTGACTTTGTAACCAACGTCTGTTTTGCAGAGTTTTAATTGGAATAAGACTGTTTCTCTTCTAAAAAGGAATAGGACTATTTCTAAGTTTGAAATGGAATAGGACTGTTGCTAACCTGAAATGGAATAGGCCTATTTGTTAGTTAAAAATTCGTAATGGAACAAATCGAATCAAACCCCAAAACCTCATTACCTAAAAAAATAGCAGCAACAAAAGTCACTAATCCATCATTCCAAAATGTCTATGTGCAGTCCATCCTCATGAAGTAGTCCATAGATCAAACAGTAATAAACAATCAAGAACCCGTACATCAAGAAACAAAGTCAACCAACCCAATCAGAAACTTCATTGTAATAATTGCGATCAAACCCAATCGAATAGTCAAAGAGAATCAATAATCTATACCCTTCATCCATAAATGGACAACCATTAGATTCATACAAAGGATACACTCAATCCCTATCAAAAACGTCACATTCATCCCCTTTCTTCTCAAGAAACAAATTGATATAGATAGCAAATGCATATAGCAAATTGAGGACAAGCTCGTACAGTGAAAACAAAAATTTAGGGGAGTTGATTACCAATTAAACATCTCAGTTGATTAACAATTAAACTTCTCATAATGTCCAAAACCAACTGATAATGGAACAAAACTATGTCCAGAAATATGAAATCAATACATTTCATTAATTGAATCAAACAGTGAACCATACACCCAATAGATTGTGAAATGAGTATGATGAAATTCTTTATGCTTAATTAGATCACATAAAAGGACTAATGGTAAAACATGAATTGCTGCAAACAGAGAACCCATTGATCAAACATTAATAAACAAAAGCTCTTCTTGGGAACGCATACAAAATCATAGAAGTATAAGGATAAGGAGATATAGTACTCTACTAACGGCATACAAAATCATAGAAGTATATACCCATAATCGAGAGCTTCGACCACCAAATCAAAGCCACCAAATCGAACACCGGCCAACCGTACTCCAAATTGCTGCAAACAGAGAACCCATAGATCAAACAGTAATAAACAAAAGCACTTTTTGGATTTCAAAAGAAGAAGGGAACGCATACCAAATCGAACACAGGCCAACCGTACTCCAAGCGACGTGAGAGCTCCGGTGGACTCCAGAGGGAGAGGACCGAACTTGAACTCCGGGAGGCACGGCTTGGACCGGGCGACGACGGCGTGGACGACATGGACAGCGAAGACGATCCAGAGGGAGAGGACGGCGAGGACAGCAAGGACGGCAAGGACGACGGTCTTGGGAGCCACGGGTCGAAGGAAATATGGGGTTCGAACTCTCTGAAGGGGAAAAGCAACTGAAGGGGAACTGGTTTTTTTTAGTGCATTTTACATTTTTAGTCCAAATTGTTGTCGTAAGCTTATGGTGATAAAAGGACAAATTTGGCAGTTTTTGAGTAGTTTAGGGTAGTTCTGGGGAAGTTAGTTGGTAGAACATTATCAATGCCAAATTTGTCCTTTTATCACCATAAGCTTACGACAACAATTTGGACTAAAAATGTAAACTGCACTAAAAAAACCAGTTCCCCTTCAGAGAGTTCGAACCCCATATTTCCTTCGACCCGTGGCTCCCAAGACCGTCGTCCTCGCCGTCCTCGCTGTCCTCGCCGTCCTCTAAATTGTGTAGATATGCCGAGGTCATGACAATCTCTTACATCGAGGTGGACGTCTCTTTCAACAATATGCAGTAGATAATTATGTAAAGATTGAGTCACAAAAACTTAGATATTTTCGTTTAAATCAAGATAAGTTTCAGAGAGAGGCCCGTCAAGGACTCCAAGACTCTCTACATGCAGGAGAAAACAATGCAGGTGTGAATGCATATTTATCATTCAACTTAAATGTATATAACACCATGTGGTAATCAAAATTTATTAAATGGTCAACTCACCGTCGTAATATAAAATTTTTAGGTAATGTCGGTAAGAGAGTCTTTTTGCCGTCTTCATTTATTAGGAGTCCGCGAGATATGTATCAAAGGTACCAGGATGCTATGGCTTTGGTTCAAAAATATGGAAGACCAGATCTTTTATCACCATGAATTGTAATCCTAATTGGAAAGAAGTTATGGATGAACTACTCCCTGGTCAAACACCGCAAGAACGCCCAGATTTAGTCACACGAGTGTTCCATGAAAAACTCGAACATTTAAAAGAGGACATCATAAAAGAGGGAGTGTTGGGAAACGTGGTTGCTCATGCTTATGTCATTGAATTTCAGAAGAGGGGTTTGTCGCACGTTCATATGTTGATCATGCTAGAAGATGGTGATAAGCTTAATAATCCAGATAAATATGACCGCATTGTTAGAGCAGAGATACCGAACGATCAAGAAGAACCCTTACTTTATGAAGCAGTGTGTACATATATGATTCATGGTCCATGTGGAGTTGTAAACAGAACCCTTTCATGCATGAAAGGCGGTAAATGTAGTAAAGGATACCCTAAATCATTTTCAAATTACACTATTCAGGGAACTGAAGCCTATCCTGTATATCGAAGACGATCAGATCGTTTATCTGTACCTCTTAGAAGACGAAGTCATGTAACAATTGATAACAGTTGGGTAGTTCCCTACAACCCGTGGTTGTTACTACGATATAATTGCCACATCAATGTTGAAATATGTGCGAGCATCAAAAGTGTCAAGTATTTATATAAGTACATCTACAAGGGTCCTGACAGAGTTGCACTACAGCTCCAGTCTAATCCAAATTTTGATGAAATTTGACAGTTCGTTGATGCAAGGTGGGTTTGGGCACCTGAAGCCTTATGGAGGATATTTAAATTTGTGCTCAATCGAATATATCCAACAGTAGAACGATTGTAGATACATCTCCCCAACATGCAACAGATAAACTTCATTGCAGATGAAAATGTGGAGGATATTTTAGAAGATGAAAATGCAGAAAAATCTATGCTTACTGAGTTTTTCCATTTAAACCAAACGGATGTGAATGCAAGAGCGTATTTGTATCGAGAAATTCCTGAAAATTATAGGTGGGATAGAAAAAAAAATATTGGGCTAAAAGAATAACCAACTATAAGTCTCTTGGGCGAATATACAGTGTGTCACCGTCAGAGGGTGAAAAGTTCTACCTGCGGGTTCTGCTCAATCATGTTAGGGGACCAAGATCATTTCATGAATTACTTACTGTGGACGGTGTACTCTAACTTTCATTTAAACAAGCGGCTGAGAGACGAGGTTTGCTAGAGAATGATAACAGTATTCGAGATTGTCTGTTAGAGGCCTCAAGAGTTAGAATGCCATCAGCCTTGAGAAGAATGTTTGTCACAATATTGGTTTACAGCCAACCAACTGGTGTTCGAAGATTGTAGGATGAGTTCTATCCTTTCATGATGGAAGATTATCCTTCATCCAATAATTTGTTCAATATAAACAAGTTATTACGTGATTTAGACAGAATGATGGAACAATTTAGAAAAAACATTGGACAGTTTGACCTTCCTGCAATGATGAGTGCACTTGAAGAAAATTCTGGCATCCCAAGATGTATTGAAGATGAAATGTCGGTACCAGTCCCACAAGTAGACGTTGATGCAATAGGTCGCCTTAACGATGATCAAAAATATGCATTCGATACCATAATGCTTGCTGTGGAAAGTGACGATGGTGCATTATTCTTTCTTGACGGTCCAGGTGGAACGGGAAAGACATATATATATACCGTGCATTACTGGCTAATCTAAGAAGAATGAATCGTATTGTCTTAGCCACCGCATCATCTGGAATAGCTGCAATTAATATGCCTGGTGGCAGAACGGCCCACTCAAGGTTAAGAATTCCACTTCATGTGGATGCATCGACCCCGACTTTCATAAATAAACAATCTGATCTAGCTGAGTTGGTCAGAGCTGCAATTGCAATCATTTGGGATGAGGCACCCATGATGCATCAATATGTCTTTGAAGCACTTGATCGAACTTTCAGGGACATAACAGATGTTCAATTACCGTTTGGTGGAAAGATAATGATTTTTGGGGGAGATTTTCGTCTAATGCTTCCAGTTGTTCCGAAAGGAACCAGGTCTCAACTCATTGAAGCTTCAATTGTGAAATCTTCGTTTTGGGCACAAACAAAGATTTTAAGGTTGAGACATAATATGAGATCCATCAATGACCCTCAATTTTCTAATTTTTTACTTCGTTTTGGCGATGGCAATGAGCATGCATTCGATGGTGAGATGATAAAGCTACCGCAAACTATAGTGATTCCGTGGGTAGGATCTCAATCGATCGATCAAATCATAAATGTCATCTTTCCCAATTTGGGTGATCATGTATATGATATCGGTTATATGGTGGAGAGAGCGTTGATTACTCCTCTAAATGATGATGTGGATATGCTAAATGAAAAGATCATCAACATGTTTCCTGGTGAACAAATCACGTTCTATTCTTTTGACTCAGTGCAAGACGACACCAGAAATTTATACCAACATGAGTTTTTGAACTCAATAACAATTGGAGGACTCCCGCCACACAAGTTGACCATAAAAATAGGTGCCCCGATTATGCTTTTGAGGAATATCGACCCAAACTTGGGATTGATGAACGGAACTCGATTGTTATGACGTGGTTCATATTTAAATCTCTTAGATGCTGAGGTTCTAACGGGACAGCTTGCTGGAACTAGAGTTTTTCTACCTCGAATCCCGTTGAGCCCGCCGGATAATGTTGGTATACCTTTCAAACTCATAAGAAAGCAATTTCCAGTCAAATTGAGCTTCTCCCTCACTATAAACAAGTCTCGAGGTCAGACAATTCCTTACATTAGTGTGTACCTCCCATATCATGTTTTCAGTCACGGTCAATTGTATGTGGCATTGTCTAGGGGAACATCAGAGTCCACTACAACGATTCTAGTTAAAAAAGGCTCCATATCTGGTCAAGATGGTGCATATACTAGAAATGTGGTGTTTAAAGAGGTTTTGTTGGGGTCAGACACAAATAATGTTGCATCTCATTAGGTATTTTAATATCATTTATGTTTGACATATTAATACTTGATATTTACGTAATTATTTCCAGTTACTAATTTGATCGAAAATTCTTTCTGTCTGTTCGTAGGTACTAAAACTATTCGAATGGACAAAAACTCTACTCGACGTGTTTCAATATTTTCGGTCGGTTGGCGTATGGGAGAGTCGATAAAAATGAATACCGGTTATCTCAGTAACTTGGTTTTGAAAGAATGGAACAAGAAGAAGTATGAACAGTATGGACCTTTGAGCACTTTTGTTTTTGTTATATTCCAAGTTCTGTTCTCAACTTAACTGTAAATTTTGAATATTATCATTAGTTGGCGCTATAAAATGGCACGGAGAGAGTTGATGACAACAAAACCGTTATCTGAAGTCACACTAACATGGAGAAAAGTTTTGCGCTTAAGGTATATATATACATATATATATATATGCCATATATTATCTGAGATATGTTACAATTTATGATTTTCCTTTTTGAATTTAACAGCTGCAAATATTGTTACCAGGTCGCGACGTCATCGCCAACGAAATAGCTTCTTATATAAGGTCTTATAGCTTTTTACTTATACGAGACATAAGTATTGATGATCAACATAAATTTATTTGAAAATTACTAAAAGTTAATTTATATCTTTTACAGTTCTACAAAAAACGTAAAAGTTTGGGACAAATTGATCAGGTAATTACGTAACGCATTCGTGTTCAACATATACATGTATGTGACCATTTATTCATTTGTTTTAACTCTCCTATATTTTATTTGTAGTTGGAGTAACAAGTCGTTCTACATGATGATTAATGTGGTTGGACTTCGTTGGACATATCGACGTCAACATAGTTAAAACTTTTGCTATTTTTTTTAATAGTTTCTATTCGTGTGTTTTTTGTTCTATTTTCATATGCACTGACACTGCATTTATTATCAGTGATTGATTATTTTTTACATAGTGTTGACTTAATATGAAGTAGGCTAATATTATTTTACAAATTTTATCATCAATCATTGGTAATTCTTCTCACATCTCAATTAAATCTGTGTTCGAATAATAGATATCTCAATTATAACAGTATTCGAATAATAGAGATAGGCCTGAAAGTGCACGATAGTATCTGTCATGAGCAATGGACTTTGGCAATTAAGTGAAGACGATATAATTGCATACTTTAAAGTATGCCACCGATAAATCCCACGCGTGAGCGCGACGCCTTTCGCACGCGCATATGCCCGTGCAGGAAGGCTAGTATATAATGAAACATACGAAGGAAGAAAAAAAAACCCTAGGTTGCTCTAAACCCATCGTCACGCCTATCACTTTCTCTCCTATTCACCAAGCTAGCAAATATACAAGGGCGCCCATATTCATTCTAGGATTTGGGAAGGCCATAGGCGCATCCGTTTTCCAATTTCCTCACATTCCTCTCAACCGCGAGCCAGGACTGTATTGACCAAACTCCAGTACTACCATATCTGTCATCCTCATCTCATAGTGGAAAGATGCGTCCCTATATGATCACATCCTCATCTCTGAATTTTATATCATCACTGTAGTGTCTCTTTGTTGCTCTAATGCTAAAAGAATTTATGACAGGTTATAGGTAATTCTTCTCCATATATACCCACAATGGAGGCGACAACGTTCTCTGGGCCTGTAGAAGAGCAATTTCAATCTGTTGTGTATATTGAGAACTTTGAATTACAAGGACTTATTCAAGAATAAAGGAACAAAACAAACTCTACCTAACAGCATGGGCTAAAAACTAGAAAGCTAGCTAATCACCATGCTGAAATCATGACTGCTGAAATCATGACAATCATGATACAGCCATACTCTAAATATCTTCAACACGCCCCCTCAAGCTGGATCAAGGGGATTCATTGATCCAAGCTTGCCAAGAATCAAGTGAAACTGTACTGAGGGAAGAGACTTGGTAAAAATATCAGCAAGTTGATCAATACTTCGGGTATACACAGTTTCAATTACCTTGGCCTGCACTTGAGATCTAATATAATGACAGTCTACTTCAATGTGTTTGGTTCTTTCATGAAAAACTGGATTTGAAGCAATGTACATGGCAGCTTGATTGTCACAATGCAAAGATATAGCACCAGTGACAGGGAAGCCAAGGTCAAACAATAAGCTCTTAAGCCATATTAACTCACAAGAGGCAGACGCCATAGCTCTATATTCAGCTTCTGCGCTTGATCTAGCCACAACCCTTTGCTTTTTACTTCGCCATGTAACTAGGTTCCCTCCAACAAATGTGCAAAAACCTGTGGTGCTTTTCCTGTCCACTGCATTCCCTGCCCAATCAGCATCAGCATATCCAACAATGCTAGTGTGATGGTTTCTTTGGAACAGAATACCTCTACCAATTGACCCTTTCAGATATCTCAGAATTCTCTTGACAATACTCAAATGAAAATAAGTAGGAGAGTGCATAAACTGACTGACAATGCTAACTGCATATGAAATATTAGCTCGAGTGATAGTTAGATATATCAATTTGCCAACTAACCTTTGATAAGAACACACATCAGAGAGATGAGTACCCTCAGTATCCAGCACAAGTTTACTGTCAAGAGGAGTGCGAGCAGGTTTGCAGTCAAGAACTCCAGCTTCACACAGAAGTTCGAGGGTATATTTTCGCTGACTGAGGAAAAGACCCTTTGAAGATGTAGCCATCTCAATTTCCAGAAAATACTTGAGAGCTCCAAGGTCTTTCATTGCAAACTTGACTTGCAGAGAACTTTTAAGAGAATTTATCTCAGCAATACTATCACCAGTAATGATGAGATCATCAACATAGATCAAGACCACAAGTTTTCTGCCATTTTGCATCCTAACAAACAATGAGGAATCGGCATTACTACTGACAAAACCAATATCTTCAAGGACTGAGCTGAGTTTTGCATACCAGGCTCGAGGAGACTGTTTTAAGCCATAAATGGCTTTATGAAGCTTACAGACCATTTCAGGGTGATCAGAAAGTTCATGACCAGGAGGGAGTTTCATGTAAACTTCTTCCTCCAGGTCACCATGTAAGAATGCATTCTTTACATCCATTTGATGCAAAGACCAATTTTGATTTACAGCAACAGAGAGTAACACTCTTACAGTGTTCATTTTTGCCACAGGTGCAAACGTTTCCTTATAGTCTTCTCCATAGGTCTGCGTAAAGCCCCGGGCTACCAGTCTTGCTTTATTCCTCTCCACAGTCCCATCAGCATGGAACTTTGTTTTATAAATCCATCTGCACCCAACAACTTTCTTCCCTTTAGGCAACTGCACAAGACTCCAGGTATGATTGTCATCAAGGGCCTTAAGTTCAGTATTCATAGCCTGCCTCCAAGCTTCAACTTGACTAGCCTCTTGAAAGGTTTGAGGATCAATATGACTGTCTATGGCACTTAAATATGCAGCATAAGCAGAAGAAAACTTTCCAACATTCATATAGTGTGCAGCAGGATACCTGGAAGTGTAGGACACATAATCTTTGTGTCGAACTGGAGGATTTCTCGAGCGGTAGGGATTCCTTCTAGGAGGAGTTGGAACAATGGGAGCATCAGCAGCAGATTCAGGTTGATTCTCTTCAACATTATGACCAAGAGATTCATCATTGGCATCAGGAGCTTCTGTACCAGCATCAAAACTAGTAGATGGCTCAGGAACATGATCATTCCTGACCAGACTAGGAGATAGTTCCATTGCCACATCTGTACCAACATTTGGAACTGGGAATAGATCCTTGTAAAACTCCCCCTGAGTGCTTGTATCCAACTGCTTAGAAAAATAATGAACAGTCTCATTGAACCTGACATCTCTGGAAACAAATTTCTTCTTACCAACTGGATCATAGCAACAATACCCTTTCTGAGTTGAGGAATATCCCAGAAAAATGCATTTGATAGCTCTGGGATCCAAATTATCTCTATGTTTGGCTTGAATATGAACATAACACACTGATCCAAACACCCTCAGATGAGACAAATCAATTTTCCTATGCTTTAGAACTTCCAGGGGAGACCTTGAATTCATAATTCTACTGGGAAGGCGATTAATAATATAGGTGGCAGTAAGAACAGCTTGAGACCAAAATTCTTTTGGTACATTAGCATAAAACATCATAGCCCTTGTTTTCTCAAGCAGATCCCTATTTTTTCTTTCTGCAATCCCGTTTTGTTGTGGTGTTCCAACACAGCTGGTTTGATGAATGATCCCATTTTCATTTAAAAACTGAGACATTTTATGGGACATGTATTCTGAGCCATTATCAGATCTGAGAATTTTAACTTTGGATGAGAATTGAGTATGCACCAGATCATAAAAGTTTTTAAACACATCAAATACTTCACTTTTAAACTTCAATAGATACAACCATGTAATCCTAGTAAAATCATCAACAAAGGTTACAAAATATCTAAACCCATTAAAGGATTTTAGAACTGGTCCCCAAATATCAGAATGGATGATTTCAAATGGATTACAAGCCCTAGAGGCAGAGGAATTGAACGGTAATCTAGTAAACTTAGAAAAGTGGCAGACTTCACAGTTGTGGACTTGTTGACTGAAGGAGGGAAACAAAATGGATAACACCTTCTCTGATGGATGAGCTAGACGGTGATGCCACAACATATGATCAAAAGAGCTACTGGAAGATGCTTGAAATGACAGAGAAGGTTTGGACACATAATACAACCCATTTAGAAAAACTCATTCACCAATCTTCCTCTTGGTGGTGATATCCTGAAAGATCACGTTATGAGGAGAGAAAATAGCTAGACAATGTAGAGTTCTCACAGTTCTACCCACTATTAACAACTGGAAAGGAAAAGAAGGAATGTATAAGGCATCTGACTCTATGTTCTTTGAAAACAGATTAATTTTCCCTTTTCCTAAGACTTCTGCTCCTTTCCCATTAGCAACCGAAACATGAGAAGATAATTTTTCAAAATCATGCAAATTTTCAATCTTATTTGTCATGTGATCTGTGGCTCCAGAATCAATAACCCATAAATCACTCTCAGAATTCATAGTAAGTGCAGTCTTAAAGGCAGTCAAGATACCTGAAATATCACTGTCCTTGACATGGTCTGTTTCTGCAAGAAATTCTGAGAAGTTGCTGAGGAGAGCATTGTGATCATGCTCATTCACCTTCTTTTTCTGTTGAAGAAAAACAGCAAAGTCATTGATCAAACTACAAGGGTTGGTGGTGAAGTCCATGGACACAGAGCTTGGACTTAAAGCAACTAGTGCAGCACTAGAACCAGCAACAGAGCTAGAAGGGGAAGACACAGAATACGCCTTGGCACTTCCCTTAGCCTCTCTCTTGGCTTTCTCTTCAAGAAATTTCACCTTGAGTTCTGGAAACAATATCCAACATTTATCTCGGAAATGATTACCATTGCAATGAGTGCACTTGCCCTTCTTTCCATTGTACCCTCTGTTATCAGACTGCTTATAGCTAGACACATAGGCACTGGACTCAGCATGATTAGTCTTTATTTCTACATTCATGGCCTCCCTTCTAGTTTCCTCCCTCCTTACAGTAGCACAAACAGATGAGAAGGAGGGAAGAACAGAATTCATGAGGATGTGACTCCTCAGATCTTCATAATCCGGGCTCAGGTTGGCTAGTAGCTGGAAAACCTTGTCTTCATCAGCACGTTTGCGCAGGATAACTCCGTCTGTAGTGTGAGGTCTGTACAGATCAAGCTCATTCCACATGCTGGTTAACCGCCCAAGGTAATCAATGAATGGTTTACCTTCTTGCTCAAACTTAGCAATATCCTTTTTTAGCTGAAAAACACGAGCAGCATTATTCTGATTCCCACAGAAATCTTCAATTTCCTTCCACATAGAACTTGCATATGAAGAATAGCTGAAGATAATTGCCATTGATGGCTCCATGGTGTTGATGAGCCATGCTCTAACAAGTTGATCAGTGCTCAGCCAAGAATCAAAACCTCCAGTACCAACTTCTGGAACATCAACTGTTTCATAGATGTAACCAAGCTTCTTCTTGCCTCCAAGAGCTAAGGTCACTGCTCTGGACCAGTGAAGATAATTGAAACGATTCAGCAACACTGAACACAAACGTTGATTTGGGTTCCCATCATGATCAGAAGATCCAGACCCAGAATTAGGAACAGAACCAAAAGGGTTTACAGTTGACGAGCCATCGTCCTCCATTGAAAGAGGTAGAACGGGTAAAGGTTTAAGGGAAATGAAAAACTGAAAGCAGAAGCAGGATACTAATAATCCTGCTCTGATACCATGTAGAAGAGCAATTTCAATCTGTTGTGTATATTGAGAACTCTGAATTACAAGGACTTATACAAGAATAAAGGAACAAAACAAACTCTACCTAACAGCATGGGCTAAAAACTAGAAAGCTAGCTAATCACCATGCTGAAATCATGACAATCATGATACAACCATACTCTAAATATCTTCAACAGGGCCAATGAAGCCAAAACTGCCAATTGAAATAGCTACCTAGCTACGTTTTGACTCGTCAAAGTTGATTAATCACAATCAAGCAGTGGACTATGGTTTACCAATTGTTTTATCTCATTCTGTTTTGCTAACTCTTATTTGGTCATTTGGCCATATGATCTTGTTTTTTTTTTTAATCGTTTTCTTCAATTTGGAGAAGTTTAGGCTAATATCCTCTTCTCTAATTGTTGAATCATCAGTTCATCACAATTATCAATAATATCTCTTTTTTAATCTTCTTACATTTGTATTTTATAAAAGAATTATTGGATAGTGAATTTAATTATGAAAGCAAAAACTCAATATATTGTGTAAAAGACAACAAACAAGATCTGTAACACAAATCTCCGACAAAACTAAAACCTCACAGTTATCATTTACGACAAAATTAAAACTTCACAGTTATATATTACGACAACCATGAAACGCGGCATTTAATATATATGCAACAAAAATGAATTATCAAATTAATTAATTACGATAAAAATAAAATCTCGTTTTTAAAATCTCTAACAAAAAGAAAGCGTCGCGGTTGAATTTTGCAACAAATGATAGGCGAAAAAATACCTATTCAAAGATACCTTATTTTCAACCAAAATATATCATTGTAATAGTTAATTATAAGGGTTATCGAACACAAGGAGTTGGTAAAACTAAATCCTAACACTAGACTACAATGATGACAGACTCAACCACAGTACACTAACGACACTATGAACCTAAGCTAGACTACTCTAAAAGCTACGAAAATTTGACACAATATACTAGACTTAGTGATGGACTACCACACCAAAATTTAGGGTATTCGGAATTATTTTGGTTGCCGAAATAATTCGACCAAACTACAGCTAATGCAGAAAATTAATGCTTAGCGAGTTCAGCGCCTTGGTTGGCGAAGTGGGCAGTCAAGCTTAGCGAGATCGACCTCCAGTACAAACCCCAAACAGCAATAAAAGGGCAGGCAATAGCAGACTTCATCGCCGAATACACGGAAGCAGAGACGACACCGACCGGCGCATCCGACGGCCCGACGGTAGAGACATCTGATAAGCCAGAAGCCAAGGCAGGACCACTGTCGTAGTGGAACCTCTACGTCGACGGATCCTGCACGAAGAAGACGAGCGGCGCCGGGATCATCCTAACCGGGCCAGGAGGGGTAAAAGCAGAATATGCCCTCAAATTTGAATTCAAAACAACCAACAACGAAGCCGAGTACGAGGCATTCATCTCAGGCCTACAGTTGGCCAAAAACTCGAAGGCGCCCAACCTAAACATATTTAGCGACTCACAGTTGGTGGTGAGCCAGGTCGAGGGAGAATTTCAGGCGAAAGGAGAGTCTATGATCGCCTACCTCAAACACGTGAAGGCGCTGATCAGCAGGTTCAACTACGTCAACATCAACCACATACACCGAGGACTCAACGCGAAGGCGGACAAACTGGCCCGATTGGCTACGGCTTCCGTCCACTCCAGACCAGGACAGCAGATCGTCGAAGTACTGCGACGACCAAGCATTTGGGAGCATAACAGGTACTGGCAATCAAACCGCAAGAACGGAGCTACATGGACCCACTCATCGCATATAAGGCAAGCGAAAAATTACCAGAAGACAGGCGAGAGGCCAGGACCATCGTCGCACGGGCAGCAAACTTCATCATGCGGGATGGCATGCTCTATCGACGAGGAAAGACTTGGGCGAGCCTCAAGTGTGTCACCCCGATGAGGGGCCACGCAATTCTACAAGAAATCCACTCGGGCATGTGCAGCCACCACGCGGGAGCAAGATCAATCGCGCACAAGGCCCTCCAGTGCGGATTTTGGTGGCCCACCATCCACGCGGATGCCACGACACTGACGAGCAAGTGCCACCAGTGTTAGCTGCACGCACACCACTACCACTCACCCGCCGTCCCACTCTCAATTCTCTTATCACCCGTGCTGTTCGCACAGTGGAGACTGGACTTAATTGGGGAACTCCCAAAGTCCAAAGGGCAGTACAAGTACCTGATCGTCATTATCGACTACCACACCAAATCCATCGAAGCCCAGCCAATGATAAAGATCACGACAGAAAATTTCGAACGCTTCCTCTGGGGGTTCCTCTTCTGTCGCTACGGTACCCCGATCAGCATCATCACGGATAACGGGCCACAATTCAACAACCCTCGGCTCACGGCCTTCTGCAAACGACAAGGAACAAAGCTCACATTCGCATCACCAGCGCACCCCCAGACAAACGAACAGGTAGAAGCGGCAAACAAAATCATCAAGGCAGGCATCAAGAAGAAAATCGAAGACGTCGAACCTGAGGAGGCAGGATACGGGCGCTGGCCCGAGATCATCCCAGAGACCCTATGGTCTATCCGAACGACCGCCAACACGGCCACAGGCGAAACCCCGTTCAGCCTGACATTCTGAACCGAGGTGGTGCTACCCCTAGAAATTACCCACCAGAGCCCGCGGATCGAGGGATACGATCCGAACACAAACGAGGAAGGGCTACGACTCAACAGCGATCTACTAGAAGAAAGAAGGGACACAGCACACCTCCACAATGCCGCGAACAAACAGAGAATTGCTTGACTATACAACCAATGCATCTGGGCTCGACCAATCCAACAGGGGGACTAGGTCATGAAGGTGATACAACAGAAGGTTAAAGCACTCCATCCATCATGGGAAGGCCCGTACGTCGTGGACGAGGTGGTAAGCCCCAACACTTTCTACCTAAGGGACATGCAAGGTCAACGACTATGACACCCGTGGAACATCCAGCACTTGCGGAAGTACTTTCATTAAGTTATTTTGTTACGTTATATATTTGCTTTACGTTATATACTTTCCTGATCCGTCCACCCGATACTCGGGGACTGGGGATAGACTATTCGCACTGATGTAACACTTGGTGAAAATACCATACAAAAAAAGATAGCAAAAAAAAGCAAGCACACGCATACGGAAGAAAAAGAAACTTCATTACTCAAAAAAGGGCATGAACGGCCAATTACAAAATCCTACCTACAAGTTACAAAAAAATTAACAAAGGAAAAACTACACTACTTCCACTTCTACATCCGTTTCCGCCCTTGCTGCATCTGCCCGCTCCGCATAACCCGCCAGCTCCACCGCTACCTCGGGCGCCTTGACCCGCTCCACCAGCTCCACCTGCTCGGGCTGCTGCTGCTCCGCGCTCTCAGTGGAATGGCCAGCCGCCCTAGCCGCGCGCTCCTGCAGGTGGGCCCGGTAGCGTGCCAGATCGATGAACGGGACCACAGCCACCCAGAATGCAGTCACCTGCTCCTCAGCCTCGGCAGTCACCAACTCCAAGAAATCATCAGACTCCTTGAAGGCAGCAACGGCTTCCGCCTGGGTAAGCTTGACTTGATCCGGGGTCCAGGCGCAGCGCTCGGATTCCATGAGGCGGAACTACATCTCCGCCAACTTGTTCGCAGCCTCCGCGCGCACGCGCTCCACCTCAGCTAGAGCACTGTCGGGCTCACCCTTGAGCATGAACTCCCTTTCAGCACTTTCCTGGAGTTCCCGAGTCAGCTCGTTCACCTGGGTGGCCTTCCGCTCGGCTAGCTCGTTCACCTTGGAGAGCCCGGCTTGCAGCTTCTCATGGGCTATGGCAGCCTGGCGAGACTCGGCCCTTAACCTTGTCAGCTCTTCCGAACTCTCGCATGCGCTCAAGCAGAAAAGCTGGTGCTGCAGCTTTTCGCACGCGTTGAAGGCCCGGTCCAGGTTGTCGACGGCAGAAGGAGGACCCGATGGCAGCAACGACTGGAGCGATGCCACGCCCTTGCCCAGGGACTGGCGGAGATTGCCGAAGAGGACGCGAGCAGCATCCCCAGCTTCCACTGCCGCACCAGCAGCATCCGACCGAGCACGCTTGAATGGACGAGCAGCCCACCTTCAGGAGCAGGCGAGCCAGTGGAGAGATCTGCACCACTAGACTGGGAGGTCCGGCCCCACGAGCCCGAGTTTAGGGAAGCCTCCCGCCTGTCCCTCTGCTCCACGCGCCTCTGGTCACGCTCCGTTTGTCTCTGCTCCTTCTTACGGGAGAGACGTTCCCATTCGGCTCGGTCTTGACTCCGAGCAGCAGACGACGAAGGTGGCGGACGAACAGCCCCTTCAGAAGCACCAGCGACCCATACCCGGGGGACAATAATAGCGGCCGCTCGAACAGGAGAAGCGTGATCGGAGACATTCGACGCATGGATCCTCGCCTGGATGGTATCACCCACGACCAGTCCACCGTGGCCGTCATCCAAGACTCGGCGCACGGTCTCCGCACTCGACAGCAACAGCTCCATGCGGCGCTGAAGGGCCTCATCCTTCTCGGTGGCCTTTGACTTGGTCATTTTGGCTGCAAAACAAACACGCACGAAAGGTTAGTAACAATTATCAAATATACGTACGTAAAGCATGCAAAAATGAAACAGGTATTAGACGCCTGAACAGACTGGGTGCTCGGGCCAGACGCGTGCGCTCGATCAGATCCCAATGGCACGCCACCCAGAAGTGTCACGCCTCGGGCGCCGGGTCGAAGACATACTTTAGGCGAGCTACCCTGGCCTACTCCACAGGCGTCATCGGGTACTCGTTGGTGTTGAGCGGATAGAAACGCTGGGGGACTCGATCGATACGGTGAGCGTTGGCCGCATACTCTGGGGAAAAGGAGCCGAACTCCCAGTCGCCTTCGACCAGGCAGCTGATCGTGCGCCACGAAGTCGACAAGCTGGGTGGGTCGACCAACCACCACTTCACCCGCGGCTCCACGGTGAAGGTACCCGAGTCCCGTCGGCGAGAAGAATGCTTCAACCAGAAGAAGTGCAGGAACTCCGCCCGCGTTGGATGGTTCAAGCTGCTCAGGCGGAAGATGTTGGAGAAGGCGACCAGCGTTCGCGTAAACGTGGGCCCGCACTGACCGAGCGAGATCCTCAGTAGCGCCAGCATATATTGAAAGAAGGGGTGCAGATGAAGCTTGATGTCCGCCTTCAAATGAAATTCACTCACGCAGACGTGGTCGGGCGGAGGACGCGTGAACGTCTCGGCCTTCCCAGGGATCCTTAGCTTCACGGATGAAGGGATGTGGTAGTCGCGCGCCCTTCGCGCCATCTCCTTCACCGAGGGTGCACCCTCGGGCTCCTGTACCGGCACTCCATCGAGTAACACCCAGTGTATGCGCCCGCCCTCCGCCAACTGAGGCACGGGGTTCTCCCCTAGTACTTGCTCCTCACCCCAACGCCCCGACAAAAAAGACCCACCCGAAGACCTAGAAGACTCGGATGCATCCCCCAACCCGACGACCTCGACAGCGGTTCGTACTCGTTCCTCTTCCATCGGCTGCACGACAGGAGAATCATTGTTAGGGATATACCGCAAGGGCGTTACACTCATCACGGAGTCAGACGAGGAGTCCGATCCACTCGTGCATGAACTACAGCTAAACCACCCTGCCCCCAGAATGTATATCCGCTCACGCGACATGCCACTCAAAACTTCTATCGGTTCCATCTCCTAGACAAGACGCACGCACGCAACACCCAAACACTTAGCAAAAAAAAACCACAAACAAACAAAAACCCAGAAAATCTACCCTAAAACAGATCAAGACAGGCACGCCTCAAGAACATGCCTTGTTCTTGAGGCGAAAACGCAGAAAAAAAACCCAGAAACGTGAAGAACAGAAACGGCAAGGAAACCGGAAAACCAAAAACAAGAATGGAAAAGCAACACATCAGTTTAAGAGCCTCACCAGAAGTTGAAGATTGAAGCTTGAAAATGAACGTCGACGATGAACTCCGGCAAGAACCCAAACGGAAATTGAAAGGTAACCTCTTAACAGTGAGCAGGGTAACTTTTTTTGCAGAGTTTTAGTGAATGTAAGAAGACGACAATACGAAGGCTTATTTATACTGATCCGAAAAACACACGTGAGCGAACGCCTGCCGTCCATTTTTCGAGTATCCACCATCAGATGATGACACGTGCCCACGAGGTGGTTTACCTACCCGCCTAAGTAACTGCGCTCACCCTTTGGCTTCCCGCCTCAGTTTCAAACCCTAGCATGATCTCCCATGACTCGCCACGTGTCAACCATGCAGCCTCCCACGCTCCCACGCGCATGACGACTGACCTTCGAGCAGTTACTACGTCACCAACATTGATTACACAGGGCACGCCAACATTTATTACGTCGGCTAGCATTTATTGCACCCCCAACGATTCCCAAGGAGAAGTTGAAAAGATATCACTCCAAACGTCCCGTCAGTCAGATAACCCCACTCAAGGCACGCACATGCACGTCGCAATTCCTGCCATTCAAACCATCGGACTATCGCATCACCAGCACGATCAAGCGCCTTACAATCTCACAGGCAAGTAAACGCCACCCCACCAGGTTAGTGCAAGACCATTGAGCCGCCCCGAAAGAGGCTAATGATAGGTGCATAATTATGCAACGTTTCTATGTGTAATATTACCTTATATTTAGTTCTTTTGTTGCGTTTTTAAGTAAATTAATATTATTATTTGTTTTGTAGGGAATTGGAGAAAAATGAATAAAAGATGTGTAAATGAGTTTTCCTAATGCAATAAGGATTGAGATGAATTGAAGGAAGAAGAGTCCATTTATAATAGGGAGCTTAATTAAGAAGAGATGGGATGGTATTTGAATTACTTGCCAGGAGAGACGTGATGGGCTGCATGCATGTATATTGCCCAGCTAGCTAAACATAAGAGACAAGAAACGTACGGGATGAGAGAAACGTACGGAGGGGGGCTGCACATATATATAATTATATAGCTAGTTGTGATTACAGAAGGGGACTTGGTGAGTGAGTGGAAGAGAACCAAGGCAGGAGAGAGACGGCAAGAGAAAGAGAGGAAGAAAAAAAAGAATAGAAGAAAAAAAGGGAGCAGGGAGGCTCACGGCAAGGAAGAGGAGAAGAAGAGAAAAGGAAGAAAAGGCTCCATCATCAACACCTTATGGTTGTATTTTTCTCTCTTCTATATTTTTCTTAAGCTCCCATGGTTAGCATGAGGAGCTAAACTTTATTTGTTAGGGGCTGATCGAAATCCTAGACATGTTTTGATCTTGAACCCCAGTGATTTACATAACTTTTTTATGAGAATTTATTCACTATTTTATCACCGTATGATTTCTTGCATATGTGTCTTTGGTTCGAAACTTAGATGTGTATGTTAGGATCTATTATCTTGAATGTGTAGGTGACGATCAATCAGTGCATATTCTATAGAGATGAACAGCCTAATACGTTGTGTGAATTAGTTCCAAGGTGATGCAAGGGCACTCATCCATAGTAGCTCTAGAAGTCTTGTTGTTTTCTCAAACATCCTACAGATCGTAATGACTTAGTTTAAGTTGATTTTGGACCAATCGAAGAAGTACCATATCTCTTAAGTTAAGATCAAGTTAAGCTAGGGTACATCAACCGGTTTAACATGTCAAGCACGAGGGTGTAAGGTGTATACGACTTAATCACAGCGTATGCATGAGAAACATTCATTTGAGGTTATGTGAATTGATTGGGGTAGATTGGAATTGTCTAGGGTGGAGAGAAGTTTCTAACAATCTCTTTATTTTGATTAAATCGTTGTTTTACTGTACTGTTTTCAGTTTGTAGTCTAGTTTATATAATTTATTTCGACATTCAAAACAACTCCGATTACATTGAAATTTTGTGTGGTTGTCCACCACTGTGTCTAGTTTGTCCTGTATAAATTTCGTGATTTTTGGTTTAATCTAGGTATTTTAATTAATTACGTTTTTGTCCAGTGGTCGAGTCTGTCAGATTTCTGATATTCGCGTCTTAGTTTGTGTTTAGAGTATAAAGTCTACTTTTCCCTGTGGATCGATCCCTATCTGCACTATATTGCATTAATCTTAAGTATATACTGAATAGGGTAGTATTTTTGGTTGGTGTGCGACCACCGATCAAATTTTGGCGCCGTTGCCGGGGAGAAGCGAGTTCTTTATTTTCTAAAACTAACTTTGTTTTTCTGTTTTCTGCTTTGTAGGTGTCTTGAGAGCAGCTTCGATCCATCAAAGAGCTGTTTTCAATTTTCAGGTTTTTCTTTAAATTTCATTTTTATTGTTTCTTTTAGTTAACGTGTCTTAGTGCATGGCGTTCAAGGAAAACTTAACTTTTAGAGACAAATCTTGAGATTGAACGCTCCGCAAGGGCGAACCGAAAGCAACAAAGGCAAGCAACACTGGAGATTGGAGGTCTAAGTACGTTATCGGATCCTGAGATAACAGTAGAGACAAGTTCAGAATCAGAAGAGGATATACCATCATCACCAGCTTCTACAATGGGGGAGCAACAACCAAGGATGTTGATGAATTCCTTTGTACCGAGTGCAAATGGAAACTCATCACCTATTTTACTGCCAGCTCTTGGCACTTATTCTGTACCCCCTGCTTTACTTTCAGCTCTCCCACATTTTAGGGGGACATTTTCTGAGGACCCTCAACAGCATCTGGCTGAAATTGAGGCTTTAGCTTCTACACAAAACTTACAAAATGTTGAATCTAATGTGTTGAAACTAATTTTATTTCCTTTTTCTGTGAAGGAAGGAGCGAAGATGTGGTTCAATTCTTTGGCTCCTAGGTCTATACAATCTTGGGGAGAGATGAAGGTAGCATTTATGAAAGAATACTTCTCTGCCCAGAAGACGAAACAGATGAAGAAAGAGATCCATAGCTTCATCCAGAAAGATGGAGACATGTTACATGAAGCATGGAGTCATTTCAAAGAACTGTTAAGGAAATGCCCACATCATGGGTATGATCTTGAAGATAGAATGACTTTCTTTTATGAAGGTCTAGAACCGGCCAACAAAACAAGGGTGGACTCTGCATGTGGAGGTATGTTCATGTATCAAACAGGACAGCAGGCCCATGACATTATTGAGAAATTGGCTAAAAACACCAAGCAGTTCTATACAAGGGAAAGAACCTTAGCAAGCAAGAAGCAACAAGCTGGGTATGAGGTCACTGCAGACCCAAGTATGGACAAGAGAATCCAAGCATTGGAGAAGAAGCTAGACTTCATCGCCAGTGCTATCAAAAGCCAAACAACGTCATCCTCGTCCATTGCTCAGGTATGTTCTGTATGCTCTATGTCAGATCATACTAACGAATCTTGTCCATTTATTCCTGAAGAAGAGCAGGTGAACTTTGTACAACAAAGAGCAGCGAGGAATGACCCTTACTCAAATTCTTACAATCCGGGGTGGAGGAATCATCCGAATTTCAGCTATGGAAACAATAGCAACATCTTAAATCCACCCCCAGGTTTTAAGGTAAGACAGGAGTACCAGCCGCCACAACAAAAGGAAGCATCCTCAGTATCAGATTCCGCTTTAGCTGCCATCATGGCCAAGCTTGAGGGAATAGAGGTTCATAACAGAGACTCTAGCAAGGCATTCCAAATACTAGAGAAACGGATGAACAGCATGGAACAACAAATGTCTACTAGAGAACAGGGCACCCTTCCAGGTAAAGTTGTGTAGAATCCAAGAGGGGCCAATCATGAAGCCAATGTGATTACATTGAGGAATGGAAGAGTGATTACAAAGGTTGAAAAGCCTACTAAAAAGTCTTTGGAAAAGGATGAACCAGTCCTAGAACAGGTGCTGCCTTTTCCCCCACTACAGCAAAACACAGAGGATTCGAAAGGGGCACCTAGGCAGAAGAATTCCGGAGGAAAAAAATCAGGTAAAATAATTTCAAGCCCTTCCTCTTCTATTCCATTTGATGCACCCTTTCCTAGCAGGTTCAGGAAGAAGAACAATGACACAGCGGAGCAAGAGATTTTGGACACATTCCGGAAAGTCCAAGTAAACATTCCTTTACTTGATGCAATCAAGCAAGTACCGAAGTATGCAAAGTTCCTCAAGGAGCTTTGTACCATGAAGAGGAAGTTTACAGGGACCGAGACCGTGGCCTTGAGTGAGAAGGTGTCAGCAGTACTTCAAAGGAAGCTACCACCCAAGATGGGAGACCCGGGACGTTTCACCGTCCCATGTACAATCGGTAACACTAACTTTACAGGAGCTTTATTAGACTTAGGTGCATCGATAAATCTTATGCCTTATTCAGTTTATGAAACTTTAAATATTGGTGCACTTCAGCAAACTGGTGTTACTATTAAATTAGCTGATAGATCTAACTGCTACCCTCGAGGTTTTGTTGAGGATGTTCTTGTGCAGGTGGGCAAATTGATCTTTCCAGCTGATTTCTTTGTACTGGAAATGGAGGCAGAGCCTCAACCTTCTGAATTACCATTGATACTTGGTCGTCCATTCCTACGGACAGCAAGGACCAAAATTGATTGCTACAGTGGTACCCTCTCCATGAAAGTGGATGGGGAGAAAATACGTTTTAATATCTTTGATGCTATGAATCATCCTAGTGATAGGGACTTGTATTCCTGTTTTTCTATTGATACATTTGATAATTTTATGCAGGAATTTATGCAGCACTCGATGAATGAGAATGAGGATATTTTGGAGACAGTGCTTGGATCAAGTCAGCCAAAAATTGAAGAATGGAAGCCGATCAAGCAAGAATTGGATGAGCTCGAAGCTCTTCTTGAATATAGGTCTGCGGATTTGACTACTGGGGCTGAAATTGCAATGGAAGAAGAGGATGCATTCTTGGATGATGATGAGATATTTGAATTCCTTGAGGAGGAGTCCATCGAAATTCCTTATATTGAGATGGTGCTGCCACTACATGAACAACCACATGAGCTATCAATGCCAAACTCAAGTTCCGCACATGTTCCTTGCACCAAAGAAACACTTGAGTTTGAGGATTTACTTACCGAGCCCCCTTATATTTTGGAGCATATTGAGATGGTGGTACCTGATCACCATATGTCCAACAAGGATATTCTCTTTACCTTGTTTGTTGGACTCAAGAGGAGGAGGCTTTGGATAAAGAAGAAGAAAGAAAGAAGACACTTGGAGTCTTGTGTGTGTAGGAGTCCAAGGGTATCCAAGTTGCTTGGTAGAGCTCATATGACGTCATTGTTAAGGACCAAGCACTTGATCGAGCCAAGACCACAACCACCTGATGGTTTTGAAGATGTCTGGCTGAAAACGTTAAACTTAGCGCTACTTGGGAGGCAACCCATGTGGATGGAGAGCGGGATTCCAGATTTGCATATCTTTCTCTCTTATCTCTTTTATCTTTTTCGTGTGTTTCATGATGTGTTATTTGTCTTACTTTATATTTGGTTGATGTGTTGCTTGCTTTAGTGTTATTTACATTGAGGACAATGCAAATTTCAAGTGTGGGGTGGGGTTTATAGCATATTCTTAGCGTCTATGTATAAATTTTTCATTTTTTTAGTGTTATTTCGAAACTGGGCAATATCCTGTTTTGTATGAATTATTTCACATAGTTAGAGATCTCAGAAAATTCTGAAATTTTGAGAGAACGTGTTTTTATATGTCTAGTTTATGCTCACAAAATTTCATATCAATCAGATATGTGGTTAATTCTGTAGAAAATATGCAAGTCAGAGTGTGCAGTTTCTTTCAGTTTTAGTGTTTTCTTTTGGTCTTTTGTGTGTTTTTGAGTCATTTTTGATAAAACAAAATACAAAAGTAAAAAGTGTCAAGAAAATATCAAAAGAAGAGTCTTAGGATGCCCGTAACAAAGTCAATGATGATTCGATATCTTTCCAATTTGTGATTAAGAGTTTATTATGTTATTCAAGTTTCTTTGGATGATTTTGATATATGTTACATATGTGGACATGTAGTGGATATAGAAACAAGTTAACATGGTACAGATTTTTGGCATGCTTAAACTTTGTTGAGATTCATTTAACCCGTGAGATTTTGAGCCTTTATGAGAAATATATGTTTTCTTTGATTGAGTGTCAATTGCTTGCCACAGATTAAGTTAATGGATTCTAGAGTTTACTAGAACTTGCTCTTGTACTTTTCGAAACTTATAGTCAATTCATGTTCTGATTGAGGAAGTGATAAAGGCATTTAGGGGACATCACCATAGCCATATAAGCCTGTGTCCCGACTTTGTGTACACAAGATGTGCACCCCTTAGTTAACCACTTTAAGCCTACATGTTTAAACTTTTTGTCATCACCCGCATATCTCTAACCTTAAACCTTAGATTAGTTATTTCTTTACCCTTGTTCTAGGACTTGGTAGAGCTATACATGAGACAGGTATGTGAAGACGGCGACAATGTCGAAATGTGATGCAAAGAAAAAAGTGTGGGGTATCAAGCTATTTGTGAAAAAAAGAGAAAAAAATATTAAAAAAAAAGAAGGAAAAAAAAGCAAAAGAAAGAAAGAAAAAATTATGATGTCTAGCTTGATACCTGAGTTAACTGTTGATGAAAAGAATGATGTGAAGGCCCAACAAAATAAAATCTGGCCACAATAATCAAAAGTTCATGGTTGTAAGATCCGAGAAGTCTCTTATTTGGTGCTCTACTGGGTTCTAGAATCATATTTGAATTCCTTATCCATTTATTCTTTAACCTATGAGCCAAGCCCCATTACAACCCATGAAAATCCTTTTGATCCTCAAGATGGCAGCCTTTGATCTGTGGAGATTAGTCACAAGAGTAAGCATATGGTTTGGTCCATTTGGCAAGTAGTTGAATTGAGCGTTAACCTTAAACACATATGAGTGATGCACTTTGAGAGCATGTCAATGTGAGGTTGAATCTTAATTTGTTTATGCATGCTACAGCTTTTTCACCATGATTATGTCTTTGTCCTACATGTTGCATGTGTGTTATATGTTAGAGTCATCTCTGGTAACTTGTTGGTGCATATGAGACTTGGTGTTACAGTTTTTGGAAGATTGCTGAGACAATTTGTTAAGGGCATTAGAGTAGTGTTTGTAGATTACTTCTTTGCTTTTGAGTCATAGTTTAGTGTTTTGCTTGAGAACTAGCAAAAGTTAAGTGTGGGGTATTCTGATAGGTGCATAATTATGCAACGTTTCTATGTGTAATATTACCTTATATTTAGTTCTTTTGTTGTGTTTTTAAGTAAATTAATATTATTATTTGTTTTGTAGGGAATTGGAGAAAAATGAATAAAAGATGTGTAAATGAGTTTTCCTAATGCAATAAGGATTGAGATGAATTGAAAGAAGAAGAGTCCATTTATAATAGGGAGATTAATTAAGAAGAGATGGGATGGTATTTGAATTGCTTGCTAGGAGAGACGTGATGGGCTGCATGCATGTATATTGCCCAGCTAGCTAAACATAAGAGACAAGAAACGTACGGGATGAGAGAAACGTACGGAGGGGGGCTGCACATATATATAATTATATAGCTAGTTGTGATTACAGAAGGGGACTTGGTGAGTGAGTGGAAGAGAACCAAGGCAGGAGAGAGACGGCAAGAGAAAGAGAGGAAGAAAAAAAAGAATAGAAGAAAAAAAGGGAGCAGGGAGGCTCACGGCAAGTAAGAGGAGAAGAAGAGAAAAGGAAGAAAAGGCTTCATCATCAACACCTTATGGTTGTATTTTTCTCTCTTTTATATTTTTCTTTAGCTCCCATGGTTAGCATGAGGAGCTAAACTTTATTTGTTAGGGGCTGATCGAAGCCCTAGACATGTTTTGATCTTGAACCCCAGTGATTTACATAACTTTTTTATGAGAATTTATTCACTATTTTATCACCGTATGATTTCTTGCATATGTGTCTTTGGTTCGAAACTTAGATGTGTATGTTAGGATCTATTATCTTGAATGTGTAGGTGACGATCAATCAGTGCATATTCTATAGAGATGAACAGTCTAATACGTTGTGTGAATTAGTTCCAAGGTGATGCAAGGGCACTCATCCATAGTAGCTCTAGAAGTCTTGTTGTTTTCTCAAACATCCTACAGATCGTAATGACTTAGTTTAAGTTGATTTTGGACCGATCGAAGAAGTACCATATCTCTTAAGTTAAGATCAAGTTAAGCTAGGGTACATCAACCGGTTTAACATGTCAAGCACGAGGGTGTAAGGTGTATGCGACTTAATCACAGTGTATGCATGAGAAACATTCATTTGAGGTTATGTGAATTGATTGGGGTAGATTGGAATTGTCTAGGGTGGAGAGAAGTTTCTAACAATCTCTTTATTTTGATTAAATCGTTGTTTTACTGTACTGTTTTCAGTTTGTAGTCTAGTTTATATAATTTATTTCGACATTCAAAACAACTCCGATTACATTGAAATTTTGTGTGGTTGTCTGACACTGTGTCTAGTTTGTCCTGTATAAATTTCGTGATTTTTGGTTTAATCTAAGTATTTTAATTAATTACGTTTTTGTCCAGTGGTCGAGTCTGTCAGATTTCTGATATTCGCGTCTTAGTTTGTGTTTAGAGTATAAAGTCTACTTTTCCCTGTGCATCGATCCCTATCTGCACTATATTGCATTAATCTTAAGTATATACTGAATAGGGTATTATTTTTGGTTGGTGTGCGACCACCGATCAGCTAACGTCACGCGTTTCCTTTCGGTGTGTGCGCGCTCAAGGCAAGACCATTTAGGCGTCCCGAGAGAGGCTAACGGTCCGCGTTCCCTCTTCGATGTGCGCGCGTTAAATGGACCGTAGGGGGCGCGTGGTATCATCTCCCTGGCTCTGTTGGCGAAGCCGGAGCACAAGCGGCCGCTTGTGAGTCCGCACCTAGACACCCAGTAAGAGGTGACCCACCGTTCAGGCTACACGGCATGGAAGCGACTAACGTCACTCGTTACCTTCTGGGGCGCGCAAATAGCAGGACCATTCAGGCGGCTCGAAAGTGGCACGCACCTTATGGAGCGTGCACTGAATGATGGGCGACTCGGGAGTGGCCCCATTTCTTCCGAGGGTGTAACGCTACCATTTGCCGAATTAGGCGGCACGATAGCTGCAAGCACCTATCGTGCGCGCGCTAAACCGAAGAGCTGCACGGGCATGCTGTCTGTCCCTCCGTGCGCGCTGCAACACATGTATGTAACGGTCGGGGCCCCACCGTTGACGCTATGATAGGTCGGCGCCGAGAGTGAGGATCTCCTCTCGGGCACCTAAGCAAGACCGTTCTGAGGCTTAACAGCTCCAAACAGCAAGATTCGTTTGGGAGTCGGGATCAGCGGCTCGGAACCATCCATGCATCATTCGCAAGACTGTTCCGAGGCTTAACGGCTCAAAACAGCAAGATTCGTTTGGGAGTCGGGGTCAGCGACTCGGAACCATCCATGCATTTCAAGAAAGGTCGTTCCGAGGACCATTCTTGACGGGCTCTTAACAGCAAGATTCGTTCAGGAGTGCCAGGCAAGCGGCTCGGAACCATCCACGCATCTACATACATACATACATCACTCATTCAAACCGCATCATCACTCAATCGCATCGCACGATCATATGCACATCCGCATACATTCACATACACCCACTCATCCATACTTGTAAAGCTGTACCGCATACATACATATTCACTCCTACATACTGACATACATCCAGATGCATAAACATACATAGTCACATGGATCCACAGGTACGCATCCGGGTACATGGCTCCAAAACAGCAAGATTCGTTTGGGAGTCGGGTGCCCAGATACAGGACCAACCAAACAGGTACACGATCGGACGCACAGGTACCCACTCCGTCAAGCGAGCTCTTTCTTGACCGGAGAGTTGGGGGACTTGGGGGTTACAGAACCACGCATCACTGCTCAATCGGATAAGTATTTGTTTAATCGCACGAACCCTTTTTCAACTCCCCAATCAAGAAAGGTCTCTTTGACTTGGGGACTTGGGGGACTTGTAAGTATAACACCATTAGTTCGTTAATTAAACATACTTACCCACTTAAGCAGGTAATCAACACCTACCCGACCACCCGAAAGACCACCAAGCGGACTATAACTTCACTCGAAGAACACAAGCAAGCAACAATCTCACCCACCCATATAGGTAAGGCATTTACTACAGGTAAGAGGGCATTGAATTCGACCCAACATCAAATTCAGTCTTGAATACTCCAACCTACTTTCTTACACGTTCGCTTGACTGTTATATCAAATACATCCTCTAACTTAGGCATCGGAGCGTTGAAGGCAAGCCGACCCTGTCTTGACCATCTAACCGCCGGTTTGTTTGTATTCTTCTAACAACTGAAGCCGAACACGCGAGTCCGACAACCTAAACACCCGAAGAGAGAGAAGGTACCCGATCATCCGAACAGCCCGAACGTTCGGACAACCAGAAAAGGGAGATTACTCATACTTGTTTCTGCTTGATTACATCCCGCGTAATCCGGTAGAAACACATTTGGCATCTCAAAATATGAAAGAATAAATTATTGTTCTTGAAATAAAATAAAAAAAGACTAAATTCATGAGCAAAATATTGGTTGGACTATTATTAACATTTGAAATGTGGCACGGAGTTTTTCCCAGTTTTCTCAATAGCCAACGTACTTTCACGTCGTTAAGCAATTAGAGAATATACTAATAATTAATCAAGCACAGAGATATATATAATTAATCAAGCACAGAGATATATCAAGATAGCTAGATAGAGAGGTAAGTAACCAGATACCAAGATCATTGCCTTTACGCTAACTCTGTTAAAAACCAAGCGAGTTTTTTCTTTGAATGTGAAGTAAAACATCCACAAAATCCTTTTCATCCTCATTTTCAGTATGAGACCGACCATCATTTCCACTCTCTGAATTACTATCTACATGCTCTTCAATTACTCTCTCCAATAACTCATCTAACTCTCTGCCCACTCCGTCTAGTCTAGCCTCCAAGCCATTAAAACGATTCAACCAAGCAAGC
Source organism: Geum urbanum (assembly GCA_946800695.1). NCBI lineage: Eukaryota > Viridiplantae > Streptophyta > Magnoliopsida > Rosales > Rosaceae > Geum > Geum urbanum. Next base: position 39,854,531 of record OX327013.1, on the reverse strand, counting down.
CATGGAATATAGTCCCCAACGTTGATATGTCCCAGTAACTCCACAAACTCCCTCGACAACTCACAAGTACCATCCCCACCTGTATAGTACTTCCTACCCGTCGCCACTCGACTGATGACACCATAAGTCAGATTCTCAAACATCTCGCTCAAGTTCAAAACCGACGAAGAAGATGATGCTTCCTTTATCTTGTCAATCATGCACTTTGTTTCCTCTTCTCTAACTGCGAGAAAGAAGCGAACCCTTCTGTTGCTGTGAAGATTCAAGACACATATGCTCTTCTTCTGCCTCTATTCACTACTACACATGATGCATCATACACTTGAAAAATACTGTTGCAAAATGAGGTTAAAAATCGTTGTGTTATTATATGTTGTCTGATGATATCATCAGACAACGGTGATTTAAATGTTGTATGACAAAACTCCTACAACAATTGTTATATAAAAATCATTGTGTAATGAAGCATGCCAGTTCGCTTGAGCCACCATACGAGCTTGGCATTCAGTGCGTGCATGATATTCGGCATGACATTGAGCATGATATTCCGCATGGCATTCAGCACACGCATGACATTGCATTCAAACGACAAAGTTCAGTGAAGAAAATGGCATCACACAACGTTTTTAGACTTTATACATGTTTGTTAATTGTTCAGACATCATTATAATCATAAATACTATTGTTGAATATGTCTTTATGTATATGTATTTGGTTAAAACATACAACGAAAGTTTTGTAAAATCATTGTATGATATCATGTGAGACAATAGTTTTTCCATTTTCTTGTTGTAAGAGTTGTTTTTAGAAGTTATATATTATACACCAAATGTTGATTGTTGGTCTTTCTCTGTTGTGTAAAGCTTGATTATTCATACCCTTCACACAACAAAGCATGCATAAAAATCATAACAATAATGTTGTATGATTTAAATCTATAATATACCATTTATATATAAGCTAAAACCATTTCATTTAGAATTCAAAAGCATTTGTTACATTGATGCATAAAGGCAATAGCCATACAATTAAAAGTCCAACTAAATACATAATAATAGGCTATAGCTATGAGTTCTAAAAACTAAGATTGTAAAAATATAAAAAAGATTTAAATCATAAATGCATACACAAAATAGGAATGCAAAAGCTATGTCAACTTCACACATTAAGTGTAGATATCTAACTCCTCGCTCTCCTGAATTTCCCTTTCTTTGCAAAGCGCATGAAGCAATGTGTTATACACCACAACATTCGGCAGCGCATCACCAGTCTCCTCCACGTGCACTTGCTCATGTTACAAAACCAAGATTGTTACTAAAACTCAATTAACTAGAACTATCACAGGCTGCAATAGCTCATGTTACAAATCCAGAAATATAGTATCAGAGTTATTTGCTCTTCTACTATCTTTGTTGTTGTTTACCCCTGCACTGTACATATGCACAACAAAGCTACTTGCACTGTTACGACAACAAAGCTACTTGCACTATGCATCAAAGCAGCTGTCATAGATTAGAAGAGCTACAGCGGGAACGTAACATTATATTCAATCCAGTCTACATAAACACAATCGAGTCATGAGAGTGCAACCACCAATAAATTCAAGTAACTATAACATTTTCTAGCAAAATCTATTGTAGCTAGCTCAAATGACAATCTATTGAATCTTACATCAAATTAAGCACTATGCCTATAAACCTCCATGGAAATATTGCTTATACCAAAAGAGGATAAACCAGAGAGAAATAAACATAAATGTAGAGAGAAACTCACTTGTCCATAAGCAAACATTCAACTATTGTAGCTGATCATACAATTGTCCACCATCGGCAATCAACTTTAAACAACAACTCATGTACACACACACACACAATGCAAAACATGAGTGAGAGTGAGACTCGTGCTCCTAACAAAAAACACAATCAACATACAGTATTATCACAAAACATAATTAACAATTACCATTACAAGTGCACAAATTGTCTTAGAAGGCAACAAAAACGAATGAAGCAAATATAGCAAAGATAACTACCACCTGAGCATAGTTGAAAGGACCCAACCCCTATTCAGTTGCCTAAACCGGAATCGAACCCCTTCTGAAAACACGAACCAACAAAAATCATTCAGAATTTCGGCAGAGTAACGCTACTAATGCGGAATTGCATTAACCTGCACCCTGAAAATAACATTTCGTCCTATGCCATAAAAGCCAAACCGTGGGCACCAATCCCATCCGGATTTTTCAATATCATATCATAATTAATAAACAGTAAACAAGACTGTAATATATAATATATCCGAGAAAATCCGTATAAAACATGTATCAGAATGTATCAGAGCGACCTCTAGTGTAAACATATACAATATATACATCAGTAGGCGAAACAAGAACCTACTGGAAAACACAGGTAGCTCGAATCACTAGTCTCCAATTGCGACGTGAGACACTAGAATCCGAACTGCAAACTGGGCATGGAAACCGAAAAGCCCAGGGGAAAGGCAAATAAAACGTTAGAGTGAGTGGACGAAAATAAACATATACCTTTCACCAGTTATATGCATAATCAATGTAAAATAGTGCGAGTTCGGAAAGTATATATATGGAGGTTGTCAGGCGAATCTCTCAAGCCTGACGTCAGGTGAATCGCTCAAACCCGACGGTGATAGGCCAGGGGAATCTCTCAACCCTGGCGGCATACAGGGGAATCTCTCAACCCTGCCCAGAGGAATCTCTCAACTCTGGTCCAGAAAAATTTCTCAACTCTGGCGGACTACCGGTGATCAGCCGAGTAGCCGAAGCATCGATGCAGTAATGCCATCACCAATATAAATAAAATAATACCTCCGAAAATAACATAAATCTCAACATCGTATAAAGTAAATACGGAAAAACCACGATAAATCACAAACTCACAAACAACTGTGAAAATATAAAATGTCCACTCACAGATCAACAAGCGTGCACTCCCGCTAATCTCGTGGTCCAGCGGAAGATCCCTCGCCTGAAGCACGATCTCGATCCCCTGAAGCACGATCTCGATCCCCTGAATAATAATTATAAACACATCTAATCAAAACCATAGTCCACAACACTGTACTTAACCACGGAAACCAACCGTTCCCGGAAACATATAAAACTGTATAAAATAATCGACTGAATTTCCGAAATCTCCACTCGAAACCTTTGACTGAAAATCCGATACCCAAATCAATATGAAAACCTCAAGGCAATAATCAGGGCGCGATTACGAGAAAAATGACATTAAAAACATCAAAATTTGAAAAGTCAACCCTCTCGCCGGAGCGTCGCCGTTGACCGCCGCCGTCGCCGCCGGCATGCCGTCAACGGAGACTTTCTCCGGCGAGGAAGCTCCAGAATTGAAGCTCTCCTCAAGCCCATCCTCTTTTATAACTACCACAACCTTCAATTTTAACTAAAACCCCACCAAAACAGCTCGAACCCGTAAGGGAATCAACTTCGGCAACCACCACTGCTCACCCTAAAAACCACCATCCCATCCAAATCCAACCAACTAGGAAGCATCACGGCAGCTTGGGGGGTCGAAACCCCCACTCCCCCGCCACCGAGGCTCACCGGAACGCCACGAACCGTCACCGGTGAAATCCAATAACCTAACCCGATTCGGGTCACTTCAAATCTCCATCAATTTCCATAATTCCAATTGCAAAACAACTTAAAATCACAAGAGGAAGCGATTCATACCCTTCACGTGGCCGGAGGTGGCCGGAAAATGCAAATCGGCCGGCGAAGCTCAAACGGGAAAGTCCTCCCTCTCGGTCAACGGGTCAAACTTCCAAAATTGGAAAGTCAACGCTGGTCAACTTCAAACAGTATTTTTACGACTATTCTCGACTATTTTCGATATTTATACTCGCGCCTCGGGTCGATCGACGGCCCAAAACGAATAACCAAAACGATTCGGATAATTACGAAACAAACGGATAAACTCGTCGAAAGCCGAAACTTCGAATAATCATATTATATTCCTCGGTTATCAAAAAATTCATCCGAAACCGCCCACGAGCTCGAAATCACGTGCTCTACAACTTCCGTGAAGAAACTCAATTCAAATTCTCTGCCGATAATAAAGTCGTGAACGAAATCGACAAACCACACACATAACGTGAAACCACGACTATACGCTAACTCGTGAATCGTGCCGACTACACTACTGATTCTGGTTCGGGTCGTCACAATAGTTTTCTAGCAACCTTTCCATCAAAGCAGGGCAAGATTAGGTGTAACAAATTAACCCTAATAGGGAGTGAAGTACCAAACAGTAGCTGATACATGAGTGAATCCATGTATGATGTTCACACCTTGACATGTTCATCTTGAGATTCCTGAAACCCATTCATTGTACTCATCCATCCTTGTGATGAAGGAACTAGAAATTGGGGTGCCTTCTCCAGCTCCATATGCCTGCACATATCAATTCTGTAATTCAATACACACAATGATTGCCTGAACGAAACAAAGTACAAATGGCACAATCACATTCTATATAGAAATTACCTCTTTATAGAAAACACAACTAAATTTCTCTTTTCTGTTCTCCACAATTCTTCCAACTCTAAGCTAATTAAATCCTACACAAAACTCAAACCGAAAAAAAAATAAAACACATCAGATTATAATGAACTCACTCATAGAGATTCGTGATGCCGCCGGAAACCGTCTCGATGAAGAACCGAGACTCCTCCAAATTAGACCATTTCTGAAAAAGCTCCTTGCACAGCTCCCTACGATTTGTATCAAATTAAATCACTTAAAGCCAAAATGAACACAAATTAGATAGATAGAGCAAATAGGTACGGTTGTTCATGTCGTCATCTCTGTTGTGGCTCAAAATGAGGTCGTTTTGGTCGGCGACGGAGGTGCTAATCTTCTCCCAAATGACCCTCACCAATCTGGACTGGCTCGTCAGATGGTGCAGGGACGCTGATCCAGTTGTTGGGGTCGAGAACGATGGCAAACTGAGGCCGAGGGAGTGAGTAAGAGTGGAGATGCCGAGCTCAAGGATCTTATGGTGGAGCTAGAGGAGTTTGACGAGATCGAGGAGAAAGCAGAAGAACAGGTGAAGATGGAGGTGAGGTTGGGCGTCGGCGAAGACGAATAAAGGTAGAGGCTGGGCGTTGAAGGTATACGGGGTTGATGTGGCGGTGACGCTAGGTTAAGAGGTGTGGTGACATGGTTTATCTTCCGCTACTTCTTTTTTTTGTCTAAGTGAGAGAGAAGAAGAGTTGTGTGAGAGATGGAGGCGCATAAGAGTTTAAGTTTACTTAAGGAATTTTTTTTTCTTTATGTCTTGATTTGTGAATATTCAAGATTATAAAAAAAATGTTAATTCAAAATGCAAATTTTACGTACGGTATCTATTACTACAAGGTGGATCCTTCTATATGTCCTCGTTTATCATTAGAAGAGTTTTAATTCTAATATTGCTTGAATTCCTCATATGTATATTAATGTTGTTAATTTTGCTCATTGGTTATATGGAAAAAAAAAATTTGTGAAACTCAATCGATAATATGTAATCATTTTACAAAATTGACCATCGGATTGATTGATTGAAATATTCTAAGTACGTTATTAAAATTTTATAAATTTTGGACTTGATTTCGACCTCGATCCATGCATTTCGCCAAATGTGGTCGTAGTACCCTTACGACTAAAACGTAAATTACCCCTCCCTAAAGTGATTTTTTAAGGTCAATTTATGAACACACATTCTTGTGGATTACATATCTATGCCATAGAGTCAAAAAAATTGACATAATAAATCGATTTACCTACTCCACCCATAGAAAAATAAGCATAATATAAGAGAAGGGTATTTTCGTCTTTTCACATATTTTGTTTGACTGCATTGACCGGGGTCTAAACGTACTCCGACAAGCCTAAATTTTACGTATGATGTCTATTATTACAATTTGGACCCTTGTATATAACCTCGTTTATCGTTTGAACATTTTTAGTTCTCATATTACTTGAATTTCCCATATGTATACTAATATTCTTAACTTTGTTCCTTGGTTATATGGAAGGAAAGACCTTTGTGAAACTAAATCAATAATATGTAATCATTTTATAAAATTGACCATCGGATTGATTAGTCAGATTATTCTAAGTACGCCGTTAAAATTTTATAAATTTTGGACTTGATTTCAACCTCGATCCATCCGTTTCGCCAAATGTGACTATAGTACCCTTACGACTAAAACGTAAATCATCCCTCCCTAAAGTGATTTTTTAAGATCAAAATTTTGACACACATTCTTGTAGATTACATATCTATCTCATAGTATCAAAAAAATTGACATAAAAAATTGATTTACCTAGTTCCCCCTTAGGAAGATAAGCAAAATATAAGAGAAGGGTATTGATGTCATTTCACACAATCTCAATTGAACTCTCACCATTGAAAATTAAGATCTAATCTGAACCATCTATTATTTTTTACTCTTTTAATGTATAGGGTAAATCGGTCAAAAAAGTTTACCTAATATAAATGAAACCCTAAACCCTAACTTACTCTAAACCTCAAACTCCTAAACCCTAAACAATGATTAAATAGTAAAATAGATACACAACGCATTTTAGATTCTCTGTTGTGTGATTGCTTCAACATGACAAAAAGCAAATGACAATTGTTGACAATCATTTCTATCACACAACAATTTGATATGACTTTGTTGTCTAAAAGAACGAGATTAAGGAGAAGCCAGTTGACATCCAATGTTTGACACTCCCATCTTTTTCACACAACAATATTGTTGTATAGGTCGTTGTGTGAAAGTGAGTCACTTGACATGGATAACAAAGTGATATACATAATTTGGCTCATATTTTCTTCACACAACACATACATATGTATTATGTTGTATGAAAGACACATGTGAAAGATGCATACTGGCATGTACAGTTTGACACTAACATTTTGATCGGACAACAACTTGTTGTATGATTTATTGTATGAGTAAAGAGAATTTTGAGGGAAAAAAACTGACATTCAAAGTTTGACTTTCAGACAATATGGTTATCTATATTCTATTGTATGGCAAAAATGGATGCCAATTGACATGTAAAGGTTACCACCAAAATGTTCATCACACAACAAGTGTATATATCATTTGTTGTGTAATAAAAATTACATCTGAAGGCTCCTTACTGACATGAGTAGTTTGACACTAACATACAACAGTTTGTTATAAGATTTGTTGTGTGAATAAAGATGGCATATAAAATGTCATAATATATGTTGTGTGATAGTTCTAAGATTATAGAAGATGAAAAAATTGAATGGAGGAAATGGCTATTTTTAGACTCCCTTAACATCTAAAAATTGAAGTAGAATAGCAAGTCATTTTTTTTATGATCATACAACATATATAATGCAAAATATTGTCTGAAAATGATTTCAAATTTTACATACAACGGCTCAGTATATTAACCAATGTATGATACAATTTATTCATTTTTTTTTATCACACAACATATTTTTAAAAATCGTTGTGTGAACAGTGTTGTATAAATCACTTTCTGTTGTAGTATCTGCTCGCCATAAGGCGAGAAGGATATATCATTGCAATTGTAGAGCAGCATCTCAAAGATGACCGTCTTTGGTCTGCTTGCAAAAGCAAGGTTATGTGTTTTCATGATCTCGCGGGCTGCCTCAGCCGGGGAGACGACGAGGACAAGGTCACTTCCCAAATGGAGGAGCATGAGGGGGCCATGGATCTGAGCTAAAGCTCCAAGTGTGTGGTGAGGGAGTGACCCTATTAGTTGGAGACCCGAGGATGGGGAATTTTGGTGGAGAAGGTAGCGAGTTTTTTCTACTAGTGGAGAACGATTTGTAGAGGAAGAGGAGAGGAAGATAGCTAATAGTAGCAGTGACAGCAAGGTTTGATGAAGCTCCATTGCTTCTTCCTGTGATTATTGAAACTTTGGAGACGAGTACAGAGTTAAAGGGATTCTGATCGATCGATGTTTTGGTTTATAAGCTTGTTGATCCTACAAACAAATGGGAGGTCAGGATTCAAATAACCTTATCTTATCTTGCACATTTCTACCAAATTATGTATGGTACTGCTGTACCGCCTGTACATACTTTTAGGAACACAAGATGGCTTTTTGCACTAACATTGAAATCCAATTTAGTGCAAAAAGCCATGTTGTGCTCCTAAAAGTATAAACCATTGCAAAGGGAATCATTCTTATTTTTCAACTCAGCCAAATATTTTTGCAGAGTACTGTATTGTGCCAATTTAAGTGGATAAAAATCTCTAGATCGAACAAACAAGACTCCTACAAATACACTGACCATTTTTCATGTGCTTAAGTGCTTAACCATTGGGGTTCTGATTTGGAATAATAGGGGACAATAAGCTGTTGGAAAATTTGTGTTTGGGATATGACAAGAGAAGGAAAAACGTCTCAAAAGCACGTAAAGGTTCACACTTTCCTTTAAACTTTATTTGTCTCAATACTTAGTGTGCAAAGAGGAATGATCAAATAAGTTTTTAGGATACAATGAAGTCTAGCAACTTACTATTGTTGATCGTCGGTTTGCACTAACGAATATCAACCTAACACTCAATCAAAGATTTTATAAGAGACTCAAAGTTACTAGAAATTATCCTTATAGAATAATAATTTCTAGATTTCATAAGTATAAAACTAAAAAAATAGAAAGAGAATTGCTAGAGACTTGAGGAGAGGCCGGAAGATTTGTTCGGATGATGAAAAGTGGCGTGCACTACTTGTATTTATAGGAGTAGAGATGCCTCTTTAATTTTGAATCACAACTTTTTGAAATGTTGCACCACTTCGTGAACAGTCTGTCCAGCCAAAAAGATGTGTTGATTAATTAGACCCCATGAATAGATACACCTATTCGATCAGCCAACCTCTTCCTATTTTTATATTTTGAAAATATCTCTAACATAAGCAACTTTGTTATAAATCGTAATGTGATAATGCACAAAGAAGCTGTCAAATAGGACTTCTTTCAAGTGATGGTTCCAACAAGAACTAAAACTAGCTAGCGAAGTAGAATCTAGGAACAACCATGTGCCATGTCTCAAATTGTTTGTTATAGTAACTGGAGATTTAGCCAGAAATGGGATGAGGAACAAGACAGTGCAAGCATAAAATAGATTGAAAATATGTAAACAAATAGGTCATTCACTAGACATTGCTAGACTTTTAACTTGTCTAAGAACAGCATTCAAAGCAGAATATATGAAGTTGTCCAAAAACATCTATGAACACCTGATTCCTGATGAAAATAGAAGAGGACATGTCTAGAAACACCTCGTTTTTGCAACAGCTACAAGAGGAACTTTTCTGTGTGCAATAGTACCGCTGCTTTCAGTCATGCTTATATCCTCTGCACTTGTTCCAGCAGGCAACTCCCAGTCAAACTTGTGCACAATATTTGCTAACACAAGCTCAATAGTGGTCATGGCAAATAAGATTCCTGGGCAGCCCCTTCTACCAGCTCCAAAAGGGAGTAATTGGAAGTCATGTCCCTTGAAATCCACAGAAGAATTCATGAATCTGTCCGGCTGAAACTCATCAGGTTCAGCCCACTCCTCTAGGTCTCTTCCAATTGCCCAAGCATTGATAAGGACCATAGTTTTTGCTGGTATGTCATATCCCATGATTTTAACATCTTCAGTTGATTCACGAGAATGTAACGGTATTGGAGGATGTAGCCGAAGTGTTTCTTTGATTACTGCATTCAAGTAGTCCATTTTTTCTAAATCACTCTCTGTAATGAATGATTCTTCCTTAGCAATTTCCATCACCTCATTTTGCAGTTTCTGAAAAACTCTAGGATGCCTTAAGATTTCAGTCATTGCCCACTCTAGAACTGTATAGGTTGTATCAGTTCCACCAAAAAACATATCCTACACGAAACCAAGACAAATTTGAAGCCTTTGAACATCGATGGTCAAGTATACATTCTCAAATTCTCTTATAGAACCCAATCGGTTCATCAAGTCTAAAGTAACATGAACACAACATTGTCTGCTCTGATCATATAATACCAATGCAGCAACATCTTAAGTCTTAACCAAACTAATATGAAGGCTTTGGATGCAAAACTTGATAAATTTCTATATAATGCAATGCTAAGTTTTAACGAATACTGTTAAATACAATTATAGATCACACTGATAAGCATAGTTCTTGATAGTATGGATAGAGAATTCGAGATCAAAGATACTTACCAAGATGATGCCTTTGATGCTATCTCTATCAATTGAAGACCCATCAATCCCTGAGTTTTGCACTTCAAGTAACACATCCACAAAATCCTTCCCATCTTCATCTACAACACTCCTATCCCCTCTCACTTTAACAGCATCCATATGCTCATCCACAACAACATCAAGAAACTCATCAAACTCTTTAGCAACTCTCTCGATTTTTGCATCCGACCCATTAATGTAATCGATCCAAGCAAGCCATGGAATGAAATCCACCATATAAAAACCACCCAACAACCTCATAAACTCCCCAAGCAGCTCTTTAAACCTCCCTCCACCCACATTACTATACTTTCTCCCAAAAGCCGCCCTGCAAATCAGATCCACTGTAAGCGAAGCAAATAGTTGACTTAGATTCACAGGCAATGACAGCAATGCAGACTGCTTCACATCTTGAATTAACAAGTTTAACTCTTGTTCTCTCTCGGCCCGAAAAGACTGAACCCTTTTGGTGCTTAAGAGCTGCAACACACATATGCTTCGCACTTTTCTCCAATACTCGCCGTACGGAGCTGCAGCCACATCTTTGCCTCGGTAAAGAAGCCGATCGGAGTTGGACAACTTGGGCCTGTTGGAGAAGATGAGGTCGTTGGTTTTCATGATCTCACGAGCTGAATCTAGAGAAGAAGCAATGATAATTGGTTTGAGGCCAAAGTGAAGTAGCATGAGCTCGCCGTGGCGTTGGGCGAGTCGTTGTAAGGAACGGTGAGGGTGGGGTCCCAGCTGGAGAAGGCTTCCGATGATCGGGAGGGTTAGTGGCGACGGAGGGAGGTGTTTTGGGGCGGTTTTTGTGACGGGAAAGAGCCATCTGATGAAGAAGATGGTGAAGAAGACTAAGGGGAAAGCACATGTGAATAGAGTCGATGCAGCGGCTGGTTGCTGCTCCATTAGTCAAAGACCGGGTCTTTTTTTCTTCTACTTTCATCTGTGTCTTATACCCCGATTGTTAACTCTAAAGTACAGTTTGGCTTTATTTGGTTGAGCTGAAAGAGAATTATCAGAGACTGCAGATACGAACTAGTGAAACTACTTAACCAAAGAACACTCTATGTCAGCAGCCATATGAGAGAGCGTGGTGATCGTTCTGATGCTTGGCCCCGGCCATCATCATTTTTTGCGATAGTTTTCTCAAGATGACACTCTCGGAATTCTAGAGTGAAGATCTCGATGATGAAATTTTGAGTTGTTCCATCGAACTTAATTGATAAAAAGCAAGAAGATCCGCCAGTAACATTATAGTACATACTACATAGTGCAGGATGTACTTACATCTCCAAACACACTTGAGAATGGACTCTTAATAAAATGGTAGACAGAACTACATGTGTTCATTTTATTCAGTGATTACATTCGAGTCTTCCTTCATTAATAAATCGGTGGAATACTCGCTTAAATGGCTTTAAGCCTATATTGAACAGTTTTCTTAGAAAGACCTCGGTTTTGCAACAGCTATAAGAGGAAACTTTGTAAGCGAAATAAAACCGGTGTTTTCAGCCACGTCCAAATCCTCTGGCCCAGTTCCATTTGGCAACTCCCAATCAAACTCATGCACAAGATTTGCCAACATAAGCTCATCAGTGGTTCTGGCAAACAATGTTCCCGGGCAGCCCCTTCTTCCAGCTCCAAAAGGGAGATAGTGATAGTCATGCCCTTTGTAATCTACCGTGGAACCAATTAATCTCTCCAGCCGAAACTCCTCTGGTTCATCCCACTCTCTTGGGTCTCTTCCTATTGCCTAAGCATTCGTAAACACCATGGTTCCTGCTGCAATGTCATACCCAACCCCATTATTTGAGCATCTTCACTTGGTTCACGAGATCGTAATGGTATTGGAGGATGAAGCCGAAGTGTCTCTTTGATCACTGCTTTCAAGTAGTGCGATTTACCTACTTCACTTTCTGTGATATATGGTCTGCCCTCAGAGACATTCATAGTCTCTTGCAGATTTGCCAAAACTCTTGGATGCCTTATGATCTCGGCCATTCCTCACTCTAGAAGTGAGTAGGCTGTATCAGTTCCACCAGAAAACATATCCTACGTACGACAAAAACAAGTAACATATATTAAGTACTTTTAGTCCATCCATGAATGATATATTAGTTCATAAACAACATACATCGATCTTCTACTAAAAACTATTACAATTATAGCTAATGTCAATTTCTGTGTTCGAATAGTATATCTACAAATTGGATCATATCAGAAGACTAATCTATATTATGGATAGAGGTCAGAGGAGATGGATACTTACAAAGATGATACCTTTAATCGAGTTTCTATCAAGTGCAGACCCGCCACTTTTTACTTCAAGCAGCGCATCAACAAAATGTTTGGCCTCTGCATCTCTAACACTCGCATCTTCACTCTCTAGTTTCTTTTTATAAGCCTCCATGTGCACATCAACTATAACATCAAGAAATGCATCAAATTCGTTGAAGACTCTATCGACTTTCGCATCTAACCCGCTTATCCGATCAATCCAAGAAAGCCATGGAATGAAATCCCCCACATAGAAACCACCCAAACACCTCAAGAACTCGTCAAGAATCTCCTTGAAACCTCTTCCACCTACTTTAGTAGTGTACTTATTCCCAAACGCCGCCATACAAATCATGTCGATGGAGAGCGACGTGAATCGTTGACTTAGATTCACAGGCAGCGACTGCTTAGCAGAATTCTCAATGTCTTGAACCAGCAACTCCATCTCCTCTCGTCTTTCGTTACGAAAAGACTGAACCTTTGTGGTACTTAGGATCTGGATGACACATATGCTTCTTACCTTCCTCCAATACTCACCGTGCCGAGATGAAGCTACGTCCCTGCCTTGGTAGAGAAGCTTATCGGAGATGGTCAACACGGGCCTGTTGGAATAGATGACGTCGTTGTTTTAGAGGATTTCACGAACTGCATCCGCGGAGGAGATTATGAGAGCTGGTCGGATTCCAAAGTCGAGCATCATCAGCTCGCCGTGGCGTTTGGCCAGTTGCTGTAACGATCGGTAGGGCTGGGGGCCCAGTTTGTGGAGGTGCCCTAGAATTGGGAGGCCCCGCGGTGAGGGAGGCAAGCGTTTCTTGATGGTGGTGGCTGTGGCCGAAAAAAGCCACCTGATGATGAAGATCGTGAATGAGACGAGGACCAAGGGAAAAGCATACGTGAACATTAGACACCACTTTGTATCTGAGGGCTGCTTGCTCCGATAGTTGAATTAGCGATAACCGTGACAGGTGGAAGTTAGTATAATCAATATTGTTTCAACTTGAATCATTTTTAAGCTATTGAGTTTTATCCAAAAGGTATCGATTAATATTGGATTTGGTCTATTTACTTATAAGTTATTTTCAATTTGCCTCTTTTCTAATGTGGAATCTTCAATCCAACACGCCCCCGCACATGTAACCTAACTCTAGGTTAGCATGTGGAAGTACATTCGGGAGCCAACGCATCTTTTCGAAGGCTCAATTCATTCATTCAGTTGGAACCAATTCAATTTGGCCAAAATTTCAATTCGAGGGACGTGATTGGAGAGAAACCCGCTCTAATACCAAGTTGAAAAAGTGTTTCAGGGAGAATTCAATGATATTGTGTTGTATTCATTCACTCCCAAATTGGGATATATATATATATATAGAACTTTACCAAGTATATTCCTAATTGAAAACATATTCTTAATAGGAAACGATATCTATACTAAATCTTAAATAATTATAATTAGATATGGAACAATATTTCCAACACTTCCCCTCAAGTTGAGCATAGATGTCAATCATACACAACTTGTCAGTTCAATCGTCAAATGCCTGATGAGATAATTCTTTAGTAAGAACATCAACCAGCTGCTCCAAGTTTCAGCCTCCTTGATCCTTGTTTTTTTGTTGTTCTCACTAATGTTCTTCAGTTGATGGAATAGAGGGGGGGGGGGGGGGTCTTCATGAGATTATACTTCAATTTGTGGCGTTTTAGCTTCAATCATCGATCCATCAAAAATACCCTTCGATCCATCAAAGGTTCTTCTTGGGTCCGTTACTTATGCAGTCCTTGATGGATCAAGAATTTCCTTCGATCCATCGAATGATGCTCTCGAGTTCATCTCTCCTCCAGTCTTCGATGGATCGAGAGTTTCCTTCGATCCATCGAAGGATGATCTCGGGTTCGTCTCCTGGGTAGGCTTCAATGGATCGAGAGTTTCCTTTGATCCATCGAAGGAGGCTCTCGGGTTTGCACTTGGATTTTCAGCTTCAAAACTTTCAACTTCAAAACTTCTCTCCAAGTTCTCTACTTCTTCAAATTCTGGTAGATTCAGAGAATTTTCTTCACATACACTTTTCTCCCCCTGAAAGGAAGACTCTGAAACTCTCCCTGAGTAATATGGTTCAGATTCACGCGAAATCTTCATGAGGACCATATCCTCAAAGGTAAAAATAAATAAATAACCGCTGGTATTGCTGATTGAAGGAGTACTTCAGTGAAATATGTTTAGTATGATCACCATTGATATATCTCAACTTCATTGGTTCAATTCAAGTCGTATTATCCTCAAATATGCAAGTTGGTGTTGTCATAGTAGATGGAAATCTACTAGACCCTCAAATATGATGTATTACAAACATAAGTCAGACAACATATTAACTACTTCATGCAAAGCTATAATCTCATAATAGTTCGAGGAAGTAGTAACAAGAGTTTACTTTGTTGATCTTCAAGAAATCGTTGTGTTCCCCATGGTGAGTACTTAACCTGTTTGGGAATGTCATTTGTGTGAGTCAGAGAGATACCCATCATTAGCAAAACCAACCAAGACATCACGAGGTGTCTCTAAGTAAGGGACCGCACTGAATTGAGGGAAGGCAGTGTCTAGATGTGTGCACCAAGCTATATATACCCAAGCTCCAACCGCACTAAGATATGAAATCTCAACTCCAAAAGTTCCTTTCCATCATCTTTTCTGATGAAATAGATCATTTAAAGCTCTAGACTACAAACAACCATTGGTGTGCTAAGATAGAGTGCTTTGTTCATTGCATAATTTAAACATAAGCAGACTGGTGAATAAGTATTCAACCAACTCGATGTATCATCTATTAAACCAAGACAAAATCAAATCATGCAAAGGTCTGTCATCTCAAACAACTCATTCATGTAATGAACATGCATGGACATAAGTTATCATTCTTGCATCCCTTCCCAATCAAGTAGTCACTTAGAATAGTGAACGTCTTAAAATTTGAACACATGATCACTTTGTGGTCTAGAGTTACTTGAATTGGGTATAACCATGCAAATTGGCACTCTCAAGTATATCTTTGAATCAAGATCCTCATAGAGATATATAACCACATCTATTAGCTGCATACTCAGTTTTTCAGATACTACCAAACTGATAAGGTAGCGGAAAATAATGATGTCCACAACCAGATAATACATCTTCTCATAATCAATACTAGAGCATTGAGAAAATCCTTGCATCATAAGTTCTTCTAATTGTGCTTCCAAACAAAGACTCATATATTTCTAACCGTCTTACCAATCGGTGGTCATAGCACTACCATACTGAAAAATTTCCATTTGTAAGAGAGTCTAGTTCAGCCTAGATTGCAACTTTTCATATCGGTCAATCTACTCTACATTGTGCAAGGGTGTCCATAGAAGTAGGGAAGGTGCTCAAAGACTTCTTGATCATAGCTTGGTCAGTCTTTACAATGCCACAAATGGAAAGCTCTGACTGTCGCTCCAGCATATCCTAATAAAAGTCATTGATCTTAAGACAATCCAATAACCGGATCTATCCCATTTTTCTAGTATCTCTGGAAGTTATGCGTAGTCATGCACATTGTTGAACCGTTCTTGCAAAGTTGCCCATAAATCCACGGGATCATCGTTTAACAAGTACTTTTTCCTCAGAGCATGATGAATATGTCTCCTGAGAAACATGAGAGCTTGAGATTTTTTGAGCTAAGGTGTCCTCGTTGGCTTTAGTGTTAGGTGGTAGTGGTTGGATGGTATCAGTGAGATGTTTATCGAGGAGAGTATTCCTCACGACAGATACTCATCTATGGTATTCTGCTCCTTGAATGTCAAGGATATCAAACTCTGGCTTTGCAGGCTCAATCATCTGCAAAAGACAAGAGATGTAATTAGTTTACCGATAGAAACAACCACGATCACTAATACTAAGTTTAGGGAATAAGAAACATGATCCATGCTTTATGGTCACAAAAATCGATGCAAAATCAGTAGATTCATACCACTCCCCAGAAAATCCTGACTGTCAAATAGTCATAAAGATTGACTTCTTCTTTTTTTTCCATGTGAAATCACAATTAACTGTGAAATTCAATAATAACCGTGACTCCCCCAGGACCGACATTAATCTTAAACATTAAGGAATGGGTTATTAAATACCCTTTTCACTCATACCTGTATTAATCCATAGGACCTAGAGGCATATAATAATTCACAGTATTTAAACCTAAATCTATAATTATATCTAGCATATTGCGATAATTAAGTTTTGCGACCTAATTATAAATCGAAGAGGGTTTAGTTGATTTACCTTGAGAGTGTTATAATCGGTATGAAAACTTCACTGAAAGAAGTTTGAAGAGAAAACGTTCACGAATTTCCGGCAACGAGCTCCAGCAGTGGGGAAAATTCGGCGGTAATTAGTGGTCAGCGGTGGATAGATTCCATCAAGAAGGGAGACCGACCGTGGAGGTTTTAGTGTTTAGGGTTTTGGGGTGATGACTATCAACTCAAAAATTGCTAATAATGTACCTGAACCAATTGAGATATGATTAAGGATGCATATTACCTTAACCGCAATTTACTCGCAAATCATGGGTCATCAAACGACTTTTCTTTTTGTTAGTAATTAGACTTTACTTCCTTCATGTAAGTCGTAGGAAATTTTATTTCGAGTTTGTAAGAATTTTCGGGGAATTATTTGGATAATGGAAACAATAGTTATGAATTTTACAAGTTGTCATGTGTGTGGTAAATTAAAAAGGGATTAACTTATTATCAAACTTTTATAGTCGTAAGATCTTGTTACGATTAAATGGGAGACTTGGGGTATAAATAGGTTGAGGGGGGAAACCCTAATCAGTTTTGGGTTGTGGTTAACCCAATTTGGAATTCAAGACCCGTGAAGCCGACCCGTTGACCCAGGACCCAACCCATCAGAAACTTCGTCGGCAGGCCACCATTGCCGAAGTTATAGGAGATCGCAATCGAGAGTTTGACGAGGGGGATTTTTCCGCGCTACGAGGCTAGCCATAATCTTTTGAAGTTTTCATCCGAAGGTTGCACACCTGCATCAAAAGCCTAGGATTCGTGTGACCATCCTTCCCTAGTAGGTTTCTGGTTAACCTACTAGTCTTGTAATAAATAGAATGCTCTGATTACCATGTGTTTTCCATTTTCGCTGTCGTTTTCAATAAGTGGTCAAGTGAACCCATGTTTGTTGAGTTTAATCATTTGAAAGTAGCATGTTATTTGGTTTTGCTATTTGTGTTGATGTGATTTGTTGAGTAATGTTGAGTATATGAGATGTTGTTGTGAATGGCTGGGAATTTGAGTACAAATTTTACGTCACAGGTTTAGGTAAACTATTAGTTTATGGGGAAACTATGTCAAAATTTCCTTAGAATCTTTGAGTATTTAGCCTTGTGTTTATGACTTAATTCATTTTTAGTATTAGATCGGGGTTAGGTCGTCTCAGTTGGTATCAGAGCACTAGCGTATAGGTTATGTAGACTTTCCTTAGTTGTGTTACTAAGGATACTTGAGAATGCTCAACACTTCCGGAGCGATGGCCCAACCGGCCGGCAGATCCCCATCAGATGCTCACGGTGTTATGTATTTTTAGGTGTTTGAAGTCTCACGACCGAGTCTTTTTCTTATGTTTTTGGAACTAAACATACTTTTGGACTTGTAAGATATGCCTCCACGACGTCGCAGGGTTGCACTAAATGAACCTTAGGAACATAATGTTCCTAATCGTGATGAGCCGGTGGAATAGAGAGTGGCCATTTCCATTACTCGTGCCATTCACGGTTTATTTTCCACACCAGACCCTACCAGTAGAACACTTAATGCTGGAGCTACTAAGTTTGAAGGCTCAAGGGACCCAGAGGAATGTATGGACTGGCTGAATTTGGTGGAGCGAGTTTGTGATCAGATTGAGCTAGCTAATTTATGGATGAATGTTCTGAGAGGTGAAGCTGTGCATTAGTGGCATGAGACACGCCGTGACAAGGATACCACCATTTGGGCTGATTTTTGAAAGTTGTTCATGAGTATCACTGCAGCAGCTCAGCATCAGAAACACCAAGAATTCCTTGAACTGAAGTAGGGTGACATGAGTGTGTTTGAGTATCGAGACAAGTATACATGTTTGTCTCGATTTACGAGTAATATGGTTGCTACAGATCAGGACAAGTGTCTTCACTTTGAGATGGGTCTGAGGCCAAATATAAAGATACTTTTGGGTGCCACTTTGCATGAGGATTTTGATTCCTTTGTGAATGCAGTAGCTAAGAGTGAGCAAACATTGATGGCACATCCGCAGTTTTGCTACATTGGTGAGGGTAAGCCGAGTCAGGGTCCTTCCAAAAGATTGAGTTCTAACACTTCGGCATCTGGTGGTGGATCCTTCAGGTTTTTCCCTGGTTCTTCTGGGCCTAGCAGGAAGTCAGAGTGGAAAATGGACACGTTAGGGTCAGCAGTCGGGAGCTAGTTCCAGTGGCTCGAGCTATGTTCATCGATAGTTTGCTATTGCAAATGTGCCGAGATATTCTTCTTTGTGCAACAATTGCAACCGGAATCATCTTGGGCAATCTTACCGGGGCACTGCAGCCTGTTTTACATGTGGTCAGTATGGACATATGTCGAGGGTTTATCCTATGAGGCAATCATCTGGGAGGTTTGCAGATCAGGCAGAAGGTGGTGATCAGGGTGCCACATCTGGGACTAAGGCGACTCAGCCTACCGCTCAGATTGCATAGAACCAAAATTAGCGTAGACGCTCAAGAGGACATGCTTGTGTCTAGGTTATGACTCTTTAGTATGGTCGAGCTTCCCCCGACGTTATCATTAGTACGTTATATGCTTTTGGTTACTCAGTTCTTACTTTATTTGATCTGGGGGCTACACATTCATTTATATCACCTAGATTGGTATCCAATATCAATGTGCTTGCTTCTCCACTTCCGGAAATGTGGCAAGTGTCGTACCCGTCTGGGGATCCAGTGAGTGTTAGTTGGGTGTATGAAAATTGTGAGATCATCTTAGGTAGTTATGGGTTCGTTGCCAACTCGATACTGTTGGATATTGATGATTTTGAATTGATCTTGAGAATGGACTTCTTGGAGAACCACCATGCAATTTTTTATTGTTATAGGAAGAAGATAGTTTTCCGAAATCCAGGAATACCTGAAGTTATGTTTTGTGGTAAAAGGAATGTTTCTCCTCCTTTCATAATTTCGGCAATGAAAGCGGAGAAGATGCTGTGAAAAGGGTGTGAGGCTTACTTAGCTCATGTTGTGAATACTAATGTGGGGACACTAAATGCTGAGGATATTCTAGTGGTCTGTGAGTATCCATATGTGTTTCCTGAGGATTTGCTGGGACTTTCTCTTATGCATTCACACCATTTTATCATTTAGGTTGATCTTGTTTGATGCAATTAGTTTATTTAAATAAATGTGTGATCCATGATAAATCAAAGTATGACATTGTGTGAAAGATGCCTCAAACATGTTCCAGGCTGTGTTCCAACGTGTGAAACAATTATATGCCTATATATATGCACAAATTTTTTGTTGCTTTCTTTATACATTGCATCACTTGCATTGTATTTTTGTTATATATCATCTTGCATTTACGTTTATGTGTGTTTCCGTATTTTATATGTTTTTATACATAATTTCCAGCACATTGAGTTCATTAGAAGAAGCCAACATCACATAAACATCCTGAATGACATTGAGCAAGAAGCGACCATTTCAATGTACTTAAAAGAGCATCATGTCTAGGCTGTAAGACATTAAAAAATAAGCACTTGTTGGGAGACAACCCAATGGAGGATCGACAAACAAATTTGCTTTCTTTTCCTTTTCTCTTATTAATTAGTTTGTTTGTGTGTGTTAGTACATTGAGGACAATGTAAGATTTAAGTGTGGGGGAGGGGTTTACAACTTTGTTTTATCATAAATAAATAAATAATGAGCGGACAAAGGATTTCCGAGGATGATGCCCTAAAAAATTATTTTTTGTATAATTTTCGTGGGTTTTGTTAGTGTGAATTTTTTAGAGAAGTCTTTTAAGTCTAATTTAGTGTTTTACATAATCTTTTAGGATGCCCTTAACTTGTCTATGATGAATCCTTTTCTGAGACAAAATTGAGTTCATGGCTTTTATATTACTAATTTATAGAATTCTTTTGTTAATAGAGATGTTTTCATTGCATTGACATGTAGTAGATATAGATAGTAAAACTTGGTACAGAATATCGCATGCTAGAATAAGTTTGAATCATATGAATCTATGTGAGTTTTTGAGCTAATTATGCTTTATTTCTTGAGTGATTTTCATAGCTTATAAGTTTATGTCTCATATAATTGCTTGTCATAGTTTTTAATGAACTAAAGATTGCTAGAACTTGCTCATATTGATTTTCAAAGCTTATAGTCATTACATACTCTGATTTTGGATATGATTAAAGGCACTTAAGATTTTACCACTACTTTTGTCAAATAGCCATGTGTCCTTTATGTGCGCACGAGTTGTGACACCCTTAGAAAACTATTTTGAGCCCACATTTAGCTTTTCTTTCATCACCATATTTATCTAAACACTTAGCCTAATATAGAATATCTTTACCTATGTTCCGGAGACTTGGTGAAAATTTTCGAAGCTAGCGACACAAAGATGACGATTTGGTGGAGAATTTTCAAGGAAGATGTGTGTATGGAGATAGACTTGTCCAACAAAAAAAAGTGATTTCTGGAAAAAAATCGAGAGCAAGGGAAAAGAAAAATAAAATTGAAGCTCTCTGGCAATATGTTCTTAATGTTAAAATTTGGATTAATGTCCCCCATACTTGTGGATTTGGAGTTTGTATGAAATTGAAGGCCAAATAATGAAGAAATATGATTTTTGTCCTGTTCACAAAGCTCTAAGGAAATTTATATTGAAGTTCGGGCCCAACATGATATCATCCGGCCCTTGTTCTTAAAAGTTGACACTGGTAACGTTGGAAAGGAAGGAGGAGCACGAAATAGTTGAGTTATGGAGCATTGACTAAGTCTTTGGAACGTGCTTGATCACCACTTTCCCAAAAATTCGAATACCTTTAGCCTTATCCCCATTACAACCTTTGAAAGTCCTTTATGATCCTTGAGATGAGTATCCTTTGATCTGTGGAGTTAATCACATGAGTAATCATATGATTTGGGTTCATTTGTGCAAGTAATTAGTTCTATTCATGAGGTTTTATTCATTTGTATACATATACCTTGAATAAAAATCTTTTTTCATGAGTGAAAAGATGATGAATGCATCCATGTGAGGATTTTGAACTTTTCTAGTGCATGCATAGCTTTTAAATCACCATTATTTCCATTTAAGTCTTACTTGTTCATGCATGAGAATGTCTTTATTATCTCTTGAATTCATTGTGCTTAAACTTTGTGATTGCCATGATTTTCAAAATATTTTAGTTAAAGGGCTTAGTTTTGTTTTTGTTTTTTCAACATATACTTGTGAAAAATATGAATTTTTTTAGGAGTATTCTATGTTGAAGAGTTTTTGAGTCTTAGTTTAATTTAGCGTTTGCTAAGAGACTAACAAAGTCTAAGTGTGGAGGAATTTGATCTACGCATTTTAAGCATATTTATTAAAATACATTTCTCTGTATTTGTACCTTGTTAATTACTTAGTTTTAATATATTTTGTTAATTTCAGGTGTTGACAAAAAGAAATGGAGTAAAAGAGTCTACAAACATGCAAAACGTATAAAAATATTGGAGAAAAGAAATTTGTTTGAAAATCCAAAGGAAGAAGAATAAAATTGAAGAGAAAAATAAATCCTTAGTTGACTAGGATTTGGTCCATTTTGAGATCATCGATTTGGTTCATTTTCATAGAGACCAAGTCAGATCATCAATTTGGTCCATTTTCAGAGAGACCATAAAATAAGAAGAACAAGTCAGCCAATTTCGTAGAGACCAAGTTTTGGCAAGAAGAGAATTCCCAAGTTGAGTAGGAAAAGGAAAACATGAAGAATAAGGGAAAAAGACTCCGGGAAAGTGCAATTCTTTGCAAACTGCCAATTCTACCTGGGTGGAGCTAGGAAACCTTGTTTACTAGGAAAACTATTTTTTAAAGACCTATAAATACAAGAGACAGGCCTCCAATTTAGATCATCACCTATTCTATGTCCTCTTGCAGCCACAATACACGAAGATGCTCCACCACAAGGTTCTCCAAGTGCCAAGGCCGAGTTATACCACCACCACCCTAATTTTCCATCCCATTCCTTCTAAATACGCTTTGTCCATTTAGAAAGTGTGTAGCTTCCACCTAAGGCTCCATCAACTCGAGATTTTGCAGGGTTTACCGGGAGTCAAAAAGTGTAAACATGAACCCTTTACTCCGTAACTCTCTTTGTATTTGTTTTGCTTTGTTTGTGGAGAATACATGTTTGTTTTGGTTTTATGCTATTTTTGAGTTTAATATATCTTCCATGTGCTTATGAGTTTTGAGTTTTGATTGCATGTTGTGTGTCGTTCTTAATGTTTTGGTTGGGTCTGAAGATGAAACGCTTAGTCAATCGTTTTTTACCTTAAATCAATGAAGTCGAGATTAGGATAATTAGACGCTTAGTTTCACTTTAATTCAAAGTCATGACATGTAATCCGGAATTAAGACTTATAAATTTTGTAGGTAATTAAATGAGATTATAAGTGTAATTGCAAAGTATGTGAGATGGGATGATCACTTGTAAATAATTAATTAAGTCTTTATTTTTGGCAAAAATATGGTAAGGGTTTTAGGGTTCATTTTATGTGTTTGCTTATCTATGAGTCAATGCATGTTAGGGTCCTAGGAATTACTTGCTATATGATTGACGTTTTTAGGTAGATAACCTAGGAAAATAAAATCAACTTTTATACCCCCCTCCTTTACTACACAATTATTGCATGCACCATTTAATCCCCTGTTTAAAACGATACCCTACTTATCAATGCTACATCTACACAAAAAGGGATTAAATTGCATATGATTGAATTATGTGTTAAGTATTTACTTTGTGTTAATATTTGATGTATGTTTTACTCATTTCAGCATAACCTAAATTAGTGTGGATGCCCAGGAGGACATGCTTGTGTGCAGGCAATGACTCTTCAGGATGGTTGAACTTCCCCCGAGGTTATCATTGGTACGTTATATACTTTTGGTTACTCATTTCCTACTTTATTTGATCCGGGGGTTACGCATTCATTTATATCACCTATATTGGTATCCAAAAGCAATGTGCTTGCTTCTCCACTTCCGGAAATGTGGCAAGTGTCGTACCCGTCTGGGGATCCAGTGAGTGTTAGTTGGGTGTATGAAAAATTGTGAGATCATCTTAGGTGGTTATGGGTTCGTTGCCAACTTGATATTTTTGGATATTGGTGATTTTGAATTGATCTTGGGAATGAACTTCTTAGAGAACCACCGTGCAAATTTTTTTTATTGTTATAGGATGGAGATAGTTTTCCAAAGTCCAGGAATGCCTAAAGTTACGTTTTGTGGTAAGAGGAATGTTCCTCCTTCTTTCATAATTTCGGCAATGAAAGAGGAGAAGATGTTGTGAAAAGGGTGTGAGGCTTATTTTGCTCATGTTGTGAATACTAATGTGGGGACACTAAATGTGGGGGATATTTCAGTGGTCTGTGAGTATCCAGAGGTGTTTCCTGAGGATTTTTTGTGCCTTCCTCTTGTGAGGGAGATTGATTTTATCATTGAGTTACTTCTAGGTACTGGTCCAATTTCTCAGGCACCATATCGCGTGGCTCCTACTGAGTTGAAGGAGTTCCAGGCTCAACTTCAAGAGTTGATTGAGAAAGGTTTTATTCGACCTAGTGTCTCACCTTGGGGTGCTCATGTGCTATTTGTGAGAAAGAAGGATGGTTTGTTGAGGTTGTGTATAGACTATTGAAAGCTTAATCAGGTCATAGTGAAGGATAAATACCCTTTACCGCGGATTGATGATTTATTTGATCAGTTGAGGGGAGAATCGGTCTTCTCAAAGATTGATTTGAGATCAAGGTATCATCAACTTTGTATTCGAGAATCTGATATTCCCAAAACTGCGTTTCGATCGCGTTATAGGCATTATGAGTTCGGGGTCATGCCTTTTGGTTTGACGAATGCCCTTGCTACTTTTATGGATCTCATTAATCTAGTTTTCAGGCTCTACTTGGACAAGTTTGTCATTGTGTTTATCGATGACATCCTAGTTTATTCCAAGGATGTGAAGCACCACAGGAAACACTTACATGCAGTTCTACAAACTTTGCAGAAATCTCAGTTGTATGCAAAGCTTATTAAGTGTGAGTTTTGGTTAAATAGCGTGAAGTTCCTTGGTCATCTAATTTCAGCGGATGGAGTTAGTGTGGATTCGGATAAAGTTGAAGCAATATTAAATTGGAGTGGACCTTTGAATGTATCGGAGATTAGAAGTTTCTTGGGTCTAGCTGGGTATTATCGTCGCTTTGTGCAAGAATTTTTGCAAATTACTGCACCACTTACTCGATTAACTAAGAATGGAGTCAGATTTAAGTGGTCTGATGCTTGCGAGCAGAGTTTTCAGATATTGAAGGAGAGGTTGATAACAACACCAATGTTCGTTCTACCAGATGGTAGTGGAGAGTATATCATTTTTAGTGATGCTTCTAAGCATGGTTTGGGTTGTGTATTGATGCAGCCTGGGAATGTCATATCCTATGGTTCTAGGCAATTGAAACCATACGAGGTGAACTATCCTACACATGACTTTGAGTTAGCAGCTATTGTTTACGCGTTGAAGAGTTTGAGACACTATTTATATGGGGCTCAATGTCATATTTTCACATATCATAAAAGTCTCACGTATCTCCGCACTCAACCAAACCTAAATATGAGGCAGCGTAGATGAATGGAGTTGATTAATGATTATGACTGCACTTTTGAGTATCATCTAGGAAAAGATAATGTTGTTGACGATGCTCTTAGTAGAAAAACCAGAGTTTCATTATCCCATGCACGTGTTGCGAGGGTACCACTCTTAGCTAACTTGTGGGCTACAAGAGCAGAGTTGCAGAGTTATGATGATGGCTCTTTGTTAGCTAGTTTTCAAGTTCGCGCTAGATTGTTAGATCGAGTACTGGAAGCACAAGATACAGATTCGTAGTTGCTCAGTAACAAGGAGATAATTCGAAATGGTGGTGAGACAGAGTTTCAGTTAAGGAATGATAGCACCTTATTATTCAATGGAAGGTTGTGTGTCCCTAGAATTGAGGAGCTTAAGGAGAAGATACTCGATGAAACTCATTGCTCAACTTATGTCATGCATCTAGGAAGTACTAAAATGTACCGGACACTCATGGAGTATTATTGGTGGAGGAATATGAAAAGGAAATTTGTTGTGTATGTGAGTAAATGCGAAATTTGTCAACAAGTGAAAGCGGAACGGCAAAACCCATCTGGAAAGCTACAACCTTAGGAGATTCCAAAATGGAAGTGGGAACACATCATCATGGATTTCGTTTATCAAATACCACGTACTTCTGATGGTAATACTGGTGTGTGAGTGATTGTGGATCGTCTCATTTAATCTGCCCACTTCCTTCCCGTTCCTGGGAAACTTCTAGTAAGTAAGTTGGCTAAGCTCTATTTGAGGGAGATAGTGAGGTTGCATGGTGTGCCAGCGTCTATCATTTCTGATCTTCTCTATTTACCTCTAAGTTTTGGAGGGCACTGCAGAGAATGTTGGGGACTCGTTTGTGTTTCAATACAGATTTCCACCCTCAGACTGATGGTCAATCTGAGAGGACAATTCAGACCTTGGAGGACATGTTGCAGTGTTATGTTTTACAAATCAAAGCGAGTTGGGACCAAAAATTGCATCTCATGAAGTTCTTATACAACGGCAGTTATCAAGAAAGTATCGGTATGTCACCATATGAGGCTCTGTATGGGAAGTAGTGTAGGAATCCTTTATGTTGGAATGAGGTTGGTGAGATGCACCTTATTGGTCCAAAGTTAGTTCAGGAGACTTCAGAGAAATTTCAGATCATTTGCGACAGACTTAAGGTGGCACAAGATCGTCAGAAGAGCTATGCAGATAATAGGAGGAAAGACCTTGAGTTTGAGGTTGCTGACTGAGTATATTTGAAATTATCTCATTGGAAATGTGTTGTGCATTTCGGGAAACGTGGTAAACTCTATCCACGTTATATTAGCCCATATGAGATATCTGAGCGTATTGGTGCAATTGCTTATTGTTTGGTGTTACCACCTGAGATTGCCCGACTTCATGATGTGTTCCATGTGTCTATGTTACGGAAGTATATCTATGATTCATCTCACGTTCTTGTACCTCAACAACTTCCGATACGCGAGGACCTAACTTATGTAGATGAACCAGTTCAGATTTTGGATTGGAGGGTACAGGAACTTCGTAACAAGATTATTCTCCTAGTGAAAGTTCGATGGTGAAATCATGCAGTGGAGGAGGTCACCTAGGAAACTGAATAACATATGCATGAGCAATACCCATATCTTTTCGAGTAGCAGGTATATAAATTTTGAGAGCGAAATTTTTATTAGGGGGGTATATTGTGACGACCTGAACCAATTGAGACATAATTAAGGATGCATATTACCTTAACCGCAATTTAGTCGCAAATCATGGGTCATCAAACGAATTTTCTTTTTGTTAGAAATTAGACTTCATTTCCTTTATGTAAGTCGTAGGGAATTTTATTTCAAGTTTGTAGGAATTTTCGGAGAATTATTCGGATAACGAAAACAATAGTTATGAATTTTACAAGTTGTCATGTGTGTTGTAAATTAAAAAGGGATTAACTTATTATCGAATTTTTATAGTCGTAAGATCTTGTTACGATTAAATCTAAGCCGTTGTATTAAATGGGAGACTTGGGTTATAAATAGGTCCCCGGGGGGGGGGGGGGGGGGGGGGGGGTAGAGGGAACCCTAATCGCCGGCAGGCCACTATTGTCGGAGTTATAGGAGATTGCAATCGAGAGTTCGACAAGGGGAATTTTGCCGCACTACGAGGCTAGCCGTAATCTTTTGAAATTTTCATCCCGAGGTTGTACACCTATGTCAGAGGCCTAGGATTCGTGTGATCGTCCTTCCCTAGTAGGATCCTGGATAACCTACTAGTCTTGTAATAAATAGGATGCTCTGATTACCATGTGTTTTCCATTTCCGCTGTCGTTTTCAATAAGTGGTCAAATGACCCATGTTTGTTGACTTTAATCATTTGAGAGTAGCATGTTATTTGGTTTTGCTATTTGTGTTGATGTGATTTGTTGAGTAATGTTGAGTATATGAGATGTTGTTGTGAATGGCTGGGAATTTGAGTACGAATTTTATGTTATTGGTTTGGGTAGACTGTTTATGGGGAAACTATGTCAAAATTTCCTTAGAATCTGTGAGTATTTAGCCTTGTGTTTATGACTTAATTCCGGTTTAGTATTAGATCAGGGTTGGGTCGTCTCAACGTGTTAAAGAAGAAAAGTAAATACGCAAGTGATAAATCTGAAATTATACTTTATTCATTGATAGATGACCTTAAATAGACATTACAATCTATTACAATCAATATCCCTATAAATCAGGGATTGAGTGAATATTTGCTTTTATTCTAATTAGGACAAGATACATACTGAGATACCATGAATATTTCTCCTGGAACAATGCTATCATTTTTTTAGAAGGTCGATAAAAAGTTCATTAGGAAAAGACGATAGATATACAGAACTCCACTAGATTACCCGACTCGACAAAGAGAAGCCCTATAGTATTCCTATACTAGATAACAATGTGAAACTCACAAAATCCTAGACTGACAAACCAGAGTAGTACGAGTAACTATCAAAAACTCAATTGTACCACTCCTGAGTTAGCTAAGCACCTTTTATCATGATGCAACCCCCTTATCCTGCCATGGCCACGCCCTCGTCTTCTCACTGCTGAGCGTGCTTAGGAGGTTCCAATTTGCCACAATATGCTAAGAAACTAGTAGATAGGCTGGTATTAGTTTAGAGCCCCTCAGTCTATAGGATCCTTCCTCATGCCGAGGTCGTTGATCCCTATGCATAGTATCCTCCATATCATCAGACCTACATCGCTTCCAAGAGCTTTGCAGGTCACTCGACCCCTACTTCCATTGTAGGCCTCGAATCCACCCATGTCGTTGCTATAGCCGAAAAACTGTCATCTACTCAGTCACAGCCAGCCCCGGTCTCCAACTATTTGCAATCTCCTCTACCTGACTGCCTGAACCACCACCAATGCTTGCTTGCACCATAACCTCCTTCCCCATTCCCCATAGAACTTCTTCCTACCTTATTGCATCCTTAACCTCCATGTGGGACTCCAACTTCCCACATTGGATAGGGAAACCATCAATATTGTCATCAAAGCTACCACAACCTATGCAGTAGCCGTTCAGTGTGATGTTCATACTCCACCCATTTGCTTGGGCTAAGATTCAATCGTCCGTAGGTTCCAACCTTTTTCTCCAAATCCATCACCACCAGAAGTCGAATTTCTTTGTTCTTCCTCATCCGAACTTTATCATATTCGACGCACAAACCCAGACAATTCCCCACCAACCTTCTTCCGACAACTTTTCATCTAACTCACCTCCCAGAACTCCAACCTAAACCCACACCTTAGTCAAAGATGCCGAGATAGATTGAATCAGGGCCAAATCATCAAATTGTTCTGCCATAACTGTAACGTCTTCGAAAAACTAAGGACCATGATCCACTGCCCTTCGAAGATCGACCATATTCTGAAAACGTCCCATGAAGCGATCTGGAGTGCACCTCCATATACTAATGGCGCTAGGTCCAGCCAAACCTTGCCATAAGTAAATCATCCAATGTTTAAGAGACTTTACTTTTTCATCCGATAGCAATCAAGGAGAGAAGACCCTGATAACGACAAAACTGAAATCATCCTTCTCTTTAGTAGCACAATCAGAGATATTAATCACCATTCTCGATCTTGAATTCACCATTGTAGGTCAATCGAGATGTTCTTGATCCAACATGAAAGGGTACTAAAAAGAAGAAAAGAAAGAGAGGAATTTGAATTCCCAATCAGAAATGGAATCATCTCGAAAAACTAGAAGAATCGAAGGAGGAGAGAGTCAGGCGGCTAAGGTTTTAGTATTAGGGTTTTGAGAAAAAAAGAGAAAGAACAGAGAGAATATGAGTTACTCTCGATAACCACTATTACATTACATAAAATAGCTAAACCATAGAATATAAAAACTAAACCAACTTAGCATAAAGCTAACATGTTCTACGTCCCACCCGTGATACATATATGCTAAATATCAATATAAATACATTCCATTTTCTATGGTGAATTCATTTTTCAAATATCAAATTTTTTTTTTTTAGAAATAAAGATATTATTAAAAGATATTCTGGACCTGAATAATAAAAAAGACGCAATAATATATCTTACTGCAAGCAAATATTTTTTTCCAAGAGAACAACCCTCTTTTCTAAGAAAAAAATCAGCAAACGTGTTGCTGGATCTCCAAAATTATTCGGTGCACCTACTATACTCTTCTCTTTTTTCAGAAAATAAAAGAGGAATATTTATAAAAAAAAAAAAACAGAAAAATTGGGCCGTATGAATGTCCTTGATAAATGGATCGAAAGTCTTCAACTAATTTGGGTCCAAGACTACAATCAATATGGACCGAATAGTTTCCTTTTTTTTCTTTTCAAAAAGGAAGATGAAAAGAATAACTCTCCGAATATGCGATGCCGAAAAAGTGAAACTCAACCACGGTTTAATCCATAACCATAGTCAGCAAGCACGTACTGTAACATCTTTTGGAGAAAACGCTGGGCTGGGTTGAGCTGGATAATAAACGAATCCGTCAAACACACGGACCACAACGGGACACGTGTACCGTCGGTTATCGTCTCAACCGTCTTACGCCACACTTTGTTAGGTTAAAATTAGTGTTCTCGTCCGCATCTATCTCACAATTCAACAACTCCAATCTCGAATTTTCGCTCCCTTTTCCGCCAAGTAATTTGTGTCTCTCTCTTTTCTCTCTAGAAATCTTCGCCGGAAAATAACCGATCTGCGATTATGGAGACGGAGCGCGTGGTGGAGTTTCCTCTTACTCACATGGATCGTCGTCCTCGAAAGCGAGCGCGTCTGGGTTGGGACGTTCCTCAGGCCCCAAAGGTATAATCTTTTTTTTTTTTCCACAAAAACTCTCGGCTCTGATTTGATTTTTCTTGTGGTGTTTTAGTATCGCAGTTCTTAAAGGCCAGGTCTTAGATCTTTAAGCTCTTGATTTTCTTTCATCGAGATGTGTTATTTAGGTTTCTAGATGTAGCTGGTGAATTCGAAGCTTTTCTGGATTCTGATTTTGATTAAATTTGATAGATATGTCTTATGATATGATTATATTATGTATTATAAATTGAATTCGATCGATTATATTATGTCTAAATTAGCATCTTGTTTTTCTTGTGATATTTTTTAAGTTGGAACCTTGAAATCACCGCTTAAACAATGTAAATCTCTAATTGTATACCTAAACAGTATGTAATAGTAAGGACAGGGGTATATTCATGTGTAGATTTACTATTGAAATTCTAGAGGTTATTGTTTTTCAAGCTTTTATCCTGAAAACATATGCAATAATTAGGATATTGATGATTTCTGTTTTTTTTGGATGAAAAGCTATAGTGGTTTTATGAGTCGAGTCATATAATCTTTACTGGATCCCTGTGTTCGTGTAGAGTTTTTCATAATCTCTTGTTAATGTATGAGGTTTGGTGGTTTATGAGATTCTGATGTGACTAGAGGGAATGGATGGGGATATGGTATAGGGGTTGGAAGAATTTGACTTAATTGAGTGGTACATGAATGGATGGCTCTGTGTAGGCTCAGGTAGGAATGTTTTGTGGACAAGAGATTGGGAATATGTCAAGCTTTGCTCCCATGATAGCCCCCTCACTCTACACTACTAGTACTCTATTTGATAAGGAAGTAGCTCAAAATGGTTCACCCCCATGGAGAGAAGATGACAAGGATGGGCATTACATGTTTTCGCTTGGAGAAAATTTAACATCACGCTGTAATTACATCTTGCCATCATTCAAGAGTTTGAATTCTTTTTACTTTTCTGAATCTTATAATCTCAGATGGTCTGTCGTGAGGAACATATTACACAGGCTACATGTGTGTTTTCCCTCCATGGGAATTGCTGTCTTTTAGAGAATATGTTTGTTTAATTTGCTGGGATATTTATATTGCTTTCACCTCTGCAGACAAGATCCAGAGCAAAATGGGTGAAGGTACATTTGGTCAGGTTTTGGAGTGCTGGGACAGAGAAAAAAAGGAAATGGTTGCCATTAAAATTGTTCGTGGGATCAAAAAATATCATGAAGCAGCTATGATAGAAATTGAAATGCTGGAACAACTTGGTAAACATGACAAAGGTGGCAGCCGGTGAGTAACTGTTTCTTTTGTACTTTTATTACCATTGAATGCTTGATGTGTATTTTCCTGGAGTGTTAAATGGGTTCATTCCTTGCAGTTGTGTGCAATTACGGAACTGGTTTGACTATCGTAACCATATCTGTATTGTAAGTATATAAATAATCTGTGGTGGATTGATTTCCCCGATTCACAAATAATTTGAGGGTTAAAACTTGTGCGTGAATTCAAATGGTTTTTAACAGGTGTTTGAGAAGCTTGGACCAAGCTTATACGATTTTCTCAAGAAAAACAATTACCGCTCATTTCCCATTGATTTCGTCCGTGAGATCGGCAGACAACTGTTGGAATGTGTAGCATGTGTGTAAAAATACTTGAGCTAGTTTCTTTCAGTCCATTATATAATGTTTCAGTACTTTCTTTTGTTTGGCTGTACAATCTCTTGCATTGCTTAGTCTCAAGTCTTCTCTTCACATGCACAAATATCAGATACTAATAAATACATGATTGGATACATTTTTGTTGCTATCTCGCTTTCTGATTATATTGGCATTCTATTGCAGTCATGCATGACCTCTCTCTCATCCACACGGACCTGAAGCCAGAGAACATTCTTCTCGTTTCTCCAGATTATGTTAGAATTCCTGATTATACTAAGGTGAATTTTGTTTTCATGTATTATTTGTTTGTTTATTTCATTAGTGTGTTTGATCTAGTCATGGTGCCCTACTGTACTTATCTAATTAATTAATTCTGTTTGAATATGCTTGTCGCAGAGCTCTTCTCGATCACCCAAAGATAGCTCTTATTATAAAAGAGTACCAAAGTCTAGTGCCATTAAGGTGATTGATTTTGGTAGCACAACTTATGAGCGTCAGGATCAGAACTATATTGTATCAACACGTCATTACCGTGCACCAGAGGTTATTCTTGGCAAGTGTACTGAGTTATTGACTTATCGATGTCACTACTCTGTTGCAAGTATTATATCAAATGACATACATGATGAATGTGCAGGACTGGGTTGGAGCTACTCTTGCGATATATGGAGCATTGGTTGTATCTTAGTGGAGTTATGCACGGTATGTCTGCTATACTTTATTCTTAGGATTGATGCTCTTATTCCCATTTAATTTATACTGTCTTTATGCTAAATGATTTGCTTCTTTGGTACAGGGTGAGGCTTTGTTTCAGACTCATGAGAACTTAGAACACCTTGCAATGATGGAGCGTGTACTTGGTCCCCTGCCTCAGCCAATTTTGAAGAGAGCAGAGTAAGGGTTAATTTGAACCTGTCCGACATTTCATCAAAATCTCCATTTCTCTAGGAATATTGAATTCTCGCTTTGCTTATGATAATTGTAGCCGACATGCGGATAAGTATGTCCGGAGAGGTAGATTGGACTGGCCGGAAGGTGCTGCCTCTAGAGAGAGTATCAAGACTGTCCAGAAGCTTGCTAGACTTCAGAATCTTATTATGCAGCATGTGGACCATTCAGCTGGTGACCTCATCCACCTCTTGCAAGGCCTACTAAAGTATGATCCTTCGGATAGGCTTACAGCTTGGGAAGCTCTCAGGCACTCCTTTTTCACAAGGGATAACCTTAGGAGATGATTATAGTGTTGTACTAAACTGCTAGTTCTTATTAGGACAAGTGTAGGATCGTTTCCTTCCTGTAGATAGTGATATGATCTTGATGGAGAGGGGTTGTGTGGCCGAAACCAGCCATCAAAGTTGCGGTCCAAGTCAAATATTGCATGCGCCGATGTATGCTAACTCGAGTTCTGTATTGTATAGTACTGATTGTTGTGAAATTGAAATCAAATGTTTCCTTTATCCATTGTAATTTCACAATTCATACTCTACTTCGGATTGAGTTCACTACCAATATTCAAATAAATTAGAACTGGCACAAATTTCCTTTTCAACCGCTTAGACAACCGCACACAGCAGGTGATCAGACCACATCAGAGTACTTGGTTGCTTCAGTCCAAGAGCTTCAAAGTACAAAGTTGCCTGTACGGATAAGAGCATCAACCGATCAACCTATGGTTCTCGGTGATGTAGCTTCCAGCATGCCACACCGGTTTCTGACCATGTAGTACTGAACACTCCAAAGAATTTATAGACGTCTCTGCCATTATCTGCTACTGCTGGATCTGTCCTAAGTGGGCACTACGAACATTTAGTTTGTTCATATCATCATCTGATGCGGCTCATAACAGGTTCCCAGCAGCTCCGCAGTCTCTTGTCCATAGCTCAGATGGATGGATATACATTAAGCTTTACTGCTTTAGCCAACTTATTGGCCAAGTTACGTAATCAGTATGAGCTGAAAATGTCATATAAATTGTGCATGAATATTGAATACTTGTTTATAACCTGGAGAACAATGGCAATGTTGGCAATATTACTTCTGTTGAATCAAATGTGTAAAGCACAGCTCACTATGAGCACTTTTTTCAATCTTCTGCCGGTTCCTCTCCTCCTGCTTTTAGTTTTCGTTTTATTTTCACTTCATAGGTCAGGTGAGAAACTTAAATCACCACCATCTCCAACAAGGTTACCTTTAATTGGAAACCTCCATCAGCTAGGCACACTGCCACACCGCTCTCTTCATGCTCTCTCAAACAAGTATGGACCTCTAATGTTACTGCAGCTGGGCCACGTTCCCACACTAGTAGTTTCATCTGCAGATATGACCAAGCAAATCATGAAGAACTATGATGCTGACTTCTCCGGGCGGTCTAAATCTACTGCTGCACATATATTACTGTATGACTCCCAAGACATCGCGTATGCTCCTTATGGAGAATACTGGAGACAAGTTTGGAAAATTTCTGTTCTTGTCTTGAACTTCTTAGCCTTAAAAGAGTGCAACAATTTCAGTATGCAAGGGAAGAAGAGGTTGCAGAATTGGTCGAGAGTATACGCAAAGCTTCCCTCAGTGAGTCTCCGATTAATCTGAGTGAGCTCCTGATAAAAACGTCTATCAACATAATGTCTAGGTGTATCATTGGAAAAAGGTTTGTAGAAGACGGTAATTGGTTTGGAGAGATATCAAGAAGGTTGATGACGCAACTCGCTACTTCCAGTACCGGAGACTTCTTCCCTTATTTGAGATGGATCGACAATCTTGGTGGATTCATTGCACGCTTGAAAGCAACTTCTGCCAAATTAGATGGATTCTTTGATCAGTTGATTGAAGAACACAAGAACGCAGAAGGTCATTCTAAAACAAGTAATTTTGTGGATATTCTTGTCAAGCTTCAAAAGGATGACATGCTTAACTTGAAGCTCACTCAAGACAACTTGAAAGCAATCATACAGGTTCCTCTCTTTTATTATTCAGCTCTTTTGCATATGCATTTATTTACTTCTATGTGACTAAAAGTATGTGGCTTCTTTATCATTTTAGGACATGTTCATTGGCGGAAGTGATACTACCTCGACTACTTTGGAATGGTTAATAGCAGAGCTTGTGAGAAATCCAAGTGTGATGGAGAAACTCCAACATGAGGTAAGAAATGTTGTGGGACAAAAGGCAGAGGTAAATGAGAATGATATCAATCAAATGCACTACTTAAAGTGCGTCGTTAAAGAGACTCTAAGACTACATGCTCCAGCTCCTCTCTTAGTTCCTAGAGAGACAACCTGTGCCGTGACATTGGGAGGTTACCATATCCCTGCAAAAACACGAGTAGTAGTGAATGCATTTGCGATTCATAGGGACCCGAAACTATGGGACAGGCCAGAGGAGTTCATTCCTGAACGTTTCGCGTATGGCTCAATCGATTTCAGAGGTGATGACTTTCAGTTTATTCCTTTTGGTGGTGGGAGAAGGGGGTGTCTTGGACAAAACTTTGGTGTGGCTGCAGTTGAATGTGTGCTTGCCAATCTCCTGTATTGGTTTGACTGGAACTTGCCTTATGATAATCTATCAACTGAGTACTTAGACATGAAAGAAGTCTTTGGACTCACTGTCCATAAGAAAGCTCATCTCTATCTTGTGCCCACACCATACTCCCCTTGAGCCCTCTACCTGATTGAACTGTTGTATTTGGCTTTGATATTTACAATAAATATAAGCTTATTTGCTAGTTTTTATACTAATCACTTGAAAAAATCGTTGCTTAGAAATAACTCATGATCCCTAGTCCCTACATATATCCGAAGGGTTTCATGCTTTGTCAAGCTTGTTTAGCTCCAGAGAAGTATGTGGGGGAATATATATCTCACATTTGTAATGACTAATGAGTAAAATAACATACGGAATATTATAATACAAGTGATTTGATTATTCCTAATAATAACGATGTCTACCTCACGCTTTATCTAACTATACACCTCAAAATTATAGAATATTGCGTTATCGTCATTGCCATCATCACATATGTACTTAGATAATGTATGCTACTAAATGTAATTTAGTCGAGACGTAGAGAAGTTGAGAGCTCTGGGAAAACCATAGCATTTGTTGAGAACCCTAGCTTCGCTGGGTTGTTGAGAACAGCGCTGCCGCGAGGAGCGATGGTGTTGATGTTGTTTGTGCAGTCCCATCTCCCTACAGCTACTCCCATGTGGTATCGCCATTCGGTGACGCCTACGATTGAGGGTGGGCGGTTGAAATTTCGGTCACTACTCTCCTCTCTCTTTGAAGGCGACACAAACGGACGGATGGCTGTGTTGGGGGCGGAGCTGCGACCACCACGGGCGAGGCTTCGACTCGGGCAATGGAGGATGGCCGTCGAAGGACCTATGGCGATGGCGACTGGACTATGGAGACAACAACCCACCTCTGGCAAATTTGGCGGCCTTGTGCCGGTAGTGGTTTGGAGGTGGGAGGGGTAGACACTAGACAGTTCTTGCACAAATCGGTGGACCTGTGCCGACGGGAGAAGAAAGATGCAGTGGGTTAAATTGGATTTCCCTAATTGGTGGGAGTGTGGGCCCTAAACTTTACTTAGGACTTTTACACTTCTGGGGGACCCTTGAGCTTATCCAGCTGTACCTTTTTGTTTCTAGATTTCGGAAGTGAACATCGTTCAGGGAGGGATCTGTGGCACTCCACGCACAGAAATTTGGTGGCATCCGTGATGACAAAAGCTGAGGAATGCGGATATTAGCGATGTAGTTTTTTTGAGGTGGCATAGTAAGATAAGGTGTGTTTCTCCTAATTTTTTTAGTATTTGTTTTACGCTTAGACCGTATGACTATGTTTGTTGGGTACCAAATTAAATTGTAATAATGTATGTTATTTTTGTGATTTTTTTTTATCAGGCTGATAATCGATGAACCTCTTTGTAACTTATCAAGTTCCTATTCTATCGTTTCACCTCAAAAAAAATAAAAAAATAATGTATGCTTCTCATATAAGGACTAGGGTTTACACATTTTATCACATCCTCTGTTCTCAATTATTTTTTGGTCACGGAATGAACTTTTATCATTCAACAAACTATATTACACGCAAAACAGGTCCAAAGATACAGACCCAACAAACATTGAAACAAATACAACAAACCCAAACATCCTTGCAAGCTTCAGCCACGATGTCACAAACATCATCCAAGAGTGACACAGAAATGTCACTAGATCGGTCAACGAGAACTTAAAATCCAACTAAAGCCCACATATATCAAACTTCGACGTCCCAAATTTTAGGACCTATTATACAGGCACTTTTTCATCAAGCAAAGCAGCTACGAAGCCCTTGAGTTCAGGGCCGGTGATGGTAAACGCATCTTCACGTTTGTACAAAACATCAACTAGTAATCTGTTAATTAAGATTGAGAATTCGCACCAAGACTTCGTTGATGTCCTTCCAAGCGTTAGTCACTAGCTTACCGATTTCGGCTTCAGCTTCTTCTTCAGTGGCACCCGGATTTTCTATCATGTAGATTTCCACTGATGAGGGAAGATCTCCTTTTTCTTGCTCACGCTAAATGAAGTACAAGCTGATCGATATCGATCAAAATTATAAGAACCTAATGATAGGAAAGAAATTAAGGTCATACATTTTGTTACGTACCTTGTGGCTACAGTGTCATCCATGAATTTGGAGACTGCCTTACAAGCCATCAGAATCTTAGGGTTAGAGAACAATCATTCATACGTTTCCTTTGTGACGACAATATCTCCCATGCCAACAAATATTGTGGCTGCAGACATTTTCTGAGCAGAGGTCACGAGTCCTATGGCCTTATATAGTTATATTCCTCCAGATTTGGTGTTACTTCTGGTTGAACCATATGGATTCCCTTATTTTTTGGATTAATCATGTTAAAGATCATTCAACTGGAAGAAATCTGTTGGCTGCTTATAACAAAAGTCAGAACATGATCTGTTCTATAGGATCGTACCTCTGTATCCTTGACTTCTAAGGAGACGTGAATCCAAATCTAGTGGATGGAGGATAGATGTCTGACAGGTTCCTCCAAACCCTTCCCTTTCAAAAGAAAAAAAAGAAGAAGTCAAAACTAGCGCCTGACATTAACTTCCTAAGTCTATAAAGACATAAAAGAGCTATAAGATCTTTTGTACACCGTGAAGCAAACAATGGTCAACATAGACCGGTGAAGACTCCGAATCCGACAAACTGCCAAACAAGGTTACTAAAAAAACGTCGTTATATCCGGGCAAGTGACTCTCTCCCCGAGTATGAATAAGCACTAGTCACCTCCGCTTCCTAGGTCGTGAATACTCGAGATATTTGCGATTGTAGTTTGACATCACACATCAGTGGTGTTTATATTGTTGCCACTGTACCGATCACGAAGGGCCACCTATTGCCGGAATAACCCTACCGAACAGAAAAACTAAAATGAACCCGGAGAAATCGAACTGAGCCAGGGC
Source organism: Geum urbanum (assembly GCA_946800695.1). NCBI lineage: Eukaryota > Viridiplantae > Streptophyta > Magnoliopsida > Rosales > Rosaceae > Geum > Geum urbanum. The sequence continues at coordinate 39,815,617 of OX327013.1, read as the reverse complement.
GAAAAATAAGCTTAAGAAGCACAAACCCAAGCTTATGTCTGGGCCCAACTAACAAGCCAACTTCTAGCCCAACAGACAAACACCAAGCCCAAACCAATTCACTTCCCAATCCTCCTCTTTCCATCCCACCTATCCACTTACAAACAAACAAGATGTGATCTGATTCCGCTTGTATTCGAAATCTTGGTTTATGGACTATTCGATACATCTAAAACATAAGCATGGTTCTCTATATAGTTCCGGCCCGGACGAGCTCGAGCATGTATGAGACCCTGCAAATGAAATACCAGAAATATGAGTTGTTCATCATCAACAATAGCTGTCTTCCTAGTCTTCCTCACATGCTTCTGGTTTTTTTATCCAAACCTTAATCACTTTCTTTTCGAAAGGTAAAAAGAAACTACCGCCTGGACCTCGGCCGTTACCAATAATAGGTAACCTTCATATGCTAGGCACCCTCCCACATCGGGGCCTCCACGACTTGGCAAAAAAGTATGGCCCCATTATGTCACTGCGTCTCGGCAGCGTACCCGCCATAGTAGTCTCCTCCCCTAGAGCTGCAGAGCTATTCCTCAAAACCCATGACGCCAACTTCGCTGGCCAGCTGAGACTACAAGCCGCCGAGCATGTCCTACGGCAACAAGGGTGCGGTTTTGCTGAGTATGGTCCTTACTGGCGTAACATCAGGAAGCTTTGCACGGTTGAGCTTCTTTGTAACACGAAAGTCGAGTCTTTCGCGCCGCTGAGGAGGGAGGAGATAGGGTTGTTGGTGCAGTCATTGAAGAGCATTGGAGAAAAAGGTGAAGTGGTGGATGTTAGTGACAAGATTTATGAGCTGAATCAGGACATAATGTATAGGATGGTGTTGGGATGCAAAAGGGATGATATAAAGAGGGTCAATGAGGAGGGTCAATGAGGAGGCTGTGCTCGCAACTGGGGATTTCAATTTAGCTGATTTTATGCCTTTCCTTGGTGCACTTGATCTTCAGGTGTATATATATATGTGCATGCCCATTTCATTTCATCTCTTTGTTTGGATTCCATATACACCACCAATGCTATCAGATCTCTTTCTCCAATTTTTTAGTAGCTAGGTAGCCCAATTATTTTTCACGAAATTAATACCAAAAATCTATACTATATATTAAGGAAACCATGTTGTCAATCATAACTAACCTTTTAAAATAACTTTTTTATTACTATTTTAACCTTTTGAATTAGGTGTTGGTTAATTATTTGAGGAAAATTTGGTAAATGACAAATACACAAAAAGAAAAAGTGAAACAGTTATTTGCTGTAAAAAGTGAAATAAAAAACCCTGCTCAAGTATATAAAAAAACTGCCTCAAGAAATTATCTACTGGAAAAAAAATTCAGATAAATTCTACGCATCCATCAGGTGTATTTTGCCTCTAATATATAATAAAAAAACACAAAAAAACAAACTAAATATATAAATCAGGTCTAATTAAGTATAATAATTAACCGGCCAAACAGAAGAAAAATATTCGATAACTAATATATATGTTGTTTATTTAGAATATCAATATTTGTAACAAGTACATATATTTATTTGTCATAATCTTAAACATGCAATACATATATATGCAGTACTCATCTCAATGATGTGTCACTATTTAGTCTAAATTTGTCTCTAAAAAATGATTAGATTTGATGTATCGGACTCAAGACTATAAGACAAGTTGTGTTCTAAAAAAAAGGGACGCACATCGGTATATATATGCTGTTTTAAAGTCACTTCCTTCCATGTCCTTAGGGTTTGACCAAGCGCTTCAAGAGAACTAGCAAAGCAATTGCCCAACTGCTGGAGACGATAATTCGGGAGCACGAAGAAGTTAGCTTGACCAGAGGGCAACAAGTCCCTTATCATCACGAGGACTTTGTGGACGTGTTGCTTTCCCTCATGAACCAACCACTAAATGCCCACGACGAGCAAGTGCAACTGTTCGATCGAGATAACGTCAAGGCCATCTTGCTAGACATGATCGCTGCTGCTTTCGCGCAATTATATGGACTCTCGCCGAGCTCTTCCGGCATCCGAGGGTCATGAAAAAGCTCCAACAAGAGGTCCAGAGTGTGGTCGAAAGTGACCGAATGGTGGATGAGATCAGGGATCTGCCGAGGCTCAAGTGAAGTACTTGAATATGGTGGTGAATAAGACCATGAGACTGCACCCCACAGCACCATTGCTAGTCCCACACAAATCCATCGATGACATTACAGTCGACGGATATGACATACCAAAGAAATCGAGGATCATAGTGAATGTCTGGAGCATTGGAAGAGACCCTAAAGTTTGGCCGGAAAATGTGGAGGAGTTTCATCCCGAAAGGTTTACGAATAGTAACATAGACCTCTGGGGACATGACTTCGAGCTTATTCCATTCGAGTCAGGTCGAAGAGGGTGCCTGGCTCTGCAGTTGGCCGTGACCATTGTTCGGCTAGTTGTGGCGCATTTGGTGCACAGCTTTGATTGGGAGCTACCCTGTGGTTTACAACCTCAAGACTTGGATATGACCGAGACATTCGGGATATCGATGAAGAAAGCTTGTCCCTTGCTTGCCAAAACTACATACCACTCGATGAAGAAAGCTTGTCATTGATAGTACTAACTACTGAAGATTGTTCTTAGCAAAAAAAAAAAAAACTACTGAAGATTGTAATTTCGAATCACTTTCAAAGTGTGATGTCACTGTTACCAAGTGTTTCATAAAGACGACAATTGCAAAATCAAAATCCTATCCTCGATCAGTTTCTTTACTACTTACGGTAGGGCATTCAAATCCTATCTTGTTAAAATCCACCAATCTTGTCAACACCAATCCAGACTTATCAATTCTAATAAGTACTGCAGAATAACTGAGCTCAGGGAACAACAATGAAGCAACTTTCTTGTTCAATATATAGAAAAGTCGATCCTAATATATTGGACTCAATGCACTACATTACATGAGCGCACAATGAAGTACGCAATAAACGTGTAGTACGACTAGTACCCTGTTGTTGACTCTGCACCTCTTTTCTAATGGACAGGAACAGCTTCTATACAAGCTCACAAGTCACAGCCATGCTTCTAAGTACAAGTAATTAAGGCGATAAACACTTATAGTCATACCAATACTCCAACGTGTATGGAGCTGTACTGTAGCCATACTTTTCAATATGGTGTCTAGTCTTGTGTACAAATGATACTTATAGACAAGTCCTCATGTAATTAGTCCATTCAAGAGCAACTAGGACTTGTCTATACAAGTAACAGTCTTTCAATACATGCAGTGACAAGAACCATAAGAAAGAAAAAGGAAAATACATCATATCGAGGAGAAAATTGCTCCATTGTTGTTCTCTGAGCTCAATTTTTCTACAAATACAAACGTGCCAGAGTGAATTATTGTGTCGAATGCAATGAGAAGGAACAAAGTGCGTATTGCTGCCAGTATCAGATCAATATAGATGACCTCCTATAATGCATGTTTTCGTATAGACGCCGGTTTATGGTTTTAGAGCTATATAAGTGCGTTGTAGAGTAGCTAGAGTTCTTAAGATATAGAAAAGGATCAGTGTGCATCTGAGAAAAGTGAGCAGAGAAAGCCTAAGAGTGAAAACCTCAGGTGCCAACAATACAGCAATGGCTCTAGCACCATTGTCTGATCAACTTAAACAAGAGCTGGAAAATAGCACTCTCTAGTATTCTCCTAGTTTCTCTTCTCTTATTTTCTGCTTTCATCTTGTTTTCGCTTTCTAAATCAGGTAACAAACTCAATTTACCGCCAACCCCAGCGAGGTTACCAATAATTGGAAACCTTCACCAGCTAGGAAAACTCCCAGACCGCTCTCTTCAAGCTCTATCAGAGAAGTATGGCTCTCTAATGCTACTGCACTTTGGCCAAGTTCCAACACTTGTGGTTTCATCTGCGGCCATGACCAAGGAGATCATGACGACTCATGACACTATCTTCTGCAGCCGGCCTACGTCTACGGTAGCAAATATATTATCATATGGATGCCAAGACATAGCTTTTGCTCCTTATGGGGAGTACTGGAAACAAGTTCGAAAACTGTGTTTATGAGCTTCTAAGCACTAAATGAGTACAACAATTTCAGAATGCAAGGGTAGAGGAAGTCGAAGAATTGCTCAATAGTTTACGTAAATGCTGCCTCGGGCAGTCTCCTGTTAATCTAAGTGAGATGCTGATAAGACCCACCAGCAACATATTGTCTAGGTGTGTTATTGGAAAAAGTTTTCAAGGGGAAAATGATAGTTGGTTTGGAGAGATTACAAAAAGGGTGGTGGTGCAATTGACGGCTTTCAGTTTTCGAGACTTCTTCCCTTGTTTGAGATGGATTGACAATATTACAGGATGGATTGCAAACTTGAAAGCAACTTCTGCCAAATTTGATGCATTCTTTGATCACTTGATTGAAGAACACAAAACCGCAAAGGGAGAAGGTGAGCCTGAATTAGCTACTGATTTTGTGGATATTCTCCTCAAAATTCAAAGGGATGATATGCTCAACTTCAAGCTTACCAACGACAACTTGAAAGCCATCCTACAGGTGTCTCTGTTTCTCTCTTTCTATATACATGTATATTTTCGTATCTATCTATTTCTGTAAGGCTGAAAAATTTAGTCTTGTAACTCTTTATTAATCATCACTCTAGGACATGTTTGTCGGTGGAACTGATACGACAGCATCAACTGTGGACTGGTTCATGGCAGAACTTGTCAGAAATCCGAGTGATGAAGAAACTTCAAGAAGTAAGAAGTGTGGTTGGAAAAAAGGAAAAGGTAGATGGAAATGATATCAATCAAATGCACTACTTAAAGTGTGTCATCAAAGAAGATCTAAGATTACATCCTCCGACTTCATTCATTCCACCAGAAACAATCAAAGACGTGACATTGGGTGGTTACCATATTCCTGCAAAAACAAGAGTCTTACTGAATACATTTGCGATTCATAGGGACCCTAAGCTCTGGGAAAGGCCCCAGGAATTCATTCTAGAACGTTTCGCAGATGACTCAATTGATTTCAAAGGCCAGAGGGACTTCCAGTATTTCCCTTTGGGTGGCGAGAGAAGAGGGTGCCCCAGACAGGCTTTCAGGGCATGGACACACTAGAAAATGCTGTTGCAAACCTGCTCTACTGGTTTGACTGGAAGTTGCCAAGTGATAATGTACTAGCTGCTGAGTCCTTAGACATGGCTGAAGTTTATGGACTCCGTATCCATGCTCCTACTCATCTAGTCTCGATACCTTACAACCATTTAATCCCTACATCTAGAGCTTTCATACTCTATCTGAAATTGCTTGTTCTTTTGGTATTTTTGTTTCCTGTAAGTTGTATGTGATAGACATGGCTGACAAACCCTAAAATGTCTAGAAAGCTAGATAGTCACATTCTATACTAGATAAACTTATATTATAAATCTCATATCTCCATATAATTTCAGGTTGTTATAAACGTACATAACACCATATAACAATGGGAATTTCCAAATTAATCAGGCCAAAGTATAAAAGACAGAACTGACAAACTGGTAGGGCCAGGGCAGAGCAGCACTCGGTGCAAACTATGTTACCATGTGTTTACAAAGTCTATTGCAAAGGTGAGTCTTCACTCTTCCAAAGAGAAAGAAAGTTGACAGTGCAATACAACAGAGAAGTTCCCCTTATATTTACAGCAGCAGTGCAGCACTAAGGTCTTGTTAGATCTTTTTCTTCATATTTTTGGTTCATATGTATAGTTTTAGGTGTCTCAAAGATCGTGGCAGAAATAGTTTTAGTTATAGTTTTGTACCTTTTCTGAGTCTTTAATGTTCATCATGCAATCAGTTCAAGTCTTAGAATCCAACAAATGAAAGACACAAGTCCCCAATAAATGAGAAATCTTTCTAGTATTAAACATACAGGCAAATCTCTTACCTAGTTCTCTACTTTTTTGGTTTCAAAAAAAAAGAAAAAAAGAGGGAGAGAGAAAAGCACAACTGTCACACAGTCCATACCTGGGCCGAGTCAAAGCCAGCAAAGTCTCTTTTTTATTCGAGAAGAGCCAGCAAGGTCTGAACAATTTTTTCCAGTTGATTATTTCCACAGAGCAAGAATAGAGCAGAGAGGGCAATTCCTTTCAGGTGATCACATTAAAGTATTTCCACGTGATGGTTATATTATTAACCATAAATGATGAAACAGCCAGGCCGGAACTGCACACATCCAGCATCCTGAAATGAATACTCTTAAATGTCAACTTCGAATATCATTTTATATGAATAGAGACATGAATGAAACATACAAACATCTTCTATATATACAACGTTTGACACTAGAAACCAGAAGCTAGCTAGCTATGCTGAACTATTTTGTTTTTGCTCTTCCCTTGTTCCTTTTAACAATCTTCTTCATCAAATGGTTTTCCACAACAAAAAGCAACAATCACTTGCCTCCTTCACCGCCAAGGCTCCCGATTATTGGAAATCTTCACCAGCTTGGCTCGCGCCCTCACAGATCCCTACAGCATCTAGCTCAGCGCTATGGTGAGCTTATGAAGCTTCATTTTGGTTCCCGACCTGTGATCATAGTTTCATCTGCAGATGCTGCTTGCGAGATCATGAAAACAAATGACCTCATCTTCGCTAGCAAGCCCATATTAACAATTATTGATAAACTTCTCTACCAAGGCAAGAGTGTGTCAACAGCTCCTTACGGTGAGTATTGGAGGCACCTAAGAAGCATATGTGTGCATCAGCTTTTGAGCAAGAAAAAGGTTCAATCTTTTCGAAGAGTAAGAGAAGAAGAAGTAGCTTTGATCATTGAGAATGTTAAACAGTCTTCTCTGTTGTCATTGCCGGTAAACCTAAGCGAATTGTTTGCTTCACTTACCAATGATGTGATTTGTAGGGTGGCTTTTGGCAGAAAGTACAGTGGTGATGAAGGTTCAAGGAAGTTCATGAAGTTGCTTGATGAATTCATGAAATTGTTGGCTGGTTTCTGTATTGGAGATTTTGTTCCTTGGCTTTCTTGGGTTCATTTCATTAGTGGGTTATATGCAAAAGTAGAGAAAGTTCATAAGCAGTTTGATGAATTTCTGGATACTGTAGTTGAAGAGTATATGGATAATCTTAGCACCAAAGGAGAGGGCTGTGATGAGGAAGGACAAGATCCAAAGGATTTTGTGGATGTTCTGATCGAGGCTCAAAAGAATAACACTAAACGATCTTCCATTGATAGAGATGGCATCAAAGCTGTGATCTTGGTAAGTCATCTTCAAAAACTTAAACAACTTCAAAGAAAATTTGTTCATTACTTGGGTGATACTGTAATAGTATCGACTGGCTTTGTGTCTGATAGCTTATGATATATATCATACAGGATATGTTTGCGGGTGGAACTGATACAACTTACACTTCCCTAGAGTGGGCGATGACAGAACTAGTAAGGCATCCCAGAGTGATGCATAAGCTGCGAAACGAGATTATGGGAATTGCTAATGGAAAACAAGACATAAAAGAAAGTGACTTGGAGAAAATGCAATTCTTAAAAGCTGTGATCAAGGAAACTCTGAGGCTATATCCCCCGATACCACTGGCGTTTCTTCGAGAATCTGCCGAAGATGTTACAATAAAGGGCTACAACATAGCAGCAAGAACCATGGTCATAATCAATGCCTGGGCTATTGCAAGAGATCCTTCTATGTGGGATGAACCGGAGGCCTTTCGACCAGAAAGGTTCATGAATTCTTCTGTGGACTTCAAAGGGCTGGATTTCCAGTTAATCCCATTTGGAGCAGGCCGAAGAGGTTGTCCAGGAATCTTATTTGCCATGGCCACTAATGAGCTTTTGTTGGCAAATCTTGTGCACAAGTTTGATTGGGAATTCCCTAATGAAGCTAGAGATGATGAGATGAACGTGACTGAGTGTAATGGTCTTGTCATCCACAGACAAGTTCCTCTTATAGTTATGGCAAAAGTAAGGTCTTCTTAGTTTATCTCTTTCATTTTGTTCTTAATGTTTATGTAGAACCCCAGGAGTGGAGAGGTAATAACATCATCAAAAACTTGTATATGTTCATTACAGAAGTCTATATGACTCTGGCTTGGAATCAATGAAGCTCAGAAGTCTCTACCGCCTCTACTAAAGCGTCACTCAGTATGTCATAGGTGAATAAAAGCCAGAATTAGTCCAAGTAAGATTTGAGATTTAACAGTCACATAAGCTATACTGGCTTCACATGGCCATATGCAAACAGACTATAATACAATGAAGCAAGAATTGAATAATGCCCAGTGATCTCACATTGGAGTTATTAAACAAACTGGTCTATCAAGCAATATTTGAATAATGGCCAATGATCTCACATGGCAAAGGAAGCACAATACTTTATGATAGCTGATTTTCAACTTCAACCAACCAATAGTCCAAAACCCAACCTAGAATTCTTAAGAGCCTACCCTGAACTACGTACTTAGTAATTTTCAAGAGAGGATGAATGTATCTGAAAACGAAATCTGTAGATGGTAAAACAAGGTTAAAGAGAGAAGATAGTCCATACCTGAGTGGAGGCAATTAAGCAAGGTCTGAATAATTGGCCAGTTGATACTTGATAGTTCAAGAGAGCAAGAGCAGAGTGGGAAACCTCCATTGATCAGTCAAAGGTTGGATTTTTCAGCTGATCGATCCCATTTAGTTGGTGCCCTAATTTCAATTCTGGATGAGGATAAGCCCCTAAAAAATATCAGAAAAGGGCTGAGCCCAACAGAAAATAAAATAAAATAAAGGCTCAAACTTGAAGAGCAATATGATTAGGAAATAATATATATATTCTTGTACCTCAAAATCTAGATGATCTTTTACCAAGTGAATTATTACGTCAACTACGTCGATTAGAGAAGAATTTTGTCTAGGCGTGTCATACAAGGTCAGCTTAACAATGTATTATGCGGCTGTGAGCAAGTCTTGGGATATAGAAGAAACTAGCTAATGGTCTAAGTATGTTGTCAAGCATGGTATATATCTAGATAAGCTTCGGTGTGTATTTGAGTTATTAGTGAGCAGAGTGAGAGGGTGACAAGAAAATGGCAATTGTAGCACAAGCGTTTGATCTTTTGGTGGAAGGGCTGCAAAGGAGCACACACTTAAATTTTTCCCTGCTTTCTCTTCTCTTGATCTCTATCTTCGTTTTGTTTGTACTTTCTAAATCAGGTGAGAAACTCGACTTGCCGCCAACCCCAACAAGGTTACCAATTTGGAAACCTTCACCAGCTAGGAGATTAGAGCTGGATTGACAGTCTTAGAGGCTTTATTGCAAAGTTGAAAGCAACTTTTGCTGAATTAGTTGGATACTTCGATCAGTTGATTAAAGAACGCAAAGATGGAAAGAAAGAAGGTGAGACTGATAAAAAGGATTTTGTGGATATTCTCCTCCAACTTCAAAAGGACGTCATCCTCGACTTTGATCTTACTCGAGACAATGTGAAAGCACTCCTACATGTATCTCTCTCCAACTCTCTGGATTTTGTTTTCTCTAATAAACACACACCTATATGCACAAAGATATCATTTGTGCCTGAAATTGATCTAATCATATCTGGTCAATGGTTGTAGGATATGTATATTGCCGGAAGTGTTACGACCTCAACAACAACGGAGTGGTCGGTGACAGAGCTTGTAAGACATCCAAGAGTTATGGAGAAAGTCCAGAAAGAGATAAGAAGAGTGATGGGGAAAAAGGAAAGTGTAGATGAGAATGACATCCATCAAATGGTCTACTTACAATATGTGATCAAAGAAACTCTGAGGCTACATCCTGTGGCTCCTCTTTTGATTCCTCGAGAGACATCCGAGGCAGTAGAGTTGGAGGTTACCATGTCCCTGCGAAAACAAGAGTGTTTGTGAATGCATTTTCTATCCAAAGGGACCCCCAACTTTGGGAGAGGCCAAATGAGTTCTTCCCCGAGAGATTTGAGGACAGCTCGATCGATTATATGAACGAGGATTTTCAATATTTGCCATTTGGTGGTGGTAGAAGAAGATGCCCGGGCCAGTTCTTTGCCGTTGCTTCGGCAGAACATGTAATTGCCAACCTTCTACATTGGTTTGGTTGGAAGTTGCCGAGTGGTGATGCATTGGTTGAAGCCTCAGACCTGAGTGAACTTTATGGAATTACGGTCAGTAGGAAAACTCATCTTCATCTTGTCCCAGTACCATACTCTCCTTGATCCCTACATCCAGAAGTTTCATTCTTTAACATTCTATATGCTCTTTAGTCTTAGCGAAGTTCGTTTCCTGTATTGTGTTTTGATTTAATAAGAAGTTGCCTTTGATCGTGTTGTTCATTTTGTTTGCCAAACACATGAACCAATACATGATGAGCTGAGTTACTTCACTGTGTAGTCTATGTATCACAAGTTTGTTCAGGTACTCTTATTCCTTATATGTATTAGCAGATAAACTGCAAATTAATGTCTTCTTCTTCTGTTTTTTCCTGAGAGAAGCACGCATATTAATAATGTCTTGATTCATGTATGTCTGAAGTAATTTTAGGTTTTACCAATATCCATCCTTGTCTGAGTCCCTTAGTCACATACTTAAACAACGAATACCCCTTGCATGCAGATCTTTAAAAGGTAAACATACATATGCTCAGTTAGAAATGCAAATGACATTACTAACTAGTTTACTACTACCTCAATAGCAAGTTTGCAACAACTGTCTTAAAGAGCAAGAAACGCACAAGTACCAAATCACAGGCTCACACTCAATACCAAATCAGTGACAGCCTTCAGTTGCTAGGTGCCACCGCGCTACCAATTATTGTGAACCTTAACCACAGGTCCACAGCTAGGCAAGCTAACACACCAAGCTCAATTTTTAAGTGAAATCCGATGATGAATATGGCTGCTTATGCAACTTGTGTCTGCAAACTGGCCCAAAGCCACAGCAGAAGACATTTTGCACATATCATGAATGCCGGACATTAGAGAGCTTTGACATTGTAGTTTCTGAGGGGAAAAGAAGTTGCACGTTTATATTGAGCAGTAACGTAACGAAACTACGAAGAAAAATTAATCTAGGACGTTGACAATTATCTCCTGCATATTTAGTAGTATAGTGTCATTATTATTATTATTTTTGACTTTGTCAAAGGTTACTAAAAGTTTCTAATGTCTAAGATACATCTCCGACTCATGTAAAATAGTTTAACCGTAAAATATCTATGTAAAATGGTCTAAAATTGTACAGTGTAACAAAGTGCCTAACTATTTTGACGGCGGAGTTGTGATTCTTGATAAGATACAGATATTATATCCCTCTCTGTTTTGGACGAGTGCGCAAACTTTAATCTAATTACTCATTTCGTGACTTTGCCGACTCAAAACAGAGAAGAAGATCTCCAAATCCACCTGCTGCTTCCATCTCTATCCGCAGTGCAACCTTGACCCCTTTTCAAAGAATGTGCAAGAAACTAAATAGAGTGCATGCATAGCTGCTATGCTATATATATCCACGAAAGTGCTGAGGAGCTAGGAAACTCTGAGTTTGATCATCAGACAGTACTCAATTGGTGCTTGACAACCTTTTTCAATTCTAGTTTCTATTTCCATGTATCACTCTACCTACTTAGGCGGCAATTTCCTTGACAACGATCCCAGATTGTCTTCACGTTCAACAGACCACAAAATTATCGTTATTGAGAAAAATAGAAATGAGATTACTTGATGGACAACCAAAATCGGAGCTAAATATGTTTTTGGTGGTCAATGATGGCATAACGTTGCAGCAGTTGTTTACAAAAAGACGAGAAGTGTTAAAATGACCCCGACCCTTTCTCTTCCTTGCAGTATTTTCTTGCCTCGGTGTATGTGGCCACGGGTTTTTCTTCCGTGGAGGAGATGGTTTGTGTTTGGCGAACTCTTTGCTTCCATATCATTTGTGTGGACATCATCTCATAACAACAAAAGCTCCAAACTACTCGATCATATTAATCCCTTACTTTTTGCCCATTGTACGTCTCTGTCTCATCGAGACCCAAAAGAATTAAATATACAAAGGGAAGGTGGATCAGGTGGGCCCCAGCAGAACTTTTCCTGTAATAATATATATATGAGTTGCTCGAGCCACTCCCTCCACCGCAGCCATCCCTCGCTGCCGCCTCTGCATCTGCCTCCACCACCCTCGTAAGAAAGTGTCGTCAAAATTACCTGATGGATTCTTCGGCCGCCACCTTGTCCATCAGAGCCTCCTCCTCCTCTTGCTCTTCATCCTCCTCCTCGTCTTCATTTTTCTCCATCTCCCCGACCCGAAAGCCCGAATCTTTGCTATTCAAGCTCCGCGCTTTCCGGCCGAGATCAGGATTTCAAACCCTGAGATGCATCCAATCCCCACCGTCCGATTCCAATCCCTTACACTCTTCCTCCAAAAACCTTACCTTCTCCTGCTCCAGCGCCACCCTCTCCCCATCCACCACCGCCGACGAGCAGCTCGTCCCGCCGCTCAAGCTCCGCCGCCTCGTCGAGGAGTTCGAGCCCCTTAAGGACCCGGTCGACCGAGTCAAGCGGCTGCTGCACTACGCCACCCTCCTCCCGCCTTTCGACGAGGACTCGGGTCGGGTCGACTCCAACCGGGTCATGGGCTGCACGGCGCGGGTCTGGCTGGATGTCCGGATGGACCGTGACGGGAAGATGAGATTCTCCGCCGACAGCGATTCCGAGATCACCAAAGGCTTCTGCTCGTGCTTGATCTCCGTGCTCGACGGGGCGGCGCCGGAGGAGGTCCTGGCGGTCAAGACCGACGACCTGGCGGCGCTCAATGTCGGCTTGCCCGGCGCGCAGAGGTCTAGGGCTAACACGTGGCATAATGTCTTGGTCAGTATGCACAAAAAGACTAAAACCTTGGTCGCAGAACGACAGGGAACGCCGCCGTTCGAGCCATTCCCGTCGCTGGTCGTCACCGCCGATGGGATTCAGGCGAAGGGAAGCTTCGCCGAAGCTCAGGTCAGTCTGGTTCTTACTCGATTTCCACAATTTAATTTAAGTGCTTTATCATCATTTTTTGTACGTAAATGTTTTTACTGTAAATTTAATTTAATTTAATTGCAGGCGAGGTATTTGTTTCCTGATGAGTCTAAGGTTGAGGAGCTTGTGAATGTGCTGAAAGAGAAGAAGATTGGGATTGTTGCTCATTTTTACATGGACCCGGAGGTTCAGGGTATTTTGAATGCAGCAAAGAAGCATTGGCCTCACATACACATTTCAGATTCACTGGTGATGGCAGATTCGGCTGTGAATATGGCGAAAGAGGGATGCGAGTTCATCACAGTTTTGGGTGTTGATTTCATGTCCGAAAATGTCAGGGCCATCCTCGATCAGGCTGGCTTTCAAAAGGTAGTCCATTGCTTCTGTATCTGTGTACGAGAGATTACTAAATGCAAAAAAATGTATTTGTTCATGAAGCTAATTCTTTCTGATATTTGTTTGTTGTAGGTACCTGTTTACAGGATGTCAGATGAACGAATAGGTTGTTCTTTAGCAGATGCTGCATCTTCCCTGTCTTATATGAGTTATCTTGAGACGGCATCAAGATCTCCTCAGTCTTTGCATGTTGTGTACATTAACACTTCACTGGAGACAAAAGCTTATGCACATGAGCTTGTGCCAACGATTACCTGTACTTCTTCTAATGTTGTACAAACCATTCTACAGGTTGGTTATCTTTCAATGTTGATCCCAAATTCAAACATATGTGAAGTTTGTAGTGTTAGCTAGTATTTTAGAACAAATAATCTTCATTTCGAGTTGTCTCTATTACGTTCTCATTAATTCTAAGTTGTTTCACTTCTACAGGCCTTCTCTCAAGTGCCAGGGTTAAACGTATGGTACGGACCCGACTCTTACATGGGTGCGAATATTAGAGTATTACTTGAGCAGATGACAAAGATGTCAGACAAAGAAATTGCTGAGATACATCCAGCACACAACAGAGACTCAATCAGATCTTTGTTACCCCGCCTACATTATTATCAGGTGTAGATTTATTCATGGATTGTTTGAGAGCCATAATTCGTTTCAGTTTGGAATCTTTCTTTCGCGAAGTTATACATTGTTGGATACTTAAGTCCTCTATTTGGACTGGTTGCAACACTTTCTACATAATTTTACTCCAATACATTGTCAGATATGGCACTAAAAGTGTCTTTATGTTTGCTTACCTTGTACTATTATATTAACCTTTTACCTTAGATTTAAAATGCTGATGCTGCGTTCGCTTGTATTAGGATGGGACATGCATTGTGCATCATTTATTTGGAAACGAGGTTGTGAACAGGATCAATGAAATGTATTGCGATTCATTCCTAACTGCCCATTTCGAGGTCCCTGGAGAAATGTTTGTTTTGGCAATGGAAGCAAAGAGAAGAGGAATGGGAGTTGTGGGGTCTACTCAAAACATACTAGATTTTATAAAAGAGAGGGTTCTAGAGGCTTTGGATAGAAATGTCAGTGACCACCTTCGGTTTGTGTTGGGAACGGAATCCGGAATGGTGACTTCAATCGTTGCAGTGGTTCGCAATTTGTTAGGTTGTGCAAAGCCTGGGGGAGCAAAAATTAATGTAGAAATTGTATTTCCAGTTTCATCAGAATCAATGACTAGTACATCATCAAATTCTTCCCCAAGCCTTGACCCCATTAAGTTGGGTGATGTTATTCTACCTATTATACCTGGAGTGGCTAGTGGGGAAGGCTGTTCAATTAATGGTGGCTGTGCATCCTGTCCTTACATGAAGGTTAGCATTTTGTTTTCAGACCTTTTCTGGTTTAAATTAATGAGTTCATGAAGCTTGACACATTCGTGAAGTATTCTAGGATGTAGAGACCAAAATACTTTATCTAGCATGTAGGAAAAAAATGCTATGGTCTGGAACTACATCTCAAGTTAACATCTGGCCTAGCATAGTATTTGCTTCAGCCCAGGAAATAGCTCGGAACATAATGGAGATGTCCCAAGAATAGGTGTAGGGTGTTGTCAACAGTACTCACTCTTTAAATCTAGCATGTGTTGGGATAAAATTTGCGTTGGCAACTTAATTTAGAAATATCAACCAAGTAGTTGTTTATCCAAATATGTAGCCGAGGTACGGTTTCTCACGTTGTGTTTCAATGTGAACTGCCAGATGAATTCTCTCAGCTCTCTCCTGAAGGTTTGCCACAGCCTGCCCAATGAGACTGATAACTCCATATCTGCATATGAAGCTGCACGTTTCAAGCTGCAAACTCCCAATGGAAAATCAGTTGCAGATGTCGGATGTGAACCAATCTTGCATATGAGGCACTTCCAGGTTAGTCTACCAGGACTGCATTGTCTTACTTTATTCAGCTTATTGATATGGATCACTTAAATATATTTCATTAACCTCTTTCTTAATTACTTGATTTGCAGGCCTCTAAAGAACTTCCAGAGAAGCTCGTCTTCCAAATATGTCATCCGTCCAGTAACGGAAAGTCATTACCAGTAAGCTGAGGGAAGCAGATTCTGACCATAAGGCTTCCTTGAAACAACTTTTTCATTGCCAGAAGTGTCGTTGTGCCTCATATTCTATTCTTATTCACATAGTAGGAGCTTTTTAGTTTATCCAATTTGATTGCTCACAGCATAATCCTGTGGTCGGATTCATATTTGGATCTTCGTAGGGAACAACATACGGTCTAGATGGTTATAGTTCGGTGCTTAGATATACAGCAACAAGATATATAATAACTGTGATGCTCACATTTAAACTACAGAGCTGTTAGAGAAGCTAAAATTGTTTCTCTTCACAACCTAAATTAGTACGACTGTAATCGTAAAATGAGGAGGATTAGAGAGCTGAACAATGTTGCTTTTGCCGGCCGATTCTCTCGATGACTAATGTGAGCTAATTTAAATGATCTGGTGATTAGTAATATTTATATTCAACTGTGGTTCAAATATTTTAATATTTGAATAGAGTCATGCTTTAATACTCACTGAGGCACTGAATAGGACTCTTCGACTATAATGTTGGATAATTAGATTAATCGCGGGACTACGCATTAATCGACCACTAAAACATAATAGTATAAATAAGTGATCAAAGATGGCAGTAGGCTTGGGCCTCAAATCTTAGGCCATTAAATAAAGGCCCATGCTCAAAGTATGAAATAGCTGAGCCGGAGTGGTTTGCCGTCACCGGCCCAATAAACAATTCTTGGGATCGCAAGTGTTCTTAATCCTTTCATTTTGTTTTCGGTTATATTTTTGTCGGGTTTAATTATTCTCTTTTCCACAAAATAACTTTTTCGGGGCTCCCGAAGACCTCTCACAGACGCCATCTTGAAGAAACAGATAGCTCTGTTTTCTAAATTACTAGTAGTCTAGTACTCTAGTAAATTAGTAATACACTGATACATTATTTCACATTTTCCAGCTAGTTCCTTCCTACAGTATATATATATATCCTATTTTCTTTTCTTTCTTTAATTTACGGCAGTGTCCCTCTCGGTATTGTTTTGGGATGTAGTCAATTTGTTTCTGGGCGTTGGGTATTTTAGGTAATGTCAAAATTGGTGAGGTTCATGACACCAAAAAAGTGTCGCTTTATTTTATTATTATAATAGAGATGCAAGTTCATAACTATTTTTGATGTCTTAATTTTATGTGCCTGTTGATTTGTTCCTCATCATGTTCCCGTTATTTATGAATCTGTTATTTATTTAGAAGATCGTAATCGAGATTTTGGCAAGGGAACTTCTGCCGGATCACGGAGTTAGCTTTGTACTGTGAGTCGACATTTTATTTTCACTATTGTTTTGTGAGTCTGTAGCTATGCATTTATAGTTATGCATTTTACAGTTATGCACTTTTTAGTTATCCATTATTATAGTTATGCATTAGCTTGGAGGCATACAACATATTGTTTTACACAGAGCATAGTCATAGTTGTTGTATTGATGCACTGCTTCTCAGTTGATCCCCGAAACGCTCCAAGAGGGCTAGGGACCTAACCCGAAGATTTATAGAGCACCCAAGAGGGCCAGGAACCTGACTTAGGCAGTATTAGGACTTAAGGTCGGATGACCCGAGTCGTAGTCTCCATATATTTTATAGTACATAGGAGTACCTGGATGATCTTATTTTTAGACTCGCATTATTTTTATGTACATTTATTGTGAAAGACATATTATTTATAGTTTTCAGTTTTCTTATTTTCTGTCCACTCACTCAAACAGTTTTATTATTTTATATTTCTTTTCCTGAGCTTTTCGGTTTCTTCTGCCGAGTTTGCAGTTTGTATCTAGTAGGTTCATGTCACTGTATTATGAATCTGGCATTAGAGTTTGTGTCACTGTACTCATCTAGTATGTTCTTAGCTTAACCTGCTAGTTCGGTATATTATGTAAATTAGAAGTCGCTCTCTGTATAGAGTTTACTTCTATTGTGTTGTATTTTCCTTTCAATCTTCGGATTTCTTATCACCTTCTATAAACAGTTTATATTTCTAGTGGATTCAGTGTTTGACTGATTTGAGAAATCCAGATGGGATTTGGTGCCCACGGTTTATTTTTGTGGACATTTTAGAAGTGTGTTTTCCTTGTAGGTTTTTGGGTTTCTTGATTTTAGAAGAAACTCAGGCAGTTTTTTTTTGTAGATTTAGTTGTCGTTATGGCTTAATTCTGGTTTAGACAACTAAATCGGGATCGGGTTCTTTCAGTTGGTATCAGAGCATTAGGTTATAGGTTATATAGACTTCCGCAGTTATGTTATTAAGGACATTTAGGAATACACAGCACTTCCAGAGAGATGGCCCGACCGGCCAGCGAATCCCCATTAATGCTCACGGTGTTGTGTGTTTTCAAATGTTTAAGGTTTCATGACTATATCCTTCATGTTTTGTTGACTAATGTGTTTTCTCATCCATAGAAGATGCCTCATAGACGTGGAGCCCGCGTTAAAAAGGCTAAGGATCGTGATGAGGATCAACGAATGCGTGACTTGCTTATGCGAGTTTTATAGTTAGAGAAGCATTTTGATCTTGTAGCAAGGGCAAGAACCGTTGGAGTAACCACTTTTTCTGGTTCCACAGATCCTGAAACATGTCAGGTATGGATAGTCTAGTTGGAGCGGGTCTGTGAACAACTTCACTTCACTTCAAAGCTGAAGACTATAGCAGCTGTTGGTTTACTTGAGTCACATGCTTACTTCTGGTGGGCCAGCAGTGAGAGGGTTCATGTTGATACCCCATGGCCTACAATCATATAATTGTTCATGCGTCGATATTTCAATCAGGCTACTCAGCAGCGGAAATATGAAGAGTTTACCAGCCTGAAGCAAAGCAGTATGTCAGTGCTTGAGTATCGAGATAAATTTGACAGGCAACCCTACTCAAACCTCCAACACTTCTCTTTCACTAGTTAGATAGAATTTGGTGCAAAACGAGCTAGGCACGTGAAACGATCCCGGTGCTCCATAACAGACATGTCTCCCTATCGAAGATTCATAAATTCTTTGTACTTTACCGCTCGAATGCCTCATTGAAAAAGTGACTCATGAACAATTTGGTGAACTCGGTCCACGGAAGGATTGCCTCAGTCCTCTCAGTACCCTGCCACCACTGATATGCATGATCCTGCAACAGGCCTACAACTACCTCGCTCATCTGCTCAGAAGTCAACTGAGGATGCAGACGATCACAAACTCGTACAATCTCCACAAGCTAATTCTCACTAGTCTCAAGGTCATGGGAGCTAGTAAAAGGAATGGCTCCTGCCTTCTTAGCCCTGGTAATTAGATCCTCATGATCCTCTCGTGATTTTGGCATCATGCGTGAAATTAGCTCACGCATCTGCTGCGCCAAGGACTGTGTATCATCCCGTTGAGCTGGTTGTTGAGTCCAAAAATAAATTAGCTCACTGAAAGAAGTTACAAACTGGCTCAACGAAGAGATTTCCAAACATCTAATAATGCACAACACTTGGAGTAATGGGGATCCACTTCCTGGTCAGGCCATCCTCCCGGGAGTATTGTACACTTTAAAATGCTTGTATTGACATGAAAAAAAAGTCTACAAAATATGTGACATAATGCTCTGATACCAATTGAAAGGACCCAACTCTAGTTTAGCTAGTAAATTATATTTAAATCTTAACGACTAACTAAACTCTGAGAATTTCTACGAAAATTTTGACATAACCCCTTTTGAAACAACCCAAAAAAAACCTGCAGGAAAATAACACTCCACAAACACACCGTGGACCACCGATATTCATAAGGATTTCTCAACAAATGGCATAAACTAGAACCAAAAACTCAACTCAGGGATTTAAAAATATCATAACAAAATACTGGTTCTGAATACAAGGGAATCTGACTCAGTTATTTACATGAACACTCAATTTACATTAGTACTACTGGATTCGACTAAACAAATGGTACTCAGAGTTCCCTTTACTAACATATATCATATATGATACAAACCGAAAGTGAGCTGAGACATACTTCTGGAAGGATGACTGGTGGACTCGAAGCCTTTGACGTTACAAAGCACTCTCAGGATAAAAACTGCAACCTGGGCAATGAAAACTAAAAATCCCAGGAAAAGGCAATAAAATATAAAATGTTAGCATGAGTGGACAAAAATAATGTAATCAACATAAAACAATAAACTGCCATAGCATGGCTTTTCGCTGATTTTCGTGAAATACAGCAAGTTCAAAAACTGTAAATTGAAAACAATGGAGGCGCTTGCCCATGCCACCTAACCTGATTCAGATAGCTGTAAGAAAAATAAATGTGACGGGATCATCCCCAGGTCACCTAACCTGAGTCGATCTGGATCAGACAAGGCCACTTAACCTCCTTTGACTAAACTATTCTGTGATCAGCCGAATAGTTAGAACATCGATGCAATTAAACAAACCATCACAATAAACCTGCAAATTCAAAAGCTCTAAAATACACTATAGAGCATGAGGATAAAATAAGAACTCGCTACGACTGTAAAAATAAAAGGTCCACTCACAAGTCTATGATTACTGCTGGGATTCAGCGGAATTTCCTTTGCTGCTATGGTTGCGATCACAATGTCCTGTAAATAAGGATTATACGATATCATAATATGCGTGAAACTACTGAAATCGGCCATAAAACTAACCCCGAAAGTCCCAATAGAAGAATCCATCAAACTGCCTTGCTGGCGCTCCGCTGTGGACGGCGACGTATGGCCATCACGCTCCTCCACCTTAGCCACACGCGCCTCCGGTGAAAGTTCTTCGTTGGGGGCATTCGAACCCTCACTGAAAATCTCACCTCGAGCTTTGCAACATTCTTAACTGGACCAAAGTTTAAATCATCGACGTTTGGCTGGAATAAACCGAAATAGACTAGAAAATCATTTTTCGGCAACTGCCACAAACGGCGGTGCTTGACCCCGCAAAACTTTCCTCTCACCAAGCCCACCACTTTTCCTAACTGCACCCTTGACCGAGTCGTCACTAATTTTTCGAAAAATATCCCGAAACCTCACGGCCCAAAACCGACTGAAAATTTCACGGCGTCAAAGCTTCGTCGTGGAGCTTCAAAGGGTCACTCCCCCCACCCAAAAAGATTCAGAGGGAGGAGAGGTTCAAAACCCCTCAACTTCTGACCCTGAAATCACGCCAGTGCACCGCCACCGATGGCGGCGACTCTGACGGCAAAAATCGATTCGGGTTAACCAAAAAACCTGCAAATTCCCAAAAATAAGCACATCAATGGAAAGAGGAAGCATAGGATTTCAATTTAACTACCTTTTCGACGGCGGAGGTGCCGGAATTGGCAGGTTTGAGTGGAAAACCAAAACGGGTCGGCGGGGGTCGAGATGGGTCGGCCGGAAATTTCCTGAATTTTTCTAATTTTTCACAAATTAATTTCTAAAAGTCCCCCTATTTATAACAAAAATAACGTATCCGATCAACGGTCCGAAATTAATGTTATCGCGATCGGAAGGTCGAGGAATAACCGACTGAAAAAAAAATCATTTTTATTTATTTCTCGCGTCGACATCCGATAAACATAACAAATAGTTCGCTAATCCGAAAAATTCTCCGAAAATTTTTACGAGTTTGAAATTAAATGTTCTACGACTTTCGCGAAGGAAGTCAAGTCAAATTCTCGCCCGGTGATAAAGTCGTTAACAAAGTCGATAACGCGATTAATTAGCGATAAAGTTTAATTTGTCTTGATAAACGTGTAATTTTGAACTAAACTAAGATTAAGTCATTTGAATTATTTTCAATTCTCACATCACATCATGTCTCAAATTCTCAATCCGGACTTGGACCAATGTATCAATATGAAGAGAAAACTAATCCAGCAGCTGCCTAAATAGTAAAAACCGTACTATGACTGTACTGCTAAAGTCCAGAGGCAGTGTCATTATAATTTCAAGAGATAACCGGACGATAGTAGATGGTATGGCATTAACTGCTCTAACGTAGACGGTGGAAACCGCTCAATTATATGTGGTGGGAGGAATGCGATGTATGCATGGCTATAAGATGGAATCCACTCGGTGGGGAGCATAGAAACAACATGAATAATCTGTCCAACGAGTCAAGGCTGCCAACACCAACGAGTCAAAATTATTTCTCTTCATTGTTCACAACCTAAATTGATACAGTATGAGTGGTTTTGCATGCTTTCATTTTCAAAGTATGGTAACCGGAGAACCAATAATCATAAAATGAGGAGGATTAGAGCACTGAACAATGTTGTCTTTGCTGGTCGATCCTCAGATACTTGTGGTTTGATATAACAACGAGAGGGCACTATTAAGAGCTGAACACTAATATTACTAACCACATATTTGTGTTCAGGTTGTGGTCGAATACAATATCGGATAATTAGAAATCAGTTGAAATATGACTTACTGAAATGATAAAAGATTCAATGATAAAAATCATCACCTACTACGAATTAATCGATTAAAACAGGAGTACATGACCATATAAGAATGTGTTCAAGACGACAGTCCTGGCTTGGGCCTCAGACCATGGGCCGTTAAATTGAGGCACATGCTCAAGTAGTCAAAGTATGAAACAACTGTCGTGAATGGGCGGAACACCCCATTGACCAACAACCTAGCTAAGCCAACCACTACTTTTGATTGACCAACAATTGACGTGAATGGGCTGAACACACCTGGTTGCTGACGATAAAAGGGATGGGGGCTCTCCGTACACCACGTCGCTTCCATGATTAGATATTTCATTTTAGTGTCATGTCACGTGTCCGTTACTTGGAAACATTTCGATATTTTGAGATGCTTGGAAACACCGTGTCTAAAATGTCATGTAAAGTGTCCCAAAAAATATTACTATTTGGACACTTGAAGAGACTTGTTACATACTGGGAGAACATACCTTTGACTCTTAGAGACTATTTAACATGTAGAACTAGAAGATTGAATTTGAGATATAAAGTTGTGTTACGGTTAAAAGTTTTCATATACAGACAAAATCATTCTAATTCGTACGTACTCTATTATTTTCTCTAGCTTATTTTTTGATTCAATGCGTATTATCTTTTTAATGATATACGGGTTTTGGAAAGATATTCAAGAATATTTTTGATTATTTAACTCTATTTTAATTTATTATATATATATTAAATATTAATATTTATATTAATACAATGTCGGTGTAACATATTAATTGGCAATCTGGTAAATGAAGACAATTCCAGCTGAGCCGGAGTGGTTTGCCATCAACGGCCCAACAAACATTTCTTTGGGCTCGCAAAGCAAATATTCCTAATTCTTTCGTTTTCGTTTCAGACTATTACTGTTTCTTCAAAAAACAAACAAAACCATTTTTCTTTATCCCGATTCCAAGGAAAGTCGAGTGTGTATATATACGTATCTCCGGCGCCTGAGATTCCCAGACGACGCCCACTAATCAATCGGAGAAGAATAAAGAACGGCCCACCATTTCTCTCGTTCTGGAAATTGCAACAGTCTCGCGCGTGGTACCTCTCTCTCCCTCTCTCTCTCTCTACATCTCTATCTTCTTCTGTTATAAAATGTTTATTATTTGTCTGACAAACTTGTGAGGGCTGGGCAATGTATATAGCAGCTATGAATATTGGGACTTTACTTGTATTCCACTCACTTGCTCATAGTTTTATTGCGGATTAAAGGTTGGTTTTTGACTTTTTGTTTGTGGGTTGTTGAGAAACCAGATTGTTAAATATCTTTTCTTGTTCTTGTACTTATGGTATGCGATTTTGCTTTCAACTATTCTTCATTGTGTACCGGAAACTCTGGAAGTATAAAAGTTAACATGATAATTCTTTCTGAGGTAGATAATCTCTGAGGTCAAGAGATTACATTGGATTTAGAATCATTAGTTCACAGGTTAATAGTTTTGATTCAATCTAGAGTTTTGATTCCATTGGAGTTGAAAATTTCGATACTGGATTTTTCGGCTGTTAGTTGGTGGGATATTGTTTTTGCTTCGGAATCGAAAATCGGGTAGGGGGAGATATTTAGTGTAGTTTAATCAAGAATGTTGAATTGTTGATTGCACGTCTGAAGTTTTTTTTTTTGCTATAATGGAGCTTGAACAATTTGGTTTTGCCTGTCTCATAGGGTTCAGCTGGAAGCTACAGGATGGGTTCAGTAAATGGCTTAGCCAATCCACATGGGAAGCGACCGCTGTTTTCTTTCGGGGTAATCTCTGATGTACAGTTTGCCGATATTCCTGATGGCCAATCTTTCCTTGGTGTTCCGCGTTATTATCGCCACAGCATTGTTGTACTCAAAAGGGCGGTTCAGAAATGGAATGATCAGAAGATGCATAAATTTGTGATCAACTTTGGGGATATTGTTGATGGTTTTTGCCCAAAAGATCAGTCCCTGGATGCTGTTAAAAAAGTTGTTGAGGAATTTGAGAAGTTTAATGGTCCTGTTTATCATATGATTGGTAATCACTGCCTCTACAATCTTCCCCGCAAACAATTACTGCCGCTGTTGAAGATACCAAGTATTGATGGCCGTGCCTACTATGATTTTTCTCCAACCCCAGAGTTCAGATTTGTTGTTCTAGATGGCTATGATATCAGTGCTATAGGTTGGCCTCAAGACCATCCAAGTGCAATGGAGGCTTTAAGGTTTCTTGAAGAGAAAAATCCAAATACAGATAAGAACAGCCCGGTTGGACTGGATGGCCTCCAGAGAAGGTTCCTTATGTTCAATGGAGCAGTTGGAAAGGAACAATTGGAATGGCTAGACGGTGTCCTTCAGGATGCTACTGAGGTGAAACAAAAAGCGGTGGTTTGTTGCCATCTGCCATTAGATCCCGGGGCATCGTCCAAAGAAGCACTTCTGTGGAATTACGATGAAGTCATGAGTGTGATACACAGATACAACTGCGTGAAGGTCTGCCTTGCTGGACACGACCACAAAGGTGGTCACACTATTGATTCCCACGGAGTAATCCACAGAGTTCTTGAAGCTGCCCTTGAGTGCCCTCCTGAGACAGATGCATATGGATATATAGATGTGTATGATGATAAGCTTTCGCTTGCTGGTACTGACCGAATGGCGAGCACTGATATGCAATTCAATTGTCAATCAGACTTTTGAGAGAAACAGCACAGATTGTGATTGATCCTCTGAGTTTGCTTTAGACTGTATGTAATCTTATTTGAAGTTCTGTGAGATCATGTACAATAGAATGCACAAGGCTCAGACCACTCGGCTTGAATCGGTTCCCTCCAAGCCTGCACATATTTGGGGGAGTAGACAAGCACTCTTCTGTATTCTCATTTGGAATGCAATATACACATCCGATGCTTTGATGATTGAACAGCTTTGTCCTGATAATTGTTGAAATAAGACGAGCCTTGGGATGTAACGTCTGATCTAAATGTAATTTTTTTTGGTGTTAAATGTTCATACTGATAATTTTTTTTTCTTTTGGTAAACATGTTCACACTAATTTGTCGAGCAACGTTTTAGCATTGGAATCGTATCTGTCTGCAGTTACTGTGAGAATGTAAGTCTAAGCAATTGCAGCATGCATGTAACTTGATGTGGAAGCCATTTAAACTGCAATATGATATAGCCAATTAGCCACTCTACTATCCTTAGATTCTTAGCACCTTCTCTGAATGTTCTGATTTCCACAAAAAATATATGGAAAAAAAGAGTTCGCGATCGGAGCCCTTTAATATTGTGAGTTTGTGACGATGACTTTAGTGAAACTCACTTTAATTAAGAAATTAACTCAACCATGAACACACCAACATGGCACGTTTGCCTTATTAAAACAAATTATACGTATCGTAGAGATGGACTCTTCCCTTTTGTTCGACGTACGACTTTGCCTTCCAGCTAGACACGAAAGAAGCTAGCCAAGCATGAACAAAATGGAGAAAGCACCTACGCAAAGGAGCACCATATCAACAGTCGTCGACTTGTGGCTCGCGCTGCTTTTCTCCACGCTAAATAGATTGTATTCTTCGTTCGGTCCGGTGCTCTGGCCGCAAGCCACCACAGCCTCTCCGCCGTCGTACACGTAGGCGCGTACGAAGTATAGTCCGGCCGGGACGTGGCTCACCAAAGTCGACTCCTAGTACTCAAACTTGCTAGTGGCGTTGTAGCTACTTGACCTATAGGGCCGAGTGAAGACCTCGATAGAGCACTTCTTCTCCTCAGTCGGGTACTTGCTGTTGTCCACCGGCTTCTCCGACGCGTGGCAGAGATTGAACTTGACCGTCTTATACGCCGCCTCGGTTCTAGCTGGGAGAGTTTGGTTTAGACCCCATGAGACGCCGAGTATGTCTCCCCAGACTTTGTCATACCCATGAAATACCAATTCCCTGTCATTGACGCATCTGCAAGTCCATCATATAAAATTGTAAGTTTCATGGATCAGATTTGTAAAGTTCTACATAAGAAATGGTATGTGATATAATTTATAAATATGTATACGTACTCTGGTCTGGATAGTGAGGAGAAGCATTGACGTCAAGAGTGTTGGGCAGAGAGGATAAGATGATGGCTCCATGTGAAGTTTGAGCTAAGCATGAGAGATGATGATGAAGAAGAAGTAGATAAGCCAAGAGAATGCATGCCATTGCTCGGTCTTAGACTTCGATCTGCAAGATTTTGATTGCTTCGAGTGTTGGTCTTCGTATATAACTATATATATAAGTATACATGCATGATTGCATAGTCAAATCACCCTTCCTCAACCTCAACTCGATCCAAAGTGCATATATACGAAGAGGATATATGAATTCTCTTTATATACGCGACGGGCAGATAAACTAACTAGCTAATTAACTAATGCAGAAAGTTTGACCGAGTAAATTATGCAAGGATTTTCAAAACAAACAAAGTATTGAAAGCTATGACTGTTTATATTGTTTATGCCATTGCCTCAAACTATTTGGTGTTGGTCGACGTTTTAATTTCTCTTCTTTGATGATCAAGTTCTTCGTGCTCGATCAAGATGGATAGCGAGTCAGATACTTTGCCTCACATAAAAACGTACTCGATCATGCATGATCCTTTATCCATATTTCGATGTGCTTACTTAGGCAGTGAGCATATGTGTTAAACTGCCATTGTGTAGAGTAATTGAACTTGATTTTTGTTAAAACTGTGAATGATTTTTGCGAATATATTGGTTTATTGGGAATGACTTTTTGTATATAGGATTTTGTGTTTAGGGTGTAGCAAATGCATCCAATTGATCATGATCTCAGACTCTACAAATTAATGCATCCATTTTAACCGTAGATTGGGAATGATGTATGTGTAGCATTAATTGATCTCGCTACCCTTAATTTGTTTTCCCCTATCTATATACTACTATATATATACATAACAACCAACATTACTTCAAAAAAAAAACAACAACATAACGATATTATTACATATATTCAGGCCAACTTTCCAAATAAAATTGTAGAGATTGACTTGCTCTGATTGCATGAGGGCTTGTAACTGATTATAAGCTACATAGAAATCCAAACCGAGAACAATATAGAGAAAGCAGAGAAGCAAAGGGACACAATATCCAGCGACGTCTTGTGGCTTGCGTTCCACTGAAACATGCTAGCCTGGACTAAAAACTAGTTGTATTCTTTCTTCGGTCCCGAGTTTTGGCCGTAAGCCACCACTTCGCCCGCGGCATCCTGCAAGTAGGCGCGTACGAAGTACCAGGCAGTCGGAAAGTGGCCGTCCACATTCCACTCGTAGTACTGCCACTTGCTAGAGGCGTTGTAAGGTCTAGTAAACATCTCTATCTGGCATGTCTTGTCCTTGGAGAGGTCGTCCACCGTCTTCCTCCCCGGCCGGCCCAGCTGACTTACCGGCGCGTAGCAAAGCATCATTTTGATCTTCTTATATGCCGCGTCGGTCCCAACTGGGAAACTTCTGTTGTTTAACCGCCATGTAACGGCGAGAAAACCTACTCCGGCTTTTATCATATCTGCGAAATGCCACGGTTCGTGGGGTTTTATAACTTCAGCAAATTAAAGAAAACCAGTCAGACTGTTAATTTGATGATCAAACTAAAAGGTTAAGGCTAGGAAACACAAATGAACGATCGATATATAATCTTCCACAAAAAATTAAAGGTAGCTAGCCAGACTAAGGAAAATTTAATTTCATGGACATTGGTTAATTAAAAGATTTGGGACGTACGTACCCTGGTCAGAGACAAACATATCAAGAGTGTTGGGCAGAGATGATAAGAGAATGGCTCCCTGTGAGGTTTCTGCTAGGCATGAGAAAAGAAGAGCAAGAGATGCCACGAGAACAAATGCCATCAGTTTTAATTTGCAGGTCTTCGATATTAAACTTTTCGGTTGTATGTAACTTATATATGAATATGTCTGTAAGTTGATGGTCAACTATGTCATATTGTAGAGCTGTGAAGCTGTCTATCAGGTTCTATATATGAATCTATTCAGATTTATAATCTAGAATAGAGAAACCCGAATGTCAATAAGCTAGTACTTCTTATAGATATGTCAGTTGCATGCCCTCCTCGAGTGGAGCAATACTAGGATCAAATCCCTTATGCATGATTTTTTAGTCTCTAGTGGCAATGGAGAAAACTAGTCATGGACTCATGGTACGTTGAAGCCCATCTAGCTGTACATTGTGACACAGTTGCACAGTTCATCGCAGGCACCTCTCCATCTCAAATAGACATAAGTACATAGCAAATGTAGTGACAATTTACTGAAGAAATTGTTCAGGAGTTTATGCAAGTACGTATGCAGTTACACTTTGTAAGTATATAGCTAGCTAGTTCATTTGTTCTACACTGGCTTTCAAAACATTTTATTGTCTTCAATGTGTGTCGAAAGGTCATGTTAGAGAAGATTACTTTACACCCTTTGTTTTCGATGTTGCTTCCTCGGCTTACCAACGTTGACCAACTACATAAAAGATCTTTAATGGTAGAATTATAGAGCGTCTGGCCGTCTCATGAGGTGATATATAAGTCAATCTTAGAAAAAACTCCTAAGTGGAATGCGCCCCACTTGCGTTGAAAATACTTTGTCGCTCAAGGCGTTTGTGCGTGTTCGTCCGGCAGCTCGCCGCCTTGTCGTCGACCGCTGGTCGTGTCGTCGTGGTGCGAGTGCAGCCAGATAGACGTAGTCCCAACACGGTTATGTGTTTGGGTATCAATGACTGATTTTCTATGGCAGATGTAGTATAGGTTCTCGGTGTGGATCCATTGGGTTCAATGGGTCTTTCAATGTTTTCCGGTGAGCGGTTTCACGTTTTGGCAGTTGCGGGCAGCGTGCTGGCTCGTGGATCTTCTCTCCTAAGCTGTTGGGATTGGGTCGGCGGGCAACTGCGGTTTGGGGTGCGAATTTCTGCCTTCAACAGATTTGTTGTCTAATCTTGTTGTTGCTGGAATTTGCTGCTCCTTTCTCGGATTAAGGCGGCGAAATGGGAGATTGATGGTGGACAGGTTGGAAGGTTGCGATTGAAGCGGCTGGTAGGTTGTCAGCGGTGGTAAGAGTAGACAGATTGTACACAAACACCACACAGAAGTAATACTTTTACTTATATTTATGAGAATTAGCAGGTCATTATATAGACCAATTACATACTTGAAGAAACAGAAAAACATATCCACGATAACTAATCGTGGCTTTAGAGGGCCTATTGCCAAGCAGAAGAAACAGAACAAAACTAACAACTCGTAGTCATGTGGAGGACTTATTCAAAGTGCAGTAATCCTACTCCTTGTAGAGCACGTTTGTGTTTTCAGTTCCTCCCTTAAACTGCATTGCACAAACTTTGCAAGCAATTTACTCCTTGAAACAGACTCCCATCTTCTCTCTAAGTTTCTCGAAAGCTTCCAATTTGAGTGGTTTGGTCATAATATTAGATAGCTGCTCTTGAGTAGAACAATGCACAAGCTCCACAGTTCCTTCGTTTGTCAATTCACGTAGGAAGTGATACCTTACATGAATATGCTTGCTCCTTCCATGTAACACAGGATTTCTTGACAACTTAATTGTAGAAATATTATCACAAAAGAGTACAGTGCACTTTCTTTGTGTGTGTCTGATTGCCTCCAGAACTCTGCGCATCCAAACACCTTGACATGCACAGTAGGCTGTTGCAATGAACTCAACCTCAGTTGTCGAAAGTGTCACAGTAGGTTGTTTCTTAGATGACCAAGAAACTGCTCCATTTCCCATCATAAAAACGTATCCAGAAGTACTCCTTATATCATCAATATCGCCTGCGTAATCACTGTCATAAAAACCAACTAATTCTTCTTCTCCTCCCTTTCTGTATAAAATACCAAGATCTATTGTTCCTTTTACGTATCTTAAGATGCGTTTGGCAACCAAAAAATGTTGCTCTGTAGGTTTCTCCATGTACCTGCTAACCAGATTAACAGAGAAGATTAAATCTGGTCTTGTAGTTGTCAAATACCTCAGACTTCCAACCAGTTGTTTGAACAATGTAGAGTCTGATGCTGCACCATTTCCTTCCTTTGACATCTTCTGGCCTGGTACAATAGGGTTTTTTACTGAGTTGCATTCAAGCATGCCAATCCTTGTCATAATCTCCTTTGCATATTTGCTTTGATTTATGAAAATTCCCTGCTCTTCTTGTATCACTTCTACTCCCAAAAAATACTTCATTTTTCCAAGATTGGTCATGGAAAACTCCTTCATCATCGAGCTTTGAAACCCTTCAAACATAGTTTCACAATTTCCAGTGTAAATAAGATCATCAACATAGAGAATTACAATGAGAATTCTTCCATTTCCTCCCCTCTTTACGAACAATGTGTGTTCACAGTAGCATTTTTCAAAGCCTTCCTTCATAAAGTACCCTTCAATCTTGTTGTACCAAGCTCTAGGGGCTTGCTTGAGTCCATAGAGAGCCTTCTTCAATTTGTAGACTTTATCTTCAGCACCTTTTACTTCAAATCCTATTGGTTGCTCTATGTACACATCTTCACTCAACTCTCCATCCAAGAAAGCACTTTTCACATCCAACATGTTCCATTCCTTTTGAGCTGCTAGTGCAATGATGAGACGAATTGTATCCCATCTGGCCACAGGAGCAAATACTTCATGAAAGTCCACCCCATGTCTTTGAGTGTATCCCTTTGCTACAAGCCTTGCCTTGAGTTTATCTACTTCTCCCCTTTCATTGAGCTTTGTTTTAAACACCCATTTGACTCCAATTTTCTTGGCCCTTTCAGGAAGACTTGTTAACTCCCAGGTCTGATTTTCCTCTATTGCTTGAATCTCAAGTTTCATTGCTTCTCGCCATTTTCCTTCTTTCTCAGCTTCTTCAAATGACACTGGATCCTCTGAGGCTATGAACATGATAAAACCTTAGTGTAAGGTTTCATCTTCAGAGAGCTTGTCTCCTGCTACATAGTCTTGCATCCAAACAGGTTCACGTCTAGTTCTCCTTGCTACACCAAAACTGCTCCTGCCTTCTTCTTGGGAACTGCCTTCTACTTGGGAATGAATTGTGTCTTCTGTCGAGTCAGCCTCTGCAGTCTCTTCAATTTCGTCACAGATTGAGTTTTCTTCATCTCCCCATTCAAGCACCTCACGTCCACTTTTATTGTTGATTTGATCCCAGTCCCATTACTCATGTTCCCACTACAAGAAAAAGTGACTTAGACGACGGAGCATTTCCGTCGTCTAAGTGACAGTCTCCGTCGTCTAAGTACTTGGACGACGGAAAATCCGTCGTCCAAGGTACGTGCTCCAAGTGCTGTCGTCTAAGTACTTAGACGACGGAGAATTTCATCTCCGTCGTCCAAGTTCACTTGGACCACGGAGAACGTCCGTGGCCCAGGTGGTGACCTAGACGACGGAGACATTAATCTCCGTCGTCTAAGTTCCTACCTGGGCCACGGAGAAGCTAACAATCTCCGTGGCCCAGGTGTTGACTTAGACGACGGAGATTAATGTCTCCGTCGTCTAGGTCACCACATGGGCCACGGACGTTGTTAGCTTCTCCGTGGCCCAGGTAGGAACTTAGACGACGGAGATTAATGTCTCCGTCGTCTAGGTCACCACCTGGGCCACGGACAAGCTAACAACGTCCGTGGCCCATGTGGGGACTTAGACGACGGAGATTAATGTCTCCGTCGTCTAAGTGAAAAATTAATTTTTTTTAAAAAAATTAAATTCAAAAATATTATTAATATTAATTGAAAAAAAATTAATTAAATTAATTAAATACACTAAATTAATAAAATAATTAAAATTAATTTGTACATACATAATCGAAAAAACCCATAATTAAAAATGAAAATATTGTTCGTAATGCGGAAATTAAGAAACGAAATAATAAACTACTAGCTAGCTAAAACACTGGAGGAGCAGATGCGCCGCCTCGTCCTCCGCCTCCAGCCGGGTCGTCGTCGTCGGGGAATGGGTTCGGAGGAGGTTGACATTGTCTTTGAGCTTGTTGCATAAGGGCGATGAGTTGGGCTATTCGCTCGTCTTGCTGGTCCATTCTTTGGCGCATGGCAATATTCTCCTCCCGTGCGATTCGAGCATCTTCATAGGCTGCCGCAGCTTGAGAACTTCTCCGCCGCCCCGAACCTCCCGTAGATGATGACTCAGAGGTCGACAAATCTCGAACCACCTTAGGCCCGAAGTGCCTAACCTCCTTGCCAGCTCTACGACCGTAGACCTCATCCGCAATTGCTATTTGGCTCTCCACAGATAGAGGAGGCAGGTCTTCTAGCGGCACATCTGGGAACGCAAGCTGAGTGTTAGCCAATTCTTCCTGCGCACGCTCTATCACTCTTGCCTACAAAAGAATAATAAATTTATTATAATGAAATAATATTTAAATAATAATTACTATAATTATTAGCGCACACACATATATATATATGACTTACGCCGCGTTGACTCGCTTCATTATCGAGCCCAGGCGTCACGTACGCGCTTACGCTTGCATCGAGATAAGGGTGTTTGGAGCCCTTATCCCTGTGCTCCTTGGCAATTTGAATGAGTTGCTTGGCGCCGGAAGTATGGTGCTTGTCCTTCTTCCCCCGGTTGGCTTTGTTGACACCGGAGAATTTCTGTTAGACAACATAATGAAATCATTAAAAAATTTATAAGTAACTAAAATTTAGAGTATTCAATTATCTTAATTGAAATAAAAAAAGTAAATTAACACCTGAAATTGCTCATCGGCAAAGTGGTTACACAACCACTCCCACTCATCTTCTCTATCCCCACGCAGCTCTTCGGGGGGAGGCACGGAACCGTTAGTTCGGAAGTACTGATGGAGCCTGTACTTCCAATCTTTGAAGATGTTGTTGGCGGTTTGGTTGATATGCCTCAACATCGCCGGATCCGGATCCACCGCAAATTGTTCCTATCAGAAATAAATTGGAAATTATAATCGTATATATTATAAAATTATATATAACTAATATTAAAAATAGTATATAATAACTAAAATTGTACGTATTACGTACCGAAAGATCCTTAAAGACTTTCGCCTTCTCCGAATCCGGCACCTCCCTCCAAGTAGGGGCAGTGATACGAACCCGGTTACGAACAATCGACCCAATGCTATGAGCCGAGAGACTTGCTAGCTGAGGTGTGGGAGGGCCACCGGTGAATTCGTCGTAGGGCAAGGCGATCTTGCTCCCGGTCGCCTTGCAAATTTTCTCCGCCTTTCCACCTTTAACGAGACCCCGAGTCTTTTTCGGTTGGGGGTCAGTGGGGGCCCTCCTTTGCTTACGGCGGGCGCTGTACATGATAGAATCGGCCGTCGAAGACGCCTGAGTACTTCCCGTTGAAGCGGTACCGGGCGTCGGAGTTGAAAAGGGGTCGACGTCATCACCGCTTGAGAGAAATGGGGCAGAGGGAATTTCCCCAGAAGGCCCCGGATTGAGGGCATCGTCCTGCGGTTGAACCCAACCGACTTGGGCCGCCAACATTTGGAGCATCTCATCTTCTGACTCCTGTTGGGCTTTCTTCTTGCCGGATGTGGTCTTTGGCGGAGCCATTTAAATTTAAACCTAAGAGTACGGTGTTAAAATACGCGTACCTACTTACCATAATAATTACAACTTAAAAATTTACGCTAATTAATTAAGTACGTTTAAGATTTAAATAGAGTACACTAGCTTGGCATTTTCGGTCGTTCAATGGACGTGCGACCCGCGCGATAAAGTGTAAATTTTCAATTAATCAGCCTTGGTTAAATCGAAAAACATGGCCAGTTAGGGATAGAGATAACGCGAGAGGCAGGACTAATTTCGACAAAAGTCTTTCTTAGTCCAAATCCTGTCACCAGTCATAACCCGTTTCTAGACACCATGTCCGACATTCGGCCAATTTTTCGAAAATTTACACTCCCTCAAGTCCTTTGCAAACTCCGCCCTCAACCTCGTGTCCATAACTTCACTTAGGTTATGGTGTGCGGTGATGAAATCCACACATCACGAGGGGTTAAGGAGATAAGCAAGGAAAAGAGGCGCCATCTATTCCAAAGAGTGCGACTTAATTACACCAAGCCTATGTACTAAATTTAAATCGAACACGTACTACTAATTAATTTAATCTCATATTTATTTAATTATGCAACTAATTAATAAATAATTACAATAATATTTAAACATTTCATAAATTATCAAGTAATTACAATTATTCATTTAATTATTATTAATATATAACAATAATTTACCATTTAATTAATTAATAACAATATGTAATCATTTATTTAATTAATAACAATAATTAATCTAAATATAATTAATAACAATAAATTTACAATAAATTAATCATTTATTAAATATTTAAAACTAAGTAATAAATTAAATTCTACTAATTAATTAAATTTAGAATTTTATTAATTAATTAAATGAAAATTATTTTAATAAGGGAAAAATAGAAATGTACCGAATCGGAGTTTTCGGGAATATCGGGGAGTTGATCCAGTCGTCAGAGAGGGGGAACCACGCCGGAAAGTTGGTCGTCGGAGCGTCGCCGGAGGAGGATCGCCGGAGTGAGAGAGAGAGGAGAGGAGAGTATAGAGGAGGAGAT
Source organism: Geum urbanum (assembly GCA_946800695.1). NCBI lineage: Eukaryota > Viridiplantae > Streptophyta > Magnoliopsida > Rosales > Rosaceae > Geum > Geum urbanum. The sequence goes on along the minus strand of OX327013.1, from coordinate 39,781,017 downwards.
GGAATGATGAGAAAATGAGGGGGGGTGCTCCTCCTTATATAGAGTTTCACTTAGACGACGGAGCACTATTCTCCGTCGTCTAAGTGGAATTTCAAGCGGCGCCGAAAATTGAGGCGGCAAATCGAACCGCCATGTTATTTCGACTTGGACGACGGAAAACGGCATATCCGTCGTCCAAGTGTTCACTTGGACGACGGCAAACGACATATCCGTCGTCCAAGTCAATATTTACATCGAAAAATAATAAAAATTTTATTCGAACCGCCATGGTAATTTGAACCTAGACGACGGATATGGTCATTTTCCGTCGTCCAGGTGAACACTTGGACGACGGAAAATGACCGTATCCGTCGTCTAGGTTCAAATTATGCAAAAAAAAATATTTAAATTAATTCGCTAGGAATTTAGCGATCTGTCATTCGAGTGAAATAGTCGTACAATATCGATGAACGCATCGTATATATAAACAGATAAATTTGAACCGCCGAATAATTTTACGTTTTGAAAGTTGTTAAGTATCGACTAATCTTTAAGACTTTAGTGTTCACTTGTAGTTGCTGATTTGCAGCAGAGTACTAACGAAATTGAATTTGGACAAAACAACCGTTGGATATGTTCGTCGTAACATAATATATAATTACTATAAAGGACCAGGAAATAATAAGTTCGGGAAGGGTTTCATCGGCACAGTCAACCGCAAAACCGAGAATTTCACAAACCGGAAACGTGGATACAGGACATTTCGCAACTCCGATTTTCGAACCGTCGAAGCTCACACACCAAGAATATACTACTCTAAAGTCTTGACGAAAAGAATATGCATTCGAAGATGTTCTAGATGGTCGTTGTCTTAGAAAAAATTACGAAATTTACACCTGGACGACGGATACGACATTCTCCGTCGTCCAAGTACACACCTGGACGACGGATATTAGCGTCTCCGTCGTCCAGGTGTGTACTTGGACGACGGAGAATGTCGTATCCGTCGTCCAGGTGAATATACCCTGAATTCAGGGGTTAGGGGTCCTTAGGGTTTAGGGTATAGGGTTTGTCACTTGGACGACGGAGACAGTCATGCTCCGTCGTCCAAGTGTGTACCTAGACGACGGAGAATGACTGTCTCCGTCGTCCAAGTGTAAAACCCTGAATTCAGAGGTTAGGGCCGTACGGTTTAGGGTTTAGGTCGTCCCCGGTCATTTGTATGTTCGTTCAATTATTCTCATTCAAGAATATAATTAAAAAAATGATCGATCGATCCGATCTGCATGCTACATTTAGTGTCGAGGATTTAGGGTTTGAAGGGCTGCTTGAGCGAAATGTAGAGCAGCTTCAGCTTACTTTTAATAAGATCAGAGAATACACCGATGAAGTTGAAAGCAAAGAGAGGGGCCGGGACTACGTACGTACAAAATTTGTGCTCTCAATAATACTATCACAAGTCAATATATATAATCATATATAGGGACCCATAATTAATCCAATTTATACATAAATAGTATTTAAAAACAATAAAACCAACCAAAGCTGGACGAGGAATCTTAAAGTCTCGACATAATAGAAATCTTTCACCTTTTTACGATGCATCGATCGATCATATATATATTACAATAATAAATTAGGGTTTACCAATTAATGATCCTCGTCGTGTGACCGTACTCTTCGTCATAATCGTCATCATCATCATCACCGTTATCCGATTGCTCATCCTCCTCATCGTACTCAACATCGTCCGAGGAATAACCAGAGTTGTCGTCATCGTCCTCATCCTGCACGTCTTCTTCATCTACCTCAATAATCTCTTCTTCAGTTAGATCTGTACAACCATCAGGCATGGGTAACCGTTCACCGTCTTGAACCAGGTCCATTATGTCGGAGCGGATGACAGAAATATTAGGTTCTTGATAGGCAGGAATGTCTCTATCTGGTTCAGCAGCATCTTCAGTCGTCGCCGGTGTCCCTTCAATTGTCTCTGTATTCCAAACTCCTCGATGAGAGATCTGGTTCACTATTTTCCACCCGTCACCAGCTTTCGGATCGTCGAGATAGAACACCTGCCTAACTAAGGTGGCGAGAGCGAAAGGCTCATCCTCATACCAGCTTGAGTTTGTATCGACTGATAAAAGTCCCGGGTCTTCCTTTGTACGCTTGAACCATCTGCACTTGAATAGGAAAACGTTGACATCATTCCCGTAACATAGCTGAACCACATATACGATCATTCCGTAATATAGATCAGGGTCTTTCCCAACCGCTATCCCACTGTTTTGTGTTCTTCTTCCTTCATCTCGCGCCAATGAATGGAACTTCACACCGTTCACAAAACATCCCGGATAAATATAGTGTTTAATCGGCTTCCCTGCTAGCAAGTGCTTTGGCCAAGACCACCACCCCCCGTGGTTTTCGGATTTTTGCAGATCAATCATCTGCGAAAATGGAAAAATGTAAGGGTTTACTTTCTACAAATTAAACATGCATGATCTCAATATGTATATAAATCACTAAATACGTACCCATTGGAAGAAATAATCGGGGAACTTTTTCTTAACCATTTTCTCAATCCACGCCGAACTCTTGTCTGGATATAACGCCTGAAGCCTCTCCCTGTATGACATCATGTACGGCTCAACTTCGTCACAGTCTCGTAACACTACCCAATGTGCCTCAATAAGTTCTTCCCGTGTTAACGTTTCCTTTAATACTCCTCTAAACGGTCGGACGACATTGGTGACGACAGAAAGATTGATGCGGGCACTGGGATCGGAGGCAGTTGGAGGTGGTGGATCTTTGAGGTACCTGTTGCAGTAAGTAACGCACTCATGCATTAGGTATGTCTCTGCTATGGAGCCATCCGGGGCCGACCTGTTTTTGACGAATGACTTATACTGTCCAAGCTGTCTACAAAATTAATCAAACGTACAATAAAAATAAGTACATGCATATAGCTAGCTAGTAATCTCCAGTGGAACAAATTATGAATCGAAAAACCTGTATAATTAATTAGTTGTACGTACATTTCTTGAGGATACATCCAAGTGTACTGGACCGGACCAGAAATGAGAACCTGCTCGGGCAGGTGGATCATTAGGTGAATCATTATGTCGAAGAAAGCAGGAGGAAAAATCCTCTCTAGTTTGCAAATGATGTGCACAATTTGTTGTTGCAATTCCACGACATCTGACTTCTTTAATTCTCTGGCGCATAACCTCTGCCACCATCTGCACAATGCCACTATTGGTTCTACGACGTCGCGAGGCAAATATGGTCGAATTACCACTGGAATCAGACGTTGCAGCATAACGTGATAGTCATGTGTCTTTAGACCAACAAACTTGTGTTGCACCTCGTCCACTGCTCCAGTTATAGTAGCTGCATACGTGGCCGGATAACGAACGCCCTTAAACCAGTGAAATACAGAACGTCTAAGTGTCGGCTTCACTGTGTACGGTGCAGCTGGCATCTTGTTGTACACTCCTTTCCTATCCCTCCTCAACCACAAGGGACGACGTAGATTCATTGATTCCAAATCTTTGCGCGCTTTGGGAGTATCTTTAGTCTTGAACTTAATACCGAGAATTGTTCCCACCACGCTGTCGCACACATTCTTTTCTATGTGCATCGCGTCCAAGTTGTTCCTCAGCTTCAACTTCGACCAGTAAGGGAGTTCAAAGAATATACTCTTGTGATCCCAATAGCTCAGATCATGTGGAGGAATTGGATTGCATTTCTTTACATCCGCGTCGTTAGTCAACACACCAAAGTCGAAATAGCTCAACCTCTCTAAAATCTCTTCGCCCGACCAACTACGGGGTTTAGGATTGTTCTCTACCGTCCCGTCGAAATGAGCTTCATCCTGTCGCCAAGGGTGGTCGTGAGGGAGCCATCTACGGTGACCCAAGTAACACACCTTCCCTGCGTGCCAACTAGAGTTCACGTCGTCCAAACATATAGGACATCCATTATATCCTTTTGTCCTGCACGCTGCCAACATCCCATACGCTGGAAAATCGCTGATCGTCCACATTACGGCAGCCCTCATCGTGAACATCGTGTTAGTGAATTTGTCATAAGTTGGGACTCCATTTTCCCACAACAGTTTCAGCTCGTCGATCAAAGGTCTGAGGTAGACATCTAAGCACTTCGATGGAGATTTAGGACCTGGAATTAATACGGTAAGGAAATTAAATTCCTTGTTCATGCACATCCACGGAGGCAAGTTGTACGGCATCAGAATAACTGGCCAAGTGCTGACGGCGGAGCTATTACTTCCCCAAGGATTGAATCCGTCTGTAGATAGGCCGAGTCTAACATTTCTAACGTCTGAAGCAAAGTCTCCAAATTCTCTGTCGAAATGTTTGAAACCCTCCCCATCTGCGGCGTGTCGCAGGACATCGTCATCTATTCGCTTTTCTGCGTACCATCGCATCGCCTCTGCTGTGTGTAGAGACATGTACAGGCGCTGCAATCTGGGAATCAAGGGAAAATATCGAACAACTTTCACAGGAATTCTCTTTTTCGAACTCTTCCTATTCAACTGGAATCTGCACTGGCCACATACGGGACAATAGTCCAACTCTTTATACTCTTTGTAAAATAGCACACAATCATTCGGACATGCGTCAATTATCCTGTACTTTAGGCCGAGGCTGCTCAGGATATTTCTAACCTTATAATGAGATTTAGGAAGATTGTGATCATCAGGAAGCAACTTACATATTTGCTCCTGAATTTCGTCAAAAGCACTCACTGACATTTTGTGCTTCACTTTTATCTTCATTTGCTCCATCACATATTGCAACACATTCTCTCGACATCCAGGGAACACCGGGGTCTGCGCTTCAAGTAGCATCCGGTTGTACTTTTCCATCTCACTGGTGTCAGTGGCCAAGCTAGCTGCGGGGAATGTGTCATCATGCTCATTGGTGGTACTGTAACCTCCGTCTTGGTGTTGGTGTCCGCCATGACTACATCCCGGAAACGCATCATGGACCAAATCTGCAGTTGGGTTGCAAGCTGGGGGTCCGGCACCACTGCCGCTGGATGAGGCACCATGGTAACTGTACCCTGAGCTGAAGTCTGCTGCGCTGAACTCTACTGCTTCACCATGCTCGCTCCATGTAGTGTAACTCCACATCATACCATTTTCGTACAGGTGTTGCACCATAACATTAACCTCCGCATACTGACAATTAAGACATTTCTGGCACGGACACCTGAAACGCTTCTTTCCATGACCATGTTCTATCGCAAAATTCACAAATTCGCTAATTCCATCCATATACCGGACATCACATCTATTCTTTAACTTCATCCAACTCTTGTCCATACTGCTACAAAATATTATAATTAAATAATTATTACATATATATATATTAGTCCATTAATTTACCATTAATTATACGTACTCGATCTACATCGATCCATCAAATTACGTACGTAATTTAATCTGTATATATAGCTAATTAACATTCATGCATGTATGTACGTACGTACGGTTTCCCTAAATATATATATATATATATTTAATCATGCAAATTTTAACTGCCTACGTACGTACGTACCTGCTCGCCTTCTCGATATCTGCAGTTAATTAAGCTAGCTAGTGATCGAACACCGGAGATCCTTTAATTTCTAGCCCCGGCCTAGCCTAATCCGGCCTTCTCCTTCTCCTTCGATCTCAAAAATTCCCCACGGGAGAAAATATAATGGAATGATCGAAGCTAAGAGAGTTTGGCATGGCCTATATATATATATAATGCTTCACTTAGACGACGGAGGTGTCGGTACGTCGTCTAAGTGGAACTTACACCACGACGTGTCGGTCCGTTGTCCAGGTGATCACTTCTCCGTGGTCCAAGTAAAACTTAGACGACGGAGATGTAATTCTCCGTCGTCTAAGTGTTACTTGGACCACGGAGAAATCTCCGAGGTCTAAATGTTACTTAGACGACGGAGATGTACTTCTCCGTCGTCCAGGTTATCACCTGGACGACGGATACGTCTCCGAGGTCCAGGTACTTACCTAGACGACGGAGAAATTTCACATCCGTCGTCTAAGTTACACTTAGACCTCGGAGATTTCTCCGTGGTCCAAGTAACACTTAGACGACGGAGAATTACATCTCCGTCGTCTAAGTTTTACTTGGACCACGGAGAAATCTCCGAGGTCTAAGTGTAACTTAGACGACGGAACTAATACTGTTCCGTCGTCTAAGTCCTCTTTTCTTGTAGTGTCCATAAACTTTACATCCCTGCTTATAACAATTTTCTTTGTTACAGGATTATAAAGTCGATAAGATTTTGTACCTTCACTGAGCCCAAACATGACACATTTGATGCTACGCTCATCCAACTTGACTCTCTTCTGTTGTGGCACATGTGCAAAACCAATACATCCAAAGATTTTTAGATGATCGACTGAAGGTTTACATCCACTCCAGGCTTCCTCTGGTGTTTTATTGGTTACTATAGCCGAGGGGCTGCGGTTCAATACATATATGGCATATTTTACTGCTTTTGGCCAGAATTCCCTTGGAACAGCTTTGCCAATCAGTATACATCTTGCCATATTCATTATGCTTTGATTCTTTCTCTCAGCTACGCCGTTTTGTTGTGGCGTATATGCTGTTGTGAGATGCCTTCCAATCCCATGCTCCTTGCAATATTCTGAGAAAACCTTTGAGTTGTATTCTCCTCCTCTATCTGTGCGTAAACACACAATAGACTTTCATGTCTCCTTCTTAACTAGTGTCCGAAATTCTTTGAACTTAATGAAAGCCTCATATTTTTCTGAGAGAAAGTACGTCCAACATTTACGACTGAAATCATCGATGAAGTTTAAAACATACCTCTTCTCGCTTCCTGAAGTTGGTGTAATTGGACCACAGATGTCACTATGAATTAGTTGCAACACTTGATCAGCCCTCCACATACTTTTTTTCGGAATTGTCTCCCTAGTTTGCTTTCCTTTTATGCATACCTCACATACACTTGTACCAGTATTTAATCTAGGTATGCCTCTTACCATGTCTTTGTAAGTCAATGTCCTCATTCCCTTCAGACTAAAGTGTCCTAGTCTCTAGTGCCATAGCTTCATCTGCTCCTCAGTTGATACTTGCAAGCATCTTGATGTTTCTATTTTTCCTTCTTGTTCCTTGACCAATCCCAGAACAAAGAACATTCTATTTGAGGACATAGTTGATTGTATAATCAGACCTCTTTTAGAATGGAAGATTTTACACATATCTTCTGCAATAATGATCGTGAGACCCCTTTGCTGAAGTTGTCCGATACTGAGCAGGTTATTCTTGAGTTCAGGTATATAGTAAACAGATGTGATTACTTGAACAATGTCATTAATGCTGAGTCGAACATTACCTTTTCCTTGCACCATCATTCTGGAATTGTCTCCAAGCTTGACTGTCTGTCGAAACAAGTCATCAAAATCAGTGAACCACTCCTTGGTACCACACATGTGATTGCTACAGCCTGAGTCGAGAAACCACACATGTTCTCTTGTTGAGTTGTGCATTTTGACATAGGACATCTCATCTCTTCTTCCTCTTCAAGTTCAGCGTAGTTTTCTCTTCTCCCCCAACTAGGGCACTCAGATTTGTAGTGTCCTAGTTTGTGACACTTAAAGCATTCTACCAAGGATTTGTTTATACCTCGACCTCTGCCTCTGCCTTGAAACCCTCCTCGGTTTCCTTGTCCCCTTCCACCTTCATGTGTGACCTTTAAGGCTTGTTCATCTTCACTACTTCGTAACTTCTGCAGTTTTGGTTCATGAACCAACAAATCACTTCGGAGTTTGTCCTCATAGAATCCCAGAGCTGTTTGGCTGTTTCCTTCTCTGTAATGGTCTTCAAGGTTGTCTTGTCAATGGCTACAAAGAGGTAGTTCTTGTAATACCCCGAAAATTAGTTTAATAGTTTAGATTATCGTATGACTCATTAAACTTAGAAATGACCATAATTTAGTTTGACCTTAGAGGTTTTAGAAATTCGATAAAATAATTGTCCGGCGAAGACAATGTATAAAAACGAGGTTTAGAGAAATATTAACGGAGTGGGGCAAATGGTCCAGTGGATACTCAAGTTCAAGTCAGGTACTCCCTGGTCTTGGGTTCGAGGCCACGAGCTGGAATCGTGAAACATTCCATTTTATAGGTTAGTAAAAATAATAAAAATATTTTTACTCTAGTTAGAAACGGTAAGAAACTCTAATTCCAACTAGCCGATTTTTCGGAAATGGAATTTTAGCAAAACGACCAAATTTTCCTTATTCGAATCTCTTCTCCGAATCGAACTTTGTATTTTAATATTGCAATTCATACCTTTAGAGGTCATGCTCATATATCAATTTGGTGCTAATTATTATTGGTTGATAGATATATATATATATATATATATATATTACACTACACTACACTTTATTAGTAAAACCATACATTTTCACACATCACATTACATATTACATTCACATGCATACATAATCACATTTCAACATTTCAATCAGATTTCCAACCACATTACTATTGTTTTTACAAGTGCATTTTAACCCTAGAATTAGTAGCCCAACTATTCCATTGTCAACTTGTCTACAAAAGTCTACAAAAGTCTACAAAAATAGATATGAATTTATTTCCCATGTCTCCTCCCATGTCTATATAAATCACCCTTGAGTTCAATCTGATTTTTGCACCACTTCAATCTCCCCCTTACGTACTGATTTGAAGTCCTCCCAAAAGTTGCAATGCAACTCCCCTAAAATCCCACACCAAACTACATTTCTTCCAAATACTTTAGTAGTTAATTCATTTGCTTCAAGAGGGTCACTTGAGTTAATCAAATACCTCCATCACCTACTGAAATTCTTGAGTAAGTACATGAGTACATTCCTATACTTCTTTATCTTTAAGATTACATCAAAGTGCATGGCTAAGAATAAAAGAGAAATAATGAGCCTTAGTGTAAATTTAATATTTTCGTTTCTGTTAAAGTTTTAATTAGTCAAATATTTTTATATATTCAGATTTTACACAAAAAGTTATTCAACTTTGGCTTTTGAATCACTTAAAAAGGTTAAGTAATGAGAAAGTTATGGCTAAAACAAGTTTTGCTAATCTTTTCTTTAATCATGTTCGAAACCTCTTAATGTGCTCTTAACTTGAAATATTCATATCTCACTCATTTCTTAACCAAATTTAGTGTTCTTTATATCAAAACGAAGCTTAGGAGTTCAACTATCAATCTGAAAAGTTTGAAAGGTATTAATTAATACTTACTAACTAAATTAATTCGTGCAAATGAGCTTAATAGCGTGCGTAACCATTTCTGGACAGTTGCTAAACATTTTTGTTTCTGGACTTGAGAACTCCCTACCAAACTTTGTGATTATTATCATTGGATTCCTCTCTAAAAACACTTCGAGATGGTATACTCACTTCTTTGATTTGGACATAATATGGATTAATTATAAAACGGATCAAATGGAGGATTTCGGACGGACTACCGCCGAATGATACTTTTGGTCCATGGATTAATAATTTTATTTTCTGTATTTGTACTTTATTTTTATTTATTTACTCGCATTATTTACTTCTTAAGTTTGATTTGGGACTAATGGAGGATTTCGGAAGGACTACCGCCGAATGAAACTTTTGAACCAATGATAACTAATTTTTATTTCAAGTTTATCTACTTAATCGCTCTATCTATTTACTCTCAAATATAATTTGGAACAAATGGAGGATTTCGAGCGGACTACCGCCGAATGAAACGGTTGGACCAAAATTGATAATTAATGAAATATGTTTAAGTTTGATCTTTCTTCCTTTACAAATTCTATTACGTATATACTCATTACAAAATTATGATGTAAATATATACTCTATGATCTATATACATAGTCTTAATTAAAGACTTTTTGTGATCGTTATGGTTGAATTGTGAAGTCGGGTGTATAGTACGAATTAACTCGTGCTTAAGTGAATTGCTGGTAAATTGTTTTGTTATTGTGAGAGTTAGCCAATGGCCCTAGTCCCTTACAGATAGTGCACTATTATACTCTAAGGAATGAATTGTGTCAAACCGGGAGTATACATGCTTGGGCAGGTGGCCTTAATTAGAATGCTGTGGCTTTATATGTACTGGTGTTGTGAGACTAAGCACATGATTTCTTTTGAGTAATTACCAGTTAATCTAAAAGAATTCACTTCGGAAGTATTGGCGTTTTTATGTGTAGATGTGAAGTTATACAAGTATGTGTATATATATATTATGTACCTAATTGTATATATTACAAAGACGCAAGTATAAGTATGGAAGAATAACCGGTTTCAATATTTCACCTTTTTGAATTGGTTGTTCAGTTTGATGTTTCTTAGAAATAATTTAGTATATGCTTGTAAGCTGTACTTACTGGGTCAGTGTGACTCATGGTACTACATCTTTCTCCTTTTCAGGTGATGAGTAGAATGCTTGGGGAAAATGGGATACGTCGCATACTAAATAAACGAATTATTTTCTACTTGTATTTTGAATTGAATAAATGTAATGACTATTATTTTCAAAAACTTCGGTATTGTAATATTAGCACCGTTTCTTTTCAATAAATGTACTATTCAGACACCTTGATTTTTGAAATTATTTGGGTTTCTTATTCACATCACAAATCCTTACACCATATTTCAGTATAATACTGGCTCCGAATTTGGGGGTGTGACAGTTCTTCACCTTCAAGTCCTTCAGCTTGAGCTCTGCCAATGTTGCTCTCTGAGCACCTGTGAGGACTTCCCCTTTGGCTGGTTCAACGTAGCCTGTCTCCACCAGAGACCACCACTCCTTTGAACGTAGCAAGTTTTCCATAAGCATTGCCCAAAATTCGTAATCTCCATCGAACTTATGGATACTTAACATACTATCTCTCTCGGTAGCCATTTCTCTCCTTTCACTTATGTTTTCTCCTCACAGTGCACTCGTGTTCAATCTCACAAAATCAGGCCCCTTTCGGTAGCTCTGATACCAATTAATAAGAGTAGACAGATTGTACACAAACACCACACAGAAGTAATACTTTTACTTATATTTATGAGAATTATCAGGTCATTATATAGACCAATTACATACTTGAAGAAACAGAAAAACATATCCACGATAACTAATCGTGGCTTTAGAGGGCCTATTGCCAAGCAGAAGAAACGGAACAAAACTAACAACTCCTAATCATGTGGAGGACTTATTCAAAGTGCAGTAATCCTAATCCTTGTAGAGCACGTCTGTGTTTTCAAGCGGCGGCCGAGATGAAGTTGGCGAAGTCTAGATTATGGTTGATGGTGCTTGACTGATGGATGCTTCGCTGGGACTCATTTGCTTCATCTGTTGTCGGGCCTTGTCGTTGGTGGGCCTGGATGTTTACCCTAGGTCCAATTTGTTTGTATTTTGTTAGTTTTGGTTTTGGTTTTTGTTTATTTCTTCCATGTTTAGAATAAAATCCCTTCAGCGAGGTATGTCGGGCGGTCTAGGTGATCTGCCTGTGTGCGCACTCAATGTACCTTGTCTATCCTAGGTTGGGTGTGTGTCATGGTAAAATGGTCGTATCCTCCTAGTGGCAAAATGAAACGTAGTGCCGATGACGTATTTGTCATTCAGCATCATAGTTGGGAAGCTATTTTATTTGTAATGATGTGTTGCCGTTATCGCGTTATCTTCCATTTACTGTGTTGCCACAATGTTAAAGCGGATAGAGTAGTCGATGTCTCACTATCTGCTACTTGGTGCTTGTTTGAATGCATAAGAAGTATGAGTAGCCTTGTGATTATCCGAGATACTCTAATTGTGCTTATTGTAATATAAAGTTTAAGGTCTTATGTCCCCCTTGAGTATGTATTTAACAGTTTCATTTATGAAGATTTGAGGATTACCATATCACCATTTTTATTAAAATATATATATATATAAGTCGATCTTATAAATTTGTGTAATTAACTCAAACTTAAAAATATTGATAAACACCTGAGTATATTAATGATCGATCCTTGCGTAGTGATAAAATCCCATGTAAATCAATTGTTGGCCTTAAAGTCTACAACTCTACATTTGGTAGGTTAGGCTTTACTATCTTTATGACTATATATCTAGACACTGCTATATTTTTTTTCTTCAAATCCTGAATCACAAAAATCGATCTATATATCGTAACTCGATGGTTGGATATATAAAAAAATATGGATCCAAAATCAGTTTAAGTGATGTATGTCTTCGATCATCATTTATTGAATATTACTGTTCTAAAAATCGACCTAAGTGGCCACGCGCCAGTAAAACTTAGAATTTTCTTAAATTGAGTTTTAAAACCGGGGTACTTGAATGATGATCGAAGACATGCATCACTTAAACTGATTTTGATCCATATTTTTTTATATATCCAACCATCGAGTGACGATATATAGATCGATTTTTGATATCACCGTCTGGGCAGCTGGGATTAAAAAAAAATGAACAAGTCGAATTCGATATCACAGTTCGGACTCTCGAAGCCCTAATCCAAAACAAACCAATTCGATCTAAAATCATATCGCTCCTCCTCTGCCCAGAACGCTCCTCTGCCGCAGATTCCCAGAACGCTCCTCCACTTTTGCGGTTCCGCCCTCGCACAGTCGCGCTTCGAGCTCCGAGCTCGGCCCTCGCCGTCTCCAGGTCGACTGAGACTCCTCGACTCCGCGACTCGGGCTCTCACTCTCGCGGCTCCACGACTCCTCTCACCCTCTCTGGCCTGGTAAGTCTCTCACACGGTCACACCACCTACTGTGGTTGGAACTTGGAAGATGAACTAGAAGTCTAAATGTCTAATAAGTTTATGCCGCATATTGTCTCATACTCTCATAGAACTGCAGAAAAGAATTGATCTCGGCAGTGTTGTTTTTTTTCGGTTACACTTAAAGGCAATGTTGGATTTTGTAGTTAACTAGTTATTGAATTATTGGATGAGTTAGTGTATATGTGTTTTTTTTGTAGTTATTGGATTTTTTGTGCTTTGTTGGGTGAATTGTGTCATGTAATTTATCATTTAAATTTGAGATTTGAGAATATGACTCTATATTATTTAGTAATATAGATATTATGACCATTTAAACTATATTTATGTTTAATTTGATTATGTAAATGTTATAATTATTCAATTATTTCATTGATATATATATATATATATTAAATTAAAATCGCTTAAAATTCGCTTAGAATCCGATTAATCGCTATCTAGTCGTCTGGGCGTTAAAAGGTACTTTCACCGTCTAGCGATTTTTAGAAACTTGTTAAGTACTAAATTTTCACAAATTATTTTGTTTGAAATAAATTCATAAATTTATATATGCGTCATTGAGTATCACTACAACATTCATTCGACATCACTTAAAAATAATACTTATTGACATACGGCAACATTACATGACTTTATAAAGATCAATATCAAACTCATCCTTGCCCCATGCATATATATGTAATGTCGACTTTCAAATCAACTTCAACATTCTCATAGGGCCACCTAGAGTTACTACGACGACACACTTATTGATCATTACCTAAAAATAGCACTAATTAACGACAACATTGACTTAATAAATGATGCAAGCTCATCTTAGACTCATAGATTGTATATGTTGTACGTACTCTTTTCATCAAATCCTATATTCTCACAAATTTATAAGTAGGCCACCGAAAATCAATACGACACACTTATTCATCATCACCTAATTAAAAAAAAAGTATCTATCGACAACACGATATATATTGACTTTATAAAAGATCAAGATCATCTTAATCTATATATGTAATATTTTGTTCATCAAAACTTGAATGTTCTAATAAAAATTATAATTGCGCCACCGATTGTCACTACAACATACTCATCATCACCTAAAAATAGCATTTATCGTTCTTCATCAACATACATTACATTGACTTTAGTAAAGTAAAGATCAAGCTGGCCTTGGATATGTGTAATACTTTTCTCACATGATAGGCGCCCTCTACTCTAGCACGTCGAACTTGCTTGATAAACTAGTCGCATCTCCACATTACCAAAAGAACACTCCAACCCACCATTTGATCACATTCAACTTCTCATATATTGAAAATATAAAAAGAAAAAACATAATATTGCATATTTTGCTTATGAGATAACAAACAGTCAAACACTAGAAGCTACTGAAAGAAAGGGTGCAACTACAACCAACCAAAACATTGGTGGACTTTTGTGCAGCTCTTAAACTCTATACGACTTGTTTTAGTTCCTCGTAGAACTTTTGCTGACCTTCTTTGCCTTCGTCTTCTCAGAAATGAAGAACCCAGCCAGGGACAAAACCGAGAAAGCGCTGAAGCAGACGGAGACTATGTCGAGAGTGATGTGGCGCCCTGTGATTGAGTCCACCATAATCAAGTTGGTGTCTCTATTCTTCCCGGTGTTTTGACCGTAGGCGACTTCGACATTAGCGGCGTTAAAGACGTAGGCGCGTACGAAGTACGTGGCGGTGGGCACGTCGCGCTCGATGGTCCACTCGAAGGTCTGCATGGCGGCGCTGTAGGGCTTGGCGACGATCTTGTGCTGGCAGGTCTTGTCCTTGACGAGGTTTTCCACCGTCTTCCTCCACCCGCGGTCCTTTTGGCTCACCGGCGCATAGCACAGCTTCACTTTGACGGTCTTGTAGGCTGAGTCATCCCCTGCGAAGCTTTGGTTCAAACCCCAGGTAACTTTGATCTTGCCTTCCCCAGCTTTTAGAAGTGTTCCATTTGACTCGGCTGAAGAGACCAATTCATAAATTAAAATGAGATAATGAAACATACCCAATTGAAAAACAATGATTTGGGACTAGAAAAAATGGAACTTTTGATCGATGTAAACTGTAACCGCAAGATGAATGCTTGAATCGTAATCAAATGTTAAGAAAACCCAATTGAAAATATGGATTTAGGGTAGAAAGTTCGAAATTTTTGATGGAAATTAATGAATCATACACGTACCAGTTACAGTAAGACTGCGTGTCAAGTTTCCAAAGAGAACGCCATAGGAGGTTCCTGCTAAGCAAGAGAGGACAAGCACGGAGACCAGTAGAATACCAGCATGTGAAGCCATCTGAGTTCTTTTGATTGCTTTGAGTTGCAGAAATCCAGAGAGATCTGGAGGGAGGAGAGAGGAAAGAGAGACTATGAAACTCTGACGCTGAAGTACGTTGATGATTAAGCTTGTAGTTAGGGTGGCCTTTTTATACAAAGTACAAGAAGGCTAAAGAAGACAAATATATAAAGAAATAACAAATGCGTAAGCAGAAAAGGTCAAAAGGGCCAAACTACATGTTGGGGATTTTGTGAGATTAAGGACCAAGGCAATGTAGAGAGGGAGCGAGAGCCACAGGGTCTGGAGAAAAAGTATTAAGTATAATGAAAATGGCTCTAAATGACTCTGAAGGGATGTAGCTTTGCTATTTAATTTGGATTAGAGTATTGGGAAGCTGAACAAGGTTTAAGGCTGGAAGGATGTGTTTGGGGTTTTGTATAGGGGTTGACCTTGAGCAGGTTATGGTTTTGTTTAAAGAATTCAGATCGGGGCTACTTGCCTACTTGATCTCATGCTCAAATATTCTTCTTGATTCATTACATCAATATATATTGCAATTTTAGAATTCTATACTCTTGTCCTCTTATGTTTTGGAAAGGGCAGAAACAAAGGAGCGGCCGGAGAGTTGGGAAGCTCTAAGACGGTTCTGCACAGAAAATCTTAGCAATGAAAAAGGGTTGGAGGCCCTCTTGGATATGCTACTACTGCTAGCCCCTTCCGGTTTGCAAACAACATGAACTGCTAGCTATAGTTGAGCTGTTATGCCAAAGGAAACCGCTTCCAAAGCCAAGAGTCAACTTAAAAGGAAGAAGAAGTGCCGTACGTACGCATCTATGATTTTTGGACCAAGAAGGACTGGGACTCCAAATGCCAAGAAGTAGCTGACCAACTGCATGTGATGATTTCGATCATGCAGATATTATTGTTTGTCAATTCATTAATTTGCCAAGAGGCTCTAATAGTTATTATGTCTTCCAACAAGAAACAGAATTTCTTCGAAAAAGAAACAAGAAACAGAATATTAATTAGCTCTAAATATTCATAGTTTACTAGGGAGGAGGATTTCAACTTGGAAATTGATATATATATTTTCATAATTTGGGGGGAATTGAATAAGGGGGAAACTTTTCGGGACTCAACATTACTTTCCTGTGTATGAGTTTAAAACTCACCAGAGGAAATACAGACTCAATGATGCGTGTGAGATGTGGGAGTAGTTATTTTTCAAATGGGAAAAAAGATAGTGGACAGAGTAGTTATTTTTTTTTAAGGTAGAGGTAGTTTTTTTTTTAAAACTTGAAAATTCATTCGGTGGTAAGTAAAGTACAATATGTGTTCAATGCCACTAACAAGAAATAAGGTGTTGTATGAAGCAATATTGGAAAATGAGACCGGTGAAGAGCCCATTTGGCTGAAGTGTGGGCGACATTATTGGTTTCCCTTAGAACATACACAAAAGCTGAATTCGGTGAGTGGTTTAGAAGAGTGACAACATCTTCACAGCCATCTCGAAACTTTGGACGGCTAGAACTCAGATCCTCCAATGCCTTAACAAGAATCAGGGAGTCCAAACTGTACCGGACCGAGTCGAACCCCGTATCCTCAACTAAGTTGACAAGCTTCAAATGCAGTTGCGACTTCTATGGACAAAGGAAAAAATTGTCCTTCAATCCGCGGAGTAAAACCCATTATGAAATTACCAAACCACTCCCGAACCACCACACCAATACCTCCCCGGTTAGAATTCCTATCAAAGACACCATCCATACAAATACAATATCTCTTATAGGTGGAGCACACCACTTTTGGGGTTAACGACCAACTTTGGGAGGGGGGGGGGGTTTCATGTTGATAAAAACATAGTGCTCATGCCAAGTCAGAGTATTGAGCTGTATAGTTTCGCACCCAAAATAAAGGTTGTTCCATACTTTATCATTACACCCCTTCCAGATGAACCATATGAAGGTAATCAAACGCCCAAAATTCTCAACGAAAATATGCTTACAACACTCGTAAGCCAAATGAATAAATTTGCTGAAGCCATTCCCACTCCCGAGGTGATAAACCAGGTCAGAGGCTTTGTGTAAGGGCAATCTCGAAATATGTACAATTCTATCTCAGGGGCCGAGTTACATAACATGCACTCTAGAGGAACATCCACCATCCTAGATCTCAGTCGAGAATTCAATGGTAGATAAATTTCTGTTACTTTCCAAGTACACATATTAGCAGCTGGGGTAGATTATTGATTCCAGAGAGATTTTGAGAAAGTAGACTTATCCTTTGGAATAGGAGCAGCCTGATTGGGTTGGGTAAGTGTATAGTGTCTCGGGTAATAATATAGGCACTACTTACCTTAAATATTCCACGGATTTTGTAGTTCCAGATTAATCGATCCTTACATTGACATCGACTTAGAGGAATCTGCCGTGCCAGAGCCATATCGTCCAGGTCGAGATAACTCTCTATCAAGGGGACATTCCACGTTCTGTTAGGTCGAATGAATTGAGAAACAAAGCAGATAGATGTTGTAGTCCTTAACGGAGCAATATGTCAAAATTGACCAGGGCGGGATAACAAATTGTCTTCCCAAACCGATATAAAAGAACCATCACCAACCTGCCAACGAGCCCTACCGTCCACAACAGGCCTATCGACGAAAAGGCTACTACAAGTATAGGAAGGAGCATCACTCGTAGTAACTTCCTAGATAGAACAAGAATGAAAATAACGAGCTCTGTAAGTCTGGCTCACCAACGACTCTAGGTTATGAAGAATACGCCAAAAATTGTGTAGCAAGCATTGCCAGATTAAAGGCATACAAATTTTGAAAGCCTAACTCTCCTTGATCGGTCGACATATACTATCCCAAGTGTACCAATGTATATTCTGTTTATCAGATTTATCCCCACAATAGAAATCAACACACATATGTTGTAACTCACTGCAGAATTTCTTTGGTAGTAAGTAGCAATTCATTGAATAATTAGGAAAGGTTTGTGCCACAATCTTGAGAAGGATCTCCCTGCCAGTTGCACTCAAGAGGGAACCTTTTCAGCTGGCCAATTCAATCTATTCTGCAGCTTATCTTTAATATAGGCAAACGTCACCTTCTTACTACGCCTCACATGAGTCAGCATCCCAAGATATTTATCATGAAACAAAACTAATTCCATTCCCAAAATCCATGCCAGATCCTCTTGATCGCCTTGGGACAGATTCTGGCTGAAGCACACACTACTCTTGTTGTAGTTTATCGATTAACCAAATGCATTCTCATAAGTTTACAGGAGCTATTTCACCTTATAAAATGTTGTCCTGACGTCGTTGAGAAGATGAGACTGTCATCAGCAAACAATAAATAATGTAATCCTAGAGCACTTGTACATTCCTTTATACCTTGAAGTTCTCTGGCATTATAAGCCCGTTAAATATAAACTGACATCCCGAAGTGCACAACATAAATAAGTAAGATAACATAAGATATCCTTGACAGAGGCCACATGTGGGGGCGAGTCTACCTTTAGTCTACCTCATGATGAGGTTTACGAACTGTACTAGGAATCCTATACGCAACATTCTCCCTCCAAGAAATTTCATTCCAATCTATCATTGGCCTTACTGATATCCATCTTCAGAGCCATTTGCCCAGAATCACCTTTTGTCTTGGTCCACAAATAGTGAGTCACTTCATTAGCAACTAGTTTATTATTAGTAATTAACTGATCTGAGATAAATGCTCTCTGGCACGTATATATGATCTGACTCATAATTGGTTTCAACCTGTTTGCTAAAACCGACGTGTAGGTCTTGAAGATAACATTACATAGATCAATAGGCCGATAATTCGTCACCTTTGTGGGATTTTAGACTTTCGGGATCAAGAAAATATGAGTAAAATTAAGACGTTGTAGGAGTTGACCTGTAGTGAGGAATTCCTTGTCGGTAGCTATGATGTCTGGTCCAACCACCTCCTAGTACTTTTGATAAGATATAAGAGGCATGTCGTTCGGTCTAGGTGCTTTATGAGGGCCCATCTGGAATAGAGCCGCCTTGATTTCCTCATCCTGGATAATGTTCTATAATAGCCCAGAACGACTTACTCCAACACCTAAGGGGTATCCGGCCAATTACCATCGTCATCAAAAAGTCCTCAAATCCAGTTCTTCTTCTTCATATTAGAAGTCCGCCGATGAAGATATTTAGTATTCTTATCCCCATATCGCAGCCTCCAGTTCTTCGAACGTTGTTCCCAATAGGTAGCTTCTTGTTGGAGAAGGACTTACTGTCTGGCATAAAGCTCCTTCCTCCTCGGAATATCTGCAGGGTTAAATGGCTTGTTGAGAAACTCTCCCAATTGTCACTAAATTGACTCCAATTCTTGTTTCCGATTCCCTAAGACCTCCTGTGACCAAGTCTTCAGACCCATCCTTGTGTTGGCCACCCGACTAACAAATTTATTCTGGATATAGCCTAGTGCAGAATCAAGAGGTGTATCTTGCCAAGTTGTCCTCACCACATCTAAACAAGTTTCATCATCCACCCACGTGGCTTTAAAGCGAAAGAAGTGTTGTCGACCCGAGAATTAGATTTCCTTTTCCTCCTTCACTATGACCAAAATAGGAACATGGTCCGAGCCTATATGTAACAAGTTCACCACCTGGGCTGACCTAAATTCTTGCCTCCATGCAGATGTGGCAAGACCCTAATCCAGTCAACACTTAATAGTGGAATCATGCTATGTAATTGGCCCTTGTTTAGCCGAGGTCTTCTAGGGAACAATCATCCAGACATTGAATCATGTCAGTCATCTGCCAGTTAGGCCGCAGCGGATCACCAGATTTCTCTATCTGTCGCATAATTTCATTAAGGTCTCCAACCACACACCAAACATTAGACCTGGCTTGTTGTGATAACATACAAAGTAGATCCCACTTTTGGTGCCTAAACGCCACATAGGGGTCACCAAAAACACCTGTCGGTCACCACGATCTTCCCCTACCTTCTGGCATACGAATATCGACATCCATAAACCATGGCGAATGATCATGGAGGGAACATGGCTTAATAGTATTATACTATTATTGAAACCCTAGCCTAGATCGTATTTGCTCAAATCTAGTCTTACATTTACATTTCGTTTCTTGGTGGAAAACGATACATGGCTTTTTCACCATGATGAGCGATCGAAGGGGTCAATCTTGGCCTTAGAACCCGACCCCGGCATATTCCAAGAGAGGACAACATAATTAGTTGCCATAAAACAATAGTGATCAGGAGAGGAGGCATCGGTGCTTGTGAACAAGCTGAAAGTGAATGAGGCAGACTTGTCACTAATGCACATTGGTACAAGAGAGCGATCCCTAACTTGGAGAAAATCCAGATCGGACTCATTCTGTAACACCCCAATATACACCTCCTTAAATTTAGCAAGATAGGCCACAAACCTTTAGAATCGCAAGCTAAGATGACTAAACTCACGACCTAAAGATAAGCAAAACAATTTTTTTCTCAAACAAGAAATTGAAATCAATTCGGAGTAAACACTAGACAGTAGTTTTTAAGTTAAGAGGAGGTGAGAAACAACAATTTAACTAATTAACAAGCGCCAACCAAAATATAACGATAAAAGAAGAAACTCTAGACAGACAATAATCTCATTACAAATGATGTGAACCTCAAAAGAGTAGTGAAAAATACAAAGGTAATCTCGAAACAAATACACCGACACATAACTTTGAGACATATCACCCAGCTCCCTCCAGAAATCCTCCTTAATCCTCATGCACAGTACCTGCAAAACCAACTATAGTAGGGGTGAGCTTTCATCCTCACTGCTCAAGCTACAACCTAACTAGGTTTGAAAATATAAATCCAAATAGTATTGGCACCAGTTGAGTAAAATGCATAAACGAAACAGTAAACAGAAATCAAATTATGTATAGTAAGCCATATGAAAATGAATAAAGCACTCGGGTAATATATCAAACCTGATGACCTGCTATCCTAGCCGACTACCTTTACCGAAGATCTAAATCTCCACCAAATGGTAAGAAGTATCGAGAGTGTCCATTCATGCCCTACCACCTAGGATTGATGCCACATCACAAATGATGTAAGACACCATCCCGTCCATAAAGCCCATATGAGGTTTAAGAGATTGAAACCCAAGGAAGTCACTATGCCCCGCTCACTCTCAAGTCATCCTCAAGAAAATAAGTAGTAAAATGAAAACCATTGCAAAGTTTAGCAATTCAGAAAAACCACTAACTAAGGTGAAGCTTCCCTACCTCGATTGCCAATTTACAATGACATGTCGATGAACAAATCCTCCATTAGTAGTTCTTCTCTTATCAATGTCCATAACTTGGTCAAAGTCTTAGTGCAACACATATCGTAGATTATCACTTCATGTATCAATTTCTATACATACTGCTGCTTGAACACTCAATTCACTTATAAACACTAGTACCAAGTTGTAACATAACAAAATATAGAATACAATTAAGCATGAAATGAATATTATTTAGCTCTGACAATAGGGAGCTTACTGGACAAGTTTGAAACCAAATGAGTAATAAAATGTTGTAATGAAAATAACAGCCCAAGTTTGAAAAATCATCGAAAATTCAGATTTTAACCATTGAATATGAAACTTTTCATATTCAAATATTATATTCTAAGGCAGAACATACTGAAATTTCATATAATTTTGGAGTTTATTTGGCTACTGAAACAGCCATGCAAAGTAGTATCAAAAACAAAATTCTGCAGAAAAGCTAATGTGAAGGATAAACTTTAAAAAACATAACTAATTCATTTTGATTCCGATTTTTATGAAACAGATCTCTAACTGATCATTAAAGAGTCTACTTTCAAACTGGAAAAAGACATAGCAAAATAAGAAGTATAGGTTATCTCAAAAATCACTCCAAATCTACTGGTTCATGTAATACATACCTAGGCATTTCATCAAACACTTGGTGTGCATTAAACAAAGTATCACCAAATGGCGTCATTTCTTGTAATTTGATTATATTAAGAAATGAAGATGAGAGAAATTACAAGCTTTATTGCTTATGCAAAACCAAGTTGAGGAATAGTATACATAACTTTTTGACAATATACTTATCAAATTCCTTGCGTACTTTACAAACCTTGAAACAAAAGAGATGGATGAACCCAGATGAGTATATAGAGATGAAGGATTAAAACAGATAGATATAAACATGGTCGAATGATCTGATAGTAGACAATTAAGCACTTGTTACTAAAATGATCAAATAGCTTGAAAATTTGAAAAACATGTACAACAAGGTTGGGTATTTAATAATCCAGATTAATTCTTAGAAATAGTAGAATAAATCACCAATGATATTTAGTATACTGAAATCAATAAATTAAGAGACTATAATGATAACAAAAAACTACAAGATTAACAAAGAACTAAACTCACTGTTCATAAACTGGATGGAAGTAACTGTAGAGATATGGACACATTCAAACTAGAGTGGACTTTGTAGAAATTAGATAATTTCGGTAACAACACAATTAGACTTGAAATTATTTAGAATATGATATGAGAGATGAAACTCATAAAAGAATAACTTAGTAGTTGATTCCTACCTTCAAGTATAAACTTGAATACCAAACAAAGAACCTTCCCAAGTCGACTCAAATATATTTTGCTGGTTAACTTCAATGTAGCAATTAAAGTGTCGATGTTGCCTGATCCTCTTCTAAAGCACCTCAGAAGAATTAGGGAATTCAAGGATGACTGTAACATGTGTTTAACTCCAGATCTCAGTATCTCATAGTGGAGCTTCACCAAGGAGTAGTGTACTCATCACATACTATATTAGGTTTGCAACAATACTAGTATTGTTGGACTTAGACCGTGGAGAAAGCCTAAGTGAGAACTTAGACCGCGGAAATCAATTCTCTGTGGTCCAAGTGCTTACTTAGACCGCGGAGTTTTTTCCGCGGTCCAAGTAAGCACTTGGACCGCAGAATTCACCGTCTCCATCGTCCAAGTGCTTGGACGACAGCACTTAGAGTACGGAACTTGGAGCACGGAGGTTCCGTCGTCTAAGTACTTAGACGACGGAAAAACGCACCTAGACAACAGAAACGCTCCGCGGTCTAGGTGCGTTTTTCTTGTAGTGGTACTCTAGAGTAGAGTCAGTTTCTCTTCTAAATTTTCATGATCATCTAGCTGTCCATGAACCAAACCAAATATACTATGTTTGGACTCTATTCCAAAGTTAGATGAGAGAAGGAGATGATCAAATATCTCTTGCTATTTTCAGAAATTCAATCATTGAACTTCATAGACTAAACCGTCACTAGTTTAGCATACTTAATAACAACACAAAGGCATACTAGGGATCATCATTCTTACTAAGATGTTGAACTGCATAACATCTCAGAAGTTTCACACTATTAATGTTCAGTTGCTTGACCAACATTTAGTCATTCTTACTATCATCAATATTGCATCACTTATTCCATACTAGATACACTATGGGTACTCATTCATAATAATATAAACACTGCAAGTAAAGTATCTTAACCATGAAGGTTAACAGACCTGCGCAAATCTGTAATTTTACTCAACCATGGCCCCCTTCTCTTGTTTCAGTTTCAGATATTCTCTGTGATTGGTCTGTGCACGAGTTGGATGAGCTTTGGGTGTATGCTACAAAAGAAATGAATGCCTGGAACAGTGACTCGAGTAATACTATGTAAAAGTATACCAATGATATGGAAAAGTCAAGCCACTCATAAATACAACTGCAAACAAGATCACTAAATTACAGCATACAAGATTTAACATATGATAGAAAGTTTTAAAGAGCTTTGGAAAAAAGATATAATTCAAAGCCACAAATATAAGCCTCAAAGATTGATGCTGGAATTAGAAACAAAATTCAAATGTACCTAAAATTCATATAAGAGGTAATGATACTCTGTTTTAGAAAAAAATAGAAGTATCAAAGAAAATCAATAAATATACATATACTATATTGGAACTAGCCCAAACCACTCAAATTATATAAATAAGACTTAATATCAATGTATTGAACCTGACTAAGGAAGTACATATAGCTAGTTTAAAAATACAGGTGACCAATCAGATGATGTTTTTGAGTCGCATGGACATGAGAGCTTCAACTACTAGTAAATAGGATTTGTAAACCAAACTGCTATGAGATCAAAACCAATCTAGGATGTGAAATACTTTTGAATCAGATTATTGTTGAAATTTCATCGAAACTCAAATCAATATAATCCAAGGAATTGCTTTTTTAAATGGAAGCCAGATACAACGGCATAAAGATACACTCATGCATCATACCAGTTTTGCTAGTAGTCAAATTGAAAGTAAATTAGAGTTCATTTGAGCAAGTTAATAACCTTCCAAAATAAGGCTAGCATACAAAATTCTAGGGAGAACCTATAACACTGCATTTACATTAGAAAAGCACTATGCATACTCTTGAAATCAATTCTAAGAAAGAGATTTTCAAATGATCATGGGAGAGACTAGTTTTAAACCCTTAAAGAGTAAATAATAACACAAAGAATCTAAAAATAGGAGACAAGACCACTGATTCAACTAAAGTAAAATTTCTTGAGAAATATTACCAAAGATCCTTTTGAACGTCACACTGAACTCAAAGAAGTTAATAAATTTACAAGGCTCTAAATTTTTAGTTTAAAACGAGTTGGGAAAAAGTCTAAAACCAAATCACTATAGCACAAAGCTTAGAATCTCATGAATGTAATAGTCTGAAACAAAATCATCTTTATTTAACTGAAATACGCAATTAATTAAACTTAAAACTGGAAACCCAAGTTCAACCTTTTCGCTACAGGCAGTGAATATAAATTCTCATAGGAAAATCCTTCTAACATAAATGAACACAATCAATAAAGAAAAGCAGAAGTCTAATATGTAGATATCAAAGGTAAATTTTAAACATTTAAAAGCCCACATAGAATCACATGACCTTTAAAAGCAAAGATCATAACATAATTCTTGTCGAATAAATGTAACTATGAACAACTAAGTACTTTTACATTTTAGGAAATGTAGACTAATGAAAAACGTTTTCAAAATGCTCTGATACCATTTTTTGTAAAGCCCCAATTTACACCTCTTTAAATTGAGCAAGTTACAGTGCCGCAAACTTTTAGAATCGCAAGCTAAGATGACTCAACTCATGACCTAACGATAAACAAGGCAATTTTTTTCTCAAACAAGAAATTGAAATCATTTTAGAGTAGACACTAGACTGAAGTTTTTGAGTCAAGAGGAGGTGAGAAACAACAATTTAACTAATTAATGAGCGCCAACCAAAATATAACGATAAACGAAGAAACCTAGCACATACAATAATCTCATTACAAATGATGTAAACCTCAAAAGAGTAGTGAAAAATACAAAGGTGATCTCGAAAAATAAACAAATACACCGACACATAACTTTGAGACATATCACCCAGCTCCCTCCAGAAATCCTCCTTAATCCTCATGCACAGTACCTGCAAAACTAACTATAGTAGGGGTGAACTTTCATCCTTGCTACTCAAGCTACAACCTAACTAAGTTTGAAAACTTAAATCCAAATAGTATTGGCGCCGGTTGAGTAAAATGCATAAACGAAACAGTAAACATAAATTAAATTATGTATAGTAAGCCATATGATAATGAATAAAGCACCCAGGTAATGTATCAAACCTAATGACCTACTATCCTAGCCGATTACCTTCTTACCGAAGATCTAAATATCCACCAAATGGTAAGAAGTATCAAGAGTGTCCATTCATGCCCTACCACCTAGGATTGATGCCACATCACAAAGGACGTAAGACACCATCTCGTCCGTAAACCCCCTCCAGAGGTTTAGGAGATCGAAACTCAAGGAAGTCGCTATGCCCTGCTCACTCTCAGGTCATCCTCAAGAAAAATAAGTAGTAAAACGAAAACCATTGCAAAGTTTAGCAATTCAGAAAAACCACTAATTAGGGTGAAGCTTCCCTACCTAATTGTCAATTTACAATGATATTTTGATGCACAAATCCTTCATTAGTAGTTCTTCTTTTATCGATGTCCACAACTTGGTCAAAGTCTTAGTGCAACACATATCACAGATTATCAATTCATGTATCAATTTCTATACGCACTGATGCCTGAACACTCAATTCATTCATGAAGACTAGTACCAAGTTGTAACATAACATAAGCTAGAATAAAATTAAGCATCAAATGAGTATCATTTAGCTCTGACAAAAGGAAGCTTACTGGACAAGTTTGAAACCAACTGAGTAATAATAGGTTGCAATGAAAATAATAGCCTAAGTTTAAAAAATCATCGAAAATTCAAATTTTAACCAATGAATATGAAAATTTTCAGATTCAAAGATTATATTCTAAGGCAGAATATACTAAAATTTCATGCAATTTGGAGTTAATTTGGCTACTGAAACAGCCATGCAAAGTAGTATAAAAAACAGAATTATGCAGAAAAGCTGATGTGAAGGACAAACTTTGAAAAAACATAACTAATTCATTTGGACTCCTATCTTTATAAAACAGGTCTCTAAATGATCATTAACGAGTCTACTTTCAAAATAAAAAAATACATAGCAAAATAAGAAGTATAAATTATCCAAAAAATCACTCCAAATCCACCGATTCATGTAACACATGCCTAGGCATTTCATCAAACACTTGGTGTGCATTGAACAAAGTATTACCAAATGTACTTCTTAAACTCATTGCAACTAGAAAATTAGTATCACAATATGGGGAAACTGAATTTGGAAAATAAAAGGACATGCAAATAGGTTTGAGAATCAAAATCACACTAATAAAACAAGATTCTTCCTAAGCAGTAGGTGGTGTTACCTTGATTTGGAATAACTCCACCATTGGATCGTCACGAACTTTGGAGATAATACCGAAGATACAATTTTGAGAAACTTGCATGAAGAACTCAAAGGCAAAAGAGAACTATAGAATGTCGATTCGAGCCCTGGAATGCATCTAATGAGAATATTGTTTAGGAAAACAGTAGTTATGTTCACTTTGGTTCCTTTCTAAATTGATCCAAATGTATTAGAACTTCCATTCAAAGTCCAAATCACAAGCCTTGTGATCAATGGTCTAGATTATCCCACTTAAATCCAATGGTCCAAAAATATCCTATAAATAAAATATTTCCTCATTTTCAATCTTCTAAAATTCGAAATAAATAGAAAATGTTTCCGAAAAATGCCACAAAAATTACTACGGAGTCGTGATGATGGTACTTATTTTCCGAATCTTGAAACCAAGAATTTTCACTTACTCGAAATTTCATAAAATTTCCGCGAGGGTCTTCGTGGTCACCGAGATTACAAATTAAATGTTGCGTTAATCTCCTTGAATATTTCCAAAATCTCACACAATTTAAGGGAGAAAAGCCGGATCGAACTCAATCTAAGGGAGACAGATCGCACAGACTCGGGGAAGGAGGGGATTAGGTAAGTCGTCATGATTACCACGCTAAGCGATCTAGAATTTAGATCAGTTGTCTCTGCTAGCGGTTCTTGACACAGCTGGGGTTATAAAAGCAATCTGAATGGTCAAGCAAAGGCGTAGATAGTTACAAACTTACAACAAATGTAAGGTAGATGTAGTGACATTACGATTATAAACTGATTACTGATTGCATTGCAAAGATGCCAGAGAAGTTATGGAGAGAGAGGGAAAGAAGAGAAAAAAAATTGGAATTTTGTTTATTATTGTTATTTATTTAATTTTCTAATTACTATAATATTGTAATGATCCGAAACAAAAGTAACGCTAAACTTTGCGATTTAGGTTTTCCACGAATTATACACCTCGTAAACTTTTGTTAACAACTTTTCCTTCGGGCGAGAATTTGATCCGACTTTCTTCGCGGAAGTCGTTGAGTATTTAATTTCGTGCACTTGGGAATTTTTGAGAAATTTTTCGGGTTATCGAGCTATTTCTTTTGATTTTTTGGAAGTTTGTTTGTGAAATTATGTATTTTAAAATATTTTCCTTGGCGGTTTATTTTGGGCCGCGGCAGCGGAGCTCCAGCGAGTCAAAAAATTCTAATTTTTTCGTGGAGTTTTTGGGATGGTTTCTGAGTTGTTTTTCGCACGTTTTATCAAATTCTGAAAATAAACGAATCTGTTAATTACTCAGGAAACCGTGAGAAAGATTTTGGCGAGGGAACTTCCACCAAACCTTCGAGCTAGCTGCATACTGTGAGTGGACAATTTATTTTCACTGATTGAAATGCGAGTCTTGATTATGCATTTTATGATTATGCACATACAAGTATACATTTACGATTATGTATTTACAATTATATATCGTACAAGTACGCATTTACGATTATGCATGTGCATGGAAACAAATATGATTTGTTTTACATAGAGTACAGTCTCAGAGGTAGTAGTGGCATCGATGTACTGGCATGCTCGGCTAATCCCCGAGATGCTCCGGGGGGGATAGAGTCCTGACCCGAGGTCTTTCTGACTATTTAGTCACGTGTGGGTCTGAGATCTCGTGATTTAGACTGTATTGAGGCGGAGATGTCTGAGAGCGAACCCCGCGGTTTTTAGACTCGCATCATGTTTATTTGCATATATATTGTGAAATGCATGTTATATTTATTACTATTGGTTTAAAAATGAAAGTTTATTTTCGTCCACTCACTCTAATAGTTTTATTATTTAGATGTCTTTCCCTGGGCTTTTCGGTTTCCTTCTTGCCCAATTTGCAGTTTCTATCTTGTGGTTGCGCGTCGTTGTCGGAGGCCTAGAGTTCAAGTCACCGTTCTTTTCTAGTACGTTCTTAGTTTAACCTACTAGCTTTGTATATTTGTAAATTAGAAGTCGCTCTGAGTACTATATTAGTTTATTTTCCTTTGCAATGTTTTCAGAGTATTTACTGGATTTTGAATAAACGATGTAAATGAATACTTTTACTGTTATTTAGTAGTTTGTGAATTTGAGAAATTCGGATGTGAATTGGTGTCCCACGGTTTGGCTTTTGTGGACTATTTGGAGTGTGATTTTATTGCAGGTTTTTTGTTTACTCATTTTATAAAGTAAACTCTGGCAAATTTTTTTAAAGATTATAGTGTTAGGATCTAATTTTAGTTTAGACAACTGAATCGAGGTTGAGTTCTTTTAAATATCTTTTGTAGATAAACTACAATCTAATTAGAAAGGGGTTTTAATCTTTCAATGTGAGAAACAAAGCGGATTCTCTTTATAATAGTATAGATATAAACATAACCAATTTAAACTCGAACGATGTATATTCATATTCGTAAAAGAAAAATCAGCTTGAGTAGATAGAGATTTTATATAAACGCAACTCGAACCTCATGTTTGTTAAATAATGATGACGATATAATATGAATTCCAAATTCATGGTTGAAATAGTTTTATGGATTTGTGATTACTTTTTATTCGGGTGACCACCGCTTGCAATCATCATGTCAGAGGAGTCGACCACCGCCCAAACCCTTTCAAGATGGACTCGCCACTGGCACCCATGTGCTTCATTAGAACAGTTATGCTCATTAAAATCTAATTGATTGCGATACAGTGCAACATGAAGATAAACTAAATTGATCTTGTAGTGTTATAACTTTAAAGAAAGAATGGGAAACTTTATCCTATAATTTCAGACACGTAGTCCATATTGATATTTTTGATAATAATTGTAAGCCATTATAACTTAGAGGTTCAAGTTAAGAAATGAAAATATAAATTATTACAGTGTGTTTGGATGAGAGTAAAATCTCGCGAGTTTAAAATTTAGATAAATTTCTTAGAACATCTCCAACAAATACTTTATAATAGAAATTTTTATTATTCTTGAAGAAAATGATGTAGTTTTTGCTCCAACAAATACTCTAAACTTTTATAATAGAGAAAGTAGGTGGAGAGAGAAACAAAAACTTCATATCTATAGAAAAACAAAAAACTTTAAAATTATGAAAAATCTCTAAACTTTAATACTTAACATTCAAAGTTCATAATTTTCTCTCTTCTCTCTCCTTCTTTTCTCTTTTTGATCATTCTATCTCTTCGAAAACACAAATAAACATATTATTTTAATTAAAATAAGGATTGATTTATTAAATTATGAATATTTCATTAAATTATAGATCGAGAATGGAATAGAGAATCTGTTAGAGTTGAACGCTAATTTTTATAGAGATTTTTTATTTTGGTACTTTATTATAGAGAAATTTCACATAAACTGTTGGAGATCCCTCTTAATGACTTTATTATTTTCATCATTTTAAAATCAAGAAAATTGGAGACTCAAATTCCTTGTTTCAATTTTAAAAAAAATAGGTGTTATTCTACATTTTCTTCAATTTACTTATAAAAATTTAAAATTCTTATCATAATTAATTTTTACATAGAGAATCTTAAACACTAAAATTTATAAATTATAAAATTTAAAAGGATAAAATCTAATTTTTATCGATTATAAATTTTAATAAAAATAAAAAATATTCGATCTATACACACTTACCGAAAAACATTTTCCAAGATACAATCAAGGTGTAGCATTACGTTGTACTCTAATAAATAAAAAGAAACCATACGGTCCACACCATTTTGGTAAAGACTAGTCGATCTGATCCTTTCATCTTTTGGGTCTATACTAATGGACCCTGAAGATTTTTATAGATTTGCACGAAACCACTGCACGTATGTTATTCACTCGTTGATCAAAGAGACTGGAAAAACAAAATAGAATTCGAAGGAAGAGGAAACATAGTTAGGCCACTACAAAGGTGATTGTCAAAGCTCAAATACATGCGAGGAAGTTGTGGATATATATATATATATATTAATAAATAGGTAAAAGATTAGGTGATATTAGTTCTTTAATGATAACTGATTTGGGGCGTCGAGCGTCCATTCACAATCCTAAAAATAGAGGATCATCACGGCTGGGAACCCACCGCCCGTCTTTTAACCAAATTTATTGATCAAAAGAAAAAATAAAATACAAATAAGAGAGGGGGACAAAAACCAAAACCTCTTCATAAAGTCCAAGATAATAAAAGAAATTGTAGCTAAATCAGTAAGCAAATTGCATGAAATGCATGCCAGTAAGCAGCAAAGGCAAGCCTATACTGTAAACTTAACCATCACATCTCTACAAACCATGAAGTGTACGGTCATAAAATAGATACTTCCAGATAATAATCTTTAACTCAATAAAAAGATGTCCTGACATCTATCGCCGCATTGAAAACTTAACTAAAACGATAATTTGAAAGGCCTATTAGGTCACGATCATACACGGACATAGAGGAGGGCAAATATCCCACCAATGAACTCCAACATGATCACCTCCATAATTCGCCAAACGATCTGCAATTTGATTTCCTTCTCTATAAATATGAGAAACTTTCACACGCATGGCTGATAAGAGTGAACAACAGTTAAGCCAACATATAGAGAGACGCCATGGAATAACGCACTTTGAATCGGCCAAGAAATTTACCGCCAAGCTTGAATCACACTCGATTCATAAATTATGCCAATCATTTTGCCAAGCTAAAGAAACAGCATGAATGATAGCCTGAAGCTCTGCCTCAAGCGCTGATGCCATACCAAGATTATCAGCAAAACAGCCTAAAGAAAGACCCATATGATTCCTAAAGATACCACCATAGCCTGCTAAACCAGGAGATCCACGAGCCGCACCATCGGTATTGACTTTTACTTGTGAAAAAGATGGCGATAACCATAGAACTTCCACAATTTCGCAGGTCTGCTTGTAATACCGATGGATCGCAAAATGCAAAGCTCCTTAACTGAATTTTTCATGAACTCTGCACTTAGCATGTCAATCTCGTGCAACTGTGATATGATTGAGTGGCAGATAGAAGCAGCAGAGATGGATATTTCATTAAAGCGTAAAGCATTCCTGGGGTGCCATATAGAATAAAAATAAGCACCAATCATACCCCACCATAGAAACTGAATTTGTGTCCCAAAGCCTTGTTGAATCGGATAATTGAACAAAGAGTTAATGTCTTTGAAATTAGGAGAAGCTTGAAACAAAGCTAAAACCTTGCGTGAGACTTGCGCAGAGAAAGAGCACTCAAAGAAAAGATGATTACCAGTTTCTACATGTCGACGACACAGGGAACAAATGGAAGGCATCATGAAACCTCGTTTATGTAAAATATCATCAGTTGGGATTTTACCATGTAAGAATTTCCATAGAATGATGAAGTTTTGCGATCGAAACAAGAACGCCAAACAAAATCAGACCACGGAACTCGCACTCTAGCCTCATGTAGTAAATCATAAGCAATTCATGTAGTAAGCTGACCATCACTAGCAGATCTCCATACCAATTTATCTTCAACGTTTGATGATTGAGGAAGAGACACAAGATATCTCCTTCCAAATATCATTAAGACTAGCATGAAGAGAACTAGGATGACACCATGCTCCATTTATAATGAAATCTGAGACCATAATCTTGAGAAGCTTGGCCCTGTCAATTGAAATATTTAACCTTTGCGTCAGTGCATTACCTAACCATTTATGATGCCAGAATTGGACTTTTGTTCCATCTCCTATCACCCACTGTGAGTCTAAAAAAATAGCAGAGAACAATGGACGAAATCCTGGCAAAATAGATGATTTCTTGTAATAAGAACAAAGGAAACCCTGAGAAGTCAAAAACCTGTGTCGGACAAAAGTCGATGCCAGAGAAGAAGAAGTCAATAAATCCCAAAACTTTTTTAAGAGAAAAGCTTTGTTTAGCAGATGAAATTTTTTAACACCAAGACCTCCTTTAATTGGAGTGCAGCAATGCTTCCAAGCAACAGTTGAGAATCCACGAGAGAGATCATTCCCAGTGCAATTAAAGTTTCGTGCCCAATTACGCACTTGCGTCAAAACTGTTTGAGGCTAGACAAAAAAACTATGCGACATCATGCTCGTAATCACTGAATTCACCAAAACAACTCTACCAGCCATAGAGAGAGAAGTGCCACGCCACTGAGAGAACTTTTAACCCTATCAGCCAGTGTTAGGAAATAAATACGTTTCGGCTGGCCAATAAAAATGGGAACGCCCAAATATGTAAACGGAAATTTACTAGTGGGAATACCCAACCATCTAGGAATGAGAGAGCGACGAGGGAGACATGATTGCCCAAGAAAAACATGTGATTTTCCTTTGTTAATTAACTGTCCAGAGTTAAGACCATACTCATCCATGAAATCCAAAAGATTAACTAGACTCCTCTCGTCTCCAGCACAAAAAATCATTATATCATCAGCATAAAGCACATGACTAGGAGCTTTCATACCCCGAGGTGAAGAAATAGGCCTCAAATGCTGGGAAGAAACCATATTTGCTAGACCCCTGCTAAGCACCTCTTCAGCCAAACAAAAAAGCAGAGGACACCACGACTACAACCAAACAAGCCTATTGGAGTGCCATTGAAGAGAATAGATAGTCTTGCCGAGGCAAGAATAACATTGATCCACGAAACAAAATAAGGATGAAAACCAAAAGCAATCAGGACACGTTCCAGGAAGGGCTAATTTAGAGTATCAAATGCCTTTGCCACATCAAGATTTATAGCAACATTACCATCTACACACTTGGTATCTAACAGATTAATGCACTCAGATGTAAGCATGATACAATCAGAAATTTGACGCCCTCGAAGTAAAGCGTACTGATTCGGCAAAATAATGCGTGAGGCAATAGGCGAGAGGCGATAAGCAAGAATCCGAGCAGTAATTTTAAAGAAGAAGTTAGCCATTGCAATTGGCCGAAACTTCGAGATAACATCTGCTTCCGGTACTTTTGGAATTAACGTCACAAAGCTTGAATTAAGATTTGGTAAGATGTACCCAGTCTCAAAGAAGGAGCGAACCGCATGAATAACATCATAACTAATCACATCCCAGCATGCACGAAAAAAATGGCCACTAAATCCATCAGACCTGGCGCACTATCCGGATCCAAAGAGAACACAACCTGCTTAATTACATCAAATGAAGGAGTAGCTAGCAGAGATTCATTTTCATCAGCCATGACAAGAGAAGGAATGATATTAGAAACCAAACCTGTGTCAGAGCATTTTCCATCATCATGGAAAGCACCAGCGAAG
The DNA here is from genome assembly GCA_946800695.1 of Geum urbanum. Lineage (NCBI taxonomy): Eukaryota > Viridiplantae > Streptophyta > Magnoliopsida > Rosales > Rosaceae > Geum > Geum urbanum. Next base: position 39,746,706 of record OX327013.1, on the reverse strand, counting down.
TGCTCAACAATATGAGAACTAAGAATAGAGACATCATCCTGTACATCATCCCCAATACGAAGATTAGTTATAAAATTTTGAGCACGTCGAACTTTAGCAATACGTTGATAATAACACGTATTTCTCTCACCCTCACACGCCCACTTCTCTCTAGACTTAGTAGACCAAAACTTATCCTGAACGAGCAAAGCATGGGTGAGAGCCGATTGAGCATCACACTCTTTCTTGAATAGATCATCAGACCATCCAAGTAAAGAAATGTCTAATAGAATCTGCTCAAGATTCTTTCGAGCAAGATCAACTGTAGTATCAACATCACCAAAGACACTAATATTCCAGTTCCTGAGAATAGGCTTCAAAGCTTTAAGCTTTTGTTGCAAGACATATTGAGGACAACCATAGAACTTGAATCCTTGCCATGCCGTACCAACCAACTTATGAAAGTCAGAATGATCAATCCAAACCTTTTGGAAACGAAATGGATGAGAGCCCTGCGAAGTAAACTTTTCAGAGACAATCAACAATAGTGATTGGCCACGCATCCAGCCATGAAAGAGAACAGAAACATCTATCCAACATCATCTCAATATGAGCTGAATTTCGTCGCCCATTGGTCCAAGTAAATGGCGATCCTTTGAGATCAATTTGGACTAAATTACAAGTATCAACCATAGCTTGGAACTCATCGCACGAGATATTGCGAGGCAGATTGCCTCCTCTTTTTTCATGAGCTCAAAGAACTGCATTAAAGTCCCCCACAAAGAAAATAGGATCAGAGTAATTAGAACAAATTTGGGCAAGATGGAGCCACAGAGACCTTCTGTCCACCACATTTGTTGCAGCATAGACGAAGACTACGCTATATGAAGCACTTCCCATAGTGAACCGCACAAAAACATGCTGTGTAGAGGAAGATACAACAGTAGCCGACAAAATATTAGAAGAACAGAAAACCCAAATATTAGGAAAACGGTTACCTCTGTCATTCACACCAATTGATTGCTTTCCAATGGATCTCCAATAAGAATTCTTTGTTCTTGAAATGGAAATCATTGGTTCAGCCAAACAAAGAAAGTCAGGAGAATGCTTCTTAATTACACTTCTTAAAGCTTTTCGAGTAGGCTGTTTTGCCATACCCCGAATATTCCAAAAGATAGTCTTCATTGAGAAGAAGATGCAGTACCCTCCCTAGAGATAATAGGGTTAGATGAAGACTGCAAAGCATCACGCACCTTTTATCTGAGTCGTTTACGCTGCGACTTGGAAAGAATCTTATTTTGGGCTCCCGCTTCTAAAGCATTGTTGAACGAAACTTCACTAGCATCCCCAGCAACTAACCAAGAATTAACTAGCTTTAGCTCTTGATTAGCACGAGGGAGCAATGGACTATGGTGATCACCTATATTGTCTTCATCAACAATTTCATGCCAAGGCTTATTTTTTCCGGCGCTCACACTTTGTCTCAACACAGGAGTAGTGCAACGTACAAATGGTTCCATAGTATTGGAGATGGTGCGCTCCTCATCAGATGAGTCGAACTCAATTAGACCCTCATGTTGTCTCTGACTACTGGCAGGTTTATTTACAACACGGTCTGCAATTTCATCCAAGTGATGGTCAACCGCAGCATTAATAATTTGATCAGCTAAAGTCTCAATAGTCTCGCGCACAACAGTAGAAGAAGAAGAAGCCAATAGTTCGGGCGACTGGGATGGTACCGTTGCAGGTGAAGACTGCGCTATAGGCCTATACTTCGGCACAGCCTTACTCAAGACCTTCTTAGGGATCACGTTCGCAATAGATTTACCCTTCTCAACCTCTTGGGTAGCTTTCTTTTGCTCATGCTCTTGCTTGTAGAGTTTACAAAATGTAGCATCATGCCCTACATTTCCACATTGGGTACAAAGATTCTCATAAACTAGCTCAACTGAAAACTCATGTCCATTTTGCTCCACCATCAGAGAAGAAGGCAAATCATCAGAGAGATTGACATCAACTAATACTCTTGCAAAGTATCCAAAAGCTCGCTCTTTGGTGGCTCGATCAAGCTGCAGAGGAGTGCCAATTCCACCTGAAATCTCAAAGAGATGCCGAGGATGCCAATATTCTTGACTCAATCCAAAAATACAAACCCAGAGTTGCACATGAGTTTGGAGGACCGACTCACCTGGATGAAAGTCAGGACGCCACTGCGTTAAACGAAAGATACCTGACGGTAAGGTACAAGTACCACCACCCCACACATGTCTCATATCTTCCTCTGTGTCAAAGTGTGTATCAAAATACCCTTTGCCTAAGGGAACCAGTCGCCACGAAGCTGATGGCATCCAAAGTTTCTGAAGGGACGCCTTTAATGCATCAGTCTTCATAGGTAGGGAACCCTTGCGAAGTATGAGGCGTCCAATCAAGTTGGTTTTGAAGGTTCGAATTTGTTCTTGATACAACTGTTCGATCTTGATGTAGGTTTTGTCACCCCTCACAGTGGGAGATGGCAATTGACTCAGCCTGACAGTGGATTCGACAGAGTCCCGAAGGATGGAGACAAAAGATTTCGCCGGAGGCTTTGGCGGTGATGGCGACTGCAGAGGCTTTGGAGGCGACGCCGGGATTGGATCAACAAGGAACGCCCATGGGCAAACAACCCTAGAGTTGGAAGCCACGGAACCCTACCGTTATAATTTCATCGATATTTCGACCGTTGTGGATATAAGGCAACGTACAAGCACTCGGTCTCATATCTTTGGGCCAGACATCGAAGATGGCTAATGTTAGATTGTACTTGGGTTTTAGGACTAGCAACTATACTACCATAGCTTTCGTATGGGCCAAAACACTCCCTTCAATAGTTCAATCCCTTGAGAGAATTTTGAACTTTGATGGAGTTGCACATTCAAGAATCCAAGCTGAGGATGAAATTCAATATGAATAATCCATGGCAGTTGTCAATTCTCTCTCAGACCCTTACTTCGTTGCCGGCTCAATCACTTGCCCGTTTCAAGTGCGTCTCAAAGCATTGGCGCCATGTTATCTCTGACCTCAAAACTACCTTCAAGATCTAGTTGGGTCGTCTTAGCGGCTAATTTGGAATGAAAATGAGTTTTTTTGTGCGTGTCTTCATTAACATATAGAAAAACAAAAAAACTTTCTCATTCCAGTTCATCAATTGGCATAACAAATGTACTGCAAACAAACTACGTACCTATATGGATCATATCAATGTGTCTTGTTGTGATCTTTGAATCACTTTTTGACCTTTTCTCATGGGTCTTGTTAGTGCAGTACCAATAATGTGTCACTACATGATATTGGAAATGTAGGTACAAGTACAATGGTGGCAGAAATATGTTATGCATGGCTATTGAAGAACAGAGTGAAGAAGGAAAACAAGAAGAGTAAACTAGCTGGGAATACTACTGATGATGAGGAGGAGGAGAAGTATGCGGTAGTTCCTGTGATGAAAATGAAGAGAAGGAGGATGTGGAAACAAAGAGAGGCTGCTTGGTTATTTTACCATGTTGGACTTAAAGTTATTGGGGATTCTTTTCGCAGCGGATTGGTCGACAAAATATGATATCGAGAATTCAAGCACTCTAGGAAAAACAATCACACAACAACACAAGATTTAACGTGGTTCTCTCACTCTTCGAGGTACGTCCACGGGGCGTGACCCGACTCTTTACTATTGAGAATAATGAGAACAAAGTACAAACTATATCACTCGGTGTTTATATCCCAAACCCGAACCCTTGTACACCCCTTTCAACTCACTCTCTCAATACCGTAAAGCTAACTTTACACTTGCTAGAGAATGTGATACTCTCTAAACAAGAACTACAATTTCCTCACCGGATGTCTTCTGCCTACCTTCAATGTCCAAACCTTCTAGCTATTTATAGCCAATTCTTTCCGGCCAACATGTAGAGAATATGAAAGAAGAGAAGTAAAGTCTCCCCTTTCCTTATTTCCCGTTCAATGTTTCTACACTAAATAGTGTAAAATTATTTCCAATAGTTCTCAACTATTTTAAATAGTTCTCCACTATTAACCTCTCTGCATGCATATTTCATGATTCACTCTTCCAATTATATAGAGTAGCTCACTAGCTCTACGTACGTACCAACTCAAACATAGGCTAGCTCACCATCAATTTCTCTTGTTCATATATGCTGCTCATTCTCCTTTCAAACAATACGGCAACAAGTTGCACTCAAATTTCTCCGTGACATTAATTTGAGCCACATCTCAACAGATGTCACTTCTTTGCTCTTTTCTGACGAAGTAATATGTTTAACTCTAACTCTTTGCTTGTTTGCTTTGGCACTGAGCCTCAATGCTTTAGTCAGTTAATTTTTGCTGCTGCAATTTGGTTGCAGGTGGACTTGGAGAGTGTAATGATGGCTGGGAAGTTAAACATCCTAGTGACGGGGAAAGATGCTTTGAGAAATAATGGCGAGGTTGGATGTCAGTGCAAATTCTTACAGGCAATTACTGTGAAGATGCCTATGATCTACGAAATAACCCTTTGCTCAAGAAGCTCCTGGTAATTAACTTCCTGAATAACTAGCATTCTTTTGGGGTTGAGGGGTTTTCTTTCTGTTAGGAATTTCAGTCCATCTTGTTTTGCAGCTTGCAGGTATACTATTGGACACTCAAAATCTGTAAGTATCAGGTCAATTGTCTATGACAAGAGATGCTGAGGCAGTTGAGTTGCTACTGATTGGCCTGCCATCCAATTACAGGAATGCACTCTTCGATCAGTGTAACGATTTTTTTTTATTTATTTTTTGCATATATAAATCATCAATGAAAATGTTTTCTTGTATATGTCAAGAAAAAAATTACAATGCTAATGTTCAAATCTTTGGCGTTCTCTATGATCAGTGACACAACATCAAGGAGACAGTTCATTTCTTGAAGCTTTAAGGCAAAATTATGGGAAGTCCCCCCTAATGAAAGTACGTTACTACATAAACTAACAGCTCTCTGGAAACCTCTATAGCTAGCTTTCCTTACATTAAAACATTTTTCTCACGATTTAAGTACAGGCAGTGGTGATGGTGCAGAAAAGGTGAAGCAAAAGGTTTCAGAGAGAATATCAGCCTCTAATTCTCGTCAAGAAGCAAACTTTAAACAAATTTCAGTCAAGAATAATTCTCATGATGCTGCAAGAAATGCAAAAAGAAGTTCACCAAAATCTGGTTAGCTTACACACTCTATCCAGCGTCATTGGATGTCACACAATTTTATTTTTTCACATTCTCAATTGCTAGAACATTTATAGTAATCAAGTTTTCATTTAATTTCATAATTGTTCCATAGCTGATACATTATCCCTTGTAGGCTAAAAAATGACCAGTCAAAGCACTGTCAGCTCCACAAGCGAAAGCAGAACCTAGTCCCAACCGCGGAAAGAATCAGTTCTTCCTCACAAAATGGTTTGGTTTTGGGAACAAATGAGGACACATCAATATAGTGATTCTTATTGTATATTCTCATCTAGCTAGAGGAACCTGCACTGATGACAGTGGGAGAAAGATACACATCTGCTGATTTCATCAAGCGAGTGCTTCTGCTTCCGCCAATAGCTAAATCCTAAGTTTTGCTTTCATTGGTGATTTCCTGAAGATGAGAAGCACTTCATAAAACTTAGCAACGGGGAATGTAGATACGTCCAATACAATGTGGACTGCCTATTCTATTATTGTTTTTGTCCAGTACAATAAGGACTGGAAATGCTGTTGGACTTTTAAATCTAGTATTGGTAATAACATCAGCATGCTGTAATACAACTTCTTTTTTTCCTTTCTAACTAATTCATTGTTGTTCTTATTCACATGTGCCTTGAATTCATAATTTATAATGCTTTGGATGCTCCATACAAAGCGCACATTCACTTGGTTACTTATTTACTGTCATGTACTTGTTGACTCATGATCACTGCCATATCAAAGTTGAATATATGCTCCTCCATATGCTATAGATATGAAAAGGCAATGAAATGATGCATGTTCTTTGGTAAAAGGCAAAGTCATCATCATGAACTAAATAAGAAAAAAAAGTGGCAAGGTTCATTTCCAAATCCGTGCCTATATTTGAGACTATTTTCAATTTTTTGCCCAAAGTTTCTAATGGAAACCACAACACCTGAGTTGGCAGTCAAAGTTCCGCAGAACAAAAACAGTTGGAGAGCTCCAATCATTTCCCAAAGGTGGAAAGTGAAAAATCCTTGTATTTTAACCTCATAATTTTGTCCTCTTCCATCCAAGCTTAACCCTCTGTGTTTCTTTTCAAAGAGGAAGGTGGGATGGTAGTTAGCTAAGGTCAAAAGCAAGGAAAAAAAGAGCAAAAGAAAGATAAGAAAACTGTTGCAAGTCTCCAATTAGTGAATCAATCAGTATCAACTACAGCTCCCTCTTCTCCTCCTTCACACGTATATATGACCATTTTGTGCCGAATACAGACATTCAGAAACCTTTGAAACAGATTGACAACATTTCTTTTATATAAAAGCTTTGAAGCCATTACAAGGTTTGGTACAGCAGAGTTGGAAAGAATAAACCTACTGCTCAATTATCAAGATCAGATCAAGAAGAGGAGTTGTTTTGTATATAGAAAGAAAGAAAAAAACGGATGGAGATGCCTCTAGACGGGGAATTATTGAGCATGTATGTGATGAAACAATCTGTCTTTGTCCAACATTGCCCATTTCCTCATTCCCAGCTGTAACTAACTCCCCCCTAGTCTTTCTTGGGTCCCCCCTTTTCTTCCTTCTTCTCTATCCAATGTGCGTCTTCACCATTCCATGATGTCCCATATCCCATTTCTTGATGGCCCTTTTCATTTGCATGCCTCATTCTTCTGATGACGATGACAATGACAATGACAATGACGGTGACGATGATACGGATACTAATCTAATGGTAGTAGACATATGGTTTGATTGGCGATGGATGCTTCTGTAACGCATAAAAAAAATTCGCAACCATATGCTGTTTTTAAGCATGTGAAACGCTCTTTGAGCGCTTCTGAAAGCAATGCCAAAAATAGGCCCATAATAATCCTCTAGCTCATTCAACTTTCCAAGCATACAGAAACAAGCAAAACTCAGAAGAGCCACTTGCATTGAGCCCTTCTAGTGAACCACAACTTGTTTGGGAGGACAGTGTGGATGACAATGAAGACGTAGGCGGTGATGAAGAAGATGATCTGGACAGTGGTGATAGAGATGTGGATGGCAATATTGGCTTGAAAATAAACAATGCATGCCTTAATCCAGGACTAAACAGCCAGTCATGGACATCCCAATAGACCTCTATCCTCAACTTGTTGATATGAATAGACTCGTTACCTCTGAACTTCCACTGAAGGTGTTTGACATGAACCACCAAATGGCCATCTACTCTAATCTCCAACTCTGGCTCAACACCATTTACTGAGTTGCCAGCATTGCCCAAGTTTGCAGCTCTGTTCTTGCACTCAATAGAAATCTCATGAAGCCTACCCTTCTCATAGAACTTGGCTTTTGTAGTGAACTTTTTCTTCCCAAAGATGTGTTCTTTCTTTGAAACCAAAATGGGGTCAGTCAAAGCAGGCCTAAACCCTGTCTTCCTATATGCATCTTTCTTAAGATCACCGAGCAGTAATACAACCTCTTCCTGACACACAACTACAACATAGTACTCCGACTTTGGCTCTGTTCCACCATTAAATTTTGCACTTTTGAGATCCCAGAAGATGTCAACTGGCTTGCCATTGACGTCGAAGCGCTTCGAGCCTTGCTTCCTCCAGAAGTACCATGGCTTGAGCTCCACTTTGCAGGAATGGTGGTTCTCTCCATCAGGGCCCTCCACAGAAACTGAGAGGCCATGAAGGACAAGGTTTTTACACCATGTGATGGTGATCAAGCGGCTCTGATCAGCAATCTTGGCTCTGTAGACTGACATGTACACACTGTGGCCTGACCTGGTCACAGCTGAGGCATCATCACTAAGCTTTTCACTTGAAGAAAAGCAAGCAGGGATGCTAATGTGATCTTGCATTGTGTAAAAAAGAAAGTGTGAGGGAGGAAACAAGTGTGGGGGAGAGAGAATTGTAGTTGGATTGTGAAATCTGTGAATGAAGAGAATTTTAATAACATGGGGAGAGTGAGAGATCTCAGTCTCTACAAGATGGGCGAATCACAGATGCTGCCAGAGGGGTTATTTGGCAGCATCGAAGGCATTTTAATATTGAATTCCAAACTGGCAGATAGACTGGCAGTGAGTGAGAGTGAGGGAAGAACCACCCTTTTTATATTCAATTTCTCTGCTGGATTTGGATTGGATTCTATTTAAATTGGGCTTGTTTTATAAATAAAGTCACCTCCTTTAAGTTTACCAGACAAGTTCAGTGAATCCTAGGTGGCTTTTGCTTGCGCTGCACTTAAAAAAATGGTCTGGTTCAGTACATTTTGGTTAGAAGCCATTTATGCATAAACCAGATTTGGAGGTTCAGATTTCATTCTAGCTAGCTCAACAAAGACCAGACAAAACTAAAGGAAATTGGGTTAACCAATGTGGGTCTTGACAATTGTTTAGTGTTTGAATAAATTTCTTTGTGGGAGGAAGTAAGTTTGAGACTTTGTGTTCAAGAATGGTGTAGGAGAGGGAATCTAGGGGGAGGTGGAGACAGTTTCTGAGTAAAAAGTCTGAGGAATCTCTATTAATGTTGTGTCTGCAGATCTGGTCCAGCTTCCTCTAGCTGTGTGTCTTTCAGCACCATATATGTATAGGAACTATTAGGTGCCTCATTATTGGTGCAGAATGTGCTGGATAATCTCCCATTTCTATATTGGATATCTAACCAAAACAAACCAATTTTGTAGATAAATATGAGGGAATGTATCTGCTGTGAGAAGTTGTTCATGATCATCCACGGTATTTCAATTATTAATGTTCTTCTTCATCTTCACAGCAATGAAACATGATATACTCCCCCAAATATTATGACAGATAAGGAATTGAGATTCAATTGCTTTTAATGTTATGGTGAAGCCTTAACTAGATTGGATATGAGTGTTAGAATTCATGGTCATCAGTTCATCACATAGGGTTGGAAAAAAATAGCAAGCAATATAGCATTCTCAGAAGAAGAAAAAAAATTCAAGACATGCATATTCCATAACTTGCATACAAAAAATAATAAATATTTTGAAGAAAGGTTTGATCTAAAATTACCCATATATTTTGAATTTCATACAAGCATCTAAAAATGCATTGACTAGATAAATCTTTCATCTTACATTCCTATACAGTAAATAAATGCATATTTTCATTTTTAAATTCTAAGAGAAAAAACTGTTATCCTAACACTGCTTCATCATGCCAGCACTCATGATTCTAGGGGAAGATTTAGGATGGTTTTGTGTAATCTTTGTGGCTTTGTGCTACAAAGGTCAACTTTAAGGAAAAACAAAATGCAATCACACTAGTTTACTTCTGTTTGGCCCAAAGTGTAGTAATGGGCTAGATCAAATTGCCGATACCGTCTAGTCCAATTTTCAGTTATGACTTGTCAGATTGGAGACTAAACCCAGTCCTCCGACCCAAAAAGAAAAAAGGAACAAGCAAACTCTGAACATAAACCCCAATTTCCAAAACGACGACAAGACTCAGAGGTTTTGGCATCGTCGTCGCTTGAAACTGTGCAAGTCACTCTCCGTTTTAGCACCCAAAAACTAAAGTTCGACTTCATTTTCTCAGCAACCCAACGAAAGATTTTATTTTGCAGACTCATTGAATCGCTTAGATTCATAAAAATGCAATCTTTAAGTGGCTGCCTCCGATTGCTCCAAAGGCAAAGCTCAAAGATTGCTCATTTCAGCCGCACCAGTGCTGGGTTTGGCTCCTTAGCTTCGAATGGAGTTGGGTCTCTCTCCCAATGCTCTTATCAATCGTGGGCGGCATCGGTGTGTTGTTTTCCAATCGTTATGAGCTCTCTAATTGCTTTTCAAACATGTATTGAATTGAATATCAGTTCTCTCGGCGAATTTTGTTTCACTGTTCTTTAATGTCTACTTGAACATAGAAATCAAATCAATATCTTTAGTTCTAGTCAGTAAATTGAAAGAAGAGAAAGGGTTAGGAAGTTGGGTTTACTTTGTATGTGTTTCTAGTGTGATAATGTTGACATGGTTCAGATACGGCGGGAGGAGATGTTATCGGTGTGAGTATCTGTCTAGTAATGTTCGGAGTCTGTTTCTTCTTTGTCATCGTTATCTGCTGTAAAAGAGTGTAGCTTTACAGATTTATTGGAATAAATTCTGTACTTGCTGATGTATATAGTTTTGCTATGCATGGATTGGACTTGTCAATATCTTGAGAACCCAATGTATCATGATGGGATTCATGTCCAACGCTCTATGGGTTTGCATATACCTTAGCTTTCATCATTTGGATTGTCACTTGGTAGTGTTTGTCAAGGTCATAAAGTTTGTACAGAATATAATTGAAGGCTAAAGCTTTTTCCAAGTGTAGACTTATTTCAGTTATTTGTGATGCTCATAGTGTTATTCTACCAGGCTAAAACGTGCTCTCAAACTGAGACATTGATGTGCTCAAGTAGTGCCATTCTATTCAAGAATCCTCAAGCTGGCTTGTTTCGATGGGCAGCAGTTTCACCACCTTTCCTGGGAAGATACATGACAACAGTGACTCAGGAGCCTGAAGAACCTCGCCGCGTCAAATTTAAGAGGCTCGATAAAACTGCCAAGCACATAATGCAGGCATGCATCTATCTGTTGGCCTTTTTATTAGTAACTGAACTAGTACTAGCTTATGCAACTATCTCTCGGCATCGATGATAAGAAAATTACAGGTGCTCTCTTCCTATTGTCATGTTTGGTAATTCTATGCTTTGCGCAGATTCTAGATAGAGAAGCTGTACAGGAAGTGAAGGCTCAGAGAGATATGCCAGAGATAAAGCCTGGTTATATTGTGCAACTTAGAGTGGTATGATGTTATCACCTTAATGATATCTGCACCTCTTTTTGTGTGGAGGGAATTCTGTTAAAGATATATTTTTTTGTTCGCTGGACTAATGCTTCATTTGTGAACAGGAAGTACCAGAAAACAAGCGGCGTATCTCAACATTGAAAGGCATTGTGATAGCAATGCGTAATGCTGGTCTAAACTCTACATTCAGAATTAGACGGCTGGTTGCTGGAGTCGGGGTTGAATCTCTCTATCCACTGTAAGCAAACCTGTTTCTGTTTCCTAATGTATGCCCTTCATTTTACTGTTATTTTACTTTCTCTGAGTGCAAGTGATTTGTCTGATTTCTAATACGCATTGAGTTATGAATCCTCATCTAAATCTATACGGGTGTCAGATAATTTTACAACGCCCTGCAAATGGAAATTAATAAATTCTGTTGTAACTTGTATGGTTTTGGCTCAAAGAAAGAGTAAATCTTTGATGTTTTAACAGTATGTTGTTTCACTTCTGGTAGTTACGAGTCATTATCTACAATGGCTGAACAAATTTACATAGTTATGTGTCCATCATTCTAACCATTAGCATATACTTCTCATTGTTTGATCAATTCTTTCGGTCAATTAGTATTAGATATGCAATTAAAAGTTTTTTATTGATGCCTCTGACATTGATTTGTCCAAGGCATGAGTTTGTATTCTACAAATGTGTGGGGGTTGCCTGTTCTCATCATTTGTTGCATTTCCGCCTGTACACAACGGACTGCTGACTGCTGTTGCTGTATGACAGGTATTCACCTAACATAAAGGAGATAAAGGTACTGAGCAAGATGAAAACTCGGAGGGCCAAGCTTTACTATCTCAGGAACAGAACGAATATGCTCAAGAAGCAACAGTGATCCATTGTCTGGTGGGATAAAAATGATGTTCCCTATGTATGGCGTAGGTCAGAAACTACCTTTTATTTCTTGTCTTGTAACATGTTAGATCTTTGACTCATTTGCAAATTTTGATTACAAATATGAGGCAAGTTTGTTTTTATACTTTTGGAAACTCTGCTCAGCTTGATGATTGGCATAAATGTGATTTGGTATTAATATGTTCATTTCCTTCGTTCCATTCTGTTTGTCAGAATTACTGGTTTTTCTTGTTTCAACGTTCCTGTCAGTTTAAGAATTAGCACCGGATGTGCAAGTAAACAAGATTAATGGCATCAGTATCATCTTATATACTTGAAAGGAGTATTGTAATATCAACAGTCCAACATAAGGCGGAAGCAGCACTGAACCTGCAAGTAAATGAAATTCAACACATCAGTATCATCTAATCATGATTTAATAGCTGCTGAAAAGAATATGAATGTCCTCATGATAGTAATGATACATAAAAGAAAGGGCAAATTTTTGTTTACCTACCTAAGGTTTAGGTCAAACATCAGTTCATTATTTCACTTTTCAAATTTCATTATTTCGCTACTTATGGATTGAGTCTAATATCAGTTTACCCTAAAAGAAAATTCCAACAAACTGTTTCATCTTTTTCTTGTGTTTTCTGGAAAGGGCAAGTGATTGTCCTGCGTCGACATTGTAAGATGCAAGTGACAAATATTGTCCTTGAGAAAGCCTGGTTTTGCAATCAGTTACTGTTTGTTTGCTGGAAGCTGGATTCTATGGACTGATATACTCATCACATATACACTGATGCCAACCGGTGTCCCGGGTGTTGTGCCAGAAATTCTTCTGGAATAATCATTGAACCATCAAGCTTCTGTCCCTCGCATGCGAGACATAGTTGTAAACTGAGCTAAAAGTGCCCAAACCTTGAATCAAAGTTGGAAGGTTAAGTGTATTGATCAAAGTAAAAAGTAAAAACCAAATACAAAACTGAAAGGGAGACAAGAATCAAAGCCTCTCCAATACGAAGAAAAATTTGTGTAAAATCTAGTTAGCTCAAGAGACAAAGGACATCTTCTAAGTCAATCTCGGCCATATGTACCATCGCCATCAAAACGTATCAATCTACAAGATCTTGTTTCTAATAACATAACGCACACGGATCAAAACTCTCCAAAGTTAACTTGCAAAATGGAGCAAATAGATGCACCGCTCAAACACGTGATGCTCTTGTATATTCCCCATCTTCCATACTTCCATGCTCACATAAAGATTGATTTATATATAACATAAAGTCGGATCATATTGTAAAGTTAAGAAAATTTCTTATATTTTGTTGGGTCCAGAAATCGTCCTTCATTATTATTTCCAGATTGGAAAAAAGAAAAGTAAAAGCCAAGAAGGCGCACATAGCACATGTGACCCCCAAAAGCCAAAACCGACCTTTTTTCTTCTGTAACCAAAAATCCCACTTGGAATTTTTATACAACAAAAGGAACAAGCCTGACGAATGTGATACACAAACAGAGACTTTTCCACTGCCCAAAATCTAAACCCCCTTCTCATTTTTGCCTTCAAATCTCTCACGCCTCTTCGTCGTCTTCTTCTTCCTTATCGGGTCGGGTCGGGTTGAAGACGGCTGCTGCTGCTCTGTTTTTCGGGTTCCGAAAGGTTTGATTTTTTGATCGGAATCAATGCCTCAGGATTTGCCGTCCGACCAGGAAACCGACGATGCCGAAGCTGCGTTCGTTGAGGTCGATCCCACTGGTCGCTACGGTCGGGTCAGTCGCTACTCCCCAACTTAAATCTCTCTATATACTTCTTCATTTTCATTTTGTAACACTATGCTATTAGTTTATCCAAACAATTCAGCTCAAGTTTGAATTTTGGTGAATTTTGCAGTATAAAGAGGTTTTAGGCAAAGGAGCTTTCAAGAAAGTGTATCCTTTTTTGCTCTGTTTTTGTACTGATGCTTCAAGTTTTGATTTTTAAGTTGAGTTTTTGAATGCTGTAATGCCCTAGTTTATGATCCTTGATCGAGGAATTAGTTACCGAGCATTTGATGAATTGGAAGGAATAGAAGTAGCTTGGAATCAGGTTAAGGTGGCAGATCTATTGCGAAACTCCGAAGACTTGGAGCGTCTTTATTCGGAGGTTCATTTGCTCAAGACTTTGAAGCACAAGAACATTATTAAGTTCTACAACTCTTGGGTGGATACAAGGCACGAGAATATTAACTTCATTACGGAGATTTTCACTTCGGGGACCTTACGACAGTGAGTTTTGTACGGATTGGTGTCTGTAATGTTGTTTTTGTGGTTTTTGTTCAGTGTTGTTGTAAATGTTGTCGAATCTTGTGTAGATATCGGAGGAAACATAAGCATGTTGACTTGAGGGCACTTAAGAAATGGTCTAGGCAGATCTTGGAAGGCCTTTTGTATCTTCATAGGCATGATCCACCAGTTATTCACCGAGATTTGAAGTGTGACAATATTTTTGTCAATGGGAACCAAGGCGAGGTGAAAATTGGTGACTTGGGATTGGCAGCTATTCTTCGTCAGGCTCGTTCTGCTCACAGTGTAATCGGTGAGGTTTCTATAAATATCATTATGATCTGTGTATTTCATCTGCAATGATTCATACTTCTGCTGGATTATCAGCATTGGAGCTGACTAGGTATTTGTTTCTGTGACATAGGTACTCCTGAGTTTATGGCGCCGGAGCTCTATGAAGAGGAATACAATGAGCTTGTTGACATTTATGCTTTTGGCATGTGCTTGTTAGAGTTGGTGACATTCGAGTACCCTTACGTTGAATGTAGTAACGCTGCTCAGATTTTCAAGAAAGTGACATCAGTAATGCCTTCTTGATTTCTACTCCATATATAATTGATATGCAGTTTGTAGTGATGTATATAGTTTGATTGCTTTTGTTATCATAGTTGAGATTTTTTTTGGTAATCAGAAGCTGTCCTATCATAATTAAATTTGGCTAGACTTGAAGCTGATTATTCTCTTTTGGTTCATGATCCGTGCATAACTTTCTAATCTTACTAAGCTACTCCCGTTTTTCTCTTACTTACATTGCGGTGGATTTTCTGAAATATTGGTAGCATCATACATGTACATGTACGTTCAGTCTATTTATAATTTCTCTATGCTACCTCTTGGTTTTCATTGCTGAAATCATATTTTATCTCGAAAATAGGCTCTTGATACTAGAAACTTTGTTGGCCACTGCTCCCACTTAAGCTAATATGCTTCTAGTTTTCCCTATATAACTAGACTATTTACGAACATATATTTCATATGGTAACACGATTATTATCTTTTGTTGCTAGGGGATAAAGCCAGCATCATTGGCAAAAGTTGCAGATCCCAGAATCAAAGCATTTATAGAGAAATGCATTGTGAAAGTGTCTGATCGTTTGCCTGCCGAGGCCCTTTTGATGGATCCTTTTCTTCAGTCAGACGGGGATCGTGAAAGTATATCTCGTTCCATACAACCCAAAGATCATTATTCAGGTAAAACTTTAGTTGTTTGTCTAAAGTGTGAGCAGTTATTGTTGCATTCACCTCACATTGTGTCATATTAGATGCAGAAGGCACTTCAAACCAGAATGATGGTGAAACAAACGATATGGATCTTCCTTCTGAAATGAGTAGAGACTTCACAGTACAAGGCCAGAGGAAAGATGACACAATTTTTTTGAAATTACGAATAGCAGATTCTACAGGTTACGCTTCCTATCTTCAACATTTTTGCTAATGTACCTGGTTTTTGATCAAAACAGCTTTTAAGTTGACAAAGTTTAACATGGGCAGGTCATTTTCGAAATATTCATTTTCCATTTGATATTGGTGAAGACACTGCAATTGCTGTTGCCAGTGAAATGGTTCAAGAGTTGGATCTGACGGATCAAGATGTTTCTACAATTGCTGAACTCATTGACTCTGAGATTCAATCTCACATTCCAGACTGGATACCGACAGACATGTCTGCTGAGAATCTTGGTGGTGATACATCAACTTCAAATAGCCCTGTTTCTGAGTCTAAGGAAGATGCTTCTCCCTTGATAAATGAGTTCAGTAATTTTGCATTGGAAAGACTGCCTTCAGGCCGCAAGTACTGGTGTGATTCTCCCAAGGGTGGCAATGGAAACTCTCCACTGAGGCATGGCCATTCTAACTTGCATTCCCCAGAGGATTCAGGTAATAGAAGTGCCGAAGATTCTGATAGATCTCCTGGTAGTCAAGGAAAGTCTCCTCATAACCAAGATGATCCAAATGATGCAGGAAATTCTGGTCCTTTAAATGGTGATAGTCCTGATGCATCTAGTGATCTGCAAAATAGAAATGGAATCCACTTGTTTGAACCAGAAGAATTTAAGATCATTGTTGACAAACTTGAGAATCTATTGGTAAACCAGAAAATGGAGCTAGATGAAATCAAGAGGAAGCATGACTTGGAGATATCAGATGTGTTGCATGAACTACCTCCAGCTTTCTGTCAAAAGGTTTTAGATAGTTGTAAGTTGAAGATTTCTGACTCAAAATTACACCATGAGGCACACTGCTAACTGAAATAAGTCTGGGGATTCAGATCCTCTAGTGCTTGGCTAATGGATATGTAGAATTTTTAGTTTGCCAGTAACAGATTGTAAAATTCTCAGGGATATTTCATACATCGGTAGAGTTGGGAAGCATGAGCTAGTAACAGTTTGGAGGACAATCGTGGCTGTTCGAAAGCGATCCCTGTGAAGCCTCAAGTTCTGGCACTTGAGATTCTCACGAATTATGTGATTCTGCGGAGGAAGGTATTGGTCTGGTGAGTCACATACCTCTGTAATATTAATCAATGCCTCAAGATCTGCATGCTATCCCGAACCTACTTATACTGCGATACGGGTGATCAATATTGGTTGGATTGTGTATACTTTGTACAGATAATTCATTTGTTTCTTTTCAATCAGACTTGCTTCGAGCATTGTCTCTCACTGTCTGTTGAGAAAACTGTGATTATCATCAATGTTTAATCTTTACTTACCTGATTGTTAACTCTTTGAGTAAATTGATCAATGCATTACCTACTCTTGGCATTCAGAACATAGTGAACATGAGGTTGATGCTCATGACTCATCTTCTGTGGTTGATTTTGACTCCACGGGTGTTTCCTAAAAGAAAGGGAGTTGAATGAGTTGCGTGGCACTATCTGGGTGTCTGGTTCTTGTAGGTTGGCCTTTTGAGCGGCTTCAACACAAAGATGGATGAGATCACCGTCAGTCTTTTTCGTTGCAGTATAACCTCTCGGAGGTTTAGAGCCTCAAGTGTGTTTAGAGTTGTTCAGAGTTTGACCAATCGACTCCAAGTAAACGGAAAAGACAGAGCTCCCAATCGACTCCTTCCCTCGACTTGTTTTTTCATGAAGGACTAGTTTACCACCATGTGGTCAATTGTGCTTCTTCAGAGGAAGAAAGAGAGAATACCTCTTGGTAACTAAAATGAACACGGTTACTCGAGTAACAAGTGAGCCAGAAGGCAGAGAGAAATGGATAGAACAGCCCGCCATATGAGGCCCTCTTTTATTGTCTTCCAAAAGGATAGATAACATCTCTCCCCAACCCCAACCCTCTTCCTCAGTCACTCGCTCACTCTCCGCTCTGCTCTGCTCTGCTCTTCTCTTCTCTGCTCTTCTCTGCTCTGCTCTGCTCTGCTCTTCTCTCCTCTCCTCTTCTCCTCTCCTCTCCTCTCCTCTCCTCTCCTCTCCATCATGGCAACCTCAACAGCCGCAGTTGCTGCCACCTCAAAGCTCGCGTACGCCTCATCTCCTTCTTCATCTTCTTCTTCAACTTGCCCATCCTCTTCAAGCTTCTCAATTAGACCCAAACTATCCTCTTCTTTTGTTAACCCCTCCACCATCCTCCACCTCACCGCCGCCCCCTCCTCCCTCCACCTCACTCGCCGCTCCTTCACCGTCAAAGCCGCGCGTGGCAAATTCGAGCGCAAGAAGCCCCACGTCAACATCGGCACCATCGGCCACGTCGACCACGGCAAAACAACTCTCACCGCCGCCCTCACCATGGCCTTGGCCTCCATGGGCAACTCCGTCGCCAAAAAATACGACGAAATCGACGCCGCACCCGAAGAACGCGCTCGCGGTATCACCATCAACACCGCCACCGTCGAGTACGAGACCGAGAACCGCCACTACGCCCACGTCGACTGTCCCGGCCACGCCGACTACGTCAAAAACATGATCACCGGCGCCGCTCAGATGGACGGCGCCATCCTCGTCTGCTCCGGCGCCGACGGCCCCATGCCTCAAACCAAAGAACACATCCTACTCGCTAAGCAGGTCGGAGTCCCTAACATGGTGGTCTTCCTCAACAAACAAGACCAAGTCGACGACGAGGAGCTGCTCGAGCTCGTCGAGCTCGAAGTCCGGGAGCTTCTCAGCTCCTACGAGTTTCCCGGCGACGACGTGCCCATCATCTCCGGCTCGGCTTTACTTGCCTTGGAGGCCCTTATGGCCAACCCTGCCATTAAGCGAGGTGAGGATAAATGGGTTGATAAGATTTACGAGCTTATGGACTCTGTTGATAGCTATATCCCAATTCCTCAGAGACAGACTGACTTGCCATTTTTGATGGCTATTGAGGATGTGTTTTCGATTACTGGGCGGGGGACTGTGGCCACGGGACGTGTCGAGAGAGGGACTATTAAGACTGGGGATACGGTAGATATTGTGGGGTTGAAAGATACTAGGACTACTACTGTGACTGGTGTCGAAATGTTTCAGAAGATTTTGGATGAGGCGTTGGCCGGGGACAATGTGGGGTTGTTGCTTAGGGGTATTCAGAAGATTGATATTCAGAGAGGGATGGTGTTGGCTAAGCCTGGGTCTATTACCCCACATACAAAGTTTGAGGCTATTGTGTATGTGCTGAAGAAAGAAGAGGGAGGGAGGCATTCGCCGTTCTTTTCAGGGTACAGGCCGCAGTTTTACATGAGGACTACTGATGTGACCGGGAAAGTGACGCAGATTATGAACGATAAGGATGAGGAGTCGAAGATGGTTATGCCTGGTGACCGTGTTAAGATTGTTGTGGAGTTGATTGTGCCGGTGGCTTGTGAGTCCGGAATGAGGTTTGCTATCAGAGAAGGAGGGAAGACTGTCGGAGCAGGTGTCATTGGAGCTATACTCGAGTGATTTGAAGGGGCTGGTTGGCTTTTTGCTTTGTTTTTGTGGTGTCAAACTCGAACTCTCAACTTAATTTTTATTTAGTTTTGACATTCTAAGCAATTTTCACCATCAAATGTTATATATTTTGTAGGTTCGTTTGCTCTGATTTTGTTGCTAGCTCAGTTTACTATTATTTTTGTGATGATTTGATATTGATTTCGGTTTAAACCAAATGGTAACATGAACTCTACTCCGGTCAACTTGATAGTTCAATTTGGTTTGTACTCGTGGAACTGAAAGTGTGTCATTTTGCTTCTATTTCACCCAATAAAGCTGTCTGGTGTATGCCTCAGGTTACTAGTATGATTCCTGAAGTTCTAGGATTGGCTTGTTTCTTGAATTGGTTGAGATTGAGTAGCAGGAGCTATATAATTCGTCAAGGATTTCCTTGTTTAAACAAAACTATGTCTTGTGAAGTGAATCGATTGAAAAACAGTGATGACATATATTACATTCTTTGTGTGCACTAGTAGCTTCACCAATCTTGGTTTGTAGTAATGTTTTTTTAAGCTTCCCAGTAACCTGTTACAGATGTTATCAGCTCGTTGTTGCCTTGTTGATGCCTGATTTTGGTTCCCTTGCTCCGTTGGGGAGCAATTTTGCATTCCACTGGTTTACTTTGTCATTCCATACTACTCCCTGTTTACTCCGAGTCTTTACTCCCCTATTTTTAATCGTAGCTGCAAGGCCTCAAGGATCGATCATCATATATCCAATCTCATATGCCTACCTTTATGCAACTAACTGTATCGATGCAATTCTCCAAGTTCAAATATCAACTGATGACATATCAGACCATCATGAATGGCAATGCCATGTCCCTACAGGGCTTTCAGAATGTAGCATGAATCTATAGGTAACCAAGTAGAATGACCCTCTATGGAACAACATTCGAATAGAAGACTCCTGAGGTTTGGGGATTTGTACTGTATCCACATAATGTGGTAAAGAAGAGCTATGCGTTCTGCTTAATATAAAATTTCCCTCTGAAAGCGGCTGCTCATATATAAATAGCCTCAAGGATAGATAGAACACAAACATGTATACATAGCGTCTCATTGGCTCATTGCAACAAACATAGTCCATCTAAGGACAACTTTCCTCTATAAATAACCCTAATATAAATACCGACTTCCTAAAACCATGCTCCACTCTGTAGATTCCTTGCCTGATGACAAATTGATACAACAGCATCCTTTGTGACACATGATATGATCAATATCTTGCATCTTCTCTTCCCGTCTTCCACTCGGAAACAATTTATAGATCTGAGAATATAGTTGATGAAATCAATTGCTGCACAAATGTTGCTCTCTGCCTTCTCTCTTCAATATCCTTTTCAGAAACTTCATCTAGTAAAGATGGCTCAGCACTGCACAGAAAAAAAATGCATCAGCACCACACAATCAGCTAGCCTATTTCTACATATGTTTTTGTGCAAACCTCGAAAAGGAAATTCCAAAAGATGTCATAGTTACTCCTCTACCCAACAGAAAAGTGTATGGCAGCGCAAGAATTAGATGGAGCTTGATTATATAATAACAACTACAAGACCATGTAACAAATAGTAGAATGAGGCAGTTCTATTCAATCTCTTAAACATCATGAGAGTTGAGAGAGAGCAAGAAAATTTCAGTGACAGCCCTGATACATTAAAATGGTTAAATTAGGAAGCTATTGGAAGGGTTTCCTAGATTTATTTCATGCCCCAGTTTCTATTACCTACAAACAGCAGTCTGTCTTAATATTAGAGCGTAGGAGCTAAAATAATGAGGTAATGTTCCAAATATGTTCTTTACTTATGAATTAGTTTCCAACTTCAAATACTATGAAGGCATGACATAATTGGGTTATTCACAAGATCCCATAACTTTTGTACAACTTCTTTTAGTTTGCAATCCCTGATAAAGCTCAGAACCACCCGTAAGTCATAATTTCAAACAGAGCAAAAGTAGCGTACCTTTTCATATCGGAAATGACAGGGGCATTAATATCAGAAGAAACATCTTGTGGAATGCCATTAGGTTCTGAAAATGATACATTGCAGATAAAAGTTGAGAGGAGAGGATCGGGTGCAAATTCTTGGACATATCCCCTTCCATTTTTCAGCAGCGCCCTCATTGCTGAACTACCGGTCCATGGACTGGATCTTTGAGGTTTTCTCCTGTGCTGAAAAGCAAAAAGTCCTTTCAGGTTTCAATATTGCCCAGCAATAATAATAGAATAAATAGACATATGTTCAATCCATGATTTCCTATATCAGAAATAATACCTTGAAGGAGCTCGCATGGTGCCCCATTAAATGTCCAATTACATCTCTCCCAAGATTTGCAGCACACAAAGGACAAACCTGGAACAGCAGGATTAAAACAGCCTTCAAGTCTGATTTCCAATTAAGAAACATAATTTAGTGATATATCAACTTTTATCATCCTGGCAAACCCATTTTTCATGACGATGGTCATTTAACCAAGATCTATAATTTCAAGCTTTTCACTACAATCTATGAAAGACTTATGAATTAAAACTTTTTGTATCATACGAAATGTCCTGTAAAGAAGGGAAAAAATTCTCATACGGCCAAGTATCAGGTAAAAAAGAACATACTGCAGTTTTGAAGTCAAAGCAGTGTTCTTCTTCCAAGTGGCTGCAAAGCGTTGGGACTTCAATGTCCACATAGCAGAAAGGGCAGAGAAAACAAGACTTAGCATCATCATCTCCTTCAGAATCGTCCAAGGCAAAATGATTATCTGTTTCACACATGCACATGATAAGAAAAAAGAAGTTCGCTATTAAGACAATTGGTAGATGAATGATTGTAAGCGTATTTAATATGAGCAGTTTCCCTATTGATCCAGCATCGCAACTAAGCAATAACAACATTTGACTGACAACTATAATCTTGTAAGTGCACCAGTGTTTTCAATGGATAGGAAACCGTAAATTCACAGCTAGGAGTCAATAGATTTAATAAAAGGAAAGCCGACTGGTTTCAGTTACAATAAATCAAATGCTTCAAGAAGATATGTCTCGTGACATATGCTTAGGGTACATAAGGCTTTTGGACCTTTAATTTTATAAGCGCAGCATCTAACTACTTAGCCCTCACAGTGGAAGAATTATCTTTAATATGCTGGCATTAAATCACAGGATTCAAACAAATCCAAACACACAAACATTCTGGAATTAAATCCCAGGATTAAACGAGTGGCAAGTGTAAATCTGCACGCAATAGGCATCAAATCATAGGACATGTCCACATACAGACACACTCAAGTTGCATATCCTTAAGGTAAGCAAAGGCTCATGGAAGTTTTAAATATTAAAAGGTAGGTATACATTATAGACTACTTGGCCCTCCAATGAAGCAATATCTCAAATATTATAGGAGTCACAGGATCAAACCTGTGCAAAAATGCCCACATTCAAGTTGCACATTCTTAAGGTATGTACATGCTCTTGGAATCCGAATACCCATATGCACATAGACATTATAAGCTACTAGGCCATTCCAACTAAAGCAATATCTAGCATTAAATCACATGTAAAACCACGTGTTTATAACCGAACATTCTGGAATTGATCACAGGATCAAACACGTACAAACACGCGCGTATTCTGGCATTAAATCATGGATCAAACACGTGTGACCACGAGCGACATGCACACACATACATAACGAATATATATTAGAATGCTATGTCCAAGCTGTCTCCTAATTGAACCTTTTACTCTGGCTACTAGAAATTGAACTCCTTTAGATTACATCTATTGATTCAATATGGTAATGCTTAAAACAAACACCAATTGACTCATTCGAAGAACAATTAGAGGGAAACAAAGGGATTAACTAAATACAAGGATTTAAATTTTACTCAGTGGCTTAGTAATCAAACCTTAAGACTCTTACCTTCTTTCAGACCAGTATTGTAAGCTGATTCCTCATAATAATCATCACTATCACGAATACTGACACTAGAACTATCAACCTCACAGTTTTTCTCAGCTGCCTGCTTAGTTGCAGAGGAATTGTTTTCTCTTTCTTTCAAGAGCTGCAACGTCCTGAGCATATTCTTAATTCTTAAGAGGTCTGCCTCAAATTCTGCTAGGTTTTGTTTAGCCACCTCCTTTTCACCTTTTCCATGCTCATTGCCCTCTTCGACTTCAGAAGTATCTTCTTCACTCTCAATGTAATTAGTCATGCTGATATGTCTCCCTAATCTAATTTTTTATTTTTCTGAGACTCCCATGTATTTCAAAGGCCAACCCTAATTCTATCACCCCACAGAAAATATCCCCAATTATATAGTCGATTGACCATTTTATGCAAAAGGAAATAATATGCCAATTCTAAAACACCCCCGAAATCTAAACTGTATTATCGCACATATAGCAACTCTATTCATACCGCATATTTATAGAAACCAGGGGCGGATCTAGGTGAAGGGCAAGGTGGGCTGCAGCCCACCCAGATTTTTGGGGTATTTTTTTTTTAAAAAAATATGTATATATTTATAATTAATCTCTTGCCCACTATGCCTCTTTCTCACAACTTTCTCGCCTCTGTAATCTCAATTACTCAATCTTCGTCCATCTTTCTCCCTCATATAGAAGTTTTCCTTCTCCGTCATCGCACTTTATGGTGCTCTTGACATTTCTTTTTCTCTACTTTTATGTTCTTTTATAGCTTCAACTTTTTTTTGGAGCGATTTCTCATGATATAAAATTACTGAATGTTAAATTCGGCCCATATCTGCTTACTAGTTATTGCATAAGTTAATGTTTTTGTTTCTAATGTAGTAGTAGTCAAAGACGCACATGAGTTAAAAAAAATTTCTCCGATGTATGTTCATTTCATTTTTTATAACAAAAACATTAAATCCTTTCGTTGTATAAGTTTTTTTTTTATAGGGAAAACACTAACAAACTAGCCTAAAGAAGAGCTCCTAGACCCTCCAAGCTAGACCTCTCAGAGTCTAAGTTGTGTATTCTAGTCTCATGAGCTTTCAAAAAAAAAAAAAAATTGTGCATTGCACAATATTATACAGCCCACCCTATTTTAAAATCCTGGATCCTCCCCTGATAGAAACTCATTAAGATTGAAATCTCATAATTTCCTCACCCTGTCACTATAAGAAAGAATTCAAACAAATATTCAATTTTTTCAAACCCATTAAATTTCATGAAATTTTTCCCCTTCTAAAAAATTCAAGCAAGGTAGTTCATTAAAACACGTTCCACCGAATATATAATTTGAATCAAATGAGAAAACACAAAAAAAAAATACAAAATCCAATCCTCACTGAAAGCCAATTACTTGCTCAAACTCAACCAAGCAATGAATTATTGATCATACAAAAATTTACTATAAAGTCTTCAACTTTAAGTCCACATGAACAGTTCACTTACCAAAATTCTACCCAGATAGAGATTAAAGCTTGAACCTTTGGACACCAATAAATATCTATCACTAATTATTTAGTGACTACCATAAACAGACACGAATGAAACACTGAAATGCTGAAAAATAAGAAAAGTAATGAAAAATTCAGTACCATAGTGCATCCTAGCAGCTTGAACAGCAGAGAGGCTCTTGGAGGCATGAACTCTGGAGGCCCACGAGTCATAGTCCATGGAGTCAATTCTCCGGCGACCCAAGTCGGAGACTTTCCGGCGAGAAAAGCTTTAAGTAACCGTCACTTGGGGGAAATGAGGGATCAAAAAGGCCAAAGTTTCTTTCTTTGAGAGAGAGAGAAAGAGATTGCGGTGAATGGTGTGTGTGTGGAAATGGCGATGTCTTCTTATTTGTTTTGCTTACTCTCTCTCTCTCTCTCTCGCTCATATATTGCTTCTGAACACTGAAAGTTTCCCTGACACACAAAAAATAAAGGTCATAGTGATGGATAGCTGACACGTGGAATCTATTTTTTCCATTTCATACCCAAGTTATTCTTCTTCTTCTTCGAGGTGAATAATTGGAGATATGGTAATTGCAGGTTTGATGCAGTTTGCAGAGTACTACTACAGAGACTACTTTTTATTTATATTAGTATATTGGTTCTCCATGGTCCATTGACAAGTATTGAAATTTGTAGTCATGAGTTATAATTGAATAATTTGGTGTCATTTTTTAGTTACCACGAAAAAAGAATTGAGAGAAGAAAAAGCCTTTTTCACCCACGTGGGAAAGCCTTTTGAGTCCTCTCGAAGGAGGCTTAACGATGTTGATGTTAAACGTGTACGAGGGTTTATCTACTTCACTTGCCATAGGGAAAGAAAAAGGCATCTTTGGCGAGATTTGATTTCGATGTTATAAGTTATAACATTGGAAGGAGATGGAGAGTTAGAGAGGGAAGTCTTTGTTGACTGATTCCACTTACAATCTAACATGCATGTATAAAGACTCGTCTTATGACTAACCTACATATTTACGAATATCGATAATGTTCTATATGTTTTCTCCTGTCATGATCTTTGAAATTTTAAGTTTTTCCGAACTTGTAGTTTGAGATAAGACATGCATGAGAACTTAATTGGGTGATTAGGTCGAATGCAAAAGGCATTGGAAAACAAATGGTGTGACAAAAAAGGGAGCTACTTGGAGAAGAGACAATCGAACGAGGACACAGGCAGTGATGCATGCGATTTAACAAGTTGGGAAGACACAAAAAGTTAGCTTTGTTAGTGTGGGATGAGTTAGTAGTGCATTGGACTTGAACTAGAGTCGGTGCATTACACCTAGAAAAAGAGCCAAACTACAAATTTGTGGTGGGACATTGTTTCACAAAAGGAAAGGGAAAGGCTCATCGTCATCCTTGGGTTTTAATTTTCTTTAAAGATTGAAACTCGATAAATAAAAAAAGGATTTGATTAATGATGCATCATTCACAGTGTTAATTCAGTTTTGTAATGACCATGAGGGGTTTAGGTATGAAGAAGAAGATAACATTTTGAGCTTTCGAGTCAGAAGACAGTGTTTTTCAAAGGAATCTTTTAAAATACCTAAATTACCCTTACACAATTATTTTTTTGACGCGTTTTGTCCTACTCTGTCTCTTCCTTCATTTCAGATTTCCAGTCGCTCACTCAACACAGAGTGACAGAGAACACATGTCGCTGAAGAACCTCCCTCCCATGGAAACAAGCTTTTCCCTAAACTCTACTCTGCTAGAATCGTGATGGGGGACCCTTCGAATTACAGAGTGATCAGTAAGCTCCCTAATCTTAGTTTTAGGGTTTTTTTTTTTCAATATTAGGGTTTTGTTCAAATCGGTTAATCTCTGGTTTGATTACATTGAGCTGATGTAATTTGCTGAAAGAGTAATGCCCTCCTAGATTAGTAAAAGGGCCAACCCACAACTGCTCTTGAAATTTCCTTGTGTTGAAGTTTTAGCTATGCAGTGTAGATTTGGCTGTGGCTTTGTTCATCTGTTGGTGAATTCGGACCAGTTGTTGTAGTTTCCGTATCTTATGAATCTAGAGTGCAAGAAAGCTTTTAACTTTGTGAATGAATGTGATATGTTAGATGTTTCTACCAGTACAAATGAAAAGCAATAATGCTCTGAAATTCGATTCTCAATGATTGAGAATTAAAAACATGATTCTGGTGTAATGTAATTTACATCCCTGTGGAATTCTCCTGTGTATGCAAAAGGATTTAGATGCAGGATGTTGATGGTGTAATCATTCCTTGGTCGATGAAGTACGTTAAATGCAGTCATTTGGATGAGATTGTACTGAATACTCATCTAATGTCCTTGTTAGTACTTTTGGTTTTTCACTATATGCAAGCTTTCACAACTAATTAAAATTGATGCAGTTCTTAACATGTTCCCCCGCTTTTTGAAATTGTTAAAATGCATCATTGTCTCTTTCTAAAGTTTTCTTTTTCTTTTTCTAATTGGTTTTTATGCTGTAGATATTAATCAGAGTATTTCTTTATTCTGCAGACTGAAAGATCTTTTGTTTGTGCTGATACTAGTGCACTAGTGCAGGAAGGGTTTCATTAACCTTACAAAAAGCATGCATGCTGCTTTCTCATCATATGCTTTCATATTGAGTTTTTTACAAGATTAATTCTTTCATCAGTGTGCACGCCATGGTTTTCAGACCTTGACTACCTCAAGTTATTGAAAGTAAAGTTGTTTCTATTCTGTAATGTTTCTGTTCAGTTTTGATGTCTCAATTTATGCCTTTGTGGTATATCCTTGGACTTGGTTCAGTATTAGTAAAGCTCTTTTAGAGTGTAGGAAGCATGTTCAAAATTTTACATCTTTGTCTTCGTAGGTGTGAGATAAGAATTGAGAAAAGTGGCGAGTAAAATGGAAGAGGCAAAAGCATTGGCTCAACATCAGCAGCAGCAGCAACTAATGTTACAGCAACAACAGCAACATCAGCACCAACAGCAGCAACAACAGCAACATCAGCAGCAGCAACAACAGTTATTGATGCTTCATCAATTACAAAGACAACAGCAACAAGCCGCGGCCATTTCTCGTTTCCCTTCCAACATTGACGCTCATTTGCGCCCACTCCGGTCTCTCAATCTCCAACCTAACCAAGTCTCCAATCCTAACCCCAATCTCGACCCCAACCTTAACCCCAACACTAATCCTAATTCTGTTCTTCCCAAACTCCAACAGATTCCCAATGAGAACCCACAGCAGCAACAGCCAGCTCAACCACAACAGTCGCAGCAGCAACAACAGCAACAACAACAGAGGGTGATCCGTCCTGGGAACCAGGCCGAGCTACAAATGGCATACCAGGACGCCTGGCGTGTCTGCCATCCTGATTTCAAGCGTCCCTTCACTTCCCTTGAAGATGCTTGTGAGAGGTTGTTCACTTCCCATTTCATGAACCAAGTTGCTTTTTTATTTTTTATTACTTTCCATTTCTCTATCATTTCCTGCTTATGAGAACATGATTGATATCTGCGGTTTTGATCTGACTGAATTAAGCTCACTTACGATATATTGCTAAAAAGGGCTCGACTTGGACAGACGCTCCTGTTACTCAAATTTGTTTCTTCTCACTACTTATAGTTAGCTGCAATCGATATGGTCCATTAGCCTAGCGCCCGCGGCAGTGCTGCCACTTAATTATCATGTTTCTGTTCTGTAATAGCCTTGCCATAATGCTGCTCCTATTGGGACCCAAATCTTTTCTGTTAGAATTATTTTGGAGTTTCTATTATATTGATTTTAAATGCTTTTACTGTATGCAAATTTTTCTTTTTCCATATATGAAATTTGCCATATTGTTATATTGTAGATACAACTTGCACTACAAGATTTTAATGCAAAATCTTGGTCATCCATCCATGAATTCTTAGAGTGATGCTAAAATCACTGATTTCAAAATTCCAATCCACATGTAGGCCTTGATTGTTACTTCTAAATCAACATGTTTTTTTAAGTCACCCAAGCAAGAATGTGTGCTTGGATGGGTTAATCTATTGGTAATGACCTTTAGTAAGCAACATCCGAATCAGTGTTTTTTTTGGTGTACTTGTCAGGATTTCATTACTTTCAATTTTTTACTGCCAGGTTACTGCCTTACCATGTAGTGGCAGATTATGAGGCTGAAGAGGATGACAGAATCCTTGACTCTGACACTACAGGCACGCTGCCATCTCGCTCTCAGCAGTGGGATCACAACATCTCTGCGAAAGTTGCAGAGTTTACAGCAACATTTGAGAAACAAGCACTAGCCTTCAACATAATCTCCCGCAAACGTGCTTATGGGGAGTTTCGATCGGAAGAGAGACTTATGATTGAGCAGGCTCTTTGTCAAGAAGAGAAACGAGCGTGTCTGGAGTTGCGTGCTGAACTTGATTCAAGAGAGAAAGCTCGAACGACAGCAATGGTTCAGGCAGAGCAAGCTCTGGTTGACTCGCATACACATGCCGAAATGTTGGCTCGGGCCCCAATAAGGGCGAATGCACTTGGGTCTCAAGGAAATGATGGTCCAGTTGGTCATGATATGAGAGTACAGGAAGATGGGGATAACCCGGAAGAGATGATAAATGGATGGAGAAATAGTATGCAAAGAGATGAGAAAGAACCATCAGAAGATTTTCTGAATGACGATGAACCGGATAATGAATCTACCGGCATGCAGGATGGCTGGCGTGAAGTTGGGGAATTCGATTTGAACACACGTTAAATATTTACAGATCTTTGCAAAATTATTGTGTTTGTTGACTGGGGACGTTAAGAGATTTTTGCAACAGTGTTATGCAGATTTAAGGTTTCAGTTGTCTTTAGTGTCTGCGTAAATGAGAGCTCGCAAAGATGTTCAAGTATTTGTTCAAGATGTTAAAAGGGTTTCATCCCATACATGCCTATAGTTTCTTTGTATGTTCGGCTTTACTTCTATTTAATTTGGTTAGGACAATGAGAATGATGGCTGGGATCTAAAAACAAGTTTTAAGAGGAAACTTTACAATAGTTAAGGAACTTTGCATAGACCAAAGTGAAGACCATGTCACCTGTCCTACTCTAAAGACAAATTATGACAAACTTAGCTTCATCGATCACTTGAAAATATTATATAGTTCCATCTGAATTGCCAAAATTGTGGAGCTAGCAAATAGCAACCAACCGAAAAATCGATAATAATCTGTACGAACTAAACATCGATCAGAAATATTTTTATAGCACTCTTTGCAATCATAAGCACGGTGACTCAATCTAATGCATCGACACAGACCTAGCTGTTATTAGATTCGAAATATAATCACACAATCACAGAACACACAGACACATTCAACAAGACTTATAAAACTGTATAGAAATGCAAGTGAGGAAGCTACTGACCAGTAGCCATCGTAGCAAGCAAAATCTTCTGCACAGCACTCTGTCCTTAGTTTCTCTATGGGACGAGATTCACAAAAATAACCAGGTAGTCGAGAATGTGCAGGGACTTGTGCTTTTATAGAGGATTGAGTACACATCCATCTGCCCATAAGATCGTAATGTGTTCCAACTCAAACTATTCTATAAACCATATATGTTAGTTTACGAAATAAACCATCATAACCATCTTCATTTATCTTATCAGAAACTCTATCGATAAATAACAAGAATAGAGTCTTATACATATATCCATTACTTCTTGTAAATACGTTGGTAGTTGCTAATTACTATTTTAACTTGTATGTGGTCCATACTGATTTTACATTCTCCCACTTGGACCAATATAAGTTAATGTAGCAAGAATACCAACAGAATCAAGTTTAGTAACAATCTGAAGTGTGCACATGATATAGTATAATCTCAAGGATTATGTCAAGATTTTGTCAACATAGCACAATGCAATCAAGTCAAGGAAGTGCACTTTTCTAATAAGATAACCGACTTCCAAAACTACAATAACATTACACAATGCGACATGAATCACCTACTGATATGAATGAATCTTACCTGAGCCTAAATGAATCTGAAAAGTTGTTCATGGTAAGTAGTTCTTCTGAATGGTTCTATATAATTGAACCCTTGGAGAACACAGATTTCACCACAAAATCTTCCAAATGTGTTATCCTGTACATGATCATGATGAAGGCATAGACGTCAATATAAATAGTCATGATCTCTGCAATAACAACAATTAAAATGCCAATCTAAGCAAGTAAATAATATGTAAATGTTGCAACAAAAGAAATTTTCTTAGCAATCTGTAAAACTGAAATCTGAAATATTAATGCTGAAAGCATCAGTGAGAAACGAATGTTTATTGTTGAATATCAGCCAACAAACATACAGTTCTTGATGAAAACAAATTCATAACAAAAGAAGCAAACAACTCCCACTGAAATCAGCAACCAAAGCTATGAATGACTCCTATATTTTCAGTGTGCTTCTGGAAAGTTGCAACTGAAAGTGCTTTGGTAAAAGGGCCAGCTAACTGAGAGTGAGTATTAATATTAGCTATCTCAATCTCTCCCCTCTTCAATCTCTCTCTAACACTATAGAATTTCAAGTCTAAGTGCTTTGAGTTCGCTGATCTCTTATTGTTTTTACTAAAGAAAACTGCTGCCGTGTTGTCACAAAAAATCTTCAAAGGTCTGACAACGATGCTATCAACCAAATCAATTTGCATAAGAAAGTTTTTCAGCCATAAACCTTCACACATTCCTTCATATACAGCAACACACTCAGCTTGAATGGTAGACGTAGTAGTGAGTGATTGTTTTACACTTCTCCATGCTATAGCTCCACCTGCTAGCATATATCATAACCTGAAGTTGATTTTCCAGAATGAGGATAGTTTTCAGCAAAATCAGAGTCTGTGTAGCCCACAACTTCAAGCTCTTCAACCTTTTTGTACACTGGCATGTGATGCTTCATACCCTGCAAGTATCTCAAGACTTTCTTGCCTGCAATCCAGTGCTTCATCCCTGGATTTGACTGAAATCTTGCCAACAATCCCACTGTATAAGCCAAGTCTGGCCTTGTACACACTTGTGCGTACATCAAGCTACCTATTAACCTAGAATATGGCTTATTCTTCATCTCTTCCCTCTCTATTTTGGTGCTGGGACATTGGTCTTTATTCAGTTTATCTCTCTTGGAGATTGGAGCTTGACCGGCTAAACATTGATGCATCTCAAACCTCTTCAAAACTCTGTCAATATATCCTTGTTGTGAGAGACTAAGCAATTTCCTCTTCCTATCCCTCTTAATCTCTATTCCCAGTATATAGCTAACTTCACCAATGTCTTTCATGTCAAAATTCTTTGACAAAAAGAACTTGATTTCATTCAGCAAGTTAATGTCATTACTTGCCAGCAAGATGTCATCAACATAAAGTACTAGAAAAATCACACTTCCCCCTTTTCTCTTCATGTATACACATTCATCCACTATATTTTCAGCGAAGCCAAAAGAACTAACAACTTAATTAAATTCAAGTACCACTTCCTTGAAGCTTGCTTCAGTCTATAAATGGATTTGTTGAGCTTGCAGACCAACTTTTCAGTTCCATGATGAATAAAACCCTCTGGTTGCTTCATGAATATTTCCTCCCTCAAGTCACCATTCAAGAAGGAGGTCTTCACATCCATTTGATACAATTCCATGTCATAATGAGCTACAAGAGCCATTATATTTCGGAATGCATCTTTGGTTGACACAGGAGAAAAGGTCTCAGTGTAGTCAACTCCTTCTCGCTATGTGAAACCTTTAGCCACTAGCCTGACTTTGTATCTTTCTACACTTCCATCAGCATCTTGTTTAGTCTTGAAAACTCACTTACAACGTATGGCTTTTTTTGTTTGAATTGGTTTACAAGAGTCCAAACTACATTGGTTCTCATAGACTCTAATTCAGCCTCCATGGCTTCAAATCATTCAACAACATGCTCACTTTCCATAGCTTGCTTATACGTCAGTGGATCATTCTCATCTACAACATCACCCCCATTCTCTTCAACGTCTAGTAAAAACACGACATACTCCTTTGGAATTGCATATTTCCTTTCTCTTTGTGATCGCCTGAATGCAGGTTGAGGTATAGAATCTCAGATTACTTTATTATGTATCAAAGCAGGTTCACCCTCATGTGATATCGAATGGGTCACATGTGCTCATCGCCACCTATATATATTGTCCATATGTTTGTCTTGAGATATCGCCACACATGCGAGGGCGTGTTAGAGAATTTGAATAGAGAAAGACTCTCACATTGAAAATGAGAGGCCTTGCTAGTGGGTTATAAAGTTTTGGAATACTCATATCATTGCTAATTGATTTTGGTATAGAACCTCATATTACTTTATCAAATATTAGATAACTATATAGCTCTAAACCTCACATCTTCTTACAACCTTCCTTGCTAGCTAGGCTGCTATATAGACATATATGTTAGTATCTGGCTGAATATGTGCTAGTTCAACTATAAGTTGAGATTTCAGTAGACTTGGTAGTATTATATATAGGTTCAGGGATAACAAGAAGAGAGTTAGGAACAGCAGCCATGGAATTTCAGAAAACTCATCTTCTTGTAATTCCAGAAATTCAGATTATAAATCTTCAAATTCATCGGAATAATACATTTCATCAACAAAAACAGCCTTTGAAGTCTCCATAATCCTTGTTTTATGAGATGGACAATAAAACTTAAACCCCTTGGACTTTTCCGGATACCCAATGAAATAAGTACTCACCGTTTTAGAGTCCAATTTTGACTCTTGTGGATTGTAAAGCCTTGCTTCTGCTTTGCAACCCCGCACATGGGTATAATTCAAGGTTAGTTTTCTGCTATTCCAAATTTCAAAAGGTGTTTTTGAATCTGACTTACTTAGAGTTCTATTGTTGAGGTAATTGGTAGTTTCCAAAGCCTCTCCCCACAAGAATCTAGGAAGTCCGGAAGTACACATCATGCTTCTGATCATATTGAGCAAGGTTCGATTCTTTCTCTCTGCAACACCATTCTGTTATGGAGTCCCATGTGTAGAGTACTGTGCCACAATCCCATTTTCCTCTAAGTACAAAGCAAAAGCACCTTTACACTGACCAGCTTCAGTAAACCTTCCATAATACTCTCCCCTCTATCTGATCTAACCACTTTGATTTGCTTCTCTAACTATTTCTCTACTTCTGCTCTGAAAACTATGAATTTCTCCAAAGCTTGGGATTTTTCATAAAGGAGATAAACATAACAATATCTAAAAAAGTCATCAATGTGAAAAGGGTCCACATATGTCAGTGTGAACAAGTTCCATCAGTTTTGTACTCCTAACTGATCTCTTGTTTCTACTGTTTGTCATCTTCCCTTTCACACACTCAATGCAGGTTTCTAAATCACTGTAATCTAACTCAGGAAGAATATTATCTTTCACAAGCAACTGTAGTCTCTCTTTAGAAGCATGGCCTAACCATTCTGTGCCACAGAAAAGCAGACTTCTCATTAAATTTTCTTTTCTGTCCAGTTAAGGTTACTGTATCTTCAACTAATAAAACCTCATTAGATTGACAATAATTGATTTTCCAATAACCATCCAACAAGGCAGCATAACCAATATACTTAGAAGCAAGGCAAATTTCTATTCCACTAGCCAAATCAATGTTGAAGCTGTAACCAACCATTACAAGAGAAGAAACTGAAACCAAATTCTTACGCATCGAAGGGATGCAAAAAACATCATTCAAAACTAAAAACTTCGAATTTCCTAAATCCAACTTGATTGTCCCAATAGCATGAATTGTCATCTTCATGCCATTTGTAGCACACACATTTTGCTCACTCCTTCTTGGAGCCTTCATCCTTGTTAAACCCTGCATTGAGTTAATGATGTGAATAGGACTGCCAGTATCTAACCACCAAGAATTAGGGGAAACATCAACTAGATTAATCTCTATAGGAAAAACAACAATATTACCTTTCTTTGCCATCCACTTCTTGCATGAATGGCACTCCTTTTTCATATGCCCATTCTTCTTACAGAAAAAGCTTTTGAAGTCACTGTTATTTCTGGTCTTAGAGTGAACATAAGGCTTTTTCACTCCAGAGGATGATGGTTTACTAGTGTCATTAATGACAGTAGCGACTTTCCCCTTCCCTTTGAATTTCTGCCCCTTAGGCTTATCAACAAAATTGACAGAAATATCTTCATCCTTACCCTTATCCTTCTTCATCATTTCTTCCTCTTGCACCAAAACAGCAATCAACTCATTAAGATCCCACTTATCCTTTTGTGCATTGTAGGTTGTCTTCAGTTGATTAAAACTGGAAGGCAGAGAGTTCAGTGTCTGATGCACAATGAACTGGTCATCTAAGGTCATATACAGGGCCTTAAGCTTGAAGCTAGTGTCAATCAGCTTCATAATGTGCTCTCTCAACCCTGTGGTGCCATTATACTTCACAGAGGTCAGAGTCTTTAGCAAAATTTCGGTTTCAGCCTTAGAATTCTGAGTAAACTTTTCAGCGAAAGAGTTCTTAGAATCAATTGCAACACGTTTAGAACTTGAGAAAGTTTCAATCAATGTAGAAATGAAAATGAGCTGTAGTTAAAGAAATGATCTATGGCTTTTGTGAGATGCTCTGATACCAATTGTTAGATTCAAAATGTAATGACACAATCACAGAACACACAGACACATTCAACAAGACTTATAAAACTGTATAGAAATGCAAGTGAGGAAGCTACTGACCAG
Source organism: Geum urbanum (assembly GCA_946800695.1). Classification (NCBI taxonomy): domain Eukaryota; kingdom Viridiplantae; phylum Streptophyta; class Magnoliopsida; order Rosales; family Rosaceae; genus Geum; species Geum urbanum. Next base: position 39,711,446 of record OX327013.1, on the reverse strand, counting down.
TAGCCATCGTAGCAAGCAAAATCTTCTGCACAGCACTCTGTCCTTAGTTTCTCTATAGGACGAGATTCACAAAAATAACCAGGTAGTTGAGAGTGTGCAGGGACTTGTGCTTTTATAGAGGATTAAGTACACATCCATCTGCCCATAAGATCGTAATGTGTTCCAACTCAAACTATTCTATAAACCATATATGTTAGTTTACGAAATAAACCATCATAACCATCTTCATTTATCTTATCAGAAACTATATCGATAAATAACAAGAATAGGGTCTTATACATATATCCATTACTTCTTGTAAATACGTTGGTAGTTGCTAATTACTATTTTAACTTGTATTTGGTCCATACTGATTTTACACTAGCTACATTCTTACAACCATACATCTATACATGCATGGTACTATAATATTTCATGCTTACACAGTTACATCGATCTCTTACATCCTACAAGAACACTGTCGACGACTAGCTAGCTAGTCTAACTAGCAACATATATATTGTGTTTGTATAGCATCAGTTGTCCGATTAAATATACTTATCCACTTAAGCAGGTAATCAACACCTACCAGACCGTCCGAAAGACCGCCAGGGAGGCTCCAACTTTACTCACAAGACCGACCTCATCCGAGCGCGCACGCGCCCGTGGGGCGCACGCCTGAATGTGCGGATCACACACCAGCAAGTACACCAGTCCCACATCGAAGAATACAACAGAGCACCAATCTCAACCACCTATATATGCAAGGTATTTATTACAGGTAACGACATTCTGAATCCAAACACCACACTCCACACGTTCGCACGTTCGCTTGATTGTTATATCCAATACATCATCTGACTTAGGCATCGGAGCGTTGAAGGTGGGTCACCCCGTCTCGACCCCTGACTGTCCGTTTGTCGTTGTATTCTTCTAACAGCCATACCCGAACACGCGTACCCGCACACCCGAAAGGAGAGAGAGCGCCCGACCATCCGAACAGCCCCAACGTTCGGACGAACAAGGAGAAGGAAGATCACTCGTACTTGATTCTGCCAGATTACGTCCTGCGCGTAATTCGGTAGAAACAGTTGGCGCCGTCTGTGGGAAGCTTACAAATTGCAAACCTCGTATAAACACCACAAAAACTAAAAGTTCACATGCCCAACCCGGAGACTAACGACAGCACCACGCCCGTCGGGGAGACGCCGCCAGACACACGGGAGCGGCAGGTACTGGAGCTCGAAAGGAACAGCGAGGAATGCGTCACCAGCCTGGTCCAAGAATTACGAGAGGTGGCGCTCGAGAGGGCAGATGAGTGCCAAATCCGCCAGAGGTTGGAGAAGCGGCTGGACGCGCTCGTCAGCCAGCAGCAGGAGCAACACGAGGGGACCCAGGAAACTACTAGCGAGGAACGAAGCTCGTCCGGTAGGATCAGCGCCCGGGCAACCCGAGCGCCCTCACCAGTGGAGGAATCGGCGCCCCCAACGAACAACACCCTGATCCTCGGGAGGATGGAGGAACTGGCGGAGGAGGTCTCGCACCTGCGCAAGGACAAGCTGGCCGGACAGGGCGGGACGTTCACCCCCCGGGTCAGCCCGTTCTCGGCACATATACTGGAGAGGGGAAGGGACCCCCATGCAAAGACAACGAAGATTGCTCGGTTCAACGGGAGCGGGGATCCCCGCGCGCATGTAGACGAGTTTCGATCCACCACAGACGGAACCCGATATTCGGACCCAACCCTATGTTTCCTATTCCAGGAAACGCTGGCGGAGGAGGCGCGGAGCTGGTTCTACGAGATCCCGCCAGGCTCTATACATTCGTTCCTCGAGCTGGCGGAGAGCTTCCAGAAGCGCTACCGGCTCCAGGGCAAATACAACACTGCAGGCATCCTCCTCAAGGTCCGCCAGGGGATGGACGAGAGCCTGTCGAGCTACATTAATCGTTGGCGAGCGCTCGCGAGTACGTGCAGGGACCTTGATAAGCGGGTAGCCAAGGTAGCCCTAATGGACAACCTGCTCGCCACCCCGTTCGTAGAGAAGCTGGTGAGGAAGGAACATCTCGACTACAACGAGATCATGGACCTGGTCGTGCAGAAAGCGTTGGTGGAAACGCGGGTGTACGGGTCCGCCTCCAAGTCTAGCACCAACAGACCGGAGGAGAACGCTCAGCCATGACGACCCTCGGATGACGGAGGGGAGCCTACCGGAGGGCATAAGAGGAACCGGGACGCGCAGAGGCAAAATCACCAGAGGCCTTTCTTCCGCAGTTACCAGGGCAACAACTACAACCAGGCGCGGGGACCGGCGTCACAGGGAGCCCGCCTACCGCCGGCACCGCACTATCGACTGGCGGGACAGGAGGTCTGTGCGGTTGACCAGCAGTCAAACGAGCAACTGCTCCGCATGTACCGGCACCGAATTCCGCCACCGAACAACATGACGGTAGCAATGGCCCCGGTCGGCCGAATCCCGAGCATCTGGTGTGAATACCACAACGCTGCCACCCACCACACCAACCATTGCATCATGCTAAAGAAGGCCCTCGAAGACATGAGGAGGGACGATCGGGTCACCCCTCCTAGGGCGGAAGGCCGACAGCGCGAGACGATTACGGGGACCCGTGGGACTATCATCACGATATCCGGGGGCAAATGCAAGGAGGGAGCATCATTGCCCGATCGCTCGAGCAGGGAGGTGCTGGCGATTGGGACAGGAAGAGCGCCCAAGGTAGGAAGGAAGGAAGAGTCCGCCATCAGCTTCACAGCAGAAGACGAGGAGAGAAGCCCGAAAGACAGCACCCTGCCATTTGTGATCGACGCGATCATCGACCGATTCCTCGTGAAGAGGGTGCTGATTGACAATAGGGCGTCCGTGAACATGATCTATTTTGACGCATACACGGCGCTCGGAAGGCCCGCGCACAAGATGACGCAGGATCATGAGTGAGTCGCCAGCTTCACGGGCGAAACATCATATCCGATTGGGAGTGACAACATCCGGGTTGGAATTGGCGCGCCCGACTCCCCGCGCAGCGAGGTTCGGACGGACTTCATAGTCATGGACACCCCCTCCCCATACAACGCCATACTCGGGAGGCCATGGATCTCCAAGCTGAAGATGATCATCGCGGGATACATGATTTTGGGACGATTCCCAACCGAGCACGGAGTCAGATATGTCTGGGGATACAACGGCGAGGAGGCGGCGAAACCCCGGAACAGGCAGGAGGTCCTCGCCCTGGAACCCGCGCCAGGATCAGAAGTGCCAGATGACCCGCGCGACGGGCTGATGGCCGTGTCGCCCGTCCCCAAGCGCGAAGAGCTGAGGACGATCCAACTATCCTCTGAACACCCAGAGAGAACGGTCCAGATCGGAGCATCGCTGGCTCCCGCGATAGCCGAACGGCTGATCGCGCTGCTGAAGAAGAAGCAGGAAGTGTTCGCGTGGTCATACAAAGACATGTCCGGGATCAACACGAGCATCATATCCCACAGGCTGAGCATCAGCGCCGGCGCCCGGGCAATAAAGCAGAAGAGGCGAGCGTATAAAGAGGAGCATTACGCGGAAATGCACGAGGAGGTGGACCGATTGCTGGGAATCGGGTTCATCCGTAAGGTGGATTATCCAAAATGGATTTCCAACGCTGTGATGGTGCAGAAGAGCAACAAGAAGTGGAGGATGTGCATCGATTACAGCGATCTCAACAAGGCGTGCCCAAAGGACAGCTTCCCCCTGCCAAGGATCGATCAGCTGGTGGATGCGACAGTAGGGCACGAGCTCCTGTCGATGATGGGCGCGTATTCAGGCTACAACCAGATCTTCATGGACCCCGAAGACCAGGAGGCGACGATGTTTGTCACGGACAATGGCCTGTATTGCTACGTCGTCATGCCGTTCGGGTTGAAGAACGCTGGCTCCACGTACCAGAGACTCATGAACGCGATGTTTCATGGCCTGATTGGCAACATTGTGGACGTGTACGTGGATGACATACTGGTGAAGAGCGTCTAGGCGGTCGACCACGTCCAGAACTTGGGGACTGTGCTCGACGTCCTCATCAAGAACGGCATGAGGTTGAACCCCGCCAAGTGCACGTTCGGGGTCACCAACAGCAAATTCCTTGGGTACATTGTCAGCCAACGGGGGATCGAAGCCGCGCCCGCCAAGGTAAAGGCGATCATCGACATGAAGCCGCCCATCAAGAGGGTGGACCTGCAGAGCCTCACGGGAAAGCTTGCGTCCCTGAATCGGTTCATATCTCGCTACTCGGACAGATGTGCCCCGTTCTTTAAAGCCGTACGAACGACGAACAAGCGCGAAGTTGTGTGGACGCCCGAATGTGAGGCATCTTTCCTTCAGATCAAGGAATACTTGGCGTCCATACCGCTCCTCTCCAGGCCCATCCGAGGAGAAGTTTTGTACATCTACCTGGCCGCTTCCCTCACGGCCGTCAGTTCTGCCCTCGTCCGCAGGGAGGACTGCACGGAGTTGCCCGTTTTCTTCTCAGGGAAGGGCATGACAGGCGCTGAGACCCGATATCCAACAATCGAGAAGATGGCGCTCGCGCTCATTACCGCCGCCCGACGGTTGAGACCATACTTCCAGGCGCACAGCATCCACATCCTCACCAATGTGCCCTTGCGCCAGATACTTCAATCGCCCGATCACAGCGGCCGCCTGGCGAAGTGGGCTATCGAACTCAGCGAATTCGACCTCCAGTATAAACCCCGAACGGCAATCAAGGGACAGGCAATGGCAGACTTTATTGCCGAATACACGGAGGCAGAGGGGGCACCGGCCTGAATGCCCGACGACCCGACGGTAGAGGCGTCCGAAAAACCGGAGGTCAAGGAGCGACCATTGTCGGAGTGGAACCTCTACGTCGATGGTTCCTGTACAAAGAAGGTGAGCGGCGCCGGGATTATCTTGACCAGGCTGGGAGGGGTAAACGTGGAGTACGCCCTCAAGTTCGAATTCAAGACGGCCAACAACGAGGCCGAGTACGAGGCGCTCATTGCTGGCCTGCAACTGGCCAAGAACTCGGAGGCGTCCGACCTCAACATATTCAGTGACTCACAGTTGGTGGTGAGCCAGGTCGGAGGAGAATTCCAGGCGAAGGGGGAGTCCATGATCGCCTATCTGAAGCACGTGAAGGCACTACTCAAGGGATTCAAATACGTCAACATCAACCATATACACCGAGGGTTCAATGCGAAAGCGGACAAACTGGCCCGATTGGCCATGGCACCCATGCACACAGGACCAGGACAACGCATCGTCGAAGTACTGCGACGACTGAGCATCTCAGGAACGGAGCAGATTCTGGCAATCGAACCACACGAGCATAGTTACATGGACGTGCTCGTCGCTTACAAGACCAGGGGGGAGCTACCAGAAGACAAGCGGGAGGCCAGAACCATTGTCGCACATGCGGCCAACTTCAGCGTGCGGGATGGCGCACTGTATCGACAGGGGAGGACTTGGGCAAGTCTCAAATGCGTCACTCCAATAAAAGGCAACCTAATCCTAAAAGAAATCCACTCGGGCACGTGCAGCCATCATGCGGGCGGCAGATCAATCGCACACAAGGCCCTTCGATCCGGCTTCTGGTGGCCCACCATCCACGCGGACGCCACGGCGCTGACGAACAAGTGTCACCAGTGCCAGCTGCACGCACACCACCACCACACGCTTGCCGTCCCGCTGTCCATCCTCCTGTCGCCCGTTCCATTCGCACAGTGGGGACTGGACCTGATCGGTGAACTTCCGAAGTCGAAAGGGCAGTATAGGTATCTGATCGTCATCATCGACTACCACACGAAGTTCATTGAGGCCCAACCAATGGCGAAGATCACCACGGAGAATGTGGAGTGCTTCCTCTGGCGTTTCCTCTTCTGTCGATATGGGACGCCGATCAGCATCATAACGGACAACGGGCCGCAGTTTAACAACCCCAGGCTCATAGCCTTTTGCAAGCGCCAGGGGACGGACCTCATCTTCGCCTCACCAGCGCACCCCCAGACAAACGGGCAAGTGGAAGCAGCGAACAAAATCATCAAGGCTGGTATCAAAAAGAAAATTGAAGATATTGAACCTGGGGATTCGGGTTACGGGCGCTGGCCCGAGGTCGTTCCAGAAATTCTGTGGTCCATCCGAACGACCGCCAACGCTTCCACGGGCGAAACCCCGTTCAGTCTGACGTTCGGAACAGAAGCCGTGCTACCCCTGGAGATTACCCATCAGAGCCCACGGATCGAGGGGTACGATCCACGCACGAACGATGAGGGGCTGAGGCTCAACAACGATTTGTTGGAGGAACGAAGAGACATGGCGCACCTTCACAATGCCGCGAACAAGCAGAGGATCGCGCGATTGTACAATCAGCGCATACGGGCTCGCCCAATCCAACTGGGGGACTGGGTGATGAAGGCGATCCAACAGAAGGTGAAGGCGCTTCGCCCATTGTGGGAAGGCCCGTACGTTGTTGATGAGGTGATAAGCGCCAGCACTTTTTACCTAAGAGACATGCAGGGTCAACGACTACGGCACCCGTGGAACATCCAACACTTGAGGAAGTACTTTCATTAAAATTAGCTATGTTGTACTTTCATTTCTTTAAGTGTAACAATTATTGTTGCGTTTGCTTGTCCTTACCCCGCCCGCCCAAGTACTCGGGGGACTGGGGATAGGCTACTCGCAAAGCTGTAATACTTGGTCAAAATTCCATTTAAAGAGCAAGCGCGCGATCGCGTGAGTTACTCAAAAGATGCCAAACAAAAATCATAAAAAAAAGGGCAAGGCACACGAACGAAAGGAAAATAAACTTCATTTACCCACCCTTACAAAAAACTGCAAGCGGGAATCAAAGGCACGAAGGCCCGATTACAACAAATTACTACTCTATTACAAAAAAAAAACTACTCTACTGGCCCACCACCTGCTCCACCCGCCACTTCCTCGGCCGCCACCTCCACAGTCTGCTCCACCACCGGCTCTTGACTTGGCTGTGCGGAAGCCTTACCCGCCTGCTCCTCCAGGAAGACCCGGTAACGCACCAAGTCTAGGAAGGGCGATAACACTTCCTGGAACTCAGCCACCTGGACATCAGCCTCAGCGGCCACCAACTCCTGGAACTCCGAAGAATTCTTAAAGACGGCAACCGCTTCAGTCCACGCCTAGCGCTCAACCTCCATCAGGCGGGACTCCATCTCCGCCACCCAGTTGGCCGCCTCAGCATTTGCCTCTTCCAGCGCAGCCAGAGCAGTTTCACGCTCGGCCTTGTGCAACGCCTCTCGCTCCGTCGCCTCCCGGACTCGCTCCGTCGCCCCCTGGACTTCACGCCGCAGACGATCCGCCAGCTCATCTGACTTAGACTGACCGTACAGGAGCCTCTTGTTTTCTTCGGCGAGCTTGCGCATCTCCTCCTTCATCCCATTCGAGTACTATTCATTGGCAAAGCGCTCGCGCGCCTGGAAGAGCTTATACTGCATCACCGTGCAGAGGTTGTACACCCTGTCCATCTCATCCGGCCCAGCAGCCGCCGCCTGCGGTATCAGCCCAGTGACGGACTTCACCCCGAGATCGATGGCCTCCATCAACGGTGCACAGAACGCAAACGGACTATCCGTCCTTAGCCGCTTCAACGGAGGTTCAGCGCTCCCCCCCCTGCCTGGATACCCGTGGGGAACTTGGTGGAAGGCTGGACGATTGAGGAGTAACGGGAGTACGAGCCGATGACTGGGGCGTACGAGAAGTCTCCCGCCTGTCCCACAGGTCATCCCGGTCGGACCGGCGCTGCTCGCGATCCACTTGCCGCTTCTCGCGGTGCTGCTCGGCACGATCCGCCCACGCCTGTGCCTTGGAGCCAGCAGCATTACCCGGGGGCCAGGCGAGGGGCATCCGCCCGGATGGGCTGGGCGAAGTCAGCAACATGAGGAATGGGGAGCTTGGGTTGAGTAGTCTCCCCCAGCACGAGCCCACCGCGCCCGTCATCCGCCACCTTGCGGACCTTCGCGGCAGTCTCCAGCATTGCGGCCATACGGCGCTTGAGCGCCTCGTCCTTATCTGTGGCCTTGGACTTCGTCATTTTTACTGCAAGACACACAAACGGAAGGTCAGCAATAGAAAAAAAACAGTTAGCAAAATCTACTCCTACTCCTACCAACAAACTACATGACCCACGGACCAGGCGGCTTGGCGAGACGCGTGCGCTCTATGGTATCCCAGTGACACGCCGCCCAGAAATATCTTGACTCGGGCGCCGTGTCAAAAACGAACTTTAGGCGGGCGATCCTGGCCTCTTCGACGGGCGTAAGCGGATACTCGTTCGTATCAAGTTGATGGAAGGCTTGGGGGACTCGATCAATCTGGTCAGCGTTATCGGCATACTCGGCCGGGAAGGCGCCGAACTCCCAATCACCCCCCACCAAACAGTTGATTGTGCGCCAAGAGGTTGAAGAGCTTGGCGGGTCCACCAACCACCACTTCACATGGGGTTCCACCGTGAAGGTCCCCGAGTCCCTCTGGCGCGTAGAGTACCGAAGACGGAAGAAATGGAGGAACTCCGCCAGCGTTGGCTGATCCATCCCGCTCACCCGGAAGATGTTGAACATTGCCACGAGCGTGCGGGTGAGCGTGGGCCCGTATTGGCCGAGAGAGATCCTCAGCAGTGCTAGCATATATTGAAAGAACGGATGCAGTGGCAGCTTGATCCCGGCCTTGAGATGAAATTCGCTCAGGCATACGTGCCCGGGCGGAGGACGGGTAAACGTATCGCCCTTGCCAGGTATCCGCAGATGCACAGAGCCCGGGATATGGTAGTTGCGCGCCCATCTGGCCATCTCTGATACGGGCGGCGCGCGCTCCGGCTCTTGAACCGGCTTCTCGTCTGGTAGCACCCAGTGTACGGGTCCACCTTCCGCAAACTGAGGAACGGATTCTCCCCCCTGCACGCTCTCCTCACCCCACGGATCAAACCACCCGAGTACCCGCCCGACGACCCCGACGAGCTTTCCAATCCTGCATTGGCGCGCGCCTGCTTGGAATCCATTGACTGCACCACGGGAGAGGTATTAGGGATACATCGAAGGGGCGTCACACTCAACACAGACTCGTACGACGACGTACTCGACATGCTCGTACACGACCCACAACTAATCCACCCCACCCCCTCTATGTACATGCGCTCGCGTGATTGCCCGCTTGATATCTTTACTGGCTCCATTCCTAGCCGCACGCACACGCAAAACCCACACTTAGCAAAAAATTACCTAGCAGAAACACCAAAAACCCACCAAACTACCCAGAAACAAATCAAAACCACCACCACTCAAGAACACGCCCTGTTCTTGAGTTTAGAACCCAGAAAAAGCAAGAAAAACAACAAACAGAACAAAAATAGAAGGGACGAGAGCCTCACCAGATTGAGTTTTTGTGGGTTAAAGGTTGCACCTCGAGCACGTATTTCGGCAAGAAGAGAGCACGAACACAGAAATCAGGGAGGCAGGTTGCAGAGTGATTTCGGCAGCGTTTCGATAAAATCTGAAAGTGATGAAGACGAAGAAGACCAGAGCCTTATTTATACTGATCAGACGAACACGCGAACGAACGCCAGCCGTCCATTTTCGCGTGTCCATCGTCGGATCATGACACGTGGCCCAGGGCGGTTTACTTGCCCTCCTAAGTAACCGCGCCAACTCTTCAGCTTCCCACCTTGGTTTTCAAACCCTAACACGATCTCCAACAGCTCGACACGTGGCGCCCATGCACCAACCCCACGCTCCCACGCGCGTGACGTCTGCCCTTCGAGCAGTTATGACGACACCAGCATTTAATGCCCAGGCCACGCGGGCATTAATTACGACGGCTAGCATTTATTACACAACGGTTCCCAAGGAGAAGTCAAAAGGAATGTCACCTCAAAGAACACTTCGTCAGACAGAATCATCGCACCCAAGGCAAGTCACGTCACGACCCCCCCCCCCCCCCGGGCTGGCGCAAGTAACTCCCACACGCCCATGCGCCCACACGATACCATCAGGTTAGTACAACACCATTCGGGCACCCCGAAAAGAGGGTGAACGCCTGAGTTCCCTTTTCAGACGCGCGCCGAATGAAGAACTTACGCCGTACGGGCATGGGGTTTCTTCCTCTCCATACACGTAAACGTTAGAAAGCAAGCCGGGTCAGGCGGCAGAGGCATGGGGTCCGCCCCCTCTTTGCGCGCGCTGAGACCGATGGGCGGCACGGGTGTGGGGTCCATCCTCTCCGTGAGTGCACCGTTACACGATCGAAGCGCAAGCCGGCTGTCATGACAGAGGCATGGGGCCAACTCCTCTCTGGGTGTGCTAAGTCGATGGGTGGCACGGGCATGGGGTGTTGCCCCTCCGTGTGAGCGCAACGTTAATGATCGACTCGCCGACTCGGATGGCAGGGGCGTGCGGTCCGTCCCCTCCTTGCGCGATCCGAGACCGATGAGTGTCGCGGGCTAGGGTACGCCTTCCCCGGGCGCTATTGCAAGCCGGCTGTCCTGACAGAGGCGTGCGGTCCGCCCGCTCTCTGGGCTTGCTAATCCGAAGAACGGCACGGGTATGCGGTCCGTCCCCTCCGTGCGCGTTACTTGTACGTCGCGGTCTTGATCCCACCGTTGACGCTACACCGTACGCGACGGCATCCCAGTTGACGTACGCGGTGCACCACGGCATCCCAACGCTGGTGTTACGAAAAACATTCGCATACATTCACACATCATACCATACATTCACACATTTGCATAAACTATATATCTATGATTGCCCCTATTTATGTTTTACCAGGCAACACTCCACGGGCGCGCGGCTCCAACATAGCAAGTCTTGTCTGGACGCCGGGTCCACAGGTACACGACCGCACGAACAGGTACACGCTCGAACACTCGGGTTCCCCACTCCGTCATGCGAGCCCTTCCTTGACCGGAGAGTTGGGGGACTTGGGGGGTTACAGGACCACACACCACTGCTCAATCGGATAAGTATCTCGTTTAATCGCACGAACCCTTTCAACTCCCCAGTCAAGAAAGTTCTCTTTGACTTGGGGACTTGGGGACTTGGGGGACTTGTTTGTATAGCATCAGTTGTCCGATTAAATATACTTATCCACTTAAGCAGATAATCAACACCTACCCGACCGTCCGAAAGACCGCTAGGGAGGCTCCAACTTTACTCACAAGACCGACCTCATTCGAGCGCGCACGCGCCCGTGGGGTGCACGCCCGAATGTGCGGATCACACACCAGCAAGTACACCAGTCCCACATCGAAGAATACAACAGAGCACCAATCTCAACCACCTATATATGCAAGGTATTTATTACAGGTAACGACATTCTGAATCCAAACACCACACTCCACACGTTCGCACGTTCGCTTGATTGTTATATCTAATACATCATCTGACTTAGGCATCAGAGCGTTGAAGGCGGGCCACCCCGTCTCGACCCCTGACTGTCCGTTTGTCGTTGTATTCTTCTAACAGCCATACCCGAACACGCGTACCCGCACACCCGAAAGGAGAGAGAGCGCCCGACCATCCGAACAGCCCCAACGTTCGGACGAACAAGGAGAAGGAAGATCACTCGTACTTGCTTCTGCCAGATTACGTCCCGCGCGTAATTCGATAGAAACATATTGCACATATATTTGCTGCATATTCCTGAAAAAATCAATGGAACGCGAGCGAAATGGATTGGACCAGGAGAGCTTGATTCCCCATGAATAATGGATGATGTATGATCCATCTATGGTTATCATTCTTGGCTTGGAGTTGGAGTAAACGCTACCAATCTCATGAAAATGAGAGATCATCAGAAGAAGCCTAACCTGCTTCCAGTATTGCACTACCCGAGCAACAGACATGGTGATAAAATTGAGAGAAGAGGTAGCAAAGGAAACTGAAACGTTTGTATGCTAAAATTGGTAGAGTGAGGATAGAGAAGTGACTCACAGAAGACATGAATGCACAAGAACTGCTGTATATAAGTGGCAAATTATTGCAGAGCTTTACTGAGATATATTTGAAGGGCAAGCGTGCATGGTGGCCTCAAGGCTCAAGCTAGCCACCCTTTCTCTCAAATAAGTCTTTTCTTTTACTCTAAGGGCCGGTCTATGACATTTTGCCTCGTTTGAATCTTTTGGTCAGTAAATGTCAAAAAGGATTATCATTTGTATTTTGGCGCTAGTGTCGGCGGCATTTACATATATGTTCTTGTCAAACCATTGATTTTGAACTCAAATTTCTTTGGAGTCCTACATGATAGTACAAATGGGTAGTTCTGCCATGAGCAGAGCACTAATGTGCAATGTGCGGATATCATGTTTCACCAATAAATTCTAAAATATTGAATACAAGACAAGTTGAAAATAAGTTACTCATAATTGATTCGCACGCTTAAGGTATCATCATGTACGATTGACCAATAATATTATTATAAATATAATAGACATTTTCCAAAATTAATCACTCCATCTCTAATCCCATCACAACCACAGTTCAAATTGTTAAACCCTCTAATCGGATCACAACCTAAAACCCTAAAATGTGGTTGCTTAAAATGCAGTGAAGCACCAACACATGACTCATGGTAGTGAGCTTGTGGTGGTTACCTTCCATTGTCCTCTATAAACTAACTTACACGAGTTCAGTCCGGCCAGCACGCCCGTACTTTCAGTTCCACTTCGCTTGTAAGACAACCAAGATGGGGCCCACTTAGTGAAGGCTGCTTTCTCTTTTCTGTGTGATCTCTACACTTCGAAGAAAGCTACACATGGGCTGACATGGTCCATAGCCCAACCCAATATTGTATTCGGGTCGGAAATTCAAAAACCCAGGCCCACTTTAAAACCCGAAACTTCATCTCTTGGTCTTAAACCCAGAAACAAACAAAATGGCTCAAACCCTTGTGAAATCGCCACACTCCGAACTCGAAAAGCTTTCAGCAGCAGAGCGATGAATCGAGCCAAGGCGGTCCTAGCTTCTCTCCGACTCGCCAAATCGGCCTTGCTGACTCGGTCGATTCTTTCTCAGGTGACTCACTTCCCTCCTCACCACTACTACCTCTCTAGTTTCGATTCAAATTTTAGATCCCATTTCCACTTCCTCAGAACCCATCAAAGCCTCTGCTTTTCCTCGATACCAAACTCGGTCCTGCAACTCGTCTTGTCCAACCAGTGGTCCACTGAGTTGGAGACCGAGTTGTCCGAGTCACACCCGTCCCTGACCCACGATGCAGTGATCTATGTACTGAGGAGATTAGGTAAAGACCCAGAAAAAGCTTCCAATTTCTTCAATTGGGTCTGTGACAAGAATGGCTTTAGTCCGACCCCTTCGGTTTTCAGCTTGATACTTAGGGTTTTGATGCATAGGGATACAATGAGACAGTTTTGGGCTACTTTGACTAAAATGAAAGACTTGGGGTTTTACATTGATGTGCATACTTATGTTACTATCTTGGAGAAGCTAAGAACTGCGAAAATGGATGCTGATGTTTCGGCGTTCAAGCATTTCTATGAGAGGATGATTCAGGAAAATGCTGGTGATGAGTTTGTGAAGAATGTGGTGAATGTTGTTTTGGGGTCTGAGTGGAGTGATGAGGTTGAGAAACAGTTGGAGGATCTCAAAGTTGTGTTATCGGATAATTTTGTCGTAAGGGTATTGTGGGAGCTTAGAGCTCACCTGATGAAAGCATTGAGTTTCTTCAATTGGGTCGGGCAGTGTCCCGGATATGGACACAGTAGTGTTACATACAATGCAGTTGCAAGAGTTCTTGGACAGGAGGAATCGATTGGTGAGTTTTGGGGTGTGATCGATGAAATGGAGGCGGCGGGTGTGGCGTTGGATTTGGATACTTACATTAAGATTTCACGGAAGTTTCAAAAGAGCAAGATGATAGGGGACGCGGTGAAGCTTTTTGAGCTGATGATGGATGGACCTTATAAGCCTTCTGCGCAGGATTGCACCTTGCTTTTAAGGAGTGTATCGCGAAGTGGGAATCTACCGGATTTGGATTTGGTGTATAGGGTCGCCAAGAAATTTGAGTCTTCAGGGAATAGCCTCTCTAAGCCCGTTTATGATGGGATTCATAGGTCGTTGACAAGTGTAGGTAAGTTTGAGGAGGCAGAGGACCTTTTGAAGGTGATGAGAAATGCAGGGTTTGAGCCAGACAACATTACATATAGCCAACTGGTCTTTGGACTTTGCAAGGCCAAGAAACTCGAGGAAGCCTGCAAAGTACTGGATGATATGGAAGCAAGTGGATGTGTTCCTGATGTAAAGACTTGGACAATTTTGATTTTCGGGCATTGTGCTGCTAATGAGGTTGACCAAGCGCTGATTTGCTTCACAAAGATGATGGAAAAACAATGTGAAGCAGATGCAGAGCTGCTACATGTATTGATAAATGGATTGATCACACAGACGAAGGTAGATGGTGCATACAATCTTCTCATCGAAATGTTGAATACAGCTCGTCTAAAACCATGGCAACAGACATTCAAAACTCTTATTGAAAACCTGTTGGGAGCTAGAAAACTCGAGGAAGCAATGAAGCTTCTTCACTTAATGAAGAAGCAGGGCTACCCACCATATCCTGAGCCTTTTGTCCGATACATATCAAAGTCTGGTTCTGTCGAGGATGCTGCAGAATTTTTGCATGCATTGTCTGAGAAGGAAAATCCATCCTCTGCAGCTTATGTCCATGTATTCAAATTATTTTTCAAAGAAGGTAGACACTCTGAGGCCAGTGATCTGCTTTACAAATGCCCTCCTCATATTCGGAAGGTTGGTGAAATTCGGAAACTATTTGGTTCTACAGGACGGAGCAAGACTACTGATACTACTTGTACCAATAGTGGCAAGAAATTTGCTACTGATGCTAGTTCTTGAAAACTAGTGGAGATTAGTCTCTACTTCTGTTCATGCTATTGTAGTTTTCTTGTTATATTGCCTACCAAGGTTTCATACTTTCATTAGCAATACATCAGATGCCTATTCAACTCATGTTCTGGGGACTTATCTCTTGTCATCAAATCTCACCTTCGCAAGGCGTACTAGGATGAATGAAATGTAGTATTGACTGAATGTTGCAGACCACATGTTTAGCTATGATTTTAGGTTCTTCACAAATAGATCCTGCACATTAATTATAGGTTGCAGACTATTAGTTTATATGGCAATTTAACAACAGCGTACCACCATCAGAGCACAGAGAAGGCTAAGCGGCTAATGCATTGAAATGAATTAGATTTGGATCAGTTAGCATACACGACATTGTTTACAAAGCTGTGAAAGAAAGCTAGCCAATTCAATCAGGTAGTTCAGACCGCTCCCTCCTAGCTGTATCTGTCATTGTGCACAAGAACTTGCTAGGGTCACAACTGTAAGGATTCGAAAGAGCCGCGTGTGCTAGGAACGGAAGCTTTCTTAAAGAACGTCCACTCAATCCCTGTGCACATCAGAAAATTAACTATTGCATGGATCAAGTATAAAAAGATTAACTTAGAAGGCATTGAAGAATTCATTTCTAACCTCACATGCTTCTGCGGTTTCAAGCAACTGTCTATATAGGTGTAGTGGTGTCTGGGTATCCTGAATCTCAGGCATATTCATCTTCTCTTTCAAGCTAGCATAATTAGGAAGCATGAGGCTTTCACAATCCTAAAATTTAGTGTGCACATTAAGCATGGGTTTATATTTGCAATTTTACCGTGTTAGAACTCATCGAAGAATATTAGTATACTGAATCAATAAAACTATGGTTTTTGAACAAGGTGAGACCTACACACCTCACAATTTGATAAGATTCCTGTTCGTATGAGCTCCTCCAAGCAGGACCTTAGGATTTCGTAACGAGCTTGCAGAGTTGGCGGACCAACATATGCTTTTATATCAGCTCGATCCACAAATGCGATATCTGCAATCCAAGAATGGTAAATCAACACATGACTGGGACAAATGAAAGTATTCAAGCGAGTAATGAAATAGTATCCGTGGGGAAGGATTAAATGGATATGATTGCTCCAGCAAACAAAGTGAATAAACAGAAAGATCACCAATGCTGATACAGATAAGAAAAAAAAACACTGCTAAAAACTTGGATTCATGAAGGGTCCAGATCCCAAGGGTGGTTGTTCATTACTAAATTGTAGTGGCAGAGTGCAGGTCTAAGGGTAACATTCACATTGATACAAAGTAACTGTGGTCTTACCAATAGCAGCGGTGATGTTAGATGTCGTCAAAATTATCACATTTGGGGCTGATTTCAATTTGTCCAGCTGAGTTAGTAGTGCATTCACTACCTGGCATACATAATTTTCCATTTAAAATGAGCTAGTGCAAACCCAGTTCAAAATGGCATCATTATATTCAATCAGAAAGCTCATAAAGCCTGCCAAAGGAGAAGGTAAAGCATCATACCCGAATAGAATCTGAAGGTTCAGATCCGAATAAAGCAGATTTTCTAGCAGCAGCAAGGCTTTCAACTTCGTCTGCCACATCATCATAGTGATCATACAATTACAATCAAGCCAGATGACACAAACTGAGCATAAAAAATCAAATATTTATGGAAATAGTAAATCTCACCAATCAAAACAAATACAAGATTGGTTTCCTCCTCTACCATCTCTTGAATTTTTTGGAAAAGCTTTGCAACCTAAGATTGAGAGATATAGTCAAAAAGAATACATAACCAGTTCCAAATACAACTTTAGTTTACATAGAGCCCTCTTCCAATAAAACAATCAGCTACATACCAACTTTCCACTTTCAGAGAACCATTTGCTGAAAAGAGAATGTGCATTAACTTCAATCAACTGGGACTGTGGGTATCTGTAAAGTATAAAAACATGAGTCTGGAACACACACATTACTTAGTATACTATAATCTCATCAGAGCAAAACAATACATCCACATACCTAGAGTTAAACCTGATGGATAGCTTCTGAGCCAGTGCCTTACATAAAGAGGTTTTTCCAGTCCCTGGAGGTCCATGTAATAGAACAATGCTGCAAATGCAAATACAATCACATAGGTGCTAAAGAGGAACTTCTCAGAATTCATATACAAGTCTGGATATAGTTGATATCAAAATCAATTCCTTACCGATTCCATGATACAAGGAAAGGATTAACACCCTTTTCAGTAAATTGTAATGCACTGGCCGCATACCGCAGCAACCTTGGCTTGAGCCCTGATTCATATATTAAACTGCAAAAGTAGATGACATCAATTGCTTATAACCAATTCCAGTTTAGCACAACAACCATGTCACACTCAACTGAAATCCAGCAACTATTCGGAGACAAAGTAAAGAAGTTGCAAATTAACCTTTCCCACATGCCATCAAATTCCTTTGCTGGAAGAATCCATTCACTGAAGGTAGAAGGTTGTCCATCCCCACTTACATCCTCACATGCACCTTCTTCGCTAAGCTGAAGAAAAAAAAATACCAGTAAAAAGAAGGTGTTAGTATGACATTAGTTGTCCGATTAAATATACTTATCCACTTAAGCAGGCAATCAACACCTACCCGACCACCTGAAAGACCACCAGGGAGACTTCAACTTCACTCACAAGACCGACCTCATCCGAGCACGCACGCGCCCGTGGGGCGCATACCCGAATGTGCGGATCACACACCAGCAAGTGCACCAGTCCCACATCGAAGAACACCATCAAGCAGCAAGCTCAACCACCTATATATGTAAGGTATTTATTACAGGTAAGAGCATTCATTGATTACATTCTGAATCCCAGCACTACACTCTACACGCTCGCACGACTGTTATATCCAATACATCATCTGACTTAGGCATCGGAGCGTTGAAAGCGGGCCACCCCGTCTTGACCCCTGACTGTCTGTTCATTGTTGTATTCTTCTAACAGTCGTACCCGAGCACGCGTACCCGAAGACCCGAAAGGAGGAGAAGCGCCCGACCATCCGAGCAGCCCCAACGTTCGGACGTACAAGAGGGAGAAAGAGTACTCGTACTTGCTTCTGCCAGATTACGTCCCGCGTAATCCGGTAGAAACAGTTGACGCCGTTTGTGGGAACCTTACAAATTGCAAACCTCGTATAAACACTACTGATCAGAAGCCACATGCCTACCCAGGAGACTAACACCGGCAGTACACCATTCGAGGAAACACCCGCGGGCGCACTGGCGCACCCAACAGTAGAGCCCGGGACGAGCGGCAGCGGAGAGCACGTCGACGGCCTAATCCGAGAGCTGCGAGAGGCAGCGTTCGATAGGGAGCAGGAGCGCCAGATCCGGCAGAGGCTGGAGGAGCGGCTGAATGCACTCGTCGACCCGCCGCAGGGGCAACGCGAACGGTCCTAGGACACCACTGACGAAGAGCTACATCCGTTCGGCAGGGCTAATGCCCGGATAGCCCGCTCGCTCACACCAGAAGGGGAGTCGCTACCCCCGACGGACAACGCCCGGATCCTCCGGAGGATGGAAGAATTGGCGGAAGAAGTTTCGCGCCTACGGAAAAACAAGCTCGCCGGGCAGGGTGGGACGTTCACCCCCCGGGTCAGCCCATTCTCAGCGCACATACTGGAGAGGGGGAGAGACCCCCACGCGAAGACGACGAAGATCACCCGGTTCGACGGGAGCGTGGACCCCCGTACACACATCGACGAGTTTCGATCCACCACGGACGGAACTCGGTATTCGGAACCAACGTTGTGTTTCCTGTTTCAGGAGACACTGATAGAGGAGGCACGGAGCTGGTTCTATGAGATTCCGCCAGGCTCCATCCATTCGTTCCTCGAGCTGGCGGAGAGCTTCCAGAAGCACTACTGACTCCAAGGCAAGTACAACACCACCGACATCCTCCTCAAGGTCCTCCAGGGAAGGGACGAGAGCTTGTCCAGCTACATTAACAGATGGAGGACGCTTGCAAGCACGTGCAGGGACCTCGACAAGCGAGTGGCCAAGGTGGCCCTGATGGACAACATGCTCGCCACGCCGTTCGTAGAGAAACTAGTGAGGAAGGAATATCTCGACTACGACGAGATTATGGACCTAATTGTGTAGAAGGCGCTCGTGGAAACGCGAGTGTACGGGTCCACCCACGAATCTAGCACCGGCAGATCGGAGGCAACAGGCGCCCAACCGCGACAGCTAGCGGACGACGAGAAGCCCATCGGGGGCTACAAGAGGAACTGGGACGCGCAGAGGCAGAATCACCAGAGGCCACCCTCCCGCTACAACAACAACCGTTACAACCAGACGAGGGGACCAGCACAGCAGGAGGCCCGCCCGCCACCAACACCGCAATACCGACCGGCGGTCCAGGGGATATACGCGATCAACCGACAGTCGAATGAGCACCTACTCCGCCAATACCAACACCGGCTCCTACCACCAAACAACATATCAAAGGCAAGGATTCCGGCCGTTCGACTCCCGAACGTCTGGTGCGAGTGCCACAACGCCACCACTCACCAGACCAACGATTGCATAATGCTAACGAAGGCCCTCGAGGATATACAGAAGGACGAACGAGCGACCCCTCCCAGGGCAGGCGAGCGACGGCACGATCCAGGCATCGAAACCCGAGGGACTATCAGCACCATATCAGGAGGGAAGCGCAAGGAGGGCACCTCGTCGCCCGATCACTCGAGCAGGGAGGTGCTGGCGATCGGGACAGGGCGAGCGCAGAAGGAAGGAAGACGAGAGGCTCCCGTCATTAGCTTCACGGCGGAAGATGAGGAAGGTAGCCCGAAGGACAGCACCTTACCGTTCGTGATCGATGCGATCATCGATCGTTTCCTCGTGAAGAGGGTGCTGGTAGACAGTGGGGCGTCTGTGAACGTGATCTACCTAAACGCATACGTAGCACTCGGCAGGCCCGCCCGCAAGATGACACAGGATCACGAGTGCGTCGCCAGCTTCACGGGCGAAACGTCGTATCCGATTGGGAGCGACAGCATCCGAGTCGGGATCGGCGCATCCGACTCCCCGCACAGCGAGGTCCGAACAGACTTCATCATCATGGACACCCCCTCCCCATACAACGCCATTCTCGGGAGGCCGGGGATCAATAAGCTGAAGATGATCATCGCGGGACACTTGCTCTTGGGACGATTCCCAGCCGAGCATGGGATTGGGTACGTTCGGGGATAAAACTACGAGGAGGCCGCGAAACCCCGGGACAGGCAGGAGGTTCTCGCCTTGGAGCCTACACCTGGAACGGAGATACCAGACGATCCACGCGACGGGCTGATGGCGGTGTCGCCCGTCCCCGAGCGCGAAGAACTGAGGACGATTCAGCTATCCTCCAAACACCCGGAGAGGACGGTCCAGGTTGGAGCATCATTGGCTCCCGCGATAGCCGAGCGGCTGATCGCACTGCTGAAGGAGAAGCAGGAGGTGTTTGCATGGTCGTATAAGGACATACCCAGAATCGACACGAGCATCATATCCCACAAATTGAGCATCGGCGCCGGCGCTAGGACGGTAAAACAGAATAGGCGAGCATACAAGGCAGAGCATTATGCGGCAATGCACGAGGAGGTGGACCGACTGCTGGGCATCGGGTTCATCCGCAAGGTGGAGTATCCAAAGTGGATCTCCAACGCTGTGATGGTGCAGAAGAGCAACAAGAAGTGGAGGATGTGCATCGATTACAACGATCTCAACAAGGCGTGCCCTAAGGACAGCTTTCCTCTACCGAGGATCGACCAGCTGGTGAACGCGACAGCTGGGCACGAGCTCCTATCCATGATGGACGCATACTCGGGCTACAACCAGATCTTCATGGACCCCGAGGACCAGGAGGCGACGACGTTTGTCACGGACAAGGGATTATATTGCTACGTCGTCATGCCATTCGGATTAAAAAACGCCGGCTCCACGTACCAGAGGCTCATGAACGCGATGTTTCATGGCCTAATTGGCAACATCGTGGACGTGTACGTGGACGACATCTTGGTGATGAGCTTTCAGGCGGCCGACCACGTCCAGAACTTGGGGACTGTGCTCGACGTCCTAGCCAGGAACAGCATGAGGCTAAACCCGGCCAACTGCACGTTCGGGGTCACCAACAGCAAATTCCTTGGGTATATCGTCAGCCAGCGAGGAATCGAAGCCGCACCCGCTAAGGTAAAAGCGATCATCGACATGAAGCCGCCAGTCAAGAAAGCTGACCTGCAGAGCCTCACGGGCAAGCTCGCGTCGCTGAACCGATTCATCTCCCGATATTCGGACAGGTGCGCCCCGTTCTTCAAAGCCCTACGAACGACGAACAAGCGTGAGGTCGCATGGACGCCCAAATGCGAGGCATCTTTCCTTCAGATCAAGAAGTACTTGGCGTCCATCCCGCTTCTCTCCAGACCCGTCCCGGGGGAGATATTGTACATCTACCTGGCTGCCTCGCTTACGGCCGTCAGTTCTGCCCTCATCCGCAGGGAGGACTGCACGGAGCTGCCCGTTTTCTTCTCAGGAAAGGGCATGACGGGCGCTGAAACCCGATACCCGACGATCGAGAAGATGGCGCTCGCACTCGTTACCGCCGCCTGACGATTGAGGCCATACTTCCAAGCGCACAGCATCCATGTTCTCACCAACATACCCCTACGCCAGATCCTCCAATCGCCCGATCACAGCGGTCGCCTGGCGAAGTGGGCAGTCGAGCTAAGTGAATTCGATGTCCAGTACAAGCCTCGAACGACAATCAAGGGACAGGCGGTGGCAGACTTTATTGTCGAGTACACAGAAGCAGAGGCGACACCGGCCGGTGCGACCGACGGCCCGACGGTGGAGGCGTCCGACAAACCGGAGGTTAAGGAACGACCATTGTCGGAGTGGATCCTCTACGTGGACGGTTCGTGCACAAAGAAGGTGAGCGGCGCCGGGATTATCCTGACCGGGCCAGGAGGGGTAAACGCAGAGTACGCCCTCAGATTCGAGTTCAAGACAACCAACAACGAGGCCAAGTACGAGGCGCTCATTGCGGGACTACAGCTGGCCAAAAACTCGGAAGCACCCGACCTCAACGTGTTCAGTGACTCACAACTGGTGGTGAGCCAGGTCGGAGGGGAATTCCAGACGAAGGGGGAATCCATGATCGCCTACCTGAGGCACGTCAAGGCGCTGATCAAGGGATTCAAGTATGTCAACATCAACCACATTCACCGAGGATTCAACGCGAAGGCGGATAGGCTGGCCCGGTTGGCCACGGCACCCGTGCACACGGGACCAGGACAGCAGATCGTCGAAGTGCTACGACGGCCGAGCATCTCGGGAGCAGAGCAAGTCCTGGCAATCGAACCGCACGAGCACAGCTACATGGATGTGCTCATCGCCTACAAGACAAGGGGAGAACTACCAGAGGACAAGCGAGAGGCCAGAACCATTGTCGCACGGGCGGCCAACTTCAGCGTGCGGGATGACGCACTGTATCGACAAGGGAGGACTTGGGCGAGCCTCAAATGCGTCACTCCAACAAATGGCAACTCGATCCTGAAAGAAATCCATTCGGGCACGTGCAACCATCATGCGGGCGCCAGATCGATCGCACACAAGGCCCTTAAGTATGGATTCTGGTGGCCAACCATCCATGCGGACGCTACGGCGCTAACCAGCAAGTGTCACCAATGGCAGCTGCACGCACATCACCACCACACGCCCGCCGTCCCACTGTCCATCCTCCTGTCGCCCGTTCCGTTCGCACAGTGGGGACTGGACCTGATCAGAGAGCTCCCCAAGTCGAAGGGGCAGTACAGATATCTAATCGTCATCATCGACTATCACACCAAATTCATCAAAGCCCAACCAATGGAAAAAATCACCACGGAGAAGGTGGAGCGCTTCCTCTGGCGTTTCCTCTTCTGTCGCTACGGGACACCGATCAGCATCATCACAGACAATGGGACACAGTTCAACAACCCCCGGCTCATAGCCTTCTGCAAGAGGCAAGGAACAGACCTCGTGTTCGCATCACCAGCGCACCCCCAAACGAACGGACAGGTGGAAGCAGCCAACAAGATCATCAAGGCTGGTATCAAGAAAAAAATTGAAGACATCGAACCCGGGGATGCAGGTTACGGGCGCTGGCCCGAGGTCGTTCCAGAGATTCTGTGGTCCATCCGAACGACCGCCAACGCAACCACGGGCGAAACTCCGTTCAGCCTGACATTCGGAACGGAAGCTGTGCTACCCCTGGAAATTACCCATCAGAGCCCACGGATAGAGGGGTACGATCCGCGCACGAACAGTGAGGGGTTACGACTTAACAATGATCTGTTGGAAGAACGAAGGGACACGGTGCACCTCCACAAAGCCGTGAATAAACAAAGGATCGCCCGATTGTTCAACCAGCGCATTCGGGCTCGACCAATCCAACTGGGGGACTGGGTGATGAAGGCAATCCAGCAAAAGGTGAAGACACTCCGTCCGTTATAGGAAGGCCCGTACGTCGTCGATGAGGTGATCAGCACCAGCACTTTCTACCTTTGTGATATGCAGGGTCAACGACTACGGCACCCATGGAATATACAACATTTGAGGAAGTACTTTCATTAAAATTTTGGTATGTTGTACTTGTGTTGTACTTGTTGTACCTCTTCATTTTTTTTTAAAGTTTCATATTATTGCGTTCGTTTGTCCTTACCCCGCCCGCCCAATACTCGGTGGACTGGGGATAGGCTGCTCGCACGAATGTAACACTTGGTTAAATTCCATTCAAAAGCAAAGGAGTGGGCGCACGTTCGCGCGAGTCATTCAAAAGATGCCAAAAAAACCACTTAGTATGGCATTAGTTGTCTGATTAAATATACTTATCCACTTAAGCAGGCAATCAACACCTACCCGACCACCTGAAAGACCACCAGGGAGGCTTCAACTTCACTCACAAGACCGACATCATCCGAGCACGCATGCGCCCATGGGGCGCATACTCGAATGTGCGGATCACACACCAGCAAGTGCACCAGTCCCACATCGAAGAACACCATCAAGCAGCAAGCTCAACCACTTATATATGTAAGGTATTTATTACAGGTAAGAGCATTCATTGATTACATTCTGAATCCCAGCACTACACTCTACACGCTCGCACGACTGTTATATCCAATACATCATCTGACTTAGGCATCGGAGCGTTGAAGGCGGGCCACCCTGTCTTAACCCCTGACTGTCTGTTCATTGTTGTATTCTTCTAACAGCCGTACCCGAGCACGCGTACCCGAAGACCCGAAAGGAGGAGAAGCGCCCGACCATCCGAGCAGCCCCAACGCTCGGACGTACAAGAGGGAGAAGGAGTACTCGTACTTGCTTCTGCCAGATTACGTCCCGCGTAATCCGGTAGAAACAGAAGGTTTGGCTGAAAACTGAAAACAGATAATGAATCCCAAGAAGTAAATGTGACAGTGGTACGGGCAATACCAAATACAGAAAAGTGATAAAACATAATACTAATACATATGCAGATAGATAAAATCAAAGAACTGTCATTCTACTGAAATTTACAAACATACGAATGTGCAGTTGTATGGAATTACTGGAATGTACAGAGTATTCACAAAGATACAAATGACAAATAATAACCTACTGCCTATGCTACAAATGAGCAATGCTTTCACCTGAAACACATGCACCACAGGCCTAGCTTGCCATAACAAGAGAATATCATGATTCTGCACCCACTCATCTACAAACACAAACAATTCAAGCTTCAAAACTAGTGGAAACCCTACATTTTCCTCAGTTGGTTACGAAACATAATGTCGAAACTTTGAGGTCAGCTTTCATTGTCTGATGAGAAGTGATGTGCACTATCAATGTAAGAGACAAAGTTTCAATATTTCTTCCTTCCGCTTATCCTTCTGGTTATCATTAATACATAACTAAAATCGTAGATAAGATAGCATACCAGTGTCACAAATACAGATTCTTTGCACATTTTCTGTTAGGAAGAGATCATCAAGCGGCACCGGGACCGGTCCATCAGCATAGCTTAGACTCCTCTTGTCAAGCATTCTAAGCATTTTACAAAATAAAAGACAAAAAAATTGGTAATCCATGGCTCTGAATCTTCTAGCATTCCCAAATTCTATTCAGCTCAATAACCATTTCAACAAACATACCAAGACCCAATTGAAAATCATAGTCCACAGATGAAATTAGGCCTCACCTCTCAACGGCTGACCGTACATCTTCATACCGTGCTCGACGCCTTGAGGCAGACTTCAACTGAAACCCACAATCAAAAACCCTAACATTTCAATTTCAAAGAACACATATTTACAGCACTAAACCCCAAAATGGAAACAATTCGAGCTCGAAACCAAGAGCAATTAGAAATTGAAGATCAAAAACGGCGCCGTACGAACCTGAAACGAGGACTTGGTCTTGTGAGATGATAGGAGGAGGAGGAGGCGGCGGAGGAGGAGTTGAGACGAGTGCGACGGTGCCGTTTTGGTGTGGGAAGTTGGAGGCGGCGTCTTGGGGGTTTTGGACAGAGATGTCCATGGAGCTTGGAGCACTCAATTTTTTTTTGGGAAGGGTTTATGAATCACAGAGAGGATTTGGAAGAGACGAACCCAAAACCCTAGAAGAGGACTAGACACAAATTTCCTTCTTCAAAATGAGCGGGAAGGTTTTAGCGTGTTAACTGAAAGCGTTAATAGAGTTGAGACAAATATCTTCGCCGTGTCCTTTTTTTTTTTGAGATGAAATATAGAAATTGATTGGATAATAAGTTATAAGGGAGAACACTGATTATCGGCATGTTGGAAAGAACTTTTTATAGTAACTTACATTACAACGTGCTCAGTACAGACTTATAATTGACCTAACTAGACTAAGGGTAAAAGACTAAAAAATTTGGGGGCCCACATCCTATCTAGTTATGCTCCTTAAGTTACGGCCCTACGAAGTACCGGCCATTGGCCTGCACAATACCCCGAGAGATTGGATCTTTTCACACAGAGTTACGCCGAAACGCTCTCTTTGCTAATGCTAGATTCTCAAATTCGAAACCCAAGATGCACATTTATTGATCCACTTCGCATCTCAGGCCACCAGATCAATTTGATCCATAAGACCCAAACATTTAGAGAGGTCTAATAAGTGGTTTAGGGTTTAATTTATCATATAATATCCAAGTCATTTGTTTGTTAATACTTAATAGTAAGGGTGTGCATGAATCCCGTAAATTTCAAACCCGACTTGATCCCGTCCTAATTCCGCTCGGGATGGGACGGGATAAAAAATAAAATTTTCATTATTCCATCCCGTCCCAACCTACCTCGTTTTTTAAGGACGGGGTTTAATTTTGAAATCCCGATAGACCTGTTTCGTCCCGCATAATATATTTTGTTTATTCTTATATTTGTTTTATTAAGGGTTGACATATTAAATTATCAAACCAATAACATTATTCAACAAAAAAATAAAATTATCTTCTAACAATCAAAGTATTATACTTCTTGTAGTATGAATTAAATGTATCAATTAAACATGAAATAAAATTGCTTGTAGTTTTACTTCTTTTAATTAACCATTAAGTAAAACGGTATTATTTTGTGTAGTTTGTAAACTTTTAGGTTTTATAAAACTATATATATACCTTATATTGAACCCAAAATTTGGTTCGTCTCATCTCATTCGAATTTTTGTTGTTTAATACTCTGTTAAATGTTCATTTTAAATTGGACTCGTCCCGTTCCGTCCTATTTGAGTTTTCGGACGGACTTTTAAAATACTCAATCCCGTTCCAACCCATCCCTTTCGGAATAAGAATAGGGATAGAAACGGACGAAAATGGGCCCAATCCGTCCCGTACCCACCCCTACTTAATAGGCAGCTTCACATTTGCTCATCTTCTACTCCCCTTGTTCCTCCTCATGCCTCAAATGCGTCCATTGAAGATCTTTGTGGGCCTCCATGTAGCCAAAAGAGAAAAGGCCTTCCCTCACTCCTTTTAGTAGGCCCGATTTATATCCATATATATAGCACAGCCCATGTTATTTACGCACGAAATGAAACTGTAACGTGGGAGAAATTATTTAGACGATTTCTGGAGATAATTTTTTTGTCTCAAGTCACAGCAAAAGGATATGGTTGCTAACTTATTCCTCTTTGCATAGTAGCAATGTGAGGTTCTAAGTTGTCCAAGAAAATATGGCCCATACAAGATTATCATGCTAAGCTAGAGAATGAAGAAAAAGTTGCAGCAAGATCATGAACAAGAACTTGAAATCCTCAAGGCTGTGGCACAAGCCTGGCAGAGTCACTCCGGCAGCTCCAGGCCCATGTCCGAATTTGACGCCCGCCGGAGAAACTACAAGGGCATATTACCGTCACGGTTCAAGCTCGAGGCAATGATAAAGTCAGCATCGTCTTCAGCTAGTGAGAGTGGTACTAGTGCAAGATGGGACTTTGGACAGTCACTGTGGGATGCTTATGAGCTTGTGGCGGTGTCCAAAAGGTTGGAGTCAGGGTTAGTACTTGATGAACTAGATGGTTCTTCGAGTCGTGTCCATCGGAGGCGTAGAGAGAGCAAGAACAGCCTTAGAAATTTGTTTGATAAAAGGTCTTCAAGGAGATACAACAGTGATGAGGTTGAAATACCAGATAGTGCTGATACTTGATTCTGTTTTCTTTTCTGGATTTTGCAGATTGCTCTTGTTTATTGTGAGCTGCATTTATTTGGGTGCATTATCTTTAATGCACACAAGTTTTGACACTATTACCTACAAAAATGGCTAGGAAAGAGAAGTCTGTTCAAGTTGTATGGTGCTTATTTTCAAGTACAATGCTCATACAAAAATGGCTAGGAAAGAGAAGTTTTGTTCAAGTTGTATGGTTCTTTTCAAGTACAATGCCGGAGATATACTTTCGCTTATCTCTAATCCTCAAACTTCCATACTCATCTGCAATTGAAAATTCCTCAATGGTATTCTTAGTTTGCTTATACTCGTTACTCTTACCATTTTGAGCTTCTGGTAGTTGATTAGTTTTGTGTTTTGATGCTGATGATGTTGTTCTTCTGAGATCTAGCGACAAATGTGTGTAACATGGTATAAAGCGAGCGGTAAACACTATGTCCTGCCTTATCTTCTTTATCACCAATTCACCATCAAAATAAAGCTTCAAGCCCTCAACCAACATAAAACATCCTTTAGGAGAGGCATGACATATAAAAATTGGAACAAACAAAACCAGTAATAAAAACCTTTTATTTAAGAAGTAAAAGTGTGTATAAAATAACAATGGCATCCTGTTAAGAGCCTAAGCAGTTCCACGTGTATCATACAGGCATTTTATTTATATATTTGATACTGTAAGTATCTCGAGTAGTACTGATAGCTAGTCAGTTGCTACTTTGCCATGCCTGCCATGATCACCACACATTCTGATTCTGCTAGCTCCAAACCCTCTAGCGTGGCTTGAAGGTCCTCCACTTGAACAACTCGAATCCCTTGTGCTTTTTCTGAATGTAGCCATCAGCTTCAACATCGACGGTTTCTTCAACACTCATACAGTTGCCATCCTTGTCACATTGTGTGACTCTCTCGGTCACTTCAACTACACTCTTATCCTGCTCAGGGTTTTGCTGCCTCTGCAGGTATTGATCATAGTGAGCACCGCGGTGGTCATGGCTCAGAGGCACCGGGTTGTTATTGTTGTTGTTGTTGAATAGGGTTTGGCCGAAGTGAGGGACATCAGTGAGAACACTAGGTGCTCTAGCCATCCTATTGACATGAGAGTAATAGTCTGTTTGGTGTTTGACAGGGTAGTCATTACTTGATCTCCACATTGTTCTGCAACCTCAAGAGTTAAGAGTTCGGTTGGGGAAGAAACTTGTATTTATAGAGTGATTCATTTTCATCTTTATTCCAAAATGATAAGGCCCGAATCTAGTTCTCTAGATTTTTTTTTGTTCATATCAGAGTCATTTCGAGCATAGGAATATAATAACTACTGAAAAAGGAGTGATCTGAGATTATATTCTATGCCCTGCATAAAAGATAGTGGCTTTCTTAATCGATCAGCTTCAATCATGCTGCTGAATGCCAAGGTAGGTACTCATGACTCATGAGACTATAAGTTAGGCATGCTTCTAGGCTTCTAGTTGCTTGTGTCGACATTTCAGGATCGATCTTTATTATTTGCCATACTCGAAAGGTACTCCAGACAGCGATGACGAATCCGTATCAGATTCTTGAGTTGTAATCTCATTTCACGAACTGTGTTGTTGCAGAACCGACACACAAAGCAACTAAGCAAGGCAATCTATCTGATGCTATGCTATTGGCTATTGCTATCCAAGAGATGAAAGTTTCTGTTGGCAGCAGTGAGTAGAACCTCACAAAACCAGCTTCCAAGGAAAGGGAGGTGAAGATCTAACAAAAGGTTGTGAAAATGAGCTACACTTCAGATGAAAGAAATGGACAAAGTTAAGACACAGTAGCATGACTATTTCGACAAAATGAAATTATAAATTCAACATGACATACAAATTTTAGCATAACGATTATTCCTGTTTAGTTATGTAACAGTAAATCTGTACTGGGTATGTTTGTAGTGTAGGTTACTTTAGAAAGTTATTTTTAACGACCCGACAACTAGAATTCTCTTTGTAACTTGTCAGTCCAATCAACTTTTATCGTTCATCCTAAAAAAAATAGACATAATCTATAAACACTAATTACTTATCAATTATCACTAGGCAAAAAAATACTAAATATTAGCTAAAGAAAAGGGTCCATTATTTAGTTAATTTTTTTGAAATGGGTAGAGTATTTAAAGGAAAAGAGAGAACGGGAAATTTGGACAAAATGGCATCAACAACAACACCACATCCCATCTCACTCTCTCCTCCCGCCAAATCTCTAACCGGAATAACTGTAATCCCCCAATTCCCACAAAACCCTAAAACCCTAATCCTCCACAAATGCAAGACCACCAGAGACCTCAACCAAGTCCACGCCCACCTCATCAAAACCCGCCTCCTTCTCAACCCTTCCATCACCGAAAACCTCCTCGAATCCGCCGCACTAATTCTCCCAAACGCCATGGCCTACGCTCTCTCCATTTTCGACAATGCCGAAAACCCCGACGCCCTTGCCTACAACATCATCATCCGAAGCCTCACATTCAGACAATCCCCACTCGACGCAGTTGTTATGTTCAACAAAATGCTCGGAAACTCTGTCCCGCCGGACCAGTTCACGTTCTCGAGTGTGCTCAAAGCTTGTTCTAGGCTGAGGGCGTTGAAGGAAGGAGAGCAGGTCCATGCCCACATTGTGAAATGTGGTTTCATCAAGGCAAATGGGTTTACTGTGAACACATTGATTCACATGTACGCGGCGTGTGGTCGGCTTGAGGTTGCGCGCCAGGTGTTTGATGAATTGCCTGACAGAAATGTGATGGCGTGGAATGCGATGCTGGCCGGTTATGTGAAGAATGAGCGGTGGGGCGAGGTTTTGGAGCTGTTTAAGGGAATGTTGGAGATGGGTGTTGGGTTTGATGAGGTTACGTTGATTAGTGTTTTGACGGCGTGTGGGAGAGTGGCAAATTTGGAGCTGGGAGAGTGGATCGGGGAGTATGTAGAGGCGAATGGGTTGAAGGGTAACATTGCGTTGGTTACTTGTCTGGTGGATATGTATGCGAAATGTGGTCGAGTGGATACAGCGAGACGAATATTTGATCGGATGGAGCACAGAGATGTTGTCACGTGGAGCGCGATGATTTCTGGTTATGGCCAAGCAAATAGATGCAGGGAGGCGCTTGATCTGTTTCATGCAATGCAGAAGGCTAATGTGGATCCAAATGAGGTTACCATGGTCAGTGTGCTGTACTCCTGTGCTGCTCTTGGAGCTTTTGATACTGGTAAATGGGTTGACTTCTATATAAAGAAGAAGAAAATGAAGCGTACTGTTACCCTTGGGACTGCGCTGATAGATTTCTATGCAAAATGCGGTTGCGTGGATGATTCGATTGAAGTTTTTGATAGAATGTCTTCTGTAAATGTCTTCTCATGGACAGCACTAATTCGAGGTCTTGCTAGTAACGGGCAGGGAAAAAGGGCTCTTGAATACTTCAAATTGATGCAGGAGAAGAACATCAAACCAAATGATGTCACTTTCCTTGCTGTGCTTTCTGCTTGTAGTCATGCAGGTATGGTTGACGAAGGCCGAAATCTTTTTGTCAGCATGAACAGAGATTTTGGAATTGAACCAAGGATTGAGCACTATGGTGCGATGGTTGATATCTTGGGTCGAGCTGGGTTGATTGAAGAGGCACATCAGTTCATCAAGAACATGCCTATTCAACCCAATGCTGTTGTTTGGAGGACATTGTTAGCTTCATGCAGAGCACACAAAAATGTTGAAATCTGTGAAGAAGCATTGCAACAGATAATCAGATTGGAGACCCCTCACAGCGGCGACTACATACTTCTGTCTAATATATATGCATCCGCTGGTAGGCATGTGGATGCTATTAAGGTGAGAAATCAAATGAAAGAGAACAGAATAGAGAAGGTGGCTCCTGGATGTAGCCTAATCGAGTTGGATGGAGTGATCTATGAGTTCTTTGCCGAGGACAAGGTATGTCCACACTCGGAGGAGGTGTACAATGCAACTCATGATATGATGAAACAGATCAAGGAGGCTGGTTATGTACCAAACACAGCAGACGGAAGACTAGATGCAGAGGAAGATGATAAGCAAGCTTCAGTTTCTCACCATAGTGAGAAGTTGGCCATCGCATTCGGGCTTATCAGAACACCTCCTGGAACGATACTTCGAATTTCCAAAAACCTTCGAGTTTGTACAGATTGCCACAATGCAACGAAGTTAATATCAAAGGTCTTTAACAGAGAAATTATTGTTAGGGATTGGAACCGCTTCCACCACTTCAAAGAAGGGTCTTGTTCCTGCAATGACTATTGGTAGACGAGACCCACTATTGTATTTGGGAAATGTACTAACAACGTTTCATAATGGCTTTATATCGATGTTCCAGTTGCTCCAACACAATCAACATTCATGAGTACTCGAGTAGCAATGTTTACTATGCATTAGAACTACTCCTACGGATGCCCTTCATATAAATCCAACAAATAGATACAAAGAAGATAGACCAGGCTCAGATATTATTAAACCAAACTACAGAGGTTTCAATTCCTTCTCTCCTTGCGGAAAAATGAAGTTGCATTTCACATCCAACAGGTTAAGGTTAAGCCTCACAAGGAAACCAAACTCCACAGTAACAGGTACTGCGTGTAACCTTATCTAACCGTAGCTAAGATCCTACATATTGACTAGATCCAATGGAGCAGAGAATATACAAAGTAGAACATTTATCTAAAGTTTAACCTGATGAAATGAATACTGATCAACTTAAACATTTACCATGTTAACAAAATGTACTTTTCAGACTAGATTCTACTGTTTAGGAGCTTCCCTCTGGATATTATTGACCCGAACGACCGAGGTTAGACATCTTCTCTTCAACTAATGCCTAGCAATCAGTAGCACTGTTTAAAACAGAAGAAGAATCCTTTTGGCTCATCTTCCATTGGTGCTTTAGGCGTCTCCCCTTCATCACGTGCTGCCATCAAGGAGCTTGTACCAGGGGACTCTGGGGCTAAGACACTGTTCTCGGTGAAAATTCGAGAAGGAATTGCATGTTGAGGAGGTGCTATGGTGTAAAGATAATCTAGTAGCATTTGAATTATCTGACTGAAATTAGGACGAGCATTTGCATCCTCCTGCCAGCACGAAGTTAGGATGAGATTCAACTCCTCCGGGAGGTTGTCAGCACTAGGCCTCACATTCTGGAATAGAGAGTATTATCAACAGCCAAATTTAGCAGTCGCAGAGATATCTAGAGAATAATTTTGCAATAAAATATGGGAATATAATTTAGAAAGGGAACATATTCTCACTTTAAATGCTGCTGCATATGCTGCCTGGAGATTTGACATGCCTTCAAAAGGCAATCTATTGTGCAAGAGTTCCCACAGAACAATTGCAAAGCTATAGGCATCCACTTTATGGTTGTAATGCTTCTTCTCTCCCTGCCTCAACGTAACTGTACTGTACAACTGCAAACAAATAAAAAAAACTCAATTAAGTATGTTCCAACGGTATGCCCCACAGAACAATTGAGTTTTCAATCTAATATTAGATAAATTGGAAGCGAATGGGAGAGGAGGAAGAGTATACCTCTGGAGCCATCCAACGGTATGTTCCAGTTTCAGCAGTCATCATCTCTGTTAATGACTCTTCTCTGGCTAACCCAAAATCTGCTAGTTTAATCGTTTTGTGGTCTGCTGTCAAGAGCAAGTTTTCTGCATCCAAGTCATATAGGATAAATAATTAACTGAAGAGTGGCCTATCTTCAATCACTAGCTTAATGTACATCTTTTCCTACTTCCCCTGAATATTTTTACTCATACAATTCTGATACATATTATCAAATGAATCCTTAAATATCCATAAACTGTGAAACCGAACATACCAGGCTTCAAGTCACGGTGTATGATCCCATGAGAGTGTAAGCATTCCATTGCTCGAGCAACGTCTAGTGCAAAACCAACAGCAACTCGTGTGTCCAAACACTTTGGCCGCAGATTAAGACAATATTTGCGCAATGTGCCACCCAATAAAAGCTCAGTAACTATTACCATTACCGGCTCCATGCAGGCACCAATAAACTGTTGAGAAGCAGTACAGCCAAATTAATGACCACTAAGATGAGATAGAGTAACCAGAGGACGTAATACACATAACTAGAACCGTGGAAGTTAACCAAATGAACGTTTCTACAGAAATAAATCAAACCTTGACCAAATTCTTATGCTGAACTCTAGACAACATCTCAACCTCTCTCGCGAACCGGCCTTGTCTCTTGGTGACCTCTTCCGGAGTTTCTCCTTTATGCAGCACTTTGATTGCAACAGTCTGGTTCTTGTACCTGAATGCAACCCAGAATGCCAAAACCTAAAGGAGTGAGATAAATGCAGCATAACAGGACCCAAAACTGAACTCTAATTACTCGCAATCTAATCACTTCAGAAACTCAAAGTCCTTTTCCCATGCCCAAATCAGAAACTACTACTCCAAAATTTAGAGAAACTTAATCTTTTGCACCACTGCAATCAAGCTTGAACCCCCGACCATAAAAGCAGATTACACTCCCAAATCTATAGAAGATGAAAAAATAATTGCAAATCTAAACTAATCAAGATGGCATTATCCAGAAACCAAGTTTTCAGTTTTCACTGACGCAGACCCAATATAACCAAAAATTTGAAGTAAAACCAATACAACTTACTTGCCCTCATAGACTTTGGCATGAGCTCCCTCTCCAATTCTTGGCCCAACAAACAGATGCCTAGGATCAATCAGCCATTTGGAGTCCAACTTGAACTCAACATCATCTGAGTAAAACCTACTCCCAGGTTCCATCTTCTACACAATGAGTGGAATTCAGCTTCTATACCATAGCAAAATGAGACACCATATTAGAAACCCAAAAAAGGAGAAGGCTTTAAACATTCACTGAGTCGGTCAGTGTGATCTGGATAAGCTGACATGAAACAAAGCACTGAGCTTTTTGCTGCTAAACACATCTCAAGAACAAACAATAACAATTACAGAAGGCCCAGAAGCCTGATTGTAAACTTACATGTATTTGGAGGAGGCAAAAGCATGGAACCCCACATGTTCAAGCAGAGAGAGAGATGTTGACAGCAAAACCAAAAAAAAGAAAAGCTCAATGCCCAAAGAGATTTTCTTCAAAGCTCTTTTATGGGGAGAAGAGAAAGATCCCTCTTGAAAGGGAACCAACAACTCTCAATAAGCAAAACAAAAGCTTCTTGCAGTGAGGAACTGTAGCTCTCAATTAAATTGCATGACCCCCATGATTGAGATTACTTAAATGGGTTTTTTTGATGGGTTTATGAGGTTAAACAATCTTTAGACGACTCGGAGGTTTCAGTCTTGATCTGCAGAAGGAATCATGGAGAGGATTGAGTTAAGAATTTGGATGGAGAAAGAGAGAGAAGAGAAAGAGAGAGCGTTGGGGAATGAATATAGTAGTGTGAAGAAGTCTGTGGGAACCATAAAACTAATCAAGGGCACATGGGAACTGATCTTGTCAACATGGGGCCAAACTAGTAAAGCCACTACGGTCTAGGAAGAGCCTGGACTATTTAGTCGTGTAGTTTTCTTATGCTGCTTCTCTCCCCTTTCTCATTTGCTTGTGCTTCACTTCTTTGAGAGTTCTTTCTTAGTTTTCAGGTCGCTACCTTTATAAGAGCATCGCGGCCAGAAATTTTGCCGGAAATAGAACTTCTTCTCCATGAGTCCTGCCTGAAATAGCACATCCCGGCTGAAAAAAATTTGCAGAAGTGCTTTTCTGGGTTGGAGACCGGTCGTTGACTTCGAGGAATTCCTCCGAGACGATCGGAAATCGATCGTTAGAGAGAACGTGTCCCGTGGTGGAGCCCACACACTTGGGTGACGTCAGGGTGTGTGATTTTGTTTTAAAACCTAGCGCATGTAATACACGCACAGTTATAAGTGATTTTTTAACTTAGAATTACGAACCAATGATAGTCCGCTATGTGGCAGGGCTGTCTGCCACCGAGTTGCCAACAGTCTTCTCTATCTTAGTCGTCCATTCTGATTCAAAATTTCAACCCAACGGCTCAGATTTGAATAAAACAGCTACCTTACCTAAAACGGCATAAATCAAATATTTCACTAAAAACCCCTAAAAATTACAAAATAAATCATACTTTTTTGAAATAACCCCCTACAATTTTTTTATAAATACTATCTTCATTTCATTCACACCTCACACTAATTTGTACACAACAAATTTATCATCCTCCTTTCTCTTTTCTCTCAATCATTTTAGTTTTTGCAAAAGATGTCTACCAATCGGCTTTTTTCCGAAGGTGCAATTGTGCATATCTTATTGTCGTCAAAACGTGTGCCTTATCTCCGACAACAAAAAAAGGTCGACCAATTGTGGAAAAAAAATTATGTCGATTATCAAAAAAATTGGGAGATGGCTCATGGTGAATTGAGAACGGAAGCTAGGACCCAAAATACACTTACCTCTCGTTTTGCTAAGTTGAAGCCAAACTTAACACAATGAAAAACTTCGCTTGCATACGCAAAAAGAAATCCAGAATCTGGCGAAAATTTGCAAGATGAGGTAAGAATTTATTTATGTTGGTCCTCTCAATTTTATTTGATTTTATGAAATAAAAAATGTCAATTCCATTTTATTTGATATTATTGTGACATAACAATTCGTTAATTTTTTTTAGTTAAGGAAAGCTCAAACACTTTATGTGGAAAAAAGAAGAAGAAAGAGTTTAAGAATTTTGAGTGTTGGAAAGCGGTCAAGAATCATCATTCTTTTAGACCTGTCGAAACTAATACTCCACCTTCTTACCATTCCAACTTCGAAGCTACTCCTCCCGTTAGTGAAGTGCCTCCTATCGTCAACTTGAGTGAGGATGAAGTGATTCCAACACCACAAAGTAACCTTGAAGGTTCCTCGAGTCCGGCTAGACCTCAAGGAGTGATGAAGGCGGCCAAAAGCAAAAAGAAGGGAAAAAAAGGTCATGAGATCTATAGATAAGGTTAGAGATAAGACTTTGAAAAGCATTGAGGCTAATTAAAAAATGTTCGCCGATTGGCAAAAGGCAAGTGATGAAAAACAACGAATCCTTGATGAAAAAAACTACAAATTGAGGGCCCAAGAGGAAGAAACAAGGATCATGACAATGAATTTGGAGGTTATGAGCCTAATGTCAAAGAGGGACTTCACGAAGGGGAAAGCGAAAATCCTTAAGCACGTTGATGATAATGAAGAAGAAGATGGCGATACAAGCTTTACAAATTGTTATCGCCCCCACAACCTTGATTTTAGTGATTACTTTAGTTTGTCTTAATAATAAATCTATGCTTGGCATGTCATTATGTAAATTAAATTTTCAAGAAATAAAAATGCACTTTATTTATTTAGATAAACTTCAAACACATAACATTAAAACATAATAAATTGCACTCAAACAACATAAAATGCAAAGACTCAAAATTAAAACACACAAAAGGCAAACACACAAAATTATAACACGTTATTTATAGTTGTTCACCGGTTTCAATAAACCAGTTGTGCTTCACTAGGTCCTTTTTTGAAACTCTCCATGGAGATAAACTGATTGGAGATCGACGAGACAGTCGCTAAATCTTTGTTGATTTTGATCTTTTCCAACTGGCTCAAAAGGAATTCAGTTACCATATTGATCCACCGGCCCATTATAAACTGTGAAAGCATTAGCTGGGTTTTGTAGATCTTCTTCTTCGTTCTCCTCAAAATAGTCATCCATAAATTCTTCCTCAAAACAATCATGTTATGCATTTTGATTCAAGCCAACATGATCATTTTCAATGTCGATGTGTGATGACACATAGCTGAATGACGAATAATTGTCCAACGAGATTGCAAGATGCCAAAGCACCTCTTCACATCTTTGCGATATGCCTCTTGTTTCTTTGCGAACAGCTTCTGTTGTAGATTTTGGGGATTGGAAATTATTTTGACAAACGGGGAGTACCTTGGATATATTACATCAACTAGATAATAAGTGTTGTGGTACGTCATACTATTGACTATATAAGTTGATTGCAGGCTTCTTCCGGCAAGGAGCGCATTGAAGATATCTGAGTGATTGAGCACATTAATATCATTTTGTGCTCCAGGCACCCCAAAGAAGTTGTGTCATATCTATTTGTCATATAGCGCCTGTTTCTACCAAATTCCGCAAAGGGTTTTTAGCATTACGGATGAAGCTATTTCAGGTGATCTAGGCTATCGCGCGTATCTCGTCATTTACCTGTTGTTAAGAACAATACACCAAACAGGCAATAGGAGTCTTGACGGGGTTTTCCCGCCTTCGACTCTCCGACACTCTAGTTAGAATGTATGGAGTGTAACAGTAGTATTGGTAGAGTAACGGGCATACCTTGTATATGTCATAAATGTGTTGCTTATATTGATGGTTGAGTGTGGAGTCTTTTGTTCTTCGATGTGGGATCCTATTTTTTATACATGACCTGTCCTGGTACCTTCAACTGTCGTACCGAACGCATGGACGTTTGGATGGTGTTGTTTCCTTGTTTAAAGTTGAAGCCTGTATTGCTGCCTGGCGTTTGGTCTAAGTTGTGTTGACCCGTTTGTAGTGACTAAGTGTGCGGTAATTGTGTACTATGGGATCACACACTAACAAGTCCCCCAAGTCCCCAATTCAAGGGAGTCAACTCTTGATTAAGGAGTTGTAAAAAGCTTTTTCCCGATTGCGCACACGTGGTCACTCGGGGAGGGGTCCGCGCCCCGATACCCCTAAGTCCCCCAATTCTCCGATGAAGAGCTGGTTCGAGGTCGGATGTTCGTGCCGTGGGGCTATCTGATTGGACTCCAAAACTTTGATGTTGCTGTTTAGAGCTGTTTTCGTGGCGACAAGTGATGTTGCTACTTGTCCCACGATAATGCGAACGTTGGTGTTCGACTTTTGGGGTGGACTCTGAAACTTGATGTTGCTATTTGGAGCCGCTTTCGTGGCGACAAGTGATGTTGCTACTCATCCCATGATAGTGCGAACGTTGGTGCTGTTCGACTATCGGGGTGGACTCTGAAACTTGATGTTGTTGTTTGGAGCCGCTTTCGTGGCGACAAGTGATGTTGCTACTCGTCCCACGATAGTGCGAACGTTGGTGTTGTTTGACTATCGGGGTGGACTCCGAAACTTGATGTTGCTGTTTGGAGCCGCTTTCGTGGCGACAAGTGGTGTTACTACTCGTCCTATGATAGTGCGAACGTTGTTGCTGTTCGATTATCGGGGTGGAGTCTGAAACTTGAGGTTGCTGTTTAGAGCCGGTTTTGTGGCGACAAGTGATGTTGCTACTCGTCCCACGATAGTGCGAACGTTGTTGCTATTCGACTATCGGGGTGGACTCCAAAACTTGATGTTGTTGTTTTTGAAGTGGGACCCCCTTGTCTTTTCATATTCTGACACTTTTGACTTCGTAACGTGATGGGGGCGATTCTGGGCGCCCTCGGCATTGGTGGGCGGATCTGACGTTTATTTTGCTTGAGCACCTCCTCGTTCGTGGCCTGGGTAATCGAGAAGATTGTGCAGCGTTGGTGGGGATCTCTGGGTGGTGGTGGATTCTGTCGGGGTGGTGGTTCGCGCCTGCGATGCGCTTGCTGATACTGTTTGTTGCTTTTGTGTTCGCAGTAGTGACTCTCGTGCTTGCGGGAGGTTAATTCGGGCTGTGTTTTTGGTGGTGGGCTTTTGGCTATATGAGGGGATGGTGGGCAGTTGTGTATGTAGGGTGTTTTCGAGGGTAGAGCTGCGTTCGGACCTTGTGCCCCGTATACATGGGTTTCTACTAGTGCCTTCTGGACGATCAGGTCGATGACATCGTCATACCCGAGGTGGTCATTTCTGACCAACTTCTCCATAAATGGGGTTCCCGTCATGTTTTCTAGCAACGCCATTTTTGCCACGTTCTTGTCGAGGTTCCTGCACGTGTTCGCAAGGGCTCTCCATCGATTGATGAAGCCAGATAGATTTTTGTTGTCCCCCTGACGGATCATGAGGAGGGTGTTGTACTTGCCCTGCAGCCTATCTCGCTTGAGGAAACACTCCGTTAGTTCCTTGAACGAGTGTATGGATCCAGTGGGCACCTCGTAGAACCAGTCTCGAGCTTCTTTCGTTAGCGTCTCTTGGAACAAGAAGCAGAGGGTTGCGTCCGAGTACCGGGTACCTGCGGTGGCGGATTGATATTCGTCGATATGTGTTCGTGGGTCTCCCTTCCCATTGAATATACTGATCTTGACGGTTTTGGAATACGGGTCCCTGCCATGTGCTATGATAACGTCCGATAATGGGCTTACACGGGACGTGTACATCCCCTTCAGTCCCATATGCGTGCCTTTCTTGAGTGATATGATTTCGGCCTCCATTTCTTCCATCCGTTGAAGCAAGACATCCTCGATTATCGCATATGGTTTCTCTTCATCGTATTCATGTATTCTTTCGGGCGGTGGAGGTGGTCCTGGTAGACGGTTGTTCCGTAGTCCCCATGGTGGGTCGAGTTTGATGACCTGCCTGCCCGCCCTTGGTTCTTTTGTCAGTCATGGCTCCTCTCGTTGGGTCCCCTGGCTTCGGATGAACGCGTCAAGTTGTTCCTCCAATCGATGTCGGGCCTGGCGTTCCTGATCTCTTTCGATTCTGTCCGTTTGGAGTTCCTTCATGAGATGGGTCGCCGCTTCGTCTTCCGTTAAGTCGTTGATGTTGTTGATCGTGTCTACGGGTGCATCTCTTGTTTTCCAGCTTTCGGGTGTGATGTGGTCTGTCGCCATCTATGTTGCTGGGTTTGGTTTTTGGGCTCCTCTTTCTTTTGCGGGTTTGTACGTGGTTTACGATTGCTCGCTTCCCACAGACGGCGCCAATTGTTTCCACCAAATTCCGCAAGGGGTTTTTAGCAGAACGGATGGAGCTATTTCGGGTGATCTGGGTTATCGTGCGTATTTCGTCTTTTACCTGCTGTTAAGAACAATACACCAAATGGACGTTAGGAGTCTTGACGGGGTGTTCCCGTCTTCAACTCTCCGACGCTCTAGTTAGAATGTATGGAGTGTAACAGTAGTATTGGTAGAGTAATGGGCGTACCTTGTATCTGTCATAAATGTGTTGCTTATATTGCTGGTTGAGTGTGGAGTCTTTTGTTGTTCTTCGATGTGGGATCCTGTTTTTTGTACATGACCTATCCAGGTACCTTCCGTTTGTCGTACTGAACACGTGGACGTTCGGATGGTGTTGTTTCCTTATTTAAAGTTGAAGCCTGTATTGCTGCCTTGCGTTTGGTCTAAACTGTGTTGACCCATTTGTAGTGACTAAGTGTGCGGTAATTGTGTGCTACGGGATCACACACTAACAACGCCACCGCCTCTAAGATTATGGTAGGACAAGCCTTCCGCTCTGAGTATGAACCTTGCCAAGATGTTAGACATTTCTTACATTTTCAATGCATGTAATCGATGCTTCCGATCATACCAGGAAATCCCCGCTTCTTTGCTCTTCGTAGAATTCGAGTGATGTCTGCTGCATCTAGAGCGCAGAGGTAACGGTCTTTATAAAGAAAGTATACTTATGTGCACCACTTCTTCATGCATTCCAGCGTTGTTGATTCCCCCATCCTTGTGATTTCAATACACTGATCTCCAGTTGCGCCGTAGGCCAACATTCGAAGAGCACCGGTCATCTTTTCTTGTGGAAGAAGTCCTTGGAATCCAGTGGCATATGCTCTTTGATGCCTTGCAGAGTTTTGTCATGATCCGGCTGAACAAGTTTGCGCTAATTCAGAACCTCAGGCGAAAAGCTTGTTCATTGAAAATAAGGCATTCAATGAAGTAATCTTCCATCAAATTCTGACCCCTTGCATCTCTCTGCCTTGGTTTGTTTGGACGACGGTGACGAGGTGGCTCATCATCAAACGCTACAGCTATCATGACTGCATCAATGACGAATGAATTAGCAATTGCGGTAGCTTGCTAACATTGTTATCGCCTCCTCCTGGAAGAGTCATCAGAATTGAAAGGATTCATCTTACTGATGAGGGAATGTGAAGAAGTGTTTGAAAAAATGTGTTTACGAGTAAAATATCAAGTGGCTTGTAGATGATGTGAGTATACAAGGAGCCATATATGATACTTTTATAGCAAATTTTACGTAATCTTATGTTTGAAGATGAATACACATGTCACATCCTCATTGATCAGAAATCTTACCGGAAATTTTTATCAATAATTTAGACGACGACAACACGTGGATGTGACACGTGTCACATCATGACTGACCGGAAATTTTCATCAATAATTTAGACGATAACGACACATGGAAGTGACATGTGTCACATTATGATTGGTCGGAAATCTTCTTCAAAATTTGGATCAATAATTAAGATGATAATGACACATGTCGTCTTATAATTGGATGAAAATATTACCAACAAATAAAAAATTAATTTTTTATAATTAATGAATAGTAATAGGAATTCCTATTTTTTGCACCGTTGCAAGAAAAACATAAATAGAACCTCATATTCGATAAATAGTGATTACATTTCCTCAAATAGGAATTTCTACGCCAATAGAAATTCCTAAATGGGTGCAGATGCTCTAAGATGAAAAATTTCCAAACAAGTTTAACACAAACTCTGTGTTATTATTATGGTAACGAATTTCACCACAATAAATGAACTTGAGTTTCTGTTATAGATGTCTTTCGATCTTACATGAAAATTCCTTCGATCGAGCTTATGATACACTATGTAAGTGGATTATTATGGCAGAGTAAATGAACGCTCCTCCTATTTTCACTTTTACCTTTCCCTATTTCTAGAGTTTACAAGTAGCCGTTAATTTTACGGTTAACTTGCAGTTACCTCGAGGCTTGATTTTAATTGGTCAGAGAGTGATAGAACAGTTAAAGGGAAGTTGAGAGAAGTTACTCTAATATTATCTGTTGTCTTTAATATTATCCAGGTATAATTTATGTATCCACAAATGTCCTCTGTCTTTTTTCTTTTGAGCATACACGTGCGCTAAAGGTGAATAGACACATATATATTGAACGTATCATTTTAATACAGTTACGATATTGTTAGAGTTGAGATACAAGTATAATTTGTTTCACTTGAGAACTTTGTTCCAAACTTTGGTAATACTTTGAAGCTTTAAGGGTTGCACCTTGAAAATTACTTTTGTAAAAGCACTAGAGTGAAATGTAATTTTTCATATTCAATATTTAATTAATTCGAGTAATTTATTGCTACTAACTTCTTCTATACCAACTTAGGTTTGAAACAATTTCTTAGTAAAAATGCTAGAAATAAAAATGCAATATCTCATTTGAAGTCATTTAAGATTCGATGTAGATTTTTTTTAGAAAGATAAAAGAGAAAATCGCAATTTCTCATTCGAAGTCATTTTAGATTAGAAGCATTTTCTTGCTAGAAACATTCAAGAGAGAAATGTAATTTCTCCTTCGAGACATAGATTCGAAGTAGTTTCTTGTTAGAACTTGAATTTCTCATTCGAAGCCAACAAGTTTGAAACCGCTTCTTACTAGAGTCATTCAAAAGAGAAACACAATCACTACCGCTGGAAATACTATAGCCGACGAGATTTGTAAAACTATAGCCGACGAGATAAAAATCTCGTCGGCTATAGTGGAAAAAATAAATTTATTTATTTATTTTTTTAACAACTCGTCGGCTATAGTACTATAGCCGACGATAATGGCTAAAAAACTCGTCGGCTATACTATTACCGACAGGTTTTAGCCAGCCAACTATAGCCGACGACCTTTAAAAATCGTCGGCTATAGTCCGTTGGTTAAAACCTGTCGGTAATAGTATAGTCGACGAGTTTTTTAGCCATTATCGTCGGCTATAGTACTATAGCCGATGAGTTGTTAAAAAAATAAATTAAAAAAATTATTTTTTCCACTATAGCCAACGAGATTTTTATCTCGTCGGCTATAGTTTTACAAATCTCGTCGGCTATAGTGTTTCCAGCGGTAGTGAATTCTCATTCGAGACATAGATTGGAATAGGGGTCATCATTTGGCCCGTGGGCCTCGTGGGCCGGTGGAGGCCCGCAAGCCCGTGGGCTAAAAGCCCGGCCCGGCCCGCAAAAAAGCCCGCAAAAGCCCGCCAAGGTGGTTGGTGGGCCGACCATGGTTTAGAGATCTAAAGCCCGGCCCGGCCCGCGGGCCCGGCCCGCCAAAAGCCCGTCAAGGCCCGTTAGGCCCGGCCCGTCAAAGCCCGTTAGGCCCGGCCCGTCAAAGCCCGCA
Organism: Geum urbanum; assembly: GCA_946800695.1. Taxonomy (NCBI): domain Eukaryota; kingdom Viridiplantae; phylum Streptophyta; class Magnoliopsida; order Rosales; family Rosaceae; genus Geum; species Geum urbanum. The sequence continues at coordinate 39,667,521 of OX327013.1, read as the reverse complement.
CACATATTGACATATATCATTAAATCATTTAATGAATTTTAATCATTATACAATTTATACCTAGTTAATGTTTACCTACACACATATTGACATATATATATATATATAAAATATAGTGACTAGTAGTCTAATAGACTAATACTATATAGATATATATTTTACATTTGTGTATATATGTTAATATATTACATATACATGGATAGATTGAATATTTGAATTCCATATATAATTAAATTTGTGTATCTATTTTACTATTAAGTCATTATTTAAAGTTTAGCATAAGTTAGGGTTTAGGTTTAGGGTAAATTAGGGTTTAGGAGATTAAGATTTATGGTAAGTTAAGGTTTAGGAATTTGAGGTTTATGGTAAGTTAAGGTTCCGGTTCTAGGATTTTATTATAATTTTTTTAGGGTTTAGGGTTTGGGGTTTAGGTTTTAGGGTTTAGGGTTAAGGGTTTGGGTCCAAAATTTATAAAAATTAGGGACGGCCTACTTAGAATATTATGAACAACCAATCCGACAGTCAATTTTTTATATATATAAGATAGTAGTACGTATATCATTATACCTACACTTATATATATAATATAGTGACTAGTACTATATATATATTTTTTATATTTGTGTATGTCTATATTAATATATTACATATACATATATTGATCAAATATTGGAATTCCATATATAGTTATATTTGTGTATCTATTTTACTATTAAATCATTGTTTAGAGTTTAGGATAATTAAGTTAGGGTTTAGGTTTAAGGTAAGTTAGGGTTTAGGGGATTGAGATTTATGGTAAGTTAAGGTTTAGGAATTTTGAAGTTTAGAGTAAGTTAGATTTTAGGTTTTAGGAATTTTGAGGTTTAGAGTAAGTTAGGGTTTAGGGATTAGGGTTTAGGGGTTAGGGGTTAGGGGTTAGGGTTTAGGGGTTAGGGGTTAGGGTTTAGGGTTTAGGGTTAGGGTTTCATTGTAATTTTTTTATCGATTTACACAGTAAAACAGTAAATATAATAGATGGTTCAGATTAGATATTGTAATTTTTCAATGGTGAGAGTTTAATTGAGAGTGTGTGAAATGACATCAATACCCTTCTCTTATATATTGCTTATTTTTCCATGGAGAAACTAGATAAATTAAATTTTTATATCAATTTTTTTGACACTATGAGATAGATATGTAATTTACAAGAATGTGTGTTAAAATTTTGATCTTAAAAAATTCCTTTAGGGATGGGTAATTTATGTTTTAGTTGTAAGGGTACTACGGTCACATTTAGCGAAACTCATAGATGTAGGTCTAAATCAAGTCCAAAATTTATAAATTTTTAACGGCATGCTTAGAATATTATGAACAACCAATCTGACAGTCAGTTTTGTAAAATGATGATACATGATCGATTACGTTTCACAAAGGACTTTCAACCCATATAACCAAAGAATAAAGGTAAGAACATTAGTGAGCATGTAGAGAATTCAAGCAATATAAGAATTAAAAATGTTTTAACAATAAAGAAGGCCATATATAATAGTTCACCTTGTAATAAAAGACACCGTACGTAAAAATTAGCATAATCGAAGTACGTTTGGATCCCAGTCAATACAATTAAACAAAATTTGTGAAAACACTAAAATACACTCATCTTATTTTCCTTATTTTCCTATGGGGGGAGTAGATAAATCAATTTTTTATGTCATTTTTTTTGATACTATGAGATAGATATGTATTCCATAAGAGTATGTGTCCAAAATTTGATGTTAAAAAATTATTTTCGGGAGGGGTAATTTCCGTTTTAGTTGTAAGAGTACTATGGTCACATTTGGCGAAATACATGGATCGATGTCTAAATCAAGTCCAAAATTTATAAAATTTTAAAGGCATGGTTATAATATTCTAACCAATCAATCTAACGGTCAATTTTATAAAATAATTAAACATGTCCGATTAAGTTTCACAAAAGTATTTCATTCCATATAACAAATGAACAAACGTAAGAACATTAATATACATATGGAGAATTCAAGCAATATAAGAATTAAATATGTTTTAATAATAAACGAGGACATGTAGAAAACTCCATCTTATAGTGATAAACATCGTACGTAAAATTTAGACTCGTCGGAGTACGTTTAAACCCCGGTGCATGGATGAAGGTTACGTTTATTTTGAAATGTCTTATTTTTTTAATAATTAAAGCCCGATAGGCCCGGCCCGCAAAAGCCCGCAAAGGCCCGGCCCGCAAAAGCCCGCAAAAGCCCGCTTGAATGGGCCGGGCTCGGATCCTTATATAAAAGATAAAGCCCGGCCCGGCCCGGCCCGCATATATTAAAATGTTGTTGAGGCCCGGCCCGGCCCGGCCCGTGCCGGCTATACATGGGCCGGGCCGGGCCGGGCCGGGCTTTTGCCGACCCCTAGATTGGAAGTAGTTTCTTGTTAGAAACACTAGAGAGAGAAAATCAAATTTCTCATTTAAAGCCGACTTAGGTTCGGATTAGTTTCTTGCTAGAAATACTAGAGAGAAAGTGCAATTTCTCCTTCGAAGTCTTGTTAGATTCGACATAGCATCATCGCCCAAAAACTCTATAGGCTCTTTTATAAAAAGTTTTTGTTTTTGCTATCGATAAATAGTCTAGTAGTTGAGTTCTGAATTAGTCAAGCCAAATTCAACTTGTCACTCGAGAAACTTATGAGGTAAATATAATTCCCGAGGCTTTATATTTCCTTGATGCGAGGGCGGACCTCAACTACATTAATGGATTAAGTAGATTTACATGAATACTCATCGAATTTTATTTTTCATTATCGAGACTCTCTTGTTAGAGGGTCTAGGAGAATGTAATAAATTTTAACTTTGGTAAGTGAGTATTATGCTACCACAGAGTCAAGTTTTTATCTTGCAAGAAGATAAATGTAGAATAGATTCCCTCGAGTGCTCTCATCTGATTTTGCCTCTTAGGATAATTTTTGAATGAGGACTTAATTAGTATTTTTTTAGATATACGATTATTATTTATATAGCAAAAGGTATGTCTCCTTAAATCAAACGAAACATATACACACTTGAAAACAATAAATATGCATACATTAATAGATAAGTTTTATTTTCTTGTCACTCGAGACAAACTCGTTCGAGGCAAAATTTTGTATCTTTTGCTAAAGAGATAAAATACAATAAAACGTCATTAGTTTCGCTTATGCTTCATGTGAACCTTATTCTTAGTCTATATAGAAAGACAAATGCAAATAATAAACTACATACGTAATAATTTTTAAGTTGTGTCGCATGTTGTCTACTGATCTCTTTTTCTTCGAGTGTATCGAAACTCTAGCTTCATTTTCCTACAATGTAGTTTAATTTTCATGGTCCACCCCAACTCGAATTCAATTTTTTTGATCTTCCTTTTCTTCGTTCCAGATATCACGTCGTTCTGCTCGAATGAACATATCTTCCAAATTAAGATTTGGTCTCATGACAAATTCCCCATATAAGGGATGTTCTGTAGGTAGACCCTTTATGAATGCCGAAGTAGCCGTGTAGTCGTCACAACCAATGATTATAGCTTTTTCAGCCCTAAACCTTTTTAGATAATCCCAAAGTGATTATGTTGCTCTTTTCCTGATGGTAAACATATGATTTACTTTCTTTTCCATTGTTCAGTATAATATATACTCCTTTAGGAATAAAATAGCAAGGTCTGGAAAACTGTTGATTGAAGCATTAGGTAATGTATGAAACCAATCTTGAGAAGCTCCTTGCAATGTCATCACAAAAACTTTACACATTAATGAGTCATTGTTCTTATAAAGAGTTACGAGGCTTCTATAATGCTTAAGATGTCTACTCGGGTCAGAATCTCCTTTATAAGAAGTAAAGTTTGGGGTCTGAAACCATTTCGGTGGTGGTGCATTCTCGATGCTCTTACAGAATGGCGAAGTTTTTACTGGGTCCATTTCCTTCTTTAGATCACCATCTTCACCGATAGGTGCTTTTAAGGTCTTCAATTTCTTTTTGAGCATTGTTTCCACTTCAGCAGCATCAATCCTTCCTTCGAGGATGAGTGGACCTTGTTGTTGCAGGACGTTGGATTGGGAACATCTTCGCACTCATTGTTGATTGATTGTTTATGGGATGTAAGTCTCGACTTTCGAAGACTCGCTTTGATCTCCCAACGTGTTTGTTAAGTCTGTACATAATTGCCAACGAACCTGTCCTTTGAGGATTTTTTTCTAGCACAATATGGTTCTTCCACTGATGGATTTCTCCTCGAACGAGGGTTTCGCCCACTTGTTGTCTTTTGACTATCTTCTGAATCTGATTCGATGACTACATTAATACGAGGACCTAAGTGTTCAGGAACATCTCCTTGAGGACCAAGACGCGAGAGAACGTCTCCTTGAGGCCCTAACCTCGTATGAACATCATTGGGTAACATATCGGTTTGGCGTCGCACACCACTATTCCTTTTTCTTTGAAGGTGTTAATTTTCATGAGAAGGAGCGTATTCATTCTGTGTTGGTTCTTTCTCAGGCCTCATGTGCACAGGATGTAATTTTTCTTCAGAGATCTCTCTCGAACGGCTCATTCACTCGAACTGTTTGTTTATTTGTGCATTGCAAAATAGCATGATCTCTTGGTTCATTGCTAAGATAAAAGTTTCTTGGTTTGCTAATCGCTTGGATACATCTTGCACATACTTGTGCAACATGTCATTTTGTTTTGCCAACACACTTTGATTCTCCTTCGACTGAGTAGTTTTCACGGGTACACTTTGAGATGTTGATGACGCATCTGTTGCTATAGGATGTCGGTCAACATTGGAAATATGGGTGACGTCAATTACTGGTAATGACCCGCCTGTAGGTGTGATTGTCTCACGACTACTCTTATCTACGTTGCAATTTCTTGCATTCACGTTCGAACCTGTTTTAACAATTTTCTTTCGTGTTCCAACCATGATTCAAACATGTTAAAAGATAAAAGTAAAAGAGGTAAAAATTTAAAAGAAGAACTCAGCGTATAACCTCTTTGAGTATAATTTTCATCTCTCAATGAAAACATCAATTTGTGGTAATGAATTTCACCATAATAGATGAACTTGAGTTTCTGTGATACATGTCATTCGATCTTACATGAAAATTCCTTTGATTGAACTTATAATACACTTTGTAAGTAAATTATTATGATAGAGTAAATGAACGCTCCTCCTGTTTTCACTTTTACGTTTTTCTATTTATAGAGTTTACTAGTAGCAGTTGATTTTACGGTTAACTTGTAGTTATATCGAGCCTTAATTTTAATTTGTCAGAGAGTGATAGAACAGTTGAAGGGAAATTGAGAGAAATTACTCTGATATTATATGTTGCCTTTCATATTATTCAGGTGTAATTTAATTATCCACACTTATTGTGATCAAATGACAATGCCAGGAAATTGATGAGATGAGCAACGACGGTTAAAGACGAGAGGCAACAGAACTGGTGATACAGAAGAGTCGAGCTGTTGCTACATGAGCAATTTAAGAAGCAGAAAGGCTTGTCCTTTCAAACGCATAACTAGCAAAATACATGTTAAATGGAGTTTCAACCGCTAAAGTTGCCGTGGAAGATAGGCAACTCCACCCTTTTGTCATGTTAATGGCTTATTTTCAAGGGCACCAGACTCACCCTTTCACACTTGGGTGATAAAACAAAACATTATGATACAGAAATCACGCATTCCTATATATATATATATATATATAATATTATATATAGAGAGAGGGTTGTTTCGTTCAAGTATTTCTTTTTTTGGTTAATTTTTAGGTATTGGGCGTTGCACTAATTTTTTGATCATATTTTAACATTTCCATTCAATTATTAGGACTATATGAGTAGATCATTCCTATAAATTTTCAGCAAAAAGAATGATCGTTAAAATATCAAACTAGATTAAATCAAGTGGCGGACCAAATCTGTCAAACCTGAACCATTCATACTTATAAATTTCAATTGCAATTTTGAATACCTTAACGACAATCAATTTGGCTAAAAATTTACAAAAGTGATCTACACATTAGAAACTAAAATCTGAAGGGTGGAGATTTCAACATATGATCTAAAAGTTTGTGTAATGCCCTATACCTGAAAATGGACCCAAAAAAAGGATACATGAGGAGAAGAATACTGTATATATATATATATATGAGCGGAGCTCCGCTTTGAAAACACGAAGCAAAGTTTCAATTTTCACAAGATTGATAAAGTTGCTCGACGATTGAAACAGCTCATTCTTTAGATCACTGTTAGACGATCATCCTTACAAAAATCAGCCCAATCGGAGATGATTTGACCATTTGATTACTACATCAAAATTTTAGGCTATATCAGATTAACTGTATTCATCAAAATTGAAACTGATGATCAAATGGCCAAATCATCTCCGATTATGCTGATTTTTTGGAAGCGTGATCCTCTAATGATAATCTAAATGATGATTTACTACCAGAAAAACTCACTTAGATGATGAAGCAGTTTTGTCACCTAAGAAGCAATTTTCGCCACCTAAATACCTAGACGACGACATCTTCGTCATCTAAGTACCATAGTCTAAGTACTTAGATGACGAAATAATTAAATTTCATCGTCTAAGTTCCAGTTAGACGACGAAAAAAAAATTGTCGCTTAAGGCCTTAAACAATAACATATTATAGTCCGAGACGACAAAACATTCCGTCATCTAATTTGACTTAGACGACAAAATGTTCGGTCATCTACGTTGAAATTTTGGATGAAATTTTTTTCGTTGTCTAAGTGTGAACTTGTAACGACGAAATTTTCGTCGTCTATGTGTATGTTTAAAACGACAGAATCTTTCGTCGTCTAAGTATATTGCTTACACAACAAATTTCTCAAGTGCGTCGTCTAAGTAGGGTGACCTAGACGACACCAGTTTTCATTTTGTTGTCTTGTGTTTTTTTTTCTTTCTGGAATTAATAAATCATATATATTAAAAATTAAATTAATAACTTCATTTAAAAATTAAATTAATAATAATAAAATATATTAGATATTAAGTTTTACATAATTAATCCGATCGAAATATAAAACTACATAATATATACATACTAAACCTAATCTCCGGCTAACCCGTGACACTAAGAGTTTGGACCCCGCCCGATTCCTCCCATGCTCGGGTTGTCGTCGTCATCATGTCCAGGAGGATCCCGAGGAGTGTCAAACGGCTGACAAATAAAATTGAGATCTATGCCTAGCTTAGCCGACATGAAGCAGATTAATTGATCCATCCGAGCTGTCGCTGCCTGAGTCTCCTCCCGAGCCTTACGAGCCTCCTCTCGGGCCGCTCGAGCGTCCTCCTAGGCTGCTTGTATTTTCTCCTAGTTAACCGCCCCATTCAAACGTCGACTCCCCAATTGTGATGACTTGCTCAAATCTCGCTTGACTCCCCGTCCAAGACCACGAACCTCCTTCCCAGGTCGACATCCGAAGACTTCATCTGCAGTTTCTATTTGAGCCTCCTGCAAAAGAGGATGCATTCTTGATTATAAGTCACTGGTAGACAACCTCAGGGCTTATTAGTCAATTAAAATACCTTAATTAAAACACTTCCAAAAACTCATATCTTTGTTATCAGATTAATTTTACACATGTTACTAACACACAAATAAGTATTACAAAGCATTCAAGCACTTGTTGTAATACACAAACCCACAGTTTTATGCTCATAATTATGTTTTATTTAGCCAACTAAATCAAATTCTAAGATAATTGAACCAAATTTGATGTTCTAAATAATCATGATCCAAATTCTGGATAACCAACAGTAAAACTAAATTCATTTAATTTAGAAAAAATTGTTACTTACGGCGTGTTGAGTCCTGAGATATTCATTTTGCCCGGGCCTATTATAAGCAAAAATGCCGGCTGATATTAGCGGGTATTTCGAACCCTTTTCCAAGTGTTTCAATTCCATGTTGAGCATCTTGCAGGAGCCCGATCTGTGGTGCAACTGCTTCTTGTCACGATTAGTTGTATTCTTCTTTGATCTTAACTGTTTTACAACAATGTAAATTATTATGCAGTTAATCATTATTCAATAATCTCTTTTTTTATATGTTATTTTTCAATGATCTTCTTTTATAAAGCTTGATAGTATCATTCTTTAAAGTTTTTTTGTGTATATACCAAATAGAGCGTAATGATGAAATTACAAGCTGCTCATATATTGGGTAATAAAGACGATTAAGAATGTGGAGGAATATGAACTATAAACCTTAAACTTATCAGACTCAAAGTGCGCTTTCAACCACTCTCACCCGTCTTCCCTTCCTTTTTGAACTCCTTTGATGTCTTTCCGGGGTTTTCCTTGTACGTCTTGTGTAATGCGTACTTCCAATTCTCGTAGATATCATGAGCAGTCTTGTTTATGTAGTTCACCATCTCTCGACTATGATCATAATTAAAATGTGCCTAAAAATAATTTATTTTAAAATATTAAGAACAATAAACCCTTTAATTTGTAATCAATTACGAAAAAATAAAAATTAAATACTCTATTACTGTGAGTCTGCAGAACACAATGAACCTGACCTCCTCTGGGAGCTCTTCCCAAGAAGGGGCTATCATACGTACGTGACCCCATACAATACCTCTAATCTGATGAGCTGTCAAACTAGTCAGCTTCCTTCCTTCAGGGTATGGGGTGAATGCATTTAACGACACATTGATCTTTTGCCCTCCCATTGTCCTTTTTAGGTTCTCGGCTTTGCTTCCATTGCAAATTTCCCAAGAGCGTTTGGGGGGTGGAAGTGAGGGGTTCCTCATGTTTTTGTTTCGTCGTCTCTCGCTAAAGCAAGAAGGATCTTCATCGGAAGATTGAGGGTTGTGACGACATCGATGCATCCTGAGCTGAAACTATTTTGTCAACCGTATAGTCTATCCCAGCTTCATTGAGAGCATGCGGAATCTTCTCTGCAGGCGTGCTACCTGTTCTGGACTCTTTTGACGGCTGTGTTTGCGGTTCAGCCCAACCTATTTGTCGTGAAAGAGATTGATATACACATCATTCCCTTATGTTGTGCACCTCTTTGGCATCTTAACGATCTACAACAAAAATAAAACATCAACCATTATGTATATACCAAACTCTCCATAACTTACATGAACCAATTCAGAATAGTCCAAAACAGCAAAATCATTCCTAATTAACTATATGACAAAATTAACACATATTGTCAAACCATATTGCAACACACATACTTCAACACATATACATGAGAATTCATCCGCTCAAATGCAAACACACAAACCACAAATCTTAGCACAAACCACAAGTCGGAACAGTCCATTACATCATATGTTTTATCCAAAATTACAGCCCAAACTAATATCATCACTAACATAACCTGAAACAACACATATCACAAATCTCAATCACAATAGATATCACGGTAGCAATACAATATCGATTAATCATCCTTAATCATAGTAGAATTCATTAAATTCAATCATCAATCACACCTCCATCAATCATCAAATTTAAAACATCAAAGAGAGAGTTATCACAATTGGGTCAGGTCCAGGAGGTGAGGACTGAGAGAGAGGACGACAAGGACGATGGTGAGATGGGCGGTGAGGGTGGCGTTGGTGGGTCAGACTAGAAAGAGAGAGAGAGAGAGAGAGAGAGAGAGAGAGAGAGAGAGCCAAAATTGGTGGTGAGGGTAGGTGGTGTTAGTGAGAGATGATATGTAATGACCCGGAATAGAAACAGTAGAGTAATCGGCTTAATTCACGAGTTAGCGCGTAATCGCAGTTTTACGTAAATTGACTGATTTGCCGATTTTGATCACGACTTAATAATTGGCCAAGAATTTGAGTTGAGTCTCTTCTCGAGAGTTGTTGTACGCGTGATTTTGAGTTCGTGGGCGGTTCCGGATGATTATTTCGTCGATCGAGGAATATAATATGAATATTTGAGATCGCGGAATCTCGTCAAATTTATCCGTTCGTTTTGAGTTATCCGAATCGTAATGGTTATCCGTTTTGGACCATCGATCGTCCCGAGTCGCGAGTATAAATATCAGAAATAGTCAAAAACACTGTTTGGGAAGTTTGACCGGCGTTGACCAACCCTGGGTGCGTTGACCTGCGTTGACCAGAGAAGAAAAACTCAACCGTCGCTTGACTCACCGGCGACTCTCCGTTTCCGGCCACCTTCGGCCTTGTTGTTGGTATATTTCGATTCCTCTCTTAATTTTCTATTTTTTGGAACTTGGAATTGTGGAAATTGATTTGAAATTGAGTGAGAACGAACAGTTTGAAATTTGGGGAAAAACTTGCCGGAATCGGGTTAGACGGAGGAAGGCGTTCTGGCAACTTTCCGAGGGGGGGTTTTGTTGGCAATTGTTGGGCTTGAGGTAGGTAGGTGGACCCTTGAAGTTGGGAGGCCGGCATGGCCTCACGGAGATGGATTTTGCCAGAGGAGATTTTTCCGGCCGGTTTGGGGTTTTGACGTTTCGAGCTGACTTCCGGCGTGTGTGGCGAGAATTGGAGTTAGCCACAGTTGAGAGATGTGTTGGGCTCGTTGAGGAGAAGCTTCGGTGAGCTTGGCCGCCGGAAAATCTCTCCGCCAGCGGCGCGCCGTCAACGGCGAAACTCCGGCGACCGTTGACTTTTTGGAAATGTATCGATTTATATGTCGGTTTGCTCGTATTCGCGCCTCGATCATCGCCTTAAGGTTTTCGAGTTGATTTGGATACCGAATTTTTAGTCGAGGGTTTGAGTGGAGATTTCGGGAATTTCGTCGATTATTTTTGTATCAGTTATATGTTTCCGGGAACAGTTGTTTTCCGAGGTGTGGTACAGTGTTGTGAATTGTGATTTTGATCAGGTATATTTTGTGATTATTCAGGGGATTGAGATCGTGCTTCAGGAGAGGGATCTTCCGCCGGACTACGTGATTAGCGCGAGTGCACGCTTTACTCACCTGTGAATGGACTTTTATATTTTCACTGTTGTTGCGTGTTCGTGATTTCCGTATTTATTTTTATACGATGTTGAGATTATTTATTATTTTTGGAGGTATTGTTTTATATTTTTATGGTGATGGCATTACTTGCATCGATGCTTCGGCTACTCGGCTGATCACCGGTAGTCTAACCAAAGTTGAGAGATTCCTCTGAACCAGAGTTGAGAGATTCCTCTGGGCAGGGTTGAGAGATTCCCCTGTTATGCTCTGGGTTGAGAGATTCCCCTAGCCTATTACTGTCGGGCTTGAGAGATTTGCCTGACCGTCGGGCTTGAGAGATTCACCTGACCGTCGGGCTTGAGAGATTCGCCTGGCACCTCCATATATATTTTCCGAACTCGCTATACTTTACATTGTTTACTGTATATGAAATTGGTGAAAGGCATATGTTTATTTTCGTCCACTCACTCTAACCTTTTATTGCCTTTCCCCTAGGTTTTTCAGTTTTCGTGCCCAGTTTGCAGTTCAGATTCTGGTGTCTCACGTCGCGGTCGGAGGCTAGTCGTTCGAGCTACCTTTCTTTTCCAGTAGGTTTCTTGTTTTGCCTACTGTTGTATATTTTGTATATATATACACACTAGAGGTCGTTCTGATACGTTACTGATACATGTTTTTTTTTATGTGATTTTCCCCGAATTTTCTATAAAGTACAGTTATGTTTACTGTTTTATGTTATTGTTATGATATTGAGAAATCCGGACGGGATTGGTGCGCACGATTTGGCTTTTGTGGCATAGGATGAAGTGTATTTTCAGGGTGCAGGTTAATGGCAATTCCGCGTTAGTGGCGTTACTCTGCCGAAATTTTTATGGTTTTTGTTGGTTCGTGTTTTCAAAAGGGGTTTGATTCCGGTTTAGGAAACTAAATCGGGGTTGGGTCCTTTCATAATATCAGTGGTGAGGGGGGGGGGGTTGCGTCGGTGGTGTCGCTTTCGAGAAAGCAGTATAAGGATTGGAGGTGTTTTGCGAATTTGGGGAAAATGATTGAACTACCCAGACTTATTGAAGGGACTTAGACGACGAAAAGTCCTAGTTTGTCGCCTAAGTTCTTTTTAAAATTTTCCTAAAATATTTGGCATGTGCATTTGACCCGCCAAATAATTGATTTTAGACGATGAAACATGTTTATTTTGTTAGCTAAGATCCCACTTAGGCGACGAGACTACAGTGTTTCGTCGCCTAAGTATATCTTTTCTTTATTTTGGGAGAAAAATCATAATTTAAATATTGAGGATACTTGGATAAGAATTATAAGAAAGCAGTTGTTAGATGTAACTTTGGTATTAATATGACATTGAAGAAAAAAATTAAAACCATTTTAGAATGTGTTCATATTCGATCGATGTAGTTTTGCGAATATCGACTAAAGTTTAAAAAATGGATACGATTGTAAATTTTTAATCGTAAAATCATTTCTGACATTACGAGCATTTCCACTGATGTCAATATTTTATATACCAATTAAATATAAATTATTGGAAATTTTACATAATAAGTAGATTAACAAAATTCGTTAAGGGTTTGATCAACGTAGTCAACCAAATCGTCATTTTTGTCAGAGGTACTTAGACGACGAAAGTCAACATATTTCGTTGTATTAGTACTACTTAGACGATGAAATAATATGGATTGTCGTCTAAGTACTCCTTAGTCGACAAAACATATTATTTCGTCGTCTAATATTTTCAGGGTTTAGTACATTAGGGTCTAGGGTTTAGTGCAGTTGGATAAATGAATACATTGCGTCATCTAATTCTACTTAGACAACAAAACATGTCAGTTTTGTCGTCTAAAATGATAGAGACGACGAAACCATTGTGTTTCGTCGTCTAAGCATACTTCTTTAACTTGTGATCCTCCTTTCGTTTATTGACTTTATTCCAATATCATTCTTATAAGACTAAGACAAATTAAAAATACTCTAAATTAGTGTGTGCCTACGAGTACAAATTAATTCTAATCTCATTGATCGATATCATATCACGTACGTATCGTTCGAGCGAATATATTCGTACGCTTACAAATTAATTAATTAAGTTCGATCTCGATCTAATTCTCACGATCAATTAATTAGTTATAATTGATTAAGTAATTACATATAGGTATATCAATCACTTTCATCATCATAATGTTCATCAATGTCTTCCTCCTCACTCTGAACAGGTTCTTGATCCTCAAAATCATATTCTCCATCATCATCATCATATACGATGAAATCTTCATCCTCCAGCTCATCTTCAGAGGCATAAATATCGTCTAGGTCCTCAATCTCCTTTTTAGTAAGATTCGTATCAACATCAGGTTCTGATAAAATTTCATTAAATCGAATCAGTTGTCTTGTGTTGGGGATGACAGAAGTAGTAGAATTTTGATATGCATCGACCTTATTCCCTTGAGTGTTTAATGATGACATTCCTTCAAGTGTTGTGGCACTCCATATTCCTCGGTGAGACATATTGCAGACTATTTTCCAACATCCACCCAATTTTGGATCATCTAGATAGAACACTTGCCTGACTAAGGTGACAAGAGTAAATGACTCATCTTCATACCAACTTGAGTTTGTATCAACTGATATAAGGCCTAGATGTTCCTTCGTACGCTTGAACTATTTACACTTAAATAGAAAAAATTATATATCATTCTCATATAGCAGTTGAACGACATTAAGAAGAGCCCCGTAATATACAACATCACCTTATCCTACCGTGATGCCACTGTTTTGTGTTCTTCTTCCTTCATCTCGGTAGACTGAATGAAACTTTACACCGTTGACAAAACATCTAAGGTAAATATGGTGTTTGATCGGCTTATGGGCCAAATTATGCTTTTTCCATGACCACCACCCCTCATGGTCATCCGAATTGTGTAGATCATTCATTTACAAAATTGTGAACAAGATATATAAATGTCAATTTAATTAATAAATTTTTACCAAAAATTAGACATAGATTCCCCTAAAACTAAAGAAAACTATAAACCTGTATGCATGCACAAATGAAGGAAAAATACTACGAATGCACAAATACCAAAAAATCAACATCCAAATTTATCAACGTCAAATAAACTAAGCACAAAACCTATAGACGGAGGTTTTAACATACCCATTAGAGGAAATAATTAGGTAACCTCTTTTTAACTTGTCGTTCAACCCAAAGATAATTCTTGCTCGGTTCGGATGCTCGAATTGTTGCCCTATAAACTTTCATGAAGTGGTCGACCTTGTCACATTCTCGCAACACTACCCAATGGGCTTCATTAAGCTCTACCTGAGTTAATTTTTTTTTAATACTCCTCTAAACGGTTGCACAACATCTATGACGACTGAAAGATTGTGGCTAACATGTGTATTAGAGGTGGTCTAGACTGGATCTTTGAGGTACATGTTGCAGTATGTTACACACTTATGCATTAGGTATGTTTCGGCTATAGAGCCATCTGGGGCACCTTTATTTTTGATGAATTCTTTATACTGTCCGAGGTGTCTACAACACAGTAAGTAAGAAAACAGATATATATAAATGATGAAAACCATGTTTAACAAATTTAGTTACATGTAAAAATTGTAAATTTCTTGTGGATACATCTAAGTGTAGTGGACTGGACCAAAAAGCAACACATATTTGGGAAGGTGGACCATGAGGTGAATCGTGATGTCAAAGAAAGCATGGGAAAAATTATCTATAATTTGCAAAGGATATGGACAATTTCCTGTTGTAGTTCGAGAACATCCGACTTCTTCAACTCTCCTGCGTATAACCTCTGCCACCATCTACACAATGCAACTATTGGTTTGTGGACGTCTTTAGGCAAATAAGGTCGAATTACCACTGGAATCAGATGTTGCAACATAACATGACAGTCATGAGTCTTTAGACCATAGAACTTGTGATCCCCAACATTGATACATCGATATATATTCACTGCATAATTGGACGGATACCGAACACTTTTAAATCATTTGAATATAGTATCCCTCAATGCAGGCTTCACTGTGTAAGGTGTATCAGGCATCTTGTTGTACATACCTTTTCCATTCCTCTTTAACCACAAGGTACGGCACAAATTCATAGTTTTAAGATCTTTTCGGGCTTTGGGAGTATCCTTAGTCTTGAGCTTAATACGGAGAATTGTTCTCACTACGTTGTCACACACATTCTTTTCTATGTGCATGACATCTAAGTTGTTCCTGAATTTCAACTTCGACCAGTAAGGTAATTCAAAGAAAATACTCATGTAGTGCCAATATTTAAGCTGATCATGAGGGTTTTGATTAAGCTTCTTCACATCATCGTCATTGCTCAACACACCGAAATTGAAGCCGGTTAACCTCTCAAAAATCTCTTCGTCAGACCGTTGTTTGGGTTGCAGATTATCCTTTAATTTCTCGTCGAAATCATCCTTAGCATGTCACTAGAAGTAACCAGGAGGAAGCCATGTACGGTGACCCATGTAACACACCTTCCCTGCATACCAACTAGCATTGACATCGTCCAAGCAGACAGGACATGCTTTGTATCTTTTGGTTGTGAAAGATGCCAACATCTCATACGCAAGAAAATCGTTGATAGTCCACATCACAGCTACTCTCATCATAAACATTGTGTTAGTGAACTTTCATAAGTAGGGACTCAATTTTCCCACAACAGTTTCAACTCGTCAATCAATGGTCTGATGTACACATCTAAACACTTTTCAAGAGATTTAAGACCTGAAATTAGTAGAGTAAGGAAATTAAATTCTTTGTTCATATACATCCACGAAGGCAGATTGTACAGAGTGAGAATATATGGCCAAGTGATGACGGCAACGCTATTATTACCTTAAAGATTGAATCCATATGTAGAAAGTTCGAGTCTTACATTTCAAACCTCTGTTGCAAAGTCTTGATATTCCTTGTCAAAATGTTTAAAAGCCTCCCCATCAGTCGGATGTCTGAGCACATCGTCATTTAGTGTTTGTTGTTTGTTGTACCATCTCATCTTATGTGCTGTGTTTAGAAACATATACAAACGCTGCAGTCTGAGAATCAACAGAAAATAGCGAAGCACCTTCACGAAAACCTTCTTCTTCGAACTCCTTTTATTATATTTAAACCACCTGAACTTGTTACATATAGGACAATAGTCCAAATTTGCATTATTCTTGTAAAACAACACACAATCATTTCTACACACATGAATTTACTTGTACTTTAGACCGAGAGACTTTAAGATCTTTTTTTTACCTTGTAAGGGGAGTCAGGAAGGTTGTGACCCTTAGGCAGCAAATCACATATATGTTGTAGGATATCGTTAAAACCTTCATCCAAGATTTTGTTTTTCACTTTGTACGATATTTGAGTCATTATGGAGCGCAAGACATTTAATTCACATCCATCGTACACCAGGGTCTGGGCTTGAAGTAGCATGTTGTTGTACTTATACATCTCAACAATATCAATGTCTAAAAAGGCTGCATGGACTGTCATAATTACGATTATCATAACCTTCATCTTCATGTTGGTGTGTAACACGACTGCATGCCAGAAAAGCATCATGCACTGCATCCATAGCGGGGTTCCAAGAAGTGGCGCCAGTATTGCTAGGTAATGCACCCTGGTAACTGTACCCTGAGCTAAAGTTTGGTGTTGAGATGTAATCTACTTCTTCACCATGCTCACTCCACATCATACCATGCTCATACAATTGTTGAGACATAACATTCACCTCCACATACTGATTGTTAAGATATTTTCTGCACGGACACCTATAACGCTTCTTTCTTTGACCGTGTTGCCTTGGAAACATCACAAAGTAATTAATTTAATCCATATACCTCACATCACTTCTATTCGACAACTATATCCAACTCTTGTCCATATTTCTGTGTAAGTTAAACGAAACATAAAAATTATCGAATAAACCATAATTAGTTAACAAAAAATCGTCATTCTTAGAATATATATTCATCTAGCTAATTACGAAAAAAATCTTCTTAATTATCATTCATAACTTACATTAATTATATTCATCTACTACTCTATATATATAATTAAATTACATAACACAATAATATAAACATGCATTCACATATTTAAATCCATAAATTAACAACTATTTATCTCTAACATTATTTAATCATGAGATTAATCATCACATGCATTTAAAGCAAGGTTAAACAAGAATTAGTTAGCTCACAGTTAATTAAACAAACTAGCTAGGCTCACATGCTATATATATATATATGCAAACAAATTAAATCTCCGGAATTCACCGTACGTACGTAGATAATTATATATATTAAAAAAATAAAACCAAGAGAATCGAGTTAATACCTTCACTGATAATAAGCTAGATAGGTAAACTAGAACTCCAGAGATGGAAAAATTAAATTAATTAATTAATTAAAGAAATCGGAATTGTGGCAGGAGGAGGTACATGTTGAGAGGTTTTTGAGAGAAGTTAAGAGATGAGTGAGAAAGAAATGCTCGATCTGAAAATAGAATCTAATCTAATAATTAAGATTTTCTTAGACGACAAAATATTTCATCTTTTAAGTACTAAGTTACGTCGTCTAAAGAACCCTAAAACAACGAAACTATTTTAGTCGTCTAAGTGATATTTTAGACAACGAAATTCATGTTTCGTCTTGTAAGTATAAAGCATAGGACGATGAACATTCTCTTTGTCGTCAGAAAGCGTAACTTAAATGACGGAACACATGTTTCATCATTTGAAATATCGCATAGACGACGAAATAAAACATTCGTCGTTTAAGTGGTCTCGTAGACGACGAAAGTTTGTTTCGTCATCTAAAGATCACTTAGACAACGAAATTATATTTCGTCGTGTTAGTTTGTCCTAGGCGACGAAGCGTTTAAGTTTTCGTTGTCTAAGTGAGTTTTTCTAGTAGTGGTTGGTTTCAATGATCGAATAATATTTTCAATCTTTTGAAAATTGAAACTTCGCTCTATTTTTTCCAAAGCGAAGCTCCACTCTGGATAGGATCTATATATAATCATCCTTTAGATTATTATTAGAGGATCACGTTTCCAAAAAATTAGCCTAATTGGAGATGATTTGGTCATTTGATCATCACTTTCAAATTTTGATTAATACAGTTCATCCGATATAGCCTAAAATTTTGATGTAGCAATCAAATGGTCAAATAATATCTGATTGAGCTGATTTTTTGTAAGGATGATCGTCTAATAGTGATCTAAATAATGAGTGGTTTTAATTGTCGAGCAACTTTATCAATCTTTTGAAAATTGAAACTTCACTCCATTATTTCAAAGCGAAGCACCGCCCTAGATATAAACTGTATATATATATATATATATTAAGGTATATTAAGGGAAGACACTTTGTTTCCCAATATTGTCCAAAACTTCCATTTTTTGTCCCTTTTACTATAGAAAACAAAAATATCTGAAGGATATATAAATCTTTGAAAAAATGAATAAAAAAATAAAAAATAAAAAAAATACTTATTTTCTCTCCTAGCTTCTCTCTATAAGGAATCAGTTTTCTGCTTCACTCTTAGAGTATCTCTAACAACTCTTGTAAAATCGCAAGAATTGTTATTTTAGGGAAAAAAAATACCTCATTTTAACTTCAACAGCTCTTGTAAACAATCTTGTATCCTATAGAAAATGGAAAAAAATGGATAGAGAATCTCTATATCTATAGAATTCTCAAAACTCGTATATTCATCACAAAACCTCTAAAATTTATTGCTCATCTATTATAATTCACTCTCTCTCCTCAAAATAGCATGTTTTAATATAAAATTTTGAAATTGATATTTAATATTCAAATGGATTCATTAAATTATACAAGAAAAAGTTTAATTTTGTATTGTAGAATAGAAGAATTGTCGGAGTTGGGATCATTTTATTTTACAAATTTCGTATTTTCATCTTGTATAATAGAGAATTTTTACAAGGGCTGTTGGAGACGTTCTTACTACGCATACGGTAACTAACATTGTTCACCTTTATCCTAAATCACATGCATAACATGTGGTGCAATGACTAGTATATATAGTAGAATTTCGATTTAAAAATACTCTATAAAGAAATAACCTTTTTATACTGATAAAAAATCACGATCCCAACTTGGGACCAATTATAAATAAGAATAACCTCCACATTGTAATAAATTATAAACTTTTCTGGTCCCATATATAGGAAAATTACTTTCATATAGTGATAATTCTCAATAATAATAAATAATAAATAATTCAAGAAGAATTAAAATAATTATCTATGTATACTAGTTTGAGACAATGATTTATGTTTGATTGTTGCAATCACGTCTTTGACCTTGCGGATCTATAGTAACTCGTTAACATAAACACTTTGTTGTTGAAGCCAAAATATTTCAAACTTCTCTAGTATGTTGATGACTTATTTAGTTAAAACTTTTGGTAGTTCTACACTCTCGTCCTTCGGATTATCTTCTTCTTCTTCTTGTCTAATTGTAGTAATTATTTTCTCTTTCATTAAAGAATGATACATGACTTGTTGCTCATTAAAATGATGAAGAGATACGTTAATATTCATTAGATTAGTTTTCTTTAATAATTACTAGTATGCGTGTGCGGAACACCTCACACTTGCGCGTGCGATTTATCGAATAAGTTTTTAAGATGTGAAATTATATAGCCTCTGGAATCTATTTGTTATCACCTACTTTATGTTGGTTTGTGTCTTCCTCCACTGTTGAGTTTCAAGACATTGATGTATACGAAAGGCTATTTAAGCGCATGCAAGGAAAAGTGTCACTTACACATGTAAATTGTCCAATATTTTTTTAAAACTATGGAGCTATATTTTTTTACTAAAATTAAGAATGAGATTACAATGGACCATTCCAAGATCCTCTCATTTTGGGATCCTGGTTTACATGAGCTATTTAAAAAAAAAACATTAATCAAAATCTTAAAAACATCTCAATCTTGGCTTTCAAATTGATGTGAGACCTGAACTTGTGAGATACAATCATCTCCGTCGGAACATCTCATAGCATATGTTGAACGATAATGTAAGTAAAAAATGGCTAAAAGATCAACTTCTCAATCCTCAAGCTTATCAAAGGAAAAATTTGCAGATAATAACAATCTTTTACTTTAGATTGTGAAATTGAGGATGATAGCCTTGAGTAGGGGTAGGCAAAAATCTCGCAAATTCTGAACTCGACCTAATCCAGTTCCGATCCCGCTCGGGACAGAACGGAACGAAAAATAAAATTTTCACTATTCCTTCCTGTCCCGACCCGTCCCATTTTTTAGGGACGGAATCGGGTCTTGATTTTGAAATCCTGATAAACCTGTCCCGTCTCACATAATATATTTTGTGTATTCTTATATTTATTTTATTAAGGGTTGACATATTAAATTATCAAACCAATAGTCTTATACTTCTTGTAGTATGAATTAAATATATCAATTAAACATGAAATAAAATTACTTGTATTTTTACTTCTTCTAATTAACCATTAAGTAAAACGGTATTATTTTATGTAATTGTAGACTTTTAAATCTTATCAAACTATATTTATTTTATATTGAACCCAAAATATGGTTCGTTTCATCTCATTTGAATTTTCATTTTTTAATACTCTATTAAATGTTCATTTTAAATTAGACCCGAAATTGAACTCGTCTCATCCCGTCACGTTAGGGTTTCGAGACGACCATGACAGACTTTTAAAATACTCAATCCTGTCCCGATCCGTCCCATTCGGGATAGAGATATGGACGGATGAAAATGAATCCGACCTGTCTCGTGCCCGCCCTAACCTTGAGTGAACAAAATTTCTAGCAATGTCTAGCAAGCGGATCGTGATCCATAGCATAATTGGCATACAATCAATCAATCTATGCCCAACATAACCACAGGGAGACTTTCTCATAGATATTTGTTAAAGGATTACATCATAAAACTACGTGAATCCATCACACATGTTTGTCTACTTACTACAATACGTCTACTGCTTACTGCACATGCAAATATCTACTGAAATGTTGGGTATCACATCTCTTTGTCGAACAATCCCGTAGTATCTTTGTTAACATGTTCTTAATCTGTAAAGAAAAAGTTTAGTACTACTTAGTAGAGAGGCTGAGTACTCACACACGTAATACCCGATTAGATTAGCTTACCAATTAGTTCAAGTACATGTTTAGTCTGCTGAATTGTTGTGTAGCCTTTATTAACACACAAAATAAGAAGCTTAAAAATATGAAATTGGATATTGAACCATTAACTGTCAAACCTTTATTTCCATGATAGCTCCTCCCTACAATCCTGAATGAAAATGAAAAGGATAGCATGTAATCCAAAACACTCATAAACTTGCAGGCCAATGAGGCCATCATCGTTCTTCAAGTACAGATGAAAACTGTGTAACATTCTAAAAGCTCTGCCTTTTTTTTTGGAACAGCCTCTCTTTCTGAATCTGGGTTAATTAACAAAACTGAGGATGAATGGATTATAGAGATACAAATGATGTACTTTGGTAGGTTTTAAGGAATGACACATGAGTTGGCCATGGTGAATACACAAAAATATTTGCCGAAGTTACACTTCAATCCGCAAGAATGATTTGTCGGTGCCGATAGCCCGATGGAGTTCCCTATTGGGGCTTCATGATTTCAGTTCAAAACCTGAGTATATCTTTTACTCTCATCGATCGATGAGAGTTCTTCAACGGCCACCCATGCTCTTACCGAAGATGTCTCTCTCATAGCACCATTCAGACCTTCACCCCACACCCTTACACAGAACTTTATCAATCATTCTGAGTAGAGAACAATTTAGCAGATTTTGCAAGCGATCAACAAAAAAATGATTCACAAAAGAAACTCACATGGGTGATACTGAATAATAATAAGTAGATCTTACCCGTTTGGAGATTGAAACCATCTTCAAGGAAACTCTTTGCCTGTCGTCACTTCTTAACAAGTCCCGGTTTTGTGGCTCTGCGCGATATCAAATTGAAAACTGAAGCTTTTTTGTTTCCTGATGATAAACGACTGATGCAGTTGGAGTAGATCAAACCACAAAAGAGTTTTCTTCCCTGTAAAAATCTTATCATCAAATGGTATTTTATAGCTTTGTCCATGGTACTGGAAAAATCTCACTGCTCAACAATTTAATGTCCAAGGGTAATTGAAGGTACGCCGAATGTTTAACGTTTAACTGCTCCTGGTAACTATAGAAGACCCTTCTGGCTTAATTAATAGAGATATAAATTTCGATCGAGAGAGAGAGAGAGAGAGAGAGAGAGAGAGAGAGAGAGAGAGAGATGAGTAGTCAGAGAAAAAGGAGAGAGCGATAATAGCGGATAACGGGTACGCTTTGGTTTCCGAGATACCATCAAATCTATCTCCTTATTAGGGTTTTGTAGCAAGGATGAAGTTTACGACAGATGGTTGAGGATGATCAATTGAGTTGTAGCAAGCAATTTTGTGCATGGTAAATAGATTTAGTAGAGAGACTTGGGTTTGGTGTGTGCGTATCTCGATTCTAGATGTTTTAATCCACACTTTGGATCTGAGTTTGATAATGTCTATGTTTTGTATTATGTCTTTGTATGGCCTTGCTTGAGATGTTCAATTGTCCTCTAATTTGCCTTGCAGGTATGTCTATGCAGGTACATGAAATCAAATGTTCTCTTGTATGTTGTCTTCATTTCAGCATGCACCATACTCCGAGGTCTTATATGATCTCTTCCATATTTTTCTGTAACTTGACTCAATGTCTAAATCTTCAAAGTTAGATGAAGATGTAGTTTTACCTTTTTCTATGCCCTTGGTAGTACCACCAAAATGATATCTTTGAAACCTCGATCATTGCACATACGGTACTGAGCAAGTACTTTGTTCAGAATATCAAATTGCTCAACTAATTTTGCAGGTATATGTATAGTAGATATTTCAAATTCATAGACAGTTTATGCTTGATCAGTCTTTTGTTACTTGCTGGTGGATCTGCTCATTCAAGTCTTTTGTTAATTACTTATTGTGCTTAATCAGTTTTTGATTGAAAAGTTGGTTGATTCAAGTCTTTTGTAATTCTGCTTACAGGCAGAGTGAGCCGAAGAAGGCACAATTTTACTCTTGAAATTTTATCGAGTAACTCATGACTGGTGTGTACGTATTTTAAAAGCACTCAATTTGCCTCGTACATGTATAAATACAGATCAACAATTACTAGCTGTAAATTCAAATCCTATGAGGTTTAGCATTCACGTTTGAATGAGTTTTTTATGTTGGCTTTTATCTTTCTTGTCTTACAAAAGCTCAGCGTATAAATCATTCGATGACAAATTTTTACATGTTCTAGATTTATGTGTTTGCACTATGCAATGAACTATTTGTTGTTTATAACCCAATATATAGTCAAAGTTTACCATATATGGTGTTGCAAAATGCAAATGCATGAATGCTCTTCCGTATATTTGAAAGTCATGTGGGAGCTAAGATAGTAATAGTAGAATTATATAATTTACAACACGATCACAATAGATAAACCGATAATTCGCACGCGCGAGTGCGATGACTTTGAATGCTCTTCAACACATTTGAAATTCATGATGAGAAACTGATAGGGAGCTAAGCTAGTAATATTAGAATTATATATTTTACAAAACAATATATTTCTACAGCCTTAATAAATTGATAATTCGCACACACGAGCGCGACGACTTCTGCACACGTGTATGTGTGTGCTTGGAGACTAGTATTTTATTATATATCTATATATAATTAATTTTTATTAATTTATTACACGCTTCTTCCGCGTACCCGTTTCTCTTAATTTTTTGAAAAAAAATGTTTCCTCGTACCCGCACCTATTTCCAGGCAACCTAGGAAAGGGTAACCGGGAAGGAGATAAAGGGAATGAGAAAGAGGGGCAGCAGCGCCGCTAGGGTTTGAAAAGGGAAAGTATTTTCGGGGGAGAAGAGGAACTCAATGCAAACAGACTCAACACTAAATCGATGTAGCTTTTCTACTTTCTATACTATTTCTACTATTCTACTATAATAAAGGGAATTCCCTCTTTGGTGTCATCGGCATACCAAATTTTAAACTTCCCAAAAAATCAAATCAAACTCAAGAAAAACCACGGATTTAGTTAAAACAAAACGTTGATGGACATTATAGTAAAACCATTAAAAAAATAATGGAAATATATATTAGAAGAAACTGTTGAACAGGGAACTACCAGATCCCCAAAACCCGTTGCTCTTTTTTATTTTTTGAAACATACAGACTTCTGCACTTTGTTTGCAAGATATTGCCCCTCTTAATTTAATAATAATAATAATAATAATAATAATACAAAAAGTGAAAATAAATGTGAGAGCAAGAATTTAGGAAAGAAAATAATTTTCTTTCTTAACTTCTTCTATCACTGTTTTCATGCATATACACGCTTTTTTTAAAAAAAAATAGGGACGAGGGTTGTCAATGTCATTGAGAAGGAGTAGATATGAATCTAGCCTTAACTGTCTATTTAAGGGCGACGACAAACAAGAAAATCAAAGTCTATATAAACTAAGCGACAAAGTCACCTAACTTACACAAATATCCTTATCCTAGCAATAAGCACCGTAACAAGTAATCAACGACGTTGCTGAAAATGGGACGATAAAAAATACTTACCCTGAATTCAACTTATTGTTGTGTAAAATAAATAACAAAAATTAAAATTAACACCCTAATACAAAGAAATAGAATCACACTTCATTGCCTGAATGTCTGGATCGATCTCCATCTCTATGGAAAGGCCCAATCGATCTCCATCTCTATGGAAAGGCCCAACAATTGAAACCTCCATAATCCCAAATTAGATGCCCAACTTGTCCATAAACACACATGAGAGCAAATAAGCACAAGTAGGCCCAAACTCTAATGATGCTTAGACTACGTTGATAGGCCTTACTAGTAGGCCCAACCCACACTGCCAACAACTTCAGCTGTCTCCCATGGCAAGACTAAGCTAGGTGTCGTCGGCAAGCCTTCACTGTAAGGGGCCAGACCGGTCGACGAAAGACCAGCTCCGTCGCCCACTTGAACCTGAAACATCATTAGCACCCGAGGATCACGGGTAACGCCTACCACGATTTGAAAAAAATTGCAAAGGGCCTCAGTCGTCGGCGTCAACCATCTAGAACATCAATCTACAACCCTGAAAAGACGTCCCCACCAATGACTATCACCATCTTTCTCGACGATGATGGCGTTCTCCTCCACAACCCAACCACTGAAATCCCGCAGGCCAACACGACTCGCCAATGAAAAACAAACCTTGAAACCCAAACAGCGAGATCGTGTCGGTTCAGAACCGAAGCCTGAGTGACGATGCCAATCTCCCACTGACGCCTTGAGTCTGGCTCTGGTAGGGCGGGCTAAAAAGGGAACCAAAGACCATAGAACCGATTAAAGAAATCTAGTGCCGCTGTTTTCTCGGCAAAGCTACACGAACCGGGAAGGTACAATGCCCAAGAGCGGCTGAGGATGGCGATGAAACCCACCATCCAACGTCATTGGGAGGTGACGACAGTACAACGAAGCCAGAAGAAACAGACGCCGAAGAAAGAGATGGACGGAAGCAACTAACTGTTGCCGCCGTCAGAACCCCAGGGTTAGAGAGAAAAGTACTCATATCCTCACTTATATGCATATACACGTTAAGAGAGCGTTTCTAGTTTTAATTTTTTTTAAGCTTTTTTTTTTAAAATAGGTGGGAGAGTTTTTAAAATTTTAGCTTTCTTTTTATATATCAATTTTATTACAAAAAAAAATATGTAGAATGTTTTTGACTTGATGTTTGAATTTCTAAATGCACACGCGTGTGGGTCATCTATACTATTATTATTAAGAGAACTCCATTGTTCTCCATTTTTGCCAAATATTTCAAAAATATCCTTTTCATATAGGACTAAAATAATAACTCGAGGGCACTATTATAATTGCATAATAAGAAAAAATAAAAACAAAATGAAAACTTCAAAATTATCCCTAAATTTTCTTTCTGTATATTTTTAACTCCCCCCTCCCCTTTTTTTTCCTCTTTGGTCGATAGAAACGTACTACATACTTTTCATTAAACTCTTTCCCGGTAACTACCTTCTTTAAAAATAATTGTCCAGTTAAACACGTGCAAAGCATTTGTACAATTTTCTAGTCTTCATGATGAGTTTAGACGTTTACTCGAGAGTCAATACCAATGTTCATATTATTGTCCACGACTGCTGAAAGATAATTTTAGTGGTCAACGAGTTCGTAGTCAGTCATGGTCAATTACTGTGAATTTACATTCTTGTTCCAAATGTCTCACCAACGTTGGGTTATCTCACTGGAAACGGGCTGCATTTGTGTGCTTAACTAGCCCTAGACCCTGCACAAGTGGCAAATGCGTGGCTGAAGAACGACAACTCTTTTTTTTAAATGTTCAATCCACCTAGAAATCAATTTTTATGGGAAATTCAACCTTGTACCTCACGACCTATAAAAATAATATCAGGGTGATCAACCACTGCACTACCAATAGCTGGTCGATAGAAACTACATACTTTTCATTAAACTCTTTCCCTGTAACTACCTTCTTTAAAAATAATTGTCCAGTTAAACACGTGTAAAGCATTTGTACAATTTTCTAGTCTTCATGATGAGTTTAGACGTTTACTCGAGAGTCGATACCAATGTTCATATTATTGTCCACGGCTGCTGAAAGATAATTTTAGTGGTCAACGAGTTCGTAGTCAGTCATGGTCAATTACTGTAAATTTACATTCTTGTTCCAAATGCCTTACCAACGTTGGGTTATCTCACTGGAAACGAGCTGCATTTGTGTGCTTAACTAGCACTAGACCCTGCACAAGTGGCAAATGCGTAGCTGAAGAACGACAACTCTTTTTTTTAAATGTTCAATCCACCTAGAAATCAATTTTTATGGAGAATTCAACCTTGTACCTCTCAACCTATGAAAGTAATATCAAGGTGATCAACCACTGCACTACCAATAGCTGGTTGAAGAACAACAATTTACTTTAATATAATTTAGAGTGTATAACTAAATAATTCAAATTTTGTTAGTCACACCAGTTTCGCTATGTTAAATATCTATCAAGTGAGATTACATTAAAGTAATCTCAAGTTGAGATTACATTATTCATATCTATCAAGTGAGAACTCCGATAGATCTCTTATATATTACCACTTTCATCGTTAACACAATTCTTTTTTGAATATTTCACTTTTTTCAAAGCACCGCTTTCAAATCTTGATTAATGAGAGTGCAGAATACATAAATTTTATTTCTTAAAATGTATTTAGGGAAATGAATAGTGTCAAAGTATAAAATTATAACATAAATTTGTTGTAAAAGAAAAAATTCGATGCTATTTATAATAGCTTAGCTTACAACAACAGATATATGATTGGAAAGGTTGGAGGTTTAGGTGATATATTGCTCCATACGTACCGTGTTAATTATGATCGAGTTAGAACCATAAACATTCTAAAAATGGATTTTGGTTGGTTTCCTCCATTATCTCACTCAACCGTCAGAAGTAAAATATTCAAAGTCAGGGTAATGAACCTCGACAGTTCTCATATATCTAAATATAGCTCGATCACGGTCATTCTGTGACATACATAAGTCATGAATTATATGCTGTGTTTGGCAGTCTATTATAACAAAATGAAGCACCAACAAATAAAACATCATTATGCATATCAGTGCGTGTAATCCGTTTATTTCAGTTCCTCATCAATACAAAGAAGAGAACACTTCTGTTAGGACAGTTGACAAAGAAAAGTGTAGCTATCTCATTGGAAGTCTATATCTGCATGTTACCATGAAAGTTAGCAAATTTTTCATTAAGATCGCATATTCTGCTTCAAGTGAACTGCTAACTTGTTTATATATCAAAGGGAAATATCCTGTCGAGGTGTTAAAAGAATCTCTTCCTCTACCAATTCAAGTATTTCCTTTAATCGATGAGTAAACTTCTCTGTTATGTTGTTTAGGATCCTTTCCATAAACATTGTGCTTTTGAGCCAGGTGACACTGATATAGACATCGCATTTACACGAGTTACGAGCAAGCGCAGAGTTCTCAATTTGGTACCTAAACTGAACCTGCGTAACAAAACAGTATTTTACTTGAGCAGAAGCAAAGAATTGATAGAAAGAACAGGTGATTTTCAGATTGATTTTGCATACCCGGAAATGATCTCCAGATGGAACACCATGCAAGGCCATAACTTCATTGATGATCCATCCTTCACCTTTTGCAATGGGATGCTTTTGTTGTGTGCATGTCACCTCTCCCCCGAAGATGGAAACATTGCGATTGAATCTGTAAGACACATGTCGCTCGAAAACCTCCATTTTTGTAGGTTCCCATGCAGTGGTTGCATAGTTAAGACAACCTGATTTCCCCATAATTTTGTGCTCCAACTTTCCTCCATTGAACATTTCCATCAAGGACTTCGTCTGCACATTTGTCCATAAAGGTTCAGTAAATTAGAAGTCTTCAATGAAAGAAACTTCAAAGCTGGAAATTTCATTTGGAAGTTCAGTTTCTCACTGCAGAAGTCTATATATAACATAACAAAGCAATATGAGAAGGAAAAAGAACCGCAACTCACGTTCACATGTATTTCTGCAGTATAGATTTTAGACATCTTTCTATCCTCAAGATTGAGTATGGACTCGTTATCTTCAAGCACTTTGGACCTTTCTTCTTGAACCTGCTGATCGTCCGAAATTTGTGCTTTCTGATCTGGACTTGGTGTTCTTGTTCTCCACAATCCCATTATCGTCCTGCCACGAAAAGTAAATATATTGGTCATTTATATATTGGCCAAAAGGATAATGATCTCTTATCTTGAACTTTATATCCAATACCTGCTTACTGAACCAAAGGATAAAAATGATTGGAAATAAAATTTAAGACGGCCTTCTTCATCTTGGCACTTCGCCCCATGCCTTGCATCCAAGCCTCGACCCTTTCTCAAAACAAAGACAAGCAAAGGGCTTCCCACAGATGATAGGGAGGGGGGATGCTCTTGGATATCTCCGATATCCTCCCAAAGAAAGAAAAATTTGGTTTTGTGTCCAAACAAGTTTGCATAGAAACCAACTATTCTCGCAGATAAGAAAAGACGGCCCTGCACCAGAAAGTAATCACAGTAAGAACTTTAATATAGGGCACGCCCACGCGCATGTGCGCACACACACACAGCTTTCATCTTCCGCATTAGCAATGTGAGCTGCAGGGAATAGTTCATTCTTCCAGCAACTTACTCACCCCTGTCATTGTCCCATTATATACCACATACCAGTTTTAACGGTGATATTTCGAGATCTAAAAATTGAGTTCATAAACATTCATCTCAGTACTCGCACTGTACTTTGCATCTCAAAATGTTGACAGTTGTATTTAAGAGAACGTATTGACTTAACAAGTTAACCCCTCCCCATTATTTTTAGTTGCAGGATGATATCATAAAAAATCAGCTATTACCTGCAGTGGTACTTTCCTTTTCAGCGCACATGTAAAATCACTGATGAGAAACTCTTCTGGCGGTAAACCGAACAATTTCTGAAATGTAGAATTCCTATGAGGCGATCGGAGATCCAACTGTAAAGACCCAAGCAAGGAGTTTGATAAATCTATACTAAGGGCTAGATTCAATATCAGGTTCAAGAAAAAAAAAATCAAATACACAGTACCACAAATACAACAATCTGACGTATGAATAAGAATCTGAGGACATGAAAGTTGTAGGGTATCATATCTAATTAAAGACAGAAGAAAGGGTAATAAAAAATTGTTACCTTCTTACCGACCTCCTTCTCCATTTTGGTCATGTACTCCCTGATTGTTTCCAGTCCTTTGTTATTGTCCAAAAAGATTCTCAGGTGCAGCTTTGACTGATAAGACTGAGCAAGCTTTCCATTTAGGGGGACCCACATGTCGGAGAGTTCAGCAGCCGAGTGTTTCAGAAAGTTAATCTCAGCATGCCCGAGTGACATAGCTTGGTCAAAAGGGCCATCAAAATCAAACACTTCCACATCTAGAACTGATGGGGGTTCTTCCATAGCATCAAATTCCAGTATATCTGCATTATTTCCCAAAGATTCATAAGCGACAATCATGTAGGTGGAAAAACATAGTGCTAAGAGAAGAAAAGGTTTACCGTTCCATTGAGGAACACTAGTTTGAAGTCTGACAGAGCTTGTTCTTATTTTACCATTGCTGGTGAACACCACATAGGGATCAGAAAACCCTGATGAATCCAAGGAGGCTAGGTTGGTCCCTTCAATCAAGGCAACAGTGAGAACCCATCCATCACCTTGGGATTTAACGCCATGATCACTTCCTGTTTGATTAGGGGACAATGCAACTATCAGAGATATAGTGAAAGTAGTGTTTGGAAACTTGACGTGACATGATATAATGTGCTTGCCTTGTTGCAACCTGGCTTGTATGAAGTGTTGAACCATATTATAAATGCGCTCCAATTGAAGAACTAAAATTCCACATGAGATAAACTCTCCGATACTGTCCGGAAGATCAACTCCATAAAATTCTAGGCCTTGGGGTGCACTGGGTTCACAAAGTAGAATGTGCACCGAGACACATAAAACCATAAAAACAGTGGAAACAACAGTCAAATTCCAAAAGTATTCTTTTGCCAATTGCCAATCTGATTGGTGTTCTGCCTGCAGATTTGCCAGGATATGATCCTTATCAGACAACTCTGTTGAATCAAGTGTTCTATATTTCTGAGCCATCAAGCTTAAAAACTGATCAAAACTGTCCTTAAGTCCCTGTCTGACTCCTCCTTCAATCACGCCTTTCATCAATGTGCTATGAAGAAAGTTAACTCCCCATGATATCACAAGGCAAGATGATTCTTCTCCCGAAGATAGCTCTGGTCCAGGGAATATCTTGTAAAGCAATTCAACCTTGAATGAACTTCCATATGGAACTTCTGGTGTACTCACACTTACCAAGACAGCAAATTCCCTTCTGGTTGCTGTGTAATATGTTTGCTCCTCTATTGCTTTTGTAGCTTTAACTAATTTTGATGCAGCCTTTGTATAGGTAACAGCTCGTGTCAAACACGATGTCTCTCCTGATTTCCATATCCAAGGCCCCTCGTATATATCTGTGGTCTCCTCAAGCTCTGCTAAATCTATCTTAAACTGTGAGTTTGGGGCAAAAAGACATCCGTTAAGATCATTTGGCGAGACAACATAAGCCTGATCAACTAGAATACCCCCCGAGAGATTCTCTGTCATTTTCTGTTCACTCGCTCTTGACTGCATCATTTCAAGAGACTCTTCAAAGCCAAAACCAGATTGCTGCTCCTCCATGCAATCTTCATAGTCAGATACTGTACTAGACAGCTCTGAAGAACTATCTGTTCTTGAAGCATCATCAGTTTTATGAAGAAGTTTGTCCATACGTCTCATTAACGACTTCATCAACTGTTTTCCTCTTCGTCTCTTTGTACGCAGAGTTTTGGTGCAAATCACACCATTATATGATGGACCGCCATTCTCTTTATGCTCCTCGGTGCTTATAGTTGAGTGGGAACAAGGAAGGTCATTAGCAATAGCATCATGGCCTTTCTCGTGCAAAGAAAGAGTAAGAAGGATTTTTCCTGCAATATAATAGAACAAATTTGCAAATATTGTACACCATCAGTATCAAGATCTGCATTGATGCTAAACGTCTCAAATTGACAGCTATACACCATTCAATGGCCACCTTCATATCAAAAACTCAAGTTAAGGCTCAAGAGGAAGACAATGCCATACAAATTAGCAATACGGATAATATCTTACCAGACTCCTAAATAGGTGTTAATCTGCAAACAACTACTGCACACATAACAACATGATCTCCACCAAAATGATGCATAGTTTATTTCCCTAGTATGTTAGGTGGGCTAGAAACACAAAATGAACGATGCAACGTCATTACCCTTAAACAATAAGGTACTTACAGAAACAAACACAACTTGACAAGGCAATCCTGCCCTTTCTAAAATTCTAAAAACTATGAGTAGACAACAATCCTCGAAATAAGTCAAAATATCCCCATGTAATCTACAAATGCGCCCCAATCAATTTAGGTATGCCATTGTGCTAGAAATATGTCCACCTATCATCAACTGTACGTCTACTGCAATCGAAACTAGTATGGACATATAGCAACCAGATGATAACCAGCTTCCTATATAATCATGGCGATGTACCGTTCTTGGAAGATTAACCATAACCAATGGAATGCAGTAACATCAGCGTCAATCCAAGTTCTAGACTTTTGCGCCATCCAAAGTAAAACAAAATGAGCAAACGCTAATTTAAAATAAAATGCATCCTTGAAATCCAAATTATACAAACTAAAGAAGACTAACCGCAATCTTTGTTGATGAACTTGCCGGACTTGGGCGTCTCAAGAGAGTACCACGCCGGCTGCAAGGTGAAGTTATTCTGAGCAGCAACAGACCCCACCGGAATCTGAACCCGGCAGACTAACTCGTCCCCATTGAGCAGAGACACAAACAGCTCCTCATTCATGTCATAAACTCTAAACACAAACCCTTCATTCCAGGCCGGTTTGTCAGTGTTCTTCAGAATCCTAGTCTTGGACTTGTGCTTCCCAACCCGAACCTCCACATACAACAAGTCTTTCACAACAACCAAGTCCTGAGCTTCGATCACATACACGTAAAGCCTCATGGTCGTTACACCTTGTGCGCATGAAAAGAAGAGAAGGGGTTATTATGTTAAACCTGAAGTGGTGGGTTTGAGTGCGTTTAAAAGCTATAGACTCGAGTTGTCAATGGGAGGAGTGGTGGCGATGTTTAACAAAGGAAGCAAAATGTGACATGGAAGACATGGCAAAACGTGGAAGCAACGGAGCAAGGACACGAGGGAAGTGAAACGTAAATTTGGAACAAAAGGGGTCATCGAGTCGGTTTTGGAAGGCAAGAGGGTTAAGCCCATAATGTGGAAGGCTCAATCTATAGACTATGGGACATGAAACAGTTGGGCTCATCAAATTGTTTGGTTTTCTTTTCGAGGATTGAATCGAGCTTCTGAACCCAAAGATAAAGAAAGACCGGTGATGAGGAATCAAATGCCTTTTGTTTTAGTTTTGTTCAAGACCACAGTCTGGATTTGTATTGGGAACTACTGTATTAGGTTGCACATGCAAAACGCAACTATTAATGTGGAATAATGTGAAATTTAAGTTGCTCCTGTTGTTTTGGTATCAGAATCAGAACTTTATCAGACGACACCTAAGTCACGTAGAATAGCACTCATTGCGCGAAAGAAGCAATACAGGGTAAGTTTTCGTAAATCGTTGACAGTCGTATAAGGCAAAGTCACTTTTGATTTCATTTATCGAATCTGCTCAATTCTTGTATTTTATTTATTTTGAAATTGTCTAGATTATCAAGAACAAGTTTTCTAGATCCAGTTCTTCCAACTCGAGGAGTTATATTCCTCAAAATATTATCAATCATATTAAGAATGAAGAGGATATTGAATTCTCTAATATTGAGAATCAACTTCATAGCTGGAGTCTCCCGAAGGTTAAACCTTCAATGATATATTCTATGAATATGTTCAATTTGAATATGGCTATGACCTTCAAAACAATTGAACACACTATTCCTATTGGAAATGAACATGAAACCATTATGTTATTTCAACCTAAAGAAATCAGGAGATATAAAGATAAATACAGATATTTTCATCTGGGTATGGTTCAAGTGGCTATTCGGCCACTTTCCAGAGATGGCTTAAATGTCTCATTATTGGTTGTCTTAAGAGACCGCATGCACCTAAATTTTAATGACTCCTCATTATGAATCATTCAAACAGTTTATTTTAACTGCTTCCATAATTTCTGTGTCTATTTGACAGACAGAAATATTCTTGATGTTTTAACATTAAATGATAAAATCAGTGGTTATAATCTAAAAGAAGGATTTGAGCCACTAAATATTACATATCGGGTGTATTACAAAGCAATGAATACCCTAAGCCCAAGAGCAAAAAAAATACGATACAAAGGAAAAAACAGTCTTAATCGAGACCAATTTGTTAAAATCAGATGTGTCTATTCCTCAAACTATCCAATGGCAGGATATTAAAACTCCTGATGAATAAATGCTTGAATCTGCCATTCCATCTAAACCTATAGAAAACAAAAGGGTTGAAGAAATTCTATAATATGATGACGGGGATGTTATTATCAAATTTGATAATAGTAGAAGATCAACTGGATTATCATTCTCGGATGATGGTCTATCTTCTATTTCATAAAAAAAGTTAGAATATTGACTCTCAAAGGTTTTATACTCCAAACCAATCTATAAAAGCCTCTTCGTCAGGCACCAAGGTTCATAACCTGGTTTTTGACAGAACTTGTACTTCATCTCAACATATTCCTCAGGGAATTTACCATGAAGAACCTGAGACGCTGTCTGAATTCAATCATATTTCATCAATAAATGTCATTTCTATTCCTTCTACTTATGATCGACAAACTTGCATTAAAGATTTTATGCAAGAAAAAAATTTGCCCTTCAGAAAATAGTTCTTATCTAACTTCATAGAAGAAGAAGAACAAAATTATAAACCCCTTTATTATGGCACTATTGATGCCCAAAGGAAAGTCATTTCTTTCCCTATTTGGTTTCTAGATTATTCTATCAATGAGAATTCTCCATGCTTAAACGTGCTTAAGTCCTTAGAAAAGGGACTACAGCAAAAGGAAATGTGATTACTTCTATTCATCCGCCTTCAGAACACCTGAAAATAAAGGTAGGAGAAGCTATTCTTGAGTCTGTTGCTTTTATCCATGAAAAACAACATAATTATACAAATCTGACTCTGCAAACTATATGCTCTCAACTCGGGAGAATGGAGGAAAAATTAGAAAAAATTACACAACCTCCCATAATACAGGATACTAAATCCATATTGTCTTCCTCTATAATTCATTCTACTCCAAAGATTGTAGAACCTTATATTCTAAAGTCAAGTATTAATATCACTATGCCTAATAAAAAGGATATCGATATTGTATTCATTCTAACTCAGCAGTTAGAATCTTTACAACTTGGTAATCATAAATCTGGTGAGAAAAAAGCTCAAATAGCTATTATCTCAGAAACAGAAACATTCTCTGATTTAGATAATGAATCAGATATTAATGATTTTGAAAAGCAAATTCTTGCCATGGAAAATGACCTTAAAAAAGATCATACAGGTCAAATTCCTAGCATAAATCAAAATATTTTGGAAGAAGCACTGCTTTTGGCAGAAAATCAATTCATACTGCTTCAACCAAACATTATTATACTCACCCTGCTCCTCACGACTTATTATTCGAAGAAGAAAATTCGAATATTACAGCTAGCTTTAGTGCTAGAACCATCTATGAATGGAATATTGATGGATTATCTTAATATCAGATAATCACTTTATTTCATAGGATGACTATATATTATACGGTTTGCATATCTGCTCATAATTCAGATAAACAAATTGCGGAATACATTGTTGCATGATTTATTGGCCAACTTCGTGGTTGGTGGGATAATATCATTTCTCCAGATCAACAACAAAAAATTCTTAATGCAACTAAAATTATTTAAACTCCAGTGACCATGAAAGATGAACAAGGTCATGACAGTATTATATATACTGAAACTCCTATTTCTAATGCAGTTTATACACTGCTTACTTCCATTTTATTGTCTTTCGTTGGGTCCAACTTAGTGTCCTTCGAAAGAAACAAAGACTTATTAGTCAATTTTAAATGCCCTACCTTAACTCAGTTCAGGTGGTATAAAGATGTATTCTTGTCCAAAGTTATGATCAGGACAGATACTAATGCTAACTTCTGGAAGGAGAAGTTCATTGCAAGCATTCCTACTCTTTTTGTTCAAAAGGTCAAAGACCATATTTTGAGAAAGCATGGAGGAAACAAAACTTCATTCCTTATTATGAGCAGACCTTAATCGTTCTTCCAATTCGAGGAGTTATTTTGTTCAAGACCACTGTCCGGATTTGTATTGGGAACTACGTACTGTATTAGGTAGCACATGCAAAACGCAACTATTAATGTGGGAGAAGTACCGTTTTACATTCAAATTGCTTTCTTTGCTATGTGAACACTTATATGGATGGAAAAATAGTACTCTCTCTCTCTCACGGAAAATGTTTATATAGAGAATATCACTATCACAAGATTAAACAATCACTACAAATGATTTAGTGAATATAAATATTCGCACGTATATATCTTAATTATGAAAATCTTATCTTCTGCCATCAAACATTGCCGAAATATAAGCATGTATAAGGAAAAAACTAAAATATTTTGTGAGTCGTCAGATCTCTAGCTGATTAGCCTTTGTGTCCATGTATGCCCTCATCTAATTCGAAATGAAAATGTCGAAAGCTGAGATGTTTTGTTAGTCGTCAACTTTTTAGCCAAACTATCATAAAAGTGCTTTAATGACTCCATTAAGGTGTTAATCCAATGTCCAAGCCAACACAAGGTGCATGTCCATTGTAAGGGATAAGCTTCGCTCAAATCTTCACGATCATGAATATATTTGAGCAAGAAAAATAAACCTCCAAACTCTTTCACATGAATGTGAAAAGTCGAACAATATAGTAGATGGCATGCATTGTTATAAAAAAAATGTGTAAACGCTAGAAGATGAGTAATCTTCGAGATTTAGGCGGTGTCTAAAACCCATTAAAACTGTCTAGAATTCATTTAAACACTTGAAAATATTTCACCATATAAGTTTGTCTAATGTTATTTAGAATTTTAATAATAGATACTCCTCTTCTTTTTTTCATAAGACGTCATTAAATCACAAGACTGGTAGATGAAGCTAAAATTTTGAATCATGGAGAGTAATTTTTTTGAAATATAAATGAGAAAAATTCTATAAAAAAAATATAAATGAAAAAAAAATCTCAATTAATTAAGCCAGAAGGGTCTTCTACAGTTATCAGGAACATTGGTGTGCCTTCAATTACCCTTGGACATTAAATTGTTGAGCAGTGCGATTTTTCCAGTACCATGAACAAAGTGGTAAAATACCATTTGATGATAAGATTTTTACACAGAAGAAAATTGTTTTGCAGTTGGATCTACTCCAACTACATCAGTCGTTTATCATCAGGAAAGAAAAAAGCTTCAGTTTTCAATTTGATATCGCGCAGAGCCACAAAGTCTGGACTTGCTGAGAAGTCACGATAGGCAAAGAGTTTCCTTAAAGATGGTTTCAATCTCCGAACGGGTAAGATCTACTTATTATTCAGTATCACCCATGTGAGTTTCTTTCGTGAATCATTTTTTGTTGATCGCTTGCAAAATCCGCTAAATTGTTCTCTACTCAGAATGATTGATAAAGTTCTGTGTAGGGATATAGGGTGAAGATCTGAATGGTGCTATGAGAAAGACATCTTTGGTAAGAGCATGGGTGGCCGTTGAGAAACTCTCATCGATCAATGAGAGTAAAAGATATACTCAGGTTTTGAACTGAAATCATGAAGCCCCAATCGGGAACTCCATCGGGGCATCGGCACCGACGAATCATTCTTGTGGATTGAAGTGTCACTTCGGCAAATGTTTTTGTGTATTCACCATGGCCAACTCATGTGTCATTCCTTAAAACCCATCAAATTACATCGTTTGTATCTCTACAATCCATTCATCCTCAGTTTTGTTAATTAACCCAGATTCAGAAAGAGAGGTTGATCCAAAAGAAAAGGCGGAGCTTTTAGAATGTTAGCCAGTTTTCATCTGTACATAAAGAACGATGATGGCCTCATTGGCCTGCAAGTTTATGAGTGTTTTGGATTACATGCTATCCATTTCATTTTCATTCTTGATTGTAGGGAGGAGCTGGGAATAAAAGTTCGACAGATAATGGTTCGATATCCAATTTCATATTTTTAAGCTTCTTACTTTGTGTGTTAATAAAGGCTACACGAAAATTCAGCAAACTAAACATGTACTTGAACTAATTGGTAAGCTAATCTAATCGGGGATTACGTGTGTGAGTACTAAGCCTTCCTTCTAAGTAGTACTAAACTTTTTCTTTACAGATTAAGAACATGTTAGCAAAGATACTACGGGATTGTTCGACAAAGAGATGTGATATTCAACATTTCAGTGGATATTTGCATGTGCAGTAAGCAGTAGACGTATTGTAGTAAGTAAACAAACATATGTGATGGACTCATTTAGTTTTACTTACTGCATTGTAGTAAGTAAACAAACATATGTGATGGACTCATTTAGTTTTATGATGTAATCCTTTAACAAATATCTCTCAGAAAGTCTCCCTATTGTTATGTTAGGCATAGATTGATTGATTGTATGCCAATTATGCTTGGGTCCATTTTCGTCCGCTTTTATCCCTATCTCGAATGGGATGGGTCAAGACGGGATTGAGCATTTTAAAAGTCTGTCTTTGTTGTCCTGAAATCTGAACGGGGCGGGATGAGACCGGTCCAATTTTGGGTCTAATTTAAAACGAACATTTAATAGAGTATTAAACAACAAAAAATCGAATGAGATGAGACGAACCAAATTTTAGGTTCAATATAAGATAAATATAGTTTGATAAGACTTAAAAGTCTACAACTACACAAAATAATACCGTTTTATTTAATGGTTAATTAGAAGAAGTAAAACTACCAACAATTTTATTTCATGTTTAATTAATACATTTAATTCATACTACAAAGAAGTATATATAATACTATTGGTTTGATAATTTAATATGTCAACTCTTAATAAAACAAATATAAGAATAGACAAAATATATTATGCAGAACTGGATGAGTCTATCAAGATTTCAAAATTAAGACTCAATCTCGTCCCTAAAAAATAGGACGGGTCGGGACGGGACGAAATAATAAAAATTATATTTTTCGTCCCGTCCCAAGTTGGATTGGATCGAGTTCAAAATTTGCGAGATTCGTGTCCATCCCTACTCAAGGCTATCATCATCAATCCCACAATCTAAAGTAAGTCATTGTTATTATCTGCAATTTTCCTTTTGATAAGTTTGAGGATTGAGAATTTGATCTTTTAGCCATTTTTTATTTACATTATCGTTCAATATAAGCTATGAGATGTTCCGATGGAGATGATCGTATCTCTCAAGTTCAGGTCTCACGTCGATATTTTTAAGATTTTGATTAATATTTTTTTTAAAGAGTTCATGTAAACCAGAATTCGAAAATGAGGAAATCTTGGAATGCTCCTTGTAATCTCTTTCTTAAGTTTAGTAAAAAACTATAGCTCCACACCTTAGAAAAAATATTGGACAATTTACATGTGTAAGTGACATTTTTCCTTGCACACGCTTAAAAAAGCCTTTAATATACATCAATGTATTGAAACTCAAGATGGAAACCTAGGATATTCCAGAGGCTATATAATTTCACATCTTAAAAAATTATTCGATAAATCGCACGCGGACTTATGCGCGTGGTGCAGGAAGACTAGTATTTAATTAAATAACTTGCACATGACCAAGTTATACTGACACGGTTGAACGACGAGGAGCAGCCCGAGTAGGTCTCTCTCTCCGTCTCTCTCTCGTCTTCACTCATTGAAGTTTCTCCGGTCACCGTCCGGCGAGAATGTTACAGTTTCCGGGATTCATGAAACAGTATCCGTGGTCAACAAGGACTATTCCGACGTCGTTTCTGCTGCCATCTCAGTGGCCACAGCCCCACAGCGAAGAGCTGCTCCTCGCTATGGAGGAGGCCGATTTCGACGAGAAGGTACTTACTTCAATTCTCAATTTCACATCTTTATCTAATTTAGACACAAAGTCTATGCGAAATTCCACCTAATTTACCATACAAATGTATAAAGAGGAACCTAATTTGAAGTGGAATGGTACCTAAATTACCTCTTGTAGTTTGGTATTTGTATAAATCGTGACCAAAGTGGAGTTTTTATTCTGTTTAGCAATTTGGAATGCCTGAAAGTTTTTAGCTTTAGGCTTTTTCATCTTTCTCTGCCCAATATATGCTCATTGGTTATCCAAAATGGAGAGAAATGGAACTATGGAAGCATGAGTTTGCCTTGTGAGTTTAGAACTCTTGAGTTAGAATCTACTCCATGGCTTCTGTGTTCTATTAATCCCTTCAAAATTTGTACTTTTGATATGCAGACCAATGTGAACATGTACATAAGAGCTTATGGTTCTAGAATTTGTACGTGTAGGGGGAATGAATGGGATTTTGTTCAACACTCATGTATATCATATGCCAAACGAAATTGGCTGATCTTTGGGTCAGTTTTGGTCCATAGGAATCCATGTAGTTGGAACCTCATGGATAGAAGTTGGGGAAGAGTGTTGCGGGCAATAGAGGAATTCAAGTCTTTTGACACTTCTGAGTTTGTCCAAACGGCGCTCATAAGAAGTTGAAAAGCCTTCAGTGTTGATTGAGGTTGCCAACGGTAAGGTGGAGTTTTTAGCCTGGTTATTGAAAGACAGAGACAGAAAGAATGAGTTTGACATTCTGCAAGCATTGGTACAATAGTGACTGCAAGTCAAGTGTATTAAAAAAGTTTAAGATGATAGTATAGTTTGAGACAATAGGGTATTTCTAGAATGTACGCATTGCTCATTATCACGGTACATTTTGAAAGTTCCGTACTGTTTGAGTTAAGTGAAAGCCTACAAGTTACATATCAGAATAATCAGATTACCTGAGAAGCTATTCCGGAAAGGGCACACTCATTGATTTTACAGCATTTGGTTCTGCTTGTGTTGAATGTATGGTCTCAAGTATTTCAGCATTGTGTATGGCACTTACTATCTGTTCTCCTCTTTACTTGGCTTGCTGTCTACTTTTGCCGTGCAATGTAATTCGAAAAAGTAATAGCAACCAGCTTATGATTGGGAAACCAACTGTTGATGTTGACAAAGAAGACTGATAATGATGCAGACGATGATGATGTGGACAATGCAGAGGATTCTGAGGGTGAAGAGTTTGAACAGGAAACTGGCTGAAGATGCCAGCACCCACTTCTGTATTTCTTTGGCAGTTATAAAACTGCTTACGATGAGGCATCAGATTATCAAAGTGTATGCTTGGCTCTAACTCATCTGTTGAATTTCTTTTATATGTATATATATATGTCTTCAACCATAGTTGATGTTTACTCTTTGGAAAGATTTTACCAAACTATCTATGATTCCACCAGGTGTCGACTGATGTTCTTTGTGCTATCATGCCGGGAATTTCAGTACTCTCTTTGTTGTCTTTATCTCTCTGTTAGGGATACTGAAATGCATATGAACATCTATATCTATTATAAATAAGATAAATTGGGACAGAAGACTTTGCTTTAATCCAAAGGTAGTTAGCTGATGTCTGGATCAAGTACAGCAGGTTGACGCCTGGTATATCTTGTGCGATAGCTGTTCTATTTCCTAAGAAATCTACCTTCATGTTTGTGAAACAGTAATAGTTCAACACACGGTTCTCCAAAGATCATCAGTTTCCAATTATAGGCGATGTTGTACATAATTATTTTGTTTGTAAATTACTGTCCAGTTACTGAGGCATGGCTAAAACCAATGACCTTCAATGGACAAAACTGTGGCATAGCAGATCTCCATTAGACTCAACCAGCTGAAAGAGACGGTTTTTTTATTTTTTATTTTTGTTTTTGTTTTTTTGGGACTGGTAAATAGACCAATCGACCTGTCTTCAATGTGTCCACAATGAAACCTAGTTTTAATTTTACTAGCTTTCTTGCACGCGTGTGCGAATTGTCGGTGTTTAATGAATGTATGAAATTATATTACCATATGAAATATCCAACATATCTAATGAAATCGAGATATCCAACAAAATTTACTTTAGAGATATTGTCATAAGATTTAAAAAATAAAGAAGAAAAAGACAGTGATAGTTCCCACTTTCACAAAGAGCATGCATCCTCTCAACGTTGTGCTAGGGTTTGAGAGCCGTCGTCTTCACGATTGGCTCTCCGACCAAAATTCTTTATATCTAGAGACTTTGTCGGTGTCAGGCATCAAGGTTAAACGCACGGGCGAGGCTATCTCCTTTTTCTCCTATCTTCTTCCTCCGAGGATGGGTCAGATTTCGGTGATCGCATGCTCACTTCTCTGCAAGTGTCAAGGGCTTAGGATTCAGCATATTAAAAGTTTAATTATGCATTTTCTTGTTATATTTTTATTTTGAAATTTAGCACTTTGCTGCTTTGAACTTTAAGAAAATCGTGGGGTAGACATTTTTTATCGTCCCATGGTTTATTATGTCACTAGTTACTTGTTGTAGTGACCCCTATCCTGTCCTAGCTTATTGCTAGGATAAGAATATTTGTGTGAGTAAGATAATTTTGTTACTTAGGTTATATAGGCTCCGATTTTCTTGTTTGTCGTTGCCTTTAAATGAGCAGTTAAGGATGTATTCGTATCTACCATTTTCTCAATAGAGTTGACAATTTAAACTTTTTCACACATAGATAGCCTAATTTAAGGGACGTTTACATTCTCTGCTCATCATTTTCCACTTCTTTTAGGTAATAAAATTAATTAATACTTGCTAAAGCATCTTTAATTTGATCTCTGCCAACGAACTTTTGTTAAAATGAATCATACTCGAGTTAGTTGACAATTTGACATTGTCATTGCAAAAGACTACTATCGTTTATTTCAAATTTGTGACTGAATTCACATATGAATACGCCATCAAAATACGAATAATGAAAATACGTCACCATATAACCCTTTTAAGGTTTTTATATCTACAAGTCAAAACTTGCCTAGACCGCCTGTAAACATGCTTGGCATTACAATTTCAAAGGTCCTTTTTGACCATGCCTGATCACCATAATGTGACCTGGCTTCTAAATAATCAATCAAACCAAAGCTCATTTCACAAAATCAAATTAAATTCTTTTTCAAAAGAGGTGGTTATGGTGTTTTCTTTTTCTTCGTCTAGATTTGACGACCCTTCCTCGCTTTCAATCATCATGATTTCACCATTTTTTATCCTGGTTCATATTCCACACGGGAATGAAACCCAATTCAATCAAAAGCCTCATCCTTTTACACAGAATAATTCCTGATATAGGAAAAAGAAGCAGAGTGAAAGGGATGATTACACAATTATATCGACACTATGAGAAAATACTGAAATTAAATTACCAATAACAGAATAACAAAACAAACCATGAAACCAAGTAAAAATAGAGCAGTACTTCCAAAGCCTTAGTATTATTTCCCTCAATTTTAGTTATTACCATACTCTACTGCCAATTAAACAAAAGAACATAAATCAGAACTACTGGTACTATGAGCAATCCTACACACATTGCTTCCTGGCCACTTCCATTCTTCATATTTCTCTTGTACTAGTATCATTTTTGTACTGCACAGAAAGAAAGAAAGAAATCATATTAGTATTCAAAGTCAATGGACAATTAAGGTCAGAGATGTGCTCATTTTTCCAAAGCTCTGATCATCATCAACCTTTGTTAGACACCTGGACTTGACGGACTCCTTATCATCCTCTATATAATTTTCTCACTTTCAACCTTTTTGGAAAATTAAGATTTATACAATACAGACACAAAGTTTATTTATGAATTGAACCAGAAAAACTCAGTTGTTTCTTGTTGTATTCCACCTTCCACTGCTTTGGGCTGGTAAGGTGCTTAAACTACATCAATAGACTCTATTCGAGAACATCCACAATGAGGCAATTTACTCAACCCACAATTAAC
The DNA here is from genome assembly GCA_946800695.1 of Geum urbanum. Lineage (NCBI taxonomy): Eukaryota > Viridiplantae > Streptophyta > Magnoliopsida > Rosales > Rosaceae > Geum > Geum urbanum. Next base: position 39,623,651 of record OX327013.1, on the reverse strand, counting down.
ACAACATTTGAAGAAAGTGAATGGAAGAATCAATTCAATCAATTGAAGACCATTCAAATGGTTAAGTAAGAACCTAATTGGAAAACTCACCAAATCACTAAGCGAATCGTCCATGCTCGTATCGATTTGATTTTGCATCTCCCTTCATGCTCTTATTCTATGTGATTTGAAAACTGACTCTGAAATGAGGTGGGAAACGATGAACCCATCAATATCAATTACGGGCCAACTCTCACGTTGGCAATTTTTACTTCTACTGTCGTCCCTCAAAATCTCCCACGTAGGTGCAGCAGTGGCGACCTCAAGCTGGTAATATTTGTTCGTTATTTCTGCATACCAACCTTCATGCATTTATGCTTGTGAGAATTCAATTCTGAAAAACATACTTCTTAAGGAAACATACAACACACAACATATTAAAGAAAATGTAGCAAACAACACAAAACCAAATATTAACCAATTTCTTAAATACTCACTTGGCTTGGAGATGGGAAAAACTGTTTAAATCCTAAATATTAACTCCAAACACTGCAAAACTAATAATTTGAATAGACATACAATTAACAATAGAAATGAATCAAAATTAGATTATTATTCAATTAAATTTGGGAATCAGGTCTCTTACCTGCAGAATTTCTTAGGCTAGATATCACCATGAATATCCTCTGAAACCTTCAATTGCTCATCTCAAGATTTTAATTCTTCCTCTTACGCAAACAATGACAAAAGATCTGAAAATTCAAAGGATAAGACATTTCAATTCGGAGAAAAATAACAATAAAAACTGTAAATGAAATCAAAATTAAGTTCAGAGACCTTGACGTGGAGGGAATTCGAAGCCTCAACAATTGATAAAACAAATCATCGATGTTGGATAGAAAAACAAACAACATCAGAACAATTGAAGCATCTATTCCAAAAAATTGATTCTAAACTGGAATCAACTCATTCAATGGACAAATCGATAATAGTAAACTAAAAAAATCATCCTTGCCCATCAATCATAGTACCAATTTCCTGGTTTGTCTGTATGCCTCAGAGATGATAGCCATACATAGTCACTTTAATAGGACTCTCGCTACTCTATGGAAGTTTCTTCGGTGTCGACCGAACGCAATATTAAACCCACTGACTCTAAGATTGAACCCCAGCCAACAAAACTCCTTCCATTGAAAAGCTTTATTTGATTCTGGTTCGATTCTCTCTGAAATTTGTGAAACCAAAAATGAAATGTGAGGGAGAGAAGTTTGAAAATATCCTAAACTCTAATTAAAATCTCTATTAATGAAGCATATTACTGTCGTTCATGTGCATTCAACATAGAAGAGGTTGGCAGAAAGAATAATTGAACGAATTAAAGTTTGAAAACCAAAACCTGAATACAAATTCCTGCATAAGGAGAACTATATTCTTGCGTGAAAATAGAGAATTCTCAATCAAATTTTAAGATAGTTAGACTACTCAAAGCCACAACACAAACACTAATCAAACTCATATATATATCCTTAAGTTTTGAATCTAAAACCTCATGATGAACACCACATGCACAATATCATAATCCATCGAAAGTAAATTCGATTTCAACCACATTTGGGACTTAGAAATCTTTTACCAGAATCTCGTGAGGTAGAGCATCAAGGTGGGAACTAAGCAAAAACAAATAAGGTTATCGATGTAAAATAAACAGATTCAATCTAACAAACATAATTGAAACATGGATGAAAATTGGCAAGCTAATTACCAAATAAAAACTCATTCAATCAACCAAATTTATTAAGGTAAACTGAATCAATTGCAATCATTCTTACCCATCGATCACAAAGTCGATTTTAGTTTTGGGTATGATTTGGATACAGAGTTGATTTACCCGTCGTTAGAGAGGATACGGAGTTGATTTGGGTGCTTGGTTCGTCTCGTATCAGAGAAAATATTTGCTCAGATCAACTCCCATCTCAGGCAGGTAGTTTTGTTGATCTGCAAAACTGCTTTTCCTTTTTTTCTCTATAAAAAATTGCTCCTTTTTTTCCTTCACAACGCACAGTTCGCACGTCCTTTATTTTGTTTGTCGTCAATTTCTTTCTCTTGTTTTTTTTTTCATGGTACTTTTATAGCTGTGCCCCTAATACAGCAAAATATGTATATATTCTACACTTCCCTTTTTTTCTTGTGCCTGTTTTTATATTCTCATAGATATTTTCGGATTTCACTATTTTATATGTTTGATGACACCAAAAACACACTTCCTTTTATTGTAGTAGAGATAGATCTTAATATATAGTGGCATTTTCCATGTGAGACATATTCCTGAAAAATAAAACATATTGCCAGCAACAACTTATTCTTCAACTTGAAGTGGACTATTATTATTCCGATTCCGTAACCGTTGGATACCACCATGAGGGACTTCAAAGCTAGCTAGCCAAGGCTCTTGGAGTCCTCCTAAGAGCATCCGCACGCATGAGCAGAGCAAGAAGCAAAGCAAGTTTTGCACACACCAAATCAAGTTTTGCACAAGCAAATCAAGTTTTGCACACACCCATTCACTATTTGCTTCAAGCAAATCAGGTTTGTCATGTTGTGAACTGTTTAAAAATGATTTACCGGATAGATTTACAACCAATAATAATGTGACACGTGTCTTTATCGGTAGTAATTATACAAGATTTCCGAAAAGATTTCCGACTAATTAAAAATTGGCATGTGTCACCGCCATGTGTCATTGTCGGTAAAATAATTGGACTAGATTTCCGATGAGATTTTCGACCAATGCCGATCCAACATGTGTCGCTACGAGATATCGTCGTTGACCAAATAATTCAACCAGATATCCGGTAAGATTTTCAACCAATTACGATGCGGCACGTGACACTGCGAGATAGCGTCGTCGACAAAATAATTGAACTAGATTTCTGGTAAGATTTTCGACTAATTATGATGCGACACGTGTGTTCATCTTTGACAATCGGATTATCTACAATTGCCTATAAAACGTTCATCTTTCACTCATAATTGCCTCACACCATCTACAAGAATCTGAGTAGATAACTCATCTCTCTAAACACTTAGCAACATTTCCTTGTTCATCACTCTGATGGATCCTTTCAGCTTCCCCAATTTTTTCAGGAGGAGACAACGTCAACAAGAAGAGAATGATTATATGGAGCAATCATTCATCAATCAGGTGGTCATGGCGGAAGCACAAGACGATGATGAACCCTCACAACCGAGCGGTTCACGGCGCGGTAAAAAACTGAATCATCCACGACAGAGGCTATCTATGGGACGCAATCTCGTGGCTGATTACTTCATCGAACGTCCCAAATTCGAGGCGGCAGAATTTCGTCAGCGGTATAGGATGAGCAGAAACCGATTCAACATTATCATGACGGATCTCTGCAACTACGACCAATCTTGGCATCAAAGACCAGACGCAACTGGATTACTAGGGCTTCTTCCCGAGCAAAAGTTGACCGGTGCTCTGCGAATGTTGGCGTACGGGGCGGCCGCGGATCAGTGCACAAAAATTACAAGGATGGGGGAATCGACTGCCCTAGAATGCATGAAGGATTTTTGCAGCCAAGTGTATCAAATCTATGGTCCAAAATACCTCCGCAGTCCAACATCGGCAGACCTCACGCGACTCCTAGTTAAAGGCCAACGCCGAGGCTTTCCAGGCATGATCGGAAGTATCGACTGCATGCACTGGGAGTGGAAGAACTGCTCAACTGCCTATTAAGGGGCGTACTCAGGTCGAAAGGGTCGCCAAACTATTATTCTGGAGGCAGTGGCCTCGTATGATACGTGGATATGACACAGCTTCTTCGGGTGTCCTGGAGCCAAAAATGGCATTAACGTGCTCCACCTATCGAATGTGTTTTCAGAGGTCCTTGCAGGAAGAGGCCCAACTGCCGTCTATGAAGTCCATGGAGAGAGGTACAACCACGCTTATTATTTGGCTGACGGAATATATCCAAGGTACTCTACATTCATCAAAACTATTTCTAATCCCCAGACGCCGCAAGATAAACTCTTCGCAAAGAAACAAGAGGTTTACCGGAAAGATGTGGAGAGGGCATTTGGCATCTTGCAATCTCGATGGGCAATTATTCATCATAGTTGTACATTGCACCACAAATCGGTAATGACTACCATCATGTTAGCTTGCATCATATTACATAACATGATTGTTGAGGAAGAGTACGTGGAGGATGAGGATGAGGAAGAAGAAAATGTGCAAAATCCATCGAGGGCTTTCCGGGTTTATGATGGGCTGGTGGATGAATAAGGGAATCGAATTCCTTTTGAGCCAATTAGTAGAGATGGAGCAAATATACAACGGTTTCACGACCGTGTTGTCGATCTTGAATCTGGTTACATCCATAGAGAGCTTCAGAAGGACTTGGTGAAACACAATTGGAGGTTGGAAACCGGCGAGATACTCTAAATATTATCCTAAAAATGCGTGTTTAATTATTAAGCTTGTGTTTAATTTTAGTTTAATTTTTGTATGTGTGTTTAATTATTAAGCTTGTGTTTTAATTTAAAGTGTATTTCAATTTCATCTTCATAAATAAATTGCATCTTTATTTCTTGAAAATTTAAATTACATAAAATTTAAATTACATAAAATGACGAGTCAAACCCATATTTATTCTTAGTACAATACTATAACTTCTATGGAAAGAGCACGCGATTTGAGTGATAACAATCCGAATATGTTTCATTGGTAGGTTGATCTTGACTAGGTTCTCCTTCATTAAGGATGGCTAATTTCCTCTTTATAAAATATCTTTTTGAGATTGGGGTCATTGCCTCCAAATCCATTGTCATAATCCTTGTTTCCTCCTCTTGTTTCTTCAATCGTAACTCTTCATCCGCCCTTGCTTCATTCTGCCTTTGAATTTCTATGTACTCCACGTAATAATTAAGCTCACTTTCATTATGCGCTATCCTCTTGGATTGCCACGAAGCTTGGTCACTAGCAATGGTATGCAAAACCTCAACTCGTTGCTCAATAGGAGTCTTACCTTGTTTCTTTTGTCGTCTCGCTTCCTTTGCCGCCTTCGTTCCCATTGGTCTAGGTGGACTAGAGGGAGCAGCCACATGGCTTTGAGGTGTCTCATTCACTTTTTCGTCATCCAAATTAATGGTTGGAGATGATTCGGCGGCAAAAGGAGTAGGTTGGTAACTACTTGCATATGGAGATGGAGTACTTGGTAGCACCGAAATGAAAGATGGATGATTCTTAACCACTTCCCAACATTCAAAGTGTGTAAACACTTTCTTCTTTTCCTTATAGTAACATGATTGAGCTTGCTTGACCTAATAAAATAATTATATTAGCTATTTCACCATGCTACATATTTAATTCAAATTACATATATAAATTATGCTACAAAATTAATAATGTATGCTATATAATTTAATTCATCATTATGCTACAAAAAAATTCATATAATGTATGTTACAAAAAATTATATAATCTAAAATGGATGGTCATTATATAATGTATGCTACAAAAAATTTGGGATAATGCATAGTTTGTATACATTAAACTATATAAATTATATACATTAAACTATATAAATTGTATACATTAAATTTGTATACATTATATAAGTTTATATAATTTATAAATTTGTATACATTAAATTTGCTACGCATACAAATTTATATAATCATTATATTGTATGCTACATAATTTAAATTATATAATCTATATAATTTAATTCATCATTATGCTACAAAAAAATAAACTTACTTCATCCATTAGCGAAGTGCCGCTAACTATACGTTGCCGTGTCGCGTACAAACATACGCCCCATTTTTGCAAGAGTAGCTTGAACTTGTTGTAATGAGACGCAAGCGCGATTCGGGTCCTCGGCTCTTTCGGAGGATCACCTTGTTGGCTTCCAATTTTTCACATAATCCCCATGAATTGTCTCCCACAATTTCTCCCTCTTTTGTTTGTTGTCGTCGTATTCATCAACGCTATGAAGCACAAAAGAGATACACATTTGTAAATCTTCGGAAGGAAGTCAATGTGTGCCCATTGTTTTGGAAGAAAAGCTTAACGAAATGAGAGAGGAGATGGAAGGAGAAGTGCAATTTGTTGTGCACAAATAGGTGTGAGTTGAGCAAAAATTGAAGTACTATTTATAGGAAAATATTTGGGAGAGTTTGAGAATTTTTGGGATTTTTTTACTATTTTTTTGGATTATTTCCGTTCTGATTTGTAAGTAACCGTTTCATTCAAATATTAGCCGTTGGATTGCTTCAAACTGATTCAAAATGGATGGTCCAGATCGATTGGACCGTTGGGTTTGATTTTTACCAGCGGGTAAGCCACGTGTCAGTGGCTGATTGGTCCGTCAAAAATTTTAATAACTTTTTTACTGGCGCGTGCATAAAAAAATTACACTCGCCTGGCGTCACTCACGTGCCGTGGGATCTGTCAGGGAGTCGAGCAACTACCGGAGCCAAACTTGCTCGAGCGATTGCCGGAGCAAATCGTCAACGACAACTGCTTGTGCGGCTGCTCGCCGGTGCGCGCTCCAAAACTCAGACCCTCAAGCAGTTTCGTGCGGCCCCACCTGATACTCGAGCAAAACCAGTGCCCGTGCTCCCCGGTACGGTTGCTGCTTAAGCAGTGGAATATCGACTCAAATACCCCAAAATTGTATCAGAAGCATCCTCCGGAGTCTGGACCGGTACTTTGTCTTTTCCAAAAGTCATTCCTTCTTCTTAGGATCAACAGATCACCAACTGGCCAACTAAACATATATTCGTTCCCATTTCCTCTCTTACAATATAGCGACTTGGTCCATTTAAAATTTCCTGTCCATTATTTTTCTTTCATTAAATTATGACTTAACTTCAAAGCGATACTATTCCAATCCCGTTATAGGCTTACTCTAATATGCATAACAACCTGGCATTACCTTGTACCTCTTTTGAATATATTTTCCGATTTTGGATCATCATTTTCATGCCAGTAAGCTTTAAATTTATGTCATTTTCATTAATCGGTTGCATCTATTAATCGACAGATTATGAAGAAATGTTTTTAACTTAGAATACCAAAGCTGAATATTCCTCCACCAAATGGCCACCTGCAAAACAAAAAAGAAAACCACAAAAATCATTAGCAAAAAAATAAATTACATACCAAAATTCAAAAAATACCAAAACGGAAGCCAAACAGCTAATCAAACGGAAACGTAACCGAAACGGGAACGAGTCGACGGAAGTAACAAAATTGTAGTTAGAGATACCATGTCGTTCCGTGAGCAGTGACACAGCAATTACGACACTACGTATCAAGCATGGAGCGAAGATATAACGGCAATAGACGGAAGCCAAACGACAAAAGAACTCTTATGTACATTCCCGGCGCCACAAAAAACAAAAGCACCACTGGAGTATATTTCGTCTTTATACCACCTCGATAATACGAATAAAATGTAAAAAAAATTGGAAGAGAAAAAATAAAATAGAAACGAAAATCCTTTTCAATTCACACCCAAGCACAAAATCTCTCTCCTAACTTCTTCACCCTTAAATTTTAATTTACTTAGCAAGTATCGTCATCATCTGTAGTAAGTAGAAGCCGATCCCGCCACCTCAATCGCTAGGCTTCCGGCGACCGGAATTGAATCGATTCCGGGATCAATTGCAGTGAGCTAGGAACCTGAAATTGATGGTGGTGATAACGGTGATGCTGATACGGAATTTCGCAAGGAGTACGCTGTACGTGGCAAGGATAGTAGCAGACTTTTCCGCCGGCGGCGGCTCTCTGCTGATATCCGAGGGTCGGAGAATAGAACCGCTTCGGCGGCGAGTCGAAGTCGGAGTAGAGCGATCTCGAAGGGGAACACTCGCCGCTGGTGGACGTGGTCGACTGAGCTGGCGATGATTGCTTGGACGACGATTTTTTCGTCGGAGACGATAGAAGCGCTCTAATTTTATAAGGACGAGATGACGAGGCAGACGAGTGAACGCGGTCGTACTCTTGGATTAGATTGGATAAATCCTCGTCGGACCTGATCGTGATAAGCGTCTCCAGGTCTCCGTCGGGCAATTGACACCGGAGAGTGACGTCGGACATGCCGGAGAACTCGACGAGCTTCGACATGAGGTCCGAGAAGGAAATGGAAGGGTCGACGGCGAGGACGCGTGTGTGGCCGCCGACGTAGCGGAGCTGGCCGTCGGTGTGGCGGAGGAGGATCTTGCCGCCGTAGCTGCAGAGGAGCTTTAGGGTTTCGTCGGCGGAGGATGATTTGGTTTGTTGTTGCTCGGTAGCTCCCATGGCGTTGTTTTGGGTTTTTTTTTTTTTTTTGAGAGGGAGAGAGGAATTTGGAGAGTTGGGGGCTTGCGGCTTCAAACCTCAGGGAGTGATTTTGGGGACTATTTATAAAATGGAGATGAGGAATCATAACGTCAGCAGGAGACCCACACGCAAAGGAAAAGTAGAGGGTGAATTGGTTTCCGTTGCTGATTCGGATATTCGTTTCTCTTGTAAACCAATGGGTGCGTTGTTGTGGGCCATCCTGGCCCATTTAGATGGCAAGGGTATAGAAGCCTCGTGAAAATTAGAAACTGAAATGTAAAAAGAAAATGAGAAAAGAATTGTCTACAAGAATATTTCAGAAATTTGGGGAATTTATTCACTCCAAAGTCAAAACGGAATACTTTGTCGGTTTACCTTTTCATTCACCTGCTGACAGCTGTTGATTAAGTTTGCAGTATTTTGCTCCTCAAAAGACTCGTCACTAAGATCACCCGCACCGTATTGTACTATTTAAGGAGGAGTAATCACTCTTTAAGGTAGAGCAGTTACTGTTTCATCGAATAGGAGGTGTAGTTTTTATTTTTCGTGCAGCGGTGCCAAAAAGTAGTACATGTTATTACTGTTCATAGATTAATTTTTTATTAAAAAATAAATTTTGAATCATTTTCAACCAATTCATAAACGATACGTGTCGTTGTCGTATGAATAATTAAATAAGATTTCGGGTAAGATTTCTGACGAATGGCGAGTTGACACGTGTCACATCGACAAAACGTTATCGGGTAAATAATTGTACAAAATTTCCGATAAGATTTTCAACCAATCACGAGACAACATGTGTCATGTCCACGTATCGTTATTGTCCTAATAATTGGTATAAAATTCCCGGAGAGATTTTCGACCAATTGAAAGCCGACACGTGTCATCATCTTATCTAATCAGAATATCTACACTTGGCTATAAATCTGTTGATCGGTGCTCATCGTTCACTCACACTGTTTTCAACCATATATTCTAGATTCCGATAAGATGAATCCTTTTAGTTTTGAGAATTTTTTCTGGATGAGGCGACAGCAACGTCGGCGAAATGCCGAAATTGCTAATGCTTTCATCACTGAAGCGGTCATGGTCGATGCAATGTTCGATGATGAATCACCTCGCCGTCGACCAAATGAAGAAAGAATAAGGGAGTCAAGGGGACATAGTCTGATGGAGGATTACTTTATCGAACGTCCCGTCTTCAACGAACAAGCCTTTCGTCGAAGGTACCGAATGAGTACAAATTTATTCAACCGTATAATGACGGATCTCTGCAACCACGACCAATTTTGGCACCAAAGAGCTGATGCCACAGGATTGGTTGGACTTCTTCCACAACAAAAGATGACTGGCGCTCTTCATATGTTGGCGTACGGCGTAGCCGCATATCAGTGTGCTGAAATAACAAGGATGGGTGAATCTATAACACTACAATGCATGAAGAAGTGGTGTATGCATATATACGAGCTTTACGGTAACCTCTATCTCCACGCTCCAAATGCCACAGACATAACCTGACTTCACAAAATGACATCAATGTGCTCCACCAATCGAACATATTTGTTTCGCTCCTTGCCGGAAACAGTCTGAGTGCAACTTATAAAGTCAACGGTATGACTTACCACAATACTTACTATCTAGCTGACAATATATATCTCAGGTACTCCTCGTTTGTGAAAACAATCTCCAATCCCCATGAGCTACCACAGAAACTGTTTGCCAAGAAACAAGAGGCATACAATAAAGATGTAGAGAGGTGCTTTGGGATTTTGCAATCTCGTTGGGGAATTATTCGGCATGCAGCTAGGTGTCATCACCAATCGACATTGAAGAACATCGTGTTGGCTTGCATTATAATGCATAACATGATTGTCGAAGAAGAATTTGTGGAGGAGGAGTTCGAGGAGTTGGAAGAAGAAGATCTACAAAACCCATCAACTACTTTCACAATTTATGATGGACCAGTAGATGAACAAGGTAATCGTATTCCTTTTGAGCTTGTTGGAAGGGATGGACAAAATGAACAACGATTTTTCGACCGTGTTGTAGATCTCCAATTTGCGTACATCCATAGAGAGTTGCAGAAGAACTTAGTTAAGTACAACTGGTATCTAGAGACCGACGAACGACTTTAAATGATGTGTGTATGTAATTTTAATTAACCTTGTTTGCAACATGTTTGCTTTATTTGTTTTTCTTTTTGGTTGTTTGAGTGATGTGTGTTTGATTTTAAGTCATTATGTTTTATTGCAATGTGCGTGAGATTTGATGGAATAAAAAAAGTGTGCTTTTATTACTTGAAAATTTAAAGTACATAATTTCAACCAAAGCCTAGAATTATTGGAAATTTAAAGTACATAACTTCATAATGGCAAACAAATACCAAACTATTGAAATATTGGGCGATAACAATTTGAAAATGTTTCATCACTACCACATTTTGACTCATTGCCGGCAATGTTTTTTAACATTACCGGCGACATAAATGTATGTCGCCGGCAATGTCTCGATGGTAATGTAAAAAAAAAAAAAGACATTGCCGGCGACTTCATTTATGTCGCCGGCAATGTCTTTTTTTTTTTTAAACATTACCGGCGACATAAATGTATGTCGCCATTTATGTCGCCGGCAATGTTGTGTTTTTTTTTTACATTACCTTCGAGACATTGCTGGCGACATACATTTATGTCGCCGGTAATGTTAAAAAAAAAAAAAGACATTACCGGCGATTTTTGCCGGAAAAATCGTCGGCAATTAGTCAAAATGTGGTAGTGCATCGCTACCATCTGCTTTCTCTTCCTCCATTTTCTTAAGAATAGTCTCTTTTTTCTTCGAAAAATACCTCTTCGATTTTGGGGTCACAGCATCCATATCCATTGCCATAATCTTTGAATCATTCGCCTCAGCCCTCAATTTGTAATCTTCTCCTTAAGGGTGAGTTGTTTTTGGTATAAAATTAGCTCAGTGGCATCACTTTCTTTTTGCCCGGCGAGATGCATTCTTTGATTTTCCATCATGGTTTTCAAAACCTCATCTCTTACCTCATTTGAAGATGTCATGGCTCTTTTCCCCTTTCTTTTAGCTTCTTTGGCCACCTTCACTCCGATTGGTCTAACCGGACTAGAGTACACTTCTTATTCGTTGCTTTGTGGTGTTGTAATGACTCCATCATCCTCCACGTCGACGAAGTAAGGCATTGAGGTAAAAGAAGGAGTAGTTGTGGAGTTGGAATATGAAGAAGGTGGTATACTAGGTTCGATGGGCCGAAAATTTGGATGATTCTTCATCACTTCCCAACATTCAAACTTGGTAAACTCTTTCTTCTTTTGTGCCACGTACCATGATTGAGCTTTTCTTATCTAGGGAAAAAAAATTTGTATGTCAAAATAATATCTAGGAAATAGAGATGTCAACATTGATTAAAATAAATGTAATAAATAATTTATGACAAAATTATTAACACTTACCTCATCTTGCAAGTTTGAACCGGATTGTGCATTCCTTCGTGCATATGCAAGAGCGGCACCCCAAGTTCTAAAAATCGGCTTCAACTTTGTAAAACGAGAAGAAACCGTGGTTTGGGTCCTAGGCTCCGGCCTTGATTCACCATGCGCAATCTCCCAATTTTTCTTATAATCGGTGTAGACTTTTTCCCACAATTTGTTGGACTTTTGCATGTTGCCGGTAATAGGGCAAACGCTAATATGACAATAAGAAATACAAAGTAACAAATATTCGGAATCAAGCAAATTTGACATTTTTTGGGAACTAAAATACAAAGGGATGAGAGGAGGATGAAGGAGAAGAGGAAGGAGAGGATAAATTTGTTGTGCACAAATTTGTGTGAGATGTGAATGAAATTGATGTAATATTTATAGAAAAATTATATGGTGTTATTTGCAATTTTTTTGAAATTTTTTGGGATTTTTTTGCAATTTTTTAGGGTTTCTTTTGCAAAATGGCAGAAATTTCTGAAATACCGTTTCGGTTGAATCTCAGCCGTCTGATCAGAATTTTTGATTTGAAATGGACGGTCCACATCAATCTGACCGTTATAGATTTTTATCCATCCGGCTGGCCACGTGGTGCCTCCCTATTAGTGCGTTAATTTTTTTAAACCACTTACTGGCGCGTGTATTACTGGCAAAAAATAAATCGAACCCCGGGCTGCCGTCACCCACATGCGTGGGCTCCACCAGCACAGCTAGTGCTCCAGCATGAGCAGAAGCTGCTTGAGCAACTGGGGCCCGCCGTTTCCTCCTGCTCGAGCTGCTCGTGCCGGCACTGGTGTGGGTACTGTAAGGAAGACTTCATTGAAACTCTTTCAATGCTATCTTTTCTTCTTTTTTTGATTTGTTTTAGAGGTATATTTTTTTGAATTTGATGTCGATTTATAGAGAAAAGAGTTAATGGGCCTATTTGGGATTGCTTCCTAGAGCTCTAGAAGCACTTCTAAAAAATTTTAAAAGTACTTTTAAAATCAGAAAACACCTATCATGTGCTTCTGAAATACTTTAAAGTGCTTCCAGAACTCCATCAAACTATTTTCTTATTTTTCTGATTTTTTTTCTATTTTTAATTAATTATTTTTAGTAATCCAAAAGCGCTTGTAGCCATTCACTACCAGAATAAGTACTATAGCCGACGACTTTAGAAAAACCAAGTCGACGACTTGAAATATGGCACTTTAACCAACAACAAAATTAAGTCGTCGGGTATAATCAAAACTATACCCGACGACGGCTATAGTCATTGGCTATGATACTATAGCCGACGACCACCCTCTAAGTCGTCGGCTATGGTGATGCAACTATACCCGACGACCTATAAAGTCGTAGAGTATAGTTTGACTATACTATAGTCGACGAATTTAATTAAGTCGTCGGCTATAGTTCCTTTTATACAGATCTGGGCAGCAGCTCGACCATTTGAAAAGAAATCACCAAAAAAATCCCAAAACGCTCTTAAATGGTGGGTGTCGTCAGAAGCTGTCCAAAAAAAGTTCGTGATACTCTCCCACTATACATATAAGTATGTATGTATATATGTGTGTTAATATTGTTGATTTAGAGTTGATTAATGTTGATTATATTTATAGATATGAATGAATGTGAAGATTTTGAGTTAATTGTTGTGTTTTAGTTGAGTTGAGTTGATTTTGAGTGAATTGTTGATATATATATATATGCATTAATTTGTAATTAAGAATATATAGAAGAATTAATGTAATTAATTTGAGTTGTTAATTTGTGTTGATGTTGAGGTGATTAATGTTGATTTTGAGTTATTTTTTAGTTGATTTTGAATTGAATTCAATGAAATTATGTATATAAATATGTTAATTGTTGATATATATATATATGTATGTGTGTTAATTTGTAATTAAGAATAGAAGAATTAATGTAATCAATTTGTAGGTTAAAGAGATTTATAGATATAATGTTGAATTTTTAATTAGTGCATGTATATATTAATTTATGTATATACAGTAGAAATTTTGAGGATGGACAAGAGTTGGATTTTCCTTCCAAAATGGGATCGAAGATATGGCTGTGGAATGTGGAATTTTGTGGAATATGTGAAGTGTAATGCTTACAAGAATACAGTTCATTATTGCCCGTGTACGCAATGTCAGTGTCGCAGTAATTTGGTTTGTTTTCCCATTGATATAGTATGGGAGCACCTGAAGAAAAATAGATTTTGGGATAAGTACACATATTAGATTAATCACGGTAAAACATTATCAGCGGATCAGCATGATCATGGGCAATTTTCTGAGAGGGTCAGTACATCCAATGATCCAACAACGAGGTTGCTCAACGATGTGTTTTCTTATGAGAGCGGTGTATATGTTCAAGTATAAGATATCTCTTCCGATGTTGAGAGCTTCCCTTTTATTGAGCCAGTCCAGCAATTACTCAGAGCTGTCAACACTGCCGGTATTGACAAGTACAACAAGTTGATAGCCTTCCAAAAGACCTCGTTGTATAAATGGTGTAACAAGATTGTTCTTGAAATGGTCATGGAAATAATGAAGATCAAAGTGGAGAACAAATTGAGTGTCAATGTTATTGATGTTTATCTAGAGTTGACAGCTTCGGCGCTGCCCCTGGTCATCATCTGCCTACCACTCATCGTAAGGTGGGACATATCCTAAAACATCTTGGTCTTACCTATATCAAAATTCATGCATGCAGATATGATTGTGTTCTCTTCTGGGGTAAAGATGCTGAAGGGAATGATCTTGAAAACCTTTATGCATGTCTGGTATGTCACACCAATAGGTATAAGTTGACTCTTGCAGGGAATAAGAAAGTTGTAAAGGTACTTCGGTATTTCCCCCCAATTGATAGGCTAGAATGGTTGTTCATGTCTGCACACACAGCCAAAGCTATGAGGTGGCATGCGGAGGAGGATTTTCTTGATGATGATACCCTCATACACCTTGTAGATGGAGAGGCTTGGAAGCACATGGTTATGAAGTTTTCTCATTTTGCATAAGAGGTCTGAAATGTTTGGCTCGGGCTCTCATCTGGCGGATTCAACCCTTTTAGCAACATGAGTCTTCAATACAGTATATGACCAGCTATTTTGGTACCGTACAACATTCCTCCATGAATGTGCACGAAGAAAGAATACAATATGTTGACTATGTTAATTCCAGGGCCGGGTTATCCAGGAAAGTGTCTCG
Organism: Geum urbanum; assembly: GCA_946800695.1. Classification (NCBI taxonomy): domain Eukaryota; kingdom Viridiplantae; phylum Streptophyta; class Magnoliopsida; order Rosales; family Rosaceae; genus Geum; species Geum urbanum. The sequence goes on along the minus strand of OX327013.1, from coordinate 39,608,631 downwards.
ATGTGTATATGAGACCCTTGATTAAGGAGTTTAAGTATCTGAGTAACGTTGGTCATCCTACTTATGACAAGTACAAAAACGAGATGTTCTATATGCATGTCATGCTTGTTGGCACCATCAGTGATTTTTTAGCCCGCAGAATGTTGTCGGGCAACGTTACCAGGGGATACAGGGTTATCCAGAGTGCATGACTGTTGATTGCGACAGCTCTTATTGCAGGAAGATTGTCCAGATGCGTCACTGTTGTTGGCTTCCACATGATCACCCATTTCGGGAGGATAAGAAGATATTTGATGGGACTATAGAAACAGGTGTGCAACCCAGGAGATGGACGGGGGATGAAATTTTGGAAGTGCTGAATGAATACGATTTTGGGTAGCTCAGCAATCATCCTGATGTAGTGGCAGCAATACCTCCCATATCCGACCGGTATAAATTCTTGACGCACAAAAGTATATTCTGGAAACTTCCGTACTGGTCCAAGTTGCCCATTAGCCACTACCTAGATGTCATGCACATTGAGAAGAATATCTACGAAAGTGTGGTGGGAACAATGCTGAATTGGGAGGGGAAACTAAAGACGACCCTAAGGAACACATTGATCTGAAAAGAATAGGTATATGAAAACATTTGTGGTTGAGAGAAGGGAAGAAAAAAATGCCTCAAGCTCCTTACACCATCAAGCCTGACCAGAAGAATGAAATTTTTAGGTGGATGGGTAATGTTAGGTATCCTTCAGGCTATGCAGGCAATATAGGTCGGTGTGTTAACTTCCGGGACAATAAGATATATGGATTAAAGAGTCATGACTGCCATATACTGCATCAACGTCTCTTCCTTGTTTTCATTCGATCATACATGTCCCATCAGGTGGTGGAGCCGTCAGCGTTGTCAAGATTCTTTCAGAAGTTATGCACTAGAGAAGTGAAAAATCAGACTTGATGAAAATGCAACAGGACATCATTTTTATCATATGCAAAACCCAAATTTTTTTGACATCATGCCTCACCCGATGATCCATCTTCCCGAACAATTATTGCTTACTGGTCCAGTACACTACACATGGGTGTATCCCATAGAAAGGTACGTACGATTCTACATCTGATGAATTGGCATGATTTTTTTTATATAATTATGTATTTCCATAATCCTCACATGCACTTTACAATTTGATAGACAACTGGGGGATTACAAAGGTTATGTGGCTAATAAATCTGCACCTGAAGGGTGTATATCTGAAGCATATCTTGTGCACGAGTGCGTAACGTACACCAAAATATATTTGAGAGCGTTGGAGAACCCTCCACAACATATGCTGGTAGATGAACCCCAGTTGAGTATTTCTATCCTCTCAAATGAAGTTGAAATATATGGACAGTTGCCAAAGTCGTACAAGTTGGAACCGTATGAGCTAGTCATTGCCCATTGGTGGATATTGATAAATTGTCCAAAAGTTTAATATTAGAAAAACATCCATCTAAACTGCCCTGCGGTTGCCGGTGATCTTGAATATCACAATATGGAGTTTGCAAACTATTTTGATGGCTGGGTACTTGTTTCAAATTGATTTACTTCTATATATTTATAAATTAATGTGAAGATTATGAGTTAATGGTTGCTATTTTTATCTTCAGATGAACCATGTACAATGTGATGGTGACCCACACTGGTTACATGAATTGAGGCTTTTGGCGATGAAACCGATAACTTCAAGAGTGTATCCGATGTGTAAGGTCAATGGCATGCAATTTATATGTCAACATAGAGACGACAGAAAGAGAACACAGAATTCTGGAGTAATGGTGCATGATGGGCAGAATAATATTGACTATTACGGTGTTATTCATTCAGTGGTTGAACTAATTTATGGGGAGGGTATGATCGTGGACTTGTTTAAGCGTAGATGGTTTGATACTAACCTTGAGAACACAAGGACCGATAATACAGTCTTTTTTCGCTGAATACTGCTACAAGCTGGTGTGAGGATGACCCATTTGTTTTTACCACATCGGTAAAACAAATGTTTTATCTAGATGATCTTGTGCACAAAGGGGCGTGGAAAGTGGTCAACCATGTTTTTCCTAGAAACATATACAGTGTTTCTACACTTGGTGAGGCCGCAGATATTGAAGAAGTGACTGAATACCAAGAGCCGAACGCAATTGGTATTTCTGAATCTTCTACAATCCTAAATAATGTAAGACCTGGTAATGTGGTTCGACTTTCGTGGACGGATGTAAATCTTATTGATGTTAATCCAAACAAAGACAACGAAGACTCCGGTGACGAGGAGCGGCACATATTACCAGAAATTAACTCCGACACCGATCCAGACTCAAGTGATGATTATGATTATGAGCGGCCTTAGTTAAACATGAATGTTTGTTAATTAATTAAATGTGTGGGTTGATCATGAGGATGTTTTTAAAATGATTGCTTCATTTCTGTTATATTATTAGATAAACATGTGTTACTGCGAAACAGGTGAATTTTGTCGATGAGACTTGCATTTTAATTTTTTTTACATATTATACCCGACGACTTGCATAAAATTCGTCGGGTATAGTTAAAAAAAATAAAGCATAGCCGACGACACAACTTAAGTTGTCGGCTATGGCATAGCCGACGACATTCATGAAGTTGTCGGCTATGCTTCAATGTTATAACCCGAAAACCCAACCCGAGACCTCAGTTTTTTGGCCTCTCCTCCTTCAAAAACTCTCATCCTCTCCCCCAAATCGTCCAAACCCCCGGAATCCCTCCTAGGACATCCCAAATCGCCAGAAACACCCCTAAATCGGTTTCAATCTCTCCAAAACAGGTTCTTCCTATCCCTCTCTCTCTCTCTCTCACATTTTCCCCTAAATTTTAGGGTTTTAGCTTTATTTAGGGATTTTAGTTTGATATGTGTTGGGTTATGTGAATGTGTATAAGTTTTGATTATGGGTTATGAATTTTGTGATTAGGTTATTAGATTGGGTTAATTGAATCTGTGTATGGAATTTGTGATTGGGTTATTAAAATTTGTGAATTTTATGGAATTTGTGATATATGGAATATATGATTATTTTGAGGGAATATTATGTGATTTTTATGTGATTTTTTTGTGAATATATGAAATATGTGATTTATATATGAATTTTATGAATTTTGTGATTTATGTATGAATTTTGTGCTTTATGTGTGAATTTTGTGAATTTTGCGATTTATGTATGAATCTTGTGAATTATGTATGAATTTTGTGATTTATGTTTGGTTTAATTTAAATAGGGTTTAATTAATTAGGGATCATGAATTGGTTAAGTTAGAAGAGTTCGAAGGGATCTAACAAATGAACCGAGTCTAGCAGCGATAGTTCCTCCTCCGCCTATATAAGTAACACTTATAGCGGCCCGATGACCTCTCGACACCTTCAACTGCTTCAGCAGCCGCAACAAGATGTAGGGGCCCGCCGACCCGCTTGCACGATGCCGCTCTTCAACGAACGCGCCACTCCCTCGCCGGAGCCAGCCGCCTCTAAAGGTCCCGTAAATTCATGTGTCTGTATGCCTCCCATCTCCCGGCCAACAGTGCATACTCCCTCGCCGCAGCCGTCGACCTCTAATGCAGGTCCTTCATATAGTTCCTCTATGGGAACACGTGGTGGTCCGCCGCCACACCTCTTCATACCCGATACGATACCATCCATACCTGCACTTGATGATCGGGGAGTGCCCATTCCAGGACAGGCTACACTACTCCGGAAGAGGCATAATTCTATGTGCCGTTTTATACACCTCTATATAATGCAAGGGTATCAAATACATCGACGTCCGAATCGGGTAAATATTACCAAACTTTGTATTTAATTTGAAACTCATTAATTTTAGCGCATATACCGCTTAAGTGGTTATGTTGAATTTTTTTTCCCTTCTGTTAGCTGACACCGACGCTGGAGGCAATGCAAAAAAGACAACTAGAGGCATGGTCAGTGAAAAAGTGATCATACATACTAATTCGAATGGAGACATGATAGTGGGAAAGAAAACGCGGAAGTACGGTGGCATGGTAGGGAGTATAATATGGGACAGAGTGCCGGTTTTATGAGGAGAGTGGTCATCCGTGTCACAATGTGTGAAAGATTGTGTGAACAATGCGTTGTCGGTAAGTTAATTATATATTTATTATGTATAATTATCCTTTATATATTCTTTATGTATGTCTACCATTTATATATTTATTTATATATACATTGCAGCTGTGGTTTATTGTGCCGGAGGAGCTCAAATGCACGTAGGCAATTGAAGTGCAAGGAAGAAGGTGATGAGATATGGAGTTAAATTTTAGACATTTTGTTGATGATGTATTGTCAATTTATAACATATACCTCCCATATATAGGTATAAGGAGTGGAAGAGTGAGCTCAACTGGAACTGGAAGAAGCACGGCAACCTCCATGAGGGTACCCCTATGGAGTTTATATATAAGGAGTACGAGTGGCAGTGGCTCGTAGTCCACTTCAGCACCCAAAGTTCGAGGTATGCAACACTCCGTTTGTGCTTACCTGCATCGTATTTGGCGAAAATAGTTTCCTAATTAACTTCTTCTTTTTTCACATATGTTCATCCAAGAAGGCTATTTCTGCAATAAATGCGGCGAACCGGGGAAAAAATACGAAGAACCATCATGGTGGTTCGAGATCCTTTGCGGGTTGGATGGAGGAGGCCGGCCAACACCCTGAAGTCCCCCATTTGGAGTATACGTTACAGAAAGCGTATCCTCAGTGCCCCTAAGATATTGTAAGTCTTATGCCCTTATAACTTAATTAACATATTTGCTTATATATCTCTAAAAAAATTTACGTATGTTTACTGGTCCAATTTTTTTTCCTTGTCAATTAGGTGAGAGTGCAAGAGGTAACTTTAGAGGTGTTGACTCAGATCATGAGAGAGCAATAGCCTGAGACCCAGGATGCAGACCTCCCCCAGACCATCTCTCAGATTGATCAATCTGAGCTGCTTGTAGCGGCAAGAATCATGGGTGAGGTTTTCCCACCACCAGGAAGCAGCTACTACTACAGGGGTATGGGATAGAAGGAGGACGGGGTCTTGAAGAAGACTCTCGAATTCTCACGCAGGTCGGTAAGTTCGAGGTCTTCTCATCTACAAGAACAACTCCAGAGGGTAACGACAGAGCACCAGAGGCAGGCGGTAGAGCATAAAAGGGAGCTGGAAGAGACTCGAAGGTGGGTTGAGGAGATGGAGCAGGCGAGATTAGCCGAGTAGTCTGCGATGGCTTCCTGGTTTCAGGATTGGACTGCACAGCTCTAGTCATCTGGATTCCCGGTCCCGGCTCCACCTGCGTTCCCTTTTCCTGCCACGCACCCGCAGGAGGATCCCGAAGACTCTGATATTAACGCCGATGTTTTCAATAACATCAATTTGGATAACCCATAGTGTATGTGTGTAATATGCGTGAATTTGTGTTTTGTTAGTGAATTTGTAATGTGTTTTGCAATTTCGATCAATAATATTATTCAATTGTAGGTTCGGGGATTAGAATGTACATTTTCGGGTATTTTTTTCCTTAAATTTTCTACTGTAACCGGCGACACAATTCAAAGTCATCGGCTAAGGTAAATACTATAGTCGACAACTTGGTGACCTGGTCGTCGGCTATAGTCTCCCTCGATCAACGTCGGTTGTTGACCGGTCGTCGGCTATAGTCAAGACTATAGCCGACAACTTCATGTCGTCGGTTATAGTCAAGACTATAACTGACGACTCCCCGTAAAGTCGTCGGCTATAGTTTTGCCGACGGCCTTTTGCCGTCGACAGTATAGCTGACGGCTGGTCTTGCTGTAGCCGTCGACTTTAGGTCGTCGACTATAGTGCCTGATTTTGTAGTGATTCTAAAAGCAATCTCAAACACACCCAATGTCAGTTTTTATTTTTAGTCTACTAGATTACACGATGGAAAGTGTATCAAAAGTGACGATGTGACACATGTCACATTTTTTAGTGATTTATTTATTTTATTATTTTGACTATAATTATCTTTACTCAACCATTTATCATTAATTTTGTCGCAATATTTAAAAAATGATCACAAATAAAAATTACGGAAGAAATAAATTCTCAATGTATATACAACATATATTACACTCACGTAATTATTTAACATTATTCCTTACTCGAGGCCAATGATAATTCTACTGTTTAGTAGTTCGTAATCGACGAAGAAGCAATCAATTTCTATGCGTGAATTTTACTCCTCTCCCTCCACTAATCAAAATGAATCTCACTTTGTTCCTAATTAAGCTAGTGGTGGATCGTATATCTTCGCACAAACAATCCAAACAGACCTCGTCAGTCGTCAATAGTTGTGATACAATGTCAATGAATAGCTGTTGAGTTCATCCATTGTGGGTCATTCAGTTTGAGATGGTTGCATACTCCACGAAAGGTGCCACATATAGAAAAGAATGCATTCAAGAAACTCACTGCCGGTAATTAAAACAAGAATTTCACTTTACACAAGAAATTTGTATCATCTCCGTTTTTCACTGTGGCCAATGTTGTCTTTGAGCAACTCTTCGAGTTATTGGCAATCTCAGGCAAAAAACCCACCTTATCTGAGGATGGAAGAAGATTTACAGTTTGATTTTGTCGATAAAGAAGAAACTAGATCATTCTACTTTTACGGAGAATAATAGCTTGTTTTCCATATCGACAGCCTGATCAAAACAAGTGTCCTTCTGCCTGTAACTCCCATCGAAATGAAAGCGAGAGAAACCTCGTTAGTGCGTTTATAAAAATCTGAGCTACTATAATAGTTGTGGGAGATGAACGTTAATTATGAACCCATATAGATTTTTTCTATAGATTTTTTCTTGGTAAGTACTTTATCTATTGATGGGTTCGGTTTTGACGATTCAAACTTTATCTATTGTTTTCTTTCTCGACTAAACCTCATCTATCTTAGGAGTGTCGCCAAAGGCCTACAAAGAGACAAATGGTGCTATCGTTATTCGTTAGCAGCCGATATTATATGCCGACCCAAAATCACTTGCCGACGGAAGGTGCGTGTTTGCTCAGAGGTAGACACGAGGAAGGTAAATGCCTAGCTGCTGCTAAGCTGACACGTGTGGCAGTGACGAGGATGAATCAGGCTAAGCTAAAGCTGGCCGGGTTTGGTTTACCAGGATTTTAATATGGGGTGGGGGAGCGTACTGGTCGGGTGGTGGCAACCAATGAAGGGCCCAAATGGGCGGGTAAGATTCTCTATGTATGGTCGAGGAGCTCATGGCTCATTAATGGCACTGACTACTATGCCAAAATTGATACTCCACGTTCCAAACTCCAATCTCAATCGGACGGATTTGATTTGATATCTGTTGGGGGAGAGACGTGAAAACTGACGAGAGTGTACGAGAGAAGAGTCATGAAGGCGACACAGTTTGGGATTTCTTGCGTGACAAGATGGGAAAGTTGGAAAGTCCTTCGAAATTTGAAATTATGAAACTGAGACCACAGCGGCGCGATGCCAACACATGTCGAACCTCGCACTATTGTGAGGGTATTTGTGGGAGTCGGTTTTGGCCACTTGAGCTCGGAGAAGACGAGTTTAGGTAATCCGATTATGGATAAGGTCCAATGAGGACAAAAATGGGCCTGGGCGAGGACAAAAATGGGCCTGGGTATGGACAATTAAGGCTCCGGCTAGAGAATGAATTATCGAGAGGTTTTTGGAAGCATTTGGAATGTTGTAGAGGTTTCTAGATTGTTTGATGGCATGACAATCCTAGGTTAAGGTCGGACCTCAGGGAAGCTGGGCAATCTGACAATGAGGGACTATACGATCGAGCATCGGAAGATTGACAGAATTTGAGATGAATAAAGTAAGATTTAAGTGTATCCGATGAGATTATGCCAAATGGCTTATGGTAATCATAAGATTTGATTGGATCCATTACTTAATGGGTTCCTCCTTTCCTAATAAAAAGTAGTCTGGTTCGATAAAGACTATGCTTAGACCTAACATGATCTCTATATATAGGCCTCCCATACATGGTTTCAGGTAACGTAACTTTGCCCTAATCACCATATAATTATGAGGATAAGTTCTGACTTAAGCTTCAGAGGGTCTAAACACAGTGCCACATCATGCTCTGACTGATTTTGCAGGTTCGCAGAGATTCAAGCTAAATGGCGACAAACCTGCTTTCACAGCTTCCACTCTTCCGTAGGCCATATGATCTTAGCCTTGTTAATCTTCACCACTACTAGCAGACGAGTATCGCGCTCCTCGGCTCCTCGCAGCCATGTCCCGTCCACGTTCTGCACCAAACATGCAGTATTGGATGCTTGCTCCATCAAACGCTCAATCAGCCTGGCCACTTTTGCCCTCTCCATTATGTTATCCATGCTAATAACGATGCTCTTGGCTACCAAGAAAGGGAAACAACGCATACTGGTCAGACCATGCCACAAACCACCTAACATATTTCCAAAAACAACACAAACAAATAAAAAAAATACACACCATGTTTGTGAAACAACGTCTGGGTGGTTGAGCGTCCAAAATTCTTGGTATGATTCAGCACAGCCCCAATAAAACACAATCTTGGACAAGCGCTCCTCCTCCCTCGCGCATGGATGAAACCTATACCTCACAGTACCACGACACAATAGTATAAGAAAAGACACAGACGGCGTTAGCTTGACACACAATTACAAACAAGCTCATTATACTACAACGGTTGAACAACGAAATACCCAACCTAGCGGTTGAAAGGAAGTGGGAGATGATGGTAGCTCCTTAATATCCCTTGTTGGGAGGTTACCTAATTACTAGTTCCCGCTCGCCAGGCACGCCTTACGACATCTCACAGTTTCCGAGGATGGCATCTCTGAGAACCACCATTTCTTAGTCGTCTTGGCCGTCAACGTCATTGTCCCGTAATCAGACTCTCACTTCACATAATTTGTGTTGCAGAAATATGTAATCTTCGCCATCACAGGGAACCTAAAGTGCGACAAATTAAAAACGTTGTATAACGCTATCAACATGCTCGTCATCATAGGCCCGCACTGTCATAAGGAAATATTTAAATGGGATAGCACGTATTGAAAAAATGGGTGAAGTGGCAAATGGATTTTGTTTCGCAAATGCTACTCATGGACACACACGTGGCCCGCCGGCGGATCTGTAAACAATTCCCCAAGCCCTAGCGACCGAAAATTAACGGAGCAGGGTACGTTGTATTTTCATAGAAGCTCACAAACTCCTTCACGCTGCAAGACGCCAACGGCTCCTACACCGCCTATCCATCCTCAAATAACCTTAACACAGGACTACCCTTGTACACCGACATCGCTCCCTCAGACGAACCTGGTGCTACGAACGCAGGCGCCCCGCTTGCTCTCCTTGCCATGTCTCCCTCCACACTAGTTGATGATCTAACCTTACCTTGGCGCTTTGATACCATATAAGGCGTTGCAGTCAAGAACAGGGTTGGAGCATCAACAGGGTAATAAACACTCAACAATTCCAGACTTAATGGCACCGGACTCGATTCAGCGCTAGACATCGACGACGATGACGTTTGACTAATATTATACGACATCATCGAGACCCCTATCTCTCGACTAACTCGCTCATAGATACATGCAAATTATTCTATCGCTTCCTACCATCTACAATCATATACAACTCGTGGCTCAATATCTCCACTGGTGCTGAATGGTTCATCATGCTAGTGTACCCGACATATCAAACAAAAGATATGCATGAAGACTAGAATGCCCCAACACCGTGCAACCATCAACATACACGCCTATGCAAATATTCCCTCCCAACACAATACATATTCTAACAACAAAGAAGCAAGCCCAGACCCTAGTTCATCACTATCTACTCAACAAATGTCATATCTAACATACCTTCTACCGAAGCATATCAATCAACAGTCACCTACGCTTATCGCAAGCTCTTCGTACAAAATCACATCAAAATACCCAGGTAAGATAGACTGAAACTTCTACACGAATTCTACGGTAAACCAGAACCAAAACCCAAAAAATCTAAGCATCAGACATGTACATATTGAAGAGCATAAGAGAATAGGAAGAAAATCCCATGGATTTACCTTTCTAAGCAATAGATATGGAGGAAATCGACTGAGAATCAAGGGTTGTAATTCTTCATGTAAGAGCTGTGAAACTCTGCAAAGGCTATGAAATTATCTCTGAAGTGCGAAATGGAAAACGGCTAGGGTAAAAGCTCGTATATACTAAGATGCAAAAACCTTCAGCGCTTCTCAACCGTCCACGCATATTTGCACACCACCATCGATCTTTAACACGTGTCCCACATCGTTTGAATTTCAAACTGCAAGCGTCTCTTTGCAAGCCACAGTAATGACGTCCTTAATGCATGTGCCTACTGGCCCACCTTTGACTCTTTGAAACCAGCGTTGACCTACATGTGTCACACATGCACACATCCCCCTCGACACCTTCTCCACACCCATCATAGCTATAACAACCGAGCAGGTAGACTTCCAATACCGTTCTATTAGCTCTCTCCTCGCTTGCTATGCGTGCCTAGCATAGGTCCTATCACTTGACCCACTAAGGCGATGAGCGTACCTTTCGAACACGTTTCACACCTTAGTCAAGCGCCTGAGTGGATAGCCCTCACTCATAGATGACTGGTGCCCATCACTCTCACAAACGGACTCCCCCGGCGACTGATCACCCTGCATGGGATGTCCCCTGACGTGGTCCTTGACCTAGCGACATTGGATACTGGGAGACTTAAACTCTACCCGGGTCCGAAAAATCCCTAACGTCGTTGTTAACCATAAGGAGGCCTCCAACGGCCTAAGCGCATACTACATCATGCACCTCACTCAATCACAGACCTCCTAGCGACTGAGGGTGTGTCTCCTAATGTGATCCCTGACCTAGCGACATTGGCTATCTGGGGATTTAAACTCCCCTCTGGCCCAAAAAATCCAAAGCGCCGTTGTCACCCGTCAGGCAGCCTCAAACAGCTTGAACGCTCGCTACCCCATTGTAGGATGTTCCTTGCTTAACGCTCACTGTCCTCACACACTACATTTCAAGCTCAATGCTCGCTGCCCCAGCGCACGATGTTCCTTGCTTAACGCTCATTGCTTTCATGCAAGACGCTTCACATATAACGCACCTCACCACTCGCTGTGGTATAATGAATGCAAGAGATCATCCTTAATTACAGAGTTGAGGGATCTCAGAGGTGCACTACTCTACCCCAACATAATGGTGATAAGTATGGATGCTTTATGGATCTTGAGTTTTTTCAACTCCTCAATCAAGGTTAATCTCCTTGACTCGGGGACTTAGGGGACTTGCTAGTATGTCATGTGCTAACCCATAAAAATATACCATACTTAGCACCCGAAATCAATTGTGAAAGAAAGTTATAAGGGTACAAATGAGAAATTGCACTCGGGAAGTGCACCATATGCGCTTGGGACCTCAACACATTGCGCACGTCAGTCAGCCGGCATGGGGCACGACCCACCAAAGGACCAATTTGCCCTCCTTTATACCAAAATGGAGTGCCCTCCTTTATACCAAAATGGAGTGCTCACATTAGTTCCACATTGAGGACCACAAGGAGTTATCACCCTAAACTACTTATATAAAGAAAGTATTTATGACAAGACAAAGGTAACGAGTCTATTCTTCACTATTCACTAAACGCTTACTATCATAACACTGTCTGACTTAAGCATCAGAATGTTGAAAGTGAGCCAATCCCGTCTCAACTTCATGACGCTAGTCTTTTATCTTGCAGTTAAGCGGAGTGTGAGAGGCCACTATTCTGAGTACTCAGGAGCGATCCTACCCTAATATCTCTCGCTCTTTTAGCAAAACCCACTACGCATTCTGGTAGAAACAATCTCTAAAGCCATGATTGTTTTTTCTGAATTTTTCTTTCACTGCCAAACTGTACAGGGATATACGTCTCTCTCTCACTGAAACGCACAAAGTCAATGCCACCGTTGTGCCTATTAGGACCGCCTCTGCCAACCTCCGCCATCACCATATCTCCCCCACCACCATACCACACCCAGATTGTCACCATATCGTGATTATCATCACAACCACAGACAATAATTCACAACCACAAACACAAAATCATACTTGGTCGCAACCCAATCACTACCTCCACAATCCATCGCCAACCAATCAAAATCAGTTGACCTCTATCAAATTGTGGAAGAAGAGTCGGGTCAGGAACTGAACCCGATCTGGGTCCACCTCCGCCATGTAGTCTGGCTCACGGTTTAGCTCTGAATCCGGACCCAAATCTGCCAACACAAAATTGACCAGAATTTCCCACGCGTTGATATATAACGAGATGATACACAGTGGTGCACGAGATCTCAACGCTATTTCTGCTCTTGGAGAGTGCAAAACGGCGGCGTGATGTGACGCAGAGGTGATGAGCAAGCGGAACGAGCGCTGCTGAAAATGGAAGGTGTGTGGGTGAGCTGAGGAGCGTGCGGCGGCGCGAGGTGAATATGAAGGTGCGGCGATGATTCACGGCTAAATCTCAATTTTTGGCAGCGGAAGGACGCGAATGAGAGATATTGTGAGGAGAGACCCGCGAAGCGACAAGCGCCAAAGATGGTGAGGATAAGGCAGTAATGACGGTGAGATGACACGAGGTCGAGGCAGAGGTGCAATGGCGACGTCGGGATGCACTTCTACTGTTGTTCTTTGATAATGGAGAGAGAGAGAGAGATGACAAAAATAAAAAATGAAAATGAAAATGAAAAAGGTCTAGCGGATCGCTAAGGGAGTACATAATTAAAAATATATATATATAACTACAAATAAAAAATAAAAGTGAGAGAGGACAAAATAGTCTTTTTGATCCAATTTTGAATAAAAACTGTGCCACATCATTAAAATAACGGTGAAACAACGGAAAAATTAACGGAGATATTGTATTTATAGTGTTTTGAAAGTTTGGGTACCATATTGACAGGGTAGAAAGAGGACAAGTATCATATGCTCATTTTTTCTTTCATCAATTGCGTCATTTTCGAGTATGTCATGTATTCAAAGAAGCGAATAACATCGCTCATATACTAACTAGAAGTGCTTTACTTTTCCGTTATAATTTTGACTGAAAAGGGACCATTCCAACTGTATTAAAGGAATGGTTACACCCTATTTGTAACATTTGGTTTGGTTTTACACATCATTTTTCCCCTTCAAAAAAAAAAACAACTAAAACAAGATGTCCATTTAAGGCCTATCTAGCCTTAATCGAAGATCATGAACATTCATTATTGTGTAAGTGATTCTAAGATCAAGGCCTTCAATTCGATTGAGTTTTGGGATGAATACTAGAAGTCCAGAAGCATGACATAATTTCTAATATAACAATGGCATGCCCACTTTCCTACGGGATGAACTTTAAGGGGCTAAAGGGATACTTCAAATGGAGAGTTGAGATTAGTTTCTCTATTTCTTTTTCTCTTAGACCATCTCACCCGTCCATTCGAGGTGTTCCTTTTTTCCCTTAAAACCATCTCGCAGGAAAACAATCTTGATAACAATGGTGTGTTACTGTTTCTTTTATTTAAAAATGGGCATTTTAGTCTTTTTACATTTTTTAAACAGTTTGTATGTTTTATTTTTTTTACACGTTTTTAAAATTTTTTATTTTTTAATATTCACACATCTTTTAAACAATTTTAACTTTTATTTTTTAACAATTTACACTTTATGTTTTACTTTTTTATTTACCTTTTTAACTATTTTATTTTATACTTTTTAATATTCACACATCTTTTTAACAGTTTAAATTTCACTTTTTAATAATTTACATTTTTTTACTTAGTCTTTACTCTCTTTTTTAACGATTTCATCTTTTACTTAGATTTTGCTATAAAAAAAATTTGGGAGCAACTATTTCCACCCTATTATTTTCTAAGTTCATCCTAATTTCTATTTTTACTTATTAAAATTTTAAAAAGGCAAAAATACATATATGGTCACTAGTTTTTGTCCAAAACGACAGTTTGGTAACTATTGAATGACATATGTCAAAATTGTCACTCATATTTTCTCAAGGTATATCAAAATCCTCACTCCGTTAATTGAGACGTTAAAATATATGATTTATAAGAGGTTAATTTGTCTTTCTATTCATCAACTTCTTTTATTTATAATAATGTCATTATTGTTGTATTCTCTCTCTCTCTCTCTCTCTCTCTCTCTCTCATTAAGACTAATAAGCTTATGTCGCCTCGCCCAACCCTCAAGTGCACTTACCCCGTCTTCTGGTCCCATCTCGCGTCGTCTCAATTGAGCCACCACGCCGCCTTGCTCTCATAAACCCAACCATTTCACAACATAAATCAGTCGAAAGAACCTTAGCCCACTACCTATACTCGCCTTCTAGATCTATCAACTAAATCTCCTGACATTGAAGATCTACAGGTGGATCATCGGAGGACTGCAACATGGCTTTCAGGATCATTAGCCAAGAGATCAATGAGATTGTTTCCAATGGCAGGACCCTGTGGCAAGGCATCTACCGCCACCACCTCCATTTCACCCCTAGCCTGAATGGACTTACCCAATTGGTCTGCGAAGAAATCAAGCTCGCCCTAATTGAAGACAGAGCTGGAATCGAGTGGGTTGGTGATGGAATGAGTTTGGTTGATGATTGGGTGACATTCCCGCTCATGCTCCAGACCTTAGGCCTAAAGTCTCCTCCTCCGTCGTGGGCTCCCAGCCTTCGTCGTCGACGAGGTGGTCACGAATGTATCCCACAGTCAGAGGTTTTTTTTTTGGCAAATGGGGATAAAGAGACGAAAAATAACCCTAAAAATAAACATAATATCCTTTAATTAACAGACGTTTGCGAACGGGTGACCAATTTGAAAACGAAAATTTTGTTTTCAGTGACCATTTTAATATATGGCATACGGTAGTGAGTAAACTGTTATTTTAGACAAACATGAGTGACCATATATTTAATTTTTCCTTTTAAAAAATGTTAACGCTGCTTAGTTCACCCTTTATTAGACGAAAAATATCCTTCTTTGTTTCAGTTGTTGGTAGCACTCTACTGAAACTTATGAACTATTTCAACGTGACCTTGCTGAAGAAGAGCATATATTTCAGTGGAGGTCAACCAAACGAAGTTAACGTTTTCAGCAGACCTTTACCAAACGAAACAAATGCCTACAAAACCATATTAATCCATGAAATATGGACAACACATAAAATTTTCTCGTTTCCATGTTCTCGTATGATATATTTTGCAGAATAAAATGGTTTGGTCAACATGAGTGTCATTGAAGATGAAAGAAGGTTTAGAGATTAAGGAAAGAACGTTGAAGGCAAAACTTCTAAAAGTCATTCAATGTTTGAATGAGTAAAATATGTCAATATAATTGATCACTAATATAATAGTCTTTATTAGTCTTTTTTAGTACTTTTATATATGGGTGTTATAGTCTTTCAATGAATAACAAAATTATAAAGTGAACTTAGAAGATAGTACGGTGAAAATAGTCGCTCCCAAAAATTTCTACCTAAATCTTAATCACTCTAAAGCATTATTCTGGACTTTTTCTTATCTCATATTAGTAACACCGCAACTCCGGCATGGGCTTTCATTTTCTAGTGTACATACATCAGTGGCCATCAGTACTAATCTATCCGAGAAACAGAAATGATCTATCATTATTAGACAATCCTCTATTTCAATTGGTATATCATCTGAAGTTGATTTATATGTAGGGTATTTTTAATCTGGTGAGAAGTATATGACTACAGTCCAAAATTAAGAGAGTGAAAACTGAAACTGGTTTTCTTCTTGTCATTAGCTCCAACATTGCAACCTCCACGCTTGTGATGGCATATTGATGCCAATGCTTCTTTCATGGCCTCAGGTCCGCAGACCAGTACTCCAACATCAGAACCACCTGTTTCATCTGGGAACTGTGCAAGGATATCTGCTCAAATTTACTACATGTTAGAATATATTCCCAAGTCTCTTGTATAACAAAAACATGAAATAAGATATCAGTACCTTCAAAGTTGGGCCTTCTTCCAAAATGGATTTCATGTTCCTCAAGATCATCCCATGCTTCTGTTGGACATGCTTCCCATGCTTTGCCTAGTTGCTGGTGTATTGGAGGGTCCTGTTTCCTTAGTCTTCTCCATCTTATAGTAAGTGCTATACAGATTATGCACATTAGCGCCGCGGCGAAAGAACATATTATAAGCATATCAGCAACCCAAGATGGAGTCTTTTCCTTATCAGTCTTTTTCTGGGAGGGAATGAAAATGTGGGTGAAAATGATGATAAATATGAGAAACAGGATAGAGGAAATTCCAGCTATGGCAGCCATCCAGAATGAGCTTTCGAAGCCATTTATTGCATAACTCGGAGATTTTACACCGAAGTTTATTGTTTGCACACGAGAGGCCTCGTGTAGTAGTACTTGTCTTACTGTGACACCATTGGACTGCTCTTCTTGTGTCACATAAACTTTTACTTTAAGAAGGCACTTATCAGCTGACTGGTTGAAGATTAGAGGTGAAATTGAGTTCAAGAGACTTATGTCTTGGGCCTTCTTCACAGCAAATACAAGTTGCATGCTAGGCAGGAATTTGTTTTGGCCACTGTTTTGGGCGGAAACAAGCTCCTGTAAGATGCTCAGAAATGGGGTTATCCCAATTCCTCCAGCCACTAGAAGTAGACTGTCACGTCTGCAAGAGAGTTCATTGTTGTGAGTGTTAGAAATAGTTATGCCTGTAATAGTATCATGAAGAAAAATGATATTGTGGTGCACCTGAGGAATTCCATTGATGCAGGTCCATAAGGACCTTCTACTGCGACAGGTATACAGTTCATCTGATCAGAATCAGACTTCTGCTCGGTTTGGATCATATTGGAGAGAGAACTTGTCCACGATCCTTCGGATTTAATTAGAATAGACATTGTGTTTGGATCAACATTAGAGCTTGAAATAATGCTGAATGAGTGCCACTGGTATTTAGATATACTTGGTACCTTCAGAAATAGGACACTAGTTGGGGTATAATTGAGTCCTGATCAAGAGTAATATGATGGAACTGATTAGTAATTTAGTATCATACTACGATTACTACCAATGTATTTGAAGTTGTAAATGTGCTTTACTTGAATAAGGTCTAGGGAAACATACCTGGATCTTTTGGTAGGACAAGCTCCATGGCTTTAGAAGGGAAGACTCTTGCTGATAACATACAAGTTTCTGGTCTAGATTGTATAATCCTAAGTAGCTTGTCAAGTCCAAACAGAAAAATTCCAGGGAAAACCGTATAGAAGTGCCGATCTCCAGTATGAAACAAGAAGAAAACTAGGAAAACCACGTACAAATGGTGTGTGTAGTAAAATAACTCAAACTTTTTCCTCCTTATTTGAGGAAGTGCTGTGATCCAAATCACTAACCCTGTAAGTAGGCAGATTTCACCAGCAAGATATATTCGCCCGGTATTCTGCCATTTCCATACCTGTGATTGAATGAATTACACCAAAAGAACTTTAATGAGCATACCCAGTTTTATATTGATCAATAAAGAAAATGACAAAGGACTAGAATTTCACCTCATCTTGGAAATGGTGGCTGACCCCCCAAATGAACAAGGTGCTTACACCATGAAACGTAGCACAAAATAGCATTGCAGTTCCAAGCCAGATATGATACCTTACTGAAGCTTCAAACTGAATGCCAAGGAATTGAAATACTGAAAGCCCCCTTAATATAGGGAAAAGAAGAAAAGCCAGACAGGCTTCTGCTAGCAAACCAAATCGAGTTGCCACCCTTAAGTACTTGAGTTGCCATCTGAGAGATACAGTTGAAATACAACAATGGCTATTGTGAGCTTCACATTTTAAAATTAAGTTTGCATTATAAACCATTAAAGAGTCACTTACAGATTCAAGTTTAGTTCTTTGACAGGCTTCAATTTCTTGAAATCATTGGAAATTCGGATATAGAATGTCCAAGCTAGGAAGAGCATAAAGAGGAAGCCTACTATAATTTCAGTACATGATAAAATTCCCAGAAGACCATTCACCACCAATGGATTTGAGAAACCAGCAACTACTTTCTTCCCTTTCCTGTTGTATATAAATGAAGCACACATATGCTAAATCCAAATTGGCATAATTA
Source organism: Geum urbanum (assembly GCA_946800695.1). Lineage (NCBI taxonomy): Eukaryota > Viridiplantae > Streptophyta > Magnoliopsida > Rosales > Rosaceae > Geum > Geum urbanum. The sequence continues at coordinate 39,590,408 of OX327013.1, read as the reverse complement.
AGGGTATCCTAACTTGATTGCATAAACATAATATCATGTAGTACCTCTTTATTGGTTCTCTGGGCTTCAGATTCAGGTAGATAGATCCAACAATGACCAGAGCAATAATAGGAAATGTATATACAGCATAATTTAAACCTGCAGAAAAAGATTAATCTACATTAGTTTATTAAATTTCTAAGTCCTCACCTCTCCCAAAATGAAACCGCAATCATGTACCATAGTATCCAAACATGGTAGGCCTTGCTCTCTCTTCAGCTGTTTTCCATAGTTTTGTCCAGAACTGAGTTGGCTTGAGAATCCAGAGAGTAACCCAAGAAGCAAAGATCAAAGTCATGAGGACTTTAAGAACAGCCAGAAAAGTGGTTCTTGCCATCTCGATAGTTTGAGTTCACCAAGTACTAAGCTTGAAACATGTCGATATAAAGAGCTGGAGATACTGGGAGAACTTAACTTCACTAGGAATTCAATTGCTAAGCCCACCACTACCTTGCAGGAGTGCCTGTCAAACTTCTCTATATTATTTTCCAGGTACTTATAGTCTGCAATTTTAATCTGCAAGTACTTACGAATGAGATATGCATATTTTTTCGGTCGTAAATAGTTTGCTACTTCAGCACTTTTAACCCATAGGTAGCTGACACATTGGACTCCGTGGAACTCAGGATCTGACAGAATGTCATGCATATGCAATTTAAGAGCAATTGTCCATTACTTGGCAGCCTTTGGGATTTCTGTTTTAACTTTTTTTCTTTATTCTATAGTGGAAATCTGGTCCTTCAATCTTTTTTCCTTTTTCTTTTTCTTAAATGGAGATTTTGATCCTTTCCTTCTGTATCTTTCATGGCCTCTAAGGCCATATAGGATCACCTAATAAAGAGAGTAAAAGTTTAAGACAACAAATAATGTGAAAAAGGTAGAATCTTCAAGCAATTTTTTAGTTTGTATATTGTTATGACACGTTTACTTATTTGGAATAGGAATTATCATGAATCATAATCGAAATGAGAATATGTCATTTTCATTGAGCCGTTTACTTACTATATGAAATCATGATAAAAATCAGAATGATTACGATTGATAATATTTACTTATCATATGAAATCGAAATCAAAATTAGTTTGAGTACTGAAATACCCCTACAAAACAATAGCAATATTTTTAAATTTGAATAACTTTCTTTTTATGAATTTGAGTCAAGTTTATTGAAAAAAGAAGAAGAATAAAACGATATCGGCATAAGAACAAATCATATGAGCTAATTAAATATCAAAAAACAAAAACAAAACATCAAATCTAACAAGTTGTATAGCTAGACAAAACTTCAAATTCGACAAAATAATAATCATAATACCTTTAGAAAAATTTGAAATATATAATCATTCGTAGTAGCAATTTAGCAAATAAATTGAAATATCAAGTCTAAAGAAGTTAGAGTAATTTAATATACACGAGGGTCTCTTAAAAAACATACGTAAGGAAGGATATTATGGGTAAAAATGTTGATTCCGAGAGGAATGATTCCCAACCCCCCCTTGAGAATCAAATTTCGGGTTTATTTGAGAATCATTCCTGAATAAGGAGATGTGACTAGGCCTGTCAATGGGTCATGTCGTGCCAGATTGAGATTTTTATCGTGTTAAAAGTACAAACCCAAATCATTTACCTAATCGTGTCAAAAATACAAACCCAAATCAGACCCATTTATAAACGGGTCGGTCTCAGGTTGACCCGTTATATAATCAGGTTGTGCCGTGTCGAGTTTACTCATATATTATGACTCATTTAACAAATACCAATTAAATTAAAGGAAGTATAAAAAAAATTCAACTGCAAATTTATAACGTAGTAAATCAAAAATCAATTATTCAATGTCGCAAATTTGGGGGATATATAATACTTCTTCACTAAGTTTTAGAATTAAACAGAGAATCTTGATCAAATTAGAAATAATGTTTAATGGATCATGTTGAGGGTTATATAAATGACCCGACCCATTTATAAATGGGTTACGCGTGTTACTTTCGTGTTATGGAGTTGATCCGTCGTCGACTCATTAAAAAAACGGGTTACTAGCGGGTCAACCCAATAATGACTCACTTTTAATTGTGCAGGTTTGACCCACTTTATTACGTGCGAGTTTCGAATCGTGTCAAAATTGACAGGCCTAGATGTGACCTACATCCATTTTAATTCTTTATATACAAATAAATACTGGAATAGAGAAAAATGAGAATAATTTTCTCATTTTTGATTCTCATTTCAAGTAAGTAAATATATCATTATTTGAATTTTTGGGGCTTACATCAACATTATATATCAATTGACCATATTCTGATCTCATCGGCTGAACATAAGATGATCCCTTTAGAAGGAGATTCAAAGGTGGTTACTTATGTAGTTATGTCAGTCGAAGCTGGGATATCCAACATATTTGTGTTGGTAACTTTGTTGCAGATTGGTTGGGTCAATTTGGTTTTGTCAGTGGAAACATAATAAAATTGGTACGTAAATTACTTTCATCCGTTATAATTATGACCTTGTAGTATAAACTAAATAAGTCGTTAAATTGATTTAACGAAATTAAAGGTTTCAAATTTCATGATTTCTACCATCACAAAATAATTTACGCTATCCACTATTATGCCACCACAACTCATTTGACTCTTGCATCTTTACATGATTACAAAATCCACTCATCCTAAAGCAACTAAGCACATGAATATTCCTGTACACTGTCTCAAATGGGCATTATAACAGCTCAGTAGCCAATATTTGTGGTACTATATATAATCAGATTCGCATCTACCATCATTACATGCCAATATAGTCCCACTACATATTTTACTGTATGATACACCATTCTTATTATTCAATCATGTTATGAAGGTTTTATTATTGCTCCATTATATACAATGTCAAAGTCTGATATTAGTTCTCAGAAAATCTGTTTTTATGCTCACAGATGTATGTGGAAAGTCCTGTGCAACGACAAAGCTTCCGTAGAACATATTGGCATTGAATTTTATGCAGCAATTTCTTACCAATTTGACGCTTTGAGTGGAATAATGAAATATAGGGTCTGCTATTTCCACTTTGCTTTTGTACCATGTTAAAGAAAACATCATAATCTACAAGTCCACATGCCTAACTCTCTATTAAGGGTCGTCGTTTTTCAACTGCTCTAGCTTGTTGTTTAAAATGATCCACACACATGTATGTTCACAATTTTTCGGAAACTGAAGGTCAATTCGAAAGGACTCAGAAACCAGAAAAACTATGGCGGAGATAAGATCAAAATGGCTAGTTTTCTTTAACAAGGAAGGGGACCTAGCTAGGAAGAAATGGAGGATCGGAGGAGCTACATTGACATATCCAAATGGCCTGCAAAGCTTGACAAAAGAGAATCTTACCTCCTTTGTCCTTTTTGTCTAGTGGCGTTGAAGGCAAGGCATCTTTCACTATAAAACAGCCAAGTGACTAACCTCCAAGCCCTTCTTGCTTTCACTACCTAACCCTATCATCTCCCCTTACTTATCATTATGTACTACTTCTGATTCTCCACGCCTCTATGAAAGGCGAGCATGACTATGTTCCGGTGGAAGCCAGGTCTTTTTATAAAGACTATAGTCCTCGAAAGCCTTTGTCACCGGAGATTGTGGAGGTTGGAGAGGATAACAAGAGATATATAGCAGTGTCACCGCAGGCAGCACTAGCAGAGATGATTTAGGTGACAATGATGTTTATGTGGCTATTGGTAAAGATGACAGTGAAGTTCTGAAATGGGTGCTTCACAATGCTATAGTGCCTGCTTCTCGGGTTTTTCTTGTCCATGTCTTCCCTCGCATCACTCACATTCCTACGCCAGGTAATGCAGATGTCATTATTTTGGTACTCTACTACTATGTCTGTGCAATGTATTACAGTTTGGATTCTGATCGATCATAGACAATGATGCATGCACACATCAAACTGAAACTGATTTTGTACCAAACTAGTCTTGTCACATGTGTGAAGCTTGTGAACAATTCCTTGACAAATTAACCTCAAATGAAGCCTAGCCATTTGAGTTTCCTCTGTAAATTATGTATATTGGGGATCTGTCTTACAAGTCTGCTGCAATTTCTCACTGTTGTTGATCTTAACATGAGAGCTCCTCAGTCCAGTTGATTCCCCTTAAGACTCTTTTTTCCTTCTGCAAAATATTGATAGTTGGCAAATTACAGAAGAGCCAATTAAGCGAGGATCAAGTGAGATTTTACATCAATGATGAGAACAACAAGAGGAGAAACATCTTGCAGAAATACGTCTACTTATGCAACGATGCTAAGGTACTGTTGCTACCATTTTTGCAATCCCAAGCACAAAACTTTAAAATAATTAAAGATGATGAAAACTTGTATATTTTCCATGTGACTGTAGGTAACAGTGGACACAATGCTCCTGGAGAGCAATGACAGAGCGAAAGCAATCGTTGATCTTATTCCTGTTCTTCGCATTTCCCACCTTGTCCTAGGAACCAAAAGACCACCTCATTCTAGGTAATGATCCTTCTTCCTTCCCCAAAACTTGGACTTCCAAGGTTAGTACCACATTACTTACTACATTGCTGATCATCGATCTCTGGCAGAGATAAGCTCTATGTTTGGTATTTAACGGGTTGAATTATGTTGTTCATGCGATCAGGAGGAAGAGATTGTGACTAGGCCAATATGTCAGCAAAAACGCACCCGAGTTTTGTCAGATTAGCATAATTCATGAAGGCAAGAATGTCGTGGTTGATGTACAAGCCAATATGCCTCACCGCCCTGAAAGAAGTATCTTTGAGTGGGCATGTTTTCCAGGCAAGTTCATGATGCAGATTAAACATACCGAAACTATCCAAGTACTACCCCCCTTGAGGTCATTGATAAATGCAGGTTTGCACACATTAATTACAGTAACAATTACCTGTCTCTCATTCTATACTTATCGATCTTCTGATGGACAGTGCGCGGAAAACATCCGAGGTTGTCTTGACGCTTGAGCAGCATGAGTAGCAGCAGCAGCAGCAAGCTAGCTAGAATGGTGGAAGCAGAGTGGAAAAGGCTATTAACTAATCATATTTATGGAAGAGACTAGCAATCTGTCAGGAGTGTCAACAGAGATGATATGATGCAGCTAACTAGTACTACCAGTGTTAGAATAAGCTTCTCATGTTTCGTTGATGCGTGTACCAAGAAACTCAAAGCAAAAATGTCCAAAGTTTTGGGTTCAATCCCAATTGTCGTCCATGGTTCCATGGACATGTATCATTAACATTGCTATGTTAATAGTAATTAAAACTTACCACAATTACTTGACCATGAATCATTCTCAGAAATCTGCTCACAATTAACATATCAGCCGACTCAAGCAAGCGCAGCGAAAAATGAGAGACCTAAAATGTCCAAAGTACATACATAGTTACCCTGAAAAATCAACTGCGGTAAAAGCACCTCGTAATAATTTTTCCAAATTGACTGGACCCAAATCGTACGGCTTATATACTGCCACGCGTAAGACATCACCGCCCAATCTCTTCTTCTCTATTAATCAGACCTTCCTTCCTTCCTTCCGCTCCGATCGTGATTTGAAATCTCCGGAGCTTATCAGAGCTTTACCAAAGCTACCACCTTCACTCACAAAGCTTCCTCCTTTCTTCGATTCAGCTTCTTTCGAAAACCGAAACAGATAAAAATTCCGTCATTGATGTACTCCTACGACAACCGATACGCCGACTCCAACTCCTACCGTGAGCGCCGAAGGTAAATCAAATACCAATCTCATCATTCCGAAGTTAATTTCCTGATTCGCAGTTTTCAATTTTTGATGGTTTGCTTATGTTTTTCAGTGACCTAATGGGTCCAGCGCCTACGGGTGCGCCGCCACCGATCTATGGCCGTGGCGGCGAAGTAGCTCCGGGAGGAGATAGGAGTGGATACCCTCCTTTCCAGCCGCCCTCCGGTCGGTTCAATATCGGCAGAGGCGGCGGCGGCGGCGGTTTTGGCGGGAGAGGCCGTGGCGGTGGCGGTGGCGGTAGGAGCTTCTCGGGTGGTTATAGCCGCGGCGGAGGGAGTTCGGGATATGGCGGAGGTAGGCACGGCGGTGGCGGTGGATCGTCGAGAGGAGACTTGGATAACATTGTTCTTCCCAAGCAGGATTTTGGGAATTTGGTTCCGTTTGAGAAGAATTTTTACATTGAGAGTCCTTCGGTGAAGGCAATGACTGAGCATGAAGTTGTGGCTTATCGAGCCAAGAGAGAGATCACTGTTGAAGGGCATGATGTCCCGAAGCCCATTCAGACTTTTAGGGATGCGAGTTTCCCTGGTAAGAATGTTGTGGAGTATTTGTTGTTGGTATTGTAGAATACGTATCTTTTTAAGTGTTTATGCAATAGTGAGCTGAAATGGTTGATAATATGATGTGCTAGGTTACTGTCTCGACGTAATTGCCCAATTGGGTTTTGTTGAACCAACACCAATTCAGGCTCAAGGATGGCCAATGGCACTGAAGGGTAGAGACTTGGTTGGAATTGCTGAGACTGGTTCCGGGAAAACCCTGTCATATCTGTTACCAGCTCTTGTACATATTAGCGCTCAGCCTCGATTAGGTCAGTATAAGTTGCCGGCACTGATACATATCCTTTCATGTCATTCGTTAATTAGTAATTAGTCACTTGTCTTTTCTGATTAAATATTCAGAGCGCGATGATGGTCCTATTGCATTAGTATTAGCACCTACTCGAGAATTGGCGGTTCAAATTCAACAAGAAGCTGCAAAATTTTGTTCACAAAACAATATTTGGAGTACATGCATTTATGGTGGTGCTCCAAAAGGACCCCAAATTCGCGACCTTAGAAAAGGTACTTGTCACTTCTATATTTGATTATGGAAGTTTATGAAGAAGGGACTATGCATCATAACGTCCTAAGTTCTATTGTGATTGCAGGGGTTCAGATTGTGATAGCTACACCTGGACGATTAATAGATATGTTGGAAGCTCAGCACACAAATTTGCGAAGAGTGACCTACCTAGTTTTGGATGAGGCTGATAGGATGTTGGACATGGGGTTCGAGCCTCAGATAAAGAAAATTGTATCTCAAGTACGCAACTTTTCATAATTCCCTCTGCTTTGTTGATAGGCCTCATCTAATTCTTATATAAAACGGAACAAATTATTTATAAAAGAAAATATGATATGGAAATGTAGACTTTCTATATTCAGTTGATACTATGCATAAGATCACATGAGTTTAGCTCCATGAGTAATGAGTAATTTAGATCTTATTCTTGATACCTGTATCATTATGCTATGAGTTTGAGATCTGCATTTGATCAAGTTAACCTCTTTGCAGACCCGACCAGATCGGCAGACATTGTATTGGAGTGCCACATGGCCAAGGGAGGTTGAATCCTTGGCAAGGCAGTTTTTACGTAACCCCTATAAGGTTTTTTTTTCAGATCTTCCCATAATGACACGATCATTCAGTTACAAATTGCATTTGAAATAAAATGTTACTGGTATTACTTTTTGTTTCGATAGGTAATAATTGGTTCAGCAAGTTTGAAAGCAAACCAGTCCATAAACCAAGTTGTTGAAGTTGTGAGCGAGTTCGACAAATATAATAGGTCCGTATTTCATTTGGCTTTAGGTAAAACAAACACAAACATTCAGGTTTGCATGTCGTTTCAACTACAAGTTTACTGGTTCATTTATTTATCTTCGACAGGTTGATTAAATTGCTTAAAGACTCGATTGTTGGGAGCCGAATTCTGATATTTGTGGAGACGAAGAAGGGATGTGATCATGTTACTAAGCAGTTGAGGATGGATGGATGGCCTGCTCTGTCCATTCATGGTGATAAAAACCAGGCTGAAAGAGACTGGGTCTTGGCTGAGTTTAAAAGTGGCAGATGTCCTATAATGACTGCCACCGATGTGGCTGCACGGGGTCTTGGTAGGATTACTGTATGCTAGGAGTATTAGGTGTTTTTAATATTTTGGTCTTGATTTCGAAGGTTGCGCACGAGTTGGCCGGCTGCTGTCCAGTTCCTGAGAATGTAATTTGTGGTTTGGGTGCGAAGGCAGGTGCCATCATATTGATGATCAGGACTTTCATTTTCCTATTCTTTAAGCACCATGCTATCTACTTCACCAGGGGCATAAGTTGGATTGAGAAGCGAATTGGTTTCTCTTAGTTGTGCAATGTCCCTATGATAGATAACGTGCGCACTACCCTCTTCTGAAAGCTCATGTTACATGGACACCGAAGATCAGAGTTTCACTGGGATAGAAAACTTCCTAAAATTTTGGTACACCATTACATCATTGTGCCAGCCTGTGTACACTGTCAGTGAAAAGTTCATAGGGATATCTCTACACGTATATTGTACTAGAATGCCCTGAAATGGCATGGCTGCGTCTTTGAAGTGTCTATGTAACATGTTGAAGTTATCGCTGCCCATCCACAGTTATGGAGCTGGTTATCCTTGCAGCCCGGTTGACTCACATGCTTAATTATTTGATTGGATAGGAGAAGTGGTGGTGTTGGTGAAGCTGCTCCTTATCCCTGGTAGGTCAAGGTGGGCACATTTAGTTATGAATGTTGTCTTCAATTTGATCTTCAGATCATAGGGAAGCAGGGATAAGGTTGTTTGCAGTCTACTCCAATTCTCTGGCCTTTGAATTTGTTTGACCTTTTAAAACTTCTGATTGCAGATGTGAAGGACATAAAATGTGTAATCAATTATGATTTTCCTTCAAGCCTCGAGGATTATGTCCACAGGATTGGACGAACGGGCCGTGCAGGGGCCACAGGAACTGCTCTAACTTTCTTTACAGAGTCTAATGGTAAATATGCTAGGGAACTGATCAAGATACTACAGGAAGCGAATCAGGTTGTCAGTCCAGCATTGTCTACATTGGCCCGATCATCTGGTTCCTATGGAGGTGAGTCAATGTCCCAGTTGTGTTTTTTTTAAGCTATGATCTCTTTTTTGTAGAAGTTTAATGTACACTTGCATCCTATGGAGTTGGCAATTAAATAAAGATTATTGCTTTGATCAGGGGGGAACTTCCGCTCTAGAGGGCGAGGAGGCTTTGGCAATCGGTCTGGTTCAAATAATGTTCCTGTTGGTTACAAGAGGCCTTGGTGATGTCGTAGCTGTGAATGATGCTGTGTACTTACAATCCGGATAGAAACAAAAATTCAAAAGCTGTGTAATATGGAAATCTTTTGTTAATTTTCTTTTTCATCTGTATTAGTATTTGGATGGAGATGCGAGTTGTGGAATTCTTGTATTCTATTTCAGTTTACGTCTACATTGAAACGCCACTATAGCAAGTTATTAAAGATGAGAATTTCAGTTTATCTATTCTTTATAGGTTAACACCAGTGCTGTGGAAGCCAATTCTGGCTGCACAGTTGGATTGCATTATGAACGACAAATCTTCTGTGTTTAGTGCATCTGTTCATGTATAACCTTACCTTCACAAAACGTTATCAAACTCGCAAGATTTGCCTTCAAACTTGGTCGAAACTTTTCGCATTTGACGCATCACCTCTTGATCGAAATCTAACTGCACGGCAATGAAGAATTCTCCGAAGTCCTATACATTATAGATTGGCTTGTTAGGCAATGGGCCTAAATAGCCTGGAAATAGAGAATTCTTCTAAATAATGGTCTCACAAAGCAGGAAGTATATATTGCCAATGTACATGTGATTGGATATGAACCTTCTCTGCCTTCGAGGTTTATGGCTCAAGTGAGTGTTTCGTTCAAAAGTTTGGCGTAAATGGCATGGTGGGTTCCAACATCCAATTTCAACACACCAGAAAGGGTCGGCATGCACGCTCACTTGTTCTGCGTAGAGTCGGATCAAACTATCACTGTCTGCAAATTTTCCAGGTCCCTTATGGGGGGGTCTCCTAGCTACTCTTATTTCCATCAGCTTTGGAAGGTAAGCGAAAGACAAGGACAAAGACAAAAGCACCTGTCTTTAAAGTCTCCATCCAAGCTTGGTCAGGGTGGTCGATCACTCCAGCCCGAAATGGATCGATGGATAACATTTGCTCATTAAATTACCGAACCAAACTTTTTAGTTACTTCAATTCTACTCTCATTAATCACAGTAAAATCCAGTCAGCCTGCATATATGGTTGTTCCTTCAGCAATACGTCAACTTCGTCTTCACTGGGATTCGTATGCGGATGCATGTTGATTCCTCAAGCTGAGGACTGGTGTCTCCGATCCATAGTGCTATATGATTATATGATGCTGGCTTTTCTAATTCTTAATACGAATGTAAGTGGATGCATGTATGCCATGGATACCTGTTCTTGTGTTAGCTATGTTGTGTTTATCCTACTCAACGTACCCTCTCTAATGGGAACGAATACCATACGTACTCATGAGTCATCCATATATTATATATGTTTGGATTAAGCTTTATCTAATCCACAATATACCTATATATAAACAAGGCTAGCTAGCTACCCCACATTGTATGAGCACGAGTAATGGAGGGTGAGACTTGCATCAAGAGCCGCATTGCTGCTGATGAGGAAATTAATATTAATCATATTAAACTAGCTTAGAACAGCCCACATCTTGAATTGGTACGTTTTTTGAAATTGAAATGTGATAGGATCATAGGGATTTATTGTGATGGCATGGGGGAATATACGTAGTGCTCGTCTGCTCGATCATCTCTGGTGGTAATGGTAGGGTCTATTATGAGCTGGACATGTCTTTCATATTTGGTTATCAATCATCTATATATGTGTGGTGGACAGCATATATGCAGAATCAATTATAAATGACAAGTTCTTATATGAAATATGAAAGTCCGGAGATTTTTCATTAATAATTTTTATGGTGAGAATTTGGTGAGTATCTTTTATACAATAGTTTATAGGTTTCAATTTTGATCATATTTTGACATATCAATAATTAAATGTTTAGGTATATATGAGTAGATCATTCTTGTAAATTTTCAATCAAATCAAAAATCGTTAAGAGATTCAAAATCATGGTTTATCAATTATAAATATGAACGATTCAAGTTTGATAAATTTGGAACGTTCATTTATATAATCTTGTTCGACCCTTTAACGATTTTTAAATTAGATGAAAATTTATAGAAATGATCTACGTATATATAGCTAGCTAGATATACAATGGTTGATCTTCCAAAATATTATTGGTAAGTATGATTTTTAAGAAAGTACTCACCAAGTCCTCACCATAGAGGTCCTCAATAAAAAAAATTCCTATGAAAGTTATTGCTGCTGCCCAGTGTTAAATTACCGACTGATAAGCCAAGCCAATATCGATCTCCTTTGGAGTCTTTGCTCCTTTATATCCACGTCAAAGTGTCAAACTATATATATATATATATACACAATTCTCATCAAGTACGAAGCTTCGCATTGAAACTTCAATGTGAAGTTGCATTTTACACAAAATCGAAAGCGTAATTTGATGATTAAATTCAATCATCTTTTAGATACATATGAAATGATCGAGCATGCAAAATTTCAGTCTTATCGAATATCGTTTAGACATTTGATCACCACATTCATGCAAGTTTTAAGCTAAATCGGACAATCTGTGTGCAGTGTTAAACAATGTCACGATCAAGTGGTTAAAACATCTTTAATTAGGCTAAAATTTTGCATGCCCGATTATTGCATATGTATCTAAAAGATGATCGACTTCAATGATCGAATTACGTTGTCGATTTTGTGTAAAATACAACTTCACATTCAAGTTTCGCACTTAATTCTCTTTGCACTTAATGAAAACTATATATATATATATAAACCCTCAATAATCAGCTTGGAGAAATTGGCGAAACTCCCTGCACCTTCCATAATTTAAAAAAGAAATTAGGTACGGTATTATTAGTAGATTTAGTACCTCAATAATTAATCAGTCAATAAATTATTATTATTTAGACTACACCCTAAACCTACCAATTTTGCCTATTCATATGATGCCCTTCATTCTTGTTACAAAGATTTTCCCTTCAGTTGCGCAGCCGTTACTATGCAATATTCTTCCTCTTCAATTCTGCAATTAATCTGCTATTCATATTATGGCTGGGATAAATGATTTCTAAGTTCATGCCTTGATTACCTCTCTTAGAATCTCTAGACTTCTATTATATATGCACGTGTTTGGCATAAGACCACGTTCTTCCACATCAGTTGTTGGTGCAAAGATCACAGTTGGTACATTGGTTTCTTGAGGACCTGAGGTATTTTTTTTTGCTATTGTTTCCCGTATTGTGGTATTCAATAAGTTCCCTACAGCCAAGCGAGAATTGCCTGAAACCACAAACTACCTACAGCAAGAACAAATTACCTATCTAGTCCATTGTTCTCGAGCAAGAAATTTACCTGTTGGCACAAATAATTTACCTGCACAAAATATATAATTTACCGAAAGTACCTACAGCATGAACAATTTGCCTATCTAATTAATTGACCTAGAGTATGAAATTTACCTATTGACACAGGTAATTTACCTACACATAACCATCCATCAAATTACAGTAGGCCATACGCCTACAAATCAAATTACCTACTACGTGACACTTGACAAACCTAGTTTGATAAGCACAGTTCATATGCCCAAGTAAATTGAATAGCTAAAATTACCTACAACAGACAAATTACCATACAGATGAAATAAACAACAACACAAAACAAAAATGGCCAAACTGAACATCACGGGTTCATGACCAAAGAACGATTAATTCTCAAAAAATAATACACCAATGTTTTAATACGACTCTTCAAAACTTTATGGATTCAAAACCAATCTATTAGTACAAACAAATTAAAAGATACCACAAGAATCGATGATCCCATGTTGTGAAATCGGGTGTTTCAAGTGGTTTGGCTTTTTCTCGTTGTTCTTGGTTACTGGGTGTCTTCATGGTCATTCTTATTCTCAATTGATTCATAGCAATAGGTATGATTGAGAATAATCCCAAATTAATTTGGGGGCTGAATTATATAGGGATTTTGGAGAGACGGGATCAGAGGAATGAATGCAGGATATAGTGGCAAGTTAGGTAAATATATGCTTAATTTGTGGTATTCTAATATCATATATCTTGTGTTAAATGGTATCAAATTTAATATTGTCTTTTTTCTAATAATAAATAGTAGGTTGGATCAACTCTTATAGAAAAAAAAAGGTGCGGGGAACTTTTTCCAATTCACCCGGTTAATTAACTTAATTATACTCCAGAAAAAGTCTAGCAAAGATTTAGTTAACAGATCTGTTGAGGATACAAAAATTACAAGCTAGACTACAAGAGGGAAAGTTGAGGAAACAGCAAAAGGGTTATGGAAACTACTAGCTAGTACGAGAGAAGGTGGTCAACTTTGAGATATTTTGTGCGTGTTTTGGTTCAAATTTATAGAATTGAAAAACAAAAGAAAGAAACTAATTAAATGTGAGGAGAAAGTAGATGAAGTGAATCTGCAAGATACTGTGAGACTAGCTTTCAGTTGTGAATCTACCTACCCACTTTCCTGGCCATTCTATGATTCTAAATAAACGACTCATGCTTGCTTGGAACTTGAAAGATGCATTATATTTCAATAATGTCGTTTTTTTAATTAATTGATATGCAATTTTGTAATGTATATAAAGTATCAAGTGGTACTTGAAGGATGAGTCATGCAGGCATGCTCCGTGCATGTAGTCTATAAGTGGATATCTATTAGGCATCACCACCTACTCACCAAGATGTATAATTCATGTATATATAATTGAGTTGATAATTTGATCTATTTTCATCACTCTCTTTTTTTTTCATGTTTATTCCTATATTTTATTTCTTTTTTAGTTTATTATTTCTTTACCCATCATTTTTTTTGAGTGATTCTCGCTCTCTTATTTTCTCTCTCATCTTTATTCTCACTTTCTTTTGGGAATAAGGAAGAGAGAGAAAAAAAGTGAGAATTACTGCCCTTTTTTTTTTGGTTACCAAAGAGAATTTTCTTCTCTCTCTTTTTCAGGTTGTGAAGTCCTTATCAAATTTATTGTGTCGACAATCCCGGCTTACCCGATGTTGTGCTATAAATTTTTCAAAATAATGTGTGGTCAATTAAACTCGGCTATGGCCAAATTTGGTGGGGCTCAAACAATTCTTCGGCTATCCACTGAAAAAAATTGGGATTCCCTTTGTAATTCAAAAGACGTTGGTGGGATGAGTTTTCGTTCTCTTAAGCACTTTAATGATGCCCTGCTTGCATGTTGGAGACTTATCCAAAATTCGGATGCCTTTTGGGGTAAAGTTCTCAAAACTCGTTACTTTCCAAATAAGTCATTTACAATTTCTACTAAAGGCCCTTCCCCTTCTTGGATCTGATCCAGTTTGTTTGGGGCTAGACATATTATTCTCGATGGGACGATTTGGCAAATTGGGGACGGTTCTTCGGTCTATTTCTGGAATGACAATTGGCTCCCTTTTCTTGCCTCTATGAATCTCTCTAATACTATCCACTCTCGCAATTCTTTGGTCGCTGATTTTATTGAATTTGAATTTCAGCATTGGAAGCTGGATTCATTTGATCCTCCTCTATCTGATTCCCAATCTTCGGCCATTAATTCCATTCCTATCATCTTTCCTTCTCCGCCTGATAAATTGATTTGGCCCGCGGAGAGGCATGGTCATTACATCGTTAGATCCTGTTATCATTAACTTCAAAAATTAAATTCCCACCTTCCAATTTTCCATCCAAATCAGTCTCATTTCATGCAACCCTCTTTTTGGAAACTCACCCGTAATGTTAAGTGTCTTCCAAAAATTCGCACTTTCCTTTGGAGGGCTCTCTCTGGGTGCTTGCCTACTAAAGCCAATCTGTTTCAGAAACACATTAGCAAATCTCCCTTGTGCCCGATCTGCCATGAGTATCCTAAAACTATTGAACATTTGTTACTTGCTTTCCCTTGGACTCGCGGAGTTTGGTTTGGTCACCCCCTTGGCATCCATTTCAACCTGAGCGACATTTCTTCTTTGGATAAGTGGTTCAAGCCCTTTCTAATCTCTATTAAATCAGATTCGGAGGTGGCTAACAATATTGTTACTAACATCTTATTCACATTTTGGCATATTTGAAAGTGCAGGTGTTGTTGTGTGTTTGACTTTCACAAACCTGTCCCTACGGTGGTTATTAAGTTAGCTCATACTTCTGCACTGGAATTTATTCGTCAACATAGTACAGTATTTTGTCAGCCTCCTTATAACAATGTTGTCCCCTCTTCCACTAGATGGTGCCCTCCCCTTATTCATCTTCTCAAATTTATCGTTGATGGAGCATGGTGCTCATCTACCCTTTTTCGAGAAACGGCGGTCATTGTTCGTAACTCTATCAGAGGTCTGGTCTCTGGTTCTGCTCAATCTATCCATACATTCTATGCTGCCGCTTCGAAAGCCTTGGCTATTATTGATGGTTTGAAGCTTGCTCTGGCTATGAACATTTCTTCCTTTCTCTTGGAATCACTCCCTGCAAATTATCTTAGCCGTCAGGAACCCCAAGCTTTTGGTTGATTGGACTATCTCTCCTTTAATTTCTCAAATCAGAACAATGGCCCCCTTCTTTGAAAAAAATTTATTGGTCCTGGACCAACAGACTTGTCGATTCTGTCGTGGATTTCGTAGCAAATATGGCCCACAAGAAGATGTGTCCCTTTGATTGGTTTGTCAATCCCCCTTCCACTTTTTCTAGTAATTTGTGTATTGATTCTCCCCACATCGTAACCCATGAGCTTGTTCATGGCATTTATAATGATGAGGGATAGACTTTTCTCCCATTAATCGAATTTCCTTTTATTCAAAAAAAAAAAACTATCCCCAATTTTTCTCTTCTCCACTTCTCTTATTCACGGGTAATTTTGGTAAACAAAAAAAATAATAAAGAAATGAAGATGAGAGAGAAAAGATGAGTGTGAGACTAAACGAGAGAGAGAAAATGAGAGTGTAAAAATCTCTCCCCTAAAAATATATGGAGGAACAATTAAGGGTTATTGGTCAATACGAAGACCAGTTCATCATGTCTAAATTAATGTATTATTAGATACCCTATAGCATTGACATTATATTTGACATGCTTTCCTCCTAAAGCTAGCTAGTTCACTTTGATGCATACCACAAGGCCTAAGCAATGGAACAGACATAAGATTGAGTTTTGACCAGTACGTGTAAAGTTTTAGTTACGTTTTACGTGCGGTATAATTTTTTGTTTCACATCACTTCAAAATGAGAGCACTATATAAAACGAGAAAAATTCTTCAATGATGATTATAACAATGAATTGACTTAATGAATACATTCTCATTAAACTTTTTTTTCAATTATTATTCGTCAAATTCACCATTAGATAGGTAAATAATTAATTATAATTGTATCATTTATGAAAAATTTCACCCAGGTTAAAAATTATTAAGACATTTATAATTAAGACTTATCCCTTATGAAAAATAATGGTGTAGTTGGACAATTTTGGTTCGTATATAATTGATTAAAATTTAAAAAAATTCAAAGAGATACTCATCAATTTTAAAACTTAATTTTAATCGTTGATGTATTAAAATAAAATAGAAACAAAAATTAATCAAATTTATTATAAGAGTCTTTAAGGAAGAAGTCATACAAAATGAGAAATAAAATGAGGCAGGAGTGCCGCATGGAGCTTTATCGAAGTCTTGTAGCTTATGAAATCTCTGTTGAGACTAAATATCGCCGTGGGCATTAGATAGCCTACAACTATGATTTAGCAATTTTCAATGTGATTTTACAAAAAGAAAAAGAAAAAAAAGAGGAGTCCCACATGGAGCACGTGCGGCGCAGGGGAATTCACGAGTTCAGCGCGTCTTTCCCGTGATTTTTTGTTGTTGTTAAATCCCTTGACAAATTCTCTCAAAATTAAATTATTTCAGAGAACGTTTTAAAAAAAAAAATTATTTCCGAGAAGCATCAAACTATCAATACGGCACGTACTGTATGAGAGAGCAAATATTTTTAATAAAGTGGTATTAATCTAGGTGAATGTATGATCCAACTGTAAAGTGTAAAGTAGTCTACCAATTTTGAGAAACTGAGGTGAGTTGACCTTAATATCATGAATTATAAATTATAAATCAAGGGATAATTAATCGATCAATGAAATTGGAAAAGTAAAAGATAATTATGTGGGATGCGTTTCATACATGCACTTAAAAAGCAATATTGAAAATAAAATTTGAAATCTTGTAATTTTTTTAAGTAGGATTTATGGTCACCCTTAAATTTTAATAAATGAAATAATAGAATATAAGAGGGAACGTAAAGCCTAAACTTCATACAAAGAGAAACACCCGAAATTTCATCAAGGGACTCAATCATAATGTATTCTAACTTGCATCATTTAGCAAAAAGTGCATCATTCAATACTCTATTTGTTTTATAAATAAGGCAACATAGTCACATAAAGGTAACACGCCTATAGCGATGCATCGATTCACTTTGAACAATTTATCCACAATGTTGTCGAACATAATTTATGTCGGTACTACATTTTATCCTGCCACTAGGAGGGTGCGCCCATATAATGAACTCACAAAAAGTCCTAATCTGGAACAGACAATGCACCAAAGGAGTACATACTGGGGTTTATTTAAAAATTAACCCCCACATCTGCCTACCTCATACGGGGGTAGACTTATTTTAAAATTAACTATTAAACACATAATAAAGAAAACAATAAAAAATATTAGGGCTTGGGTCAAGCCCCATAAGTGAGCCCAGGCCCACACCTTTATTCGGCAAAATGAAGTAAAATAGATACCGATCAAGGATCCAACCCGAGAGGATATCTCCGCCGTTCAGGATGCAACGCCGCCGCTAGAACCGAGTCGCCCACTATCGTTGATCTAACCATCGAGTGCCGCCAAGAAGAAGCGGTGTTGTTCAACATCAGAAGGAAATCACGATCATATCCAAACACTTCATTGCATCTAAAACGCAAAACCTCGACATCAACCAACACAACGATCACCACCCACTGCCCTCCAATCAACCCTTCCGACCTCCGCTTCGCCTCAATCGCCACTACATAAGCTGACCCGAACAACAGAGACCACCCTCCCAGGCCGAAACCTAGGTCAGTAACAAACGCTCCTCCATACGTCCATAACCTCATAAATGCACAACTAAGATCAAGGTAACCGCCGCCGGAACAGGCCAGCCTCACTGGACACAGGTCCTCACCGCCCCGTCTGGCCGCACCCACAACCACCGGCGAGCTTTTAATTTATCACATAAATGATGGTTGATTTGGGGTTTTATCACTTTATGAAGATGAGTATGATTCACTTGTCTGTTGTTTTGTAATTTCTGGAAACATAATTTTTAATTGAATTTCAGGATTTGAGCCGTTTTAATTCAGTGCATATTAGATGATGAATAATTTGAAACTTCAAAACTTGATTGTATGGATGGATAATATGTGTGATGACCCATGTGTGGGAGTGTCAAGGGCACTAGTTCCCTACATGGGCATGCAATCCCACATCGCTCAAGAGTGAAAAACTGATATCGATGTGCTTATATGTGCATGTCCACATCTTTATAGTAAAACGTATTTTGGGTAGGATAAAGAATCAACGTCCTAAAAATAACAGTCTTCAACAATATGTTTTGTTAGATTTGGAATGCAAATTAATCTTAGTATGATAATAAATGTTCATAATAAATGTTCCGTAATTTAAAAACAAATTTACAATTGATTTGAGTTAACAAACATTCCATATTAGACAATATTTTATCTTCCACATTTAAGGGCATGTGAATAATTATAAAGATCTGTGCTTTGGATATATAAGAGTAACTTCAGTAGATTCCTTAAACATTTATTTTTTTCAATATTATTAATGTTTTTACAAAATTTAAACTCTAATACATCCCTTATCACATTCTCTAATTAATACAGGAAAGAAAATGCTTGGGCAACAAATAAATTGTACATAAAACTAATACCAAATGAGCTGACAGCTGCCAACTTACCTGCCACTTCATCATTTGTGTCGACCTGTATTTTATGTGAAATTTCTTAGATTTTCATTATTAAATAAAAATCAGTTGGTAAAGATTGGAAAATCTGGGTTTTCAAGGCCAAACCCGCAAGAGTGAGGACAAGCAAACCAGGCGGCGGTATCCACAACATGGAAAACGGTGGTGGTCCAACCCCACAAGCCTGGTCGGAGGGACAATATTGAATCTTTATCCCGGACGAGCTCGACGCCGAACTAATCGAATGGCCGGCCCAATCTCGACTGGAATGACGACCGAGACATATATCAGCGGAGTCGCGCAGAGGAGATGGCCATGAAACCATGGACGACGTTTTGATTTCTCATTCCATTAGGAGTATTGTAGATTCGTTTGGGGATGAAACTCACAAGTTTCTCAGTTTAAGGATAATCTGCGCCCATGTTTCGTGTTGAGTCTCATACTGAGAATAGTCACACTGGGATTTTAGGTACAGACTTGTCATGCGACTTACAATACTTTGATTCAAGTGTTTTTGATAGCTGGTAGATTGCCAGATTGGACACGACAAACTTGATTTATGGGGAATATTGGAGTTGGGATTTAGAATGGATAATTACTTTGGGTTGTTTAACTCATTCCTTGTGTAAAGCTGAGAGGTGTAGGATTGTAGAAAGGTCTTGCATTGATTGAGAATGAAGAATTTGTGCCCAATGTTGTTCTCTGTACAAAGATAATACCTGGGTTGCTTCAAAAACATGGTTGTAATCTTGTATTCCTAAAGCTATACATCGGACGGCAAAGATGAGTTGGACCACAATTTAGGTTTTTTGGGGGG
Source organism: Geum urbanum (assembly GCA_946800695.1). Lineage (NCBI taxonomy): Eukaryota > Viridiplantae > Streptophyta > Magnoliopsida > Rosales > Rosaceae > Geum > Geum urbanum. Next base: position 39,570,498 of record OX327013.1, on the reverse strand, counting down.
AAATTAGGGTTTGAATAAAAGAGAATATCGGAGAATTTTTGTCGGGAGAGAGTGATTCATACACTTCTTTTTTCTCTCTCCTCTTTATTCATACACTTCACTTCTCTTTCCTTCTCATTTTTTATTTCTGTACCAATATTTTTTTTTGCCAAACTATCATCAATCTTTGTCTTCTCCACTTTTCTTATTCTTATTCAAGGATAGTTTGGTAAATAAAAAAAGATAATTGAAAAAATAATAATAAGAAAGTGAAGAGGAGAGAGAAAATGAGAGTGCGGAATAAGGAGGAGAGAGATAAATGGAGTGTGAGAATAACTACCTTTTTTGTTATTCAACAAAATTAATGACATGACAATTATTACTTCATTTTGTATTAGTTTTTTTGTACAATTTTTTGTATCTTTACGTACTATGTACTACGAGGGAATCCCTAAATAATACAATTTCATCCCAAAATAAAAAATATAGGTAATGATAATAATTAACATCGTAATAAATTATTTTCTTTAATGTTACAAATGCATTTAATTTTTAAAAATATTTAATAAATTATATTGATCAACCAATAAAAATTTAACATTTATTCAAATATAACTAAATTTTAAGGTTTGTTGTTGGAGAAAAATTAATTAAGTACTAAAACTTGTAACTAAAATGACTTTGCAGTATACTTTTACACAAAATAAGAAAAATTTGAATAATATTGGAGATGCTCTAAGTTGCTTAATAATAATTATAATGAAAAACTCATAATAACATGGGAATCTAGTTTATGCCAAGTAAGAGTTTGATGCAAATAAGCCACAAATGATGCAACTTCTTTTTGTGTCGAACCTAAAATATAATTGACGCCACAGAAAAATTAATAAAATGAAAGAATCATATACAAGTTATAGTGCCAACTGTCTGATTAACAGTAAGATCCCCTATCATCGCACCACTCACTTATCCCATTCCATTCGCTCCTTTTGATAAGTCCCCTCCAATATACACAATTCAAAATCCCATTAACACTTATCCTGAAAAAGAAAATATCATTTGATCCTGGAAATTAGAAAAATAGAAAAAATCACGTGCGATCTTCCTATAAATAGCACCCTCTCCCCTGCTCTCCTCCTCCGTCTCTATCTCCTCCTCCTTCATTAGCTGGCTTTGTTTCTCTCTCTTGATCACTCTCTCACTTTTTATAAAACTCTAAAAATTCGATCATCGAAACTCATTACTCACATTCTCATCAACCTCCAACCTCGAACAAATTCATCAAGAATCGGAATTTAACCTTTTATCTTCTTCTGGACTTAATTTTTATTTTTTTCTCGCGGCGGCGGAGGAGCATTGAGTGAGAGGCGTGCTGCATGTCAGTAGATTGCATAGAGACTTACTACTGTGGTGGAATTATTGGCGCGCTCGCGAATCCTCTACAATGGCCTCAGCTCCGAAAAAAGCGACGTCATCATCTTCTTCGTGTTGCTCTACAGACACCGCTCCAGCATGCGAGGCTGCGGCGCCTCCATCGAACGCCATCGTTTCGGCCGCTCAGGATTGGAGCGGCGTCGCTGGACCCGACGATCGGCGCGAGGATCAGCAGAGCCAGCAGACGAAGATCGCCTTGGCGTCTTTGATTCCTGAATCTTCCGCCAAAAATGCGTCTGCTGCAGGTAGTTTTGTGGTTTATTTTGACTGTAAATACTGCTTCTTTAGTTAATTAATTGACAGATTATGAGTGTGATTAGAACATAATGAGCTTTTCGAAATTTCTGACTTTACTGTTGTTGTTATATTGAAGCTAGTCGATTCATGTGAAAGATAGTCGATTCATGTGAAATGTTCTGAAATATTACATAATGAATTTGTATATGTCTAACTTCGTAGAATTGGTAATGTAGAGCTGAAGAATCACATGCAGCCTGATTTTCTTGGTTTTTTGTGAGATATAGTTGATATTGACTGATTTCTGTTCCATTTGAGTGGAAAATTTAAGTCTTTTTTCACTGCTTGTGTAGGCATTCCGATAATGCTTAGGCCTCAAACAAGGCATCCCTTGGACCCTTTATCTGCTGCCGAAATTTCTGTGGCAGTGGCGACTGTCAGGGCAGCTGGAGCCACGCCTGAGGTATGTAATCCAACTGTTTGACTTGTTTCTTATTCTTTTCTATTTTTACACTGTCGAGTTTTTGAAATTGTTCCGAGGTTTAGACTCTCGGGTCAGTAATAATTTTCTTTTTCCAGGTTAGAGATAGTATGCGTTTTGTTGAAGTGGTTCTATTAGAACCAGATAAGCATGTCGTTGCATTAGCAGATGCATACTTCTTCCCGCCATTCCAGCCGTCATTACTTCCGAGAACTAAAGGAGGACCTATAATTCCCACTAAACTTCCTCCGAGGCGAGCTAGACTTGTTGTTTACAACAAGAAGTCAAATGAGACAAGTACATGGATTGTTGAACTTTCAGAAGTACATGCAGCTACTCGTGGTGGACATCACAGAGGAAAAGTAATATCATCACAAGTTATCCCGGACATTCAGCCTCCAATGGTATATTACTTTTCTTTTTCTGGATTTCGAAACTGCTGTACCCTTTTAATTATGTTATTTGCTTATCCCAACTCTTAGTATGCCTTCTACTAAAAGAATACGATATATGATGAAATTTCTTTCAGTTGCATAGTTTGTCTAGTTTCATGATGCCTTTTAAATAAGCATTCATTTTCGGGAATTCAGGATGCCGTGGAATATGCTGAATGTGAAGCTGCTGTGAAAGACTTTCCTCCATTTAGTGAGGCTATGAAGAAGAGAGGTATTGAAGATATGGATCTCGTGATGGTTGATACCTGGTATGTAATCTACCTTTAGTGCTGTATAGAAGTAGACCGTGAGCAGGGTAATAAGTAACCTTTATTGATATTTGAGCTGTACTTTATATTGCAGGTGTGTTGGTTATCATAACGAGGCTGATGCTCCAAGCAAAAGACTTGCTAAACCATTGATATTCTGTAGAACTGAGAGTGACTGTCCAATGGAAAATGGCTACGCACGCCCTGTTGAGGGAATCCATATACTTGTTGATATGCAAAGCATGGTGGTGATAGAATTTGAAGACTGCAAGCTGGTTCCCCTCCCTCCAGCTGATCCCTTGAGGAACTATACTCCCAGTGAAACAAGAGGTGGTGTTGATCGGAGTGATGTAAAGCCTTTGCAAATTGTTCAGGCTGAAGGTCCAAGCTTTCGTGTGAATGGATGCTTTGTGGAGTGGCAGAAGGTAAATTTTGATTATATTTCTTAACTCATCTTCTTGTTTACTAGATTTTGAATATCAACTACATGTTCTGGTCGGCAGTGGAATTTTCGTATTGGATTCACGCCCAGGGAGGGACTAGTTATATATTCAATTGCATACGTTGATGGTAGTAGGGGGCGAAGGCCTGTAGCCCATAGGTTGAGTTTTGTGGAAATGGTGGTGCCATATGGAGATCCAAATGATCCACATTACAGAAAAAATGCTTTTGATGCTGGAGAAGATGGCCTTGGTAAAAATGCACATTCTTTAAAAAAGGTATAATGACAAATGTCTAGCTCGGTATTATTTCAAAAGTTGCAATTTCTTGATATAACTCATCTTTGCTGGGCTGAAATCAAATTACCATTACAGGGATGCGATTGTCTGGGCTATATCAAATACTTTGATGCTCATTTTACAAACTTTACCGGAGGTGTAGAAACAATTGAGAATTGTGTATGTTTGCATGAAGAGGACCATGGACTTTTGTGGAAGCACCAGGACTGGAGAACAGGCTTAGCAGAAGTGCGTAGGTCAAGAAGGCTAACAGTGTCCTTTATATGTACTGTGGCTAATTATGAGTACGGATTCTTCTGGCACTTTTATCAGGCAAGTTTTGATGTATCATTTATTCAAAATGTATTCTTATGTGATTCATTGTCTCTGATACAGTTGTATGGGGCTTAGGATACTAGGTAGTTGAAGAAGTATCTACCAACATAATGCAATCTTATGCTTGCTTTAATCTGATTTTTCACTTGCTTTTTCATAACTAGTTTCTGCATCTGCTTTCTCAGTATCTTCTTCAGCCTACCAGGGAAGGCATTGCCAGCTTTGTTGACATGACCATTTTATTTTCAGGATGGGAAGATTGAAGCAGAAGTTAAGCTTACTGGAATACTTAGCTTAGGAGCACTGCAACCTGGAGAAGTTCGAAAATATGGTACTGTTATTGCACCAGGGCTATACGCACCAGTTCATCAACATTTTTTTGTTGCTCGTATGGATATGGCTGTTGATTGCAAACCTGGGGAAGCATACAATCAGGTGTGGTTCTTTAAGTCTCACAATTAGTATTGCGTGATTAATCTTTGAGAGTGTTGTCAACCTTTTACTTTGGTCTATATATTCTGGTAATAGCCACTTTTATTGTGAATCACCCGTCACTATTGAGTATAGGGCTTGCACCATTAAAGGCTATTAGACGATAGATGTCACTTATGTATGGGCTATGAAGTCAGTGTTTTACGTTTAATTATTTATTGTAGGTTGTGGAGTTAGATGTTAAAGTTGAACAACCTGGGGAGAATAATGTCCACAGCAACGCATTCTATGCTGAAGAAAGACTTCTTAGAACTGAGTTGGAGGCAATGAGTGACTGCAATCCCTTGTCTGCCCGTCATTGGATTGTAAGGCTGCCTTCCCATCATCTTGCTCCTTAATTTAGTACTTGGTGATTAGCTCGTTATAATTTTTCCCTATTCTTATGGTACAGATAAGGAACACACGAACTGTAAACAGAACTGGACAGTTAACAGGCTACAAGCTTGTACCTGGTTCAAATTGTTTGCCATTAGCTGGTTCCGAGGCCAAGTTTTTACGAAGAGCTGCTTTCTTGAAGCATAATCTTTGGGTTACACCATACTCCCGTGATGAGATGTTTCCTGGAGGAGAGTTTCCTAATCAGAACCCACGTGTCGGTGAAGGATTGGCTACATGGGTTAAGCAGAATCGGTCTCTGGAAGAAAATGATATTGTCCTTTGGTTGGTGTCTCTAATTCGTTCTTTCTATATTCTTGATTAATAATTTTTCTGGTGTTATGTATTAATATTCAATCACTGATGCTAACAACTGTGACTACTGTAGGTATGTATTTGGGATAACACACGTTCCTCGGTTAGAAGACTGGCCTGTCATGCCAGTGGAGCGCATTGGCTTTGTGCTTATGGTATACATCTGATAGATCTTCTTCTGCAACTATGTCGTCACAATCAATTTCTATCCTTTAAATAAGAGCTATTGTGTGATTTAGTTTGTATGTATATGATCTGAAATGCCACTTTTGTTTCTGGGTGTCTCTGTCTGCTTTTGCTAATGCCTGTGCTTGCAGCCTCATGGATTCTTCAACTGCTCTCCTGCAGTGGATGTTCCTCCTAGTGCCTGTGAATTGGAAACCAAAGAAAGTGATGCCAAAGACAATGGGGTGGCCAAGCCAATTCAGAACACTTTGATGGCAAAACTTTGAAAGGGTGTTCTTCTACAAAACGTTGTATGACTTGAACAATTGACCTATGGAAAGTTGGTCAGTGAAAGTGATTATCTTATAAACAGAAGTGCTGTGTCCTATATTTAAGTTTGAAAAACAAAGAGTAATTTGTTGATTGCAGGATTGTTTGTCGCTACGTACGCGAACCTCAGTAATTTTCTAGTGTAGACCTTCATCGTAAATGGTCAGCAATGCTGAAACTGTTGCGGAGATTCACCATCACTTGACAAAGAACAGTTGTTTGTCTTCGCCCATCCATCCACGTCATCACTTCACAACCAGAAAATATCAGAAGTGGTGGCTCTCTCCCCTCGCAAAGTGAAAATCTTGACGCTCACACTCTTCTAGTCAAAACAGTTTCTGCTCTTGGTTTGGTTGTTACTGGATTCTAGCCATGGCCAACACCACCACGCCGGGAGATAATGACCAAAAGACCCTCCAAGACGAGCTCGCCCTCCTGATCCTCCTGGCGGATCGGGTCATCAAGTCGGCCCACGAAGCCGAATCCTCCAAGCCCGAATGCTCCGACTTAGCCCAACAAGTCGACCGCCTCTCCCACATGCTCCGCTCCGCCGCCCGCATCGCCGCCGCCTCCCCTTCCCTCTACGAGCGCCCCGTTCGCCGCGTCGCCGCCGACGTCTCCCGTAACCTCGACCGCGCCCTCTCCCTCGTCCGCAAGTGCCGCCGTCGTGGAGGCGTCCTCCGCCAGGTCTTCTCCATCACCACCGCCGCCGACTTCCGCAAAGCCTCCGCCCTATTAGAATCCTCCGTCGGTGACATGCGGTGGCTCCTCTCCGTTCTCGAGTCCGACGGCGCCAACCTCTCTCTCCCGCCCATCGCATCCAACGACCCGATTCTCAGCTGGGTCTGGTCCTACATCGCCGCCATACAAATGGGCCAGCCCAGAGACCGAGCCGACGCCGCCACGTCACTCAGCTCTCTCGCCCGCGACAACCACCGCAACAAGAAGATCATCGTCGACGAAGGCGGAGTCCCACCGCTGCTCAAGCTCCTCAAAGAAGGCTCCGGTTCCTCCTCCTTCGCCGCCGACGAGGCCCAAATTGCCGCCGCCAACGCTCTCTTCCACATCGCCACCGACCTCGAGAGAGTCAGAATCGTCATCGAATTCAACGGGATTCCGGCGATCGTTAAGGTTCTCGGAGACTCGCCGATGAGGGTTCAGGCGGCGGTGGTGAAGCTGGTGGCGCAAATGGCGGAGCTGGACCCGATTGCGCAGGAGGAGTTTGGTAGAGAAAATGTGACCAGGCCGTTGGTTTCGCTCATGGCTATGGATACTGTTCTTGATGAGCCCAAAGTTGAGTCTGTTAAACCCAGCATACATTCCGTAGTGATTAATAAAGAGTTGGTTGGGAAGGGGACTAATCCGAATAGCCGGTCGGCTTCGTTTAGTACCAGTCATTATTCCGATGGGAGTAGTCGAGGTAGGAAAGAGAAGGAGAGAGAGGTTGAGAGCCCTGACGTGAAGCTGAAGATGAAGGTTGGTTGTGCAGAGGCATTGTGGAAGTTGTGTAGAGATTGTTTGGTTAATAGTAGGAAAGTTACGGAGACGAAAGGGTTGATTTGTCTGGCCAAGATTATTGAGAAGGAAGTTGGGGACTTGCGGATTAACTGTTTGATGACTGTGATGGAAATAGCTGCGGTGGCGGAGGGGAATCCAGAGCTTAGACGATCGGCTTTCAAGCCTAACTCGCCAGCTGCTAAGGCGGTTGTTGATCAGCTTATGAGAGTTATTCAAGAGGAGAGTGAGCCGGATTTGCAAATGCCAGCAATTAGAGCAATTGGGTCGCTGGCTAGGACTTTCGCTGCTAGGGAGACTCGGATAGTTGGTCCGTTGGTTGCGTGGCTTGGTAGTGAGAATGTGAATGTGGCGACTGAGGCTGCCATTGCATTGGGGAAGTTTGTGTGTATGGAGAACTTCAACAGAGTTGAGCATTCGAAAACATTCATTGAGTTCGACGGGGTTCCTTCGCTCATGAGGTTGTTGAAGACCACTGACCGAACAAATGAACAGGCTCACATGCACTGCCTAGTACTACTGTGTTACCTTGCATTGCACGTTGGTAATAGCAAAGCTCTCGAACAAGCACGGGTGCTGAGTACTCTGGAGGCGGGCGCTCATTCTGCAGTGGCTCAGAACCCTGATTTGAAGGAGTTGTTCTTCAGAGCCATACACCATCTGAGTCTTTATCAGCCCGTAGATCATCCCCACAGGCAAACCTACATGCCATAAATGCCGGAGTTCTAGCCATGTGAGTTGATCATCTACTTGTAACATAGATAGAAACATATTGATTCCTTGCTAACAAAGAAAACGAAGAAAGGATTTGCTCTTCGGTAAGATTAGTTGTCTGTTATATGGATTGATCTCGGAGAATTATGTCAGCTGTTGTATTTGACTAATGTGTGTGTATTTAATCATGCAAAATGTAATCTTTTTGCACATAATTTGAAGGAAAGCGGTTCTTATAAAGCATAAAATTTAGTAGATAATTCATAATTCTCAGTGTTCTTAACCGGCCCTTCACTTGGGCCTAGGAGAACACTTGATCATTCTTTTTGCTGCTAATCACTATTTCTATTTGCACGATCTCTCAGTTTCTCCCCTATGAGTCAAAGTTTGAATTTAGGGTAAAGAAACCTCTGTAATGAAGTTTAACCTGTCGAATATTACTTTCGGAATATTCAGAGATGGGACTTGAGTCATAAAGTTGGAAAAAGAAACAGCATATTAGAAATTGTGCTTCAGCTTCCTTCGCCTGTTCGGTATAATGACTTGGAATTTTGGATAAGCTTATATCTTAAGAGGACCATTTCCCCCCAACTACGAAGTTGCTCTGGTTAAGGAAAATGAAGGCGGGCTTTTTGGTACGGCAGGGCACAGCCTTTACCAAAAGAGAACGACGTTGACGCCATTGATGTCCAACTGTGCCAAGTCTTTCTATCACATTATCTTCAAACCGTCCAATTACCCTTAAAGGACATATTATTTGCCGCCATGTGTGAAAAGCAATATTGAATATTGGTGCAGGAGACTAGGTCCAGAGCTCAAAGACTTGCGAAGCTTTATATCTCTGATGGTTCGTCTTCAACCTGTTCATTATCTGTTCCGGGCGCTATGGCGTCCACCATGGTTGTCGAGGTTCGATATTTTGGAACCCCAAAGGTAAAAAGCTTTGATCTTTGCATTGGTGCTATAGTTTAATCCTCTGTTTGGTCTCCCATTGGAACAATAGCTTTTTGAAGGTTAAAATTTCTGGGTTAACAATCCTATTACAGTTTTTAATATCCCATTTTGGAATAACGAAGTTCTGATTTTCCAATTGTTTTATGTTCTTTCTGGTTAGTTGTGTTTATGTTTTCTAATATGTTACTATTGTGCTAAAGGTTAGAGTTGGGGGCAGAGCAAGATATTTGAAAGCTCCTATTGATGAGAATGGACAACCGGGTTTTAATATGGTTGGATTGAGGAAAAAAATCCGCAGCACTTGTTATCTCCCACCGGATGCTGACATTACTTTAGTTTATATTGATGAAGACTGTGATGTAGTAACTCTTGTCGATGAAGATGATCTGAGGGAGGCTCTGAGGCAGCGTTTGAAATCCTTCAGGATCGATGTACTGATGAACGATGAGAACATTTATGTTAAATCAAGCTCCCAAAAGAGCACTCAAGTGATTAAGGATTGTGTGGGATCCAACGAGGCTTCTAGCAGTTGTTCTGAAGTTCATATTAGGGATGATGGGAGTTGCTATTCTTTCTACAAATGCCCCTTCATTGCAGCTTACCTAGTCAATCCCACTGTTGCTGGTTGTACAAGGTACGACTCTGAATCCATCAGTAGTATGATGCTCCATTAGTCCATACAAATATTGGCTGTAAAGAACTAAATCATAGCGACATATAATATTTTGGTAAGAGAAACATTGTCTAAATCTCATTCATCACGACATCACTGACATTGGTCTGTACAGGAGAAAAGACGATAACCTTTGCTGTACCTGCGCTACAAGCAGGGCTACTAATGTGCCTGATTACATAAAAACTGATAGTCTGGTGTATTGTCAGGGAGTAAGTCAAATAATCATCCGTTATCTTCTGCTTGTCTATATACCAAATTCTTTGTCATGACTCATGATTTTGAAATTTTCGTTTCTCCTCTAATGCAGCCCTAGCTACATAGCTTGATATATACTTTCCTCGATATGACATTCTTCAAAAGCTTTCAAGATTTGAACCTTAGTCTGCTGAATGAGAAATGTGGTTCTAAAGAACCTGAAAACATGTGAATCTTAAAAACAGCTTCCAGTGGTGATCTTGTTGCAGCTGAGCAGCTTTAACTTAGTAATTAAACAGCCTCAATCTGTGACCGGGATCTCCATTTCCCCTATATGTTACCTTGATTATGACCAATCTCTAGGCCGTAATCCTAAATCTTTTTATAGCCTACTCTTTCCTTTTGGGCTTTCCAATGTTCACCAGCAATAGCTTCTGTACTGATACGATACTTCCTGCTAGAGGAAGTTTTGATTGTAATTGTTCTGCCAATTGGGTTGCCTTTTAAGACCCATAAGGCCATATATAATGCAGTATTGAAAATGAAACAGAGCAAGATATGAGTTCCGGGCTTCTGGCACCAGACCAATCAATCAAATATATGAGTTCTATAGTCTTGGATAGCTTCATAAGCAAGAAATGTAATATCTTCACCGGTGTTGAAGTTGACAGACGACGACAGCAGTATGTCGATTGCAAACTTACTGAGAATCTCTAAGCAAAGACTTCTGTTTTCGACTATCTTATTCGGAACATTCATGCAGCAGAGCTAAGAGGAAGTTTCTGGCATGGGGTCCTTTGGAAATCATAGCTAAATTTGCAGTTCCGGTACGTCTTGCACAGTTGCACCAACTTTCTGTAAAGTCTAAACTAAGCCTTAAACCAAAATTCTAAACTGAGAGGGACATCTAGTCTAACTCATCTTTACGCAGAGTAAGAACACTCATTAAGCATGTCATTAGTTGCTCCTTGATTCAAACCATGAAAGAGGCAGCCTAACAGAGAGACATGAAACCACTTTCGCCCTCAAGAATCAAGATCGTCATAATTTATAAGACTTTTGAAGCTTAATTACCTTTGATGAGAAGCTATAATGAAACTTTAAACATAAGCAAACACAGCCACACTTAAACGTTCTTTTAAGTTTGTAATAGCTAGCTCTTCCATCAGTTCCATGTTAAAGTCACTATTAATATTACCAAAGCCAAAATACACACTCTGTGATCTATATATGTAATTTGACTTAGCATCAATGTAATGCGCATTGCCATGTGCTAACATTTGAGCTCTCAGAAGTGAATATTTAAAACGAACTTCGTTTCAGATTCTGAAATTATGAATTTCACCGACATCTTTCAACAATCACAGAGGCAAACAGAAGACGACCATGATCGAGTATTAAAGATGATATTATGTCATAGTTTGCTTTTTAATCATTTTGCATCTATATGATACTATGCAATAGTGATTTTTATCATTTCATATCTACATATGTCCTATGTAAATTTTCTAAATCCAGCTCTAGCTAAACTTACCGAAGTGTAACCCGTTAAACGTGACATATATATATATATTGACTCATGCCATGACTTAGAAAAGAACGCATGCATTGTTCATCACCATGCCATGTCGGTGCCGTTCGAGTACTATTCGATTTGTCCCACAGAGCTCGTTCATTGCCGGCATGCCAAAACCACATGTTCGACTCCAACACCATTGTTTGACCACTACTAGAAAAACAGGCCATAGCACACAGCTCGGAATCTGTGTGAACTTTTACTATTGCATATTGAGTTGTGTAAAAACATTAAATAAATACAGAAAACTGTATGCAAATAGTCTCACACAAATAGAGTCACGGATTGCTTTTATGTATGCAATGGAGTTGTTGCTATCTAGTATACATCCGGATTACAACCCGTGTGACTGTGGTCTTGGTGGGTCCCAGCTCAAATTCATTTGCTGAAGTAATGTCCAAATCTGTGTGAAATTTAAGCGATGCATACTGAAACCTGTGTGTCGCTTCAATAAGATTTGAAAAAAAATCAACAAAATTCCATAAAAATCTCATAATGATTCACGGCAGTGAAGCCGATGACGGCGGCGATAGAAATCGTGTTTGCAATTGAGACTGTGAGCGACTTGGTCGGCCTGCTCTTTTCCATCGTTTCCTTCCATCGTCTCCATCTGCTCTTTTCTAATTTACACTCCGGTCCGTGTGCATACTTATATATCATTTTGTTTACACACAGATCGTCATATCAAGGTATCTTTCACACAGGCATCTATATAAATAAATGTAAAGAATATAATTTTCGTTCAGATGAAGCAAAGAAGAAGTCTTATTTTGTTTTAAAAGAAAATACAGTTTTACATGGATTTCCGTGCAAGTTTACCATGCACACTTTTCAGTCCTAATCATGTTCGCCGGCAATTCATCTTCTATACGCAAATCCGTGTAAAGTTTTCTAACCACTTTTTTTTATCCCCTTCTTCAATTATATTTTCATATAATATTCAGTGTGGAAGTGATTCTCCCACGGATTGTTGTACAAATGTCTCTAAATTATTTGCTTTACGTAATTCATATATTGCCGAATATATTGTTTCCAAACAAAATTCTTTATATAAATTTAGGGTGGGATTGGTTCGGTATTAGGTTGGAACCCGTACCGTATCGTATAAAATATTCGGTTCGGATCTTATTCAGTTCGGTTTTTTGGCAAGTCCGTCCCACGAGTTTTGGTCCCAACGTATTTCGGATCGGTACATTTCGGTTTCGGATAGTTTTTCGGATCGGTACATTTTGGTTTCGGATAGTTTTCGGATCGGTACATTTCGGTTTCGGATAGTTTTGGTCCCAACGTATTTCGGATCGGTACATTTCGGTTTCGGATAGTTTTGTCGATAAAATTTTATATGTCTAAATAATTGTTTAAGTTAATTATTATTTGAAAAAGGCAATATCATAGAGAGATAGAAGAAATGTGAGAGAATAAGAGTATTTTTGAAGGAATTTTCTATATATATGTCCTAAAAATATTCAAAATTGGTGTATATATTCATTTGTGTAAAGAAATAAGCACAATTTTGTGCACAATTTTGTAGAAATAAGCACAATTTTGTCACATACATCATTTTGGAACGGTTCGGTTTTATTCGGTACCGTACCATAAAAAGTCATTCGGTTCAGATTTATTTCGGTTCGGTTTCTAAATTAGTTCGTCACACGAGTTTCGGTTCGGTTTATTTCGGTAAGACATCCCACCCTTATATAAACTAGTGGAGCTCATTTATTATCATACTTTCACACGGAACATTGTAAATATAACTCAGCGAGGTCCACATTCTACGTATATGTTTATGCGAAGTTCCGTGTGAATGTAATTTACACACGAATTAGTGTATGAACTATTGTATTTATCTCACGCATCACCATCCGTGAGAAATTCCATGTGAACCCATCCGTCTGCAATGGGTTTTTTTCTTTCTAGTAGTGCACCAAACAAAGCGTAAACTATATAATTAGTAGTACTCATACAGCTTTCATGCATGTCTCTACCCTATTCATCTTTTCGTTACGAGGTAAACAAAGTAGACGTGGGAGACCATCTTTACTTTCGTTAATTCATGCATTTCATTTTGACTCCCTCCGTGCACAGTTGTGTCGGTTAGTATTTACTTACACCTTAATCCTGTACGTGTGTAATCTTCTAACGTAAGACTATGTTCGTTCGTCAGTATCCATGACTTGTATCGAATCACAAAACCCTAATCATTTACGGGAGATTTACTTGAAGTCGGATGCTCTTTCGTGTGCAGAGTCAGCAAGCTTGCAATTGGTATTAGATATCATATCAGGAGGAGTCAGAACTAAGCAATCAAGCAGCTCTATTGTGCGCATGCAGTAGCTGTTAGTTCTATGACCAGAAACGAACATGAAACAAAGGTGTTGAAAAGTATTGATGGAATTGATGGAACGCAAGGTATTAATAAGTGTCACCACTCACCACGATGACAGTATATGAATTCTTAATTTCGTTGTCCGAAAACAGAAGTTAGAGAGCCCAAAAGGGCAGGACCAGAGAGCGTCCTGGCTTCAAAACTTCTTCGATCGAGAACTCGTACATCCATGCAAACTACTATCAATGGAGGCGTAGTGGCGTACTATTAAGTCTTGTGGATGTTCTTATTGGTCATGAATGCCTGACGTCGCGTCCAACTTATTCATATGGGGGAAAAACCTAGCTCCGTTACTAGCTTGCTTGTCACACATCACTATCGACTGAAATGTTGGACACGTATTGTACATATATACATGCACTTTGTGGCTTTGTGCTGGTACAATCATCGATCTAGCTAGCTTGATGATGTGCATGGTTATTGAGGTCTAGTAGGTTTAACTGATCAAGTTCAGAAAGTAACAACTCCCGTACTAGCGAAATGAAAATGACCGTATGGTTGAAGTACATGCATTAGCATGTTGTGGTATGTGAGTGTCGATGTCGGTGTATACATTCTGACATGCATGTAATTAGTTTAAGTCGTATTATTTACAAGTCTTAATTATTTGATTACCATCGTTCTCGTAATTTCACTTGTGTACGTTCAACATACTTTATTTGTCCTTCCAAAAAAACATACTTTATTTGTATGCAAGATATGAAGTACGAAACAAATTTAAGTGAAAAGTGTACCCGAAATTCCCAATCTTGGTATCTAATTGACAAATTAATCTATTTTCTCTTATCTCCACCTTCTTACGAATAATTTGATCGATACAACCAAAAGTGCAACATATATCCGTATGACGAACTAAATTAGATAAAGATTGATTGGAGTTCAAAAATGAAAAATGGCATGGTCGTCGTTGAAACCGAGCTAATTCCCTCTCATCCATAGTCAGAATCCCTTTCAATTCCTTGACATCCTATAATGTGATTTCTTAAACAGGTATGCAACTGGTACCAAGTAAATGTTTAACTGATTAGTTGTTAGATTAGAATACCATATGAAGTATGAACCACATATAATCATAGCTCTCTATCTCATTCTGGTATCTCTCTCTCCAATAATGCAGATCATGGAAGATGAAAGCCAGCCAATTTTGGCCTTTTGGAAGGACGCGACTGATTGCATGAAGGGTCTCTCTGGAGCCCTCTCATACTTGCTAAGAAAGTTCATCAGCATCATATCTCTGACATTAACAATTATAGTATCACAGAGCACAGCTCCAACGCTCGCTCGCTAGCCAGGCCCGACTAATGTTCTTCAAAGTTCTGCCAACGTTTCTCAAAATATCACAATTTCACTTCTGGGAGAGCCAACCCTACAATGAGTACAATCCAGTCCCACACCTATTCACATCACTAATCATTCACATTCACATCTCTGTATGCAATTTCTATATAATATATATACATATGCACGTTTAGTGTATAATATTTCTTCATACAGATAATTGGGAGGTTAGGAGTAAATTACATACGTACAAATCAGACTTAATCAGTATCTGTTTGATAGGTTGAGGCTAATTAATTAGAAATGAAAGAGAACGATAGACATGGAAACAATCTATCATAACATAATCGTAATTAATTAGTTGAACTACACGGAAACGGAAGGATAATTATAAATTAATTGATTACAACAACATTACTAATTACACTCACCATCATCATATTATTAATTTCTGAAACCAAATTACATGGGAATGGAATAAGATGCTCCCCCAAATGCGGTAAAAAGAAGAAAGAAAAATCAGCAAACCTTTTCACAAGTACGCAGGATTCCCCACCCCCTGTTACTATCAACATCTCTCTCTTTCTTGATCTATGTATATTTTGTTTGACAAAAAAAAATTAAAAATCAAAAGGAATTGTTTTTTTTTGTTACAAATTTCAAATATGCTGGAACACATCAAAGTTTGCACCTGTTAGATCCTCTGACAGCGACGTTAAAGGATAGCTACTGAAATCTACTGAATTTTGATGTTGGTGGTGATGAATCTGCCCCCCTTGTTCCCATGATGGTGAATCCGGCTTCGTCATGATCATCTCCTCCGATTTTGGACCGTCGAAGTGATGAAACAAGGACTCTAATTTGTTTTCTGTATTGATATCCCATGAGAAATTACCAGCTGCATTATTTTCCACTACGTTATTGCTGTGGTTCACATGGAAACCAGCAGTTGAGCTATTGCTTGAACTAAAGGAGAAGTCTGTTGTGCCTGACATGCTTCCGTGGTCCGAATTCGCCAGGCTTGGCATCGAATTGTATCCGATAATCGCCTCGTAATGATTGTGGTTGAAAGAGGGTCTAATAGTAGATGGATGATATTGTGTACTAGTAACGAAATCAGAATTGTACCCGGATGGATCCATACTCGCTTGGAACTCGAAATACGATAGCGAATCAAAGGCAGCTCTTGAAGCTTGTGTAGTAGTACTACTACTAATTCCAGTACTAGTACCATCAAAGTAACTCGAGTCGTTGGCGAGGAATGTTGGACCTTGTGAAGAATTAGCCATGGGAAGTTCTTGATGATGAGATTGCATTGATGGCAACGAAGACGACTCGGTGTTCAACTCTGAGCAGCTGATTATATTCGTCTCGTCGTCTTTGAGCAGTAGCTCTTCGTCTGTTAGAGGCTTGTGAGTGGTGGGATCAATCCCTTGCTTCATTAGCTTCTTCTTCAGACACGAATTCCAGAAATTCTTTATCTCATTGTCTGTTCTTCCTGGTAATTGTGCTGCAATCTGTGCCCATCTGGTGATGAAAAATTAACATCCAAAACACAAAATTTATTAAACAACTAATTTCCATATCCGAATTAGTAACCATAATTTGAACTTAATCATACTAATTAATTACCTGTTACCAAGAACTTCATGGAGACTAATAATGAGGTCCTCTTCTTGCTGTGAAAACATTCCTCTCTTTAAATCAGGCCTCAAGTAGTTTATCCATCTCAACCTGCAACTCTTACCACACCTTTGCAACCCTGCGCGCAGTTTCAAGTTTCATGCTTTAGTACACCTAATTTAGATGAATGCATGCATATATAATTAAGAATGCAAATTAAGTATACCTGCGAGCTTAGGAACGGAGCTCCAACAACCTACGCCGAATCTAGTGATGTAGTTGAAGAGCTTCTCGTCTTCTTCAGGCGACCAGAGACCTTTCCTTAACTTTTGCTTCAAACAACATGAATGGCGTCCCATATTTTGGCTAGCGAAGCTTAGCTAGCTACAAGAGCTTTGTGAGGACAATGAAGTGTTTTGGTTCGTTTTTGTTTATAAAGTAGCCGCTAGCAGCTAGCTGGGAATATATGTCTCTCTCTCTCTCTCTCTCTCTCTCTCTCTCTCTCTCTCTCTCTATTTGGTGTGAGAGACTAAGCCAGCAGAGAGAGCTAGAGTGGAAAAAATTAAGAGTAATTTCTGATGATTTAAAGAAAACAGGGTGGGATAAAATCATACTTAGAGTTCAAGTCACAGAGAGATGAGGAAGTTGAAGCAATCAAGTGGGTTTTACGCAAATCTGGTGCTGCTGCTTTTCCATTGGCATGGGACTGGATTGGGTTCTAAGATATCTCTACAAATATAAAGGAAAAAAAAAATAGAGGAATGGAAATGGTGGTATAAATGAGAACAGCTAGCTCTGTGTAACACTTGTGTGGGAAAATACAGTTAGTATTTTTAGGTATAATTAGGAATCATTTAATTGTTAATAATGGGATTGGAGGCTTGAGGACAAAGATTTATAAAAAGCTCCTTATTGTGTTTAAAACTTTCATAAACCCAAAAGTGTTATGGTCCTTTTGATTTTGTTGTGTTGCTTGTACAACTAGGAGACCTTTAGCATACTGATTGATTTAATTGGGCATGTGCAAATCAGCAAATGGTGTTTCTAGCATTAAACATTCGTAATATTGCACTTAACTAGTCTCACCTACTATGTTGCTATATGTACTGGTATGATTTAGAACCATTTATTTGAAAGTAGTGTTAATAGACTTTATGTAATCGTACACCAATTACAAGTCAATTAAAAGTTATATTATCACGGAAAAAAACGATGAAAATATCCGTACTACAAAAATATTGAAGCATATATAGTAGGCCAAATATCACCATTTTATCATGTTTACCTGATGGCCTAAGTTGCCCAATGTATTTCAAGCAGCATGATCTGCTTTTAGTGTTTTAGCGTTAATTATCATTTGTAAATAGCATCCCATCAAACTGATCAAAGTTTTGGCATGTTATAAACATGTCATTGCACATAGTAATATTCGTAGCTCCCCCAAGACATACATGAAATGCAGTTTTTGAGGTATTTTATTACACATGTTGTTTCTAATTTATCTTTCACAAACCATTAACAGGTTGGGCTGAAAAAACATATTAATTATATATATTAAATTTTGATGATGCTTAATTAACTTGGAGCACATATATATGGTTGATCGGCATAAAATAGTTGTCTTAGCCATGCTGTGCCAGCTTCTATACACAGTTATACACCACAGTACGTGCAAAGGATTTGATCGAGAAGCATGGAAGAAATATGAAGCAAATTCCATTTCTATTGTTTTTTTTAGTATATTATAGGATAATTAAAAAAAGACAACCGACAGTAGCAGTGCGAATCGATGTGGGTTCCAGAATCCCTATTCGTATATTTGACTCATGCATAATAAGAGAAAAATGAAATTATTAAGTCCGAACCCAGAAAGTAGCTAGCTAGGTACGTGTATATATACCCAACTAATTTCTAACACAAAACAAACATAAAAAATGATAACTAAAGATTCCATCACGAAAGTACAGAGCAAAAACATTAAGAAAAAACGAGTGTAAAGACAATTTTCTCTTTTAGTTTTGGCACTTTTTCCCTCTAATTCTTCCCTTAACGTATTTTCGATCTCTACTATTCCAAAAACATGGAATAAAGCTCTATTTTTTTTTTGTATTTTGTAAGGAAAAACGACTTCTCCCTTGGAAAATCGACACTCTATTTTTTCCAAAAATACCATTTCCTCTGATCTCCCTCCTTTAAGCTCCGATTGGATCGATTTCCAATCGAAGCACATATTCACTATCGCCTTTCTCCCCTATTTATCCTAAACAGACTGCATGTTGAATCCCGTCATGCTTGAGTTCCAAAACCCTCCTAACATGGAGGTCTCTGAATCGTTGCAACCAACAGCAGCGCCCGGAGAGGTAGACTTCGCTTTGTCAAACGATGAAGATGATGAATGGGTTTATGCGGTGGCCCACATCATTTCTCTCCCCCCCCCCAATCGACGGATCATGTCCCGTCCTTTAAACTCTGAATGGTATCACTGTGGAGGGATGCATTGAGGTCGGGTGTGATCAGGTTCGATCGAATCTCGAGCGACCAATTTTTTTGCAAGTTCAAGTCCGAATCGAATCGCCGACGAGCTATCCAGAATGGCCCATAGTCCTACCTCTCGATAACAGTTGTGGTTGAGGGGTTTGATGGTATGTTCGACCCTTTCGAGGTGCAGGCGGCCAAGGGATGTGCATGGGTAGTGGTGCAATCGGTGGAAGGCCGGTGGGCAGTGGGTGTGTTACAAGTGAAGTGGTGGAAGAAGATCGAAAATGCTCTTGAGGGGTACCTTGAACATGATCGACACTGCCTCCTCTACAAGGCAGAGATCAAGCTCTGGGTTGATCTTGATTTTTAACGACTATTGGTGGTAAGAACTACATTCAATTTTGCTAATATGTACTTTGCAGATGTAGTTGTTTCTTATGAGAAGATTAAAGGTTTTGTGGAAATTGTGGATCTCTCGTGCATGGCGTGGAAGCTAGGTTGTGTGTTGTCGATAGGGGTTGCCGAACCAAATGCTCTTCAGGCTAGGGTAAGAAGGTGGGACATTCAAATTTGGTGGTAGCTTTGGGTTCCAAGTGGGTCGCGGGACCGATCCAGGGAGTGCCTAGGGCACCGATTGGGAGTGGACAATTAAATACTCAGTAGAACTATTCACGAATTTTACATTTTTATCAATAAAAAATTAATTTTTTTTTATTTTTATTAGATTTCCCTAGTTTTCTTCCTCTAAATTTTTTTAAAATAAATAATTTGGCCGAAGTTTTACGAATTATATTCATATAAAACTACCGAATTATACACATACGTATTTTTGGTGTTTAATTCGCATACCATTTTTTACTAACAAAGGTCCAAGTTAGGGCTTCCTCTGAAGTCCCATAAATGGGAGTCCCCCCTAAAAGCGGCCTATTCTACTACAAGTGGACATGGATGTTGAGGAGTTGTGTCGCAACACGACTCAATAGAGAAGGTGCCTAAGTAATTAAGGAGTAGTAAATTTGATTTTTTTTAGTTTAGGGTATTTTATGCTTCACAATGTATTCTAGTATAGTAATAATTCAGACTTCTCTTTGTCAGGTTGAGTAATCCAGTGGAGATCTATATTACTATCACATTTTCTTAATGGATATTTGATCGACCTTCTCAAAAATCTCATCTTCTTCTTTTTTTGAGAAGGTTGAAAATTTGCATAAAATCTATGATAGTAATACAAAACTCCACCAGATTACCCGGTCCGAGTAATTCGAAGCCCTACACATACTACTATACTTGGAATTCAATTTGTCTAACTCTAACTAGTAAACCAGAATAGCACGGATGTATCAAAATTCGCAATAAAGCTCTATTAAGATCGAGCATTTGAATATCCAATATAGATCTATATGTGTAATCGTTTTACCTAAGGGTTAAGGCATTTACCCTTAATATCTTCTTAATTTCTTTTGACTTATATGTATGATTTAGAATTACTAAACGTTTTTTTTGTTTATAATTGTTAAGAGATTCATAAACATGATTTATCAACTATGAACTTGAATGATTCAAATTTACTTATAGAAGATCCTATGGAAGATCTTCATTGTAAAGGTCTTATAGAAGATTTTTCTTATATAGAAAATATCGCGATTGGTACAATACTTAGATGAAAATCTTAAGCATTCATGTAGTTTCTATAGTTTTTACGACATGTAGTTTCATGTAATATAAGTAGGTAGTGTCCCTTAGTGTAAGATTAACTATTCATTCTCAACTATCATTTCATAGTTCTTTTTCCGATTTCCTCTGTTTCTCTCTTCTCCGTTCTACTCATCTTCTTCTTCTTTAATCTGAAGCTCACTCTCAAAGCTAACAGAAAACACATTGTTAATTAAATCTTAATTTTTCCTCACTAAAAATTATTGTCCTCATATATGTAAATGCTGATTTCGGAATAATCTTTAGTTGAAATCACAATCTTATTCACCATTAGTACATGCAATAAAGTGCTCTTCTCTACAATATGAGGTTGTAATTTCACACAATTACTACTTCAAAAAACAAATTCACACAATTACAAGGTCTTCATCTTTTAGCTCAAACAAAGAAAAAGCATAGTAGCGATTTGTTAATTTTGTTGTTGATAAATGCATAAAATTTCATTATTGGATTTCGTTTACATTGTAGTAATCTACTATGGAGAATCAACAAGATTACAGGAACAATAGTAGGAATTTGAGTTAGAGCTTGTATGCATGCATGGTTGTATGTACGTACAGAAAAGTAGATCATCTGGCCAGTGGCCTGGCAATATAACTTTGCATCATCAAGGATGTGCTGATATAATGCATCACTCTACGTACTCCCCATCGCGTAAATTTGTTAATCGACCGGAATAACATCCTCAAGATGGCATGGTCAAAACTACAAATGCACGTTCATGAGAAAATACATACTAGCTTGAAACAGAAATATAAATAAATAAATTTTAGCAAAAAATGCTACAAAATTTTCAGCCGCTGCCAAATTCAAATAAAATAACTAGTTTTTTTGTTGCGGTAAATGAAAGCATCTACAGTAAAATTTTAATAAATAAATATTCGATAAATTAATAATCTCATTAAAGTAATATTTTTTTCCGGTCTCAACTCGTGACCTGTTCATATTATTATCAACCTCGTTAAATGCATAAGATAATAATTTTTCTCCAATTCCTTTAGGTCCCTATGAATATATAAATTAAGTAATATTTTAATTAAAAAATAAAAACAAAAACATATTAAATTTATAAAAATTAAATTTTTAGCTGAGAATTTCTATTAGGAGCGTCTATTCACACCTCCTAAAATATTTTTTTACACATTTTAGTATTTTTGTAATTTTTATAATCCAATTTTATCCTTGAAAAACTATAATGAAAGTCTTACATCTAAAAACTGAATTAACAATCAAATCAATCGACTAATTATTGTGAAAATGATTTATTATTTTGGTGAAAACTGAGGAAGATGGGTGTTGCATAGATGAGTTTACAAGTTTGCATTTAAATCAAGTTTTTGTTGTTCTATTTGGAGTACAAAATCTGCTTCTGTATTTGCTCTCCTAATATTAGCGACATTATCTATTTAGCCTATTATACACCTTATTTTTCATTATTTTACAACACAAGCTATTATCGAAGGCATACAATGGACAAAATGTTTGTTTAATTCTTGTGTCTTTTCCAATTCATGAGTACTAGTACTGCTTTTCAATTTCGTGAAAATTGATTGAAGGTAAGAGAGAGAAGAGATATGACTTTCACTGAAGAATAATTAGCATATTAGGGCCCACGTCATCTGACTTCGGCGGAATCGGAGACTTCATCCCTTTTAGCGATGATGAGTCATATTTTTGTTGAAGGTGTTGGACATTCAAAGTGAAAGAAAGGGACAAAATTGAAAAATTAGTAAGAAAAATATAATGAAAGGTGTAAATAGCATTTTGGGAGGTGTGACTAGACTCTCCTATTTTTATTTTCTCGATCACTTCAACTATTTTTTTTTAAAAAAAAAGACTATTGTAGCTTGTTTCTTTTTCGCATTTAAACTAATTTTAACTCCGTCTTTGATCTTTTGCAATGCGTGCACCACATTTGATACATGTTTTTCATTTTGTAGCAAAAAGTTATTCAAGATACTTAGTGCCTCAAATGCCTCTTTAGGAGAAATTATCGGTATAACAAAACTGTCATTTGGATCATGATCGTCTTCATCATGCAAATTCAGTATCTCTTACATTATCTCTTCATCAGTAGGTGATTCTATCACATATCGTTTTCATTAGGATAATTCAAAAGTAATAATTTTGCTAAAGTCTCGATAAATTAATAAATTATTTATTTATCGATAAAATAATAACTTCTATTTTTATTTTCTCGATCACTTCAACTATTTTTTTAAAAAAAAAAGACTATTGTAGCCTGTTTCTTTTTCGCATTTAAACTAATTTTAACTCCGTCTTTGATCTTTTGCAATGCGTGCACCACATTTGATACATGTTTTTCATTTTGTAGCAAAAAGTTATTCAAGATACTTAGTGCCTCAAATGCCTCTTTAGGAGAAATTATCGGTATAACAAAACTGTCATTTGGATCATGATCGTCTTCATCATGCAAATTCAGTATCTCTTACATTATCTCTTCATCAGTAGGTGATTCTATCACATATCGTTTTCATTAGGATAATTCAAAAGTAATAATTTTGCTAAAGTCTCGATAAATTAATAAATTATTTATTTATCGATAAAATAATAACTTTACTAAAGTAATAATTTTCTCTTGTCCTCAGGTTATTCATTTATTTTACTGTATTTCTTTCTCCTAACCTTTCCCTTCAAGAATATGTTTTAAAGTGTGGTTTAGATTAATTTGAGCCATTAGAAAAGTGAAGAGTTATTATGAGTTGCACTACACACACTAATGCATGGCTGAGATGTCTTGTATGTTAAAACTTTATACCCGTTGGATCCAAAAAAGTTAAAATCGACTCTGCGTGTGTGAAATATTCGTTGCTCACATGCATTTATATAATAGAACATATACGTACATGCACATACAAATGTATGCGTGAACACAAATGTATTTAAAAAAAATATCAAAAATCACATATGTACGTATTTCATAAACAAATCCAAAATAACGAGAAAACATCAAAGAAAGATATATATTTAAAGTCTTTGACGATTAAGAAGATGAATTGTAAAGAAGGAATTGCCCCCTGTAACCAAAAATAAAGAAGGAATTTCCCCCACTTGCCTCAAATGAAACATGAACATCAAAAGCTCTCTAAGTCTCTATCACAATAATGTTGACTAAAACAAAACTTTGTTTGATCAAGAATTATCTGTGGTGCTTGATGTCCTTTATAAACTCCGCACCAAAGATTCCCAAGCGAGCAGTGAGCAACACATAGTACAGTAAACATTATCACCTTGAGCCTCAATGATTGGGGACTGCCGATAGACGTTAATTCATGACCGACAGTACCACGTATATGATGACATGCATACACAAAAAATTAAATTGAAAAAAAAGGATTATTAATCTTGGGATATACGCAGCCAGCAAGACAAGCGTAAATACGATCAATTTTTGTACACTCAATTTGCCGTACCACCTTTTGGCCTAGCGATCATTCTATGCAACTCACTTTGGCACAACATTTTCATTTCTAACCATTAGTTAACTAGTTCACCTTAAACTTCTATTGATCGATAAAATGAACATAGAGGTTGAATATTGTGTATGAATCACACGGGGAATATCAATCTAACTATACCATATCGCGAATAATTAGTAGGGTTAATTTTCACTATCCCAAAAACAAAGAGTTAATACTCACCAACCCACAAAGAGTTATTATATTCCCACTAGCTCACTAATTAGGAGAAAAGACCAACAAACATTCCTACACTAAAAACCTTGAAACCTCTTTCTCTCACACAACTTCGAACTAAACCCTAACCGGAGATCCCAAACCTCACTCACCCAATTCAATTCAGGACCCAAGTTCGCCTCCTTCAATCTCGAAGTAAATTATGATCACTTTCTCTTTCAACTAGGACTACGCGTTTTGATTTCAAGTTTATGATGTGTGTGTGTGTGCGCGCGCGCGCGCGTGCAAGTTCAGTTTAGGGTTTGATAGAATTTGAAGTTGTGTTGGGTTTGATAGGAATTGAGGTCGTTTTGGGTTTGATAGGATTTGAGGTTGTTTTGGGTTTGATATGATTTGAGTTTGTTTGTTCTGGGTTTGATAGGATTTGAGCTTAAACTGAGACGCAGTTGAGGTTCAATTGATACTTAGTTGTGGGTCAGTTGACACTAAGTTTAGGGTGTGTGCGCGCGCGCGTGCAAGTTCAGTTTAGGGTTTGATAGAATTTGAAGTTGTGTTGGGTTTGATAGGAATTGAGATCGTTTTGGGTTTGATAGGATTTGAGGTTGTTTTGGGTTTGATATGATTTGAGTTTGTTTGTTCTGGGTTTGATAGGATTTGAGCTTAAACTGAGACGCAGTTGAGGTTCAATTGATACTTAGTTGTGGGTCAGTTGACACTAAGTTGAGGGTCAAATGACACTCAGTTGAATCTAAACTGAGTGTTAGTTCACCTTTAATTGGGTTTCAAAAACTTATATTTGACTTATTTTTGTTGTTGTTAATACTGGGATGTTGTCCCGTGAAAGAACACAATTTGATGCACATAGTACATCAAGCAATGATGCGGACACAAGAAGCTCAGACATACATAAAACAATGAATGATTCATTGTGAACAAACTAAACCATAAACTTGTCCCTCAGAAAAGGAAGAGGGAGCAAGTGAAGAAGGGCAAAAAGCCTATGAAGAAGAGTACTCTTAGCAAAAGAAGATGAAGAAGTAGAAAATAGAAGGACACCAGAAAAGGGAAAAGGACACAAAAGAGAAAACGAAGATTAAATACTTGCAGCAGAGATGTGCACTGACATCATTTTACAAGCTGCTTCAAGCGAAGAAGATACCGCAAAACGTGTGGGATGTGTTGGATAAGACTGTATTCTGGCCAATGTTAGAGCCATCAAATATGCAGGTGAAGAAGAAGGTGTATTTGGAGATTATTCTGCACCACTACAACAACAAAGAGAAGAAGTTCGCCTTTGGCAATGAGGAAATGGTGGTCACTGAAGAGTTTGTGCAACAGCTCATTGGTTTTCCAAACAAAGGGTTCATATTTAATGCAAACCACAAGGAAGAGGGCGAGCAAATACCTAATGCCATCTTTAGTGACCTCAACAAGAAAGACAGTTTAGAGAAAAAAATGATAGAGGAAGCTCTGGATAAAGAGTTGAGAAGAGGAAGAAACGCATATCCAAAGAAGATCGTATCCCAGCTACTGATTTTTTTTTTGTGACGTTCTTCATCCCAAGATTGACTATGAGCATCAATTTAAATGTCAAGTTCAACTGGTGTGGATCGATTTTGAATTTCTTGTATAATGGGCTGAAGCTTCACAAGAAGGGTGAACTATCAACATATCGCTTTCTTTACTTTTCTAATCACGTATTCCCTAATTACTTGACATTTCATACTGACTAATCAATTATATTTGTGTTTGTAATATTAATTCTTGGAGAACACCACTGGGAAGAAGATGATCAAGGGGAATGAGAAGAAAAGCGCATTGACCGTTGGAACATCAAGGACATCTTTAACTGGAAAAAGGTTGTGAGGAACCCAAAGCCTATAGAAGATTTGATCCACAAAGGTCGATTGTGGGAAGATCAAATCATCAACTTGTCCGACGATGAGGATGAAGCTGTGGCTGAGAAATAAGAAGCTACATTGAAAAGATGGCTATATTTCTGAATCTTTCGAACTCTCAAATTAGGCTAAACTGATACTCAGTTGAGGGTTACCTGATACTTAGTTGAGGCTTAACTGATACTCAATTGAGACTCAATTGATACTCAGTTATTATTATTATTATTATTATTATTATTATTTTTAAAATTCATCACTATATTCATTACAAGTCCCTTAAGCAAGCCAGGAGGAATAAAGAGTGAGTAGTCAGCTAACCAACAACATGCAAAATCTCATTGATGAGTTGAGCAAGGATGATGAGAGGGCGCATATACAAGACAAGTATGACAACCAACTCACAACTGCAAACCATATTTTCAAGCATTCCACATAGGTCAAGCTTGACCGAGGCGATGCACAGATCTTAACCATGGAAACTGGGATGGAACAAAAGGAGAAGGAATGCAAATCGCTCAAGAATCAAGTCGCTGCGCTCAAAAGACAGTTGAGAAATGTAACTACCAATAAAGTCAGAGGTGAAGCAACACCGAAAATGATGCACGAGTAAGAGAATAAAGGTGTTTATCAGTCACCGAGGAAGAAGGACAACCACAATAAGGATGAAGGTCAAACACATAGGAATTAGGAAAGGAATATCATTGCAGAACTAGTACAGAAGATGGTGGTTGAAGATGAAGAGGTTGTGGGGAATATGCCTGCACCAAAAATGGTGCACAAAAAGCATAATCAAGATGGTTCTCAGTCACTGAGGAATGATGAAAAAGGGACTGGAGAGGAAGGTCAATTGCCATTAAATAAGGAGATAAACATCACTCTGAATCTCACATAGAAGACGGTGGTTGAATAAGATGATTTTGTCGAGCATATGCCTGAAAAGCCTGCAAATGTGGATGTCAACACATTAGAGAGGGGTGTGAATAAGCGCATGAGAATAGGGACAACAAAAGTCTCTGATGTGAAGAACTACTGCTACGACACCCCTGAGGATGCCAAAATGAGACCAAAAAAGAAGAAAAAAGAGGCAGCCACAAAAGAAAAATAGGAGGTGAAAAGGGTTGCCAATGTCTACAGCTTCGAGTCTATAAATCAAAACAAAGCCACATAAAAACTTCTAAAAGACGAAGAGAAAGAGCACTTTTAGGATTTCTTTGAGAGAAACAAATATAACCAAAAAGTAAGTTACTCACCTTACTCATTTCAATTCAGAGTACTCGTTCTCAATTACGAAATTATGTTTCGTGTTTCTGCAGCTTCGCATACTAGTGTTCAACTACTAACTCTGGACTAAGTGTCAGTATGTAGGATATCATAGACCTCATCAACGAGAATTACATTGAAGTTGTTGTATGTTTCTTTCTTCTTCTTCTTGTTGTGTATTTTTTAGGCATTACTTGTGGATCGGTTTGCATTAAAATGTGTATGTATCTTACTATTGTAGGTTATTGATGCTTACTAGGAAAAAATAGAATCTTATTTCAATTATAAATACCCAATATTGAGCATCTATAGTACAGTAAGTAACGATCAAAATTTGTTGAAAAGCTCTTCAGTTTCCAGATCCTATAGTTTTCACATTCATTTGTAAAAATATGGCTTTTGGTTCTTTTACAGGGTTTCATTGTGGAGCATGAACTGGGAGTATTAAAGTTCAAAAGGAGAGGGAAGGGTATCTTTGACCCAAATTTGAAAGGGTGCAAGACTACAATCTATTTGCAGTTCACTAGGAAATTACTTGAACCATTTGCCTATGACTTAATCTTTATTTCAGTCAACCATTCTCAAGCAGACCACTTCTCCTTGTTGGTCATTGACAACAAATGCATGACCATTACACACATGAACTCACACAAGAATCCATTATCAAAGTACACAGATGGACACAAATATCGAAAGAATGTGCAGTTCATTGTAAGTTTAACATTTTATATCCACTCTCATTTTATGTCCTATTTGATATTTCGTATTCTTTCTGAATGTCATTTTAACGTCAACTGTGTGTCAGTGGACTTATATTTTTACTTATCTTAATTGAACAGTTGAAATACGTTGATGAATTTTTCGGAGAGGTCAAAAATTCAGTATTGTTCAAAGATGTGGACAACCAGGATGTGGGACAAAACAATAGAGGTGGCTGATAAAGTTGATCAAGATGGCGAACTAGTTTTTGAAAGGCGTCAACTAGAAGAGTTGAAGAGAAAATCAAGGGATTTCATCATCGAAAAAGGACTACGATTAGAGTCCTACACATTTTAAGAAGAAACGGGTGCCATTGAGTAGAATGCTGGATCGTAAGTACAAGGCTCTTATGGTTTGTTGTTAATCAATGAACACATCTGACATAACTAATGAATCTAAATGAATGAATTTACAAGCTGGACTGTGGCGCATATGTTTTACATTTCATCAAGGCACTTGCATCTGCACAATGACCTATCAAAAGGGAAGCGGATAGGATGAGGACTAAGATCATCAAATATTTCATGAAAACTAGAGCCACAAATTAAAAAGTAGTTCAAGAATGCCAGAAATGAAAGAATTTTACAAGTAGTTTTTTGTAGGGAAAATTTGTTGAACTTGACAGAATTATACTAGATAGTTTAGATTTAACTGGAATGAATTAATGATGTGTGTTTTTATCAGATTAAATTTTTAACTCCTCCCTGAGTTTGTTATGAATGGTGAGGTAATTTTATTTTTCTTCCAGATTTGGTTCAACTGATACTCAGTTGAGAGTCAACTGATACTCAGTTGAGGGTCAACTGATATTCAGTTCAAAAAATTTAACACAACAACGTTCTGAATGGTTCAACTGATACTCAATTGAGGGTCAGCTGATAATGAGTTGCACTCATAAACAACAACGGTCTAATAAACAATTTTAGCATTAAAAAACAACTCATAAAATACTGTAAAAAATAGATATATCCTATAGATTTATTCATCAAGTCATCAATCATAACAAGAATCCGAAATCTAAAAGAATGAATTGTTCTATTTAGCAATAGCTGCTCTCAAAAGCTCATTACATAACTTACTATTATGATGACCCATTTTCTGACATCGGCTACAACGAATGAGCTTCTTCTCCGTCTCTTTAGCAGACTTCAACCTCTTGTTCTTTGACCTTTCGGGTGCTTTCTTCACATTAGGAGGGAGTATGAATCCATCAAAGCACGATTCAGCTGCAACCATATTTGCATTCCCTTCCGGAATGATTGGAAAGTCATAACAATTCTTGTAATAGTCCACGTGGAAATGTTTGTCAATAAAGTTGTAAATATCTGTAGAGGTGGCTTGTATTGAAGAAAGATTGTGCACACATGGAAAACATTCAATTTTCCATTTCCGACATGAACAAGAAAATGCTCCAAGATCAACAACATATGTATACTTTGAACGCAACTCATACACATTGGAATGTGAGTAATGCACACGATATTGAACAACAACATCCATCTTCTCCTTCAAACGTTGTTGCATTGCAGGAGTGAGTGGTGTTGTCCATCGTAAAGCTTTATCCCTCCTCTCA
Source organism: Geum urbanum (assembly GCA_946800695.1). Classification (NCBI taxonomy): domain Eukaryota; kingdom Viridiplantae; phylum Streptophyta; class Magnoliopsida; order Rosales; family Rosaceae; genus Geum; species Geum urbanum. The sequence continues at coordinate 39,540,678 of OX327013.1, read as the reverse complement.
GCCATCTGATACATAATCTTAATCCGAGTTTGGTCAAGCATCGCATATACTGGCATCTCATGCTCAAGAGCAATCCAAACATTAAACAATTCAGAAAAACTGTATGCCATCACTCCATAACAAGATTCACGAATAAAAAAAAGCACGACACCAAGATTCAAGAGGCATATCTTTCAAAAAAAAATCTATTGTACCATCCCCACCAAATTATTTTAGTTCTCTCAAATTCAATTGGTATTCTTTGTCGGAAGACAAATATGCCAAATAGAAAAACTTATTTCTCACTTCAGTTTTAAGCTCAGCTGCATTTCCATACTTACCCATCAGATTGGTCACCAAACACTTGTAACAAAAAATGTGAGGATTACCTGAAAACACTTTATCAAAAATACTCAAAAGTCTAGCTCCACGATCACTGACATATGTAATCTCTCTACCTTGTGGTTCCAGCAAGCTCTTCATGTGTTGGAAAAAATATAACCAATTATCTTCTATCTCAGAATCACATGTGCACATAGCCAAAGGAAACAAGCCCACATAGATTAAATACAAACAGAGAACAAAGGTTAGTGAGTATATTCTGGAAAGACAATGTTAAACTGATACTCAGTTGAGGGTGAACTGATACTCAGTTGAGGTGAACTGATATTCAGTTGACGTTCATAAAAAAATTACCTTTGTTTCTTATCCTCCCAGTTGCACAAAGGATCTGCCCCTTATATAAACTCTTCTCAAATGTGTCATCAGCATACAACACGGGTAAACTGAATTTAAAACTTTCAACACAGCCATCATATACAATAAAAAGTCTCTGGAATTGATTAGTTTTGGATCCACGTCCAAAATAAAGGTAAAGTCGAGGTTAGTCTCTAAAACCGTTTCTTTGTACCAATTTAGTTTGTTGAATGATTCAGCCTCATATCCATAAATCATTTCCTTAGTCCTTTACTTCATTAACCAAGCAACCTTGTAGGATATTTTAAAAGCAGACGATGTCTTCAACTTGTTCATAATATTCATCGGCTTCATTGCCATGTTGTACGTCAAATCCTCTAAGATACAAGTCTTAACAATTTTTGATCCTAGAAAATCATGGCTCTCCTTCCTCATAACACCTTCACAAGTATGTACATTATTAATATCATCAACAACAAAAAATAGCCCTTCACACTGTTCTGTACCAAAATTTGAGCACACCGCAACTATCATATACCAATCATTCTTGAGATAAACGAACTTGAAACCAACTTGGATGGAGTACTTTGTAAGCATTTCTCTAAACTTATTAGCGTCTCCTCGAAATTTTTGCCCTTGGGACTGGATGTAAATCTCCCACTCATTAGATAAATAGGACTTAGTAGGTTCATTCCTATATGCCTCAGTGAGGTAATCATCTTCATCAATCACACATGACGTCTCATCATCAGCCACAACAAATCTCCTACTTGTGCTTCCACTATTCTTAGAAACAGTGACATCAACACAGTTCACCTTGTACAAATTTACACCACTGAACAACATCTTAAAATCATTGTCATTATTCAGGGAACAACCATTGCATCTAGGAAGTGAGTAATTAAGTTTGATCACATCACTTTGACAGAACCCAAACCTCTCACAAATGTACTGAAAAAGGATGGCATAACTCATATGTTCATGAACAGATAACCTGAATTCCTTTCGAGAATATAAGAACTTAACAGCAACTCTTCTGTATGATAGAGGAAAGGAGAAACAAATAGAAATTTTAAAAATAATTATAACAAAAAAGGTCAACGGATACTCATTTGAGGGTAAACTGATACTCAGTTGAGGTTTAACTTCTACAACTACAGGTTCTTAACTCGACTAAACTTCAACACAACAATTCAAAAAACACAACAATTCATATCAACAATAAAAAACAACAACAAATTTGATGACAAACAGATTCTATAACACTGCACAACAAAACCAAAACTCAAAAACTCCCTCTCACATATTCGATAACATCACCAGTAGCACAAAATATTCACACATTCAAATTCAAAAACATAATAACATATCCAAAATCAAAATCTAGAGAGAGAATAGATAGCTCACCTACCTCGAGTGTCCGAATCCATAAGAACAATACAGCTTGATGTTTCCACTGAAGCTTGGTTGTAGATCCAGAAATCAAACTCGCACGAAATCAAATCTCACTTTGTCTAATTCAAAACTCTCTCTCTCTCTCTCTCTCTCTCCTCATTTTTGAAATGGGTTTGAATCTACAATTCAATTCAAATTCAAATCGGTGGAGTTTGAGAGTGTGAAATATATGGAAGGGGAAATTTGGAAGGAAAATATAAAAAATCCAGTAAAGTTGGTTGACGAGAAAGATTCTCTTAAGCCTAGTTGGCTAATGGAAATATTTGATACTTGTGTTGGCTAATGGGAATGATTTTCCCAAAATTAGAGTTGATGAAATTTTTTCCTAATTAGTATGTTAGGGAATGGCAGATTGATTATTTAATTTGCTAGCAAATTAGACACTACCCAATTAGAGGAAATACATGACCAATGAAGTTCTTAATTAATATTAGAAATTTCATCAAACGTTGTCTCAATTTTCGCTCAGTCTAAATATTTATATCTCAACTTTGCAAAATATCATAATCATACTCCAACTTTTAATCCCGACCCAAAAATCATACTTACCGTTACTTATTCCGTTTATCACCATTAATTCTTATATCATTGAAATTATGCAATTTGAAATGGAGTAAGGCGGAATAAATAACAACATGTATGATTTTTTGATCGGGATCAAAAGTTGGAATATGATTATGATATTTTGTAAAATTGAGGTATGAATATTTAAAATGATCAAAAATTGAGATTGTTTGGATCTGAAATAAATATTTCATATTAGGCTTGAATGACTGAAGTCTTGGCGAGCGACCCATGTTTTATAAAGAGCTCGGCGAGCGGCCAAGTGTGATAAGTATTGTTCGATTAGAACTATAATTCATTAATTAGTTGATTCCATGCGACTTGGATGTCTATCATACCTTTTCTGTTTCAGATGGGTTTCTTTGATACAAGAGTTATGATAGCATTGAAGTTCTATAAGGATGAGAACCCGTATGCTGGTGTCAGAGTTATATTAAGATTCAAAGAGCAAGAGCAGAAGAAGTTCAAAGTAATTGAAAGACAACTACTGAGCATTATATAAGGAAAGTAAAGGCTTTGTGGAAAAGGTCCCCGATCAAATACATACATTTTCTATACGCAAGTACACCTAGACAGACATCTCGTCAAGAGATTCTATCTTCTTTGCAACCAGCAGATCAAAGTGCTTGTCACCTATCGAGTGAGAGTATTGCGATCAGAAGGAAGCAATTGCGACTGGACTGTTGAAGGGCTTGTCACCTATCGAGTGATAGTTTGGATACTCAAAAGAAGCAGTGTTCTCAACACATCGTCAGAGAGATTGCTCTGCTTTGCACTGATAAGGGAGTGTGAGGTATCTATTTCGAAGGCTCTGCTAGAGACACATATCAAAAGTCCTAGGTTACTAGGCGAGAAGGACCTATTCAGACAGGGTTAGTGCTCTCATTGTCTTAATCACTTATCAAGAAGTCAGGCGGCTTTACATTCTATATTCCGTTGAAGAACGGTGGCACGCCAGCATACGAAGCATATACAGGATAAATCGATATCTGCGATCAAACTATCCGAAGCCAATAAAAGAGACTGCTTCGCGAAAGGATCTTTCGGCGGGAGATATTTTTGCATCGAACATTTTGGCATGCCCAGTGGGATATATCTTTGCATCTCTAAGTGACAATTGGGGATCCTTACCGAAGGAATTACCCTCAGTGTCGCAAGCACCCACAACCGGCTTACCGTGAACATACATCTACTCGGTATCGTTCATTGAGTGATCAAGCTGTTGAAATTATCCTCGCTAAAGACTTTAACACCATGACATTCAAATCTTTAAGTGAAGCGGAGATAGCGGAACTTACGTTCCCATAGTACCTAGCTTATTCGGCTAGGCGCGATAGCCACCAGACTAGTTACTACACGGCTCTCGATGAAAGGATCAAGTAGCAAGCAACTCTTCTCACTACCCAAAACAACTTAATAGACACGGCGGTAGCCGAAATTCAATCAATACGGGTAGAATTCAACAGAGATCGGGAGGAGAGAGAGGCCATGGGAGCCCAGGTAATGAGTCTCGTAGAAGGTCAAGATAAATTACGGATAGATATCCTCCAACACTTGGGAACAAGTTTGGATAAATACCACCGACATGCGGCGACACTGTCCCAAAGGACAGACAGGGACATAGCATCTCTAACTAAATCCGTATCTGACCTAGCAAGAAAGACTAGACAAGCAGAGTCTTTTCCTCCTGCTTGGGAGCAACGGTTAAACATGTTCTTAAACGATTGCGACATACCTCTGGCCAAGATGTACCATACATATGAGACACCGTTTCCTCTTGTGCAGAAGGATGATCCTGATGCTTGGCAATGGCCAAAGTTTTACCGTCATCAGACCTTCCAGACTTTCTCTGGTGACGATGATTCTAATGCGGCAACACACTTAGCTTATTTCACGCTGCAATTGGGGCAGTTTGTCGATAACGAGGGACTTAAACTAAGAGTCTTTGGATCATCTTTGTCAGGGTCGGCCCTCGTATGGTATACAAGATTAGAAAATGGCTCGATCAGTGAGTGGAAGGATATGGAGGCTTTATTCATAGATCACTTTGGAATGGCAAGACCTGAAACCAGTGTTAGAAAGCTGGCTTCCTTGAGCCAATCGGCAACAGAAAGTCCAGTCACCTTCCTGCACCGTTTTCGGTCAGAGTATAACCTATGTAAGACTCCACTCAGTAAAGAAGAGGTGGTAGAAATGACCAAGAATGGTTTGGAGGACACGTACCACAAACTATTCTTAAATAGCAAGTACATCTCTTTGAATGAGCTTATCACGGCTGTAACTAAAGCTTACAGTGCCACGCAAGAAAGAGATAATAGAAGGAATGCATCCAAGGGAACGTACAATGCCAAGTCTTATGATAGGCTAAAGCCAAAAACAGTGGCTTATATTGAGGATATAGGCGACCAAGAATCAGACTCTGATGGCGAGAAAGTGGGGACTATGGATTTATCAACAAACAAAGTTTTAAAGCCCCGTAAGCTTTAGAAGAATAAAGGTCCAATCAAACTTTCAACAGTGGCTTTTACTAAGCCAAAGTTTGAAACATACACTTATGATGCCAATATGGCTCATGAGATCTTGGACGAACTATATAGTATGCGTGCTGTCAAAACAGATTTTGGACCTCTTCCTACAGCTGAGCAGTTAAAAGGTAAAAAATACTGCAAGTTCCATGGAGCATGGAACCACATTACAAAAGACTGCATCAAGCTTAAAGACCAGATCCAGAAATGGATCAATGAGGGAAGATTAGAGCTGGAGGGAGCATCCAAGACAACAACATTAGTGGATTCTAAGCCCTTCCCACCGCCTCAAGTAAATATGATTGACGTCGAGTGGTTATCACCTGATAGTTGCATTGGAGGCGTGGAAGACTGGAATCAATCTGTCTTTTTGGCCTATTCCTTCAACTGTGACAAGTTGGAGGAGATCCTTGATAGGCTAAGGGACATGGGTTTGATCTTTTACTACCCGGTACTTGAACTCAGACAATTACGGTATGAAGGTCCAGCCCAGCATTTCTACAGATTTCATAACCAATTTGGTCATCAAATAGCAAGGTGTTCGACCTTGAGAGATAAGATCCAATGGTTGATCAACTAGGAAGTGATTGAAATCGACTACAAGGGAGAGGTGGAATGGCATCCACGTTATCCTCATAGGGCATCACCTCCTCCCGACACATCATTTCCTTCCATCGACACTTCTTCCAATTGCAATAAATCTGAACTAACCTACAGAAGGAAGAGGTCAAGGCGGAGGTCTAGACGTAATATTGTATTTGTCTGACCTAAGCGGACTGAGATTACATATGATGTGTCTAGGCGAGAGGAAATATTTGAAGAGCTAGTCCAAGTAGGAATAGCAACAGTTTCTGATAATTGGGGAACTCCGGACCCACATCCTGAGGATGTCAGGGGTCTACTCTATTGTCGATACCATCACAGATGGGGTCGCCATTCCATAAGTGTTTGTCGTGATTTGAAATTCAGGATACAGCAGTGGGTTGACGAGGGAGAAATAATGACGACCAAAAGCCCTCGCCAAGCTTAGCGACTAACTTATCATTGACGGTTGGAATGTTGGAGCTAACACGAGATAAATCCAACAAACGGAAACAGAGCAACAGTCATCAAACTACTGGCGAAAGTCCACGAAGCTAGCAAACGACAAAAACAAATAAAGGAAAAGAAGAAGTGGACCCAAAAGCGGAGTCGCCAGTAGCCCTTTGTGCTCATTGTAAACTCAGAAGCGGGTTGCAAATTTCCTATGAAGAATTGGCTGAAGTAGCTAAATCCTTCCCAGAGCTATTTTCACAAATAAATCATCAACCCTAACGAGCAAGACAAAGGGATTCCCCAGCTTCTAAGCACTCGCGAGCAACATAAAGGGTCAGTGAAGTCAAGAAATCTGAATCAGAAGTTGCTGACACGCTTGCAAGGCCATACGTCTCTCAAGCTTCAAGAAATATCACAAAGGAGAACGTATGGTTTGTGAGGGAGCGGGGAAAGACTATAGAGGTGACTCCAAGTAGAAGAAGAAACCTTTAGAGACGCTTTGGAGAAGACAAGAGAGCATTAGAGGCTTATGAAGCAGGTCTGCTCAAAGAAGAAGAACTAGTGTGTTCTCCAGAAAGGCTATAAAGGCGAATGAATGCCCTTGCAGCAAACCCCTTAGTGGTTTTCGGGAAGAAGTCTCGCGAGCCCAAAGTGAGAGCACAACGTCCAGATGTCTTTGACCGTAACCCAGAGTTGGGGTCTAAAGGGAAAAAGCCCGAACCTATTCCTGAGGATCATCGTGAAGTCACACAACGAAGGCCAGTGAAAAGACGTCTCACTTTTGAGGATGAAACGATGGAAACAATGGGGCTACATACACCTCCAAAGGAAGGGAAAAACATTCAAAAACAAAACGCTCCAAGCGCGACCCAGGTCTGGCAATGGAGACCGAGACCTTTAATTATAGAAGAACAAAAGAGGGTCCGACAACCCGTTTCCCGTCCAAAGGAACACGATCCAGCACTACTCATGGCAGCAACCATATATCCTATTCCTGAGAATCAATTGCAACATGTTGCTTCTCTCGAGGTCATTACAACTTTGGACTCTGAGGGGCAACAGGCTGAGGGTTACAACTGTGAAGATGATGAGCAGTTGTTGGATTATGGTGAGGGTGAAGATGAAGAAGCTGAAGAATACATTGAGGAGGAGGATACCACTGTTAACATGGTGTTTATTTTGTCCTCCAAATATGTTTTACCTCCACCAGCATCAACGGATGAATCAATCACGAGCGGAAGCGTCAACAACTTGGTGGTGCCAGAAGACGAACCAATATTGACAGATAATTTAGCACTCGCCAAGACACCAAAGACTGATTCATCATCGACAAAGGGACATATGATGTTTTCCAAGCCTACTGTAGACATGGCGATGCACTTACGATCGTTATATGTCACGGGAAAAGTCCAGGGGATTAAATTAAACAAACTCTTAGTGGACTCAGGGGCAGCGGTGAATATCATCACAGTCAAAGCAATGGCCTTATTGGGCGTTCCCAAGTCTGCTATCCAAGAAACCACACTCAATGTCAGAAACTTTTAGGGTAGTATTTCCAAGACTTTGGGCATTGTCTTTTTGCAGGTAAATATCGGTCCGGTCACTGGTACATATACATTCTTTGTGGAAAAATGCACAGCTCCATACAGTACAATTCTGAGGCGTGACTGGATCCACATGAGTTATTACGTACCTTCGTCCCTCCATCAACAGATGTTACTTTGGAATATGGAGTTTGGTGAAGCAGCAATTGCTGATGCTGATCCTCATCCGTATTCTGTTTCTACTAATTCTTTGGAAGCCAGCTATTACACAGTGACCTAAGGCCATTGGAGGTATGTGGCATCGACAACAAAGGCCGCCCAGTTGGTGTTACTGCCTCTGAACTAGCTCAGTGGAGTATGATTCAAGTAAGTTATGATAACAGCATACCCTACACCATTGAGCTACCATCCAAACATTCTCAATGACGGGGTCTCTATCGAGTATAGAGACCGAGGTCTGTTACTCTCTACATGACCGCTTTCACAATTTTCTGTTAGAGAGTCAAGCCTACGAGAAGGTTTCGATGATAGCAGCATTGGAATATGTGGATGAAGATGTTTTGAACGACTTCTAAGAGGAGGAAGAAATTAAGTTAGCTCCAGCAGCCTTGGATGATTTACCTCCTAAAGTCAAAGATCCCATTGAACAGATCAATCTTGGGACAAAGGAAGAGCCAATTTCTGTGGCCATTAGTACCTTCATAGAGCCTGAAGAACGACTGAAGCTCATTGAATTGCTACATGAATACGTTGATTGTTTTGCAGAAAAGTATGATGACATGCCAGGCCTGTCACCAGACTTGGTTTGTCACAACTTACCCATCATAAAAGGGAAGAAGCCCGTGAAACAAGAAATGCGTCGGATGAATACAGAAACCGCAATTCTAGTCGAGGAAGAGGTCGAGAAGATGCTCAAGTCAGGGATCATACGAGTAGCCAAGTATAATGAGTGGCTATCCAACGTAGTTCCAGTCAAGAAAAAGAATGGAAAAATGCGAGTGTGTGTTGACTATAGAGACTTAAACAATGCAACTCCAAAAGATGCTTACCCAATGCCAGTAGTGGATCTGTTGGTGGACTCAGTGGCTCGTCATGAGATGTTAACATTCATGGATGAACTTCTGGCTACCATCAGATTCCAGTGGCAGAATCAGATAGACATAAGACTGCGTTTCAGTGTCCAGGATATGCAGGAGTATTTGAGTACGTGGACTTGCCATTTGGACTCAAGAATGCAGGGGCAACCTACCAACGTGCAATGAACTTAATCTTCCATGATCTTATTAAAAAGACTATGGAAGTGTATATCGATGATGTGGTAATTAAAACGAAGTGCAGGAGTGATCATTTTGAAGACTTACGGCAAGTGTTTCTCAGAATGAGGCAACATCAACTGAAGATGAATCCAGCCAAATGTGCATTTGGAGTACAAGCAAGAGACTTCCTGGGTTTTTTTGTTCATCAGCGTGGGATTGAGATACAGGACGACAAGAAACAAGCGGTTCTTCGTGCAATCCCACCAAAGAGTAAGAAGGAGCTACAACGTTTATTAGGAAAGATCAATTTCTTACGACGGTTCATTGCCAATGCTGCTGGGAAAACACAACCATTCTCAACTTTTCTCAAGCTTCAGAATCAGAAAGACTTTGTATGGGAGCCTATTTACCAAGAGGCGTTTGAGACCATCAAAGCATATCTAACGAACCCGCCAGTCTTGGTTCCTCCAAGGCCAGGGGTTCCTCTTAAGCTGTATATCTCAGCTACTGACCTATCTATTGGAAGTTTATTAGCTCAGGACGACACATCAGGAACTGAATGTGCTATTTTTTATCTGAGTCGTACCCTGAATGAGTGTGAAACGAGATACTCTCCAATGGAAAGAATGTGGCTAGCCTTATATTTTTCAGGATGTAAGTTGAGGCACTACATGCTTTCCTTCACCACCTGCATCATAGCTCAAACATATTTGGTGAAATATATGTTGTCCAGACCCATTCTCCAGGGACGCATTGGGAAGTGGATTCTGGCTTTGTCAGAATTTTCTTTGCAGTACGTTCACCCGAAGGCGGTTAAAGGCCAAGCAGTGGCTGACTTTCTGGCCCATCATCCAATGAAGGATGTTAATGAGGGGCCAGAACTGGACCTTGCTCGTATTGATTTGGCCCCTTGGTGTTTATACTTTGATGGGTCAAGTACGAGTACTATGGCTGGGGCAGGAGTAGCGTTAGTTTCTCCACGCGGCCAAACTTTTTCTTATTCTTTCAGGTTGGACTTCAGATGCACAAATAACCAAGCAGAGTATGAAGCTTTAATCATTGGATTGGAACTTCTTTTAGATATGGAGATCACTGATGTGCATGTATTTGGAGACTCCCAATTAGTGATCATACAAACGAGCCTCTAATTTATTCAAGTTGTTTACTGAGGTGGAGTTGAGTCATATTCCTCGCGAGAGGAATTATGCAGCAAACGAGTTGGCTCAACTAGCAACGGGGGTGAGCTTGCAAGATGGAGTACGCGAATGGATATAAAAGGTTGAACGAAAAACCCTTCCATCTTTCTTTGCTCGCCAAGAAGATAAAAATGAGTGGTATGTTGCTACACTTGATCACATTGATGTGGATTGGAGACAGGACATTATTTCTTACCTCCAGAATCCTAATAGTTCGGTTGAAAAGTGGATTCGTTTTTTAGCTCCTAATTATGTACTCAAGGACGATGAGTTATATAGAAGAGGAGAGGAAGGCATACTTTTACGGTGTGTCTTTGGACGTGAAGCTAAGCAATTAATGAGGGAGGTCCATCTTGGGATAGCAGGGGCACATCAGGCCGGTCCTAAGATGAGATGGTTAATAAGAAGACATGGCTTTTATTGACCAGGAATGCTCAGAGATTGCATCACATTCACTAAAGGTTGTGAAGAATGCCAGAAACATGGTCCAATCAACCATATGCCCAGAATACCGTTACAGCCTATAATCAAGCCTCGGCCAGCTCAAGGATGGGCTTTGGACTTAATTAGAATGCTTCATCCTCATTCATCTGAGGGGCACAAATTCATCATAGTGGCTACCGATTTCTTCACAAAATGGATTGAAGCTCGACCTCTCAGGATATCATCAGCAAAAGTCATCCGCCAGTTTTTATTTGAAGATATCATTTGTAGGTTTGACATCCCTGAGAGTTTTGTTTCAGACCGTGGGGCAGCATTCATGTCTGGAGATGTCGATGAGCTTATGAAGGATTTTGGAATACACTTTCTACACTCTTCTTCATACTATGCCCAATCCAATAGCCAAGATGAAGCAAGCAATAAAATCATTATCCATATCCTTAAACGAATGATTACGAACAATGCCAGATTGTGGCATGAAGAATTATTCAATACTCTGTGGGCTTATAAAACAAGTAAAAGAACACCCACAGGTACCACTCCTTATGCATTAATGTTCGGCCATGATGTGGTCTTGCCTTTAGAAATAAACGTTCAATCTTTACGGGTGATGGAACAACATAGCCTGATCGGTGAAAATTATGTACAAGCATTGTGGCAAGAGCATGAAGACTTGGATGAGAAAATAATAAAAGCTTATGATAGTCTATGTGCTGAAAAACGAAAGGTGGCTCGTGCTTACAATCGATGTACTATGGGCATGAGTTTTGCAGAAGGAGAACTAGTCTGGCGAGTCATTTTGCATGTTGGCGAGAAGACTGAAAGATGAGGAAAATGGTCCGAAAAATGGGAAGGACCATACATCATCGATCGACTTTTGGGTAAATGAGCAGTTTATTTACGAGATCGAGATGGTACCATACACGCTAATCCTATAAATGGTCGTTACCTTAAGAAGTTCATACAACCAGTCCTAGAATATGAAGATCCTCCTATTGTGGCTTAATCCAGTTTATACATGCTCATTTCATTTCACTTGCATGCGTAAACTGCAGGGGCAACACACAGGGATCATGTACATCATAATAGCCTATACTTTGGACTAAATCTTTAGTTAGGGCCTATATATGAGGCCAAATGTTAAATTTTTGTATTTCTTCTAAGTCAAGAGAGTTCATGTTAGCCAAATACTGTGGCCAAAGTTATGTATAAACTGCATCTGAGTTTTCATCAAAACAAAATTCTTGTTTACATAAGGAACTCTTTGCTTTAAACGAAATTACATTATTTAGAAGAACACAAAGGCTTTGCGGCCTCAAGCTTTGATACCATATGCGAAACAAACTACAAATCAGCAACAGAACAGAAAGATAAAATACAGTTTGTTTTTCCAAATCCTCAAATAGTTGATAGCCATCCCTTGGGTCCATGTATCAAATATGCATACGTTGAAAATAGAATGCGACATCAAGCAGTGAGAGGGAGAGGATTTGAAATGCCAAGGAAGCTAGTTCATCAGATCAAAAGACCCTTTACACTAGACTTGGCGTTTGTTACCTTTTTCCCCGGGTTGAGGCCCCTATATTTCCTCTTCAGTGCATCCTCTATGCATATCGAAACTGAGCGGGTGCACAGGAGGAAGACAATGAGTTTTCAACCTCGAGATGGTGGCTTTCCCTTCTTATGGAAGCACAAGTTGGGCCAGCCAAGGCAACGCCTGGACGTAGATATTGCTATCTAGTCCAGGTTTGGACATGGATATTTCTATCTAAAGAACTCGAACAAGAGGTTTTATCTGGAGGTTTCTTTAGGTAGGAGAACCAGAGCAAATACACAAAAGGGGAGTTCATTCTCGCAAGGAGGTCTGGAAGGTTGTTCGCAATACAAAGAAAATGAAACTTTTTATAGAAAGGAATCACAACGGTAAGGCTTCGCAAGAGTAATTGTACCCGTTAATAGAGGACACGCGTTTAACTGGAATTGGGCCAATTCACGGTTTATCTACCCCCGAAGGAGAGCATGGTGAATGAAAGATTTTTGGGGCAGGTAAAACGTATTTCAAAGATTTGATTGTTTGACGCGATACGGATTTTAAGCATGGAATTAAATTCCATTTAATGTTGGACAATCAGAGCAAGCGAACAGTTACAGCCTATAAATGAGGCTAGTTCCATTAGAACAAGTTTGGAAAAAGGCTTAAATCTGAGGCCCAGTCTTGTTATCGGACCCAATTCACACCTTTGGATTGAACAAATAAATACTTGAAGATTTTTGGAACAAACAAAATGGGGGACTTGAGGACTTCATCATTGCATAGTTCTTGCCACTCCTTAGAACCTTAGATCAGGAGGTCATCAAACTCGGAGACCGTGGGCATGCTATTTTGATTAGCACATAGCCAGTGTGCAATGGTGAAAACCAATGCTGAGCAGACACTTGCCCCGGAGGCTTTGTCACTCCTTTGATCAAATGAGGCATGGAAGACTTGAGCTTGAAGCTTTTCTTGTTTGTCTCTGCTTGTGATCTCTGTAGCTAACCAATCTCCGCTCGGAGGCTCCTTAGGCTTGGAGTGGATCTTCCTGCGTTTCTGAGACTATCAAAAGATTGGGTTAGTTACAGTTCAGTGACAAAATCAGACAGTTTGTTCTGGGTAAATAAAATGCAAACGCTTATGGATTACCCAGAAGGATTGGACCTCTTCTTCTTAAATGATTGCAAGGCAACAGTCACGTCTGGTTCAAGGGCGTGCTATTTTTAAGAAGAAAGGTTAATCAGTTACAGTATAAGGAATTGCTAATACATGTGGCATTTTTGGATGAAAGAAGCATACCTGTGGCCAAGGAGTAGTGCTTATGTTCTTATAAGACTTATTGATAACAGCCAAGTCTTATTCATTCGAAAATCTTTTGCCAAAATCATAAAAGATAGTGGCAAAGCATGCAAGCGGTCATTTGTGTCGTATATCTTCCTAAAGTTGGGAGCGCCATGCTTGGTACGACTCGGTGACCGAATGGAAAATCACTAGTGGCTTCGTTATGATGGGAAGCATTACTGTTGGGAAGCCAAAGTGCTCATTCTGCACTTCTGCTGCGATGGGATGATTTGTTCCTCGCCAGAGAGTATACTTGTTCACAGAACAGGCGAGGGGCATGGGAGCATCCTGAGTGAGCCCAAATTGTCTTGAGAAGTGGTTTGGGGCATAAAGCTTATACCTGGGGCTCGCTGAATCTGGGACTGGCAGGTCTTTGCAAGTGTTGCACTGAAGGAAGAAATTCCTCGCAAGAGCATCTTGCTCTAGCGAGGGCATAAACCCACTCGCGAGGAGGCCAGGATGGCGACGATTTAGAATTACTTCAACTGCAGCAGTTGGAAAATCTTTTTGTATGCAGAGGTAGTTGAAGCAGTTTATATAGGACCATAACCTAGTCCTAGTTGGTGTAGAAACCAACGTTTGGCCCAGCAGCTTCTGATCGTCAAAGACAGGAGGTGTTGTGGGGCAGAAAAAGGGGAAGTACATCCGCAACCAGAGCTCCACCATCCAGAGCGGTCCTGGTTGATTAAGGTCGAGCTTTGAAAGTGTGACTCGCCTCAGACTATAGTAGATGTAGGCGAGATCGGATTCAACCAATCCCAATTGTTCACCATTGAAGAGGCGTTCGGCAAGGTTGGTCCAACATCTGTTGACCTTTGCAGAAAAGGGACAGAAGATGTACTTCGATAGCCAGTATTCCAAAAAAGCTATTCCTCCTTGGTCTGTGTCTTTTTCCTCCTGTGCAAAATGTTTTACCCAGGAAGAGTAGGAGGAAGAACGGTTGAGGGAGGCTTGAACTGGTGTCCCGTTGTGTTGGTTGAGCAACCAGGGGTTTGCAAATGCAGGGATTCCATAAATGGTATACAAGTCAAGAATTGTAATGCTCACATCACCACAGGGGAGACGGAAACAGTTGGCGGTGCAATCCCCAAAGCACATGGCTGTGGCGAACGGTACTCTGTTGCCACCGGCTGGGAGAGAAAAGCACAAGTCGATGAGTTGAGTGATTCCAACTGCTTCCCACTGGTTGGTATCTTGTTCGCGGCGGTGCCGGTACCAAAAGAGATCCTCTACATTTGGGTGCGGTCATCTCCCAATTAGACAAAGGGTGTCTTTGCTAGTCCATTCATTTGGGTCTGCCCGAGGATTTTCTTGGACTATTAGAGATGATTTGCATATGGGATGGCGAAGGATATTGAAAAGCTCTAGATTGATTGGAATATCCAAAAAGGGACCAAGAAGGCCAGTACCTTCGATTGGGTCTATATCAAGGGTGACAATTGCTTCTGGGTTCTGTTCTTTGGCGACAGCCTTGAGGTGTACGTCTCGAGAATTTCTCGACGTTATGGTTTACATAAGGGATGGAGATGTCTTTGCATGGAGGCATTTTCTAGGTCGGAAAAGATGGACGGCGGCGAGAATGAAAGATCTTAGCTTTTGACTAAGGAGGTTAAGAGTGCAGGATCAAGGCAAGTGAGAAGGTCTCGTTGGGGAATGAGATTTTGTTGATGTGGACTAGTGCTTTTATATTACGTCAGCCGAATGATGCAACTTTTTAGAGGAGTTGTGTAACGTGGCACTTGGGTGTTATGTTACCATTTAGATTAACAGCTCGTCAGTCGGGTAATATTCAAGTTTTTTCGCTTGTACAAGTAATTCAAGTTTAAGACTTGAGGGGCAATGTTTGGGCCTGAAATAAATATTTCATATTAGGCTTGAATAACTGAAGTCTGGCGAGCGGCCCATATTTTAGAAAGAGCTTGGCGAGCGGCCAAGTGTGATAAGTATTGTTCGATTAGAACTATAATTCATTAATTAGCTGATTCCATGCGGCTTGGATGTCTATCATACCTTTTCTGTTTCAGATGGGTTTCTTTGATACAAGAGTTATGATAGCATTGAAGTTCTATAAGGATGAGAACCTGTATGCTGGTGTCAGAGTTATATTAAGATTCAAAGAGCAAGAGCAGAAGAAGTTCAAAGTAATTGAAAGACAACTACTGAGCATTATATAAGGAAAGTAAAGGCTTTGTGGAAAAGGTCTCCGATCAAATACATACATTTGCTATACGCAAGTACACCTAGACAGACATCTCGTCAAGAGATTCTATCTTCTTTGCAACCAGCAGATCAAAGTGCTTGTCACCTATCGAGTAAGAGTATTACGATCAGAAGGAAGCAATTGCGACTGGACGGTTGAAGGGCTTGTCACCTATCGAGTGATAGTTTGGATACTCAAAGGAAGCAGTGTTCTCAACACATCGTCAGAGAGATTGCTCTGCTTTGCACTGATAAGGGAGTGTGAGGTATCTATTTCGAAGGCTCTGCTAGAGACACATATCAAAAGTCCTAGGTGACTAGGCGAGAAGGACCTATTCAGACAGAGTTTGTGCTCTCGTTGTCTTAATCACTTATCAAGAAGTCAGACGGCTTTACATTCTATATTCCGTTGAAGAACGGTGGCACGCCAGCATACGAAACACATACAGGATAAACCGATATCTGCGGTCAAACTATCCGAAGCCAATAAAAGAGACTGCTTCACAGAAGAATCTCTCCGCGGGAGATATTTTTGCATCGAACAGAGATACTGTTTGTTATATTTTTGCAATTAATATTGTCGGACAAGACGGTGTTATCTTTTTCTCCGCACCTTGGTCCTTATAATAATACAGCATGTATGAAGTATGTATATATCTTGATTTCTACGCGCCTTAAATAAACCCTATATGTATTTATTTATTATCATTTTGTTCTTGAACTAGGAGCTACCCAGCTCAAAAGCATGTAATTACTTATGTCATCAAGGAGTATTGTGTACCGAAATTATGAGGTGTATGATCATAGAAAATCGCTCAAGCAATCCAAAGGGATCTTTTTTGTGATGAAGACTATCAAGGACGAACAAAATAACCGAATAAACAATTGAAATATTATGTTGACTTTAAATTTATAATTTCATAGCAAGTCCATGGTTATGTCACACAATCACATTATCTATGTCAAATTTAATTTTAAAGGGTAAGTTGCAAATATATTATTTTGACAAAATTCAACGTGCGTACTCTGCATTCTATTATCTTGTTAATTCCATACAAATCAAACAGTGTAAATATTTAGTCATCGAGCTAGTTAGTAAACCGTACCCATGCAGTCAGACCGATTAGGAAGTTCAGATTAGATTAACTAGATCATTTGGATGTGCTCTCTTGCACATGTTTGTGCCCCAACTCCCCCGAGTGATGAAGAATGAATTAATTGAGTGGGTGATTAAACAATTTCTCTTTACATAATGATAATGATAATTCAAACTTTAGGGCTGTCTCAATCCCGTCCACATCCTTATCATCACTTGATCCAGTCGATTAAGAGCAACTGGTCCATCTTTAGTCCCAATTAGTGTGGAGAGGCAAACATAAGTGATTGCAGGCACATGGTCTAGCTTTTTAATTAGGTCATCCATCTACTAATTAAACCCAATATTAATTTTAAGTTTTATTGGGTGGGGGATCTTAGTCTTATTATTAGAGGTCCGTATGTAATTAACTTTGTATAAGTTCATTTCCATTCTGAAAAAAATGATTAATGGCCAAAAATGTATACAGTATATGGTTAAATGTCAACGCTTCAGGTAATTAAGCTTAACAACACTACTCAATTATGACTCGCGAGGTCTTTCTTATTACAAAAAGTGTAAATTTGAGTATGTTACTCTATAAACGCTATAAGTTGAAGCATTTAGCCATTAAAACTCAACTCATTTAGTATGTCATGTTACGTTGGTGCATATACGGTGGTGTTTCATAGTAAAAAAAAACTGAATCCCTCTGTGATTCCATGATGATCTACTGATCTAGGTGTGGTTTAGTTTCCTCGATCGAGCACTAGTAAAATCACTTCATGAAATCGTGATGCCACACAACTCATAATATGGTTCATGACTTCGATCTGGTACACATTCTACTTATATCATTTATATTATGTACATTTTGAAAAATATTACTACGTACTTTTTTAAAACATATGTTGTCGATAAAATATTGTTGACAGACACATTAAATATCTCTATTTTAATGATCACTCATTTTCAGACCAAAATTTCTTTTTACCTACCCAAAACAGTTCAATACTATATATACTTCATCCTAACGCTTCTATATTAATCACAAACTCTCGTCTCCAACACTCATAATAATTGTATTATACTACAGTATTATGGAGGGAAATGACTTATCATACAACTCATTACACATATTAAGTTGATGTCTTGTACGGTACGTATTGCATGAGTGAACGTACGTAGTTGTGAGTAGGATATGCCCCTCCAGCATGACACCCACTTTGCACATGGGGGTTTCTGATAAGGTTAAACCCATTACACATATATGGGTCACGGACAGTTGCACGTGACAGGTGGCAAGGCAATGCAACCGTGTAACTGGTCATCGATGAAGATAGCAGCTTGCAAGGGTTGGGTTGGCCGGGCCATCACATCTTAGTGATTGTGATCGAACCCTACTCACTCAAAAGAGTCCAAGTCCCTTGTATGGTTACGTCATCCCTGATACTTTCGACGCGATCTATCTATCTCCTTGACCCTTCACAAACTCTCTCTCTCTCTCTCCCACTTCCGGCGGCTGATATGGAGCGGTGGGAGCTAAAGCTGTACGGTAGCCCCGGCAAATGGGCGGATTATAGCACGGACTATAACGGGCAGGTCTTAAACGAGTTGAAATCTATTTAACCGTTTATTTAAACGGATTATACGGATCAACTCGAACCCGTCGAATTCGCGGCTTAACTTAACGAGACCCTAAAAATTCGATTATTTCTCTTTCTTTTGAAATATTTTTTTTTCTTTTTTTCTTTACTTTATTTATATAATTTTGTATTAATTTCTTTTATTTGTCTAAAATCTTAATTAATTAAGCAAAAAATGTTTATGGTTAAATTTTCAAAAATCCTTCAATGTCCCTGGATAATTAATCTATCTTTAATTATCAATTGATTTGTTTAATGGCAAAAAAGTAAACTACAACTGCACTATGTACAAATCACATACATAAAAATTACTCTAAATAAAAATCTCAAGCGCGTATGCGCGTGCATACTGCTAGTATATAATTATATAGAGAGGGAGAGGATGGAGAGGAGTCAGAGGACAGAGAAGGAGAAAAGAGAGGGAGAGAGACGGAGAGGAGGGAGGGAAGAGAGGAGGGAGAAAGAGAAAGAAGAGAGGAGGGAAAAAGAGAGAAAGACGCACAGGAGGGAGAGAGAGAAGAGAAAATAGAGAGGAAGAGGAGAGAGAGAAAAGAGAGAGAGGAAGAGAGAGACACGCAGAGTGAGGAGAGAGGAGAGAGAAGAGAGAAGAGAGAGTCAGTTTTAATGTTTTTCTTTTAAATTTTTTTAATGAAAAATTAAATAAAATGTTTTATAAAAATTTGAAAAGGTTAATGGATTAAACGGACTCAATGGAAATCTTAAATTTACCTGTTAAATATTTTAACGGGTTAATTATCTAAACTTGTTATAATAACTGGTAGATTCATAGAGAGATTTAAACGGGTGGTAATGAACGAGTTCATGAGTACCCGCACATATTGTTAGGCTTAGCTCTACGTCATCCTACCTAAGTCCGTAAGTCTTCGCTCGTGTGGCGACGTCAACACCGTGGGATATATGCCTCTGACATCCTTATCTCATTTTGGTCCATTCCATGTCTGATCCTCTTTTTCTTTCTCAAATAATATTGTAGTTGACAGATACACAGACTTCTCTGACCATTCTAGCTTTATATAGATCGAGCAACCCAAAAGGGCTCCTGTAGTATATGCGGCTTGACTCGACTAGAAGAGACAAGACTGTTAAATTCGTGTTAAACCTAGTACAGTGTCCCAAGTGAACATGGTTCACGCTGAACAGGATGAAATTGGTTGCAAAATTACTTTTATGTTCCTAGATAAAAGAAGCAAACCTAAGCTTGAAGGGCAGAGAAAAAGAAAAGGACCTGGCCTAGTTTGTATTTGTTAGGTCATCTTCACTAAGAGGGTTTATAGGGTTATAAGTTGAATTATAGCCCTTTTTTTTAATTCCAACAAAAAATATGGGTCAAGTTAAAGGGTCATAAAAGGGTCAAAGACCCATAGAAAAGACCAAATATAGTCATTTGGCTAGCCCATGCCAAATATTTGGGAACCCACTACAAGAAAACACCACTTAGACTACGGAAACGTAATTGTTCCGTGGTCTAAGTGACACTTGGATGACGGAGACTTCTCCGTCGTCCAGGTTATCACCTAGACGACGGATATGGTATTCTCCGTCGTCCAGGTTCTCACCTGGACCACAGACCGACACGCCGTGGTCCGAGTAACGTCCACTTAGACGACGTACCGACACCTCCGTCATCTAAGTGAAGCATTATATAAGCTCGATGCCAAACTCTCTTCCTCTCCCGCGGGAAATTTTAAAGATCGAAGGAGAAGGAGAAGGAGAAGGATCTCCGCTGACTAGCTAGCTAGCTAGCTTAATTAATTAATTAACTGATATCGAGAAGGCCAGCAGGTACGTACACAGTTAAAATTTGCTTAATATATATTTAGTGAAAATGTACATACATGCATGGATGTTAGCTATACATATTAAATTACGTAATTGATGATGTAGATCGAGTACGTATAATTAAGCATAAATTAATGGACTAACATATATATATATATGTAATAATTAATTAATTATAATATTTTGTAGCAGTATGGACAAGAGTTGGATGAAGTTGAAGAATAGATGTGATGTCCTGTATATGGATGGAATTAGCGAATTTGTGAATTTTGCGATAGAACATGGTCAGGGAAAGAAGCGTTTCAGGTGTCCGTGCCAGAAATGTCTTAATTGTCAGTATGTGGAGGTTAATTTTACGGTGCAACACCTGTACGAAAATGGTATGATGTGGAGTTACACTACATGGAGCGAGCATGGTGAAGCAGTAGAGTTCAGCTCAGTAGACTTCAGCTCAGGGTACAGTTACCAGGGTGCCTCATCCAGCAGCAGTGGTGCCGGACCCCCAACTTGCAACCCAACTGCAGATTTGGTCCATGATGCGTTTCCGGGATGTAGTCATGGTGGACACCAACACCAAGATGGAGGTTACAGTACCACTAATGAGCATGATGACACATTCCCCGCTGCTAGCTTGGCCACTGACACCAGTGAGATGGATAAGTACAACTTGATGCTACTTGAAGCGCAGACCCCGGTGTTCCCTGGATGTCGAGAGAATGTGTTGCAATATGTGATGGAGCAAATGAAGATAAAAGTGAAGCACAAAATGTCAGTGAGTGCTTTTGACGAAATTCAGGAGCAAATATGTAAGTTGCTTCCTGATGATCACAATCTTCCTAAATCTCATTATAAGGTTAGAAATATCTTGAGCAGCCTCGGCCTAAAGTACAGGATAATTGACGCATGTCCGAATGATTGTGTGCTATTTTACAAAGAGTATAAAGATTTGGACTATTGCCCCGTATGTGGCCAGTGCAGATTCCAGGTGAATAGGAAGAGTCCGAAAAAGAGAATTCTTGTGAAAGTTGTTCGATATTTTCCCTTGATTCCCAGATTGCAGCGCCTGTACATGTCTATACACACAACAGAGGCGATGCGATAGTACGCAGAAAAGCGAATAGATGACGATGTCCTGCGACACACCGCGGATGGGGAGAGTTTCAAACATTTCGACAGAGAATTTGGAGACTTTGCTGCAGAGGTTAGAAATGTTAGACTCGGCCTATCTACAGACGGATTCAATCCTTGGGGAAGTAATAGCTCCGCGGTCAGCACTTGGCCAGTTATTCTGATGCCGTACAACTTGCCTCCGTGGATGTGCATGAACAAGGAATTTAATTTCCTTACTCTACTAATTTCCGTCGTCTAAGTTCAAATTCATGGCGGGTGAAACGTCCCGCCCATTAATTACGCGCCGCTTCGAAAAATTGAAACGCTTCACCTAGACGACGGAAAAGCGCGTTTCCGTCGTCCAAGTCCACTTAGACGACGGAAAACAGCGCTCCGTCGTCTAGGTGAACGCCTATATATAGAACAGTCTCCCCCCTCATTTTCTCATTCCATCTCCTCTCCTCTCCTCCTCTCCTCCGGCCTTCCTCCTCCGGCGACTCAAATTCCGGCGTGGTTCCCCCTCTCCGACGACTCTACTCTTCCGATATTCCGGCGAGGTAATAATTCTATTTTTTACCTTATTAACATTATTTTTATTTAAGTAATTATTTAATTTCTAAATAGTTTTAAATAATTAGTTTTAAATACTTAATAGTTGTAATTATAATAATTATTTAGTTGTTATTATTAATATTTAGTAATCATTATTAGTTGTTATTTGGTAAATAATAATTATTGTAATTAAATAATAGTAATAATAATTATTGTTAATAATAATTAATTATATTTGTAAATGAATAATTATTATTAAATGCATGATAAATAATAATTCATTATTTTCATTATTTATTGTTTTAATTAATTGATAATTATGTGTATTTTCTAGTAAATTGCATGGTAGTACGTCTTTGATTTAAATTTAGTACATAAGCTTGGTTTATTAAGTCGCACTCTTTGGAATAGATGGCGCCTCTTTTCCTAGCTTATCTCCCTAACCCCTCGTGATGTGTGGATTTGATCACCGCACACCATAACCTAAGTGAAGTTATGAACACGAGGTTGATGGCGGAGTTTGCAAAGGACTTGAGGGAGTGTAAATTTTTGAAAAATTGGCCGAATGTCGGACATGGTGTCTAGAAACGGGTTATGACTGGTGACAGGTTTTGGATCTAAGAAAGACGACACCAATAGAGTATATACCATTCATTTGGTTAGCCTCGGGGTGTTTTGTCGAAATTAGTCCTGCCTCTCGCGTTATCTCTATCCCTAACTGGCCATGTTTTTCGATTTAACCAAGGCTGATTAATTGAAAATTTACACTTTATCGCGCGGGTCGCACGTCCATTGAACGACACTTTAAGCCAAGCTAGTGTACTCTATTTAAATCTTAACCATACTTAATTAGCGTAAATTTTTAGTTGTAATTATTATGGTAATTAGGTATTTTAACAACGTACTCCTAGGTTTAAATGGCTCCATCCGGCAAGAAAAAATCCCAACAGGAGGCAGAAGATGCTATGCTCCGCCGCTTGGCGAACCAAGTCGGTTGGGTTGAACAGGAGGGCAACGACGCCCTCAATCTGAACCCTTCATCTGGTCCGTCGGCAGCGCCTTCTGTGGAAATTCCCGCTGCCTCATTTATCTCCAGCGGTGATGACGTCGACCCCTATTCAAGTCCGACGCCCGGTACCGGTTCAACAGCAAGTACTCAGGCATCCTCGACCTCTGAATCTATCATGTACAGCGCTCGGCGTAAGCAAATGAGGGCCCCGACTGACCCGGAACCGAAAAGGACTCGCGGTCTCGTTAAAGGGGGAAAAGCGGAGAAAATTTGCAAGGCGACCGGGAAAAAGATCGACTGCCCTACGACGAATTCACCGGTGGCCCTCCCACAGCTCAGCTAGCAAGTCTCTCGGTGCATAGCATAGGGTCAATCCTTCGTAGCCGGGTTCGTCTCACTGCCCCTAATTGGAAGGAGGTGTCGGATGATGAGAATGCGAAACTCTTTAAAGAACTTTCGGTACGTAATACGTACAATTTTAGTTATTATATAATATTGTTAATATTAGTTATAATTTCATAATATATACGATTATAATTTTCTATTTATTTCTGATAGGAACAATTTGAGGTGGATCCAACACCGGCGATGTTGAGGCATATCAACCAAACCGCCAACTCCATCTACCGTGATTGGAAGTACAGGCTTCATCAGTACTTCAAAAATATCGGTCCCGTGCCTACCCCTGTAGAGCTGCGTGGGGATAGAGAAGATGAGTGGCAGTGGTTGTGTAACCACTTTCAAGATGAAGAATTTAAGGTGTTTACTTTTTTTTATTTCAATTAAGATAATTGAATTATTTTAATTTTAGTTACTTATTAATTTTTTAATGATTTATGTTGTCTAACAGAAATTCTCCGAAGTCAACAAAGCCAACCGGGGGAAGAAGGACAAACACCATATTTCCGGCGCCAAGCAACTCATTCAAATAGCCAAGGAGCACAGGAATAAGGGTTCCAAACACCCTTATCTCGATGTTAGCATAAGCGCGTACGTGACACCTGGGCTCGATAATGAAGCGAGTCAATACGACGTAAGTGATATATATATATGTGTGCTTTTAATTGTAGTAATTATTATTTAAATATTATTTCATTATAATTTTTTTATTATTCTTTTGTAGGCAAGGGTGATAGAGCGTGCGCAGGAAGAATTGGCTAACACTCAGCTTGCGTTCCCAGATTTGCCGCCGGAAGACCTGCCTCCTCTATCTATGGAGAGCCAAATTGCAATCGCGGATGAGGTCTACGGTCGTAGAGCTGGCAATGAGGTTAGGGGGTTCGGACCTAAGGTGGTTCGAGATTTGTCGACGACCTCCGACTCATCATCTACGGGAGGTTCGGGGCAGAGAAGTACTCAGGCTGCGGCCGTCGAAGCAGCCATTCAAGAGGCTCGACTGGCACGAGAGGAAAATCAATCCATGCGTCAAAGACTTGATGAGCAACAAGCACAAATAACCCAACTCATCGCCCTCATGCAACAAGCTCGAGGAGAATGTCAACCTCCTCTGAACCCATACCCCGACGACGACGACCCGGCTGGAGGCGGGGGACTCGGCGGCGCATCTGCTCCTCCAGTGTATTAGCTAGTAGTTTATTATCTCGTTTCTTTCCGCATTCCGAACAATAATTTTTATGCATTTTTCGATTATGTATATACAAATTAATTTTAATTATTTAATTAAGTAATATTACAAATTTAGTTTATTTAATTAATTTTAACATTTTTCATTATTTAAATTCAATTAATAATAAATTAAATTATTAATATTTAATTACAATTTAATTTTAAAAAAAAATTAAATAAGCACTTGGACGACGGAGACGAAATTCTCCGTCGTCCAGGTGCTTACCTGGGCCACGGAGAAGGTCACGTTTTCCGCGGCTCAGGTAAGCACCTGGACGACGGAGAATTTCATCTCCGTCATCCAGGTGCTTACCTGGGCCGCGGAGAATGTCCGCGGTCCAAGTGAACTTGGACGACGGAGATGAAATTCTCCGTCGTCTAAGTGTTTGGACGACAACACTTGGAGCACGGAACTTGGAGGACGGAGGTTCCGTCGTCTAAGTACTTAGACGACGGAAAAACGCACTTAGACGACGGAAACGCTCCGCGATCTAAGTGCGTTTTTCTTGTAGTGACTACTAATCAGACTAAAAATACATATTAGTGTTGAAAGTGGACCAAAATAAAGAAAAGTGTCATATTTTAACTAGTTAATAAATATGTATAATAGATCTTATTAAAAAATTGATGAACATCATAATTTTGATGTCAACTTTATAATATTCGATTCGAAATTTATTTAAAAACTAAAAAAAATATATGTGACAAATTTATTCATAATTTGTTTGTAAAAGATACATAACAAATTTTCTATATCAAAATCTTATCGACAAGATTCACATGTATCATAATTTCTCAATCGAACATACACACGAAAAATTAAATTGTTTAAAAAATTAGTTTTGTCTAAATTAGAATATTATCATAATAGAATAACATCATAAAACTAAAAATTTATTCATAATTTTTTTTGTAAAGGATACATGACAAATTTCCTATTGTTTGTAAAAGATACGTAACATCATAAAAATAAAAAAATATATTCGAAAAGGTTAAAATTTGGCCCTATCTTGTTGGTGATGATCAGCAAATTTTTAATAAAAAAGTAGTATTTTTTGGGCTATAATATAGCCCCGACCCAGTTTGGCCCTAGTCTCCCTTGCTGAATATGGCCTTAGGCTAGCTAGATGTGTTGGTTTCTTTTTTATTTGGCCAACCATATGGTGCATTATCGGAAAAAACGACTTAGGTAACGAAACCTTTAAGTTTTCGTCGCCTAAGTTCCACTTGGCCGACGAAAATGATTTCGTCGCTCAAAAAACATTGTTCGTCTGCTAAATGCTCACTTAGGCGACGAAATGTATCGTTATCGCCTAAGAAATTTCTAAGATGACGGTTTACGTCAGTCGTCGCCTAAGTACACTTAGACGATGTATATTATTTGTCGTCGCCTAAGATGCACACTCAGACGACAGTCATATGTTGTCGTCGGCTAAGTATTACACACTTAGACGACGGAATCCGTTTCGTCGCCTAAGAAAAGTCAATTATTAGATCACTCGATCAAATTCCTAGCCTTATCTCATCCTCAAAACCTCAAAACTTCTCTCTCTCTCTCTCTCTCTCTCTCTCTCTCTCCCCTCACTCAAAAAGCCCACCAACGGCATATACATACCTCCATTATAGTCTGGAAAAAATTCATCATAACTCGATTTTTTAACTCTCGGAGTTCTAGTTTTACCCACTTATCTCCTTATCGGTGAATGTATTAACTTGTTTCTCTCGATTAATTTTTTAAAATTTAATTAATACTTCTTACCGGAGTTCTAATTTTTTTGATTGATTTTTTCGGCAAATATATAGTACTTTTTGGCGACGTTGGCTTAATTACTTGTATTGTTGTATATGTTGCATTAATTGTTAATTATTTGGTATATATGTTTAATTTGATTAATTAGTTAAAATTAAACATGCATGTTGGATTAATTAATTAATTAATTATTAAGTTACTGGTTAATTTAATCGCGCTAGGTAGTTAAGCTTATAATTAATTCCATGTATATTTAATATATATTTTCAATTAATTAAGCTAATTTTAAAGAAATTTAAGCTAATTAATCTTTTATAGTTTAATTAAGGTAATTGTACGTTATATTAATTTAGGGATTTGTTAATTAAGGTAATATATAGTTAATATATATGTTAGAATAATTAGTTGAAATATATATAATGCATGCATATATATAGTATATTAAATTAATTAATTATTAGATGAAAAATAATATAAATAATAATGAAATTATTACTAATTATTACGTAGAAATATGGACAAGAGTTGGATACAGTTGGCGAATAGAAGTGATGAGCGGTATATGGACGGCATCACAAAGTTTGTGGAATTTGCCCAGGAACATGCTCAGGGAAAGAAGCGTTTCAGGTGTCCGTGTAGAAAATGTCTCAACTATCAGTTTGTTCCGTCTAACATTATGACTCAACACCTGTATGAGCATAGTATGATGTGGAGTTACACTACGTGGAGCGAGCATGGTGAAGTAGTAGACTTCAGCTCAGGACCAGACGTCAGCTCAGGGTACAGTTACCCTGGTGCCTCATCCAGCGGTAGTGGCGCCCTTGCAGCGAACTCAACTGTGAATTTGGTCCATAATATTTTTTCGAGATTTAGTCGTGGTGGACACCAACACCAAGAGGGAGGTTACGATACCACTCATGATAACACATTCCCCGCTATCAGCTTGGCCAATGACACTACAGAGATGGATTAATACAACATGATGTGATTCGAAGCTCAGACCTCGGTGTACCCCGGATGTGCAGAGAATGTGTTGCAATATATAATAGAGGAAGTTCAAATAAAAGTGAGTGCTTTTGACGAAATACATGAGCATATATGTAAGTTGCTACATGATCATCACAAATTTCCAGAAAGTCATTATAAGGTTAGAAAGATCTTGAGCAGCCTCGGTATAAAGTATATGAAAATTGACCCCTACATAAATAACTGTGTGCTGTTTTACAAAGAGTATAAACATTTAGACTATTATTCTGTATGTAACAAGTGCAGATATAAAAACCGGAATATGAGTAGTTCGAAGAAGAAAATTCCTGTGAAGGTACTTCGTTGTTTTTCGTTGATTCCCATATTGCAACGTCTATACATGTCTCTATACACAGCAGAGGAAATGAGATGGTATGTGGAATAGTGAGTAGATGACAATGTGCTTCAACACGCAGAAGATGGGAGACTTTTAAATATTTCGACAGGAAATTTGGAGACTTTGCAGCAGAGGTTCGAAATGTTAGACTCAGACTTTCTACATATGGATTCAATCCTTGGGGTAATAATAGCATTGCTGTCAGCACTTGACCAGTTATTCTTATGTCGTACAACCTGCCTCCGTGGATGTGCATGAACAAATAATTTAATTTCCTTAAGCTCATTATTCTATGTCCTAAATCTCCGAAAAAGTGTTTAGATGTCTACTTCAGACTATTGATCGATGAGTTCAAACTATTGTGGGAACATGGAGTGCTAACGTATGACAAGTTCACTAATACAATGTTTACGATGAGAGCAGCCGTAATGTGGAGAATCAACGATTTTCCTGCATATAAGATGTTGGCATCTTGCACGACCAAATGATACAATGGTTGCCCTATCTATTTGGACGACATCAACTCCAGTTGACACGCGGAGAAAGTGTGTTACCTGGGTTACCGTAGATGGCTTCCTCATGATCACCCATGGTGATAGGATGAGGCTAATTTCGACGAAATGGTAGAGAATGGGCCTAAACCCCGATAGTGGTCTGGCGAAGAGATTTTAGAGAAGTTGAACAACTTCTATTTCGGTGTGTTGACCAACGACAAAGATATGCAGAAACTCAATCCACACCCACCACACTATCTCAGCTATTGGCATCACAAGAGTATTTTCTTTGAACTGCCCTACTGGTCCAAGTTGAAACTTCGGAATAACCTTGATGTCATGCACATAGAAAAGAATGTGTACGATAGCGTGGTGGGAAAAATTTTGGGTATTAAGTTGAAGAGTAAAGATACTCCCAAAGAGCGCAAATATCTAAAATCTATGAATTTGCGCCATTTCTTGTGGTTGAGGAGGGATAGAAGAGGAGTATACAACAAAATGCTAAATGTACCTTACACGGTGAAGCCGGCACAGAGGGGTTTTGTATTCAGTTGGTTCAAAAGAGTTCATTATCCGTCTACTTATGCAGCGAATATATTTGGAGCAATGGACGAGGCACATCACAAATTCATTGGTCTAAAGACTCATGACTATCACGTTATGCTGCAATGTCTGATTCCAGTGGTAATTCGACCATATTTACCTTGTGACGTCGTCGAACAAATTGTAGCATTGTGTAGATGGTGGTAGAGGTTATGCGGCAAAGAGCTGAAGAAGTCAGATGTCCTCGAACTGCAATACGAAATAGTGTACATCCTTTGCAAACTAGAGAAAAATATTTCCCTTGCTTTCTTTGACATCATGATTCACCTACCCGAACATGTGCTCCTTTCTAGTCCGGTCCACTACACTTAGATGTATCATCAAGAAAGGTACGTACAATTATTTACAATTAATGGTTGTTCATCATTTACAAATTTTTTTCTACTATTCTTCACATTATTAATTCCATGATTTTGCAAGCAACTTGGACAATATAAAAGATTTGTGAAAAATAAATCAGCCTCGGATGACTCCATAACAGATACATATCTAATGCATAAGTGTGTTTTCTACTGTAATAGGTACATCAAGGATCCAATCCAGGCCAAGCCAAATGTCCACCACAATCTTTCAGTCGTCACAAATATTGTACGACAATTTTGAGGAGTATTAAAAGAAAGATTAACTAGAGAAGAACTTGTCAAAGTGTATTGGGTAGTGTTGCGAGACTGTGATGAGGTCGAGGATTACATGAAGCTCTACAGAGAGACGATTCGGGCAGCCAACTGGACAAGAGTCCTGTCTGGGTTGAAAAAGTGCTTAAGAAGAAATTCCTCGATTATTTACGAAAATGGGTACATATTTTTAATTAATTTAAAACATTTGGTGTTTATTTATGCGAAGTATTTTGCCTTAGTTTGTACATGCATGTTTTTGGTTTCCTTTATTTTTAAGGGAAACTATGTCAAAATTTCGGTAGAAATCCACACATTCATATATATTATAATCATTTTTGCAGATGATTGATCTACACAATTTCAATAACCACGGGGGTGGTGGTCGTGGGAAAAATACATGTTGGCCCATAAGCCGGTTAAACACTATATTTACTCCCGACTGTTTTGTGAACAAAGTAAAGTTTGATTCATTGACCCGAGATGAAGGAAGAAGCACACAAAACAGTGGGATCGCGGTTGGGGAAGACGATGCTGCCTATTATAGTGTTCTTGAACATATCGTTGAGATACTATACAAGAATGATATCAATATTTTTCTGTTCAAGTGCAAATGGTTCAAGTGTACCAAGGAAGATCTGGGCCTTTTATTAGTCGATACAAACTCAAACTGGTATGAGGATGAGTCATTCACTCTTGCCACCTTGGTTAGGCAGGTGTTCTTTTTGGATGATCTGAAAGCTGGTGAATGTTGGAAAATAGTAAACCATATGTCTGCCACGACACTTGAAGGGACGTCGGCGATTAATATTGAAGCGCATAGAGACAATGTATATCAAGAGTCAAATACTTCAGTCATCACCAACATAATAGAACTTGTTCGGCCTAACGAACACTTACCCCCTGTTGTTGGCGTAATGGATCTTACTCCAGAAGAGATTAGAGAGTTATAGTAAAATGCCCAAGAAGTTGACGAGTCAGAGAAGGAAGAGGAAGACGTCGGATAATTTCGACGATGTAGAGTATGATGATGAGGAGAAATCAGATGATAGTGAGGATGATGATTCAAATGATGATGATTATGAGGATGCTGATTGATTCAAATAAACTCGTAAGTCATCGATCACGTACTCTTCCTTTAATTTGTACGTACTCTATTCTCATTTTGGTTAATTTAATTATATAATTTCAGGTTGATTCTGTAAAGGCCAATTTATTTCTTGTATTGTCCCGGCCATATTCCTAATGCAAATATGTTGTAAAGGCCGATTTATGTTTGGATTTAAAAAAATATATAAAAAAAAAACCAAATGACCTCTTGGGTGACGAACATAGATCGTTTCGTCTAAGTTCATCTAAGACGATGAACTTACTTAATTTCGTCTTCTAAGTGTCCCATATTGGACGACGCTTTCATGATTCCGTTGCCTAGGTGAACCCTAAAATATAAACCCTAACACTAATCCCTTTTTCCTAAACCATAAAATCTTAGATGACGAAAGTACACCGTTCGTCATCTAAGTGATGACTTAGGCGACGAAATCATGTATTTTTGTCGCCTTAGTCAAAAATTTTGGCGGTTCAATAATTTTGCGCCAAACTTTTCGGGGAAATTTAAACACGACTTAGGCGATGAAAGTTGTTTATTTTGTCACCTAAGTCGATCATTATATCCCCAAAACCGGATCGACTTCGATCCTATTAATTTCTCTCTCCCCTCTCTCTCCCCTATCGATCTCTCAAACCTTAATCACTCACTCTCCCAAAACAAATCCCCTCTCTCTCCCCCCTCCCTCGATCCCTCTCGATTTCTCTCCTCTTCCGAATCACCAGCCGCCGCCGCTGGCCTCTCCTAGATTGCCAAACATCGTCGTCGCTTTCCCCAGGACTCCCTCACATAACCGCCGCCATCTAATCTCCCAGATTCCCTCGCGCTCGCACCCTCCCCCGGTTCTCCTCTCCCTGCATCGGTCCCTCCACTACTGGATTCTCTCATACCTCGCCAGATTCTCTTCCCCTCCCTCCCTCAACCATCGGTATAACTCTCTCTCTCTCCTCTTCGTGTATATATATATATATATTTTATTTATTTTGGGTAATATATATTATATATATTTGGTATTATATTGGATTTATTTATATATTTATATTTATGAATATATAAATAATTTGGATATATATTTATATTTATGAATATTTGGTATTATATTTATATATTATATATATTTGTATTATATTTGGTAATATATATATATATTTCTATTAATTAATTTATAAATAATTTGAATAATATATGGATTTATTTGGTAATTGTATGATTTATTTGATAATATACAAGTATGAAAAAAATAGATTATTTGATATGGACTAATTTGGGTATATTGATGTTAATTTGATTAATTTGGGTATATTAATGTTGTTGAAAAATTTGGATATATTGATGAAATTGTATATTATATATGTATAAATTGGTGAAATTTAAGGTGAAATTGCATATATTGGTGAAATTTGGATAAATAGGATATATTTATATTTTGATTTTTTTAGCTTAATTACGATGGCGCCATGGAAGAGATGCACGACTGCGGAGAAGGAGGCCGAATGCCAATCCATGGCAGAAGCTTTGGGTTGGGGGTAAACCTCGGAGGAGACCGTTTCGGCTCCTCTGAATCATTCGTCTTAGGCGACTGGCCCAATCCCTTATGCTCCACATAAGCTTGCTGAGCCTATACAGACGAGCCAGATGCGACCTGATCATCGACAGCGTCTGAAGGACCCGAAGAATCGGTCGACGACTCGATTATCTATAGATCCTGACGTAAGGTCAGGATGCAACCAGACGACCTGCTACCCGAAAGGATTCGGGGACTTGGAAAGGGAGCCAAAGGCGAGCGCATAGTGACGTCGACGGGGACGAAGATCGACGTCCTATTTGACGAGTTCACCCGAGGCCCACCATCCTTACAGTTAGGGAGTCTAACTGCATACACCCCCAGCTTAATCATACGAAACAACATCCGTATGGTTTCCCCTTCGTGGAACAAGCTGTCCCAACCCAAAAAGTTGAGGGTGTACCACGAACTATCGGTAATACTATTAAATATTTTTTTATTTTTATAAGTAATTAAAAAATATAAATATATAATAAAAATTAATTTGTTATTATGTTTCTAAACACATTTTGAAATTGTCCGAACCCCGGAGATGATGGAGCACAGAGAAACCACGGCCAAGAACATGTTCAAGGATTGGAAGTACGACCTCCACCAGTACTACCTCAGACATGGTGCCTCACCTGTCCCAGAGGAGTTGCGGAGCGAGAGGGAAGAGGAGTGGCAATGGTTGGTCGAACACTTTAAGTCCGACAAGTATAAGGTTCGTCTTCATTTTATTCAATGTAATGAAAATTGAATAATTTATAATTTTTTACCAATTATTTATTATTTAATGATTTTTGTTGTATAACATAAAAGATCGGAGGCCAACAATGTCAATCGTGAGAAGAAGACCAAGCACCATGGATCGGGCTCGAGAGGGTTCATTTACATGGCAAAGGAGCACATAGATGCGGGTTTGAAGCATTTCTTCTTGGATACCAGCGTCAAAGCTTATGTGAAGTCCGGGGTCATCAATGAAGCAAGTGAACTAGGCGTAAGTAACTGATCTTTCCAAAATTAATTGAATTTAATCTTACTTTCGAAGCATATATATCAAAATTTAAGATAACGCTAATTATATTTTTAGGATATATTAGTTAGGTTGTGCTATTGGAATATAATTTTGAACTTCAACTAGGTTATGCTTTAGTTTAGTACGTTGGTTAAATTATAATTTTTAACTTGAGAAATTCGAATGAGAATCGGTGCCCACGGTGTAATTGTGTTGTTGGAATTGATTATTCGAAGTGTTATCTTTCATGTAGGTTTTTTTGTTTCCTCCAATTTTAGGGAAAATTATGGCAAATTTTTTTAGAAATTAATATTTTTGTATTCTTCACATGATTAATTTTAGGAGAGGTTGATACAAATGGTCGGGGCTCCAGCTGCAAAACCCGGAGATGACGTTTGAACATGTGTCTCCCCTGTCGATGGAGAGTCAAATCGGTATTGCTGATGTTGTTTACGACCGCTGAGCTGGCAAAGAGGTTCGTGGGTTTGGACGGACGGTGCAAAGAGATTTGTCCCAATCATCATCTGAATCATTGACTCATCGCGGTAGGGACGATTCTGAGGCGCTCCAAGCCGCTCTTAAACGGGGTCGATTGGTACAGGAGTTGGCCGATCACGCCTGGGAGCATTCAAGGTCGATGGAGGCGCGGTTTGAAGCTCACAACCTTAACATGACCACCTTCTATTAGGCCTGCAGGGAAATGAGGTTGCTCCCCCCTCCCCCTCGAACCCACTCCTGGCCTCAAGGACGACGATCCGATCGAGATTATTATTCCTGGTTTAGTTTAAAAGTTAATTTTTTATTTTATTATTATTTCTATCGATGTACGTACACTATTTATATTGAATGAATATTTTATTAATTTTTATTAGATTATTTTTAATTTTAAATAGATTATTATATATTTTAAATTTAATTTATAATTCAAAAGATTTTTAAAAAAAAAAAATCAACTTGGGCGACGAAAGCTCTTGGTTCGTCATCCTAGTGAATCACTTAGGCGACGAACCGTATGTCGTCTAAGTGTACACTTAGGCGACGAAACAAAGATTTGGTCACCTGAGTGGTTACACTTACAAGACGACAGACACGTAGTCGTATAAGTTTATCTACTTAGGGGACGACCAACCTTCGTCGCCTAAGTCTTAGTACTTTGATGATGACTTTAGGTGTTCTTCGCCTAAGTAGCGTCTTAGACGATGAAAACTGTCGTCATTTAGAGGATTATTATTTTGATGTCTAAGTACTTGGGCGACGACATTTGGTTCGTCGCCTAAGTGGCATATTAGGCAACGAAAACAAATATTTTTGTCGCATAATTACTTAGGGTACAATTGTTAGGCGACGAACTTTAGGCAACTAAAGTTTCGTCGCCTAAGTACCTGACCGACGAAAAATACCACTTAGGCAACGAAGTAAGTGAGTTTTTCTGGTAGTAGTATGCATACCTTTGAGAGGTATGCATGCCTTCATTTTGTACGACAAAGGAGTGAGAAGAAGAAATCTCATATGTTCTTTGTAAACAAATTTCCAGATCGATAAAATCCCTTTGTTCATATACTTTGCTCGATCATTATCTATATGTCTCCATCAGTTCACACGCAACCATAGTTTAAGCACAAACAATACTCCAAGTCCACGTACGTAGTGTTTTAGTAGCAAGCACAAACAGTACTCCGATTTCTGAATCGAAGTTCTTAAGAGAAGAGTGTACATACTGTACTAGCACATAAAAGTTGGTCTACCAACTTTAAATTTTTCTATTTCTTTAGGTAGGCTTCTAGTCTAATATAGGGAAACACTAAGCATAATTATATTATTATACAACTAAACTTACGATCATATTTTTACTTGAGGAATTGTTGTTATGCTTAAAAATTATCGGGTTGATTGCTAGAAATTAGTCAGAAGACCTCTGAGTCTAAAAACTGATGTCTCTACTTTCTTATAGGCCATTGAGTAGGCTTTCTTAAGCAGTCTTAAGTTTTTGTCCATGTTCAAGGCTTAATCTTTAGTGATTAAGTTGACATGTTCAACCGTAGCACGTACCCCCTCGATTATGGTATCAAAGCTTAGTTTAGTTTTATAATAGTATAGATATATTAGTGAAGTACCTTGAAGACAGAAGTCTTAATTACAATCAGTGAAGGAAAACCAAAACAAAAACCAAGTTTTAATTTGTATGATCGACTATCTCAACCTAGAAATTACTGAACATCAAAAAAGAAAAATTACTTTAGATCAAAATAGTTTAATTTGTTATTTTTCACAGAAAAATCATAAGCATATTTTACATAGTGAGGATAATCCATTGGTAATTAGTGTAATAGACCTTTTAATTAACCAAGCGGAAAATATAAAAGTAGAACAAAATAAGCATAGTAGCAACATACAACATATATTAGAATATCTTCAGAAAAATTCCCTACAAATAATTAGACAGAATTTAAGTTTTATTTCATCTCACTTAAAAGATAATAATAAAAGTATACAAAAGTTTCTAATAGAAAAGAAATTAAAGAACTTGTAGACATAATCGATAGCAAGCCAAACCAAGTAGAGTTGCAATCCCTAGAAATAGTAGAAAACCAAAAGAAGTACAAAAAAATTAGTTAGTACAAAAAGAATTAACAGAGCAAGTAGAAAAATTACACAGCAAGATTGATAGATTATTAATTTAATGACCGATAGTAATAAGTAATTAGAAGCATTAAAAGAAGTAAGCAAAATAGACGAAGAACTAATAAGATTTTTAGACGTCACAACTAGTGTACCAAGTAATAATATTCATATTAGACAAAATAATATCATTATCTAGTTAACTGTAAACTTAGCCAAAAAAAATTAGATAGAATTAAAGAACAAATAGCAGAAATTAATAATATTTTGAATAATTCGCCTACATCTATACCACTAGCTTTAATTAAGAAGTTAGAACAACTAAGCGTAAATAATCACACACACAAAAGTTAGGATAAACCATTTTCATAATACAAAATGGGACTTTTTAAACAAAAAGAAAAAAAGATAATTAGAACCGAAGATATTTATCATAATGACGAAGAAGTACAAGAATTTCTTAGAAATAGTTTCTTAAGATCACAAAGAAATATACATACTTTATATCAATTAGGAAGATTTAAAAAACGAAATAGTATAGTAAGCAGCATTAGTCAGCATGAAATTAGTTG
The DNA here is from genome assembly GCA_946800695.1 of Geum urbanum. Lineage (NCBI taxonomy): Eukaryota > Viridiplantae > Streptophyta > Magnoliopsida > Rosales > Rosaceae > Geum > Geum urbanum. Next base: position 39,504,414 of record OX327013.1, on the reverse strand, counting down.
TACAGATAAAGAAATTACTTTAAACTTACTTAGTAGTCAAGCAATAGAATAACTTAAGAAATTAAGTGATTCTCAAATTCATATAGGAACTATATTAATTGGCATAGTAGGATTAACTAGAGTACAAGTAGGAACGAAAGCCTTAGTGCACATCTATGATGATCGATGGGATAATCACTAATAAGCAGCAATAACAACAGTTGAAGTAGACCTTAGTACAAACTTAGCAATAATAGGTTGCATTTGGAATTTTGTCTTGAGAACTAAAGAATTTAGTAAATATCTTAAATTGAGCATTAGAACAAAAAAATTATAATATGAAAGGAGATTTTAAAAATTTAAGTGTTAGCTTAATGTATGTAGGAAAGTGTCAGATAAATTTAATTACAAGTTTAATGGAGAATTACAAGATTAATTACAAGTTTAATTATAAGTTTAGAACAAATTTTTGGTAGTAAACATAATAGAAGCACGCTAGTAGACAGTAACTTCCTAGAAGGAACCCAATAGTTATTACCTAACCTACTAAGATAAAAAAAAATAGACAACCCGATAATGCACAATTTTTTGAAAATCATTTAGGAGAAGTATCAATTAGAACATATCTGTGATGATTTAGAAAATGAAGTAGAAATACACACGGCCTTAGATAATTTAGAAATAAACATGATTGAAAGCAATTTCGACACTATAGTTGATAAGTTAATAGAAGTCATAGATAACTTAGATGAAGAACAATATATAGAAAAATATAAAACCTATGAATTACGACTACATTGTTTAAGGGACGATGAAATGAAGAAATTAATATTAAAAATGGGATTAGAAAAAATCGTAGGAGAAAAAGAATACAATAATATGTTAATCGAAATAGAGTGTTTACCAGTAAAAGAACAACAAGGTTTAATAAGAGCATCTTGTGTTCATGTAGAATCTTCAATAGGAAGATCTGAATAGCAATACATTAGACCAACTCATGAGTCTTATAACGAAAGAGATACTGCTCATAGTAATTATGACAGTTAGACCTAAAAAAAATAGGATCCCTTATTCAGGAATTGAACATGTAAGTTTAGCAGAAAATATACTAAATATAAATGGAGTAGACCCTCAAGATTGAGAAAAAACGATAGAAAGATGGGGAAAAAGATGTGTACATGCAGCAATAATGTTAGATTTTAGTAATACAAATAATATGTTAGATTACTTTGAACATACTTTAGATGACATGGTATTTGATTTCTTTCAATCATGGAAAATAAAAAATTCAGGAGATTACCAAGCAGCAAAAATAGCATTTAATATCGATACTTTTGTTAAACTTATTAAATTTGAGTTTTTGGATCATAATCGACTTGATAGAAAAAATGAACAAGGACAAATTAGAGCAATAAGAAACCTAGAACAACTACAGATATATGATTTACAGTATATATGAGAATATACTTCCGATTTCTTTAAGTGTTTAGGTAAATCAAGTAGAATTAATGATATTAATTTACTAAATACATATATGACTAAAATTAAAGGACCTATAGGAAGAAAAAATATATATGAAAAGAGTGTCAAAATCAACCTATAAAAAATGATATAGCCATAGGACCTAGAACACAACATATATATGATATACTAAGAGAAGAATGTTGTCAAATAAAAGCAAAAAGACTTATAAGAAAATAATTTTACATGAGCTATAAAAATATAGATTTATCTAAATAATGTGGATGTCATAGAAATGATAAGTTTAATAGCAAAATCAAACCTTATAGAAAGAGTTATAAGGAAAAAAAATATAAACACTATAAGCAACATAGAATGTATGATAGATAATCTAAGCAATAATGAAAGCATTTATGGCACAAAGATGTTATCTGAATCCGAGTCTGAGTATGATAGATACATGTAGTACTAAAACTGCAATAAGAGAAGAATTAGTACATATTCAGTATAGGCAAAAATTAGTTAAACTAGCTAAAGTATCTCACTGGAATTCTAGAATTGTACAGACAATTGTTTAAATAATATACTTCTTACGATTGAAAAGCAACAATTCAATCTACCTTTAACATTTGTATCACCTTAGAATCTTATCAATTTATATTAGGATTAAACTTTATCACTTTATCAAAAATTTACAAGAATTTTACTATAATCCACATGATAAAACATTTTATAACAAAACAATAACCACTACATATCCAAATAATTTATTAGACGTTTATAATAACTTTAGCATAGAAGAATCAAAAGAATAGCAAGATGATTCTTTGAAAATGTTAGAGAATGAAAAAGATGTAGATTATGATGAGTCAATATTTGAGTTAGAATATCCATCTTTAGGAAAAAGAAATTGCACCTTATGAAATTATACCTTTAAATAGACCTAAAACTTTAGAGAAATTATTACAGTTAGCAAAACAATCTAGAATTATAGGAGAAGACCCACAACTACATTGGAATAAAAATAAAATATCAACTAAGTTAAATATTATAAACTTGGACTTAACAATTAAGACAACAGATATGTCATGCAATCTCTTAGATAAACAAGAGTTTGAACTACAGATAAAAGAGTTACTAAATCTTAAGTTAATTAGACCTTCAAAATCTAGACATACATCAACACCATTTATAGTTAGAAAACATTCAGAGCTTAAAAGAGGAAAAGGTAGAATAATATATAATTATAGGAGATTAAATGATAATACTTATGAAGATAATTATAAATTACCAAATAAGGATGAATTAATAAATAAAATTCGAGAGAGTAAATATTTTAGTTAGTTTGATTGTAAATCAGGATTTTGGAAAATTAGAATAGCAGAAGAATTTATAGAGTAGACAACATTCACTTGTCCAGAAGAACATTTTAAATGATTAGTCATGCCATTTAGACTGAAAAATGAACCTTCAATTTTTCAGCGAAAAATGGATCATATTTTTGAGAAGTACGATAGTTTTTGTAGTGCATATGTTGATGATATACATACCAAGAATAGAAATGAACATAGAAAGCATTTAGAAATAATTCTAAACGAGTTTATAAACAATGGTATTATTATCAGCAAGAACAAAATAGACTTAGAAAAATATGATATAGAGTTTTTATAAATTTATATTAAATCAGGCACTATACAGATACAAGAACATATAGCTAAAAAAGTCATAGAATTTTCAGACAAGTTAGAAGATAAAAAGCAATTACAAACATTCTTAGGACTTTTGAATTAAGACATAATGAAATTTTTACTATTAGAATAATTGTAAAATATATAGTATCACATTATAGAAAAATACATGATAATGATAAAGATTTCTCTGCATCTTTGTTAGAAGCGCAAACCAAACATTCATACTTTTTACAAGCTTTAGCAAAAGAGAGACTTTTTCACCTTCTTGAAGATGTGAAAGATAATACATTACAATTACAACACGATCAACGTCTTTCTTTACAAATAGTTATTCAAAACTTTTTATTTAAGCTCATTTCTACTCTATAGTCAGGCATAAGTGCAGTTCATTTTTTTAGACTTGATATTCAAAATGAAAAAATTAAATATCATATTTTACTAGCAAACATAAATATGAAAAAATTTGAAGAAATATACTTAGAGCAGGTAGCAAAATTTTAGTTACCCCTGGATTATTAATAGACCATGGCTTTCTTGTTTATCTTTCTGTTAAAAGCAAAAATCATGTCAGTTCTTTGTCTCGCCAACTTAGATTTGGCATAGAACATTATATAGAAATATGAGGAACAAAAAAAGCAAGAAATGTTACTATAACGTTAGAAGCTACTAGTATTCCATCAGCACCAAGTCGTACTAGTATGTACTCCGATAGAGCAAGACATCTTATACTTCTATCTTGCCAAAAGTGTAGAGATCTTCCAGCATTAGTAGAAACCCCTACCACAATACCAAATTTAGATGATATCCACAAGTTTAGGGCAACACAACTAATCATGGAAGAATACTGGAATGAAAGTTATTTGCACTTAGTCTATCAAACCAGCATAATAAATATGTATACCAGTAAGATGTATGAAGGTTTACCCAGATTAGGTGACAAATACAAAACCACCATGAGTGAAATTTCCAGAGAAACATATGATGAACTGAAAAAATAAAAGCAAGAATCAGCAGAAAGAATGGAGAGAGAATTTTGGGACACAACTGTGAGAGAAACAAAACAATTAGAAGCAGAAGCAACAATAAGACGAGCACAAGCAGATTTACTATGGGATGACGTAGAAGAACGTAATCTTGATAATAAGATGGAACCATGATGCAAAGATAAAGAAAGATTATGATGAGAGAAAATGGATAGACGAAGCCAATAGAAACATCAGATAAGCAAGAGACGGATAAAGGAAGAAAATGCAGAAATAAATTAGCAAGAGGTGGAGCAGGAAAAGAGAAGAAGTTGATCAACATGTAGAAGAAGAAAACAAAGACAAAGAAAGAAAAGTAGCAAAAGAAGAAGCAGAGGAAGAAAAAAGGAGACACAAAATAACAAAAGAAAAAAGAGAGAGAGAGAGAGAGATTTCTCAACAAAAAGAAGCCTAAATTAATATAAATAATAATAAAGATTTTTTAGTCTTTTCAAACAAATTTTAGAATTATTTTTTTTTTGTTTTTAACTGAGGTTCAAGCTGGAGTTGTTCTGGGCAACCGTACCCTAAACCTAGGGTGCACATTTTCTCTTTCAACTTCGATCAGAACTTTTTCCTTTTTACATGTCAAATAAGTCGATTGAAGTAGGACGGAAATGGTTTGATGTACAATCTTTTCTCTTTTCTCTTTTTGATACAGAAGAGTGCGCAAGCTTCAGTTTTGGGTTCATATCGGTGCAATGGCGTCTTCTAATCGGGTCTGGGTCCTCTTCTAACGGAGAGTGCCTAACATTTGTCTAACTCACAAATCTCAGCTGTGAGATTTTCTAAGATTGATTTTTATGTTCCCTTTCTTTTACTACCGAATTGCATAAACTATGTCCTCTCTTTCTCTCTCTCTCTGACACAGAACCTATCTCTGCCTAGAAGAAGCACGCCATAAATATTGAGTACCTCATATCTAATTACAGATTGAGAAGAAGCTCACCAATTCACCATACGTATCAAAAATGCAATAGCAGCCATTGCTCTTCTCAAAATCATGTATGTATTAGTCGATGATAGCAATCATAGCATGATAGCATTGAGACCCAATACACCCAAACATCCAGTCGATAGAAACACCTAAGATTAATCCAAAAAACCCAGAAATTTGAAAATCCCAAGAGATCAATTCACCTAAGAAATAAATGATTCAATTCAATTAAACAATCACTCGACCCAAAAATTAACAGAAAGAGAGATGTGGGATAAAATTTGGTGGTCCTCGACTCTCGAGAATGGGAAAGGGAATTTCGGCTAGCGGGGTCGGAGTCCATTAAGTTGTATAACAAAATCGGAGGACATAGTGTTTAAGGAAACTGGTTCCAGTTGGATGATTGAACGATGACGAGGTTGATGTTGCACTCGAAGAACCCGGCTCTTCGGAGAGAGAGAGAGAGCAGTTTGTTCAATTCGGTAGTAAAAGAAAAATAACATAAAAACTAATCTGAACCTTAAAAAAAATCTCACGGCTGAAATATGTGGGTGTGACAGATGTTAGGTACTGTATGTTTAGAGAGGATCCGGATGCCTTCTAATCATGGATCTTTCAGTCTCTGACGGTGATATTGTTTTCTATATTATATGAGACACTTCAACTAATTAACAAAGACATTTAAGAGAGCATGGAAATTATGTGTTAGATTTTTGTCAATGTAGTGCCATGCTTTCATATTTTATTCGTGAGATTGTAATTCTCAATCTCTTGCCTATTGGATATACATATATTACCTATTCCATATTTTTGATAGTCCGTTTGAATTCTATTGTTGGTGGTCTCTGCCATGCACCGGCCACCGTACCGATTAACTTCAAGGATCGACCTATAGCTCAGCTACTCTGAGGGTACGTTTAAGAAGTGTTCTTAAATATTAGTATCATTTGTTGAGAATTTGAAGGAAGACGAATTCCACACTGAGGAAATGGAACACTGTTAGATTCATGAAAGTTTAGGTTAAATTTTTAACATGTCCATTTAATATTATATTGATTGTTGAACTTTTATTACTTTATCAATTATCACGATCTCACCAAAATGGCAAACTAAACTCGGCATCGGTGCGGTGATGGTTCAATCAAGGGATTCATGCATGGCTAGTCATATTACTGCACTGCTTAATTTGTAAAACTTATATCACTAGTCTCACCAAAACTTAACAAGTTTTAACGTTGATATCATATCTACTGCACTTGCTACGTACGTACAGCTTCATGATTAGAATACGTACTACTAATTAAAAGGAGCTTGCATTAATTAGAAACTTCGTAATTTGAAAGAGGAATGTGCAATTTTCTTCCGTGTGCAAGATCTGAAGCTAAAAGAGTTCGACCTGATCTCAAACCGAGCCAGAAGATCGAGCTGTAATTGGATGGATTAGATATTCGATTAAGTTGCTAGCTTTGGCCGGATTGGATTAGTATATAGCGAACTTTTATTGTAATTGAAGTAGATATGAAATCGCCATGACAATGATTGGATTCTGGATCGGGCCTATCTAACAACCACAATATTCTAAATTCAGAATTAATCACACCACTTAATCATTCAAAATTAGTCACATTTCTAGAATTCTCACGCTCAAATGCGTTTGTGGTACATATGTATGATGCAGACTCCGATCCATAGCAATGTCACATACGTACGTACTCATTGTATGGCGGGTCAATTACGCTTATCGTAGCCCTAATTACGGACCACAAACACTAATTGAATTATATATATTAGAAAAATCCCTACCGTACGGTGCGGTGGGGTGGGCACCGAGAGAAAAGTTTATAATATAACTCTCTATTTTTATTTTATTTATTTATAATTTAATTATTATTATAAAGAATATTTTTTTCAATTTTAAATTTAACAAAACTTTATTTATAATTTAATTATTATTATAAAGAATATTTTTTTCAATTTTAAATTTAACAAAACTTTGCTTGGCTTTATAATAGTAGACATGCCGGTTGCTTTGCAAGAAATAGTATCGAATATAAAGTTCGGTAGTTGAACGCCTCGACATGCAATTTTATTTTTTCTTATAACATTAATGTATGTAATATTAACCTTGCTACTTTTTCCTCGTAAGGTTTCATTTTTTTGATGGGTTGAGGGCTTGAAGCTTTTGATTCATGTCTCCTATCCTAGTTTTGTCTCGACTCTCTAGTATCCTCGATTATCTGTCGAGATTTAGGTGTTTAAGAAATGGAAATGTTGAATTAGATGCTAGCTTGAAAATATATACAAAGGCGGGGGGTCGTATTTGCTTGGTCTTTCTTCTTCTTTTTCCAATAAAAGGTAGTGTCGTTTTCACGATATATATAAGTCTGTGCATGAGATCGACCAACAAAGAAAAGCTTCCTTTTCAAGAGATGATGATCACAAAATGATAGTGAAAGTAAAGCCATGGGAAACCCGGTATATTTCTTTTCCTTCATGATATTCTTGCCCCTAAGAGCATCGGCATCCATTTTATGGAGAGGAAGTCATATTTTGAGGAATTCTATTTTGAGGAATTCCTCATCCATTTGAGGAATTCCTCAAAATAGGAAGTTCTATTCCTGTTTTTTGTGCAGCGGTGCTAAAAATAGAACTTTCTATTACAATTCAATATTATTTAAAATTTTAATTTTTTATTTTCGGGTAATATTTTTCAACCAATTTCCAAGTAATAGGAAGTCCTATTTAGACGCGCGTTAATATATATGCTTTGAATCAATTTTGTATGCCGGTAGCATACGGTGGTCTCGCTGATTTTTGACTCATTTTCTTCACGAAAGTTATAGAGGACATTAATATGAACTTGTCCGTATTTTTATTGAATTTTTCGGAAGTCCGAGCTATTTATTATGATTTGTTTAAGTTTTAGAGTAAATAATTTATTTAAAATAGTTTTAGGATCTAACACGTGTCAGCCTGTGATTGGCTGGTAAGTTCCGGTAAAAAAAATAATTACTTTTTAACTGGCGCGTGTAAGATTCAAAAAAAATCTTTCCCGCCTGACGTCACCCACGAGCGTGGGCTCCGCCAGGGGGACTTCCTCTCCGGCGTGCTCTTCGCGGACATCCTCGAGGACGTTCTCCTCGTCGCCATCCGGTCCACCCTCCCTCTTAGCCACGCTGCACGAGTTTTTCGCCGAGGTCGTCCGATTTCCGGCGGGCCCCGCCTGAAAACGGTGAGGACGTCCTCCGTTTCCCCCCACGGTGCGGATGCTCTAATGATTGGCGTCTTTGCCACCCTATTTTTAAATTTGTCCCTCTCCTTAAAATTGTGTATAGGAGAAGAATACTTCTAGTCGTCAGGGCATCAAATTAATTTTCCTACCGCGAGCTAGCTAGCTAGCCAGTCAATTAAGACGACACCTCTACTTTTGAAGACAGCTTAAATCACGTACATGCACTTGAAAGGATTGAGAAAATCGATCGAAGAAGCCAAGGAAATTAAGAACATATGCGATTGAGCCCAGAAGCTCCAACAGAAATCTCTATCGAAAAAAACTCTAATAGAAATCGTGAATTTTGACCAATTTTTTTTAGAGGTAAGCATGGATGTTATTCGATCATTTGCGTACAGGCGCACACATATATTGATATATATATGCTTCAAATCAACCCTGATGAGTCAATACTGTTATACCGTTTAGGATTGATTATTAATTGAATAATAAATAGATAAATTAAGTAGTAACAAAGTTGAAAGTTGTAGACTAGTTAATTAGTATAATAGATTTGATGTTTCATATTTTTTAAGAGAATCGTGAAAGATATATTTTCATCATGATACGATGCATTTCTTCTTCAAATTTACTTGTCACACGTTTGAGTTGTCATATTTACCATCATTTCTTGCTTAATTACATCTTTGAATGATGAGGTGTCCCAATCTATTATCAACTCTAATACTAATTGCATGTTGTGCCATCAAAAATTCCGTGGTCTATTCTTAACAACCATGTCTTCATTGTGTTAGTTGGTTTCGTTATCATTTGTGTGATTATGTTCTCTAGATATATATTCTTCATATTCTTCACACATATCCTTCGTATTTTCTTTTTATTTCATATTCTTTGAAAACAAAATAAATAATCTCTCTCACACACACACATACACTGGCGGAGCCAGCCCCAGGCTCAACCCAAGTAAAATTTAAGAGGTAAAAAAAAATATTTACTTCATGTAAAAAAGAGAGTAGTTTACACAAAAATTTCTTCCCTTCTATTTCTGCTCTTTATAACATTGTACTCCAAAAATCACGACCGATTTACTTTTTATCAACATGTACTGTATGATCTTTATGCAAACTCAATGATTCAATGCTCATCTATAACATCAATCTTTAATTTTTATCTTGTTTTTGGTATTTACTTTACTTCATCTAGTCCTTTCATGTTTAAGCTTAGAACATTAATGAGTTATAGGTTGTGAGAGTATGTTTGTTTTTTCCTCAATTTAGTACGTTAAAATTCAACAATTGTGGTGAAATGACAAAACTCTAAAAAAAAAAATGTGTTGCCCAGTACAATACTGAATATAATTAACCCGAGTAAAAATTTAATCCTGGCTCTATCACTGCTCACATAACACCTTTACATTAAATGTTAGATAATAAAGTTTGACCCAAACAATTATCACAGTAAAAATAAAATAAATACTCTCTCTCTTTGACCCAAACAATTACTATCACTACCACATATTGACTCATTGCCGGCGACTTGGACATTACCGGCGATTTTTGCTGGAAAAATCGCCGGTAATGTCTTTTTTTTTGTTGACATTACCGGCGACATACATTTATGTCGCCGGCAATGTCTCGATGGTAATGTAAAAAAAAAAATGACATTGCCGCCGACTTCATTTTTTTTTTGACATTACCGGCCGACATAAATGTATGTCGCCGGCAATGTCTTTTTTTTTTTTTTACATTACCATTGAGACATTGCCGGCGACATACATTTATGTCGCCGGTAATGTCAAAAAAAAAGAAGACATTACCGGCGATTTTTCCTGGAAAAATCGCCGGTAATGTCCAAAAACATTGCCGGCGACTTAAAAGTCGCCGGCAATGAGTCAATATGTGGTAGTGTATAGTAAAAACGAAATAAAGACACACACATATACATCAAACTTTACACATTAGTATGTAACATATATGTCATAAAATTAATTACTGCATATTAACATGCATGTACATGTATATTAAAAATTATATTTTTTTTTTGTAAATACCCATAGCTTGACCTAATATCACTGACTGAAATCTAATCGGTCAAGAAAATATATATATATATTGTGTGTGTGTGATTGTAGGCATAAATTGTGAAAAAACTTGTTTACTGAAAATGAAAGATCTAAGAATCCCATTTCAATTCCATATATAAGCATGTGACGTATGTAATGTAAATATATGGCCATATATAAACGTATGTATTTTGATACTAACAATGTGGATAAATCGCTCTCACGTATACAAATTTGTATTCATCTCCGTGTCACATAGCATCTAAGAGCATGTCCAGCAATATCCCCTAAAATCTACCTATTTTGTTCAAAAAATAACTCAAAAGCTATTTTAGGGAACAAGATTTATAAAATCACTCCAACAGTATCACCTATAAATTGAGCTAAATTGGAATAATTATTTCAAATTTGAATTTTGAAACTTTAACAGCTAGATTTCATTCTATGGCACATTCATATCTTATATATAATCTCTATATACAGACCATATATACATGTTCTCTCTTCCATTCACTTGTAGACTTGACCAAACAAACTCCATCTCAACACAACTTCTCAATGACAAATCGTTCTTTGGCAAGTCGTTACTTACTTGACATGTTCATGAGTAATAATGATGATGTTGAGAACGAACATGAAGAACTATTATTAGCAAGTTTAGAAGAAGAAACGCGTACCTCCATTAAGAACCAAAACAAACGAGGTCGTGGTTCTGTATTTGGTCGCCTTACAGTTGGTCGTGATATATCTTCCGGTCACCAAATGCTTTATCGTGATTACTTTGCTGATCAACCTGTGTATGGTCCGCGCTATTTCAGAAAGAGATTTCGAATGAAGAGAGATCTTTTTCTTCGAATTCAACATGCAGTAGAAAATCATGATTCTTACTTTATACAAAAGAGGAATGCTGCTGGATATCTTGGATTATCATCCCTTCAAAAGGTAACTGCTGCACTAAGAATGCTTGCTTATGGTGTTCCAGCTGATTATGTTGATGAATATGTGCGGATTGGTCAAAGTACAGCAATAGAGAGTCTTAAAAGATTTGTCAAAGCTGTTATTGCAATATTTGGTGATGAGTACTTAAGGTCACCAGATGAAAACGACTTAACTAGATTATTGGCAAATGGTGAAAAACGTGGATTTCGTGGTATGTTGGGAAGTATAGATTGTATGCATTGGAGATGGAAAAATTGTCCAACTGCTTGGCATGGGATGTATTCTGGCCATGTCCGTGAGCCTACAATTATTTTGGAAGCTGTGGCTTCATATGACCTATATGGCATGCTTTTTTTGGTTTGCCGGGATCCAACAATGATATCAATGTTTTGGAATGGTCTTCTGTATTCACTGAACTAGCTGAGGGACGTGCTCCAGCCGTCAATTACTCTATCAATGGTAATCCTTATAAAATGGGTTATTATCTTGCTGATGGTATCTATCCGTCATGGGCGACATTTGTGAAAACAATTCCAGCTCCACAAGGACCTAAGAGGAAACATTTTGCTAAATAACAAGAAGCCTGCAGGAAAGATATGGAGCGAGCTTTTGGAGTGCTTTAAGCACGCTTTGCGATTGTTCGAGGACCAGCACGCTTTTGGGATAAAGAGACACTTAAGGATATTATGACAGCATGCATAGTAATGCATAATATGATAATTGAGGATGAGCGTGACAAGCATGAGCGTAGATCAGGAGCAACTTATGATATTCAGACTGAATATGATTTTGTCAAAGATATCCCGAATATTACAGTGTCACGTGAGTATACTGCTACACTAGCTGAATTTATGGAAACTCATCACAGCATCAGAGATAGACAAACTCACACTAGGCTCCTTGAAGATCTTATTGAGCACCTTTGGAATATGTATGGAGAAGCATAACATGTAATATGTTAAATCATGTTTCATTCCCTTTCAGTTTGTTTCACTCCTTTTAGTTTTTTTTTTCCGGAATGTTAGAGTAATCTTAGAATAAGGATTTGAGGTTGTACCTCCCAATTACAGCATGAATTTGAATTTGTTTTCCCTTCTGTTGTGTTTCTGTTAAGAACCTCTCACTTGCTGTGTTATTTTGTTATACTGTTATACTGAATTTGTTTTATTGTTATAGTTCTTCTGTTATGTTGAATTGGTTTTACTGTTATAGTTTTGAACTGAACTGAATTGGTTTCTTACTGTTATTGTTATACTGTTATACTGTTTTATTGTTATAGTTCTTCTGTTATGTTGAATTGGTAGTGTTCTTTATAGTTTTGAACTGAACTGAATTGGTTTCTTACTGTTATTGTTATACTGTTATACTGTTTTATTGTTATAGTTCTTCTGTTATGTTGAATTGGTAGTGTTCTTCATAGTTTTGAACTGAACTGAATTGGTTTCCTACTGTTATTGTTATACTGTTATACTGTTTTATTGTTATAGTTCTTCTGTTATGTAGAATTGGTTTCTACTATTACCAGTAAAGATATATCTTATTGTTCTGAACTGAATTTGTCTGTACTGTTATAGTTCTACTGTTATAGTTCTTTGTGATAGAGAAACAAACCATTGTTGTACCTGTTGTCAATGTGATCATAAGTGTCTTATTATATGCATTTATCTAGTTTATCTGTCATTTGTCAATGTAATCAAAAGGAATGTCATTTATCTGTTTTATTATAAGCATGCTCTTAGTGTCTTAACGCAAGCTGACACACATTTGGAACTCTGGTGATTTAGCTCATCTTTGTTCTTTTCAATTCGATGTAGATCACACCAGGTGCTTGACAAAAAGTGTAGTTAAGTCTGAAAGGTGATCCAACAGGAATTGGTTTTGTAGTGAGACCATAAGAAATGTATGTTAAACATGCCATCAGATATGTTGACATTCTGCAAAGCTCTATCAGCTAAAAGTGCGACATGTTTACAAATTCAGATATGTTTAAGCTGTGTAAGAGTATTTAGGGAAACAGCTGAAAGCTCTATCAGATTTAGTTTTGTGTTCTATAGCTATAATTTTTTGTGTACTAAAAAAAATAAACTGTGTAAAGATAAACTGAATTGTATGTTCTGAACTGAATTTATTCTTCTGTTAGCAAAGTGTTAAGGTTTGTAGATTCTGAACTGAGTCAAGTTGTGTAAGGTTTTTTAGCATTTGTGTTTAGGCTCTTTCAATCTGCAAACCTTACACAACGTACATCAAGCTGTTATACAGATTCTTTATTAACATGTTAGATACAACTTGCCTATCTTCTTTTAACTGTTGTTTTACTATCATGAATCATATGCATGTTTATATACAGATATTGGAATCCATAAGCATAACATTTAGTTTTAATGCACATGTTACTTACTTGAAGTGTTCTGTTCCTGTATCAGCTATATACTAGTGTTGCTGCTATATGTACATAAGCAGACAGCAAATATCAAGGTTCATCTAACATAACATACTGGTATCACAACATCAGAAAGAACTAACAGTAGAAACCAATTCGTTATCCCTCAGCTGCAAGAGTCTTTCATAGCATATATAAATATCAGATTCTTTCATTTAAGCATATCAGAGACACTTACACTGAACTTAACATTAACTAGAAGGGAATACAAACTGCAAGAGTGATTATAACACTCTTGCTTATTTTTGAGGAGAAGAACTATAACAGTAAAACTAGAAGGCTTGGCTATTATTCAACATAACCAGAAGGCTCGGCATACATTAACATAACTAGTTGTTTTCACCATTATACTGTCTTTTGGCCATGATCTCATTCTGGAGAGCAAGAAAATAACTAGCTTGTGCATATGGCATGGTACTAGTATCCTTTGCCATTATTTTTGCTTCCTCGTTTCGAAGTTGAATTTCGACTTCCATTTTCCTAATAGCAAGTTGTTTTTCCTCATTGGCAATAAGTATTGCAAACTGTTGTGCCCTCACTCTTTCTTGTTCAAGTCTTGTGGTCTTCAATTCAGCTAATTCAGACAGAACTTTTGAAGGTGCACTTTCTTTATCATTCTTAGCTTTTTCCAAGGCTTTTGAGGCCTTTCTGCCCAGTGGCCTCACCAAGCGTGCTGGTTCTGCAGGTTTAGCAGCTTCAGCAACTCTAGTATCCACTTCTTCAAGATTAATTGAATCAGGAGTCATTGGAGAAGCAGGGGTACTAGTTGTAGAAGTCTTGGCTTTTTTCTTGGAACTATATTTCTCCAATTCAGATTGCCATTTTTGGTGGAACTTCAACAAATTCCAACAATGATCAAATGCAAATACATGGCGTTCTTCTTTTTGGTACATCAACTTTGCTTCAGTAATCTAAAACTTAAATGCCATCAGTTAGTCAATCCACAAAAACAACATTGACAACAACATTAACAGTAAAACATTAACAGTAAAACTAGAACACTAATCTTTTTCCAATGAATATGCAGAAAACAAAAAAGATCAATACATGCCTTATCTTGCTCATTGTGACCACTGCGTCGGAAGTTCTCAATTTGAGCATAATATCCACAGAACTTGTTGACAGAGGAATGAATTGTGGCCCATCGGTGAGTCAACGAAGTGTCAGAACGTTCAGATGGAAAGTTCTTTTCCTCATGGAAGTAATTTCCTATTCTTTTCCAAAATGAAGTTTTTTTCTGCTCACTCCCAGTCACTGCATCTATGCTAACATTCAGCCAAGCAGAAACAAGAAGATTATCTTCTTCAATTGAGAAGTTCTTTGATCTTTGTACTTTCTTTGCCATAGGTTGCGGTGGTGTAGCATCTTCATTTGGACTTTGTTGAGACGGTATCTCAACACCAGTACGATGTTGAGACAAGTTACAATTGTTAAAGCAAATTTCAGAGTTTGTCTCTGAATCAGGATTAATGAGAAGAACTATGTAGCTCACTAATCCATCTGAATCCATCTGGGTAGTTTAACACAAGGTTTCAATGACTAAACAAAACCATAGAATTCGAAAAAAGGAACAAACTCGTGGTACCAATTCAAGGGAGTAGTTGCATCCCAGAACTTCAACAAACCAATAATCATCTTCAATAATCAAGTAAAAGACAATCTGGACAAAGCCCAACCATAGATCGATCAAAGAAAACAAAAATTTCATAAAGAAAAGTTCTAAACTGACTTGAATGTTGATTGTTGAAGATTGAATCACTGAGAATGACGCTTGGTTGTCACGAACTCCACTGCTCTTTCAAACTTTATACTGAAACACCACCGTCTGCCAAACTTTATACTGAAACAATTTGCCCGTTGCGAGATTATTGGATCCCCCATCTTCTCTCTCCATTGGTATGAGAATGAGGGATGTAAATCAGATTTTTAGGGAATCCCTATTTTAGGGGATCAAATACAGAAGCTGCTGGAATTGAAAATCAGCCAAAATCCCTTTCATTGAGGTAAAATTCAAATATAGCAACTATGCTAGAGTTGCTCTAAGGTATGGATATATGGGTACATATATATTGTCAAATGTGTCTACTTTTATATTTTCACATTGTGATCTACAATTCTTTGTTTGCCTACTATTGTAATTTACATTTTTTTCACTCACAAATTACCGTAAATATGGTGAATTTTTTAAAATAAAATGGGGTTAATTTATATGCGTATAAAGCTTTCACAATGTGGTAATTAAATACTCAAATTTATATCAAATACTTAAATTTAAATTTTCATGTTATGGATTGTATAAAATTCTTATATCCACACTAATGTGTCTACACAAATAAATTGATTATATAAGAGTGTATATATTGCAATATCAAAATGATTGACAAAAAATTTGGACAAACCAATAGTCAAATGTGAAGATTAAAATTTATATTAAGAAATTAAGTCACATTCATTCTTTGTTTGACCTAAACCAATGTGACAAACCACATATATTTACTTCAAAAAAAAACCAAACATATATTTCTCTTAAAAAACAATATATATATATATAGATATTTGGGTTTATTTATTAATAATCTCATATATCAACTTAATTGAGATGAGCTCCGATCCACAGTTAAAAACTTGTACAATAATTCTTGAAGCTTGGTAATTAAAGCACATTGTTGAAAAAAAAATGAAATTGAGTTGTTAATACCATTTTAGAAAAATAAATTCTAAATGACCAGTATTTATAGTTGATCGATTTTTGTTAATCTATACAAAAAAATTACACAAATAAACGAGGCTAATCCGTTCATACAATATATATATATATATATATTATGCCATGAGTATATAGGATTTAGGAAATGCCATTTTTTTTGTTTTTAATCATCGAAAGTTTAAAATCGCATAATATAAACATATCAATACGAATTGTCAAATTTTTAAATTTGCTCTATAAATGTATATCTTTCTATATCAACAATGTAGAGGAAAAATAAATTTGATCATTTGATCATTGAGTTTGCAGTTAGGGTTTTAAGATTTGAGGATATAGGGTTTGGGATTTAGGTTTTGGGTTTAGGTATAGGGTTTATGTTTGAGATTTGAGGTTTGGAGTTTAGGGTTTAGAATTTGGGGTTTGAGATTTAGGGGTTAGGGTTTGGGGTATAGGTTTTTTTACTTAATAATAATATAAAAACATAATATCAATCAATATCATATTAATTGTTCACCTTGATTAATGTTTATTATGATTGATTAATTTTTTACTTTTATTTAATGTTCATTTACTTTTTAAAATAAATAAATTCTTAACGGTGTTAATATTTATGTTAGTGCCATATAAATTATAGATCAAATGAATGATCGAGATTGCATGATACATGACTGACACAAGTCCACCTGGTATATACACTAAAAATGCTCTTTTTATTAGCCATAAAATTTCAACACAATTGAGATACATGGTTAATTGTGATACACAATTAAAATTTCAACACATTGCATGATGTTTTTGATGTTTCTGCATGTTGTTTTAGTGATTGTATCTTATCACATGATTGCTTAGTTAAGTTTATTTTTTTCTGAGGTTATTAACTTGTTTCAACTGCGCAACCTAGAGCTAATGAGGTGACTATATGTATAGGTCTAAATATATTCCTTTCTTGGTCCCCATTCACTATCTAGTTCATTAATGCATATCAGATCCACTGCAGAAGCGTTTAAATTAAGTCAAAAGTTGCAATAAGAGTGCCTTCGGAAGTTAAACCCCCTCATGTCTAATCACAAAAGCTTAGGAGATAACCCTGATGATTAAAGTTTCATGTCCCCAATTGATAACAAAATTCTTGATTTGACAGCAATACACATTCTAATTCAGTTCACATAATTCTGCTTCTAATTCAGTTCGTACTCTTATCTAATCTTTTGTGAATATAATCATGTAGCACATTTTCTTTTTTCAGGTGATCATGTAGCACACTTAAGTACATAGAAGTCTATTGGTTCGGACTTTCCAGCAGACGAAGTTAAACTGTTTGGAATCTTTATTCACACCCAGACCCGGTATTTCTGAGGCTTAGGGTAAAAAAATAAAATAACAAAAACGGTTAGAGTGAGTGGACGAAAATAGTATTTCACTTTTTAACTGAAACCGTAAATAATATGTCTCTCATAAATAATGTACATAAAAATAATGCGAGTTTAAAAAATAAACAAACTCAGGTCAAGTATTTGTCCTAACCTTCCCGGGTACTGTGTGATATGTGAAGGCAGTAACTTGAGTACGTTTTCCTCAAAGTTACAATAAAGCTCAGATCAGGTGTTTGTTCTAACCCTCCTGGGTACAGTAAAATCTACGGGTCAGGAGTTTGTCCTATCCCTCCCAGGAGCGTCTCGGGGATCAGCCGAGAGGCTAGTGCATCGATGCAACACTGTGACTATGCTCAATGTAAACCAAATCATGCATATGCCTCCAAATGAAAATGCATAACTGTATATTGCATATGTGATACATGCATAACTACCGATGCATACTGAAGACTCGCAAATAACAATGAAAATAAAATGTCCATTCACAGTACAGAAGCTAGCTCCGTGGTCCGGCGGAAGTTCCCTCGTCAAAATCTCGATCACGATCATGATCTCCTGAATAAATAACACATACATTTAATACTGGAATTCGATAAAACGTGCAAAAATTAACTTAGAAACTATCCCAAAAATCCCTCAGACAATTTCGAAATTTTCCCTCATCGGAGCCCCGCCTTAGGCGGTGGCGCGTGGCAATCACGCGCCTCCTCTGACGGTGGCGCATGAGCCACACGCGCCCCCCCCCCCCGCGGCGGGACAGCTCCATTTGGAGCGTTCGACCCACCAATTTGAAGATCTCCTCGAGCCCAACCCTTTTCCCTTCTACGACATACACCAATTCCGATCATATTGGCCGAAAAATTCCTCGAAAACCGGCGGGTCCAAAACCCGGCCGGAATACTCCCGTCGTCGAAACGCTAGCTACGACACATGACAAACCTTGAGGTTATGAGGGTTTGACTTATGGGGTGAAACCCAGTCGATCCCCCTCCTCGCCGTCTCCGGAAAACGGCCGGCGCGCCGTCGCCCCACTGCGTCCATGGGTTTCGCCACTCAACCCGTTCGGGTTACCTCAAATCGTACCACAAAACCACAATAAATCACACCATGCCACTCATGGGCAAGAGAGGATGAATTTCCTTACCTCAATCGCCTGAAACGGTGATCGGACGGTGAAGTTTCTGACGGGTCGCAAAAAGGGGTCGAAAATCCGAGTCAGGTTAACGGGTCGGTCAACGCCTGGTCAGCTCACAGTCTGACTTTCTAAATTGGGTAAACCGGCTATTTTCAGAAACTTGCTATTTATAGGGGAACCTTCTCAATCGGTCAACGACTATTATTTGACTTTATCGCTATCGTACAGCCAATAATTGACCGATAAAAATAAGTTTCTTTTCGATTTTCCCATTACGATAATTTTTGATAAACATCGCGATACCTATCCAAAAATAAAAACTTTCAAAAAACATAATAAATAGCTTGCTTAACCGAAAAATTCTCCAAAAATTCTTACGTGCTCGAAATTAAATATTATACAACTCTCATGAAGAAAATCAAATCAAATTCTAGCCCGATGAAAAACTCATTAATAAATCACGCGATATGACTTATTCGCGATAATACTGTTTCGTGCTTATTTATACGTGAATTTTGGTTCGGCTTGTTACATATGTATTGAGTTTTTATGAGAATGGGAAGATGATGAGAGCCAAATCCAAACCCACCCATAATTATTGTTCTCTATAATCGGTGTCTTGGGAACTAGGACTCTAGGAGTGAAGAGGTTCTTGAGAAGAGAAACATTACGCGAAAATAGAGGCTCTTAAGCAAAAATGGAGAAGGTCCGGAGACTACTGTGAATTTCACTTGAGAGAAAAGAAAAAAACAAAATAGGCCCCCTTAATTTTTGGCCCCTGGGTAGTCGTTTTGCCCGCCCTACGTCAGGGCCGGGCCTATTCACACCACTATTATTAGTCAGAGACCAATTAACATGGGTTGATGGTCACTAATTCAAGTTGTAGATCATACATGTATCATGCCGAGGCACACATAATTTCATTAGTGGTGATCGAGTATGTTTACATGATAAATGCACGTTTTTAAGACATTAGAGCATCCCCAATGAGGTTTCATATTAGAACTCTATAGACAAAAAATAGAAAAAAAACCAAATTTTACTACCCCATTCACACTCCCTATTAGGCTTCTAAAGTAGGGAGCTCCTAAATATGAGGAGAGAGAAATAAATCTAAGATTTTTGAAGCATTAATAGAAGAAGTTTATGAATAATTAAAATGGTGATTATTAATTTATTACAATTTATATAATTTAATTTATATAATTTTCTAATTATTTATATTTTGGTCAAAAATGCATTATTTGTAAATTAAATAATTTTTAAAATAAAAATATTTAATTCAAATTTGTAAATCAACACTTCCAAATAAAATATTATACATTTGTAATTTTCATATTGAACGAGGAATCGAGGATATCGATATAGTCATGTGTCAGTCTATTTGGTTTTCTTTGCCCACGTATTATTAGAAATGGAAAAAATACATATTTATTCATATTAATCATCGATATAAAATTTATCGAATTCTGGTTATATGTTTCTCCGATATTTTGTTTTCCTTAAAATAAAAATCATAACGCTTAGCATGACTGAGTAATAGCCTTAAATAATAAAAATTATGAAATTATTTATGCTATTTTTTTGTAATTTTTATTAAACATAAACATAAACAAATTAATTTTTTTTAATGAAATTACTAGAAAAAATACATTTAAAAATAGATGCATTTAATGTGGCTCCCTATTTTTTCTTGTATGTTTGGGTCACAATTTTTTTGGTTCCCTAAAATTTTAACTTTTAGCTATTTTTTCAACAAATTTGTGAAAAAATAGAGAACTTTGTTGGAGATGCTCTTAGTTATGTTAAGTTAGTTACTAGCAGTATGCACGGGCATACGCACTTGCGATTTTTATGTAGAGTACTTTTTATGCATGTGATTTGTACATAGTGCAGTTATACTTTACTTTTTTGCCATTAAACATACCAATTGATAATTAAATATGGATTACTTATCCATGGTAATTGCTGAATTTTTAAATTTTTTACCATAAATACTTTTTACTTAATTAATAAAGATAAGACATGATTAATTCGTGGCAAATGATATTCTTAAATCACCCTTTTATTGCCAAAATGAAACCCTCCGAATTTTATTGGAAGATATTTCTGTGATGGGATAAGTACACAGAAAAAATGGTGTAAAGGCTTGTACATAGCCCAATAAGGTTTATGGGCAGGATCATATTGGGCCAACACCAGATGTCTTAAGTCCAATGTTATAAACTTGCAAACCCGTATATTACCCGACCCGAGACTCCAAAGAGAACTCGTTAATGTACGACACGTCGTAGCTACACCACTCGGTACTTTTTGCGCAAAGCAGAGAGAGAGAGAGAGAGAGAGAGAGAGAGAGAGAGAGAAAGAGTGAGTGAGAGATGGAGTCGAGCGGAGCGTCGCTGCCGTCGGGCCCCGACGCCACGAAGCGGCGCGTGAGCTACTTCTACGAGCCAACAGTCGGCGACTACTATTACGGCCAAGGCCACCCGATGAAGCCCCACCGCATCCGCATGGCTCACAACCTCATCGTCCACTACGGCCTCCACCGCCGCATGGAGATCAGCTGCCCCTTCCCCGCCGCGCCGGAGGACATCAGAAAATTCCACTCCACCGACTACGTCGACTTCCTCGCCTCCGTCTCGCCGGCTTTTCTCCCTGACTCCGTCCATGCCCGCCAATTCAAGCGCTTCAACGTCGGCGAGGACTGCCCCGTCTTCGATGGCCTCTTCGGCTTCTGCCAGGCATCCTCCGGCGGCTCCATCGGCGCCGCCGTCAAGCTCAATCGGAGTGACGCCGACATCGCTATTAACTGGGCTGGCGGGCTCCACCATGCTAAGAAGTCTGAGGCCTCCGGGTTCTGTTATGTCAACGACATTGTTCTTGGCATTCTTGAGCTGCTCAAGGTTCACAAGGTAGTAAACCCTAATCGCTTAAAGTGATAATTTCTCCTTGATTTTTTGTGTATTGTTTTACACACAGATGAGCATTGTTGTGTTTGATAATAGAAATGTATGTATGCTATGAACTTTTTACTGTGCTAGCTACAATTGAAAACTAATTTTGCTTTATCATGTATGTTTCGTTTCTTTCAAGTGTTCAGAAATTCTACTTAAATGACTTTTTTGGTAGTGTATGTGTTCTTTGCTTTGGCTGTACTTCCTGTTATGTGATAGTGCCAGGACGCCCAGGAGTTAGGTGCTATGAGGCATTTTAGTGATTTTGTAGTGGTTTTTAGTTACTGAGCTACTCATTTTCTCATTTCTAGCAAGTAGGTCTTGCATTTGAAAGGCTGATATCTATTGGTGAAATTGTGTTTTTCTCGTATCCAGATTACTTTGTATACTGGCGTAGGTGTCCCTTTTTTCTGTTCATTATTGTTTAGTAGATTTCTTACGCGGTTTGGTCATTCTTGATGCGCAGCGTGTTCTGTATATAGACATTGATGTTCATCATGGAGATGGAGTGGAGGAGGCCTTCTACACCACCGATAGGGTAATGACTGTGTCCTTCCATAAGTTTGGCGACTTCTTTCCGGGGACTGGGCATATCAAGGATGTTGGTGTGGGGCCTGGAAAGAATTATGCATTGAATGTCCCACTGAATGATGGCTTGGATGATGAAAGTTTCCGTAGTCTATTTAGGCCCCTCATTCAAAAGGTTATGGAGATGTATCAGCCAGAAGCAGTTGTTCTTCAGTGTGGAGCGGATTCACTATCTGGTGATAGGTTGGGGTGCTTCAACCTATCGGTCAAAGGCCATGCTGATTGTCTGCGCTTCTGTCGTTCATTCAATGTTCCTTTGATGGTTTTGGGAGGGGGAGGATATACAATCAGAAATGTTGCTCGTTGCTGGTGTTATGAGGTTTATCTCTCTATTATTCTCGCCTATTAATAATCAGCATAACATCCGCTTTTTGTGTATGTTGTGATGCAATCTTCTTTGTGATGAGATGTTCATATGACTTCACATTTGTCTGTAACAGACTGCTGTGGCTGTTGGGGTGGAACCAGAGAATAAATTGCCTTACAACGAATACTATGAGTATTTTGGCCCAGGTTACACACTTCATGTTGACACCTGTAACATGGAGAACCTCAACACGCCCAAGGATATGGAGCATATAAGGTGAATACGTTTAATAGTTGGTACAATGCAATTGTAATAATATTATTTACATATTATACTTAAAGATTTTTTACTTAATTATTCATTGGTAGATTGTGGAAAATAGTTAGAGCTGTACAAATGAAATATGCAGTTGGTTTTAAACTTGTAATATATCTGTGGTACAATCTTGTGGTTCTGAACATTTGAGAACTCATAATATCTTGTAAACCAGAAACAACTCATCCCAAGTAATTTGCAACTATTGGCAGTCTGAGGGGTTATATTGTTCTTGGATTTTGATTATATTCTGCAATGTAATCTTTAGTTCTTTCAAAGTTTTGTCTTCCACAAGCAATCTTAGTTTTTCATTAGAAAGTTGGGAGCACTTTCACAAATATAGATACTGGGTTCTCTATCTCCTTCAATGCCTCATTTATCTCTTTACTTTTGGTTCTTACTGATTCCTTACCTCCTTCACCTAGTGACTTTGCCACTTGGATATTTTTATTTAAATCACCATGGTGTTTCTTATATGATGTTTGCACATTCTATTAGTAATTCCATTTTTTCTGTTTCTGTTACCTTTCCCCAAAATTGTTGCAACTTTCTGGGTTGGTGCCATTGAACTTTATCTTGGAAACATATCTTGAGATCTCTCTCGCTCAATAGCTTGTTGGCGTATTGCACAGGGTTTGTTATTAATCATAATTATCCTCCCCAGGAATACCCTGCTAGAGCAGCTCTCTGCATTACCTCATGCCCCAAGCGTCCCTTTCCAGACAACACCACCAACTACAGAAGTCCCAGAGGAGGTTTGTATCTAGTGAAAGATTAACTGCATAGTTGTCAAGGATTCATGTTTCCATTGTTTGTCCTTCTCAACTTTACTACTGGTTTGAATGGATGTAGGCGGAAGAGCGCATGGACCACAGACCAAAGCGTCGTATTTGGGATGGCGTGGATTATGATTCTGATCCTGACGACGATGATGAGAAGCCTTGGAAATTTGCTAATTCTGGTGGTCTGCGTGGGACTAGTACTGGATTGAGGTTAGGGTTCTGTATTTCCTACTGTAAATTCTGTAATTATAGTGATTTTGTTTCTATTTATTCTCCTGCCATTCAACATGACCCTTTTTTGTTGTGTGTTTTTACATTCAGTTTGGTACGGTCAAGCATATGTTGTTGTTAAAAAATGTTGTATTAATGATACTCCTTTTCATGATAATGAGATCTAGTAAGTTGCCCCTCATCTGATGCCAATGTTTGTATCTGTTATTACAGGGTTGATGCTGAAGAGATGGATGAAGACGATGATCATTCTCCATGCTGCTAAAGATGGATTCCATAGATTCTCATTTCATGCACCTGTTACCTGTATCTCCTAGAGAGCAAGAAGTTTTGTGAATCAGAGACGGCTCAGTTCAAGCCGCATAGAGGCTCTAGATGTAGACATCCTATAAGAGGAGGCACAGATTAATGGTCAGAAAACTAGTGCTCTTTTGCTCGGTATCACAAATGTGTAAAACCCATCTTACAGTCTGGTTCATAGATGACTATCAATACTCTAAGTTATTAACTATGTGCAGAGAAATACCCTTCTGTAGTTTGGAGCCCTCTGTCTCCATTCATATTCTCTATTTTTATCATTTTTCGTAGTACCCCGCCATTTTCATTATCTTTGCCTTCTTCTCTACATAGTACATAGACAGAGGTAAGGCAAAGACAGGACAGAGAAAGCAATTAGAAATGTCGCACTTGCAGAACCTTGTCTAAATTCGACCGTTGGTTCACTCACTACCCAATTCAAAAACAACCCACCACTTCAAACCTCCTCCAAAACTGTCCCAGAACGCCACCAAATCCTATCCACTTCCACCCATTAACATTAACAGCCAAGTCCCAGCAGACCCAAGACGTCGGCATCCCCGCCGAGGAGGTCAAGGTCCTCGCCAAGTTCAAGTCCAGGTACAATTACATTCGTGTCCTCGAAGTTTCCCGGAGAGCCGACCACCCTTTCGCCGGAGCACGTCTCCTCCTTCTTGACGTCCCCGAAAACATCCACAGCATCTCTTACATCTTCAAGAACCTCACCAACACTTGCTTGGACGTTTTCGCCACCTTGCCGCCGATTCTGCCACCCGGTCGCCATTCTCGGGTTCGGTGGGGTTGCTGGGGGGGGGAGGGTTGCGGCGGCCCGGTCCATGCTGGAGGTGTACCCACCCAACAGAGAGTACTGCTCGAAAAGCAGTTCCGCGATAGGCTTGTGATTCATATCGGAGACGCGTTTAAGGCCACATCCAAAGATGGGTTTGCCGGAATATTGGTGGACTTGTTTTCACAAGGGTGTTTGGTGCCTCAGCTTCAGGACCCGAATACTTGGAAGATGCTCACCAAGTGTTTGAGAAAAGGAGGGAGGATAATGGTGAATGTGGGAGGGAGTTGTGTGGAGGCTGAGGATGAACAGATTGATGGGAGAGTGGTTATGGAAGAGACTTTGAAGGCAATGCAGCTAGTTTTCGGAGATAAGCTCTTCATGTTGAGCCTTGGGAATCGGCGGGAAGATAGTTCACTTGCTCTTACTGGTGATGTGCTTGACCTTGCGGCGTGGAGGAAGGCGCTGCCAGCTTCGTTAGCTGGTTATGTTGATATGTGGAAGCCGTTCAGTGGTTAAAATGGTACGTTTTTGCTTCCTTGTTTCAATGTGATATGCTGCGATGTGTTTACTGATGTGTTCTGTTAGGCAGTCAGTTTAGTTGGCACTTTATCTTGTCTGAAGAATTTCTGAGAACTTGACATATGTACATTGTGGCCTATTTGCTAAACATATGAATCTTCTTCAAGTCCAGGACTCCAGGTAAAGGATCTTAGAACCTGTTGTATATCCCATTTTGGTAGAGGAGCCCAAGTTAAGACCTATAGAGTTGTTAGGAGGTTGAGAAGTGAGTTGTATGAAGACGTTTTAGGTAGTATTCTCAAAACCAGCTGCTAGTATTCCCTCTTAATTTAGGCCACATTTCATTACTTGGTATTCTTTTTTGTGGGTTTAATTTTTCGGGGCAACTCTATGGAACGGTTGACTTCAGATCGTATCCAGCTGTATACCGAAAGGATCAGTTTTTGTAGGATGCTTCTGTCTTGTTCTGATGAACTCATGATAAGAAAACGAGGAGGATACCTTCCCACTCATAAGCTGTATACTCGGTATGTGTAAGTGTGGAACCAATTAACCAAAGTCAAATTACGTCTATCTAAATTGCTCTGCTTTCCATGATATTAAGGGAGATGTAATATTGTTAAGGGGAAGTCAACTCCATATTTCCTCAACCTAAAAAGCCTTAAGTTATCTTCCTACCAAATCCTCATTAAACAACAGAACAGTAGGTATCATATAATCATGCTGTAATTCAGCTCATATGAATAATGATTAGCTGTATATTGAACCTTCATTCATTCTGCTGCATCTAATATATGTTGTAGAGAAATCACAAAGGCTTTACTTTGTTCAGTGACCAACTTTCCGGCTGTTAATATTGCTCGCTTGCTTTATATTAATGGTTGAAGGTGAGAAGAGTTCATGGCATATTGACCGCAGATATGGCTTGATGAAGATAACTGGTGGCAGAAGAGAAGGTAACTTTGGATCTCAAAGTGACGTTATGAAGAAACTAGCGCCCACCCGCAGCCTAAGAACAATCAGCAAATCCCCGCCACCACCGCCTCTTAGAAGTGCACCAAAAACACAGAATGATGCTCCACCACCCTCTTCATGATGGCTATCGATCTGTTTTATGTATTTTGGTGCAGTTGATATTCCCTTGAGAAGTGTTTGTTTCAATCTTCTTGCCCAATTTGCAATTGCAAGTTCTTTTGGCTTTTGCGTTTTCTCTTCTATATGCAAGTCTATTAATCTCTTCAATTCTACAAGGCTCAACCCAAGTACTATACTGCAATTTGGATGTATTATTATTCTTTATCAAAGAAACTATGCAGGGCTTAAATTAGAAATTTAGAATACTGGAGGCAAACAATAGAAATGAAAAGAATTAATGGGGACCTTACGCCATGTTCTGTCCCAAACCCGTCCATCCCGACCCATGCCCGGACCCTCTTGGTAGTATCACTAGTATGCTTCTGTCTTTATCTGATTTAGAGAGGTCATGATTTGAGGGGATGACTCTTTGGCAGTCCTAGCTCACTACTCACTAGCTAGCTCGACAAATTTAGTACGTACTTGGAAACTTTTAAGTCAAAATTGTGTACTATATGAAAGTCCTTGTCCTACCATGAAAGCAAGGGGAGTAAACCATCTGAGGATTATGAAGCTCCGAAGTCAAAGTCAGCTTCTTATTTTTCTCGACCTAACCATAAACAATCCTCCTTTCACCAAACCCCTCAATTTATACTAGTAGTGGTGGTATTGTCCAGGACAGTAAGCTTAAGCTATAAAATGGTGCATCACTGCATTCAATATCATAGTATCTCATTAAAACAAAGCTAGCTCATAAGATTCTTACGTTCTGCTTCTGAAGATGAGTGCCTTTCTGGCAAAGTTGGTTTTGGTTTTAGTAGCTGTATATCTTCTTGTGGGGGTTTTGCCTGCAGCTTCTGCTTTACTTCCCCATGGTACGTTTGCCTTTAATCCCCATTGAACCTTCAGTATATACTTTATGCTTTGTAAGTGTTGCAGAGAGAAATCATGAGGTTTTAATTTTCGCCTTTAACTTGTTTTGAAGGATCAAACTTTCTGGGTTAACTACTGACCTTTGTTGTTTGCTGTCATGTTCTTGTTGTTAGCTGAGGATGGACAGAAGAGTTTTTGGCAGGTTGATGCTAGAAATGGTTTGAAGAAGATAAGTGGAAGAAAAGAAGGTAACTTCGGCAGTCAAAATGCAATCTTGAGCAAGACATGCACAATAGTGCCAACCCGCAGCCTCAGAGTAATGATCAACTCAAGAGCGCCACCTCCACCGATTAGAAACAAAGCAACATCACAGTTTATCAGTGCAGCTCCTCCTCCAGCTATTGCTTATTGTTGTTAATGTACAGTGGATGTGTCTGTCGTTTCCGTATGAATTTTATCTTCTCAAGTTATTGTTGCCTCACGTGCAAGTCTATTTGGTCTTTGATATATTTCTGCAATAAGCTAGTAGAATCGAAATGTGTAACTTCTGGCCTGGTAATTGTGTTCTGCAGTGTAAATATAAATCTTGTATTCTATCCATTTATCAAGTTCTTTTATTGTTGCTGTGGATTTAATCATGTGGGGAATGTTATGCTTCATGAATATTCTGAGCGAGACAAACAATGAAATGGCATATGCAACTACCTGACATGATTGCTCCCGAGAGAGAAGAAATGACACATTCCATGTATGTTTCAACATACTTATATGCATTGTTGTTCCCAGATGGAGAGATCTTGCTAAGAATATGAAGACATACAGTAATTTGGTACTTGATAATAGTCCTAAAAGCAAGGGAAGTAACATGTGATCCAAGTCCATTGTTCATCCTATAAGACCGACCTTCAATAAAATAAGCATCATTAGTACAGAAAATCTAGCTTAACAAGACAATCTATAAGTCTGTCTTACTGTCTACAAGTTTCAATTTCTAAGGCTTCTTGAAGTTCTTGCTAATTTCATTTTCATTACATGATGAGCAGTCTTCTGGCAAAGTTGGTTTTTGGTGTAGTAGAAATGTATCTTCTTGTGGGCGTTTTTCCTGAAATGTCTTCTGCATTACCTCTTCATGGTAATACCGAATGATATCTTCCATCGAGGAGAGCTGTATTCATCAGATTGACATTGCATTGTATGAACTTTTCCTTTTTAGGGGATCAAACTCCTTACTTTTAACAGATTTCTTGCTTTGGTGCATGTGGTTTTCTTGCAGATGAAGGTAGCTTTGGATATGAAAGTGACACTCTTGGCAATCGAATAATGCCAATTCGCAGCCTAAGAAAGATAAAGGCCAGATGGCCACCTTCTGCCATTGTAAACCGTCGAGCAGGACAGGTCTTTCGTGTACCTCCAAGCGCTTAATAATTCTGTGTATATCTGTTCTATGGATGTTGATCATTCATGTATTCTTTCAGCTTTATTGCCTCATTTGCAAGTTCATTTGGCTTTGTTTTCTGCAATAAGCTACATGAGTGATGAGTCCTAGTACCATGTAAATGTGTTTGTCTGAATATTTTCTTCACGTACTCATCAGTATGAACTCAATTACTGCTTCAATTTTCATCATCCAGAGTACAGCTAGTGCAATTTCTGTTAAAAGTAGAAATTTACTGAAAGAAAGAAATAAGAAAATGATATGTTTTGTTCAGCTTATGACATGGCCTTAGAGACTGTAGCTAGATTCTAAAATTTCTGCCGTCTTGCTTATAGACAGACGGTCAGACTCTTATTTTGAACCAACTTAATTTCTCAAGTCTCTCGATCTACTAATTGTGGCTCTTGGTTTTTGCAAGCATCTGACTCGCTGGAATTCTTGACTTCAAATAAAAACAGAACCAAGTAGCTTTACTAATTGAACTTTAAAGTTTCAGGGCTTTATTCAACACCCCCAAATACTAGCTATTAAACTTGTGCAAGAACACTGGAACAGTAACAAAGTTGAAAGTGAAAATTACATTTTACAGACTAATTGGAAACCTTGGCAAATACGCCATCTCCTTGAAGTTGAACAAGACGCTCTATCATCTCTTTTGCCTTCATGCTCAACCGGTATCGCGACATGAACAAACCATAGAACCATCTAAACCACCCATCATTGGCATCACCTTTGTACTCAAAGAATTTGGTCACTTCTTCAGTGAGCCTGTCGACGCTGCTCAGCCATCTTTCAACCTCAGCCTTGACGGCTACTTGCCCCCTCTGTCTCGCGTCTTCGATAGCTTGGCTCACCATGTCTCTTGCAGCCTTGAGCTTCTTCACTTGTTGCAGAAGATTCTCAATGTTGGTCTTGTAGCTGAGAATATAAGCCAAGTAGATGTTCAAGTATTTGGTCACCACAGGTCCGCTGCAGGCTAGAAGGTACTTGGCCAAGTACTGTCCAACTGTGAGTTTGATCGGAGCCACCAGTTTATCCACAAAGCACTCGATAGCTACAAATGTAAGGAACCCTGCAGCCAAGGGCATAATAGTTGCAATTTTGTACGTCACAGCTTCCATTACTGAATCCATGGACATGGATACTTGCTTAATTAATTAGCTAGAGTTTAATTGTGGATGCCTAATTGCATATGTTGAAGTTGAAAACTAGATCGATCAGGTATGTATATGTATATGCTGTTTGACGCTAAAATATCTCTCGCGGAGATTCTTTCGCAAAGCACTCTTTTTTATTGACTTCGGATAGTTTGACCGCAGTTGTCGGTTTATCCTGTATGTGCTTCGTATGCTGACGTGACGCCGTTTCTCAACGAAATATATAACTTAAAGCTGCCTGACTTCTTGATAAGCGATTAAGACAAGGAGAGCAACAACCTTGCCTGAATGAGTCATTCTCACCTAGTAACCTAGGACTTGGGCTTTATGTGTCTCTAACAGAGCCCCAAAAATTGATACCTCATATTACCCTTTACGAGTGCAAAGCAGAGCAACTTCTTTGACGATGTGTTGAGAACACCGCTTCCTTGGATATTCGAACTCTCACTCGATATATGACAACCCCTTCAACATTCCAGTTGCGTTTACTCCCTTTGGATATCTAAACTCTCACTTGATCGGTGACAAGCTCTTCAATCTTCCAGTCGTGATAATTGCTTCCTCTGATCGCAATACTCTCACTCGTTTAGTGACAAGCACTTTGATCGTCTGGCTGCAAAGATAGAATCTCTTGGCGAAATGTCTAGGTGTACTTGCGTATAACAAATGTTTTATGTTTGATCGGGGACCTCTTCACCAATGCTCTTACTTTCTTTATATAATGTTCAGTAGTCGTCTTTCAATTCTCTTGAACTTCTTCTGCTCTTGCTCTTTGAATCTTAATATAACTCTAACACCATCCAGCACACGGGTCTTATCTTTATATAGTTCTAATGCTATCACAACTCTTTTACTAGAAGAAACCTATCTGAAACAGAAAAGATATGATAGACATTAAGCCGCATGAATCAGCTATCCGGAATCCACAATCCTAAGTTGATCTGGAAACGGACTCTGTTTCTCCACTTGACTGCTCGCCAAGCTACATCTTTTAACTGGGCCGCTCGCCAAGACTTCAGTCTTTCAAGCCCAATATGAAATATTTATTTCAGGCCCAAACATTGCCCCTCAAGTCTCGAGCTTAAATTACCTGTGCAAGCGAAAAGACTTGAATATTACCCGAATGACGCGCTATTAAACCAAACGGTAACATCACACGCAAGTGCCATGTTACACAACTCCTCTAAAAAGTTGCTTCACTCGACTGACGTAATATAAAAGCACCAGTCCATATCAACAAAATCTCATTCCCCAATGAGACTCTCTTACTTGCCTTGATCCTAATCATTCAACCTCCTTAGTAAAAAGCTAAGACTTTTCATTCTCGCTGTCGTCCATCTATTCTGATTAAAAATATGCCTCCACGCAAAGACATCTCCATTCTCTACTCAGACCGTAACGTTGAGAAATTTTCTAGACACCTCAAAGCCGTCGCCAGTCGACAGAATCCAGAGGCAATCATCTCCTTAAATGTCAACCCAAGTACAATCACTGGCCTAGTTGGTCCCTTTCTGGATACTCCGTTCAATTCAGAACTTTTTCATCTTCTCCGCCATCCCCTTTGCAACTCGGCCTAGATATTCCAAGAACATCCCAAGGCAGAACCCAAAGAATGGACAAACAAAGATACTCTTTGTTTAACTGGGAAATGGCCTCACCCAAACGCAGAAGATCTCGCTTGGTACCGGCACCGTCACGGACAAGACATTGAACGATGGGAAGCGGTCGACATTACCCAACTCATCGATTTATGCTTTTCACTCCTTGCTGGTGGCAACAGAGCACCGTTCGCCACAGCCATGTACTTTTGGGATTGCACCGCCAACTGCTTCCGCCTTC
Organism: Geum urbanum; assembly: GCA_946800695.1. Lineage (NCBI taxonomy): Eukaryota > Viridiplantae > Streptophyta > Magnoliopsida > Rosales > Rosaceae > Geum > Geum urbanum. The sequence goes on along the minus strand of OX327013.1, from coordinate 39,472,275 downwards.
CTTGTGGTGATGTGAGCATTACTATTCTTGATTTATATACCCTTTTTGGAGTTCCAGCATTTGAAAACTCCTGGTTACATAATCACCAAATTGGGACACCAGTTCAGGCCTCTCTCAATCGTCATTCCTCCTACTCTTCCTGGGTTAAGCATTTTGCACAGGAGGAGGAAGACACTGACCAAGGAGGCATAGCCTTTTTGGAATATTGGCTATCAAAATACATCTTCTGTCATTCTTCCGCAAAGGTCAACAGATGCTGAACTAACCTTGCCGAACGCCTCTTCAATTGTGAACAATTGTGCTTGGTTGAATCCGTTCTCACTTACATCTACTATGGTCTGAGGCAAGTCGTCCTTTCAAAGCTCGACCTTAATCAACCAGGACCACTCGGGATGGTAGAGTTCTGGTTGCGGATGTACTTTCCTTTCCTTCACCCTTCAGCAGTCCCTTCTTTTGAAGAACACAAGCTTCTGGGCCAGACCTTGGTATCTGCACCAACTAGGACTAGAACATGGTCCTATCTAGCCTGCTTCAACTACCTTTGTTTGCATAAAAACTTTCCAATCGCAGTAGTTGAAGTGATTCTGAATCGTTGTTACCATGGCAGCCTTGCGAGCGGATTTATGCCCTCGCCATAACAACATGACCTTGTGAGGAACCTTTTCCTTCAATGTCACACATGCAAGGACCGGCCAGTCCCTGATTCTTCGAGCCCCGGGTATGAGCTCTATGCTCCAAACTATTTCTCGAGACAACTTGGGCTTACCCAAGATGCCCCTATGCCCCTCGCTTGTTCTGTGAACAAATATACTCTTTGGCGAGGGACAAGTCATCTTATAGCACTAGATATGCAGGATGAACACTTTGGCTTTCCAACGGTGATTATTCTTGAATTGACGCAGCCACTTGTGATCTCTCAATCGGTCACCGAATCGTACCAAGTATGGCGCTCCCAGCTTTGGGAAGATATACGATACATAGGACTGCTTGCTCGTTTTGCCAACATCTTTTGCAATTTTGGCAAGAGGTTCTCGAATGAAGAAGATTTGGCGGTTGTTGGTAAGCTGCACAAGAACACGAGTAGAACTCCCTGGCCACAGGTATACTTCTTACATTCAAATGTGCCACATGTATTAGCAATTTTTTATATTTTGTCTGACCAATCCTTCCTTCTTATAATCAATAGCACGCCCAAGAAACAGATTTGACCGTCGCCGTTCAAGCCCTTAAGAAGAAAATGTTCAAACCTTCTGGGCAACCAGAAAGTATTGCAAATCCTTTACCCAGAACAATTACTTTTTCAAATTTCTCACTGAACCATAGCTGACCCAATGTTTTGATACTCTCATAAGCGCAGAAAAACCCACTCCAGGCCTGAGATGCCCCCAAGTGGTATCTGGACAGCTACGGAGATCAGCAGTAGGGATGAACAAGCTAAGCTTCAACCTCATGTCTTCCACGCCTCCTTTGATCAACAGAGTGACAAAGCCTCCGGGGCAAGCGCCTGCTCGACATTGGTTTTCACCTTTGCACACTAGTTATGTGCAAATCCAAACAGCATGCCCACGGTCTCCAAATTTGATGACCTTATAGTCCAAGGTTCTTTGAAGTGGCAGAAACTATGCAAGGACGAGGCCCTCGCCAGCTCCTACCCAGATCATCATTATGATCTCGAGGTTATTCTGAAGGCCAACATCAGGCTCTTGAAGATTTCGCCCGATGACTCATTCATTGGGTATTTCAACCCAGAGAGGTTTGCAGCCCTGGGTGATCTCGCATCGTTTGATATGATATGGGAGCACATCAGTAAGAGCACCAAGACTTAGGTGTACCTAGTGAGTTGGAATGATCATTTCTTCATCCTCAAAGCTGAAGATGAAGCCAACTATATTAATGACTCACTCGGAGAAAGGGTTTTTGAAGGATGTTGCAAAGCTTACATTTTAAAATTTGATGATTCCAGCATCATGTATGGAACTGAAGATCATGAATCAGGACTCGAAGTCATAAACAGCGACAAAGAGTGCTGTAAAGACTTCATAGCCAGGTTTCTGGCTGGAATCATATTGAAGGAACTCGAGGAAGAAGAGAAGAAAAAACCAGTTGATGTTGCTATTTTATTTCGGCATCTTCAAATTGAGTTCCAATCTTGCTTCATTCCTTCCTCCTCTGGCGAGGGCACAAGTTCTCAGAACGACTAAGTCATTATAAAGCAAGAAATTCAAATTCCTTCCTTGCCAGAGCTCTAAGTTGCAGTTGAAGAACCACAACCATTGGTTGCAATTATTTCCGAACCAAGGGACCAAACTCCCCCCTCGCCAAAGCCTAAACTTCAAGCGACTGAAGAAACACAACAGTTGTTCCCCGTTCAAGTAAGAATTCCATTTGCTTACTTCGTTATGTGTATTAATTTCCTTTTTTGGTTGGCCCTTTGACTTTTTATATTTCTTTTTTAGTACAAACCCAATCCTCTGACAAACGACCAAATGGTTCTTGACTCACAAATAAATTCAGAGGACCAAGCAAGCTAGCAAGGCCAACCTCACTCTTCTGAGCCTTCCTCAATGGCCGCTATGGACCAGCCTTTCAGCTCACAACATGTTATTGATGAAGAACCTCAAACTTCTCTTGAAAGAACCAAAGCTCCGTCTTCATCAGATGGACTTCTCTCTCACGCACCCAACCCACAGGACGAAATATCAATCCTGCGAGGGATTTCAACCAAACTGAGTGCAAAGAGCCTCCCTACTGTCATTGATATTACTCTCTAGAAGATCTTTTCTGGTAGTCTGGATTCCCCTCAAGACATCAAACGCGTCCAAGAACAAATTAGGAATTTAAAGGCCACTACCCCTGCTGAATTCCTCCATAATATACCTGACCTTGAGAAAGAACTTCATGAATTTCTTGGTCAAAGTGAAGCCCACTGCCATATGAAACTTGAAGCTAAACATAAGAAAGAGGCGATAGAGATGCTGACTCTCCAGGGGGGCACAAGAAGAAAACCAACGAATGCAGACCCTTCTGAAAGACGCAACAACTCAGCAGGAGGTTTTGGCAACCAAGGAAGCTGAATTAGCTGCCCTCCAAGCTGAGGTGGACCGCCTAAGGTCCAATGTTAACTCAAATCGAGCATCCGTTTGCCAACTTTCGATTGAAGGAGAGAGCCAAGCTCAACTACTGCAAAATGCAGAGGAAGAGGCCAACAACGCTCTATGCATGTATAAAAAATCCTAGCAATACCTCGAGTTTGCAAAAATATTGTTGAAGAGAAAAACCCTCATTTTTTTTAATTATTGGGCCACAGATCTTAAGCCCTCTTTATGTTATTCATGGTATTCGAAAACTCTTGAGTATATGTCTGTCTAGTCCAAATTTTGGAATCAGTGTGCCGATTGGGCCTGTGACACGAAATTGGCCTCAGAATCAAGCCTTCCAAGAATTATTCGAATGAAACTAGTTTCATTTATAGAATCTAACCGCTCGCCTGCCTTGATAATCCAGATTTAATGGACATTAATTCCAAGCTTGGAATCCGTATCGCGTTAACCATCAAATCTTCAAAATACGCTTTACTTGCCCCAAAATATTTTCATTCATCACGCTTTCCTCTAGGGGTAGATAAATCGTAACATGGCCCAATTTCCATTAGACGCGTGTCCTCTATTAACGGGTGCATTTACTCTCGTAAAGATTTACCGCTATGACTCATTTCTATAAAATGTTTCCTCTTTACTATTTTATGATCAAACCTTCCAAACTTCTTTGCGAGAATGAACTCCCTTTTCGTGTGTTTGCTCTGGTTCTCCCATCTGAAAGTACCTCCAGATAGAACCTTCCATATTGTGGACTCTAGATAGTAATATCCATGTCCAAACCTGAACTAGATAGTAATATCTATGTCCAGGTGTTGCCTTGGTTGACTCACCTTGTATTTCTACAGAGTGACAAAGCCACAATCCCGAGGGACAACTCACCTTGTCTTCCTCACAGGCACCCACTCTGTTTCTAGATGCATAGAGGCTGCAAGCCCTATAGACACGGCTGCACTGAAGAGGAAGAATAGGGAGTTCAACTGGGGAAAGGCAACAAATGCCAAGCCTAGTTTAAATGGTCTTCTGATCTGCTGAACTAGCTTTCTTGGCGTTTCAAATCCTCTATTTTTTGTCTCTTGAGGTCGCTCTCTCTTTTGAATGTATGCATATTTGATATGTAGACCCAAGAACCGGTTATCAACTGTTTGAGGATTTGGAAAAACAAACTGTATTTATCTTTCTGTTCTGTTGCTGATTGTAGTTTGTTTCTCAAATGGTATCAGAGCTTAAGGCCGCAAAGCCCTTGTATTCTTCTGAACAAAGTAATATTTTCGTTTAGAGCAAAGAGTTCTTTATGCAAACAATAAATTTATATTGATAAACTCAGATGTATTTTGTACATAACTTTGGCCACAGTAATTGGCTGACATGAACTCTCTTAATCCAGAAGAAAAACAAAAATAAAATCTTGGCCCCAAGTGTAAGCCGTGTTAAAAATTTAGCCCTAAGTATAGGCTATTCTAATACAAATAATCTATGTGTGTTACCCCTTCAGTTTAATCATGCGAGTGAGATGGGATGAGCATAAATAAACTGGATTAAGCCACCATTGGAGGATTTTCATACTCCCAGACCGGTTGTATGAACTTCTTAAGGAAACGACCATTGATAGGATTAGCATGAATGGTTCCATCGCGATTATGTAAACGAACTGCTCCTTTACCTAAAATTCGATCGACGATGTATGGGTCTTCCCACTTTTCTGACCACTTTCCTCGGCCATCAGTCTTCTCGCCAACAGGCAGTATGACTCGTAAGACCAATTCTCCTTCTGCAAAACTCATGCCCCGAGTACATCGGTCATAGGCACGACCCACCTTTGGTTTCTCAGCGCACAGACTATCGTAAACTTGTATTCTCTTTTCATCCAAGTCTTCAAGCTCCTGCCACATTGCTTGCACATAATCCTTACCGATCAGGCTATGTTGTTCCATCACCCGTAAAGATTATACGTTGATTTCTAAAGGCAGGACCGCATCATGGCCGAACATCAATGCATAAGGAGTGGTACCTGTAGGCGTTCTTTTACTTGTTCTATAAGCCCACAGGGTGTTAAACAATTCTTCATGCCACAATCTGGCATCGCTCGCAAGCATCCGTTTAAGGATATGTATGATGATCTTGTTGCTGGCTTCAGCTTGACCATTAAATTGGGCATAGTATGGAGAATAATGTAGAAAATGTATTCCAAAATTCTTCATAAGCTCGTCTACATCTCCAAACATGAACGCTGCCCCACGATCTGAGACAAAACTCTCAGGAATGCCAAACCTACAAATAATATCTTCGAATAAAAATTGGCGGATGGCCTTTGCTGATGATACTCTGAGAGGTCGAGCTTCAACCCATTTTGTGAAGAAATCAGTAGCCACGATGATGAATTTGTGCCCGTCTGATGAATAAGGATGAATCATTCCAATTAAATCCAAAGCCCATTCTCGAGCTGGCCAATGCTTGATTATAGGTTGTAACGGTATTCTGGGCATATGGCTGATTGGACCATGTTTCTGGAATTCATCACAACCTTTAGCGAATGTGATGCAATCTTTGAGCATTCCTGGCCAATAAAAGCCATGTCGTCGTATTAACCATCTCATCTTGGGATTGGACCGGCATGATGTACCCCTGCTATCCCAAGATGAACTTCCCTCATTAATCGCTTAGCTTCACGTCCAAAGACATATCGCAAGAATATGCCTTCTTCTCCTCTTCTATACAACTCATCATCCTTGAGTATATAATTATGAGCTAAAAAATGAATCCGCTTATCGACCGAATTATTAGGATTCTGGAGATAAGAAATAATATCCTGCCTCCAATCCACATCAATGTGATCGAGGGTAGCAACGTACCACTCATTTTTATCTTCTTGGCGAGCAAAGAAAGATGGCAGGGTCCTTCGTTCAACCTTTAATATATATTCACGTACTCCATCTTGCAAGCTCACCCCCGTTGCTAGTTGAGCCAATTCGTTTGCTGCATAATTACCCTCGCGAGGAACATGGCTCAACTCCACCTCAGTAAACAACTTGAGTAAATCACAGGCTCGCTTAGCATATGGTTCTAATACTGGTCCAGCCTTATACTTGGTTTCAAGTTTTCGGATCACTAGTTGGGAATCTCCGAATATATGCACATCTATGATCTCCATATCTAATAAAAGTTCCAAGCCAATGATAAGAGCTTCATATTCTGCTTGGTTATTTGTGCACTTAAAATCCAATCTGAAAGAATAAGAAAAAATTTGGCCGCATGGAGAAACCAATGCTACTCCTGCCCCAGCCATAGTACTCATACTAGACGCGTCAAAGTTTAAACACCAAGGTGCTAGATCAATACGAGTGAGTTCTAATTCTGGCCCCTCGCGGACATCCTTCATCAGATGATGAGCCAAAAAATCGGCCACTGCTTGGCCTTTAACCGCTTTCTGGGGAACGTATTGCAAAGAAAATTCTGACAAAGCCAAAATCTACTTCCCAATCCGTCCCCGGAGAATGGGTCTCGAAAGCATGTATTTCACCAAGTCTGTTTGTGCTATGATGCACGTGATGAAGGATAACATGTAATGCCTCAACTTGCATCCTGAAAAATACAAGGCCAGGCACAGTTTTTCCATTGGTGAGTATGTCGTTTCACACTCATTCAAGGTACAACTGAGATAGAAAATAGCACGTTCAGTTCCTGATGTGTCGTCCTGAGCTAATAAACTCCTAATAGAAAGGTCAGTAGCTGAAATATACAGCTTGAGAGAAACCCCTGTCCTTGAAGGTACCAAGACTGGTGGGTTTCTCAAATATGTTTTGATGGTTTCAAACGCCTCTTGATGGATAGGCGCCCACACAAAGTCTTTCTGATTCTGAAGCTTGAGCAACGTTGAAAATGGTTGTTTTTTTCCAGTAGCATTGGCAATGAACCGTCGTAAGAAATTGATTTTTCCTAATAAGCACTGTAGTTCTTTCTTACTATTTGGTAGGGTTGCACTAAGAATCGCTTGTTTTTTGTCGTCCGGTATCTCAATCCCACGCTGATGAACCAAAAATTCCAAGAAATCTCCTGCTTGTACTCCAAACACACATTTAGCTGGATTCATCTTCAGTTGATGTTGCCTCATCCGGATAAACACCTGCCTCAAGTCTTCAATGTGATTACTCCTACAATTCGTTTTAACCACCATATCATCGATATAGACTTCTATAGTCTTACCAATAAGATCATGGAAGATTAAGTTCATTGCGCGTTAGTAGGTTGCCTCTGCATTCTTGAGTCTAAATGGCATGTCCACGTACTCAAATACTCCTGCAAATCCTGAGCACCGAAACGTAGTCTTATGTCTATTTGCTTCTGCCATTGGGATTTGATGGTAACCAGCCATCCCATCCATGAATGTTAACATCTCATGACGAGCCACTGAGTCCACCAACAAATCTGCTACTGGCATTAGGTATGCATCCTTTGTAGTTGCATTGTTCAAGTCTCTATAATCAACACAAACTCGCATTTTTCTATTCTTCTTCTTGACCGAGACTATGTTGGACAACCACTCATTATATTTAGCTACTCGTATGATCCCTGACTTGAGTATTTTCTCTACTTCTTCCTTGACTAGAATTGCTGTTTCTGTGTTCATTTGACCCATCTCTTGTTTTACCGGCTTCTTTCCTTCTATGATGGGTAAGCTGTGACAAACCAATTCCGGTGATAGTCCTGACATGTCGTCATATTTCTCTGCAAACCAATCAACGTATTCATGTAGCAATTCAATGAGCTTTAGTCGTTCTTCAGGCTCTAAGAAGGTACTAATGGCCACAGAGATAGGCTCTTCATTGTTCCCAAGATTGACTTTTTCAATGGGATCTTTGACTTTAGGAGGTAAATAGTCCAAGGCTGCTGGAGCTAATTTGATTTCTTCCTCTTCGTCCAAGTCGTGTAACACATCTTCATGCACATATTCTAATGCTGTAATCATTGGAACCCTCTCGTAGGCTTGACTCTCCATCAGAAAATTATGGAAGCGTTCGTACAAAGAGTAGTAAGCCTCGGTCTCTATACTTAATAGGGACTCGATCATTGAGAGTGTTTGGATAGTAGTTCAATGGTGTAGGGTCTGATATTATCATGATTTACTTGAATAATACCCCACTGAGCTAGCTCAGAGGCCGTAACACCAACTGGGCGACCTTTGTTATCAATGCCACATATATCCAGTGGCTTGAGGTCACTGTTGTAATAGCTGGATTCTAAAGAATTAGCATATACGAAATATGGATGAGGATCAGCATTGACAATCTTTGCTTCACCCGACTTTATATTCCAAAGTAACATCTGCCTCCGGAGGGACGAAGGTACACAATAGCTCCGGTGGATCCAGTCACGTTCAAGAATTGCACTGTATGGAGTTGTGCATTCCGCTATAAAGAATGTGTATGTGCCGGTGGCTGGACCGATGTGCACCTGTAAAAAGACAATGCCCAAAGTCTTGGAAATGCTACCCTGAAAGTTTCTAACATTAAGGGTGGTCTCTTGGATAGTAGACTTGGGAACGCCTAATAAGGCCATTGCTTTGACTGTGATGATGTTTACCGCTGCCCCTGAATCCACTAAAAGTTTGTTGACTTGAATTCCCTGGATGTTTCCCATCATATATAATGGACGCATGTGCATGGCCATGTTCAGGGTGGGCTTTGTGAACATCATCTGTCCCTTTGTCAATGATGGGTCAGTCTCCGATGTCTTGGCGAGTGCTGATTGGTCTGTCAATATTGGTTCATCTTCTGGCACTACCAAGTTATTAACTCTTCTGCTTGAGACTGATTCACCCGTTGATTTTGGTGAAGGTAAAGCATATTTGGAAGATAAGACGAGCACCATGTTAACAGTGGTATTCACCTCCTCTACGTATTCTTCTGTTTCTTCGTCTTCACCGTCACCGTAGTCCAACAACTCTTCATCATCTGCATTATTGTTGTCCTCAGATTTTTATCTCTCGAGATCCAAGGTTGCAGTGACCTCCAGAGAAGCAACCTATTGCAGCTGATCCTCATGTGTATGATCTATGGTTGCTGACATGAGTAGTTTAGAACTTTGTTCTTTCAAGGAGAGAAGTTGTTCTTTAGGATGGGGAAAAGTCTTGTTAAGACTAGCCTTCTTTTGTTCTTCTATGATTAAAGGCTTCGGTCTCCACTGCAAGACTCTAGTCTCGCCTGGAGTAACATGTCCTTGAACATGCTCCCCCTCCTTTGGTGGTGTGTGTAGCCCCAATGTTTCCATCGCTTCATCATCGAAACTAAGACGACGTCTTGTTGGTTTACGTTTTGTGACTCCACGACGAACCTCCTGAGTAGGTTCGGGCTGTTTGTCTTTGGACCATAGCTTTGGCTTATGGTCAAAGACACTTGATCGTTGTGCTTGCACTTTAGGCTCGCGAGACTTCTTCCCAAAAACCACTAAGGGGTTCACTACAAGAGCGTTCAATTGCCTTAACAGCATTTCTGGGGAGCAGACCAATTCTTCTTCTTTGAGCAGGCTCGTTTCATAAGCCTCTAATGCTCTTTTGGCTTCTCCAAATTGTCGTTGAAGGTTCCTTCTTCTACTTGGAGTTACCTCAACGGTCTTTCCCTTCTTCTTTAAGTACCATACATTCTCCTTGGTGATGTTTCTTGAAGCTGGTGGAATATACAGCATGGCGAGCGTGTCAACAATTTTTGATTCGGACTTCTTTGCTTTATTGACCCTTTCTGTCGCTCGCGAACGCTTAGGTGCTGGGGAATCTCTTTGCCTTGCTCGGCATGGGCTATGAGACTGATGCTCTGTTTGTGAAAATAACTCTGGGAAGCCTTGGCCGCTTCAGCAAATTCTTCATAGGAAATCTTCAGCCCTCCCCTAAGCTTACAATGAGCACAAAGGGCTACTGGCGACTCTGCTTTCGAATCCACTGTTTCTTTTCCTTTAGTTGATTTTATCGTTTGCTTGCTTGGTGGACTCTCGCCAGTAGTTTGGTGATCGACGGTCTGTTTGCGTTTACTTGGTTTGTCCCTTGTTAACTCTAACATCCCAACCGTCAATGATATTTCAGTCGCCAAGCTTCGCGAGGGCTCATGTTCTATCATTATTTCTCCCTCGTCAATCCACTGCTGAATCCTGAACTTCAAATCACGACAAGCATTCGTGGAATGGTGACCTTATTGATGATGATACCGACAGTAAGGTAGACCCCTAACATCTTCAGGATATGGGTCTGGTGTTCCCTAATTATCAGGAACTGTTGCTATCCCTGCTTGGATTAGCTCTTCAAATATCTCCTCTCGCCTGGAGGCATCATAAGTTATCTCAGCCCGCTTAGGTCGGACAAATGCAATATTACGTCCAGGCTTTCACCTTGATCTTTTCCTTCTGTGTATCGGTTCAAATGCGTTGCGAGCGAAATAGGTGTCTGGGGAAGTAAATGGTATGTCGGGAGGTAGTAATGCCTGAGGATTTTGTGGATGCCATTCCACCACTCTCTTGTAGTTAATTTTAATCACCTCCTAGTTGATCAACCCCTGAATTTTATCTCTCAAGGTTGAACACCTTGCTGTTCGATGACCAAACTGATTGTGGAATCTGCAGAAATGTTGAGCTAGACCATCATACCGTAAATGTCTGAGTTTGAGTACCGGGTAATAAAAGATCAACCCCATTTCACACAGCCTGTTCAAGATCTCTTCCATCTTATCATACGAGAAAGAGTAAGATAAAAAGACTGGCTTATTCCAATCTTCCATGCCTCCAACACAACTATCAGGTGATGACCAACCGATATCTATCATATTAACCTGAGGCAATGGGAAGGGTTTTGAATCTACTAATGCAGCTGCCTTGGTCTCTCTCTCTAGTTCTAGTCTTCATTCATTGATCCACTTTTGGATCTGATCTTTCAGCTTGATGCAGTCCTTCGTAATGTGGTTCCATGCTCCATGGAATTTGCAATATTTTTTACCTTTTAACTGCTTAGTTGTAGGGAGAGGTCCAAAATCTGCTTTGACAGCTCGCATGCCATAGAGCTCATCCAAGATCTCATGGGCCATATTTGCGTGGTACATGTATATTTCGAACTCTGGCTTAGTGAAAGCCACTGTCGAAAGCTTGATGGGGCCCTTACTCTTTTGAAGCTTACGGGATTTTAAAACTTTATTTGCCGATAAATCCACAGCTCCCACTTGTTCTCCATCAGAGTCTGAATCCTGGTCGTCTATGTCTTCTATATAAGCCATAGTTTTTGGTTTTGGTCTGTCGTAAGACTTAGCAGTGTATGTTCCCTTAGACGCATTCCTTCTGTTGTCTCGTTCTTGCATGGTGTTATAGGCTCTAGTCTAGTTACAGCTGTGATAAGCTCGTTCAAGGAAAAGTACTTGCTATTCAAGAGCAGTTGGTGGTATGTATCCTCCAAACCATTCTTGGCCATCTCTACTACCTCCTCGTTTCCTAGTGGAGTCTTGCATAGATTATATTCTGACCGAAAACGATACAGGAGGGTGACTGGACTTTCTGTCGCTGATTGGGTCAAGGAAGCCAGTTTTCCAACACTGGTTTCAGGTCTAGCCGTTCCGAAGTGGTCTATGAATAAAGCCTCTATATCCTTCCACTTGTTGACCGAACCCTTTTCCAATCCCGTATATCATACGAGGGCCGATTCTTACAAAGTTGATCCAAAGACTCTTAACTTGAGTCCATCATTATCGACAAACTGCCCTAATTGCAGTGTGAAGTATGCTAAATGTGTTGCCGCATTGGAATCATCGTCGCCAGAGAAAGTCTGGAAGGTTTGATGTCGGTAGTACCTTGGCCATTGCCAAGCATCTGGATCATACTTCTGCATGGAAGGAAACAGTGTCTCGTATGACTCATACATCTTGGCCAGATGTATGTCGCAGTCGTTCATGAACCTATTTAACCGTTGTTCCCATGCAGGTGGGAAAGACTCCGCTTGTCTAGTCTTTCTGGCGAGGTCAGAAACGGATTTCTTTACAGACGCTATGTCTCTGTCTGTCCTTTGAGACAGTGTCGCCGCCCCAAGATTTGCATGATATCTATCCGTAATCTATCCAATTGCTCTCTCTCCTCCTGATCTCTATGGAACTCTACCCGTAATGCTTGGATTTCGGTTAACGCCGCGTCTATTCTGTCGCCTTGGGTAATAGAAGAGTTACTTGTTGTTCAATCTTTTCACCGAGAGCCGTGTAGTAGTTAGTCTGATGTTCGTCGCGCCTAGCTGCGTAAGCTAGGTACTCCGGGAATGTAAGTTCCGCAATCTCTGCTTCACTTAAAGATTTGAATGACATGGTTGAATGTTATTCCTTAGTGAAGATAATTTCAACCGCTTGATTACTTAGTGAACGACACCGGATAGATGTATGTTCACGGTAAGTCGGTTGTGGATGTTTGCGACACTGAGGGTAATTCCTTCGGTAAGGATCCCCTATTGTCACTTAGAGACACAAAGACACTCCCACCGGGCGTGCCAAAATGTTGGACGCTGAAATATCTCTCGCGGAGAGATCCTTCCGCAAAGCAGTCTCTTTTATTGACTTCGGATAGTTTGACCGCAGTTGTCGGTTTATCCTGTATGTGTTTCGTATGCTGGCGTGCCACTGTTTCTCAACGGAATATAGAACTTAAAGCTGCCTGACTTCTTGATAAGCGATTAAGACAAGGAGAGCACCAACCTTGCCTGAATGGGTCATTCTCGCCTAGTAATCTAGGACTTGGGGTTTATGTGTCTCTAACAGAGCCCCAGAAATTGATACCTCACACTACCCTTTACGAGTGCAAAGTAGAGCAGCTTCTCTGACGATGTGTTGAGAACACCACTTCCTTAGATGTCCGAACTCTCACTCGATATGTGACAAGCCCTTCAACCTTCCAGTCGCGTTTACTCCCTTTGGATATCCAAACTCTCACTCGATCGGTGACAAGCTCTTCAATCTTCCAGTCGTGATAATTGCTTCCTCTGATCGCAATACTCTCACTCGTTCGGTGACAAGCACTTTGATCGTCTGGCTGCAAAGATAGAATCTCTTGACGAGATGTCTAGATGGACTTGCGTATAGCAAATGTTTTATGTTTGATCGGGGACCTCTTCACCAATGCTTTTACTTTCCTTATATAATGCTCAGTAGTCGTCTTTCAATTTTCTTGAACTTCTTCTACTCTTGCTCTTTGAATCTTAATATAACTCTAACACCATCCAGCACACGGGTCTTATCTTTATATAATTTTAATGCTATCACAACTCCTTTACTAGAAGAAACCTATCTGAAATAGAAAATGTATGATATATATTAAGCCGCATGAATCAGCTATCCAGAATCTACAATCCTAAGTTGATTTGGAAACGGACTCTGTTTCTCCAGTTGATCGCTCGCCAAGCTACATCTTTTAACTGGGCTGCTCGCCAAGACTTCAGCCTATCCTGGGCCGTTCGTCAAGACTTTAGCCTTTGAAACCCAATATGAAATATTTATTTCAGACCAAAAACATATGCAGTATCTATATATTGAGAATTGGAGATAAGGTATCTATATGTATACGCATTATATATAATATGAGGAGGAGACTTTAGTGAAGCAACAAGGAAACAAGTATGTTATGAACTAATTGATTAAGAAAGACTTCATCTAAAATATATTGTATAGTTAGAGTTTACATCAAGTTTAAGGCATACGGTGAAGTGACTGGAGTCAATATAATGATAAATTACATTGTTCTGGTGATCCTAGTGTTTGTATAGCATTAGTTGTCCGATTAATATACTTATCCGCTTAAGCAGGAAATCAACATCTACCAGACCACCCGAACGACCACCAAGGAGGATCCAACTTCACCCGTAAGACCGACCCCATCCGAGCGCACACGCGCCCGTGGGGCGCACGCCCGAATGTGCGGATCACGCACTAGCAGAACCACACCAGTCCCACATCGAAGAGCACAAGTGGGCATCAAACTCAACCACCTATATATGCAAGGTATTTATTACAGGTAAGGTAATTCAATTCACTCAACCCAAATATTATTCACACGCACGTTCGCTTGACTGTTATATCCAATACATCATCTGACTTAGGCATCAGAGCGTTGAAGGCGGGCCACCCCGTCTTGACCCCTGACCGCCCGTTTGTTGTTGTATTCTTCTAACAGCCGCGCGCGAACACGCGCACCCGATCACCTGAAGAGAGAGAAGAGCGCCCTTCATCCGAACAGCCCGAGCGTTCGGACGAAGGAGAGAGAAGGAAGTCTAGCACTCGTACTGTTTTGCCAGATTACGTCCCCTGCGCGTAATTCGGTAGAAACAGTTGGCGCCGTCTGTGGGAAACTTACAAATTGTAAACCTTGTATAAACACCACAAAAACCAAAGGTCCACATGCTCAACCCGGTGACTAACGACAGCAACACGCCCGACGGGGAGACACCGCCAGACTCGCAAGGGCGGTACGTATTAGCGACCGACAGGAACGATGGCGAGGAGCGCATCAGCAGCCTGGTCCAGGAGTTACGGGAGGCGGCGCTCGAGAGAGCAGAGGAGCGCCAAATCCGTCAGAGGTTGGAGGAGCGATTGGACACGCTCATCAGCCAGCAGCTGGGGCAGCACGAGGAGACCCAGGAGACCACCAGCGAGGAGCAATACCCGTTCGGCGGGACCAGCGCACGGGCGACCCGAGCGCTCTCACCCATGGAAGAATCGGCGCCCCCGACGAACAATGCTCTGATCCTCCGGAGGATGGAGGAGCTGGCGGAAGAGGTCTCACGCTTGCGCAAGGACAAGCTGGCCGGTCAGGGCGGGACGTTCGCCCCCCGGGTCAGCCCATTATCGGCGCATATACTGGAGAGGGGAAGGGACCCCCACGCGAAGACAACGAAGATCGCTTGGTTCGACGGGAGCGGAGATCCACGCGCGCACGTGGATGAGTTTCGATCCATCACGGATGGAACCCGGTATTCGGACCCAACCTTGTGTTTCCTGTTCCAGGAAACGCTGGCGGAAGAAGCGCGGAGCTGGTTTTACGAGATTCCGCCAGGGTCCATCCATTCGTTCATCGAGCTGGCGGAGAGCTTCCAGAAGCGCTATCGGCTCCAGGGCAAGTACAACACAACGGGCATCCTCCTCAAGGTCCGCCAGGGGATGGACGAGAGCCTGTCGAGCTACATCAACCGATGGAGGATGCTCGCAAGCACATGCAGGGACCTTGATAAGCGAGTGGCCAAGGTAGCCCTGATGGATAACCTACTCGCCACCCCATTCGTAGAGAAACTAGTGAGGAAGGAGCATCTCGACTACGACGAGATCATGGACCTGGTCGTACAGAAGGCGTTAGTGGAGACGCGAGTGTACGGGTCCGCCTCCGAGTCTAGCACCAACAGACCGGAGGAGAGCGCTCAGCCTCGACGGCCCTCGGACGACGGAGGGGCACCAACCGGAGGGCATAAGAGATACCGGGACGCGCCGAGACAGAATAATCAAAGGCCGTTCTTCAGCAACCACCAGGGAAACCACTACAACCGGCCGAGGGAACCAGCGCAGCAGAGTGTCCGCTTACCACCAGCGCCACGCTATCGACCGGCAGGACAGGAGGTCTTTACGGTCGTTCAATAGCCGCTCGAGCAGCTTCTCCGCCTGCATCGACACCGGCTTCCACCTCCAAACAACATGACGGTAGCAAGGGCCCCGGTCGGCCGAATACCGAGCATCTGGTGTGAATTCCACAATGCCGCCACCCATCGCACCAACGGCTGCCTCATGTTGAAGAAAGCCCTCGAGGATATGAGGAAGGATGATCAGGCCACCCCTCCCAGGGCGGAAGGACAGCAGCGCCAGGCGAACACTGGCACCCGTAGGACTATCAGTACGATATCCGGGGGCAAGCGCAAGGAGGGAACGTCATCGCCCGATCGCTCGAGCAGAGAGGTGCTGGCGATCGGGTTGGGGAGAGCGCCCAAAGTGGGAAGGAAGGAGGCGCCCGCCATTAGTTTCACGGTAGAAGACGAGGAGAGAAGCCCGAAGGATAGCACCCTGCCGTTCGTGATCGACGCGATCATCGACCGATTCCTTGTGAAGAGGGTGCTGATCGACAGTGGAGCGTCCCTGAACGTGATCTACTTTGACGCGTACACGGCGCTCGGTAGGCCCGCGCGCAAAATGACGCAGGATCACGAGTGCGTCGCCAGCTTCACGGGCAAGACGTCGTATCCAATCGAGAGTGACAGCCTCCGGGTTGAAATCGGCGCGCCCGACTCTCCGTACAGTGAGGTCCGGACGGACTTCATAGTCATGGACACCCCCTCCCCCTACAACGCCATAATCGGGAGGCCAGGGATTTGCAAGTTGAAAATGATCATCGCGGGACACATGCTCTTGGGACGCTTCCCAACCGAGCGCGGAGTCGGATACGTCCGGGGATACAACAGCGAGGAGGCAGCGAAACCCCGGGACAGGCATGAGGTCCTCGCCCTGGAACCCACGCCAGGATCAGAAGTACCCGACGACCCGCGCGACGGTCTGATGGCCGTGTCACCCGTCCCCGAGCGCGAAAAGTTGAGGACGATCCAGCTATCCTCCGAACACCCGGAGAGAACGGTCCAGATCGGAGCATCGTTGGCTCCCGCGATAGCCGAGCGGCTGATCGCACTGTTGAAGGAGAAGCAGGAGGTGTTCGCTTGGTCATATAAAGACATGCCCGGAATCAGCACGAACATCATATCCCATTGGCTGAGCGTCAGCGCTAGCGCCCGGGCAGTGAAGCAGAAGAGGCGGGCGTATAAAGCGGAGCATTACGCGGCCATGCATGAGGAGGTGGACCGATTGCTGGGCATCGGGTTCATCCGAAAGGTGGATTATCCTAAGTGGATTTCCAACGCTGTAATGGTGCAGAAGAGCAGCAAGAAGTGGAGGATGTGCATCGATTACAGTGATCTCAACAAGGCGTGCCCGAAAGACAGCTTCCCTTTATCGAGGATCGACCAGCTGGTGGACGCGACAGTGGGGCACGAGCTCTTATCGATGATGGACGCTTACTCGGGCTACAATCAGATCTTCATGGACCCCGAAGATCAGGAGGCGACAACGTTTGTCACGGACAAGGGCCTTTATTGCTACGTTGTCATGCCTTTCGGGCTGAAGAACGCCGGTTCCACGTACCAGAGGCTCATGAACGTGATGTTTCATGGCCTGATCGGCAACATTGTGGACGTGTACGTGGATGACATACTGGTGAAGAGCGTCCAGGTAGTCGACCATGTCCAAAACTTGGGGACTGTGCTCAACGTCCTCATCAAGAACGGCATGAGGCTGAACCCCGCCAAGTGCACATTCGGGGTCACCAACAGCAAATTTCTGGGGTATATTGTCAGCCAGCGGCGGATCGAGGCCGCGCCCGCCAAGGTCAAGGCGATCATCGACATGAAGCCGCCCGTCAAGAGGGTGGACCTGCAGAGCCTCACGGGAAAGCTCGCATCCCTGAACCGATTCATCTCCAGGTACTCGGACAGGTGCGCACCGTTCTTCAAAGCCCTAAGAACCACGAACAAGCGCGAGGTTGTGTGGACGCCCGAGTGTGAGGAGTCCTTCCTTCAGATCAAGGAGTATTTGGCGTCCATCCCGCTCCTCTCCAGGCCCGTCCGAGGGGAAGTTTTGTACATCTATCTGGCCGCTTCCCTCACGGCCGTCAGTTCCGCCCTCGTCCGCAGGGAGGACTTCACGGAGTTGCTCGTTTTCTTCTCAGGGAAGGGCATGACGGGCGCTGAGACCCGGTATCCGACAATCGAGAAGATGGCGCTCGCACTTGTAACCGCTGCCCGACGGTTGAGGCCATACTTCCAGGTGCACAGCATCCACATCCTCACCAACATACCCTTGCGCCAGATACTCCAATCGCCTGACCACAGCGGTCGCCTGGCAAAGTGGGCCATTGAACTCAGCGAATTCGACCTGGAGTATAAACCCCGCACGGCAATCAAAGGAAAGGCCGTGGCGGACTTTATTGCCGAGTACACGGAGACAGAAAGGGCTCCGGTCCGAGCGCCCGATGGCCCGACGGTGGAGGCGTCCGACAATCCGAAGGTCAAGGAGCGACCATTGTCGGAGTGGAACCTCTACGTCAATGGTTCATGCACGAAGAAGGTGAGCGGCGCCGGTATCATCCCGACCGGGCCAGGAGGGGTAAACGCGGAGTATGCCCTCAAGTTCGAATTTAAAGCGACAAACAACGAGGCCGAGTACGAGGCACTCATTGCGGGCCTACAACTGGCCAAGAACTCAGAAGCGCCTGACCTCAACATATTTAGCGACTCGCAGTTGGTGGTGAACAAGGTCGGAGGGGAATTCCAAGCAAAGGAGGAGTCTATGATCGCCTATCTGAAACATGTGCAGGTGCTGATCAAGGGATTCAAATACGTCAACATCAACCATATACGCAGAGGATTCAACACGAAGGCAGACAAGTTGGCGCGATTGGCCACGGCGCCCGTGCATACGGGGCCAGGACAGCGCATCGTCGAGGTGTTGCGACGACCAAGCATCTCAGGGACGGAGTAGGTTCTGGCAATTGAACCGCACGAGCATAGCTACATGGACGTGCTCATCGCTTACAAGACAAAGGGAGAACTACCAGGGGATAAGCGAGAGGCCAGGACCATCGTCGCACGGGCGGCCAACTTCAGCGTGCGGGATGGGGCACTTTATCGACAAGGGAGGACGTGGGCGAGCCTCAAGTGCGTCACTCCGACAAAAGGCAGCTCAATCTTGAAGGAAATCCACTCGGGCACGTGCAGCCATCATGCGGACGCCAGATCAATCGCACACAAGGCCCTCCGGCACGGTTTCTGGTGGCCCAATATCCATGCGGACGCCACGGTACTAACAAGCAAGTGTCACCAGTGCCAGCTGCACGCACACCACCACCATGCGCCCGCCGTCCCACTGTCCATCCTCCTATCGCCCGTTCCATTCGCACAGTGGAGACTGGATCTGATCGGAGAGCTTCTGAAATTGAAAGAGCAGTACATGTATTTGATCGTCATCATCGACTACCACACGAAGTTCATCGAAGCCCAGCCCATGGCGAAGATCACCACGGAGAAGGTGGAACGTTTCCTTTGGCGTTTCCTCTTCTGCCGCTATGGGACGCCGATCAGCATCATCATGGACAACGGGCCACAGTTCAACAACCCCATGCTCATAGCCTTCTGCAAGCGCCAGGGAACGGACCTCATTTTCGCGTCACCAGCGCACCCCCAGACGAACGGACAGGTGGAAGCAACAAACAAAATCATCAAGTCTGGGATCAAGAGAAAGATTGAAGACATCGAACCCGGGGACGCGGGATACGGGCGCTGGCCCGAGGTCATTCCAGAGATTCTGTGGTCCATCCGAACGACCGCCAATGCGGTTACAGGCGAAACCCCGTTCAGTCTGACATTCGGCACGGAAGCTGTGCTACCCCTAGAGATTACCCATCAGAGCCCACAGATCGAGGGGTATGATCCACGCACGAACAGTGAGGGGCTGCAGCTCAACAACGACCTGTTGGAGGAACGAAGAGACATGGCGCATCTCCACAATGCAGCGAACAAGCAAAGGATCGCCCGATTATACAATCAGCGCATACGGGTGCGCCCAATCCAACTGGGGGACTGGGTGATGAAGGCGATCCAACAGAAGGTGAAGTCGCTTCGCCCGTTGTGGGAAGGCCCGTACGTCGTTGATGAGGTGATAAGCGACAACACTTTCTACCTCAGGGACATGCAGGGTCAACGACTGCGCCACCCGTGGAACATCCAACACTTAAGGAAGTACTTTCATTAAACTCGTACTTTCATTAAACTCGCTATCTTAAGTGTAATTATTGTTGCGTTCGTTTGTCCTTACCCCGCCCGCCCACGTACTCGGGGGACTGGGGATAGACTACTCGCAAAGATGTAATACTTAGTCAAATTTCAGTTAAAGTACAAATGCGCGTTCGCATTAGTCACTCAAAAAGATGCCAAAAATAGAAATCATTGAGTACAAGGCACACAAACGGAAAGAAAAAGAAACTTCATTCATTCGCCCGATTACAAAAGACAACGGACGGGGATCTAGGGCACGAAGGCCCGATTACAAAAGTCTACTCTATTACAACAGGGAGAAAAGAAAGAAAGGAAAACTACTCTACTCCGCCCCCGCTTCATCGGCTCCGCCCGCCACCTCAGCAGTTTGCTCCACCACCACTTGCTCCACCACCGGCGGCTCTTGTTCCGGCTGTGCGGAAGCCCCACCCACTTGCCCGTCCAGGAAAGCGTTGTACTTCTCCAAGTCCAGGAAGGGTGCTACCACCTCCTGGAACTGAGCTACCTGGACATCGGCCTTAGCGGCCACCAACTCCTTAAACTCCGAAGAATTCTTGAAGAAGGCGACCGCCTCCGCTCGGGCCTTCTTGACCTGAGCTTGCGCCTCAGCCATAAGGCGGGACTCCACCTCCGCCACCCGGTTGGCTACTTCCGCCTTTGCCTCTTCCAAGGCAGCAAGAGCAGTATCACGTTCGGCCTTGTGCAGCGCCTCCTGGGCTCGCCCCGTCGCCGCTCGGGCTTCACCTCGGAGACGATCCACCAGCTCTTCATACTTGGCCAGATCATACTCGTGCTTCCTGTTGACCTCGGTGAGCTTGCGCATCTCCCCCTGCACCTCCTCCGCATAGGGTTTGTTGGCGAAGCGCTCACGCGCCAGATACATCTTGTGCTGCATCACCATACAGAGGTTGAACGCCCTGTCCATCTCATCTTGCTCATTAGCCGCCCTGTCAGGTACCAGCCCGCTGACGGATTTTATGCCCAGCTCGATGGCCCACGTCCGCGGTGTGCAGAAGGCGAACGGATTAGTGGACGGACTGTCCGTCCTTTGGCGCTTCGATGCAGGCTCACCGGTTCCTCCATGCTCGGGTACCCGTGAGGGACTTGGCGGACGAACAGACGCTTGAGGCGTAGTGGGGGTATGAGCGGCTGTCTGGGGCGTACGGGGAGTCTCCCGCCTGTCCTTGTCCCGCTGATCATCCCGGTCGTGCCGGCGCTGATCGCGACCCTCCTGGCGCTTCTCCCTGTGCTGCTCAGCACGATCGGCCTTCGCCTGCGCCTTTGAACCACCAGCATTGCCCGGGGGCGGGCGAGGGGCATCCGCCCGGATAGCTGGGGCAAAGTCGGCCACGTTGGGGATAGGGAGCTTCGATTGTGTGGTCTCCCCCAACACAAGTCCACCTCTTCCGTCGTCCGCCACCTTTCGGACCTTGGCGGAAGTCTCTCGAAGGGCGGCCAGGCGGCGCTTGAGCGCCTCATCCATGTCAATGGCCTTGGTCTTTGTCATTTTCACTGCAAGACACACAAACGGAAGGTTAGCAACAGAAGAACAATTAGTCAAAACCTACTCCTACTCCTAGCAACAAACTACAAGACCCACGGACCAGGCCGTTTGGCAAGACGCGTCTGCTCGGTCAGATCCCAGTGGCAGGCGGCCCAGAAATATCTCGACTCGGGCGCCGGGTCGAACATGAACTTCAGGCGAGCGATCCGGGCCTCTTCGATGGGCGTGAGTGGATACTCGTTCGTGTCGAGTTGATGGAAGGCTTGGGGAACTCGATGGATCTTGTCGGCGTTGGTGGCATACTCGGGCGAGAAGGCGCCCAACTCCCAATCACCACCCACCAGGCAGTTGATCGTGCGCCCGGGAGGTTGAAGAGCTCGGTGGGTCCACCAATCACCACTTCACACGAGGCTCCACTGTGAAGGTCCCCGAGTCCCTCTGGCGCGTGGAGTATCGCAGACGGAAGAAGTGGAGGAACTCCGCCCGCGTCGGCTGGTCCATGCCGCTCACCCGAAAAATATTGAACATCGCCACGAGTGTGCGGGTGAGCGTGGGCCTGCATTGACCAAGGGAGATCCTCAGCAGCGCCAGCATGTATTGGAAGAATGGATGCAGTGGCAGCTTGATCCCGGCCTTCAGATGGAACTCGCTCAGGCAGACGTGGCCTGGCGGGGGGCGGGTGAAGGTGTGGCCCTTGCCGGGTATCCGTAGGCACACCGAGCTCGGAATGTGGTAGTTTCTCGCCCATCTGGCCATTTCCGAGATGGATGGCGCACGCTCCGGCTCCTGGACAGGCGTCCCGTCAGGAAACACCCAGTTGACGGGTCCGCCTTCCGCAAACTGAGGAACGGAGTCTTCTCCCTCCGCCCTCTCCTCACCCCATGGATTAGACCCACCCGAACGCCCGCCCGACGACTCCGTCGAGCTTTCCAGTCCTGCTTCAACGAGCGCCCGCCTGGAATCCATTGACTGCACCACGGGAGAAGTATTAGGAATGCAGCGCAGAGGCGTCACACTCAACACGGACTCGTAAGATGACGTACTCGACCCACTCGACCCACAACTAAACCACCCCGCCCCCGGAATGTAGATCCGCTCACGTGACTGTTCGCTCTATATCTCTATTGGCTTCATCCTAAGACGCATGCACGCGCAAACCCACACTTAGCAAAAAAAAATTTCCAGACAGAAACTCCAAAACCCACAAAAAAACTACCCAAAAACAGATCAAACCCACCCCACTCAAGAACACGCCCTGTTCTTGAGTTCAAAACCCAGAAAAACACACAAAAAAAAAAAAAACAAAAACAAAAACAAAACGGAAGAGAAACAGGGACGAGAGCCTCACCAGGTTGAGTTTCGGGGGATTGAGGTTGCACGTCGAGCGTGTAGTCCGGCAAGAAAACACGAACGAAGAAGAGCTTAACGGATGCAGGTTGTAGAGTGATTCCGGCAGAGTTTCGGTAAGTTATGAAAGTGATGAAGAAGACGAAGCCTAGGAGAGCCCTATTTATATCACTCGGACGGGACACACGAACGAACGCCAGCCGTCCATTTTTGCGTGTCCACCGTCGGATCTTGACACGTGGCCAGGGTGGTTTACTTACCCTCCTAAGTAACCGCGCTAACTCTTCAACTTCTCGCCTCGATTTCAAACCCTAGCACGGTCTCCAACAGCCCGCCACGTGGCGCCCATGCATCACCCCCACGCTCCCACGCGCGTGACGTTTTCCCTCCGAGCGATGATGACGACAACAGCATTTAATGCCAGGGCACGCCGGCATTAATGGCGACGGCTACATTTATGGTAAAAACGGTTCCCGAGGAGAAGTCAAAAGGAATGTCACTTCAAAGAACACCTTGTCAGACTGGATCACCCAACCTAAGGCAGGCCGTGTCACGCCCCCCCCCCCCCCGGACTGGCGCGCTTAGCACCCGCACGCCCATGCGCTCGCATTACACCATCAGGTTAGCACAACACCATTCGGGCGCCCTGAAAAGAGGTTGAACGCAAGTTCCCTTTTTGGGCGCGCGCCGAATGAAGAACTTACGCCGTATGGGCATGGGGTTCTTCCTCTCCATATACGTAAACGTTAGACTGCAAGCCGGGTCAGGCGGCAGAGGCACGGGGTCCGCCCTCTCTTTGCGCGCGCTGAGACCGATGGGCGGCACGGGTGTGGGGTCCGTCCTCTCCGTGAGTGCACCGTTACATGATCGAAGAGCAAGTCGGCTGTCATAACGGAGGCATGGGGTCCGTCCCTTCTCTGAGGGTGCTAAGCCGATGGGCGGCACGGGCGTGGGGTGTTATCCCCTCCGTGTGAGCGTAACGTTAACGATCGATAAGCCGACTCGGATGGCTTGGGTGTGCGGTCCGTCCCCCCTTGATCGTACCGAGACCGATGAGCGTGGCGGGCTAGGGTGCGCCCTCCCCGGGCGCCGAAGGCAAGCCGGATTAGGCGGCAAATGCATGCGGTCCGTCCCTCTTTGGCGCGCGCTAATACCGATGGGCGGCACGGGGTGTGGCATCCCTCCTCTCTGTGAGCGTAACGTTAACGATCGATAAGCCGACTCGTCATAGCTTGGGCGTGTGGTCCGTCTCCCCTTGATCATGCCGAGACCGAGGAACGTCGCGGGCATTGGTCCCGCCCTCCCCGGGCGTTGAAGGCAAACCGGATTAGGCGGCACAGACATGTGGTCCGTCCCCTCTGTTGCGCGCACTAAGACTGAAGACGGTATGGGTACGGGGTCCGTCCCCTCTGTACGCGTTTTGTACGTCGCGGTCTTGATCACTCCGTTGACGCTACACCGTACGCGACGGTCTCCCCGTTGACGTACGCGGTGCACAGCGGCATCCCAACGCTTGTGACACGAAAAACATTCGCATACATTCACACATCATACCATACATTCATGCATCATACCATACATTCACACATTTGCATACCTATATATCTATGTTATACTTATTTATGTTTACAAAGCAACACCCCATCCGGGCGCGCGGCTCCAAAATAGCAAGTCTTGTTTGGATGTCGGGCCCACAGGTACACGACCGCACGAACAGGTACACGCTCAGACGCCCAGGTCCCACTCCGTCATGCGAGCCCTTCCTCGACCGGAAAGTTGGGGGACTTGGGGGTTACAGGATCATACACCACTGCTCAATCGGATAAGTATTCTTGTTAATCGCACGAACCCTTTTTTCAACTCCCCAGTCAAGAAAGGTCTCTTTGACTTGGGGACTTGGGGGACTTGTTTGTATAGCATTAGTTGTCCGATTAATATACTTATCCGCTTAAGCAGGAAATCAACACCTACCAGACCACCCGAACGACCACTAAGGAGGCTCCAACTTCACCCGTAAGACCGACCCCATCCGAGCGCACACGCGCCCGTGGGGCGCACGCCCGAATGTGCGGATCACGCACCAGCAGAACCACACCAGTCCCACATCGAAGAGCACAAGTGGGCATCAAACTCAACCACCTATATATGCAAGGTATTTATTACAGGTAAGGTAATTCAATTCACTCAACCCAAATATTATTCACACGCACGTTTGCTTGACTGTTATATCCAATACATCATCTGACTTAGGCATCAGAGCGTTGAAGGCGGGCCACCCCGTCTTGACCCCTGACCGCCCGTTTGTTGTTGTATTCTTCTAACAGCCGCGCGCGAACACGCGCACCCGATCACCTGAAGAGAGAGAAGAGAGCCCTTCATCCGAACAGCCCGAGCGTTCGGACGAAGGAGAGAGAAGGAAGTCTAGCACTCGTACTGTTTTGCCATATTACGTCCCCTGCGCGTAATTCGGTAGAAACACCTAGTAATACATATGATCGGTTATGTTTAACTATTATTCAATTCGACTTTAATGACCGGTAAATTCAAGGCAGTTGATCATCACTGCAGGTATCATGAGAGAATCTAGGCTAAATAGAAATAGAGGCACAAATACAAATATAGTGTATAGCTAGGCTCAATTTTAGGGCTTCTTCTTGGCTTTAGGCCAGACCTACAAGGGCCCCGCCTGAAATTATTGGCATCATGCAGTTAGAGTCATCTGATTAATTTAGTGCTTCAATTTCTTCCCATTTTACGCAGTTAGAACCCTTCTCTTTTGAACCAACTTTCTCAAGTCTTCTTCTTTTTGGCTTCAGGTAGTAATTTGATTGTTGGCCGGAATGGTTGACTTCAGATCTGAGACAGAACCAAATAGCTGTATCCATAAATTAAACTATAAAGATTCTGGCTATTATTCAGCATCCCTAATTTTATTTAACTTGTGCATCAGCAGGAATGAAGTTGACGAATCTAAAGACTAATAGAATCACTATTCTTCATAACGGACTCTTCAAGCTTGAGGCTATATGAATATAACCTCTTCTTTCTCGTGGCAGGAAAAAAAATGGCATATAGTTCAAGGCTTCCATGATGAGTAGTTCTCCAGTGAAATTGGCTTTAGCTGTATGTGCAGCATATCTTCTTCTGGGTTCTCTTCCTTCAACTTCTGCATTGATTCCCCATGGTACTAATTTCTCCCTCCATTTTAATTCAAGGCTTACCGTTAATTTGTTGAGCTGCATTAATTCTGCATTTTCTTATATTGTAACAACAATTCGATCAAGATCTTAGGCCTCTTGGCTTTAATATTAATTTCAAAGTATTCATGCATGGATCGAGTTGCCTAGCTAGAATTTAACATTTCTTGCTTGCTTACTTTTTCCTATAATATGACTGAAGGTGATGAGAAGAGTTCATGGCATATTGACTGTAGACATGGCTTGTTAAAGGTACTTGGAAGAAAAGAAATAGGTAATTACTTTGGATGTCAGTGTTATTGGTAGCAAGAAATTAGTGCCCGCTCGGAGCCTAAGAGCAGTATCAAGCAAAGCCCCGCCGCCACCGCCCACTAGGAATAAGGCATCATCATACTATACTGCATCTGCATCTGCTCCAGTTGATGCATAAGGGCATAACTATATATGATGTTTGAGTGATGTCCATTATCCTTCATCAATTGAACTATCCAGTTTAGTTGGTTATGTAATCATCAGAAATTGTATTCTTCCCATGTGTCCATTGTGATTGAAAATGCATATACAGTTCTGGTACTACTTGACGATTAAAAGACTCGATCACACAACTACAGAGGTGCTCTAACACCACTAAATGGACTGTGAGACACTTCAATTGAAATGATGATAGAAGTTATGGACACGTACTGCATCAACAGATACGTACATGAGGTTTTACAGAAACAACTAAGAAAATGAAAACCGATCAATTAGTGTTAGTGGCCAAGACTGATGCATGTCCCCTCTGTTTAACTTTGTATGGAATAATATTTCCACGAACGAAACTCTTAGTGACCATAGTTTAGGGCTCGGCAATGGGCCAGGTCGGACCGTCCGAGTCCAAGCTTGTCAGTTAGCGCAATTTTTACAAAATTCGGGGGGGGGATAGAGTTTTTGAAAAAATTGAACCCCAAAGGTCATTCATTGACTTATTAGGCTTGGGCCCTAGCTAAGCCCATAAGGTCGGGCCAAGCCGAGATTTTTCTTGTATTAAATAATAAAAACTTACAAATTAATAGTGGTTTATACTATCAAATATATCAACAAGTATATACACTAATTAATATATGAGCTTAAACAAATTGATAATTGGTATATGAATGAATAATATAAAGATAAATTAGAGAATTTAAAGATTTATATTAATAAATAACCTATATTATATACAATCGATGGGTTAGATGGGCTTAGCTCTACTGGCCGGACAGGGCGGGTCTCGACGGATCAAATTTTTTTGGACCCATGGACTTTGAGACCTCGGCCCGAATCCGGCCCTATGCTCATAGGATCGAGCTATTTCGGGCCGAAATTCAGAGCGAGACGAACTTTTTGGGCCTCGAGCTGCCTGCAGGCTTTGTGGGCCAATGAGTCAAATGGCATAACACCTGTGTGTCCGGTTCTAATTTTTCATTTTAGGTTTTTGCCGACGATTAAATTATTTATTTAGTAGCTTCAGTCCACAAAAAAACTATACACTATGACGTCGATAATCATTCACCTACTACTGAAAATTGGATTTCAGTAGCAAATTAATATCCACGCGTTAGTTGTCTGCAAACTTGGTTGTGATTAATGAGAGCTAGGCATGTCACATTTGACTCAAAGTCTAAGGTTGAATTCGATTTGAAAAATATTCGGTTCAAACACAATTAGACATTATTGTCCAAACTACTCTTATTTATACAATCTTCGGTTCGAGATTTTATAATGGAGAACACCATCTTATAAATCATGGGCAGGGATGAAGGCATGTAGCGGTCAGGGTAGGCCCCCCTGAAAATATTTTATATAGAGGTAGTTTGTATTAAAGGATTGAAAATTAACTTGGTGCTATGATAAGACGTCGGTCTTATACAATGCAGAGTAGAGTTCGAGTCCCAGACTTGTCATACTGCTAAAAATGTTATACAATAAACTACTTTCTTTTTATATAGAATCAGTGAATATTCTTCATTTTTTTAGTATAAATGTTAGTTTTTTTTCAATGTTCCTATATGTAATTTTTTTCCACATGGGCCCCCTAAAGTCAAATCCTGGCTCCGTCCCTGATCATGGGCTGAAGACCAACTCACCAAAAAATAAATAAAAATAAAATCGTTTTGGGTATTTAATTTGATTAAATAAATATATGATTGTTGTGAAATTTAATATTATATTATAACCGTTAATTTATTTTACAAAATTTAATGAGTAAACAATTTCTGATTTGATCAAATCTTTGTATACATGACTCTTATGAGATAAGTTACATGCGAAGTGGTCTTGATTTTGAAGATCACATATTGAAAGTTGTATAAAACTATAAATGAAATTAGTTTGGACGGTGATTTACAATTATATTTGGACCCAAATATTTTTCTGGAGGTAGGCACAGGACAGGTCGGGTTAATTTTTTACCATTCCTATCCCTATCCTGGATAGGTCGGGACAAGATGAGGTATTTTAAAAATAAAGATCACTTCGTCCCTATATGTGAAGGACTACCACAATTCTTCTCATAGCCGACGACTTCAAGAAAACAAAGGCCGACGATTTTTGTTGTCGTCGGCTATAGTACACTATAGTCGACTAGCCGACGATTTTTGCAACAAAATCGTCGGCTATACTCTTTGCCAACGCTTTATAGCCTTGAAAGGACCCAACCCCGATTTAGTTGCCTAAACCGGAATCGAACCCCTTCTGAAAACGTGAACCAACAAAAACCATTCAAAATTTTAGCAGAGTAACGTTACTAACGCGGAATTGCATTAACCTGCACCCTGAAAATAACACTTCATCCTATGCCACAAAAGCCAAACCGTGGGCACCAATCCCATCCGGATTTCTCAATATCATATCATAAACAATAAACAGTAAACATACTGTAATATATATATATAATATATCTGAGAAAATCCGTATAAAACATGTATCAGAATGTATCAAAGCGACCTCTAGTGTAAATATATACAATATACACATCAGTAGGTGAAACAAGAACCTACTGGAAAACACAGGTAGCTCGGATCACTAGCCTCCAACCGCGACGTGAAACACCAGAACCTGAACTGCAAACTGGGCACGGAAACCAAAAAGCCCAGGGGAAAGACATGAAAACCGTTAGAGTGAGTGGACAAAAAGTAATTGTCTTTCGCCGAATAATATATATGTTATAAAAATATATGCGAGTCCAGATGCGTAAATAATCAAATAGTACACGAGGGAGACTCTAACTCCTCATGCGTACAGAGCATGCATAAAAATCCCACGGGGTCGCTCGTGGACACATCTGTGCTAGTACAGTCCGAATCACGGGATCCCAGACCCACACGTGATTCTAGCCAAAAAGGCCTCAGGTCAGAGGTCTGCCTCCCCCAGGTAAAGGCCTCGGGTCAGGAGTCACAGCCTCCCTCGGTACACATCCTCGGGGATCAGTCGAGATGCGAGTGTATCGATACAACAGCATATAATGAGACTGTACTCTGTGTAAACCAAATCGTAAATAGTTCGATGCAAATGCATAAACCAATATATAAATGCATATACGTAATATATAATGATATAAGCATAATCGTATAACACATGCTCATATAAACCGTAATCTCATATGCATGCTCATGCTCGTAAAACGTGTATAAAGACTCGCGATTATTAGTGAAAAGAAATTGTCCACTCACAGGTGAGCGAAACGCGCACTCGCGCTAATCTCGTGGCCCGGCGGAAGATCCCTCGCTCGAAGCATGATCTCTATCTCGATCCCCTGAATAATCATAAAACACAACTGATCAAAATCATAGCCCAGAACTCTGCACTTAACCACGGAAACCAATCGTTCCTGGAAACATATTAAACTGTATAAACAATCGACTGAATTTCCGAAATCTCCACACGAAACCTTCGACTGAAAATCCGATACTCAAATCAATACGAAAACCTCAAGACGATAATCAGGGCGTGATTATGAGAAAAATGACATTAAAAAAACACCAAAATCTGAAAAGTCAACGGTCTCGCCGGAGCGCCGCCGTTGACCGCCGCCGCCGGCGGTGGCGCGCCGTCAACGGAGACTTTCTCTGGCGAGGAAGCTCCAGATTAGAAGATCTCTTCAAGCCCAGCATAATTTCCAACTACATCAAAGCCCAAATCTCACCGGAACCCTATCAATTTCAGCTCGAAACCCAAACGGAGTTCAACTCCGGCAACCTAATTGGGTTCCCCCAAAAACTCCATTTCAACCCAATTCAAGCATAGGGGAAGCATCACTAGGCCAAGGGTAGGCGAAACCCCTACCTCCCCGCCACCGTGGCTCGCCGGAAAGCCACCCCCCGTCACCGGCGAAACCTGGGAACCTAACCCGATTCGAACCTCACCAAATCTCCATCAAATTTCACAATTCCAAATGCAAAACAGTTAAAAAGCTCAAGGGGAAGCGAACCATACCCTTCATGTGGCCAGAGGTGGCCGGAAAAAGCAAGTCGGCCGGCGAGAACCAAACTGGAAAGTTTCCTCTTCGGTCAATGAGTCAAACTTCCAAAATTGGAAAGTCAACGCTGGTCAACATCAAACAGTGTTTTTCGACGATTTTACGACTATTTCCGATATTTATACTCGCATCTCGGGACGATCAACGGTCCAAAACGAATAATCAAAATGATTCGGATAAACACGAAACAAACGGATAAACTCGTCGATAAACCGAAACTTCAAATAATCATATTATATTCCTCGGTTATCGGAAAAATCATCCGGAACCACCCACGAGCTCGAAATCACGTGTTCTATAATTTCCGTGAAGAAACCCAATTCAAGTTCTCAGCCGATATTTAAGTCGCGAACTAAATCAACAAACCACACATATAACGTGAAACCACGACTGTACGCTAACTCGTGAATCGTGCCGACAATACTACTGATTCTGGTTCGGGTCGTCACAAGCCTACAGGTCTATAGCTGACGATTTTTACGAAGTCGTCGACTATAGTCCTGTAGGCTATAAAGCGTTGGCAAAGAGTATAGCCGACGATTTTTGGTGTTGTTGTCGGCTATAGTGTATTATAGCTGACGACAACAAAAATCGTCTGCCTTTGTTTTCTTGAAGTCGTCGGCTATGAGAAGAATTGTGGTAGTGTCTTGATTTGAAAATCACAAATTGAAAGTTGTATAAAGCTATAAATAAAAGTAGTTTGGACGATGATTTTCAATTATATTTGGACCCAAATATTTTTCTAGGAATGGGCACGGGACGGGTCAGGTTAATATTTGACCGTCCCTATCCCTATCCCAGATATGATGAGAAGGGATGAAACATTTTAAAAGTCCGTCCCGATCGTCTCGAAATTCAAATGGAACGCAACGGGTCCAATTTAAAATGAACATTTAATAAAGTATTTAACAACAAAAATCCGAATGAGACGAGACGAACCAAATTTTGGGCTCAATATAAAATAAACATAATTTGATAAGACTTAGAAGTCTACAATTACATAAAGTAAAACTATTTTACTTAATGTTTAATTACAAGAAATAAAACTACAAGCAATTTTATTTCACATTTAATTCAGATATTACAAGTAGTGTAATACTTTGATCGTTATAAGGTAATTTTATTTTTTTGTTGAATAATGTTAATTGTTTGAGAATTTAATATGTCAACTCCTAATAAAATAAATGATAAAAATAGATAAAATATATTATGTGGAACGCGACGGATCTATCGGGATTTCAAAAACAAAACTCGATCCCGTCCCAAAAAAAGGGGATAAGTCGGAACGTGACGAAATAGTGAAAATTTTATTTTTTGTCCCGTCGTGCTCGGGACAAAATTAGAAAATCGAGTCGAATTCGAGATTTGCAGGATTCGTACCCACCCCTATATTTTTCATTCAATTTCTTCAAATATCTAGATCTAAGGAAAGAGGCAGCGGACTAGCTCATTCAAAGTCTATAATCCTTTGCTTGGTCCTTCCAATTCATTATTCATATACTCCTACTGTTTGCAACAAACTTGAGGCGTTTTGAAGATCTAATTTCTGCAGGTTCAATCTCATCGACACCGATGAAGAATGCTTTTCCGGCAAAGTTTGAGGTGACTGCAGCCGTACTAATAATGCTACTTCTGATGTGGGAATTTCCAGCAACTTCTGCAGTAATTCCCTATGGTAATAAAGCCTTTTTCATGTTTATATATAATATATTGCATGTTTTCCCTGAGAAATTAATTAGTATATTCTATGCATGCATATATAACATGTCATATTAATAGGCTAGAGTTCAGAATTGATTCGGCTCATGTAACATTCTTGTCATGCATATATTAATTAGGTAGTGAAGAGTTCTATGGCTCGAGAAAGACTAGTTTAAGAAGAGAAGGTTGCTTGGGAATTGGATGTCAAAGATTGGAGATTTCTCAAATGCGGAGCTTGAGGCGGTTGAGGAGGAGGCATCCGCCGCAACCACCACCCACAAGAGGTGGACTCCATTCGCAAAAAGCTCCACCAGCTAAAACACCATATTTAAAAAGATTTCCACCTCCGCCACCTCCGCCACCACAGTAACACTCGCTCACTTCATCAGTTTTTATTTTTGTTTTATTTATTTATTTTTAAGATAAAATGTTACTTATTCGATCAGCTCTTTGTACGGACTTGTAATGATACATGTACTAATTACTACTGTACTATTAAGCTGCATTTTCGTACGTATTAATTTCTGTGTATGCATCAGAAACTGTATTCATCTCATCTGTTCATTGTGATTGAAAATTTCCTATATAACAGAGATGATCTTACTATTTAAATGAATAGTTTTATTCATTTGAATGCGCAGCCTCATTCTCCTAGGTTAAAAACACTCTCTCTCGATCTCGCTCTCGCTCTCGCTCTCAATCTCAGGACAAACCGATTATTCTCTTACATTTTTTCCCAAATCCTGGTTTTTTTTTTCTGTTTTTACGAGAAACCATGACTTCAAGCTTTTGCACTCCGATATGACCTAATCTCATGGGGAGGTCTCCATCTGTAATCGCACGGTATGGTTAAAGATTCCATTGATATTCTCTGTTGGGTTCGCTTACATCTTCAATTGTTGAGCCCTTAATCTCGATCCGTTTTGTTTTCCGATTTGATGGGTTGGTTTTCGTGCTTAGGTGACAGATCCATCGATAGTGTGCTTCTCTGCAACACAGGGAGCTGTTTTGTACCTATCTCCTCCGCCCAGTGAAACGCCATTTACGCAGTCAAAGGAGATCTTCAGATCTGATCAGTCCATAGTTATGTGTTATTGTTATTAGAATTTGGAATTTCTGAGATTAGTTAACCAAACCTGTAATGTGGTACTTCAGCCCTATATAGGGCTGACCTCAGATCGTGTATTAGAAAGACTCCAAGTGAGACTATACAAGGCTCTTTGAGGTCTTTGCTTCATTAGAAAGACTCCAAGTGAGACTAATTAGTTTACTGATTATATGTGGTCATATTTAGTGTCTATGAAAGTTTGAATCTGTTTGCAAAGCTGTGCAATCATGTGCATATATGAAACATATACTTGATGAAAAATCTGGTATTGATTTTAATTTCTTACAATCTTCCAACTTTAGACGTGTTAAACCACCGATTGTTTGTTGGTTTTGTGTATTTTTGTCCTTCATTGTATTGCAATCAGCTTTTATTCTTTGTTGTCCATTATATAATGCAATGGTCAGACCTTAATGCTATAAATTGCCAGACTAGGGAGTGATTTAGGGTGTATAATTAGTAATTGTATTTTTTCTTCTTCTTGCCTATAGTTCATTAGTAATTGTAACTTTTTTGGCAGCTGTGAAATGGGTACCAACTTTAGGGTTTGTTTGCTGGCTCTGTTTTAATTTCTGCGTCTGTCCCATGTTGTTATCTCCAAAGCTGAATATTCATAATTGTTTCCTAATCTATACTGATTGATTTGGTTGCCGGTCATGACAACCCAAATAATTTCGACTGATTTAGACGTAAGTTCTTCATGGTATAACCCTCTTTCTTGATGAATATGTTCGTGGTCTGTGTTCGTGGACTGTATGAACTATTTAGCTATTCTATTTAACAAACCTGAACTATTTTATTGGATTGATTAATTCACTTTCTAAGTATGATCTTTGTCTTTTGCAAAAACTGTTGTTATGTTATTATCTGTTGCTTTTGGTTTTATAATTGATTATTGAAATTTTTTTTGTTTGATTGACTTTGTTTTTTAGCCATGGAGCGAAAGAAAAGTATAGAGTATACAAGTGAACGAACCTTAATGTGGCTTGACACAACACCACGACTGGAGAGAAACATTGGCAGAAGACCACGTCTTGGAATAGTTGAATCAAATAGTGAAGACATTAGTCATGATGAAGATCTTCACGAATTTTTATCAGGTATTGTACACCAATTTTGTTTTTTGTTGAATTAGATGTTGGAGGTTTGTATTTCTTTAGAACTGATTCAGTTTTCATTTTTTTCCTCTTTGATGTAATTGGTTGTCTCTTTGAACTCTATTGGTTATTTACTCTGGCTAATCCTATTTGGTGTAATTCGGTATATTGTTTATGGTTTTAAGCACGATGTTGTGGTGGTTGATGTGTAATGAGAGATTGACTGCAGTAAAGAAGTTAAAACTCTTTTTTGTGTTCATAAATTTTCCTGAGCATCGGGGTGCTTTAGTTTTTCTAGCTGTAGTCGATGTTTGCTTATTACCATGCTAAGTTGTATAAGCTAAAGCTCCTTTTTGTTGGAGTGCACATCTGACTTATTCTTGAGTGCATTAGGTTTTCTTAGTTTTTGTTGGGCATGTGTGTGGGTTAGTTTGGGGTTGTTTGTTTCGTGAGTGCCTTTTGATTTGAGATGTTAATATAATAGATTGGTGGGTGGTTATTTGTTTCCAAATTTGTGATTGTCAGTTTTAGCCTCTCTCTTTTTTTGGAGGGATTTAGGTCATATATCTTCTCTAATTTTGGGGGAGTGTTATGGTCTGTGAATTTTCATCAAATTGTATTAGCTATTGTAGTTTATCAGGTAGTATAACAATGTTGTGTGTACTAGGTATATTGCAGTTTATGAGTGTGTAAGATTACTGTATGTGTTTGATAATATTGCAATAAAGTTTGCTTAATGAAGAGAAGTACAGTTTTATGCTTTTTTACTCCTTATTTTAATGTTTCGCATAATATCCATAATTTGTTCTCATGAATATTTGCATCTGTGTAATGTGTGATTTATATTTTTATCTCAATGTGATATTAACAGTGCAGGGGCTGTTGATGGGTTATTATCTGTTGCTTTTGGTTCAATAATTGATTATTAAAATTTTGTTTTTTTTAATATGTAATGTTATTTAGGCATGGGGCCAAAGAAAAAGATACGTTGTAGAAATAAGGAAACCTCCATCTGCCTTAACATAACACCACAATTGGAGAGAAGCGTTGGTAGAAGACGTCGTCTGTCTATAGCAAATAGCATTGATGATCAACTTGTTTGTGAAAATACCTCAGGTAGTTTCTTGCAAATTTTATATGTTTCTTACATATTATTTTCATTTGATAAGTGAGTTTTGATGGAATAGCAATGATATTTTTTTGGTCAATGCCATGACGTAGAAACTGTTGAGCAACAATTGAGCAAGAGACGTCTTTTTGAAACTATGGTTGGAGAATCGTTGATGCTTGACCATTCGGTGACATCGACCAGCGACCTAGGAATAGGTAAATCAAACTAATGACATGCTGTAGATGGTGAAGACATGCAATCTTTTAGTAAACGACAATGTTTTTTTAACTCTTTCTTGATAAATCTTTTGTAGGGACAACGACAAACACTCGCGATGATGATGCTGATCTTCGTGAGACTCTTGTAGGTGATATAATCATTATTTGTCTGCATATCTGCCATGGTGACTTTGTTTCAATTTTGTCATGTTTGGATTGTTTAATGGAATTGAAATTGTTTTTTTAGATATGATGTGCAAGAGGAGGCATAATTCTATTGATGAAGGGATGGTGTAGGATCAAGTGGGGACTTCTTCGTCTAAGAGATCATGCTTATCTGCCAGCACTTCTCAACAATGTCAACCTTCTCATGAGTTGGAAATTCATGATGACAAAAGTAGTGATGATGAAGTACAGGAGGACAACGACAATGAAGAAATTCATGGAATTGTATAAGGTAGTACTTCATTTTTTGTGTCTTTTTCAGTGCATTGTTCTATCCTAAGTAGTAACTATAGTGGGTTATTTTTATCGTTTTTCTATTGTAGTACTGAATGTTTCGTTTTCAAGACTATTGGGTTTATAGATGTTACTATCACTACCAACATAAACACTTTAGGCAACGAATTTGAAAACAACGCGCAACGAGCTGGTAAATTCGTTGCCTATAGTATACTATAGGCAACGACAAGGGTTTTCGTTGCCTGTTGATGTAAAATCGTTGCCTAATGTTTGATTTATAGGCAACGAAAAAAATCGTTGCCTAAACCCTAAACCCTATACTATAGGCAACGAGTTCGTTGCCTATTGAAGTGAAAT
Organism: Geum urbanum; assembly: GCA_946800695.1. Classification (NCBI taxonomy): domain Eukaryota; kingdom Viridiplantae; phylum Streptophyta; class Magnoliopsida; order Rosales; family Rosaceae; genus Geum; species Geum urbanum. Next base: position 39,435,725 of record OX327013.1, on the reverse strand, counting down.
CGTTGCCTAATGTTTGGTTTATAGGCAACGAAAAAAATCGTTGCCTATAGTTTAATAGGCAACGAAAAACAATATAGGCAACGAAATAGTAATTCGTTGCCTATAATTATTATTATATCAGATCTAGCCAACTCCTCCATTCAAATCAAAATCGGTGGAAAAATCTGAAACGTTCTGGAATCGCCAGTGCATTTCAGGATGGACAAGAGTTGGATGAGGCTGGATAGAACTGATGCAAGATATGGGCAGGGAATTAGGAGATTTCTGGAATTTGTGGCGGCTAATTGTGGAGAGTTGCCAGTGCATTATTGTCCATGTAAACAATGTCGGTGTCGCAGCAATCGTTGTCCCATTGCTACAGTTGAGCGACACCTTCATAGAAACGGATTTTGGAATAAGTACACCCGTTGGATTTATCACGGTGAAGCAACAGCAGCCGATCCGCATGATCATGGACAATTTGCTGATACTGCGAGTTCATCCAATTATGATCCCACCAGGAGGTTCATCGACGATATGTTTCCTCATGAGAGCGGTGTATTTCATGATTCTCAAGCACCCGTATATGTTCCTCCAGAAGTTGAGAATTTCCCTCACATTGAGCCAGTCCAGCCATTACCTAGAGTTTATGTCAACACACGTGGTATGGACAAGTACCACAACCTGATTCAGATGCATCAAACTCCGTTGTACCACGGATGTCCTAAGATAGTCCTTGAAAGTGTGATGGCAGTGATGCAGCTAAAAGTGGAGACCAAGAGCACCGTGGCAGCGGTCGATAGGTGGCTTCAGTTGACTGGTGATCTGCTGCCCCCCGGTCATCGTCTTCCCCCCACTCATCGTAAGATACGACATGTCCTCAAAGATCTTGGACTTTCCTACACCAAGATTCACGCATGCATGTATGATTGCGTTCTCTTTTGGGGTGTAGACGATGACGGGAAGGATCTATCAAAGCTTGATTACTATCCGGTGTGTGGTACGGAAATGTGGAAGTACACTCCTGCAGGAAATAAGAAAGCAGTGAAGATACTTCGGTATTTCCCACTTATTGATAGGCTGGAAAGGTTGTTCATGTGTGCATTCACGGCGAAAGCTATGAGATGGTGGGCTGAGAGGACTTCGCCTGACGATGATGTCCTTAGACACCCTGCTGATGGTCAGGCTTGGAAGCACCTGGTGAATGTGTTTTCTGATTTTGCAGCTGAAGTCCGAAATGTTTGGCTGGGGCTATCGACTGACGGATTCAACCCCTTCGGCAACATGAGTCAGAAGTACAGCATATGGCCCGTTATATTGGTACCGTACAACCTTCCTCCGTGGATGTGCATGAAGAAAGAATATAATATGCTGACTCTGTTGATTCCAGGGCCGGGTTATCCAGGAAAGTGTCTGTATGTGTACATGAGGCCATTGATTATGGAGCTTCAGCACTTGAGTACAGTTGGTCATCCCACTTACGACAGGTTTAAAAATGAGATGTTCCTAATGCGTGCTATGCTTGTGGGCACAATCAGTGATTTTCCAGGTCGAGGGATGTTGTCGGGAAACCCAACCAAGGGGTACAGGGCCTGTCCAGAGTGCATGACTGCCATGTTTGGACAAGCTCATTGCTCGAAGATTGTCCATATGCGTCACCGATGTTGGCTTCCACGACATCACCCATTTCGCCAGGACGCCCAGGCTTTTGACGGCACTGTAGAAAAAGGTCTGCAACCCATGGGATGGACTGGAGATGAAATCTTAGAAGTCCTGAATGAGTATAATTTTGGGCCATTGAGCAATCATCCTGAGGTTGTTGCGACTATACCGAAGATACCCGACAGGTATAAGTTCTGGACACACAAGAGCATCTTCTGGGAACTCCCGTACTGGCGGATGTTGCCTATCAGGAACTATCTAGATGTCATGCACATAGAGAAGAATGTGTGTGAAAGTGTGGTGGGCACCGTTCTAAATTGGCAAGGTAAAACCAAAGATGCCCCTAAAGCTCGCGTTGATTTGGAAAAAATGAAACTGCGGGAACATCTGTGGTTGAAAAAGAAGGGGAGAAAGATGCCCCAAGCTCTTTACACGGTCACGCGTGACGAGAAGCATTAAATTTTTGTGTGGATGGCTAACGTCCAGTATCCTTATGGGTTTGCTGGAAATATAAGTCGGTGTGTTAACTACAGGGACAATAAGATTTATGGATTAAAGAGTCATGACTGCCATGTACTACTTCAACGCCTATTCCCTATTATGATTCGAGGGTACTTTGATGATGAGGTGGTAGAGCCGTTAGTGGCGCTGTCAAGGTTCTTTCAAAAGTTATGCACCAGAGAAGTGAAAATGTCAGACCTCGAAGAAATGCGAAAGGACATCATTTTTATCATGTGCAAGTTGGAGAGGATTTTCCCCCCAAATTTCTTTGACATCATGCCTCACTTGATGATGCATCTTCCCGAGCAATTGATGTTCACCGGTCCCGTTCACTACACTTGGATGTATCCAATGGAGAGGTATATACCTTGCATTTGTATGATGTTTGCTAATTAAGTCTTTATATATTAATTTATTCTTGTTCTACGTACAACAATAATAACAAGCTGTTTTCATCTTTGTAGACAACTGGGAGACTACAAAGGGTATATACATAATACATCTGCACCTGAAGGGTGTATCGCCGAAGCATATCTTGCGCACGAGTGCGTAACGTACGTCAAACTGTATTTGGGAGCGCTTGAGGACCCACATTCGAATATGTCGGTAGATGAACCCCAGTTCAACCTTTCTGTAGTCTCTAATGATGTTTACCCACAGAGTAGGTTGCACGGGGAGTGGGAGTTGACACCATATGAGTTAGACATTGCACACTGGTGTGTACTCATTAATTGTCAAGAAGTTAAATATTGGAAAGACACACACCTTGGAAGTCCACAGGTTCGCGGGGATGTTGCGTACCACAACCGGACCTTTGCAAATTTTTTTGGCACATGGGTGAGTATATATTCATTTAGTCATAATATATATGACGTGTAAAAGCAAATTGTGACGGTTATTTATATGAAATGTTGTATCTAATGTTGACGGTTATTTGTTTCAGATGAACTATGTAGAAGATGATGGTTACCCACAATGGTCACACGCATTGAGGCTCTTGGCTATGAAACCTATATCATCAAAAGTTTACGCGATGTGTAGGGTCAATGACGTGAAATTTATGTGTCAAGAAAGAGACAACAGGGTGAAGACACAGAATTGTGGGGTAATGGTGCATGATGGGGATAACGACCCTGACTACTACGGTGTACTCCATTCAGTGGTTGAACTCATGTATGGTGAGCGCATGAAAGTTTACTTGTTTAAGTGCAAATGGTTTGATACTCGTCCGGAGAACGTTCGCATCGATCAGTATGGATACATTTCCGTGAATACTGCCACAAGCTGGTATGAGGAGGATCCTTTCGTTCTTGCCACATCGGTCAAACAAGTGTTTTACCTTGACGATCTTATGAACAGACCCCCGTGGAAAGTAGTAAACCATGTGCAAGCTAGGAATGTGTACAGTGCTGCCACACTTGGTGAGAATGAAGATGACGAAGAAGTTGCAGCATACCAAGAGGGAAATGGAATTGACATTCCGGAATCCGATACAATTCGCCTTAATAATGTTCGACCTGGTATTGTGGTTCAAAATTCTGGAGCAGCACTTCTAAATGTTAATCCAAATGACTTTGATGAAGACTCGAGTGACGAGGACGAGGAGCGACACCTATTACCAGACTTCAACTATCAAACTGCGTCAGACTCTAGCGATGATTCTGATTCTGATTATCAGCCTTAGTTAGAGATGTAATTGAGTATAGTCTTCGAGCTTGGTTCACCCTGGTTCAGCTTGGTTCACCCTGGTTCACCTTGAATTGGTTCACCCTGGTTCAGCTTGGTTCACCCTGGTTCATCCTGTGAACTTGAATGGCTATGTAGACTTTATGAATTTCGTTGCTTATAAATTGAAGTTCGTTGCCTTTAATAATGAATTTGTTGCCTATACTATAGGACACGAAAATTTCGTTGCCTATAGTATAGGCAACGAAATTTTCGTTGCCTTTAACATTGATTTCGTTGCCTTTCGTTGCCTTTAATATGGATTTCGTTGCCTATACTATAGGCAACGACACAAATCGTTGCCTAAAGTATTGGTATCGTTGCCTAAAGTCCTCCTCGTTGCCTAAAGTATATGCAACGACACAAATCGTTGCCTAAAGTATTGGTATCGTTGCCTAAAGTCCTCCTCGTTGCCTAAAGTATAGGCAACGATTCTCCCATTCGTTGCCTATAATAGGTTGAATAAATGACCCAGTCGCGACCAGATTTCTGCCCTCGCCCTCGCCGCAACGACCGCCGCCGCACCTATTACTCTCGCTTGAGTATATATTCTGCCCTCTCCCGAATATAGGTTCGCATTCTCTCATGATTCTCCTTACTTGAATATATAAACAACGTGATTTAGGTTGATTTTAGTTGGATTTGTGTTGGATTTGTCTTGTGATTTATGTTAGGTTGTGTTGGATTTGTGTTGGATTTAGGTTAGGTTGATTTTAGTTGGATTTGTGTTGTTATTTAGTTTGTATTGTTGAATTTAGGTTTGATTTTGGTAAGGATGATGAACTATGTTGGATTGTTGATTTAATTAGGTTGGGATTATATTGTGGATTAGAGGATTTAATTTGGTTATTTAGTTTATGTAAGGTGAATTGGGAATATAAGTGTGATTTTAGTTTGGTTATTTAGTTTAGGTAATTAGAATTGGGAATAAGTGTGATTTTAGTTTGGGTTGTTCATTTTAGTTAGACAAAATTTAAATTTAGGTTAGTGTTGCATCAATTGTAAGCTATTCATTATGTTATTTTGTTGCAGACATTAATAAAAATGTCGGTGTTCAAAAGATTGATTCCCGGGAAAAGTGGGAAACAGAAAGGAGCTTCCTCCTCGTCACCTCAAGGAGCGACACCTCAAATGTCCTCCGGGTTGAACCCTCAAGGACCCAGGAGTGGGTCTAGGTCCGTTGGTCAGAGTGCTGGAAGCACCGTACCGGACAGTCTTGAGACCGTCTATGTACATTCCAATCGTCACCTCCAACTATATACAGCATCCCAGGATCCCCAAGGTCCACGTCACTCGGTGTCTCATGAACGACCCTCCCGCAACAGCAGCCGAAACTCCACCACGGAATCCGGTCGTCACTCAGTCAGCAGCGAACGCCCAAATAGTACGAGGGTACTATGGCCAAACCAGCAGGACCCACCGCGTATGCCACCTCTTCCTCCCAATCCGGCGACGCCACACCCTAATTCCGGATCATCTGGGCCATCCGGCAGTGCATCTCGCACGGATTCTGTGCACTTATGCCCGCCCAGGGACTTGTTCTTCCCTACGGTTATTCCGAAGATACCTCAGCTCGACCCTAACAACGTGGCCATATATGATGAGGACCCGTTCACGACGCCTGAGGAAGCATACACATATGAGCCGTTCTCTCAACCTCTGTTGAGTGTGAGGGTTAAGGGCCAGCTCACTTACGAGAATGGTAAGTTTATGTTCTTTAAGTAGATACAGTACATTAAATTAGGTTCTATTTCTTAATTTCCTTCTTTTGTACCGTGTCGCACCGTCGTCAACCCTAAAGCTAAAGCGAGCAGAGGTACCACAACCGGGAAGGGTATTGAAGATCGAGTTGGTGACAATCGGGCTCATATTGATTATGAGGACGATGGCTCGGCTATCGAGTATTCTGACAAAGGGATGTATGCTAGCCAAGCAGGATTTGTCATACGTGATTTCGTCCCGATGTTGTGGGACTCGTGGGGTTCAGTTGATGCTCAAGTGAAGGCCCGAGTGCATAATGCACTGTCGGTGAGTTAAATTTACATTAATTTGTCATAAAAATATGGGCATTCTTATTATTATAAGCCACCAAACATACATATTTATGAGGCTAATTATGTATACGTGTATTGCAGCAATGGTTTATTATTGACGATCGGCTGAAGCAGCCCGGGGGGTGGTGTGAACGAAAGCTCGCGTCTAGGTGATGTGATTTTGGATTTATATAAGGCTAAGTATCCTGAATACGTTAGATTTTTGAATATAAAGTGTTGGTTATATGATATTTTTGTTGCATCAATATAGGTATCGAGAGTGGAAGTCCCACTTGAAGACGTTCTGGGAGGAGAACATAGATAAAGGCCGAAATGGCACTCCAAGTGAGTTCAGATACCGGGAGTACGAGTGGAACTGGCTTATAGCCCACTGGAAGCATCCCAAACTTGTGGTATGCACATGAATTGATTTGCGTACCTAAATCTAAACTAATATTATTATTATTAATTTACCTACATTTTATGATATATTATTTTATATACGCAAGAGGTAGTAGGTAAATCTCTATCTATGTTATTAATTTAATATGTAGGTAAATCTCTAATATATTGTGTAGGTAAATTAAATGGGTTGGATTTTAATCAAAAAAATTAATGTTGCGAGAATATTCTCTAATTTATGCTATATATATAATTGGCTAATAATTGTGCACATTTTCTTATGGTCACAAGCACATTTCGAAACAAAATGCTAAAAACCGAGCGCAGAACGTGAACCCACATCATTGCGGTTCCCGAACGTATGAGAGATGGACTCGTCGTGGGGCAAGGTTGGAACCAGAGACCGATCCTCTCGTGTATTCCATCCGACATGGGTATCCGAACAACCCTGAATATGTTGTAAGTATCTAATAAATATTTGTCCATATTTGATACATCTCATGTTTAATTAATTATTGTATTTTACTCAATTATTAATGCGTCACCGATTTTGCATTGTCTATTAGGAGAGATTGGTTGAGTCGATCCCGAAGGTGCGTGCTAAAGTAGCTCGAGAGCTGCATCAGGGGTGCACGGAGGAGGAGGTGACCCAGTATGCATCTCAGGTTGACCACATGACGCCCATTAATGCGGCGAGGTGCGTGTCAGATGCGCTTCCCGTTGGAAAGAACAAGTTTTGGGCCAAGGGGATGGGTTACAGAGGAAATGGAGTCTTGAAGATGACTCCAGAATTCTCCAGCGGGTCCAGCAGTTCTAGGTCGTCCGGCCAACAAGAGCAGATTCGGAGGCAGCAGGAGGAGTTGGAGGAGATGAGGCGTGCCAAGGAAGCCATGGAGCAGGAAAGAGCCCGTGAGAAGGAGCAGCACGACCAAATGTGGGCATTCTTTCAATCTCAGCAACCTCGGGGGGCTTCGCAGCCGCACCCACAGACTCAGCCAAATCTGTTCACGCCTACAGCACAGCCGCAGTATTTTGGGGGTCACCAGCAGCCGCCGTTATATGGGGACCACCAGCAGCCGCCGCAGCAGCATCAGTTTTTTGGGGACGCCGAGCCGCCGCAGCAGCATCAGTTTTTTGGGGACGCCGAGCCGCCGCTGCAGCATCAGTTTTACAGGGGTGACGACCAGCAGGAGGGTTCACACGAGGACTTCCTCAATTGTGTTAACTTTGATCAGTAACACGTAGCTAGTTTTTGATTTAGGTTGGAATGTGTACGCTTTTGTGGTTTGAAATGTAAATGTTGCAGATTCTGGAATTGGGCCCAATCCAGAATCAAGTATTTTTTTTTAAAATAACACAAACTATAGGCAACGAATTGGTCCAATTTCGTTGCCTATAGTTTGCCACCAAAAAAATTTTCAAACTATAGGCAACGAAATTGGACCAATTTCGTTGCCTATAGTTTGCCACCAAAAAAAATTTCAAACTATAGGCAACGAAATTGGTCCAATTTCGTTGCCTATAGTTTGCCACCAAAAAAAATTTCAAACTATAGGCAACGAAATTGGTCCATTTCGTTGCCTATAGTTTGCCAGAAATACAACAATTCAAACTATAGGCAACGATGTTCTTGACTATAGGCAACGAAATTCTTCAGTATAGGCAACGAAGTCGTTGCCTATAGTTTCAAAGTTGGTCAAAGTTGACCTGTTGGTTTAGCGTTTAGGCAACGAAGAAGTCGTTGCCTATAGTGAAACTATAGGCAACGATTCACTCTAGTCGTTGCCTATAGTACAAAACCCTAACCCCTAAACCCCGAACTATAGGCAACGAATCGGTTTTGTTTTTCGTTGCCTATAGTATAGTCAACGATGAAAAGGCAACGACGGTATAGGCAACGAATTTTCGTTGCCTATACTTATAGGCAACGATTTTTAAACTATAGGCAACGATTTTAAATCGTTGCCTAAAGCTGTTATGTTGGTAGTGTATGTTTTGTTTTGAGGCTATCATTGATATAAGAGTTGTAGATTTATTTTTGGATCGATTCTCGATCATCTGCATTTTTGGTGTTGTTTTTCATAATTTGACATAGAGGAATTGGTAATCGATCCATTTTGTTTTTGGATTGATTCTCTAAAATGGTGATTATATGCCTGGATGCCGGAAAACTTCTTCCTTATTATCAATTGTTACTATTGCCTCTCTGTGCTTGCAATTGGGTGGTTCTTATAAAATTCAGAAATCCTATCTAACCAGATCACTTATTTATAGCATAGCACCAAAACTATATAAGGGAGAGAGAGGCATCCATTAGTATTTATTTATGTCATTTTCTCATCCTTATAAATCTGTAGCTAAATATTGACTTTTTTGTCTATGCCTCCTGGCTAATTATTTTGGTGAATTTGCCTAATTCGATCATACATATTGTAATGACATATTGTGTAGGATAAAATTGACAAACTAATATGATGTATGATTTGAAATTTTATATCATTATGGAGTTGACAACGAACAATTTATGTATGTAATTATTCAAGAAATAATAAACTGGTTTTCTTTCGGTGAAAACTGGTTGTTACATAATTCACTAACTTTATGTACGTATGTGGTCGTTGGCTATCATTGATGTAATATGAATAGAAACAAGAAATTGATATCAAGATGGAGAGGTAGATGAAGAGTGGTTTCGGTTTTTCTAACTTTGAGATTGACTTTGTAATTACTGTGGTAAGAGAGTGATGTATGCATATGTGTAGTGAGCTCTTCTGATTCCACAGGAATTTTTGAGATTTCAAAGGTTTGGATTGTCATGATTTCTGTTGAATCAAAAGTGCACATCACATTGTCTATATTCCATTCTTCCTGTAATTTAGTTGGTTTAGTTTTTGTAACTTGTTGAATCTCGCCTCTTAGTTCTTGCTTTATTGGTCAGGTATGCATATTGTGCTCTTTTATATTCTACATATTGTGTGTACCAATTGTTGGCAATTTTTTAATTTCTTTGAAGATCATTTAGCACAACTTCAATTGTATTAGATCATTGTGTCAGATCATACAGGATCTGACACGTGTATATAATGTAATTTAGTTATGCACATAATTATGTCGTATTGTTATTGATATATATAGTGTAGTCATAGCAGCCATGTCGAATTATATGATAAATTTGGTTATTGTTTTTGTGGTTCATTATTCCTTCATGTAAGTGAATATTTGTTTTCTTATGTAAATGGAGATGAATTTGTAAAAAATAGCGTGTTGTTGTTTTCACTTATCTATTAGCTTAATCTTAGTCATTTTTTTGTGAATCACAAGTGTCGTTGTAGGATTTTTTGGATAGGCAGCATATCAACGAAGTCGAGCAGGTCAGGAGAAACTTCAATATCAATTATCTAATACTAAATATTCATTATCAATTATCACTAATCTTATTTTTATGATTCTTATTGCAGGTGCCATTGTTGACTAAGGACTCTTGTGATGACTCTTATATGTGTAACCATTGCGCCGCCCACTTTTGGTTAGACAAAGCATTACAAAAACAGAAAAATAATTAATTTATATATACTCATTGTTGTGAAAAAGGTTGAGTTTAACTTTTAATGTCATATCCAACTCCACATTTTCTCGATGAATTCTTAAATCCAAATAATGGTAGAAGAAGTGTATTGTTTCGTGATAATATCAGAGTGTCACTACCACATTTCTTCCTATTGCCCACGAAATGGGAAAAGAAATGCCGACGATATCATATATCGTCGGCAATAATAAGCATTGCCAACGAAATTCTCCATCGCCGGCAATACTTTCCCCTAATCGTCGGTAATGAAATTATTGCCGACGACTCGTCGGTAATAATGTCCTCGTCGCCGACAATTAGGGGAAAGTATTGCCGGCGATGGAGAATTTCGTTGGCAATAATTTCATTGTATTGCCGGCGATGTTTTGGCCGGAATATCGTCGGCAATAACTCCATAGCTGACGATTTAATGAATCGTCGACAATAACTCTTATATCAGATCTCCGCCGCCGCAGCTCATTCATTTTACAAATATCCGGTGAGAAAGATGGAAAACGCTCTGAAATCGTTGGGTATTGTCAAAACGCGTCCAAAACCCGCTCGGGAAGCTATATAGCTAGGTACGTATGTATATATATGTGGATCGATGGATATGTGTGTTGATTTAGATATATGTATGTGTTGATTTAGAGTTGAGATTAATGGTTTGATATGCAAATAGAGTTGATATATTGTTGATTTTGAGTGATTGACCGTTGATTTTGAGTTGATTTGAGATGATTTCGATGAAAATATATATGTTTGTGTATATATATATGTATATAAATTTATTTTGTGATTAATTGTTAATATGTATATATATATACATGTTAATTTGTAATTGTGAATTGTTGGTATATATATATTTTTATATGCATGGGTCAACTTTTGTTAATTAATCGGATGCATGCATGTAATTAATGATGATCTTTTAATTAATTAGTAGTGAATGTATATACATAAATATATAGTACTGTTAGAATTTTCAGGATGGACAAGAGTTGGATGAGCCTTGAAAGATGGGATGTGAGATATCACCATGGAATTAAGAGTTTTGTGAATTTTGTGAAGGCTAATTGTGGAGACACTACACTTCATTATTGCCCGTGTAAAGAATGTAAGTGTCACAGCGATCGATTTCGTTTTGGTTTTCCCATTGATAAAGTCCAGAAGCACCTGACTAAATACGGGTTTTGGGATAAGTACACTTGTTGGATTTATCACGGTGAAACATTGTTAGCGGGTCCGCATGATCATGGACAATTTGCTGAGAGGGCTAGCCCATCCTATGATCCAACAACGATGTTGATCAATGATATGTTTCCTCATGAGAGCGGTGTATTTGCTGATGAAGCACCAAATGTCCTTCCCATTGTTGAGGGTTTCTCCCATATTGAGCCAGTCGAGCCATTACCTGGAGCTCATGTCAACACAAGCGGTATAGACAAGTACAACAACCTGATTGCATTGCAACAGACTCCGTTGTACGACGGTTGTAGTAAGACTGTTCTTGGAAGTGTCATGGGAGTGATGCAGCTCAAAATGGAGAACAAAATGTCTGTCAAATCTATTGATTCTTGGCAGAAGTGGACTGTTTCGCTACTGCCACCCGGTCATCGCCTTCCTACCAGTCATCATAAGGTGCGACATATCCTGAAAGATCTTGGGCTTTCCTACATCAAAATCTATGCATGCAGATATGATTGTATTCTCTTCTGGGGGAAAGATCTTGAAGACCTTGAAGCCTGCCTGGTATGTTTTACAGAAAGGTATAAGTTGACTCCTACAGGCAACAAGAAAGCTGTGAAGATACTTCGATATTTCCCGCTGATTAATAGGCTGGAGCGGTTGTTCATGTGTACTTTCACGGCCGAAGCTATGAGATGGTGGGCTGAGAGGAATTTGCGTGATGATGACACCCTTATACACCCTGCCGACGGAGAGGCTTGGAAGCACATGGTCAGGGAGTTTGATCATTTTGCAGCAGAAGTCCGAAATGTTTGGCTAGGGCTCTCATCTGACGGATTCAACCCTTTTGGCAACATGAGTCTTCAATACAGTATATGGCCAGTTATTTTGGTACTATGCAACCTTCCACCATGGATGTGCATGAAGAAGGAATACAATATGCTCACTCTGTTAATTCTAGGCTCGGGTTATCCAGGAAAGTGTCTCGATGTGTATTTGAGGTATTTGATTGAGGAGCTTAAGTACCTGAGTGAGTGTGGCCACCCCACTTACAATAGGTTCAAAAATGAGATGTTCCAGATGCATGCCATGCTTGTTAGCACCATCAGTGATTTTCCTGCCCGCTGTATGTTGTCGGGTAACGTTATCAGGGGTTACAGGGCTTGTTTCGAGTGCATGACTGTTGATTATTGTAGTCCTCATTGCAGTAAAATTGTTCAGATGCATCACCGTTGTTGGCTTCCAGATGATCACCCATTTAGGTAGGATCAAGACGCTTTTGATGGGACTGTGGAGACGGGTGTGGCACCCAGGCGATGGACAGGGGATGAAACTTTGGAAGTGCTGAATGAATATGATTTTGGCCAGCTGAGCAATCATCCTGAGATAGTGTCGTCAATTCCAGACAAGCCCGAAAGGTATAAGTTTTGGACACACAAGAGCATATTCTGGGAACTCCCCTACTGGCCCAGGTTGCCTATCAGACACTACCTAGATGTCATGCACATAGAGAAGAATGTGTGTGAAAGTGTGGTGGGCACAGTTCTTAATTTGGAGGGGAAAACAAAAGACATCCCTAAGGCACGCATTGATCTGAAAGCTATGGGACTGTGAAAACATTTGTGGTTAAGAGATGGTAAGAAAAAAAATGCCTCAAGCTCCTTACACCGTCAAGCCGAAGCAAAAGCATGAAATTTTTGGGTGGATGAGTAATGTCAGGTATTCTTATGGCTATATGCAAGAAATTAATATAATTTTTGCTTATGGTTATATGCAAGAAATATAATTGTTGCTTATGGCTATATATATATATATGCAGGTATCCTGATGGCTATGCTGGAAATATAAGCAAGTGTGTTAACTTTTGGGACAATAAGATGTACGGATTAAAGACTCATGACTTCCATGAACTGCTTCAACGCCTTTTCCCTATTTTCATTCGAGGGTACCTGCCCAAAGAGGTAGTGGAGCCGTTGGTGGCCTTGTCAAGATTCTTTCAGAAGTTATGCACCAGAGAAGTTAAAAAATCAGACCTCAGGGAGATGCAAGATGACATCATTTTTATCATGTGCAAGCTTGAGAGGATATTTCCCCCAAATTTTTTCGACATCATGCCTCACCTGATGATCCATCTTCCCGAACAATTGTTGCTTACCGGTCCGGTACACTACACTTGGATTTATCCCATGGAAAGGTACAAATGATTCATACATTTGTGTTTGTCTCTGTTTTTATTGAAGGACAGCTGGAGTTCCTGACCGTGGAGGAAGCGTACAAGTTCTTCCCGTTCAACCCCGTGTATCTTTGGAGTGCGAGGTGCATGAACCAACAAACGGACGATGCAGGTAAATTTTATTTAACAAGATTGATTACTTAATTATTACTTAAGACTATAAATAGTGTCAATTAATAATTTTGATTTTTTGACATTGTATTATTAGGCAATATCGTTAATGGCAATGGAAAACGAAAGACTACATGCCCCTGCACCGGGAAGAATCTTGAGCAGGCCACCGGGGGAAGGAAAACGATCATTAAGGCCAATGAGCGTGGTGAGGTGATCGAGACAGAAAACATCACGCGAAAGTATGCCAGCATGGTCGGGGCCATCGTGCGGGACAAGGTCCCAATGCTGTGGCCAGATTGGGGTGTTGTGCTTCGCTACGTGAAGTTGCAAGTGCATAATGCACTGACTGTGAGTTAAATCGTATTTTCATTACGTAAATTTTACATTTCTTAATTAAGTCTGAAGAAATATATAATTTTACCATTTATATATTCATCTTGCAGCTGTGGTTTGACGTGGATTAATGCCTTATTGAGACGTGGACAGAGCGTCAACTACATATCAAGTGATGTGATTCGAGTTATTTGAGTATATATCGAGTTAGATTTTCACTTTATCAAGTGTTTTAATATCTCTAACATTTGTTTCTGGTGTTAATATAGGTATAAAGAGTGGAAGAACGAGCTTTCAAAACATTACACACAGTACAAGGATCTAGGCCGAGGTTCTACCCCTAGCGAACTCCGGTTTAGGGAGTATGAGTGGCTGTGGCTGGTAGCCCACTTCGAGCACCCCAAAGTGAAGGTATGCATCTTGAATATATTTTACAACACTAATGTATCGTATCACATTGAAATAGTTAGTTACTAATTTTTTGACATATGTTTATCAAACAAGGCGATTTCCAAGACGAACAGGGAGAACAGATTGAAAAACACCAAGTTCCATCATGCAGGTTTACTCAACTATTTGGGTTGGTCGGGTAGGGCACAAAAACAACAAGAAGTCAACCCGTTGGTGTTTGTTCATCAGAAGTTCTATCCGCAGTGCCCTGAAGAAGCGGTAAGTCTTTGGCCTCATTATTTTGTAGTTCACATATGCATGTGTTAATAAAACTATTTTTCTCCATTTATTTATTTTGTTTAATAATACGATATTCATATTCGCTTTTTAATTAGGTGAGAGTGGAGGATGCGATCACAGAGGTCACCATGAATATAGCTCGAAACGACCATCCTGACTGCTCGGAGGAAGAAGTGACCCAGTATGCCTCTCAGATCGATACGCTTGATCGCCCTATAACGGCTCAGATCATGGAATATCCACTACTGCAGGGGAATGGGCTCGGCGGGCGAAGGAGTATTGAAGAACACTTCGGAATACTCTAGCGGGTCAAGAACTTCTTCTAGGAACTCTAACCTAGCAGCGGAGCTTCAGATGACGCAGAGGGAGTTAAAGGAGCAAATGAGGGTGGTGGAGGAGATGCGGCAATTGGCCGAGCAGCAAGCAGTCAGAGATGCTGAGCACCGGACGATGGTCGTGCAACACCGAATTATGGTCGAGCAGCAGACACAAATGTTCACATGGATGCAGACTATGTACGCGTGCCAGACTACCGGACAACCGCTCCCCACACCTCCACCGATACCTGTGTTCCATAGTGTTCCACAACCGCAACCGTCGCCGTTGCAGCAAGACCAGGGTAGTCGCCGCAGTTCAAATGATTTCGTCAACATGGATTTCGTCGACCTTTAGTGTAGTTGTATTTTATTTTCGTATTGTTGCTGTTTGTACTGTTGGACAATTATGTGTGTACTGTTGAATGTGTATTTGTACGGTTTCTGTTTTTCAGTGCAGGTTCTGGAATTGGGCCCAATCCAGAACCTGCTTTTTAAAAAAAAAATGTCATGGGGTATTGCCGACGAGATGGACCAATCTCGTCGGCAATAACTCCCACTTTCCGGCGAGGTTTTTCTTTATCACCGACGACATTCTTCGATTTGTCGTTGGCAATAATGGCGGTGGTCAAACACGTTGACCCACCGGGATATCATCACCGACGACTAACTCGTCGGTGATGCCATTTATTATTACCAGTGACCTAATCTCGTCGGTGATACTTCAAAGGTATCACCGACGACTTCTACAATTTCTCGTCGGTGATAGTATCACCAACGGGTTGCCGCCGGCGACCTTATTACCGGCGACAATTTGCCGGTAATAAGGATCACCGACTATTTAAAGAGAAAGGCCGACGAATTTAAGTCGTCGGCAATAATGAAAAATGTGGTAGTGTGTATAATTCTATGTTTGCTTTTATATCTATGGGAGCTAAAATTTAGCATGATATAAATAATGGAGGAGCTCCTTATGTGTTTAAGATATGTGGTCAAGTGCATCATAAAATGGGTTCAGTTTTACCTTCGCCAGGAAAATCTCCTAAATATGCTCAGTTATATGTATATGACACTCATAATGAGATTTTAAATCGGATGACTGCTATTAATCCTAATCATGCTAATAATAAAATTGATGCTGATATTGTAAAAGGATTGGTGGAATTATTAGATAAATGTAATGAATTGACGAAAGAGTATCGATCTGTGATAGATGAATTTGGTAATCATTCGTTGCCCAATTTTGATGTGACTATACTTGATCGTGAAAAGAATGACAGTAAACAATATGAACTACCTTCTGCTCCTGAAATTGGTGGATTGATTGTGGGTGACATATGCGAGTGTAATTCGAATAGAGATATAATTATTCGATCTAATGAAGGTCCACTTAAGAGAATCTCTAAAATTCATCTGACACTTATGTCATTATAGTATCCACTTCTTTTTCCATATGGAGATGATGAATTTAAAATTAATATGAAATTGAAGTCAGTGCCAGGTGACAATGATGATAAAAATAGAAAATTAACAATGAACAAATATGTATGTTATTAAGTTTATGATAGGGCAAGCCAATCAAGTACTTTGTTGAAAGGTGGTAGATTATTTCAACAATATTTAGTTGATGTATATGCAATTGTTGAAGAAAATCGTTTAGAATATATAAGATATCACCAATCAGAACTAAGATCTGAAACATGGAATAATTTGTCTACATTTGTTTCAGAAGGAATTGTTGAAGGTTTAGATGTCGGTAAAAGAGTTTTTCTTCTTGCTTCTCACACAGGCAGTCCAAGAGATATGACAAATAATTACCAAGATGCAATGATGTGACAACCCGAACCGGAAATGGTAATGAATCGGCTTAATTCGCGAGTTTCACGTATAATCGCAGTTTGTTGTAATTAATCGATTTGGCGGCCTTGTTTGCGACTAAATTATCGGGCGAGAATTTGACATAAGTTTCTTCACGAGAGTTGTAGAGTTTATGATTTGGAGCTTGTAAGAGTTTTTCTGAGGATTTTTCCGATGTCCGATGAATATGTTATGAATATTTCCAACCGTTAGATTTAATCGTGTTTATGTGACGACCTGGAACAGAATTAGTAGAGTAATCAGCTTAATTCACGAGTTAGCGCGTAATCACTGTTTTTCGATAATTAATTGATTTGCTGGTTTTGATCGCGACTTAATTATCGGCAGAGAATTTGAGTTGAGTCTCTTCTCGAGAGTTGTTATACACGTGATTTCGAGTTTGTAGGCGGTTCCGGATGATTATTTCGACGACATAAGAATATAATATCAATATTTGAAGTTTCGGAATATCGTCGAGTTTATCTGAATCGTAATGGTTATCCGTTTTGGACCGTCGATCATCCCGAGATGCGAGTATAAATATCGGAAATAGTATAAAAATTGTCCAAAACACTGTTCGGGAAGTTTGACCGGCGTTGACCGAGTTGGAGACGTTGACCACCGTTGACCTATGGAGAAAATTGGACTGTTTGGATTCCTCCGGTGAACTGGCTGATTCCGGCCGTTTCAGGCCACGACTTTGGAAGGTAAAATGTTCTCCTCGTGATTCTAAGCTGTTTTGTTTCTCGATTTGGTTTTGAATTGTGGGAGAAATGTTGAATTGAAAACGGAGAAAATCTTGTCGGAATCGGATTTTGTGGATGGTGGCGCTCCAGCCACGGGGGTGGCCGGGGATTAGGGGGGTTTGGACCGTGGGGCCACGGGGGTGCCTTTGGGAGTGGTCTCGAAGGCCGCCGTGCACCGTGGACGGAGATCGGAGGCTGTCGGCGGTGGTGGAACCCCGTGGGTTTCGAGATGATTTCCGGCGTGTGTGCCCGGAATTGGTCATTGTCACAGTTGAGAGATGTGTTGGGCTCGTTGAGAGGAAGCTTTGGTGAGCTTGGCCGCTGAAAAATCTCTCCGGTTGACGGCGCGCCGCCGGCGGCGGCGGTCAACGGCGGAGCTCTGGCGACCGTTGACTTTTTTGGAAATGTGTCGAGTTATATGTCGTTTCGCTCGTATTTGCGCCCCGATCATCGCCTTGAGATTTTCGAGTTGATTTGGGAACCGGATTTTCAGTCGAGGGTTTTGAGTGGAGATTTCGGGAATTTCGTTAATTATTTTTGTATCAATTATACGTTTCCGGGAACGGTTGGTTTCTGAGGTGTGGTACAGTGTTGTGAATTATGATTTTGATCAGATATATTTTATGAATATTCAGGGGATCGCGATCGTGCTTCGGGCGAGGGATCTTCCGCCAGACCCCGTGATTAGCGCGAGTTCACGCTTTGCTCACCTGTGAGTGGACTTTTATATTTTCACAGTCGTTGCGAGTTCGTGATTTTCCGTATTTATTTATATATACGATGTTGAGATTATTTATTACTTTTGGAGGCATTATTTTATATTTTATGGTGATGGCATTACTTGCATCGATGCTTCGGCTACTCAGTTGATCACCGGTAGTCTGACCAGAGTTGAGAGATTCCTCTAGACTAGAGTTAAGAGATTCCTCTGGGCAGGGTTGAGAGATTCCCCTGTTATGCCGCTGGGGTTGAAAGATTCCCCTGGCCTATCACCGTCGGGCTTGAGCGATTCGCATGACCGTCGGGTTTGAGAGATTCTCCTGGCACCTCCATATATATTTTCCGAACTCGCATTGTTTTACATTGATTATGTATATGAAATTGGTGAAAGGTATATATTTATTTTCGTCCACTCACTCTAACGTTTTATTGCCTTTCCCCTAGGTTTTTCGGTTTCCGTGCCCAGTTTGCAGTTCGGATTCTGGTGTCTCACGTCGCGGTCAGAGGCTAGTCATTCGAGCTACCTTTCTTTTCCAGTAGGTTTCTTGTTTTGCCTACTGCTGTATATTTTTGTATATATACACTAGAGGTCGCTCTGATACGATACTGATACATGTTTTTATATGGTTTTTCCCGGATTTTCTATATTATACGGTTATATTTACTGTTTATTACTATTGATATGATATTGAGAAATCCGGATGGGATTGGTGCCCACTGTTTGGCTTTTGTGGCATAGGATGAAGTGTTATTTTCTGGGTGCAGGTAAAGACAATTCCACGTTAGTAGCGTTACTCTGCCGAATTTTTTTTGGTTTTTGTTGGTTCGTGTTTTCAGAAAGGGTTTGATTCCGGTTTAGGAAACTAAATCGGGTTTGGCAATTCCACTGATCGAGTTTCTGTTTCCGGCCATTTCAGACCTCAAGCTCGGTATGGTTAGCTTCCTCTCGTGATTTCCTATTGTTTTGAACTTGGTTTGAGTTGATTTGGTTGAGTTTTGAGGGAGAACCAACTTGATAAAGTTTCGAATCTTTGCCAAAATCGGGTGAGATTTTTCGGCCACTTTTGTGGTCGGTGGGGTTGGGTTTTTTCTCCCCTCAACCCATAGATGCTTTTGGGTGAAAGAATTTTGGAATTGGAGGCCATTTGAAGCTCGCCGGAATAGGTCACCGGAATTAATAGAGGTTTGAATTTTCGAGCTTGATTCCGGCTTGTGGGTTTCGAGTTGGAGGTTGGTGTAGAAGGAAAAGTTGTTAGGCTTGAGGAGTAGATGTGATATGGAAATTTTCACCGGATTTGGCCACCGTTGACGCCGCGGCGGCGGCGGCGGTCAATGGCGGAGCTCCGGCGAGTTGACTTTTTTGGAATTTTGAGAAGTTTTATACCGTTTTACTCGTAATCGTGCCCCGATCGTAGTCTTGAGGTTATTGAGTTGATTTGGGTGATAGATTTTGTGTCGAGGGTTAAATAGAGTATTTATGGGATTTTCGACGATTTCGTTGATATCCGAGTTATATGTTTCCGGAAATGGTTGGTTTCCGAGGTGTGGTTCAGAGTTTTGAATTGTGATTTTGATTAGTGGTATTTGTGATTATTCAGGAGATCGGGATCGTACGCTTGGCGAGGGATCTTCCGCCGGATCTCGGGATTAGCGCGTTTTCGCGTTGTGCTTTTCTGTGAGTGGACACATTCCTTTTCACTGATTTGTTGCGAGTCTTTTATATATACATTTTACGAGCATGAGCATGCAGTTATGATTATGATTTATACGAGCATATGTTTTATAAATATGCTTTTATAATTATGCAATACGAGTATGCATTTACATTATGCTTTATACATTTGCATAGAAACTATTTATGATTTGGTTTACACAGAGTACAGTCTCAGTATGTATGGTTGTATCGATACACTTAGCATCCCGGCTGATCCTCGATGATGTTTACTAGGGGGGCGCAGATACCCTGGCCTGAGGCTCTTTCTGGCTGGAATCACGTGGGGGTCTGAGATCCCGTGATTCAGACTGTACTAGCGCGGATGTGTCCATGAGTGACCCTGCGGGATGTCTGATGCATGCTCTGTATGCGTGAGGAGTTAGAGTCTCCCTCGTGTACCATTTGATTTTATGCATCTAGACTCGCATATGTTTTATAACATATATATTATTCCGCGAAAGACATTTATTTTCGTCCACTCACTCTAACGGTTTATATGTTTTTCCCTGAGCTCTTTGTTTTCAATGCCCAGTTTGCAGTTTGGATTCAGGTGTCGCATGTCAAGGTTGGAGGCTTAGTATTCGAGATACTTTTCCTTCTCAGTAGGTTTCTAGTTTGGACTACTGTTGTGTATTTATGTATATACTAGATGTCGCTCTGAATACTCTGATGTTTATATATTCACATGATTTTTCCCAGATTTCTATAAAATTACAGTTTTGTTTATTGTTTTACATTATGTTATGTTTTTGAGAAATCCGGATGTGATTGGTGCCCACGGTTTGGCTTTTGTGGCATAGAATGAAGTATATTTTCGAGTGCAGGTTAATGGTAACTTCGCGATATAGTGGAACTCTGCCGAAATTTTTATGATTTTTGAAAGTTCATGTTTTCGGAAGGGGTTTGATTCTGGTTTAGGAAACTAAATCAGGGTCGTGTCCTTTCAAATGACAATTTGTACAGAATATGGTAATCCAGATTTATTTATCACTTTCACGTGCAATGTGAAATGACCAGAAATTTTGAGATATTTTTAAAGAAAAAAAACTGGATATAAAGTAGAAGATTGTCATGATATTATTTGTCAAAATTTTAAAATAAAGGTAGATGATATGATTGCTTATATTAAAAACGGAGAACCCTTTGGAGAAGTTCATGCGCATGTATATACAATTGAATTTCAAAAAAGAGGGTTGCCCCATGCTCATTTATTATTTTGGCCGGCTAAAAAATAAATACAAATGTCATATAGCAGATGATGTAAATTCTATAATTTCAGCTGAATTGCCCGATAAAAATATTCTTCCACAATTGTTTGAAATAGTTAATCAGTTTATGATTCATGGTCCTTGCGTTCAACTCAATCCATCTTCTCCGTGTATGCGAGATAAATTATGCACAAAGCATTTTCCGAAAAAATTTACTTCAAACACAATTTTTGAAGCAATAAACTCTCCTCAATATAAACGTTGTGATGATGATTCACGTTTTGTACTTAAAAAAGGAGTTGAAGTTGGCAATAATTACATTGTACTTTATAATGCTAATTTATTATTAAGATATAATGCTCATGTAAATGTGAAATCATGTTCTCAGCCTATGTTAATAAAATATTTGTTTAAGTACATAAATAAAGAATCTGATAGAGCTCGCGTATTGATTCGGGAAAATTTGAACGATTAAATCCAAAATTATCTAAATTCTCGGTATTTAACTCCTTATGAGTCTGTGTGCCGTTTATTCGAATTTTTCATTCATTCTAGATATCCTGCAGTTCAGTACTTGAAGATTCATTTGTCCAACGAAAAAACATTTTTTTTTAATGAATCTAGTTCTCTTCAAAATGTGTTAAAAAATCTAGGTATTGATACTACAATGTTAACTGCTTGGTTTTCTGCAAACATGAAATATAAAAAGGCAAAAAAATTAACATATACTCAGTTTCCTACTAAATTTGTATGGAGTAATACCCAAAAGTCATGGACACCAAGGAAAAAATATCGTATTCTCGGTAGAATAGCACATGTGCTACCAAATGCTGGTGAATTGTACTATCTTATAATGCTTTAGAATTTTCAAAAATGATGCACTATTTTATAGCAATAAGAACAGTCAATGGGAAAGTATGTTCTACTTATCAAGAAACATGTCGAGTTTTAGAATTACTAGGTGATGATAAAGAATGGCTTGAACCATTGTTGGAATCTACTTTTACTACAACTTCTGCTCAGATTCGTTATTTATTTGTTACGATTATTTTGTTTTGTAATGTCTCGAATCCTGGAGCTTTACTTCATGTATATTGGGTTAGCATGTCTGATGATATATCACAGAAAATGAGATCAAATTTTAACATGCAATATCTTCACATACCGGATGATGAATTAAAAAATGTTGTTTTACATAAACTTGAGAAATTGTTTAATATGTCTTCTAGTAGTTTAAAGAAACATCAATTGCCAATACCAAAAACACAGCAAATACATGAACTTGACAATAGACTTATCAGATAAGAGCTAAATTTTGATTGTGAAGCATTAAAAGAAGAGCATTCGAACTTAGTCACAAAATTAAATAGTAATCAAAAAATTATATATGATGAGGTCATTAAAGCTGTGGAACAAAAGAACCCAAGATCATTTTTGTTTATGGTTGTGGAAGTACAGGAAAAACTTTTTTATGGAACACCATAATTTCAAGATTAAGATCCGAATACAAAATTGTTTTGGCCGTTGCTTCATCAGGCATTGCTTCGTTATTACTTCCTATAGGTAGAACAACTCACTCATGTTTCGCAATAAAGCCAATTATAGATAAAGATTCAAGTTGTAATATAAATAAAAAAACTCATCCTTTTGCTTTAATTGAAAAGGCTGAATTAATTGTTTGGGATGAAGCTCCTATGTGTAATAAATGGTGTATTGAATCAGTGGACAAGACACTCCGCGATATTTTGTCAAAAAAAGAAGAACCGTTTGGAGGAAAAATAATTTTATTCAGTGGAAATTTTAGATAGACATTGTCAGTAATACAAGGTGGGAGTAAAGAACAAGTAATTCAACAATCGTTCAATAATTCATATCTGTGGCCTAATATTACAGTATTTCATCTGACTGAAAATATGAGATGATCAACAATTGGTTTAAGCAACATAGAAAAAAATGAAATGAAATTTTTTTCTAAATGGATACTAGAAATAGAAGAAGGTCAATTAGAATCAAAATTCCCTGCAGGTGATGCAGATATAAGTTGGATTGATATACCAGAAGAATTACTTACTGACCCTACAGTTCATCCTATATATACAATCAATTTTTCAAGCAACATATCCCAATTTTTAAAACAGGTATAGTGATGTAAATTATATAAGAGAGCGTGTCATAGTGACTCCAAAATATATAGTTGTTCAGGAAATAAATAATTATGTAATTAAATTATTACCTGGTTATAAAAAATTATATTTTAGTTCAGATTCAATTTCGTACAATTCAGGTAATAGTGATAATATCAATATCTTATATCCCATGAAATTTTTGAACAAATTTGAATTTAGCGAATTGCCTACACATGAACTTATATTGAAAATTGGCATGCCCATTATGTTATTAAGAAATTTAGATCAGATACGTGGTCTATGTAATGACACAAGATTAATCGTGACAAAGTTGTTTGAAAGCCTAATTGAGGCAAAAATAGTTACGGGAAACAACATGGGAGAAAAAGTTCATATTACAAAAATAGTATTATACGCAACTGAAACTAAATAGTCATTTACGTTTAAGAGACGTCAGTTTCTTGTCCTGCCATGTTATGCGATGATAACAAACAAAAGTCAAGGCTAATCATTAAACCAAGTAGGAATATATTTGTCGGAGCCATTTTTTACTCATGAACAGTTATATGTGACATTATCTAGCGTTACGTTAAAAAAAGCTCTCAAAATCTTTATAAATAATAGTGATGACATCCCTAATAATTGTACGAAAAATATTGTTTACAAGGATGTCTTGCAAGGTATATAATTCTTTTGTATTTTTTTGATATGATATATACATTTTTCCTACCACAAGTTACAATCACTCTAATTTTTAGCATATAGTTTTCTCTATACAATTATGCGTTTACTATATACAATGGTCAGAGAAAAAGGTTAAAATCATATTTATTGATTGATCATGATTATTTCAAAGGCACTGTTCTCACAAGCATTCTAATGAACAAAATTAATTTTAATAGAGTGTTATTTCATATTCTCGATCAATCAAATTGTCAATCTCTCTTTAATTTTTTTATATTAAATTTGACCTTTATGTGTACATATTATGCATACATTCACAATATGAAGCAAATAAGTAAAGTTTGTGCAAAATTACCAAAAATCCTAAGTTAATTTTTTCTTTGGTATAATTTTCCTTTAGTAAAATTAGGAAATTACCAATTGATGTGTGCCATATCAAAGGAAATAGTTTTGGTGGGAGTGATCGCAAGCCACATATCATATTTCCTCAATTTTTTCATGGTACTATGTGGTGAGCCAGAACCTTTGATCTCAGTGAAGTGACTAGCTAAGTTGTGATAGAAAGTCAATACAATTTGGGGAGATGTTGCAAAAGCGTTCCCTATCCAAGAGCTCAGTGCATATCCTTAACCAATACTTGCATCCTTTACCGACAACTGTGTAAGTGGAGGTACTTCAAGCTAGCTAGTGCTCCGACTTCAAGTTCTGTCCATTCCTCAAGAACACGAGAAGCAATACTGAGAGCCTCAAGTTTGGGAAATCCACCAGGACTACAGAACTCGTTTCCTATTTGTTTTGCACCATAATCTTCCCAAAGGGTTAAATATTTCAAGTTCGGTAGGACTTGAAGTATCAATGATGGGTTGTCCGACAAATTTGAGTAACCTAATCTCAAGTGTGTTAGACACTCGAAGGAACCAAACCAAGCAGGTAGCTTATCTAGTATGCCCTCAGTGCGAAGCTTTCGAAGAAATGGCGGAGGTGAGAATGACTCCGGGAGGATAAGTTTTCCCTCAGAGTATGCACGTTTTGCTTCTAGAGACGAGGAGAGAAGGCCATGCATCTTCATGATAGAGACATATAGCTCACTGACATGGTCCTCAGTCACATCCATCACTCCAAGTCTTCTGAGCCCTATCAGATTACCTAATTCATCTGCAATGCCACCACCATCATATATACCTGTCAAGGTCAGAAGATCTGTGAGTCTTCCTATTCCTGCTGGCAGCTTCATCCCAGACACGCAATTGTTCTTGTACATTTTTAGGTGCCTCAACCTTGCAAGATTGAGTATTGCATGATTCTCATCTGCCAAGCCTGTTAAATCCCCACACCATCTGATATCCAAAGTTTGCAGGGATTCTAATCTGCCTGGCCACTGTGGAAGCTCCTTGATATCCGTACTCTTCAAGCCAAGATACATGAGGTGTGCTAGGTCTCCCACTTCATCTGGGAACTTTTTTATTTGGGTATCTTGTAGCTTAAGCACTCTCAAAGAGTTTACCCCATCAAAATGTAGCCAGTTACCATGTTGAGATAAATTCTGGTTCCCTAGCAGGAACATGGCAATTAGTTGAAGATTGTTCATTTGGGATAAGAGTTGCGTAATGTCTGAACAGATCATCACCCCAAAGCCTGAGCATTTTCCTTCCTTCAGTTGGTTAAGACAGAATTTTTGAAGATGACATGGAACCCTCAGTTGAGTGCCTCCTGTGCGAGGGTGTTTATCCTTTACTCGAAGCAGTTGCTGGTTTATCAATTCACATATATATTTTTCTGCTACATCTTCCATAATCTTCCCTGCTTTTTCTTGTACCAGTCCTTGGGCTACTAGTAACCAAGTAAGTTTCGCTTTGGAAAGTCGGAAGCTCTCAGGGAAGATAGAACAATACAATGTACACCTTTGAAGGTAATCTGGGAAGTCTTTGTAACGTAATTGCAAGGGACAAGATGAAGAAGAAGCTGATGCCTCACCTTTTTCATCGTCATGATTGTCCTTGCTTTCTCTCATCTCTTCCTCACTGATACATGTAGTAGCCATAGAGATGTAATGTCTCTCTTTGCATACATAGAACAAGATAACAATATATAGGGTGGTGTTAGACTGAAGCTTAATCAATCGCCGGCATGTTGCTGTCCTTTTCTTCTGGCCGGCAGCTTGTTTTAGTCTTGTTGTCTATTCCTTCAGCAAAATATGATGGAAACTACAAAGCGTATCTTAACTAGTTTATTGTTGAAGTCTAACACAATGTCACTTGATGTGACTCTGTGATTGTAAGAGATACAAAGAATATGTGATTAGTTGAGCTTTCTAAGGTTTGCACTGCTTTGACGGATACACAAAAACCCTAGCTCTTGTCACTGCAGAAAAGGCCAACAGACTCGAACATTTCTTCCTCAGCTTCCCTTGTATGTCTTCTACCACTTTGAGCTTTCCTTCACTTGGAAAAGATGACTTGAGCTATGGACCTCTACTTCTCCAGTAGAGTACAAAACCTAGCCAGTGGGCCGTACTGAAGTCCACAAATAATATTGGAAGGTAAAAGGATAGTAGTTTGGTAGCAATGCTTTTTACCTTTCTTGATCGATTAAGACGGAATAGAATGTTTAATAAGCTGATCTAGAATAAGGACGATAATTATAGTTCAAATTACCAAATTCACAGCAATGCTTTTAAGTTTCGATCGATTAAGACAGAATAATATGTTTCATAAGCTGATGCTCAACCAAACAAAAAACATTCACCATGTAGTTCTGCTCTTGCACATATATAAGGTCACTCGTAATATATATGTTGGAGTAAGTCACACTCATAGGAATATTATGAGATGTATATTCTGTAATTAAGTATGTGTATATAGTTTCCTTGTATAATTGTAAATAGTCTTGCATATATATCCCAATTTAGGATTGATCACTATATCAGAAAAAATTTCAACTCTTGTGTTCTATTTGACTTGACATCAGAGCCTAAGTTGAACCTGGCAATCTTGAAGACCTGACCCTATTTTTTCGCTACGAATTTGTCCCTATTCTTTGTCTGATTCGTCTTGACCTGACATGTTCAACGCGTCGAAACAATCTCTTGACCTTGTCGAAATTTGTCCTGACCATCTATTTTTTCTTGTAATATGATTTATTATCTGAACTTGTTTGCAATAGATCTAGCTATTCTTAGCGAACAACCTGAAATCACCCGTGAACAACTGATGACATTCCAAAACGAGAGCACAAGCTTTGGAGTGAAACTTTATGGCAAAAATTATTAAGTATGGCAAAGATTGATGAAGATGCATATTAGAGGTGTTGGCAAGTGAGAATATATCGCTGACACTCTACCATGACCTGAAGAAGATGGCAAGACACAAGCTATGTGGGATACTACAAATTTAAATATGATGATACTTCTTCTGAAATCCATGACAAGACCAATCATGTATTTGTTCTCCAGCTATACTTCTCCGAAGGCAATCTGAGATGTTGTTGCAACCACATATTATGATGGGAGTGATTTTGCAAGAGTACATGAGTTGGCATGTCAAGCATTTGCAACTACTCAGAATGGTCCACCACTTGTAGAATACTATGCATACTTGAAAGCTATCTGGCAAGAATTGGATGAAAGAGATCCAAACCCTATGGTGTGTGACCTGAATATTGCTAAACACAACAAGTCTAAAGACAAGATGCGAGTCCATATCTTCTTAAGAGGTTTGGATTTAAAATTTTCTATTGTTATGGGAGAGCTATTGTGACAAGCCACACCACCAACTCTGGAACAAGCTTATGCCTAAATTAGCAAAGATGAGTTCAATCAGCCTGGTGCAAAGGAGCTCCACACAGAAGTGTCAAGCCTCGCAGTACAATTTAAGTCTTAACAAGGTTGGAAACCCAAGAAACAAGACAGTCAAATGTGAATCCAACCTGCTTGTAGACCGAATCTGAGTAAGGTGCAGTGCTTCTATTGCAAGGAGTTTGGTTGCTACAAGAGCTCGTGTCCTCAGAAAATAAGTCAAGGGGTCACCTATGACAAAAGTCACGGTAGCAAGGTTGCAGTCTAGTTAGTTCAAGAATCTGATTTCTATGATGTTGAGGGACAAGATCACACCACAGGTATTTTTTCTTCATCTGAGGGAAAAAGAGGTAAATTTGGTATGGCTTTAAAAGTTTTTTGGCTTTACTGATGGTGATACATGGATAATTGATTATAGTGCGTCTGATCATATAACATTTGATAAGTCATTGTTTTCGAGTTCGTTCTCATCTCCCATACCTAAAGTGTATAATGCAAATGATGTGTCTTTCCCGATGTTAGGTATATGGTCAATCTAAGTTACTTCATCTATTATCCTACATAATGTCATTTATGTTCATTCTCTTTCTCCTCACCTATTATTTGTTTCTGAGTTGAATTCACAAAACAAATGCTCTATAACTTTTTTTCCTATCTATGTGATATTTTAGGGTCTGTCAACTCAAGCGACAATAGGCAAGAGAGAATTGATGGGGAGATTGTTCCACTTGGATTACATGTACAATAGAGAGGCATGCGCACAATTACCAAATATTTCCCTAACTTTGAGTTCTGATAGAGTGAAAGAAATTCTATAACATTGTCCGTTGGGTCATCCATCTTTTGGGGTCATGAAGAAGTCTATGCCATCCTTATTTTTAGGAATAAAGGAATCAAATCTTCATTGTGAAACTTGTGTGTTTACTAAGAGTCATAAGTCCAATTATTGTCCTAGTTTTTCTACTAGTTCTGCACTATTTGAGTTGATTCATTCTGATGTATGGAGGCCTTCAAAAAGTTCAACATTGCCAAGAATGAAATACTTTGTTTTGTTTATTGATAACTTTTCGAGATTATCATGAGTTGGGTTGCTGGAAAAAGAAGTATGTTGTATTTTCTGCCTTTACTACTTTTTATATTCTCATTCAAACTCAGTATGGTGCTTGTGTGAAAATATTTTGATCTGACGATAGAGGAGAGTTTGTCAATCACTCTTTTCAAGACTATTTTTAGCAGCATGGAATTGTTCATTAGACTACTTGTCCTCAAACACTGAAACAGAATGGAGTTTTTGAGAGAAATAATCAATACCTCTTAGACATGGTAAAAGCTTTCTTACTCAGTGTCAACATGCCCAAATATCTTTGAGGATAAGCTATATTGTGTGCCTCTCATCTCATCAATCACTTACCATCTGTAGCTCTTCAAAATTGGATTTCATTTGAGGTATTGTCTAAACATGTTGTCATCCCATCACTCAACAAACTTCTTGCTTGTGTCTTTGGTTGTGTGGCCTATGTTCATCTTCATAAGAATCAGAGATATAAGTTGGAGGCTCGTGCTCTCAAATGTGTGTTTGTTGGCTATATATGGTACTCACCAGAAAGAATACAAGTGATATCATCCTCCATCTTAAAGGTTTTATATTACCATAGATGTCACCTTTAGTGAAGACTTGTGTTATTTCTCTCTCACAACGACTCTTAGTGAGGATGAGAAGAATGTGTTTTATGAGGACCAATTTGGAGAATCAGAAGTTAGTGTTACAGTTGAAAGTGGCCCAGCCGGAGGTAATTTTTGACCCATCAAAAATCGTGTCCAGAATCCGATAAAAGGTGAGCTTCAACCCATCGAAGGAGGTTCTCAGGCAGTCCTCGCTTCTGAAATTGAAATTCGACCCATCGAAGTAGATACCTTGGACCCTCCCATAGCTACTTCTTAACCCATCAAAGAAGGAGTTCGATCCGTCAAACTAGGTTGAACTGTCTATTCCAGTTTCTGAAAGTGTTCGATATGTTGAACGACTGTCTGACACGTCAAAAGGAGGAGAATTAGTCAATAATCTGCCGCCAGTTGTTGAAGATGTACATGCAAATTCAGTCTCTCCCTCTCCATTTGTGACATCCTGTCCCATGAATTCTCTTTTTATGAATTATTTAAGGTTAATCGAGAAAGGTAGTTAGTTTTTACCGTCGATAATTATTGATTAATTTTCTATCAAAATTTTATTTGTTAAGTTTTTCGAGAAATTTCTTTGATAAAAGTTTTAGAATTTATCGAGATGTGTCTGTAGCCATGTCAAGTGTTAAAATCGGAGTTACGATGAATAAGTTATGGTGAGCGAAAGTTTTGTATAATTTTACGAATTTAAATTAGTCGGAACTTGCAAGTATAAATACAACTTTCTGAAAATGGGAAGTCAAACATTTCCATTTAAGTAAGTTTTTTTCCTCCTTTCTCTCTCCTCTCTTCCCGTCGGCCTCGCAGAAAATGGACCACCGGCTGGTCGCCAAATCCGGTGGTCTTGGTGTCAAAAACTTCGTCTCTCTTCCCTCTTTCAAACCCCTATGGTCTTGGCCTCTATTATTCAAAGATGAAACCATGGTGATGCCCGAAACCCTTGCCGGTCACATAGAAACTTTGCCTCTCGAGATGGTGATTTTCGGCTTAAATTGACCGGTGTGACCTATTGGGCTTTGAAGCTCTCATCACCACAAAGCTAACAACACCAAACTCATGTTCCAATGAAAGGACTCAACCTCGATTTAGTTTCCTAAACCGGAATCAAACCCCTTCTGAAAACACGAACCAACAATAACCATAAAAATTTCGGCAGAGTAACGCTACTAACGCGGAATTACCTTTACCTGCACCCGGAAAATAACACTTAATCCTATGCCACAAAAGCCAAACCGTGGGCACCAATCCCATCCAGATTTCTCAATATCATATCAATAGCAATAAACAGTAAACATAACTGTAATATATAGGAAATCCGGGAAAATCCGTATAAAACATGTATCAGTAATGTATCAGAGCGACCTCTAGTGTATATATATACAAAATATACAATAGTAGGCGAAACAAGGAATATACTGGAAAAGACAGGTAGCTCGAACAACTAGCCTCTGACCGCGACATGAGACTCCAGAATCCGAACTGCAAACTGGGCACGGAAACTGAAAAGCCCAGGGGAAAGGCAATAAAACGTTAGAGTGAGTGGACGAAAATAAACATATGCCTTTCACCAGTTTCATATACATAATCAATGTAAAACAATGCGAGTTCGGAAAATATATATGGAGGTGTCAGGCGAATCTCTCAAGCCCGACGGTCAGGCGAATCGCTCAAGCCCGACGGTGATAGGCCAGGGGAATCTCTCAACCCCGGCGACATAACAGGGGAATCTCTTAACCCTGCCTAGAGGAATCTCTTAACTCTGGTTCAGAGGAATCTCTCAACTCTGGCGGACTACCGGTGATCAGCCGAGTAGCCGAAGCATCGATGCAGTAATGTCATCACCATAAAATATAAAATAATACCTCCGAAAATAATAAATAACTCAACATCGTATAAAGTAAATACGGAAAATCATGAACTCGCAACAACTGTGAAAATATAGAAATGTCCACTCACAGATGAGCAGAGCGCGCACTCGCGCTAACCACGTGGTCCGGCGGAAGATCCCTCGCCCGAAGCACGATCTTGATCCCCTGAATAATCACAAAATATATTTGATCAAAATCACAATTCACAACACTGTACCACACCTCGGAAATCAATCGTTCCCGGAAATATACAATACAGTGCAAAATAATTGACGAAATTCCCGAAATCTCCACTCAAAACCCTCGACTGAAAATTCGATACCCAAATCAACTCGAAAACCTCAAGGCGACGATCGGGGCGCGAATACGAGTAAAACGACATTAAAATCATCAAATTCTAAAAAGTCAACGGGTCGCCGGAGCTCCGCCGTTAACCACCGCCGCCGGTGGCGGTGCGCCGTCAACCGGAGAGATTTCCCGGCGACCGAGCTCACCATAGCTTCTCCTCCTCGAGCCCAACACATCTCTCAACTGTGGCTAAGTCCAATTCTAACTCAGTTCGCCGGAAATCAGCTCGAAAGTCAAGAAACCCAATTCCGGCCAGCGAAGCTGTTCTTCCATCGATCTCCGTCGACGGCGCACGGCGGCCCACGAGGCCACTCTTAAAGGCTCCGCCGTGGCCCCATGAGTCAAATCCTCCCAATCCCCGGCCATCCCCGTGGCCGGTGCGCCGCCGTCGAACTACCCCGAATCCGGCCGGAAAACCACAATTTTCAACTCATAATTTCTCCCTCAATTCAACATCAAATTCCAAAATTTCAAGTTCCAAACAGTAGGAAATCAAACAAGGATTCGAAATATACCAATCACGAGGTCTGAGGTGGCCGGAAAATGAAGGTCGCCGACGAGTCAGCGGCGGTGGAGATTTTCTCCTCCGGTCAACGCGGGTCAACGCTCCCAATAGTGGTCAATGCCGGTCAAACTTCCAAACAGTGCATTTTCGACAATTTTCAACTATTTCCAATATTTATACTCGCGCCTCGGGACGATCGACGGTCCAAAACGGATAACCATTACGATTCGGATAAACTCGATACGAACGGATAAACTCGTCGGTATTACGAAACTTCAAATAATCATATTATATTCCTCGGTCATCGGAAAAATCATCCGAAACCGCCCACGAATTCAAAATCACGTGTACTACAATTCTCGAGAAGAGACTCAACTCAAATTCTCGGCCAATAATTAAGTCGTAAATAAAACCGGCAAACCACATAATTATCGAAAAGCTGCGATTACGCGCTAACTCGTGAATTACGCTGATTACTCTACCGATTCTGGTTCGAGTCGTCACGTCCAATTCCAATCGAGGAGGAATAATCAAAGGATTGAAGTTTTTGAGGGGAATCTGATTTCAAAGGCAAAATTGGACGAGTTCTAAGTTGAATTGGATGTTAATGTAGTTGTGAAAGTTGTTGGTTATGGAAATTTTAAATAGGTTGAGTTTTGGTTCGCCGGGAAAAGTCACCAGCGCCACCGTCGACGGTGATCGACGGCGGTGCTTCGGCGAAGGAATTTTCGGCATAAATTTTATGTTGTTTTACTCCTAATTAAGTACGAAATAAATGAAGAGGTTATTGAATTGATTTGGACATTGATGATTATGACGTGTGGCTAATCGGATATTAATTAAACGATATTATTAAATAGTTGAATCGATTGTCGATTCAACTTCGAGTTGCGCAACGTTTAAGGAATATGTTGCGACTTTAAAAATAATTCAAGAATTAGAATTTGGAATTTGATTAAATCTTGTCATTAGTTCGTGAAGCACGTTATTTGAGAATGCGATGTCTCGACGATTATGCTCTTTGATAGACGAGTTTAGCTATTCATTATAATTTTTGACGATTAGTTATTAAATAATAATCGTTGTTTTAGAATGACGTGTTAGCAGCCAGTGATAGACAGATAGAAATTTCGATAGACATGCCTTGGATTGAAGGAAATCATGATACAGTACTGTGAGTGAACCCTTTTGGTTTTACAGTCGATATGGAGTTCATTTTTCAGCATTTCAGTATTAAAGTATATTTTACATTATGTTTCAAAGCATTTTAATTTGTAGGTTTTTCTTTGTGATGGCATTAGTTAGTTGAATTGATGCACTGATTGTTCGGCTGGTCACCAGATAGTCCAGTCAAGGGAGCTCAGGGTGCCTCGTCTTGCCCATCACCTACATTTTTTTATATATATATATACAGATAATCGACTCAGGTTAGGGAAAAACTCTTGAGCGACCAACTCCATCAGGATTCAAATTTATGATACTTGAACTCGCATGATTTCACAGAAATCAGAAGAAAGGCATACAGTTATAGTTTTATAGATTTACATAGTTTATGATTTTTGTCCACTCACTCTAATGTTTTATGTTTTTATGCATTTTTCTGGTCTATTTGTTTTAAATTGCCCAGTTTTCAAGTTTGCTAGTTGAAGTCATGACCATCTAGAGTACGAGGCATGATAGTCCACAACTTCTATTTTCTCAGTGTAGGTTTTTGATAGTCGCACATTTATGCGTGTATTCGATATTTAATTTGTTCGCTATAGTTAGTTTATTGTTATTAATCGAGTGAATTAATTAAGTTTATTTGTAATTAGGTATTTTGGAGATTAATGAAGAAAATGAGGTTAAATAATATATTTTTTGCGAGTTATTGTGGAAGACGATGACTTACGAGATGAAGGAATCCTAATTTGAGAAGAATATTAATTGCCCACGTGACCTTGGCAAGGTGCAGCTTGGTGAGCCTCGCGAGAGAGATTAAAAGCAGGAAGTTTAGCTTGGCACGTGACTCACATCTAGGATTATTGATCTTGACTTTGCTAGTAAAGTTGACTTGGTATTTGGCGAGCTGCTCGCAAGAAGAAGATGAGTCCATTTACAATAGGGAGATTAAGAAGAGATGGGTTGAAGTTGGTGCCTACCACGTGGGTTGCTAGCTAGTTTAATTAACCTAGCTAGATTGGAACATATATATAGCTAGCAAGAGAACGTACGGGGGAGAGATTCCGGACTGTAATTTTTATCTTTTCTCTCATATTCTTATGGCTATCATGGGGAGCTAAACTCCATTGTTAAGGGGCTGTTTTGAAGCCCCGTTCATGTTTTCTAGACTATTCATGTTTGTTAATTGAAGATTGTTTTTGTTATTTGAATGAGGTTTCTTTGTTATTTATACAATGATGATTCTTGATTATGTATGCTTTGAGTGCACGCTTAGTATGCATGTTTAGGAATCTAATTCTAAGAAATTTGATGGCTGTTGGTGATCATTACCTTCATCAAGTTTCAATTGTAGAACCCATACATGCTTGGTATAAGAAACCCTAGGTCTAGCGAGACACGACCGTGGTGTACTTGTAAAGCCTTGTAGATTCTCAAACCCTTTCTAAATCTTAATGTTGTTCTCTTGGTTAATTCGGGTCCTTGACTTCGGGTTCTTTGAGGGATAGACAATATTGATAAGCAAACCTTCAATGTTGTAAACATAAGGATCGGGTAATAGGTTGTGTTCATAGCTTTGAATCTTCTTGGGAACTTTCATTCATGACATTAATATGTTTTTTGGTTCTGTATTTGTGGTCTAGATAATGTGACGGTAGTGGATGGCATTCCCCCTTAACCATTTTTATCATTGATTGTTACTCTACTGTTAAGTTGTTTACTGTTTCAGTTTCATAATCTGTTTTGCAGAAATTTATTCGATAATCAAACCAACTCCGATTGCATTGAAAATTTGTGTGGTAGTCCACCACTGTGTCTGTAGTGTTCAGTATTAATTTAGTGATTTTAGGTTGAGTCTAAATATTTTAATTAATTACATTAGTGTCAGTAGTTGAGGCTGTCAGATTTCTGACTTTTGCGTCTGTTTGTAGTTTAGAGTATTGAGTCTCATCTTTCCCTGTGGATTGACCTCTATACTATTGTACTGCATTGACAAGCATTTTGAGTTCATTATAGGGTAACTTTGAAGGTGGTTAAACACCGATCAAATTTTGGCGCTGTTGCCGGGGAAAGATCGAGTTTTTATATTCTAACGTGTCTTTTGTTTCAGTTTTGTTTTGTTTTGTTTCATTTCTTTTGTAGTGTAACATGTCTCTTGTATGCGGGTACTTAGTGCATGCATACTCGAAGGTCAAGGAGAACTGAGCCTTTATTTCTTGATTTAGAGGTTGAGCGCTCAGCTAAGCAAAACCGGAAGCAGAAGATGCGAGCAGAACTGGAGGTTGGAAACAAAAGTGGCACAGTTTCAGAACTAGGGATTGAGGCAGAAACAAGTTCGGATTCAGAAGAAGAAGTACCTCAATCGCCACCACAAAGAGCAGCAATGGGAGAACAACCAAGAACGTTGATGAATTCCTTTGTACCTAGTGATCAGGAGAATTCATCACCAATAGTGTTGCCGGCTCTTGGGACATATTCAGTGCCTCCTACATTACTTTTAGCCCTACCTCATTATAGGGGGGGGGTGTTTTCAGAGGATCCTCAGCAACATTTGGCTGAGATTGAAGCTTTAGCATCAACACAAAATTTATAAAATGTTGAAACTAATTTTATTTCCCTTTTCTGTGAAGGAGGGAGCGAAGATGTGGTTCAATTCTTTGGCTCCAAGATCTATACAGTCCTGGGATGAGATGAAGGTGATGTTCATGAAGGAGTATTTCTTGGCCCAGAAGACTAAGCAACTGAAGAAGGAGATTAATAGCTTCATACAAAAAGATGGTGACATGCTTCATGAGGCATGGAGTCATTTCAAGGAGATGTTGAGGAAATGCCCACATCATAGGTAAGATATTGAGGACAAGATGACTTTCTTTTATGAAGGTCTAGAGCCAGCCAATAAGACAAGAGTGGATTCTGCGTGTGGAGGTATGTTTATGTATCAAACAGGTCAGCAAACTCAAGACACCATTGAGAAATTGGCTGAGAACACAAGCAGTTCTATACAAGAGAGAGAATATTGGCTAGCAAGAAACAGAAATCTGTATTTAAGGTTGCCACCAACCCAGACATGGATAAGAGAATGAAAGCGATGGAGAAGAAGTTGGAGTCCATTGCTACTGCCATCAAGAGCCAAATGACATCATCATCATCTATTTCTCAGGTATGTTCTGTTTGCTCTATGTCGGATCACACCAATGAAACTTGTCCCTTTATTCCTGATGAAGAGCAGGTGAATTTTGTGCAACAACGTGCATCAAGAAATGATCCATTTTCTAACACATACAATCTGGGGTGGAGGAATCATCATAATTTCAGCTATGGAAACACCAACAATGTGTTAAACCCACTCGTCGGATTCAAGGTAAGACCTGAATTTCAACAGGTACAACAGCCGGTTGTAGCTCCAGCTCCTGATCCTATCATGGCAGCAATATTGGCTAGGCTAGAGGGGATTGAGATGCACAACAAGAACTCTAGCAAGGCATTCGAGCTTATGGAGAAGCAACTGAACAACTTGCAGCAACAGGTGTCAACAAGAGAACAATGTACTCTTCTAAGCAATGTGGTTAAGAACCCAAGAACCACTCATGAAGCAAATGTGATGGCATTGAGGAATGGAAGAGTGATTGAAGAGGTTGAAAAGCCTACAAAAAAATCTTTAGAGGAAGATGAACCGGTTCTAGAACAGGTGTTACCATTTCCCCCACTACTGCAGGATCATGGAGAGAAAAGTGCCCCTGGACAGAAAATTTCAGCAATTCAAAAATCGAGTAAGTCAATTTCTGAACCTTCTCCTTCAATTCCTTTACGTGTTCCTTTTCCTAGTAGGTTGAAAAACAAGAAGAATGATGAGTTAGAGCAAGAGATTCTAGATACATTCCGGAAGGTGGAAGTGAACATTCCGTTGCTTGATGCGATTAAGCAAATACCAAAGTATACGAAGTTTCTTAAGGAACTTTGTACAATGAAGAGAAAGTTCACAGGGACTGAGACAGTAGCCTTGAGTGAGAAGGTGTCAGCTGTGCTTCAGAGGAGGCTGCCACTCAAGATGGGAGATCCTGGACGATTCACCGTCCCATGTACAATTGGTAACACTAATTTCACTGGAGCTTTATTTGATTTAGGTGCATCAATAAATTTAATGCCTTACTCTGTGTATAAAACTTTGAATATTGGTGCATTACAACAAACTGGTGTTACAATTAAATTAGCTGATCGATCTAACTGCTACCCCCGAGGTTTCGTGGAGGATGTTTTAGTGCAGGTTGGTAAGTTGATCTTCCCATCTGATTTCTTCGTATTGGAGATGGAGGCATAGCCTCAACCATCAGAGCTACCACTGATACTTGGTCGTCCATTCCTACGGACTGCTATGACCAAGATAGATTGTTTCAATGGTACCCTCTCCATGAAAGTAGATGAAGAGAAGATCCGCTTCAACATCTTCGACGCAATAAGGCATCCTAGTGATAATGATTTGTATTCCTATTTTTCTATTGATACATTTGATAATTTTATGCAGGAATTTATGCAACATTCGATGAATAAAAATGAGGATGCGTTGAAGAAAACGATTGAAGAAGGGGGGAAGAAATCTGAAACTCCCCCATGTTCTAAAGTGTGGGATGAACTTGAGGATTTGATCACCCAAGTTCGATCCATGGATGAAGAAGAAGAGACATTAAGAATCAGCTTAGCTGAAGAGTTAGTGATGGGTGAAGAGTACGATGATGTTGTGGTAGCCCTTGAGTCATTGCCATACATAAGAGGTAATTCAAAATCTTTTCCTCTTCCTATTACTAATGACACACTTCTTCCTTCCATTGTAATAGCACCAAAGCTTGAGCTCAAGCCATTGCCTGAGCATTTGAAGTATGCATTCCTTGGGACTGGTGAGACTTTACCAGTCATTTTATCTTCAAAACTAACCGTGTTACAGGAAGAGAAGCTAGTCACTATACTCAAGGAGTACAAAGAAGCTATTGGCTGGACAATTGCAGATATTAAAGGAATAGATCCAACATTGTGTACTCATAAGATATTCCTTGAAGATGGAGCAAGGCCAACGAGAAAACCACAACGAAGACTCAACCCACCTATGATGGATGTGGTGAAGAATGAGGTTATCAAACTTCTCGATGCAGGTATTATTTATGCAATATCTGATAGTAAGTGGGTGAGTCCTGTGCAGGTGGTGCCCAAGAAGTCAGGCATCACAGTGATTAAAAATGATAAGGATTTGCTGGTGCCTAAGAGAGTTCAAACAGGATGGAGAGTCTGTATCGACTACCACAGGCTTAATGCCACAACCTATAAGGATCATTTTCCTCTTCCTTTTATTGACCAAATGTTGGAACATCTTGCAAGTCATGCGTATTATTGCTTTCTAGATGGTTATTCTGGCTACAACTAAATTTCCATTGACAGAGAAGACCAGGAGAAGACTACATTCACGTGTCCCTTTGACACGTTTGCCTATAGGAGGATGCCTTTTGGGTTGTGCAATGCACCAGCTACTTTTCAGAGTGCATGATGAGCATCTTTTCAGACATGGTGGAGAAGATCATCGAGGTATTCATGGATGATTTTTCTGTTTTTGGTGATTCTTTTGATTCATGTTTGAATAATTTGTCCGTAGTTTTAGAAAGATGTGTGGAAAAGAACCTTGTTTTAAATTGGGAAAAATGTCATTTCATGGTTGAACAAGGTATTGTTTTGGGACATGTAATTTCTGAAAAAGGTATAGAAGTTGACAAGGCTAAGGTTGATGTTATACGTACCTTACCACGTGCTATAGGTACAACCCAACATTGCAATGCTGAAATACTAACAAAAGGCATCCTCCTAACAAATTTGTGCAATGCTGAAATACTTTTCAACCCAAAAGGCATCCTCCTAACAAATTTGTGAAACTAAATTCTAACATTAAACTGAAATACTGATAGACTCGATTACAGTACACTACTGACACTACAAACCTACTCTATATAGACTCAAATGACACAAAATTTTGATATAACAATATAGACATAGTGGAGAACTACCACACAAAATTTGAGAGTATTCGGAGTTGCTTTGATTGTCGAAACAATTTGGTCAAGCAACAGCTAATGCAGAAAATAAATGTTGAAAGTAAATATGCTTATGAATGCAAGATGTTTAAACTATATGATGAATGATGAGTTAGGAGGAATGCAATCCACCACCGTCATTCCATCTTTCTAACACACCATTAATCTAATGCACATATCCAATGAATGAAAGTTCCCAGGAAGGGCTGATCGTTACAACCACATCCTATTACCTAATCATTATGCCTATGTAGGTTTGTCATGGACCTCCCCCACATCTATCCCTCTATTGAACCCATAGTCATGGACACCAAGGTTTACAAAGAATAAAGCATTAAGTTCTAAAAAAGCTACAAGGGCTCACAAGTACACTATGGGCGTGTCCTGCTAGATCTGGGGATTCAATCATCCAACAAAATCGGTGTATCACTATAGAGAATCATGTGGAAGAAATTATCTTCAGTCACCCGTATCTCATGACAATAGAATCCTAGCATGCATACTAAGTTGTACACCAAAGCAAATATACAAGAATTCATACAGTGAGTCACATAGAGAAAAAAACCTCATTCAAATTGAATGTGAAAAACTAGATTAAAGTGTATGAATTTAGAAAGACTTCATGTATGAGGATTCAAGCAGGCCCTTAACAAGAAATTTAGCTACTAAAACTCATAGTCAATGAATCAAAACAAATCACAGAGTTTACAGATCAAGAAGAGATGAAGAACTGAAGCTATCGTCCAGCTTCGATGGATCGAAGCTGAGTCTTGATGGACCGAAGACAGATTTCTGACTCCTTGCGGCTGCTCCTCCCTCTGCTCGAGTTTTTCTCTCTAAAATTCTAATTAGCCTTCCAAAAAACCTAAAATGGGTTTATATAGGTCTTCTAATTGATCTCCTAGAGTCTTCCTTGGAAAAGGCTTCTTTAATTGCACAAAACTCCTTCTTGAATCCATATTGAGTTAGGAATCCCCCTTTTTTTTTCTCTGTATTTCTCCACCAAACCTATAAAATGATAAATATTAATTAAATACTCAAATATATAACAATAAACTAAGTATAGGAAATGAATTAAACACCGAATAGACGCATAAATATGCGACTATCATTGGCCAAGACTGATGTGCTTGCCTGTAAACCGGTTGATACATATATTGAGATGAATAATCGGATTGTGGAGTATCCAGATCAAGTTCTTACATACAAGTCCGAGTGTCAGAGGTTAGTTGGGCGATTAACTTATTTGTCTCACACTAGACCGGATCTTGCTTATGGTGTTAGTGTAGTGAGCCAATATATGCACAATCCTAGTGAGGATCACATGAATGTTGTGATAAGAATCTTGAGGTACTTGAAGTTTGCTCCTAGTAAAGACTTTGTATTTTATAAGCATGGAGAATTGGGGACTAGTGGATACTTTGATGCATACTGGATAGGTAACATTACTGACATGTGTTCTACTTCTGGCTACTTTACGTTTGTTGGTGAAAATTTAGTTACTTGGAGGAGTAAGAATTAGAATG
The DNA here is from genome assembly GCA_946800695.1 of Geum urbanum. Taxonomy (NCBI): domain Eukaryota; kingdom Viridiplantae; phylum Streptophyta; class Magnoliopsida; order Rosales; family Rosaceae; genus Geum; species Geum urbanum. Next base: position 39,394,979 of record OX327013.1, on the reverse strand, counting down.
TAGTAGCTCGTTTTAGTGCAGAGACTGAGTACAAAGGTACGAATCAAGGGGTTTATGAATTGTTATGGTTGAAGTATTTGCTAGGAGATTTGGGTTTCAAGCATAAATGACCAATGTATTTTTATTGTGATAACACTGTTGCAGTTGAGATCGCACATAATCATGTTCAACATGATCGGACGAAACATGTGAAAATTGATAGACACATCATCAAGGAAAAGCTAGATGATTGTATTATCTCGTTATCATTTGTGAATTCAGATGAGCAGTTAGTTGACATTCTTACCAAAGTTGTTTTGTCCAGGACCTTCAGTGACTCACTGGATAAGTTTGGCATTCAAGATTTGTATGCTCTAACTTGAGGAGGAGTGTTGGAGTGAGTCACACTCATAGGCATATTAGGAGGTATATATTCTGTAATTAAGTAGGTGTATATAGTTTTCCTTATAAAACTGTAAGTAGTCTTGTATATATATTCTAATTTTTGATTAATTAATATATCAAAAAATTCCCCAACTTTTGTGTTCTATTTCACTATATACAATTATGGATTTACACATTACCAACAACTTGGAAATCATCAACAATTACCTCTGTTAATGTTTTGCCTAACCCCTTAGTTGTCTGTTACCAATTTTACCTAAACGTTTCTGAAAATTAAAGCTCTTTTCCTCGTTAAGCTCCTTGCTTTTGGGTACTCATATTGTTGCTAGACTCTTCCATAGTCAAAGTCTCAAAGATGATGAGCAAGCAACCGAGATATCTCAAAGATCTTGACCACCATTAAGCACCTTTTACAAAATTGTGTTTAGGGCTCGTAAATCTGTTATGATCTTGACGATTCAATTCATTCAAGTTGATCGACTTCCAAGAATACTTGTATTGGCTCACTGCGATACAAATGATAGGATGAGGGCCATGTTCCTGCAGCTGAAATTACCTCGATCACCAAACTGAGCTGACCAATCATTTCTCCGGTTTCAAAACGGTGCGACAGTTTTTCATTTAGTAAAACCGTCGGCAAATTAAGTTGAAACCGAGAAGATCAGATTCAAATTAATAAGCTTAATTATATTTCCTTTCCAAAACAAAACTAGCTTAAGAGAAGCAAATTCAAACCGATCAGTTCATGAACGACCATGAAGAAAGTCTAAAGAAGCTTGCATAGTATACCGACCAATGATCAAATGAATTCGATCGGCATTGACCAGGAAGTCATGACTAATCATTGTGCCTCCATCAGTTTCGTTAACTAACACAAAAGATATTATTCTCAAGTTAGGTTACACCTCCTAGCTTCAAGACCTAGCTAGCTTTATATAGATCGGCCCCATAAGCCACATGGTGTTGTACCACTTGTACAGTGTACATACATAGGTAGTCTCTCTCTTTGATATGAGGACGGCTTAAGAAAATTAAAGATTGGAAATGGAAAATGGAAACCCTAGCCTTATCTTAGGTAGAAGAAGGAAGAATGGTTGGGAGGCGATGGGGACTAAGAATGAAAATAGTACAAAAGACATAAGTCACTCTCAAGGCCGGTCGCGCCAATTACCAAGGCTACGACCTCTCCCTACGACGTTTTCCCTCTTTGTAGCCTACCCTCGATCATAAGTTCTAGAATTGAGTTGCAAACTTGCAAGATGTAGACATGCATATATATCTATCTGAAAATACATTACATGCATGCACATATACGTACTAGCTTGTACATTACCCATATACGTTTATAGATCCATTCTAACGTGGTCGATCATCATTTACCTCCATCGATGGAAGAACTTAACTAAATCATTAGATTCATGCGTAATTAAGAATTTGTGTCGCATAGAAATAGCAATGAAATTAAGGGAAAATATAGATAAAGCTTAATTAGTCAGTTGATTATTGTCATTATTGCGCCTTGCAATGTTTAATTTCATACTCCTAGCCAAAAAAAAAAAGTTCTATTTCATACAAGTACTAGGCTACTAGCTAATACGAGCGATTTAGACCGTGAACTTCTACACAAGACGGTAGATCCGTATATATATACTCTTCTATTATTCCATCCATAAGTTCTAAAATATTCAAAAATGTACTAGTGGAACTCTGTCTAGCTAGCTACAAGAATTCTACGTTTTAGACTTTTTATATAGTCATATAGATGCACGACCAAGCTAGATAGTTGAAGAGCAGTAAAATTTCTTAATTTAGAAAGGTTTTGGTATTCCCTGATCATGAAGAGAGTTATACGTTCATGCATCTTACTAGCTTGCTTTTGTAATTAACTACGACATGTCTTTAGTTACGAACTAAAAAAAGTCTTCAAAACCGTTGCATGAAACTTTCAACACTACTTGATGATTAAGACTAAGTTACTTGAAGGCAGTGAGTGTTGGCGCTATCCAAGGGTTATCAACAGAGCTTAATTAATTAGTTTGAAGCTAGATATGCTTTCCTATAAATTGTACGTCAACACTGTCATGTGGTCATGTCCATTGTGGTCACAGCTGAAGTTCGATCGACCTGTGAAAGCAACCCTAGCTAGCCTGCAAAGCTTCGACTTCAACCCTGGATCGTTCATTTCCATCGAGCTGTGAATCATTGAGGTAATCTGTCAACATATATAAACTGCACACAAGCATGCATGGAGTTAATACGTCGTACTAACCTACCCCGTATATTGTGGATTGGAATTTAAATTTAAATATTTGGCTTTTCTTGTATGATTAATTTGAACAATGAAAATACAGCAAGCGAACTAGTTTTTAATCTTGGTTAAGAATTGAAGGTCACACTGATTGTATATATATGTACTATGATGGATGTTGTGATATGACATAGATAGGAATCATAGGATTGAGGGAGATGTGTTACTCAATCAACACCAATATATTTACTTGCACTACCGACCTTGCTAATGGAAACCATTTTGTCGGACTCCATTATTGAACCGTTTGCAACTTAGTGATTTTTTTTTTTCAGCCTGTAAATTAGTTCTTGAATGCGATGATGATCGAACTTGTGCTTGAATCTTTCTCATTCATGCATATAACGAACGGTAATATTTTTCATTGGTTTTCTTTAAATAACAAATATGAAATAGGGAGCATTGTACTAGTGTTCTGTCCAAGATTGGAATCAATAAAGGTTTCGACTCTAATCACCATCATTAATTTGGACAGTGTATTAATTGGATCACTATTTCTATATAACTTTTTTTTTCATTTCACTCGCGTAAGAAACTATAGACAAGTATACTCCAATTAGCAAGTTAATTGCAACTCAATTCAAATTAAGAAGGTACGGCCGGTCCTAATTTATATAATAGAACATATGGTGGCTTGCTGGCTTTCAGCTAGTTAACCTTCAGATATGTCAATGGTTTTACTTTTGCCTATCGTGTATATATGTTGTCTGGATACATACATGAGATAAAAAGATTTGGGTGAGATGAGGTAAGGGAGACATATGTGATGTATCCTTTTACATATACTAGTAATACGTACTACTGAATTTATTATTAGATGCAGGGTCATAGTCATTTTTTCTAAGTGTGTACGTACCCTGCCATAGTTTATCATTTTTTCTTTTGCCTTCACTCATTTCATTCTCCATCCACTAAATACTCCTTGCCTTGCTCCTCTCTCTCCATTACCTTTTGGTCACTGAAGTTGCAGAGTTCTGACCTCTCTCTAGCTATCTCTCTTCACTCTCATCATTTCTCCTCCAATTAGCTAGGGTTTCTTCTTACATCTGTGATGGCCTTCCGTTTCATTGGCTAAATTAAGGATAGTATATAATTCTTGGAAGGAAAAGAATTTAAGAACAGCTGCCTACTTGTACTTGCAAGAGCTCATCCACAGCCAGAAAAACAACAAAGGTATATATAATCTCCCTTGTCTAATACTCGATCATTTCTTCACAAAAACGTACATAGATTCCAAAACAGATAATAACAAAACAAACATCTGTAGCTTCTCTTTCATTACCTCCGTTTCCACTTTGTCTTGATCCTTTTCTCTGGCTATTGGGGAAAGCGAAAGGCTAATGAGATCGTATAGATCGATCTCTGGGGTTTAGTGCTCGAATCCATATATAAACATGCTTAATTGTGGGAGACTTGCACAATTGCGATCCCAGCTAAACTGTTTGGAAAATACATATCATGATCGATCATAATTATAACGATTTATCTACAATTGCTGTTTTCACATGCAATGACTTCTTCTCACCAATTATCGCTAAGTGAGAGTGGTACTGGGTGGAAGGAGATTAAAATTGAAAGAGAGAGGATAGAATTTAGACAAGACAAAGTTGTAAAACAAAAGTAAGGAAACAGGCAAAGGCTGGGTTTTCTAGTCAGCCAGCTAGGAACATGTAGGACTTGGAGAAAGATAATTGGGATCCTTATGCATGAAAATTGATATCGGAGGTTCTGGTGAAATCAAAATTTCCAAATCAGTGTTTCTTGCTTGTTTATTTTCTTATATTTTTTTTGTTTGTTTTTGGAATAAATCAGGTTACGTACGTATGTATTTATCTCCCTGTGATGTTCACTAATTAGTTAAACTCAAACCGATTCCTCCAAGAAATAATTTTCTAAGCTTAGAAAAAGATGAGAATTGAGAAATTTCAAAGGAATTCATGCTGCAAAAAAGTTGCAGCGCGCATGAATATTGGGTATCGTCTTAGCATGTTCTCAAAAAGAAGAGAAAAAGGTGAGAAAAATTATATCAATGAAAGAAATCTTAATTAACCTTAACAAAAACCATCTGATTGTTTTTGCTGTAGTGTGGAAAATGGCTTCGTCATCATCCAGCTCCTCCTACAACTCACCCTGCGCCGCCTGCAAGTTCTTGAGACGCAAATGCATGCCCGGCTGCATTTTCGCGCCTTACTTCCCTCCGGAGGAACCCCAGAAGTTCACCAACGTTCACAAGATCTTCGGCGCCAGCAACATCACTAAGCTCCTCAACGAACTCCTTCCCCACCAGCGAGAGGACGCCGTCAACTCCCTGGCCTATGAGGCCGAGGCACGTGTCAGGGATCCCGTCTACGGCTGCGTCGGAGCCATCTCCTTCCTCCAGAGACAAGTCCAGAGGCTCCAGAAGGAGCTCGATGCTGCCAATGCCGATCTTATCCGCTATGCTTGCAGTGAAATCATAGCGAACCCCGCTGGGGTGAACTCGGTAATTCAACCAAGTAGTACTATGACTCCTCGGAGAAGGCCTATTGATCATCACCAGTTTTACCAGCAAGGTAGCGTTGCAATTCCTCCTGCAGCTAGTTTCCAAGTTCCTTATAATCTCCCATGGAACTTTGATCTTCAAAACCGTACTTCCGGCGATCACATCAATGGAGGAGGAGGAGGAGGAGAGGGAAGTATGTGATGATCGAATTGAGCTAGCTAGCACTTTGAGACTTAAAAGAGGGAAGGAGGGAGCTAAAGGCCCTCACATGCATTCACAATTCACAAAGGTAAATAAGTTAATGCAATTGGATCGGAATAGGGTATCTCTATTACTATGTGTTTACTCATCGTGTCTATAGCTAGCCTCACGTGTAGTAGAAATACTACTCTTCTAGCCAGATGATGATGTTCTTTCACCTTCATAAGGTTCTTCATGGGTTCAGGTCCAGATAATTCTTCTCAAAAACCCAAAAATTTAAAGGTATTTTTATGTCAATGTGTTATAGCGTGGGATTTGGGACCTAAATAAGGCTTTAATTAGCGTGTGGGTACGTACTAGATCTCTTATTCTCTGATAGTGCAACTCTGAAGGGCATGCGCATGCGGCTTGATTATATGGGGTTGACATTCTCTGTCGTAGATTGTTTATGCCAGGAGAACAATGAATAAAATCCTATATTTATTTGTATGAAAATTAATTATTAATTATTAATTTATTTCAGCATGATAAAAGGATTCTTGCGCCTAACTATAGGCCTTACATATATGTTCGATCTCTTTAAACCCTGTATATATTCTCACTACACTATTTTTCGTGCTTTAGTTGTTGCTGAGTTTGGTTAAGGACCACTTTACATGCATGCTCAATTTATTCTATAAAAAGCCGCTAGCTGCTGGTTGTTGATGATCTAATATAATGATTTATATTGAGTTATATATACATGCAGTATGTATTACATTCATCATATATACAAGCTCCATGGACATTGATAGAAATCTTTGCAACTGTGTCCTGATTTCCTTTTGTGTAAGAACCTCTGTATAAGCTTTGAAACTTTCCTCCTCTTTCAGTTAGACAAGAGAAAAAATACTACTAATTAAGTAATAAAAACTTCCCAAGGGAATTCCCAACTATTGATATATTGTAGGTAAAAGATGGAAGAACAGTACTGTGTGTTTCAGCTTTGTGTGTGCCTGCATATATATTCTGACTATTTGAATTCTAGTGTTTACCTGTTACTTCGTATCGTGAATATGTTACTTTTAAACTGGACATATAGTGACTCCCTCATGCTTTCACGTTTGCTTCTTTTTCTTTGTTAACTGAAACACAATTCTCCACCTCCCATCTCAATTCCATGTATAGTTGGAGATATATATCTGAAAACAGTAGTACTGAATTAATGTACTACAGTAGTTCCTTCATTGGATCCCACATCGAAGACAATGAACCTGTAGCTGAAAGGAGTCCAGTAGTACCACTGATCGAACGACTTCATCTTCCCCCAAATAAATTCACCAGACAAATCAGTGGAGCCTTGGATAAGTAAAGGTCTCAAGTCAACACAATATGAACACATTTTTCTCCTTCTAATTATTATGCATATTGCATATATATATATAATAAGAAGGTATAAGTTGTTTTTGTTTAGTGCTTAAGCAGCACAGAGGTGTGATTTAACCCACGATTAATGAACGCAGAAAATATTAGGGTTAGGGTTTTACGGACCTCCAGTTCATGACTCCTCGGATCGATGTCAGTGGCCAGCATATAAAACACAGTTTTAATTCTTCCGGAGTGAGCAGATCAAACTGAGGTACTCGTCGACTTCGGAATAACCAAGCCGTCTACAGTTACGATTACACTTTTAGCTAACGTTAAACACCGCATAAAGTATATGATTAGATTCGATCTCTCTGGGAGGGAGATATCGATCGAGGTGACTTTGATTTGAATTTCCTTATTTTCTTCGACTGTGTAATCGGGCCTAACTAGTTCAATAGTTGCTGCGTGTTTTCATAATCTGTAGCAGCTTGTGCACCAAAGTTTGGGATTGAAATAAAAAATAAGCACACCCTTTCCTTTCTGTTTCTCCCTACACTTTTGTCAGTCCTCTCTCATACGTACAATGCGTTTTACATTGCTTTCTCTAAATCTCACACATGTGAGCTAACACGATCGAACACAATTACAACACAGCGATTGATGTGGATCGATCTGTATTATGTGCATATCGCATAGCACAACGCGGAGAACTAGTTGTTTCATTCTGCAGCGGCTACAGCCACTGCAGGGAGTCACGTCCATTCTCTCACACTCAACTAGCGACCTTCCTCGAGATCACAAAAAGCAGCTTATAAGCTGATCGACCACCTTTTTCTTCCTTGGAAATTTTGGTTAACCAAATCCGATCTTCTGGTCTGGTCTGGTCGATCTGCTGATCGATCTCAATAATTTCTACGTCCTATCTTCATGCTTTTGTTTATTAAGGACTGTGTCAAGTTGTCAACATGTGGGTACGTTGAGTGACTCGAGTCCTTGAGGCAGTGTACGTAGGGTCCTCCTTCCTGTGCAGTGGACCGGAACAAGCATGGCTCCCTGAAGTGATCGGAGTCTTGGTTTCATTTTTATTTTCTTGCTTTTGGTTTTGTCATAGTGACAATATTCAGAAAACTATACATCAACCACATCAATCTGCGAAGACGTGCAAACCAAGCAAGCAAATTAAGGCCGAACTAGTTGCATTCTGCTGCTTCGATCTTCTGGTGGTGGCCGGTGGTGTGGACTGGTGGAGAAAATAGCAGGAGATCGAGGATTAGGACGACAAAATTAAGAACAAGACGTGGGGTTCCTAATAACTTTTTTTTTGAAAACCGGTTCCTAATAACTATTTGCTGCAGGTGGGCCCTCACAGAAAATTCTTTGTGTTCCCAGTCCCACCAGGCCACCACCACCTTCGAATGGCTTCGATCATCAAAGTAAAGAGGGTACCTGGACCCCTATAGTACTGGGTTTAAGTACGTGTTTTAACCTTAAACCTAAACGTAAACTAAGCAATGCAACTGCAGCCATATCTATACTATTTATTATTACGGGAAATGAGTTAATTTGTTTCTCACTTTTTTCTATTTTTCCCGAAAAATCCTTTTTCCTTTAGTTAGATTTAATAGCAAATTACACATAAGGTCTCTTAGAGACCTTATTTTCTTAATAAGGTAATTAATCTTTTTATCCTATATAAGATCACTTTTACTTTTTTTTTTTTAGGAATATCCAATTGTACCCTTTATTATTATTTATATTGAATTGAAAATTTTGGTGTACGTACCAAAATAGAGAGAGCGTGAGAGCTCTATGCAATTCAGGGAGAGAGAGAGAGAGAGAGAAAGGGTGAGAGAGGACTCCAAGAGAGACAAATCCCAAAGTGAGAGAGAGTGAGAGAGAGATACAACCACGATGCTGAGATTTAGGAGAGAGGCGGCGGCGGTGAGTTCCAATTTCTCCTTTCTATACATATTTGTTGTCTCTTTGAATTTCTTTGGTTCAAATTCAAATTCAAATTTTCATTGTGAATTTTGAGTTTCTGTTTTGTTGAATTCAAATTATGCTACTGTTTTTGATGGATTCCGGCGAGAGGATACAGGTGAGGCTTTGATTCTTCATTTTTGTAGATGTTTTGTGCTTTTTGTTATTTGATGTTGCTTTGTTTAAGCTGTGGTTTCGAATTTCTGTCTCCCATTTTGAATTGAATTTTGGTTTTTCGATTTTTTTGATTTCTTGTTCTGGTACTGTTTATGATGGATCAATGATAATATTGTATGGTTGCTGTTGTGTTTTATGTTCTTTTGTGTGTTTAATGTTGTTAGTTTGTGTTTTGAGACAATTAGTATAAAGTATGAGAAATAACAGTACTACCTGTTGACTGAACACACTACTGCAACCCTCTGAGAATACTAGTTTGTTGTTCTGTAAGTTTTCATTGTGTTATACATGTATACTACAACATTTCTTCCCATTGCCGGCGACTTTTATGTCGCCGGCAATGTTTTTGGACATTACCGGCGATTTTTGCCGGAAAAATCGCCGGTAATGTCTTTTTTTTTTTTTTTTTTTAACATTACCGGCGACATAAATGTAAGTCGCCGGTAATGTCTTGCCGGAAAAGACATTGCCGGCGACATACATTTATGTCGCCGGTAATGTAAAAAAAAAAAAAAAAAGACATTACCGGCGACATAAATTAAGTCGCCGGTAATGTCTTTTTTTTTTTTTTTTTTTACATTACCATCGAGAGATTGCCGGCGACGGACATTACCGGCGACAAAAATCGCCGGTAATGTAAAAAAAAAAAAAGACATTACCGGCGATTTTTCCGGCAAAAATCGCCGGTAATGTCCAAAACATTGCCGGCGACATAAAAGTCGCCGGCAATGGGTCAATTTCCAGTAGTACGTAACAGTACTACCTGTGTTGACTGAGCACACTACTTCAAGCCTCTGAGAATACTAGTTTGATGTTCTGTAAGTTTCCATTATGTTGTACATGTAACAGTACTACCTGTGTAGACTGAACATACTATTGATGACTATTAAGCATACTACATCTGCATAGTGAGCAGTTTCTCTTTGATTTGTAGATAAGTAGTTATAGAATCAGGGTTGTATATGAAGGGCACCTACAACAACTAGATAATCATGTTCTTCCTTACTCCTATTACAACTTTATTTGATATGGTGATGGAGGTGTCGTCATGTTTTTCTAATTTGAGTCCGGATTCATTCATTCTTAGTTTCTCATTAACACGTTATCCAAATTGTATGTTATCCGGTGATAGAGACTTGAAGTTGATGATGAAGGCTATGATCGAACTTGATGTAGCCTATGTGGATATTGTGGTCAAAGATTATGGGCAGAGTGTGTATTTTTGGGTTACTTGTAGGGTGTGAAACTAATTATAGTAGTACTATCCAACAACAATAGTGGTACACTCATAAAACTTTTAGTTAGAGGTCATTAAATTTTAGCAGAGTAGCATTTGCAACAACCTGTGGTAGTTTCCTGAGGACACTGTGATAGTATTATGATAAAAATGATATGTCATGTCTTTTTTTACTCTGTTGGTGTCTTCAAGTTCCAGCAGAGTAGTGTTTGCAACAACCTGTAGTAGTATTTTCAACAACCTGTGGTAGTGTTTTCAAAAACCTGTGGTAGTTTGCTGAGTAAATTATGTTTGTTGATAAACACGCTATAATGTATCAACACATTAAATCACTACTTCAAAACATTCAATGTAGTTCCTTATTGTTAAATATACTACTGTTGTTTCTCGCATACACTACTACATCACAACAAAAATACTACTACTTGATAAACACTACATAAACGAAGACTAATGTTGTTTATCATACACATTACTATATCATAACATAAAACACTACTTCTGTCTGATAAATACAATACAATGTATCAGAACACTAGATCACCACTTCAAAACATTCAATGTAGTTCCTCATTATTAAACATACTACTAATGTTTCTTATATACACTACTACGTCACAACAAAAACATTACTATTTGATAAACACTACATAAATGAAGACTAATATTGTTTCTCACACACACTACTACATCACAACGAAAACACTACTATTTGATCAACATTACAAATGCACACTACTATTGTTTCTAGGACACACTACTACATCACAGCAGAAAACACTACTTCTATCTGATAAAACACACTACAATCTTTCAACACATGCGATGACGACTTCAAAACATACTATTGTTGTTTCACGTACACACTACTACATCGCAATGAAAACACTAACAATACACTAATTGGACTTGAAGCTTTTGGTTGCCTTCTTCTTGTTGTGTAGTCGAAATGCACGTCCTTGGTCGTCTTTTTTCTCTGTTTGTTCTTCACAGCTTTGATCAAGGAAGAATGTGACTTCCTTTTACTTGTTCCGGCTAGACCATATTCCTTTTTTTTGTTTCTTCCATTTTCTACCAAACAACAAAATATAGCAATAAAATACTACCTTAGACAATTAAACACACCACCACAGACCATTAAACTTATTACTCAATCGCACTATCACAGATGTACAAACATCTAGCCATAGGCCATCACACATTCTGCAAAACCATCAAACCTACATATACTACTTGAGACTTACAATTACACTACCATAAGCCATCAAACATAATACTTAGTTCATCCAATCAACAACTTCAAGTCTACAAAAATGCTACCACTCTCCAGCAAACATACTAATATAGATTAGCAAAAATACTTCAGTAGATCAACAACCATACTATTATTAACATCATCATCCTTATCAACATCAATTCTAAATGTACTACTTTTAGCCAACAAATGCCTTATCACACTCTCAATAACACTATTGACATCGTCAATTCTAAATGTACTACTTCCGACCAACAAACACATTATCACATACTCTCAATCATACTAATAGCATCATCAATTCTAATTGTACTACATTGATACCACTCACAAATCGAAAATATTCAACAGATGATTTATGACAGAATTTGATCCGGTGCTCAGATAAAGCTTAAGCTTCTTTTATATTTCACACGATTCTGGTTACCGAAGTTTTTTTGGTGACCCAAAACAGAGCTTGGGAGAGAGAGAGAGAGAGAGAGAGAGAGAGAGAGAGAGAGAGAGAGAGAGAGAGTGTGTGTGTGTATGGCAGTGGGGTGACGACCTGAGGGAGAGGGAGTGAGGCACCAAGCGACCGGTGGAGTGCGCCGACGAGGGAGAGCTCGTGGTGGTGAGGGAGCAATGAGGATATCGGCAACAGTGAGGATGACTAGAGAAAGAGCACGACGGCGATAAAGCAGAGAGGGGAGGAGATGAGCGGCGACGACATGGAAGTTGGGGTTTTGGAGAGAGAGGGCAAGAAAGAGAGGCTTGGTTTCTATTGTAATGTGAAATAGCTAAGAAAGTTTGGTCTAGAATGAGAGGATGACATGGATATAAATAATTAAAATTTTAAGGTTATGTTTGTTATAGGGATGACCTGATTTGGGATAAAAATGTTTTGTGACCTGATCTAGTACAAATCTTATGTAAATGACCTTATGTGTAATTTACCCTAAATTTAATCTATCAAGATTATTATAGTAATTAACAATACAATATCTAAAATCTATACTATTTATTAAGGGAAGTGGGTTTGTTTCCCATTTTTTCCCATTTTTCCTGGAACCCTTTTTTGTTTTAGTTAGATTTAATCTATCAAAGTTATTATAATAATTAACAATACAATATCAAAAATAAAAATTATCAGAACAAACTTATTTTTCATCCACTCTCCCCTTATTTCTCTCTACAATTACTCTCCTTGATTAAAAATTGCCTCTCTAGAAAGTAGAAACTGATTTTGCGCGGTTGAACAATTGACTGGACAAAAAATCCAACTTTACACATGCTATGCATGTGTTGCAACCTCTAGTATATATTACTCGAACTAAAGTAAGAGGGCGCCCGGACCCCTATTGCGATGAATGCTATGTTTCAAGTGCATTTGTCATATACAACATGTTGGTATCAACATATTTGTTAAATGTTTTGAGAAATTAGGAAAAACTCCCTACCACATTTCAAACTCTAATAATAATCCAACCAATATTTTTCTCATGGATTTAGTCCTTTTTTCCATTTCAAGAACAATCATTTACTCTTTCATATTTTGAGATGCCTAATGTATCTTTTAACCTAATTTTTAACTATATTTAGCCATTGACTTCTGAATTTAGTAACAAAATTTTCTTCTTTCCCTATTTGTACTCTCATTTATGAACAAAAAAATAAATTAAGGATTGTTATACAATTAAGGGATCGACAATTAATTTCAATTTGAATTCTAACTATTTCACAATATAATATCATGCCTTAGGATTCTTCACACAAAAAAATAAAGAAAGTTGTTAGTTCTTCACAAAATGAAGAAACTAAAGTCTTGAGTATCATTGAGCTTTCTAATTAATATCTTCTTCTAGGTTCAACAATCATTGAGAGGTAATTTTCATATCTTTAGTTGCTTGTTGGAGTTTTGTTGATATACATGAACATACATGTTCTCTCTATATATTTATTTGTAGTAGTTTCTTATGAACACTTCAAGAACAAATATCTAGACAACTTTATAAACAATTTACCTTTTCTTACAAATAAGTTACCACCTATCTTTGACTAGTTTGCCTGTTAGATAGCTTACCTATTAGGACTAATTTATCTATTTACCTCTTTAATATACCTATTTCGTTAACGTACGTCACTAGCTACTTCGATAATTTAACTACTTAGTTATTTTATCGAATTTACATGTATAATAACCATTGAATCAGTCTATTACTTTTTACGTATATATAATTTACATACTCACTATCGTAGTTACATGAACATATTATGTTTTATCATAAATGGAATTGTATTTTAAAAGTGACTCCCTAATCTAACACTACTGAGGAAGAGATTCGAGGCGACGTAGCATCCTGGTCACCTCGGATAAATTTCTCGTCGCCTCGATTTGTTGTCACCAAAACTTCGTCGCCTCGATACGTCGCTTGAAATTGATCTCTTCACCATTCGGGCGACGTAGATTCAAAACTTCGTCTCTTCATTTTCATTGAAGTGACAAAAAAATAATTACGTCGCTTCAATTTTTCGCCGCGAAGATCTAAACGTTGTCGCTTTATATGAAAACAAAGCGACGAAGATTCATCAATATTCGTCGCTTCAATTTAAAACGAAGCGACGAAGATTGCTCAATCTTCGTCGCGTCGTTTTAAATTGAAGCGACGAATATTGATGAATATTTGTCGCCTCATTGTATTTAATTTTTTCTTTTTTCTTTTTCACCCAAATGGAGCGACGAAGATTGAGCAATCTTCGTCGCTTCGATATATTTAATTTTTATTCTTTTTCTTTTTCAGTAAATGAGGCGACGTAGATTGGTCAATCTACGTCACTTCAATATATTTAATTTTTATTTTTTTCTTTTTCACTTAATGAGGCGACGTAGATTAGTCAATCTTCGTCGCTTCAATGTATTTAATTTTTATTTTTTTTCTTTTTTACGGAACGAGGCGACGAAGATTGACCAATCTACGTCGCCTCATTTACTAAAAAAGAAAAAAAATAAAAATTAAATATTATTGTACCAAGTCACGACCTATCGCAATTTAGGCTAACACAAAAACTCATTCATCAAATCAAGTTATATAGAAAAATATTCTACAACTCAAAACGTTATATGATACAAAGCGACCTATCACACAGTAGACTAATGCTGGGGGACGGCAATGCAGCTCGATTACGAGCCAGGAGGTGGTGGAGGAGCTTGAGGTTGTTGACTCCCAGCCTGGAATGATCACATTAGGGCCTCCATTTGTTGGACCCTTTGGGCGAGCTCATTGTAATCCTCTTTGGCTTTCTGCGCCACCTCGCTCGATCTGCGCGCCTCCTCGTCCGATATGCGCGCCGCCTCGCTCGATCTGCGCGCCTCCTCTCTGGCTTCAGCCACCTCCCTTTTCAGGGCTTCGGTTTCCTGTACTCGGGGCCCTCCTCTCGGTTTGGGGTCGCATGTGAGAGCGTGCCCCACCCCTGTCACGTCAATAGGAACAAATATTAGTAATGGAATAGTAAAAAAAAAATAAAGCAAAACGTAAATCGAGATGAACGACGGTGGTTTAGGAGATTTATTACCTCTTATAGAGGTCCCGGGCCTTGAACCCACCTCTTCCTCTATGATATTTATTTGTGTATCAAGAGGAAGAGGATGGGGTTGGGAAACCGTCGCATCGCCGTCTGTGTCACCCACAACACTATCTTGTTGCGACAAGACTTCATCGAGTCTTCGCTTCACTGCCGCCTGCTCAATTAAGTGATATTAAATAAATAAAATTACAATATGGGAATAAAAAATAATTGAAATAACGTAATGTGAACCTATTTGAGCTTACCACTTTCTCAGCCGCATTCTTGTCCGGCTGGTATACGTTAATCCACGTCTGGACGGTGGGCGCTCTATGACCCTCCTTCTCCAACACCTCGCTTCGGTACGAGAGGGCGAGAGATCCCGAATGGTGGTTGAGCTGCTGCTCCTTGTTCTTGTTTCGGTTTCCTCGATTCCGTTCGCACAATCGCTGCCACACACACACAAAAATCATCGATGAATTAGAATAGATAAACATGTATATTTTAAAATTGTTGGCTACCAAAACTATTCCAAGGATGGTTTATGAAGCTCACCAAGTAAGCAGGGTCTTCGAAGTGGGCTTTTAACCACGCCTATTGGTCTTCCCTCCCAAGAAACTCGGCCGGAGTCTCTTGGCTGACGTGGAGATAATGTTGATGACAATCGTACTTCCAATCCTTGTAGATTGTTTGTTAAGTAAAAGTTATATTTACATAAACCGTAAAGTAACAAAGTAAGCTAAGGGCAGTAAGTATACCTCAATATTTGTATTGACGATATCGCGATGCAAATCGCTAAGTCCCAAAAAGCTAGGTGCAAGCATTGGAACTTTTCCGTGGATGATGCTACCGATGTTTTTGGACATCAGACTCTTGAATTCCCTCGTCGCAGGCCCCCGATGCCTCGTAGAGTAAGCGACTTGTAGTCGCCTATTGTTGTTCATCCGGACGGGGTACTCCGTCTTCGTCCCGACAAAGACTCCGCGCTGTTGAGTCGTCGGATCTCCGGTTGCCATGTCCACCATGTCGGGGAGTTTGGTCTTCTTACACCGGATGCTGAGGGCGGGAGGGTGCTGTGGCGTCGCTGTCATCCACTTGAGGAATCGCATCCTCAAGGTTTGGGGCGGGCGTTAAAACCCCTACTGCTGGAACGGTCGGGGTCGCAGATTGTCCCGTGGGGCAACCCGACCCGGAAGCCCCCTCTCTGCTGAATGGTCGCCACACCGCCTCCGCAGCCTCCGCAGCTGCCGCCGCCGCTTCACGACGCTGGATCGCCGCTTTCTTCCTTTGGTGACTTGTATTTCCGGGAGCCATTCTGTTAAAACTAATAATCTATTAAAATTCATATATTAAAAGAAAAACTAATAAGCATGGCTCTCGATAAACAAGGTGATTCCATTTTCCCCATCAAACTCAAATACTGAATGTTTAGATATCTTCTTCTTTCTTTCTTGTTTGTTTAGGTTTCAGATTTCTAAGCTATAAGTTGGAATGACAACATCTAACAAGTCACATGACACGTTCATGATGCTACCAACAGCAGACCCCAAAACTCATCAAGACCACATATAAGTACAATAACCCATGATACGAATCAAATCCTGGTTAAAACAAGCAGTTATTCACATAGGAACCAAACTGGAGTACCAACAATGATGTTCATCCTTCTTAACAGCCAAATATTCAAGCTTTATTTCTTAACAAATATCAACTAGAAAGTAAATAATCCAACATTTTGCAAGCTTAGAAACTGCTATCAATATTCACCAATGCAAAACTGTATTCTCAATGAAACTGTAAATAATCCAACATTTTGCAAGCTTAGAAACTGCTAACAAATATTCAAGCTTTATTTCTTAACAACTCAATTTGGGTTGACAAAACTGTATCCTCAATGAACACAATCTTATGTCTTCTGTCACTCGGTTATCATATATATAATTGAATCAATCATGATACATACACATGAGTTTCCAAAACTGTGTCCTCAATCATGATACATACACATGAGTTTCCAAATTCTATCAACGTCTCTAGACATTAAAACATGCATACGACTAACCAAACCAGTAAAATCCATTCATAAATATTTCTGGAAATGAAATTTCTATTTATAAGTTCCTTTCTTTCCACTAAGAGCAGTGAATTCCTCAAACTAGAGCCATAGTTATAGGTAGTTAGGTACTACTAAAAATTATTTACCATCTACATAGGAAAATATGGATATGGATAGCTCGATTTTGCCACAGCCCTCAAGGAATAATCTAGAGTTTCTTGTAAGCCAAATTGCTTATATATTAGGTCACCAGAAAATAAGAGCAGTG
Source organism: Geum urbanum (assembly GCA_946800695.1). Taxonomy (NCBI): domain Eukaryota; kingdom Viridiplantae; phylum Streptophyta; class Magnoliopsida; order Rosales; family Rosaceae; genus Geum; species Geum urbanum. The sequence continues at coordinate 39,377,744 of OX327013.1, read as the reverse complement.
ATTTCCTCAAGTCGGAGACTCTAGATTTCCGATGAGAAATTAGGTCACCAGAAAATAAGAAACAAAGAATCGAAGAATCGAATTATGTACAGCAATTAATTGAGACTGAAAATGAAGAGAGGCAAACCTGAGCAGCGTGAATGAGGAAGGCAATGAGTGTCGAGCTCGGAGCGTGAATGAGGAAGGCGATGGCTTCGAATTCGACGGCGAGTTTAGGGTTTTGGTGGAGGGGAGGGAGGGGGTTTAGGGTTGAGGTGGAGGGGATTTAAGGTTTTGGGGTTCGGGTTTAGGGATTTCTAGTTCGGGTTTAGGGATTTGGTAAGAGGTCGATTAGAAACGAAGAAGGAAATGAAATGAAAAGAAGAAGAAAGAAACTGTGAATCTAGAATTATAAAGCCAACGAGGCGACGTATATTGCAATCTTCGTCGCTTCCTTTAATTTGAAGTGACGTATATTGCAATCTTCGTCGCTTCCTTTAATTTGAAGCGACGTATATTGCAATCTTCGTCGCTTCCTTTAATTTGAAGCGACGTATATTGCAATCTTCGTCGCTTCGATTAATCAGTTCAAGCGACTAAGATTTCATTATTCGTCGCCTCGTATCCTTCATTTTGTGTTATTTTTTACAAATTCAAAAGTTATTTAATTTTGAAACGCTTACATAAATTATGCTTTAAAGAAAATACAAATTTAGGTTTCAAATTCATAATAATATTAGTTTAGTCCTCCTCCTCCTCCTCCTCCTCCTCCTCCTCCTCCTCCTCGTCGTCCTCGTCCTCGTCTTCGTCTTCGTCTTTGTCCTCATCTTCATCTTCGTCCTCGTCCTCGTCCTCGTCCTCGTCCCCTTCTTCGTCCAAAAGTAGTTGAAAATCTGGGTAAAATTGTATCACCGTGGGAGTGTCCTTTTGGTAAGGCTCGAATATATGATCTCCTGTACGTGATATGTTTTCATCTATGGCAAGTACGTCAGCGCTATAGACATTGCGGTGCGACATTTCTTGTACTACATTCCAAGCACCACCAGCCTTTGGATCGTCTAGGTAGAATACCTGTTTTGCTTTGGTTGCAATTATGAAGGGTGAATCCTCATAGTAACTGTTGTTTGTATTCACTGATATCAGTCCATGATCTTTTATAACGGTGTCAAGATCTTCCTCGTCGTCGGAGTTATGCCATGTGCACTTAAACAACACCACTGGCATACGGCCTGCATATAATACTTCGACCACGTAGTTAACATGGCCGTAGAACTTGGATGAACCCATGTCTATCATGACACCGCTGTTTTGAGTCACGGTTCTTTGATCTCTATCAAATGAGGTGAACTTGACACCGTTCACATAACACGACTTATAAACCCGACATTGCTGAGGTCCTTGAGCTAATGACTTTATTCCTGCAACCAAGCTCGGGTCCGAGTTTTTTTCTTTAAGGGACACCTGAGAGATAAGTGTTGAGAGAAGTTAAAGATAAGAGTTATAAACCCTCAAAGAACCTTACAAGAATTAATAGGCATATGTACCCATGTTAAGAACCATCGAAGAAAACTCCTCCGACGACGAAGCTCGTCGAAATCTTCACCATTTTTAGCCTCGAACCTTCTGAGATGTTCTTCTAGGTAAGGTTTGACTTCGTCTGTTTCCACCAAGACTTGCCAGTGAGACTCAGCAGTCTCTGCCTCAGTCAACCTGAACTGGCAATGAGTCTCGATAATATCTGGTCTTACTAAGAGTGAAACACAGCTGATATTCCACTCAGGGGAAGTGTCGACATCTTCGTTGTCCATCCGTCTGAGATAAGACTTACAATACGTCACCGACTCATGTACGAGGTACTGTTCAGCAATACTACCTTCCAGGTAACGTGTATTCCTCATTGAATTTTTATATTTTCCTAATTACCTGCAAAAACACCCTCAACATTAGTACAATATTTTCCTAATTGCCGACTAGTTACATAACGAACATAAAGTTAGCAATTTTCAAAACATTTTACCTTTCAATTGGATACATCCATGTATAGTGTACTGGACCTGTAAGGAATACTTGTTCGGGCAGATGAACCATGAGATGAACCATAGATGTAAAAAAATGTGGAGGAAATATGAGCTCCAAATTGCAGAGAATCATCACTATCTCAGTTTCCATGTCACGCACAACATCCTTCTTAAGCTCCCTACTGCATAGTTGACGAAACCAATTTGACAGTGCTATCAATGGCTTTACAACGTTTTCTAGCAAGAACCATCTGATAACCACAGGAAGAAGACGTTGAAGCAACACATGGCAATCATGCGTCTTTAATCCATAAAACTGTGACGGGGAACTTACTTTCACCTTACTTCTCAAACTACCTGCATAACCAAGAGGATACTTAACATCCCTGAACCACTGGAACACATCTTCTAGATCATCATTTTTAACTAAAAAGGGTGCATGAGGAACTTTCGCCGTACCCTGGTCACCCGCTCTTTGCCACTGGTTTTTTCGCACATTCCTCTTCTTCAAAGCAGCGCGAGCTTTTGGACCATCCTTAGACTTCTTATCAATCGCAAAAATGGTTCCAAGGATGTTGTCACACACATTTTTTTCAATGTGTATGACATCTAAGCAATGTCTGATCTTCAATGATGACCAATACGGCAGCTTCCAAAATATGCTTTCGTGTGTCCAACACTGTCTGTTATTCGGATTGTACGGCACCTTCAAGTCGTCATGTTGGCTAAGAATAGAGTAAACATGTGACCTAATGTCCTCCAAAATTTCATCTCCACTCTTCTGAATGGGTCTTCCGCCAAACTCCACCTTCCCGTTAAATGCCTTGCTCAATCGCCAAGGGTGATCTTGGTGGAGCCATTTTCGATGACCTTCATAAACTATCCTCCCACATATATGCTCTGAAGTTAGCTCATCTAGACAGATTGGACATGCCTTGTACCCTTTCACAGTTGACCCCGCAAGCATCCCTAAACCTGGAAAGTCGCTAATAGTCCACATTACCGCTGCCTTCATGAAGAATACCTCATTGTCTACTCGATCAAAAGTATGGACTCCAACGACCCATAAATGTATTAGCTCCTCGATCATCGGCTCAATGAGTACACTAAGGCACTTTCCGGGAGATTTAGGGCCTGGAATCAACACTGATAACATGTTATATTCCTTCTTCATGCACATAGACGGCGGTAAATTGTACGGCATCACAACAACGGGCCATGTACTATGCAAAGTTCCCATTGTTCCAAATGGATTGAAACCGTCTGTTGCTACTCCAAGGCGCACATTCCTGCAGTCCCGTGCGAAACCTGGAAAAGTTCTGTCAAAATGTTGAAAGTCTTCTCCATCAGCTGGGTGGCTGAGGCTACCAGCCACGCATATCCGCTTCCCCAGCCATCGCATATGCTTGGCAGTACATAAACAAACGCTTCAACCTTGGTGTTAGAGGGAAGTTACGAATTATTTTTTTGGGAATATCATTCGTATATGGCTTATATCTTTCAGAATAACACACTGGACAAATCCTCTCGTTTACAAGCCCCCCCTGAACAACACACAGTTAAACTCACACGCATCAATTCTTTCGTAACCCAGTGAAAGATCACTCAAGATTTTTTTTATTCTCGAGTATGAACAGGGGAATGTGTGCCCTTTAGGAAGAAGTTTATTAATGTAAATACATAAAGAGTCAACACTTGTGTTCGACCATCCATTTTCATTTTTCATTTCCATTGCATCTAATATGGCACTCAAAACAGTTTCCTCACTTCCTTCATATAATGGGATATGTGACTCCTTCAATAATCTATCGTACTTTTCATAATCATCGTCTACCATGTCATTGAAGTTCATGCCCGAATTATCTTCCACTAATTGTTAGGGTGCATCTGCATGGTATCCAGGATAATAAGGATATGCATCATGTAGAATCTCCAACTGCGGGTTCACTGAAGGACCGACACCACTAGAAGGACCGACTCTGTCTTGAAGCCACTGTCTTCGTTGACTGAGCATTGTCGGTTCAGCAGAAACTTCCCCGTGAAGGTGCCAGACAGTATAATCCGGACTCAAACCACTGTGTGATAAGTGATGATACATGACATCCATAGTAACCTTGAAGGGACCGTTCTTACAACGTTTGCACGGGCAGAAGTGATAATCGGCTCCGTTACTATGTCGCCGGGCAAAATTCATAAACTCGAATATGCCTGTGATGTACCTTGGATCAGCATGATGATAGGTCATCCAAGTTTTGTCTGGGTGTCCGTCCATGTTTCCTGTCAGCAAAAACAATCAATATGAACAAAGATACCACGCCACAGTTGCGATTCAACCAAAACCCCACACTTCTTCGCCTTATGCCTCCGGGTTGGGTCCTATCCCCTTCAGGGGAACACGACATTTTTCAACGCTCTTGCACCCATGCGTTTCAGCTCCAGTTTAGGGAAATTTCGGCAGCATCTCCCTACAGTTCCCCGAGTGCACACATATCTAAACAACCTAATTTGTACTCGGGGAACATTGAAAGGAGACACTGTCGAAACCATATCCCAAAACTGAAACTGAAATCACATGAATAGCAAAAGGATCAACAAAGTCATGTTCACCTAAAGTGTTCAAAAATGGGACAATTCGAGAATCAACAACTCAACTCAATCAACTAGATGAGTTGTTGATTCTCAAACGGGAGTTCTAAGTTGATAAACACCACAATTATATATAACCATACGCTCGATTTCATGATTAACACTAATAACACTACTAATTAAGGCTCGAATACACCTAATCTACACTAATCATCAATTAATTTCACTAAATTTAACCAAATTTCAAACATTAATCATGAACCCATAATATGATTTATCACAATTCAATGATTCAAACACTAAAACTACAACATAAGACCAAATTCAATTCAATTTCAAAAATTTCACATCACCTTCATTTTCACTTCTAATCATCAATAAATTTCACTAAACTTAACCAAATTTCAAACATTATTCATGAACCCATAACATGATTTACCACAATTCAATGATTCAAACACTAAAACTACAACATAACACCAAATTCAATTCAACTTCAAACATTTCACCAAAACTTCAATTTCACTTCTAATTTAACATATTATGCTCATAAAGAGGGTTAAAGAGATACAAATCAAACTAACCTTACTCAAGAATCAAATCAATGGCAAGAACAACCTTCTTTCTCAATTTCCTAAAATTTCTCCCAAAATCGCACAAGAACAGCTCCAGAACGCGAATGAACTGTTTTTCTAAAATTCTAACTTTATGAACGGTTTGACTTTAAGAAGAAGAGTAGATCCAGATTTAAAAAAAACGAGGCGACGAAGATTGAGCAATCTACGTCGCCTCGATTTTATTCGAAACGACCAAAATAATCTTCGTCGCTTCGAATATAAAAAATGATCGCCTCATATTATTGAAGCGACTAATATCAATCTACGTCGCCTCAATTTGGTGAAGCGACGTAATAACATCTACGTCGCCTCGATTGAAATTGGAGCGACGAAGATATGTAATTACGTCGCCCCAATTCTCTCCTCCAGTAGTGTAATCAAGTTTTGAATGTGAAGATTAATTGTATGATGATAGTGTTTAATGACGAAAACTAAAAATTTGCTTCATTATAAGTTTGAAATTGAATGTTAAATTCTCTACGAAAATGACACTTTTAGTAAATTGTTTCAAAAAGATGGCAGAAAAATAACATTAATGACATCTAAAATTTAATGTTGGTCTAAATCTACTAATGAAAAAGATAATGGCCTAAACGCAATAAAATTTAAGTTGCAAAGGTAAATCTAATTCTCCCTAAATGTTTTTCACTTTCTACATCTTCAGGTCCTTTCATGATCTTTTCGATCGAATATGCATGCATGCATTTAGTTTAAGTAAATCATCTGGCACTTAAAATAAAAAGATATATAATCTTTCACTTAGTTTTCATGGCCTTCATTATCAAACTTATTTGCTTTATTTAAAGATATAGTACGTACTTAATTATAACATCATCATTGTTCTCTATATCACAACATAATGACTCTGGATCAGAAAACTAGCTGGTTCAAGACATGAATAAATTTTTGGTGACCATTTGATTATTCGTGTGATCAGGTCTGTTCATGCCTAGAACTGAGTACAGCATGTATCCTAGTTCTTTCACTAAACGAATCTGTATCCATAATGAAGAATAAATTATATTTTAACGGGCTCATAATGATTCACCATTATTAGAGATATTAGCACTTAATTAGCACTTAATTAGCAAGCACTATGTTTTTAGCAATTATATTATAATTAGAAAGCACCATATTTCTCCTCTAGCTCTTATAGATCGATACTAGTCCATGTACATGCTATGCATGTGTTGTGAAAGAAAGAAAAAATCAAAAGAAAAATCTTTCAACAAAGTTATGAAAAATTTCCGGAGAAAAAGAGAGAGAACAAAATGTGAAGAACCCTTTCCCAAAGTAACAAAGAAGAAAGAAAACTCTTTCAAAAAAATGTAAAACTAATCGTGGGGTTTTTTCCTGTTTTTTTTCTTTTCAATTTTTAAAATTTTCTTTTTTATTTTCTTATTGTGTAAATTACTGCAACACACTTCACTTATTAAAATGAAATAAGATAAAAATGGTATAACCGGAAAAAGTGGCAAAATAGGAGAAACAATCCCTCTTCTCTTAATAATAACATAGATACATTTTCTCCATCTCTAATTAATATATTAAACATTCCATGATCATTGAGAAATTTTTGCATGTTTCGGTCACTCCAGCAAAATTCTTTGACGCTCCAATACATTTTTGACACTTGGCATTCTCTATCCTACTCATCAATTCTGAATATTTAGCTAAAAAGATAATTGTAATACTTTAAAAATTCTAACGGTGTTAACACAAAACATATAGTAGTGGTCAGCTCCCACCCTACAGGCCTAAGTCCTAACCCCATCTCCACGACCCCACCACTTACCCATCGTCAATCACTATCCCTACCTTTTTATGGACAATGGCTTCTAATAGTTATATAGTACCATGTTAATTATCATCACTCTTCCTTCGAAGATAATTGACCATAATTTTGAGGATTGAGAACAGAGAGATCGTACTCTGGGTTTTGGATATTTACTCAAAAGGTTAAATGAGAGATCTGTATCAAAAGAGAGATATGATAAAAAAAAACATGCCAAATCTTCATTCTCTTGGATCTACTTTCTTCTCTCTTCCAAAGGCATCGACCTCGAAAAATCAAAAACAACTCGACAAGTCGATCCCTAATTTGATTTCTCAACCATGAGGGATTGAGGGTAGAGGTGGGTTATGCTATTTGGGTTGGGATGAACTTAACAGCTGGTCCTACGTTTTGGGTTAACAGAGTTATGATTTCTGTATATTTACTCAATTATTATTGTTGTTATATACAGTATATTATCAAAAATGACTGAGTAGGATAGAGAATGTCAGGTGTCAAAAATATATTGGGACATCAAAGAATCTTGCTAAAGTGACGGATACATGCAAAAATTTCTCATTGATCACTAAAGTTCAAATTGGCTCGTACCTAATTTGGAAACTATTTATCAAATAGAATGGATCGCTTGGATTACCACTTTCTAAATTCTCCGCACATCAACTATTAGTCGAATGTTTCTTTTCAATAGAGCATATTCATTGCTTTTGGATACTATCTGAGAAAGGAAGCGGAAAATTGTTTTTGATTCCAAAAGATTTAATACAAAGACAAATACAAGGTCAGATCCTTATAACATGGAAGATATCACAATGATAGGTGCATTATCATGAAGCACCAAACAGATCGATTTAGCGCCGCGAAATGCATCATAACCTGAATCTAACAAATATAAATAGTGATTAGAATAAACTTGAAAATAAAAAGTATACATGTAACGAACTTTCTTGGACACACAACTACTATACAAGTAATTAGGATAGATATATAGTCATGCACGATCGGGTAGTGGTCTAGAAAAATGGTATACGATGTGTGGTTTGGCTAGCGTATACATCTTTATGATATTCCCCTTAGATTTGGATTAATATTATTTGCTAAAAAGTCGTTTCTTTGATCTAGTTCAGACTGCCAATGATGGCAGGATGATGGTGGCCACCGTTTCGGCTATAAACAAACACAAATTATTGTGATAAAGGGTTGCACTTTATTAAGGTACATATTCTGCCTTTAAGCTATAATTTTACCAAGTCAAATTCCATATCTTATACCTAGCTAGCTAGATTTTAAGCACGAACCTTTGCTGTTATATCTTCATATATCCAATTAGGATGAATAATAATAATTAATTAATAGTACTCGACCTTTCTAATATATGATGCATGTCCTGGGAAAGCAATACTGGCATCTGATCATAGGTGCACTAAGTTGCATATTCACAATTGTTGTGTAGTTCTTGTGGAGTTGCACCGACTAATTAAAAGAAGAAGAAAAAATTAGAAGATTGGTATGAATTAAGGTAACAAAAATATTAACGTACAGTTTAACACTTACGTACTGTGTATGGTAACAAATATACAAATGCGTTTGAAATATGCAAGATTTTGGAGACATCTAAGTGGCTGATCGCACATAACATGTAAATAGTGCAAACCCTATACATTTCTATGTGCCTACATGCCAAGAAACGAAAGTCGATCTCTACGCATAAACCAAAGTGGCTAGAAGCCTAGAAGTTCATCAATCTCGAGCGTTGACATTACTTGGGCTTGGGCTTGGGCTTTTGCATTCTCTTAGTATGCTTTAGTGCATGACCAAGTTGCAATATATATATATATATATATATATATATTTATATATATATATACACACACACTTCGCCAAGCTAGGGCGCGGTTGCATATTGCCTTGATCTCGAGGTTTTGCCGTTCGGCATTGGATTTCCATAGCCATTGTCATTTCTAGGTCTAATCCTCGACGGCCGTTGGCATATGCGTTGACGCTAGTCAAGCTGTACAGTTCGCATTGTTATATGACTTATTTCCTCGCAAATGTGTGTTAGAGAAGAACTTAAACTCATGTACATTATTTGGTGCTTAAGTAATATAATCAGCTAGTTAGAATCATGTTGATTGTTTATTAAGGCATTTACAGTTTTAGTGCATCAATGCGGTAAATCCTAGTCCATGTTGTACACTGATTTGGTACTCTTCATATCGTAATAGAATTTAGAGTTCAACTTGTACACTAATAATGGGTAGGCACAAGTTGAACACTATATAAAGAGAGGTGAGGTCCATGTCTCTCTACGTGAACTACATTCAGCTCTTCCCATCAAAGACAGTAAGAAGCAGTAGAGAACAGAAGTCTTCATCCTTCATCAACTCATCAACATGTCGATCGCTATCAATGTAGCTGGTAAGTCATTCTGTTATGTTTCTGGTTTTGTTCATACTTGATTTACAATATTTATATGAATGAGAACTTCAACTAATGTTCTTCAATTGGTATCAGAGCTATGGCTCTTTAATTCATATAAATCGATGAAGTAAAACTCATACGTAAAAATATTAGGGTTTATGTTTTGAACAAAAAAAAAATTTAGAACTTCAATTTTCGGGCAAAAAAAAACTAAAATTTAGTGAAGGCCCGAAACTAATTGACTGGGCCTGTGATATCGCATATAAGCCGAAACCCATGATCCGCAATTCACAAAACCTCAAAAATTGGGGATTCAGCTGACCGTTGGGAACAACGGTCCAAAACTCTTTGATTCGCTGGATGGGATTTCAGTACGTCTAGGTGCGCGAATTCGTTATTGAATTCGGAAAGGATTCAAACCCGTATTAATTGCAATCAGGCTAGTTGTTTTCATTTTTCGCAAATCGTAAAGAACCCTAGAAGAATGTTCCCGGTGTTCCAATAAGTTAGGATAGATCTGACCGGAAGGAATTTACGATTTCTGATTGTGATTTTGTGCATCTATGGTTCGATATTGTTTGATTGCTGTGTGTGAAATTGTTATGCTTTCGCTAACATTGCAGCGCTGTAAGCAGAGGCCAAGGTTAGTCATGATTGTTTTTGATTTTGATTAAGGATAGGTAATCATCTATTTAAGAACATGAAGAATGTTTGTGATTGAGATAAAAAAATGTGAAATTGATTGACTGACTAAATGCTTGTTTGTTTATTTGTTGCTGATGATTTTGTTTTGATTAAAAGGCATGTTTTGTACTTCCTGTGCATACAATTTCAATAAAACCTTCTATAAAACTTATTCATGTATAATAACCAAGCTTAAGCATCTACTTGTTTATAAATAGCATGAATTTATGTAAGTTGAGGTTCTGATTTATTGTAAAGTAGGATGTCATGTTGCACAAAGCAAACTATCTTGCATTGCAGTGAGTCAATTTTGGTTAAAAGAACATATTCAACGTTTTGTGTCAATATTTCAAAGATATGTGGATTGTGGCTTCCAAATAAGCATTGTTGCATGTTTTAGAATATTTGATAGCACCATACATGATATTTAAATTCATCTTTAGATAGTGTGAGACATTCTTCTGCCATAAAGGTGTTGAGTTTTCGCATTATAACATGGATTTAAGATTGTGGTTTGGTTATACAGCTACAGTTCTCTATATTTATCACACAAAGTGTAATATAGATTCACTTATAGTGATTGGATGATTTTATGTATATGTGCTTTATACTGTGTTCATATACATGTACTACAAGTTTTGGCTTTTCAGTGTTTTTGGTTTTAATGTGCTGCTGTGTGATACTGTTGAGATTAAAACACATACATAAAACACTTAAAACTTCAAACCCAAAAATTTTCTATTATTTAAACTGCAGTGAACAAAAACAACAACAAACTGATAATTTTTCTTTTCTGATTGTCTTTAGGCAACTAAGTGGTGACTCTAAACACCATTGAACTCTTAACTGGGTCCAATTATAAGGTTTGGAGGAGGCAAATTGACACTTACTTCAGCAACAACCATGATTTAGACATAGCCTTTTATCAGAGTCTTCCTGACCCTGTCTTAGAAGAAGAGAAACACATTCACCCTAAGGCATATGAAGACTATCATTACTGGCATAAGAAAAATAACTCAGCTAAAAATATTATAAGGGCCTGCATTTCAGACACCATTTGTGACGACCCGAACCAGAATCAGTTGCGTGTTCGGCATGATTCATGAGATTCTGTTTAGTCGCAGTTTTACGTCGTATATGTGTTTCGCCGATTCGATTCATGATTATGTTCTCAGTCGAGAATTTGAGTTGAGTGTCTTCACGGAAGTTGTAGAGTACGTGATTTCGAGCTTGTGGGCGGTTCCGGAAGATTTTTCCGATAACCGAGGAATATTTTATGATTATTTGAAGTTTCGGTTTCCGACGAGTTTATCCGATTGTTTCGTGTTTATCCGAATCATTTCGTATATTCATTTCGGACCGTCGATTGACCCGAGGCGCGAGTATAAATATCGGAATAGTCGAGAATAGTCGAAAAATCACTGTATGAGGATTGACCACCGTTGACTTACTATTTTTGGAAAGTTGACCAGTTGACCGAAGAGGAAAGTTTCCTCTTTGAGCTTTGCCGTCCGACGACCTGTTTTTCGGTCACCTCCGGCCAAACGAAGGGTAAGGTTTTCTTCCCCTCTTGATTTCGAGTGGTTTAGTGCTTGGTTTGGTAAAAATTGATGGTGTTTTCATTGAGTTCGAATCGGGCCGAAATGTGGTGGTTCGACGGTGATGGTGACGGTGGTTCCGGTGGGTTTCGAGGATGGAGGTTAGGGGAGTTCGCCTCCCCTTGACCTTGTGAAGCTTCCCATAAGATTTGTTTTGGAATTGGTTAAGGTTTGGCTCGAACCCGATTAGGTTTTCCGGTGGGTTTTCCGATTTGATTTTCGATGAAATTGATGATGTTAGAGTTGGAATTGGCTTGTGTGTCAGTTATGAAAGTGGTTCGTATGGTCGGGACCTTGTGATCTGGAAGTTCTCCGCCGGTGAATCTCCGGCGGCGGCGGTCAACGGTGGTCAACGGCGGAGGAGTTGATTTTTTTTTCTTCAGATTTTGGTGAAATTAATGTCATTTTTCTCGTAATCGCGCCCTGATTATCGTTCAGAGGTTTTCGGGTTGATTTGGTTAGCCGATTTTCAGTCGAGGTTTCGAGTGGGGATTTCGAAATTTCCGTTATACATTTTGTACCGCATTGCATATTTCCTGGAACGGTTGGTTTCCGTGATTCAGTACAGGGTGGGAACTATGATTTTGATCAGTTATGTTTTTGTGAATATTCAGGAGATCGAGATCGGGACCGTGATCGTGCTTCTGGCGAGGGATCTTCCGCCGGTCCTCGAGATTAGCACGAGTGCGCGTTTTGCTCACCTGTGAGTGGACAATTTCTTTTCACGGAATTCTTGCGAGTCTTTTATATGATTTACGAACTTGAGCATGCGTATGAGATTTCGGATTATATGAGCATGTGCTTTACGATTATACGATTATACTTATACGAATATACGTATGTGAGTATACAAACACTTATATGTTGTTTCATGCATTTGTATCGTACTGTTTATGATTTGGTTTTCACAGAGTATAGTCGTAGTTCATGTTGTTGTATCGATACACTCGCATCCCGGTTGATCCCCGAGGGTGCTTACCAGGAGGGGTACCGTACCTTGTGCCGATGTAGTTCCGGGTGGGTACTGGTTTCTGTACCTTGTGCCGATGTAGTTCCGGGTGGGTACATATGTCTGTTTCTTGTGCCGATGTAGTTCCGGGTGGAAACAGATACCCTGACCTGAGGCCTTTCCGGCTAGAATCACGTGTGGGTCTGGGATCCCGTGATTCGGACTGTACTAGCACGGACGTGTCCATGAGTGACCCCGTGGGATTTTTACTTGCATGCTCAGTACGCTGGAGGATTATGGTTTTACCTCGTGTACTTGTTGTTTTTATTTACCTGGACTCGCATATGTTATTTTAAACATATATATCAACTGGTGAAAGACATTTATTTTCGTCCACTCACTCTAACGTGTTTCATGTCTTTCCCCTGGGCTTTTCGGTTTCCGTGTCCAGTTGCAGTTCAGGTTTTGGTGTTTTAACGTCGCGGTTTGGAGGCTATTGATCAGAGTTATCTGTGCTTTCCAGTAGGTTCTTGTTTCGCCTACTGATGTGTATATTGTATATATTTTACTTTAGAGCTCGCTCTGATACATTCTGATACTTGTTTATACGGATTTTCTCGAATATATATATATACTACAGTACTGTTTACTGTTTATGATTCATGTACTGATGTTGAGAAATCCGGATGGGATTGGTGCCCACGGTTTGACTTTTGTGGCATAGGATAAAGTGTTATTTTCAGGGTGCAGGTTATGCAATTCTACGTTAGTAACGAAACTCTGCCGAAATTTTGAAATTTTTTTGTTGGTTCGTATTTTTAGAAGGGGTTCGATTCCGATTTAGGTAACTGAATCTGGGTTGGGTCATTTCACCATTACAGGGACTATTCCTGAAGTGGATTACGCTTATGACTATCTGGTGCTTATTGAGAAAAAATTCAAAGAGTCTAACAAGGCTGAGAGCTCAGCTTTATCTCAACAATTCAACACTTTTAAGTACACTGGTGTTAGAGGAGTCAAGGAGCACTTACTGCAGATGGAAAACTTAGCACTTAAACTAGCAAATTTGGATGTTGTTATGGCTAATGAGCATATAATGAACACTGCTCTTCATTCTCTGCCTAATACTTTTGGGTAGGTTAAGACGAGTTATAATACTCAAAAGGCTAAGTGGTCAATGAATGAGCTTATAGTTATAGTAGCTACAGAAGAGTCCAGACTTAAGAAAGAAGATTCCACTTATGGAGTAACATCAAAACCTAAGAGCAATGTGAACCTAGTAGGCAAAAGAAAATGGAAGAAGAAGCTAGGACCCAAGAAAATTAGTTTTAAAAATCCTAAAGCTAAGGGAAATTTCAGTAACAACAACTCCAGTAGCAACCCCAGTAATAACCAACAGCAACCATTTATGTTCAAGTGCTTTTTCTATAAAAAGAAAGGGCACATGAAGAAAGACTAATGATTTTAAGGCGTGGTTAGATAAGAATGGTAAGTCTTTCACTGTTGTTAATTCCTTAAATATTCATTCCCTTTATTTTTTAGAAGTTGATTTAATTGATTCTCAGCCAAATACATTTTGGTTGGACTCAAGCTCTCCCTTACACATAGTTAATTCATTGCAGGGTTTAATAAAGAAGAGGAATCCAAGAAGTGATGAGATTAACATCAAGGTTGGCAATGAGATGCGAGTAGCAGTCAAAGCTGTAGGAATTTTGAAGCTTAGTTTAGGTCTAGACAATTTTTTTTTTTCTGGATGATGTTCATTTCATTCCCTCAATGAAGAGGAATTTAGTTTCTTTAGATCTTTTGGTTGAAAATGGATACAGTTTCTTTTATGATATCAATGAAATTCAGTTTTTTAGAAATTCATTATGTGTTGGTTCTAGAAAACGTGTGAATGGTTATTTACAGATCAACAACAGTATTTGCAGTATACCATCACAGTTTACTTTTTCTGTTGAAAACTCTAACAGTTCAGAAACAGAAGCAAATAAAAGAACCTTATTCAATGAAAAATCTGCAATTCTATGGCATAGAAGATTAGGACACATATCCAAAGGAAGATTAAATACTTTAGTGAAGAATGAAATGTTGCCAGAACTTGATTTTGAGGACCTAAAAGACTGTGTTGAATGCTTTAAAGGAAAAATGACAAACTTAAATAGGAAAACTGCATATAGAAGCAAAAATCTGCTTGACTTAATACACACTGACATCTATGGACCATTTAGAATACAAACCATATGTGAAAATGTCTATTTCATAACTTTTACAGATGATTTTTCCCGGTATTGCTATATTTACCTTTTGTCAGAAAAATTCCAATCTTTAGACTATTTTAAAAAATTTAAAACTGAAGTTGAACTTCAATCAGGTTTGAAAATTAAAATGGTGAGATCTGATAGAGGGGGAGAGTATTATGGGAGGTTTACTGAGAGTGGGCAAAAGAAATGACATTTTACACTATACCTTCAGGAATGTGGTATAAAAGCTTAGTACTCCACACCATATAACCCTCAGCAAAATGGTGTGGCAAAGAGGAAAAATAGGACATTATTAAACATGGTTAGAAGTATGATGTGTGGTTCTGGACTACCTAGATTTTTGTGGGGTGAGGCCTTAAGAACAGCAAACTATATTTGCAACAGGTCACCTACAAAAGCTTCAGATAAAACACCATATGAACTGTGGTGTGGTAGGAAACCTAGTTTCAATCACTGTCACGTGTGAGGCTGTAATGCAGAAGCAAGAATTCATAATCCAGATCTGAGAAAACTTGATTCCAAGTCAATAAGCTATCATTTTATAGGTTACTGTGAAAAATCTAAAGGTTTTAAATTATACTCAGCTAAGCATACTCCTAGAGTTTTTGAGACTTATCAAGTGAAGTTTATAGGAGAGTCTGCATATAATGCAAGTCCTGAAGATTTATCTTTAGAATTCATTGAAACTAAAGAAGCATGAAGAAAACCTGAGAAGTTCACAAAATCCTATCAACTTAGACCATTTGCCATTAAGGTCAGATGTATCTTCAGATCATTTAAATCTGAACGTAGAGATGTGGGGGAATTAGAATAAATTTCTGATCACCCTTTTCCTGATGCTACAAATTTTGCAGAAAATCAAAATTCTGCAGATGTTGAAGACACTGTACTTTAAGCAGGAAATTCAAAAAACTTAAAAACCACTGTATCTAATCCTATATCTCCTTTAAAAAGACTTGTAAGAGATAGAGCTCCTACATATGGAGGCCAGAGTGACTTCCTGGTATTTTCTCAAGAAGTTGAGAAAGCACTGGAGGAAGATACTTATCCCATTACCTTTACTGAAGCAATAAACGGTGATGATTCTAGAAATTGGAGAGAGGCCATGGAAGCAGAAATCGATTCCATGAGCAAAAATGAAGTATGGGAATTGGTTAGGCCTGATAAAATTCAAAAGGCCATTGGATGCAAATGATTTTTTAAAACTAAAAGGGATGCAAAAGGGAATATAGAGAAATTCAAAGCTAGGCTTGTAGCTAAGAGTTTTACTCAAAAGGAAGGCATAGAGTATACTGAGACATTTTCACCTGTTTCTACAAAAGATTCTTTCAGGATCATTATGGCCTTAGTAGCTCATTTTGACATGGAGCTACACCATATGGATGTTAAGACAACATTCCTTAATGGAGAGGTGGAGGAAACCATTTTTATGAAACAGCCAGAGGGTTTTGTTGAACAAAGACATGAAAATTTAGTTTGTAAGCTCAATAAGTATATCTATGGTCTAAAACAAGCATCTCGACTATGGTATAGGAAATTTGATTATGTCATTTCAAAATTTGGATTCACTGAAAATATTGTGGATGAGTGTGTCTATCTTAAAACAGTAAGACAAGGCTTCATTTTTCTTATACTATATGTGGATGACATTCTGTTAGCATCCAACAATATGAGGCTTTTAAAGGATACTAAAATCTTTCTATCAAAACAGTTTGATATGAAAGATTTGGGGGAAGCATCCTTTGTTTTAGGGATTGAGCTAAAAAGGGACAGAACTCGAGGACTTTTGGGACTATCTCAGTATGCATATATTTTCAAGGTTTTAAAATGTTTTGGAATGAAAAATTGTGCAGCTGGTGAGTCACATATGTCCAGAGGTGATAAATTGACAAAGAATAAAAATCCTAAAACTGATGCTCAGGTTGCAGAAATGAGAGAAAAGTCATATGCTAGGTTGGTTGGTAGTCTGATGTATGCTCAAGTATCCACTAGACCTGACTTGGCATTTTCAGTTGGTATTCTTTCTAGATTTCAAAGCAATCCAGATATATTACACTGGAATGCAAGGAAGAAAGTCTTAAGGTATCTGCAGAAAACTAAGCATCACATGCTTGTGTACAAAAGAGTGAAAAACTTAGTCTTAGAGGGTTACACTGATTATGATTTTGCTGACAATTATCCTAGTTCATCTAAGTCTACTTGTGGATATGTTTTTATGTTGGCTGGTGGTGCAATAGCTTGGAAAACTATGAAGCAGGGCCTTACTGCAACTTCAACAATGCAAGCTGAAGTAATAGCATTGTATGAAGGTGTATGTGAGGGACTTTAGATCAGGAACTTTCTGATGGAAACTAAAGTCTTAAAGTGTGTAATTTCTGACAAGTTGAAAATTTATTGTGACAATGAGGCTGCTGTTTTCTTCTGTAAAAACAGTAAGAGATCAGTCTACTCTAAGCATATAGACTTAAAATACAAACATGGTTCCACCGGTGTTATTGATATGTTTGTAATTTTGGTGTTTTTGTTAAAACCATTTAGTAGGACAGAGAGTATTAATGATGCTTGAGATGAGATGTATATTTCATTAGCTCTTATTACCATTTCTGGAGCTCATTTGTGCTACAGGATCTGCTGTTGTGGTTCTTAACCAACTGGTTCACATGAACCAATTTTGGTTCTGAATTCTGCATCAGTGAGTGTAGTATGATAGAGTTGCTTTCAAATTCTAGACTATAACATAATGTGATTCATGGCCACTTCAATAGCTTGTTGATTACAGTTTTGTGCATTAGTGTAGTGAGTTAAATTCAGTGGGAGATTGTTAGATAAGAACTTTAACTCATGTATATTATTTGGTGCTTAAGTAATGTAATTAGCTAGTTAGAATCATGTTGATTGTTCATTAAGACATTTACAGTTTTAGTACATTAATGTTGTACATTCTAGTCCATATTATACACTGATTTAGTATTCTTCATATTGTAATAGAACTTAGAATTCTACTTATATACTGATAATAAATAGGCACAAATTGAATACTAAAGAGCACAACTTGTATCCTGTCTCTCTATGCAAATTACATTACTCTTTCTATCAAAGACAATACGAAGCAGTAAAGAACAGTAATCTTCAGCCTTCATCAACTCATCGACATATCGATCACTATCAATATAGCTGATAAGTCATTTTGTTCCGTTTTTGATTTTGTTTGTTCTTCAATGTCTAATTGTTGCACAAGAGATCAGATCATAGAAGCCATTCCATCTATATTAATTCTACGAACCGGCCAAAAATAGGCGGGATAGATAATTATCCATGCAAGTCCCGAAAGACGTCGCACCCTGCCATTTGCACTATACCAACAAAACTTTGATGACAAAACGCCTGACTAGTTCCCACGAGTCCATCTAAACTACATGCAACACCCCACGTGTCTTCTCCATGTCAACACTCACCACCTTGACGGCTTCACCTCACCGCTACTCTGCCACTATACTACTACCCATCTCCTTCTCACAATCCAAAGTAAGCTAACAAAAATCCTACACGGCACTACCATCACCAACAATCCAACATGGCGGATGTGAGAGGCAGCCAACAACACAAGCACCAACAACATTACGGCGGTATTGCTGGTGATCAGCAGATCCAGCCCCACCAGTTCTACGGCGGCGGTGATCAGCAGAGCCAGCTACACCAATACACCTCCCCGGTCGTCTCGAAGAGCTCCTTCTTCCCACAACAAGGACCCTCCACCTCACAAATTATTGCGGTCGTAACTCTCGTTCCGCTAGGTGGGACCCTTCTCCTCCTCGCGGGCCTCACTTTGGCGGGAACTTTCATCGGGCTGGCCTTCTCGACGCCGCTGTTTCTGATTTTCAGCCCCATTTTGGTGCCGGCTATCATCACCGTCGGCCTTGCGGTGGCCGGAATTTTGACCTCGGGGGCTTTCGGGATCACGGGGCTCTCCTCTTTCTCGTGGCTGGCCAACTTTCTGAGACAGACTCACGTTCCGCAGCAGGCCATCAGGGGCGGGCAGGAGACCACGGACCAGTTGAGCCACAAGGCTAGAGATATGGGCCAGACTGTTTCCGATAAGGCCCACGATGTGAGCCAGAATATCCAGAGCAAGGCCCAGGAAACTGGACAGAAGGCCCAGGATGCAGGACATACTGGAAGAACACATGAAGGCGGTAGGGCTCGGGATGTGAAGGTGACCTAGACAATTTGGCTGCTGCTAGCTGATCGCCTATGAGTGCATGTGTGTGTCTCTATCTATCTAGTTTTTGGTTTAGAAAAATCTTAATTACTTGTGTTTATTAGTAGTTGTATGTTTGTACCTATCATTTTCTGCGTTGTTTTGTTGTATGAGTTAATAAAGGATTGTCCTATAACCGTTCATATATCTCTTGCAGTCGGAGACTCGGAGTCATATATAGCTAGGTTTTTGTTCTGTATGTGTTGCTCATCTTTCTTTTATCAATCAACTATTGTCAATTACATTATGGATAATGTGTTTGGATCTGTCTTCTTTCGATTCTTATTTTGTATCATATCCTATTCCTTATACCTCAATGATATGATTGGACTCATACGCCGCTATTGCTTCTGAACGAAGAGTGCTTTTGATATTTGGCATTACCATTTCTGTCGGAAATTCTATGCATAATGTTGCTTGCTGATGGAGATGTGTTACAGAGGTGATGGATGTGTGTTGTCGATTTAAAGGGCTTATGCATTTCTCAAATAATTCCGACCTTAGTCACACACTTCTTAGAGCGATGTTTGAAATTAATCAGTGTTTAGGAAGCAGAGGTTGCGTTCGGCGGTTGATATGCACTAGTCTGTATCACTGTGTCTAGACCGCCCTGGAAAATGAAAGCTAGAGAGAAAAATGAAGAGACAGGAGCCAACAGAGAGTCTCCACCCACAAGGCGGTCGAAACAAAGCACAAAAACAATGCTAACTTGTCACCTTGACCCTTCTACACTTCCTACGTATCTGCATGTCCTTGTCTCTCAGTCTTCCATCTGCAAAAATGTTCACATAATTTGTGTCAGTCAAATGACATATCAAAAGATTTAGGTTATCTTTAGTAATGTTTTTCTTAAAAAAAAAGTTTACTATTTTTCTTCTATTGAAGTAAGTTTCTTTTTTAGGAAAGTGGGTGTTTGAGAAATATATTTTTTTAAATAATTTTTAAAAATAGAAGTGTGTGACAAATTTAAAAGTAAAAGTGACGAGTATATTATTTATTTTTGATTTGATTTTAATTAAATATTTCATACAAGATTATAAAAATATCATAAAAATATCAATCATCTTATATACGTTCTGTTCGATATTTTAAATTATTGATACTAAATAAAAAGTTGCTTCTTTAATTTAAATGTTAAAATAAGATTAGATCTTGATTACATAAATTGACACATAAAAATCTACCGAAAATGTTTGATTAGGTTCTAATCAAGGCTACTCATTAGACTCTGTGTTATGGTGTTCATCACTATTTTCATTTGTCGTGCTTCTGGACTTTCAGTAACTGGAGATCCCTCCTCTTTTGTATCATCCTCACCATTTGCATCATCCTTCCTCTTTTGTATCATCCTCAAGTTAGCTTCTGTTCATATAAGTTAGGACAAAAGCACAAATTAGACAACATAACACAGATTGCTATGCATTAGGCATTTTTAACTTCATCATGCAAAGAACTTGACATATGATACGTAGAAAACATATGATCTATCTAATGAGCAAGCAACAAATTAAAACGTTAGGCATCACAATTGTTATTTACAAAAGTTAAACCTGACTTGAGTCATTAAATTGGACAGGAACTGCCAAGTAATAATGTAATCACTAATGAGAGTTTTATTGACAGGATTAGATCTACATTAAGAAAAATGAGAAAATTAATGTTTAATAAAAAAACGAGAAACTTAAAAAAAGGCATCTACCACACACTGTTATAAGGTTGCTTACCTTGCCAAGGCTGAAGGATCCCAACTGTATGGAACAGCACGCTTTATCTCATCATGCAAAACCAAAATTTCTGCTCCTAAGTTAACTTTGTATAGGGTTATACAATATCCGACCAAGGCAAGTGATTTGGTCGCTGCAACGTCGACTTTTCAGGAACCAGTGAAATTAAACATGGCATTGAAGCTTCCAAGGGGAATGCGGCTTGATATACCTAATTTCTTATTGAAGTATTCTGCTATCTGCAATTTGAAGCATCAAAGCATCAGAGGGGAAGGCATTCAAAACTACAAACCCACAAGAGAAATAAGATTACATATATTTTCTTACTCAAAGACCATGCCACAAAGCATGACCACAGAAAGTGTTGACATTCAACCATAAGCAATTCAATAACACAATCAAAGTAGCATTGGTCATAATCTCACAGACCTCAACAGAGCACAAAAACATGAAATGCAAACCAATCACTTAAAACCACTATGTCAAAGCAAAGATTACACTCAAGCATCCCAATCGAGAACCTCAAAAATAAGATGTTAAATTTTAGTACACAACCACTAAATCGAAGTAAAACAAAGAGAACTAAACTCTCAACAAGCTCAAAACACCAACATATACATAGAATTTAAACTAATCCAGAGCAAAGTAAATAAACAATAGTATACACAATCGTAATTCAATACTAAATCAATGTTAAGACCAAATGGGAGCCAACAAGCACAATTCAACATCAAAGCATAAAACTTGAAACACACCAAGATGCTAACTTTAGTATTACAGAATCACAGACCCAGAAATCTAAATAGCACTAGACCATAACCCTTGGATCCAAATCAACAATCTCACCTCATGCAAAACTGCAAACAGAGACTCTCTCAGTGTTTCTGCTGCCAGGTGAGCACTCAATATCTGCAGGCACATTTGGGACCACAACTCCATCAAAAACAACAAGATCTTTAGCCTCAGTCTCATTCAGATTCACAAGCCTCGACCCATGTGCTCCTTTGCAATACAGAAGCCTTATATCTGAAAGGACAAGTAGACTGAAAATGCTTCAATTAATTGTTATATATCAGCAAGACAATTAAGAATAGATGTTTACAATAGACGACCTTGCAGAAGATATATCTCAGGTTATACCACACAGAACAGAAAAAGCCTAGTTTCTCTATACCAAGCCTATGAAATGATAGTGCCTACTTCACATAGACTTTTGTTATGTCATAGATTTGAGACTTTTGTTTGTCATAACAAACTTGTGCCAATATCAAGTTAAGGTGCAGGAGGAAGTGGTAGTTGGAATATGAGAGATGAAAAACCAGTACATGAATATCCAAAAATTGAATTGAAAATAATAAGAATTTTGAAATGGGAAGGTGAGACAGAAAGTATGTGTTTCTGTGGATGAAATACACACTTAATTAATCAGTAACTTTGAAAGACAGATGAAAAACTCTATCACATCCAGGTTAACAACATTATACTAAGAGAACTTGGAACCAGGAGGGATGTGTGAATGTCTTGAATCTACTGACACATCAAGTCCATTACAACTGATGTACATTCAAATGAAGCAAATGCAATAACAAACAAGAAGAATACAAAATTCTGACAAATTTGCAATCTAGATCTATTATACCTGGAAAGTAAAGTTTCAAGAGTAAATGCAAAAATTGTCAAGAATAGTCCAAAAAAAACTATACTAGCCCCAAAGGCAAGAAAACGAAAATGCTTTACTCATATCTAAAAGACCTACCTGACCAGTGTCTGTAGGATGAACTTACAATCTGAGACATCCCTTATGACCCTACAAGAAAGTAGCACAAGTTTGTTAAAGAAATTCAAGATACCTCTAGTAACAACATATGAGTTTCCACAAAACAGCTAGTGAACTTTCACAAAAGCGAGTAACTTCATTATCGATCACTGTTTCGGCCAGAAATAAAATATTTCATATTGGGCTTAGAGGGCTGAAACTTGGCGAGTAGCCCGAGTCCGTGTTGGATTGAGACTATAAGTTAGAATCCATACATCGGTTAGGTTTCCTTTGTGAAAGGAATTGGGATAGCATTGAAACTATATAAAACTAAGACCGTGTGCTGGTAAGCATTTAGAGTTATATTGAGAATCAAAGAACTGAAGACGTACAAGTGAAAGACGATTACTGTGCATTATATAAGGGGAACGATAGCGATACTGAAGAATCCACCTTGAGCAATTACAAAACTTTGCTATACGCAAATACATCTCGTCAAGAGAAAACCTATAACCAGACGATCGAAGTGCTTGTCACCTATCGAGTGAGAGTATCAGATCAAATGAAGTAACACAACTGGAAGATTGAAGGGCTTGTCACATATGGAGTGAGAGTTTGGATATCCAAGGAAGCAAAACCCCAGTGTTCTCAACACATCGTCAAGGAAGTTGCTTTGCTTTGCACTTATAAAGGAAGTGTGGAGTATCGATTTTTGTGGCTCTACTAGAGACACGAAAAAACCCAAAGTTCTAGGATACTAGGCGAGAATGATACATTCAGGTGAGGTTGGTGTTTTCCCTGCCTTAATCGCTTAATCAAGAAGTCAGGCAACGCAGCTATACATTCAGGTGAGGTTGGTCAACGAATTGAATAACAAGCAGATCTCCTCACTACTCAGGGCGAGAAAGTAGACTTGGCACTAGCCGAAATCCAAGCTCTAAGGGTAGAACTCTACCGGAATCAAGAGGAGAGAGAAGCAATCGGATCCCAAGTAGCGAGCCTTGCGGAAGGTCATGATAAATTGCAGACTGATATCATGCAAACCTTGAAAACAAGTTTAGCTGAATACCGCCGACAAGTGGCGACACTGTCTCAAAGGACAGACAGAGATATAACGTCTCTAACAAGATCCATTTCTGAACTCACCAGGAGGACCAGACAAGCAGAATCTTTCCCGCCAGCATGGGAACAGAGGCTAAACAGGTTTATGAATGACTATGACATACACCTCGCCAAGATGTATGAATCATACGAAACTCCATTTCCTCCCATGCAAAGAGACGATCCAGAAGGTTGGCAATGGCCGAAATATTACTGACATTAGACCTTCAAGACTTTCTCTGGCGATGATGATTCTAATGCGGCAACTCATTTAGCGTACTTTACATTGCAACTGGGGCAGTTTGCCGATAATGAGGACTCAAACTGAGTCTTTGGATCATCCTTGTCAGGATCAGCCCTTGTTTGGTATACGAGATTGGAAAAGGGCTCGATCACATAGTTGAAGGATATGGAGGCCTTATTCATCGATCACTTCGGAACAGTTAGACCAGAAACTAGTGTTGGAAAGCTGGCTTCCTTGAGTCAATCGGCTACAAAAAGCCCACTTACCTTCCTGCACCATTACCGGTTAGAGTATAATCTATGCAAGACTCCATTGAGAAAAGAAGAGGTCATTGAGATGGCTAAGAATGGCTTAGAGGATACGTACCACCAACTATTCCTGAATAGCAAATACTTCTTCTTGAACAAATTTATTACGGCTGTAACTAGAGCTTACAGTACCATGCAAGAACGAGACAACTGAAGAAATGCGTCTAAGGGAACGTATACTGCTAAGTCCTACGACAGACTTAAGCCAAGAACTGTGGTTTATATTGATGAGGTGGAAAACAACCAGGATTCAGATTCTGAAGGAGAACAGGTAGGGGCAGTTGATTTGAATTGTCAACAAACAAGGTCTTGAAACCCTGTAAACTTCAGAAGAGTAAAGGTCCAATTAAGCTTTCGACAATACCTTTTACTAGGCCAAAATTTGAGGCATATATATATAATGCTAATATGGTTCACAAGATCCTGGGCGAGCTCTACAATATGCGAGCTATCAAAGCAGATTTTGGACCTCTCCCTACCACTACCGGATTAAGACACATTGCCGGCGAATTTCCATCGCCGGCCTTGTTTTTTTTTTTCGCCGGAATTGTCATTACCGGCGACAAGTCGCCGGCAATGACGTCGCCGGAAATAGCCCGCCGGTATTAACATTGCCGGCGACGGTGTTTCACGTCGCCGGTAATGTCTTGACATCACCGGCGACTCAAGTCGCCGGCAATGTCAAGACATTATCGGCGACTTGAGTTGCCGGTGATGTTTAGGACATTACCGGCGACTCAAGTCGCCGGCAATGTCAGCGCTGCCGTGGCCGGAATTGGAAGACATTGCCGGCGACTTAGGTCCATGTCGCCGGCAATGCTTGGAAAAATTTTGAAAAAAAAACGCGGTTCTGGATTGGGCCCAATTCCAGAACCTGCATTGAAAGACATAAACCGTACAATCATACAAGTTCAACAGTACACATAAATGTCCAACGTACAGTACAAATAGCAACGACGATACGAAAATTAACTACAACTACACGTCAGGGTTGAGGAACTTGCGGGTTAGGGTCGAAGTAATCCATGTACTCATTTGAACTCCGGTGGCTACTCTGGTCTTGCTGTGGCGGTGACTGGTGCGGTGGTGGTGGTGGATAACTGGGGAACATAGGGACCGGGGGAGGTGTGGGGAACGGTTGTCCGGTAGGCTGAGCCTCGTACATGGTCTGCATCCATGTGTACATCTGTGTCTGCTGCTGGACCATGTGTTGGTACTCGGCATCTCTGATTGCCTGCTGCTCGGCTATCTGCCTCTTTTGCTCCTCCAACTCCCTCCGCGTCCTCTGAAGCTCCGCTGCGAGGTTACGACTAGAAGCTGAACTTCTTGACCCGGTAGAGTATTCTGAAGTGTTCTTCAATACTCCTTCGCCCGCCGAGCCCATTCCCCTACAGTAGTAAGTATTCTTTCCAGTCCCGCACGCTTTTGCCATGATCTGAGCCGCTATAGGGCGATCAAGCGGATCGATCTGAGAGGCATACTGGGTGACTTTTTCCTCGGAGCAGTCAGGATGGTTAGTCCGAGCTATATTCATGGTCACTTCTGCGGTCGCCTCCTCCACTCTTGCCTAATTGAAAAGCGAAAATGAATAACGTATTAGCTAACAAAATAAATTAATATCGAAAAATAGTTTTATTAACACATGGAGAGGCGAAAGACTTACCGCTTCTTCAGGGCACTGCGGATAGAACTTCTGATGAATATACACCAACGGGTTCACTTTTTGTTGTTGCTGCGCCTTAGTCGACCAACCCAAATAGTTGAGTGAACCTGCATGATGGGCCTTGATGTTTTTCAATCTATTCGCCCGGTTCGTCTTCGAAATCGCCTTGTTTGATAAACATATGAAAAAAAATTAGTAACTAACTATTTCAATGTGATACGATACATTAGGCTTGTAAGATATATTCAGGATGCATACCTGAGCTTTGGGGTGCTCGAAGTGGGCTATCAGCCACAACCACTCGTACTCCCTAAACCGGAATTCGCTAGGGGTAGAACCTCGGCCTAGCTCCTTGTATACAGTGTAATGGGAAGAAAGCTCGTTCTTCCACTCTTTATACCTATATTAACACCAGGAAAAAAAGTTAGAGATATTAAAACATTTGATAAATAAAAATCTAACTCGATATATACTCAAATAACTCGAAGCACATCACCTCATATGTAGTTGACGCTCTACCCACGTGTGAATAAGAACTTCATCCACGTCAAACCACACCTGCAATATGAATATATAAACGGTAAAATTATACATTTATTCGGACTTAATTAATAAATGTAAAATTTACGTAATGAAAATACGATTTAACTCACACTCAGTTCATTATGCACTTGCATCTTCACGTAGATAGACACAGATTCCCAATCTGGCCAAAGCATTGGGACCTTGTCCCGCACGATCGCCCCGGCCATGCTGACATATTTTCGCGTGGTGTCAAATGCCTCAATCACCTCGCCATCCTCATTGGCCCTTATGGGCGTTTTCCTTCCCCCGGTGGCCTGCTCAAGTCTCTTCCCGGTGCAGGTGCCTCTAGCCCCTTTCCGTTTTCCAGTCCCATTAACGAAATTGCCTAATAATATAATGTCAACAAATTGATATCATTAATTGAACCTATCGTAAGTCTTTAGTAATAATTAAGTAATCAATCTGATGTTAAATAAAATTTACCTGCATCGTCCGTTTGTTGGTTGGTGCACCTCACACTCCAAAGATACACGGGGTCGAACGGGATGAAGTTGTACGCTTCCTCCACGCTCAGGAACTCCGGCCGTCCTTCAACATAAATAGGCATCCCCCTATGATCGAATTCAGGGATCACAGGAATCTCGTCGGGTAGGAAGAGACCGGACGGCGGAGATAGACGAGGCCTGGACGATGAGGCGCCAGCACCACCATCTACCTCAGATGATTCCCGTGAAACGGGAGTAGGCACCGGGCGAATAGGGGGCATTCGGATTGAGGGAGTTTCTGATGCCCCCGTTGACTGTCGCTCGTCTGAGGGTCTGCTGACGGAGGGACGTCTGCTGACTGAGGCTCGAGGCTCGACTTCCGGTTGCACGGCTCTTGATCGTGCAGCTTCCTCCTCAGGTCGCGCATCTAGCAAGGCTCTCGTGCGAGCATTCATCATTGGCCCACTGCGTGTGTTGCTAACTGCGGCTGAGGAGGAAGCTTGACTACTGCTCCCTCCACTATTTCGGGAACCTCTCCGAAGCCAATTTGCCGCAAAACCTCCTGGACACCATAATAGTCATGGATTCGGTTCTATAACAAATCGGAACCGGAACCAAATGTAACCGGAACCGGGTGGAACCGGAACCGTTTGGAACTGGAACCGTTCGATTTCAAACGGTTCCGGTTACAAACAGTTCCGGTTCCAAACGGTTCCGATTCCACGCGGTTTCGGTTTAAAACCGTTCTGGTTCTGCACCGTTCCGATTCCGATTTTCCACCTTAATTTATACGATTAATTAACAACTATATCACCTAAATTAACATATATACATTTTCGATGTATATATATATACATCATGCATCTTAATTAAATTTAATTTTCACATATATATATACATCACATATTCATCCAAACCACACACCCTAATTAATTTTCCACATTTTTCACACAATATATATACATCATGCATCTTAATTAAATTTAATTTTCATATATATATATATATATATATATATATACAACACATATTCATCCAAATCACACACCCTAATTAATTTTCCACATTTTTCAAACATTATCGGTATATATATACATTGCATCTAAATTTCATGCTTATCACCCTAATTAAATTTAATTTCCACATACATATATATACACATTCTCACATACGTACATACGTACATACGTACATACACATATATATTTATGCACAAAAATAAATAAAAATTGAGAGAGAGGGAGAGAGAGAGAGAGCACTTGCCATGGTGGAGCTCAAGCTGCTTTTCCGGCGACGGAGGTGAGGGGAGGAGGTAGAGGAGGAGGGGAGGAGAGGAAATTCAATTTGAAATCGGGATATTTAGTGAGGAGAGAGGAGAAGGGATAGGAGGTGACGGGAGGAGAGGAAGAGAGTTTTGAGGAGAGGGAGGCGGCCGGAACGAGTTGGGAGGAGGAGATGAGGAGAGGAGGAGGAGAGGATTGTGAGAAATGAAGCTCGGGCTCGAGCTGGGTTCTTGCATATCCATTAAACATTGTTGGCGAGTTAGTTTAACTCGTTGGTAATGTCATTACCAACGAGTTGCTTATCAACTCGTTGGTAATGTTGACATTTCCCGAAGAATATCCGACAACAATTTCCGACTACAATTTCCAACACGATTTCCGACTACAATTTCTGACTACTACAATTTCCGACTACGATTTCCAACACGATTTCCGACTACGTACAATTTCCGACTACAATTTCCAACATGATTTCCGACTACGTACAATTTCCAACATGATTTTCGACTACGTACAATTTCCGACAACGATTTCCGACACGATTTCCGACAAGAATTTCCGACTACAATTTCTGACTACATCATTAACGTACTAAGGATGATAATCATAATCATCTTCATCACTTGAGTCTGACTCGGTTTCATAGGTAACCTCTGGCAATATGTGACGTTCCTCGTCATCTGAATCAGCGTCTACTTCATTTGGATTAACATCGAGAAGTTCTGCTCCAGTAATTCGAACCACACTCCCAGATCTCACATTATTAAGGCGAATCGTAGATGATTCCGGAATGTCAAAAGCGTTCGGCTCTTGGTATGCAGTAACTTCCTCATCATCTGCGGTATCACCAAGTGTGGCAGCACTGTATATGTTTCTATGAGCAACATGGTTAACCACCTTCCACGGGACTTTGTTAAGAAGATCGTCAAGGTAAAACACTTGTTTTACTGATGAGGCAAGAACGAAAGGGTCATCTTCATACCAACTAGTAGCAGTATTCACCGAAAATGTTCCGTACTGATCGGTCCTTGTGTTCTCTGGGCTAGTATCAAACCATCTACACTTGAACAAGTGCACTTTCATGCGGATCCCATAAATTAGTTCAACTACTGAATGAAGGACACCGTAATAGTCAACGCCATCCTCCCCACCATGGACCATCACCCCACAATTCTGTGTTTTCAGTCGGTCGTCTAGATTTTCACATATAAATTTCATGCCATTGACCTGACACATCAAGTAAACTTTTGAAGCTATCGGTTTCATCGCCAGGATCCTCAATTCGTTTGACCACTCTGGGCAACCATCATTTGCTACATGGTTCATCTGAAAACGATAAGAAACCACACAATAAATTATGAACATAGAAACCACAAAACCACATACGTACACAAATGCTATATAAGGAAAATGGCAATAAAAAAAAGACATATACACATATACCCTTACCCATTGACCAAAGTAGTTTGCAAACGTCCTGTTGTGGTAATCAACATTTCCGGCAATAGCAGGGCAGTGAAGATGATAGTTTTTCCAATATTGTACTTCTTCACAGTTAATCAGTACCGACCAGTGGGTTATGGCTACCTCATTTCCATCCAACTTGTACGACTTTGGCAAGCTTCCCTGTACTACCACGTCATTGGAGATGATAGAAAGGTTGAACTGGGGTTCATCTATCGGCATCTGTTGTTGGGGGTCCTCAAGCGCTCCCAAATACACTTTGGTGTACGTTACACACTCGTGCGCAACATATGCTTCAGCGATACACCCTTCAGGTGCATATTTATTCTTCACATAGTCCTTGTAGGCTCCCAATTGTCTACAAGTTAACAAGTGCATGTTAACTAAGGTAAAAATAAGAATTTACATATAAAAACAGAGGCAAACCAAATGTATGAATCATTTGTACCTTTCCATGGGATACATCCAAGTGTAGTGTACGGGACCGGTAAGCAACAATTGTTCAGGAAGATGGATCATTAGGTGAGGCATGATGTCGAAAAAATTTGGCGGAAATATCCTCTCAAGCTTGCACATGATAAAAATGATGTCATCTTGCATCTCCCTGAGATCTGATTTTTTAACTTCCCTGGTGCATAACTTCTGAAAGAATCTTGACAAGGCCACCAACGGCTCCACCACCTCTTTGGGCAGGTACCCTCGAATGAAAATAGAGAAAAGGCGTTGAAGCAGTACATGGCAGTCATGACTCTTTAATCCGTACATCTTATTGTCCCAGAAGTTAACACACCTGCTTATATTTCCTGCATAGCCATAAGGATACCTGCATATATATATATATATATATATATATAGCCATAGGCAACAATTATATTTCTCGCATATAACCATAATCCGGTAAAAATTTAAGGCAAACCAATTTCCTGCATAGTCATATATAAGAATATATACCTGACATTACTCAGCCACCGAAAAATTTCATACTTATGCTTCGGCTTGACGGTGTAAGGAGCTTGCGGCATTTTTCTCTTACCATCTCTTAACCACAAATGTTTCCGCAGTCCCATAGCTTTCAGATCAATGCGTGCCTTAGGGATGTCATTTGTTTTCCCCTCCAAGTTAAGAACTGTGCCCACCACACTTTCACACACATTCTTCTCTATGTGCATGACATCTAGGTAGTGTCTGATAGGCAACCTGGGCCAGTAGGGGAGTTCCCAGAATATGCTCTTGTGTGTCCAAAACTTATACCTTTCGGGCTTGTTTGGAATTGACGCCACTATGTCAGGATGATTGCTCAGTTGGCCAAAATCATATTCATTCAACACTTCCAAAATTTCTTCCCCTGTCCATCGCCTGGGTGCCACACCTGTTTCCACAGTCCCATCAAACGCGTCTGGATCCTGCCTAAATGGGTGATCATATGGAAGCCAACAACGGTGACGCATCTGAACAATTTTACTACAATGAGGACTGCAACAATCAACCGTCATGCACTCTGAACAAGCCCTGTAACCCCTGGTAACGTTGCCCGACAACATACCGCGGGCAGGAAAATCACTGATGGTGCCAACAAGTATGGCATACATCTGGAACATCTCATTTTTGAACCTATCGTAAGTGGGGTGGCCACACTCACTCAGGTACTTAAGCTCCTCAATCAAAGGCCTCAAATACACATCGAGACACTTTCCTGGATAACCCGGGCCCGGAATTAACAGAGTCAGCATATTGTATTCCTTCTTCATGCACATCCATGGTGGAAGGTTGTACGGTACCAAAATAACTGGCCATATACTGTATTGAAGACTCATGTTGCCAAAAGGGTTGAATCCGTCAGATGAGAGCCCTAGCCAAACATTTCAGACCTCTGCTACAAAATGATCAAACTCCCTGACCATGTGCTTCCAAGCCTCTCCGTCGGAAGGGTGTATAAGGGTGTCATCGTCAGGCAAATTCCTCTCAGCCCACCATCTCATTGCTTCGGCCGTGAAAGCACATATGAACAACCGCTCCAGCCTATCCATAAGCGGGAAATATCGAAGTATCTTCACAGCTTTCTTGTTGCCTGCAGGAGTCAACTTATACCTTTCTGTAAAACATACCGGGCAGGCTTCAAGGTCTTCAAGATCTTTTCCCCAGAAGAGAATACAATCATATCTGTATGCATGGATTTTGATGTAGGAAAGCCCAAGATCTCTCAGGATATGTCGCACCTTATGATGAGTGGTAGGAAGACGATGACCGGGTGGCAGTAGCGAAGCAGTCCACTTCAACCAAGAATCAACAGCTTTGACAGACATTTTGTTTTCCATTTTGAGCTGCATCACTCCCATCACACTTTCAAGAACAGTCTTACTACAACCGTCGTACAACGGAGTCTGTTGCAATGCAATCAGGTTGTTGTACTTGTCCATACCGCTTGTGTTGACATGAGCTCCAGGTAATGGCTCGACTGGCTCAATATGGGGGAAACCCTCAACGACGGGAGGGACATTTGGTGCTTCATCAGCAAATACACCGCTCTCATGAGGAAACATATCATTGATTAACATCGATGTTGGATCATAGGATGAACTGCCCCTCTCAGCAAAATCTCCATGATCATAGCGTGGACTGGCCCTCTCACCAAATTGTCCATGATCATGCGGACCCGCTAACGATGTTTCACCATGATAAATCCAACAAGGGTACTTATCCCAAAACCCGTATTTACTCAGGTGCTTCTGGACTTTATCAATGGGAAAACGAAATCGATCGCTGAAACACTTACATTCTTTACACGGGCAATAATGAAGTGTAGTGTCTCCACAATTAGCCTTCACAAAATTCACAAAACTCCTAATTCTCTGGTGATATCTGACATCCCATCTTTCGAGGCTCATCCAACTCTTGTCCATCCTGAAAATTCTAACAATTTTACGTATTATATATACACACATTCACTACTAATAATCGACGCGATATCTCAATTCAACTCTAATTAAATCAACACATGCATGCATATATATATATATCGATCTAATCTCTGAATTCGATTCAGTACTCGATGATGGTATTCTTCTTTTTTCAATTCAAAATGTATTTGACTAGGTAGGAGGCTCTCTTAAGCCTGGCTCCGATAGCACTATGATAATACCAGTCGTTGATTCAGACACAAGATAAGATTAACGTACTACAAGCAGTTTTCTCGTTTCGGTGACATCAACAACATTTCATATCTCACGAATTGGATTTGATCAACACACACATATATATACATACACATATACGTATATATACACGTACCTATATATATATAGCTTCCCGAGTGATCGAGTTTTCGACGCGCGCCTTAATTTTGACAATACCGAAGGATCAATTTCAAAGCGTTTTCCTTCTTTCGATTTCACCGGATTTTTTTCGATCCAAATGAATGACTTGCTGCGATCGGCATCTAATATAAGAGGCATTGCCGGCGATTCATTAAATCGCCGGAAATTGAGACATTACCGGCGACTGAGTAAGTCGCCGGTAATGATGAACATTACCGGCGACTTTTCCGGTCGCCGGCCTTGTTTTTGGAAATCTCGCCGGTAATGTTGCTTATTCCGGTAGAGTAGCCAATTAGTTGAAAGGAAAAAAGTATTGTAAGTTCCCTGGAGCATGGAACCATATCACAAAGGACTACATCAACCTAAAAGATCAGATCCAGAAATGGATCAATAAAGGTAGGCTAGAAGTGGAGGGAGCATCCAAAACAGCAGCATTAGTAGACTCTCAACCCTTCCCAGCACCTCAAGTCAATATGATCGATATTGACTGGTCACCAACCGTTAGCTGTGCAATGGGAGCAGAGGAACAAAATTCATTGGTCCTGTTATGCTATACTTTTCCGCAGGATAAGTTAGAGGTGATCTTGGAAAAGCTGCAAGAGATGAAGCTTATCGTTTATTGGTCAGTGTTCAAACTGAAATATTTAAAGTACGAACGGCCGAGCGATTGTTTCTGCAGGTTCCACAACGTGTTCGGACATCGAACAACAATGTGTTCAACCCTGAAAGATAAAATCCAGGGTTTGATTAACTGGGAAGTGATAATAGTTAGCCAAGAAGGAGTGATAGAGTGGCATCCTCAGACACCACTGCCTTCCATGACCATCCCAGAAACATCCCTTTCTCGCGATGCATCCGGATCCACACAACGAAGGAAAAGATCAAGGCGAAAGCCTAAACACAATATTGCATTTGTTCGACTCAGGCAAGCTGAGATCACATACGATGCATATAGGCGAGAAGAGATTTTTGAAGAACTACTCTAAGCAGGGATAGCAATGGCTCTCAATAACTGGGGAACTCCATATCCAAATCCTGACGATGTAAAGGGTCTGCCTTACTGCCAATACCACAATAAATGGGAGTGCCATTCCACTAATGAATACATTAACTTAATGTATAGAATTCAACAGTAGATTGATGAGGGAGAAGTACAGATAGAAACACCCTCGCCAAATCTGGCGATCGAAGAAACATTGACGGTTGGGATGCTAGAATTGACTAGGGACAACCCAGGCAAGAGAAAATAGACCGTTGATACCCATACTACTGGCGAGAGTCCACCAAAGAAGCTGCCAATGAGATCAATTAAAGGAAAAGAGAAGGTGGATCCAAAAGTAGAGTCGCCAGTAGCCCTTTGTGCTCATTACAAGTTCACGTGTGGGTTGAAGATTTCTTACGAGGAATTGGATTTTCCGGAATTATCTTCAAGTCCAGAACATCGTCAGTCGCATATCCCAAGGAAGTTAAATCAAAAGGATTCCTAAGCATTCAAGCAAGTGTGATCGGCAGAGATGGTCAGTGATGCAAAGAAGTCCAAATCAGGGGTAGCCAATGTGCTCGCCAAGCCATATGTTCCACCAGCCTCAAGAAACATTACTAAAGAGAACGTATGATATGTGAAGGAGAGAGGAAAGACCATTGAAGTAACCCCAAGCAGGAGACGTAATCTTCAGCGATGATTTGGAGAAGCTAAGAGGGCATTGGAAGCTTATGAGATGGGTATCCTTAAGGAAGAAAAACGGATCTATTCCCTAGAAAAGCTGCAAAGACATTTGAATGCACTTGTAGTAAACCCTTTGGTGGTCTTTGGGAAGAAGTCTCGCGGGCCTAAAGTGCGAGCCGAACGACTAAGTGTCTTTTATCGTAACCCAGAATTATGACATACGAGAATGTAGATCAGCGAAACAATGTCTTAGGTTCGATGACGAGGCAATGCAAATGGTGGGGCTGAATAGTCCATAGAGGAAGAGAGAACAAGTCGGGGGGGGGGGGGGGCATATCACTATTAGCTAGACCAAAGGCCTACAATTGAGACCAAAGCCTTTGATCGAAGAAGAAAAGAAGAAAGCCAGTTTGGACAAAGATTTTCCCCCACTTCAGAAGTAGAGTTCTGCATTATTTATGCCAACAACAGTAGAACATACATCTGAGGTTCAGATACAGCAAGTTGCTTCCTTAGAAATCACAGCAGTCATATATGTAGAAGATGGGACGCCCGAGGATGACATTAACGAGGACGACGAAGAGCTATTGGACTACGGTGAAGATGAGGTAGATGACATACAAGAGTTCGTGGATGAGGTAGATATTGACATAAATATGGTATTTGTCTTATCCTCTAAATACGCAATACCTTTGCAAAAGATAAGAGTGGTTGAACCAGTCCCAGCGAGAGATGTCAATAACCTGGCAATGCCAAAAGATGAACCAACACCTTCGGAATAGCAAGCGCTTACCAAATAATCGGAGGTTAATTTATCATTAACCAAGGGACACATGATGTTCGTAAAGCCCATTTTGAACATGGCCATGCATATGCGACCATTGTACGTGACAGGGACGATCCAAGGGATTCAAATTAACAAGCTATTAGTGGATTCTGGGGCAGCAATGAACATCATCACAGTCAAAATAATGGCATTACTAGGCATCCCCAAATCTGTCATCCAAGAGACAACCCTCAATGTCAGAAACTTTCAGGGCAGCATATCTAAGACTTTGGAGATCACCTTTCTATAGGTATACATAAGACCAGCCACCGGAACATACACATTCTTTGTAGCAGAGTGCACAGCTCCATATAGTGCAATTCTTTGACGTGACTGGATTCATAGGAGCTATTGTGTGCCTTTATCCCTCCACCAGTAGATGGTGCTATGGAACATGGAGTCTGGCAAGGCAGAAATTGTTGATGCAGACCATCGTCCATACTCTGTGTCTGCCAATTCTTTAGAGACCAGTTATTATAACAATGACCTCATGCCATTGGAGGTATATGGTGTTGATAACAAAGGCCGCCCAATTGGTGTAACGGCCTATGAACTAGCTCAATGGGGTATTATTCAAGCAGACCACGATAGTAGAAGACCCTATACCATTGAGCTATCATCCAACCCTTCTCAATGATAGGGCCTTTATCGAGTATAAATGCTTAGGCTTGTTACTCTCTGTACGAGCGCTTCAACAATTTTTTAATGGAGAGTCAAGCCTAAGAGAAGGTTCCAATGATTGCGGCATTGGAATATGTGGATGAGGATTTACTGAATGAATCAGGCGACTGGGAGGAGATCAGATTAGCACCAGCAGCCTTAGACGATAGGCCTCCTAAAGTTAAGGATCCCATTGAAAAGGTTAATCTTGGGAGTTCAGAAGAGCCAATATATGTGGCTATTAGTACATTCCTGGAGCCTGACGAACGACTGAGGCTTATTGAATTATTACAGGAATACGCTGATTGTTTTACAGAAAAATATGACGACATGCCAGGACTGTCACCAGAATTGGTTTGTCACAGCTTGCCTATTATGGAAGGAAAGATGCCGATACAACAAGAGATGCATTGAATGAATACAAAAACAGCAATCCTAGTAAAGCAAGAAGTTGAAAAAATGCTCAAGTCAGGGATAATACGAGTGGCCAAATACAATGAGTGGCTATCAAACATAGTCTCAGTCAGGAAGAAGAATGGCAAGATTCGATTCTGTGTTGACTACAAAGACTTGAATAATGCAACCCCAAAGGATGCATACCCAATGCTAGTAGCAGATTTGTTGGTAGACTCAGTGACTCGTTATGAAATGTTATTATTTATGGATGGGATGGCTGACTATCATCAAATACTAGTGGCGGAAGCAAACAGACACAAGACCGCATTTTGGTGTCCAGGTTTTGCAGGAGTATTTGAGTACATGGACATGCCGTTTGGATTCAAGAACGCAGCGGCAACCTCCCAGTGAGCGATGAACTTGATCTTCCACGACCTCATTGGCAAATCTATAGAGGTGTACATTGATGTTGTGGTAGTTAAAACAAAATGCAGAATAGATCACACTGAAGACTTGAGGAAAGTATTTATCCGGATAAGGCAGCATCAGTTGAAGATGATTCCAGCTAAGTGTGTATTTGGAGTACAAGCAGAAGATTTCCTGGGATTTTTGGTTCATTAACGTGGGATTGAAATACCAGATGACAAGAAAGAAGCAGTTCTCAACGCAATCCCGCCAAAGACTAAGAAATAACTACAACGATTATTAGGTAAGATCAATTTCTTGAGGCGGTTTATTGCTAATGCTGCTGGAAAAACACAACCGTTCTCAACTTTACTTAAGCTTCAGAATCAGAAAGACTTTGTGTGGGAGCCTATTCATCAAGAGGCTTTTGAAGCCATCAAAGCATACTTAGCGAACCCACCAGTCTTGGTACTGCCGAGGCCAGGGGTTCCTCTCAAGCTGTATATATCAGCTACCGATCATTCTGTTGGAAGTTTATTAGCTCAAAACGATATAGAAGGAGTTGAACGTGCTATCTTCTACCTCAGCCGTACCTTGAATGATTGTGAGACAAGATACTCGCCAATGGAAAAATTGTGCTTACCCTTGTATTTTTCAGGATGCAAGCTGAGGCATTACATGTTATTCTTCACCATGTACGTAATAGCACAAACCGATTTGGTGAAGTATATGCTTTTGAGACTCATACTGAGGGGTAGGATTGGGAATTGGATTCTTGCACTGTCAGCGTATTCTTTGCAGTATGTACCCTAGAAAGCAATAAAAGGGCAAGCAGTGGCTGATTTGTTGGCTCATCATCCAATAGAGGATACTCACAAGGGGTCGGAGTTAGATTTAACTCGTATTAATCTAACACCTTGGAATTTATACTTTGATGGGTCAAGTATGAGCACTATGGCTGAGGCAGGAGTGGCATTAGTCTCTCCACGTGGCCAAACTTTCTTTTATTCTTTTAGGTTGGATTTTCAGTGTACAAATAACCAAGCGGAATACGAGGCAGTTATCATAGGCTTGGAACTTTTGCTAGATATGAAAATTACAGATGTGCAAGTGTATGGGGATTCCATGTTAGTAATCAGACAACTTGAGACCAAATATAAGGCTGGACCAGTTTTAGAGCCGTACACCAAACGAGCCTGTGAGTTACTCAAGTTGTTTACCGAAGTAGAATTGAGACATATTCCTCGTGAGGAGAACTACGCAGCAAATGAGTTAGGGCAACTAACAACGGGGCTGAGCTTGCAAGATGGAGTACGCGAACGTATATTGAAAGTTGAACGAATGACTCTACCATCTTTCATCACTCGCCAAGAAGAAAATAATGAATGGTATGTTGCCATACTCAATCACATCGATGTGGACTGGAGACTGCCTATTATCTCATATCTTCATAATCCTCATAATCCGGCAGACAAGTGGATCCGTTTCCTAGATCCTAATTATATACTCAAGAAAGATGAGTTATATAGAAGAGGAGAATAATACATGTTCTTGAGATGTGTATAGGAACATGATGCTAAACGAGTGATGAGAGAAGTCCATCTAGGAGCAGTAGGTGCACATCAGGCCGGTCCAAAGATGAGATGGTTGATACGACGACATGGTTACTATTGGCCAGGTATGCTCAAAGATTGCATTACATTCGCTAAAGGCTGTGAAGAATACCAAAAATATGGCCCAGTTAGCCACATGCCCCGAATACCATTATAACCTATAATCAAACCTTGGTCAGTTTGAGGATGGGTTTTGGACTTAATTGGGATGATTCATCCTCTCTCATCAGATGGGCACAAGTATATCATAGTGGCTACTGACTTCTTTACCAAATGGGTTGAAGCTAGACCTCTTAGAGTATCATCAGCGAAGGCCGTTCGCCAGTTCTTATTTAAAGATATCATTTGCAGGTTTGGTATTCCTGAGAGTTTTGTTTCAGACAGAGGGGCAACATTCATGTCTGGAGATGTCGATGAGCTCATGAAGGATTTTGGGATACATTTTCTTTATTCTTCTCCATACTATGCCTAATCCAACGGTCAAGCAGAAGCGAGCAACAAAACCATCATACACATCCTCAAACAAATGCTTGATAGCAATGCTAGATTGTGGCATGAAGAGTTATTCAACACACTATAGCCCTATCGAACAAGCAAACGGACCCCAACAGGCACAACTTCTTATGCTTTAATGTTTGGCCACGATGCAATCATGCCTTTGGAAATTAATGTACAATCTCTACGGGTAATGGAGCAAAATAATCTGATCGATGAGGATTATATATAGCCCATATGGCAAGAATATGAAGACTTGGATGAGAAGAGAATCAAAGCTTATGACAGTTTATGTGCCAAGAAAAGAAAAGTGGCTCGTGCCTATGACAAGTGTACCAGGGGCATGAGTTTGGCAGAAGGAGAATTAGTTTGGCGAGAAGACTGAAGGACGAGGAAAGTGGTCAGAAAAGTGGGAAGGATCATACATCATTGATCGACTCTTAGGAAAATGAGCTGTTTGTTTACGAGATCGAGATGGAACAATTCATGCCAATCTTATCAATGGATGTTTTCTTAAGAAATATGTACAACCAGCTTGGGAATATGACAACTCGCCAACAATAACTTAATTCAGTTCATTCACACTCCTTGGCGACTCTTGCCGGATTGAACCGAAGGGGCAACACATTGGAATTTATCTGTAGTTAGCCAATACCTATCTTTAAGTTTAAACTTTTGATTTTAAAGTCGTGTTCAGTCAGCCAATACTTGTGGCTAAACTTTTATTGTGGCTAAATAGGCCAAATTTTTTATCCAATCTATTCTGAACAAAGAGTTCATGCTCGCCAACCGCTGTGGCCAAATTATGTACAAACTATGTTTGAGTTTATCAATATGAAAGATATTTTGCATAAAGAAACTCTTCGCTTTGAATATAAACAGATTACATTGAAACACAATATTATAGAGGTTGTGCGGCCTTAAGCTTTGGTACCATATAAAAATAGGCTATGATTAGCAATAGAAAGAAAAATACAGTTTATCTTTCCAAATCCTCAAACTGTTGATTACTAGTCCCTGAACATACGCATCAAATATGCATACATTAGGAAGGACCTCAAGAGACAAAAGAAAGAGGATTTGAAGCGCCAAGCAAGCTAATTCAGCGACCCAAAAGACTGCTGGAAGCAAGGTGGCGTACGTTGCCTTATCCCGGGTTGAACTCTATGTCGTTCCTCTCCAGAATGTCCGCGTTCATGGGACCTGCAACTTTCATGCTAAGAAAAACTAAACGGTTGCTGGCGAGGAAGACGATGCGAGGTTTTCCCCGGCGTTTTGGTTTCATCACCCTATAGATACTTAAGATGACTTTGCTAAGGCAATACCTGGACATAGATATCACTATCTAAAGTCTGTAATATGGGAGGTTTTTTTTATCTGGAGGATTTTCCTGATAAGAAAGCCAGAGCAAACATAGAGAAAAGAATTTCATCTCGCGAAGAGGCCTAGCAGGTATGACCAGCAGCAGAGAATGAGGATTCCCTTTATAGGAAGAAAACTACACTGAACTATAGCGGTAAAGCTTCTCAAGATTAAATGTACCCGTTAATGAAGGACACGCATTTACTGGGGATTGCGCCACAAAGTGATTTATCTACCCCGAGATGAAGGCGTGATAAGCAAAAGATTTTTTGGGTAGGTAAAAGATTTGATTGATGGGACAATGCGTTACGGATTCCAAGCTTGAAAGTAAAGACCATTAAAGTCAAATAGCTATGGTAGTTAGTTTGTACAACAGACCCAATTTTGTTAAAATGATCCACGACAGGCCTATGTCTGAGGTCCAGCATGATTATTCAAAGCCTAGATGAAGTGTAACAAAATATTCAAATTAACATTATGATCCAATAAAAGTACTAAAATTACTAGAAGTATTCTGAAGGCATCACAGTACAAAAAAAGGAGAGGGCTTAGTCTCTAAGGTCCAATAATTATAGCGAGAAGGCTTTGTCCCTTAGTGACATTTTCAAAAGCTCGAAGTCTTGCAGGCTTGATTATACAAGTGCAAATTGTTCGTGACTTCTTCCTTAGCGTCATGCAGCAGTTGGGCTTGGTTTTCTCCTTTGTCTAGAAGTTAGCGAACAGAGGCATGACTAGAGTGAGCATTTGAACGCAGGTGGTCCACTTCAGCTTGGAGGGGTGCCAACTCAGCCTCATTGGCTGCCAGAGCTTCTTGCTGAGATAAAGTGTTCTTTAAAAGTGCTTGAATTCGGTTATTATGCTCCTGCGTTTGGCAAGCCAATGTCTCCATTTCCTTATTCTTGCGGTCTGATTTAAAATTTAGACGTTGATGAGCTTCATATTAGTCTTGGAGCTGGCGAAGTCCTTCCTCAAGTCTGATATGGTCTGGAAAAGCTCAGCAGGGGCAATGGCCTTAAAATTCTTGACCTGTTCTTGAGTCTGATTGATGCTTTGAGGGGAGTCTAGGCTGACAGAGAAGAGCTTCTGAAGGGCAACTGAGGCAGGAATGGTGACGGCCGGAGGGGAGCTCAGAGCACTTAGCCTAGTTGAAAGCTCTTGCAAGACCAAAATTTGATCTTGGAAGGTGCGTGCTTGAGCGGAAGGCCCTGATGATGAAGGCGGAGCAGTAGTTTCTCCACGCGAAATATTTTGTTCTTCATCAATAACATTTGGCGAGCTTGAGGGCTGTTCCACCGCAGCCATTGACTCGGGCTCAAGAGATTGAGGGAGGACAGACGTCTGTAACTGGCCTTGAGAGATAGCCTTTTCTTCTGAATTAGCATGTTGTTCAGGAAGAATTATGTTGCTATTTAGAGAAGTGGGTATGGACTAGAAGGAAACGCGAGGTGTCAGGATTTAATCAAAAAGGAACAATATATAGAAAGGGTAAGTAAATTGAAGTGTTATCTGAGGAAGGGGAAAGTCATTGGATGCAACCAATTGCTGTTGTTCCTCTAACATATTGACTTGGAGCTCTGGCAAAGGCAGAGCTTGAACCTCTAGTTCTGGAGTAACCTCAACCAACTGCTGTGGTTCCTCAACCATTTGGGCTTGGAGTTTTGGTGAGGGCAGAGCTTGATTTTTTGGTTTTGGGATGACTTCGACATTTCGGGGACCGTTATCCTCGCCAGAGGGGGAAGAAAGATAGCAAGACTGGAGCTCAATTTGTAAACGACGGAAAAGGGTTAGATGATCAACGACCTCTTTCCTTTCTGCTTCTTCAAGCTCCCTGGGGATTATCCCATCTAAGAATCTGGTGATAAAGTCTTTACAACATTCTTTCCCGTTGTTGATAATTTTCGGCCCCGTCTCATTGTCCTCGCCTTTATAAATTATGCTAGAATCATCAAATTTCAGTATGTAGGCTTAACTGCACCCTTTGAAAAGCCTTTCCCCCAGTGAGTCAACGATGTAGTAAGCATCAACTTCGGCTTTGAGAACAAAGAAATGATCAATCCAGCTCACCAGATATACATGAGGCTTTGTGCTCTTGCTGATGTTATCCCATACTTAATCAAATGACGCAAGAGCTTTTAGGTTTGCGAACTTCTCTGGACTAAAGTATCCAATGAAGGAGTCATCAAAAGAGATCTTTAGGGGCCTGAGGTTTGCCTTCATAATCGTCTCAAGATCAAAATGTTTGTCAGGGAATGAGCTGGCAAGGGCCTCATCCTTGCAGAGCTTCTGCCATTCCAAAGAACCTTGGACAATGAGGTCGTCAAATTCGGATACTGTGGGCATGGCATTTTGATTTAAACGTAGCCAATGAGCAATGGCGAAGACCAATGCTGAAGATGAGCTTGCCCCAAATGCTTTCTTGCTTTGTTGGTCGAATGAGGTGAAGAAGACATTGGCTCGAAGCTTAGCCTGTCCGTCTCTGCTCACGACCTCTGTTGCTTCCCAGCTAGCATTTGCGGAGGCTTCCAAGGCCAAATGGGGTTGAGATTCATCTTGGCGAGCGGATTTGGAACCTCGGGTTCTTGAAGTTTCTCTAGGAGAAGGATCAGTCTTTGTGTGCTTTAATGATTGATAAAAAATAGGCAAGTCAGTTATAATCAGTAAGACAACAAGAGCGATGAACATTGGTAAATGATTTTTGATACTTACTGACTACCCAGAAGTGTTAGACCTTTTCTTCTTTGGGGCTTGCAAGCTGGCGGCAATGTCTGTTTCCAAGACATGTTGTTAATTGTAAAAAGGAGAATTGGTTAAACATTATTAAGAAATTGCCAACACATGTGGCAAGGTTAATAGGGTTCTATGAATAGGGAAAGAAGTATACCTATGGCCAGGGAGTGTTGTTGCTGTTTTTGTACAGTTTGCCTATCGTCGCCAAATCTTCTTTATTCGTGAATCGTTTGTCAAAATCACAGAAAATGGTGGCAAAAAGAGCACGCAGTCCCACTCGTCGTATGTTTTCCCAAAGCTGGGAAAGCCAGACAAGTACGTCTCTGTGACCGACTAAGAAGTGACTAGTGGCTCCGTCAAAGTAGGAATTGTCACAGTGGGATGCCAAAATGTACATCCTGTAGATCCTGTACTGAAGGATGGCCAGTCCCTTGCCAAAGGCTATATCTGTTCAGAGAATAGACGAGAGGTATCGAGGCATGCTGGGTTAGCCCAAGATGTCTGGAGAAATGACTTAGAGTGTATAGCTCATACCTGGGGCTTGAGGAATCAGGGACTAGTAGGTCCTTGCATGTGTGACTTTGAAGGAACAGGTTCTTAGCAGAGTCATCTTGTCCTGGCGAGGACATGAACCCATTGGGGAGATTGCAGGGATGGCGGCTATTCAAGATTACTTTAACTGCTGCAGTTGGAAAGTTTGTATGTGAGCAGAGGTGTGTGAAGCATGCTTGATAGGACCATGTTTTGTTTCCAGAAGATGCAGTCGCTAAGGTTTGGCCCAGAAGTTTGTCTTCTTCAAAGGAAAGGACTACAAAAGGTCGGAAGAAAGGGAAATACATCTGCAACCAAAACTCTACCACCCATAGTGGTTCTGGTTGATTGAGGTCGAGTTTTGAGAGTATAACTCGCTGCAAGCCGTAGTAGATGTAGGCGAGGACGGATTCAGCCAAGCTCAGTTTTTCACAGTTGAAAAGGCATTCGGCAAGGTTGGTCCAACATTTGTTAACCTTGGCAGAGGTAGGATAAAAGATGTACTTTGATAGCCAATATTCCAGGAAGGCTATACCTTCTTGATTGGTGGTGCTTTCTCTCTTGGCGAAGTGATCAGTCCAAGCAAAGTAAGATGAAGGACATTCCTTAGAGGCTCGGATTTCAGTCCCGAGTGTTTGATTGTGAAACCAGATATTGCTAGATACGGGAATCCCAAATAAAGCATAGAGGTCAAGAATCATAATGCTTACATCACCACAAGGAAGACGGAAGCAGTTGGCCGAGCAATCCCAGAAACACATAGCGGCTGCGAATGGAGCTCGGTTTCCAACGGAAGAAAGCAAAAGGCATAAATTAACAAGTTGGGCAACCCCGGTTGCTTCTCATCGATCAACGTCTTTTTCGTGACAAAGCCTGTATCAGGCGAGGTCTTCTTTGTTTGGGTGCGGCCATTTACCAATAAGACAAAGAGTGTCTTTGTTGGTCCATTCTTTGGGTTCTGCCTTTGGATTTTTCTGGAAGATGAGGGCTGAATTACAAAGGGGGCGGCGAAGAAGAGGAAATAATTCTGGGTTTATTGGAGAATCAAGGAAAGGACCAAGCAGGCCGGTGCCGTTGCTTGGGTTGATTCTCAGATGAATGATGGCTTCTGGATTTTGTCGTTTGGCGACGGCTTTAATATTTTTAGTGAAATTCTTGACATCTTGTTCTGAGTAAGAGATGGGGATGTCTTTGCGATGAGGCATGGTTTTGATCAGAATAGATGGCCGGCCTTG
This sequence comes from Geum urbanum, assembly GCA_946800695.1. Taxonomy (NCBI): domain Eukaryota; kingdom Viridiplantae; phylum Streptophyta; class Magnoliopsida; order Rosales; family Rosaceae; genus Geum; species Geum urbanum. Next base: position 39,332,795 of record OX327013.1, on the reverse strand, counting down.
GAGATGGAAAGTTTAGTTTAACTTTTGGGGAGGCTGAAAGATTGAAAGTGAGGCAAGCGAAAGAGTTCTATTGGGAAGTAAAATTTAATTGATAAGGACATGTGCTTTTATATTACATCAGCCAAAGTGACGTAACTTTTTAGAGGGGTTGTGTAAACGTGGCGCTTGCGCATGATGTTACCATTTGGAGTAACAACGCGTTGCTCGGTAAGATTCAAGCCTTTTTATTTGCATGGTTAATTTAAACTCAAGGTTTGAGGGGCAATGTTTGGGCCCGAAATAAAATATTTCATATTGGGCTTAAAATGCTGAAACCTGGTGAGCGGCCCGAGTAGGATGAAACCTGGCGAGCGGTCCGAGTCCGTGTTGGATTGAGACTATAAGTTAGAATCCATACGGCTTAATGATTATCAAACCTTTCCTACATCGGTTAGGTTTCCTTTGTCAAAGGAATTGGGGTAGCATTGAAACTATATAAAACTAAGGCCGTGTGTTAGTAAGCATTTAGAGTTATAATGAGAAGCAAAGAGCTGAAGACGTACAAGTGAATTAAAAGACGACTACTGTGCATTATATAAGGAGAACGATAGCGATACTGAAGAATCCTCCTTGAGCAATTACAAAACTTTGCTATATGCAAATACATCTCGTCAAGAGAAAACCTGTAACCAGACGATCGAAGTGCTTGTCACCTATCGAGTAAGAGTATCAGATCAAAGGAAGCAACGCAACTGGAAGATTGAAGGGCTTGTCACATATCGAGTGAGAGTTTGGATATCCAATGAAGCAAAACCCCAGTGTTCTCAACACATCGTCAAGGAAGTTGTTCTGCTTTGCACTTATAAAGGAAGTGTGGAGTATTGATTTTTGTGGCTCTGCTAGAGACACGAAAAAACTCAAAGTCTCAGAATACTAGGCGAGAATGAACCATTCAGGCGAGGTTGGTACTCTCCCCACCTTAATTGCTTAATCAAGAAATCAGACAACGCAGCTATACATTCATATTCTGTCATGAGACGGTGGCACGCCAGCATACGAAGCACATCAGGATAAGTTGATATCTACGGTTATACTATCCGAAATCTATAAAAGAGACAGTTTGCAAGAGGCTCTCTACGCGCTCCTCGCCAGAGAGATTTTGGAGTCAAACAATCACATTCATGAAACTAGACAGAAGCATGCGACTAAGCTTGAGACATGCCACAAGTAAAAGATTGACCAAGTATACACCTAAATGTATCATTACAAACATAAAGAACTAAACAAAAGTCTCAAATCTACAACATAACAATAACAATCATCTATGACCTAGTTTCCCTATACCAAGCCTATGAACTTATCTCTTTGGCAATTCTAAAAGTGTTTTTCCTTACGAAAAAAAATTTAATCAGAAATCATGTTTGAGCCATTATCCTTGGTCTTCTTTGCACCCCCTTTTTTCTTCTCTGCAGCCTTCTTCTTGTCCTTCCTCTCCCGCTTCTTTAGAGTAGTCATGTGAGCCTTTAGAACAGTTGCATAAGAACCTTGATATCGCTAGTGATCCTTTGCTCCAACCTTACCAGTCATATTCAGATAAGAATGTCAGTCGACTAGTTGAGCTTGTACTCCCAAAGTCAAATTTATAAATAAGAATGTCAATTCACTATATTTTTAACAATTAATTATTAATAAATAAGGAGAAATGTAGTAAACTGAATGCCTACTTAAGCTATTGATATCAAGTTTCACTAGCTTATATAAATCCTTGAGGCACAAGATATTCAAAAGGATTCAAAACTCAGAGTAGTAAGATTAGCCATGAGCAAAAATGGCTCCACCAAAGTAATAGACAGAATTTAAAATACAAGCTGGACAGTTGCATTCTTTCATGTACCTCACAAATGACCGATACTAGAATTGAATGGAAACACCCAAAAAGAAATTATAAAGGATGTAGTTACATAATTGTCCTATTTCCAAGCATGCAGGGTCCATGAACTCGATTTCATTAAAGTTGAGTAACAATATCTTATACAAATGGAAAAGGTAGATATACGTACTGAAGTAGAAATTGTCTTGCTCCCACATGTTGCACGAATAAGGCATCTGTAGTCAATTTCTTTCCCAGCTGTTTTCATTTTGTTAAGCTGCACTTTAGATTTCAAGGATGTTGAAATAACAATATTAAAACTAATTAGCCACATTCTATTGAAAAAAAAAACCAATTAGCTACTAAAAATTATACTAACTAAATATAAATATACGGAAACTAAAAATCATCTAAACAAATTTGGTTATTGTGCACACATACATCTTTTGAAGGTAACCCAGACAGACTCCTTCTCGGTGCTTTTCTCGAACATGCTGGTAAGTTCATTAAGAAAAGGATCTGGCTATAAAAGAGCCTGAAACCAAAGAAAGAAAAAAGAAAATTTATCAGCTTCACCTTAAGAAAGTTGTTTTCAACCATAAACTATGATGTTCAACTCCCAAAGATTTCAAAATATACTATAACAGTACAAACTAGTAGATATTGCAAGACGTATCAGTTGATCAAATCACATGCACTCTCCACATCTGTGATTCATGTCCAATTCATAAAAGGTATTGTAATAGCTCTCCAAAAAGATATTTATCATAACAATGGTATTGTAATAGCTCTCCAAAAGGATACACATGAAAACCACACAGAACCCAAACTAATTAATGCCTTAGATCTCCAAAAAACCCCATTGCCTTAGATCCAGACAAGCACAACCCAGATTTTAAATTCAGTTTCAAATCAGAAAATTAAATTATAGACAATTTCAAGCCTCAAAACTAGCAAATATATCAAATAAAAACTAAATGAGTTTGACGAACACGCTTAAACAAATCAAATACAATATTCCAAAATTCACAGATTAGCAACCTGAACAAATTGAAATTGAACGAGTTTGATGAATGAGATCGAGGAACTTACTGGAATTAATTAACTCAAAGGACACCCAATAGTTCTCATGCGACTCTAGAGAGGCATAGCTTTGGAGGAGAGGGCTTGTGTTTCCATGGTGATTTACTTGAAACATTTCTGTTCTCCGCGACGAGAACTTGTGAAAGAGAAACAGAGACGAAGAGAAGAGGGGAATCCATCAATTGAGAATTGTATAAGGGTAGTTTAGAAAATATATAAGTTTCATAAAAATATTGTTCACCCGAAAAGCCAACAAAAGTAGCTCTACAGGTGTTTTTTGAAATAATTAAGAAACCCCATCTTTTTTTAAAGTTCCTACAGAAAAAATTTAGTTTGCTAAATATTACTTATTCTAAAAGTTGATGAAAAAACTTCTTCTCTTGCAAGAGAAGCTTTACCAAACGTAGCCTTAATTCTCCTCCAACCTTCGAATGAATCCTTTTCCTCTTACCTTCTCAAGCCTTCCCACCGGACCTCAATTGAAAGCTATTCTTTCACATGCATGGCGGCCTCCTTGGCTCCTTTCCCCTTATCGACCACCAGATTTCAAAAGCCCATTCCCTGATCTACTTCATGATCCTAGTTTTGTCCTAGTCCTACCTAGATCCTCTCCGACGCCGCTCTCTAATCCACTCCAAGGGTCCTTATTTGACGTCCTCTCCTTTCAAGCCTGGAATTGCTGTGAGTCCCTATTATGCTTCTTCCTAATCACTAGGTCCTCTTACAATTCTCATTCAGTTTGTACAAAAGCACTCACCCCTTCGATTACTCCCTTTGATCAATTTGAAAAAATGGAGACTTCCTTAATTGTTGATCATCTTGTTATCAAGTTAAAGTCTTTGGGTCCTTTCCGCAATTGGTATGTTACCAATTTGTTAATGGGTAACTCGATTCACCTCTTTCTTAATTTTGGTTCTGCTACTGTTCAATTCAAGTTTTACTCAAAGGTTGTTTGGCTAAAGTTCAGAATTAACACTTCTACGGTGTGTTTGGGTAAAGTATTCTTGATTCCTATTGAAATTCACAATTGACAGAAATTAGATTTAAATTTCATTATTTGTGAATACTATTCTAGTGTTCATGGTTCTTCACGTAGAAATTTAATCATGACAAGAATTTCAAACTTTTATGAGTAATTTAAGGAAATTGTAGAATGATAACTATTTTTAAGGGAATTGAAACAAGGAATTTGGGTATCAAATTCTCCTGATTTTAAAGGAATGAAAATCATAAAATTCTCAATGAATTTATCCAACCACATAAATTTAAGTGATGAAATTCTGAATTCCTAGAATTTAATTAAATTTCAGGGATTTCACTCTCATCCAAACAAACCGCTAGTGTTTTTTCGATTTCCTCCTATCCCTTGTGTATTTTGCGCTCAATTGGATCTTTATTTTTTTTATCTATGGTGATTTTTTCAGTTTAACCTTGTAGAGTTTTCTACTTTACTAGCTTATATCTTTTTGAATTTGGGCTCCTTTGGTTATGATCTACTAAAATTAACGTTGAATCTCTCTAAAGATAACTCAGTTTGGGTTATTCACATTGTGAATGAGATCGGTTTTCTTGATAACAGCTCTCAGAGCTTAACTGATGTTACTCCAACACCTATTCCATGAAGGTTACTACTTGGAATAGGTGTATTAGTATTGTGTATTCGCATACTTGGCCAATGCGGTCGCTTGATTGTATTATGGTCTTTGGCTTATGTTAATATTAGTATTGTGTATTCGCATTCTCGGTTCATGCATTGTTTCTGCACTAGTGTTAGAAATAAGGCTTCTTGGTTCTTTACCTGTCTTTACATGATTCCTAAAAGAAATTGTCAAGCTGAAATTTGGTGTTACCTTCTTCAACCTAAACCACTAAATAATGACCCCTGGTTCTTCCAGTGCGATTTTAACAACTTGCTATCTCCGCTTGAAAAGCTTGGTGGAAGTACTAAACCCAATGTCTACATGAATCATTGTATGAGGTTCCTTAATGTTGCAGCTTTAATTTCCCTTCCTTGTTCAGGAAATCCTTATACGTGGTGTAACAACCAAGAACGTAACCGGATTTATGAAAGATTGGATCGTTCAGTAGCTAATGTTGCATGGCTCCAAGCCTTTCCTAATGCAATTATATCTAATCTCCATATTCATGGTTCTGATCATGGACATATTAATTTAACTTTTGATAGTTTCACTCAAACAAGGAAAAAAACTTTTAGATTTGAAACTATGTGGCTTAATGATCAATCTTTCACAGAATTACTCTATAATGTTTGGATTATTAATGTGGATGGAAATTCAATTCAATCTTTTTTCTTTTTATACTTTCTAGTTGCAACACCATCTTAAACGATGGAATCACAGCTCTTTTGGTAATATCTTTACCAATATTAAGAATACACATGAAAAGTTGGCTTCTGTGCAACAATATCTCAATGTCAATTTCTCTCATTCTCTTCTTGTTGAAGAACAAAATCTAGCTATCTAGCTTTCCAAGCTCTATGAGTATGAGGAACTTTTCTGGGCCCAAAGAGCCAGAGTTAATCGGCTAAATTTGGGTGACCAGAACACCAAATATTTCCAAACTCAAGCACTAATCCGAAAAAAAAAAAAGTAAGTCTCTCAACTCTATTAAAGATGACACTGGTTTTACCTTTACTACACATGATGATATTGCACGTATTCTAGTTAACTCTTTCAAAAAATGATTTACTCAACCAATGCCTCTTGCCCAAACTGATATTGATAAGTCCTTACCCATATTGTTAGTTGTATCTCTGAATATGATAATGTTCACCTTCTCTAGTCTATTGAGAAGTTAAGGAGACCTTGTTCAATATTGGTTCTCTTAAAACTCCAGGTCCTGGTAGTTTTCATGCCATTTTCTTTCAGCAGAATTAGGATACCATTAAAGAGTCCATCTTTAACCTTGTTAACCATTTCTTCCAAACCAGTGAGGGTTTGGGATCATTAAATCATACGAATGTGGCTTTGATACCAAAAATTTATCACCCTGAAGGAGTTAACCACTATCGTCCTATTAGTCTGTGTAATGTTGCCTACAAAGTTATTCTTAAAATTATTGTAAATAGACTCCGCCATCTTTTAACTAAATGTATTTTTCCTAATCAAGGAACTTTTGCGCCTGGAAAATCTATCTTTGATATCATTTTAATAGCGCATGAGATTTTCTCTTCTTTCAATCGAAAAAAGGAAAAATTAGGTGCTTTAGCCCTAAAACTGGATCTTGAGAAAGCTTATGACTTTCTCAGCTAGAACTTTATTAAAAGTTGTCTTACCAAATTTGGTTTTCATCCCCGATGGGTTAACTTGATTCTAAATTGTATATCTTCGGCTTCTTTTTCGATCTTAGTTAATGGTTCCCCTGAAGGTTAGTTTACGCCGACTAAAGGAATTTGCCAGGAGAATCCTTTATCCCCTTATGTGTTTATCATTTGTATGGAGCCTTTAATCCGTATGCTCAATTGGCATACTACCAACCCTAAATCTCAAATTGGTGTACTTTCCTCACCTTTTGAGTTCAAAATCTCTAATCTCATTTTTGTTGATGACTGCCTTATATTTGCTAAAGCTTTTCCTAGTGCGGTCAGGAATCTTAAAACTATTCTTAACAACTTTTCTAAAGCTTCTGACCACCAAATTAACTTTCATAAATCAATTTGCTATTTCTCTAACAATGTCCATAGAACTATCAAAGATGATATATGCTCCATTATTGGTATCCATCATAAGGCACATAAGGCATATATTGGTAGATATTTGGGGATTAATAATGTGGTGTTTTGAAAGGATCCCATTAATGTTCCTGAATTAATGCTAAAAATACAAAAAAAGTTGGCTGATTGAAAGGCCAACACTCTTTCTCTTGCTGGGAAGCTAATTCTTGTTAAAGCAAACCTAGCTGGCATGCTGACCCATGCCTTTCTTGTTCCAAATGCCCCTCCAAAATTTCTAAAAAAATTTGATACCGAATGCCGTAATTTTTTTGGGGAAACAAAACCCCCTCCATCTCCTGGAAGCAAATTTGCTCCCCTAAAAATTGGGAGGTCTTGGTGTTCGCTCAACGACTTGCTTTAATCAAGCAGCCTCAGCTAAGTTTGGCTGAAAAATTCTAACTGATCCCAATAATTGGTGGGTTCATATTGTTACCCAAAAATACATGCGGGAATAAACTTTCATTAATACTCATGCTAACAGTTCTCATTCTACTGCATGAAAAGATATCCTTGGAGCTCGTGATATCCTCCATCACGGTATTAGATGGATTATTGGAGATGGTTCTAATATGAACTTATTGCTTTTTAATTGGGTTTTTCCTTATCCCTTAATTCATCTAGTACCTGAGCACCTACGGAATAATCTAGATCTCTCTACCACTGTTGATAAAATCATTTGCAATAATACTTGGAATCTTGATCCTATCAAGGATTTCCTTGACAATGATACTATTGAGGCTATTAAAGCTATATTGATCTCTTTATACCCTGAGATTGATAATTTTGTTTGGGGCCGAATAGTAATTGGAAATTTACCATCAAGTCTGCTTCAAAATTTCGGATTTTTGTTAGTAATGCTCATACCTTCTCTAATCTTGTTAAAATAATGTGGAAGCTTAATATTCCTAATAAAGTCAAGTTGTTTAGTTGGCTTCTGATTTGTCGACGCCTCAAGACTAGGGAGAGGCTTCACTCCTTTCTTCCTCAAATTCCTTCAACTTGTGCTATTTGCAGGCAGGATGATGAATCTTTGGATCATCTTTTTTGTCATTGCATCTTATCTCAAGTTGTTTGGAATCTCTCTAATTTTCCTTATCGCCCTTTACCTACAATTACAAATTTTGTTCAATGAATTGATGAGGTTTATGCTAACTCTCGCAATATGCAAGAGCTAGAAAAAAAATGCTAATTACTTCCTACCATATTTGAAAAGTGCGTAATGCTTTGATTTTTCGTGATAAAACTTTTAAACTCTATTGTTTTTGAAAGTGCTAATCTCCTTACATCAGTTTCAAGACGCTAATATGGCTAGAGCCTTTTCTCAGCCTTCTAGCAATACTATAAAATGGAAAGCCCCTTCTTGGCCTTCTCTTAAATTAAATTTTGATGGCTCTGTTATTCTTAATTCTCAAGCTGCTTCAAGCTTTGTCATTCGTAATGATTTGGGGCATCCTATTCTTGCTGAAGCTCATCATTTAGGCCGTTCAAATGTTCAAATGGTTGAAGCCATTGCCTTGCATGACGGACTTCATCAACTAAGTCTATCCGTCAACTTGGTTAAGGACCACCCACCACTTCTTATTGAAGGCGATTCTAGAATTCTTATTGATTCCGTAAACAGAAAAGTCAAGACGCCATGGAAAATTCTTCCCATTGTTAGGGACATTTGGCGATTGGAAAGCTTGTTTCCGGAATCAACTTTCAAATATATTTATCGTGAAGTGAATTTCTTGACAGACAGTCTGGCTAAGGAAGGTCATGTAATCAATACGATTACTATTTGGTGTCAGAGCCTTCCTCAGTCCGCCTCTACTGCTTACACTTTTGATTTAAGTAATATTGGTTGTATCAAAGGTTTTGTTGTGTTGTTTTTCCGTTTTTTGTATCGAAAAAAAAGAAGTTGTGTCACAGTCTCTGAAGTGTGTTCCTTTGCTCCGTGTACCTATCGAACAGACATTTAGATGTTGCCGCCGTGGGAGTTTGATCGTTTGCCCAGTTGTTTTAAGCTAATGCTTAGCTTAGGTCCATACATGTAAGATATTGCTGTTTAATCTTGGAAGCCTCTTGGGGGAGACTAAGTTCAATATTTCTCGGCTAGTATTGCTTGTGAAGACAAGCAAGTAATGCCAAAACCAGTAGTTTTGGTCTGGAATCTCCATTCTTATTCATCTTAGCTTCCTCAGATATGCTGATCTTCATTTCACTAGTGAAATGGCTACCCTAAGCTATTTTTTCATCATCCTGTTTGCCACTTTCTTTGCTAATGCTCTCTCCTCGGACGGAAGTGTTGAAGTAGACCAGACTAACATAAACCCTTTTAGTTGCTCTGGCTCTCATCACATCCAGAGCTGTAACTCCTATCTGTATCACATCTCCACAGGCCATCCCATTGAAGAAATAGCCTCGCTTTACTCGGTAAATGTATCCGATATCAAGCCCATTGTCCATGGTCGGATACAAAAGGACTACCTTGTGTCTGTGCCTTGCAGTTGCAAGGACTTCAATAATGACACAAAGATGTACATGTATGATACATATTATCCAATTCAGCCAGGGGACACATTTGGGAGAGTTGCAGGTGAGTATTATAGTAGTCAAGCGGTGAAGGGGGAGGACAATATAAGCACTACTATACACCTTGTTTGTGGGTGTGTGAAGAAAGAGTCACAGGTTGTTGTGACATTCACAGTTCAAATGCATGATACTTTATAAGGGATAGAGGAGCTACTAACTGCCTATGAGTCTGAAATTATCGAGTATAACAAGAACTTTACTGATAATCCAAACTATGTGTTAGTATAGCACCATTAGTTCATAGATTAAACATACTTACCCACTTAAGCAGGTAATCAACACCTACCCGACCACCCGAAAGACCACCAGGCGGACTACAACTTCACTCACAAGACCGAGCCCATCCGATCGGGCACGCAACCCGACAAAGCGCACATCCGAATACTCGGCCCACATGACAGCAAGTGCAGCCCTATCCCACATTGAAGAGCACAAGCAAGCAACAATCTCACCCACCTATATAGGTAAGGCATTTACTACAGGTAAGAGAGAGAGAGACATTGATTCCAATCTTAAATACTCCAACCTACTTTCTTACACGTTCGTTTGACTGTTATATCCCATACATCTTCTAACTTAGGCATCAAAGCGTTGAAGGCAGGCCAGCCCTGTCTCGACTTCCTGACCGCCCGTTTGTTGTATTCTTCTAATAGTAGGAAGCCGAACATTCAAGTCCGCATACCTGAACACCCGAAGAGAGAGAATACCCGACTATCCGAACAGCCCGAACGTTCGGACATCCAGAAGAGAAGATTACTCGTACTTGCTTCTGCTGATTACGTCCCGCGTAATCCGGTAGAAACAATTGGCGCCGTCTGTGGGAACCTTACAAATTGCAAACCTCGTATAAACACCACTACCCAAAAGCCCACATGAATACCCAAGAGACAAACATCAGTGACGCGCCCATCGAGGAAACACCCCCGAGCGCACGGGCGCGACAGTTGATCGAGCTGGGAACAAGCAGCAGCCCCGGACTGAGCGGCGAGGAACAGGTCGACTGCCTGCTCTAGGAGCTGCGAGAGATAGCATTCGAAATAGATCATGAGCGCCAGGCCCGGCAGAGGCTGGAAGAACGTCTGGACACACTCGTCAACCAGCAGTAAATACGACACGGGCGGGGTCCCGTTTGGGAAGATACCAACGCTGAGGATCTTTAGCACCCTTTTGGTAGGACCGACCCTCGGATGACCCAAACACCCACGCCAACGAGGGAACCCGCGCCCAAGGGCACGTCCCCAATGGACAACACCTTGATCCTCCGAAGGATGGAAGAACTATCGGCGGAGGTGTCGCGCCTACGAAAGGACAAGCATGTCGGGCAAGGTGGGATGTTCACCCCTCGAGTCAGTCCGTTCTCGGCGCATATACTGGAGAGAGGCAGGGACCTGAACGTGAAAACAATAAAGGTCACCCAGTTTGACGGAAGTGGGGACCCCTGCACGGACATCGACGAGTTTCAATCCGCTACGGACGGAACCAGATACTCGGACTCGACTTTGTGCTTTCTGTTTCAAGAGATGCTGTCCGAGGAGGCGAGGAGCTGGTTCTACGAGATACCGCCAGGCTCCATCCATTCGTTCCTAGAACTGTGATCTATGCATTTTATGCTTGATTCTTAGTGTCTTTCTCTCTACATTTAACTTTGTTTTATGCTTAGTAAATATGTTTCTAACTTACTTTATGTTTTTAGGTATAAATAAAGGAGGAAATAATAAAGGAGGCGTTTCGGAGCTAAAAGCGGGATAAGGACAAAGTTCCTAAATCCGGAGAAGAAATGGTACGAGAAATGGTCTTCAAATGATTTCTAAAACGTATTCTCAAATTCCATCAAGAATTGGAAACCATGTGACAAATGAAAATGGTGCAAATAAAGATGAAGACATTTCTCCTGCGCGATCATGGAAAGCATGTTCTTGCCGAATTCATGGAGGATACTTGGGCCACATTTGTGGAGAATATTCCAAGATGATTTGGATATGATTTAAAGCCCAAAATATTTGCAATTACATGGTATTTTCGGCCAATGAAGAATTTGAGAGAAAGAAGCCCAAAAGAAGAAGATGGACCGAAAGTTAGAAATCCAGAAATCTGTCGATGCAGATCAGCCCAATTCAACAGGCCACCAAAATCAATTGAAAACGAATTTGGACACATGTGAGGCATGCTTAGAAAGATATGGAAGTCTAGTTTCCAACCCCACTGGAATCATGCCTTACAATGTGTAGATATTTAGAAATCCCGGATTTAGTGGGTACAGGTCATTCTGCCTAACAGCCAACTTTAAATGGGCGTTGAAGGCGCGTCAGAAGGAATTATGGCACAAATAATGTATAGCTGGAAAGCCCTGGAAGTCTATTTTCTAGTGCCGAAAGAATCATGCCGTTTGAAGTTGTAAAACGTCCGAAACGTAGCTTTTAATACAGAAGGGTCAGATTTGACAGCTTTCAGAAGGTGGGAAGTTTCCTAATCTTCTTCTATATAAAGGGAAGCTCGACTCTTTCAAGGGGGATCACACACTCAGCGAGCCGAAGCCTTGTCTAAACACTAACCCCTCTCATACTTAGCCAAAATCAGCCTCTCTTAGTCGAAATACCATCTCCACCACCTCATAGACACCCTTCCTCCATCCGTGAGTGTTCTCTCGCTAGATTTGGCTTTGAACACTTGCGTAGCCATCATCCACCAAAGGGACGTGCGCTCGGAGCTTGCAGAGAGACGAATTCCTCGGAGCAAAAAAGTGTAACATGGCCTCTTTGTATTTATTTCGACTTTGTATTGGTTTGTTTTTTTAAGGCTTTGTATAGAAAGACTAATGTTTTGGTGTAAAGATGATTATTTCTAATTTGTTTTGAATTCTTCCATGTGTTTATAGGTTGATTGGAACGTGTATGTATGCTTGCCATGTTCTTAATGCTCTGGAATTTGGTTAGGATGACACTAGATGATTTGGTTCACCCTATGCATGTTCCACCGATCTAATCAAGAAAAAATTGGGTTAGGGAGTTTGCTAGATGATTTGGCTACCCTCTAATTCGATGCAAGTGTATGTTTATGTTCTAATTAACATGTGAATTTCGTAGGATTCAACCAAGGAGGGAGTAATCGGCCTAAGCAACATGATGTGATAATCACTTGTAAAAAATAGACTTAGGAACTTATTTTCGGCTAGATGCATGTTAGGATTATGTGTTCTTGATTGTTTGCTTGTCTATGAGTTTAAACATGTTAGAACTTGTGATTTCTTGATATGTATCTACCCATCTTCTTGTTTTATTTCGTAGGAACTTAGAACAAACAATCTTGCACCCCCCCTAAACAACCTTAGCATAGTTATGCATGCACCCTCAATCCCCGGTTAAGAACGATCCCTACTTACCAATGCTACATCTACAAAGAAGGGTTTTAATTGCTTTCGTGTTTGATTGAGTGTTTAAATTAAGTACTTGAATAGATGTGAATCAAACTGGCAGAAAGCTTTCAAAAGCGCTACAGGCTCCAAGGCAAGTATAACACCACAGGCATCCTCCTCAAGGTCCGCCAGGGGGCAGACGAGATCCTATACAGCTACATCAACAGGTGGAGGGCGTTGGCAAGTACGTGCAGGAGCCTCGACAAGCAGGTGGCTAAGATTGCCCTAATGGATAACATGCTCGCAACGCCATTCGTAGAGAAACTCGTGCAGAAGGAGCATCTCGACTACGACGAGATAATGGATTTGATCGTACAAAAGGCGCTGGTAGAGACGCGAGTATACGGGACCACCTCCAAATCCAGCACCGACCGGCCAGAGAGCGTGGACGCTCAGCCACGACAATTCGCCGACGACAGAGTAGAATCGAGCGGAGGCTACAAGCGGGGCCGAGATGCGCACGAACAGAATAACCAGTGGCCGTCGTCCCGTGGCTACCAAGGCAACCGACACGACCAGGCTAAGGTACCAACACTGCAGGGAATCCGTTCCCAAGAGGCCCCCCGGTACCGATCGCCCGGGCAAGAGGTCTACGCGATCGACCGGTCGTCGAACGAACAGCTACTCCGCCAACACCGAAACCAGATCCAACCGCCAAACAACATGTCAAAGGACAGGGCCTCAATTGGTCGAACCCCGGACATGTGGTGCGAATACCACCATACCGCCACCCACCACACCAACGATTGCATAATGCTAAAACATGTACTCAGGGAAATGCAGAGGGATGGCCGGATCGCCCTTCCAAAAACTAAAGGACGGTCGCGCGAGACAAACGTCAAAACCCGGGGGACGATCAGTACAATATCCGGAGGGAAACGCAAGGAGGGGACTTCATCGCCCGACCATCCGAGCAGGGAGGTATTGACGATCAGAACAAAGAGGATGAACAAGGCAGGAAGAAGGGAGTCGTCGACCATCAGCTTCACGGCGGAAGACGAGGAGAGGAGTCCAAAGAGCAGCACCCTACCATTTGTGATCGACGCAATCATGGATCGATATCTCGTAAAGAGGGTGCTGGTAGATGATGGGGCGTCCGTAAACGTGATCTACCTGGACGCATACACGGCACTGGGCAGACCCTCGCACAAAATGACACAGGACCACGAGTGCGTTGCAAGCTTCACGGGCGAGACGTCATACCCAATCGGAAGCGACAATATACAGATCGGGATCGGCCCCCCTGACTCCCCGCACAGCGAGGTCCGAACAGACTTCATCATCATGGCACACCCTCCCCATACAACGCCATACTCAGGAGACCGGGGATCAGCAGGCTAAAACTGATCATCGTAGGGTACATGTTACTGGGCCGATTCCCGACAGAGCACGGAGTAGGGCACATCCGGGGCTACAACTACGAGGAGGCAGCGAAACCTGGGAACATACAAGAAATCCTAGCTCTGGAAGGACTGGCGCCAGAGGCGGAAATACCGGACGACCCGCGCGACAGGCTGACGACAGTGTCCCCCGTCCCCGAACGCGACGAGCTGCGGACGATTCAGCTATCGTCCGAACATCCGGAGAGGACAATCCAGATTGGCGCCCAATTGGTGCCCGCGATAGTCGAACGGTTGGTCGCACTATTGAAGGAGAAGCAGGAGGTATTCGCATGGTCGTACAAGGATATGCCTGAGATCAACACGAGCGTCATATCCCACAAACTAAGCGTCAACATCGACGCGAGGGCGGTGAAGCAAAAGCGAATGACATATAAGGCAGAACACTACGCAGCAATGCACGAGGAGGTGAACCGACTGCTGGGCATCAGATTTATCCGAAATGTGGATTACCCGAAATGGATCTGCAACGTTGGTATGGTGCAGAAAAGCAATAAAAGGTGGAGGATGTGCATCGACTACAATGACCTCAACAAGGCATGCCCCAAGGACAACTTCCCCCTACCGAGGATCGACCAGCTGGTGGACGCGACAGCCGGGCACGAACTCCTATCGATGATGGATGCGTACTCGGGATACAACCAAATCTTCATGGACCCCGAAGACCAAGAGGCGACGTGCTTTGTCACGGACAAAGGTTTGTACTGCTACGTCATCATGCTTTTCAGACTGAAGAACGCAGGCTCCACATATCAGAGGCTCATGAACGCGATGTTTTATGGCATGATAGGCAACATCGTGGACGTCTACGTGGACAACATACTCGTGAAAAGCGTCTAGGCGGTCGACCATGTCCAAAACTTGGGGACTGTGCTCGATGTCCTAATCAAAAACGGCATGAGATTGAATCCGGCCAAATGCACATTCGGGGTCACAAACAGCAAATTCTTGGGATACATCGTGAGCCAAAGGGGTATCGAAGCTTCGCCCACCAAGGTGAGGGCGATTATCGACATGAAGCTGCCCGTTAAAAAGGCGGACCTATAGAGCATCATGGGCAAACTCGCATCGCTGAACAGATTTATATCTCGCTACTCGGACAAATGCGCTCCGTTTTTCAAGGCCCTCCGAACGACAAACAAGCGAGAGGTCGTATGAACACCCGAATGCGAGGCATCATTCCTCCAAATCAAGGAATATTTGGCCTCAATCCCCCTCATATCCAGACCCATCAGAGGAGAGGTACTATATGTCTACTTGGCTGCCTCCCTCACAGCCGTCAGCTCGGCCCTCGTCCGCAGAGAGGACTGCACGGAACTACCCATTTTCTTTTTAGGGAAAAGCATGACGGGCGCTGAAACCCAATACCCCATGATCGAAAAGATGGCACTCGCACTCATCACCGCCGCCTGACGGCTGAGACCATACTTCCAAGCCCACAGCATCCACATCCTCACAAACGCGCCCCTGTGCCAGATCCTCCAGTCTCCCGACCACAGTGGCCGCCTGGCAAAATGGGCAATCGAGTTTAGCGAATTTGACCTCCAGTACAAGCCCCGAATAGCAATAAAAGGGCAGGCAGTAGCAGACTTCATCGCCGAATACACAGAAGCAGAGGCGACGCCGACCGGCGCACCCGACGGCCCGACGGTAGAGGCACCCGAAAAGCCTGAAATCAAATCAGGACCACTGTCGGAGTGGAACCTCTACGTTGACGGATCCTGTACAAAGAAGGTGAGCGCCTCATATTCGACTTCATTGTTGGTTGTCTTGAATTCAAATTTGTGGGCGTACTCTGCGTTTACCCCTCCTGGCCCGGTTAGGATTCTTCACCAAATTCACAGATGAGCTGTCGAGGAAAAGGCAGGTCATCTAGACACAAACTTATTCTTTTATCATCAACGTTGTGAATCTCACACATGAGATTGGTTCTGACTACAATTATGTCCTAGAATCACAAATGGAATCGCTGGAGGACGCTTCAGACTCATATGTGATGTCAGAGAACGGTGAAATCTCACTAACTAAAAATGATACGTGGATTGTTATGGATAGGTCCTCCAAGGTAGTTGATGATGCTTTTTCTTATTCCGTTGCTCAAGAGATCATTGACGATGATGAAGTGGAACCTCGCTCAGTTGCTGAATGTCAACGGAGAGTGGATTGGTCAAAGTGGAAAGATGTAATGCAGGCTGAACTAGACTCTCTGAAGAAAATGCATTTTTTTTGGTCTGGTAGTGCTATGCCCACCAAATGTGAAGTCGGTAAGAAATAAATGGGTCTTTGTTCGGAAGCAAAATGAGAAGAATGAAGTCATGTGATATAAAACTAGACTTGTGACGCAATGATTCTCTCAACGTCCTCCCATTGATTATGAGCAGACATACTCTCTAGCTATGGATATCATTACTTTCCATTACCTTGTCAGTTTGGTAGTGTTTGAAAAAATGGACATGCAGCTAATGGATGGGATGACAACATATCTCTATAGAAACCTTGATTCAGAGATATATATATATGAAAGTGTCAGAAGGCGTGGTCATACACAACTCAAGTAACTCTACATCATAGAGTGCTCCTGTGATTAGATTGAAACAATCCAATAGTATGTGATACACATGTCTAAGTGACTACTTGATTGGAAAGAGATACAAGAATGATGAGTTATGCTTATGTGTATTCATTAACAGAACGAGTTCAAGATTTACCATAGTAGTAGTCTATATTGATGATATGAATATCATTGGGTCTCTCGATGAAATCAATGAGACAGTTAGCTACTTAAAATCCGAATTTGAGATGAAAGACCTTAGTAGGACTCGATTTTGTCTTGGTTTAGAATTAAAAAATCGAGTTGGTGGAATACTTATTCATCATTCTGCTTATGTCTAAAAGATGCTTAGGCGATGTAAAATGGACAAAGCACATCCTCTTAGAACACTAATAGTTGTTCGCAGTCTAGAACCCAATAAGGATCTGTACCGTCCGAAAGATGATGATGAAGAACTATTAGGAGTTGAGGTACCATACTTTAGTGCTATTGAAACTTTGTTATAATTTAGCTCAATGCACAAGAACTACAATTCAATGCATCCCCTTACTGAGAGACACATTGTGATGCCTTGGTTGGTTTTGCTGATGTTAGATATCTATTTGACCCACACAAAGACGTTTCTAGACTTGTAATGTATTCACCATGGGGAACATGATGATTTCTTGGAGATCAACCAAACAAATCCTTGTTGCTACTTCTTCAAATTATTTTGAGATTATTGCTTCACATGAAGCGGTTAAGAAGCGTGTCTGGCTTAGGTCAATAATACACCAAATTTGAGGATCTAGTAGATTACCATCCACTACTACAACACCAACTTGTATCTTTGAGAATAATGCGGCTTGCATTGAACAAATGAAGTTGGAATACATCAAAGGTGATCATACAAAGCATATATCCCCTAAGTTCTTCTTTAACCAGCAATAACACAAGTTATTGAACATTCATGTGAACCAGGTTTGTTCGACAGATAATGCTGCAAACTTGTTTACCAAGTCATTGCCCAAATTTATATTTGAAAAGCATGTGAGACGCATTGGAATGCGAAGATTGTTTGAACTCCAATGTTGAGTTACTGATCAGGGGGAGTTCATTTCATAAACATCAGGGGAAGTCTACATCACATGTGGTCGCATTTATAATTGATGCGTTGTACTCTTTTTTTCCTTAGACCAAGCTTTAGTTTTTACCCAAGAGAGTTTTGTTTGCTTCAAAAAGTTTTTAGTGAGGCAACAGATTATGCATCATACATCGGGATCGCGACACAAGAGAAATGTTTCAGGAGAAATATTCTTGATATCTCAATGTGTATCTTGTTCTGACTAGAATAAAAATAAATATTCTATAAATTCTTAATTTATAGGAATAATAATTATAACAGATTGTAAAATTTATTTAAAAACATCTATCAATGAACAAAATATAATTTCAAATCAAGCATCTATTTGCTTCTTCAATAAAGACCAATTTTCTTCTTTCATATATCATATTGATTCGGCTTTCCTAATGCAATGCTAGTCTTAATCATTAGCACGTGCGTCGCTGCTGAGAGCCAGCACTCGAATCCACCCAAAGAAAAGAGAAATTTTATCACCGCCAGCTCAATCAAATTTTGCCTGAAACTTCTTTACAATCAAAAATTCCAGCTTCGTCGAATCGTCGTCGTCCCCATTTTCCCATTGGTCGCTCGCTCTTTAACTACGTCACCTATGACATAAACAAACCCGAAAGAACCAGACCGATCTCGATTTCTCGAACCAAATGGCCGGCGCCGCCTCGGCGCTTTTCTTATTAGACATCAAAGGCCGAGTGCTGATTTGGCGCGACTACCGCGGCGATGTCTCCGCCGCTCAGGCCGAGCGCTTCTTCACCAAGTTCATCGAGAAAGAGGTAATAATCCAAATTGTTCGTCTTCGTAATGACGTAATAAAACTTTTATGTAATCGTGAAACTCTTTTCCGATTGAAATGAAGCTTGATATTGTTTTTTAGCTATCGAATTTAGGTTTGAAGATTTTGGTGTGGAGTGTTTGGAACTAGCTGAATTGATTGATATTTTGTTATAGGGAGATCCGCAGTCGCAAGATCCAGTGGTGTATGACAATGGAGTCAGCTACATGTTTGTACAGCATAACAACATCTACTTGATGATTGCGTCGAGGCAGAACTGTAATGCTGCTAGCTTAGTGCTCTTTCTGCACCGTACAGTTGATGTATGTATTATTTTTTGGCTCCGAGTTGTCTTAGTGCTGCGTTTCGGTAATGTCATTGCCAGGGAGTGATTTTCGTGTTGTTTTCGATTATGTTTATGCGTTCAGGTGTTTAAGCATTATTTTGAGGAGCTAGAAGAGGAGTCTCTCAGAGACAATTTTGTCGTCGTGGTAATTGACTTGTAAGATCTATGATAGATATAATTTTATAAACAAAATAGTGATGGTAGTGTGTGCTGATTAGTCCTTGTGTGGTTGGCAGTATGAGTTGCTTGATGAAATTATGGACTTTGGTTTCCCGCAATTCACTGAAGCAAAGATTCTTAGTGAGTTTATCAAGACGGATGCCTACAGGATGGAGGCAACACAACGTCCTCCCATGGCCGTAACAAATGCGGTGTCTTGGCGCAGTGAAGGGATACGATATAAGAAGAACGAAGTAGGTTGATTCTCTTTTCGTGTTTATTGATGTTTAGTGTTGACCTATGAGCAATGCATCATGAAGATTGTCTACTTTTTTCAGGTGTTCCTGGATGTGGTCGAAAGTATCAATATACTCGTCAACAGCAATGGACAAATAATACGATCAGATGTTGTTGGGGCCCTAAAGATGAGAACATATTTAAGGTGTGTCACCTACTTCTCTTCATCAATTTTGTATCTATACAAACTCTAAGATGTAGCTATTGCATTTTCGACAAAGTGAGTTACAGCCATATCGTAAATGATCAGGGACTGGGGATACAAACTCCACAATGAGTATTAGAGTGTTCATTTAGTAAGGGCACTTGATGCTGATCTACGTAATTCGAGAGTTGAAACAAATATTTTGCTAGAATTCCTAGTATGTTAAGCTTGTTATTACAATTGGATCTCACCCTATAATTCTTTGATGTGCACTCATTTATTCAAAAATGTAACTTATCTTAGACACTGACAGGAAAAACTTGCTTCATTTTCTCCAGTGGTATGCCCGAGTGTAAGCTTGGACTAAATGATAGAGTTCTGCTGGAGGCACAAGGTCGAACAACAAAAGGAAAATCCATTGATCTGGATGATATTAAGTTCCATCAGTATGTCATTTTATGTAGCTAATTCTTATATCTACATCTTTGCAAAAAGTTTTGTCCATGTTCTGTTGCTACGGAATATTTCTTACTCAATAGGAATTAATGTGTTATATGCTTATTATGTTACTGCTGCTTCTTCGGATAGTAAACTTTATATTACCCTACCCTGTTAGGTGCGTGCGTTTGGCTCGATTTGAAAATGACCGTACTATTTCCTTCGTACCCCCTGATGGAGCATTTGATTTAATGACATATAGACTCAGTACTCAGGTTCATTTCATGTTCTATGCACCTATACTATTGTACTTTTTCCTTACGTTTGCTAAGAGAATAAAACATAGAAGTATCCAATTGTTTTTAATGATTTCAGGTGAAGCCTCTTATCTGGGTGGAAGCACAAGTTGAAAATCATTCTAGAAGTCGTATTGAATTCACTGTAAAAGCAAGGAGTCAGTACAAGGAGCGCAGGTAAAAGGATTGATACTTCATTAAGGATCTTAAATTGCAATAGTTTATTCATTCTTGGTTGAATCAATTGGAGAGATGAGTTGGCTCCAAGTTGCAGTTTTCCAGAGTTTATATTTCTGAATGCAAATTCCATTAACTTTGTACAGCACGGCTACAAATGTTGAAATTGATATACCTGTTCCTGCTGATGCGACCAATCCTAATGTCCGTACATCTATGGGATCTGCTGCATATGCTCCTGAGAGAGATGCTTTAGTCTGGAAAATAAAATCTTTTCCTGGAAATAAGGTTAGACTTAGTTTTTAGATCCTTATGATCTGTTAGAGAGCTTTGTTCACATGCCATTTAGTAATATTATTAATTCCAAACACCTGCCAGCATATTATTTACCGTGTTTGTGAATAAAATTTTGTAGGAATATATGTTGAGGGCTGAGTTTAAGCTTCCTAGTATAACGGCCGAAGATGCAGTTCCAGAAAGAAAAGCTCCCATTCGTGTGAAGTTTGAGATACCATATTTTACTGTCTCAGGAATTCAGGTGCGTTAACATGATATTTTTTATGGACAGGATTCTTGCTGTGGTTGATTCAATGTTCGAACTAATATTCCCATTTGCCATTTGGACTTTATAGGTTCGATACCTGAAAATCATCGAGAAAAGTGGTTACCAGGCTCTTCCATGGGTGAGATACATAACAATGGCTGGCGAATATGAACTGAGACTAATCTAAAGCCTGCCTGAACACTATGCTTCTTTTCAGTCACGTACATAGAATACATTCCACCTGACAAGTTGTTCAATCTCGTCTAAGCTGATTTTTTTTCCCATACACTGCTTTGATTGTTATTTGATTGTAGCATTGTTTTATAGGGGGTGCAATTGGCTACCAAAGAAGTTTTCTTCAATAAACTTTTACAACGATTTTTTGTTATAATAGACAGCAGATTTTGTTTCTGACCCAAGCTTTGCTTGTTCAAAAGAAGTATTGTGAAATTGTAAATGTCGAGCTTAGCTTATTTGGCTTTTTTTTTATCTCCATTCATCGATTTTTTTTCAAAGTTTAATTTGCAGAAATCATTTTTATGGGGAATTGAACCCCTGACCTTTTAGCCTATGAGAGTTGTTTGGCTTCGATTTTTCACCAGTCAGGTTGCTGCGATTGAAGGTGTCGCAAATTGTCTCATTTGGTCCGTTGGTATAGATGTGTTGTTGTGCGAGGCGTGTCACTGCTGAATGTAGAATGTCGTTGTGTTGTGCACCTTGTAGTCTCTGCTTCTTGTCAAGCAATTGGAGCGAGGAGAGCACCAACGTCTTGATGATATGCAAGACGTAAGCTTCGTGTCTCTCTATCGAGTCACAAAGAATCGATACTTTACACCCTTGGGCAAGTATAAAGCAGAGCAATCTTAACAACGAAGTGTTCGAGAACACATGATAGGGTAACTTCGTAGATCTTTAGAATCCTCATGCTTTGTCGGGTGGCCTGGACTCATCTGATTGTCGTCATCTAGCTCAAGTGAATTTTCGAATCCTCACGTTTTGTCGGGTGGCCTAGATCCTGAATTTGCTGTTGCCGGTTGGGTAGTTTGAGTGAACTTTCGAATCCTCAACCTCTGTCAGGTGGCCTAGATCTTGAGCTCGTTGTCCGCTAGTTGTCTATTCGTAGCAGAGTAAGATTTGCTTGTGCGCAAATTGTATGTATGTGTCGAGAGCTTTTTCTTCTTCGGCTCTTCTATTTATAAAGGTTGGTATTTTGATTTCTCTGGCTTGATAATGTAACATTATCGACTAGGAATATTATCTTGTCTTTAGATTCCCCTAAATCATTTAGAAATCACATAGATATATCATTTCCTGATTCGCAACTCCAATTAGGCCGCCTGTGGTCGGCCCGTTTTATCTCCGAGGTGTAAAAATATTAAAATAAATGTTATGTTTATTTTGAGCCCAAATATTGTCCATCAGACCTCGAGATTAATCCATGGACAATAAAAGTGGTCTTTTTAGCAGCATTTGGATGTGACGTGTTGCTTCCTGGATAGTGGCTTGAAATAGCCTCTGTTGAGCTGGTTCCCGATAGTGAGCCTTCGGAGGATGATTTAATCATCCGAGCTGTGCGGAACAAGGGGAAGTTTACGCAGTCAGTTGGTACTCCTGAGTCCTCTTCCAACACTACGAAAGTGTCTGGGAACCCTTCTCCCTCTAAACCTCTGGGTGCAGGTCCTTCCAGTGCCATAGATGAAGAAACTTTACATCGGGAGCTTCTTGAGCAGGTTTATGAACACCATTTCGATCAACTGGTCTCCACTGTTGCGACCGCTACTGCGGAAGAAATAGCTACCATTGTGGCTAGTGAAAAGCCTCTGGAAGGGATTGTTGAGGCCAAATGAGGCACTAAATCTCCTGATGTTATTGCTTCATAAACCACTACTGATGCCGAGGTATTTGTTTCGACCTTGCCGTTTTCTGGAAATTCTGTGCTTTTCTAACCACTATTTTTGGGCATGCGGTCCAAGGAAATTGCCCAAGAAGCACCAGTACATACTTTTTCTACTGCAAAATTGGCCCCTGCCACTGCGAATGGAGGTAATGAAGAACAACCCCATATTTTGGACGCTCCATCCATCATTCTGACCCCTGAGACTGGCCACGTAGAGTCAACCGTATTGCAATTTCTTTGTACTTCTAAATCTGGTTTGCTTACTTTAAGCAGATTTTAACCTTTACTTGTTCTTTACAGTTCGCTACTGAAGTGTCCTCCCCTCCTTGTTTTAATGTTGCCTTGTATGACGATCAATCTCCCCATCTATCCCGGGTATATTCTGACTTTACTCGTGTATGATTCTCCCGTGCAAGTCTTTTGATCATCTCATACCTATTTGGGTATAGGTTTTTCTACAGAAAGATCCAAGTACTCAGAAGCTATCTCTCACCGAGGGTCGACGGAAGCTTGGGGATTTTTCTAACGTCATTCGTAGCTGCAGTGAGACTGCTGCCCCCCAGTCTGCGATTCAAACCCTTCCAGCTCCTACCAGGGGTAACGAGGGAATGACAAAGACCCTGCAAGAGGCGGTGCAAATCTATAAAGACTTGGCTCTCTCTGAAAAAGATCCTCTTGAAGTCCAACTCGCCATTGCCTATCTTCGTGATCTATGGACTCTGAATTTTGAGAACGAGACTGTTCATCAAGAATTGGCCGTTCATATTCAAACAGCTCGCCGTGCCATGGAAAGAGTTAATCATACCGTCCTGGATCAAATGGAAGAACTGCTGCGAGAACTTCCCAACCTTTTTAATACCGTAGTCTCTGCCACCCAAGATCGAAACAAAGCTATCTACAATCACGTAGACCATAACCGTAGGTGGAAACGTGACTTGGAGAAAATTACGACAATGGGGAAGAGTTATGAAGATGAGTGGGTAGGCATTCTGGCCACACATGTGGAGATCGCAAAGCTCCAGGCTAAGCTGGGTCCACCGGAGGATTATTTCGGAAAGGAGCAACATGTTATTGCTCTTCTTAATGCCGGAAAAACTCTTTCCGAAAGTGTTCAGCAGACTCGCGCTGCAGCTGCGGACACTGAGAGAGCTTGGGCCGCTACACAGGCCCGGTATCTCCAAGTGAAAACCAATCTGCGAGCTTTCGGTAGCTCCGTTGTGAAGTACTAGATTTTTATTGACTAAGCCCCACTTTTGGGCATTATACTTTATTTTGTACAAACTCTTGCCGATTTAATTTATATTTTATGGCCCATGGCCTTAATCACTTGCTGTGTATCTCTGCCATCCAAAAATCACGCCGAGTCTTAGAATAACTGTCCGCCTTTAATGGCTCATAACTCTGTATCTCGAAAAGATAAGTCTTCAGCTTTTAAGAGATATGCAAATCGGTGCTATGAATGTTGAGCCCCCTTAACTGCTGTGTTGAATCGATACAACACTCCAAGTCTCTTTGTTCAAAGCCTCTTAGATTTTTTAGGCCAATAACTAGCTCATCACTTCTCCTTCACTCCACAAGATCTCTATGTAGCAAAAATATGGCATTTCTAGTTTATAGTCTGTTTCCTTCTTGCTTTAAGGCAAAACCTCCAGTTCGTGTATTCTGCTAGACATTTTTAGGTCGAAGTACCAAAGCTCAAACCTGGCTTAGGTCGTTGTACCAAAGCTCAGGTCCTTCGGTTCTGTGCTAGTTCTCAAACCTTTAATAATTAGCAAATAATGGTTGATATGGGCACTCATTAACCTCATCCCTGAACCAGATCATCCTAGTCTGGTGCATGCTCTCACTCACTCTCGCTGCAGCTCTCCTTACTTTCTGAGTGGAGCGTCTAAGATCATGATCAGAGGGATAGTTTTGTTGAGCCGCAAATGTTGTGTGAGTGAAAGTATCCCAAAGTCTTCCAGAGCCGAAGGTAGATCTATCCCATAGTTAGTGACTGCCCACCGGCGCAAGCTAAGGGCTTCGCTGTGGATTTTTTAGTAGGAAACTGTTCATTTTATTGTATGGTATCAGAGCTAGAGGCCGCAAAGCCTCATAATGTACTCTTTATTTTGATCAAATGAAACTTTGTATTTTCTACCGCTTTTGTTTGTCCATTTAAGCAGCGAAAGTACTATCTCCAACGATTTGACCACTGAAATTTGGTCGTAAGTAACTTGTAACATTAAAAGGACCACAGAAATTGGATCCATGTCAACAAATTTTTTGAATTTTGCAATATTTTGGCCACATGAATTGGCTTTTGCAATATTTTGTTTACATGAATTGGCTTTGGACATACGGGTTGCCCCTCTAGTTTTACATGAAGAGCAAGTCTCTTTTATAGGCTGCGAATGAGTATAAAACTAAGTCGTTGATCCTTCTGTTGTCTCGTATTCCTAAACTGGTTGCCAGTACTTCTTCAGAAATCTGTCATTGATTGGATTACGATGGACCTCCCCATCAACGTCTTGCAACTGTGAAGCTCCTTTGCCTAAGATTTTGTGAATGATGAAGGGTCATTCCCACTTCGCAGACCATTTACCACGTTCTTCTTGCTTTTCTCCCAAAGGCAATACCGTTTTCCAAATCAGCTCTCCTTCTGTAAAGCTAAGTCCACGGGTACGTCGATCCTAACAGCGGGCCACTTTCTGTTTCTCTGCAAGTGGGTTGGTCAAGGCGTTGATGCGCTTTTTGTCTAGATCTTCTAACTCCTGCCATATTGCTTGCACATAATCTTCCCCAATCAGTTGGTTTTGATCCATGACCCGTAGTGATTGAACGTTGATTTCCAATGGTAAAACTGCGTCATGTCCAAACATGAGTGTGTATAGAGTAGTTCCAGTAGGACTGCGCTTAGAAGTCCGGTATGCCCAAAGAGTGCTGAACAATTCCTTCTGCCAACGTCTTAGATTGTCTGTGAGCATACGCTTAATGATGTGGAGGATCAATTTGTTGCTTGCTTCAGCCTGGTCGTTGGACTGTGCACAGTATGGTGAAGAATGTAATCCCAAAGTTTGCCATCAACTCTTCTACGTCTCTAGGCATGAACACTGTTCCTCTATCTGAAATGAAGCACTCTGGAATTCCGAATCAGTAGATGATATCCTCATGTAGGAACTGCCTAATTGTAGCGGCAGATGCCACTTTTAAAGGCTTTGCTTCTACCCACTTGGTGAAGAAATCGGTAGCGACGATGATAAACTTGTTATGCATGAAAGAATGAGGATGGATCAAACCGATTAGATCTAATGCCCGTCCTCGTGTTGGCCATGGTTTGATGATTGGCTGCATAGGGATGTTCGGAATATGATTGACTGGTCCATGAGCTTGACAATCCTTGCACCCTTTCATAAAAGTGATACAGCCTTTTAACATCGAAGGCCAAAAGTATCAGTGTCTCTGTAGGAGCCATCTCATTTTTGGGCCAGATTGGTAAGCTCCATAGACTTCAAGGTGTACTTCCCACAGCAATTTTTTGGCCTCAGTTCCGAACACACAAACAAAGTCCACTCCTTCTTCTCCGCATCTGAACAATTCATCTCCCCGGAGGATGTAGATTTGGAGCAAAGTACATGATCCTCTTATCTACTGTAGAGCTAGGATCTTGTAAATACGTGATAATTGGTTGTCTCCAATCATCATCGATTGTTCACAGAGCTGTGACGTACCATTTATCTTTTTCCTCCTTTCTAGTTATGAAGGACGGGAGAGTACGAACTTCTACCTTCATTAGCCGTTCATGCACGTCGTCAACCAGCTCTGTCCCCGTAGCAAGCTGAGCTAATTCGTTCGCTGTAAACTTCTCTCCTCTTGGGATGTGAGTCGGGGATACATCTGTGAATAATCCTAGCAACTCGTTAGCCCCTTTTACATATGGCTCTAGGATTAGTCATTTTTTAAACGTAGCTTGGAGCTGTTTGATCACAAGCAGTGAGTCCCCCTAAACTTGTATATCCGTAGCACCAAGGTCCCATGGAAGCTCTAGTCCAATGATTAAGACTTCATATTTTGCCACATTGTTGGAATAGTTGTACTCGAGGCGGAAGGAATAGGTAAATGTCTCACCTTGAGGATTTACTAACGTTATCCCTGCTCCTGTGAAAACACTCGTGCTGGAACCATCGAAGTAGAGTTTTCAAGGAGCCAATGAGATGTGTGACAACTCTAACTCCTTCTGCTCTGGAATTTCCTCCATAGGGTGATGTGCGAGGAAATTGGCCACTAGGCTACTACTTGGCCTTTTATTGCCTTCTGCGGGACGTATTGTAGTGAAAACTAGGACAGTGCGAGAATCCACTTTCCTATTCATCCTCGAAGTATAGGTCAGGCTAACATATACCGGACTAAGTCTGTCTGCGCTATGACGCACATTGTGAAGGAAAGCATATAATGCCTCAACTTGCAGCCTGAGAAGTAAAGAGCAAGGCACAATTTTTCCATCGATGTGTATCTACTTTCGCAGTCCGTGAGAGTCATGCTTTAGTAGAATATTGCTCTTTCTGCCTTCACCTTATCGTCTTGTACCAATAAGCTTCCTATGGATGACTTTGTTGCTGAGATATAGAGCTTAAGTGGCAGTGATTTTCGTGGTGGTTGATAGGCTGGGTAAACACCTAGTCAAAGATAACTTATTTTCAACCCAGATATGTCATTGTAATAGTTAATTATAAGGGTTATCGAACACAAGGAGTTGGTGAAACTAAATCCTAACACAAAACTGAAATGCTGACAGACTCGACTACAGTATACTAATGACACTACAAACCTAAGATAGACAGACTCAAATACTACGAAATTTGGACACAACAATATAGACACAGTGGTAGACTACCACACAAAATTTGAGGGTATTCGGTGTAGTTTTAGATTCCGAACTTAATCGGCTAAGCTACAGTTAATGCAGAAAATAAATGTTGAAAGTAAAAATGCTAATGAATGCAAATGAGTTTAAAACTATATGATTAATGAGTTAAGATGAATGTAATCCACCACCGTCATTCCATCTTCCTAACACATATTTAACCTAATGCACATATCCAATGAATGAAAGTTCCCAGGAAGAGTTGATCGTTACAACCACATCCTATTACCTAATCCTTATGCCTATGCAGGTTTGTCATGGACCTCCCCTACATTTATCCCTCTATTGAACCCATAGTCATGGACCTCAAGGTTTACAAAGAAGAAATAATTAAACTCTAGAAAGGTTTGAGAAGCTACAAGGGTTCACAGGTATACTATAGGCGTGTCCTACTAAACCTATGGATTTCAATCTCCTGACGGTAAAATCAGTGTATCACTATAGAGAAGTCGGTAGAAGAAATTATCTTCAATCGCTCGTATCTCATGAAACTATAATCCTAACATGCATACTAAGTTGGCCACCAAAGCAAACATACACGAATTCATACAGTGAATCATTCAGAGAAAGAAACCTCATTCAAAGAATATGCAAAACTAGGTTAAAGTGTAAGTATTAAAAAGACTTCATGTACGGGGCTTCAAGCAACCCCTCAACAATGAATTTAGCTACTAAAAGTCATAATTAAAGAATCCAAACAATTCATAGAGTTGAAACAAACAAACAAGATGAAGAAGACTCATGGCCGGCCAGAATTCGACGGGTCGAAGGAATTCTCGACCGGTCGAACCGAGACAGGGTGGATTTCTCTCTGCGGCTTGCTCTCCTCTTTCACGAAATTCCTCTCCAAAAATGTTGATCCCCTTTTTCCAAAACCTAAAATAGGTTTATATACTTCCTCCAATTGCTCTCCTAGAGTCCACGGTGAAATAGGCTTCAATAATTACACATAACTCCTTCCTCTTTCCATATTGAGCTAGGAATCCTTCTTTTGTTTCATTTTCCTTTATTTTTCCACAAAACCTATTAAAACAATAAACATAATTAAATCACTCAATTAATAACAATAAACTAAATATAGGGAACAAATTAAATACCGAATAGATGCATAATTATGCGACTATCAGTGGTACTAAGATTGGTTGATTAACCAGGTACTGTTTGATTGTGTCAAATGCTTCTTGGTGAACCGGCTCCCACACAAACTCTTTCTCTCTCTACAATTTGAGTAGAGGTGTGAAAGACTTGGTCTTTCCCGCAGCGTTTTCAATGAACCTTCTCAAGAAGTTGATCTTCCCAAGTAACTGCTGAAGCTATCGTTTGCTCTTTGGAAGAGGAGCCTTTATAATCGCCCCCTTCTTGTCGTCTGGCACCTCTATCCCTTGCTGATGTAGTAAGAAACCTAGGAAGTCTTCCGCTTGCACTCCAAAAATGCTTTTGGCAGGATTCATCTTAAGCTGATGTTTCTTCATTCGCATGAATACTTGTCTCAGATCCTCCACATAGTTTGACCTCTTCTATGATTTGACCACAACATCATCAATGTAGACTTCCATTGCATCACCTGCTAGGTCATGGAAGATATAGTGCATGGCTCGCTGATACGTATCCCCCGCGTTCTTCAATCTAAATGGCATGTTGACATATTCAAATACTCCTAACACCCCTGGGCATCTATATGAAGTTTTGTGCTTGTCTTCCTCAGCGACTGGGATTTGATTATATCACATCGTTCCATCCATGAACGACAGCATCTCGTGTCTTGCCCCTGCATCAATTAGCAAATCAGCTACTGGCATTGGATAAGCATCCTTTAGAGTAGTCTGGTTCAAGTCTCTATAGTCCACGCATACTCTAATCTTCCCGTTCTTCTTTCGTACTGGGACTATGTTAAATATCTACTCTGTGTATTTAGCCACTTGGATGAATCCAGATTTCAACATTTTTTCGATTTCTTCTTTGACCAGTGTTGCTGTCTCCGGATTCATCCATCACCTCTACTGTTGTACTGGCTTTCTTCTTCTGCGATTGAAAGTTTATGGAAAACTAGTTCTGGTGAAAGTCCTAGCATATCTTCAAAATTTTTGTGAAACAATCTTTGTACTCGAACAATAAGTCGACGAGCCTCTTTCTTTCTTCAGGTTCAAAGAAGGTACTGATAGCCACCTCCATTGGCTCATTCAGAGTTTCGAGGTTAATCTTCTCAATTGGATCTCTTACTTTATGTGGTGTTTCATCCAAGGCTTTAGGTGTGAGCTGGATGATATCCTCTTTAATCTCTTCCTGTTGGACGTCTTCATTGATACATTCTGCCGTCGCGATGGTTGGCAGACAATCGTAGGCTTGCGACTCTACTAGGTCTGCAATCTCGCATATAAAGAAGCACAAGCATATGCCTCCTCGTCCTTGGATGGTCGTATCATTGATAGTTTGTGGAGGCTAGGTCGAGGAAGTAAGGTTGTGCTTTGTCTTCTCTTGCTTGCACTATTCTCCATCGAGCTAATTCTGAGGCTGTTACCCCAACAGGTCAGCCCTTTTTATCGACGATGCACACTTCCAATGGTCGGAGATTCCCATTGTAGTAATTGGCATCCAATGCATTCGCAGAGACTGAGTATGGTCGTGGGTCTGCGTTAACTATGTGCGATTCTGACGTCTCCATATCTCATATAAGGAGCTGTTGATAAAGCGATGAGGGTATGCAGTAACTCATGTGGATCCAATCTCTGCCCAGTATTGCACTGAAGGGTGAGTTGCACTCAATGACAAAGAAAGTATGAACCCCTATAACAGGTCTAACTTTTACTTCTATGAACAACAATCCTAGTGTCTGTGAGACTATCACCGCAAAGTTCTTGATCGTCATGGATGTCGCTTGAATGACTGATCTTGGAATACTCAATAATGTCATTGCCCGAGTAGTCAAGACATTCACTGCTGCTCTGGTATCTACCATGACTTTGCTAAGTTGGATGACCCTCATGCCTGCAATGATATACAATGGTCTCATGTGCGATGCCATTGTGGTTGTCGGTTTGGAGAACATCATATAGGATTTTCGTACAACAGAGTCCACAATTGGTCCCCGTTCCTCTGGTTCTTCTATTTCTGCCAGAGCTATTCCTTGAACTGCTTTGCTTACGAAGGCCACGTGCTTTACCTTAACTGGTTTGGAAAATTTGGCCGATAATATGTACACTATGCCTACGTGCATGTTTTCGGTGTAGACCTCCTCTAAGTCCTCATTTTCTTCCCCGTAGTCGACTAATTGATTATCTCTGTAGTCATCTGCTTTAGTTGCAACTAACAGTGGCTCTTGTTGTTGGTCCTCACTGGGAGGGTTCCATTGTTTTCTTATGTAGACCTTTGACTTGAGTCCTTTTGAGGAATCTACCTTCGCTGTGAGTTCTGACTCACTAGCTGTGACTTCCTTGATACTAGAATTGGAGGAGAAGCTAGCGAGCTTCTTTTGTTCTTCAACTACCAAAGGCTTTGGTCTTCATCGCAGTACTGGCTTCTTTCTTCAGCGACTGGTTTTTCCTTGGACTCAATGCGTTGGAAAACTGATTTCTGTGTTGGCCTGTCTTCAACCATCTCTCGGGCTCTCTTTGGCGCTTGTTGTGCTTCTACATCAGGTTCTACCTTGTCCATCCGGGAAAACACACTTGGTCTGGTTGTTTACATCTTTGGCTTGTTGGAATCTTTGTCAAATGTAATCATCGATGTAGCTGTGAGCCAATTCATCCTTCTCTAAATCTGTTCCGGTGACTCTACTAACTGCTCTGGTTTGATCAACCCTTTATCTAAGACTTCCAAAGTCCTCTTCGCGGCTCCGAATTGACGTTGTAGTTTTCTTTTTCTAGAGGGGGTAATCTTCATTGTCTTTCCTCCTGATTTTACATACCACATGTCTTCCTTAATCACAGGTCTACTTGCTGGAGAGATGTAAGGTTTGTTCGGTTTTATTCATTGCCTATCACAAACTGCCTCAGCTTTCTTCTCTGCCATTTGTCTTCGTTTGAATAGATTAGACTCCCTGGCAACTGTACGTGATTCCTTTGGGCTTGCTGGCCAGTAGTTCTCAGGTGGAGGCTTGACAAGTGATCTTGCTCGCACTGCTTCCACGAACTCCTCATAGGTCATCTTAGGACCACACTCTGCCTTGCACCGGGTATAGAGTGCCACCGGTGTCGCTTCTCTGCAGACCTCTTTTGGTTTTCCTTTGGGATCTTCTTTGCTAATACTGCTAGGAAATACATCATTGGTGGTTTTTAGATCCAATGTTTACTTATGCTTGGCTCCTCTGCGCCAAGATACCTCTAGAGTACCAACCATGAATGCTTCTTCAGAAGCTTCTTCTTCGTCGTGGCCTGAAAGCACGATATCCCCTTCATCTATCCATTGTTGGATCTGTTCTTGCAAAGCCGAATATTAGTTTGTGTTATGTGTCCAAGCATGATGGAATTTGCAATATAGTCCTCTTTGCGAAAATGAAGCTGCCAGAACAGGTACGTTTGCGATGCCTGCTTTGATTAGCTCATCCAAGATTTCCTCCATCCTATCGCTGCGGAACATACTAATGGCCCTTGACTTTACTTGCTCTACTGCTCCTACCTAAGTATTTACGAAAGGTTGACAATGAAGTAGTGCAATCTGTGGTGATTCATCTATTCCAAGTTTTCCCTCGTTAATCTACTTCTGGATTTGATCCTTCGTTATATGCAATCTTTGGTAGTATGGTTCTGCATGTTGTGAAACTTGCACTATTTCTTTCCCTTTAATTGCTCCATAATAGGGTATACACCTAAGTCGGATTTGGTCAGTTTCCTATCAATCAAATCTTCTATGATCTCATGAGCTGCGTTTGCATCATAGGTATATGACTCAAACTCTGGCTTTGTGAAAGCACTGGTCAACACTCATACTTGTTCCTTTGAGGGAATTATCTTCTTCGACTTGACCGTACTTTTGGCTGTTAATTCCAAACCAGCCACTGTTGCATCGTCTAAATCAAATTCATCAGACTCCTCTTCTCCCTGTACCGCTGCAATCAACTTAAGACGCTCTCGGTATGGTATTTTAGGAGCATATGTTCCCTTGGATGCATTGCGCCTATTGTCAGCTTCCTCATATGCGACATGCGTTTGAGCTACAACATCAATGAGAGCATTTAACGATGTGAACTTTGCATCCACGTACTTTGTATGCAGGGATTCTTCAAGTCATCCTACCGCGATGTCCGCTAATTCCTCCATAGTGCATGAAGTTCTGCTCTTGGTATACTCAGTCTTGAACCTATGTAAGTATGCCACTAGAGATTTGCTTGGCATTTGCACCATTTGGCATAACTTACCAAGCTTCACAACCGGTTCAGATCCGCCAAAGTGTTCGGTGAACAATCTTTCCATCATAGCCCAATCGCAGACCGAGCCTTGCGACAAGTTTGTATACCAGTGCAGTGTGGCTCCTGATAATAAGGACACAAAGACTCTCATTTTGAACTCGCCAAGCCTTCCCTATGGTCCGCATTCTACCCTAAATCGAGTAATGTTGGTGGATGTTGGCTTTCTTCCTTCACTGCTGAAGCGAGTGAATGAAATGGGTCGATAACCTTTTGGCCACTTCCATCAGAATGGTGGCTGTGGGAAAGGTTTGTTGTAGGCTACTGGAGCTCCTCCCGCACCGGGCAGCCTCTGATTAATGATGCGATTAATCCTTTCCTCCAATTCTCTCTCCGGGTTTGGGGGAAAAGGAGGTGGAGCTGGTATATCATCATCTTTGACCTCTTCATCATCATGAAAGAGAGTTTCTTGCTCTCCTAGTTTGTCGTTGATCAGAGCAAAGCTAACTGTCATAGTGTTAGTGAGATTTGCAAGAGCTACGATAAGGGTCTCGAACTTTTTGTTGTTATCAGCGTGGTTGACCTCTCGAGCTTCATAAAGGTTATCCAACCTGTTCTGAACTTTAGACACCATCTTTTTACTGGCCTCCATATTGTTTAACACTCGTTCAATGTTTGCGTTTCTCCGTTGCTCTTGCTCGAGCGAATACTCTCTGTAGGCCTCAAAGTCCATGGCCCTGATTTCCTCTATACTTCTAGGTTCTGATGATGATGATCTACCTTTAGTCATCGTTACTTCGAACCTCTGTATTACTTCCTCATTGCTTAAACCCCTACAAGTGGCTGAATTGTGTTTCTGAAATGTAGGTGTTGGATGTTTAAGTCAACTTATGAAAGTTCTCTGATACTGATCAATGATTGTAAGACACTAAACCTGAGTCCCACTGGGCGTGCCAAAATGTTTGGCTTCGATTTTTCTCCAGTCAGGTCGCTGCGATTGGAGGTGTCGCAAACTGTCTCTTTTGGTCCGTTGGTGTAGATGTGTTGTTGTGCGAGGCGTGCCACTGTCGAGGGCAAAATGTCATTGTGTTGTGCGTCGTGTAGTCTCTGCTTCTTGTCAAGCTATTGGAGCAAGGAGAGCACCAACCTCGCTTGTTGAGTTCTACTTGTCTTGATGGTACGCAAGACGTAAGCCTCGTGTCTCTCTACCAAGCCATAAAGAATCAATACTTTACACCCTTGAGAAAGTATAAAGCAGAGCAATCCTAACGACGAAGTATTGAGAACACAGGATAGGGTGACTTCGTAGATCTTTAGAATCCCCACGCTCTGTCGAGTGGCCTAGATCCTGAATTCGCTGTTGCCGGTTGGGTAGTTTGAGTGAACCTTCAAATCCCCACGCTCTGTTGGGTGGCCTAGATCCTGAGCTCGTTGTTCGCTGGTTGTCTTCTTGCAACGGAGTAAGATTTGTTTGTGCGCAAATTGTATGTATGTGTCGAGAGCTTTTTCTTCTTCGGCTCTTCTATTTATATAGATTGGCACTTTGATTTTCCTGGCTTGACAAGGTAACATTATCGACTAGGAATATTATCTTGCCTCTAGATTCCCCTAAATCATTTAGGAATCGCATAGATATATCCTTTCCGATTCACAGCTCTAATTAGGCAGCATGTGGTCAGCTCGTTTTATCGCCGAGGCCCAAAAGTATTAAAATAAATATTATA
The DNA here is from genome assembly GCA_946800695.1 of Geum urbanum. NCBI lineage: Eukaryota > Viridiplantae > Streptophyta > Magnoliopsida > Rosales > Rosaceae > Geum > Geum urbanum. The sequence continues at coordinate 39,298,034 of OX327013.1, read as the reverse complement.
TTTATTTTAGGCCCAAACAAGAATAATATCAAGGTGTCTAATATTTCAACAATATTATTGTAGTTTGGGCAGTACAGCACTTTAGCTGTTCATGTTAAATTTAACCAAGATTTCAATGGTACAAACAAACTAATGTCGTTTAGCTGGAAGTTTTATGAAATGAGAATTACATTCCTTGTTTTGTAATGCTCTTGTAAAATTTAGCAAATAGTGGCAAAAAAGGCAAACAAAGTGAACAAACTAATGTTTCATAAATTAATCATGATTTTTTTTGGGGTAATTTTAGGGGGTTCAATGCGTCCATGATGTGTAGGTCTCAATTTCATGTGGCATAACATGTCACATAAATAAAATTATTTTTTGTGAATTATAAGAAAATATCTAACCTACAAAACCTATCTTGCCCATTTATAATATTGAAAACATAAACCTAACAAGCACAAATTGAGAAGAAAAAAATTCTTGTTCATCAAGAAGTAGGAAATCCCTTTGAAACCAAATCAGTGAAACAATAGAGAAAAGAAGAACAAAATCTAGGAAAAAAAGAAAAAAGTCAAAAACACAGTTCAAAGTAAGAGGAGATCTTGATCGAGCAACTGAAGAATGTTGATAAAAAACATCTTTAAATACCCAATTATATAGATTTTACGTACGTTCGTCAATGTATTTTCGAATCGTTTTTCTTATCACAGATAGATAGCTAGATGAAGTCGACAAAGAACTCACCAACACCGTGTTCGATATTAGTTCATAACTCATAAACCGTAAACTATTGATTAGACTATGGCTTGCTTCACCCCAAGCATGATATATATACTTGATTATTGTTTTGTCAAGGTGGATCAACCGTTTCCTTTCAGTTTGTTGTTTCAAGCTGGGTTTCATCGTTCTATCAATGGAGAGTTGAGAAAGGAGAGAGATTTATCGTATTGATTGATAGAAAATTTGTATTAATTAAATTTCTTGTTGTTTAAAGAGATTAATTCTTCATAATTTTCGGTGTGTGTCTTGTTCTACTTAGATACGGATATTAATTAGATAGATATAGTGAATCCATGTTATATCAGGACATTTATTGTAACAGATTGTATCAGCCTGTATTTAAGGCATTCTATCAATAAAAGATAAACAGTTTTTCCCAGTTTACATATTTTCTTCTGCAACACGTTATCAACACGCTCTCTGGGTTGATAGTCATCATCACTATAGAAAAACAAAACCTACCTTTCGAGAATGCTAGCACCACCGCCGCCGGCCACCTTGCTCCACCGCCGACCACCGTCGACCTCTCTCTCTCATTTCGGCATCCCTCACTCAAGCACAAGTTCTTCAACACGTCAAGATTTCTCGTCTTCTGAGGAATCGTTTCAAAAAGACTTCTATCTCAAATCGATCAACAAGTGTAGCGGTCATACCGAGCAAAACACCCATCAAGGTAAATTTCTAAACTATCGATCTCTAGATATAGGATCAAACTTACTTACCGTAAAATCCTAGATCTAAGTTGATGATAATTGTAATATGAGTTGCTTTATATTACATGTTTACTCTAGTTCCTATGGACCTATATCCATAGAGTATAAGTGACGGTCCTGGAGGAGTCACGGTTTAGAAAAGAAAAGAAAAGAAAAGGGAAATTGATCATATGTGACAGTTAGTCACAGTGACCATATATCATGGATTACGTTCTTATTCAATAAAACTTGAAAGTTTTTGTGATCGTAGTTTTCGATCGTTACTCATAAAACATCTCTGTTTGTTTTTGTAGATGAGTTCGAATGAGCTAGCTAGGCCGGCATTTGACATCCTTGGCCTTCAAGGCAAGGAATATCACATTTGGGTCTCAGATGTGGAAACTACATTCATCAGAAAGAGACTGACCAACACTATCAAACCCTCTAGGCCTGGAACGAATCTCCTGCCCCCCACTAAAGAATCAAAAGATCAAGCCCTCATGTTTTTGAGGCGTCATATTCATCCAACTCTCAAGAAGCATTATTTAAACAAAACAGATCCCATAGTATTGTGGGTCGTTCTGAAGCATCGCTTCAACAATGTGCATGATGCACAACTTCCTGAGTTGACTGCTAGATGGGAGCACACTAGACTTGTGGATTTTCCCAAAATTCAAGAGTTTAATCAAGCCATGCTAGATCTGCAGTTAGAGTTGAGTTTTTGTGGGATGGAAAAATCTGAGAATGACATGATTGAGAGGGCATTACAAACCTTCCCAACCTCTATGAGCATTCTCGCACATCACTACCGAATTGAGTACGAACATGAGAGGATTAACATATTCAGTGATCTTATCAATAGCCTTACAAAAAAAGAGTGGCATCATGGGATCATCCTCAATAATAACTCAAGACCAGCTGGTACTAAGAAGCCTGAGAGTTACCAAACTGGAGGAAAGGCACGCAAAACTAAGAAGGTTGCTCGTTCAGAACCTTATGCTTGTGGAGGACATGCTCCACGTGGAGCTAGAGGATGGCATGGGCGTGGCCAAGGCCGCAACCGAAATCTAACTTGGCATAGAGATCAGAATGCCAAGTCCAACAAGGACAAGTCTGGTTTGGTTTATAATGGTCAACGGTCTCAACATTCTGGAAGATACGTTTGTTTCAAATGTGGTTCTACTAATCATAGGCACAAACAGTGTCGTGCTAGTAGAGAAATCTAGAACATCTACAAGAGGCACAAGCAGTATTTGGCTCAAGAGTCGAATTATGTTGGAGATTTAGATATGGAGGTTGACACCAATCTCGTTCTTGCAGAAGACAAAGGGGAAAGATCTTGCTAACCCGGATTTTGATTAAGCCTATATAAAAGGCATTGTCTCTGTAATTTTTAAGTTTTTGGTTTACTTTTTGGCCAAACTTATTAAGACACTTGTCTTATTTTTGATTAAGAACATCTATGATGTATTTTTGTTGGTAATAATGAATATTTCTCTATTTTTCGGTCTATGAAAGTATTGAGAATGTTCTATTTTCATACAATTATTATGTATGGTTTGATTTTTATAAGTATATGGCAATATGACATAATGATACAGTACAAACGTGACACAAAGGAGAGGATGTTATTTTGAACTCAGAGAGATTTTCGATCCATCGAAGTATTGTACTTCGATCCATCGCAACAATCCCACGGGTTATTTTCTGACATTTTTTTATCCATAAAAAAAATATACTTCGATCCATCGAAGCTTATCCTCGGGTCCTTTGGTTGAAAATTTCAATTCATCTAATGAATGCCTCGGGTCAACTTTTTCGACCCATCGAAAATTGATGTCAAAAATTTGATCTCGTTTTAGGTTCCTTCAATCCATTGAAGGAATTAATTTGACCCATCGAAGGCATCATTTTGGACACTATTTTCGACCCATCGAAGCTTTGCTTCGACCCATCGAAAAATGGTATCGAAAAATCACATTTTATTTTGGGTTCTTCGATGCATCGAAGGTTTTCCTTCGACCCATCAAAGATGTAACCCAGAAGTGATGGTCTTAGATGATTTTTTCATCTATATCATTGGCTTATGATGTTGTTTATACATCGTTTTTATTGGAAAAAGATGAAAAAATTCGAGACCAGATGTGGTTTTACATCGGTTAATGCCATGCCATATCAGCACTCAACAAGGGTCACACCCTTCTCAAATCTTTAAGTGTATACTTAAAGTGTACGCCTAGTCTTTGTTACAAAGACTTACTTATTTACATTGATTTTGTAAATGTCCCAAGGCAAAATTGAGTGTCTAGGAGAAAGTGGTACTACTTATACCATTCTGCAGAATATGCAACTATTTGTGGATCTTTTTCCATACAAATTTTCAGTGACAACCATGATTGGTGCAACGCCCGTTATACAAGGGCGTGGTTCTATAGAGTTTCTGTTGCCTTATGGTACAAAATTATATATCACTGATGCCTTATACGCACCAAAGGCCAATCGAACCTTGCTAAGTTGTAAGGATATTCGTGCCAACAGATTTCACTTGGAAACCTATTGTGAGAATGGAAAAGAACTATTGTGTATAACATCGATCTATTGAATGTGGCCGCAAGCGCATTCTAGAGAAGTTTCTGGCTATTCTTAGTGGTTTATATCTAACTACAGTTCAGATCATTGAATGCAATGCCGTGACCCACACTACTACGTGTGATTTTGCCTCATACAAGCTTTGGCACTTTCGATTGGGACATCCAGGTCCTGACATGATGATCAAAATCTTACAGAATACTCATGGTCATCCGTTCTTTAAAGCGAGAAAACATGTGGGATTACCTATTTCCATCGGTTCAGATGGTGAGGATGGGACTACTCCTCTCAATCCTGGATCGGTCTTCAAGATGAGTGCAGCATCATCCCGGCAAAATACTATTAAGGAGTTTTACGTTATCCCACCTGATTATTCTTATGTTGCAATCTCTACTGCACATCGCTCATTTTACAAAGCTTGTTCTTTAGCAAAGTTACAGGCACGTCCTTCCTTTGCTATTGATAATAATGACAATATTCTATTCTTACAAAGGATCAAAGGTGATATTTGTGAACCTATTAAACCCGAATACGGACCATTTAAATATTTCATGGTTTTGATAAATGCATCAACGCGATAGTCACACGTTGCTTTTCTATCCACACGGAATGTTGTGTTTGCAAAACTCCTGGCTCAAATCATTAAGCTTCGGGCTCACCACCCGGATCATCCAATCAAGTCTATTCGATTGGATAATGTATGAGAGTTTACATCAAAATCTTTTGATGATTACTACATGTCTCTTGGGATTGAAGTTGAACATCTCGTTCCTCATATTCATTCTTAGAACGGTTTAACATAGGTTCATATCAAGCGGATACAGCTTGTGTCTAGAGCTTTGATAATGCATACAAATTTACCGGTCTCTGCATAGGGATATACAGTGTTACACGCAGCAATGCTTCTTCATTTTCGACCCGTATCCTGCCAACCATTTAGCACGTACCAATTGGTAACTGGATATGAGCATGATGTTTCACATTTGTGCATTTTTGGTTGCGCGGTTTATATGCCAATTGCGCCTCCACAGCGCACTAAAATGGGTCCTCAAAGAAGATTATGCATTTATGTTGGTTATGAATCTCCAACGATAGTCCGCTATCTTGAACCTTTGACGGGAGATCTCTTTACTGCTAGATTTGTAGATTGTCACTTTGAAGAGACATATTTCCCGCCGTTGGGGGGAGATAGGAATGTTTCTATTCTGGTGGAATGTCAGGAATTGACGTGGCTTAATCCCACTGAGCCTCTTCATGATCCTCGCACGTCTCAGAGTTTAGACAGAAGTGTGAAGAATACTTGATCTTCAACAAGTAGCAGACTCTATGCCTGACTCATTTGCTGATATCGCTAAAGTAACGAGATTGGATATACCTACTGTAAATGTTTCTGCAAGGTTGGAAATCCCGAAAAATGGATTTTCTAGTAGCAACACTGGGCAAGGAGACTTTCCTCTTGCTCATGTGGAAGGTGTTACATCGGCCTCAACTCCCACCAGGAAAAAGGGGAGACCAAGAAAATCTATTGATGAGTCGCCAATTAAAAGGAAAGCCATCAAGGCACAAAAAGATCCATTAATCATCAACATTGTGAATTCTTCACATGAGATTGTCTCTGACTATAATTATGTCCTTGAATCACAATTGGCAAGTCTAGGGGACACTTCAGAACCTCTTGTGATGTCAGAGAACAAAGAAATCTCGCTTAGAATAAATGATGCGCGCGTTCTTATGGATAGATCTTCCATGTTAGTTGATGATGTGTTTGCTTATTCCGTCGCTCAGGAGATTATTGACGATAATGAAGTGGAACCCCGCTCTGTTGTTGAATGTCAACGTAGAGTATATTGGTCAAAATGGAATGTACCAATCCAGGCTGAACTAGACTCTCTGAATAAAAGACAAGTTTTCGGTCCAGTTGTGTTATGCCCACCGAATGTTAAGCCGGTTGGACATAAATGGGTCTTTGTTCAGAAGCGTAATGAGAAGAATGAGGTCTTCCGTTATAAAGCTAGGCTTATAGTGCAGAGTTTCTCTCAGCGCCCTGGAATTGATTATAAGGAGATGTATTCTCCTGTTATAGACATCATCACCTTCCACTATCTGATAAGCTTAGTAGTGTCTGAAAAGCTTAACATGCAGCTTATGGATATGGTTACTGCATATCTCTATCGAAATCTTGATTCAGATATATTCATGAGAGTGCAAGATGACATTGCTATACCCAAATCAAGTAACTCTAAACCACGGCGTGCTTATGTTATCAAATTGAGACGTTCACTATATGGATTGAAGCAATCCGGTAGGATGTGGTATACACGTCTTAGTGACTACTTGATTAGGAAAGGATACAAGAATGATGACTTATGCCCTTACGTGTTCATTAAAGGAACAAGTTCAGGTTTTGCTATAGTAGCAGTCTATGTTGATGATATGAACATCATCGAAACTCTTAATAAGATCAATGAGACGATTAACTACTTAAAATCTGAGTTTGAGATGAAAGACCTTGGTAGGACTCGATTTTGTCTCGGATTAGAGCTGGAACATCAAGTTGGTGGATTTCTTATTCACCAACCTGCTTATATCCAACAGATGCTCAGGCGATTTCACATGGACAAAGCACACCCTGTTAGCACACCAATGGTTGTTCGCAGTCTGAACCCCAAGAAAGATCTGTTTAGTCCGCTAGATGACGATGAAGAGATCTTGGGAGCTGAAATTCTATATCTTAGTGCTATTGGAGTTTTGTTGAATTTAGCTCAGTGCACACGTCAAGATATTGCATTCTTAGTGAATTTGTTGGCTAGATTTAGCTATGCACCTACGTAACATCATTGGAATGGAGTAAAACAAATCTTCAGGTACTTGAAAGGTTCCATTGACATGGGATTATTCTTCCCTTGCAAAGAATATAGATAGAAGCATGAAATTCCCGGTGAAGGGAACGTTGAATCACAGCATTCTAGTTCTAGGCATATTAATGCAATGAACTGTGTTGACCCAGATAGGTCATTCGATCCATCGAAGGTTTTCTTCGATGCATCAAAGGATGTAACCTGGACGGATCAGAATAACCCCTTCAATCCATCGAAGGAGTTGTTCGATCCATCGAAAGATGGACCTGCTGTGAGTGATTTTCATGTTATCCCCTATTCCAAAATACCGGTAGACGTGTTGGTTGGATTTGCTGATGCTGGGTACCTCTCTGACCCACACAAAGGTCGTTCACAAACCGGTTATGTTTTCACTATGGGAAACATGGCAATATCTTGGAGATCAACAAAGCAAACCCTTATTGATACTTCCTCGAATCATTCTGAGATAATTATTTTGCATGAAGCAGTTAGAGAATATGTTTGGCTTAGGTCAATCATAGGTCATATTCGAGGCTCTAATGAATTGAAATCTACTATTACTAATCTCACTTGCATCTTTGAGGATAATGCTACATGCATTGAACAGATGAAGTTGGGTTTCATTAAGGGTGACAATACAAAACATATATCACCGAAGTTCTTCTTTAATCAGCAACAACAGCAGCTGTTGAATATCCAAGTGAACCAGATTGGTTCCGTTGATAATGTTACACTTATTTACCGAGTCATTACCTAAATCTACTTTTGTGAAACATGTGAAAAGCATTGGTATGCGCAGGTTATCATAACTCCTAAACTGAGTTTACAGTCAGGGGGAGTTACATTTCTGTAGACATCAGGGGGAGTCTACATCATATGTAGTAGATTTAGTAGAGTGTGCGTTGTACTCTTTTTCCTTAGACCAAGCTTTTGTTTTACCTATGAGGTTTTTGTTTGCTTGGCGAGGTTTTTAGCGAGGCAACAAGTCATGCATCATTCTTATGGCTATCGACACAAGGGGGAGTGTTTAAGGAGATTAATTCTCCATAATTCTCGATGTATGTCTTGTCCTACTCAGATACGAATATTAATTAGATAGATATAAAGAATCTCTGTTATATCAAGACATTCATTGTAACAAATTGTATCAGCCTATATTTAAGGCATTCTATCAATGAAAGAGAAACAGTTTTTCCCAGTTTACATATTTTCTCCTACAACACTTGTAGAATTATTGTTGTATAAGGTATAATTACTGTATAAGTTTTAATGATGAATAAATAATAGCCATTAGATGTGGTGGGTATGATCGCCTTTCAGCCAATCTATGGTGTATACAACGTGGCACAACATTGATGATGTGTCTAAGTAGAACATGTTATGTAGGATTTTAGGTCTACACATCATGGTCTTATTGAAGCCTAAAATTATTTCTCTTCTTTTCTTTGTGTGAATTGATTCATAATTCTTTAACGCTCTCATAATATCGTTTACTATCAATTTCCGTAAATTAAGCAAGGATCTAACGCTCCCGTGAAAATCGTGAAAAAATCTTATCTTCTAGTGTTCATGCATGCATTTTCTATGAAGGTCGGCTTGAAACAAGTGAAATGTTCATCGCTTTTAACGTCCAAATTTCTATATATACCACTCAACCTTCGTCCAGATTATATATATGAGCAAGTCTCGTTTGGAGTTGAGTTTTTGAGATTAAATCAGCTTATTGTCAACTAATTTGATAGAACGAGTGTTTGGTAAAATAAAAAAAAAACAGTTTTTTATTTATTTTTTAAGTGCAAAAACCACGGTTAAAAATAAAAAAATAAATGATTACTTTTTCTAAACTGTATTTTTCAAAAGTTCAATATTTCCACCTCAAAACTAAGCCTAAGGAGATCCTAAGGAGATGGTCACAGCTCACCTCCGTTCTGTTCAAGTTGCCTCATGGAGTTGAATAGGTGAAATTGTTTGAATTTGGGCGCTTGTAAATTTCATTGAAAAAAAAACCATATGAATGATATGATCTAAAATAGATGACGCGAATATTACTAACTTCTATTACTATTCTACGTATGAACCAACTGATGTCACACTCCTTGTCAGCCACTCAAGTTAACCCTCTCCGAGATGGTGCACGAGATATGATCGAGCGAGGAATTGAAGGAAGCCAGCAGTCATGGTGTCATGACTGTAATATGGTCAAGCGCTTCAGAAATAGGTTGAAGTTTACGTCCCTATCCAGCATGCTTATGCGGACGTACTCTGGGCCAACCCCAAAGCTTCTTCCTCCTCGGGTTAAGATGTTGTGCCCTCGTAGGAAGCTTTCGCAATCCTCCACTGCATCGTCTTCACATTTGAGCCAAGCGAAAGCTATGGAGGAAGATAGCAAGTCAGCTCAGGATCTGCCCTTTTTATTTATGTTTCACTAATCATGTCCTATACTAATACGAATAGTACTTTTGTGGTGATCTCTACTTACCAGGTTGAGGCTGCGTCTCCCGTTGAAGGAAGTTGCAGAACCCTGGTACAAAGTCAGGCAGACTGAACTTGCTGCCATTGTTCACCGCCTTTCGGAGTAGCCGCCACCTCTCTTCCATGAGGTGGTAGCTTACCTGGAAGAAGGATTCACCTGAATCCAAGCTGCCATTATGCTCGCTGGTGTTAGTGAGGACCTCCAGGATCTTGGCAGCTCGGAGCTGAGAGTCCCTTGACACGCCAATGGTGTTTAGCTCTATGAACTTGATCATTTTCTTTGCAACTTCTGCGTCTTTCACTAAAGCCCACCTGAAACCCGCAGAACAAAAGAAATGAGTCGGTAAGCCGCAGGAGTGGTGCAAGGCAGAAAAAGTGATCGATAAACTCAACCGACCAACAGGATATATGGATCACTGCATACCCAATGCGTGTTCCGGCATGACCAGTGGCTTTCGAGACGGTGAACAATGTCAGATCATGATCTGAGGGTGAAGATAGGGGGGTATACTGTGGCCAATAGTAAGCCAAATCATGGACCAATATACCTCCAGTTCGGTTCACCACAGAGTGCCTGGCGGAACCATCAGGGTTGTTCGGAGAAGTGACCATCTCGATGTACGGGCCTTCTTTCATGAAGTTTCTAGCATCTCCGGCCCAGCTGAAGAGGCCTGACTTGAGGCAGTTAGTCATCACAGGGTACGACTGCAAAGAGATTATATCAAGATCCATTAGAAAAGCAAAATATGAAGATTCGTTCCCCGCATGCTCTTTTACTTCCACTTCATATGATGGTACCTAACATGCTGACATATGATATACTATTCTTTTACACATGATTTTGAAATGAGAGTAGAATGTGAATTATAATTCCTCGAGTACAATATGTTCTTTAATTCAAGCTCAAGAGTTATGCAGTTGACTTCAAATTACATTATACCAAAGAATATTTTCCGAGTTTCTTTTGTACGAATTTGGAAGATAGACATCTCCATCTTACTAAGTAAATTGATCTAATCCAATTGAGCACATGCATGAACATATTTAGCGTCAGTGTGTGCAGAGAGTTAAGAGGGACTGACAAGGGAGACAAAAGATCTTGTGAACATTTAAGAAGGGGAACAGTAACCAAAACTATTGAGATTTCACAGTCAGTAGGCTTCAGACTCAAGGCAGGGAAAACAGATTTCATTATTGAATGGTTTTCTCATTGTTCTTCTGGGGAAAAAAAAATCTTGTTCATAAGCAAAGCTGACATTTGAAACAGGCAAGGGAAAGTCTAAAAAATGATGTAGTGACTGTTCATGTCCATTATGAGTCAAAGGCCAGGAATTTGGAAAGTGGAATACACCATTTTACAAAAGCAAGTCCACCAAGCTAAGTGATTCCTTAAACAAATATAAAACCAGGGGAACAAACCAAATGGTTCATCAGTGATAGCATTTGACTTTGCCTGAATTTTCTAGCAAGAAAACTAGTAGACCAGTGACTAATGACTTCATCTTACAAAAACCAAGCTGCAGACGTAGAGAGCAAGCATTTAGTATACAACCAACAGACAGAATCAAACACAGAATATAAAACTCACCGAGTAGTATGGTGCTGTAGATACCACGCTCATAGGCTGAGATCCATCTGTCGGCGAAAGAGCAAAAAGCGCAGCTAAAAAGAGCTGAGATGAGCCTGTCCCAACCACAATGTGGCGGCCTTCGGTGACGGCATTGCCCACCGCTTTGTGTAGCCTCAGAACCTGCTTGGCAAACTCCGGCTCCAAAAACCAACAGAGGTTTTTTACATCCGAGAAATAGCTCATAGATTGCCACCCGGGGATCACAATCGTGGTTCTCTCGCCCATTTTCATCCAGTACTTCTCGTACATAGTCGGATCACCGCTGCATTCACATGCATTAACACAAACAGTTCATGTACTTGTTGAACACAGCATAAAGCTAGTATCTTTATTTCAAATTTCAATCAAATTTTTTTTCAGATTCACCCACCCATTTCAAACTAGGAGTGCAAAAACACAAGGATAGTCCCAAAATTTGATAGCACCATAGTGAAAAGGTAAGAACTTTATATTAAAATGAGAGGAAACACAAGAATCTGGCAAGGCAAATTGAGATTCTAGAAATGCATGGTGACATTGAGGTAAAGGTATGGAGTTTGGGGTCCCTCTGCATCAAGGAATCAATGATCAGAATGTAATGCATTTCAAGCATCAAATCAAAAGTCCTGAAGTTGGGAGGGAGTTACAATCTAGAGAGGTCCCACAAAGTGGTGAATAAGATCCATCGAGAATAATCCCAATTACGGGACTAAAAAGCTGATTTACAATTTGGGGCGGCAAAAGTTTAAAGATCATGGCATCCACGGTGCACTTTAGTAACACTTTCTCAAAGGCCAACTTGCAAGAAAAACATAAGAGGCACCACACATGCAATATGATCTAAAAGCCAAACTTGTGCTTTGTGCTAACATGCCACTTAGGGTTTAGGTTTTTCTTTAGTTTACCCACATGCATATGGGGGACTTCAATTCCACACCTTTTTTGTGTTTTCTTTGAGCATTTTGAGGTTCATAATGAAAATGCCAAACAGCTTGAAACACAGTGCTCTATCTTGGGTCCGACGAAACTACAGAGCTCAAGAACAAGCAAACATGGAAAATCTAAAGCAGGAACCAGTGAAAAGATTATAATTTTAAACTAAATGTTGTGGTGGAAAAAAAAGAATAGAAATATTGTAAGCGAGGTTTAACAGGTTTGCTAATCAGCCTAATCTCATCACTGACGTCAAGTGGTTCTTCTGACATAATATTTTGACCTTCCTTTTAGATACCGAGATGCCATCATCTTCCATCACGACCTGTCTGACATCTCTTCCCCTCTTATCCCATGCCCCAAAAACTTTTTGCAGTGTGAAATAAAATGACCACTTTGCCCTGGCCATTTTTGCAGACTATTCACTTTGACTAATAACTTGGTGTGTGCAGAAACTCGAAGACAATCGTAATGACAAAATGACCACTTTGCCCTGGCCGAGACTGACATGTCAGACACTCAATGAAGCTTGAAAATGAACGTCAATGGAGGAAATTGGTAATACACAGCTGAGAAAGAAAAAATAAAAAAATAAAAAAGGATGAAATACTTACTGGTCGAGGTTGATCACTTTCTTCATGCCATCTTGATCGGAAGAAGAAGATAGTGTCCTCAGAGTCCTCTGTGTTGCGTGGCTTTCTTTGTCTTCAGCCATTGATGGACCTCTCAGCTGGCTCTGCCTCTCCACAGAGAAGAAGAAGAAGCTAAATTTATCAGTCTCGAAAACTCTGATGACCAAGCTCAGATTGAGAGCAAGGGACAGGACTAGCAAGTTCTTCATTGTGAAAATGCTCAAAGACTTGGCCATTATTGGTAAAAACAGAGCGAACAGGAAGCACTTGAAAAACAGAGCTAAGGAAACAGAGTGCTTTGAGTGAATGTGAGGAAGTCAAGGAAATTGAGGTGGGTTTTTATAGCGAAGACCAGGAGATGAAAACAGCAGTGTTCTAAGAAAGCGAAGTTTAACACTTGCACACACACACAAAAAGGTACAAAGGATTCAAAGGCTTAAGGTTCAAAACTTCAAACTGAACAACTTCGGTCAGTGTACTCAATCCTGGCCAAACTTGGAAACTAACTAATCATAAAAGTAGTTTAATTTGAGACTTCAGAAGCACACTTCAGATTCCTGGGGATTCTTAGGACTCGGTTGCATGTGGGTTTTCCAGAGCTAGTAAATTTGTAGAACCACAGAACAAAAACTTGTGAAATTGGATAGAGTAAAACTAAAAAAAGGCAGAGACTTTATGAGTTGGGTAGGTGGTGAAGTAACACCGGAGACTTGAAAACACTTTGCCGGCCGGAGATTTTCTCAGGCACCAAGAAATCTCATGACTATTTCCGATATTAGATCTCGAGAACAAGGACACCCAAAAAAGAGAAGCTTCGTTTTTGTTCTGTAGGTGAACATAGTTAACATGGCAGCTGTATAGTATCGCAGACGAGTTTAATAAGGAAAAATAGATCAAGGCTTGCTTTGCTACACGCTCTGTCTGCAATTTCTGTTTTTGCTTTTTCTGCTCCCGATCAATTTTCTATTTGTTCCTTTTTCTTTTCGTTTTCCTATTTGGTTGTGTATTGTGTGCAAATTAGGAGTTTTGATCGGGACTGGGAAACGAGAAGAGAAGGAAGAGATGGTGATAGATGAGGAGGTTTTTTCCTAATTCCGTTTGTTATTGAATCTTCTCTGCAGGGCGTCCACTGCCTATTCAATTTAGTGTGTCCGTGTGTTTTTTTTTTCGTAATAAGAGTGGGATAAGATGTTGATCTAGTTCCTAAAATCCAGGTAGATTCTACCAAAAATTCAGCAAAAGATCAGGTAGATTCTACCAACGAAGGTTTGGTCTAGTGGTTGGAGTTGGGTCTACCGTTGTTTGGCCGAATGTTAGCAGGCTTCTTCAAAGAGGATGTCTTACTTTCAATGCTACACATGGTAAAGAACCTCATTGGGAGAGCTTTCACCTTAACTCCTCCCCGACTCGGACTGATAGTTCAAGTGGATTTGGGTTTGCACGCTAGGCTTGGTTGCGCAAGTCTGTAACCTAAGTAGGGGGCACTAACTTAGCATTGACCCTTAAACTATAGAAAAAACAATTTTGTAACAAACAAAAATAAAATCTAACAAAAGATCAGGTAGATTCTACCTAAAGGAAATTTATAAGTCTTCGCTCAAAGTCGAGGGATAGTAACGAGTCGGATCGGGATTGGGGCCGGATTTTGGGTACCCAAATCCAAACACAAAATTAACCCATTCGACTGAATCCGACCTATACCCGAAAAATTTAGCTCGGGTTTTTATCTGATTTGAACTCGTCGAATATATAAATACCGAATTCGACCTGTTTACCTGGACTAAAATATAAAAAAAATTATATAAATATTAGGTTAAATATCTACGATTCTATATGATATATATATATATATAAATATATTAAAAATTGAATATAAATTATAAAATATAATATATTCCCTTTTAAATATAGGCGGGTCGAGTTCGAGTCCGTGTCCCAGTTCATTATAGGCATATCCATACCTGACACGAACCCGTCACCATAGGGTTGGAGTCGGGTTCGGTAAATACTCAATACTCGTTATTTTTCCTAAAAATCCGGTTAGGTCGAGTTCAGTTCGAGCAGACACCCGCAAATTCAGGTTATTTTGTCATCCCTAATAATATATTCCTAAATAAAAAGGGTATATATAGCTAGAAGTAAAGTGATTTAGTGGGAGATTATTTATACTATATTTAAAGAAAGTGTTAGTTGTCAACCAAAATTGATTTTTTTTACATTTATACCCTTTAAATATTAAAAAAAATTATAAACAGTTATAATTAGGGGTGAAAATGTTAACATAATAACCGAGAAAAAAGGGAGAATTTTTTCTCCTCTCTTTGCTTCTGCTTTTTAGCCAAATAACCGTACGTTCACTTCTTTCAAAAAAAAATTGTGCTTTCATTTTGTTTTGTATTAAAGTCAATATCAGGTCTAAACTTTCACCAAGTCGTCAATATGATGTCCAAACTCTTAAAACTATCAAAATGAAGTCCAAAATCTCAAAATCGTATCAACGTGATGTCTTGAGCCATTTTTGTCACAGAGTCATGTATGTCACTGACGTGGCAGTTTTTTAAAAAACAAGACTTTAATACTCTTAAATTTTTTGCTTCTTCACATTCTTCTCCTTCTCTATCAACAACCTCAACCCTTCCTCCATCGGCGGTGGCCTCGCCTTTATCATCTCCCTGACGACGAACTCGTCGGCGACACCGTCACTTTCCTGGGCCTATAGACCGTGGAAGGGCTCGGGTCGGGTTCGTTCGTGGTGGTGGAGTTCGACATGTTCATGGACGTGGAGTTCGACACACTCATGGACGTGGAGTTTAAATACATTAACAACAACCACGTGGGACTGGATCTAAACTCCATGGTCTCCACCTGTGTCAACGATTTCCTTGTGTTTCGATCGATGAAGGGTGTTAGCTTAAGGAACCTTAACAAAGGTGACAATTAAGAATTGTTTTCCCCTACTTGCTGCATCAAAAACTAAATCACAAGCCAATAATGATCTCAAGAGTGGCGACCTCGTCAACTGTTGGATCGACTACGACGGGTCGGGTTAGGTCCTCAACATCTCTGTCTCCTACTCCAATCTCAAACCTCGAGATCCGCTCCTGTCTTTCCCTTTCGAGCTCGATCATTACGTTAACGATTTCATGTACATTGAGTTTTTTGGGTTAACCCAGGGAAGTACGGAGACCTACAATGCCGAGTGGTGGAGCTTCAGCTCCTCTTTCGATTCAGTTCAGACTGCAGGGTCAGCACCACTATCGCCTCCGACGACAAAATTGATGAATCCCATCGCCAACTCAGTCAAGTCTCCACTGCCATCATTAGCTCCGAGTAGAAGAATTGTAAGTATTTTTCTTTCCATAGCTAGCGTTGCAGGCAAGGTTCGGGAGCTGTTACTCTATGTGTTTTTGTATTGGATATTTTGGTTGCAGACAAAGTTGGAAGAAATCGAATAGATTTCCGTCGAACTTATAACCGGCCTCTGTTGTGATTAAGGGTTGCATGTGGTTTTGGCCGGCAAGGCTAGAGGGGTTTTGTTCCCTTCTCCTCCCTGAGTTGATTGCTGCATGCGGTATGCCTCGAGCTCTGAAATGGCTCGACGTCGGAAATTGATGCCGGAGGGTATTTTCCAGCCTAGTGGTTTTGGGGATAATTTCGGCCAAACGAGATAAAATCTACTTAGGATCCTTTGAAACAGGTTTTTGGGCATGGCGTTAGCTTTCCAACGGTGGGTCAATCGCCAACATCAGCGGTGGTCGCCGGTAGAGCGTGGGGTCCACGCATGCTCCGCCTGTGGTGGCTGTGTGATCGAAAAACTTGTCGAGTTATATGTCGTTATGTTTGTATCGATGATACGAACATAGTCAGGAGGTGTATTTGGCATTTAGGCTTCGTCGACCCAATGGGTAGGCGGTGGCGTTGCGGCCGACAAAGAAATTAGATTTGTCATATATCGTTACGATCGCTTCTTCATAACGGATTTGTCGAGTTATTTCTTCGACTAAATTAGTCGAAGTTGATTTTCAAATCGAGTACTTCCATGATTTACTTGTTTATTTATTAATTCTGACGATTTTCGACAAGGGACGAATCGTCACAAATGGTATCTGAGCGCGGTTCAACTCTTAGATTTCGCTTTCATTGTGTTTCAACTCTAAAACATGTTTTAGAGTTTAGTCATGAAAGTATGAGTATAAATTTGTGAATTTGTGTTCTTTTGATCGTTACGAAGATGGTGTACGGTGGTCCTGGACAAGAAGTGGTTACACATTGCCGTTGCTGGACCTGAGGTACGCGATTCTTTATCTTACTTCGTATTGTACATTTGCGTATCCATTATCGATATTCATTTATCAATATATTTTTGATATTCGATTATTGATACATATTTGATATTATATTGCTATTGTTAAAATGAATGATAATTGAAACACGAAAACCGAGATCGTTACAAAGTAGTAACAGAATGAAAATATTGGTTGTCAAATGAAATAGAAACGAAATACTATTACAACAATAAACGAAAACGATACAAATTGAAACTTGAAATCAAAATGAAAAATTAAAAGAGTTATATCTTACTATACTTGTGATACTTTGTACAGTTTGTACAAAATATAAGAAATGATTATTTGCATATCGATGCAAATATATGATTGATGATAATTATGGATGATCAATTTGACTTGATTAGAATCTAACGGGATTCATTGAGATTCACGAAATTGAAACTGTTACGAAACGATTATGATTATAAATGAGAATTATATTATATGAGAAACAGAAAGTTGATTGTACTATATGATTATATATGAGATAGGTTGCCACAGACTGATAGAGCCGCCAGGCTGCGGCTTAGTTTATAATCCTAATTGGGGTCCATTTACGAGCAATAGTTAAGTAGAGATTGTGCCTCCCTGGGGTGAAAGACCCAAAACCAATCATGTGGTGTTCTCGATGTCCTAATTCGAGAGATACCGTATCGACGGGGTGTTCTCGATGTCCTGATTTAGAGAGTATATTATATATTTGATTACCATTGATATACAGGGTATTCTCAATGTTATGAATTCGAGAGTATATTATATATTTGATTACAATTGATATACGGGATGTTCCAAATTCAAGAGTATATTATATATATTACCGGTGATAAACGGGGGTGTTCTCGATGTCCTTAAATCGAGAGTATACGATATATGATGATACGATTTGAAACGTAAAATGATAACATGAAACGTGAAACGATTTACTGAGATATTTAACTTGATTACCGTCTTTGGACGGATAATGATGTGATATGATTGAGCTTATGAGATGAGCACTGTGATTTGAGACTTGAGCTCATGTGATGATTGATACGATATACAATATAACTTGAGCTCGCGATGCAAGCATTGCAACATGATATTTGTTCGCGCGGCGGACATAATGATATAATATAATATTCGCTCACGTAAGAGCATACGAATATACGATGATTTGAACTTGAAATATGAGAATAACGGAAATGATATATACTCGTGCAATGAGTATGATTATATTATGAACTCATTTAATGAGTATGAGAATACGATATAATTTGAACTTGTGAAAAGAGCACGAATGTGATTATAATATTTTGTGTTTACACGGTAATACGATGATTGAAAATTTGAAACATTGATTATCTTATTTATCGAAACAATGAATAAGGGAATCGTGATATTAGTTAATGATTCATTGATTATATTATCATTCATGATTACGATTGTTTAATTTATTTAATTTTGATGAGTTAGAAATTTGAGAATTTCTATTTATAGTTTTGGATATGTTACAGATATATGATTTGAAATTTTGTTGATAGTTAAGAAATTCGGATGAGAAATGGTGGCTCACGGTATAGGTTGGGATTTGTGATTTTTGAAGTGTAATTGAATATTTTACAGGTTTTGGGCATCCTATTTTCCGAGGAGACTCTGCCCAATTTTATGTAGAAATATTCTGTAATCTTGGTTTTATAATTTTGAGGACAAAATTATTTTAACGAGAGTAGATTGAAATACCTCGATCCTTTTATATAATCGTTAGTATTTATGAATTATTTGAGTACGATTTAATGGCCGCAGTAAATGATTTTTGTTGTTAGTAAATATTAAGAGGCCGGGTATTGAGTTGTCTTTTTATCGAAGTGACGATATTTGGTTGAATTCTGCTAAAAGTTGTAGAATTTTTCAAGACAAGTCCGTAAACTCGAGAAATGTCAAAAATGGAGTTACGACGAGAAAGTTACGATTACCGGAAGTTTATCATGAATTATTCTCCTTAAATGGAATACTATATAAAGGGAGTTTCCCTTTTTGGAAAGCAGTTTTGTATTGACCGAGGTCAACCTTTTCTCTCTTGGGTGAGAGAGCTCCGGATCAACTTGTTTAGGGTCTTTTCACGTCGGCCGGTGGTACGACGTCATCCTACCATCTCCGGTCACCAAACCAGTTGGGATCAATCAGTCTTGTCATCCTCTTCCTTCTCATACCTTCAATTGCAATGTTTGTCGCCTAAGGAGAGTGAAACGATTCGGTGAGTTTTTAGGGTTTTTACGATGAAATCGTCGTCGTCGCCGGTGATAGCTCCGACCACCTTAGGTCGAGCTCTTGGTAAGGTTTGAAAGCTCTTTGTATTCTTTATGTGTTGTTGTATTGGATATTTTGGTTGCAAGCGAGGTTGGACAGAATTGAATCGATTTTCGTCGAACCTATAATTGGCCTCCGCTGTGATCGACGATTGCCGGTGGTTTTGGTCGGCGAGGCTAAAGGGGTTTTGTTCCCTTCTCCTCCCTAGGTCGATTGATTTATGCCTCAAGCTCCGAAATGGCTCGACGACGAAGATTGTTGTCGGAAGGTATTTTCTGGCCGAGTGGTTTTGGGGCCAATTCCGGCCAAATGAGCCAGGATCTTCTTAGGGTCCTTTGAGACAAGTTATTGGGCTTGGTGTGAGCTTTCCAATGGTGAGTCAATCGCCACCATCAGCGGTGGTCGCCAGTGGCAAAGCGTGACCAGAAAATATTTTTGAAAAACTTGTCGAGTTATATGTTGTTAGGTTCGTATCGATGATACAAACATAGTTGTGAGGTGTATATGGTGTTTAGGCTTCGTCGACCTAGTGTGTGAGCGGTGATGATGAGTGTCTTCACTAGTGGCGGTGCGGTCGACGAAGAAATTAGATTTGTCATCTGTCGTTACGATCGCATTATTGTAACTTTATCAAGTTGTTTCTTCGACTAAATTAGTAGAAGTTAATTTTCGAATTAAATACTTCTTTGATTTACCTGTTTATTTATTAATTTTGACGATTTGAGAGAGAGAGAGAGAGAGAGAGAGCCCCTCTCTCTACACTCAGGGGTGGATCCACGTACAACCCAGGGTAGGCAGTTGACCAACCTGAATTTTGACAAATAGCTTAAATTATAAGGGTTGGGCAAAGTTACAATCTGTAAAAATGGATAAGACGGGGCAGATTCTATAAAATCTAAACGAATCTAAATGCATATAACGACTTCTATAGCTAGTGCAAGTTTGCCTTCTTAAATATGGCAATTAAATTGATAAAATTGTAAGCAACTTAATTAATGTAGGTTAATTTTCTCATTTGGCTTTAATTGGTCAACAACGACACTAATTTCATCCATCTGAATCTTTTTATCAGTTCTTTTTGCTAATAATTGCTTATAATCAAATTCAAGGAATCAAATTAATTTTTTATAATTTTTTATTTCATTCGGCCGATCAAATGAGTCTTTCTTCATCAGCATGTTTTACTCGATTATTTTTTCTATTTGTAAGAAACAATTCACTTTATTAGTATAAAAAAATTTCCATTTAGAAGACTTTGCATGAGTACTTATACATTATTACTTGGTTTTAACTTTGTCCAACCTGAAAAAGTTTTCTAGATCCGCAACTGTCTACACCCCCAAATGTTTTTAAATCTCAGCCATTAATCTTGAAAACCAAAATGAGCTGATAATGAGCAAAAGCCACAAGATCTCGTCCTTGCCCTGCAACATCGGCCACTCCTCCCTCTATCACCGATAAACTGTGCTCCACTACGAAGCAATGCCAAAAGTCCTCCAACTGTATCAAATATAACTCCATGCCTAGAGATGAAAAAAACCACACAGATACCACTACAAACTCTAACAAAATCCACAGCGAATAACCACAATCACAACGAATGCTGGTTCGACAGTGAATCAAAGACAATCAAAGCCAAAATTCAACGATGAGATACCGGAATCCTTACTGAAACGCCGGCTCGACAAAGAATGGCAACATGCGATCGAGCATAGGGGAATCGCGTTGGCCATTCCATGGTAGAAAGCTCCGGGAAATGGTAAAGTTTGTGTTGCTATTTTGATGGGTTGTTTTTCGGGTTTCTTGTTCATGTCGGCTGCCAAGAGCGCGATGGCTTCTTGGCTTAGGACCGATCATATTAGTTCCAATTTGTCGATGATTTCGTGTTAATGGTTTGGTAGAATGGCTATGTATGCTAATTACGCAATGATGACGTTTACGGTTTTGTTGTGGATCAATCCATCGAGTGGAATTTCCGGCGACAGAGTCATGGTGGCTGAGTATATGGGACAAGGTGGTGAGATGGTGCCTTGAGTTTATCGTAAGTTCATTGACTTTTGACTTGTTTATCCAATTTGAGGGTGACAAGTGTAAAGTTTGAAAAAAAAAATAGAGTGTGGAGAGAGATGGTGCAGTAAAGACTAACTCGAGAGAACAAAAGGAAAAAAATTAAAAAAAAAGTAAAGATATTAAAGTCTTTTCATTTTTGTTTTTTTATAAAAAAAAAATTCACGTCAGCAGCATACACGTATTGTGACAAAAAATGACTCGAGGCATCACGTTGATACGATTTTGAAACTTTGGACATCATTTTGATAGTTTTTAAAGTTTGAACATTATATTGACGACCAAGTGAAAGTTCAGGTTCTGAAAGTAACTTAAAAAAAAGTTAAACAAACTGTACGTTCATTTTTTTTATAGAAAAAATATAACTGTATATTTAAAATCTTGAAAAAAAAGATTAAAGTCACCACAATTATTGTTATTATTTTAAATATTTAATTACACACACAATGTGCGTGTTTCATCTAGTATTCATTACACTTTTGGAGTTATTGGTGGTGTTATGTCGGGAAACATGTAAAATTAGAACATCATGGGACAAGAATATGGCAACATTAACATTAAATCTAAAATGTACAAAAATGATAATTTTAACCGTCTAATCGTCTATTGACGATTTGATGTACTATGTTGTTGCAAAGGATATAAATTAGTACTAGCTGCTTAGGCTCATTTTGTCCAAAAGTGAGCCTTAACATCAATATTTGATGACTTAAACTCTTAAAGAGTACCAAAAGCAACATTAAGACCTAGAATCATTGATATTTAAATTTTCTCATGTATGTGATGCTATATATGTGTTGTTGCTGCTTCTGGTGGCCATGAATCATAATTGATCAGACTGAAGCCATTATCGTGTTGGTAAAGTACCATGAGCACATGCTCAGTGTATCAATCTCTTCCTCCTCCACTTGACCATTGGCACCACTCGCATTACCGAATTTTAGGAATCATCTTTCCTGGATTTCTCTCAAGACAGAAAGCGCACCCGGTGTCGTTTCAGGAAGTTCTCGGACGAATTAGGTTTACATTGATTCAAGACAAAATTTTGAAAAATAGTAAGAACTATCAACCGTCCATGTGAATTAGAACTAGAATACGTGGCTATTTCACACATTCGATCTGTATTATAAGCTTAAACTCGAAGTTCTTTAAGCTTAAACTCGTATCAAAACTTCATTTGTGGAAAACAATCAATACATGATTGAACCCAAAATTTTCTTTCGGTTGTGTTTGGATGACAAAAAAAGACATAGAATTTCATTTAAAATCAGAATCTGTCAAATTTTATGAACAAAGTTCTTTGTTTGACAAACTACTGAGAAATTAAGAAATTATGTGAAAAAATAAAAGAGAATTTAAAGACTCAAAATCCTGACTTTAAATTTCACCTATATATACAGGTGTCATTTCTAAATTTTACTATTTATCACTACATTATCATATCTCAATAACATAATTTTAAAAAGTCATGTGACTAACGAAACAACGGAAAACTGATTTACTGGAAATCTAAACACTGAAATTGTAATTCTCATCATTTAAGATTCACTACGAAATTCAAAACTCTTCCATCCAAACACAGCCTTAGCTACAACTCCTACTGTTGTATCAGTACATACTGAGGGATCAAACAAGTTTCATTCAGGCTGTTTGGACAAAGTGAATGAAAATAGAGACGAAAGGGATGAAACATGTATATTCCCAGAGTACAGAGGAAGGTCTGGACCTCTTCTTAAAATCTCAGGGTCCACAAAATCATAGAGAGAAAAGGACTTGGCCATCCAAATCCTGGGACCAAAGTTATGTTGCTGAGAAGTCAGTCATAGTAATCTTTACCCAACAATCCAGAGGGTTCACAATGAAACCCTCCCTTAGACTATCTCCAACCATCCCAACAATCATATACCTCATAATAAGACTTTCTCCAATTGTTCAAAATATTAGCCTCATACCTCAAAAAGGACCTATACCTCAAATGAAGACTCAGATTTTTGGGTAGGCCATGCAAGACAAAAGAACAAATTTTGAATGAGGTATGAGTCCCTGTTGTTGATGGAGAGATTCATAATGAATAGTTATTTTTGGACTCATAGTAAGGTATGAGTCCTCCATAGTTCACTCACATGGTTTTGATGGCTCAGCCAGCAGTCTCAGCCTTCAGCTTCATCTCCATGCATTCATGGTATGCCACTATCTTCCTGCAGCAACCTATTTTTCTGCCTAAGAGTGGTCCTGTATCTACTAGTGAAAAAACGTCTCCATTTTTGAATTTAAGGAGATGGTCCATTGTCTTAAAAGACAGGACAAATATCACTAAAAACATGGATGAGCTGATGTATAAGCCTCTGCGGAGAAAACGATCTAGAAGTGTCCTTATAATCAAACTCAGTAGTTGCACCCATTATGAACCTTCATAGTATGTGATAAGTTTTGTCAAGAGTATTCAACCAGATCACATAATCAGAACCATCTATGGTTCATATCTCAGTTCAAAGAGCATTATTCCAAACAATAACAGAGAGGATTTTGGTAAAACTGATGTCTACTGTACTTCTGAAAAGAAAGAAAAAAATTTACCATCAAATGAGTTAAACGAGTTGATTAGAGATGCTGTAAAATACAAACAGAGCATCTCTATCAGCTGCACTAAGTTGTCACTGTCTCTTTGCCGTTGAAATCCATCATCTATCAGTATCATAGTTAACTCTAGTCTCTAGATGACTCATTCTTAGAACCCAAGCTTCTAATCTATGTGCCCAAATTTAAAGCCCATAACTATACTTTGGCAGGAATCTCAAACCCATACAGAACATCAGCAAGGTTGTTCCTTGACATAGCAGATGCTCACAAGTTATCCACTTGCCATAATAGACAGTACAATAAGTAATAAGTAGAATAGGAACTTACATTCACAGAGAGGCTTATAAGTGATAGAACATATGTCACACAGCATTGCTAAATTCTATTTACATTTCAACCATGAAAGTAAAAGGCGGTATCTTACACTGATAGGGAAGCACACAACGATCAAAAGTGCAAGTGATAATAGGAAAGCATAATTCATATCAGAATGAAGAACGAAAGACAACCACGTTTACCTGCCAAATCCACCACCTTGAAACTGAACTTCTCCACTGTTCATCAGCTTATCGAGCACCACATTAAGGTCCACTGACTGCCCATTCTCGGTCATTTTTTTCACTGTTGCTCTGACCACATCCCTCCGGAACCCCATTGCTACAACCTTATCAATGACATTATCAACGGGAACACGGTTGCTAGTCCCACCAGAATCTGATTCCTTATCCACACTAGAAGCCATGGGTAAGGCATATGGCAGTACCTTTGCAGTTGGCAATCTTGAAAAACTGCTTCCACCAGAAGAGATTGAAGAGGAGGGTGAAACCTGTGACTGTTTCATTTTTGAATCACTGTAGAGAGAAGGACCTCTGCTATGGGAAGAGAAGTCATCATAGTTGGAATGCATATTCCCAGGCGAGAAATCAGTACTGTAATTGCGTGTAGATCGATCATGTGGATGCTGCATTGAACCCTCAAACTGTTGTTGTGTTGGGAAAACCAAGCCAGGCGCATTGGAGGTTTTGTGAATGCTTTGGGAATAGCTTTGAGATGACCCATAGGGGTTTTCTGCAGGATTGTGCATAGACGAATACTGGGCTTGAGGATCAGGAGAATTAGGAGGCAGGTGAGATTGACTCTGCAGTTGGAAATGGGATGTTTGTGTAGGAGGTGGTACTGGTGAATAGGGTTGATATGGTGCTGTGGGATGTGCTTGTGCTTGAGGCATATAATATGCTTGAGGTGCAGGCGGTGGATTCAACATAGGTGCGGAGTAGTTAGAATCTGGCTGCTGATTAAAAGGGATGTGATACTGAGATGACTGAGCAGGAGGCCGTTCTGCTGTAGGTGCCGGTGGAAAATTCTGATGGGAAATGGTTGGGGGAACATTAGGAGGAAAAGAAGGACGCTGTACAGAAGCATCAGGCGTTGAATATGATTGCTGAGGATTCTCAGGGGCAGATGATGCCAAAGTTGTTTGCACATTGATTCTTTTTTGTTCCGACTGCTGTTGATCCTTTAACATCTGAAGCTTTGCAAGCTGCAGCTGAGCCTCTGCAATCTCTTGCTTATCTCTCAAATCCTGCATACCACCTTCAACCTGCAATTTTTGTTACAAAGAACATGAAGCCTATCAAGAAGCTTGTAACCTGTACACCACTCTTATTTAATTTAGTTTTATTTTTATTAATATTTACAACAAGACCTCAGCCAAGTATAACCCTTAAAATAGTAATTGTCAGCACTCATTGGACTGTAGTAACACTGTAACTGCATCTCTTAAATGTGTTCTCATAGTTCAAACCAAATAATGCTCAAACTTGAAATCAGAAGACTACTTAAACCCTAGGCAAGAAAGTTATGTTGGGTGCTGAGAAAGTAGACAGTGAATGTGGTGTTCAAGTGAGACAAATTAGATGAACTTCTTGAAAGGTCGATATAGCTACTGACTTTGAGACTGCAACTATGGCTTCAAGGTAATAAGCATCATAATGATGCTATCAAATTCATCTGGTTTAGTTCAGTCCAACAATAAAATTCATCTGCTTTAGCACCTAAATTTACCACCCGAATTCTCTATCCTCTAAGCTAATTTATTACTCCAACCAAATTTAACTGGTTAAAAACAAAAGGGATACATCCACAATACCTTTCTCATAATATTCTCTACTTCCCTCAGTTTCCCATCAGTCTTCCCATAGTTAAAATCAGTAGAATCTTTCAAGTCATCAACAGAATTCTCTACTTTCCGTATCCGAGTCTCAAGCTGCGAAACTCGTGCACTGAGACCCTCCACCGCATGCAGTAGGTTCCCAAAGTGCTGGTTCATCTTCCCATCAATCACCGAAATCAAGGCCGAATCCCTGGATCTTGCAACATCAACTGGGTCCATACCACTCCTATTCTGTGAGTCACAACACAAAATCAATCACTTGTAAGTTGTAACTCGAGAACAATCATCACCACCAATCAACCCATACAAGTAACTTATCATAAATCAACACACCATTTTACACACCACAACTATAACCAATCTGAATTACCTATGCAAAACTAATGAACTCTATGGGGCGGCAGGCACACAGTACACAAGTTAAGCATATGAATTAGAATCAACCCACAAAATTATAAGCTACCAAACACATAAAGATTGAATCTTTAGCTTAACAAAATCATTAATCATGGGGTTCGAAAATTAAAAAAGTTTGAGGCTTGAAATGCATACATCGAGAGTTGAACCGCGTGGTTGCTGTGGAACGGCGTGTCGTACGGGGCGAAAAGGAAAGCTACCGGAGAGTAGATCATCTTCGTCGTCGTCGTTTTGTAGTTGATGAGAAGGCCCAGAAGGGTATGAGAGCTGAGAGAAGTCGTCGGAGTAGGATCGGGAAAGTTCCATAATTTGCTTGTCCATGAAGTCCGACGTTGTCCTCATCGTGATCGGAGAAGTATTGCTTTCATGGCTTCTGAGAATTGAATCGAGTGTAAACAAAGAAGAGGTGTCAACGGAGAATTGGACTTGGGAGTTGAAGCTTAGCCGTATAGTCTAGTGCTGCTGTTGGACCCTTGTGATCTTTTCCCTTTTGTTTTTGGGTTTGGACCAGGCAAAGCACAATTTGCTACTCAAATCGCTAAGCCCAACAACTCTAAACTCTTTGTTAACAATTTTGACACTATTATTTTGAAAAAAGGAGACTGATTTTGGAACGTAGACGGTAGACCGGGTTTGACACCGTACATTTTTTTTTTTTGAAAGGCCACATTTGGCTTCCGGAAAGAAGTAGAGTGTATACTGTTTTTTATTTTCTTTCCAATGCGAAGGGAAAAACAAATTCATCAAGTTTTCTAAATGGTGTTTTCTATATCAAGTTAAAAAATTATTGTATTTAACATAGATGAATTATGAATGAGTTTGAAGCATAACTCAAAGAGTTGGAGAATTAAATAATGGAAAGCAAAATCTTAAGGTGGATGGAGGAACCAATTTCTCCTCCCCCTGGAAGTTTAGAACTAATTTCGCTTCTTTATTATTTTTAAACACAATAAACACTCTATTTTCCATTCTCTTCCTCCTAAATATGCCAACCAAACAAGGTCCGAGTGTAAAGATTTGAAGATGGATTACTAAAGAAACAATGACATTCAACCAGACTTGTTGAAAGTTTTATTTAATTGGGCATGAGATCGATGTATTAATACCTTAACACTTTGATACATCAAAGAGTGATTAGATTCGCTATCAAATTAAAGCCACTTTTACATTGAGCATACAACTATACTACCTAACTTCACCAAACTTTCATCATGCTCTGTGAGCAGTGGCGTAGCCACCATGTAATGAGCGTGTCAAATGACACACCTCATGTTTTGAATTATTATTAATCAAAGGCATAATTTTACTTAGTTATCAAGAATTTAATACAATAAAATTATTTTTGACACTGACTATTTGGAAAGAAAAAAAATGAAACTTAATTTGTTTTAATTAAATAGTTATAATCCCTTTTAAAAGAAAATAGTTCTAACTAGCTATTTCGCCTTAGTCAATCAAATAAATTTTTAAACTCTTTATGAGAAAAGATACTGTTATTATTGCTATATATTGATTTAATGATTTGATAATGTTTTAACTTCACAACATTTATTAAGTCCGATTAAAATAAATATATTTCTATATTAAGTATTTGGATTATAAATTTTCAATATTTTATTCTCTTAAATAACTTTGTTGAAAATAAAAATATGTTGTACGTCTATTATAAAAATTAACACGACTAAGCGAAAATTTTGGTTACACCAACGCCTGTGAGCTTTTCCCCTAAATGAACATGACTACATTCCCTCGCAGAAATTTGAATGGTCAAAATCTAAGCGCAATGCATCAATTGAACGGCAGCTCGAACTCATTATATCGTCATTACAAAATAATTAAAATATAGAGCGAGTATATAGAGTTTGTATAGTAGTGTATGTAAAGGTTTAGTTTCTTCCACTATCTCATATCGATACACAATCAAAATCAAAAGAATATCTTTAACTACATGATATTTAAACTGTGATCATGAACGTTGGAATTAGATTCTGTACGTACAATCATCTTTTGTAATTATATATAACTAATTCATTTATAGTTTGTAATTCAAGCAAGTAATAACTTGCTCGTGATTTTAAGGTAGATATTGCATTTGACTATTTCATGACAGAATGAAGCAATACCAAATTGTCCACTGTGTTTCTATCGAATTACGCGCGGGGGCGTAATGGGGCAAAGCAACACGAATACACTTCCACGGATACTCCTTCCTTCCTTCCTTCTCTTGGCGCGTCTGAACGCTGGGGCTGTTCGGATGTGCCGGCGCTCTCTCCTCCTCTTCGTGCGTGCGGATTCCTCCTTTCGGGTGGTGGACTTCCTTCGTGCGTGTGTTTCCTCTCTTCCGTCAGGTGGTCGGATGTGCGCGTTCGGGTGCGGCTGTTAGAAGGATACAACAACGAAACAGGCGGTCAGGGGTCAAGACAGGGTGGCCCGCCTTCAACGCTCTGATGCCTAAGTCAGATGATATATTGGATATAACAGTCAAGTGAACGTGCGAGTAAGTGAGTTGAGGTGTGAATCAGTGATATGAATCGAGTGAGTCAGCTGGCTCTCGATGGGATGATCTGACCTGTAGTTTAATGCCTTACCTATATAGGTGGTTGAGTTTGGAGCCTGATGGTGTTCTTCGATGTGGGACTGGTGTGGTTGCTGGTGTGTGATCCGTGCGTTCGGGCGTCCCCTCCACGGGCGCATGTGCGCTCGGAAGGGGTGGGTCTGGTGAGTGAAGTTGGAGCCTCCTTGGTGGTCTTTAGGGTGGTCCGGTGGGTGTTGCTAATCTGCTTAAGTGGATGAGTATGTTGATCGTACAACTAATGATGCAATACTAACAAGTCCCCCAAGTCCCCAAGTCAAAGAGAACTTTCTTGACTGGGGAGTTGAAAAAGGGTGTGCGATTAACAAGAATACTTATCCGATTGAGCAGTGGTGTATGATCATGTAACCCCCAAGTCCCCCAACTCTCCGGTCAAGAAAGGGCTTGCATGACGGAGTGGGACCTGGGCGTCCGAGTGTGTACCTGTTCCTGTATTCTGGGCCCGGCGTACAAACTGATGTTGCTAGTTTGGGCCCGCGCGCCCGTGGGGTCGGTCTTGCAAACATATATAAGTTCAACAGATATAGACACAGACATATAGATATACAGACATAGAGGTATATAGATATAGAGGTATATAGATATATAGGTATATAGATATATATGTATATAGGTATATATGTATGGTGTGTATGGTATGATGCATGAATATGTGGTATGATGTGCAAGTGTATGCAAATGTTGTCCGCACGTCAACGGGGATGCCGTCGCGTACGCTGTAGCGTCAGCAGGTCGATCAGGACCGCGACCTACAAGTGTTGCGGCGCCCACGATCACGTACTCGTGCCGCCCTTCGGCCTTAGCGCGCGCAGAGGCCTCTGCCGCCTAACCCGGGAAGATTTCGCGCCCGGAGAGGACGGACCCCATACCCGGTCTACGCTCATTGGTCTCGGGCCCTTGAAGGAGGGGACGGACCCCATACCCTTACCGGAATCCGAGTCGGCGAATCGATCGTTAACGTTACGCCCATGGAGGGGAAGAACCCCACACCCGTGTCGCCCATCGAGCTTAGCCCCGCTAATTCGGCTTGTACTTTTGCAATCGTCGAGGAGGGGCGCACCCCACACCCGCGTCGTGTCCGTGGCCTATAGGGGGGGGACGGACCTCACATCCCTATTAGGACTTAGTTGGCGTAGGGAGGGGAAGAACCCCACGCCCGTGGTCGCCTATCGCGTTTAGCGCGCGCAAAGAGGGGACGGACCCCATGCCTGTTGTCGTGTAAACCGATTTTAGTTCGTCAGGAGAGGGGACGTATCCCATGCCTCTGCTAGGAATGAGCTGCCGCACGGAGGGGAAGAACCCCACGCCTGTGGCACCCATCGATTTTGGGGTACCCAGAGAGGGGACGGGCCCCATGCCTCTGGTTTGGAATGAGTCGGCGCACGGAGGGGAAGAACCCCACGCCTGTGGCACCCTTAGCGCGCGCAAGAGAGGGGACGGACCCCATGCCTGTTGCCGCCTACTGATTTTGGAACGCCCAGAGAGGGGACGGGCCCCATGCCTCTGGCATCTAATCCGGCCTGCATTTGTGCGGACGGAGAGGACGTACCCCACACCCGTCGCCTGTTGGTTCGCCTGTTGGTTTCAGGGTCTGCAAGGGGAGGACGGGCCCCCTGCCTTTTCACGATAGGCAACCTGTATACTTGTGCGTACGGGGAGGACGTACCCCACACCCGTCGCCCGTTAGTCTCAGTGCCTGCAACCTGCCAGGGCTGAATCGGTGAGTCAATCGCTAATGTTTTGCGCATACGGGGAGAACCCCACACCCGTGTTGCCCGTCCAGTTTAGCGCGTCATGCCTGTTGCCGCCTAAACCGTAGCGTCAGTTCTTACCGCTGTGCGCACGAATGGGAGTTCCCACCGTGCACGGTGGTGTTTACCTTGTTTGGACGTGCGCGAGTGATATGTGTTCACTGGTCATGCTGGTAGTGTGTCTTGCCTTGGATTTGGTGGTGCGCCGATGAGGCGGTTGGGGTGACATGCCTTTTGATCTTCCCCCTGGGGACCGGTGTAGTAAATGCCAGTCGTCGCATTTAATGCCAACGTGGGCCAGGCGTTTAAATGATGCTGTTGTCATGATTGCTTGAAGGGCAGGCGTCACGCGCGTGGGCGCGTGGGAGTGGTGCATGGGTGCCATGTGTCGAACTGGTGGAGATCGTGCTAGGGTTTGAATTCAAGGCGGGAAGATGATGGGTTGGTACGGTTACTGAGAAGGGTGAGTGAACCGGTCTGGGCCACGCGTCACGATCCAACGGTGGACACGCGGGAGTGGACGGCTGGTGTTCGCTGGCTGACGTCGGGCGATTAGTATAAATAGGGGTGTGATCCTCGTCTTCTCTATCACTTTTATATTTTGTCGAAGCTCTGCCCACTATTCCTCCTTGGATTTCTGCTGCTCTTCGTTTTCTTGCCGGAGTTTCTTCGTTGGCGATCCTCCTCTCCACCGTAAAGAGGCCGAATTGGTGATGCCCTTTACCCTGTTGCTGTTTGTTTCCCATTTTTGGTTTGTGTTTCTTGGATTGGTGGGCTTGTTCTGGGTTTGTTGCTTTTCAAGAACAGGGCGTGTTCTTGAGGTGGGGTGGGTTTGATCTGTGTTGGGTGGTATTTGGTGGGTTTTGGTGTTTCTGGTGGTTTGTCTGCTGCCAAGTGTTGCCTCTTTCGTCCGTGCGCCCAGTGTACCCTGGCGTGTGCCATGCGGGCGGAAGTCCCCCAGTTTTCTCGCACGCTCGGTATGGGCGAGTGCCTGACGGGCGCAGGCGTGCCGTCAGGCCATGCCAGCTGTGTTGTAGTGTTCTAGCAGAGAATAGGAATAGTACAGATTGACGAAGTGTTTGTATTTGTTTGGCTAACCTTCCGTGCGTGTGCTTGCAGTGAAGAATAAAGTCCACGGCCACCGATATGGATGAAGCGGTCAAGCGTCGTTTGCTCAGAATGCGGAGTGCTGCCGCGAAGGTCCACAAGGTGGCGGATGATGGTGGTGGCCCGTTCGTCCCGGTGGATAGTACCCCAACCAAGATTCCTGTTGCGAATGTGGTTGTTCCTGCCCCGCTCGTCCAAGAGATGCAAGCGAATGCTCCACGCCCGCCACCAGGTGATGCGGCCGGATCCAAGGACCAGGCCCGGGCGGAGCGCGAACAGCAGCAGGTAGGGTGTGAACGGCGTCAGTCCGAGCGAGATGATGTCGGGGGCAGGCGGGAGGTTGTTCTGGCGCTTTGGTCGTCAAGTCGTGCGCCCGTGGCGCCTTCGTCTGCCAGCCGACCTTCGAGTCCTCCCCGATACCTGTCTCATCAGTCTTCTCCGCTTCGGTCTTTGGGTCTGCCAAAGTCTTCCGAGCAAGGGGAAGGCGAGGAGCGGGCGCGGACGGAAGGCTCCCTTCCCGGCCCCGCTCCGGGGTCGAGTGGTGATGTTGTGGATGGGCTGCGCCGTGCGCTAGTGGATGGTGCTGCCTCCCTTGCGTCCTTGCTGCAACCGCTGGAAGATGCCGCGCCTGATGGGCTGGATGCGGTCTTTGGTGCGTGTACCCGCCTGATGCAGCAGGTCTTCCGCGTCCGTTCGTGGGAGGTCGCGGAACTTGCACGCCTCAGGGCCGACGCGCTGGAGCACCGGAAGGTGGTGGAGCTGTTGGTGGTCAGTTAAGATAAGGCTAAGGATCTGGCGCGTCGGTACGTCGCTCGTGCGGACGAGGCGAATGTCCGGGCGGATGAAGCTGCTGCCTGTGAAGCTCTGGCGCGGATTGCCCGGGATAAGGCCGTGGCCGAGGTGGAGTGTCTGCGAGGCGTGCTAAAGCGCGTGCGTGCTGAAGCAGCCGCCCGGGAGGCGTTTCTGGAGTCTGAGGTTGAGAGGCTGACAGGCGCTCGATTTCCTTCGTACGAGAGGGAGGTGGGGCCTTCTGGCGGATCTGCTGAGGCGGAGCTGGAGCCGGTGGTCATGCGGATGGATCCGGGCGAGCAGGTGGAAACTGTTGCGGCGACGGCGGCGTCGTCGGAGGAGGGTGAAGAGCTGGATGTTGATACGAGGGCGGATGTAGAGTAGTCTTCCTTTTCCTTCCTTTGTAATAGAGTAGGCTTTGTAATTGGGCGAAATGAATGAAGTTCCTTTTCTTTCCGTTTGTGTGCCTTGTCTTTTTTTTTGGCATCTTTTGAGCAATTTACGCGCGAACGTGCGCCCACTCCGTTGCTTTGAGTGGCTATGGGTTTTAACCGTGTTATACCTGCGCGAGCGACCCATCCCCAGTCCCCCGAGTACAGGGGCGGGCGGGGTAAGGACGAACGGGCGCGCAAATATAAACCAAATGGAAAGAGCACAACAAAAGTACAATACAATTAAGATTCTAATGAGAGTACTTCCCCCAAATTTTGGACGTTCCACGGGCGGGGTGTCCCTCCGTTGGATTGCCTCCCCAGTTCCCCAGTTGGGTTGGTTGGGTTCGAATGCGCTGGTCTGAACGATCGGGCGGTCCGTTTCCTCGCCCTTTCAGCAGATCAACTGAGGTGTGGTTTCTCGCCGTTCGCGCGTGGATCGCGCCTTTCGATTCGTGGGCCCCAAGGAGAGAATCTCCTGCCTACCCCGAGGCTCTGTGGTTTCCTCGTGATTGTATCCCCGAACGTGCCCGATCCCACGCTCGGTTGGGAATCTTCCCAAGAGCAGATGCCCTGCGATGATCAATTTTAGTTTGCAGATCCTTGACCTCCCGAGAATGGCGTTGTAGGGGGAGGGGGTGTCCATGATGATGAAGTCCGTTCGGATCTCGCCGTGCGGGGAGTCGGGCGCGCCAATTTCGACCCGGAGGCTATCACTCCCGATTGGATACGATGTTTCGCCCGTGAAGCCGGCGATGCACTCATGGTCCTGCGTTATCTTGCTGGCGGGCCGTCCGAGCGCCGTGTATGCGTCAAAATATATGATGTTCACAGACGCCCCACTGTCTACTAGCACCCTCTTCACAAGGAATTGGTTGATGATCGCGTCGATCACGAACGGTAGGGTGCTGTCCTTCGGGTTCTCCTCCTCGTCTCTTGCTGTGAAGCTGATGGTGGGCGCCTGTTTCCTTCCTGCCTTGGGCGCTCTTCCTGTCTCGATTGTCAGTACTTCCTTGCTCGTGCGGTCGGGCGATGATGTTCTCTCCTTGCGCTTACCCCCGGATATCGTGTTGATAGTCCCACGGGTGCCGACGTTCGCCCGGTGTTGTCGTCCTTCTGCCCTGGGAAGGGTTGTCCGTTCGTCCTTCAAGTCCTCAAGGGCCTTCTTCAGCATAATGCAGCTGTTGGTATGGTGGGTGGCGGCGTTGTGGAATTCGCACCATACGTCCGGGAGTTGGCCGGTCAGAGCCCCTGCTTTCGTCATGTTGTTTGGTGGCGGAATCCGATGTCGATGCAGGCGGAGCAGGTGCTCGGGCGACTGCCCGTCGATCGTAAAGACCTCCTGTCCCGCCGGTCGGTAGCGCAGTGCCGGTGGAAAACGGGCGTCCAGCTGTTCTTGCCCCCGCGTCTGGTCGTAGTTGTTGCACTGATGGTCGCGGAAGAAAGGTCTCTGGTAGTTCTGTCTGCGTGTGTCCCGGTTCCTCTTGAAGTCCCCGGTTGGTCTTTCGTCGTCCGACGGCTGTCGTGGTCGGGCGCCTGTCTCTTCTGGTCTGCTGGAACTAGGTTCGGAGGTGGGCCCATACACTCGTGTCTCCACTAATGCCTTCTGTATAATCAGGTCCATGATTTCGTCGTAGTCGAGATGCTCCTTCCTCACAAGTTTCTCTACGAAAGGGGTGGCGAGTAGATTATCCATCAGGGCGACCTTGGCCACCCGCTTATCAAGGTCCCTGCACGTACTTGCGAGCGTCCTCCATCGGTTGATGTAGCTCGACAGGCTCTCGTCCGTCCCTTGGCGGACCTTGAGGAGGATGCCCGTGGTGTTGTATTTGCCTTGGAGCCGATAACGCTTCTGGAAACTCTCCGCCAGCTCGAGGAATGAGTGGATGGACCCTGGCGGGATCTCGTAAAACCAGCTCCGTGCCTCCTCCGCCAGCGTTTCCTGGAACAAGAAACACAAGGTTGGGTCTGAATACCGGGTTCCGTCCGTGGTGGATCGAAATTCGTCCATGTGCGCACGTGGATCTCCGCTCCCGTCGAATCGAGCGATGTTCGTTATCTTCGCGTGGGGATCCCTTCCCCTTTCCAGTATGTGCGCCGAGAATGGGCTGACCCGGGGGGGGGCGAACGTCCCGCCCTGACCGGCCAGCTTGCCCTTGCGCAGGCGCGAGACTTCCTCCGCCAGCTCCTCCATCTGAAGGATCAGAGCGTTGTTCGTTGGTGGCGCCGATTCTTCCACGGGCGAGGGCGCTCGGGCCGCCCGGGCGTTGGTCCCGCCGAGCGGGTGTTGCTCCCCGCTGGTGGTCTCCTGGGTCTCCTCGTGCTGCTCCATCTACTGGTTGATGAGCGCGTCCAGTTGTTCCTCCAACCTCTGGCGGATCTGGCGCTCCTCTACTATCTCGAGCGCCGCCTCCCGTAACTCCTGGACCAGGCTGTTGATGCGTCCCTCGCCATCGTTCCTGTCGGCCGCTAGTACATTCCGCCCCTGCGAGTCTGGCGGCGTCTCCCCATCGGGCGTGTTGCTGTCGTTAGTCACCGGGTTGAGCATGTGGACCTTTGATTTTCGTGGTGTTTATACGAGGTTTGCAATTTGTAAGTTTCCCACAGACGGCGCCAGATGTTTCTACCGAATTACGCGCGGGGGCGTAACGGGGCAGAAGCAACACGAATACACTTCCACGGATACTCCTTCCTTCCTTCCTTCTTTTGGCGCGTCCGAACGCTGGGGCTGTTCGGATGTGCCGGCGCTCTCTCCTCCTCTTCGTGCGTGCGGATTCCTCCTTTCGGGTGGTGGACTTCCTTCGTGCGTGTGTTTCCTCTCTTCCGTCAGGTGGTCGGATGTGCGCGTTCGGGTGCGGCTGTTAGAAGGATACAACAACGAAACAGGCGGTCAGGGGTCAAGACGGGGTGGCCCGCCTTCAACGCTCCGATGCCTAAGTCAGATGATATATTGGATATAACAGTCAAGCGAACGTGCGAGTAAGTGAGTTGAGGTGTGAATCAGTGATATGAATCGAGTGAATCAGCTGGCTCTCGATGGGATGATCTTACCTGTAGTTTAATGCCTTACCTATATAGGTGGTTGAGTTTGGAGCCTGATGGTGTTCTTCGATGTGGGACTGGTGTGGTTGCTGGTGTGTGATCCGTGCGTTCGGGCGTCCCCTCCACGGGCGCGTGCACGCTCGGAAGGGGTGGGTCTGATGAGTGAAGTTGGAGCCTCCTTGGTGGTCTTTAGGGTGGTCCGGTGGGTGTTGCTAATCTGCTTAAGTGGATGAGTATGTTAATCATACAACTAATGATGCAATACTAACACACTGCTCTCATGTCCGTGATGTGAAGAGAGGGAAGCGAATGTAGCTGATCGATCATACTCTTGCCCTGCCAGCAAGCTTCGTTTTGTACTTCATCTACTAATTTGTTTTGTACGTATTCCTCCTTATTTAGAGGAAATTGTTGGCTCAGATTTTTGTTGAAGTTTGAATTTTCAGTAACTGAATAAAGCTGACCTCTTTGATTGAAAAATTATAATCAAAACAAGTACTCAATCACACTTGTTCTTGAAGAGCTAGGCCATTGCACTTGGACAGTAACCATCTTATCAGCATAATCAAACTTCACTTCCTCTCCATCAATCTTACAAGTATTTGGTTTTTCCGAAGCAAACACTCTCATTTCTCCGCTACCCTTCACTTCAATCCTCACCAAACTCTTACCATCCTCAAATTCTAGCATTGGAATTGCACCCCCGGTTTTGAGAATGTTCATCAATACAATTGGAGCAAATTGGATCATTTCCTTTGGCAACACTCTCACCGGAGAAACAGTTAGCAGCTCATAACTAAAAGGCTGTAGTGAAATCTCTACCGTCTCCGACAGCTTCAAGAGCTTCAAATTTTTTTCCTGGAACATGTACACAGCGAACACATCAATTTCTTTGATTGGAATCGGATTCTTCCCATGGCTCCATTCCACATCTTTTGGAGTGGCCAGACATGTCACCGACTTTGAGAACTCCGGAAAGCTTTTGTTGCGCCTTGACTTGGGGCACCACCCTCCTCCTTGGCAGTTAAAAAGTCCTACAACGCCGGTGTACTGTCCAAGTTGATATATGTGCACAAAGACATGAACTTATTAAGAGCCAACATTCCTAGTAATTTTAGATCATACGCCGATGATAATACTCAGAAATAACTAAGAATCGTTCACAAACACAAACAAAATGTAGAAGTAATTGATTCAGTATAATGTTTCCTTACCTTGTTGACGTTCCAAATCTTTAGCAGTTTTCCCATCATGAAGAGGGTCCTCAAATAGGCAGTACTCTCTTGTAGGATGGGCATAATGTTGGCATCTTAATATGGATCCATCGGGCAACAACAGGCTCTTAAGCAACTTGAAGTCATGCCGTCCGACTGAATCGCTGACATAGATAGGTCCTCCCGATATAGGCTATGTTTGGTAATGCTTTTCTTAAAA
Source organism: Geum urbanum (assembly GCA_946800695.1). Lineage (NCBI taxonomy): Eukaryota > Viridiplantae > Streptophyta > Magnoliopsida > Rosales > Rosaceae > Geum > Geum urbanum. The sequence goes on along the minus strand of OX327013.1, from coordinate 39,260,489 downwards.
GAAAAGTTAGCTTTTTTTTTCTTTTCAAATAAGCTTCTTAATAGAAAAGGAGGGGGGTGTTTGGTAAATACTTTTTTTCAAATGACTTTTAAAAATAGAAGTGTTTGGTAAATCTAAAAGTAAAAGTCACAAGTACTTTATTTTTTATTTTTTTTGTTTTTGATTTTATTTTAATTAAATATTACCTACAATAATAAAAATAATAACGATTGTAAAAATATCAATCATCTCACATACATTAATCTTGATATCATGCTCGATATTTTAAATGATGGATACCAAATGAGAACTCGTCTCCGATTTAAATGTTAAACTAAGATTAGACTTTGACTACATAACTCAACCGTTTCGACAAATAGAAATCTACCAAAAATGTTTGATTAGGCCATAATCAAACATTTCGGCTAGTCATTAGACTTTGCGCTATGTTGTTCCTCACTATTTCCATTTGTCGTGCTTCTAGACCTTCAGTAACTGGAGATCCTTCTTCTTCTGCATCATCCTCACCATTTGCATTGTCACCTGATCCTTCTCCAATGTTAACAAAATGTTTATCAAGACGAGAATGTCTCCTTACATAGTTGTGAATGGCCATAGTCGCAATCACAATCTTCACTTGCTTGTCGAATGAAAAACTTGACATGTGCTTCAAAACCTTCCACTTCTTCTTCCAAACTCCAAAAGTGCGCTCGATAACACTTCTAAGGGAAGAGTGTCTCTGGTTGAATAACTCTTCAGAATTAGTCGGTTGTCTCCTTCGATATTGTTGATGATGAGCTTTTGCACCTTTGTATGGTCCTAAATAACCATTCATCTGTGGGTACCCAGAGTCTACAAGATAATATTTACCTATATAATGTTGACAATCATAATAAATCAGATAAAAACAGTACAAAGACGTATTATATGTTAGTCGAATTAACAAACAAAAGCGAGTAAGAGCAATTACCTTGTGGAGGTTTTGGAAAATTCATGGCGTTGTCTCGTAATACCGATAGGAAAACTCTAGTATCATGAGCAGATCCTTCCCATCCAGCACATGCAAATATAAATTGCATATCAAAGTCACAAACAGCCATCACATTTTGTGTCGGTATTCCTTTCCTTCCAATATATGGCACTTGCTTGTGAGGAGGAATTGAAGCTTCAATGTGGACACCATCAATGGCACCAATGCAATCCTACATTCAATATGAAAATATTACACTAGAAAAATGAAGATGCAATCAAATACAAACAACTATACATTAAAGTATTAGTGTAAGATTCTTTACATACCTTAAAATGAGGCATGTATCTCCTATCATTTAGAATCTTTGGAGGAATACTTCTGAATTCTGGATCTGTTGGTTTCAAGATATCTTGAGCCATACGACAAACGACATCTAAGGCTTGTCCAAAATACCTACTGATTGTTTCACCAGAGTGTTGAAAGCGCTCTTGGGCCAATCTGTTTCCAATCCCATGTCCAAGTATATGCAAAAACATCCCCAACACTTCAGTATGACTCGTGCTTCTTGAACCCATCAACCCATAGTTAACTTCTAAATCATTAGATAATCTACCAAAAACCTCCTTATCCATTCTGAACATATGATAACAACGACTTTCATGTCCTCTTAGAACTTCCATCAACCATTTATTTCCCGTTTGCGTGGATGTCATGCACGGTGTCTTGTGAACATAGGTATCAAAATAGTGTTGAGCCAAAAGACACACGCCTAATACTCCAACATCACGTTTCAACTCTTCTGTTTCATCCGATGCTCGAGTGTCCATAGTGTAAAACCAAGTTATTACACCAACTAATTAATATTCAAGCTAGCTTCTGTTCATATAAGTTAGGAAAAGAACAGAGATTAGACAACATAACACACAAGTTGAAAATAAAAAAAATAAAAGTGGCAAACTTCAGAGAAACAGCAAATTGGACTTTCAACAATGTGTATAAAATAAACAAAACTAAATCAGAAAAGCCAAACTAAAGCTTTAGAAGCTATCAATTCCAAATTAACTCATAACATCCATACAAGATAGTCTTAAGAAAACACAATAGTCATTACACATAACAAAAACAACAACTCTCTCTATCTCTCCTGACTTCTAGATGTCTTTCTCCGACATTTCAAACTGTAGCCACGCCAACTTATCTTCGGGATCATCCATAGTACAAAATATCTCTCTCTTCTCTTTGTTGAGAAACAAACGAGTAGCAAAATACCATAGAGGGGTTCTTGTTCCAGCTCCCGGTAATGAGGTGACCACACTCATCACACTCTTAATACTAGTAGGATCCAGTTCAACATTCTTATTGCCAATGACCTCACAAAGCTTATTAATTTGTTCGGTAATATGGGCAGCACCTCCTCCCTTCCTCTTTCTACTCGTCTCAGATGTTCCACCAGATGTTCCGGCACTTGAAGTTTTTCTTTTTCTTACTTGAGAAGTTGACATATTTGAAAGATCATCAGAGTCACCACTACCTTCAAGAGTGTAGTCATCAATAGAGGTATTCAAACTACTAGGAGGCGGTAGACCAGATGACGGTGCCCAAGCATGAGATCCAGTGGCGGAAACCCCATAAAATAACTTGTCAAGCTTGCCTTCCAATTCAGGGTCCAAACCTTTCTTTCGCAATTTCTCAAATTTGTCATTTATCTACAGTTAAAGTGATATTACATTTGTTATAAAGAGTTGGAAAAAATATAATTAGAATAGATCAGTATACAATACATAACATATTACGAACCTTTATCTTATTATCCCACCATTCATCACTCGCATCAATGGTCTGTAACCTATGATTCCACCCAAGACCAGTTTCTTTGCCCTTGAGATCTTTCCAGTTTTTCCATATATCTTTCAGTGAATCCCACTTGTTTTTCAGCTGCTTCTTGGTGTAGTTTTCACTAGTTTCTTTGTTAAAGTTGTTCCTTAAATTCTCCCATCCCACTGGCGAAAAATGAGTGTGTGGACGATTATCTGCTTCTAACTCTTTGAAGCATAGATCTATAAAGATGTCCACATACGCTGGAGTCCATGACGCCGAACCTTTTCCCATCTTATATAGATTCTAGTTAAACAACAATCGTAAAGGAAATTATAAACTGTACTTAAATTGTCAAGCTAAAAATATGCACCTAGCAGTGACAATCTAACTAGGTAACTTGTATTAGCAACTTGGTAAACCATAAGCAGAAGAAAGTTGATAGCATAGACCATAAACAACTATCGCAGCTAAAATAAACGTTTATGTTTTGATCAGTTTTTTGCATCTCCAAAATGCCTTTGTCTATGTTGCAGGCAGTCCTCACATGTACGGCTATATGCTTGGGCAGAGGAAGAAAGTTCTTTCAAAATCTAAGTCTGAGTAGATGGCATTAATGTACAAGTGTTTCTCATAATAATTTATGTGGTATTGTGTGTAATCTGGAATTCTAAGTCTTAAAAGAATTTTGACCAGAACTGTTTATCCAGTATCAACACAGGAACTTAATTGAACTATCTGCCAAATGCAACTGTGAACAGACACTAATCAACACAGGAATTGGACTTAGGTAGTTTAGATATACATTTGTGATAATTACTAGTTTCCTACACAAATATGAATGAGATGTTATGATTTTTCTTTTGATTCTGGAAAGTAAGATACAGATTCAGTACCACAAATGAGTCTACCAAAAGGAAACCACAACAATCCACGGAACTAGAAGGTTCCGATATACAAGATATATGATCAATGTATAGTCACGTTTGTACTAAGAAAAACAAGGAAGTCCAACATGTAGTAATGCAGGGGAGCAGACCCTAGCTCCTTTGCAAAACTTAATTACCACATAACAAATACAACAAAAAGATGGGAAACAAGAAAAAAGAAGTGTTGTCAGCATAAAATGGCTTAATTCAAGCATGACACATTGGCTAGAAATTTAGAATAGTGAACACATTGGACTTCTCTTCATATATGGAAGTCCTGGCTTCAGCTCATATGAAGTTAGAAATACAAGATTAAACAGCATTTCTCACCTGATTAGCGCTTACAAAATCTTAGCTTAATTCTGTCATTAGTAAATTCTTTGTTACTTACGAAGTCTGAAGAGCATATCTAAACCAAGAGTCTCTCAAGACAGACCAACTCAACTCAAACAAGCAATATATAACACAACCCAGTATACCCTCCTAACCTGAAACATATGAGACCAACAACATCGGCAGAGAGAGAGAGAGAGTCAAGCTTAGCAAATAGCATGGACTTGAGCCGATCACATACATATCTTAACGGTGTTACCTGGGACACAAGCCTATATCAACTGACATCCAACCCCTAACAAATCCAACTGAACTCTCATTTCTCACTAAAACTTAAGCAACAAGCTTCAATCTTGCGCATACGAAATTTTATCCGGCTCAAGTAATCTCACTCCCAATCTGCAACCACTCTACAATCTACAAACCCGTTCACATTTAATCACTACATAATGTGCTACTAAACCATTGACTGTAAATTCATATGTACAACACAATGGCAGCAAACAACTCAAAATGAAGTAAGATTTGAACAGACTCCCAAATAGAAACTGAAATCAGAGCAGCACCCAGAAAGCTAAACAGAGAATACAAAGTAAAAAGCTTTGTGGCTACATTATTGGGATTCTTAGAAGGGCTTTTATCCTAGGTGTGGTACTCCATACTTTTCTCCTAGGAAAGAACATTATGAACTGACTACTGTACCATATTTTTCTTCTTTTAGGAACTTATTGAAAAGCTTAGCACAGGTGAACTATCCCAAGCCAGAATTTCTTTTACAGTATTCATATTGCAAAGAAATGAACAAGCCAATAACTCGATCAAACCATCCAACGAATCTCAACTTTTCTGTACAAGAAAATCACTACCCATGATGCAAAACCATCCAAAGCTCCAAAATTTCAAAGCAATCAGACCCAACTCAACAAAATAATATAAGTTTTCTAAACCTGGGAATTTTATCGAACAAGTGATGTGCATAAACAAAGAGACTCTTTTGGACTCAGATACGGAACTTCAGATAATCTTGTTACTGATGAAGCAGAACTACTGCAGCATCAGAAGCTTGAGAAGCTTTACATATCAAACTCTGTTGGAAAGGTTGCCTACTTTCTCAATGCTATCTGCTGAATCAATTCATTTTCTGATCTATTACTAAAAAACTATTTAATTCATGTAAGGATACCATTGCAGTGTCAAATTTTATTCAGAAATACTCAATCAAAGACTACAAGAATGACAAAAGTGTGTCAAATTTTATTCAGTATAAAGAACACCAGCATACCTCTCCTCTCCTAAAAATGATTCCAGAAGTCCAACTAATTGTTTCCCCTGTTTGCTGCTGAAGTCCAACAATTCATCTGCACAATTCACCATATGAGGATTCATGTTTCCAGTGTCATACTTATTCGAACAACACAATCACTCTTTACAAAACCCAATTCTAAGCAAACGATGGAAGCAACCCAATTCGATTTAACCAAAACCCAATTGCATAAGACCATAGAAACTAGTATAGCAAGAATGAATTCGTCAAAGCATCTCATTTTCAACAGCTTGCCCATATCATCTTCATTCAAAAATGATAAATTTAAGTGACAAGGATACTAAAATCAGCGAGAAAGAATTACATAAAAACTGAGTTCAACTCCATATATAGGGTTGTAAAAATCTTACGAACAACAAACAACTTAATTACCAACAATTGAACAATTCATCAGGTTCATATGGGCAAGAACATAGCCATTCACCAACAATAAAACACAGCGAACAACAAAACATGCAGCCAAGAGACCCGAGAGAAGTCCCAGATCCCATAACTAAAAAAATAAAAAACCCCAAGAGATGAAAGCTAATCAAAGCATATAAGAATCGAATCAATAAAAACTTGAAGCATATTCATAACTTTGGATGGTGCATAAGTCTAAAGTTTATTTATCTTTATCAACAAATATATGTACATCGCATCTGAGCTTAAAACAACAAATGCTCAAATTCAAACTAAAAATAATTAAAACAAAAATCCTAAACTGATGTTGTAGCCTTCAAATTCTAATTTCAATGTAGTCTTCTTCCCGTAAACTACCATTGTTAACTATAGTTATAAGAACAATTCAAATGCAAAAAATTAGAGCAGAACCCTATACCAATTGAATTTGAAACTGAAAAGATATTGATCCTGTGATCTTAGCCCAAAATCGACATGCATCTTCATATGATTAAATCACCAGCACATTCACCATATGAGGATTCATGTTTCCAGTGTCATACTTATTCGAACAACACAATCACTCTTTACAAAACCCAATTCTAAGCAAACGATGGAAGCAACCCAATTCAATTTAACCAAAACCCAATTACATAAGACCATAGAAACTAGTATAGCAAGAATGAATTCGTCAAAGCATCTCATTTTCATAGATTTAACAAAGCCCTAATTCTAAAAATTGAAAGAATGAAACCCAAAACAAGGATTTGATCGAGCTCGAGAGATAAGGGGCTCACCGGTCTGGAGGAAAACAGCTATGAAAAGTCTTGATTCATGGCAAAGAGGTTTTCAATCTTGCGGGGAAGAAGAGAAGAGGCGAAAGCTGAGGTTTTCAATGTTGAACTGGTTTCCCGTCGAACTGGCGAAAGGAGAGAGAGAGAGAGGAGAGAATAGACCGAAGGATATGCGTGTCATTTAGAAATTGTATGAGGGCAATTTTGGAATTTTAGTAAATTTTCATTAAAATAGCACTGTTCACGCGTGTTTTTGAAAAAGCCAGCTTTTAAAAGCACCTCTGAACTTCCTTTTCGAAATAGTAAAGAAATCCCTTTTTTTATAAGTTCCTAAGAAAAAAAGTCAGTTTACCAAACACTTCTTATTTTAAAAGCTGATGGAAAAGCTCCTTCTCTTAAAAGAAAAGCTTTCCCAAACACACCCATAGCCCTCGATGCAGCACAAGGGTGAGTCGACTGAAACATGTCCCAATCTGGATGTATGAAGTTTCCCATCCACAAGCTATTGTCGGCACAATGTACCATATGACAACCTTGTAGCCAATATGTCCCATTTGGATCCCCAGACGGGTCGGTCCGCCAAAAATCATCTCCTACATATTGCAATCATAACGATTTTAGTCCTTGTATTTTGCTTTAGCTTACTAGTAAAATATTCAACTACATTTTCAATGAGATTACATACCAACACGACCAAGTGAAATGGCTTCTGTGCCAATTGTTCGAAGATTTTGTATCCCTTACATTTATGAACTATAAACTAACTCATAAATGTAAATAATTCTTCACTCGCAAGTATACGGGATCAAGTTATAGTATTTGTAATAAAGTCGAGTGTCAAACCCACGAGGATTGACCACTTAAACTCCTTAACTTGACTCAATTGAGCACTTGAAATCACGGATTAACTAGACACTAAACTCAACACTAAACCTAAAGTAAAATGTAGAAATGTATCTCACAAGACTAAGTCATTTGGAGACTTAGCATTGCAAGGGATGGTTGAACTACAATGAATGATTATCCGGTTGAACTACAATGAATGAGTGTTACAACTTTCATTCTCCATTTTCTCCATGTCAAGTATCTTTTTTTGCCTCATCTCCCAATAACCTCTCTTGTTAGGGGAGTATATAGAAGGATCCACCGTCATTGTACGCTCATCGGCTTCTCGTTTCTCCACCGTTTTAGCCTCTTCAATGAGTCGTTGCTTTTGTGCAAATTCACGCTCACGTAAGTCGTTCAATCTTTCATTTGAGCTTGAATGGTCATTCTCACATCATCACTCTTCTTTCGTTTGGCCGCCTTAGCCGCTTTAGTTCCCATTGGACGAGCTTCCTTGGGTGGTGCACTTGAAATGGATTCATTGTGGGGTGTGTAGTCGTCATCACCCAAGTCGATAGGCGGCTCAAAATCAATACTAAAATTCATACCGGGAGGATTCATTTATTTTTTAAAAGTCTTTAATATCTCCCAACAATGAAAAAATGTGAAAGCCTGTCCTTTTGACAATTTGTGTTAATGTTCTTTAGCATATAAAATCTACATAATCAAGCCATAAAAAAGTAAATTAGAGGGTAATTATTTCTAAGCATTTGATCATTATATTGTTCAATGTCATAAGCAAACAATTGAAATATTTATATGCATAATTTAAATTAAAAACTTACTTCATCGGCTTCATTTTGACCACTACTATGAGCCTTGATTGTGTGGTTGAGACTTTGACGCCATCTGATACATGCGGGGCTAATATTTTTCTAACGACCCAAGCAATTAGACTCAGTTCGTGAACATGCTCTGGGTGGTTTCGTGGTTTCATAAACCGCACTAATACACTCCCATAAAAGTTGGTTCTTTTGGTTAGTACTCGTGCAAGGATCCTCACTAATACTCATAGTGGCATGACACAACACTTCTTCCTTTTCATTTTTTCAATTTGTTTGCCTTGGCTCTCTTGGCTTTGGTGGCATGATGCTACAAAAAGAAAATTAAAAAGTAGAGGAAGAAAATTTTAAGGAGAAAATGTGCTCTTGAGAAAAAGTGGCAAATTTTGGTGCAGAAACAATGAGATTTAGTGTTGGTATTTATAGAGATGGTAGAAGAATACTATTCCAACGAGCAATTATTTTTTTAATTTTTTTTTTCAATGAGAATGAATAAAAATAAATTGTGTGTTGCAAAGAGCCGTTTGGGCTAGTCTAATAGCCGTTGGGCTTCAGAAGCCGTCGGGCTTAAACGGTAATTTTGATCTTATGCTGCATCACACTTGCGTCATTCCTGCTCCACCAAGCGCGCAAGTTGCGCGTCTCTCCCCAGCACAAGCGTGCTATCCCATATTCGTTCTCTCTCCGCATCTCTCTCTCACTTTTTCAACCAGCTCACGTGGACTGCATTATGTCTTCTCTCTCTTCCAATTTTGCCGAACCCCACATGGCCCCACCAAATCAGAGAAGCTTAAAACCCATATTGAGTTCTATTTTAAGCTTCATTTTGAGGTATGAACTCTCTTATATAAGGTATAAGCTTCAAATTTTTCACCATTGGAGAGAAGAAAGCTTATAAAAACTGATTTTAAGGTATAGACTCTATTATGCTTGGAGATGATCTCAGGATCGATAACAAGCCTCTCGATATCTTTCTTCGTTTCTTTACCACGAAGCCATCTAGCTAGTTTTAGCAAACAGAAAAAATTTAGGATGTTATTCCGAAGCATAAAACTGATTTTTCGAAAATAAATTTTAAAAAAAAGTTATATGAAAAAAATAAAAATCTGAAGCATGGGGTTGGGATAGGTGGAACAAGTGCACAAGGTTGTCGGCTTCTCAGGTACGTGGTCTGCATGGGCATCACATTTTCAGCATATGGTACACATAGAGATCATGTGAGAGACTTGTTCTTCTAAAAGATACATTTTAAGGGATAAAAAATGATGAACATATTTAATGGCTGTGATTTAAAGTAATTAACACAACTCCACCATAGTTTTTGTGTCTTTGAATCACAATTGTTGGATGTATTCATTCATTTCTATCCCTTAAAATGTGTCCCTTAGAGCAAATTCACTCGTTGGGTCATGGGATAAGGGTCGCTGGGTCATAGGGCAATAAGTCAGTGACGTGTCATTCACTTCTTATAGTTGTTTCTTCCCGTTGCGTCAGGATCTGAGTTAGAACTTTATTTCTATTTAATTTTATTAATCATTTAAAATGACGTGAAAGTATATACGGTCATCAAACATCACTTTGATAACATGGAAGTATTTACGGTCAAGATTAAGAACGTCACGTGGCAATTGGTTCAAGTCAGGAGGCTAGAAGTGCCTCAGGGATTAACCCAGGAGAGCTCTTGTCTAGATAAGAAAATACCGTTAGAGCATTGATTTTTCACTTTTTCTCCTTTTGGGGGCTACACCTACATGGTAACCAGGCAAAACACCCCCGGTGAGAGCAAGTTCACCCGTTGGGTCACGGGGTCAGGGTCGCTATGGCAATAAGTTAGTGACGTATCATTCACTTCTTGATAGTTGCTTCCACCCGTTGCATCAGGATCTGAGTCAGAACTTTATTTCTATTTAATTTTTATTAATCATTTAAAATGACGTAGAAGTATATACAGTCATCAAACATCACTTTGATAACGTGAAAGTATATATGATCGAGATCAAGAGCACCATGTGACAATTAAGTTAGGTCAGTAGGCTAGAAGTGCTCCGGGGAATGACTCAGTGGAGTTCTTGCCCATACAAGAAAACACCATTAGAGCGTTGATGTTTTACTTTTTTTTTCTTTTTCAGGCTATATCTACATGACAATCAGAAAAAACATTGAAATGAATGGTGCACGCAATTCAAGCTATTTAAGCAGACTATCTATCATGAGTATCATATATGTTGTATGTGTTTCAGTACTTAACCCGGCCAAGATGAAGCTAAAGTATTTGTCATTGTGTCATCAATATATATACCACAAACACGTACATTCTGGTTGCAAATAAGCTTGATCACGTACCCTTTCTTGTTTGAACCGTTTAATATTTTGAGATGTTGGAGAAAATTAAAAAGCAATGTAATTACAAATATAAATCGAGCAACCACCTTCTCATTACCATTATAGTCGGGAACAAAGGTACTACGTCCTCCTTGCGGCATATTTTGTCTACATTTAATAAAATCATAAATGAGGTAGGACATGTTAATGTTTTTAATTAGGGGACTCAGATCCTCTCCTATCACCGAGAGGTCCTAACCTTCACCTAACCACTATATCTCAGCCGTCCATGCAATCGTAAGGTCACGATCAACTTTCTGTTTACTTTTTTTCTCTGCCGAACAACACTAATCACTCTACTTTTTTTCTGGCTAGTTTCTCTGTTGTTCTGGTTTCAACTTTGATGTTTGAAAAAATAACACCGCCGGCCACCGTGGTCGTGGTCACAAAAGTTGAGTTCAGATCCCCCAATAGTAAAAAGGCCATACAAGTTGAGTAAACCGATTCAATAATTGCAGCCCAAAAAAACCCAAATCTCAAAGTCAGCCATTGATTTTGTTCCATGGGCATGAAACAATGACAGTCATCTTACTCATCTATGAAGTTAGATCGATTATTCATCTTACTCATCTATGAAGTTAGATCGATTAGCAATATAATGACGAAAAAAAACTTTTCGAAACTACGACGAGAACGACCAAGATCAATTGAAAATTAACTTGGTATCTTCAATTAGATCTCTTGTTCTATACCGCAGATATATATAGTATCCAGCTCTGGAAACAATTACTTTTGGATCAGTGTCACAGGCTTATGTTCATCAAAGATCTATGAATAATAATTTTCAATCTGGTGATTGGGTAAGTTCCAGACTTGTGTTGATTACAGAGATCGGAGCCTCTAAAGGTCGAACTGCGAGAGAGAGAGAGAGAGAGAGAGAGAGAGAGAGAGGACTTGGTGAAGATCGACACTGAAACACACAAAAAATTGAAAAGCAATAGTGGCCTTCCAAATGGGATGGACGGCTAAGATTAACGTAAGGCTAATGATTAGGAGAGGATCTCAGTCCAATGCGTTCTTTTAAAAAAAAATTATAAAATATCCATTTTTGCCTCCTCACCGATTATCCGCCATTGGTATTGGACCACCAAATTTATGCCACAAATTAATCTATTTTTATAGTTTTTTTCCAAAATGTTTAAGCATTCAAATGTGTTGGAAATGGTGGCCCACTACGAGAAGCCAAGTAAATGGTGAGTCATCGACGCTGCTGCATGAGACCTGAAAATAAATGGTGAAGAATTGAAGAGAATATGTTCAAGTGTATATTTAGTGTCTTTAATATCATGATACGCAAATGTAAATTAGAGGTTTAGTCAATAAGTAGTAGATGAGGTCCATATATCAATGCGTAGTAGGTATGAATATTGATATATTTAAACCAGATAAGTAGGTTGAGTGAAAACAATAAACTCCATCATTTTGTCAAGAGTATGTTAAATCTTAATATATAATTTTATGTTCTGTGTGCAATAAAACAGGGCTGGCGTTTATTAATAAAAAAACAGTACCGGCGTTAAAAATAAATTTTTAACTATAAACGAGGTCCGAAAAAGTTACTGCGAAGTCTGTTATCAACGCTATAAACAACTTACCACGGTCGGATGAGGTAAAAATACACCCCAAGTCACATAAAATACGGCTGAACCCGAATAACCTCGGGTGGTAAACCGTTGCGGCGATTCGGAATTTCCGATTAGACAGAAGAAGGAAACGCTAACGTAAATGGAGAATTCGAGCGCCGCTGAATACATAAATACCCAATACCCGAACGACTCGTTTGTCTGGGACGAACAATCTCAGCTCTACTTTCATGCCAGTAGCGGATTCTACCATGACCCTAATGCTGGCTGGTACTACAGCACTCATGATGGCCTATACTACAAATTCCAAGACGGAAATTACCTGCTTCTTGAGGTTAACACTTCTTCCCTCTTGAATCTTGATCTAATTGCTCTGTTGTTCTCTGGTCTATGTTTGCTCTCTGTTTTTCATTTTGGGTGGATTGATTTTTCTATTTTTCAGGGCGATGATTCGGAAACCAATCAGACCCAAGTAACTGCTACTGAGAATCCCATTCAAGAAGAGTCTTTTTCAGCTGTAGGTGAGGCATTGCTTGTTATTTCATGGCTTCTATGTTGTTTAGTGATCACTGTTTCGAGTTGGGTGACAATACTAGGTGTTCTCTGTCTGTTATTTATACTATGAGTATTCACTCGGAATCATTGAAATGGTTTCATTTTGTGAACGGGTAATGTAGAGTGCAGTGGTACTGAGGCACCTGAAAACCACCCTCCTCCCTCAGAGTGGTACTCTTCTCTCTTTAGTTTACTCATTGCTTGTTGAGTTTGAGTAGTCAAGTATTTTACTTACTTTGGTGAAGTGTGTTTTTGCTAGGCTAGAGGATACGCTTATTGAGCTATATTTGTCTGGCTATTCCAACCTAGGGGCCAATGCTGCTGATGATAAAGATGTTCCTGATGGTTTGTTCTGACTCGTTCTATTCATTTTGAGATTAAAGATTGGTATGGCTGGAAGCCTGTAATAGGATATGATTCGGGTTCTTTGTTGAATCGCAGGTGAGAATGATAGTTGCGATTTCAATGAAGCGGAGATGATTGATGTTGCAGTGAAATCAAATGAAGATGTCTCTGATGAAGGTGTTGCTGATATGTGGCTGTTACTTATTGATTGTTTGAAATCCACTACTTGTTTTAATGAGTAGCACATTGTTAACATGCATGATTGTTGATTTGCCTCCAGTCAAGTAGTTGTACAATTTAACGAGACATATGATTGTGTTTGGAATAGGTGGTTCATGGGATGAAGAAAACTGGCGAGCTCAGTATGGTCAGGTTGTTCAAGATGCAGAAGTGTCAGTCCCGGAGTATTCACTGATAAGTCTATGGGACTGGGAAATGGTCACAAAGCCGAGGAACGATGGAAAAAGTGAGTTGCCGAGGCTTGTTGGGAGGTTAGCAAAATTGTCTGCCAAGCTTCATCCCGCTTTGCCTTCTGGTGGTGGTCTACTGAAAACTGCTCCAATATGTGAAGTGCATCTTGACCTGGTACGAGTTACAACAGGTTTGCATTTTCCTCTACCTACTTGGCAAGTTGGCAACAGATACATAGTGATGATCAAACATTCACTGCATTATGTAAAATGATGTATTCTCTGTCAAACATGTTTTTGTAGTTGATTATGAAACTTGATTGTTGCACTGGATGACTATCCCTGATTATTTTAGGTCAAGTTTATAAACTGAGGACTCCTAGTAAACGATATTTGGCTTCCTTGTCAACTTATGATTCTTCAAATCCAACTAAGGATTGGGGCTTCCCTGAATTATCAGACAGCAAAGAAATTCTTCACCTTTCTAAATTTAGTGGAAAAGGCGAATCCAAAACTGCGGATGGAAAGGCACTCAGCAAGGGTTCATCATTGTTACCAGACTCAGCACATAGAAAGGTAACTTGGCATGGCCAAAGGCTTTACTTTACTCTTGTTGAATTCATCATATAAAGGTATTTCCATTGTCAGAGACAACTGGTTGATATACACAATCCAAGTAAGCATTGCTGCATAAGCAAACCCGGCATGTCAATAAGTACCTTTCAAAATTCACTCAAGATGGATTCAGTCGAAAATATTTTCTTAAATCAGATGACTTGCAGCCAATTATACTGCTATTCATTGTAAGATGTTGACGATGCATTTCTCACATCTTCACATCTCCCTCATATTTCCAGCTTGAAAGCTATCAATATAAGGATAGAGCTGCTGATAGAAGAGCCTTGCATGGTGGGTATGGTGTGGGTCCAGGACAGAAGCATTCGATAGACGGTGACAGTGATCGGCCAATGCCTTCCTCGGAAGTGGCTGCAGCAGAGGCCTTGCACATGTCATTTGGAGTCGGTAGTTATGCCAGAACAGTGTTAGAAAGCATGGGCTGGAAGGAGGTAACTGTTTAGATTGTATGCTAGAGCTAAAATAAACTGAACTTCTAGTTGCTTGTTGCTGGACTTGCATCAAGCAGAAGCTTATTCTTGCTCGATCGATCTCCATTCAGTGAAATCCTTTTGTAGAGATACTCACCTTTTTGTTACTTTTATTTGATGTTTGCAGGGGGAGACACTTGGGAAGACTACAAAGGGATTGGTTGAACCTATTCAAGCTCAAGGCAACATTGGTAGTGCTGGATTAGGGTGGTCTCAAGGAAGATTAAAGCATTGCTGATAGGATTTGACGGTTTAACAGTAGTATATACCAATTAGGAGTAGAACTTTAGAACGAATGGATGACCATGACTTTATTAGAGGACCTGGATTTTGTGGCAATTCTCACACCTTTGAATGAGAATTATGTATCAAGGTCTGCAACATCAATAGAAAACATGCTTAGAATGCTTGAGAACTTCCATCTGATTCTCATCGACTGAAGCAAATGTGGAACATTATTCTGATCCGTTACGTATCCAGGCGAGCAGTTCTGTTAGATAACTATCTCAATCAAGCAGAAACACTTCATTGCGTTTCCACCAGTTGGACAAAATTTAATTTTCAAAATTTACTGATAAATGTACATACAACAGGGTGAATGAAACCTATGATATCCAGCTAATCTTTATCATCAGAGCCATTGGCTTCCACAGATACCATCACTTCATTGGTGACTTTTCCATTATCAGAAGCTGGATCCGTTTTCTCCTCCACCATTATGCTCTTCTGCTCCAGCTCTTCTTTTAATCTTCTGATTTCACTATCTTTCTGTTCAAGCTGCTCTTGTATGATGGCCACCTGCAAAGTAGCTGTATCAAACACTGGTTCTCAAGAAGCAGCAAATCATGAGATATGTCACAAAGTTCTCTTCATTATATATTTGTCTGTTCAAAGTATCTATAACTAATACCAGACTGACCATCCCCACAAATGCACATATTACGACTTTTAATATGTAATTAGAACCAACCAAATAATTAGGAGTGGGATGTTATACCGAAAAACCGAACCGAAAACTGAAATAAACCAAACTGTTCGGCCCGAAACTCGTGGAACGGATTAATCAAGAAACCAAACCGAATTACTTTTTATGGTAATTTACCA
Source organism: Geum urbanum (assembly GCA_946800695.1). NCBI lineage: Eukaryota > Viridiplantae > Streptophyta > Magnoliopsida > Rosales > Rosaceae > Geum > Geum urbanum. The sequence continues at coordinate 39,244,809 of OX327013.1, read as the reverse complement.
AATAAAACCGAACCGTTCCGAAATGATATACGTGTCAAAATTATGCTTATTTCTTTACAAAAATGAATATACACTCATCTATGTTGAATTTTTTTTTACATATGTAAAGAAAACAGTAACAAAAAATACTCTCATTCTCTCACATTTCTTCTATTTCTCTACGGTTTCACCTTTCACAAACAATAATTAACTTAAACAATTGTTTAGGCCTAGAAAATTTTATCGAAAAACCGATCCAAAACCGAAATATACCGATCTGAAAATCATTGGGCCCGAAACTTGTGGCACGAGCTTGCCAAAAAACCGAACCGAATAGAATCCAAACCGAATAATTTATAACGGTACGGTACGGGTTTCGACCTAATACCGAACCGATCCCACCCCTACAAATAATTGACTGCCAGAGTAATTAGGCTTGTAAAAGAGGTGATGGGATCCAGTGGGATCTCAGACATCTATAAATGACAAAAGTAGAGGGAAGCAAACCATTTCATTTGATCTTTCCACATCATTTGTGAGTCCCTCCATATGCTTGAGCAATCCTGTAAGCAGAAACACAAAAAGAATGAGCATCAATGAACTGACTATAAAAGCCAGCTATTGATAACTTAAAAGACAATTCTCATTGGTCTGACCTTCAAATTGACTTCTGAGTTCTGCATTTTGGTTCTTTTGCAAAGCGAGTTTCATGGATAATTCATGCATCTGCAGATCATTTTATCAATCATATTAACTAGAAAACACCACCAAGAAATACAAACTTGGTAGACATTAGACAACATAAAGAGGAACCATGTGATGGCAAACAGTATGAGACAACATAATTAGGGATGCTAAATATAAACTTTGGAGACACAGAATATATATATATATATATAATAATTGCAGGCTTAAGAGAAAGAAAGGACAGAATTACATGATACATCGAATATTCCATGGATGCAAAAGGCGTACCTTTCCCTCAGATGCTTCATTGCCGATCTCCTCGTTCTCCTCTTGCAGGGTCTTACATTTAGCCATTAACTGTTTCCCCATCTTGCTTGTTGGAGTAAATGTATTAGCAGCTATATTCTCATTCAACTCTTTCACTTTTTTCTCTTTCTCCTCCACCAAATTCTAACATTTGGGAGCCATGGAAAAAAAAATTGAAGTTAGTTGCAGGTGTATAGAAAACATCGACCAAAAATATAAGTTTTGTTCCTCATTCCAATTTTACAAGGAGGATAAAATAAACTGTAATCAACTCTAGGTCTTTAACGGAATTTAATTAGAAAAAAAACTTCCAGTTCACAAACCTTTAGACGAGTAAACTCTTCATGAATTGCAGGATCAAGCAACAGTTTTCTTGCCTGTACAATAATGAGAACAAAAGTTTCAGGCCACAAGCAACAAATCTGAATTAACAATAACAATGATGAGGACAACAAACCAAACATTGGATACTTGAACTTTTGGAAAAGAAACTCCTGGTCTTAGCTACCTGCAATGATGGTGGCTTGAGTTGAGCTTTAAGATCCCGGACTGCAGACTGTATTAAGAAAATTGAGTCTTATGATCACACATTAATTATCAAACCAATCATGCAGTGTAAGACTTTTTCAGCATACCAAGAATCGCGTTTGATCTATGTTAAGGACTAGCATACACAATATTCATGAACAAGAGAACATAGTTAATGTGCAATTGCGCCTCAGCATTACCAAAATCCCAAGGCCCTCTGGACGCCTTCTATGAGCAAATCTCCTTATCAGAAAATCATTCCTACTCTTCTGCCTATTCATATATTGCTACTATATTTTGGTCATCACATCACTTGACCCTAAAACAAAATTAGCCTACTTTTTTTGTACTATTATGACATGCTAGCTCACATGAACTGACTGCTGTTTTCGTGTTTCTATCTCCATTAATTAGTTTCTATAAAGATCTTTGAGTTCTATTCTTCTTTACAGGTTGAGGATTCCTCATCCTCAATCCCACACATTACATATTCTCTGTTTACAAATTGTTCCCCAACAAAACATAATGACTTCATTCCTACTGGAAACAGAATCCCCTAAATGCTCCTCTATCATTTGATGAGTATGTACATAATAAATCACATATTTACTGGAATAAGTAAAGGACCAGAAACCAAAAGACAATACCTTGAGTTCTGCTATTTCTTGCTCCCGTTTTGCAAATGTCACTATGAATGCTGTTTCCTTTTTCTTTGCCTTCTCTAACTGATAACAAGAAGAAGGAAAAAACATGAAAAGTTGTTGGAGATTACTGATGACTAATGCAAAGGGTACAATGAATAAGAACCTGTTCTTTCAATGACTCCTCGGAGTTTTTCAGGGTCAGAAGATAATTGATGACTGATGTGGGATCTACAATGAGAGTTTGGACTCAATTTTTAAATGATCAAAAGGTAACTTGATTCTCACACAAGATCAAGTAATTACATAATACACAGCAAGGGTTTGCAAAGAAGGAAGAACACTCTTGATTATTGTGGAGCTAACCAGGAGAAGTCCCCGGTGTAATGAAGGATTCATTCTGAAATGCAGAATGCCACTTTTGAACCTCAGATTTTGCTGCATCCTGTTCCGTCTGTGAGAACAGAGAGAACGTGTAAAATGGAGCTATAAGCCATATTGTAATGCATCCATCAACAGGTGCCATGAATCACACGTGTGACCAAAAAGAATTACATCGACTTAATTCGTAAATCTACAGCTAATAAGCATTGGACTTTCAAACTAGATGGAGTTTGTTATCATTAATAGTGACAGATCACCAACTGAAAGACAATGAAGAAATAGAAAGAGGGGAAATGACATACTTGACACTTTGCAAGATCATCCTTACAAGTCTGAAGACTGCAAAACAAGTTACAATGTAATAATCAGTTTAGGTCCTAATGAAAATTCTGACGGAAACTAACTGCCCAATGTGGTAGGATCAGTAAACTATAACCCATTCTACATTCCAACGTACCTCTCACGAAGAGACAAAATCATTCCTGTTGCAACACCAGGAGCAGTTTCTTCAATTTTTGCATTAGCCTGCATTGTAAATAAATCACTATCAATACCTCAAAATGAACAACTAATAACTGAACAGAAAGAAACGAAACGTATATCAAATGTACCCAAATACAGATATATAACATACGGCCTACTCTATAATACTAAAGTGTGTGTTGAAGTTGGACAGCTATATTCACGCTTTGTTTGTTGGAGTGAACCAACACACCAAAATTCAATGGCTAGTTTTACTAATCCTACCGTAAACCGAAGACAAACATTGTTTCATACAGGTTCAACTTAGATAGTCATGTATCCAAATAATTCACACATTCACATAAAATGGTTCAAAATTTCACTGAAGATACCTGCTTTGAGCCAAAGAAGTCATCTTCGTCTTCAAGCTCACCAAAGCTTCTCTTTTTGCCTAAAAATTTCACACATCAAAATAGACATTACAGAAATCAGTAAGCAAAATTGAAGTGCAGTGTTCGGTAACGACAAAAACAAAGTTTACCGGACCGCCTGGCGCCACTAGTTCCCGGAAAATCTCCCCCGAAATCATCATCCTGAGGTTAACGAAAGGAATCGGAATTAATCTTAACAAGAAAATTTGAACAGACACAAATGTAGTTGAGGCAGTAGCTGAGGGGCGATTTGGGGAGGACTTACATCATCGAGCCGAGGGTGGGGATCCATGGAAATTGAGAAACCCTAATTAGTTGTGAGGAGTGTGCAAAGATTGAAACTTTGAGTCTACAGCCGCGAAATAGAGAACCGGGAAGCAAACGAGTCGGGTTATCGGCTCATCAGCTATGTACACAACTCTAATTGGGCCTATTGGGCCAGCTGATCGAATCTTACTGGGCTTACGGGTTGGAGCCACTACTAGCCCAATTGATAGTGAAAATGGCAACGAAATTAACCTTGTGAATCTTTGTACTGTTTTCTAGGAAACGGTTCAGACTTCAAAGTATCACATATAAATAGAGGTTATAGAGTTGTAGGCGCTACTTATGTGCGTGTGCAAGCTGTCACATGAAAAACTTAAGAAGTCTAGCTAGCACTCTAATTACCATCATGTCACTAGGGAAAATTATATGTATTGACTTGCCCGATCCTAAAATAGTAAACTCCACTACTCACCATAAGAATGGCAAACACATTATGTTGCCTTTTGAATGTTAATTGGGTTAACTTCATATAAGTGTCTCGATTTCCATCATTTCACCTGCAGTGATCTTCAAGAGCATACATGTTTAGCCATTTCTTTAATAATGTTGGTAAGGAGGAGGTATGTCCATGTCTTCCCTCAAACCTAGCTAATTAATTTAACATATCATAATCCTAGCTAGAATATACATATATTAAACTTCTTAACTTTCAAATTCCACGTCGTCTTGATTAATTTAGATTAGATAAAGCTCCTAGTCTCAATACACATTTGATAGATGAAGACAAACAAACTTTTCTCCAAATATTTGCTAGCAAGGGCCACAAACGTGGAATTGTTTTGGAATCTTAGGGGATCTGTTACGATCCTAGCCTCATATCCAAAATGTTTAATTATAATTAATTTATAGATTATTAATTAATCAGAGGTATAATAAAGAGGAAGCAAACACTGAAGCACTAGGGTGCAATTGTGTCTCACTCTATTCCGTGATTGACTCCTCCCTTTGTGAAAGCTATGAACTCTTCGATTTCGCATATCCACGGTTGGATTGTGGTCGTGGGGATCGGATGGGACTCATGATCAAGATGAGATGTGTATAATAAGGTTCTTTTGCAAGTTACCCCTAAGCTTTTTTACTTGGTGTTTATGGATGAAGAAAAGAGGTTGGTTTGATATGATTGTGATAAGGAAAAGCTTAGGGCTATGTCAGCAGTGGGCAAATTTTCTTTTACGGAATCAATCGATTCAGGTATGGAAATTTTGGCATGGGAGGAGACATCTTTTTAGCACTCGATCCCTTGGGTTTTCTTTGGGTATTTCACTTTTTTCTACATGCATGTGAAGGGAAAATATGGCATTAGTGTTATGCTTAAGTCAATAATGGTTTGTTGAGAATGGAGATGATAACAGAAAATTGTTTTCTTCGGTTAGCTTAAGTGGTTGTGCTTGACTCCTTATTAAACTGTGACTTCTCACGTGATATCTAGAACTCTAATATAACTAATATTGTTCCAACTTGAATCATTTTAAGATGTTGAGTTTAATACTAAAGAGCTTGGTTAGTATTAAGTTTAGTCTAACTACTTGTAAATTATATTTAATTTGTCACTTTATCAATGTGGCATCTTTTTCTCTCTAACACGTCTCCGCACGTGCAACTTTGCTCTAGGTATGCACGTGGAATTAGAAGAACCGATTCTAGAATAACCATCGAAAATTTGGAGACAAAATAGACCCCGTAATGATCGGATTTAGTCCAACTACTTATAAATCATATTTAATTTACCATTTTATCAAGGATAAATTATAAATAAGGTCATTTACATAAGATTTATACTAGATTAGGTCACCCAACATTTTTATCCCAAATTAGGTCATCCCTACAACAAACATAACCTTAAAATTTAATTATTTACAACCATGCCATCCTCTCATTCCAGAACACTTTCTTAACTGGCATTTTGGTTTCCATTGACCTAAAACTCTCCTTTAAAATCATGACCTGAAATTCTCTCCTTTTCTCAAAACCCCAATTCCTCTTTCTCCATTTTGATCATAAACCCTAGCTATTTCAACAATGGAGTGGAACCAGCAGGACCTCCAGACTCTATCACAGTGCTTCATAAACATTCTCTCTCCTCAGCCAGAGCCCCCCCCCCCCCCGCCAAGTCGAGTCTATACTATCCGGCTTCTCTCAAAACCCTAATTATGGCATCGCCATCCTCCGCCTCGTCACGGAGCCGAACGTCCCCGACCTGGTCTGCCAGGCCGCCTTCGTCAACTTCAAGAACCACCTCAAGGCCCGCTGGTCCCTCTCCCCCCCCCTCCCCCCCTCTCTCTCTCCCTCTCTCTCTCTCTCTCTGAGCGTTGGAGATCTATTTGTATATAGAAGTGTGCTTTGGTTGTTAGGCAGATTGTTGTGTTTTAATTGTTACGTACGTAGTAGTGTCTATAATAGTATGTGGTAGTGTTTATGTTAGTCTGTAGTAGTGTGTACAAATTGATGTGTTTTGGTTTTTATGCAGTAGTGTCTACAATAATCTGTAGTAGTGTTTATGTTACTTTGTGGTGTGCTCTGTAGTAGTTTGTAGTGTTGTTTGTGAGTAGTATGTAGTGTGCTCTGTAATAGTTTGTAGTGTGATTTGTAGTAGATTGTAGTGTTGTCTGTGAGTAGTATGTAGTGTGTTCTGTAGTAGTATGTAGTGTGCTTTGTAGTAGTTTATAGTGTTGTCTGTAGTAGTTTATAGTGTTGTTTGTGAGTAGTATGTAGTATGTTCTGTAGTAGTATGTAATGTGCTTTGTAGTAGTTTGCAGTGTTGTATGTAGTAGTTTGTAGTGTTATATATGACTAGTATGTAGTGTGTTCTGTAGTAGTATGTAATGTGCTCTGTAGTAGTTTGTAGTGTTGTATGTAGTAGTTTGTAGTGTTATCTGTGAGTAGTATATAGTGTGTTATGTAGTAGTATATAATGTGTTATGTAGTAGTTTGTAGTGTTGTCAGTGAGTAGTATGTAGTGTGTTCTGTAGTAGTACGCAACGTGCTCTGTGAGTAGTATGTAGTGTTGTCTGTGAGTAGTATGTAGAATTGATGTAAGTAGTATATAGAATTTATGTGAGTAGTATGTAGTGTTTTGATGGTTTATTTTATGGTTTGCAGAAATGGCACAAATGGATGACCCTGAGAAACCCAAGGTCCAAATAAGATCGACATTGAGAGGGTTCTGCAATGTCATGGTTGAACTGCATACAAAATTGCCTCTAAAAACAATGAGGATCTTGTAAAAAACACCATTTGACAGTTTCATGGAAAACACTACAACAGTTTTTTGAAAGTACTATTGTAGTTTTCAGAAAGTATTACTCTAGTTGTTTGACAGTACTACTCTATTGGGACTTTATGCATTCTAACTAAAACTCTGTTGAAAGTACTACTGTAGTTTTCAGAAAGTACTACTCTAGTTGTTGGACAGTACTACTCTACTGGGACTTTATGCAGTCTAACTAAAACTTTGTTGAAAGTACTACTGTAGTTTTCAGAAAGTATTACTCTAGTTGTTGGATAGTACTACTATACTAGGACTTTATACATTCTAACTAAAACTTTGTTGAAAGTACTACTGTAGTTTTCAGAAAGTACTACTCTAGTTGTTGGACAGTACTACTCTACTGGGACTTTATGCAGTCTAACTAAAACTTTGTTGAAAGTAAAACTGTAGTTTTCAGAGAGTACTACTCTAGTTGTTGGATAGTACTACTTTACTAGGACTTTATACATTCTAACTAAAACTTTGTTGAAAGTACTACTGTAGTTTTCAGAAAGTACTACTCTAGTTGTTGGATAGTACTACTTTACTGGAACTTTATGCATAAAAAATATGGATAAAAAAGTGACCTTAATTAGGATAAAAAATATAAAATGACCTGAAAAGTTAATATAAAGAGGCAAAATTTGAAAGACAGAAAATATGGAAAAAAAATGACCTTAATTAAGATAAAAATATAAATGATCTTCAAAGTAAATATAAAAGGGTAAAATTGGAAAGACAGAAAATATGAATTAAAGAAAGTGACCTTAATTAGGATAAAAAGTTTAAATGACATTATGTTTAAAATAGAGTCTCTAATTGACCTTATATGTAATTTACTATTTTATCAATGTAAGATCTATTCCCCTCCAACACTTCTAATAGACTTTGTTTTCCATTTGGTATACGATCCAGTGGAGTTGTTGAGATTTGTTTGCCTTAAGAATTCAAGGAATAATTTATTAAACAATCTTGAGGATCGAATGACAATGTTAATGAGGTCATGGATCGATTTTCAGACTTTATTGCTTATTGTTTTATGAAATTCTATTGATATTTGTTTTTAAGTAAGCAAACGAATGTGCTTTCCTCTCTCTTATTTTTTAAATTTAATTCAAATGTTGATGCATGCACTTCCAAAGTTCTCAATCACTAACTGCCTCGCAGCTAGATTCAATTGCAAAAGGGAAAAAAAAAAATCTCAATAGTTAAAAATAAGATTTTTAATTTTCACTAACTTATAAAATATTTAAATATTTTTATTAACCAACTAATTAGATAAAAAAAATTCGTCCCTCATTTTAATTAATGAATTATTCAATATTATTATTCTCTCATAACTTATTCATTGACTATTAACTTGACTCCAGCGACGTTGACCGTAAACATTGACCAGTGACCGAATTTCGACAACCGGTGACCGGATTCTAGCTATTAGTGATCAAATTCTGGTAACTTTGACCGTTGACTCTAAATTAATACTTAGTTCAAAATCACCTGAAACTCAGTTGACGTTCAACTAATACTCAATTTAATGTCTAGACAAATAGATGATTGACTAAACTCACATAACATACTTTACAAAAAGTTAGTGAAGCGATAAACAAAATATCAGAAACACATTCATTCTCAAGCCCCTTTATAAACACCACGGATTGTGTCCACGATTCCATCTTTTGACAAAGTAAAACAACAACGAATTACGAGCCTCGAGACTGCATCGAAAAGAAATAGCAATATACATATGTCATACAACAAATTGGTCAACAGCAAGATAAGTTGGACATCCCATATGCCTGCATGATTAAAAACAGGACATGATCAGATATCACAAAACTTAAATAAGAATATCTCAAATAGACACATACCACTTTGTTGATGAGGTGCACCCATACGTATATACCGTAATTGAACTTCCAAATTTGATTTGGCAAACCGGAGACATAGCATAACATGGGCAATCTTTCTTCAACTATTATTATCACAACTAAACCGTATAGATATACAACTGCTTGTTAGCAGCTTGTCAATGATTACTTACTACCCAACACTAAGTTAACTAAAGCACATTTACGTAACACGTTGGATTAAAGTTAGTGAATACCTGATCTAACCATCAATAAACCCGAGAAATATTATCCAATCCAAATCCCACACAATATGGAGAAAGCTAAAAGCAAGAACAAAATTGAAACACTAGCATATTGTATCCTCTCTCCTATTAAACAAAACAAAAAATCTAACGAACTTGATGAGAAAGGCAATACACGTACCAGTATTACCAACACAATCATCATGAATCTTGTAGCAGGCATCAACATCATCACACGGCTTCTCCCCTGGGCTGCCGGTCCACGCTACTCCACAGTACTTCCCGTATCTGATCCCAACCACTGGAAGTTCACAATTCACAAATTAAACACAAGATAAATCAAAACATTACCAAATATCAAACTAAGCTAATTCCTAACATGCAATCAAACTGAACCCAATCCAATCTTAGCATAGCAGAAAATAAAATGTTGTAAGATAATTTGACTAAAAATGGATTGGAGAGCATGTAGAGGGAGAAAGGATCTGAGAGAGAGAGATCGGGGTTGATATGGACCGTTGACCGTTGATTTTAGCCGTTGGAATCAATTTATCATAAACTGAGTATCAATCCTCAAACTCAGTAACAGTTGACCCTAAACTAATACTCATTTCACCTTCAACTGAGTGTCAGTTTAAGTTCAACTAATACTCAGTTGAGGTTGGTTCAACTGATACTCAATTGAAAGTCAACTGATAATCGTTTTACTATCTACAATTGCAGATTCCAACTTAATTCGACTAAACCTCAACACAACAATTCAAAAAAATACAATGATTCACATAAAATATATCAATATAACGAAACACATCCACAATAAAAAATAACAAAAGATTCGATAACACACATTCGATACACATAGCATCCCCGTAACAATTAGATACTCAGAGCATCCTCGTAACAACCATATTTCATAGTACAAAAATTCCAATTAACAAAAGTATTATAACAAACACTTCATTGTCTAATAGCCCAGCTAAATAAGAGTTAGTATGAAAAATTGAAAAAAAAATATGCAATCAAGTGCTACAAGCTTTAATAGCAACAAAAGTTTAAGGTCTAAACAGAATACATAAGGGATCTACCAAATTGCAGCTCCATATGACTCACCTTGCTAAAGAAATACTGGTCCAAAAGGAACTGGAATACTGCAAACTAGGAGGGTGAACTGATGTGGTTGAGGCTTGCATGACAGAAAAAAATTTGACCTCTTTCAGAAATATACTTATATTTCTGCAAAACCAACTATCATTAAGTATATAGTTCAGCATAAGCTAAAAATCTTAAAACTTCGTACATACTACAATCGAATGTCATGATACTTCAAGCTACATATCTACACCAGATTACTTACATAATAGAGTAGACAATGGATAAAGATGGTGACAAGGTAAACTGCAGTAAAGTAAATCGACAACCCGTCAAATATGTAAGCATATGAGTGTTAGTTGAGGGTCAACTGAGTGTTAGTTGAGGGTCAACTGAGTGTCAGTTGAGGGTCAACTGAGTGTCAGTTGAGGGTCAATTGAGTGTCAATTTAAGTTCAACTGAATATAATTTAAGTTTAGGTTAATTTAAGTATCACTTTAGGTTCATCAAACTATGCAAAACAAGATAAATGATCGGAAACTTCGAAATTGAAGTGTTTTTTTTGCAATGGTGTTGGTTAATTAACATCAACTTACACCAAGTTATCCCATCAATTTCAAGTATTATAAAAATTATTTGGTCGAAGATTATACGTGTACAATTATTGAATGCTCCCTATACGTGCAGACCCAGGGGACATGTTGAATGTTCCCATCAAACAACAATCAAACATATCCAAATTACTAAGAAGCACTAAACGAAGCTAAAAAAATAAAATGCTGATCAAAATGATGGAACAAATCGAAACGTACTGATCCAACATGATTGCTAGCAGGAGAAGAAGCTGCAGTCTCCACAAGTCCAGACCACCCTGCAGAATCGATCTCGAGAAACCTAAAAAATCAACATCGTAATTTAATTTCCTCAACATATCAATTTCGTTAATAATGAAATATTTCAGAGACGAATTCCAAAACGTACCTGAAAACCGGTGAGACGAGGTTAGAGATGTTATTGACCCAAAGCGAAGGGTCGTCGGAGATGGAGTCGGAGCTGCTGGAGGTACTGGCTCGGTCGACGACGGCTGATGAGTCGTCTTGTTATTCGTGAGTGAGTAAACCTAAGGGACGAGTCTGGTGGATCTGAGCCTGGTTGAGAGCGAAAGCGAATAGAGCTCTGGCGCCGTACCTTTGCGTCGGCGTTAGAAACGACATCGTCGTAGCCATGTTGATGTGTGTCCGGGTTCAATTCGTACAAAGAGTTTCGTGATCGCGTTTGCTAGTGTAGGTGATTTTGGGGAGCTCTAAAGATGTTATGTGATTCTGTGATTCTAAGGCGGTGAGGGTTGAGTCGAGTGAACGAGTTGCCATGTATGTGGTCTCTGAAGAGAGATTTGGATCGGAGAGAAAGAGAGTCCCAGATCGGGTTGGGTGAAACGAGAGCCCCAAAATTATGATGAGGGTATTTTCGAAATGAAAATATAAAAGAAAGGGAAAAGATGAGTAAGTGGGAATAAATCTTTTAAGGGTCCGTTTGTCAACGGAATTAAAACACGGAATATGACCAATCTAAGGGATTTCAAAATCCCATGTGTGAAATCCTTTTGTTTGGCAAAAACTAGAAGAGGGATCTCATAAATCGGAATTTGGGACAGGATTTTGTGAGAGAACAAACCACAGGATTTCCAAATTTCGCCTTAATACATGTCATTTCAAAATCCCAAAATCTCTCGCCGAAGAGACGCGACCAGACCAAGAACACGCGATTTCATCTCCGACCGTCGTCGATCTTGAGGTTCGTTCTGGGACATAGGGTTCCCCCTCCACTCTCTGATGTAGGGTTTTGGTGTTGCAATCTATATTTCTCAATCTCCAATTTTGGGGGATTTGTTCTCTACGTATTTTGGCTTCTGAGATTGGAAATTCATATCCTTGTTTCTTATGATTTGGGTTCCTAGATTTCGAATGTTTGGTTTGCTCTAAATTGGGTTTCTAGATTTTATATCATTGTTTGCTACAATTGGGTTTCTAGATTTCGAATGAATTGGGTTGTTTGCTTTCTATTCATTGTTTGGTTTTGTGAGCTCGTCTTGATTATCTCTATGGTTATGTTTTTGTGGGATAGTGCTTGCTCTTGATTTTTTGGTGTGGGTTTGTGTTTAAAGAGCATTTGCTACATCAAAACTTAACCAATGAACAATGTTTAGTTTAGGACTAATGTTTTTTTAACTTCTATTTGAAGCTTACTGATAGACTTAAATTCCTATTTGATATACATATGTTCTAATTTGGATGTGCTTTCTTTCTTCTAGGCATTACATATGGAAAATTGTTCAAGAGTGATTGTTTGTTGCTATTAAACAATCCATGTTGTTGTTGTTGATGCTACTTCCTTAACTAGATATTCAAGACCATTCTCTTTGGTAAGAAACCGAACTAGTCACATTTGGTAGAATAAAGTAGTATTAATCTTCTGGTTATTATTGAGTTGGGAGGAATGATACTGACAGATGCTCATACTTAGCACTTGTGACAGGCTTTTGTGATGCTCTGATCTAATTAAATCATATTACACGCTCTGATCTATATTGAATTAGAATTTGATCAAATATGCTTGATCATCTAAATCTGCTACCTTATTATTTTTACCTTTATGTTAATTCTGGGTTTTGAAGTATAAGTGAGGTGCAATAATTGTATAAATTTTAATGTCTATGGAGCTAGTTTGTGGTTACTGTTGACTTACAAGTAGTTGATGTTTGACATGTTCTTGACTTCTTGTATAATATATTGTGGATGGTTCCGATCAATTAAAGATTGATCTGCTTTTATGTAACCTTATATGTGAGTTTTGACTGTTATTTTAAGGGATCAAAGTACATTGGGGTTGCAATCTCCGTTATATTCAATATGCTTATGTGTTCATGCTTGTCTGCTTGGGTCTCATAGAGGACCTTTAATAAAGGAGCTTTCAAGCTCCTATTGTTGTAGACATCTTTGCATGATTGTGTATCCAACTCCTGGATGGATCATATATTACTAAGCTAATCAAATCTTTATCATTATTACCTGATAACATGCTTTTGTGAAGATGGTATAAAGGCTCCCGCCAATGGAAACTAATTAGTTTTTTCTTAGTTTATTTTTTTTCCTGCAATCGTTAAGGAACAAGCTTTATAGTTATTGGATGGAAACGAGTTCTCTATGTTCCAAAAGGAGTTTTTGCGGAGACATAACATAGTTCAATTTTAAGTCAAGTATTGAGAGCTTTTGAAGTGAGATAGTAGGATGGAGAATGGGGGGCTGGGGGGCAGAGAGAAATCAAGGCATAGGAAACCAACAAGAGGTAGAGAAAAATGGATTTGAGCAAGGAGCATTTTAATGGCTGTTGTAAGTCATCAGAGCTAAGATCCCTGACTTGAATTCATCTTAAAATATGCTGCTAACTTAAATTGTTATATTGCTAGCTTAAAATGTGCTGCTGAATTCATCTTAAATGGTATTTCTAATCTGACATGAATGTGGTCTTGTTTTTATTATATTTTGTCTTTCTTTGGATTAAAGTTGGTCTTGCAACTCGAACAATTTGAAGTATTTGACCCGATTTTCGGCTCTTTTGTGTAGATATCATGGCAACAAAAATGGAAAATGAATCAAGATGAAACAAGAAGATGGAGGCAAGAACATGAAATGGAATATTGAAATGGATCGTTCCTTGGCTGATTTTCTTCAAAATCAGAACAAAAGTCGTCAGAAGGCTGATGGAGGATGGAAAAGTGTAGCTTATAACATGGTAGCAGCTAATATGTCGTCTAAATTCAATATGATGGTGACAAATGAGAACATATTAAATCACCTCAAGGGATGGAAGAAGACATATGTTGTAGTTGCCGATATCTTAAGTTGAAGTGGCTTCAATTGGGATAGTGGAAGCAAGATGATAACGGTGGACGACAAAAATGTGTGGAATGAATATGAAAAGGTACCATATCTTTTATCCATCTTTCTATTGAATATGAATTACAAAAATTTGCTTTGATTCAATATAGGATCTTTGATATATGCTCTACTAATCAACTAATTAGTTTTCCTAGCTAGTTAGTAATTTGTCAAGGCCATTATTGGTCTGTGTTTCACATGTTAATGCGATTGATGCATGCAGAGAGCTTCATATTATATATACTTGTTTTTACAGTATACACTTTCTACATACATAGTTGTTTGATATTCTTAGGAGGCTAGGAAACCAAAATCCAAAGAAGCAGATTCCATGTCATATATATATATGTATATATATTTGTATTCAATGCTATATATATACTGCAGAATATATAGCTAGCATAAAAATAATCTGTTTTCGGTATGCTAATGCATCATTACTCATGGTATTCTGACATCATAGCTGTTAGGTTTAATATTGTACAATTATGTTTGTTTTCTGCTGTTAATGTCTTCACAAAAATTTTAGAGGATCTTTTCGTGATCATGTACAGCTTAATCTGATTTTCTGAGTTTTTGAACATGTGACATTTTAGTCGAAAACTGTACCAATCTGTTTATATTTGGAAGTATGTGTCTTCATGAAAGTTGTAGTAGACATATTAAAGAGCATCTAAGTCTTTGACTCACTTGATTTTTATTTTTCTACATTTAGTTATGATTTTGCAAAATTTAGTTTTGATGCGGACTTTTCTGGAATAACTTGCTTTTCTAGACTCATCTTGGGGGTGAAATTTGACCTTGATCTGGATCTTAAACAAAAATTGGACAAGTTATCCTGCTGAATATAAATTAGATGAGTAATTTCTAGTACTCTTTTCCTCTTTGTTTTAGTTTTTCTTTTGGAAGCTAGGTAGAGCTAGCTTGCATTAGCTTAATTCCAAGCTCATGAGACCTTCTAAAAATGAAGCTTTTATATAAAATGCAGGTGCAATCTGATTCAAGATACACTTGTGACTTGTCCATCACATATAAAAATCTCATGTTTTTGTTTGTTTTGTACAAAGCTTACTTTTAAATGTCATAATCTTGAAGGGTGAAGGATTAGCTAAATCACAAAGGATAAATTGTGCTTATTGCTATTCAAGTTTCACTTTAGCTTAATTTATAAACCTTGCTAATTGCTATTCAAGTTTCACTTTTGCTTTAATCATTCAATATGTGATCCTATGTAGGTATCTAACATAGTTTTATTTATTCATGTTAGACGTATAAAGATGCATCAAAGTACCGTTACAAGTCCATTCCCAATTGGGACGATATAGTGGATTTATGTTCAAAGGATAGAGCTACTGGAGTGGGGGCTGAAGATGCAGATGATGAAACTGATTAAATGAGTGTGGAAGAAGAAAATAACAGTATTGGCGGGAGTATTGGTGGGATTGAGGGTTTACAAGATGAGTTGTCAAAGAGAAAGGTTATCTCTTTTATCTCCACATCATCCGTAAAACCCAAGAAATTAAAGGCTAAGGACACCATTGCTCTAGCTATTTCAGAAATGACATCTTTGATCAAACAAATATCCTTGGCAATTATTTCCAAAAAAACCACATTAACCGTAGATGAGGTCTATGAGGAGTTGACTCAAATACCCGATTTAGATGATGATGTTTGTTTAGAAGCTTTGGAAGTGTTTGCCAATAATGAAACAAAATTTTGCATCCTAAAGAAAATCCCAGTAGAGAAGAAGAAGGACTTTGTGTTGAGGTGTTACAACCTGAATCGTAATCACGCAGTTATCGATTTGTGTTACGCATTATTGTGGATTAGTTGCGTAATTGGGGTCGTTAACAACTTTTTCACCAAGCGAGAATTTGTATTGACTTCCTTCACAAGAATTGTAGAGTATTTAATTCCAAGCTCATGTGAATTTTTGAGGAATTTTTCGGATAAGCGAGCTATGTTTTACCGAATTTTGAAGTCGGTAGGTGAAAATATTTAAAAGTATCAATTTAGTTGCCGATTTAATCGTGACCGTCCAATCTTGATCAGATTTGATCTGAACCATTAATTTGAGTTTTGTATGTGATATTTATACAGGCTATTATTGAAAAGTTCCCATTTTGGAAAAGAAATACGTATGTATATGGATCGACCCGTATACCCTTCGACCTGTTTCGCTGTGACATTCCTCGCCGGCGGTGAGCCTCATTCCGGCCACCTCTGGCCGTGTTCTTTGGTGGGAAATGTTGGGTTTGGTCCCCTCTACATTTTGGTAGGTGCATCACCGGGGCTAGTGGCCGGAGGACGACGGTGGAAGGCGATGAACACCGGCCGAAACCGGTGGATTTTTGCCAGAGATGGAGGCGGCGCAAACGACGGTGATGGGAGTCTAAATTATAGGGGTTTTGAAGCCCTTGGACCCAAGTGGTCTTGGCCCTTGTCATGTCCGAATGGTGCCGATCGGAGAATATGAATTCCGGCGAGGTTTTGAAAATCACGGTGAGTTTTCAACATTTTTTTGTTAGAATTAGACTTAGCATTGAACTAGAATATGGTTGGAAATGTTGAGATCTTTAAACTAATGTATAGGTCGAAGAATTCTGAGCTGGTAGGATTCTGGCCGCTGTCGACGGTGGTCCGCAGCCCCATGCGCCGCCGTGCGCGGCGGAGCTCCAGTGATGTGGAATTTTCGATGAAGTTTTATGTCGTTTCACTCATTTTCTCTTGCTGAATGCAATGGTGAGGTCCATATTCGGATATGAGCTTGATAAAGTTTGATGAGTATTTAATCAGATAATAATCAGTTCAATTCACGACAATATTAATGGACGCTTTGACTATCAGTTTAATTGCAAGTCGTTGATATTCGATATTTGTTTGTGACTCTTAAAAATGAGGGATTACAGGGAATTGAATTCATATTGTGGTTGAGTTACTAATTAAACAGAAAATACGTTATTTAAGTATACGAGACTCTCGATGTTATTACTCACCAGATTACGATCTTAGCTATTCAGTTTGAACCCCGATGATTAGATATTATTTTAATCGTAGTTTATAGATATTGAGTTAACGGGCGTGTCAGATGAATAATTGTGTCGTTTGGCAGGTTTCGGCTTTATATTTATCCTGGCAAAATTCTGTGAGTGGACCCTTATTTTTCACAGTCACAGCGAGTTCTTATTTTATCAACATGCTCTACAGTTTATTTTAGAGCTTTTAAATTAGAGGTTTATTTGTGATGGTTTGATTAGTTGTATCGATGCTTTAGCTATTCGGCTGATTACCGGATAGTTTAGTCAATGGAGGTTAGGTGGCCTCGCCTGACTCAGATCGACTCAGGTTAGGTGGCATGGGAACGATCCAGTCACATTTATTTTACTTGTGTTTTCTATAGATAGTCGTACCGGGTGAGAGGCTCAGAACGACTATCCTTCCATTGCATATCAGTTATTTATTTTGAACTCGCATTATTTCCAGAAAATAACAGAAAGACATGAAATTACTATTTAACGATTTACGCAGATTATTATATTACTTTTGTCCACTCACACTAACATTTTTACGTTTTATCTGTCTTTTTCTGGGCCCTTCTGAAAGGACCCAACCCCGATTTAGCTCCCTAAACCGGAATCAAACCCTTTCGAAAACACGAACCAATAAAAACCGTAAAAATTTTGGCAGAGATTCGCTACTATCGTGGAATTACCATTACCTGCACCCTGAAAATACACTTCATCCTATGCCACAAAAATCAAACCGTGGGCACCAATCCCATCCGGATTTCTCAATATATCAACAATAATGTAAAGTAGTAAATATAAACGTACTTTACTGAAATCCGGAGTAAAATCGTATAATATATACAACAGAATACTCAGAGCGACCTCTAATGTATAATCAAATACGTATACCACAGTAGGTAGAACAATAAACCTACTGGAAGAAACAAGGTAGCTCGAGCACTATGCCTCCAACCACGACGTGCGACACCAGAGTCTGAACTGCAAACTGGGCACAGAAACCGAAAAGCCCAGGGAAAAGACATGAAAACTGTTAGAGTGAGTGGACGAAAATAAATGTCTTTCACCAAGTAATATATACGTATAAAAACATATGCGAGTCAAATGCATGAAAATCAAATGGTACGTGAGGAGACGCTGACTCCAACCCGCGTACAGAGCATGCATCGTAAATATCACGGAGTCTCTCATGGACTACCACACGATAGCACAGTCAGAATCACGGGATCCCAGACCCACACGTGATTCCTAGCCAGAAAGGCCTCGGGTCAGGATATCTGTCCCCCCCCCCGGAGCGTACTCGGGGATCAGCCGAGAAGCCAATGTGTATCGATACAACCCTGATAACTGAGACTGTACTCTGTGTAAACCAAATCATAAATCTTTTCCATGCACATGCATAAAACATAATATATATGTATGTATAATCGTATACGTATATTCGTATGTGCATAATCGTAAAACACATGCTCGTAAAATCATGATCAGACTGCATGCTCAAGTTCGTAAATCATATATGAAAGACTCACAATCAATCCGTGAAAAGAAATGTCCACTCACAGACTAGCGTAACGCAGTTCGCGTTAACCCGTGATCCGGCGGAAAATTCCTCGCCAAACGAACGATCACGAACCCCTGAATAATCACAATAACCATTCCTCAAAATCATAACTCGACAATTCAAATCAAATCACGAGAAACAACCGTTCTCGGAAACACATAATCCAATAACGACAAATCGTCGAAAATTCGATAATCACACCTCAATACTTCATTGTAATTTCGGACGCTCAATTCGAAAAACGAACCTCCCCACTGCGATCGGGGTGCGATTTCGAGTGAAACGACATGCAACTTGTCGAAAACCCCAAAAAGTCAAACTGTTGACCGTTGACCGCCGTTGACCACCGCCGGCGGCGGCGCCGCCACCCGAACGGAGAATTTCTCGGCGGAGCAACCACTATTCCACTCCAAATCACCCACTGAGCAACTTTCAACACTGCATCAAAGGCCAATTCTCACTCTAACCATGTCAATTTCATGTAAAACCAAATTCCAATCAAGATTTCAATTCCAAAATTCTCCATATACAAGTGAAATTGGATCACCAAACTTACATGGTAGCTTCTAGGTGATGAGAGCTTCAAAGCCCACTCCTTTTTGCAGCTCAATTTGGCCGGAATCGGATCGAGCAAAAACCCCCAAAAACCTTCATTTTCAACCGGAAATTCTTCCCACTTACGGCATCCCACGCCGTCAACGGTGGCCGGGGCTACCTTGGGGAGGCCAAGGCGAACCGGTTGCACCCCAAGCCGAGCTCGGAGGTGGCCGGACGGAGTTCCACCGCCGGCGAGCTCTCCACCGTCGCGCACCACCATCTCCAAACCGAGTTGACCCAGTCAACTACCACACATGCAAGTTTGACTTTCCACAAATGGCAAGCTCATTAAATACCTTCCCAAAATGGAAACTTCTGTAGTTATCTTTTCGACAAACTTCAAACACACGTAACTTCCGCGTCGTAATTCCGATTTCAATAATTCTCGCGGCAACAAACTCGACTCAATGTATTCTTCAATTATCACCCAAAGTCAAACACATCGACCAAACCGATAAAAAGTCGACGGTTCAACCCAAATACATACTTAAACCGACTTAATAATCAACAATCAGAAATATTCACAACATAATCCTCGTAACTCGGAATAATGCTCTAGAAGTTCCCACGAGCTCGAAATTAAATTCTCTACATCTTCAGTGAAGAAGCTGAAATCAAATTCCCGTCCGAAAATTTAGTCGCTAAGAAGGCTGTCATTTTAAACCGATTATCTCAAAACTTCAGATATTCATATTTTATTCCTCGGTCGTCCAAATAATGATCCGGAACCTCCCACGAACTTGAAATTACACGTATAACGACTCTCGAGAAGAGACTCAGCTCCAGTTCCCGGCCAATGATTTAGTCGTGATCAAGTCCGGCGATTCAAACAACTGTCAGAAATCCGCGACTACGCGCAAGCCAGTAGATTAAGCTGATTTCTCATACTGATTCTGTTCTGGGTCATCACACCTTTGGTTTATCGATGCTCAGATTGCAGTGTGTATCATGAAGGTGCTGGATGTCGTCGAGGGCGTCGAGTCCACCAGTCAATTCCTTCGGCAGTAGGTCCCAGTTCATTGTCAGTATGTCTCTTGTGTTATTAAAGTCACTCTAGACACTGGTTCAGTAGTATTGTCTTAGTGAGACTCTTGTGATTAGGTTGTCACTCGTATAGTAGTCAAGTTGCGTTTCTTTGTACGTGAATTAGTATTTACTGGAAAGATGTTTTCAAATGCTAAATAATGTATCAGGTTTTATTTGAGTTTTATGTTAAGAAATCCGGATAGACATCGGTGGTCCACGGTATTGTTTGTGGATTTATCTGTAGAGTGTCAGTTTTCCTTGCAGGTTCTTGGATGTCTCTTTTATAAAGGAAGTTATGTCAAAATTTTCACAGAAACTCATAGTTTATGGTCAGTCGTTAGGGTTTTATTTTAGATTACTAGTTAATCTAGGATTGGGTCCTTTCATGAGGTCTATGTCGAAAAATGTGTAAGATTGTTGTCAAGTTTATTGAGGACATCAATGCCTTTGTTAAGGACATTTTTATGGTCAAATTTAATGTAACACATAACTCTAGCATGTGTGCAATGAATTCTCTTTCGTAAAAGAAAAAAAACATATGCGATTAGTATTGTTATTCTCCCAAAAATGAAGATAGAAAATATAATCTATGTTAGCTGTAATATAGGAAGATTTGAAAAAAAATATATACAAATACCTAAAATGAGAGATGGGATATATAAATCCATCCTTGAATTCCTCATTTATCCGAAAAGGTATTTGCAAAATCTCTTCATTAAATCCCATCATTTTATAATTCTGGTATTTTAAAATTCTGGAATTTCAAGATCCCTTGAAATTTTAAAATCCCATTGCCAAACAGTGCCTAAGAGTGTTGGGCGAGTGAGAATTATACAATCTTATTTAGGCTAGTGAAAAAAGATATCTCAAAATCTGGGTGGATGGGAAAAACCACACAAAAAAGAGAGGAGAAATTTAGAAAAACTCCTTATCACATTTAAAAATTTAATAAAAATCCAACATGTTTAAGAAGATTAATTCTCCATAATTTCCGATGTATGTCTTGTCCTACTTAGATACAGATATTAATTAGATAGATACATAGAATCCCTGTTATATCGGAACATTTATTGTAACAGATTGTATCAGCCTATATTTAAGGCATTCTATCAATGAAAGAGAAAGAGTTTTGTAGTCATACATACTTTACTCCTGCAACACGTTATAAGCTCTCTGGGTTGATAGCCATCACTGCCAAAAGAAAAAAAAACCCGAACCTTCACAAAAGGCCTCCACCGCTGGCAGCCCTTGTCACCGCCGATCACCACCGTCAGCCTCTCTCTCTCCACCGCGGGCAGCCCAAGTCACAAGCACAAGCTACTCAAATCTTCCTACGTCGTCAAGATTGCTCAACTCCGGAAGAACTGTTTCAAACGAGTTTCAACATCAAATCGATCAACAAGTGTACCGGTCATACCGATCACAACATCTATCGAGGTAACATTTTCTAAACAATCAATCTCTAGATCTAGGATCAAACTTACTTACCGCAAAATCCTATATCTAAGTTGATGATAATTGTAATATGAGTTATTTTATATTACATTTTTACCCTAGTTCCTATGGACATATATCCATAGAGTATAAGTGACGGTCATGGGGAGGTCACGGTTTAGAAAAGAAAAAAGAAAAGAAAAAAAGGGAAATCGATCCTATGTGGCGGTTAGTCACGGTTGCTGGATGTGGTTTTTGTCACCGTTTTTATAATCGATTTTGTGACCATATATCATGGATCACGTTCTTATTCAATAAAACTTGAAAGTTTTTGTGATCGTAGTTTTCGATCATTCCAGATAAAACATCTCTGTGTATTTTTGTAGATGACTTCGAATGAGCCAACTAGGCCAAAATTCGACATCCTTGACCTTCAAGGCAAGGAATACTACCGTTGGGTCTCAGATGTGGAAACTACATTCATCGAAAAAAGACTGACCAACACCATCAAACCCTCTGGGCCTGGAATGAATCTCCTGCCCCCCACTGATGAGTCAAAAACTCAAGCCCTATATTTTTGAGGCGTCATATTCATCCAACTCTTAAGAAGCATTTTCTAAACCAAACAGATCCCATGGTATTGTGGGACATTCTGAAGCAACGGTTCAATAATGTGCATGATGCACAGCTTCTTAAGTTGACTGCAAGATGGGAGAACACTAGACTTATGGACTTCTACAAAATAAAAGATTTCAATCAAGCAATATTGGATTTGCAGTCTGAGTTGAATTTTGGTTGGGTGAAGAAATCTGAGAACGATATGATTGAGCGTTCATTGAATACCTTCCCAACCTTCATGAGCATTCTTGCTCATAAATACCGGATTGAGTATGAACATGGGAGAATTACTACCTTCAGTGATCTCATCAATAGCCTTGCGAAAAAAAAGGGGCATCATGAGATCAACTTGAATAATAACTCAAGAACGGCTGGTACTAAAAATCCTGAGAGTTATCAAACTGGAGCAAAGACCCATGAAAATAAGAATGTTGCTCGTTCAAAACCTTATGCTCATGGTAGACAAGCTCCACGTTGGGGTAGAGGAGGGCGTGGAAGTGGCCAAGGCTGCAACCAAAGTATGAATTGGCATAAAGATCAGAATGCAAACTCCAACAAGAACCAGTTTGGTTCAGTTCCTGATGGTCAACGGTCCCAACATTCTGAAAGATACGTTTGTTTCAAATATGGTTCTACTAAGCATATGCACAAACAATGTCATGCTAGTAGAGAATTCAAAATATCTACAAGAGGCACAACCAAGATTTGGCTCAAGAGTCGAATTATGCTAGAGATTTAGAGATGGAGGTTGACACCAATCTCGTTCTTGCAGAAGACAAGGGAAAATATCTTGCTACCCTGGATTTTGATTAAGCCTATGTAAAAGGCGTTGTCTCTATAATTTTTTAAATTTTTGGTTTTGTTTTTGGCTTACTTTTCGGCCAAACTTATTAAGACGCTTGTCTTGTTTTTGATTAAGAACATCTATGATGTATTTTTGTTGGCAGTAATGAATATTTCTCTATTTTTTGGTATATGGAAGAGTTTGAGAATGTTCTATTTCATACAATTCTTATGTATGGTTTGATGTCTTTACATATGTGGCAAAAAATTGTGAAGATACGTTCAAAACGTCATAAAAACGAAAGAAAAAAAATTTGATCATAGGGCAATTTTCGACTCATAAAAAATTCCAACGTTGATCGTTTCATTTTGTCTCGACCCGTCGATGACATGGATCTGATACAAATTTCGACCCATCGAAATTTTGTTATCGGAAATTCGATTTCGTTTTTGGTTTTCCCTTCGACCCGTTGAAGGATTGCCAGTGGACAACAATTCGACCCGTCGAAAACCTGGTATCAGAAAATCAACTATTATTTTAGGTTTTTCTTCGACCTGTCGATGACATGGATCTGATACAAATTTCGACCCATCAAAATTTTGTTATCGGAAATTCGATTTAGTTTTTGGTTTTCCCTTCGACCCGTCGAAGGATTGCCACTGGACAACAATTCGACCCTTCGAAAACCTGGTATCGGAAAATCAACTATTATTGAGTGTCTAGCAGATAATGGTACTACCCATACCATTATGCGGAATAGGCAACTATTTGTGGATCTTTTTCCATACAAATCTTTAGTGACAATAATGATTGGTGCAATGCCTGTTATACAAAGGCGTGGTTCAGCAGAGTTTCTGTTGCCCCATGGTACAAAATTATATATCAGTGATGCCTTATACCCGCCGAAGACCAATCGAACCTTGCTAAATTTTAAGGATATTTGTGCCAAGGTTTTCACTTGGAAACTTATTGTGAGAATGGGAAAGAACTATTGTCTATAACTTCTGTTGAATGTGGCTGCAAGCGCATTCTAGAGAAATTTGGGACTATTCGTAGTGGTTTATATCTAACTACAGTTCAGATTATTGAATCTAATACTGTGACTCACACTACTACGTGTGATTCTTTGGCATTTTTGACTGGGACATCCAGGTCATGATATGATGATCTAAATCTTAAAAAATGCTCATGGTCATCCGTTCTTTAGGGGGAGAAAACATGTGGGATTACCTATTTCCATGGGTTCAAATGGCAAGGATGAGACTACTCCTCTCAATCCTGGCTCGGTCTCCAAGACGAGTGCAGCGCTGTCCCGGCAAAATACTGCTAAGGTGTTGTGCGTTACGATTATTCTTACGTTGCAATCTCTGCTGCACATCGCTCGTTTTGCAAAGCTTGTTCTTTATCAAAGTTACAAGCACGTCTTTCCTTTGTTGTTGATAATAATGATCATATCCCATTCTTACAAAAGATCCAAGGTGATATTTGTGGACCTATCAAACCCGAATGCAGGCCATTTAAATATTTCATGGTTTTGATAGATACATCAACGCGATGGTCACACGTTACTTTTTTATCCACAAGGAATGTTGCATTTGCAAAACTTCTGACTCAAATCATTAAGCTCCGGGCTCACCACCTGAATCATCCAATTAAGTCTATTCGATTGGATAATGCAGAAGAGTTTACATCAAATTTTTTTGATGATTACTGCATGTCTCTTGGGATTGAAGTTGAACATCCTGTTCCTCATGTTCATTCTCAAAACTGTTTAGCAAAGAATCATATTAAGCGGATACAGCTTGTGTCCAGAGCTTTGGTAATGCATACAAATTTACCGGTCTCTGCGTGGGGATATGCAGTGTTACACGCAACAATGCTTCTTCATTTTTGACCCGTAGCCCACCAACCATTTAGTGCGTACCAGTTGGTCACTGGATATGAACCTAATGTTTCACATTTGCCCATTTTTGGTTGCGCGATTTATGTGCCAAGTGCGCCTCCACAACGCACTAAAATAGGTTCTCAAGAAGATTAGGAATTTATGTTGGTTATGAATCTCCAACGATAGTCCGCTATCTTGAACCTTCGACATGAGATCTCTTTACTGCTAGATTTGCAGATTGTCACTTTGAAGAGACATATTTCCCGTCGTTAGGGGGAGATAAGAATGTTTCTATTCTTGTGGAACTTCAGGAATTGACGTGGTTTAATCTCATTGTGTCTCTTCATGATTCTCTCACGACTCAGAGTGAGATGGAAGTGCGAAGAATACTTGATCTTCAGCAAGTAGCAGACTCTATGCCTGACTCATTTGCTGATATCGCTAAAGTGACGAGATCGGATATACCTACTGCAAATGTTCCTGCAAGGTTGAAAATCCCGAAAAAGGGATTTGTTAGTAGCAACACCGGACAAGGAGGCGTTCTTCCTGCTTATGTGGAAGGTGTTTCGTCGGCCTCCGCTCCCACCAGGAAAAGGGGGAGACCAAGAAAATCTACTGATGAGCTGCCGGTTAAAAGGCAGGTCATGAAGGCACAAAAAGTTCCATTCATCATCAACATTGTGAATCCTTCACATGAGATTGTCTCTGACTAGAGTTATGTCTTTGAATCACAATTGGCAAGTCTGGGGGATGCTCAAGAACCTCTTGTGATGTCAGAGAACAAAGAAATATCGCTTAGAACAAATGATGCGCGTGTTCTTATGGATAGATCTTCCATGTTAGTTGATGATGTGTTTGCTTATTCCGTCGCTCAGGAGATTATTGACAACGATGAAGTGGAACCCCACCCTATTGTTGAATGTCAACGTTGAGCCGATTGGCCAAAATGGAAGGTTGCAATCCAGGTTGAACTAGACTCTCTGAATAAAAGACAAGTTTTCGGTCCGGTTGTGCTATGCCCACCGAATGTTAAGCCGGTTAGACATAAATTGGTCTTTGTTCGGAAGCGTAATGAGAAGAATGAGGTCTTGCATTATAAAGCTAGGCTTGTAGCGCAGGGTATTTCTCTCAGCGCCCTCGAATTGATTATGAGGAGACGTATTCTCCCGTTATGGACATCATCACCTTCCGCTACCTGATAAGTTTGGTAGTGTTTGAAAAGATTAACATGCAGCTTATGGATGTGGTTATTGCATATCTCTATGGTGATCTTGATTCAGAGATATACATGAGAGTGCCAGATGGCGTTGCTATACCCAAATCAAGTAACTCTAAACCACGGAGTGCTCATGTTATCAAATTGAGACGTTCACTATATGGATTGAAATAATCCGATAGGATGTAGTATATACGTCTTAGTGACTACTTGATTGGAAATGGATACAAGAATGATGACTTATGCCCTTACGTGTTCATTAAAAGAACAAGTTCAGGATTTGCTATAGTAGCTGTCTATGTTGATGATATGAACATCATCGGAACTCTTAATGAGATCAATGAGACTATTTGCTACTTGAAATCTGAGTTTGAGATGAAAGACCTTGGTAGGACTCAATTTAGTCTCGGATTAGAGCTGGAACATCAAGTTGGTGGAATTCTTATCCACCAGTCTGCTTATGTCCAAAAGATGCTCAGGCGATTTAACATGAAAAATGTACACCATGTTAGCACACCAATAGTTGTTCGTAGTCTGAACCCTAAGAAAGATCTGTTTTGTCTTGTAGATGATAATGAGGAGATCTTGGGAGCTGAAATTCTATATCTTAGTGCTATTAAAACTTTGTTGTATTTAGCTCAGTGCACACGTTCAGATATTGCCTTCTCAGTGAACTTGTTGGCTAGATTTAACTCTGCACCTACACAACGTTATTGGAATGGAGTAAAACAAATCTTTAGGTACTTGAAATGTTCTATTGACATGAGATTATTCTTCCCTTATAAAGAATACAGAGAGAAGCATGAAATTCTCCAAAAAGAGAAAGTTGAAACGAATTTTGGGGAAAGTTGAAACGAATTCTGAGGAATTCCCTCGACCCATTGAAACCTGCACCCTGGATCGACCAGAGTGATTCCCTCGACCCATCGAGGGATTCTCTCAACCCGTCAAAAAATGGTCCTTTTCGGGCAGTTTTCATGTTATCCCCTATTCCAAAACACTGATTGATGTGTTGGTTGGATTTGCTGATGCTGGGTACCTCTCTGACCCACACAAATGTCGTTCACAGACTGGTTATATTTTCACTATGGAAAACACGACGATTTCTTGGAGATCAACAAAGAAAACCCTTGTTACTACTTCCTCGAATCATTATGAAATTATTGATTTACATGAAGTTGTTAGAGAATGTGTCTGGTTTAGGCCAGTCATAGGCCATATTCGAGGGTCTAGTGGATTATCATCTACTGTTACTATTCCCACTTGCATCTATAAGGATAATGCAGCATGCATTGAACAGATGAAGTTTGGTTACAGTAAGGGTGACAATACAAAACATATATTGCCGAAGTTCTTCTTTAATCAGCAACAACAACAGCTGTTGAATATCCAAGTGAACCAGATTGGTTCCGTTGATAATGCTGCGAACTTGTTTACCAAGTCACTTCCTAAATCTACTTTTGTGAAACATGTGAGAAGCATTGATTTGTGCAGGTTACCAGAACTCCTAGACTGAGTTTACAGTCAGGGGGAGTTACATTCATGTAGACATCAAGGGGAGTCTACATCACATATAGTAGCTTTAGTAGTTGATGTGTTGTACTCGTTTTCCCTTAGACCAAACTTTTTTTTACCCATGAGGTTTTTGTTTGCTTGGCGAGGTTTTTAGTGAGGCAACAAGTCATGCATCATTCTTGAGGCCATCGACACAAGGGGGAGTGTTTAAGGAGATTGATTCTCTATAATTCCTGGTGCGTGTCTTGTCCTACTTAGATACAGATATTAATTAGATAGATACATGGAATCCCTGTTATATCGGAACATTTATTGTAACAGATTGTATCAGCCTATATTTAAGGCATTCTATCAATGAAAGAGAAAGAGTTTTGCAGTCATACATAATTTTCTCCTGCAACACGTTATAAGTAGCTCTCTGGGTTGATAGCTATCACCACCAAAAGAAAAAAAAACTCGAACCTTCACAAAAGGCCTCCACCGCTGGCAGCCCTTGTCAACGCCGATCACCACCGTCTGCCTCTCTCTCTCCACCGCGGGCAGCCCAAGTCACAAGCACAAGCTACTCAAATCTTCCTACGTCGTCAAGATATTGGGATCCCTGTTATATTGGGACATTTATTGTAACAAATTGTATCAGTCTGTATTTAAAGCATTCTATCAATATAAGAAAACACTACAAGAAAAACGGACTTAGACCACGGAGCATTTCCGTCGTTTAAGTGAAGTTTTCCGTCGTTTAAGTACTTAGACGACGGAATCTCCGTCGTCCAAGGTCCGTGCTCCAAGTGCTGTCGTCCAAGCACTTGGACGACGGAGATTTAGTTCTCCGTCGTCCAAGTTCACTTGGACCGCGGACGTTCTCCGTGGCCCAGGTAGTCACTTGGAGGACAGAGATTTAGTTCTCCGTCGTCCAGGTGTTTACCTGAGCCACGGAGAACGTATCAGTCTCCGTGGCCCAGGTAGTGACTTGGACGACGGAGATCTAGTTCTCCGTCGTCCAAGTGGAAATTTAATTTTAAAAAAATAAATTGAAATTAAATAATATTTATTTAATTTATTATTAATTGAATTTAAATAATGAAAAATGCTAAAATTAATTAAATAAACTAAATTTTGAATATTACTTAATTATTAAATAATTAAAAATAATTTGTACATACATGAATAATCGAAAAAACTCATAAATTAAAAATTAAAATATTGTTCGGAATGCGGAAAGAAACGAGATAATAAACTACTAGCTAGCTAATACACTAGAGGAGCAGATGCGCCGCCGAGTCCTCCGCCTCCAGCCGGGTCGTTGTCATTGGGGTGTGGGTTCGGAGGAGGTTGACATCCTTCTCGATTTTGTTGCATGAGGGCGATGAGTTGGGCTATTTGTGCTTGTTGTTCGTCAAGTCTTTGCCGCATGGATTGATTCTCCTCTCGTGCCAGTCGAGCCTCTTGAATGGCTGCTTCGACGGCCGCAGCCTGAGTCCTTCTCCGCTGGCCCGAACCTCCCGTAGACGATGAGTCGGAGGTCGTCAACAAATCTCGTACAACCCTAGGCCCGAAGTGCCTAACCTCCTTGCCAGCTCTACGACCGTAGACCTCATCGGCGATTGCAATTTGGCTCTCTAAGGATAGAGCAGGCAGGTCTTCCGGCGGCACATCTGGGAACGCAAGCTGAGTGTTAGCCAACTCTTCTTGTGCACGCTCTATCACCCTTGCCTACAAAAGAATAATTAATTTATTATAATGAAATAATATTTAAATAATAATTACTATAATTAAAAGCACATATATATATATATCAGTTACGCCGCATTGACTGGCTTCATTATTGAGCCCAGGCGTCACGTACGCGCTTATGCTTGCGTCAAGATAAGGGTGTTTGGAGCCCTTATCCTTGGGCTCCTTGGCTATTTGAATGAACTGCTTGGCGCCGGTAGTATGGTGTTTGTCCTTCTTCCCCCGGTTGGCTTTGTTGACACCGGAAAATTTCTGTTACACAACATAATTAAATCATTAAAAAATTATTAACTAAAATTTAAATAATTCAATTATCTTAATTGAAATAAAAAAAGTAAATTAACACCTTAAAGGAGTCATCGGCAAAGTGGTTACACAACCACTCCCACTCATCTTCTCTATCCCCACGCAGCTCTACGGGGGGAGGCGAGGGACCGTAAGTTTGGAAGTACTGATGGAGCCTGTACTTCCAATCTTTGTAGATGGAGTTGGCGGTTTGGTTGATATGCCTCAACATCGCCGGTGTCGGATCCACCGCAAATTGTTCCTATCAAAAATAAATAGAAAATTATAATCGTATATATTATGAAATTATAACTAATATTAACAATATTATATAATAACTAAATTGGACGTATTACGTACCGAAAGATCTTTAAAGACTTTCGCCTTTTCATTATCCGGCGCCTCCTTCCAAGTAGGGGCAGTGAGACGAACTCGGCTACGGACGATTGACCCTATGCTATGCGCCGAGAGACTTGCTAGCTGAGCTGTGGGAGGGCCACCGGTGAATTCGTCGTAGGGCAAGTCGATCTTTTTCCCCGTCGCCTTGCAAATTTTCTCCGCTTTGCCCCCTTTAACGAGACCCCGAGTCCTTTTCGGTTCCGGGTCAGTGGGGGCCCTCCTTTGCCTACGCCGGGCGCTGAACATGATTGATTCGGCGGTCGAGGACGCCTGAGTACTTCCCGTTGAATAGGTATCGGGCGTCAGAGATTGGAAGGGGTCGACGTCATCACCGCCGGAGATAAATGGGGCAGACGGAATTTCCCCAACAGGCGCCGCCTCCGAACCAGATGAAGGGTCCGGATTGAGGGCGTCGTTGCCCTCCTGTTGAACCCAACCGACTTGGTCCGCCAACATTCGGAGCATGGCATCTTCTGCCTCCTGTTGCGCTTTCATCTTGCCGGATGGAGCCATTTAAACCTAGGAGTACGTTGTTAAAATACCTACTTACCATAATAATTACAAGTGCAAAATTTACGCTAATTAAGTACGGTTAAGATTTAAATAGAGTACACAAGCTTGGCTTTTTCGGTCGTTCAATGGACGTGCGACCCGCGCGATAAAGTGTAAATTTTCAATTAATCAGCCTTGGTTAAATCGAAAAACATGGCCAGTTAGGGATAGAGATAACGCGAGAGGCAGGACTAATTACGACAAAAGTCTTTCTTAGTCCCAATCCTGTCACCAGTCATAACCCGTTTCTAGACACCATGTCCAACATTCGGCCAATTTTTCGAAAATTTACACTCCCTCAAGTCCTTTGCAAACTCCGCCCTCAACCTCGTGTCCATAACTTCACTTAGGTTATGGAGTGCGGTGATGAAATCCACACATCACGAGGGGTTAAGGAGATGAGCTATCAAAAGATGCGTCATCTATTCCAAAAAGTGCGACTTAATAAACCAAGCCTATGTACTAAATTTAAATCGAAGACGTACTACCATGCAATTTACTAGAAAATACATGTAATTATCAACTAATTAAAACAATAAATAATTACAATAATGAATTATTATTTATCATGCATTTAATAATAATTATTCATTTACCAATATAATTAATTATTATATTCAATTATTATTATTACTATTATTTAATTTTAATTAATAATTATTCATTACCAAATAATTAACAACTAATAATGATTACTAAATAATAATAATAACAACAAAATAATTATTATAATTACAACTATTTATTATTTAAAACTAATAAATTAAAAATATTTAGAAATTAAATAATTAATTAAATAAAAAAAATGTTAAAAAATAGAATTATTACCTCGTCGGAATTTCGTCGGAATATCGGAAGAGTAGAGTCGTCGGAGAGGGGGAACCACGCCGGAAATTTGGTCGTCGGAGCGTCGCCGGAGGAGGATCGCCGGAGGAGAGGAGAGGAGGATAGGAGAGGAGATGGAATGAGAAAAGGAAGGGGGGTGTTGTGCTATTTATAGAGTTTCACTTAGACGACGGAGCACTATTCTCCGTCGTCTAAGTTCACTTGGACGACGGAAACAGTGTTTTCCGTCGTCTAAGTGGCGGTTTCAAAAAATTTCAAGCGGCGCCAATTAATCGGCGGGACGTTCTGAACCGCCATTATTTTGGACTTAGACGACGGAGAATAAATTCTCCGTCGTCTAAGTGAAAATTCAAGCGGTCCCAAAAACGGAAGCGGTAAATTGAACCGCCATAATTTTGGACTTGGACGACGGAGAATTACATGGAAAAAATAAAAAATAAAAATTCGAACCGCCATGGTAATTTGATCCTGGACGACGGGGAACGGCCATCTCCGTCGTCCAGGTTCAAATAACGTTAAAAAATTTTTTAAAAATAATTCGCTAGGAATTTAGCGATCTGTCATTCGAGTGAAATAGTCGTCCAATATCGATGAACACATCGTATATATGAACAGTTAAATTTGAACCGACGAATAATTTTTCGTTTTGAAAGTTGTTAAGTATCGACTAATCCTTACGACTTAAGTGTTCATGAGTAGAGGCTCATTTGCAGCAGAGTATTAACGAAATTGAATTTGGACAAAACAACCATTGGATATGTTCGTCGTAACATAATATATAATTGTCTTCATCGGGAAGGGTTTCATCGGCACAGTCAACCGCAAAACCAAGAATTTAACAAACCGGAAACGTGGATACAAGACATTTTGCAACTCCGATTTTCGAACCGTCGAATCTCACACACCAAGAATTGTTTACTCTAAAGTCTTGACGAAGAGAATATGCATTGGAAGAAGGTCTACATGGTCGTTGTCTTAGAAAAATTTACGATATCTGCACCTGGACGACGGAGATGAGATTTACCTGGACGACGGAAAATCTCATCTCCGTCGTCCAGGTGTATAGACCCTGAATTCAGGAGTTATGGGTCCTTAGGGTATAGGGTATAGGGTTTAACACTTGAACGACGGAGAAGGTCATTCTCCGTCGTTCAGGTACACATTTGGACGACGGAGAATGACCTTCTCTGTCGTCCAAGTTCTAAACCCCGAATTCAGGGGTTAGGGCCTTAGGGTTTACGGTTTAGGTCGTCCCCGGTCATTTGTGTGTCCGTTCAATTATTCTGATTAAAAAATATAATTAAAAAATTGATCGATCGATCCGATCTGCTAGATTTAGGGTCCAGGATTTAGGGTTTTATATGAGATTGAGATTTGGCGGGGCGCCAAAGGTGAACATGGCGGGGGACCTAATATAAACGCCGACGGAATATCTCATCTCCGTCGTCCAGGTGTATAGACCCTGAATTCAGGTGTCCGTTCAATTATTTTGAATCAAAAAAAAAATTAAATAAATGATCGATCGATCCGATTTGCTAGATTTAGGGTCGAGGATTTAGGGAGATAGCCAAAATACCCAAAGGCGACAACCTGTAATTAATTTCTCCGTTGTCCAGGATATATAATTCGGATTAATTAATTACCGTAAACCTGCATTGATCATATATTACAATAATTAATTACCAACTAATAATCCTCGTCGTATGACCGTACTCTTCGTCATTATCGTCATCGTCCTCATCCCCGTTAGACGACGGCTCATCCTCGTCATCGTACTCAACATCGTCCGACGAATAACCTGAGTCCTCGTCCGCGTCCTCTTCCTGCTCGTCTTCTTCATCTACCTCATCGATAATCTCATCTTCAGTTAGATCTGTACAACCATCAGGCATGGGTAACCGTTCACCATCTTGAACCAGGTCCATTATATCGGAGCGGATGACAGAAATATTAGGCTCTTGATAGGCAGGAATGTCTCTTTCTGGTTCAGCAGCATCTTCAGTCGTCGCCGGTGTCCCTTCAATTGTCTCTGTATTCCATATTCCTCGGTGAGAGATATGGTTAACTATTTTCCACCCTTCACCGGCTTTCGGATCGTCGAGATAGAACACCTGCCGAACTAAGGTGGCGAGAGCGAAATGCTCATCCTCATACCAGCTAGAGTTTGTATCGACTGATAATAGTCCTAGGTTTTCCTTTGTACGCTTGAACCATCTGCACTTGAATAGGAAAACGTTGACATCATTCCCGTAACATAGCTGAACCACATATACAATATTCCCGTAATATAGATCATTGTCTTTCCCAACCGCTACCCCACTGTTTTGTGTTCTTCTTCTTTCGTCTCGGGCCAATGAATGGAACTTTACACCGTTCACAAAACACCCGGGATAAATATAGTGTTTAACCGGCTTCCCTGCTAGCAAGTGCTTTGGCCATGACCACCACCCGCCGTGGTTTTCAGATTTTTGCAGATCAATCATCTGCAAAAAAGGGCAAATTAATATAAGAGTTTAATTTGGACTTTCTCCAAACATGATCGATATGTACGTATATAAATTACTAATTAAATACCGAGAGGTACGTACGTACGTACCCATTGGAAGAAATAATCGGGAAACTTCTTCTTAACCATATTCTCAATCCACGCCGAACTCTTGTTTTGATTTAACGCCTGAAGCCTCTCCCTGTATGACATCATGTATGGCTCAACTTCGTCACAGTCTCGCAACATTACCCAATGTGCCTCAATAAGTTCTTCCCGTGTTAACGATTCCTTTAATACTCCTTTTAACGGTCGGACGACATTGGTGACGACAGAAAGATTGATGCGGGCACTGCGATCGGAGACAGTGGGAGGTGGTGGATCTTTGAGGTACTTGTTGCAGTAAGTAACACACTCATGCATTAGGTATGTCTCTGCTATGGAGCCATCCGGGGCCGACCTGTTTTTGACGAATGACTTATACTGTCCAAGCTGTCTACAAAATCAAACGTACAATAAGAATAAGTACATATAGCTAGCTAGTAATCTCCAGTGGAACAAATTAACTAGTTGTACGTACCTTTCTTGATGATACATCCAAGTGTACTGGATCGGACCAGAAATGAGCACCTGCTCGGGCAGGTGGATCATTAGGTGAATCATGATGTCAAAGAAAGCAGGGGGAAAAATCCTTTCTAGTTTGCAAATGATGTGCACAATTTGTTGTTGCAATTCCACCACATCTGACTTCTTTAATTCTCTGGCGCACAACCTCTGCCACCACCTGCACAATGCCACAATTGGTTCTACGATGTCACGAGGCAAGTATGGTCGAATTACCACTGGAATTAGACGTTGCATCATAACGTGATAGTCATGTATCTTTAGACCCACAAACTTGTGTTGCGCCTCGTCCACTACTCCAGTTATAGTAGCTGCATACGTAGCCGGATAACGAACGCCCTTAAACCAGTGAAATACAAAACGTCTAAGCGTCGGCTTCACTGTGTAAAGTGCAGCTGGCATCTTGTTGTACACTCCTTTCCTATCTCTCCTCAACCACAAGGGACGACGTAGATTCATTGATTCCAAATCTTTGCGCGCTTTGGGAGTATCTTTAGTCTTGAACTTAATACCGAGAATTGTTCCCACCACGCTGTCGCACACATTCTTTTCTATGTGCATCGCGTCCAAGTTGTTCCTCAGCTTCAACTTCGACCAGTAAGGGAGTTCAAAAAATATACTCTTGTGATCCCAATATCTCAGATCATGTGGAGGAATTGGATTGCATTTCTTTACATCCGCGTCATTGCTCAACACACCAAAGTCAAAATGGCTCAACCTCTCTAAAATCTCTTCGCCCGACCAACTACGGGGTTTAGGATTGTTCTCTACCGTCCCGTCGAAATGAGCTTCATCCTGTCGCCACGGGTGGTCGTGAGGAAGCCATCTACGGTGACCCAAGTAACACACCTTCCCCGCGTGCCAACTAGAGTTCACGTCGTCCAAACATATAGGACATCCATTATATCCTTTTGTCCTGCAGGCTGCCAACATCTCATACGCTGGAAAATCGCTGATCGTCCACATTACGGCAGCCCTCATCGTGAACATCGTGTCAGTGAATTTGTCATAAGTTGGGACTCCATTTTCCCACAACAGTTTCAGCTCGTCGATCAAAGGTCTAAGGTAGACATCTAAGCACTTCCCTGGAGATTTAGGACCTGGAATTAGTACAGTAAGGAAATTAAATTCCTTGTTCATGCACATCCACGGAGGCAAGTTGTACGGCATCAGAATAACTGGCCAAGTGCTGACGGCGGAGCTATTACTTCCCCAAGGATTGAATCTGTCTGTAGATAGGCCAAGTCTAACATTTCTAACCTATGCAGCAAAGTCTCCAAATTCTCTGTCGAAATGTTTGAAACCCTCCCCATCCGCGGAGTGTCGCAGGACATCGTCATCTATTCGCTTTTCTGCATACCATCGCATCGCCTCTGCTGTGTGTAGAGACATGTACAGGCGCTGCAATCTGGGAATCAAGGGAAAATATCTAACAACTTTCACAGGAATTCTCTTTTTCGAACTCTTTCTATTCACCCGGAATCTGCACTGGCCGCATACGGGACAATAGTCCAAATCTTTATACTCTTTGTAAAATAGCACACAATCATTCGGACATGCGTCAATTATCCTGTACTTTAGGCCGAGGCTGCTCAAGATATTTCTAACCTTATAATGAGATTTAGGAAGATTGTGATCATCAGGAAGCAACTTACATATTTGCTCTTGAATTTCGTCAAAAGCACTCACTGACATTTTGTGCTTCACTTTTATCTTCATTTGCTCCATCACATATTGCAACACATTCTCTCGACATACAGGGAACACCGGGGTCTGCGCTTCAAGTAGCATCCGGTTGTACTTATCCATCTCACTGGTGTCAGTGGCCAAGCTAGCATCGGGGAATGTGTCATCGATCATGCTCATTAGTGGTACTGTAACCTCCATCTTGGTGTTGGTGTCCACCATGACTACATCCCGGAAACGCATCATGGACCAAATCTGCAGTTGGGTTGCAAGCTGGGGGTCCGGCACCACTCCCGCTGGATAAGGCATCATGGTAACTGTACCCTGAGCTGAAGTCTGCTGCGCTGAACTCTACTGCTTCACCATGCTCGCTCCATGTAGTGTAACTCCACATCATACCATTTTCATACAGGTGTTGCACCATAACATTAACCTCCGCATACTGACAATTAAGACATTTCTGACACGGACACCTAAAACGTTTCTTTCCCTAACCATGTTCTATCGCAAAATTCACAAATTCGCTAATTCCATCCATATACCGGACATCACATCTATTCTTCAACTTTATCCAACTCTTGTCCATACTGCTACAAAATATTATAATTAATTAATTATTACATATATATATTAGTCCATTAATTTACGTTTAATTATACTTACTCGATCTAGATCGATCCATCAATTACGTACATACGTAATTTAATCTGTATGTATAGCTAACATCCATGCATGTATGTACGTACGTTAACGTTTCACTAAATATATATTAAGCAAATTTTAACTGCGTACGTACGTACATACTGGCCTTCTAGATATCTGTTAATTAAGCTAGCTAGCTAGTCAGCGGAGATCCCTTATATATCCTGATCCGGCCTTCTCGGCCTTCTCCCTTCTCCTTCTCCTTTAATTCTTCTTCGAATGGAATGAAGAGAGGATCGGATGGAATGAAGAGAGCTCGAGTTTGGCATCGGGCTTATATAATGCTTCACTTAGACGACGGAGGTGTCGGTATGTCGTCCAAGTGGAAGTTACTCGGACGACGGCGTGTCGGTCCGTTGTCCAGATGATCACCTGGACGACGGAGAATACCATCTCCATCGTCTAGGTGATCACCTAGAGGACGGAGAAAACTCCGAGGTCCAAGTGTCCACCTGGACGACGGAGATGGTATTCTCCGTCGTCCAGGTGATCACCTGGACCTCGGAGTCTTCTCCGTCCTCCAGGTGATCACCTGGACGACGGAAAATACCATCTCCGTCGTCCAGGTAATCACCTGGACCTCGGAGTTTTCTCCGTGCTCCAGGTGATCACCTGGACGACGGATAAGGTATTCTCCGTAGTCCAGGTAGTACTTGGACGACGGAGACTTCTCCGTCGTCCAAGTGTCACTTGGACCACGGAACAATTACGTTTCTGTGGTCTAAGTGTTGTTTCCTTGTAGTGGAAAGAGTTTTAAAGTCTTACATACTTTTCTCCTGCAACACAACCAACATTTTACTCAAGGATTTAGTCCTTTGACTTAACTTTTATTTCTATTTCAAGAACAATCATTAATATTTATTTCTTTTAGATGTCTAATATACCCTTTAACCTAATTTTCAACTATTTTCATGGATTTCTTAAATGGTAACAAAGCCTACTCTCTCGTTTAAAACTAATATTGAAGATGATTGATTTAATTACCTACATGCATGAATCATTTTCAATTACTATACCTGCACATAATCTACCTATGTTTCCTAATCTTGATATAATTTACCTATGATAAATATAATTTACCTAACTTATCATATAATTTACCTATGATATATTTAGTATTTACCTAATTTCGAACAAATAATTTACCTATATTATGAATATATATGTAATTTTTTCAGAATTCGACACACCTAATATTCTCTATCAATTCACATATAATCTAATAGTATATGGTGATTTATTATTTATAATCTAGTCTCATTAATTATGATTGACTGATAACAATTTTTTTTGAATCACAAACGTAATGTAAAGATTAAATTAAATATACTGATTTTATATTTCTAATTGTGGCATGAGATGTAAATAATATGAGGCAAATGGTATTAAAATATTTTGTTTGTCATTGTAATGATTGTCCAATGAAAATGTCAAAGGATTAAATTCTACAAAAAAAAAGTGGCAAAGGTGTTTATCTAATTCACCAAAAAAAAAACTGTACGTACATATTAGGACTCATAGAGACAATGGAAAATAATGATCTACTAATTTGAAAACAAAATCCATTTCTTTAATCTCAATGTTTTCCACCATTTGATTTCTTAATAAACTTGCCACATGACTCACGTCGAGTAGACTACCCCTATCACGCTGCAATATATTTTTGCGCCAATATGAAATATGCATCAAATCGTTAACAGCTAGCTCTTTGACAATTTTGCTTGTTTTAATTTGCTGGAAATGTTCTTGTTAAGTTAACTATTATGGAACACGTACACTTCAAAACCTAGATAGTAATAATTTAGTTCTTGTGTAGTTTTGTGACTTTTGTCTATCTAGCTTTCATGATAATCCGAAAACAAGAGGATAGTCCGTTCCAAAAACAATTTTACAGGAAAGACAGTTTGATCGATCTTTATAGTTCACACCCACGGGTCCACGACAGAACTACATGCAAAAACAGTTCGAATCCAGAAACATGCAGGTCCCTTCCTTGAGTTCCTTCTTGACCTTTATTAATTAGTATACCACAAGCCTCGACGTACGTACCCTGTAAATGCCGCACTGTATTTACAGATCGAAATCTGGCATTCCATTCCAGCAAAGCTTGCTCAGCAACTTTAACATGCACTTTCTTCTAGCATGCCACGAATACGACGAAGAGGCTAGCTAGGGTATACGTAAACACTGTACATGCATAGTAGAAAGAGAAAGAGAAAGAGAAAGAGAGGTTCTTCATATATGTGTGGCATGTCATGAGAGGCGTATGGAGAAGAGGAAACAGAAGGGTCCGTCGTGCATTAGCCAGTTCACATTCCATTGTTGAGGAGTCAACCTCATAGTTCTCTTTACGTCCAGTAAAGGGCCAACCCCATCATTTCCATACAAGAAAGTGAGCTTATTTGTTCCAATAGGCGAAAATGGCCAAAGGGACAAAAAGGGGACGTGAGAGACAGATCGCACGCAACAAAGCAATTCTGTCTTCTGTGGAACTAATGCAAACTCTACAAAGTCGATCTACAATTTTCGTTCTCGATCAATCGATCTCTTCTGTCATCAAATTCAAAACAGATACTCCCAAACAACTTTGTCTGTAATTATATCATATATGCAAGATGATTTTCCTTCTAGGTGTGCACGTGTGGGATTATCAATTCACACTTTCACAGCACCCTTCACTTGCTACTACTGTAGCTTTTCTGCATGCATCTGATGAATCTGAATGATGCTGGATGTGCTTTGAACAACTTCGATGGATGAACTCACTGACATGCATATATATAGCCTAATTAAGTTCTTTCTTGATCGACATATATATATATATATTTAGCGATTTCAATCATACTAACAAGTCAATTCTATGTAATTAAACTCCTATTATTTATACTAATATTATACGTACTTACTTGTCAAGCAACACTTCGTCAATTTTGATGTCCACCATGTTTGATTTGAGTATGAACTAATACAATTGAATAGAGAAATAATATAGTTGACAGATATTATATATTCGAATAATGTACAACGTACACTACTGCATATGTAAATCCATTCGCATGGAACTTGCAGTACTGTGATGCAATCAAAGGTGTATCCTAGCCTTTGAATAGGATAAATATAATGCGTACCCTTTGATTTTTGATCAAAGGCTATCAAAGGGTACGTAGCTGTTTATCAATATATTACTCAATTAATTCAGCGAGACTCTTTCTTATAGCTAGATAATGGATGATCATGATTAATCATATCTATAATGCACTTGAAAACGCAATTAACAGACAGTAATAATGAAAAACAAAGATGAAAAACCAAGGGTGCTATTTCTTTGCTCTAAAGCAGTACACTTCGAAGAATTGAAGGTAATCACTTATTTCAGGGACCATTGAATATAATTACAATAAGTGGTCTGGACTCTGGACCAATCATTTATATACATTGACTGGCACCAGAAATTTCCAATATTTGTGTATATTGGCTGAGACCACAGAGTTTAGCGTGGTCTAATGACTACTCTAAAACGTACTCTCCACGTCCACGTACTGTGCTGCACTATAAATTTGGTCTTTCTACCCGGAGTTGGTGTCTCTATATTTGCTCCAGTCCAGGATAACATTCTTCTTTGGAAACCATATATCCTCCAATCCTCCATGAAAGAAACACTAAAGTACTTGGCAGGAATTGCAGGACCAAGTGGCTATGGCTCAAAATCTACAGCTGAACAAGTTACTCGAGATTTTTGTTGTTCCTCATCAGTTTCTTCTCCTCTAACTGCAATTATCACTGGTTAGTTTCATTAAAGGCATATGGTCTCTTATTTATTGTATGCATGTAAAACATGCATATGTTCATGCCATTCTTTCACCAACGCGTTGTTTCTTTAATCTCGAGTTTTGAAATCGATAGGTGCTAAAGAAAAATTCACATATGTGATGAAGTTCTGATATGTTTTCTATGATTTTATCATTTTATGCTCTCTCTCTCTCTCTCTCTCTCTCTCTCTCTCTCTCTCTCTCTCTCTCTCTCTCTAAAGAACTTTAAAGCAAGGTACCTGCGCTTTCTGCAGATATGGAACATATCTGACAAGATCTCTGGAATCGAAGAACATATATTCCTACCTCTTTTCTCCAACAACTTTGTGCTAAACTATTTTATTCAATCAATTATTCAATCAGTGATCTTTTATATAATTAAATCTAAGATTCCATGACATATACGTACAGTTTATACATGTTAGAGGTTCTTTTTGGCTCTAGCAAGATATTGGTTTGTCTCTTTTGATCATTGGTAAGCCATATGTAATTGGTTTAGATCGAGTTGCTCTCGATCAGTACTACTTTCTGGACCATTGTTTGTGAACCAATTATTTTCACGTACCTCCTTACAAGAACAGAAATTATAAAACCAAAAATCACTAAATTCTGTGTTAAAAATATGCAAAACTTCTAGGAGCAACTTCAGGGATTGGAGCTGAGACAGCGAGAGTGATGGCAAAGAGAGGAGTGAGGATTGTGATGCCGGCAAGAGACTTCGCCAAGGCGGCGAAAGTGAAGGAGGGAATCCAAAGAGAGAGTCCCAAAGCTGAGGTTATAATAATGGAGATTGATCTCAGCTCACTTACTTCTGTTCATAGATTCTGCTCCGAGTTCTTGGCTCTAAGACTGCCCCTCAATATCCTTATGTGAGTTTCTTCTATGTAAAGATTTGAGATTTGTTAATCTATTCTCTAATGGTCTAATTAGCTGTTTGGCCGGCCCTAGGCGGAAAAAATTTGGGGGCTCAAACGTTAAGCGCTCGTGAACATATACATAATAATGATGATATA
This sequence comes from Geum urbanum, assembly GCA_946800695.1. Classification (NCBI taxonomy): domain Eukaryota; kingdom Viridiplantae; phylum Streptophyta; class Magnoliopsida; order Rosales; family Rosaceae; genus Geum; species Geum urbanum. The sequence goes on along the minus strand of OX327013.1, from coordinate 39,202,901 downwards.
TAACAAAGGAGCGGAGAAAAAAATCTTGAATGATGGTAGATCATAATGTGTTTGGGTTCAAATGGGTACCATATATACATAACCACCACATTCTCTTGTTGTTATTATGCGCATTTAAATTTTCATTCACATTTTTATTCACGGTTTGAGTGTTTCCTCCATTGTTCTTTTGAGTTCATCTTTTTATCTCATTCCACTAAGAATTGTTATTATTCTGCTCTATAATGCTGCTAATATTGCAAGCAAGTACTTACACTCGATCTAAGCTTTTCTTTTCATTTTTCAGCCACATATTTGTACTTTCTAATAAGAACCACGATAACAAACAATCCAACATTTACTAAAAAAAATACATACAAGAAGTAACTCAATTCTAACCAAAATATTCAATAACCAATGAAAATTCCTTAAATTTGACAAAAGGGAATAGCAGCCATGCTTTATGTGAAACTAAATCAAGAAGTAAAGAACCCCAAATATACTTGCATACAAAACGCACGAAGCCAGGAAAACTAGTAAACCAATATTAACACTCAAATCAAATTGAAGGAACTTTGACTGATACCTTTGTGCCTGCTCTCTGCCCCGTCTCAGGTTGATTTTTTTTTCTTTCCTTTTTTTTTTCTCTTGGTTTTGCGTAAAGGGCCCTGGGTTGTGTCTGATTGCGTCAGTGTCATAGTTATAGCATGTGTTCGAGAATTTGGGTCGGTTGAGATGCCACTATTGTTTTGGGTTGTTTTTAAAATTTTAAAATTTGAGTTTTTGGGGGCCTCTGGACCCCCCAGTCACAGGCCTTGTCCGCCTTAGCCCAAGACGGGGCCTGCCGGCCAATCTTGTTAGTTTCCTTGAACTTCATGCATGCATGAAATCCTCTTCTCTGCAGAAACAATGGAGGAATATTTTCTCAAGCTTTGGAGTACTCAGAAGATAAAATCGAGATGACATTTGCTACCAATTACTTAGGTATCTTTCTAGATCACAGCTCATCTTTTTTTTTAAAAGGATCACAGCTCATCTTTAATATGTTTGAATCATATATATAGATACATAATCAAATAGTGTCACTTCCGTTCTCCATATTCATGCCATATATGTGATAGATAAAAATAAATTTGAATGATTAAAATGATATATATAATACTTGAATAATCAAAGTGAAATTTAAAAATAAACTTAAAGGATCAAAAAATAATGTATATCATATTTTATAAACAAAAGTTAATAACGTGTTATACTGGAAGAAATAATGTATATATTTATTTTGATCTGAGAGGAAATGATATTGGCCAGCAGTCTATTGGTGCACATGTTGGAAATGCGACAAGCATATGTAGACAAGAATAGACTGCATGCCAAAAATGGCAAGAAAAGTTGGGCCATTCTCAAATGGTTTGTCCAAATAATGGTCCACGACAGCACGTTTATGGGATAAGCCCACATACCCAACAGCGTACCCATTCTAGCTCGTCCTTGTGCGAGTCCCATACAATTACGTACTTCTCCACTGTGCTACAGTGCTAGAGTCATGAAGGATTGAAGCGATGAATTTAGGTACTTGGGAGGATTTTAATCCAACTACGTACATTTTCTCTTTGGCAGGACATTACTTTTTGACAGAAATGCTGCTGGAAAAAATGGTGGAAACAGCAGCTCAGACCGGCATCCAAGGAAGAATCATCAATGTTTCTTCTGTGATACACAGCTGGGTAAAGAGGGAAAGTTTCTGCTTCAAACAACTGCTCAACCCAAAGAAGTAAACCAACCACACCTTCATATTGCTGTGAACTGTGTTATTTATATTTATATATATATACTGGTACCTATTTGGTATCATAAATATCAGAAAACTATAATCAGTTACTTCCATTCATGCAGTTACAATGGAACGAGAGCATATACACAGTCCAAATTGGCCAGCATTTTGCATGCCAAGGAATTGGCCAAACAGCTTAAGGTAAGTGGAAACTGTTGATGAATTATAATTAGCACGGGCACTATGATGCTTTTGTTGGAGTGAAATGTCTCCATCTCACAAGCTCATTGCCTTTAACTTCACACTTTTGCAGGCAAGAAATGCAAGAGTAGCCATCAATGCAGTACATCCGGGAATCGTGAAGACCGGAATTATTAGAGCTCATAAAGGCTTCATCACAGGCATGGATTCAACAATTCTTCCTTGCATTGATTCAAATTTACATATACATGATTCGCTTATGCAGTGCAATATGAATTCTAATTTTATGTGCACCAAAAATATAAATGCTAATTTCATGAGAAACTTTCCTTTTCATGCAGACTCTGTATTCTTCATAGCATCCAAGTTACTGAAATCAACATCTCAAGGTGCTTCAACTGCGTGCTATGTTGCTTTAAGCGCAGAATTGGATGGCGTAACCGGGAAGTACTTTGCAGACTGCAATGAGAGCCAATGCTCCAATTTAGCAAATGATGAATCTGAAGCATACAAGTTATGGAAGCAAACTTGTTTTTTAATCCATAGACGACTATGTCAACCAACATCTTAATAGATATGACATGTAAATAATACAATTGCGTAAATATGCAAAGAATAAATTTATGTAAGTGAGCATAACAGTAATTGTCAATTGTCAAAACTCTACCGTCGTGTGATAAATCTTTAGCCTTGACATTATCCACTGAAGCCTTCCCACTTTTGCTGCAAGGGACCATTAGCAATGTTTGGTTGCAAATGGCCACATGCAGACCCAGGAGATAGACTTTGTGCTTTACTCCCCTTTCCAAGGTTAAGTTTCTTGACTTGTCTACTAACTTCATCATGTTGACCTTGGTGCTCACGACTCTTGGCCAGAGATTCACTTCTTTCAGATGACATTGACAAAGCTGGAGCACGCCCAGAAATTATGGAATACTCTTGATGGATAACCATTGGTAAACCTGTTGAATCATGATAAGCACAGTATTTTATCTGAAAAAATAGGTAGAAGATTACTCTAATCCTTCTCGCAAGTCAACTGCAGTTAATGTACACAATATTAATTTTCAATTAAAATACTAAAGAGCTGTGCTAAAAAACTAGTCTTTATAGAAGAGGACCATTTAGGTCATGTAAATTTCCAGCAAGCAAGTCTTCAGGTAAAATGGAAGAGACAAGTTGTACCTCCAGAGGCCGCTTCTAAAAACATTAGTCTCATATCTCTGACAAACTTAAATAATCCATTCGTTCTGTTCAATTCATCTAACAACTCCTTGATCTCATTCAAGTGTGGATCACAATCTAACACTGAGGATTAGAAGAAAGCAACATACAGAGGTTAAGATGGACAGTACTCACATGAATCTGATAGGACAATAACCTTTAGAAAGTACAATGCTTACAGGTGTACACATCATTTGCATGCCTAACAGTGAAGGAGAATTCCTCGTCTGGATTATTTAAGTTAATGTTCTTAAACGTGAACTTTACCCCTGAAAATAGAAGGTTTCTAAGTCATTTCCCATGACATATTCCCAATAAATTTTGCAAAACAAAAGACTTCCATTACCAGGTCCGCCTTCAATTTGGAAACCAAGTATTTTGTTGTACCACGATATGGTCTCTTCTATTTCTTCTTTACTTTGTTCGGTAGGCCTCTCTTCAGATCCTGCCAATGTTGAAAAGCTTTTACATTTCAAAAACAGTTGAATGAACAATAGAACAAAACAATCAATACAACCAAACAGTATGAACTTAATACAATATACTATGACCATTAGAAAATATTACCAGAGAACTGCTGAGAAATAAATGCAGCATGTTCATCCCTCCTAAACCTCCGATATTGCACTGCTCTCTTAAGTTCATCAATTCTAGCTTTCCTAGCAACAATTTCATCCATCATTGCCATACGCTTGGCCTCCTTGCGAGTCTTTGCTACAAGCCAATGAAGCATACATATACATAAATCATATATGATATATCCACAGAAAATTGTTGACCAAAACAAAAGAATTCAGATAATTGAAGTGAACATAGATATAACAACACATATCATTCTATCTAACGAAAATGCTATATCAAATTTTCCAACTGTAATTGTGTTATGAAATTTCAGGTCAATAGGCACAGAAACTAACCTGCTAGCGCCTTGAACAAATCATCCTCAGCTTGCCTCAATTCCTCTCTCGCCTCTCGGATTTTACCTAATTACGATCCAAACAAAACAAAATTCAGTCAAAGTTAAACACTTACATTATCATTTACACTATCCCCAAATCCAGAACCCTAATTTCCACAACGGATCCGTACAAATCTGGAGAAAAGAGAAATCAAAGAGTAAAAGACTCGACCATGGCACTGGACGGTTTCTTTGACTCTGGCGCGGATCGAGGCCATGGAGTCGCGAACCGCCGCCGTCAAAGCATCCGTCTTCTGCTGCTGCTGAGTCGTAATATCTCGATCGCAGGCCAGCCTTAGAGACTCCATCTTCGTCCGTACGGACTCGTCTGGTTCGGTCTCCATGGCCGGGGAGACTAGAGTGAGCGAGTGGGTGTGAGTGAAGAGGAAAGGAGTGAGAAACCGCGAGTGATTTGATTTTTTTTGGGACTCAGGAAGGGTGATGAACAAAAGAAAAAAAGAAAAAGAAAGAGTGCGAGAACCTTTCGGATTTGTGTTTGAATTAAACTACTTTAAAGTTTTAGGTTAGAGCCCGCCAATTTTTTCTTTTCTATTATTGTTTGGGTCGGTCTTTGAGAAATTGGGTCTGGATATCGGACGCATTGAGATTTAGAAGCCCCCGCCAAATTGGGTTAATTTGCCATTTGAGTCTTACTAAAATACACCCCATCAAGATGTACGTTACATATTACGTTAATAATATCTGTGATTGACAACGTATCATTTGTATCTATAATTACTATTTATTAAGCAAACTCACGTTCTTCTCTACTTTTACAAAATTAAAAAAAATGTTCCAAAAACACCATTTTCTGTTTGGTGAAAAATAATAACTCGAAAGTGTTATTGTAATTGAGAAATAAGGAGATAAACATGAATATAAAATTATCCCTAAATTTTCTCTTCATGAAAAACAGTTATCTCCTTTGCAAAAATTACCGTCTAAAAAAACTCCTCCAAGCAGTAATCTTTAATTATCTAAAAGAATTACCGTACAGAGAAGAGCTGACTTTGCTCATAAACCATTCATCTCAACTGCTCGGTGGTTCAAATTATCATGGGTTTCCCTCACAGAGCCAAGAGGTCTTAACATTAATCTTCTTTCCTCTTAAATGCTCTGTTTTCGAGTGTCGCCTAGCAGGTCTTGTAACTATCATCTACTTTGGTTTATTTGTTTGATCGGTGTACTATGATACTTGATTGAATTGCTACTTATTTATTGTTTTGTTCTAGATTTCATGACAATGGAGTATACAAGTAGCGCCTACTCTACTATTCTTAATTGTAGAGAGATAATTGTATGTAAGTAGTTTAAAACATAGTTGTTCAAGTCTTTATGGTCCCTAATTATTTGTTTGTTGTTGCAAGATCTGCATTGAACACGCTGGATAGATGTTGGAAAGTTGTGTACAATATGCATAAAGGAAAACGACATTAGGAATTGAGGGTTGATTTCTTCTTCTCTTTTAATTAGTTTCTCCACTTAGGGTTATAAAACAATATCAGAATCAGAAGATGAAAATGCTCTGTTATATTTGACCTTTCATTGCACAGTATGATAGATGGTATATGGAATTAGTAATGCTAGCTAGAATATTCAGTATTTAAAGTTGCATGCATAGTCATGCCGATGAATAAAAACATAAGAGTGTATGCAACTGATTCGGTTTCTGAACTTGTCTCATCATTCTAATGTGAGTGGGGTCTTCAATGTTCTTTTCTTGCTATGATCATTACTAGAAAAATCCCCTTTAGGGACTTTTGTCTTTGGGACCAATCTTGGTCTCTTTTGCTCATGGAGACTAATAACAGTCCTATAAAATCGAAAGATGTATCGGTGGGTTACACTTTACAGTCTCTAATTATGGATTGTAGACATTTGTAAGTCTCATAGGAAAACATTTTTTTTTTGCATTTTTCTTTTGGTATTTTAACTTTCCAGAGGGACATTTGTCTATCCCTTGTTCTAAATACTACATAATTTATTTCTTTTGTTTGCTATTCTCTCTATCAGGATTCACCCAAGGACATAAGAGGAGTCTTCCAAAACACCTTTTACTATAGCAAGTCTCTCTTTCCTCCATACAAAGGACGATTGTGTGTCCCCAACCTTTTTTCATTGTATCACTCTAAAGTCCAAATACGTACATATGACCGGGTATAATGTGTTTGATACATAACTAAGAAGAAAACATAAATACTCTAGTTACTTGGTTGGGGATGACCGTCTTTTGTGTTTTTTTCTATACGTATGCGCCAATACGCGTATTCTATCAAGCTTAGCTTTACTTTTTTCTTTCCCTCAATCCTTGTCCAATTTTTACTCACTCTGAATCCGAGGAAAGCATGTCGTATTTGATTGATCTGTATAACCAAGATTAGAGAAGTTCATGCCATTTTGCTACTCTCGCATAAGAGATGAAGCCGCTTTTGGACGGCTCAGATCAGATCTTGCCTATTGTCAACTTTCTCCAGTCCGTCATCGATAAGCTCATAACAAACACTACGACTGGTACGACATTCACCATGATTCGTTTTGATTGGGTTACTTGATATTCTATCAAAAACAACGAACCAGACTTGTTTTGCAGATCATCATCGATAGCCTCTTCTTATAATCGCTTGTATAATCACTGAAACACAACTAATTAATTGTCCAATAAAATATGTAAGATTCTTATTTGACTCTTTCTTTTCTTAGTTAAAATTTTTAGGTTGATTATTCCTCAGATTTTGTGTTTTGAGTGATTGGCTTTAGCGATAATGGTATTGGTTTTGGCCTTGAGGGATTTGCACATAACACCTTGTTATACCTGTAAATTTCAAGTTCATGCTTCTTCCTGATAAGATCTAGCACATATTTGCAGTAAAAATGTTGGTCTCAAATAACCATTCTATTTATGTAACTTTTTTCTGTCATGCCCTTCAGTTTGCTTCTTGGATTTTTGCTTATTTGCATGAATATGCATGTTTAAGTTGGTTTTGCTGAATTTTAATATGAGGGAAGCTTTGAGTAGGATAGGCCTCCCATAATGTAGTTCTCATTTAGGCTTACGTATTTTGTATTCATGGTTGTTCTATATTCGAGTTGCTTTTGTTCTTACTTATTTAATTCAACTTTCAAGCATGAACCGTATTGTTGTTTCTTGATTATTGTATATGATCATAGCTTACATACATACACCATTTACATATTGTGCATTAACCTTTTGATATTGAATTGATAAGAGTTTGAGGCTTCCTTTACATCTCTCAGTTCAAATAATATCAATGTCAACTGAAGTTTTTATTTTTGGTTCAATGTATAGGCGCTTTGGAATTTATGTGGATGAGAGCGAGTTTCACCAACATATTCGATTTCTTTGACTCATTTAAAAAAGTTTATAGAAAGGCAACTTGTGTACCCATCCTGATAGATAACATTCAACAAAAAGGAGCTAGTCTTAAATAAAATATACAACATAAAAAGTTTTTGATATCCTTTTCACCGCTATTTACTTATGATTGCTTGTTTCTTTACGGATTCTTATTGGATGTTGAGTTATTATGCCAAACAATAAGCAGATTATATAATATCACTTTTATTAACGTTGTTCTAAGCTTTATTTCATGAGCGTGTGGCGAGGGAATTATTTTCTTTACTTATAAACATCATTTGATCATTTTCAAACAGTTAATGGTGTCAAATTGGAAAAATTACCGTGGTTTATTTTGAACCAATGTAATGTTTAAACTCTAAGCAGATAAAATGCATAACTATTCCAACAAACAACTCTAGTTTTGATAATAGTTATGGAAAGAAGGTTTGGCGACCTGTGAATTTCATAAATTTATTTTCGATCTAGGTATCATATTTAAAACTATAGAGCTTTGAAATTTCTAGTAGCAAGTGGTCGATAGAAATTTGTAGTGCTTTATAGATTATATATACCCAGTTTAAAGTGTTATGATGGTAATGTAATTCAATGAATAGAGCTTTAGTAAGTTAGAGAGTAGGAAATTTGACACTTTGGGATATTGTGTTGTTGTGAAATGATGTATATTGACCTAAAAATAGTATTAGTTCTTTTGTATGAATTTGAAAATTCATTATCGATACTCTTGTGTGACTATGCATGTGACTGCTAGGTCTTTTCTCTATCCCGTTATGAGAAGAAGTTTCAAATGTCTCATTTTATCTATTATTTTGCTGATTGAGTTTATATAAATTGATATCATATCACTCTAAGCCTTTCTTTTTTGTTCCTTCCAAAGTTTTTTTGCATGTGTTGTGACTGAACTAGTTTAGTTATGAATGATTAAAGATATTATGTAAGTAGTAACAAATTGGAATACTCACATAGGAATTAGAACCCATGCAGCTCAGTTTATGTATTTGAATTGATTATGTTTTGTAAGATGAAATTATGTTAACCAATATGTATTCAAAATGTTTGACAAATATGATTTTTGGAGGTATTGAGCTATAAAGTATTTTTGAGAATTGGAGTGGATGAAAACCAAAGAAAGAATGAAACTCAGTTGATTCAGGGGTGTGAAAGTATATTCACCCTATATGGTAGATGGCTCAGAAGCCAATAAGCCAAGTCAACTGCTCTCAATCTGATAATTGATAATGTGTGAATGTTTGCTATAGTTGTTGGTTGGGTAGGTGAACTTTTTTTTTTGTTTAATTTGTTTGAAGATGGGGACTGATATGTGTTTGTATTGAGTATTATCTTTGTACAATGTATTCTTTAATATTGGCTTACAAAGATTTATGTAAGAACTACGAAAAAGATGAGGACATTTGCACTTAAGTATCTTATGAGTAATGGAAACCCCAACAATATAAACACATTGACTAAATATTCTTACACTGTCTCTAATGCTCTTTGGGGACTATTATGTATTGTGGATGACCCTCTATAAGGACATAAATTTAAAAATTGATGAATACCTTTTTTTTAGTAGTGAATGTTTTCTTACAAGTCATTGCGATTGAGACGATAAAATTATTATAAGATTCAACAAATTTACACGCATCGCGTATCTGTCGATGACTATGTGTAATGCCGACACATACCATTAAAATGAGAGTCAAAAACAACGAATGAATGAAAAATACTTGACCATTAATTTATTTTAATGTTAGTTTGTTAGAGAATTGAATATTCCCTTGTTCATTCTCCATTTATAATATTTACAATCGAGCATTTTTTTTGTTGATTAAAAATAATGCTGATCCCGGAAGGGCTATCATAGATTATAAAACAAAAGTAAGATATTGGAAGAAACCATTTTAAAAAATAGAAATTCAAAATTAAATGACTGCTTCGACATCGCATCCACCTCTTAGAGAGAATCATATAGTGATCACCATCCTACAGAGACCAGATACATTTCAAATATAATGAAATATGCATGATAGCATTGGTACGGGGATATGAAACTAAATACTTGTTTGGAATCGATTCTCAAAGTAATTTTTACTATTAATGTTTTCATGAGAAAGTACTTCCAAGAGAAAGCTTATTCAATGTGTTTCCTACAAAATTGTTTTTACGACTTATAAGTCATTCCTTAAAATTTCTTAAAGCACTTTAATTATAATCAAACACATTAAAATTATTAAAAATACTTCTTTACGTTTAAAAGTGTTTTTAAAAGTTATACCAAACATGTCTTAAATAAACTATGAGAGATGAATATACCTTATGCATGTTCCATTAGCATTACCTAAAGAAAGATGAACCGGGTTTTTGGGATATAGACCAGGAAACTACTACTGGCTAATGGAATCAATGCATGCATCATTATCTCAACGTTAATTTTAGTCCACTTACCATAACCATGAACTCTTTCTTAGATTTTATGTTTTGGTTTAGACTTTCGTTGACAACAACCTCTTTAAATTTAATTTATTATGAGTTAGATTGAGAAGATGAACTTTAACAGGAAAATTCTAGTATGTTTTAACACATGACAACATTAATTTGTAAATTGGTCCTCAAAGTTGTAAAATGATCATTTCAACTTGTAATTTTGTCATAAAAGTTGTAAAATATTTTTGTTTTTTGTAATTATTACCATTGAACTAAAATTACAAGAAAAATATTCATTTTAGAACTTTGAGCACCAATTTTTTTTAAAAAAACATTGAGGACCGATTTATAAGTAGATACATGATATGTGTTAACTTATAGTAGCCTTCCCCAATTTAGCATTTACTGATCAACTTAAAAGCAATAGGTGATTTATGAGGAAAAACGTCTTTAATTAGCTTGCTTGGCGATTAATTAATTGTCACACTTTTATTCAAATGTAGGCACCTCAATACTATTGAGCCAGATTATAATCTATATGAAAATTTCCAATTAAAGTGCATATCAAATCAAGGGCGGAGCCACGTTAAGGCTAACGTAGGCTCATGCCTCTTTGACTTTTGAATAAGTATGTTTTAGCTTCCTTATAAAACAAAACTCTAGTTTGATTTGATAGTAAAATTGTTAACTTGTATTCACTTGGGATCCGTGCTTTTCCTCCATAACGCCAAAATAAGAAAAGCTAATCATGACATTAACCTTGAAAGAAGGGGAAACAACATTCCACAAACTGAAAGCAATAAGCTAGGGACTGAATTTCCAGAAAACTTTAACTTCCTAATCACTAATGTTCGACGCTAAAATATCTCCCGCGGAGAAATCCTTCCGCGAAACAGTCTCTTTTATGGACTTCAGATAGTTTGACCATAGGTATCGGTTTATCCTGTATGTGCTTCGTATGCTGGCGTGCCACCATTCTTCAACGGAATATAGAATGTAAAGCTGCCTGACTTCTTGATAAGCGATTAAGACAAGGAGAGCACCAACCCTGTCTGAATAGGTCCTTCTCGCCTAATAACCTAGGACTTTCGATATGTGTCTCTTGCAGAACCTTCAAAATCGATACTTCATACTCCCTTATCAGTGCAAAGTAGAGCAATCTATATGACGGTGTGTTGAGAACACTGCTTCCTTTGGATATTCAAACTCTCACTCGATAGGTGACAAGCCTTTCAATCGTCCAGTCGCTATGCTTCCTTCTGATCGCAATACTCTCACTCGATAGGTGACAAGCACTTTGATCTGCTGGTTGCAAAGAAGATAGAATCTCTTGACGAGATGTCTAAGTGTACTTGCGTATAGCAAATGTTGTATTTGATCGAGAACCTTTTCCACAAAGCTCTTAATTTCCTTATATAATGCTCAGTAGTCTTTCAATTCCTTTGAACTTCTCTTGCTCTTACTCTTTGAATCTCAATATAACTCTGATACCAGCATACAGGTTTTCATCCTTATAAAGTTCTAATGCTATCACAACTCATTAATTAAAAGAACCTATCTGAAACAGAAAATGTATGATAAACATTCAAGCCGCATGGAATCAGCTAATTCACTTTACAGTCCTAAACGAACTCTGTTTCTCACTTGACCGCTCGCCAAACTCTCATAGAATATTGGCCGCTCGCCAAGATTTCAGCACTCATCTTGGGTCGCTCGCCAAAACTTCAGTCTTTCAAACCCAATATAAAATATTTATTTCAGGCTCAAACAACTAACACATAATTAACAAAGCATTGTTATGAAATCTCCCTCACACATTTACGTGGGGCTACTAAGATTTCCAGCAATTATGCATTCTCTTTTGGAAAGGTTCGAAATATAATAGGGTGATAATGCACTTAATGGGATATTTGGTATGGAAAATAGGTTTAAACAAATCAAAAGGAGTTTTGACTGATACGACTAGGGGACAAATTATTAGATGGAGCGCTGTGGCCGTGCACACTTTTGAAAATAATTTCAATGTTTTGTAATTCTTAATGGCTGATTACGATTGTCTAATTATTTGAAGAGATCATTTAGAACAAGTTAAAGATAGAGAGATTATGTGCATGTGTTTTATTTTTGATTAATATTTTGTTCGTGTGGTAGATCCTTGAGAAGCATATGCATTTCTCAAATCACATTCATAATTCCCCTATAGCATATGCATTTCTCAGGCTTAATAAAATGGTAGTTAGCTAGCTAGACTTCTGCCTTCTACCTTTGGTATGCCATAAAAAAACAAAAATGCATTTCATAACAGAAGTCCATTCATTAGCTAGAGCAACTTTAACAACTTTTCCAAAATAGAAATTTTTTTTTGAAGAATATTGAACATTTTTTTACTCATACAGCTTTTCCATGTCACTTCAAAGAGCAATACTATAGGGCCTTAAGAAAGGTCAAATTTTGTGGCCTTAATCTTACGCACGTGACATACCACATAAGTAAATAGAATGATTTTATCCCAACTAATATATCATAACCCATCATAATCTTACGACACCAACATTATCCTTCTTTTAATCGAAAAAAAAAACAATACATTTATGTATTTTTATATAAATATTTTTTACATTACTATCTGAAAAATTCAAAACATCATAGGAACTCTAAATCCTACATTCAACCCTATTAGAAAAAGAGAAACTTGGTTTCCCTTTCAAAAAAAAAAAAGAAACTCAAAAAATTTGAAAGTGTTGCATTGCAGAGAAAAAAAAAACCTATGTACGATAGTAATCTATACATACAGAGATACACAACCTCTTTAATTTCCTTTTGTTCTTCTATGGGTTCTAACAACAAGAGAGATCATAAGCTTTCTCTTCTTCTCTCAATTCTCATATTTTTCGAACTTTTGGAAGATACAATTCAATTTCCCTATTTTATTAGGGTCCCTTGATTATTTGCACAATAATTATGCTAATAATCGATCTCCCAATTCAAATATTGATTTATTATGGTTCTAGCATGAATCCAACGAAAATAACTTCTTCCTTTTATTTGAAAGTGAAATATTTGATAACTAAATGGAAATTGATTATCGAGTTGTACTCGGGAGTTTCATAGGTATATTCATTATCTGGGTTCAGTCTTTAATTTGTAAGGGTTGCAGAAATTTTCCTGCACTGTTAATCATGAAAGAGGGTGAATTTTATTTATTGGTTACACCTTTAAACAATTAGATTGGGAAAAGTTAAGATAGTCATTAACTAGAAACTAGATTATATGACATGGTAATTACTAATGAGGTGGAAAATATTATACTAACACATAGGATTAATGTCACAAAATTTAGACTTTCTTTAAGGCTCCAAATCATTTTCCTTCTCAAAAATAGAGAAAGATATTAGAGAGAATAAAACATTCCTCAAATTTACAGCAACCTTCAAAATTTTGGAAAAAGAACTACAATTAATATTTACGAGCTTCAATGCCTCCCAAAGCTCTCCCAAGTATCTTTTTGTAAGTCTCAATAGAAAAAAAGAATAAATAATAGTTGTAATAAATAAGAATGTAGTTGTAATAAATGCATAAATCTGTAAAATAAGAAATGTGTTGGAATTGAAGCATAAATTTTTTGAAAATTTCGATTTTTACTTTTCTATTTTACAAAAATTGTGGAAAACTGTTAGGAGTTGTTTTTAGCATATTTATAAATGGTGGCAAAATGTGAGGCATACATATATGCATAAAAATCGCCGGAATCCCCAGAGCTCCCACTTGGTAAGCATAGTTCGTCAATAATTGATATAAAAACGTGGTATACATGATAACATCCTCCTCACTAATAATGTCTATCACATATGCATATTGTAGATGTGACTCACAATTTTGTTTAGAGCGCTCATATTATCACTGTCAATTATGGCATTTTCGAAGAAGAAAAGGGGTTACAGGCTTACAACACTTAGCTAGCTAGCTGCGTGTAAACAAATATGCAATGATGAATGAAACCTATATCTAAGCTACCATTTGGAACATATATATACATATAAAAACAGTATCCGATTATGAAATCTCATTGCCTGCGGTTGAAAACGGAAGTTTGAAAAGGATGACGATGTTACGCTAGCTAGTACATATATATAATGACATCGATGTTCCAAATAGCTAAATATCAAAGCACAATAAACGTATAACTGGAGAACCACAGCTTGGCCAAACTGTACATGATTTGCATACCTTCATCCAAATTAAGTGAATAATTTGTCTCTGATTATCGCAGTCGGTAAACTCGATATCTCTACTATAAAGGGAAGCTCCTCTTTGGTGTCATGGACATGGCAAATTTTGAACTTCTCAAAAAAATAAATCCAAGAAAAACCATAGATTTAGTTAAAACAAAACTTTGATGAGTACTATTATAGTAAACAAATATGAGGGAAATATAAATAAGAAGAAACTGTCGAACAAGGGAACTACCAGATCCCCACTACCACACCCAAATCCCGTTGCTCTTTTTTATTTTTTGAAACATACAGACTGCTGCTCTTTGTTTGCAAGGTATTGCCCCTCTTAGTTTTTTTTTTTTTTCAATTAAGACGCACATAAACGCGGGTAGGAATGCTAGTATCATTATACCCCTAGCTATTTAAATATCTATTTAAATTTAACCTAATGAATATGTTTATCATCTTTTTACTTTGCTCGAGATAATCCATGTCTTGAAACAAAGACATTTAGGAATTAGGAATCTCCAGACAACTGAAACAAAGATCTTGATCAGATCACTGGAAAGAAACAAAGGAATTGCTGCTAGCGAAGTAGTGATCGAGCTAGTACGTTAGTACGTAATCTAGCTCTCATATAACTAGCTCGACAGAAGTAGTAAAGGAGGAATTTAACCTAGTAAGATTGTACGTTCAATTCTACTTTCCCATGGGGCGGGTACGTGCTTTGTCTCCTTCCCTTTGCCAAAACGACAGCGAAGAAAAAGACTGATAAAAAGCTCGATGCATGCATGCATGCCCTACACACACCATGGCCGGTTTGGCTGCTGGCTTGCTTAATAAACCGGCCCCTTGATCCCGAGCTATCTCTCTCTCTTTCACAAACTCTGGCATTCGATCTCACTCGATCTCAGGCATGTGCGAGCAAGCCGTCCTTCTCTTCGGTCTCGTGCCTAGATTCCTAAACTAGATCGATCATCAACACCATGCCAGTTAAATATAATATAATTAAGCTCCCTCATGACTGCAGTCACGAGGCTTCTTCAGCTTAAGGCAACCATTATCAAACTAAAATGATCCTCTCTAGCTTATTCCATCTCTCCCAGTCCATGGCCTCTTGTCACATGACACCACGTGACCAGCTTTCCCCATTAATCTCAATCCTTAAATCCTTAATGGTGTTTGTTTAAGCACTGTGTAATTTTTTTAATAGAAAAAGGTTGTAGATTTAGTGGGTGCGTAGCAGAAGCACCAAGTCAAATAGACGACTCACTGGTCATCACCACCAGATCGATTTTTATCTTTGAATGAACAAGCTAGTACTCATATTATACATGCATAGATGTGATTAATGTACTAACTAGAAATTAATATCTTGATTGCTACAGATTAAGCTAATAAGATTTGGTATTTTATGGCTGATAAACAGTATGGTGGTTAATATATAAAGAGATAATTCTATATGGATCTGAAATTGATATGCAGCTTAAATATATGACAATGTCATACATCTTTTTTTGGAGCAGTACTTGGTCTACCGTCTACATTATAAAATAGATATACAGATCTAAATCTGGAATCAGTTCTAACGTTAGGATTAGTGGTCTGCAAGTTTTTCGTTTTAATGAATAATTGAATATGAATGTTAAAACTAATATGGGTATGGAGCTAGCAGCTGTAAAAGAATACTAATTTATCCATACATTCTTACCCTTCCTTTGCAGCTTTCTACTTTGTTCTTCATTCTGCACTTCTGCAGCTTTCGAAAAACTTTTTAAAAGATGCTTTGGACATTTTTCCGAGTTATTCTAAAATTAATCTTCATAGACATCAATTTTTTTACTGTACTTGCATAGATAAACAAGAGCTTAGGGCAACATTAAATCGTACTAGCTACAATGACATGTAAGAGTAACAAACGCCTCCAAGAATAATATTAAAAAAATGATCAGCTAACCTTCAATTGTGACAATGATTTCAGTGTTAAGTACACGTACAAAAGTCACTATCTTCGCAACAAGCACATTTTGAACCATCATTTTATCGGTCGAATATGATTTCAATGATAATTAAGCCAATATCTTGAGCTCTTGTTTATGCAATAAAACTCGAAACAAAACTCAACAAATGGATAATTCCGCATCATTAAATAGACATGTCATCGTTTGCTAAAAAAGACAATCTTTTCGATTGTCTTTATTTAAATTTTTTAACTTCTTTGCAAACAGAGAAGAGTTTATGCTCATTGTCTCTAATGCTTGGCGTACGTGTATTCATGACCCCTTTTAATATCAAATTGCTCAGAAGTTAAAGTTAGTAAAATGTGAGTTAAAGAAGCTTAATAGAGTTCAAATTCATGATGTTTCTATTGTAGCTACTATAGCTAAGGCTGCTCATGATTCTTGCCAAGTAAGCTTGTCAAATTCTCCTCATGATCATAATCTAATTGAGTTAGAGAAGTCTTTGTTGAAAAACTATATTGATGGTCTCTCTTTGGAGGAGAGTTTCTTTAAGCAGAAATCTCGTGTTCAGTGGCTTGCTCATGGTGGTAAAAATTCTTTTTTTTTTTCAATATGGTGAACAAGCGAATTAATCGTAATCAGATTAATTCTATTGTTTAAGGGGACGGTTCTACAACTACTAATATTGATGAGATTAAAACTAAATGTGTGTCCTTTTTTCAGAATCTCTTGGGTGTTTGTGATAGTACAAACCCTAACGAAGGTCACATTGGGTTAATTGTCAGAGCTGGTTACTAACCGTTTACCTAATGAGGTTGCTTCTAGTTTGGTTTGTGATTTCACGAATGAGGAGATTCGATCTGTTTGCTTTGCCATGAAACCTAACAAAGCTCCTTGTCCTTTTGGTTTCAATGCCTTTTTCTTTCATCGAGCTTGGCCTATTATTGGCAACAATGTTATAAGTGCGGTGAAGAAGTTTTTTTGAACCAATCGTTTGCTTGGGGAGCTTAATTCTACTATTACCCCCCTTGTTCCTAAGGTGCCAAATCCTTTTAGGATGAATGAGTTTCGCCCTATTTTCTGTTGCAATACTCTTTACAAGATTATTTCAAAGTTGTTGGCAAACCAAATTAAGAGAATTCTACCTTCTATTATTAGCTTGTCTCAATCTGCTTTTATGAGTGAGAGACTTATTGGGGATAACATCTTGTTGGTGCAAGAGCTCTTTAGAAACTACCATCTTGGGGCGGTGTGCTCTTAAAGTTGACATCCTTAAGGTTTATGATACATTAGACTGAAATTTCTTACTTGATACCTTAACTTCCTTTAATTTTCCTCTTGTATTGATTGGGTGGATAAGAAGTTGTATTTGCAGTCCTTAGTTCTCTATTTCTATTAATCGGGAGCTTTCTGGTTTCATTGATTCAAAGAGGGGTTTGCGTCAAGGTGACCCATTATCGCCTTATCGTTTCGTGATTACTATGGAGATTTTTTCTACAATTGTTCGAAAGAGTATCTTCAATGCTCCAAATTTCATATTCCACTGAAAATGTGAATGTGTTGGTCTTTCTCACCTTGCCTTTGCTGATGATCTTCTTTTGTTTTGTGGCGGTGATTTATGCTCTGCAAATGTGCTTAAGGGAGCCTTAGATTATTTCTCCTCTATTTCTGGGTTGAAAGCTAACCTCTTCAAGAGTAATATCTATCTTGCAGGAGTTGATCATGATGAAGCCTTGAGTATTACTAGCAGCTTTGGCTTTCAGAGTGGTTCCTTTCCTTTTAGATACCTTGGTATTCCTTTGATCACTTCAAATTTAAGCTTCCATGATTGTGACGCTCTTTTTGAACGAGTGAAATTTAGAATTAAAGGTTGGGAAAACAAGAATCACTTTTGGTGGAAGATTGCAGTTTATCAAAGCCGTTATTTGGGGCATGCAAGTGTTTTGGGCTTCTCACTTATTTCTGTCTAAGAAAATTCTCTTAGATATTGAATTTTTTTTGAGGTGTTTTCTATGGTCGGGGAGTCACTCGGGGCCTTATTTCTCTAAGGTCTCATGGGAAGAAATCTGTCTTCTGAAAAATGAAGGCGGTCTTGGTATTAAGCGGCTTCAACAGTGGAACTATGCTTTGATGGCTAGACATATTTGGCAGATTTTTTGTGAAGATAGTTGTAGCTTGTGGGTTGAGTGGATCAAGGCTTATCATCTTCGTGGTAAGAGTTTTTGGTCTGTTTCTACTCCTTCTGTTTGCTCTTGGAATTGGAAAAAAATTACTAAAGCTCAGAAATATCATCAGGCATTTTATCTTTCACTCTATTGGTAATGGTACTAAAATTTCCTTCTAACATGATTATTGACACCCTTATGGCCCCCTTATCTCTCCGTGGAGAACTGGTATTCTTGATACTTCTACTCTATATTGTGATGCTTTGATTGAGTGTGTGATTGATCAAAGTGGGTGGTGCTGGCCTAATACTTTCATGATGATCTCCTATCCATCTTCCATGATGCAGCGACAATTCAACCTGATTCTTCTCTATCTAATTCTATTATTTGGCTCCCTGATCCTCATGAAAAATTCTCTATAGCTTCTGTTTGGGATAACATTCGTGATTCAAGAGCTAAAGTTCATTGGTCTGATCTTGTGTGATTTAGTGCTCATATCCCTTGAGCTAGCTTTGTGCTTTGGTTAGCGTTAAGAAATAAACTTTCCACCGTGGATCGTGTTATTTCTTATTCTCCTCAAGAAAATCCAATTTGTTGCTTATGTAATGTTGCTCTTGAGTCAATGAATCATTTTTTTATTGTTCTTTCAGTGCTAGTATTTGGAAGGTTGTTTTGCAGCGGTGTGGGGTTCTCTGGCTTCACCCTCCTTGGCCCTCTTTCATTGATTGGGCTGCCCATCATTTATCTCGCTGTCATAGTTTATTGCTTAAGGTTAGAGCGAAACAATCGCCTGTTTAGAAATATAAGGAGACTTTTCTCTGTAATTTTGAATTCACTTTTTACTATTGTTAGAAGTATATTATGTTCTTTATCTTTCAAGCCCTCTATTGTTAATGCTCGGATAGCTCACATTTGGAGTATTCCTTGCTAGTGGTGCTTATTAGTGTTTCTGGTAGGAGTTCCTTCCTCCAGTTGCTTTCTTGTTGCCTAAGATTTTCTTTTCCAGGTTGTATGTTTAGGCTTTACCTTTGTTCTTCCTTTAATACAAGTTAATTTACCCAAAAAAAAAACAAAGGCAACCTTTCTTTGTATGGGTTCCAAATTGACTTGTGAAAGAGATTTCATTGATCCAAACATCCAACGCCATCCAAAAACAGAGAGGCCAACTGATGCAATGAAAATGAAATTGATTAAATCCTTGAGCTAAGGATACTTAATTACAAGTTTCAATACCATTCAATTCTACATATCACATTATAGAGAAATTGACAAGACTCATTCCAGATTTAATCTAATTCCAAATTATAATTCTTGAATCCGTTTTAAAGTCTAAACATATTCCTCAAACATTACACGATTCGAAGTCGAATCGACAATCGATTCAATTGTTTAATAATATCGTAAAATTGTTTAATTAATATTTGATTAACCACATGTCTTAATCATCAATGTCCAAATCAGTTCAATAACCTTTTAATTATATTCGGTACGTAATTACAAGTAAAACGACATAAAATTTATGCTGAAATTCCCTTCGCCAGAGCACCAGTGGTGACTTTTTCCGGCGACCCGAACTTGGAAACTCTCAAAATCTTGCAAGCAACAATTTTCTCGACTACACTAAAGTCCAATTCAACATGTAACTAGTCGAATTTATATTGAAACCAAAATCCCCTTAAAACTTCAATCTTTCGATTTTCCTTACTCCGGTCGAATTAGAACGTTTTCTTGGTGTCCTTAGATTCATGGTGAGGAGAGCTTCAAGGCCAAAATATTTTTCCGGTCGATTTGGCCGAAAAACTATTGACTCGAAACCTAAATTTTTTTGGTTTTCTCTTGAAATTTCAGTCATCTCCGGTCGAAATGGTGGTGGAGACTATAGAGAAAAAGAAGAGGGAGGAGAGACGAACGTTTTGACACCAAGACCGCCGGGTTTGGTAGTCGGCAGGTGGTTCGTCGCCGGCAAGCCATGGTGGAGAGAGAGAGAGAGAGAGAGAGAGAGACCGCGCGGGAGAGAGAGGGAGAGATGAAAGAGAAAAAGTCTGACAAAAAAAGAAAATTTTGACTTTCCACTTTCGGAAAGTTATATTTATAATCGTGACTACTTAATTTTGTAAATCGTTAAAAAATTTCGCTGACCAAAACTTCTTCATTGTAACTCTGATTTTAACACTTGACATGTCCACGAACTTGTCTCGATAAACTCTACGACTTTCCCCAAATAACTTTCTCCAAAAATAAAATCAATAAAATAATGATAGAAAGGCAATCGATAATTATCGACGGTAAAAACTAACTACTTTCCTCGTTTAACCTTAAACAAATCTTAAAAAGAAATTTCTCGGGACGGGTTATTACAGAAATTCTCCATTGATGACCTCTATAATGAGGACTTGGTGACTACCTTTTTAAAATTTATATTTTTCGATAATATTTTGAAAGATAAACTGTTATATATCTACATATATACAAGTAGATCATTTACGTAAATTTTCATCAAATTTGAAAATCGTTAAGGTGTCGAACAAGATGAAATTAATGAACGTACCAAATTTGTCAAAGTTAAACCGTTCATGTTTATAATTGATCCATCATGATTATGAATCCTTTAAAGATTTTTGATTTGGTTGAAACTTTACAAAAATGATCTACTTATATATAGCTAAGCATCTAACGGTTGTTTTGTCAAAATATAATTTAAAATTGAGTCTTATTAACCATTGATTTTAAAGTCCTTACTATAGAGGTCTTTAATGGAGAAACTCCCTCACATTATATGTCAAACTCCCAAAAAAAAAAAAAATTTGCAGGTCTGCATTATGCAAGCAAAATCCAAATATAGTGAAAGATCATCGCTGGTATGAAGTTGTATGAAGTACAAGGCTCACAAAATGAAAAGGGGGCTATATATAAAATAAGGAAATTCTCCATTGAGAACCTCTATGATAAGAACTTGGTGAGTATCTTCTTATAAGTTATATTTTTTAATAATATTTTAGAAGATCAACCGATGTATATCTAACTACATATACGTAGATCATTTATATAAATTTTTATCTAATTTGAAAATTGCTAAGGTGTCGAACAAGATGAAGTAAATGAACATTTCAAATTTATTAAATTTGAACCATTCATGTTTATAATTGATAAACCATAATTTTAAATTCCTTCATAATTTTTGATTTAGTTAAAAATTTAAAAGAATAATTTTTTATATATATCTAAGAATTGATAAATTATTATATATAAAGTTTTTACCAAGTGCTTTGCCATAAAAATCTTCGATGAAGAAGCGCTCGTATACCTAGACAAAAGCACGCACTCACCCACCTGTGATTTTTTGAATAAACAAACTGACCAAGCAAGCCCCCTCCCCCTCACCCCCTCCTCTATTCCCCTATAAACAAATGCAGAAGAAAACCAGCAATCCAAAATTCCATTTCACTCCGAACAAAAACAAACACATGATGGTAGCTGTTCTTGGATCCAGAAATTCTGGGCTCGATTTTCGCCACCGAATTAATAAACTAAACTACTTCCTCATCAGCAAGCACCATAGCTCATAGCCCACCAGGAAATGATTTGGTTCCTCTCATTGTCTCTCCCTAGGCTCCTAATGCTCTCACACCCTTGGAGTTTGTAGCCAAGCCATAGCATACTTGTTTCTAATGCCTGTAATTCCATGGACCTTCTTCTTCTTCTTCTTCTCGACCCTCTTTTATTTTCTCCTACTTCACTCTCCTGCTTCGGCCTTGAACCCACAAGGCCAAGCTCTCGTTTCATGGAAGCAGAGCTTGAACGCCTCTCCAGAGAGTCTAAGCAATTGGGACCCGAGCGATGAAACTCCTTGTGCTTGGTCTGGGGTCACTTGCAACTTCAACAACCAAGTTGTAGAGCTGACTTTGAAGTATATTGATCTCCTGGGTAAGGTACCCTCCAATTTCACTTCGTTGCTGTCACTAACCAAGCTAGTCTTGACAGGCACAAACTTGACAGGTTCAATTCCTAAAGAAATCTCTGTCCTTAAAGAACTGACCTTGCTGGACCTGAGCGACAATGCACTAAGCGGCGAAATCCCAGACGAAATCTGCGGCCTGCCTAACCTTCAAGAGCTCTACCTCAGCACGAACCGCCTCGAGGGTGCAGTGCCAGTCCAAATCGGTAACCTTACGAGCTTGAAATGGCTGGTGGTTTTCGACAATCAGCTCAGCGGCACCATTCCCAACACAATTGGCAAGTTACTTCAGCTTCAAGTCATCCGAGCCGGAGGAAACAAGAACCTCGAAGGTCCTATTCCCCATGAGATAGGTAACTGCACTGATTTGGTCATGTTGGGATTAGCAGAGACCAGTATTTCCGGGTTCCTGCCTCCACGTCTGGGTCTACTCAAGAAGCTCGAAACTTTAGCCGTCTACACCACCCTCATCTCCGGTCCAATCCCCGCGGAGCTCGGCGATTGCACCGAGCTCTGCGACGTCTATTTATACGAAAACTCCATCACCGGCACCGTTCCTAGCAGTTTGGGGAAATTGAAGAATCTCCAGAACCTTCTCCTCTGGCAGAACAGCCTTGTCGGAGTGATTCCGCCGGAGCTAGGCAACTGTCGCCAGCTGTCAGTTATCGACATCTCTATGAATTCCTTGACGGGGAGCATTCCACAGACAATCGGAAACTTGACTTCGCTTCAAGAGCTTCAATTGAGCGTCAATCAAATCTCCGGCGAGATTCCGGCCAATCTAGGAAACTGCCGGGAACTCACTCACATCGAGCTGGATAACAATCAGATCACTGGAGCTATTCCTTTCGAGATCGGAAGCTTGCCCAATTTAACAATAGTGTTCTTGTGGCAGAACAAGCTTGAAGGGCCCATTCCTTCTTCAATTTCAAAATGCCGCAATCTCGAAGCGGTTGATTTCTCGCAAAACGGTTTGACGGGTCCGATTCCCGGTGGGATTTTCCAGCTCCAGAGTCTCACGAAGCTGCTACTGCTGTCGAACAATCTCTCCGGCGAAATTCCGCCGGACATCGGAAACTGCTCGGCGCTGATTCGGTTTCGTGCGAATGACAACAAGCTCACGGGAGGCGTTCCTGAGCAGATTGGGAATTTGAAGAATTTGAATTTCTTGGATCTTGGAACCAACCGGCTCAGCCGTAACATACCGGAGGGGATCTCCGGCTGCCGGAATCTGACGTTTCTCGACCTGCATTCCAATTCAATCACCGGAAACTTGCCGGCGGGGTTCAATCTGCTTGTGAATCTCCAGTTCGTTGATTTCTCGGATAATATGATCGAGGGTGTATTGAGTCCGGGGCTCGGGTCTCTGACGTCACTCACGAAGTTGGTTTTGGGGAAGAACCGGTTCACCGGGACGATTCCGAGTCAGCTCGGTTCGTGCGGGAAGTTACAGTTACTGGACCTTGGCGGGAACGAGCTGGCAGGTACGATTCCGACGACTCTAGGAAAGATTCCGGCGCTGGAAATCTCTCTGAACCTGAGCTGGAACCAGCTCTCCGGCGAGTTACCGAAGGAGTTCGCCGATTTGGACAAGCTCGGGATACTGGACCTATCGCACAACCAGCTCTCTGGCGACCTCCATTTTCTCGCGGACATGCAAAATCTCGTGGTGCTCAATGTCTCTGACAACAACTTCACCGGGCGCGTCCCCGACACGCCCTTCTTCGCGAAGCTCCCGCTCAGCGTCATGACAGGAAACCCCTCCCTCTGCCTCGCTGGCAGCCAATGCGCCACCGCCGTATCCGCCGATGGAAACCCCCGTCGCCGCAACCTCGCCGCAAGGGTGTCGATGGTGGTCCTCCTCTGCACCGCGTGCGTGCTTCTCTTGGCGGCGCTCTACATCGTCCTCGGAGCACGAAAGCAGCGCGGGGGGGCCCACCAAAGTTTCTTCAGCGGGGCCCACGAGCCCGATCCGGAAGAGAACAGCGAGGTCGACGTGGGGCCTCCCTGGGAAGTGACGCTCTACCAGAAACTCGACCTGTCGATAGTCGACGTGGCGAAGAGCCTGATCCCTGCCAACGTCATCGGCCGCGGCCGATCCGGCGTCGTTTACAGGGCTGCAATATCCTCGGGACTCTCGCTCGCGGTCAAAAGATTCCGCACCTCCGAGAAACACTCGGCCTCCGCGTTTTCCTCGGAGATCGCCACGCTGGCGCGTATACGACACCGCAACATAGTCCGCTTGCTCGGTTGGGGAGCCAACAGAAGAACCAAAGTGTTGTTCTATGACTACTTGGCCAACGGTAATTTGTGTAGTTTGCTTCACGAAGGGTGCGCAGGTTTAGTAGAATGGGACACCCGGTTCAAGATAGCTCTCGGCGTCGCTGAAGGTTTGGCTTATTTGCACCACGATTGCCAGCCTGCTATTTTGCACCGTGACGTTAAGGCCCAGAACATTTTGCTCGGGGATCGATACGAGGCCGTTTTGGCCGATTTTGGGTTGGCTAGGCTGGTCGAAGAAGACCAGACCGGTCCGTTCTCGGCCAACCCCCAGTTTGCTGGCTCCTATGGCTACATTGCGCCTGGTAAGTTCTAATAGTTTCATTCTTTATTTCAGTTTTTACTGTTTAGCATCGCTTTCATATCTAGTGACAAATTGACTCCTAACTGTGGTGGGAGAAAGATTTTGTTCTAAGCAAGATGGGTTTTGCTCGAGTACAAGTTAATTGGGAGATAAGAACGAATATGATTGAGGGAAAGGGGTAGATAGATGTGTCTGAATGTCTGATGGGGTGGAATTGTGTCTTTTGCCTTTATTTTTTCTAGAACCAAAATTAGGTCCAAGCTATGGTTCCGGTGCATTGTACATCAAGTTCATTAGGCTAGGCGCTTCCAATTGTGATTGTTCCTGTTGTGTAGTATCTAACTATTTGAGTGGTTAAAAGTCACAAACTCACAATGATATGATAGATGCTGCTGGTACTAGTTGTACTGTGTGATATGACTTGACATTGCCATATTGCACATTTTGCACAGCTTGTGTACAAAACCATCACACTCTTGCTGTTAAATGCACAGCGTTCGTTTTATCTTTTTGCATTTGTAGTCTTTGATAATGCTCGATGCTTATCAGAAGCTTTGCATTGTTTTGATGAAGCTGACTTAGAGATGTAATGTGTTATGAAACTACTTTGCAGAATATGCATGTATGTTGAAAATTACTGCGAAAAGCGATGTCTATAGCTATGGGGTCGTCCTTTTGGAGATCATTACTGGGAAAAAGCCGGTAGACCCATCGTTCACTGATGGCCAGCATGTGATTCAGTGGGTGAGAGACCACTTGAAGAGCAAAAAGGACCCGGTAGAGATCATTGATCAGAAACTTCAGGGCTACCCGGACACACAGATACAAGAAATGCTCCAAGCGCTTGGAATATCGCTTCTCTGTACTAGCAACAGGGCAGAGGATCGTCCAACGATGAAGGATGTAGCGGCATTGTTGAGAGGAATTCGACAAGATCAGCCCCAGACAGGAAGCGATGCACATAAGCTTGCTAGCACCGCATTAAAAAATTCCACTTCTTCAGTGACTCCGGCACAATTGCTAATGATGCAACGGTCTTCTCAGTGCTCACTTGCTTACTCTTCTTCGGCTGGTTATCTATCAGAAACACAATAACAATGTCAGGGTGTGGTAATGAAAAAAATCATATTGTTCATTAGGATTAATTAGGCTTGATAATATTTGTAGGATTAGCTAGGGCAATATAATTGGCATTGCCAAAGAGTATGGTGTAGAATGATAACAAGTTGGGAACGAGCAAATCAAGTGTACAGCTACTTGACGTTATTGTTCTACTAGTACTACTGAGTAGTGAATGAAGGCATTTTCTTGAAATGTTCACCAAGTGAAGAATACTATTAATTAATTTCTAGTTACACTCACTCCTCTGTTACAAGTGGTCATTGTGAATTTGTGATGCGGGGCGACGAAACTGCTACCAACTCATTCTCATTGTCTTTGGTGACTCCAGGATTGTAATCGATCGATCGGGGAGGGAGTCGTACATGTTTGAGAGTCTAAATGGGGTTTTGGGGTTCACAAAAGAATTCAGGGGAAAATGCTTGGAATGTAAACAAAACACCAACTGTTGCTTCCTTGTGAAGTCATCTCTATTCTCCCAGTTAGAGCAAATGATTGATGCATGTGTCTGCATTCAGTGTTGTCTTTTACATGGACAAATTCTCATGTATTGTTGGGCTTGCAATAACTTCATAAGAGAATGATTTCTTTTCTGGTGGATGTGAAAGTGAAGGAATGTGTTGATGGGGAAATGTAGGCTTGTGTGTATATACAATTGGGGCAAACCAACACCGTCATCTATCTCGGAGTCGCAGTCATTCTTTTAAGCATATATAACAGGAAGTATTCTGGGTACCTAGCTATATCAATCGCAGCCCCCACCATGTGAGCAGCGGAGGTTGAAGAAGAATTAAGCAAAGAATAACAATCATGTATTAGCTAGTTCTGTTCTTTGCTTAGCAGCGATTTCCTGCTAATATAATATGCACATCGATCACCAGAAAACAACCAAACTATTATTGCTTGATTGCGAAGTCATGTACTGTATAATAAAATTTTCCGAAACAGCTGAGCTATTGGTATCTATGCGTGTTTGAGCATTCAATGTCTTCTTCGTTTCGTTTTGCTTATATTTGTATCAGTTATGCACATATATATACTTGTTGCATACTGTGCTAATTTGCAGCCTCACAAATCCCTCTAGTGTAAAATTGCTATCTTAGGCTACTTTTCTATCTTAGGATTTGTAAAGATGTCAATTCGCTTCAGTTGTTCCGAGCATAAGTTTAAGTCATGGGATATGATTTGGAAATGTTGTGTTACTTTGACACAGAGAGAGTATGACCATTGCCCTTACAAGAACTTCCATTCCTAACCAGTGAACTCGATGGTTGTTAATAACCTTTTGTTTTTCTTCGAGGTGTATGTGGAAATATTTTCTTGAGCTTCAAGTGAAATTTTATTCGCACGTCCTAAAGTTCTAAATACACATCCCAGTTTTTTGTAAGATACTTAATTCCAAATTTATCCTTCATTCAAGATAAAATTATACACTTCATTTATCTTCATCACATTGTGATCTTGACGAAAATACCTTCAAATTCCTAAAACCAATTTTATAGTTCTAGATTTAAATTTGAATCTCTATTTGATTGGGCTCATAAAATTGGGGATTTCAAACCCTAACAATCTGATCCGAGGAAGGAAGAATAGTGAATCTTCATTACATATACGGGTCAAACGGTTCGATTTTTGGTAAAAATAAAACCAAATCGAAATATTTTTTTTTAGATTCGGTTCGGTTTTTCATATATTTTATAAAAAAAACGGGATTATTCGATCCAATTAGGTTCGGATTTTTTTTTTTTACATAATGCATAAAAATAATTTTTTTCTTCAAAAAATAACTAAAAAGTTGTCTATAAAAGACCATTTTTTGAGTCGCCTAACATTTTGATTCGTTTCTTTAAGAGAAATTTGACAAGAATTTTTCATAAAGAAATTAGGATTTTAAGAGTTTAAGGTTTTTGTTTTGCATATATTTATATAATATATTACAAAATACCCAAAATGATGCCTTTAAATACATACTTGAATTTTTCTGTTTGGTTTGGTTTTTGGAAATCAAAAACCGAAACCAAACCAAATGTCTTATTTTTTTCGGTTTCGGTTCTTTTTCGGTTTGGTTTGTATTGGGTTCGGTTTTTCTCGGTGGCAGCTCGGTTTCGGCTCATTTTTTTTAAAAATTTTTTAGTTACAATGTCCCACCCCTAGATAGACTCTATAACAACCCGAACCAAAATATCATGCTCTCGTAATCCATGTTATTACAGATTAGTCTAACTTAAGAGTTTCTTAACGAATTTCTTATTCGTTGTGATTTAGACTTAACTTTATTCTTGAGATTTGAATAGGATTTTATTTAAAACTCGGGAGAATTTACAGTGAACTTTTCGGATACCCGAGCTAGTTTTTACAAATTTTAGAAGTTTGTGTGCAAGTAAATTAGAAAAAGATAATTATTCTAAGTGGTTTGATCTCAACCGTTAATTGTGGCTGAGTTCAATCACCACCAGAAGAATTACTATACCCGACGATGAGGTGTCGTCGGACTGTTCCTCTTTATCGTCGGGTATAGCCTATGCATCGTCGGTTATACTCTCGTCGGTGATACTATAACCGACGATGAATTAGGTTTTTCGTTGGAAAAAAAAGAGACTAAAGGCAACGAGAAATTATCGTCGGGGATAGTTTTGAACTATAACCGACGACGTCGTCGTCGGTTATAGTTTTCTCCATGGTCAAAATGGTTGACCGTGTTGAAAACTATAGCCGACGATGTTGACACATATCGTCGGTTATAGTTATTAATAATAAATTTTTTTTTGCAGGTTCTGGGTTTTATCCCAAAACCTGCATTCCCAAAAAATCACAAATATTGTTCAAATTGAAAATCAACAACCATTGAAACTATAGTAGTAAATAAATAAAAAAAACCGAAATCGTTCAAATCTGTATACATATGCGTACGTAGTAAATAATTAAAATAAAAAACCGACCATTGTTCAAATCTACGGGTGTCCTAAGTCTATGTGATCAAACGGATTGTCATCAGATGGTTGGTCCTGGTCTAGCTGAGGTTGCGGCTGAGGCTGAGGCTGAGGCTGTGGCTGTGGCGCACCGAAAATAGGCGGGGGAGCTATATGGATTCCAGATGCCTGCAACTGTGCATAACAGTGCTGCATCCATGTCCCCATCTGCTGCTGCTGTTCGGCCAACCGATTCTGCTCTGCGGCTCGCGCCTGCTCCATCTCCTCCATCCGACGCCGTTGAGCTTCCATCTCAATTGCTTGCCGTTGAAGCTGGTCGTGTAGCTCATTAGTCTTGGAAGATGATGATGATCCCGATCCGCGAGAGAATTCAGGGGTGTTCTTCAGCAGCCCTTGACCCCACTTTCCGGAACCCCTGCAGTAGAATGTGTTCTTCCCTGGAGGGATCGCAGTTGACATGATCCTGGCCCTGACGATCGGATCAGATCGATCAATCTGATCAATCGGGAGTTCCGCATCGGGGGTGTTGGGATAGAGCTCTCTCGCCACTTGAGTCAACACCTCTGGAATCGCCTCCTGAATTCTCGCCTAATTGACAAAGAAAAATAAAATATTAATTAAAAAAAACAATCTAAAAAAATTAGAAATAAGTTTATTTTGTTATAAGGACACTTACAGCATATTCGGGGGACTGCGGATACGCGTGCTGCATCGTATAGACAAGGGGATCATCTTCTGGGTGGTTGGCCGCCTCCTCGATCCAACCCGAGTATGATCTGGAACCGGCATGATGATTTTTGGTGTTTTTTGCTCGGTTCCTTGTGTTGACTTCAGAAAGAGCCTGCTCGATTAATTCAACATCAAAAAAATATTAGCCAAATAATTTGAGGGAAGTACGATAAAACAAAAATTTTATCGATCGAATGTTGCGTACCTTCAATTTCGGGTTGTTGAAGTGAACCACAAGCCATCGCCACTCGTACTCCCTATAACGAAACTCGCTAGGGGTACGCGAACGATCGTCGCCGTACTTTTTCCAATGCTTCTTCAGCTCACCCTTCCACTCCTTGTACCTATATATATTAATAAAATAAATCGTTAGTAACTTACAACATTGTATGAACATAATCAAAAGAAACCAAAAAATTGAAACAAATGCCGGTCTGCAAACCTGCTCCCATGCACTTCATCCGCCCACGTGGGTCTAATGTCTGCATCCACGCGGAGCCACCTCTGCAATGCATATATATATATATCAATAATATTAAAAATTTATTTAGAAAATTTACATAATGAATATACAATTTAACTCACCGACAACGCATTATTCAGCTCATATTTGACGGATTGCTGCACTGAATTCCAATCTGGCCACAACATTGGGACTCTATCCCGTATGAGGCTGCCCGCCATCCCCACGTACTTTCGAGTGACCTTTCCCTCGATCACCTTCCCTTTATCCCCGGTCGGAATCATAACTTGGCCACCACCGCTCGCCTGAATGGCGTCGTCCAGTAACTTGCCGACGACGGGGCCTCTGGTTCTCTTTGGTTTGTCACCGGGCACGATCTCGCCTATCACATATATATGTAGACGATTTTTATAACATCAACACCTAATTGAATTTAAATATTACTAAGTAAAAAGATATCACTAATTAATATTTACCTGATTCGTCGGTGCGTTGTCCCAGAATCCTCACACTCTAGAGAGGTTTCGGGAAGGGTACATACGCATATGCCTGGTCCGGAGTAATGAACCTTAGCTGTCTCGGAACAGGCATCCCGTCGGAATTGACGAGAGGTATCATCGAGATTTCCAACGGTAAGAATAAGGTAGACGGCGGGCATAGTCGCATCCTCGCCGAGGACTGAGTCGATCCACCAGCCTCCTCGGAAGAATGAGGAGCTGTCTGGTGGATGGAGGGGGAAGGGTCCTCGCGATGAATCTCCGGCATTCGGACCGAGGATTGAGTCGCACTATCCGTTGAAGGCATGCGACTGACCTCATGAAGCCTCTTCGCGCCTGAGGATCGAGCAGGCTCGAGCTGCTGCTGCTGAGGTTGTCCTTCGCCCATCAGTGCACGGTGTCGAGAGGTCTGCGGAAGACTGTAAGTGTTGCCGACGCTGGTGGATCCTGATGCAGACCGACTTCCAGTGCCCTCATCCCCATATCCTGATCTCCCTCTCCCCCTCGACCTCCCCCTCGAGTTCGACCCCCTTCGGGAAACACCGCAATTTAACCAATTCATCGTTGCTAAAATCAATAATATCCAATAATATCCAATAATTAATTAAGCTCATCCATATATATAATCCAATAATTCTAATTAAAATTCCAAAAAATTAACAATAATTCCCAATATAATCCAATAATTCCAACAATCCAAAAAATCAACACTAAAAAATATATTCAATAATATTCAATATAATTAAATAGGCCAATATAACTAAAAAATCAACACTAAACAATATATAAACCAACACAAAATATATCCAATAATATCCAATAATATCCAATATAACTAAAAAATCAACACTAAAAAATATATAAACCAATTATTCTAATTAATCCAACAATCCAAAAATTCAACAATAATTCTCAATATAATCCAAAGAATTCCAACAATCCAAAAAATCAACACAAAAATGACCACAATATTAACAATAATTCCCACAATATTAGCAAAAATTCCCACAATAATTCCAACAATCCAAAAAATTAACAATAATTCCCACAATCAACAAAATTAAAAAAAAATCCAATATATATTCACACAATCAACACAACATCCACATTATCGATAAACAAACTAAACAAATAAAAATCTAACCTAAACATTTTGAAATTGGGGATTTAGGGATTTAGGGAATTAGAACCTGTTTTTGGTTTAGGGTTTAGGGGTGTTGATGATGGAGGGCTTGAGAGATCCTTCCTCTTCCTCTTGCTTGCGGCACAAATGGTTTGGTCTTCCTCTTGCTTGATCGCGATCTGAGGAGAGAAAATGAATGCAGAAACGAAACTACCCGAAACAGTGCCAGTTCTGGGATATAACGCCAACTATAGCCGACGATATAAGTATTATCGTCGGCCATAGTAATGCAGAAACTATAACCGACGATACATCCTATGAATGTCGTCGGTTATAGTTTTTTTAATTTTTTTCATAAATGCCGGTTATATATAGTGTACTTATTATATATTAATACGAAATTATTATTAAAAAAACTTAAATTATGTTAAAAGCCTAATTAAATTAAAATGACATGCGCGCATTTAATTTTTTTTGGCTATATATATATGTTTATTAATTAATATTTAATAATTAATACGATATTAATTCGAATATCGTCGGTTGAAGCAATTTAATCGACGCAATTTAAAGTCGATCATCTAAATATGATTCATTTAATTTACATTGCACGTTCAAACTCAAAATAACATACATACGTACGTACACTAAGGCGCATAGTCAGAATCATCGCTTGAGTCTGACTCTGTTTCTGAGTTAATTTTAGGTAAGATATGTATGCCCTCGTCACTTGAGTCTTCATTGTCTTCATTTTGATTAACATCAATAAGATTCGGTTGAGGAATTCGTACCACACTGCCCTGTGTCACATTATTAAGGCGAATTGTTGAGGTTTCAGGAATACCAGTTGCGTTCGGCTCTTGGTATGCACTAACTTCTTCATTATCCGAGGTCACACCAAGGGTTGAGGCACTGTATATATTTCGTGGAAGAACATGGTTAACCACTTTCCACGCGCCTTTATGCACAAGATCATCAAGATAAACAATTGTTTCACCGCCGTTGCCAAAACAAACGGATCATCTTCATACCAGCTTGTAGCAGTATTCAAAGTAAAAATGCCGTATTGATCGGTCCTTGTGTTCTGAGGGTCGATATCAAACCATCTACACTTAAACAAGTGCACGGTCATGCCTTCCCCATATATTAATTCGACAACTGAATGGAGAACACCGTAATAGTCAACTCCATTCTGCCCACCATGCACCATTACCCCAGAATTCTGTGTTTTTCGTCTGACATCTCTATGTTCGCAAATAAATAGCATGCCATTTACCTTACACATAGGATAAACTATAGAAGATACCAGTTTCTGCGCCAAGAGCCTCAAATCGTGTGACCACTGAGGGAGACCATCATCTTGTACATGGTTCATCTGAAAATAATCATTTTTTTTAACTTAACTATACATAGGATACGAGACATTCACTTAACTTCATATACCAGTCAATATATCTATATACGTACCCATTTGCCAAAATAGTTTGCGAACGTCTTGTTGTGGTACTCAACATCACCGGAAATAGCAGGGCAGTAAAGGTGCAAAATTTTCCAATATTGAACTTCTGGACAGTTAATCAATACCGACCAATGGGCAATGACTAGCTCATAAGGTTCCAAATTGTACGAGTTGGGCAACTTTCCAGAAACTTCAACATCATCGGAGATGATCGAAAGGTTGAACTACCCTCCATCTACTGGCATATGTTGTGGAGGGTCCTCCAACGCTCCCAAATACAACTTGGTGTACGTTACGCACTCATGCGCAATCTATGCTTCAGCGATACACCCTTCGGGTGCAGATTTGTTCATCACATAGTCTTTGTAGTCCCCTAATTGTCTGTAAAGTGGTAATTACAGATCGAGCATGTTATGCTTATTGCAAAATAAGTGAATAAATAATATTAAAGATCGACATATATAGCCAGATTCAGAGATGCATTACGTACCTTTCTATAGGATACATCCATGTGTAGTGTACTGGACCAGTAAGCAACAATTGTTCCAGAAGATGGAGCATCAGGTGAGGCATGATGTCGAAAAAGTTTGGAGGAAATATCCTTTCGAATTTGCACATGATAAAAATGATGTCCTGTTGCATTTCCAACAAGTCCGATTTCTTCACTTCTCTCGTGCATAACTTCTGAAAGAATCTTGACAAAGCCACTAACGGCTCCACCACCTCTTTAGGCAGGTACCCTCGAATGAAAACATGGAAGAGGCGTTGAAGCAGTATATGAAAGTCATGACTCTTTAGTCCGTACATCTTATTGTCTTTGAAGTTAACACATCGACTTATATTTCTAGCATAGCCTGAAGGATATCTGACATTACCCATCCATTCAAAAATTTCATTCTTCTGGGCAGGCTTGACGGTATAAGGAGATTGTGGCATTTTTTTCTTCCTATCCTTTTAAGATCAATGCGTGCCTTCGGGCCGTCTTTAGTTTTTTCCTCCCAATTCAACACTGTGTCGACCACACTCTCGCACACATTTTTCTCTATGTGCATGACATCTAAGTAGTGTCTGATCAGCAACTTGGACCAATACTAAAGTTCCCAAAAAATACTTTTGTGTGTCCAGAATTTATACCTGTCCGGTTTGTCAGGTATTGACGCCACTATCTCAGGATGATTGCTTAGCTGCCCAAAATCGTATTCATTTAGCACTTCTAATATTTCATCCCCCATCCATCTCCTCGGCTGCTCACCTGTTTCCACAGTCCCATCAAATGCCTCCATATCCTCCCGAAATGGGTGATCATGTGGAAGCCAACAACGATGGCGCATCTGTACAATCTTCCTGCAATGAGGTCTGCAACACTCAACCGTCATGCACTCTGGACAAGCCCTGTATCCCCTGGTAACGTTGCCCGACAACATCCCGCGTGCAGGAAAAGCGCTAATGGTGCCAATAAGCATGACATGCATCTGGAACATCTCATTTTTGAACTTGTCATAAGTGGGATGACCATGCTCACTCAAGTACTTAAGCTCCTCAATCAAGGGTCTCAAATACACATCGAGACACTTTCCTGGATAACCCGGCCCTGGAATTATCATAGTGAGTATATTGTATTCTTTCTTCATGCACATCCATGGAGGAAGGTTGTACGGTACCAAAATAACTGGCCATATACTGTATTGAAGACTCATGTTGCCAAAAGGGTTGAATCCGTCAGATGAAAGCCCCAGCCAAACATTTCAAACATCTGATGCAAAATAAGAAAACTCCTTCACCATGTGCTTCCAAGCCTCTCCGTCAGCAGGGTGTATAAGCGTATCACCGTCAGGCAAATTCCTCTCGGCCCACCATCTCATAGCTTCAGCCGTGTGTGCACACATGAACAACCGTTCTAGCCTATCTATCAACGGAAAATACCGAAGTATCTTCACAGCTTTCTTGTTTCCGGCAGGAGTCAACTTATACCTATCTGTACCACATACCGGGCATTCATCAAGGGATTCAAGATCATTCCCATAAGCATCTTCACCCCAGAAGAGAACACAATCATATCTACAAGCATGGATTTTGATGTAGGAAAGGCCAAGATGTTTCAGGATCTGTCGCACCTTACGATGAGTGGTAGGAAGACGATGACCGGGGGGCAACAACGAACCAGACCACTTCAGCCAATCATCAACAGCCTTCACACTCATTTTGTTCTCCACTTTGAGCTTCATTACTCCCATAACACTTTCAAGAACAGTCTTATTACACCCGTTGTACAACGGGGTCTGTTGGAAGGCAATCAGGTTGTTGTACTTGTCCATACCAGCAGTGTTGACAGCTGTAGGTAATTGCTAGACTGGCTCAATATGAGGGAAGTCTCCAACGGCGGGAGGGATATCCGGTGCTTGAGAAAATATACCGCTCTCATGAGGAAACATATCGTTGATCAACCTTGTTGTTGGATCATTGGATGTACTGCCACTCTCAAAAAATTGTCCGTGATCATGTTCACCAACTGATGAGCTCTCACCGTGATAAATCCAACATGTGTACTTATCCCAAAACCCGTTTTTCTTCAAGTGCTCCAATACTTTATCGATGTGAAAACGATATCGCTCGCTGCGATACTGACATTTCGTACACGGACAATAATGAATTGTCATCCCTCCACAATTAAGTTTCACATATTCCACAAAACTTCTAATTCCACGGTGATATCTTACATCCCATCTTGGAAGACACATCCAGCTCTTGTCCATCCTGAAAATTATAACATACTGCATGTATATATACCCATGATCTTATTAATTAAAACATTTGATCAATAAATTAAAATAAATATATATTATATATTATAATTCCCATAATTTTAATATATATATATATACACGTACGTACACGTACCCGGCCCTAACTATATATATATAATCGAGATCACCTAAATCTAAATATATATATATATATAACCACATTATATATAATTATTTAATCACAATTATATTAACCGATCGAAACATATCACGTACATGCAATATATATTATACCCGGCCATAATATAATAAATAATCACAATTATTAATACTATATATATAATTAATAATCACATTAATATATAATTAATATAATGCTATTAATTATTTTTAATTAAATTAATTAATCACCCAAGCAACCTAGCTAGCTATATATATATAATTTATCGATCCAATAATCGATCAAAATCAACCATCAATCAATTAATTACTCAAATTCAACAAACAATTAACTCGATCGATCAATATATATATATATATTCAAAATCGATCGATAAACACACACATGCATATATATATATATATATTTATAATATATTAAGTACGTACCTATATATAATGAATCATCATGCACGAACTCATTCTCGACAGTACACATCACTTGAAGATTTCAGATCGAGCATTAATTATTTTCAGTTTTTTGGGAGAAATTTTTGAATGACAGATCGAGCTGCTGCCCAGATCTGAAATAAGAAACTATAGCCGACGATAGAAAAAATTCGTTGGTAATAGTAAAAAAAACTCGTCGGTAATAGTGGAAAACTATAGCCGACGAGATTCCGGCTACTAAAACCGACGACAAGATTATGTCGTCGGAAATAAAACTATAACTGACGAGGTAATCCTGTCGTCGGTTATAGTTTACTATACCCGACGAGAACCTTTATCGTCGGTCGTTTTTTGGGAATCTCGTCGGGTATACTGCTTCTGCTGGTAGTGAATTATGAATTGTTGGATTTAGTGAGGAGATTGAGGTATAAATAGGAAATTAGGTTGGAACCCTAGCTCATTTTTTTCTTTGGTGCTTGACTCGTTTTGCCCTGACAACCCACGCCGTGCCTGACCCGACCTGCCAGAATTTTCACCGGCCAATCACCATCGACGATAGTTACACTACCACAAAAACCCATTATGACGACCTGACCCTTGTCGAAAATCGTCAAAAATGAATAAAATAATAAAATAATTTGTAAATCGAGGAGGTACTCAATCGGAAAACCAAATTCGACTAAATCAGTCGAATAACAGATACGATAACTTGTTATGAAGAAACAATCGTAACGAGAAACAACAATATAACTTATTTCTTCGTCGCCAGCACCGCCACTAGTAGAAACTCCTTACCACCGCCCACCCACTGGAATGACGAAGCCTAAATGACATTTTAGACCTCATGATTGTGTTCGTACCGCCTATATGAACCTAATGACATATAACTTGACACGTTTCAGAAATATATTTTCCAGTGACAATCTCTAGCCACAAACCGCCGCAGACAACGGCGCGTGCTGCCCACACGCCACCACTGGCGACCACCGCCAATGGTGACCCATAATACACCAAAAGAAAGCTCTCAAAAAGCATAACAACTTTAATCAAAAGAACATAACGCGCCGAAATCGGCCCCGGAAATCTATTCTGACTTCGGTCTCCGCCGTTGAGTCACAACGGAGCTCGAGACTAGACCCAGTCGACTCGCAGAAGTGAGGGGAGCAAAACCTCACTCCCTTTACCTGCCAAAACCATTGGAAATCGCCGTGCCCAGCGGATCCCAAAACGAACTCGATGGAATTCGTTCAAATTCTGTATAATACACCTGCAACTACGATAATCAACACATATTTGCAATCTACACATGAAACAATCCAAAATATACCAAACCCGTTGCCAGAGACCTCACTGGCGACGGTGGCAATTATAGCCCGAAAACCCTCAAAATTTCTTACCTTCGAATCTCTCCACACACACCTAAAATCCTAAAATCAAGCATAGTAGAAGAAAGAGGAAAAAGAGACGAGCCTATTCCGACCAATCCCATGGGCAGACAGCGCCGTGCCGCCAACAATCGTAATTTGACCCAGAACTCTCTCCACCGAGAGAGAAAAGGTTGACCGGAAGTCAACCAGAATTCCCTCCCAAAAGGGAAATCTCCCCGTTATATACATTTCCAAATATGGTAAATCAGTAATTACTTTACGACAAACTTCCAATAGTCGTAACTCCAATTTCGACGATTCTCGCTTCCATGAACTCGTATCAATAAATACTATCATTTTACTTAAAGTCAACCAGCTTCGACAATTCAATCAAAAGTCAAACCGAGACACCTCGGTACTTACCGACGGTAAAAATCGTTTATCGCAATCACTAAATCAAACTCAAATTATTCATATATAACATAAATAATACAAAAAGATCGGGATATCACAAACCACACCTGTTAAAATAATTTCATCCTCAAAATTACAAAAATAAAATCGCAGAATATATCTGCGGAAATCAGGCAGAGTCTTCTTTATAATTAGGAAACCCAAAAATCTACAAATGTCCAAATATACTTCTATAATCACGATTCACAACCTATACCGCGAGCCACCAATGCTCGTCCGGATTTCTCAACTACCACATCTTAACAATGTCACAACCATATATACAAAGCTCAGGTACAATCCAATTACACATGAAATAGTGATATCTGAATACTATTCAGAATTCAAACTGATTATAATGCTACTCAAGAATAATAAACTGCGAAAAATTTGCACCCACATCATTCACTTTAAATTGTTAAAGTGAGTGGTTGAAAATAATATTTCACTATAAATGTATCTAAAAATAATGCGAGTCTAAAAATATGATCATTCAGGTACTCCTGAGTACTATAAAATATGTGAAGGCTATGACTCGGGTCACCCGACCTCAAGTCCTAATACTGCCAAGTTAGGTGTTTGTCCTAACCCTCCTGGGTACTGTAAAAATCACGGGTCAGGTGTTTGTCCTATCCCTCCCGGAGCGTCTCGGGGATCAGCTGAGAAGAAGTGCAGTAAATCCTCGGGTCAAGTGTTTGTTCTATCCCTCCCTGAGAGTCTCAGGGATCAACCGAGAAGCAGTGCAGTAAATCCTCGGGTCAGGTGTTTGTCATATCCCTCCCGGAGCGTCTTGGGGATCGTTCGAGAAGTAGTGCAGTAAATCCTCGGGTCAGGTGTTTGTCCTATCCCTCCTGGAGCGTCTTAGGGATCAACCGAGAAGCAGTGCGTCGATGCAATAATTGAAATCGTAACAATTTCAGTTCAATAATTTTCGATGAATCTTGTTGGATTCTAATCAAGTCAAAATAATCATAAATCATGATCATCAATCGTTTTGTATCAATATGCAAATAGTCAATTCGTATATTGTACATATTGTACAAATAATCACAAGTACAATAAAATAATATACTTTTCATTTTCGTTGATCGTTGTAATATCACGTTTCCATTTCGTTTGACAACTCATGTTGTCGTTTCGTTACAACTCTGTAACTATCTCGATTTTCGTGTTTCAAATATCGTTTGTTGAAACACAATATACATAATCAATATAGTATTCAAAAATATAAATCAATAAACTGATATCAAATAAAATATATCGATAACTGAATTTTGATAAACGAATATCAATAAAATATATCGATAACTACACTGTACCTCAGGTCCCGCACCGGCAAATGTGTAACCACTTCACGTCTAGGACCACCATTTCTTCGTCTTCGCGACGATCATAATAATACAAATTTACACATTTGTTTAGGCTCATGTTCACAACTAACTGTCTAACACAAGACACAACGAAAGTGAAGTCCGAGAGTTGAACTGTGCACTGATACCATTTGTAACGACCCGACCCTTGCCGAAAATCGTCAAAAATGAATAAAATAATAAAATAATCGGTAAATCGAAGAGGTACTTTATCAGAAAATCAAATTCGATTAAATTAGTTGAATAACAGATACGATAACTTGTTACGATGAAACAATCGTAACGAGAAACAACAACAGAACTAATTTCTCTGTCGCCCGCATCGCCACTGGTGGCAACCCCGTACCACCGCCCACCCATTGGGATGACGAAGCCTAAATGACATTTTAGACCTCACGATTGTGTTCGTATCGCCGATACAAACCTAATGACATATAACTTGACACGTTTCGAAAATATATTTTTCGGTGACAATCTCCGGCCACACAACATCACAGACGGCGGCACGTGTTACCCACACGCCACCACCGGCCACCACTGCCGATGGTGACCCATAATACACTAAAAGAAAGCTCTCAAAGAGCACAATGACTTTAATCAAAAGAGCATAGGCATATTTTGGTGCATTTGGCCAGAATCGGGCCAGAAAAACCTACGGCGGAAAATCTATTCCGACTTCGATCTCTGTCGATGAGCCACGGCGGAGCTCGAGACTAGACCCAGTCGACTCGCAGAGGTGAGGGGTAAACTATCGAGAATCGCCGTGCCTGGCGGATCCCAAAACAAACTCGACGGAATTCGTTCGAATTCTGTCCAATACACCTGCAACCATGATAATCAACACATATTTTCAATCTACACATGAAACAATCCAAAATATACCAA
The DNA here is from genome assembly GCA_946800695.1 of Geum urbanum. Classification (NCBI taxonomy): domain Eukaryota; kingdom Viridiplantae; phylum Streptophyta; class Magnoliopsida; order Rosales; family Rosaceae; genus Geum; species Geum urbanum. Next base: position 39,162,335 of record OX327013.1, on the reverse strand, counting down.
ACTCGTCGCCAAAGACCTCGTCGGCACCGACGACGATTATAGCCCCGAAAACCCTCAAAATTTCTTACCTTCGAATCTCTCCACAAACACCTCCAATCCTAAAATCAAGCGTAGTAGAAGAAATAGGAGAAAGAGACGAGTCAATTCCGACCAATCAGAGATTCCCGGACGGCGCCGTGCTGCCGACAACTGAAATTTGACCCAAAACGGGTCGACCTAGAACTCTCTCCACTGAGAGAGAAAAGGTTGACCGAAAGTCAACCAAAATTCCCTCCCAAAAGGGAAACCTCCCCTTTATATACATTTCCAAATATAGTAAATCGACAATTACTTTACAAGAAACTTCCAATAGTCGTAACTTCCTCGTCGTAACTCCAATTTCGACGATTCTCGCGTCCACAAAATGTTATCAATAAATACTACGATTTTTATCCAAAGTCAACCGACTTTGATAATTCAATAAAAAGTCCAACCGAGACACCTCGGTACTTATAGACGGTAAAAATCTTATACCGCAATCACTAAATCAAACTCAAATTATTCATACATAACATAAATAATGTAAAAAGATCGGGATATCACACCCACTTAGGTGACGAAATCAATAAAGTTTCGTTACCTAAGTACGACTCAGACGACAAAATCACACTTCGTCGCCTAAGATGAAAATTTTGTCATCTAAGTAACACTTAGACAACGAAAAAAAAGTCGTATGAGAAAGAAAAAATATGTCGTCTAAGAAACTTTTAGACGATGAAATCCGAAATCGTCGCCTAAGTTAAAAATTTCGTCGTGTAAGTGTAACTTAGACGACGAAAAATTCCGTCGCCACAACAATAATGCTTAGACGACGAAATGGTTAACAATTGGTCATCTAAGTGCATACCCTAACCCTAACCCTGACCCCTAAACCCTGACCCGTAAATACTTAGACAACGAATGTCCTCCAATTTGTCGCCCAAGTCCATACCCTAATGATAGTGGCATATTTATGTGTCTATATGGTGTATAATTATACTCCTATATGTTGTTTATTGTTATTAATTGATTAATTTAATTATATTATTAGGTTTTGTGGAGAAATAAAGGAAAAAATGACAAAAGAAGGATTCCTTGTGCAAATAGAGGAAAAGTAGGAGTTATGTGCAAATAAAGAAGCCTGAACCAATGAGGATTGAGAGAGACCAAACCAAGGAGTATATAAACCCACTTTAGAGTTTTGGGAAAGGCTAATCAGAAATTTTGGAGAAAAACTTTCAAGCAAGAGCGAGCAGCCGTGAGAGAAACTGCCTTTAGACGAGCTTCGATCCATCGATGATTCTTCTCGATCCATCAAAGCTAACGAACAGCTTCTCTTCTTCATCCTTCTTGTTTGTATCAACTCTATGAATTGTTTAATTCTTTTACTTTGATCACAAGTAATTAAATACCTTGTAAATGGGCTGTTTGAAGCCCCGTACATGATGTCTTTTTAATGCATACACTTTAACCTAATTTTGCATTTTCTTTTGAATGAGGTTTCTTTGTTTATGTGGTTCAACGATGAATTCTTGTATGTTTTCTTTGGTGGTAAACTTAATATACGTGCTAGGATTCTATTGTCATGAGATACGGGTGACTGGAGATAATTTATTCCACGCGATTCTTTATAGTGATACACCGGATAGATTATTTCACCGGGTGATTGAAACCCTAGGTCTAGGAAGACACACTCATAGTGTACTTGTGAACCCTTGTAGCTTCTCAAACCTTTTCTAGATCTGATTGCTTTCTTCTTTGTAAACCTTGGGGTCTATGACTATGAGTTCATAGAGGGATAGATATATGGAAGGTCCATGATAAACCTACATAGGCATAATGATTAGGTAGTAGGATGTGGTTGTAACAATAAACTCTTCCTGGAAACTTTCATTCATTGGATATGTGCATTAGTTTAAGTATGTGTTAGAAAAATGACATAGTGGTGGTGGATCGTATTCCTCTTAACTCATTCATCCATTGGTTTAAACTCTTTGCATTCATAAACATATTTACTTTCAACATCTATTTTTTGCATTAGCTGTAGCTTGGATAATTTATTTAGGCAATCAAATAAACTCATATAACTCTTAAATTTTGTGTGGTAGTTCGTCATTGAGTCTAGTAGGTTGTGTTAAATTTTCGTATAATTCTGACTAGTCTAGCTTAGGTTCGTAGTCGTGTCTTTGTGTGCTGATCGAATATGTCAGCTTGCTGACATTTGCGTCTAACTACTGTATTGAGTCTTAGTTTCACCAATCCTCAGCGGGTAATGACCTTTATTTACTAATTACTACATTGATACATTTACTCAAAAATAGGGTTATCTTTGAGGGTGGTTTTCTACCGATCAAATTTTGACGTTGTGTCAGCGGATATTGTTTAATTCTAAGTCTTAATCGTGTCCTTTGTTTTTAGTTTAGTTTTGTTTAAGTTTTACTTTCTTTATTTTGGTCTAATAGTCTTTACTGTGTGCATGAGCACTATGTATATGTATTCCGCATTCTACAAGCTCTGAGCCCCTGCTACTGAATCTGGAAATTGAACGCTCAGCAAAACAGAACCATAAACAACAAAGACAACAATTGATGAGCACAAGTAACAGTGGTGGTGAGAATTCTGAGCAAGGATTACATTCTGATACCGAGTTAGTGTTTGAGGAACAGGAAGAACAACCTATTCCAACACCACCAATGGCAAACAAAACAAAGCTTAGGGAATCCTTTGTCCCAGGCACAGGTGCAGCAGATTCGCTGATTGTGCTACCAGAAAATTTGGGGTCATATGCTATTCCCCCATCTCTTATCTCAAATTTGTCACACTTGAAATGACCCAACCCCGATTTATTTTCCTAAATCGGAATCGAACCCCTTCTGAAAACACAATCTTGCAAAAACCATAGGAATTTCGGCAGAGTTTCACTATAATGTGGAATTACCATTAACCTGCACCCGAAAAACACACTTCATCCTATGCCACAAAAGCCAAACCGTGGGCACCAATCCCATCCGGATTTCTCAATATCATAACAATAATGTAAAGTAATAAGCAAAACTGTACTTTTACAAAAATCCGGGGAAAATCATATGAATGTATAACATTAGAGTAATCAGAGCGACATCTAGTGTATATATACATAAATATACAACAGTAGGCTAAACAAGAACCCTACTGGAAAAGAAAGGTAGCTTGAACACTAAGCCTCCGACTGCGACGTGTGACACCAGAATCCGAACTACAAACTGGGAACGGAAACCGAAAAGCGCAGGGGAAAGGCAAATAAAATCGTTAGAGTGAGTGGGCGAAAATAATCATATGCCTTTCACCATTTATATAACATAAAAACAATGCGAGTTCTTAACATAGATGGAGGTATCAGGCGAATCTCTTAAGCCCAACGGTCAGGCGAAGCTCTTAAGCCCGACGGTGATAGACTAGGTGCATCTCTCAAGCCTAGTGGGCACATCATAGGAATCTCTCAACCCTGGACCTGGACTACCGGTGATCAGCCGAGTAGCCAATGCATCGATGCTAAATAAATGTCATCACCATAAAATATAAAACAATACCTCCAAAACAATAAATAATCTCAATACTGTACTGGAAATAAATACTGAAATCAAGAACTCGCTACGACAGTATAAATAAATGTCCACTCACTGATAGCACAACGCTCAAACGCACTAATCACGAGATCCGGCGGAAGATCCCTCGCCCAACGTACGATCTCGATCCCCTGAATAATCACAAAATATAACTGATCAAAATCACAATTCATTACACTGTATCACACCTCAGAAACCAACCATTTCCGGAAACATATAACTCGGATACAAAATAATCGACGAAAACCCCCAAATTCTCCACATAGACCCTCGACTTAAAATTCGGGGAAAGGACCCAACCTCGATTCAGTTTCCTGAGCTGGAATCGAACCCCTTCCGAAAACACGAACCAACAAAAATCTTTTCAAAATTTCGGCAGAGTTTCGTTACTAACGTGGAATTGCATAACCTGCACCCTGAAAATAACACTTCGTCCTATGCCACAAAAGCCAAACCGTGGGCACCAATCCCATCCGGATTTCTCAACATCATAATATAAGCAATAACAGTAAACATATTGTACTATGTATATATATATATCCGAGAAAATCCGTATAAACTTGTATCAGAATGTATCAGAGCGACCTCTAGTGTAAATAAATACAATATACACATCAGTAGGCGAAACAAGAACCTACTGGAAAACACAGGTAGCTCAGATCACTAACCTTCAACCGCGACGTGAAATACCTGAGTCCGAAATGCAAACTGGGCACGGAAACCGAAAAGCCCAGGGGAAAGGCAAATAAAAACGTTAGAGTGAGTGGACAAAAATAAACATATGCCTTTCACCAGTTTATATACATACTCAATGTAAAACAGTGCGAGTTCGGAACACAACACACATATATATATGGAGGTTGTCGGGCGAATCTCTCAAGCCCGACTTCAGGTGAATCGCTCAACCCGACGGTGATAGGCCAATGAAAATCTCTCAACCTCGGCGGCACTCAGGGGAATCTCTCAACTCTGGGCCAGAGGAATCTCTCAATTCTGGGCCAGAGGAATCTCTCAACTCTGGTAGCATCGATGCAATAAATGTCATCACCAATAAACATATAATAAAACCTCCGAAAATAACATATATCTCAATCATCGTATAAAGTAAACACGAAAACCATAAAATCCACGAACTCGCAATCAACTGTGAAAATAGAAACTTGTCCACTCACAGATCAGCTAGCGCGAACTCGCGCTAATCTCGTGGTCCAGCGGAAGATCCCTCGCCTGAAGCACGATCACGATCTCGATCTCGATCTCCTGAACATACATAACATAACTGATCAAAAACATAATCCTCAACTCTGAACTTAATCACGGAAACCAACCGTTCCCGGAAATATGCAATGCAGTACAAAATGATTAACGGAATTCCCGAAATCTCCACTCGAAACCCTCGACTGAAAATCGACTACCCAAATCAATCTGAAAACCTCTGGACGATAATCAGGGCGCGATTACGAGAAAAATGACATTAAAAACGTCGAAAACCAAAAAGTCAACTTCTCGCCGGAGCTCCGCTGTTGACCATCGCCGCCGACGGCGGCGCGCCGTCAACGGTGGAATTCCACGGCGAAACTTTCCAGAATTCAAGATCTTTCCAAGCCCAACATCTTCTTCAACTGACACAAGGGCCAAATCTTACCAGAACTAGGTCAATTCACCTCGAACAGTTCGGAATCCAGTTTTCCGGTGACCCAATCGGGTTGCCAAAAAAACCTAACCTCATCCCAAATTAATGACAGGGGAAGCATCACCTAAGTGTGGGGAGGTGAAACCCCAACCTCTCCACCTCCAAAACTCGCCGGAACCACCCTAACCGTCACCGGCGAATTCAATGAACTCGGCCCGATTCGGGTTCACTCCAAACACCACCAATTCACACAAATCAAAGCACAAATTAACTTAGAATCATGAGGAGAAGCGAACCGTACCCTCGAAGAGGTCGATGGTGGCCGGAAAATGGACGTCGGACGGCGAAGCCGAAACGGGAAAGTTTTCCCCTACGGGTCAACGGTCAACTTGCTATTTTTGGAAAGTCAACTCTGGTCAATGCCAAACAGTGTTTTTCGACGATTTTACGACTATTCCCGATATTTATACTCGCGCCTCGGGTCAATCGACGATCCGAAATGAATATTCGAAATGATTCGGATAAGCTCGAAACAATCGGATAAACTCGTCGAAAACCGAAACTTCGAATAATCACAATATATCCCTCGGTTATCTGAAAAATCTTCCGGAACCGCCCACGATCTCGAAATCACGTACTCTACAATTTTCCGTGAAGACACTCAACTCAAATTCTTGGCTGAAAACATAGTCGCGAATAGAGTCGACGAACCACACTTATATCGTAAAACTGCGACTAAACAGAATCTCGTGAATCGTGCCGAATATTCCACTGGTTCTGGTTCAAGTCGTCACATTCGGTATCCAAATCAACTCGAAAACTTCAAGGAGGAGATGATCGGGGCCCGATTATGAGCAAAACGGCATAAAACTTGTCAAATTTCAAAAAGTCAACGCCTCGCCGAAGCTCCGTCGTTGACCGCCGCCGCCAGCGGCGGCGCGGCGTCAACTGTGACGGATTCCGGCCAAAATTTCCAGATCACAAGTACTCCTCAAGCTCAACAACTTCTTCTTCTACATCGAGATCCAATTCCAAGCTCACCGGCCGGAAATCACCTCGAAACTCACGGAATCCATGAATTTCGGTGAGTTTTCCGGCGAGCTTCAAACCTCAACCAAACCAAAATTCCTTCACCCAAAAGCTTCACAAGGATGAGGGGAACCTTTCCCCCCACACCCCCGACCCCAAATGTCGCCGTAGCACCTCACTCGATTCCGGCGAACACCACAAACTTCACCGAGTTCGTTCTCCTCCAAATCTCAACCAATTTAACTCAAATCAATTGCAAAACACTAGGAAATCATGAGAGGAAGCTAACCATACCAACGATTTGGTCTGAGGTGGCCAGAAACAGAAAAACGATCGGTGGTCAAACGGTGGCGCGGTACTCCCCCGGTCAACGCGGGTTAACGATCAATCTTGGTCAAACGACGGTCAAACTTCCCAAAACAATGATTTTCGAAAATTTACGACTATTCCGATATTTATACTCGTGGCTCGATACGATCGACGGTCCAAATCGAATCACATCCACGATTCGGATAACTCAAAATCAAACGGATAAACACGATGAAATTACGTGATTTCAAATATTCATAACATATTCCTCGGTTATCGAAACAATTATCCGAAACCGCCCACAAACTCGAAATCATGCATACTATAATTCTCGTGAAGAGACTCAACTCAAATTCTTGTCCAGTAATTAAGTCGTGAACTAAACCGCCAATTTAAGTAATTACGATAATTCTCGATTACTCGCAAAACTCGCGGATTAAGCCGATTACTATACCAATTCCGGTTTGGGTCGTCACAAATCTACCCCCCTTAAAACAAATTCGACCTCGAAATTTAAATACCTGCTAGGTGAACAGATGAGGATACTGCTCCCGCATATGCTGCTCGGTCTCCCAGGTGGCTTCCTCAACTGAATGATTCTGCCATAAGACCTTCACAAGCAGTATGACTCTGTGTCTCAACTCCTGCTCACGCTGATCGAGAATATGTATCGACTCCTCCACATATGTCAAATCTTCCCGGATAGGAAGCTGATGTGATGTTAACACATGTGATGGATCTGGAATGTATTTCCGCAACATTGAGACATGGAAAACATCGTGTACTCGAGCCATCTCAGAAGGCAACTCTAACCTGTAAGCCACGGCCCCAACTCCCTCGGTAATCTCGTACGGACCAATATACCGTGGTTGAAGCTTGCCACGCTTCCCGAAACGCACAACGCTTCTCCATGGAGATAGTTTCAGGAAGACCCAGTCGCCCACCTCGAACTCGAGACTCTTTCTTCTCACGTCCGCATAACTTTTCTGGCGATCCTGGGCAATCTTCAGTCTGTCTCGGATAATCTGAATATCCTCCATGGTGCTCTTCACCAGATCAGGGCCAATAAGCCATCACTCGCCCACCTCACTCCAACAAAATGGAGTGCGGCACTGCCTCCCGTATAGAGCCTCATACGGTGCCATATCAATACTGGCCTGATAACTATTGTTGTAAGCAAACTCAATCAAATGCAGTTGCTGGTCCCAATTCCCTTTAAAATGTAAAACACAAGACCGCAACATATCCTCGAGAGTCTGAATAGTCCGCTCAGACTGCCCATCAGTCTGGGGATGGAAAACTGTACTGAAATGCAATATGGTACCCAAGGCTCACTGTAATGCCTGCCAGAACTCTGAAGTAACTGACTGTCTTGGTCAGAAACAATGGATACAGGCATACCATGCAAACGAACGATCTCCGCCAAATACAGCTTTGCCAATCTGCCCACTGAAATCTTCCTCGGAAGTGCAAGAAAATGAGTGGATTTCGTCAATCGATCTACAATAACCCATATACCAGTATTACCAGCTGAAGTACGTGGTAACTGATACACGAAATCCATGGTAATGTGCTCCCACTTCCAAACCGGAATCTCCAAGGGCTATAGCTTTCCCGCAGGCTTCTACCTATCTGCTTTAACCTGCTAACAAATGAGACATCTGCTCACATATGCGGCAATCTCCCTCTTTATATTTCGCCACTAATAATAAGCTCGAAGTGTACGAAACATCTTCGTACCGCCGGGATGCATCGCATAAGCAGAACAATGAGTTTCGTCTAAAATCTCTTTCTTCAAACCCTCGTCCCTGGGTACACATAATCTGCCTCTGAATAGCAATGTACCATCATCACTCAACCGAAACTCTGTTGGCATACCATTTTGAATCATGGTCTTCTTGTCCAATAATAGATAGGAATCTGCATCCTGAGCTTCCCGAACCTGATCAACCAATACCGGTTGAACCTGGAAGCTAGCCAACAAGGCTCCCTCATCATCCCACTCAAACTCAGCTCCCGTAGCCCGTAACTCGGCTAACATGGAAACTCTGGCCACACACACATGAAATAATGAGGCTCCGGATTTCTGACTGAGTGCATCAGCAACAACATTAGCCTTCCCTGGATGGTACTCAAAAGTGCAATCATAATCATTGATCAACTCCATCCATCTGCGCTGTCTCATATTCAAGTCTGGTTGCGTGCGCAAATAGGTGAGACTCTTGTGATCTGTGTACATCTTGCACTGAGCTTCGTATAGGTAGTGTCTCCAACTCTTCAAGGCTAATACAATAGCAGCCAACTCCAAATCATGTGTAGGATAGTTGACTTCATGTGGTTTTAGCTGCCTGGAACCATAAGCCACCACTCTACCACCACTCTACCATGCTGCATCAAAACACAACTAAGACCCAATTTCGATGCATCACTGTAAACCACAAACTCTCCACTTTTGTCAGGTAGGGTCAAAACCGGTGCAGTAGTCAACTTTTCCTTCAAGAGCAAGTAACTCTCCTCACATGCATCAGACCACTCGAACTTGACACATTTCTTCGTCAATCTGGTAAGTAGAGTGGCAATCCGTGAAAAATCCTGCACAAAGCACCGATAATAACCTGCCAAATCCAAGAAACTCCTGAACTCTGGTACAGTGGTAGGTCTACTCCAATTCAACACGACTTCTATCTTATCAGGATCCACGCTGACTCCCTCAGCAGATATCACATGCAAAAACTTCGAGCTATCCAACTAAAACTCACACTTGCTGAACTTCGCAAACACCTTATTATCTCGCAAAGTTCGCAAAACAGCTCGCAAATGCTTCTTGTGCTGGCCTACACTTCTGGAGTAAATCAGGATGTCATCGATGAACACGATCACAAACTTGTCCAGAAACCGTCTGAACACCCGATTCATCAAGTCCATGAAAGCTGCTGGGGCATTGGTCAACCCAAACGACATAACCAAGAATTCATAATGCCCGTACCGTGATCTGAAAGCCGTCCTGGCCACATCACTCTCTAATCCTCAACTGATGGTATCCGGACCTGAGATTAATCTTTGAAAAGACCAAAGCTCCATTGAGCTGATCAAACAAGTCATCAATCCGCGGCAACGGATACTTGTTCTTTACGGTAACTTGATTCAGCTTCCTGTAATCAATACACAACCGCATGGAACCATCCTTCTTCCGCACAAACAGTACAGAAGCACCCCACGGTGATACACTGGGTCGTATGAAACCTTTCTCCAACAACTCTTGAAGTTGAATCTGTAGCTCCTTCAACTCCGTTGGCGCCATACGATAAGGTGCCCAAGATATAGGTCCAGTGCTTGGTAAAAGCCCAATGGTGAAATCAATTTCCCGAACTGGAGGAATACCCGGTAACTCCTCCGGAAACACATCCGAAAACTCGGAAACAACCTCAATGTCACCAATGTCTGGTACAACAGCTGTAATATCCACAACATGAGCTAAATATGCAACACGACCCTTCTTCATCATCCATTCGGCCTTCATCGCTGAAATCACACATGGTAATGAAGTATTCTTTTCACCGCGAAACAGTATCTTTGGAAAAAGTGGACGTCGAAACACAACCTTCTTCTTATGACAATCGAACATAGCCCAATGTGTCTCCAAGAAGTCCATACCCAAAATCACATCAAAGTCGACGATATCCAGCAATAACAAATCCGCGGCTAACCCATAACCTCCAATAAAGATCTCACAATCCCTATATACCCAACCAATACTCACAACCTCACAGGACGGATACAACACTCTCCACAACCCTGAAAGTGGAGATGTAGGCATAGTAGCTAAAGATGACAATCTATATGATATGAATGAATGCGTAGCACCTGGATCTAGCAAAGTAAGTACTGGATAGCCAAAAAGATGCAACGTACCACTAACAACCTCCGGTGAAGCTCTGCCCTCACGCAATGACATGGCATGAACCCTGGCCTGCCCGGTTGGTCGTCCACGCTGAGGGTGACTCTGTTGTCCGCCCTGGCCAGAAGACTGTACTGGTCGAGCTCCAAAAGTGGTACCTCGCTCTCCTCCGAAACTCTGAGCTGCCTGTCCAGAAACACCAGCAGGCTGGAAACATTCCCTCACATAGTGACCCTTCTGGCCAAAACGATAGCAAATGATATGGCCTCGCTAATAAGGACTAAAATGATGCATGTTGCAGAGGTTGCATAATGGATACTCCCTCGGTTCAGCAAAAGTGTCACCGGTATGTCGAGGATAGCTGGATCCGCTAGAACTATCACTGGACTGTGGTCTCTGTGGTCGATCCCTCCTCCATCTCTGTCTAGATGTACTAGCTGGTGATCTATATGGTCCACTGCCAGATGATGATGTCGATCCGGAAGTGTCAGAACTCAGCCTCTTGGAAGGTCCCTGACTCGGTCAACCCTCCTCAAATCGTCGAGACTGGAATCTCATCTGCCTTTCCTTCTCGATATCCTCACCTCGAAGTGCTTCACTCACAAACTCGTCAAAGTTGTTCCGTAGTCAGTGTCCCCTTGATGTTCAAGTTCAAGCCCAACTCAAATCTTCGGCACTTGGCTTCCTCTGTAGCCATCATATCACGAGCAAATCGGGATAAGTGTGTAAATCTATCCTGGTACTCAAGTACTGACATGCTGCCCTGTCTCAAATTAGTGAACTCTTCATACTTCCGCTGTTGTGTATCCTGGTTGAAGTATCTCCGCATAATCAAATCCCTGAATAGTGTCCACGGAGTATCAATCGGAACTCTATCGGTATTAACCTACCAGAAGTATGCATCAGACTCAAGTAAACCAACTGCTGCCACTGTCATCTGCTCAGGAGTGAAACGCAGACACTCACAAACTCGTTCAACTTGAACCAACCATGCCTCACAAATCTCTGGATCAGCTGAACCCGAGAAAACAGTCGCTCCAGCAGTTCGAGCTTTGACCACAGGGTCAAAACGCTCCTCCAAACGTAGTACTCGCATAAGCAAGTCATGCGTCTGGCGGTCATCATCAGGATCCACATCCCTATTAACACGGGGACCACGTCTAGGAGGCATCCTAAGGATACAAGAAAAGCATTAGTCACAAAGCACAAGGAACGTAATCATGAAACTTCGGACATTTGAGAACACACAACACCCGAAGCATTGATGAGTAACCGCTTGCCAGTCGGGTCATCGCTCCAGACATGTTGTACATACTCAAATATCCTTAGTATCACAACTACAGAAGTCTACAGAACCTAAAACCTAATGTTCTGATACCAAGCTGAAATGACCCAACCCCGATTTAGTTTCCTAAACCGGAATCGAACCCCTTCTGAAAACACGAACTTGCAAAAACCATAGGAATTTCGGCAGAGTTTCACTATAACGTGGAATTACCATTAACCTACACCCTAAAAACACACTTCATCCTATGCCACAAAAGCCAAACCGTGGGCACCAATCACATCCGGATTTCTCAATATCATAACAATAATGTAAAGTAATAAGCAAAACTGTACTTAGGTCGATAATTTAATTACGATAATTAAACCGCCAATTTAATTAATTACGATAATTCTCGATAACTCGCAAAACTCGTGGATTAAGCCGATTACTATACCAATTCCAATTTGGGTCGTCACAACACATCAGAGGCACTCCTTCTGAAGACTCTCAGGATCATCTCAATGAATTTACAGTGTTGTGGAATTCAGAAGTCAACAAATATGGATGAAGATACTGTCAAACTCATTCTTTTCACTTTTTCTCTGAAGGAGCAAGCAAAGGCATGGTACAACTCTTTAGCTCCTTTATTTATGGACACATGGGAGAAGATGTGTGTTGTATTTATGAAGGAATTATTCTGCTTCCCGCACCAAGAACTTGAAGAAGTAAATTAGTACATTTAGGCAGAAAGATAGGGATAAACTACATGAAGCCTGGTGTCAATTCAAGGGTTCACTTTGACAATGCCCTCATTACAAGTTTGATCTCAATACTCAGATATAGTTCATTTATGAAGGACTTGATTCTTTTAATATGTCAAAACTTGATTCTGCTTGTGGAAAAAATTGGTGGAACATGACTGGAATGGAAGCCAAGAAAATTGTGGAGAATCAAGCAGACAATTCAACGCAATTTCAGTCAAGAGAGAGATCCATGAGCGTGAGTAGAAGATCCCTCAATGCAGTTATAATTGATGGAGCCATGGAGAAGAGATTGAGTTCTATAGAGAACGATATTACTTTGATTGATAGTGCTTTGAAGGTAAGCAAGAAGACAAAAGCTGCTGCAGCTCAGGTAGTATGCATAATTTTCTCAGCTACAGATCATCTAGTAGAGGATTGCCCCAAGTTCAGAGCGGAGGAGGAAGACAACCAAGAAGCGGATGTGAGTTTCATGCAAAGGCAGTCTAACACATATGGTCGGAATAGAGATTATCAACTTCTTAGCTATAGAACAATAATGTGCTCAATCCTCTAATTACTCCTCTTGGCTTTTAGCAAAGACAACTTACAGGGGGTGGGCAACAATTTGGCCATAGGCATGTTCCTCAACAACAACAAGCTTCAGCTCAAACATCAATAAGAACATCAACTTTGGAAGTACTAATACAGCATATGATGTTTGACAACAAGAAAGATAGGGAGGAAAACAGTGCTTCTCGCCAGGAGAACAATGCATTCCCCTAAGAGATGGGTGCCTTCCATCAAGAGATCAAAGCCACAACTCAGCAGCAAGGGAAAAAAATTGACGTGCTAAAGCGACAAGTGAGCCAAATTCAACACACACTTGCACAAGTTAACTCAGGAGGTCTTTCTAGAAACACTCTTTCCAATCCCAAGGGGCAATATAAAGCTCATGCTATTACTTTGAAGAGTGGAAAGGTGTTGGGTGAAGTCATAGAGGTCAAAAAGCCAAGAATAAAGTGGGAGGAGCCTGTAATTCAACAAATTATGTTTGATGAGCTGTTAGAAAAGGCTGCATGAATCCCTGACATTCTAGGAACCCCAATTCGACAAGTCAAAAATGTACCTAGAGTGAAAAAGTTGCCCAATCCGAAATCAACTTAGGTATGTCCTTCCCATCACCTTTGGTTACAACTAATGTGCCTTTTCCTAGCAGATTGAAGAAGCAGGTAAAAGATGACAAGGAAAAGGAGATCGTAGATATATTTAAGATGGTTGGAGTGAGCATCCCATTGTTGGATGTGATCAAGTAAATTCCGCAATATTCAAAATTCCTCAAGGACTTGTGCACTATAAAGAGGAAGTTTAAAGGAATCGAGACGGTTTCTTTAAGTGAGAGGGTGTCTGCTGTTTTTCAACGGAAAATACCAACAAAGCTAGGTGATTTCGGTCATTTCACTATTCCCTGCACCATTGGTGATCACAGGTTTGCTAGTGCTCTTCTTGATTTAGGTACTTCCATAAATTTGATGTCATATGTTATGTATGATAAGATAAATATGGGAGAACTTATACATACTGGGATAACCATTAAACTTGTTGATAGATCTAACTGTTACCCAAGAGGTATTATGGAAGATGTGCTAGTGCAGGTGGGTGATTTGATTTTCCCAGCGGATTTCTTTGTATTGGAGATGGAAGGTGAATAGGTGCCCTTCTGAGATACCATTGATTCTTGGTAGACCATTCTTGAGAATGGTTCGTACCAAGATTCATTGTTATGAAGGTTCACTTAGCATGGAAGTAGTTGGAGAGAAGATCCAATTTAACATCTTTGAATTTCTTATGCACCCTAATGGTGATGATATGTACTCTTGTTGTTCTATTGATGTGTTTGAGAGTTTTGTGCATGAGTTCATTTAATATTCATTGGAGGATGATCTATTGTGAAAAGTAATTGAAGTGGCTAGCAAAAATGGAGTTTTAGACATTTATTTTTGATCCATCAAGAGATTACCTAGACCCATCGAAGACAACTCTCGGGCACAATCCGTGACATGCCTTCAATCCATCAAGGAAAGCCCTCGATCCATTGAAGGAAGTTCTTGAGAACAACCTGTAAGGGTACCCGTTGCTTGCCCTCGATCCATTGAGAAATTATCTCGACCCATCGAAGTTGAGCCTATTTTTTTAGATTGCTTCAGCTAAAGATCTTGAGATGTAGGGGGGGTATTATACAATGGAAGAGGCATTCAAATCATTGCCAAGCATGAAAGGTAAGCCCTGTAAACCTATCCCTCTTCCGATTTCAACTGATGTTCTTGCTCTATCTATTTAGACAGCGCTTGAACTAGAACTTAAAACTCTACCTGAGCATTTGAAGTATATTTTTCTTGGTAACAGTGAAACTTTACCGTTCATAATTTCTTCAAGGCTCTCAAAGTTACATGAGGAGAAGTTACTGGTTATTCTTAGAGAGTACAAGCAAACAATTGGATGGACAGTAGCTGACATGAAGGGAATTTACCCTACTTTGTGTACTCACAAGATACATCTAGAGGAGGGAGCTAAGCTAACAAGAGAAGCTCAACTTCGACTCAATCCTCCCATGATGGAAGTTTTCAAGAAAGAAGTGATCAAACTTTGCGATGCAGGTATAATTTATGCTATTTTTGACAGCAAGTGGGTTAATCTTGTGCAGGTAGTTCTAAAATGTTCAGGCATTATAGTGGTTAAAAATGATAAGAATGTGTTGGTGCCTCAACGTGTACAAATGGGATGGAGAGTGTGTATTGACTACCCTAAACTCAATACCACAACACGCAATACTTTCCACTTCCATTCATTGATCAGATGTTGAAAAGGTTGACAAGTCATGCATATTATTGTTTCTTGGATGGTTATTCGGAGTACAACCAGATAGCTGTACATAAGGATGATCAGTAGAATACCACATTCACATACCCATATGGTACTTTTGTTTGCCGGAGGATGCCCTTTGGCTTATGTAATGCGCCTGCAACATTTCAAAGATGCATGATGAGTATCTTTTCAGACATGGTCGAAAAAATTATTGAGGTATTTATGGATGATTTTTCAGTATTCGGTGATTCTTTTGATATATGTCTCCATCATTTATCCATGGTCTTAGAAAGTTGTGTGAAAACTAACCTTGTGCTTAATTGGGAAAAATGTCACTTTATGGTTGAACATGGTATAGTTTTAGGACATGTTATATGTACTAGGGAAATTGAGGTAGACAAAGCATAATTGGATATTGTGCGTACCTTACCACCTACTTTCACTGTGAAGGAGGTGAGATATTTTCTTAGACATGCAGAATTTTATCGTAGGTTTATCAAGGATTTCTCTAAGATAGCCACATCATTATAGGCATTGCTACAGGAGGATGTGGCCTTCAACTTCATTGAAGAATGTCTACAAGCTTTCAACAAGCTCAATGAGCTGTTGACTACAACCTACATCATTCAAGTACCGGACTAGAATTTACAATCTGAGCTCAGTGTAATGCTTCAGACTATGTTGTTGCTGCTGTTCTTGGCCAACGTCCAGAGACACTTCCCCATGTCATCTATTATGCCTCCCGAACTTTGAATGATGCACAGTTGAATTATTCAACTACTGAGAAAGAACTCTTAGCAGTGATTTTTACTCTTGAAAAGATTAGATCTTACTTGTTAGGAACTAAAGTTATTATCTTTTCTGACCATGCTGCTTTGAGATATTTGATGACCAAACAGGATGCCAAGCCTAGATTGATTCGATGGATGCTCTTGTTGTAAGAGTTCGACATTGAGATCAAGGACAAAAAGGGTTCTGAGAATATGGTGGCAGATCACTTGAGTAGACTCATCCATGATTCCAATGTAGAAGAGGACAATTTTCCTTTCAGAGATAGCTCCCCAGATGAGCAGCTCCTTGCTGTTCAAGAGATGGTGTCGTGGTATGCAAACATTATCAATTACAAGGTAAGTAAGTGCATTCCACCTGACTTCCCCAGAGCTTAGAACTTATCAAGGAGGCCAAACATTACATATGGGACGAGCCATATCTGTGGAAACATTACAAATATGCCATCATCCGTTGGTGTGTAGCTGAATCTTAATTTTAATCTGTTCTAGCTTTCTGTCACTCACATGCAGGTGGCAGATACTTTGGAGGAAAGAAGACAACTCTCAAAATGCTTGAGAGTGGATTTTATTGGCCAACTATGTTCCATGATGCACATGTCATGTATAAATCATGAGAGAGATGCCAGATGACAGGTAACCTCGGTCCAAGAGACCAAATACCTCAGCACCTTATTCTTGTTGTGGAGATATTTGACGTGGGATATTGATTTTATGGGACCATTTCCAAATTCTCAAGGTTATTTGTATATTCTCCTTGTTGTTGATTATGTTTCTAAATAGGTGGAAGCTAAAGCCACCTGGACTAATGATGCTAAAGTTGTTCTTTATTTTCTTAAAGAGAATTTTGCTAGATTTGGAACACCTAGGTGCATTATCAGTGATGGGGGGATCTCACTTTTGTAACAGGACATTTGATGCCATGTTTCAGAAGTACAATGTTATGCATAAGGTGGCAACACCTTATCATCCTCAGACAAGCGAGCAGGTGGAGGTATTTGATAGAGAGATCAAGCAAATCCTTAAGAAGACATTTGAGCCGATCCGGAAAGATTGGAGTCAATGCCTTGATGAAGCGTTGTGGAAGCATACAAAACACCTATTGAGATGTCTTCTTATAGGTTAATTTATGGAAAAGCTTGCCATCTTCCAGTGGAATTGGAGTACAAGGCATATTAGGCTGTCAAGAAGTTCAACTTTGACATGGATGAAGCAAACTTGCATAGGAAGTTGCAGCTAAATGAGCTTGATGAGATTAGACATAGTGCATATGAATGTAGCAGGATATACAAGGAAAAGACTAAAGCTTTTCATGACCGGAATATCAAGAGCAAAGAATTTGTAATTGGTCAGAAAATTTTACTTTTCAGTAGTTGTCTACGCTTGTTTCCAGGTAAACTCAAAAGTAGATGGACTAGACCTTATGTTATCACTAATGTGTTCCCTTATGGTGCTATAGAGATTGTGAGTACAAAAACAGGGAAGACATTCAAAGTGAATGGAGATCGACTCAAGTCATTCTATGAGTCATTTGTGGAGCATGTTTTTGAGGATGCAAACTTTGAAGACGCGCCTCCTATTTTGGATTGATTGGATTTGCCATCTGGCTGAAGACGTTAAACTTAGCACTACTTAGGAGGCAACTCATGTTGATGGAGAAGCGTGGCGACCAGATTTGCTCTCTTATCCCTTTTCATTTGCTTTATTTTTCTCCACATAGTATGTTTTGTGTGTGATATGTGTTATTTGTCATACTTGTTTGATGTATTACATAGTTTAGTTCAAGTTTTACATTGAGGACAATGCAGCTTTCAAGTGTGGGGTAGGGTTATATCATATACTTAGAGTCTAGGTATAGGTTTTCTTTTAAATGTTTTGTTTTTGGGTGTTAAATCAGAATTGTGAAATATGCTTCTTTGTTTGATTTATATGACATGGTTAGATGTCTCTGAAAATTCTGAAAATTTTAGAGATTGTTTATATATGTATCTAGTTTATTCTCATAAAATTTCAACTAATTATGATGTGTAATTAATTATGTATAAATTATTCAAGTGTGTATGCTCAGTTTTCAGACTTCAGAGTCTTTCTTTTAATTTTCAGAGACGATCCTTTAATCCATCGAAGGGTTATTGGGATGACCCGGAACAGAATTAGTAGTGTAATCGGCTTAATCCACGAGCTTGCGCGTAATCGCAGCTTTCCGTAAATTGATTGAATTACCGGTTTTGATCACGACTTAATTATTGGCCAAGAATTTAGGTTGAGTCTCTTCTCGAGAGTTGTTGTACGCATAATTTTGAGTTCGTGGGCGGTTCCGGATTATTATTTCGACGACCGAGGAATATAATATGAATATTTAAAATTTTGGAATATCGTCGAGTTTATCCGTTCGTATTCGAGTTATCCGAATCGTGATTGTGATCCGTTTTGGACCGTTGATCGACCCGAACCGAAATTGGTATGGTTATTGACTTGATTTGCGAGTTTTGCGATTAGTCGCGGTTTTGACGTAATTGATTAATATGGCGGCTTCGTTAACGACTAAATTATTGGGCAAGAATTTGGTTTGGGATTCTTCACGGAAGTTGTAGAGAATTTAATTTCGAGCTCGTGGGAACTTCCGGAGGATTATTCCGAGTTACGAGGAATAAGTTGTAAATATTTTTGGGCGTCGGATATTGTCGTATTTATCCGTTTGGGATTCGATACGCGTACGGTATAAATACGGGAGAATACTTGCCGTTTTTGGAAAGTTTCCAAATCAGGAATTGGGCATTGACCCGCATTGACCACGGGTCAAGGGGCGACCCGTTTGCACCGTTTGTAGCCGTTCGGTTTTCTCCGGATTTGAGCCCTTTTTCGGCCATGATTGGTTGGGGTTCCTTCATGAGATTTTTTGGGCTCGTGGCCCTCTTCAATTTGAGAGGTGGATCGACCCGTGAGGTGGCCGGACGAAGGAGAATCGAAGCGGCAAAGTTCGGCGTTTTTCCGGCGAGTTCGGCGGTGGTCGGAGGTGACTTTTCCGGCCGAGTTGGTGGCTCCTCTTTGAGGGGTTTTGTTATCCTTGAGGAGAGGGAGCTATTGGAAGTGGTTTGGGAGGTTGCCGTGGCCGGAGGAGAGAGATCCGTGATGTTGAAATTCCGGTAAGGGTTTGGGACTTTGAGGTAAGTTTTGGACATTTTCCGGTCAAAATTGGCCTTAACTTTGAACTGAAAAGTTGTTGGAAATGTCGAGATCTTCAAATCCATGTATAGGTTGCATTTTTCTGGGCCGATATGATTTTCCGGCGGCATCGGCGACGTGTTTTTCAATGAGTTATATGTAGTTTTGCTCGGAATCGCGCACCGATTGCAGTGGTGAGGTTTATTTTTCGAATTGAGCATCGGAAATTATAGCGAGGTTTTATGATGTGATTATCAGATTTTGACGATTTCGTTGATATTGAATTATATGTTTCCGGGAACGGTTGTTTCTCGTGATGTGATTCGAGGTTTTAAGTTATGATTTTGAGCAGTGGATTTTATGACTATCCAGGGGATCGTGATCGTTTGTTTGGTGAGTGATTTTCGTCGGATCACTGGATTAACGCGTATTGCGTTATGCTCATCTGTGAGTGGACAATTTATTTTCACTGATTAGTCGCGAGTCTTTAATACACGTTTTACGAGCATGAGCATGCATATGAGATTATGATTTACATGAGCATGTGTTATACGATTATACATTTGCGAATACGCATAGACTATTATGCTTATGTAATTATGTATTACGTATATGCATTTACATTATGCTTTATACACTTGCATAGAACTATTTATGATTTGGTTTACACAGAGTACAATCACAGTATATATTGTTGTATCGATACACTTGCATCCCGGCTGATCTCCAAGGATGTTTACCGGGGGAGGCTGTGACCCCTGACCCGAGGCCTTTACCGGGGGGGGGGGGGGGGGGGGGGGGGGAGCAGACCTCTAACCTGAGGCCTTTCTGGCTTGAATCACGTGTGGGTCTGGGATCCCGTGATTCGGACTGTACTAGCGTGGATGTGTCCATGAGTGACTTTTCCGGCCGAGTTGGTGGCTCCTCTTTGAGGGGTTTTGTTAGCCTTGAGGTGAGGGAGCTATTGGAAGTGGTTTGGGAGGTTACCGTGGCCGGAGGAGAGAGATCCGTGATGTTGAAATTCCAGTAAGGGTTTGGGACTTTGAGGTAAGTTTTGGACCTTTTCCGGTCAAAATTGGCCTTAACTTTGAACTGGAAAGTTGTTGAAAATGTCGAGATCTTCATATCCATGTATAGGTTGCATTTTTCTGGGCCGGTATGATTTTCCGGCGGTCGGCGGCAGCGGCGACGTGTTTTTCAACGAGTTATATGTCGTTTCGCTCGGAATTGCGCCCCGATCGCAATGGTGAGGTTTATTTTCCGAATTGAGCATCGGAAATTATAACGAGGTTTTATGGTGTGATTATCGGATTTTGACGATTTCGTTGATATTGAATTATATGTTTCCGGGAACAGTTGTTTCTCGTGATGTGATTCGAGGTTTTAAGTTATGATTTTGAGCAGTGGATTTTATGACTATCCAGGGGATCGTGATCGTTCGTTTGGCGAGGGATTTTCCGCCGGATCACTGGATTAACGCGTATTGCATTATGCTCATCTGTGAGTGGACAATTTATTTTCACTGATTAGTCGCGAGTCTTTAATACACGTTTTACGAGCATGAGCATGCATATGAGATTATGATTTACATGAGAATGTGTTATACGATTATACATTTACGAATACGTATCGACTATTATGCTTATACAATTATGTATTACGTATATGTATTTACATTATGCTTTATACACTTGCATAGAACTATTTATGATTTGGTTTACACGGAGTACAGTCATAGTATATATTGTTGTATCGATACACTTGCATCCCGGCTGATCCCCGAGGATGTTTACCGGGGGAGGCTGTGACCCCTGACTCGAGGCCTTTACCGGCGGGGGGGGGGGGGGGGGGGGGGGGTAGACCTCTGACCTGAGGCCTTTCTGGCTTGAATCACGTGTGGGTCTGGGATCCCGTGATTCGGACTGTACTAGCGCGGATGTGTCCATGAGTGACCCCACGGGATTTTATGATGCATGCTCTGTACGCGTGAGGAGTTAGAGTCTCCCTCGTGTATCATATCATTTTCATTCATTTAGACTCGCATATGTTTTTGTAACATATATTATTCGGCGAAAGACATTTATTTTTCGTCCACTCACTCTAACAGTTTCATGTCTTTCCCCTGGGCTTTTCGGTTTCCGTGCCCAGTTTGCAGTTCGGACTCTGGTGTCGCACGTCGTGGTCGGAGGCTTAGTATTCGAACGATGTTCCTTTTATGGTAGGTTCTTAATTTGGCCTACTATTTGAATATATATACTAGAAGTCGCTCTGAGCATTCTTATGTTATACTTTTATACGATTTTCTCCGGATTTCTGTAAAGTATAGTTTTCTTGATTACTTTACATTATTGTTATGATATTGAGAAATCCGGATGGGATTGGTGCCCACGGTCTGATTTTTGTGGCATAGGATGAAGTGTATTTTTTGGGTGCAGATTAATGGCAATTCCGCGTTAGTAGCGTTACTCTGCCGAAATTTTTGTGGTTTTTGTTGATTCGTATTTTCAGAAGGGGTTTAATTCTGGTTTAGAAAACTAAATCGGGGTTGGGTTCTTTCAGTTATTCAAGAATGAGACCTGAAAGCATGCTTAGATCCATCGAGGACTATCCTCGACCCACCAAAGCTTTACGTCAGGTTTTGGTGTTTTTCTTGGTTTTCTTGTGTGTTTTAGTGTCTTATATGAAAAACAAAATACAAAAATAAATAGTGTCAAGAAAAGCAACACAAAAAGAGTATTTTATTTTTGTTCTGAGTCTTAGGTGCGCTTGACTAGTTGGTGATGTGTTTATATCTTCCTACTTTGTGACTAAGAGATGAGCATGTGACTTGAGTTTCTTTGGTTAATTTTGATATATGATGCATATGTGAATATGTAGTGGATGTAGAAAGAAGTTAACTTGGTAAAGATCTGTGAGTATGTTTAGACATTGTTGAGATTCATTTAACTTGTGAGCTTTTGAGCCTATATGTGATTATACATGCTTTCATTATTGAATGTCAATTGCTTGCCGCAGAATAAGTTAATGGACTCTAAAGATTACTAGAACTTGCTCTTGTGTTATTCAAAGCTTTTAGTCATTACATGTTCTGATTGAGGGAGTGATAAAGGAAATTAGGATCTACCACCATTGCTATATGGAGCTTGTGTCCTAACTTTGTGTACACGAGATGTGCATCCCTTAGTTAACCACTTTGAGCCTACATGTTTAAACTTTTTGTCATCACCAGCATAACCTTAACCCTGAACTTTAGAATAGCTATATCTCTACCTTTGTTCGAGGACTTAGTAGATATATAGATGAAGACTAGGGTGGTAGCTTATGCAGATGATACAAAGGAATAAGTGTGGGATATCAAGCTAGTGTTTGTTTAAAAAAAATTCGGCAAGAAAAGAAAAAACATATAAAAAAAAAAGTTCTTTTGTGGTGTCTAGCTTGATTCCCCAGGTTAATAGTTGATGAAAAGAATGACGTGAAGGCCCAAAAAGATGAAAACTGGCCATAATGGTGGGAAAAGTCAATAGTTGCAAAGTTTGAGAAAAGTCTCTTATCATTGGTGCTCTACTAGGTTTTAGAACTATTACTTGAATTCTATACCATTTTGTTCTATAAACCCATGAGCCTAACCCTATTACAACCTTTGAAAGTCCTTTTTGATCCTCAAAATGGCAGCCCTTGATCTGTGGAGATTAGTCACAAGAGTTGAGCATATGATTTGGTTTATTTGGCAAGTGATTGAGTTGAGTGAAAACCTTATACATATCTTGAGTGTAACATTTCTGAGAGCATATCTATGTGAGGTTGAATCTTAACTTGTTTATTGCATGCC
The DNA here is from genome assembly GCA_946800695.1 of Geum urbanum. Taxonomy (NCBI): domain Eukaryota; kingdom Viridiplantae; phylum Streptophyta; class Magnoliopsida; order Rosales; family Rosaceae; genus Geum; species Geum urbanum. The sequence goes on along the minus strand of OX327013.1, from coordinate 39,139,189 downwards.
ACATCTCCTTATTCACCTTGATTATGTCTGTGTCCTACATGCTACATGTGTGTCATGCATTGGAATTAACTTCTGAAACTTTATGAAATGTAAATGTGGATTCATACTAATCTTGGTGTTACAATTGTGGGGAGATTGCTGAGACAACATGTTGAGGGCGTTAGAGTCATGTAATTAGTGTTTTGTTGAATCTTTCTGGAGTCTTAGTCTAGTGTTTTACTCGAGGACTAGCAAAAGTTAAGTGTGAGGTATTTTGATAGTCACATATTTATGTATCTATATGGTATTTAATTATAATCCTATACTTGGTTTATTACTATTAATTGAATAATTTAATTATATTTATTAAGTTTTGTGGAGAAATAAAGAAAAAAGTGACAAAAGAATGATTCCTAGTACAAATAGAGGAAAATAAGGAATTATATGCAAATAAAAAAGTCTGGACGAATGAGGATTGGGAGAGACCAAGCCAATGAGTATATAAACTCACTTTAGGGTTTTAAAAAAGGCTAATCAGCAATTTTGGAAGAAAAAAAAACTTTCGAGCAAGAGAGAGCAGCCGCGAGAGAAACTGCCTGCAGACGATCTTCGATCCATCGAGGATTCTTCTCGATCCATCGAAGTTGACGAACAACTTCTCTTCTTCATCCTTCTTGTTTGTATCAACTCAATGAATTATTTTGATTCTTTTACTTTGATCATGAATAGCTAAATACTTTGTTAAGTGGTTGTTTGAAGCCCTGTGCATGAAGTCTTTTTAATGCATACACTTTAACCTAATTTTACATATTCTTTTGAATGAGGTTTTTTTCTCTATGTGGTTCAGCGATGAATTTTTGTATGTTTGATTTGATGGCCAACTTAGTATGCATGATAGGATTCTATTGTCATGAATAGCTAAATACTTTGTCAAGTGGTTGTTTGAAGCCCTGTGCATGAAGTCTTTTTAATGCATACACTTTAACCTAATTTTACATATTCTTTTGAATGAGGTTTCTTTCTCTATGTGGTTCAGCGATGAATTTTTGTATGTTTGATTTGATGGCCAACTTAGTATGCATGCTAGGATTCTATTGTCATGAGATACGGGAGACTGAAGTTAATTTCTTCCACGGGACTCTCTATAGTGATACACCGGATAGTTTATTTCGTCGGGTGATTGAAACCCTAGGTCTAGCAAGACACGTCCATAGTGTACTTGTGAACCCTTGTAGCTTCTCAAACATTTTCTAGATCTTAATGCTTTATTTTTTTTAAACCTTGGGGTCCATGACTATGGGTTCATAGAGGGATAGATGTAGAAGAGGTCTATGACAAACTTACATAGGCATACGGATTATGTAATAGGATGTAGTTATAACGATAAACTCTTCCTGTAAACTTTTATTCATTGGATATGTGCATTAGGTTAAATATGTATTAAAAAGATTGAATGATGGTAGTGAATTGCATTTCTCTTAACTCACTCATTCATTGGTTTAAACCTTTTGCATTCATAAGCATATTTACTTTCAGCATTTATTTTCTGCATTAGCTGTAGCTTGGACGAATTATTTCGGCAACAAATCAACTCAGAAAATCCTTAAATTTTGTGTGGTAGTCCGTCACTGAGTCTAGTAGGTTGTGTTAAATTTTCATAGAATTTGAATTAGTCTAGCTTAAGTTTGTAGTTGTGTCTTTGTGTGCTTGTCAAATCTGTCAGCTTGCTGACATTTGCTTCTAATTAGTATATTGAGTCTTAGTTTCACCAATTTTCAGCAGATAATGACTCTTATTAACTAATTACTATATTGATACATTTACTCAAAAATAAAATTATCTTTGAGGAATTTTCTACCTATCACCACGCTGGAATTGCTCTACTTTTCAGCTGAAATTCATATATCGGACTACAAGGGCGTGCCTAGATGAAATTGAAATTGAAATTGCACAATTAATTAATTAGCAACGTCTTTACTAGTAAAACACATCGAGATCGAGATTGATCTTGTAATTAAACTAGCTATCTAGAGAGACGTACCTGAAGGTATCTTGGAAGAACAGACTCAATGTTCTTTCTTAGCGCAAGCGCATTGGAGTCTTCTTTCTTCGGGGGTGGAATCATCTTCTCCCTGCAATTACAGATAGAAATAAAATTCAATTACAATATCTAGCTATAAATGCATGCTGTATGTAACGAATTGAAGCATGTATGCATGCTGCAACAATGAACTTGTACGTACCATTTCCAACTTTGGTCCTCCGCTTGCACACTCCAGCCAGACGTCGTTACGCAGTACTCATCGCCATTATTCAGATGAACCAGATTAAGCTCGGGGCAGATTTTGCTACAATACCATCCAGCATCTCCCTCATAGACAAGACGAATGCCACATTTCTGGACCACGATGTATGGATTGTTGATTTCAAATACAGCTTTCACCACGTACGGGGGATTTATTCAAACCCCACGTCGGGATTTGGAACTAGGCTCGTAGCAAATCAAAAGCAGATGAGAGCCTGATCTGAGGGGGCGGAGTTGTTCTTCCCAGTTAATCACATACGGATCCAGACGTAAACTATCAGTTCCATACAATCTTTAGCTCATATAATCATTCTATCATGTGTTCTACATTTAGAAAGTTGACATTGAATCGGGACTAAATCCAAGTTTTCTCAAATTTCTACAAAACAAATTTATGAGAGAGAGAGAGAGAGACGTACTTCAACTTGCTTAAGATCATCTTGCCGTGAGGAATCATCGACTCGGTTCTCCTCGGTACCCTTGTGCCTCAGAACCAGCTCCAAATATCCCCCGAGTGAAGAGTCTCCAAGTGCTAAAGAATTGATCAAATTGATGGTAGCCTCTCCCGTCCCCCCTGAAGTCGGAACTTTGATGATCTGATTCGGGTAATCCTTCTGTGAAATACAATCCTGTGCATACACGAATTGTAAGCTTCGCGGTAGCTTCTCGGGCACCATTTGAAGCTCTCTACAGTTCCTTAGGTTCAGAGTATCGACCTTTGAATCTGGAGAGTAACTTTCAGGTAATCGAGCAAAGCAATTACCACTTAAATCTCACACTTTCAAGGAGATTAGACTAAAAAGGTCATCGGGAATAGCTCCGTCCTCGAGATTACAATAACTCAAGTCGAGCTCTCTCAATGAGGTTAAACTCGAGAACGATCAGGCCAAGAGCAGATTCAGGATTTAAAAATTTTAGGTTTGTATCATATTTAAGAGACTCATCATCACGTATTTATTATTATAATATGTAATATGAGAAATATCACACAGTAGATTCATTGATATGTAATATGAGAAATATAACACATTAGAGACATAAACTTAAATCCCGAGAATATAAAATTTTACATTGATATTAACCAACTATATCTCACATTTTGAGATTCATTAGCTTGAAATACAACGAAAATTAAATTATTGACAATATATACTACCAGCATATTATTTTTTAATATAGAATTAGTGAATGTGCATGTATGAGCTTTATTGTTTAATGTTTATGGATTAATTGATGGACTGATCGAGTTGTGATCCATAATCAAGTGAAAAGCCAAAAAATAGACAATTTTTTTTTTGTGTTTTAGTATTATTTTATAAGTAAATATATATCTATTATTTTTATTTTTTTAATTCGCTGAAAGATTGGGTGGGCTGCTTTAAACTTGCCCATAGGCTGGATACCCCTGAAGCAGGCAATAGCAAACTACTGCGGGCACCACCCTTACATCCTCGACATGATAGAATTTTGAGATTCTTCATACCTACGAGGAACGATAAATCTCGTATGCCGGTGCCCCCAATATAAAGCTCCTCCAGGGTTTCCACAGAATTTAGATTCTCATCAAGTTTGAGCCACCTGTTAGATGGAGACTCTTCAAAGATGTCATGTGAAGAATGGTACTGGAAACACGCAATAGATTTTTTATAATGTGACAAATTCAGCGTGGTAAGACGAGTAAAACGCTCAACTGATGGAGTTAATTCCTCTATGTTAGTCCCGTCCAAATAGAGCTCCAGCAAGCTTTCCATATTTCCTTCCACTTTTGGAAACTTTTCCAGTTTTGAGCAGAGTGCAAGATTCAGAGTTTGAAGTGATTCCATCCCAGTGAGAGGTGGAATGCTCTCGAAGGACTTGCAATTTCTCATATTCAAAGTGATAAGTTTCTTCAGGGATCCAAGAGACGGGTGAACCTCAACCAAGCTTGTACAATTGTTAAGCACCAATGTCTCAAGATCAGGAACCTCAGTGAAGTCTGGTGTCGAAATCAAGTAATTTGAATCACTCAGATCGATAAGTTGCAGCTTTTTCCATCCCTGTTTCAGTTTGAAGATGATCATCATGTCAGTTGGAAAAGTACTATCGTCTACTAGCTACTACACGATCTTTACTGATCCGACTCCAAATTGCAGAAAATGTGAAAACGATCAAAGTAGAATGGAAGTTAGCTAGCTACCTCACCGAACGTGTAATGTCCAATTAACATGCACACGAGAATGCCATAATAACGTCTTATTCCATGAATTATATACTATTAAAGCTGATAAGTTTGTTGAAAACGTACCATAAAAACATAAACATGTATTTGATTTAATAGGATCTTACTCTATCACCCATCCATAGGTTTTTAATGCAGCTTGATATCATGCGAAGTTCAACATGGGCACCCGGTTGAAAGTTGGAGGGAAACGAATCGAAAGGAGGTTCATACCACTCAAGAGTCTGTAAGTCACTAGAAAGATGTTCGATGTTTCCAGAAAACTTCACATTCCATACTTTGAGCAATCTCAATTTGCTCATATTTGAGATATCACCAACCGAGCGGACGACATCATCTTTTGTAGGACATTGGAGTAATTTGCTTTCATATTTATTCGTGGCCTGAAATATTTAAACAGAAGATAATTAATTATAGCACACAATATAAATAATAACCACAATCTGCTCTTTCATTACCTCGCGGCGATAAAGTATTTTGATAATCTCTTCGGTTCGCCACAATCTGCTACGGTTTTCTGGTTCATTGTGATGTTTCTGACGAACAATCTCCCAATCCGTTTCTTGTATCAAATCGTGCATCCCCAACTTATCTTCATATATAAATATCAAAGATTTATCGCAGAGAGTTTTTAAATCACAGCAACACTGCAATATTGTCACACGGTCTATCTTCTCTCCTTTGAAGAAACATGGAATGTCCAAAAACAGTCTCTGTTCTGATGCATCTAAACCATCATAACTAAAATGGTACACTCCTGTAATAGATTTGTAAGATTGCTTTTGAAGTTTTTCTAATTTACTGGACCAAAATTGTTTGCTTTCACCACGCAGATTTGCACCCAAAACTTCAAGGGCTAACGGAACGCCACCAGCATATTTCAGATATTGGTTGGCCAGTTCTCGATGGTCTTCTTCAACCTTGTTTTGAAGACTTTCAAACCAAAAAGATGAAGAGCTTCATTTTCATTCAAGCCATTCTCCTTTCGAATTTCATCCACTCCAATCTTTTCAGCAAACTTCATCTCTTGATGTTATAATCAGTTTACTTCCCGGGCCATAGCTTTTACGATCACACAATGCTTCCAGTTGTTCTAGTTGATCGACATCATCAACTACAATAAGAACCTTGAGAGTTTGGAGATGCAAGGAAGCAACACCCCAGTGTTCTCAACACATCATCAAGGAGATTGCTCTGCTTTGCACTTACAAAGAAAGTGTGGAGTATTGATTTCCGTGGCTCTTCTAGAAACGCGAAAAATCAAAGTCTTAGGACACTAGGCAAGAAGGATCCATTCAGGCGAATGTGGTGTTCTCCCTGCCTAAATTGCTCAGTCAAGAAGTCAGGCGACGCAGCTATACATTCACATTCCGTCGCGAGACGGTGGCACGCCAACACACGAATCACATCAGGATAAAACTGATACCTGCGGTTATATTATCCAAAATCCATAAAAAAAAAAATTGCAAGAGACTCTCTACGTATTTCTCGCCGGGGAGATTTTGGTGTCAAACAAGGCTCATTGCTTTCTCGATAAAGTTAGAGAGGTAGCGAAGAAGGAAGGTGTAGCTCACTTACAACAAAACTCCTTTCAAAATTGTTGGCCCTGACGTAAATGTAGAGTACATGAAAGCTGGGAAAGATGCCATCAATTATAGACTATCTTACTTGATAGCTGACAAGCTCTTCAATCTTCTAATTGTATTGCTTCATTTGATCTCAATACTCTCATTCGATAGGTGACAAACACTTTGATCGTCTGGTTGCAGGGTTTCTCTGACGAGATTTATTTGCGTGTAGCAAAATTGTATTTGATCAAGGAGGATCATTTCTCTATCGCTATTGTTCTCCTTATATAATGAACAGTAGTCGCATTTCGGTTCACTTGTATGTCTTCAGCCCTTTGATTCTCAATATAACTTCAAATGTTCACCAGCACATGGTCTTATCTTTATATAGTTCAATGTTATCTCAATTCCTTCCACAAAGGAAATCTAACCGATGCAGGAAATGTTTGATAATTATTAGGCCGCATGGATCAGCCATTTTGATTTATAGTCTTAACCCAACGGAATTAGACCCTGTTATTTTACTCGGGCCGCTCGCCAAATTCAACCTTCAAAGTTCAATATGAGATATTTTTCTCGGACCCAAACAACCCTCATCTTCAGATTTTGTAGTTTCAAAAGGCTGTTATGCAAGAGTGGTTTTCCCAATACCACCCATCCCACAAATCCCTGGGATACGAACATCATTACTTTCAGGGTTCAAACATTGGAGCATGCTCTCCAGGCGAGATTCCATCCCAACTAATTCCTTGTTAGATTGAGATACTAATTTTTTATGAGACTCCCCGAAAATTGTATTCACAATTTTTTTAATGCTTTTAGCTTCATACCTATAGAAAGAATAGATATAGAACGTATGAAAAACATATGCATCATTTAAATGCTCAAAATTTTATTCTCAAAAGTAGACTTACTAAAACATCTATAAATGTAAAAATGTAAAAGAAAATTCTCCAAAGCTAAAAAAACATGGAATATATTGGGATGTATAGTGACAAAGCTAGGATTTCATTCCAGGGTGCATACATCAGGAAATTCTAATTTTTTTTATTTCTTTTCAAAAAAGATTATAAGGTTTCATTCTTACCTTTCATGACTCAAACTTAGAACCTAATAATCTATTTCCTACGTAATAAGGATCATACCACTTAAGTTAGCCCACTTCTAGTATGCTAGTTGATTTCATTGAAAATAATCCAACACAAAATAATAAACATCCAATAGTTCAAGGGGAGGGGGGATGAGCGAGCCTACCCGAGTCCCTTAGTGGCTTTGCCCCTCCTCATGTAACGGATTATACTTTTCCATATTTTCTATTTTTTTCCCTAATAAGTGTATATAGTTACCATATGTGGAGTCATATCAGAAAGAAAGAAATATATAATAGCCATATAGTTAAATTAATAAGGGTTTGGATAAATGATAGTTGCATATTTATGCAACTTAAGTGTGGTTAATATATACTTAGTTTATTTGTGATGTTTTCGATTTTCGTAATATTTTTATTGTTTTATTAGGTTTTATGGAGAAATAAAGGAAGTAAAATAAAAATAGGGATCCTTAGCGCAAAAAGGAAATAAGTTGGAGTTATGTGCAAAAGAAAGGCCCAACCCCAAGAGGAATAGAAGAATATCTTTCAAGGCAGTATATGAACTCTTTTTAAGGTTTCTGGGAAGACTAATCAACAATTTTGGGAGCACAAAATTGAGCAAGGAATCAAGGAGCTGCGTGAGAGAAACTAACCAGCTGTCATCGACCCATCGACCATCCTGGTGGACCGTCGACACGACGAGACAACAACTTCTTCATCTTATTCTCTTGTTTGTATCTTTTCCATGGATTGTTTAGATTTATTTAAATTTATGTTCAGTAGCTAAATACCTTGGGGTTGTTTGAAGTCTTATACATGAAGTCTTTATGATGCATCCACTTTAACCTAGTTTTCATCTTCTTTTGAATGAGATTTCTTTTACTATGATATTTAATGATGAGTTCTTAAGTGTTTTATTTTGGTGGCCAACATGCTAGGATTCTATTTTCATGAGATACAAGCGACCGAGGATAAACTGGATAGATGATCTCGTCAGGTAATTGAAACCCTAAGTCTAGCAAGACATGTCCATAGTGTACTTGTGAACTCTTGTAGCTTCTCAAATCTTTCCTAAATCGTAATGTTTTACTTTTAGTAAATCTTGGGTTCCATAACTATGAGTTTTTTGAGGAATAGACATAGAGGATGTCCATGAAAGCATGACAAACCTACTCAGGTATAAATGATTAGGTAATAGGATGCGGTCATGACAATTGACTCTTCGTGGGAATTTTTATTTATAGGATTATGTGCATTATGTTAAGTATGTGTCATGTTTATGGATTGACGTGGTGGATAGCACTCCTCTTAACTCTCTCATTCATAAGTTTCACAACTTGCATTCATATCAAATTTACTTTTCAGCATTCTTATTTTTTGCATGTAGCCGTAGTTAACAGATTTATTTTGGTAACCAAATCAACTCAAAATCTTCTGCAATTTTACGTGGCAGTCCATCGGTGAGTCTAGTTGCATGTTTATGAATTTCGTAGCATTTAGAGAAGTTTAGATTAGGTTCGTAATTATATTAGTTTATTTTGGTCGAATCTGTTAGCTTTTTGACATTTATGTCTATTTAGTGTTTAAAACTTTAGTTTCACCAATCCTCTGTAGATAATGACCCATTCTTCCATATACAACATTGACATCTTAGGAGCAATAGTAGGGACTTATCATTGATAGGTGATTTTCCGCCTATCAATCAAGGGACATTCTTTTTGATAAAAAGTTCTACACCATTTTATAGCCGTTAGATCTACGTATTTTTAATGGTCCAGATTATGGTCACCATTTGGCCCAATGGCCAAAAAAATTCTGTGGACGACCCGCGGCTCATTTAGGCCCAAATAACCCTGACCATGTGGGCATAAGGCTAGGCCTAGGCCGAGGTTCCAAAATCCATAGACCCAAAAAAGTCTGACCCATAAGGCCAATCCTGTAAATCTCATCAAACATAATTATAATAGATTACATTATCATTATAAACCTCTAGAATCTTTTATTTACCTTAATATCAATCATTCATACAAATTATTAACTTTTGAGGCTTATATATTATTTAGTATGCATAATTGTTGATATATTTGATTGTTAAACACTACTAATTTTTTATTTTATTATTATTTAATACATAAAAAATCCCGGTTCGGCCGAATAAGGCCCAGCTTGTAGGCTTCAAATTTTTAAAAAAGTTTGGCCAAACCCAAATTTTGGAGGCATGATGCTCAAAGCCAGCCCATTACCGACCCCTAATCCAGAATAATAATCTATATAATTATAACAAAATAGTTGACTCAAAAATTGCCAGTTGAGAGCTTCTCTCTCTCTCTAAAACTTAGAGATTGAATCCCGTTAAAAGAGTTTAATTTTGTTCAAGGGTTTAAGTATTCAAGACCACAAGTCCAACAACTATGTCAGCGACGACATTGGTATAGTTTCAAGATTTGTTTTCGATAATGTTATGGTGATGTAGGAGTCGGTTCCTTTGAGTTTCTTCTCTCTTTAGTTTGTCCATGATGAGTTCTCTATCCCTTCTCTTCGCTTGCATTTTCTCTTTCTTTGGGAGGGTCGGGGATGATTAAGCCAAATGATGGATGATGTCGCTGCGAATTGATTAAAATATTTTTTTTTAATACATTTTTATATCTTTTTTTCACCCAAAGGTATCTAAAAGGTATTTTATATACTTGATTAAAATATTTAATTTAGTGTACTTTAGAGGGTTCATATTTATTAAACCGAAAATTGGGTGAATCTCTTGTATGTGGCCACTATCACTAATATGTTATCGTTTACTTAAAAAAAAACTTTGATATAGGGATGATATGGTTACCCATAAAAAATATAAAAAAACCTTTAGATATGTGGATGATATGGTTACCCATCTTGCAAGTCCCATCCGGAAAGTCCGCCAACTTCGGAAAGAGCCTTTCTCCATTTCTGCAACATTTCATCCTTATACCGCATTGCATGTTTGATGAAAGCTTGCTCAAAGTGATCTCCTGTTTGTATTCGTACATCACTTGGATCCACACCATAGAACACTGGGAATACTTTTATTCTTTTCTCTACCTTTATACCTTTTTCTATTACCGGCTCTCTGCAAGCCATGATCTTTCCGATTTCATTCAAACACCATGCAGAATCAGCATAATTTGGAGAAAGAACAACAACTGCATATCTTGATTGCTCAATTGCATGCGAGAGATTCAGAGAAATAACTTCCCCTCTCACAAGTTCTTCATCATCTTTGAACGTGTGTATCCCGTTGTCTGTTAGAGCGGTATCAAGATGGTCTGCAAAAATTTTGCGGGTGTCTTTACCTCGAAAACTGAGGAACACTTCGTACTTGAATGCACGAGGAGCAGAAGGAGGAGGAGGAGGGGAAGGAGGAGAAGGAAGAGGAAGAGGGGAATGAGGAGGAGGTGAAGAATCTGGGGTGGAGCTAGGGCCATGCTGTTTGGTAGCTTCAGAAGGAGTGAGAGTAGCAAGAGTAGTAGTAGTAGAAGAAGAAGTGTCTGTAATGGCGGTCTCTAACGAATCTGGGTTGGAGATCAAGGCAGGCGCTTTTCTCACTCCAAAAAGAGCAAGAGAAGAAGGAAGAGCAGAAGAAGAAATGTTTGAAATGGCGGTCTCTGAAGCCGCTACATACTTACGCAATGCTTTTGGTACTCCAAAATCTTTCGATTTACGTGGAGTTTTTTCTTCCATCGCATACACAAAAGGCAATACTCACCAATTTTTTTTTTCCACCTCCGCCACTGAGAAACAAGAAGAAAGGAGGGTCTGTGAACTGGTGGTCTTTGAATGACTGTGTAGTAGAGTTGCTGGTCAACAATGAATCAATGATTCAAAGCTAAAAGAAGCAGCAATTACAAACTGCGGAGAAACATAACAACAGGTAGTACTACAGTACTACCCTAAAGAGAGAAGGGATATTAGTCATATTACAAACAAACAAAGCAGTTGAGTAGTGTGATGGGAAGACAAATGGTTAAGCACGACCGGAATCCGATCACTATATAACTATATATAGCTTAGTTTTAGAACGTGAGTAATAATCCCAAAGTGGAAAATTTGTGCCTTACGTACGAGTTCATCAATAGAAATTAACATTGATTTTGTGTGTGAACGTATTTCTTTTTCTTTCTTTTCATAAAGTGATCGAGCATAATTTCATTAAAAAAGAAGAAGTGAGCATAATTAAGTTCTATAATGGAAATCGTTATATGCTAGTGGAAAAGCAAAAAAAAGCAATGACAATCGATGTTTTAGCTCTACTCGATCCACTCAATAATTGGTGTGAAATGGTTCTGAGTAAAATAATACTAATTTAGACTTACTAATATATAATATATTAAAAAAATTGCTCGGATGATCACTCATATATGACACGTTCTAAACTTTGATCACTTATTGATGTCAAATATCACTCAGGTCACTAAAGAACAATAACGTTAGTCACTTGATCATTTCGTCTCAAACGACCGTTAAAAAATGAATGACAACGTTAAAACAAAGGCAAATCAATGTCTTTCACGTGCCATTTACAAGGATCTATCTCTCTCTCTCTCTCTCTCTCTCTCTCTCTCTCTCTCTCTCTCTCTCTCTCTCTCTCTCGTAGAGAACCTAGAGGCAGCTCGATCGATCTTGACCTCTCCGCCAACCCCTTGCCGTTGCGAACTCCCAACTCCGACGTCGTGCTCGCTCAATCTCCATGCTCCCAGATCTGGCATCATCCTCGGCTCTCGCCATCGTCCACACGTCTCGGCCTCCATCAATGAAGCCTCTCTTCCAGCCTCACCAACGTCGACTTCCATGGCCTCGATGACAACTTCCCTCGGCCTCATCTCGCCTCGCCTCACGGTCTCTGCCATTGCATCAGGGCTATTAGCATCTGCCTCGCCTTGCCTTACAACCAAAAAATTGAACAAAAATAAAAGTGAGACAGATGTCACAAAGCTCGCCGAAATCACCAACGAGTGTCCGTCACAGATGCAAAAGAGCGGCGCGGCCCAACGTTGAAGGGTTAGGCGGCGCGACAAGGCCTTGATGGAGAGGGTGAGTTGCTAAGGTGGTTCGCAATCAGTAGCAGAGAGAGAAAACCCTAAACCCGCTCGGTAGCAGAGAGAGAAAAGATAAGAAAAAAATAGAAACAAAATAGACAATTTCTTAAATACCCTTACGAAATAACATGTGAATGATACTTTTAACGCCGTCATTTATTTTTTAACGGCCGTTTGAGATAGTGATCAAAATAACTAATGATGTTGTTCTTTAGTGACCTTAGTGATATTTGGCATTAATGAGTGATCAAAGTTTAGAATGTGCATACATTAGTGATCATATTAATTTTTTATTTACTATAATATATTAAGAAAAAGGCAGATAAAAAAGAAAATATCTCTAGCATATAATTTAGCTAGTATATGGGATAATTCTACAATGGAGTTGATCTATGTAAATTTTTATCAAGTAATATTGTGGTTATTGTTGTAAAATTAGATATTTTTGTGTAATTTTGTTCGGTTTTATGTAATTATTCCAACGAGCAGAGTTTTATAAATTTGTGAACAAATCGTTGTCACGGTTTTAATTTTGGTTTAGTTGTATATAAATGATATAAAATTAGTGTAGATTTATTCTAAATATAGTAAGAGCAAATCTAATGGATATGTCAAAATCCATCATAGCAAGATACTGGTACCTTTTGACCAATTTTTTTTTACTTTTTAGTCTCTTTAACCAATATGTCAAGTCCACGTGGATTACATATCTAACCAAGAATATCAAAATTGATATCAAAAACTAATATATCAAACTCTCTTTTAATCTCTCTTTTACTGACAATTGATCTCTTCATTCTGATATTTGTGTCTCATAACCATTAAACTTAAAAAATGACAAAATAACATATTACCTAATCAGCTTTCAGATTAAACTGAACAAATCTGATTTGGCTAATCCAGCTCCCAAAATTCTGTATTGCTCCGAGCAGCACTCTTCTGCCTTGTTTTCAAGCATTATGGCCGTTAGAGTTAGTACACTTTATCTCCGCCCTTGATTTTATAAAACGGGGTAACCAGATGGGCTTTGTTGCCTTTTCAATGTAATTAAAAATAAATATGGCTCCCGCCTTTGATTGAAGGAAACGGTTGGTGGCTTAAATCACTTAATACAATCAAGAGGGCGATACCGTAAAATTACTGTTAAGTAATAGAGTAAAAATAGAAAGCAAGAAATTTACTGTCATACAGTAAAACATAATTAACTAAATATAAATTTTGACTTCGTGTAACAAAATCGTCAAATAGTAATCATTTTACGAATTGGAACATTAGATGCAACAATCAAAATAGTCTACAAAAGCTTAAGTAGTGGTTCTCGAGAGTTTTTTTTCTTCCCACAACTAAACCCAAGCCGACTAGGTTTTTCCTTCTTTTCTTGATTGAAAGTGGTTTCTTCGTGATTTCTTTCCAATTTCCGCTACCAAGATCGCGTCTCTCCTACTCTCATTTTCCTTCTTTCCTGTTCACTTTATTTGTTTCTTTTCTCTGTTTTTTTTTTATTTCGATGGCTCCAAGTTTATAGCACTCTCCCTCTCACTCCTTTGATCTTTCAATCGGGGCAGAGAATGAGGCCAATGACTATGGCTTAGCAGTGTTGAGAGTTTTCTCCCCGATCATCCTATCAGATGAACAAGCTGATTCTCTTCAGTTTATGATGATTCGTTTGCGGCAAAGTGTCAAGGGAACAAGTAGTACTTTTTTATAGAATAATATAGGATAACAAGTAAAATTCGTTAAAAAGTGTATATAAGTCATTTCGTAATATGTATTGCATTGCATCCATAAAAAAAATTTGAATTATATAGTGTAATCTCACCGTTGAAAAACAATAAATACAAATTGGATAGTCATAAATGGTTTTACTTTGTATAATTCGGTAAGATTTAGAGTAAGAGTTTTTGCGTACCCCTAAACCCCCTTAAACCCTATACCCTAACCCCCAACTCTTAAACTCTAAAGTTGTGCGACATCGTTCTTTGTTATTGTTTTCGAGTCTCGAGTTCCTTTGTATCTCACCAGAAACCCTTATCTTCCAATCTCAATTTCTCACTTTTCTCACCGAAATAGACAACATGCATACGACACATTGCTAGAATACCTAACTTAGATTATGAAAGAAATTTGTCGTCTAACAACATAATTTTTTCGACTATTAACTTACACGGCGAAAGTTTTGCCGTCTAAAATTCATCGTTTAAGCTCCATGGCAAGGGTACTTAAACGGCGAAAAAAAATTTGTCGTCTTAGTAGCTTCTTAAACGACGAAGAAAGGTTCATCGTCGAACATCCAAGACCAGGAAATGTTGTAATCTGAAACGACATAATATTTCGTCGCAAAAAATGAACGTAGACGACGAATTTTTAATATTCGTCATCTAGCCAAACAGTAAGATGTCGAAATATTTCAAATTCTTCGTCTAGCATACCGTCTTAAACGACAAAAATGATAAAACTATCGTTGTCTGATCATTTAATTTAGACGACGAACTCGTTTTAGTTCCTCATTTTATATATTAAATTAATTTTTTTGTTGTTGCAAATTTTAAAAAATATTTAATAAATATAATATTGATTAAATATCTACATAATAACGGATATCTACATAATATCTACATAATAGCCGACACTTACATTGGTGTAGAGCATCCTAGCCCACTCCCACTACCTTCGGCATCACTATTGTTTCCTCGGTCTCATGAATGTTGAGATGGAACATCTGAAGTACAACCAGGTTGTATGCCCATTTTTAACATCATGCACTTCATGGCTGCGTACATCTCTCTACTATGTCGATCTAACTCCTCGGCAGCTCAAAGTCGCGCCTCCACCGCTGGAAGCCGCTCCTCGACTACTCGAAGCCGCACCTCAGCTCGCTCCTCGACCTCTCGTATGCGCTCATCGACCACACTTGAACGAGCTCGCGAGGTAGACGTTGATGACTAGCGCAAATCTCGAACGACAGCTCATCCAAGACCCTGAATCTTCTTTTGAGGTTGGATTCCAAGTATCTTCTCATACCTCTGAAGTTGAGTAGGTAAATCCAGTGGAGGGAGCTCTTCACGCGGAATGTTCGGGTTTTGTGCCGCCATCTCGGCCAATTCTTCCTCAACCAATTGTGTCATCTTCTCTACAATAAAATAAACAACTGAAAATTAAATTAAACTCTCAACTTAACTGGTAAACCAAGGTTAAAGCATAACGACTAACTCGTATAATTCTACCAAAAATTTGACATAATTTTTCCTAAAAATAAAGGAAACAAAAAACCTAAAAACACATAAATTGAATCATTCTAGCACGCATAATAGCTGCATTCTCAATATAGCAACAAACAACCCCATAACTGTATTTTAATGCTCAATAAACACTTTTGTGCCAATGTCAATCGATTCAATAACCAATCGCAATTTTGATTCATCAATCAAACAAACAACGCATATAAAGTAAATTTCATTCGGTCACCATCTACTCTAACCTATATGCATACCGGGGAGATTCTTCTAAGGTTTTTGTGCATAAACATCATAAAAAAAAGTTAAATTTTGGTTTGTTTCGAATTTAGTGGTTACTTACATCATTTTGAGTCGCCTTCTCTTCTCCGGGCCTCGCGTACCTATCTTTATAAGCGTCTAAGAGTGGCACCTGCAAACCCTTTTTCATATGTTTCAGGATCATGTAGACGACCAAAGTTGAGCCAGAATAATGGTTCAAATCCTTCATCCCCCGGTTAATTATGTTAGCGGCTGACCTTTTCTGTTTCATGAAACAAGAAAGAAATAATTGAATAATAGTAAATTATTCAAATAATAGACGTTATATACGATATTTAAGGTGACATTACCTTAAGGTATGCTACAAACAAAGGTATGCTACAAACAAATTAAACAAAGCAGTGGAGAACAAAGTAGGGACCAGGGAGATGCATGCAAGCATATATATATATATATATATATATGGGAAGACGTAAAAATGGTTAGGCTCGACTGGGAATTCCCATCACAAATGGTTAGACAACGACCTCAATACCCCATATTTTTGGGAACTAAGATTGCGGAGGAGAAGAAATTAAGTAGGTGTACTTGTTTTGAAAGAGCAGTGTGGAGTGTCATAGCTGGACGAAGTTTTCAACTAATGTGCTATATATATATACAGTTATATACACTGCATTTGTCAATAATGAGTTTGTGCGTGAACGTGGGGTTTTTCTTCACAGAGTGAGCATAACTATATTCAATAATGCAATTTCTTAATCATCGATGGCAGTGGCGGAGTCATGATCAGATTATTATCGCGGCCAATTGTGACAAAAATTTCTTTAAAATTTTGACGCTATGAATTTTTTTATGATTTAAATGGAAATACGATACATACAAAACAATAAGATAAAAATTAACTAAATTACTCTCTCAAACTTCACAAGAAAAATTTAGTATTCAATTTAAGTTGACCTAAAAAACATCTAAACTTCCAGACACTCATAACAAGTAATGAAATCTAAAAATCCAAGAAGTAATGAAATTCAAAAATCCAAACTTACATGAAATCCCAAATTAATCTACACCTGAAGAAGACGAAGATATAGTCGGAAGACAAGTACACCCAAATTGAGTGGTATGAAATTGACAAATTGAGAGATGAATCGAACAATAATATTTGTAAATTAAGAGTGTGATTCGATCATTATGTTTTCTAGTCAGGCTTCCTGGAGCACTGAAATGCACTCAACTTCAGTCACAAAATTGGTTATAGCATTTGAGAAAAATAAAACAATTAATTGAGCACAATCAATACTCAATCAAGAATTTCCATTACCAGAAAAATGATGCACTAGATTTTTGGGATATAGACCAAAAAATTAATATTGGTTAATCATCAATGAAATCAACTAGCTACTCTAGCTCTATATATATTCTGAAAGAAGCAACATAACAATTGATTCTTTAGCTAATGAGATCGCAACTCAAAAAGTGTCGAACTTTGTGTCTATAACTATTTAACTACATGTAATAATTTTTTCCAATCTCAAAAAGTCACCAGGACTCCAGTCTAGGAAGGCCGTGGCTGGCTCCGCCACTGATCGATGGCACACAGTATGATCATTAAAGAAGAGAAATTTTTCGTGTTTCACATGGCTACTAACCAAAGGATGTCGTTTACTCATTGTGCATGACGATAAAAAAAGACGTACTTGCAAAAAAGAGGAGATAAGATTCGTGTATTGTCGTTGTTTTATTTCGCATTTTTTGGGTCATATTATCAAATTTGGGTCTATCTTTGTGGTCTTCGTGGTTCCACTACTGAAGAAGACATCAGGCCATGGTCCATTTCTTTGTACTTTCCTTTTCCCTCTGTTCTGGACAACCCAGACTAGTTTCGTCGTTAGTCCTCAGAACCATGCATGGTCCTTTCAATTCTCTCTCTAAGAACATGTACTAAACGCTTTCCCAAAGACATGAATTATTGGCAGCAATGATCGAGCTTTGTGCGTGCAATAGTTATCCAGTGGTGGGCACTTAGTTATGGAATCGCTTATCCAATATAAAAGATGCAATATTGATTGGGAAAAACAAACAGAGAGAATGTACGTTCCATCTATTGGATCCTCGATTCCTCCAGGGACTGCAGCATTTTATACCTTACATGAACACTCTAGCTACCTGTAGAGCTCATCTCACTTGAGAATTTGATTCCCGGAGTTGCATAAAGAGTCTTACCTGTTGGAAAATTTTGTGTTTATAGATATGGTAAGAGAAAGAAAAATGCTTTAAATGTACGTAAAGGTTTACACTTTCCTTTAAACTTTATTTGTCCCACTATTTAGTGTGCAAGGGGGAATAATCAAATAAGTTTTTAGGATACAATGAAACCTAACAACTTGCTATTGTTGATCGTCGGTTTGCACTAACGAAGATCAACCTAACACTCAATCGAAGGTTTTACAAGAGGCTTAAGGTTGCTAGAAACTATTTCTACAGAATAATAGTTTCTAAATTTTATTGTTTTAAAACTAAGAAAACTAATGAAAGAAAGATTGCTAGAATAATAGAGAGGAGAGATGATATATGTTTTTTTGTGAATGAATGAAAGTGGCGGGAGACACTCCTAATTATAGGAGTAATCAAACATTTTCAATGAACAGACTTTTTGATCAAAGGTTGCACACATTCGATCAAAGCATCATTTCAAAAACAACATGTTGGTTGTACTACCAACAATCACGTTGGTTTCTTCCACCTCACTTCCTTCCAACAGATGCATCGATCTCTCCATTTTTATTTTGAAAATTATCTAACATTACCTTTAAAAGTAAGCACATGAATCAGCATGTACTGAAAGACCAGAGAAGATAATTAACAATATAAACAGTACTCGCTTTGTCGATGCAGCAATCTAAGGTTTAAGCTAAGTAAAATGTAAAGGAAAGAGCTTGAAAACAGAAAGAAGAGTAGATTGAAAGAGAGACTGATTTCATTGACAACCCAAAACGGAATACAACGCTAAGCTTATATACATAGGGTTTTAACACATAACCACAATTTGAATGGACTTGTTGATGATAAGCACGTGTCCACCAGCGAACGGCCACGATATCAATACCGTTGTATGAACAGTACCATAAGCTACATGTCGTTTGAGTTGTACGACGTCATAATAATAGGGATCACAGCAACTCCACCCCTCTTTAAATTCTTCCTTGTCAACCAGAATAGCTGCTTTGATGCATCAAAATCAAAATCAAAATCTGGATATCTTTGCTTGATCTCCTCGGCTACCTGCCAAGTGGCATCATTTGCAAGTGCTCCAATCCACTGTACCAACCATCTGGTTTAGGGCTCAATATTCACCTTCAAAAGTGTTCTGTCCAAGATTTTGGATAGGTACCACCTACGGTTTGCAGGATCCATGGTTGGAGGTAAGTGTGGTTGAGTCTCCACATCAGTTCCCAGCTTCTTTTTTAGCAGTGACACATGGAACACTGGATGTATCTTTGATGATGCATGGAGCATAAGTCTGTAAGCCACTTCTCATATTTTCTCTAGGACTTCAAATGGTCCATAGTACCTGGTAGCTAACTTCTGGCAACTCCTTTTCTCCACACTTTGTTGTCTGTATGGCCTTAGCTTGAGGTATACAAGATCCCCTACCTCAAAAGTCCTCTCAGTTCTGGCCTTGTCCTCGTAAGTCTTCATTCTACTCTGATCTGCTACCAAATTTTCCTTCAACCTCCTCAGCAATGCATCTCTATCAGTGAGAGCATCATCTACGACACTCACAGCAGTGGAATTTGACAAATATGACTGCACTCTTGGTGGTTTGTACCCATATAGAGCCTCAAATGGAGTCATTCGAATTCTTATGGCAAAGTCGTAGAAGGTGTTATACCAATATTCTGCCCACGGTAACATTGACACCCAATTGTTGTGCCCCTCACAAATCATGCATCTTAGATACTACTCCAGAACCTTGTTCAAGCATTCTATTTTTTCATCTGTCTGAGGGTGATAAGCAGTGTTTTTGCACAGTTTGGTACCCTATAATTCCCAGAAATTATCCCAAAACAGACTGAGAAAAATGGTGTCTCTATCACTAACAATATTTTGAGGAGCTTCATGTAGCTTATAGATATTCTGCACAAATACTTCAGCTACTCCTTTAGCTATATAAGGATGCTTTAAAGCCATGAAGAGAGCATACTTAGTCAGCATGTGCACCATTACAAAAATTACTGACTTGCCTTCATGTTTAGGGAGATCTATAAAATCCATCGAAATCTCTGACCAAGCAGTGGCATGTATTGATAATGGTTGTAACAAACCAGAAGGATTAATGGCCTCATAGTGTGTTTTCTGACAAATATTGCATTCAGCAACAAACCTCCTTATGTTCTTCTTCATTCTAGGCCAGCTAAAGCTTCTAGAGATTCTTTTGTAGCTTCTAAGAAAACCTGCATGACCCCCTTCTATACCTCCATGGAACTCTTCCATTATTTTTGACCTCCAATTATTACAGCTGGAAAAAAAAAACTCTCTTTCTATACTACAACATACCTTGATTCACTTTAAAATTCTTATTACCACAAGTCCCATTTTCCACAGCTTCTCTGATCTGTTTTGTTTCAGCATTATTAGCACAGTGAATCTGAATCTCTTGAATGTAAGTGCTAATAGGTGTAGAGATAGCTTGCACAATACACTCCAAATGACATAATTTCAATTTCCTAGACAAGGTGTCTGGAACTGTATTATTGACTTTAACTCTATAATGGACTGAATAATTAAACCAATGAACTTGATCAACCATTTGTGTTGTAAAGGGGTAGAAATTCTCTGATTCAAGAAATGCTGAATAGTCCTATGATCAATCACTATAGTGAAAAGAGTTCCCAGAAGATAGGGTCTCCAAGTCTGCACCTCATAGACAACTGCCATCATTTCTTAATCATATATAGAGTAAGCTTTGTGCCTCTCAGACAATGCCTTACTCATATAAGAAATGGGATGCCCTTCTTGGGATAACACAGCTAAAATTCCATGTCCAAATGCATCTGTCTCTACCACAAACTTTTTTGTAAAATCAGGTAAGGCTAGCACTGGGGTAGTGGTTAATGCTATCTTCAATTTGTCAAAAGCCTCTTCAGACTTAAGACTCCACAGGAAGTTATTTTTCTTCAGCATATCAGTTAGAGGTTTAGCAATGATGCTAAATCCTTTAACAAACTTCCTGTAATATCCAGCTAACCCCAAAATCCTCTCAACCCCTTGATTGTTTTTGGCTTTTCCCACTCAGCTACACACCCACTCAGCTACACATTTGATTTTGCTGGGATCAATAGCTACCCCTTCACTGGAGATGACATGCCCAAAACACTCAACACTTGTTATCCCAAAACTATATTTACTCCTTTTTACCTTCAGTTGATGTTGTTGCAGCTTGGCAATACCAGATTTAAATGCTCCAGATGCTCCTCCACTGATTTACTGTAAACCAAAATGTCATCAAAAAGTAAAAGAACGAATTTTCTGAGATAGTCTCTAAATACCTCATTCATCAGACTGAAATGTAGATGGAGCATTGGTTAAGCCAAATGACATAACCAAAAACTCATAATGCCCCTCATGAGTTCTGAATGCAATATTCTCAATATCTTCCTCCCTTATTCTTATTTGGTGGTAGCTTGATCTTAAGTCCAACTTAGAAAAAATGACTGAAACATGGAGCTCATATAACAGCTCATCAATAACTGGTATGAGAAACTTATCTTTGATAGTGACCTTGTTTAGCTCCTTATAGTCTGTACACATCCTCCAAGTCCTATCTTTCTTTTTCACTAACAACAATGGTAAACTGAATGGACTGGTGCTTGGTCTGATAACTCCTTCTGCTAACAGTCCCTTTACAATTTTCTCAATTTTCTCCTTTTGATAATGAGCATACATGTAAGGCTTGAAATTTACTGGTGTTGTACCAGGAGCTAAAATGATCTTCTGATCCTAAGCTCTAGTTGGTGGTAAGGAAGTAGGAGCCTCAAAAACTTCAGCATGAACAGACAATACACTAGCCATATCCAGGTTCACCCGTTCTTGATTAGCTTCCCACTGTGCTCCTGCAATCTATGACAAGAAAGCCTCACTCTCCTCTTCTATGTCTTTCACAATGGACAAGTCACCATTTTAGCCTATGTAGTCTCACAACCAAAAAGCTTATATTTCTGCTCCCCCTTGCTGAACTCCATTTTCCTTTCTTCATAATCCCATAATACATTCCCTAATGTTCGGGGCATTGTACTCCATAGATAACATCACTTCTAGTAATAGGTAATACCAAAAAATCTGTAACAAAGGAATACCCCTAAATATTAACACTCACCTGCAATACATTACCCAATGTTTTCATTTTTAAACCATTGGCTAGTTTGACACCCCAAGACTCCCTTGAATTAAGCCATAATTGACATTGTTTGAGAAATCTAGGATGCACAAAATTATGAGTGGCTCCAGAATCAATTAGTGCATGTAGGAGCTTAGTACTCATTGCCAAAGTAGTCTTGACCTGCATAGCCTTCAGATTATCTCCACCTTTTAAAGAATTCAGCTGAATCAATGGTTGTTCCTCTAGACCCTCCAATAACATTTGATTAATTTTACCCCCTTCTACATTCCCTTTCTCACTGTCACCTTCCTCCAAGTCATAACCTTCCACAAACATCAACATAGCTTTCTTGCAGTTGTGACCCGGAGTAAATGGTCATTTGCAAGCATAACATAAGTTGTTCTTTCTGCAATACTCAAATTCAGCTCCAGACATCTTAGGCTATGTAGGCTTGTTAGAACCACCCCCCCCCCCCCAGCTTGACTTAGTAGGCATGGACTCACTTTGTTTACTTGCAGAAGTATGAGCATTATTGCCACATTGCACTCCCTGTGGTTTAGAGAAACTTCTAGCAACACTTCTATGAGCCACATATTTTGCCTCAAAGTTCATAACCATCTCAAAAGCCTCAAAGAAATCTCTAGTCCTGAGAGATTTTAAATCCACCTTAATGTCCTCTTTAAGACCATATATGAAGCATGCAAGTAAAGCATCATCATCAAAACCAGTGACTCTTCAGCTGAGTCTTGTAAATTGAGCTCTATATTCTTTGACATTCCCAATCTGTGTCAACTTAGCCAAGGAAGACTGGTAGTTTATTTGGCTAGCAGCCCCAAAATGCTTCATGATGAACCTAGTAAACCCAAGTTCTAAGTAACCCTTCATCCCTTACTCTCCTTTTGTATAGTCTCCAAGCATCAACTGCATCATTTCTCAGATGTAACACAGCTACAGTTACCTTCCTATCTTCTGGGATTTGATACATGTCAAAGATTTGTTTAGCATGATTCAACCATTCCATGGGGTCACCTCCAGAAAAAAATTGGAAAATTTAGCCTCATTTGCTTCATTGTAGGTAGGTCTGCATCATGTAAAGGGACATTTTATTGGCCATTTAGTGGTGGTAGGTTCAGGTTTACATTCTGATAATGGGGTAAAGGTTGTGATCGAGTGTTTAACCACCCTCAAAATTACCCTATAATGAACTCAATATGCTTGTCAATGTAGTACAATAGTATAGGGGTCAATCCACAGGGAAATATGAGACTCAATACTCTAACAACAAACAGACGCGAAAATCAGAAATTTGACAGACTCGACCACGGGACACTAATGTAATTAATTAAAATATCTAGACTCAACCTAAAATTACGAAATTAACACTGGACACTAAAGACACCGTGGCGAACTACCACGCGAAATTTCAAAGCAATCGGAGTTTGTTTGGTTGGCGAACAAAATTCTATAACACAGATTACGAAACTGAAACTGAAAACAGAATAAAAGTAAAACGAGAATCAATGATAAAATGGGTTAAGGGAAGTGTTATATACCACCGTCAATCCATCTAGACGACAAATGCTTAACTAAATAATGCAATTTTTATGAATGAAAGATTCCCGGGAAGGCCCCGAGCTGTGAACACAACCTATTATCCGATCCTTATGTTTACAACATTGAAGGTCTGCTTATCAATATTGTCTATCCCTCAAAGAACCCGAAGTCACGGACTCGAATTTAATAAGAGAAAAGCATTAAGATTTAGAAAGGGTTTGAGAATCTACAAGGCTTCATAAGTACACTACGGTCGTGTCTTACTAGACCTAGGATTTCTTATACCAAGCATGTATGGGTTCTACTATTGAAACTTGAGGAAGGTAATAATCACCAACAGCCATCAATTTTCTTAGAATTAGATTCCTAAACATGCATACTAAGCGTGCACTCAAAGCATACATAATCAAGAATCATCACCGTATAAATAACAAAGAAACCTCATTCGAATAACAAAAACAAAACTTAATTAACGTGCATAAGCAATCTAGATATCATGAACGGGGCTTCAAAACAGCCCCTTAACAATGGAGTTTAGCTCCTCATGGAATCAGAAAATAAACTAAAATAATCCATGAAAGAAATTGATACAAACGGATGAAAGAGAAACTTGCAGCTTCCTTGCTCTTTGTTACGTTCTCTTACTAGCTATTTATATGTTCCAGACTAGCTAGGTTAATTAACCTAGCTAGCAAACCACGTGCAAGACTCCAAAATCCAGCCCAACTCTTCATAATCTCATTATTATATTAGGACTCCTCATCTTCTTCTCCTCGTGAGCAACTTCGCCAAGCCATATATATATGTCTAAGTTGATTCACTGGCAAGAATGCATCACGTGCTAGACTCTTCTTTCAAAACCACTTCCACTTCTAGCTAACTAATTATGAAAATCACGTGCATGCAGACTCCACTCCTATTATACTTCTTTCTTTGTCTTACTCTTCGTCTCCAAGTCCAAGCCCACTTCTTCCTCTGTTCCTCGCCAAGCACAAGTCAACTTCCATTAAAACATATATATATATATATATAAATTCCCACGTGCTCGCCAAATCAACTTGCAGAAGGGCTTCTCCCTCGCGAGGCTCGCCAAGATATATTATTTAATCCAATTTAACTAGTTTAATTAAACTAGCAAAACCCACTTGCACTCTTCTATCACGTGTTCGCCAAGAACCAAACCTCCTCGCCAAGGACTCTCGTTCCTTCGCCAAGCTGCATTATATATTTAATCTATTTTTCTTCATTTATCTCCAAAATACCTAAAAACAAATAAACATAATTAATTCACTCAAAAACAAAACAAAAGAGCTAAATATAAGGTTCGGTTAAGCACATAAACGTTGAATAAATATGCAACTATCAGGTTGTACCACAGGTGGCAATCTATAGTTTGGTGTGTGGTGGTGGGGTGGGTGATGCAGGACAGTGGTTTGAGTTGAGTAAACTGGTGGAGCTCTAAAAAGGTGTGATTGATGTTGAGGTCTAGTAATCTGAGGGATAAATGGGGGAGCTTGAGACCTCAATGGTGACGAGAAAAAGTTGGTTTCAACAGGTTGAGACTGCATATGTGTAACTAGTTCAAATCCAGGACTATACCCCAAAATAAGTTCACTGTGATACAGCCTAGCTCTATTAGGTTCCTGATGCACAACGTATCTACTAGTACACTACCGGATTAAGACACATTGCTGGCGACTTTCCGTCGCCGGCCTTGTTTTTTTTTTCGCCGGAATTGTCATTACCGGTGACAAGTCGCCAGCAATGACGTCACCGGAAATAGCCCGCCGGTATTAACATTGCCGGCGACGGTGTTTCACGTCGCCGGCAATATCAGCGCCGCCGTGGCCAGAATGTGAGACATTGCCAGCGACTTAGGTCTATGTCGCCGGCAATGTCTGGAAAAATTTTGAAAAAAAAACGCGGTTCTGGATTGGGCCCAATTCCAGAACCTGCATTGAAAGACATAAACCGTACAATCATACAAGTTCAACAGTACACATAAATGTCCAACGTACAGTACAAATAGCAACGACGATACGAAAATTAACTACAACTACACGTTAGGGTCGAGGAACTTGCGGGTTAGGGTCGAAGTAATCCATGTACTCATTTGAACTCCGGTGGCTACCCTGGTCTTGCTGTGGCGGTGACTGGTGCGGTGGTGGTAGTGGATAACTGGGGAACATAGGGACTGGGGGAGGTGTGGGGAACGGTTGTCCGGTAGTCTGAGCCTCTTACATGGTCTGCATCCATGTGTACATCTGTGTCTGCTGCTGGACCATGTGTTGGTACTCGGCATCTCTAATTGCCTGCTGCTCGGCTATCTACCTTTTTTGCTCCTCCAACTCCCTCCGCGTCCTCTGAAGCTCCGCTGCGAGGTTACGACTAGAAGCTGAACTTCTTGACCCGGTAGAGTATTCTGAAGTGCTCTTCAATACTCCTTCGCCCATTCCCCTACAGTAGTAGGTATTCTTTCCAGTCCCGCATGCTTTTGCCATGATCTGAGCCGCTATAGGGCGATCAAGCGGATCGATCTGAGAGACATACTGGGTGACTTCTTCTTCGGAGCAGTCAGGATGGTTAGTCCGAGCTATATTCATGGTCACTTCTGCGGTCGCCTCCTCCACTCTCTCCTAATTGAAAAGCGAAAATGAATAACGTATTAGCTAACAAAATAAATTAATATCGAAAAATAGTTTTATTAACACATGGAGAGGCGAAAGACTTACCGCTTCTTCAGGGCACTGCGGATAGAACTTCTGATGAATATACACCAACGGGTTCACTTCTTGTTGTTGCTGCGCCTTAGTCAACCAACCCAAATAGTTGAGTAAACCTGCATGATGGGTCCTGGTGTTTTTCAATCTATTCGCCCGATTCGTCTTCGAAATCGCCTTGTTTGATAAACATATGAAAAAAAATTAGTAACTAACTATTTCAATGTGATACGATACATTACGCTTGTAAGATATATTCAGGATGCATACCTGAGTTTTGGGGTGCTCGAAATGGGCTATCAGCCACAGCCACTCGTACTCCCTAAACCGGAATTCGGTAGGGGTACAACCTCGGCCTACCTCCTTGTATACAGTGTAATGGGAAGAAAGCTCGTTCTTCCACTTTTTATACCTATATTAACACCAGGAAAAAAAGTTAGAGATATTAAAACACTTGATAAACAAAAATCTAACTCGATATATACTCAAATAACTCGAAGCACATCACCTCATATGTAGTTGACGCTCTACCCACGTGTGAATAAGAACTTCATCCACGTCAAACCACACCTGCAATATGAATATATAAACGGTAAAATTATATATTTATTCGGACTTAATTAATAAATGTAAAATTTACGTAATGAAAATACGATTGAACTCACACTTAGTGCATTATGCACTTGCATCTTCACGTAGATAGGCACAGATTCCCAATCTGGCCAAAGCATTGGGACCTTGTCCCGCACGATCGCCCCGGCCATGCTGACATATTTTCGCGTGGTGTCAAATGCCTCGATCACCTCGCCATCCTCATTGGCCCTTATGGGCGTTTTCCTTCCCCTGGTGGCCTGCTCAAGTCTCTTCCCGGTGCAGGTGCCTCTAGCCCCTTTCCGTTTTCCAGTCCCATTAACGAAATTGCCTAATAATACAATGTCAACAAATTGATATCATTAATTGAACCTATCGTAAGTCTTTAGTAATAATTAAGTAATCAATCTGATGTTAAATAAAATTTACCTGCATTGTCCGTTTGTTGGTTGGTGCACCTCACACTCCAAAGATACACGGGGTCGAACGGGATGAAGTTGTACGCTTCCTCCACGCTCAGGAACTCCGGCCGTCCTTCAACATAAATAGGCATCCCCCTATCATCGAATTCAGGGATCACAGGAATCTCGTCGGGTAGGAAGAGACCGGACGGCGGAGATAGACGAGGCCTGCACGATGAGGCGCCAGCACCACCATCTGCCTCAGATGATTGCCGTGAAACGGGAGTAGGCACCGGGCGAATAGGGGGCATTCGGATTGAGGGAGTTTCTGATGCCCCCGTTGACTGTCGCTCGTCTGAGGGTCTACTGACGGAGGGACATCTGCTGACTGAGGGTCGAGGAGGCTCCACTTCCGGTTGCACGGCTGCGAATCGAGCAGCTTCCTCCTCAGCTCGCGCATCTAGCAAGGCTCTCGTGCGAGCATTCATCATTGGCCCACTGCGTGTGTTGCTAACTGCGGCTGAGGAGGAAGCTTGACTACTGCTCCCTCCACTATTTCGGGAACCTCTCCGAAGCCAATTTGCCGCAAAACCTCCTGGACACGGTAATAGTCATGGATTCGGTTCTATAACAAATCGGAACCGGAACCAAATGTAACCGGAGGCGTTTGAACCCAGAACCGTTTGGAACTGGAACCGTTCGGTTTCAAACGGTTCCGGTTACAAACAGTTCCGGTTCCAAACAGTTCCGGTTCCACGCGGTTCCGGTTTAAAACCGTTCTGGTTCCAAACCGTTCCGATTTCCGATTTTTCACCTATTATACGTTAAATTAACAACTATATCACCTAACTTAACATATATACATACATCATTTCTGGCTTTAAATTTTCCACATATATATATATATACATAACATATACACTTTGTATACATCATGCATCTCAATTTCACTTAATTTTCACATATATATATATATACATCACATATTATTTCAAATCACCCTAGCTAATTAATTTGTAACATTTTTCAAACATACGTATATATATACATTGCATATAAATTAATTAATTTTTCACATATATACATCACATATATTTCTCCTTCACCCCACAATTATCCACATTAATTTGCCACATTTTTCAAACATACCTTAATTACATTTTCCAAATATTTTCCACATGCATACATACATCCCACAATTATCAAAAATTAATTAATCAAGCTAATTAAAATGCATAAAAATAAAATGTGGATTGAGAGAGAGAGAGAGAGGGAGGGAGGGAGAGAGTGAGCTTGCACCTGCCATGGTGGAGAGAGGGGTGACTTTCCGGCGACGGAGGTGAGGGGAGGAGGAAGAGGAGGAGGGGAGGAGGAGAGGAAATAGATATTTGGGGTTTTTTTTTTCGGAGAGGGGAGAAGGGAGAGGAGGTGAGGGGAGGGGAGAGGGGAGGAGAGGAAGAGAGGATTGAGGAGAGGGAGATGAGGAAATTGATTGAGATGAAGAGAAAGGTGTTTTAGGGTTTGAGAGGGAAGAGAGATGAGAGAGATGTGAAGAAATGGGGAGCAGCTCGAGCTGCCCTGGAAATACCGCCACCATTGCCGGCGAGTTACGTGGTAACTCGTTGGTAATGACATTACCAACGAGGTAAGTCATGGGTAATGTCATTACCAACAAGTTCAACTCGTTGGTAATGTCATTATTTCCCGAAGATTATCCGATCGACCTATTTCCGACCAATTTCCGACTAAATAATTTCCGACCAATTTCCGACTAAATAATTTCCGACTACAATTTCCCGACTACAATTTCCCGACTACAATTTCCGACTACAATTTTCGACTACAATTTCCGACTACAATTTCCCGAAGATTATCCGATCGACCTATTTCCGACCAATTTCTGACTAAATAATTTCCGACCAATTTCCGACCATATATAACTACAATTTCCGACTACAATTTCCGACTAAAATTTACGACTAGAATTTCCAACTAGAATTTCCGACTATAATTAAAATACGTACATCATTAACGTACTAAGGATGATAATCGTAATCATCTTCATCACTTGAGTCTGACTCGGTTTCATAGGTAACCTCTGGCAATATGTGCCGCTCCTCCTCACTAGAATCAGCGTCAACTTCATATGGATTAACATCGAGAAGTTCTGCTCTAGTAATTCGAACGACGCTCCCAGATCTCACATTATTAAGGCGAATCGTAGATGATTCCGGAATGTCAAAAGCGTTCGGCTCTTGGTATGCAGTAGCTTCCTCGTCATCTGCGGTCTCACCAAGTGTGGTAGCACTGTATATGTTTCTATGAGCAACATGGTTAACCACCTTCCACGGGACTTTGTTAAGAAGATCATCAAATTAAAACACTTGTTTTACTGATGAGGCAAGAACGAAAGGGTCATCTTCATACCAGCTAGTAGCAGTATTCACCGAAAATGTTCCGTGCTAATCGGTCCTTGTGTTCTCCGGGCTAGTATCAAACCATCTACACTTGAACAAGTGCACTTTCATGCGGTTCCCATAAATTAGTTCAACAACTGAATGAAGGACACCGTAATAGTCAACGCCATCCTGCCCACCATGGACCATCACCCCACAATTCTGTGTTTTCAGTCGGTCGTCTCGATTTTCACATATAAATTTCACGCCATTGACCTGACACATCGAGTAAACTTTTGAAGCTATCGGTTTCATCGCCAGGACCCTCAATTCGTTTGACCACTCTGGGCAACCATCATTTGCTACATGGTTCATCTGAAAACGATAAGAAACCACACAAGAAATTATGAACATAGAAACCACAAAACCACGTACGTACACACATGCTATATAAGGAAAATGGCAATAAAAAATAGACATATACCCTTACCCATTGACCAAAGTAGTTTGCAAACGTCCTGTTGTGGTAATCAACATTTCCGGCAATAGCAGGGCAGTGAAGATGATAGTTTTTCCAATATTGCACTTCTTCACAGTTAATCAGTACCGACCAGTGGGCAATGGCTACCTCATTTCCATCCAACTTGTACGACTTTGGCAAGCTTCCCTGTACTACCACGTCATTGGAGATGATAGAAAGGTTGAACTGGGGTTCATCTATTGGCATCTGTTGTTGGGGGTCCTCAAGCGCTCCTAAATACACTTTGGTGTACGTTACACACTCGTGCGCAACATATGCTTCAGCGATACACCATTCAGGTGCATATTTATTCTTCACATAGTCCTTGTAGGCTCCCAATTGTCTACAAGTTAACAAGTGCATGTTAACTAAGGTAAAAATAAGAATTTACATATAAAAACAGAGGCACACCAAATGTATGAATCATTTGTACCTTTCCATAGGATACATCCAAGTGTAGTGTACGGGACCGGTAAGCAACAATTGTTCGGGAAGATGGATCATTAGGTGAGGCATGATGTCGAAAAAATTTGGTGGAAATATCCTCTCAAGCTTGCACATGATAAAAATGATGTCATCTTGCAACTCCCTGAGATCTAATTTTTTAACTTCCCTGGTGCATAACTTCTGAAAGAATCTTGACAAGGCCACCAACGGCTCCACCACCTCTTTGGGCAGGTACCCTCGAATGAAAATAGGGAAAAGGCGTTGAAGCAGTACATGGCAGTCATGACTCTTTAATCCGTACATCTTATTGTCCCGGAAGTTAACACACCTGCTTATATTTCCTGCATAGCCATAAGGATACCTGCATATATATATATATATATATATATATATAGCCATAGGCAACAATTATATTTCTCGCATATAACCATAATCCGGTAAAAATTTAAGGCAAACCAATTTCCTGCATAGTCATATATAAGAATATATACCTGACATTACTCAGCCACCGAAAAATTTCATGCTTATGCTTCGGCTTGACGGTGTAAGGAGCTTGCGGCATTTTTCTCTTACCATCTCTTAACCACAAATATTTCCGCAGTCCCATAGCTTTCAGATCAATACGTGCCTTAGGGATGTCTTTTGTTTTCCCCTCCAAGTTAAGAACTGTGCCCACCACACTTTCACACACATTCTTCTCTGTGTGAATGACATCTAGGTAGTGTCTGATAGGCAACCTGGGCCAGTAGGGGAGTTCCCTGAATATGCTCTTGTGTGTCCAAAACTTATACCTTTCGGGCTTGTCTGGAATTGACGCCACTATGTCAGGATGATTGCTCAGCTGGCCAAAATCATATTCATTCAACACTTCCAAAATTTCTTCCCCTGTCCATCGCCTGGGTGCCACACCTGTTTCCACAGTCCCATCAAACGCGTCTGGATCCTGCCTAAATGGGTGATCATATGGAAGCCAACAACGGTGACACATCTGAACAATTTTACTACAATGAGGATTGCAACAATCAACCGTCATGCACTCTGAACAAGCCTTGTAACCCCTGGTAACGTTGCCCGGCAACATACCGCGGGCAGGAAAATCACTGATGGTGCCAACAAGCATGACATGCATCTGGAACATCTCATTTTTGAACCTATCGTAAGTGGGGTGGCCACACTCACTCAGGTACTTAAGCTCCTCAATCAAAGGCCTCAAATACACATCGAGACACTTTCCTGGATAACACGGGCCCGGAATTAACAGAGTCAGCATATTGTATTCCTTCTTCATGCACATCCATGGTGGAAGGTTGTACGGTACCAAAATAACTGGCCATATACTGTATTG
The DNA here is from genome assembly GCA_946800695.1 of Geum urbanum. NCBI lineage: Eukaryota > Viridiplantae > Streptophyta > Magnoliopsida > Rosales > Rosaceae > Geum > Geum urbanum. The sequence goes on along the minus strand of OX327013.1, from coordinate 39,107,116 downwards.
AAGACTCATGTTGCCAAAAGGGTTGAATCCGTCAGATGAGAGCCCTAGCCAAACATTTCGGACCTCTACTGCAAAATGATCAAACTCCCTGACCATGTGCTTCCAAGCCTCTCCGTCGGAAGGGTGTATAAGGGTGTCATCGTCAGGCAAATTCCTCTCAGCCCACCATCTCATTGCTTCGGCCGTGAAAGCACACATGAACAACCGCTCCAGCCTATCCATAAGCGGGAAATATCGAAGTATCTTCACAGCTTTCTTGTTGCCTGCAGGAGTCAACTTATACCTTTTTGTAAAACATACCGGGCAGGCTTCAAGGTCTTCAAGATCTTTTCCCCAGAAGAGAATACAATCATATCTGCATGCATGGATTTTGATGTAGGAAAGCCCAAGATCTTTCAGGATATGTCGCACCTTATGATGAGTGGTAGGAAGACGATGACCGGGTGGCAGTAGCGAAGCAGTCCACTTCAACCAAGAATCAACAGCTTTGACAAACATTTTGTTCTCCATTTTGAGCTGCATCACTCCCACCACACTTTCAAGAACAGTCTTACTACAACCGTCGTACAACGGAGTCTGTTGCAATGCAATCAGGTTGTTGTACTTGTCCATACCGCTTGTGTTGACCTGAGCTCCAGGTAATGGCTCGACTGGCTCAATATGAGGGAAACCCTCAACGACGGGAGGGACATTTGGTGCTTCATCAGCAAATACACCGCTCTCATGAGGAAACATATCATTGATTAACATCGATGTTGGATCATAGGATGAACTGCCCCTCTCAGCAAAATCTCCATGATCATAGCGTGGACTGGCCCTCTCACCAAATTGTCCATGATCATGCGGACCCGCTAACGATGTTTCACCATGATAAATCCAACAAGTGTACTTATCCCAAAACCCGTATTTACTCAGGTGCTTCTGGACTTTATCAATGGGAAAACGAAATCGATCGCTGAAACACTTACATTCTTTACACGGGCAATAATGAAGTGTAGTGTCTCCACAATTAGCCTTCACAAAATTCACAAAACTCCTAATTCCCTGGTGATATCTGACATCCCATCTTTCGAGGCTCATCCAACTCTTGTCCATCCTGAAAATTCTAACAATTTTACGTATTATATATACACACATTCACTACTAATAATCGACGCGATATCTCAATTCAACTCTAATTAAATCAACACATGCATGCATATATATATATATATATCGATCTAATCTCTGAATTCGATTCAGTACTCGATGATGGTATTCTTCTTTTTTCAGTTCAAAATGTATTTGACTAGCTAGATAGGAGGCTCTCTTAAGCCTGGCTCCGATAGCACTACGATAATACCAGTCGTTGATTCAGACACAAGATAAGATTAACTACAAGCAGTTTTCTCGTTTCGATGACATCAACAACATTTCATATCTCACGAATTGGATTTGATCAACACACACATATATATATACATACACATATACGTATATATACACGTACCTATATATATATATAGCTTCCTGAGTGATCGAGTTTTTGACGCGCGCCTTAATTTTGACAATACCGAAGGATCGATTTCAGAGCGTTTTCCTTCTTTCGATTTCACCGGATTTTTTTCGATCCAAATGAATGACTTGCTGCGATCGGCATCTAATATAAGAGGCATTGCCGGCGATTCATTAAATCGCCGGAAATGGAGACATTACCGGCGACATTACCGGCGACGGAGTTAGTCACCGGTAATGATGAACATTACCGGCAACTTTTCCGGTCGCCGGCCTTGTCGCCAGTAATCTCGTCGGTAATGTTGCTTATTCCGGTAGTGGTACTAGCTTCACCATTCATCATACCAGTCATATACTGTGAATATAGGGGAAGTGCAACCATACCTATAGCATGTCCTTGTAGGATGTTGCCGAAACCAGGAGGTGTAAATTGCACAGGAGTGGATTTGACTTGTTGACCCTTAGATCTAACAGATCTAGCTCCATGCGAGGAAACACTATCAGGAACCACCATATTCTACAAACGTTGTTGTCTCATCTCCTCCAATAATACAGACATCAAGTCGCGCACGAATACTATCTCGTGTCTCCTCCTTAAACAGTTGTAGGTCTAACTTTGGTTATGAAACTACAGTTACCGGTGACACAATAGTCAACGATGGAGGCACACTCATTGTCCCGAATCTAGGCTCTGAATACCAATTGCAGCAATCTAGGGTTTAAGCCAAGTAAAATGTAAAGGAAATAGCTTGAAAACAGAAAGAAGAGTAGATTGCAAGAGAGACTGATTTCATTGACAACCCACTTCTAAGCTTATATACAGAGGATTTTAACGCATAACGACAATTTGAATGGACTTGTTGATGATAAGTACGTGTCCACCAGCGAACGGCCACGATATCAATACCGTTGTACGAACAGTACCATAAGCTACATGTTGTTTGCGTTGTATGAAGTCTTACTGATGGGGATCGCAGCAGTCGATGGTGCTCAAAGTTCACAGTACAATACAACCATAAAACTGTTTAATTTAACCTAGCGGATGCCACTGTCAAATAGACAAACTGGTTTTCAGCTCAGCTGTAGAGATCATCATCGTCTGCAGCTAGCTGCTGGGGCCGAAGAAAACGGGTCTGAAGCCGCTCCTCCTGCAGCGCTACCCATCTGGGGAAACCTGAAATCGGTTCCAATCCCACGAGATTGCTGTAAAGTCTGAGCAAATGCCTGGTACTTACTGATGTCTGCATCGCTGACACTTCTGCGGGCGAACTTCATCGACTCCTCAAAGTGTGCTGACTTTATCTCGGGAACCTCATCAATGTCAGACTCCTCCATCGCTTCAGGGTTCTCCGCCATTCTCCTCTCCTTCTCAATATCCTAAAGATGGGTTCAAGCGACAAAATAATCAATACTAACCTCAATATACTACTGAAGCATAGAACAACTAGATCTGATGTTACTAAAGCACACGTGATGAGTTTCTAAAATTGAATGGGTACATTCAGGTAGTATCAATAGAAACATTTGTAGCATTGTATGTTGATAAAAAAAAGTTGCTAGATTAAATTTACGTTAAATGATAAGAATAGTAATTTAGTTGCATGCACGGTTACACAACACAGATCAGTCCTAAACTCCTAATCCAATGCGGGGAAAGATCTCTCACCTTTTCGATATTTTCTCTGATTGCATATTTGCAGGCCCGCTGACATATCTCAGTGATATCAGCACCACTAAAACCATGCGTGTGATGTGCAAGAACTGCCAAGTCAACATCCTTAGAGACTGGTGACTTCCACAAGCATGCTTTGAATATCTGAAGACGGGAAGCTTCGTCTGGGAGAGGGATGTAAATGAACTGGTCAAGACGTCCAGGCCTGAGCAATGCTGGGTCGATAATGTCTGGCCTGTTTGTTGCCTCAATGATAAACACTGTTTTCTTTGCAGTCATTCCATCCATTTCAGTCAGAAGCTGGTTCAAGACTCTATCTGCAGCACCACCAGCATCTCCTACTGAACTTCCACGCTGCCAGAAGAGATTATAAAACTAGCTCTAAGCAAACATTTGAATCTCAAATAAGTGAAGTAACAGTATATTATCATTGAACAGAAAACCCACATATGTATCCTGAGTTGCAATCGAGTCAAGCTCATCAAAGAAAAGAACACAAGGAGCAGATTGCCTAGCCTTGTCAAATATTTCACGTACGTTCGCCTCACTTTCACCAAACCACATTGTTAGTAACTCAGGGCCTTTGATGCTGATGAAATTGGCCTGGCACTCATTTGCAATTGCCTTAGCAAGAAGGGTTTTACCACAGCCAGGTGGTCCATAAACGAGAACTCCCTTAGAAGGTGACATGCCAAACTTCTCAAACTTCTCAGGATGCTCCACTGGGTATTGGACAGTCTGCCAGCAGAAAAATAAATGTTACAAAATTAACAAAAATGGATGGTATATTAGACAATGGGAGGATGTTGAAAAAACTGGGAGAAATCACAAACCTCTTGGAGTTCTCGTTTGACATTGTCCGATCCACCAATAGCATCCCATGAGACATTAGGTACCTCCACAACCTGTAGACCCAAAAAACAAGTTCATCATCCACAACCCCAAAAGCCTTTCTCAGTAGCAACATCCATTTAACATGAAAAATTCTGTCACTCACAGTTTCACACAATGCTGAAGGATTTGAAGATCCCAATGCTGTCTGGAAGTGTTCATTCGTCACAGCCATAGAATTTAACACCTCAGCATCAATTTCCTCATCTTCTAAGTCAATAACATCCATTTTCTCCCGGATGCACTGAAGAGCCGCCTCAGTGCAGAGAGCAGCAAAATCAGCACCAACATAACCATGAGTATCCTTTGAAACTCGTTCGAGATCAACCTGTATACAGAGCACAAGTTAAGCATATGAGCTTGTGCACTGAAAATAAAACAATATGGTAGCATTAGGAAAATGTTGATGAATCTCACATCTTCGACAAGTTTCATATTCTTTGAATCCTTAAAACTTCCAATCTTCCAACTTCATCTGGTACACCAATGTCGATCTCTCTATCAAATCTTCCAAACCTCCTCAAAGCAGGGTCAATGCTGTTGGGCCTATTTGTAGCTCCCATGATAATTACATGTGCACGGGACTTGAGCCCATCCATTAAGGTCAGAAGTTGAGATACTATACGCCTTTCCACTTCACCCAGAGTCTTCTCCCACTTCGGAGCAATAGAGTCTATCTCATCAATAAAAATGATTGATGGGGCATTCTTTTCAGCTTCCTCAAATGCCTTCCTCAAGTTGCTTTCACTCTCACCAGCTAGCTTTGACATTATTTCAGGCCCATTAATCAAAAAGAAGAATGCACCTGTCTCATTAGCTACAGCCCTTGCAATCAGAGTTTTCCCAGATCCAGGTGGTCCATAGAGCAAGATACCCTTCGGTGGTTTCACTCCAATGGATTTGAAGAGCTGGGGGTGTCTAAGAGGCAACTCTACTAGCTCACGTATCTGAGCCATTTGCTTCCTAACAACTCCAACATCATCATAGCCCCCCTCATTTAATTTTTCCTCATCTTCACGTTTGACAGGTTCTCCCTCACAGAATATCTCAGTAACAGCAGCAACAACACAGTATTCACCGGGGTCTCAATGACCTTGAACTCAACACTTCGCATTCCACCCCTGACAAGGAATAGGTCCCCCTTCCTCTCAGGGCAGTAAGATTCCAAAAAATATGCTGCAAGTCAGAATGATAAGCAAAGATCCAGATGAGAACATAGCTCATATTACAATACAGGACTGTGAGGTACTAAACATATAATATTGGGAGGCAAACTCACGCTTCAAATATGCATCGAACAAGTTTCCAGTTAACGCCTTCAATTGTATCATCAATGGGAAGGATGTGAACCCGCTTTCCATACTTGACATCAGGGCAAGTATGCACTGAGAGAGCATCTCCAAGACGTAACCTGAGATTAGCCCTAACAATGTTCATTCTAATTTTGGGTTCTTCACATTGTTCACCAGTAAGAACAATGCACACTGTGTCCTTCCGTTTCTTCCCCTACAGACCATGCAAGAGATTAATGCACATTGAAATTATACACGACACAAATTTGCTCCATAAAAAATACAGTGCCGAATTTTACCTTTAATAGCATAGTGTCTCCCCTGAAAAACTTAAGTTTTTCCATTGTTGCAGGGTGCAACGAAACCACAGAATTATCATCATTGATAGCTTCATCCACAACTAGTCGATTAGGAGACTTCTTTCGCTCCAAAATCGCCGTCGAATAATCCTTCTTAGATTTTCTGTTCCAAAAACCCACAACTCAATCACTCGATCATCACAATGTAGTATCATCAGACAAGACAACAAAACGTTATTTCTTAGTTCACTTTCATCAGTACACCACAAACTCCAAAATCCTCAATCAAAACTATAATCTAAAATAAAGTTTTAATCTTTGGGCCACAAAATAGGAACTACTTCCAATGAACAAAACTGTAGATAATATATTGGGTTTCAAATCTCCTGACATAACAATGCGAGGACCACACAACACTTGAGCACTTAAAGTTTAAACCTTTTTAAACCCAATGTTAAAGTAAAGACCAGTTTATGGTGCAGAGAATTCTAGAAACTAGAAGTATAATCAAGAAGAGAAGCATCTAGATGAAGCTTGATTATTCAAGCTTAAGAATGATGTTGGTGGTATGAGCTAGAGCAGAGTAAGAAGAGATGGAGTAGAACAATCAAGAAGAAACTAGAAAAGAAATGAAGAGAAGAGAAAATGATAGTTGGTGAAGGAAGAAGATTAATCAAGAAGTTTCAAGAAGAAAGAGAGGAGGTGGAACACCTCTATAAATAGAGGATTGGTGCTCCTCTCTTGTGTGTGCATCATAACCAAGCTAGCATAATCCCCTCTTCCCTCTAGCCTCCCTTACGTAGAGTCCACCATATCATACACTCTAGTGTTAGTAAACTCCTCCAAGTGTGAGAGAGTTGTGTTTAGAGTAGTGTAGTATTCTTCTCTAGATTGAGAGAAAATTGTCATCAACCTTGTAATTCCCTTTTTCTTCTAGTGAAATCCTCCTACTTGCCTGTGGTTTTTCCCCGATTCTTTTTGGGGTTTTCCACGTAAATCCTTGTGTCTCCTCTTTTACATTTTCTTTGCACATCTCAATTGTGTATAACTTCATCACGTAGCTCCTAACAGTGGTATCAGAGCACTGGTTGTGCGATCATATAGAGAGCTGGTTCTAGAGGAAAGTCATTCAGTTCGAGATGGCGACAAAGTTTGATATCGAGAAGTTTAATGGGACTAACTTCTCGTTATGGAAAATGAAGATGAGAGCACTATTGCGGAAGGACAATTGCTTAGCCGCAATTGGGACAAGGCCCGCAGACTTCACGGATGATGCAAAGTGGGATGAGATGGACGTACTCGCCATGGCGGATCTTCACCTTGCATTAGCCGATGGGGTGTTATCAAGCGTGGAGGAGAAGAAGACGGCAAAGGAGATATGGGATATGCTTACAAAGCTGTACGAGGCGAAGTCGCTGCACAACAAGATTTTCTTGAAGAGAAGGCTTTACACTCTTCGTATGGCAGAATCTACATTAGTGACCGAGCACATCAACACTTTGAATACTCTATTTTCACAGCTCACAAACATGGGGCAGAAAATAGATTCAAGTGAACGGGCGGAGATTCTACTCCAGAGTTTACCTGACTCGTATGATCAACTCATCATCAATCTAACGAACAATATCTTCACGGACCACCTAGTCTTCGATGAAGTTGCAGCTGCTGTATTAGAAGAAGAGAGCAGGCGCAGAAACAAGGAGGACAGGTTGGCAAGTTCGCAGCAAGCGGAAGCTTTGATGATGAGAGGAAGATCAACGGAGCGTGGCTCAAGTGGGAGCCAAGGTCACGGTAGATCGAAGTCAATGCCACAGAAGAATTTCAGGTGCTATCACTGTGGCAAGAAGGGACACGTCAAAAGGGACTGTCGACATCTGAAGAAGAGTGGAAACCCTGAGTCATCAAACGCTCAAGGGAATGTGGTAAGTATCTCCGATGACGCTGAAATTTTATATAGCGTGGCAACAACTTTTGAAGGTAGGAGAAAATTTGCCGATATCTGGCTTATAGACTCGGGGGCAACATGGCACATGACTCCCCGGAGAGATTGGTTCCATCAATATGAACCTATCTCAGGTGGATCAGTGTACGTGGGAGACGACCATGCCTTAGAGATTGTTGGTATAGGTACCGTCAAAATAAAAATGTTTGATGGTATAGTTCGCAGTATTCCGGAGGTACGACATGTGAAAGGTCTGAAGAAAAATCTATTGTCCTGGGGACAATTAGATGGCAGCGGGTACAAGATGCATAGTCAAGATGGGATCATGAAGGCTACAAAAGGTGCACTTGTGGTTATGAAGGCGAAGAAGATCAGGGCAAATCTATGGATGCCTTCAAGGAGAGACATATCAGGAAGCTGACGCATGTACTGCTGCAGCCAACAATGGAGAAGAATCGACAATGATGTGGAATTTTAAACTTGGTCACATGTCAGAACGAGGTTTGAAGATTCTCTCTGATCGGAAGCTACTTCCAGGGCTCAAGCAGGTAAATTTACCTTTCTGCGAGCATTGTGTTACAAGCAAGCAGAGTAGATTGAAGTTTGATAGGTCGGTCTCCAGAAGTAAATGCATCCTAGACTTGCTACATTCCGATGTGTGTGAGTCACCGGTTGTGTCCCTAGGAGGTGCAAAGTACTTTGTGTCATTTATTGATGATTACTCCAGGAGATGCTGGGTGTACCCGATCAAGAATAAGTCCGATGTATTTTTGGTATTCAAGGCCTTCAAAGCAGAGGTGGAGCTTGAATCTGGAAAGAAGATCAAGTGCATGAGGACTGACAATGGGACAGAGTACATGGATGGAGAGTTTCTTGCACTTTGCAAGCAAGAAGGTATCAAGAGACAGTTCAAAACCACGTACACTCCTCAGCAAAATGGAGTTGCGGAGCAGATAAACAGAACTCTCGTAGAAAAGATGAGAGCCATGCTAAGGACTGCAGGATTACCCAACTCATTCTGGGCGAAAGCAGCCAATGCCGCTTGTCACGTGGTATATCGGTCTCCATCAACAGCAATTGAACTTAAAACACCGATGGAGATGTGGACTGGTAAGCCCGCCAACTACTCTGATCTACATTCGTTTGGATGTCCTGCGTATGTAATGTACACCGTCCTAGAAAGGAAGAAGAAAAAGTTGGATCCTAAATCTCAGAGGTGTATATTCTTGAGGAATGTTGACGGAGTAAAGGGGTATCGCCTGTGGGATCCCACTACCCGCAAGGTTATTGTCAGCAGGGATGTGATCTTTAAAGAAGATCAACTACTACAAGGAGGTCGTGATGATAGCAGTTCAAGTGAAAAAACTGTAGTCATACAAGTCGATAGTAAATCAGAGGAGGAGAATTCAAGTTCTTCTGAAGAAGTACCCGAGCACGAGGATCAAGAACCATTTGAGATGGAGAACCAAGAAGTTCGCAGGTCGACCCGTGGGAAGAAGCCACCAGCCTGGCAGTCGGAGTATGTTACAGAGAGCAATGTTGCATACTGTCTTCTAACGGAGGATGGAGAGCCGTTAACTTTCCATGAAGCCACAAGCAGTTCAGATGCAGCTCTGTGGATGACAGCAATGCAAGAAGAAATTGAAGCTCTACATAAAAACAAGACATGGGATCTTGTTTCTCTACCACAAGGAAGGAGAGCCATTGGTAACAAATGGGTCTACAAGATCAAGCGAGATGGCAATGATCAAGTGGAGAGGTTTCGCGCTAGACTAGTGGTGAAAGGGTTCGCTCAGAAAGAAGGTGTTGACTTCAACGAAATATTCTCTCCTGTTGTTCGACTCACAACCATTCGAGTAGTCTTGGCGATGTGTGCTACGTTCGACCTACATCTGGAGCAGTTAGATGTAAAGACTGCATTTCTTCATGGAGAGCTTGAAGAAGAAATATATATGCTCCAACCAGAAGGTTTTGCTGAATCAGGCAAGGAGAACTTGGTTTGCAGGTTGAACAAATCTCTATACGGTCTCAAACAGGCGCCGAGATGTTGGTATAAGAGATTTGATTCCTTCATCATGAGCCTTGAGTACAACAGACTTTATGCAGATCCTTGTGCCTACTACAAGAGATTTGGTAATAGTGACTTCATCATTCTGCTGTTGTACGTTGACGACATGTTGGTGGCAGGCCCCAACAATGATCGTATTAAAGACTTAAAGGCTCAATTGGCCAGGGAGTTTGAAATGAAGGACTTGGGACCAGCAAACAAGATTCTGGGGATGCAAATTCACCGAGACAGAGAAAGAAGGAAGGTTTGGTTGTCGTAGAGGAACTACTTGAAGAAATTCTTGAGCCGCTTCAATATGCAAGACTGTAAGTCAATCTCTATCCCTCTTCCTACTAATTATAAATTATCCTCAAGTATGTGTCCTAGCAATGAAACAAAGAGGATGGAGATGTCTCGAGTACCGTATGCATCAGCAGTGGGAAGCTTGATGTTCGCCATGGTCTGCACACGACCGGACATTGCACAAGCAGTGGGAGCAATTAGTCGATACATGGCAAATCCTGGTAAGGAGCACTGGAACGTTGTAAAGAGGATCCTTCGATATATCAAGGGTACATTGGATGCTGCATTATGTTATGGAGGATCGGAGTTTACCGTCAGAGGCTATGTTGATTCAGATTACGCAGGTGATCAAGAAAATAGTAAATCCACCACGGGGTATGTGTTCATTCTTGCTGGAGGTGCTGTAAGCTGGGTTTCAAAACTCCAGCCGCTCGTAACAACGTCTACGAAAGAAGCAGAATATGTTGCAGCTACAGAAGCCAGCAAAGAGGCAGTATGGTTACAAATATTGCTGGAGGAGCTCGAACGCAAGCAAGAGAAAATTACTCTGTTTTGCGATAGTCAGAGCGCTTTGCACCTTGCAAAGAATCCAGCATTTCATCCGAAAACCAAACACATACGAGTTCAATATCACTTTGTTCGTGAGGTGGTGGAAGACGGATGTGTGGATATGCAGAAAATCCATACGAATGACAACCTAGCGGATGCTCTGACGAAGCCGATCAACGCGAACAAGTTCATTTGGTGTCGATCCTCTATTGGCCTAGCAGAAGCGTAAGCAGCATGGAAATGGCAAGTGTAGGAAGGATGAAAGGATCCACAAAGTAGCTTTAAGTGGGAGAATGTTAAAGTAAAGACCACTTTATGGTGTAGAGAATTCTAGAAGCTAGAAGTATAATCAAGATGAGAAGCATCTAGATGAAGCTTGATTATTCAAGCTTAGAATGATAGTGGTATGAGCTAGAGCAGAGTAAGAAGAGATGGAGTAGAACAATCAAGAAGAAACTAGAAAAGAAATGAAGAGAAGAGAAAATGATAGTTGGTGAAGGAAGAAGATTAATCAAGAAGCTTCAAGAAGAAAGAGAGGAGGTGGAACACCTCTATAAATAGAGGATTGGTGCTCCTTTCTTGTGTGTGCATCATAACCAAACTAGCATAATCCCCTCTTCCCTCTAGCCTCCTTTACGTAGAGTCCACCATATCATACACTTTAGTGTTAGTAAACTCCTCCAAGTGTGAGAGAGTTGTGTTTAGAGTAGTGTAGTATGTCATCAACCTTGTAATTCCTTTTTTCTTCTAGTGAAATCCTCCTACTTGCCCTTGGTTTTTCTCCGATTCTTTTTGGGGTTTTCCACGTAAATCCTTGTGTCTCCTCTTTTACATTTTCTTTGCACATCTCAATTGTGTATAACTTCCTCACGTAGCTCTAACACACAACAATATCAAAAGTTGATTAACAAAACCAATCAACACTACTATGGGACAAACCACAATTTTGCACTATAAAAATCACATCAGTTTGTAACTTTTGGATAACTACGAAATTTAACGAGTACATACTGGTCGGGGTGGGTGGGTTCTGGGAAGACGAGCTCGGATCCGCCATTGTTGTGTGCCTCTCTGAGCTTTTCCACAGTCAATAAAATTTCAGTTTTGTTCAACTCTTTGGGAGAGAAGAAGAGCTCTCTGGACTACTTGTAAGACCAACCCCGATTGCTATTTGGAAGATTGTGATATATTGGATTACGTGCAGTTAAGGGAAACGTCGCAAAGCTTTAACCAATCAAGCTCTTCCACGTAGCAACCAGGCGAATTATATTCCGCCAAGTACGAAGTTGTTGGGAAATGCTCGACAAGATCGGAATTCGACCAGTCTGGGCTGTTCGGGAATATTCGGATGGGCCTAATGTAGTAAAGCCCAAATTTAATCGGCCCAAACCCGGCCCACTGAGTCTTCCTTCAGCAGTTCAGCTCTTCTTCCCCAGGAGAACATCAAGAGAAACTACAAGTTGAGCTTTTTCAGTAGAATGAGTGAAATTGTGGGGAAGAGAAAATATGGGTATTGAAATAGGGGGTGAGATAGAGAAGGTGAATGGGAAAGAGATGAGTTACAGTGAGTTTGTGGAGAGATACATGAAGAAGAACCAGCCTGTGGTTTTGACAGGTCTCATGAATGATTGGAAGGCTTGTAGAGATTGGGTTACTGAATTTTGGGACATCCAAAGTTCAGGTACTGAATTTTCTGCTTAAAGCTTGAAACTTTTATTCATCTTTGAGTTAACTGTTGAATGTTTTTGCTTTGGTAAGTTTTGAGCTTATGTGTTAAGAGAGTAGTGTTGTAGTTTTTACTTGAAGTGATGATTGGATGGTTGAAGTTACAGTCTTTGCTTGTTTGTGCTATGAATGTGTAACAATGCTAGTGTGAATTGTAGTTTACGTTTCTGTGGTGATGTGACATTGTGTAAGTTGTAGGTTGCAGATTGTGGTACTAGAGAGTTTACAGATCAGAAGAGAACAGAAATGACAGTTGGAGAGTTTGTTGAGCAATGGCTTCAAGACTCTATGCAAGAGCTTAGTACTGATAGGAGCAAGATGTTGCTATATTTGAAGGACTGGCATTTCGTCAAGGTATGAGTTGGGAACTCAGGATCCAGCTTTTATTTTTAGCAATTTTTGGGTAGTTTGAGGAGTTAGTTAGGAATATTTTCTTGGATGATTTGTTCTCTCACTTGATCATACCACCCTATCAAGATGAGGGTTTATATATGTTATATATGAAAAGTTTCCAGCTCGCCTGCTCACTTGTTTATGTTTCTTACATAACCTGATCTCCAGGAGTACCCAGAATATACAGCATACACAACCCCAAAATTCTTTTGTGATGATTGGCTTAACACGTATCATGAAAATTATCGTATGCATAATGATCCCAACATTTACTCAGAGACTAATGACATCAGCTGCTCTGACTATCGATATGTTTACATGGGCACAAAAGGTTTGAGCATATCTTCCAGAGATTCATTCTCTTTTACTCTTTTGTCATTCATTGATATCATCTGGTTCACACTTCTATCCACATGGAACAACCTAATATAGTAGTCCCTCCGTGAAAAATAATGCTTAAACGGTGAAACAAAAAAGATTCCCAAGGCACTCTTCTTGTCTTCATTTATCCTTTGGTGTGAGCAGCAATAGAATTATTTAGGGAATCAACTTGAGATATAGAGGATGATCATAAGGAGGCTTCATTTAACAGATGTATCTGTAAAGTGGTGTTTATTTATATGTGGCATTCTTGTTGGATGACTCTTCATGTTTATACAGGCACTTGGACTCCTCTTCATGCTGATGTTTTCAGGTCATATAGCTGGTCAGCATTTGTCTGTGGAAAGAAACGATGGCTTTTCCTGTCTCCTTTCCAAAGTCATCTTGTGTTTGACAGGCACGACACTGAATTATTGCACTAATTGTTATCAAGGAGATCTAAGTTTGGACTCTCATAGCATATTGCTTTATTAGATAGATTTATGTTTCTCTGCTTATACAACTCTTGCTGTCTGAACTTTTATCCCCTCTTCAATCAGGAATATGAAAAGCTCGGTATATAATATCTTTGATGATGTCAACGAAACTAAGATTCCTGGTTTTTCAAAGGTATATCATCAATCTATGTGTTCAAGTTTTCTCTTCTAGAGTTGCCTTTTGCTACTTCTTCATGTTTTTCAAATCCTATATCTTCATCTTAAACAGGGTATCTGGTTGGAGTGTACTCAAGAACTAAATGGCATTATCTTTGTGCCTAGTGGATGGTATCATCAAGTCCATAATTTGGTATTCCGGCTGTTTCTTCGTTTTTGCCTTTTGCTTTGGTTTTCTTTATTATTCACCATATCTTTCTTAGATCAGTTAAATGTATTAGCAGCAGTAGTACATCTTATAATTTTGGCAGAACAATGCAATTGAAGGTTGACCAAATGTTCTTTAAACCAAATTTATTGTGCTTGATGGACCAAATAGTCTCATCTTAGTTTTGGTCATAATGCTTTCAGGAGGATTCAATCTCAATAAACCACAACTGGTTCAATGCTAATAGTCTTTGTTGAATGGTAAGTGGAACTGCAAGTACCTCATGTGAATTTCAGCATTCCTTAATACTACTGATGCCTATCTTCTCGCTGGCATTAACATTTATGTTCTGATTACAGTGGGATTTGCTTTCAGAGGACTACAATGAGGCAAAGGAGTACATAGAAGATATTGAGGATATATGTGATGATTTTGAAGGTCTATGCCAGCGCAACCTTGCTGCTAATACAGGTATGCCAGCAAGAAACCACCAACCAAGAACAAAACAAAAAAGCTTGAGCTGCATTAGGCTAGGCTTGCTTAAAGTGGCTAATCCGGGCACTGGATCATTACGATACCCGCTGAATTGACATAGCTGGATGCAGCTATTAAGCTACTTATCTTTTAATGTTTTTCATTTCTGTTTCTATATGCTGCAGGCATGAACTTCAGTGATTTCTTACTCTTCCTAGCACGTTTTTCCTTTGCAAACTTGATTCTACTTCATTATCTCAGTAAAAAGAATGGGAATCAAATCCAAAATTTATCCCCAATAGCTCAGCATTTCATTTTCAACCTTGTATCAACTCATAAGATTGCATCCAGTATGAACTCTGTGGAAGATCTGACAGGATTTCATGGCTTCTATTTGGATTTTCGAGAAACCATAAATGATCCTGGGTTCATTAAACTTTCAATAGCTTTGGGCCAAACATATGGGATGATACACACACAACATAACCAAAATTTTGACAAGGAAGCCTGGATAGATGATATGAAGGATTTGGACTTCTTGGGAACTTGTCATTCCCAGCTCCGCACTCCCAGGGATCTTCTAAAATTTATAGAGCATGCTGTTGCTGAATTCAGTGGCGTTTGAATTGCAGAAAATGTTTAACCATCTATATTGCACATGAATAGACAGTTCCATGAGAAGTGATATTCTGGTACAAGAAGTCCATGGTACGTACGCCACTGATTATAGATTTTCTATGGATGTGCATCTTGACCATTTGTGTTGCTCCCACACCTGGATTATGACTGCTGGTTCTTTGGCTTGTGATGATCTGAAGTTTGGTGGTGAGAGATCTTAATAGCATGAAAGGTGGTTGGAATTCCCTGGAAATAGCATTTGGTTTTGAAGTTTGCCGATCCTATTTGTCATCATTCTACTAACACCATGTAGTTGAACATTTTGTCGGTGAATGACCGTATGATTCCTCTTTTGGACGGTATCATTCATCCACTTATATCATTCTATATGATTATGAATCATTAAAGACTATTCTTCTATGAACAAGTTTATATATTTTGTTGTTAATGATGTCTGATTTCTTTCTAGTCCCCGAATCACAACTTGCTTTAGTTTGAAAGTTGCATTTCACTTTGGCGATGGCTAACTATAGCATGCAGTAAATATTGATTAAAGCTTCAATGATTCAATGTGGACCTGAGAAAGTAAAAACTGAAAGGAAATGTCTCATTTTTTGTTCTGGTTTCTTTGCTTTCAAGTGAAGCGTCTTTTCGTGCTTTTTTCATTAGCACGTCATGATTGACACCTTCAGAGTCCAGACATGAATGCTTGAACTGTTCTGTGATAGGCCCCCAACTCTGCTTTAAACATTTAGCTTCAGACATAATATACCTTCTGTCCTTGTTTCACTTTAGCTTAAACAGCTACTGAGAAACAAAAGATGCTCACCTGAGAACCCTTTTTCATTTGCTGGTAACTCACTGCTGGTCTAGGTGTAATGGGAGATCCTACAGCTGTTGATCGCCGGCGTCCATTTTAGGCGTTCCGGTCATCTGCTGGTGAGCATTGTCTGAGAATTAGGAGTGACTTAATGGTTTTTCATGGCTGTTATCTTTGATCATTGAACATCTTGCTCAAGATGGTTGACTCTGGTGGTCTTTCCAACAATGGAAAATAACAACATGTATTGTTATGAGCAGAAGCTTGGCTGGGACTGCACAGTTGCAACTTGCAACTACTTAATATTGGGGTTGACAACTGTTTGTAATTATCAATAGTTTCTTAATTTCCTCGGTTATAAATGAGCCAACTGAGATTCTTGTATTTATTTCAACATTTTGAGAACCGAGTTAGAAGGTAGGATATGATAATAAAATGCTGGGAAGGGTAAGGGTTACTTCAAGTGATTCTGTTTGCTGGCTTGTTTAATTGTGCTCTTTTTTGTTGCTACCCACATGCTAGACCATAGACTAAGGGATTCTTCATTAATAAAATACATCAACAACATGCAATGTGCTTTGCTTCAGACCAAGAGAGTTTTATAGTTCTAAAGTGGGTAACCAAAGTAGGTTTAGTGGGTAAGCAATGAGCTCTGCTTACTTTATGTATACTCTATAATACAACTCCGTATTGCACTTATTGCATGATGATAATAGTGAGATTTGAATTCGTGACCTTAATCAGAGGATCAACAAGCTAACAAGTTACGGCTTATTTGTGTTTTTAATTTCGCTATGCCATCATGGAATTGCAAAGAAAGAATGAGGCAATGCAATACTATTAACACTCCTTTTGTTCCAAATTTACATGGCTTTGAACAGATGAAACATACTTTCCGATAGCAAAACTGTGAAAAGTAACAAACCCCTCTTATGGCCTAGAAAGAAATTAAGAAAAAATAAAAATAATAATTAAATACCTGAGAAATAAGCTAAGATTACTGTCTATACTGTGGTGGTGTTATATTCATGGACACCTCACATTTCTTCCAGGACCTCCATAGTAAAAGTAAGTCCCCCATGCATTGTTTCTCCCTTGTCTTATATCATAACAATTGGGATGATCAGCAAGGAGATGTAGGTTATTTAGAGGAAGCAGATTATTATCCCAATCCACTACTTGTAAGTTTCTGAAATAAGATGCTTTTCCAAAACCTGCTTCTGCAAATTGGCCACTACCCATTTGTGTAGATGTGTGATACCCTCTGGATCTACTATTTACAATCTCTCCTCCAAACTGTACCATGCTTGCATGACTTCTCAAGTGACTAAACAAGAAGGCTGGCCAGTACCCAACTAGTAGGCCATTACCAAATTCCAGCCACCAGTGTCCATGCTTTGGATCCTACAAAACCCAAAGCATAATAACATGTTACAACTCGGTTAAAATGACCATGGTCTAAAAACTAAGCCGGGCATTGAAGTGATCAACGCGGTTTCTAGGAAATCCCTACTTAATTGAAGGTAGCAAATAGCAAATCACTACCAAATCTGGATGAACATAAGAAGGTTGTACTCGATGGGTATAAATTTGTTGCGATGCCATGTGACTATACAATGATGAGTTTTTGCCTTATACTGATGGGTTTCATTGTCTTATTACAATCATTTCATGTTTCTGAAAGAACAAGGAGAATATGCAACTGTATGTTTAGCTGATCATAAACTCCCAAAACCAGTTCGAGTCAAACCAGTGGATAAATCAAAAGACTAGATTTAATATAAAGAAAGAGACAAAATTGATACAAACTAGTTACTTAGGGAAGTGAAAAAGAATCTCAGCCCTTGGTCTTAAATAATAAAAACAAAGAAGAAAATAGAAAAGAAATATATCAACTGAGATAATGTTTGGCCGATCGGTATAGTACTAATTTAATTGAAGTGGATGATGATTTCTTAGAGGCATCTGAAAAAAAAAATGTAACCTATTCATGATATTGATATATCCCTATTGATTTAAGAGTGTATAATTCTTTCCATTGTTAATTTTGTTATTCTTTTGTTTATGCTTTGGATTTTAATGCTGAATAGAACTCACCTTCCAAACCATTAAGCCAATGTCAAATTGTCTGCCATTGGAGGAAGACCTTGGAGAAATTGCTGCTCCAATAGCAATCTTGTTATTAGTTTGGACAAAACCAGAGCACAACAAGTTGTAGCATCCAGTAGCCTGATATGCATCTGTCTGCATATTCATCAAGCATATAATAATTAGCAAGATCTTCATCTATAAATTTCTGGTTCTCAGTTTTTTTTGTTATTTTTTTCTTTGTATGAACAAGGATCTAGATGAAACTTACTGTCCAATATGTAAAGAATCTGGGGTAGTTGTCACCATACAACTCTGGGCTAACCTGAAAAAAAAAAACATGAATTTTCTATTAGTAAAAAATTTAAGGGAATTCCTAAGGTAGATGCAAATGAAATGAGGAACATGCCTGCCAACCAGCTTCAATAGTATTTAGATCATTGCCAAATGTACCAGAGATAACCCAAATCTGTGATAAGCTAAATTCATATTGATCAGTCACTCTAGGTGTCCAGACATTGATACTGGCCTTTGCTCCATAGTACTGTTCTCCATTCACAAACACAACTGCATGCTGTAAAAATTCAACCAAGCATAATAAAAAACCATCAGATACTGAGTTTCACTATTGCAATACACATTGACCATCGTTGACTCTAATAAAAGTCTCATCATCGACCTCATGGCCACTGCCTGATGAGTCCCTCCTCACATGTCTTCTCGGTAGCTTTCTTCCAAATCTTTTCACAGAACTTGCTCGGAAAATGTCTTTGTCTGTGGTTCTCCGAATCGGAACAGTCCCCTCCGGGCATGCCTCACCGGACTCCGACCATAGCTGATAAGTCTCTTCCACTGTGTCTGTGCTGTTATAGGATTTAGGCCTCTCTGGCAGATCCTGTTAAATCATCATCACACATTTCTATTCAGAAATCAAATATTCAAAATTGAAACCATTATCAACTACCCTTTACAGCTCTGGTTAAAGGGTTGGTCTTGGAAATTAAAGTTTTTGAGTTTTTGATTGGTATTAGATATATTACCAATGGTTTCTGTCCTTTGAGCTCAGGATGGTCAAAAGCTGGTTGGAGATGGGCTAGAACACAGTCTATCACATCACCATCAGGACTCTGCAGTTTGAAAATGAACAAGAACAATAAGCCCAAATCACAAAATGCTAAACATATGGAAAGACAAGAGATTATTCCAAATGCTCTGCCTGCTTGCCTTAATAGTCTTGACTGCAGGCTTGATGATCTTGCTTAAGTAAGAGCTGACCCTCTTCAAGTTCTGCACCTCCTCACCACCGGGCCGGAATGTCGTCTGATTGGCCGGTGGTCGGTGCCCGGAAACCGAGGCAGTAGTGGAATGAGAAAGTCCAGGAGCAAAAGCAACAAGAAGAAAGAGAACAAGAAGCATGGATGTGAATGAGAAAGTGTGGTGGCAAGTATGAGAGACCACAAGTTTAGAGAAATGTTTAAGTGGAGCTGTTGTATGTGTTTGTATGCATTGCTCTTGTCCTGTTGTGTCCACCTGAATTACACAAGAAGAAGATGATGATGAGGTTGAGGGTGGTTCTGCTTCAATATTCCTCTGTTTTGTCCACAGAGGAACAACAACAACTGAATAAGCTCCTTTCATGTCCTTACAAAACAGAAGCAACCATTCAAATCAAGATATATGGGTGAAAGCCAGCAGGACAAACAAACCAGGTGTGAGTGTGAGTGTGAGAGTTTGTGTTTGTATTTGATATCTAACTTAGCTAACTACACAACTGCCTCGCCACTTCCAACATATAAACAACTCATTAAGAGAGCCTAAGAGAGATTCTTGGGTCTTGGTTTTGTGGTTCTGACACCCAAGAAAGAAAATTTTCAGGCACGAGTTTAATAAAAATAGACCCGGGATCGGTGGTGGGGCTGTACTTCCCAAGTTTAACTCTTTGAAAGGTTGTGGTCAATATGGTTTAAAATTTGCTTTCAGACACTAACAACACACACTCTACAGGGGGGGAGAGAGAGAGAGAGAGAGAGAGAGGACAGTGAAATGCAACTACACAAGCATGCAACTACTTGAAGGCTAAGCCAAGTAGGCTGGATTCCAGTATTTTCCTTTTGATTTATGAAAAGAATATCTTCAATTTTCTTTTTAAGATTTATGAAAGCTCAGCCACGAGTAGGGCACTATGAAATTTCCATCCAAATGTGGGGTTTTAGCCTCTGTCTAGTCTCATTATTTCATTGCTTCTTATGTAGTATATAGGACTACATGGATGTTAGTTTTTATAAATGCGATTTCATAGTGCTGCTACCAGTTTCCACTAATCAAGTGGAACAGTTGGAGGGCACAATCCTGCGTTTTAGAACATGGGCCACATATATTGATGGAGATGATGATGATCAGAAAATTAAAGATGAACTTGGTGATGGAAATTAAATTCCCCACACTTACTTCCAAGTGTGTTTGATATCTGGGTTTTCTGTTATAAGTGTTAAGTTATTGTAACGATCCTTGAGAGTAGTATGAAATGAAATTGAGAGAACAAAAAGAAATATTCTTCAGCATGTGCCTCTTGTGGTCTCAGCATCTAACATGCTAAATTTTGGGGTTCTTTCTTGTTAGTTTATAAATGGTCAATGCCCTGAAATTGAGCCAAACCAAGGAAAGTCAATGAAAAATCTTCAGATCGCCGGCCATAAACAATGATGATCCACTAGATCGTATTCATCGGAGATTTGCCTAGTAGAGTAGAAAATCTACAGACATTTCTTTCCAAAACAAGATGCCAGTAATTTGTATGTATCTCTTCGAAGACCTTATTTTACAAAAGAGATAAATATGATGCATGTGTGTCTTATCTATCTTGCCACATTGTGGATGAACCTCTACCACCTCTACCTAGACAATACTGTTGAACATTTAACCATCTGAATGATCGCCAGTTTACCCATATTTCGCCAACAACTGGGTCAAAATTTATTACAGTATTTACTGAGGAAAACGGTGTCTTAAGCCACATTGATTGAGTAGGTCCAGTCAATGTGTAAGTGTTTTTGATGTCATGATCAGGTAGGTGACGCCACAGGTTAAAGCATGCCAAAAGCTCCACATGCCGACAATTTCAAAGGCTAAATAAGCCAAAGTTAAAGTCTCTTCTTCATGTTAATTAGTGGGAGAGAATTACTGTTCTATGTGATAAAGAGGGTAAAACAGCGTATGCCTGATCTCTCAAGCTTGATTGATCCTAATCTTCCAAATTAGTATACCTTTTGCTACTTTAATGCCACATGAGGGCACCATTCTTATGGGGTCTCAAGCTCATAAGTCATAATTAGTCCATAGCTTTTCTCTAATTTGTCATTACGTGATGATGTTACGAAAGTTAAAAAGGAGATTCCCGCATAGTAAATATTGGGGACCATATCTTCGATTTTCATGTCGCAACCATCGATATTGTTTGTAACTCAAATCATTTTTGCCTAATGTACTATTGGATGAATTCTCCCCAAGATTTATGTTAAACAATTATTTTTTTTCCTTTAATTTTAGACGACAATTAGTGTCTCATAGATTTCAAATTCGTGACCTCAATAATCAGAATATGAATATTTATTATTGGACTACAACTCACCAACTTCACAAACAAAACAAGTTCCAAACCAGTGAACTTTCTAAATCAATCACCGTATTCGATACTTAAAACACCCCTAAACTAGGAAGTAAGCTTCTTTAGTTAATTTGTGTAGAGAGTGGCACTAGTTTGTGGGAGGCACAAAGGTATGGGTCATTTGGCCTGTTGGTGCTGGGTACTCTTTTTAGGGTCTTGGGCAATGGTGCTTCCCACTTTGTTTCAAATATACCCCAAAACCCTCACCTTTCTAGTACTCTATCCCCTCACCTTGTTTGCTAATCTCACTATCCTTTTTTAAGTTCCCCTCTTCTTTTCAGAAAAGACCTTCCACTCATACTCAGACTCACACTCCCAACAACTTCTGCATCGACCGGTTGAGGAATATTGGTCCACGCTAACGCCTAACCCACGCTCCATTAAAAGCACTAAGGCCACAATATGGAGAAGATTATTATTTAGTCCCAGCTCTTCCCCAATTGCACCCTTTTCTAAAGTTGGTCTATAAGAATATGATTCCAACCCCACAAATAATCTAGCTAAGCCAAAAACCATCACAGTTCAATAATCTCATATGTATTTTTACATTTCTGGAGTCTGAAGTTAACTAATGAGATCTTAACATCTTTGCAAAGATTATATTCTCCAACTTTGTGTTACTGATGGTAATAGCAGTGATAATGCAGAAAGCTATACTCAGATAAAAAAACCTATATAAAAACAAAAATGTCACGTGACTGGTGTCAAAGGCTGCCATTCCCGTGCTTTTTGAAAGGGAGCCAACTATACGAAAAGCAAAAATAGAAACAAATAAGTAAAAGAAAGAGGATTGATGCTATTTGCTTGCTTGGACTTGTAGAATTCTTCTTATCTTGGTTATGAGTCATATGACAGGGAATAAATTCTACTCAATGTCTCAGTCATCTTCAGTTTAGTAGAACAGGTAGATATAGGTGCTCTTGTAAATTGTGGAATTGTCTCAAAAGAATGAGAAAATCAATATAAAACTTCACAATTCTCCAATGATTAGGATGGCAAGCACAGTAAAAAAGACATCACAAATTTTACCCTCTTTGCAAATTCACGTAATTAACTTTAACTTGGGACCAAAGTCTTCTGTACTCATCATAAGACGGACCATTTACAGCATAGTGGTACCAGCACTTGGCAGAGAATGCATGAGTGTGATGCTTGTTCCACAAGCATGAGTATCTTGTCCTTAAAAGAGTCTTGGCCTGCTGGACATAATGTAGAGCAAGCTATTAGCTATATATACCTTAGAGTCTACTGTATGTACTGTTAGTGGAATAGTGGCTATTTTAGAGGTTGAAGGTGGTGACGGGTTATCTGATATGGATGCGCAGAATAGAGACTAGGGGTGGACTCGGTCCCAACGGTTCAGTTTTTACACACTTACTGATAACGGAAATCAAAGATGCGGTTTTTTATTTAATAGAACTGAAACCGATAAAAATATATAAGAACTGCTCTTGTCGGTTAACCTAACATCGGTTCGATTACGATGCGATTTCGGTTACAAAACCGACTATGCTTTATATATATCACACTTAACCAAATAGCATAAAAAATAAAAATATCAAAGTTGTAAACTATCAATACTTCAAATAAGTTACTCGAATGAGTTTAAACAAATAATTGTTAGGAAAAGAAAAAATAAATTTTATACATCATTCATTTGAAATCTCTAATATTGATATATAAAAAAATGGAAGACTACATGAGTACATGAGAGGGAATTAGACTAGACTTAAACACTTAAAATTGTGATCATGTTTGTGGAAATCTACTATTTGTAACTCATAATCAATAAGAACATGACATGTAATCTAAATTTAAGTATTAATATGTAAATGAATATATGTCAATTTGGTTCGGTTTAATCAATTTTTAGGAAGCACAAAATCGAAAAACGAAACCGCACTAGTCGATTTGTGCAAATTCTAAAATCGAATATCTCGGTTATATTTGATTTCGGCTATTCGATGTCGGTTCGGTACGATTTTGACCGGTTTTGATTTTTTTGGTGCCTAAAAGTCCACCCCTAGTGGAGACCATGTGTAGCTGACTAGCTGTTACTCTTCTAATGTAATATGAGTTATTCTGTTATTGACGTAAAAGCAAGGAAATTACATATTCTTTCTAAAAGCACCACTTTAGGACCTTCAGAATTATATGTTCTCACATGGTCATCCACCACTCCACAAAATGCTAGAAATTAACTTAGAAATCATCTGGGTTTTGCTTTTCTTTTTTCATTTGGCTTATTGTTTATAATAGAAAGTTTGATTTGTGGTTTGGAAGTTGAAAAGATTATATCTTTGGCATGATGAATGATAGACACTGAAATAAAGAACTAAAAAGACCTATTTTGAAATTGTTTGAGAAAATTAGTGTCTGCTGAATCAAACTCAAGTACTAGTTGGATGATATAGTCATGACTGAAAAAAAAAATTAGTTGACATTTTTTTTTAAAAAAATTAATAAGTTAACAGTGTTACTAACAGCAGGTATTAATCCTAAGTAAAGATTTGAATGTGAGGTACCAAAGTGGTTCAAAAGTAAAATACCGAAATGATGAATGACTCATTTATGAAATACCATTGATGATGATTCCTCTATAAATTATGACTAATTGAATATATGCTGATCTAACCAAAAATAAAGACATGCTCAAATACGTGTGAAAGAGATCAAAGCTGTTATATTGGTTTTACACTATTGTTTTACTCTCAATGTCCACTACAATGTACTTATGTATCAACTTTTTGAAAATTGCTTTCATCCTGGTGAATTCTCATTTACAGAAGAACAGATCCTGAAATTAATAGATGAGCTGAAAATGAATTCAGGATTGATCGGACAAAAGGTGGTATCAGAACTATATGGTCAGAATTCTCTTCATAAAGCAAAAAAAAGAAGAGGCATCTGCACATTTTTTCATAATGCTCTCTATATCTCTAGAATTGAACTTTCACCAGTTAAAGCATCAGTGGAAATACTGACTGTATAGACTGACAGACAATCTATCTTACATTTGTCTTACAAAGACACTATCTCACCTAAGTTCACCAGTTTCTGATAGGCAGAGAGCAACTTCAAGACTTAAAACTTATCTGATTTTCTATTGTTTGGAAAGAGGGATCGTACGTACTAGCTCGTTCATACTTCATAGCTAAATATGTCATCGACAATAAGGGAAGGCATAAGATCATCTGGAGAGGCCTCTCGGAATAGGATTGTTCGCCGGATGGTGAACCTTCCCAGAAGCTTGATAGGTGGATTTTCAAGAGCAATGTGTCATGGTAGAGGTCTCAGAGAAATAGGACCAAGAAGATCTCAAACCCTACCATCAAACATTCAAATGAAGCATCCAGAAGAACCCCTAATTGTTCATGAAGCATTTGCCTTTCTACATAGCTTTGAGAACGATTACGGGACCATGCATCCATTTTTTTATGCATGTCAATTTATGGAGGCATTGAACATTGCAAAGGATGAGCACAAGTTCCTGTTCATGTATCTCCATACACCAGAACATCCCTTCACAGCCTCTTTCTGTAAAGAAACTCTGTCTTCGGAGCTGGTGGTGCAGTTTCTTGATGCTAACTTTGTTTCTTGGGGAGCTCTGGCGTGTAGAGAGGAAGGTCTACAAATGGCTGCAACAGTTAGCCCTACATGCTTTCCATTCTGTGCAGTTATAGCTCCTGCTCCTGGTGATAGCATAGCAGTCTTGCAGCAGGTATTATTGGTTAATAAGTGAGTAAAGTGTTTTTCTATGCTACTAAATCTCAAGTTGTTTTGGTAATTCTATTAGCTGCTAACTGTAACAACTGGCTAGCAACTGAAACACCATGACATGGAGACTTGATGAACTCTTTTGTTCCTAATTCTATTAATTCCAATTTTAGATGGAAGGTCCGATTTCGCCGAATGAGCTGGTGGGGATTCTTCAGAAGACTATGGAGGAACAAGGGTTGGCTTTCCGAAGTCCAAGGGCCAAGCAGGCAAAACAGATCAATCCAAAGATAATAGCAGACCGTCATCTAAGAGAAGAACAAGATGCAGAATATCTTGCAGCTCTTCAGATAGACAAGGTCTGTAAACTACTTTGACTATATAGATGGCTCTCGTCATTAGTGTGGCATGATTAAAGTTGAAAGTGAACCAAACATTGTTGTCGATTTGTAGGAAAAGGAGAAACCGAAGAGTTTATCATCAGCAGACAGAGTTCAGAAACCAGTGCAAGTCCCTGCCTATAAAGCAAGTTTTGACAAGCTTGAAAATAATCCTAACAAAAAACAGTATGGAAATCGGAAGGAGTTTTCGACTACTAGAGAAACTCAATGCAAGGAGGTTCCTAATAGGGCAAAGGATCCTCAGGCTGCACAGGTAGGATTTTATAAAATATCATATATCCTAATTAAGAAATTATATAAGGGATTCTTCAGTTTTTTTCCCTCTATTTTGTTAATATGGTTGTTTGGTTGGAAATTCCAGATACTTATAAGGTTTCCTAATGGGGAAAGAAGAGAGCAATGCTTCTTATGCACAGACAAAGTGAAGTCAATTTACAGTTACATAGACTCATTACACCTACCTGGTATAGGAAACTATAGATTGATATCAAACTTCCCAAAAAGAGTATATGAGGCTGACCAGATGGGAATGACACTAAAAGATGCTGGTCTGCATCCAAGAGCAAGCCTCTTTCTGGAACTTCTGTAAAACACTAAAGCTAATTTTGTATAAGCATTGCAAGAAGAATATTGTATCAACACTCATAACATTCTCTATAACGTACTTTCTTTTCTACTATCAAAGCGCCCCAACACCTAGACTGAAAATAAATCTACCAATTCCTAGGATCAAGAAAACTCTGTACTGTATATATCATGGTGCAAGTAGAAAAACATATATTCAACACAGTGCTCAAACAAAACACATACATTTAATTTGACATATCACAAGCAATTACTGAAGGATCATTGGAGATGAGATCAAAGGAGTAAACTTTATTCTTCATATTTTTGACAAGACACATAAATAGATACTCAAGGTTAAAACTTGAATCAGCATCGCCAACTTCAAAGAGTACAAATAAACTTTCACCAATCTGTTTTCTCGAAACCAATAAGAATGATTCCAAAGCTTAACAGAGCCCATTAATAGGTTACTAAGGATTCGCATTCGCTATCTAATACATACATGTGAGACACATTTAAACTTGTCTAGATAATTTAGCAATGCCAACTCATAGAGAACAAACTCAGTAGCATCCTTCAAGTTCACAGATCAATCTGCTCAAAACCAATGAGAATGACTTCAAAGCACGAGGCCCAAACTTCCAAATTACAAAGTTATCAAGAACTCAAATTCGCTATCTAACACATCCGAGACACATTCAAACCTGTTGTAGATAATTAGCATTGCCAACTAGTAGAAAAAAAAACTCAATAGCATCCTCAAGTTTCACTCATCAATTTGGCTTAAACTAATGAGAATGACCTAAAAATGATCTTAACAACTATCTTCGGTAAGTTACCAAGGCTCAAACTTCCAAATTCAAAGGTTAACAAGATTCAAACTTTCATATAAAACTCAGAGTAGACCAAACAAAAACAACAAATAAGAAAATTGGGTATAAGAAGTAATTACGTGCAAGTGTAAAGCTTCTCATTACGCATTCTGAAATGTCCTCCTGAGAGCATCTCCAACAGCTCTTGTAAAAACACAAGAATTGCTATTTTATTGAAAAAGTACATCTTTTTGGCTCCAACAGTTTTTGTAAACTGTCTTGTATCCTATAGAAAATGGATAAAGAGGAGAGAGAATTCCTATATCTATAGAAAACTCAAAATTTGTATAACTATCTAAAAATCTCTAAAATTTATTGCTCTCCTACACAATTCAACCTTCTCTCCTCAAAATATGAACAAAAACACATCAATTTTTTTCTCTTTCCTACAATTTATTGACTTGATTTGCTAAATATCCCTATACTCATTAAATTATAGAGATTAACATTTATTTTTTAAGAATAGAATAGAAGAGCTGTTGGAGTTGACCCCAAACAATTATACAAATTTTGTGTTTTAGTCTTGTATAATAGAGATTTTATACAAGAGCTGTTGGAGATGCTCTGACAGCTTAGCCTTCATCTGAAACCAAAACCCCATCATTTCAAACTCACTCAAATTCATAAAAAAAAACAAAAAAAAAACTATAGAGTACAACACAGCATCAACAAAAGAATCAGATGAAGAACCTTATCGAGAAAACTTGAGGAGGACTTGGAGACTAGTCCCTGAGATTTTCTGAGCTTAGAAGAAAAACAAGCATCAGAAGCTACATGTCTAGTTTAGCAACAAGTCAATAACTCAAAAGGCCCATTTAGTTCCGGGTTCTGAACCGGCCCATAGTGATTAACACAGTTAAAATAAAAATTCAAATCCCAGAGTAGTGAGTGTTTCTATGCTTCTGTATGAAAACGCGGGAAGCCCTTGTGAATCTATTTACAGAATGCAACACCCTCAAGTCACTGACCCAATTACATTCTCAATCCCTCAAATCTGGGTTCTCCAAAGACAGCTTCTTCGCCACAAAGCTCACTTCTTTATATTCCAAACACAACTCAGTCAGCAATGCCTACAAAATGTTCGACGAAACGTCTCAGAGAACAGTCTTATCTCTGGAACGCTACGCTACGGAGCTTTATCGCAGAGAATCGGTACGAAGAGACTTTATCTCTGTTCCGTAAGATGTTCTGCGAAGAAAAGCCCAATTCTTTCACCGTATGCATTGCTCTGAAGGCCAGCACCGGGTTGCGGGCACTTTTGTATGGTGAGATAGTGCACGGTTTTGTGAAGAGAAATGGGAAGATTGCGTCGGATGTGTTTGTGGGTGCGGGGTTGATTAAGATGTACGCCAAATGTGGGAAGATGGGCGAGGCGGTGAGAGTGTTGGAGGAGTTTAATGATCCGGATGTGTTTATGTGAACTTCTGTGGTGAGTGGATATGAGAAGAATCGTAACGCTGTGGAAGCGTTGGAGTTTTTATCGCGGATGGTGACGGTGGGGAAGTTGAGGCCGGAGATGGTGACGCTTATTAGCGCTGTTTCGGCTTGTTTTCAGCCGTCGAATTTGAGACTAGGGAAGTGTGTTCATGGGGTGGCTATTAAGGATGGATTAACTTCTGATCTGTGTTTGGTTAATTCGTTGTTGAATCTGTATGCAAAGACAGGGTGTGTTGGAATTGCGGCTAGATTGTTCTGGAAGATGCAGGAGAAAGATGTAATTTCATGGAGCTCCATGATTGCTTGTTACATTCATAATGGGGCTGCATTGGAAGCGTTGGATTTATTCAACAAAATGATTAATAAAGGAGTTGAACCTAATTCAGTAACTGTGACCAATGCACCGCAAGCGTGTTCAGCGGCATGTAACTTAGAAAAGGGTAGGAAAATTCACGAAATTGCTACAAGGAAAGATTTCAAGTTGGATGTTGCAGTAGCTACAGCACTTATTGATATGTACATGAAATGCTCTGAACCTCGAGTAGCAGTTGATCTCTTCAATAGAATGCCAGAGAAAGATGTGGTTTCGTGGGCTGTCTTGTTAAGTGGGTATGCTCAAAATGGAATGGCGATGGGAGTCTTTTGCAACATGCTATCGGATGAAACTCGACCAGCTTGCCTCCATACTTATGCAATTAAAAGTGCTTTCGATGACAACATCTTTGTTGGAGCTTCACTGATCGAGTTGTACTCAAAATGTGGTAGCATAGATGATGCAATCCAATTATTTGAAGGGATAGTGTCCAAAGATGTTGTTATCTGGAGTGCTATGATTGCAGGTTACGGAATCAATGGACAAGGAGGAGAAGCTCTAAAGTTGTTTGATCATATGGTTAAGCACTTGGCTGTTAAGCCCGATGATGTAACATTTACGTCTGTTTTATCTGTGTGTAGCCATGCTGGTTTGGTTGAGATATTCAATATGATGTTGCGTGAATATCAGATGAAGCCCGGACCCAAACATTATGGAATATTGGTTGATCTTCTTGGACGCGGAGGAGAGTTGAACAAGGCCATGGATATTGTTGAGCTTATGCCAAATCCAGCTGCTGCACATGTTTGGGCAGCCTTGTTTGGTGCTTGTCGGATTCATTACAACATCGAGCTGGGGGAGGTTGTAGCAAAGAGACTTTTGGAATTAGATCCAGATCATCCAGGTTACTACGTGCTGCTGTCAAACATGTATGCCATGGATGATAAATGGGAAAATGCATCGAATCTCAGAACTT
Source organism: Geum urbanum (assembly GCA_946800695.1). Taxonomy (NCBI): domain Eukaryota; kingdom Viridiplantae; phylum Streptophyta; class Magnoliopsida; order Rosales; family Rosaceae; genus Geum; species Geum urbanum. Next base: position 39,077,380 of record OX327013.1, on the reverse strand, counting down.
TTGTAAAGGGGAAGGGCTTAAAGAAGATATTTGGACACAGTGTGGTGAATTGAGATCTAAATTTTTTGTGACAGAGTTCATCCAGAATCTTATAAGTTGAAATTATAGGTGAATATGACAGAGGAAGGTTATAGTATAAATGTTGATTTCCTGCTAGGAGGAAGCTTTGTAAATTAGTAATTTTCATGTAACCAGATTTCAGATTTATTTGTCCTGTACAGAAAAATATTGATCATATATGATTGAAAATTGAGATCAATCTTTGTTAGATATCTAAAGCTCATTGGTACAAACTTTTTGTGCATTACTTCTATACTAATCTGAACTGCTATCCTGTCCAGAAGCAAGAACAAATTCCACATAAAGATTTTTTAAAGGCAATCATCACTGTCATCAGCAAAGGACCCATAATTGCTCCTTCTAACATTGATGGAAAAAGAGCAATGCCACCAAGTATGCTGAGGCCGGTGAGGTAAGCGTTCTGTCCTGGAATCTCATGTTGGATAGCAGCAGTCCCATATTCCAGCAGAATTTAATGAACTGCTGCCAACAAAATGGCGTGTATGTATCTTGCTTCCATGGCCAGTTGCAGCGCCGCAGGGATTGACAAGAGCCAAGCTGGTGTTATTTGCAAAAAGGCGCTCATCAGGGCAAGGGATGTAGACATGTAGAGGAAATGAATCTGGTAGAATCTAAACAAGAGATATGTGAGACACCCTTGAAAAAATGTGACCTTAGCAGCAGCCAAGAGCACACTGCTAACAGCATGATCAAGCACAAGAGCACATCTAACCCTCGTCGATTTTGAAAGTGGCAACATCCCCAGAACATGATCGATAACACCTCCTGAATCCGTGGTGATCAGATAATACAGAAGCCAGAAGAACACTGTCAACTCAAACATGAAATTGAACAATCCTGCAGCTCCTGAAACAAGCGAGACTGCCATGAACAACAGCAGGTTTGCACCTCCTGCCAAAAGTGTGGTACAACTCGTAAGTACCCTTCTGGCGAGAGCCAAGCCTTGTAGCAAAATTGCTTTGGTTTTCTTTGCCAAGTCTTCCCTTGTTACCAAAGACATAAACTCCCTGAAGTGCAGTATATCATCAATATCCCTATAGATAACTCCCCTTTCTTTGTTCCTCACATGAGATTGAATACTGTGAATCTTTTCGGACAAAGGCTCATTATCGAGATTACCAATACCACCATTGCTCGAAACATCGACTGTAGAAGAGTCATTACTAGCCAAATAACGCCTCACATTGTCCACAATCTCAGTCACATTGTATTCAGCTGCCCAAGAATCAATATTCTGCAAAACTTTTTCCTAAAACTTCGTCGTGTACTCATCAATCACCTCCGGGATTTGATTCTCATTCATCCATTTCTTCATCCCAACTCTCTCTGCATAGTTGTAGTTCTCCTCCAAATGTTCCTTCATCGACATCACAGCAACCTTGCCTTCCGTTCCAATCTTATACGAAAAGAACACCATCCCGATCAAAGTCCCCACAATCATAACCATGATCAAACCTATAGCAACCGTCGTCTTCAACCTTTTGAGCATCAAGGGAGTAATGTACCTACTTACCCTATTGCCATTCTTCAATTTCAACCTAGTACCACTACGCAAAATCGCCGAAAGCGTAGTGGTCACTTCAGGATTGATCAGTATGCTTCTGTAGCCCATAACATAAGCTACAAAGCCGGCAATGGCAAAAACTGGGACGGAGAAAAGGCCTATATTCTCATAGACTATAACAAACAGTGCAAACGAGATTAGCCCTTGTATAATCTTCCAAAACCTGATACAGAGAAATGAACTATCGAATTAATTAATGTCATAATAGTTACACATGTAGTAAAAATAAACTCAAATAATATTCGAAATGATGTTACATTTAATACAACCCTAACCATGCAAGTTCATCACTGACTAGTTCTAAATTCACTGTTCAGAATACATAGACGTTGATAGTCATTATGAATTTTTAAAATTTTATTTTGGTACACGAATTAAAAGGGAGTGTATTGTATTTAGATTTTTTAGATAATTTATGTACTTTCAAGAATATTAAAAGTTCAAGAGTATTCAATCAAGATTTATTAAAACTTTTAAATTTTTCATGATAGTATTCAATTTAGATTTCTAGATAGAGATTTTAAGTTCACAAAAATTTTAGGGTATTCAAAAACTCTACAAATTCTATAATATTCTTAAATACTGGATTCTTGTGAATTTTAAGTTTCAATTATAACTACAAAATTCTAATACAAATCTAACCTCTAAACCATAGATTCTCAAAATACTTTCATTTTCTCTTTACTTTTCATTTTCATAAAAAAAAAATTGTTGCAACCTGGATCTTCATCAAATTATTTTGCTTCTTCACCATAAACATTTCAAAATGTTTCAAAAAAACTCTACTTTATATCATGCCTCATAATTAAGCTCTATATTTGGGAGCTCTTATTTTGTTATTGGAAAACCAATTGATCGACCTTGTAAAAACCACATTCACTGATCATCATTATTTTTTTATATTGTTGTCTTTTTTTTGTACAAAATAAATCGTCATTTTTTTAGCCATAGCAACACACATATTTAGCTTCTAATTTCTCTTCACATATTCGACCTTCATAAATATAGAATAATGAACCTTATAGAATAATATAAATTTCTTTTTTGTATCGCTTATTCATTTGGACATTGAGTTTTCACATGTTTAGACATGAGTATATGAAATGATGATATAAAAATAAAGTCTAGCAAAATCCATGGAAAAATTTATGAAAATTTGTCAAATGTTTTCAAAAAGATTGCTCACAAACTCCGTAGTTTTGTGAGGTTTTTGAAAATCATATACAATCTAAAAATATTTTAGAAATCCATCACTTGAAAAAAGTCCACCCGAATTCAAATACAATACACCCCCCAAAGAGAAGATGTTGAAGTAAGATAGAAGCAGGTTCGATCATGCATGCATTAATGTGTAACGTACAACTTTTGTACAAGTTAATACAAATATAGAAGCTTTTCGGGGCCTTGCCTGAGGTTCTTTTTGGGGCGAGGATGTTTGGGGCAATGAAGGATGTGCTAGATGATGGCGTGTGAGTCGACAAGGGAGGTGGTGGTGGCGCGTACGACAGCAATTGGGAGAGAAATTAGGGTTTCGAAGAGACCAAGGTTAAGAGAATGAGACCAGAATGATACGAGAGCAGTGTGCAGCTCACGGAGAGACATAGAACACATAATGGCCCAGTGGATCGGTCGCCAGTAGCCTCCGAGAAGTTTACACTTATTTTTGCTGGAAAAAAATATTTATTTTTTACGAAAAAATACACAATTGTGTCATAGATTAATAGACAAAATACACTTAAAAACACATAAACTAACCCCTTTTCCATGAAAGAGGAAAATCTAGCTTAAGTAGTGATGTATATATTCCTAGTCAAATAAGTGCAAAAAGAACTAGATTTAGTATATCATAGTATTATAGATAGGTAGATAGCTACTAGATCGAACAAGCATGTCATTCTTATTTCTTCTTTGCCTTGTCCTCTGTGGCAAAGCGTGACTCTTCCACAACTGGGTAAGTCAATCGTAGAGGTTCAACTGCCTACCTCTCTTCTTCCCTTTCATTGTTGCCTTCTTTTCCGAAGATTGAAGGCCTGGACAAGATCTGTCCAAGAGCAGCTTACCAAGGGATAGTGTGAGCCATGGTTTCTTTGGTGATATCATCATCTCCCCTGAGCATTTCCTTATGTTACTCTTGGTTGGTGTGGTAAGCATCACAATTTGAACAACACTTCTTTGAACTATGTCTTCAGCTTCAGGTATAGTAATCACCTCATTCTCTTCCACCTCGACTTCAATGTTCCCTTGAGCTAGTTTACCTTCTCCTTATGCTAACGAAGTATCCATCTACTATTCAATTCATTGAGGCATTATCATCACCTCCTCTAGTTTCTGCACCACAATTAACTGCATTTCTCCATTCTCAGCAACATAAGCATCAATACTCTTACCCTTGGACGTAGCCCCCGATGCACTTAGCTTCTTCTGATTAGTTGTTGTATTTGCACATTCATCACCATGCTCCTCCTCTGCCTCCTCTTGCATAGAGCTCTCTTCTTGCCCTAATCACCGGCTTTCGAGGGTTTTGTTGAGACTATATGTTGCATTTGTTGCTTCTACAACAAAGAAGTGGTAAAGAAGACTTGAGCTTGTTCGGTTGCAGCACACTGTTTTGGTATCACCCTTTCGAATCCTGGAGGTGTTGTGTCCAAAACCCTAGAGTTAAGGGTTGAAGTCCCCAGTGAACCACCCATATGCTTTGCAATAGTGATCGATTCTCCAACGGCTCGAGCAACGACCAGTGAGATAGTCGTAATGAAAACTGAACTTGGGTTTCACTCTAACATCAAAACGAAACTTCCTAGTCTTTCTGACTGGTTTTGCCAAAGCATGTTGGATTCGAACCCTTAATTATTCCTCGATCAAACTCAGCATGATCCATATCCTCATACTTACTGAGTGAAGCCCCAATCTTGAAAACATTCTCTTAAGTGTGATAATTTGGTGGTACACTAGTGATCTTCACCCAAAAACCTACCGCTCCCATTGGTATCTCATCCACATCTTCTAACCCATCGTATTTCTCCATTTGAAAAAAAGCTTTGTCAAAATCTCATGGACCGCCTTTGTAAATCCGATTTCTATCATTCTCCTTCTTAAAAGCCAAAAGGAACCTCTCACTATGATCCTGGACACCGACCTTGCCCGATATCCTCCATATACGGGCAAACTTTCTCATCAAAGCATCCATATTATAGGGTTTGAATATAAGCAATATCGCTACCAAGTAGCTCTTCCTTAACTGATTCAAAAAGATTGTCCTCCCGGGCACAAATCCACCACCCTTTCCTCATCATCTAGAGCAAGAGAAGACGCAAAGTGAGCCATCATAGCCTTCCTCTTGTTCATGATTGAAATCGGTAGATGAAAGTACGTAGAGAAAGCACAAAATAATAGAACTTGCGACTAGTATAAGGTATACTGTCGCCTAGGTTTTTCCTTTAGCTTGAGAGAAAACTCTCAAAAGAACTAGGGTTGCAAGAATGAATTTCTATCCGTTAATCAAAATCTTAATAATAAAAAAATTCAAACATTGATCCCTTATTTTTTTTTCACTAGTGCAATGTCTCATCAATGTGCAATCTACTACAAAAAAGGAACACGGTGCAATCCCTTATTAATAAAAAGACAAGATACTGAAATTATTTATGTTTATGACTTGAAAATATACTATTAATGCTCTAAAAAATAAATTGTAAGCTGACTCAATTTTTATCTTGGAATCCATCTATTTAGCATATTCGAAAGTGTTATATGTTTAGACTTTATGCAACAAGTGGCTTTAATATTCTTTAAATATTATATTTCATATTCAACAGCTACCTCCACACATTGGTTTAAATGTGTGAACAACATTTTGCTTATATAGAAAAAGAGAAAGAAAATTATTATTTAACCATACTTATACTTTTCAAAAAAATATAAATATTAATGAGAAAAGATATTTACCGCTCTCAACACATTCTCAAAAGTCAACACATATCTAAACCGTAATACATGAACAAATGAGCCAACTTTGACATATTTTGTTGCATTGTGTTTTGCAGAAATTTGAATTTGATTTTTGTTAAATATTTTTTTCAGAATGTGTACCGAAGAGGAGGGTGCCACATATTTCCCTATTAAGTATCGGGATTCCTTGATTTTTCTCCACGATGGGAGACGAGCGACTACTATAGACACAATAAGTACGTATTTTGATTTTGTTGTATTTCATTAGTTAAGACTATGCTTATATATTTGTTAAATTTTCAGCAAAACATGACGCAATAAAATGGGAGAGAATGGACTCATTCGTTCATTCATTGCGTTCAAGAGATCTCACAATAAATAAACGTGTTGGAAGCGGTAAACATTGTGTTCTGTATTATCATGTAATATAATTAATATGAATTAGCCGTTCTTTTTCTAATAGTATTCTTATTTCTTTTTTCTTATTTTAGGTAAACAAAAAAATTCTCACTCATCCAAACCAAACTGCGAAGTATGTTGCTAAAATAGGGTTGTAATGTTTAAGTGATTTGAAAACCATTGGTTACATTAAAATGATCTTTATATCATTTACATCTAAGTAAGTACTTATTACGATATAGTCTGCTTTAGATTCAATTTTTGCAATAGTTTGCTTTATTATAAGTGGTTTTGAATAAACTGTGAGTTGTTTAGATTCAACTTTTGTTATGGTCTGCTTGATTAATCTTGATATATAATCTGGTAAGATGAGTTTGTAACTTTTATGTAGACACATGTACGTACTAAATCTAGAGCTAGCTAGAAACGGTTCAATTCAAGCACTAGATACATTTTTCAAAGAGTTGATGTTTTAGGACAAAAATAACTATATACGGTTCTGTAGGCGTTTCTTGTTCAAGTACTTGTGTGTTTAGATCAACTTTGTTTTGTTTTGCTTGATTAATTGAAGAATATAACTTGCTAAGACGATTCAATAACTTTCTTATGCGTGTCTTGAGTAAGTTCATGAGTAGTATATGATATTGTGCTTGAAATAATTTGGATTGTATTATTTTCTTTTTTTAGGCTCATAAAAATGTGATACATGGTGGAAGAAAAAATGATAAACCTCCGGCAGCTTAATTAGAGGTTTCTAATGTGTTAGAAAATGAGAGTTTTACTTTCATTAGAAGTGGAATACCACATGCACGCAAATAGGTAAAATGCATGATTAAAGGTGCTACCATAGATTCTTTAGATCTCAAAGAAGAATTGAAGATGTTTATGATGACATTCTTCAGATCTGCCATGAAGGATAAAGCTACTAGTGACACATTCGAATGTATTTTCAGTGGTTTTTAATTTCATATTTATGTTTTAGACTTTTTATTGATATTAAGCTTAATTATTGTATCGGCTGATCAATGATGCAGACATGGTTAAGTTTAAAGTTGGAAATATAATTGAGGCATATTATAAATTCTACAAAGATTGAGAAAATATGATGAAATATGAAGCTAGAACGTTGTCTACGATTGAGATTGATGTGCCAGTTACATACGAACCCGTCGGCAAGCTAATGAGGTATTAAATTGCCTTACAGACAAACTTGTGGATAAGTTACAATTCATCTATTTATTTTTTTCCTTTTGTTTTGTAGAAAATATGGAGATCTGAAGTTTTGTCACGTTATTGGAATCATCAATTGTTGGTTTTTATTTACCAGATTAGTGTTTTCCTAAATATCTGCATCAAAAAAATTCAGGATATTAAAGTACAAGATTCCTATAGTGAATAAAGATTCTCTTGGAAGAAAATAATTACGCTGTAGTTTAAGTGGTTTCAAAACAGGGTCGGAAGAAATTTACATTGGTCTAGAATTCAAGGCATTGCTTGGAAAGATTTTGCGGAAGAGAGAGATGTAACCAAGGTCACTAGAAGGATAATAAGTTTCTAGATGTTGTACCTGAGTTTGACATATTGTGGTATGTCTTAAAAGGCTGATTGGATAGCTGACTTTTATTTTATTTGAGTAGAAGCACTGACGAAAAGAATTATTAATGTTAGTACACTTGTACGATTAAGCTTTATGTCTATTGTTTTCAACTTAATTTTTATGGCCCTAACTTGGATCCACGAGTAAGTACATCTGAGCGTGTTACAACGCTACTCCATTAACTACACTAGATAAAATAGAAATATTTACTGACTATGAATTCATATGAAGATTTGGAAAATATAATGAACTGTGAAACTAGGCCTGGGAACGATTCGGTTATAACCATAATTTTCAGGAATCAGAACCGAACCGTTTGATGTATATATGGTTCGATTTCTTATATTTGAAAGGTAGAACCGTTTGGAACCAAACCGGTTTAGGAACCGATTCGGTTCCACAGTTCTTCAATTTGGAACCGAATAAAAATATGTGATTATTACTTCTACTTCATATAAGTCTATACTTATCATAACACATTTACTGATTAACATTAACATACAAATATATTTCTTAGTTATGGTGTTAAGTGACATAAACAAATATAAATATCATACAACTTCATAAAAGAGGATTGACCCATGATATGATGATCAAAAAATCATTCATCTGAGTGACATAAACAAATAACAAATTACTTACCCAATATATAACTCATGATCATCAACTTAGTGATTTGAGTGACAAATAAAATAATAAATTCTTCATATATAATGATATATAATTATACTATTTAGTTAAAAATATACTATATACGGTTCTCGGCGGTTCCTTGTAAAATGTAAATGAGGAACCAGAACTGAATCGAACCTTCCAAATATAGTTCAATTCTTGACAAAATATATACTCTAAAATTTTGAAATTAAACCAAATCACCCAGTTCTGATTCAATTTGAATCGATTTTGCGGCTCCCAGTTCTAAAGTCTCAGGCTTATGTGAAACTAAAACGTTATTTGTGTTGTCGGAAATCATAATGAACTGTCAATTATAGACAAATCCATCGACCATTCATTATAGACAATTTGTCTTATCAGGTATCAATTGTCTTGTAAGACTTGCATTACTTCATATCATCTCTACGAAAGTTTTAACATCTATTTATTGTTTCCTTTTGTTTTGTAGAAAGTATGGAAAGCTAAAGTTCTCTCACGTTATTGAAATCATTGATGACCAATGTGTACATTTAATATAGTAGAATTTTCCATGAGATTTGTGTTAAAGATGAGGTATGAAAGATTAAAGTTCCTACAATGGACCACCATCTCCTTAAAAGAAGGATATACGTAGTACTGTTAGTGTTTTTCAATGTATGGTCTAGAGCCGTTACCTTTCAAAGTATTGCTTGGAATGATTTTGTGAAATACTGATAGAGATAATTAACCAAACCAAAATTATTTTACAACCGCATGAACAATTATTTATTGAAATCATTTTATTTATTAATTTTCAAAAAGTCATTTATATTGAAATCACATAGAATTACAAAATTTTCTATGAAAGAAACAAAATTATATTTAAAAATATATATTTAATCAAAACTCATATCCAATCCCTAGAAACCCTACATCAGAACTGAGAGCAACATATAACACATCGATTTTTAAATTTTCTCTTAGTTATTAATCTATTTATGTTTAGCAAAGATTACAAATAAATAATGATATATAATAATATGATGGCCAAAGAAAACCATATAGACTCGGGCATAGTTACATTTTCCTTCAATGTTTATAATTTGATGAAGAAATTCAAGTAATTCAAGTCATTAGGCAACAAGGTAGTAAACTGACAAGTTTATAAATCCTAAGATAGCAAATTGATAGAAAAAATTCTTAGGGTAGCAAATTGACATTGAGGTGATTCCTATAATAGCAAATTGGCAATTAAGCCAATTACACTTTTAAAAAAATTGTTTGGGAATTGTTGGTTTCAAGATGAAGTTAGAATTTTTGCTCAAATTATGTTGATGCAATAAACATGTTTAAGGTTTCACTTGAAAAAAAAAAGTAAAACCCTAGGCGCCGTAAATCTCTCTCTCTCTCTCTCTCTCTCTCTCTCTCTCTCTCTCTCTCTCTCTCTCTCTCTCTCTCTCTCTCTCTCTCTCTCTCTCTCTCTCTCACGACGCATCATCTCTTCTCCACTATGACTAGTGGTGATTAACGCCGCTTTGCAGCTGTTTTTGCTATCTTTGACAAGGGCAAAACCTTATTCGGCATCTTTGATGCCAGTAACACCAAACACTATGTTGTTAGGCGCCTCTTTTCAATGAAAAAGAAGGTGAACCCTAAGGCGTTTCAAGGTACTATTGTAGGAGTTTGGGATTTGAATCGTCGCCTCTCCATACGTTACCATGAGGAACGATATGTGTTCTGTTTTGATGTAAAGGAGGGGAAGGACTCAATCATGAAAGAGGGTCCTTGGTTCTATGGAAAATCCAACCTAGTCTTGGGGAATATGATGGTATTAGTGAAGTGGAAGTGGTACCACTCACTTAGATTTTGGTGTGGGTGGAGATGATAGGCATGCCACCGCGTTTGACAATCACAACGACGGTGGGATGCATAACCAGAACCCTAGGTGAGGTCATTCGTTTGGATGAGGGAGGAATCTGGTCTGTTATAAGGGTTCATGCTCGATTATGGCATGATGTCACTACGTTAGTGAAGCAAGCTTTCCCACCGCTTGCTTTTGAGTTCCCCGAAGCTGTGACCTGGGTGAGGTTTCACTATGATTGGGTCGTCGGTTACTGTCGCACTGGTGGACTACTTGAGCACGAAGCATGCCCGGGGCCACCTGATATGCCAGAGGCAGTGAAGCTCAGGGAAAAGCTGGGAATCTCAAACCCTAATGGTCGAGGTTTCTCTTGGGCGGGTGCAGCGCGTTCAATCTTGAGTCAAACTAGTTTGCCTAGTTTGACTCGGAAGACACCTATAACAGGGTCTCAAGCAGATCAAGTAGATATGAGTGGTGTGGCATTGGTAACGTTGGGCTTCACACTTTCCTTCTCGAGCATTAATGTCGTCGAGCTCATTTTCCCCTTCTCCTCGGCGAAAGTGCTAACACCTGGAGTCCGTTTCTCAGAGACTTCGAGACCAGTGGTAGGTAGCAAGAGGAAAGGACCAGAGAATCCACCGGTGGTAGTGGATCAATCTCTCAAAGTGTACCAGAGAAAGTCGGTTGAGGTTGTCCCGGAGCTACCTGTTGGAGAAGCAAGCCTAATCCAGTCTCTAGTTGGGTCTCTGGTGGATGAGTATGGTAATCTGAAAGTTTCACCTCTGAAGCGGAAGAGGAGCAGAAATGTGAGCTCAAAGAATAAGCCTAAGCTTGGGTCAAAGGAGACTTTCAAAGAGGCTGGTCCAAAAGTGGTGTTTAGATCGCCGAAGGTGAGGAAACGTTGTATCAAGGGAAGAAGACTTGATGTGGGAGATAATGTGGTTACCGAGAATTTTGTCGGTAGTGATGAGATGTCTATTGTGGAGGGGACCAAGGAGATGGCACCGACAGTGGAGGGAGGTGACCCAGGGGAAACCCTGGGATAGTCAATTTTCGTTTTTGTTCTTGTTAGGGTTCAAGTCTTAGTTTATCCGTGCCTTGTTCTCAGTTAAGTGTTCTTATATATCAGATTATTTGTTCTTTGAGCTCAATTTCTGCAAGGTTGCTACATTAGGTAGCTACCCACAACTATATTTAATTATTGGTAAACCCCACATGGGTAGCTATGGTGCAATCTTGTAACTAGTTGTTGATTTATCAATGCAAGACTTCGTTTTAAAAAAAAAAAAGGTTTCACTTGAAAAAATATAATGTATTTAATAAATTAAATTCTACAAATATGTATTAAATAAATTATATATAAAATACTTTAATTAATATTTCAAAAACCTGTTGAGTTCATTTCTCTTCCATTAGATTCAGATTAAAGGGCCCATAACTCCTATAGCATGGATGAGGTAATATGAAATCTTAGCCTTTGACTCTTCAGTTAAGACATAATGAAAATGCAATCAGTAAGAGCATCTCCAACCATCAAGGTCCTATACCCTATTATGAGACCTTGTAAAATCACTATTCATTATAGGACTTTCCCATCTCCAGTCATCAAGGTCACATACCTCATTTTAAGACTCATCTTTCTCTCTCCCCACATGTTCTTCTTTTATCTGGGCCCACTAATTTTTGCAATATTCTATATCTCATCCAAAGTTCTATTATAGAACCCAAAATATGGTATATGACTTAGTTTTAAGGTATAGGACTAGGATCTTTATGAGTTGAAGATGAAATTTTTTCCAAAAATTTTATTATGAGGTATAGAACCTCCACCATTAAAGATAGTCTAAGATGACGATAATAAAGAGAGCATAAACAATCGAACAAATTTTTGTCAAGCCCATGTCTAGAAAAGCGAACTCAAGTCATCTATTGCACAATTTAATTAGGCCCGTTTACGTTTTTGAACCAAAACCCTAAAAGAATATTTTACAACTTTATTTTACAGTATCGAAAACCCAGATGAATCTACCTAGCAGAGATTGTTTCAGAGATTTGTGATCAATCATCAAATCAAATGCTCATTGATATATTGAAAAGATTGAATTAAGACTCATATTAATTGTGGTGCAAAAATGTCCTGGATGAAGATAACACAAGCGCACGTGGAGTCAACTCCAAGTCTCTTTCTTTGCAGTGCAACACATACCGAAAATGGAGCTCCGCATTTGTAATCCTCTTCGTCCCCTCCTTCCTTTTCCTTCAAAATTTTCCAATCAAATTTCATCACATTCCCGAATCCGCAGCCTCCTCTCAGTTCGAAGCTCCAACTTAGACCACAACAAGGTAATTGCAATCAACAATATCAACTATACTAGTTTTTCTCAGTAGTGTTCAAGTTTTGGGTTATGAGTTTAGAGACTTAAAGATTGAAACTTTTGGGTTACATAGTATAATTCAGTGCTGTTGAGCACTTGGGCGAATTGGGTTTTCTGATTTGGGTATTTGCAGCTGGTTTTGGAAGTGAAGGAGAAGCTTGAGAAAGATTATCGAAGTCTTCCAGTAGGCAAAAATGGCCGAGACGATGAAGATTTGATTCTTTGGTTTCTTAAAGACAGAAAATTTTCGGTCCCAGAATCTGTTGAGAAGTTGCATAGAGCAATTGTATCCTTTTAGAGGTCACTTAGATTGGTAAAAGGTAATGTGTTTGGTTTGTCACTTAATATGGTTGTGTTATGTATGTTAAAGCAATAATGCACCTTATCAATAGTTCAGACTAAGATGTCGAGTTGTTGAATGATCTGTGATTTTCATGCTTTTTAAGGTGATCTTAGCAAGCTGCGGTGCTTAAACAAGTTGAATATGTGTGTGACAACGTGTGACTTGCTAGTCACTTTACATTGAAAGCTTTTGTTCTTTAAGATTTTTTGTTGGATAAATGAAGAAAAGTTTCATGTGCTGTGATTTTAGATATTTTGGTATTTTCCTCAACTTTTATTAGAAATGGCGTCAAGAATTTGGAGTGGCTAAATTGTCTGAAGATTCAGTGAAGAGCATTGCTGAAACTGGAAAAGCGTATGTGCATGACTGTCTTGATGTCAACGGTAGACCAGTTCTCATAGTGGACGCTTCAAAGCATTTTTCGGATGTAAGTTTGAATTTTGGCTATGCCCGTTTACATGTCATTGACTTCTTTGATAAATATCAAACTTGGAGTCTTTGCATTCCTGTGCCTCAGTTCTTGTTCTTGAATATCGGATACATTTTAGTCAGCAAAAGAGTTTTCAATTCCCTTTTGAAGTTAACAATCTTGCTCTGGCTTAGATCAGAAATGGTATGGTAATTGGAAACTGTACAACAAATGTGCCATAGGTGCATGATCCTGTTGAGAATGAGAAGCTCTGTGTATTTCTGATTGAGAAGGCATTGGCCACCCTTCCTGAGGGGAGAGAAGAAATACTTGGAATCTTTGATCTCCGAGGCTTTGGAACAGCGAATGCTGATTTGAAGTTTATCACATTTTTGGTAAGGCTTAGAACACCTATTCTTTTCAACCTCTTAAGTTCATTATTGTGAGAAATTAGTAGGAGATTAAAAATAAGAAAAGCAAAAAAGAGTTGGTCGGAGTTACTTGTTTTTTTGCACCGAGATAATTGTCATGATACCCTTTCTGAGTGGCTTCTATATCTGTTGCAGTTTGATGTATTCTACTATTATTACCCAAAGCGATTGGGTCAAGTGCTCTTTGTGGAGGCTCCATTTATATTCAAGCCAATTTGGCAACTTGCGAAACCCTTGTTGAAGCAATATGCTTCGCTGGTATGTATTACCAACCTGTCTGTGTGGTTTAAAAATATATTTCTAGATGAGTTACTGTATATTACTCTTGAATGACTTTAGACATTATACCTTACGTAGATATGTGACATTGTATTTGGGGGATGCATATGGGAGGAACGGAGAATATATGATAGACTGGAAGTCCGTTGTGCTTCTTCTATAACTATGTATTCTGGGGGAGGAAGAAAGTAGACAATCTCGCATTTGACTACCTTCACTCAACTTGAGGTTAACTCTTCACCTTCCTAGGTGAATAGTTCAACTAGATAACTAGAGAGTTTTTAAAGCTTCTTCTTGGCATTGTACTGTCATACTCCTTAGGTCATAAATCTGATGTCTTTAAGCTAGTATACGCCTTACCATAAACATAGCCATTATCTCTTTCAAGCATTAAGCTATTTGAGCTGTATGCTGATGTGATCGACAAGACTTTCATTTTTTTTTCCCCCTTATGGAATGTCTTGAAATTACTTGTGCAACTTTGGTAATACCTGACCATGTGAATGTGCAACTTTAGTCTCATTTTTTCTGTGTAATTCCACTTCATTTTTAAGTTTTTGTTTCTTGAAGGTGAGGTTTTGCTCTGTGGAGACTGTCAGGAAGGAATACTTTACAGAAGCAACTCTACCGGTTACATTTAAGGACTGAGATTCTACTCTCTTTATATGACTTGAGGTACTAACTATGACTTTTCTAGTCTAAAATCTATGCGTCATGCTTTCAGTAAGTAGGCTATAATTATATATATGTTTCTGAGCTTCTTAACTTTGGTGGTTAACTGATTATACTATAATAGAAGGTATTGCATTCTAGTTTCTACTTATTGGCAATTGAACTTTTAACAGGAAAACATTACAAGCTCGAGGCTATGCCAGAAAGAATTTACGCCTATTCTCAATACAATCTTGCAGATGACAATACATGAATATGGTGCACCGACTTCTCGGACTCTGTCATGCCTCTTATATATACTTACTTTTAGGAGTGTGCACGAATCCTTGCAAATCTTGAACCCGACTCGATTCTATCCTGAGTGAGATTGGGATGGGATGGGACGAAAAATAAAATTTTCACTATTCCGTCCCGTCCCGTCCCGACCCATCCCGTTTTTTAGGAACGAGATCGGGTCTTGATTTTGAAATTCTGATAGACCCGTCACGTCCCGCATTATATATTTTGTCTATTTTATTATTTGTTTTATTAAGGGTTGACATATTAAACTATCAAACCAATAGCATTATTCAATAAAAAATAAAGTTACCTTCTAACGATCAAAGTATTATACTTCTTGAGTATGAATTAAATGTAACAATTAAACATGAAATGAAATTGCTTGTAGTTTTATTTCTTCTAATTAACTATTAAGTAAAACAGTATTATTTTGTGTAGTTGTAGATTTTTAAGTTTTATCAAACCATATTTATCTTATATTGAACTCGAAATTTGGTTCACCTCATCTCATTTGAATTTTTGTTGTTTAATACTCTATTAAATAATCATTTTAAATTGGACCCGTCCCAACTCGATTCGTTCGGGATCAGGATAGGGATAGGGATAGGCAAAAATGGACCTGACCTGTCCTGCGCCCATCCCTACTTATTTTTTATCTTTATTCATCCTCTTGACATTTCTTACTGAGAAAGTTGTACAATTCAAAGGTGCCAAACCAAGTGTTGAAAGATAGCATTTTGTACAGGAAGTTTGTTTACATAGTTTTTTGGGGCCATAATCTTTTCAAAGAAATGTCTCTTTCTAACTCAAATAGTTGGGATTTTATTGGTTTGATTATATGCTGAAATAGTGCTTCTGATGATTCTGTTTTGACTGTTTTTCCTGACCCATCCACATAATCCAACGGCCAAGAAAAGTATGGGCATGTTACATCCTTTTATATAAGAATTCTTAGCTTATTTTAAAAATAGTTCAATTTTATGTTTGGTTTTAAATGAGTTTATGTAAGTCATTAAGAACATGTTTGTTACATCTCCTTATATTAGAATTTTTAGTATATTATGAAAATAATCACATCTCATATTTGGTGTTCCAAAAGACTATTTTAATCGAGATTATGTAAGCATTTAAAGTGATTAAAATATCATTTTGATTTTCTTATACAATGAACGCAAAAACTTACTCCTTATATAACACCTCTTAATATAAGAAATATATTATTTCTTATATAATGAGTTCAAGTATACAAAGAGCTCAAACCCCTTTATTTAACACATCTTAATATAAGAAATATATTATTTCTTATATAAACAATATAAGAAGGTGTAACAAACATGCCTATAAGTAATTAATATACTATGAACCTTGAGCATGTGCAAGCAACATACTATTGTGATTTCAGACTACATGTAAAAACAACACACATAACTGTTCATCAATCATCACTATAGACCAAGAGAACGACATAAAGTTATCTAAGCCTTTTTTTTTCCTGAATAAAAGTTGCTTAGAAATTAAAAATTGGTTGAAGCATAAACCCGTTGGTCAAAGCTTAAGGGAAGCTTAAAACTCAATTTCGACGTTCACCATGAAAATTGGGTGAGAGAGATTTCATTATAGACCTACAGGCCTGAATAGTACAAATAGAACCGACAAATACTAGCAACTAGCACTACTCTTTAAATACGCTAAGCTCAATCAAGGTCAAGCTTACTTACATATTAGAAAGATCACGAGAAGAATCATAAACGGAGATGCCATACCCACAAACACTCAATTGTAGTTGGTACACCAAATCCGACAAATCACGCAATCTAAACAAGATGCAAATAAGTCAACGATACCAAAGGTACCTAACTAGGATCCTAAATATATAGCACATTATTGAATTAGATAAACTAAAGGGTTTGTGGTGCTGCTCAAGTAGGAGGGTGAAGAGAGAGCTAATCATGATCCAATGAAGTTCGAAATGGAAAGACTCAAGGAGCATGCAGTGGAAGTGTTTGAGGATGCAACCAAAGACTATCAAAACAAGGATCCGCAAGAAAATTTTAGAGAGATTGGGGAGGACTACGACTCACTAAGATCATATTCATTTGACCGTTACAAGGTGTTGGTGAAGAATGGGCTCGATGAAGAAAGCCTAAAGCTCTTTAAGCCTCTGGTAGAAACAGCCATACTGCCTGATGAGGTTATCTTTCTCATTGTCATCTTAAAGTGTAGCTCTCAAGGCAAGACCAAGGATAATGTTCTGAAGGCCTATGAGCATATGATAGCTTATGGGATCATCCTCATCTCTTGTACTTACAATTTCTTATTGCTACACTTGCTAAAGACCCCAACTTCACTGAGCAAGCCAAGAAGTATTATCTAGAAATGTTGGACAAGGGTATGAAACCCTTTTTGCAGACCACTTTGCAGTGTTCAATGGCATTACGTGCTTGGAGTCTTTCAAGGATGGCATGAAGTTTTTTGAGCTGGTCAAACGCAATGGGGTATTGCTTGATACAGATGAAAGTTGTTTCATAGAATTTATGACGGCAATGATGTTGTATGATGATCTTGACAAGAAGACCACTAATAAATATTTTAAAGAAGTTATCAAGAAGATTAAACTGAATGACTTTGAAGAAGAGTTAGCTAAGATGATACATGCTATGGTACAAGATGGCAATGCACATAAGGTTGCTGAGCTCTTTCCATCAACATGTCATACTTGCTTAAATCCTCTGATCACGATCTACACTGTTGTTATGGAAGCTTACTTTGATGGTGGCAAGACCGAGCGTGCTCTAGAAACCTATCTGGACATGTTAGTTGTTGGACTTTCCCCGATATCCTACACTTACTCTGCTCTGGTCAAGGGACTCGTTGCTGACCCCATGTTCTTTGGAGATATCAAGAAGTATTTAATTAAGATGATGGACAAGGGCATGCATCCAGATGTCTCTACATACACAGCAGTGTTTGAGGCATTTGAGAGGGAAGATGACAAGGCCACTAAGGAGGGCAAGAAGTTTATGGAGGTTCTAATGGTTAAGGGGTTGTACCTGATGCTGAGGCTATGCAGCATGTGTTAATAGGCAGGTTGGCTACTTTTGAGTAGATGAACTGACATATCGATATGAATGGTAGGCTAAGAATGGTAGGCTGAGACAATATATTGACCCGTCGAAGGATGGCACCAAAACTGGACAGAATGTGTCTTGCGACTAGTCGAACAATATCCTCGACCCGTCGAAGAATGGAACTAGAATGGGACAGAATGCTGCTTTCGACCCGTCGAATACTGAATCTGAAATGCCACAAAGTGAAGTCCTATCTCATAAAGACCATCATTCTACTCCATCAACCGAAGAATCTTCCCATGATGTCTCACCTAAGGTATGTACTGATAACGTTGAATCGAGCATTATAGAAGTCATTCTTAGAAGATCTTAACGAGAAACAAAGGAGGTTCCAAAGAAGCAATATGAGCCTACTATAGAAGTCAAAGCCAAATATCCTATTGTTAGCTTTGTATCTCATCATAGGTTGTCTGGATCACATGCACTTGTTGTTAGTCAATTATATGTAGTATATATTCCCAATAATGTACAAGATGCCTTGGTGGATCCAAAGTGGAAACAAGCTATGAATGAAGAACTGGAGGTTTTGCTAAAGAATAAAACATGGAGACTGTTCCTACACCACCTAAAAAGAAGACTGTTGGATGTAGATGGGTATTTACAATGAACCTGAAGGCAGATGGAAGCATTGATCGATATAAAGTTCATCTGGTTGCTAAAGGTCATACTCAGCGATATGGAGTCGACTATAAGGAGACATTTTCTCCCGTAGCAAAGATAAGTACTATACGCATTCTCATTGCTTTAGCAGCTCGACATGATTGGTTATTGCAACAATTTGATGTAATTTTTTTTTTCTTGAATGGAAGAAGAAGTGTACATGGACATTCTCCCATATGTCAACTATAGGCCGTGTAATTTTGGAAAGGTTTGTAGACTGAAGAAGTCTTTGTATGGATTAAAGCAATCTCCAAGAGCTTGGTTTGGAAGATTTTCTATAACTATGAAGAAATTTGGGTATCGACAGAGCAACTCTGATCACACTTTATTCATCAAGCACAATGATGATAAAATTACTACTCTAATTGTGTATGTGGATGATATGGTTGTCACAGGTGATAATTCGGTTAAGATGAAAGATTTGAAGAAGTGTTTGTCCTAAGAGTTTGAGATGAAGGACTTAGGTCCATTGAAGTATTTCTTGGGAATTGAAGTTGCAAGATCCAAATTGTGAATCACTTAATCACAATGAAAGTATGTGCTTGATCTTCTTGCTGAAACATGAATGTTGGATTGTAAACCTGCTAATACTCCTATTGAGATGAATCACAAGTTGGAGTTGTGTCATGGTCAAGTTCCAACAAACAAGGGCAGATATCAGATATTAGTAGGAAGATTGATCTATTTGTCACATACTAGGTCTGATTATTGCATATGATGTAAGTGTTGTCAGTCAGTTTATGCATGATCCAAGTAAAGAGCATATGAATGTTGTAATGCGTATTCTCAGGTATTTGAAGTTTGCACCTGGTAAAGGTCTACTATTTTCAAAGAATGGTGAGTTTGGAGTTACAGGATATTTTGATGCAGATTGGGCAGATGATAAGACTAATATGGCATCTACTTCTGGGTACTTCACCTTTATTGGTGGAAATTTAGTATCTTGGCGCAGTAAGAAGCTGAATATGATTGTTCGTTCTAGTGCTGAAGCTGAATACCGAGGAATAACAAATGAAGTATGTGAACTATTGTGGATTCAGAATGTATTAAAGGAGCTAGGTTTCAAGCTCCATAAGGCCATGGATTTGCATTGTGACAATACTGTTGCAATTGAGATTGCTCATAATCTTGTACAACATGATAGAACCAAGCATGTGGGGATTGATCGACATTTCTTCAAGGATCACCTGGATAAGAAGGTTATACGATTCCCTTTGTAGCTTCTGAAGAGCGATTGGTGGATGTACTTACTAAGAGGTTGTCACACCAAGTATTTGCAGGATGGGTTGACAAGTTGGACATGATTAATATATATGCACCAACTTGAGGGGGGTGTTGGAATGGATATACTTATTGTGATTAGAATTAACTTCTGTAGATATGATATGATTTTGTGAATATTTTTTCCTTTTGAGAAACCACTTGTAAAACTATATTATTCCCAAAATTAAGATGAATGAAATCATTAAATTCTCTCTAAAAATACTTTTCTACACAAAACCTGAGATTATCTACTAAGAGTCTATGAAGATTGTACTCACCAACCTTCATCATCATAGTTTTGATGATGGGGATGGCGATCTGGAATTGTAACGAGGATTCGTTTGTGTCAATGATTGGGGCTTCATGGTGGTTACACAACGTAAGGGTTAATTTGGTGTCAAAGCAAGTGATCAAGAACTCAAGACAAATTGAAACAACCAACAACCCTAAAACATAGGATTTTATTCTAACTGATCGAGCGGCTGTGTTTTTATAGGTGCATTGATAGATCATTTATTTCCCTTTCCTAGTTGAATTAGGACAATATCTCTCTGTTTCAAGAAAAGAAGAGGACACAAATATCTCCTTTCAATACTTGCATTCTTGTTTGGTAAGTGAGAGCATCCCGATAGTCTTAAATTTGGGGAGTTTTCAACATAATGCTCCAACATATACCCTAAAAATAAGCTAAATATATTTTTTTGTTAAAAATTTTAATTAAATTTTAGAGAGAATTTGACTCAAAGTTAAATTCTCTCTCTTCAATTTTTACATTTTTATTAAATTTTTTTGGGGACAAATTTAACTAAAGAATTTGATTTCACTGTTGGGATTGTTGGGATGCTCTAAATCATCTGCTGCATCAAATACAGGATCATCATAAGGAAGTGGAACACGACCATCAGATTACATAGAAAATGATGCATTTGAGGTAAATTTGTGTTTAGAACTTTTGTTAATATCATGCGACCCCCCTCCCTGGGTATATGACTGATATATATGAAGATCAGAAGATGCATTGGAGATGAATTTTGATAGACGAAAATTGCAAAAAGTTTATAATACAATGGGGTACCAACTTCTGGCAATAGATACTGTCTAGTCCATCATCTTCTGTCCTCTTAGTGGCAAAGAAGCTCTAGTTGCTACCTTGCTGCCTATCATAGGCAGCTTCACGTTACTACAATAGACAATGAATAAAAGGCACACAAGTAAAAAATCGGAGAGGATATAACCTTCATACAAAACTTCAACTTTCTAGTTTGGGTTCGTGTATAAGTAAGCCATAAATATTGTCCTTCTACCAGTGCAGCTCCTAATGTCCAACTAGTATCTGCAGGACCAAAAATGATATATTTCTGACCAAGACAAAGAGCATCTTCTCTGAGTGACGCCATGTAAGGCACTCGGAAACAATATTGCCAGGCATAGTATCCATTTTGTGATAGGTTGCTCCATGTTTTAGAGCATAATTGCTGACCTTTCTCCCAAATATTTGTCAAAGTGGCGCTAGAATTCAAATTTAAATTGTCGTAAACAGCGAAGAATCCAGATAAGGCATGAATGTGGGCTGTGGGGTGAGCAATAGCTGTCAAATTTATTATATCACTACCTGTGGACATGAGCAGAGAACTAGTTGAGTGGAGTGAATCCTTAAATTCACTCAATACGACGCAAATGGAAATTTGTCCAAGAACTACTAATTACCAATCAATGTGGATGGAGGAACACTGATGCAGACAGAAACCGAGACCATTATCTTAGTCACTGATCATTGTGCAACCAATTGTTCTAGCTAATAGAGGAGGCTGACTTTACTAATGCATGAGAAAATCTATAACCAATAAAGAGAACTGGTAGAATGGTAAATATGTAGAGTGACAACAAATAGAAGAACTTTTCTCTGGCATGGGACAAATTAAGCTTCTGCTTCTACACAAACTATGAGTCAGAGAAATAGACATTTTGGCTCTGAAACACATACTCTTTATTGGTTCATGGTCATAGGAATTCAAAATCGGACAATATTACACTTCAGATTTATCTGACTACTAGAAAATGTTAGCAGGTACCCTACCTATTCATCTTAAGGGTGAGTCAAATTGATTGGACTACAATGCACATGCCAAATCTTTTTCGTTTTTGGAAATGGTATAAAACATTGTCTAATCAAATTGCATAAGTTGTTAAGTGTTAGAGCTCAAAATATCTTTTAACGAGAGATCCTTTCGTAAACCGTCTCTTTTATTAGTTTCGGATAGTTTGACCGCAGTTGTCGGTTTATCCTATATTTGGTTCGTGTGCTGACGTGTCACTGTCTCTCAACGGAATATGAAATGTAAAACTGCATGACTTCTTGATAAGTGATTAAGACAAGGTGAGCACCAATCTTGCCTAAATGGGTCCTTCTCGCCTAGTAACCTAGGACTTAGGGTTTTTGCGTCTCTAGCAGAGCCCAGAGCAACTTCTTTGACGATGTGTCGAGAACACTGCTTTCTTGGATATCCGAACTCTCACTCGATATGTGACAAGCCCTTCAATCTTCCAGTCGCGTTGCTTCCTTTGATCGTGATACTCTCACTCGATTAGTGACAAACACTTTGATCGTCTGGTTGCAAAGATAGAATCTCTTGACGAGATGTCTAGGTGTACTTGCGTATAGAAAATGTTTTGTATTTGATCGGGGACCTCTTCTCAAATGCTTTTACTCTCCTTATATATTGCTCAATAGTCGTCTTTCAATTCTCTTGAATGTCCTCTGCTCTTTGAATCTCAACATAACTCCAACACCTTCCAGCACACGGGTCTTTTCATTATATAGTTCTAACGTTATCACAACTCCTTAAATGAAGGAACCCTAACTGAAATAGAAAAGGTATGATAAACATCAAGCCGCATGAATTAGCTATCCTAATTCTACAGTCCTAAGTTGATTTGGAAACAGACTCTATTATTCCACTTGACCGCTCGCCAAGCTTCACTTTTAATTGGGCCGCTCGCCAAGATATCGGCTCACTCTGGGCCGCTCGCCAAGACTTCAGCCGTTCAAGCCCAATATGAAATATTTATTTCAGGTTCAAACATTGCTCCTCAAGCCTTGAGCTTAAATTACCTATGCAAGCGAAAAGACTTGAATATTACCTGAATGATGCGCTGTTAATCCAAACGGTAACATCACACGCAAGCGCCACGTTACACAACTCCTCTAAAAAGTTGCATCTATCGAATGATGTAATATAAAAGCACGAGCCCATATTAATAAAATCTCACTTCCCAACGAGACTCTTTCACTTGCCTTGATTTCCATCTTTCAGCCTTTTCCGCCAAAAGCTAAACCTTTCATTCTCGCCACCGTCCATCTATTCCGATCAAGAAACATGCCTCCACACAAAGACATCTCCATCCCATATTCAGACCAAAACGTCGAGAAATTCTCCAGACACCTCAAAGCCGATGCCAGTCGACAAAACCCAGAGGCCATCATATCTCTGAATGTTGACCCCAAGTGAAGGCACTGGCCTACTTGGTCCCTTTCTAAAAACTCCGATCAATCCAAAACTCTTTCCTCTTCTTTGCCATCCCCTCTGCAATTCAGCCTTGATATTCCAAGAACATCCAAAGGCAGAACCCAAATAATGGATAAACAAAGATACCCTTTATTTAATTGGGAAGTGGCTGCACCCAAACGCAGAAGATCTCGCTTGGTACCGGCACCATCACGGATAAGACATTGATCGATGGGAATCGGCTGGCATCACCCAACTCATCGATTTATGCTTTTCACTCCCTGCTGGTGGCAACAGAGCACCGTTAGCCACAACCATGTACTTTTGGGATTGCACCACCAACTGCTTCCTTCTCCCCTGTGGTGATGTGAGTGTTACTTTTCTTGACCTCTATACTTTTTTGGGAGTTCTTGTGTTTGAAAACTCATGGATGCACAACCACGCAATTGGGACACCAGCTCAGGCCTCTATCAATCGACTTTCCTCCTACTCTTCTTGGGTTACACATTTTGCACAAGAGGAGAAAGACACCGACCAAGGAGGCATAGCCTTTTTGGAGTACTGGCTATCTAAGTACATCTTCTGTCCTACTTCTGCCAAGGTCAATAAATGCTAGACCAACCTTGCCGAACGCCTCTTCAATCGTGAACAACTGGGTTTGGTTGAATCCGTTCTCTCCTACATCTACTATAGCCTGAGGCGAGTCGTTCTTTCAAAGTTCGACCTTAATCAACCAGGACCACTCTGGATGGTAGAGTTCTGGTTGCAGATGTACTTTCCATTCCTTCGCCTTTCAACCATCTCCTCCTTTGAAGAAAACAAGCTTTTGGGCCAGACCTTGATGTCTGCACCATCTAGGACCAGAGCATGGTCCTATCTAGCTTGCTTCAACGACCTCTGCTTGCATAAGGATTTTTCAACCAAAGCAGTTGAAGTAATTTTGAATCATCGTCGTCATCCCGGCAGCCTCGCGAGTGGATTTATGCCCTCGCCAGAGCAAGATAATTTTGCGAGGAACCTCTTCCTCCAAAGTCATACGTGTAAGGACCTGCCAGTCCCTGATTCTTCAAGCCCTGGGTATGAGCTCTATGCTCCAAATCATTTCTCGGGATAGCTCGGGCTTTTCTATGCAAGTTTGTCCTTGTATTCTTTGACGATATTCTTGTGTATAGCAATAGCTTTGAAAATCACATGAGGCACTTGGCCCAAGTCCTCAGCACCTTGCAGGCCCATTCTTTAAAGCTCAAGGAGTCAAAATGCTCATTCATTCAGCCAAGCGTGGGCTATTTGGGCCGCATCGCCTCATTTGCAGGTGTACAAGTGGATCCTAGCAAGATTAGAGTTATTTCCCAATGGCCCAAACCACTACACTGAAGGGGCTGAGAGGGTTTTTAGGCTTATGTGGGTACTATCGCCGTTTTGTGAACGGGTTCGGTCAACTAGCTAAGCCCTTGACTGAGTTGCTTCGCAAAGATAACTTTGCTTGGACAGACGCGGCGTCTCAGGCATTCGAGCTCCTCAAAGCTGCCCTCGCCACTACAACCGTCTTGACGCTGCCGGACTTCTCAAAGCCGTTTGTTATTGAAGCTGATGCTTCTGGGGGAGGGATTGGAGTTGTTCTTCAGCAAGAGGGCCATACCATGGCTTATCTTAGCAAAGCCCTTTCTGGCCAAAATTTGGCATTGTTGGTATATAACAAGGAGATGATGGCGGTGGTGTTTGCAGTCTAGACATGGCATCCCTACTTATTGGGACAGAAATTCAAGATTATTACTTATCACAAGACCTTGAAGTTCGTTTTCGAATAACGGATTTCCACACCATCCCAGCAGAAATGGCTTCTTAAGCTTCTTGGTTACAGCTTTGATATCGAGGACCGCCCTAGGTCGCTTAATGGTGCTTCAAACGCTCTATCCAGAAGGCAGGAGCTTTGTTCGATCATGGGCATATCCACACCTGTGTTTGATTGTGTTGAGGAAATCCACCAAGCATGCTTGATTGATCCCGAGGCTTCTCAATTGATGCAGAAGTTGACATATGGTTTATCAGTGTCCACTGCCTATTCCTTGAACCAAGGCAACCTTCAGTATAAGGGACGCTTGTTTGTTCCCAAAAGCTTTGATTGGCGTCATCAATTGGTCTTTGAATTCCATACGGCTCTTACTTCTGGTCACTCCAATTTTTTTCCGACTTACAAATGCCTAAGTAGGAGTTTCTTGTGGTCGGGGGCCCGAAGAGATGTGAAGAAATTTGTGGCTCGGTGTGAAGAATGCCAACGCCAAAATTTGGAGACTGTTTATCCTCCTGGACTCTTGTAGCCCCTTCCAATTTCAGATGGAGCTTGGTTGTCTATTTCGATGGACTTCGTGGAAGGACTTCCTATTTCCCATAGTAAGAACGCCATATTGGTGGTCGTTGATCGCTTTACTAAATTTGGTCACTTCATTGCTATCACTCACCCCTAGACTGCTGCTACCATTGCTGAAATATTTACCAAGGAGATTTTTAAGCTTTATGGGATGCCCAAGACATTGATCAATGATAGAGACCATGCGTTTACTAGTAACTTTTGGGAAGAATACTTTAAATCTCATGGCACACATCTCTGCCGTAGCACGACATATCACCCGCAAAGCGACGGCCAGACCAAAGTCTTGAATCGTACCCTTGAACACCATCTCAGGTGTTATGTGGATGACAAGCCGGAAGATTGGGTCTCTCATCTCCATTGGGCACAATATTGGTACTACACGAGCTTCCACACTACAATCAAATGAGCCCCTATCAAGCATTGTATGGTCGGGAGTTGAAAGGACCCGACTCCGATTTAGCTACCTAAACCGGAATCAAACCCCTTCTAAAAATGTGACCTTTCAAAATATCATTTTGACAGAGTTTACTCTATAATGCGCGATATCATATAACCTGCAGCAGAAAACACACTTCTCCATATATCCACAAAAGCTAAACCGTGGGCGCCATATCCCATCCGGATTTCTCAAAAACATAACGTAATGCATAAAAAAAATCATATCTGATACATAAATCCAGACAAACATTTGAAAAGACAACTCATATTCAGAGCGACCTCTATATACATATATAGAAACCTACTAAAAAAGAAAGGTAGCTCGAATTCTACGCCCAAAGAACTCAAACTGCAAACTGGGCAAAGGAAACTGAAAAGCCCAAAGAAAAGAATATAAATAATAAAACCGTTAGAGTGAGTTTACGTAAATCATAATATGCCGCTTCCAATTCATGATCACCTGAATAACAAGGATACAATCAATAAATACTGACTTTCAACATACGGAGCAAATACGTCAAGAACCTTGCATTCTCAAAAATCGTATCGCTCAAAATATCGACGAGGATAACAAAATTCCCAAAATATACCCAAACACACCTCGTCCCAAAATAAAACACTCAAATTGACCCAAAAACCTCACCATTGTGTTCGACATGCGAAAACGAGCGAAACGATATAAAACTTTGTCGAAAATCCACCTTGTCGGAGCTCCGCCGCGCACGGCGGCGCATGGGACCGCCACCGGTCGCAGGAATTCCAACCGGCCCAGAAATCTTTGACCTATATATGGATTTGAAGATCTCAACATTTCCAACAACTTTATAGTTTAATGTTAAGCCAAATTTTAACCGGAAAACGTCCAAAACTCACCGTGAAGTTCAAAAATCTCGCCGGAATCATTTACTCCGATTGGCCACCACCGGCCACAGCAAGGGCTGAAACCACTTGGGATCAACTCACCATTCCATGGGCTTCAAAAAACCCATAAGTTTGACCTCCATCGCTGCCGTCTTGAGCCACCACCAACGCCACCGATTTTGGCCGAAAATCCCTCATTTTTGCTTCGATTCTTCCTCCTCCGGCCACCAAACTTGATGATCCACCTATCAAATTGAAGAGTAGCTCAAGCCCAACAACTTTAATCAAGGAAGCACGACCAAATATGGCCAAAAAAGAGCACACCGCCGACGAGAAGTTTCGGTGACAAAATGGGTCGATTTGACCCATGAGTCAACGTGGGTCAACCCAAAAATCCCAAAATGGAAAGTTTCCTAAATTGTCTCGTATTTATACCATATATATACCGTACACATACATGCCCAAATCAACGGTTCAAAACGAATCTGATCAAGATCGGACGGTCACGATTAAATCAACAAC
This sequence comes from Geum urbanum, assembly GCA_946800695.1. Classification (NCBI taxonomy): domain Eukaryota; kingdom Viridiplantae; phylum Streptophyta; class Magnoliopsida; order Rosales; family Rosaceae; genus Geum; species Geum urbanum. The sequence goes on along the minus strand of OX327013.1, from coordinate 39,049,760 downwards.
AAAAATAACACTTTTATATATATTCACCAATTGACTTCAAAACTCGATAAAACATTGCTTGCTTATCCGAAAAAGTCCCCCAAAATTCCCATGAGCACGGAATTAAATACTCTACAGTTCTCGTGAAGGGAGTCAACACAATTCTCGTCTGATGAAATAGTCGTTAACAAACTCAATTACGCGATTAATCTGCGATAATTCAATTTCGTATTGATTAATACGTAGATTTTAGTTCGGGTTGTCACAGGAGCCCTCTTCTGTCCAAGCTTACCTTCCAGGGTCTACTGTGGTCAAGACAGTGGATACAATATTGATTGACAGAGATAAACTTAACAGACTGTTAAAGCTCAATTTGCAGCTTACTCAGAATCGTATGCGCCAACAAGCCAATAAGAAGAGAACCAAACGGGAGTACCAAGTGGATGATTGGGTTTATCTTAAACTCTATCGCTACCGACAGACTACAGTGGCCTCTTCATGCTGCCGTGAGCTCTCCCCATGTTACTATGACCGATTCAAAATCCTTGCTCATATAGGAAAGGTGGCTTATAGGTTGGCATTGCCCTCTAGTAACCGCATTCTCAATGTCTTTCACATCTCTTTACTAAAGAAGCACATTGGTGATGTTGTTTCTGTTGTCAAGGATCTGCCGCCTATGGCAGCTGCTGGTGAGCTCTTATGGGTACCCGAAAAGAATTTGGAACACAGCATTTACAAGAAAAAAAATGTTGTCGGTGTTCGTTGGTTGGTTCAATGTGTTGGTTTGCCTCCAGAAGACGCTACATGGGTTGATGCTCATGAATTCGAGTCATGTTTCCCAGATTTTCTGGCTTGAGGATAAGTCTGCCTTAAGAGGGCGTGAATTATTGCAAGCCCACCATGCACAACCCATAGCATCAACCCATAGCCTTAGCACATGACTGATGGTCCTCACCTCTCTTTTGTTCCCTTGCTACTCTGCAATTCTGATGTTCTGTGTATTCCCAGTTGTGGTTATTTTGAAGCTCTGCTCAGTAGTTGTTGTTTCTTGTCTCAAACTAGTTGTTATCTTGTTTGTTAGTTGCTAAGTTGTAACCGTTGAGATATCTCCACTTGTCGATATCTCAACTATCCTTATAGTCCTTATATGTGGGATGTTTAGCTCATTAAGGGGTATGAATGAAAAAAGAAAAATTATGGAATGCACCTTTTAACACAAAACACCCCAAGGCAAAATTACAAACTTGCCACGTGTTAGATAATATTTGGTTCAAAAAGTCAAACATCTTTAGAACTGACTAAGCTTATGATAAGCTTAGTGTATATTATTCCAACACAAAATCTTCCTTAGCCGCCAGAACACCATCTCCGACGCCCTTCTCTCTTCCTCTTACCGCAAGCGCCGCCATGGATTTTTCAGAAATCGCCTCCCCATTTTGGGATCACCGCCCGTCATCTCCGCGTTGACGGTGGACGATGCCTTATATTTTCATCCTCTCGTTGATTTCGGTGGTTGCGAATTCAACGATCAGTTTAGCAGCAGTTGAGGTAGAGAGATCCAACCTCAGGCTGCAGTTGACCAAACGTCGAACCATTTCCGGCCTTCGGCTGGATCAATCAATCTCCGGCCTCTGGCTCCTGTCGCCCTCTCCTCACGACCAAATGAAACGACAACGTTTCAATTCCGTTGATCATCGATGATGGAATCACACTCGTTCTTGTTCCATAAAACCTCAAACCATCGGCAACCTATTGGTGTCAATTGGTTGAAAAAATCTGACCACTGTAACCAAGGGAACTTTTATCTCTGCAACATCAACGAATCGACAAGATACAAACAACAAGCGAACCGACAAACCTTGGTTGCAACACGACGAAAATCTGGGCAACCAGATTCTGCATCCAACGTTGAGGAGGAACAGGTGGCTAGCGGGATGCTACGGTGAAGGAGGAGGAGAGCCCGAGAGAGAACGGGGACAGATTCAAGACCGAGAGAGAACTTATAGGGTTTTCGTGGTCGGGGGCGGCATAGAGGTGACGCCGATGAAGCCAGTGATTTGGCCAATGACGGAGATAAAATGGAGACCAAGATTTTTCTTTCTAAGTGGTATAATCCACCATAGTTATCCCATAGTAAGCATAGTCAACAAAATAAAATTTTGACATTTGTGACCACAAAAAAAGTGGCACGTGCCGAATTTTAAAAAATAATCCAAGAGTGCTTAAACATGTCCAGCAATGCTTAACCCAAATCCACTAAATCATATAGAACACAAAGAAAATAAAACAAAAACAAAAAACACACAACTTTCTGAACCAATGGACAAAGGGTAGCTGGAAATGGCAATATTTCGATCAGTATTAAATGTAATTGATCATGGCAAATATGAGACGTGAAAGAAAAGACAGTCTTTGGAATAGATTCCGTCAGAGATCTAAGGCACAGGCAGGCATACACAATGAAGGATATATACAGAGATGCGTGCCTAACACATTACCTGGTGCCCACTATGAGAAAAGGTTGAAGCTTTCCGTCGCTGATGGAGTTGGGTCAGCCCAGAAGTCAGAACAATCATCAGAATCGAAGCAGAAGAAATAGTCACTGGTTAATGGTGACGACGGTTGCGTCCAAAACTGTTAACTACCTGGAGTGAAATGAAAAACGGGTCAAGTTTTGCCCGCCCGTTTTTTTATCAATTCTTTTCCGCCCCGACATAGTTTCGGGCAAAAGTTGGAAGTAACTATTTCGGGCAAAAGTTGTTTAAAGCTTTTGCTTAGGTTTTTCATTTCGTTGTCCATATTTTGTATTAAAAAAATCGAAACTTGTTTATTTCACATTTCAGATAAGCTTGTCGAGATTCTACAATGTGCAGAATATAAGGGCATATTTAGTGACATAAATTGGATTTAAGTAATTATATTCTTCAAATTATAAGAGTTATGTTTATCTAATTCAATATTAATCTTGTGTTTGTGTTTGTTTCACAATTTAAACTAAAGATTATTATTACTAAATAATCAAATCCTATGTGTTGGTGTTGGCGTGGAAAATGTGATCCTCTTTCACTAGCCAAAGATTGTCAACATCAATATTTTATATATATGTGTATACTAGCTTTCCTGCACGCGCATATGCGTGTGCGAAAGGCGTCGCGCTCGCGCGTGCGATTTATCGGTGGCATACTTAAAGTGTGCAATTATATTGTTTTCACTTAATTGCTTAAGTCCATTGCTCATGACAGATACTATCGTACACTTTCAGGCCTATCTCTATTATTCGAATACTGATCTAATCGAGATCTCTATTATTCGAACACAGATATAATTGAGATGTGAGAAGAATTACCAATGATTGATGATAAAATTTGTAAAATAATATTAGCCCACTTCATATTAAGTCAACACTATGTAAAAAATGATCAATCACTGATAATAAATGCAGTGTCAGTGCATATGAAAATAGAACAAAAAACACACGAATAGAATCTATTTAAAAAAATAGCAAAAATTTTAACTATGTTGACGTCGAACCCAAAGGACGTTACTAAGAAACCGAAGATCATTTTGTGAAAGCAAATTTGGCCACCATCAATTGAACCTTTTGGATAATTGTCTTGTGTCGTTTTGCTGGAGAGCAACTTAGGTAAAATGAGATGAAAATGTGTTGCCTCGTGCAGTTCTATACAAAAACTTCATCTTCTCCATACACTGCTGTTGCACAAAATTTAGCATTCATGTTAGTTACAGCTCTACCAACTTAGAAATAAGATTATTAATGTTAAGTAAGAAACAATGTACATCTATTTGCTTTGTAAGATATAAATGATGGGCTGTCTAAGACTCAGTACCAACTCACAAAACAAAAGATTAATAATAATGCACATTTTTCCGACTGTTATCTAAAATTAGTCATGAGAAACATTATGTAAACTGTACACACTGTTTTAACATTGCATAGGATTTTCAGATAGAAACATAGGTGTATTACCGACTACATTGCTGAGTTATAAAAGACGCTGTTAACCTACAACATAGAAGTAGAGGAAAATCAAAAAGAGACTACTTGTTGTCCAAAATTCAAACTTCTTTGCTCTTCCTCTTGATGTGGTCATCTCCAATTGTTCTGATTAAATTGACATACGAAAATGTATCTCCAACAGAGATGGTCAGACTCCATTTCTTGGGAAAAAGAAGAAGCAAATAAAGACATTGTAATACCAAAATGAGTGAGATACTGTGTAAAAACATAACAATTACATAAATGATAATTTTAGTAGCTAACTTGGATCTGTGTTATCTTTTTGTGCAAATAGTTGTTTAAAAGAGAGAAAGAGATTTTGGCCTTCAAGTATGACCACATATAATTCAAATAATATCACAACACTGATTCTACCTGCTCAATCACAATCTGCTGAAAAACAGACTCATAACAACTACATACTAACGGGTAAATCCATCATCCATTACTCATTTATAAAAGTATAAGAGTACATATGTACAATTCAATATAAGGATGATACTCATATAATAGAATAAATTAACTCAATATACTAATGTTTTAACCTCATATTCAACTCCAGTACATAAGTAGATGCCGTAGAGGATATAATGCAAACCTGATTATCCCAATGTTTGCAAACAGATTGTTTTAGATTGATTTTTTCAAACAGAATCTGAATGACCTGTGAAATTCATAAAAAGAGAGATATATCTCAATGACACCGACTTGTTGAAATAAACACCATATACAATAAATAAAACTGAGCAGGGAATCTCTGAGGTTATACTGAAACATAAGATAAATCTCTAATACTAAGAGGACAACATCAGTAGTCATAAAGAGAAATAAAAGTAGCCATGGAAGTCCAGCCTTTTATGAGAAGTCAATTTCAGACCAAAAATGCAAAATGAAGATCTCTATTAATTAAAGCAAAGAGGTTTACGGATGTTGAGAGGAGTTTACGGCAGTTCTGAAGAAGTTAGATGGTAGAACTTTGTCAATGCCAATTTTATCCTTTTATTTTCTTAACTATACAGAAAAAAAGAAGTTCAAAATGGATAAAAATATAAAACAGAGTAGACAAAAAGAAGTTCCCGTTCTTAAAAAAAGAAGTTTCCGTTCGAAATAGAGATAGATCGAATCCTCCCATCGAATCCTTTACCTCCGAGCCGTGGCTCCCGGGGTTCAACTCCGGCGGTGTCCCTCCGGATCGTACTCGCCGTCCTCCCTGTCAACCGTCTCCTCCAAGCCGCGCCTGTTCTCGGCCTCTCCCTCCTCCCGCACCGGCCTCGCCTTCAAATCCGAGCAGTTTACTGGTCAGAGAGAGAGATAGAAACTAACCCATTCACGATTCCTCAATCCCATTCACGATTCCTCCTGGACACTCTGTTAAATCGCCTCCAAAAGTCCGTCCCATACATAGATATATAGTCTCTTTATCTTTAAATGTTGAAGCTTTTTTGGGGTTGTGGAGTCGTCTCGATTTACAGGCTCAATTTTGTAAAGCCCCAAGTCAGGTACTTTTCCATTGTTTGAGAATCGCTTATTGATTGGTCGATGAGATATGAGATGAACTGTACCAATTACGAATAACCAAAGAAACCCATTTTCTCTTTTTCTTTCTATAATGTGTTTCTCTTCAGTTTTTTCAGAAATAGAGACAAATTTGAATGCTCAAGTTACAATATTTCATTATTTCTTATTTGGGTTTATGAACTCAGTTTTGGCGTTGTAGTTTTTTTAGTGTTTTTGTTGTTGTTGTTGTTGGATGCGGAAATGATAGTTTTAGTTTCATTTGTGGTTTTGTGTGAAGAACAGATGAGGTGAAATTTGTAATGAGGAACATGACAGTTGCCGTGAATTTTTTCTAAACACAATGTTGACTACAAGGTTGAAATGTCGTACCTTATGCATAAGCCGTTCACTTCATATGCATAATTTCCATTGATTTTTGTGTTTATAATTATCTTCATTCTGCATTTTTGGTCTGAAATTGACTTCTCATAAAATGCTGGACTTCCATGGCTACTTTTATTTCTCTTTATGACTACTGGTGTTGTCCTCTTAGTATTGGAGATTTATCTTATGTTTCAGTATAACCTCAGAGATTCCTTGCTCAGTTTTATTTATTGTATATGGTGTTTATTTCAACAAGTCGGTGTCATTGAGATATATCTCTCTTTTTGTGAATTTCACAGGTCATTCAGATTTTGTTCATTCTGTTTGAAAAAGTCAATCTAAAACAATCTGTTTGCAAACATTGGGATAATCAGGTTTGCATTATATCCTCTACAACATCTACTTATGTACTGGAGTTGAATATGAGGTTAAAACATTAGTATATTGAGTTAATTTGTTCTATTATATGAGTATCATCCTTATATTGAATTGTACATATGTACTCTTATACTTTTATAAATGAGTAATGGATGATGGATTTACCCGTTAGTATGTAGTTGTTATGAGTCTGTTTTTCAACAGATTGTGATTGAGCAGGTAGAATCAGTGTTGTGATATTCTTTGAATTATATGTGGTCATACTTGAAGGCCAAAATCTCTTTGCATTTTCAGAGCACAGTTTTTTTTTTCTTTGTTTCTCTCTTTTAAACAACTATTTGCACAAAAAGATAACACAGATCCAAGTTAGTTACTAAAATTATCATTTATGTAATTGTTATGTTTTTACACAGTATCTCACTCATTTTGGTATTACAATGTCTTTATTTGCTTCTTCTTTTTCCCAAGAAATGGAGTCTGACCATCTCTGTTGGAGATACATTTTCGTATGTCAATTTAATCAGAACAATTAGAGATGACCACATCAAGAGGAAGAGCAAAGAAGTTTGAATTTTGGACAACAAGTAGTCTCTTTTTGGTTTTCCTTTACTTCTATGTTGTAGGTTAACAGCGTCTTTTGATACTCAGCAATGTAGTCGGTAATACACCTATGTTTCTATCTGAAAATTCTATGCAATGTTAAAACAGTGTGTACAGTTTACATGATGTTTCTCATGACTGATTTTAGATAACAGTTGGAAAAATGTGCATTATTATTAATCTTTTGTTCTGTGAGTTGGTACTGAGTCTTAGACAGCCCATCATTTACATCTTACAAAGCAAATAGATGTACATTGTTTCTTACTTAACATTAATAATCTTATTTCTAAGTTGGTAGAGCTGTAACTAACATGAATGCTAAATTTTGTGCAACAACAGTGTATGGAGAAGATGAAGTTTTTGTTTAGAACTGCACGAGGCAACACATTTTCATCTCATTTTACCTAAGTTGCTCTCCAGCAAAACGACACAAGACAATTATCCAAAAGGTTCAATTGATGGTGGCCAAATTTGCTTTCACAAAATGATCTTTGGGTTTCTTAGTATCGTCCTTTGGGTTCGACGTCAACATAGTTAAAACTTTTGCTATTTTTTTAAATAGATTCTATTCGTGTGTTTTTTGTTCTATTTTCATATGCACTGACACTGCATTTATTATCAGTGATTGATCATTTTTTACATAGTGTTGACTTAATATGAAATGGGCTAATATTATTTTACAAATTTTATCATCAATCATTGGTAATTCTTCTCACATCTCAATTAGATCTGTGTTCGAATAATAGAGATCTAGATTAGATCAGTATTCGAATAATAGAGATAGACCTGAAAGTGTACGATAGTATCTGTCATGAGCAATGGACTTAAGCAATTAAGTGAAAACGATATGATTGCACACTTTTAAGTATGCCACCGATAAATCGCACGCGCGAGCGCGACGCCTTTCGCACGTGCATATGCCTATGAAGTGAACGGCTTATGCATAAGGTACGACATTTCAACCTTGTAGTCAACATTGTGTTTAGAAAAAATTCACGGCAACTGTCATGTTCCTCATTACAAATTTCACCTCATCTGTTCTTCACACAAAACCACAAATGAAACTAAAACTATCATTTCCGCATCCACCAACAACAACAACAACAAAAACACTAAAAAAACTACAACGCCAAAACTGAGTTCATAAACCCAAATAAGAAATAATGAAATATTGTAACTTGAGCATTCAAATTTGTCTCTGTTTCTGAAAAAACTGAAGAGAAACACATTACAGAAAGAAAAAGAGAAAATGGGTTTCTTTGGTTATTCGTAATTGGTACAGTTCATCTCATATCTCATCGACCAATCAATAAGCGATTCTCAAACAATGGAAAAGTACCTGACTTGGGGCTTTACAAAATTGAGCCTGTAAATCGAGACGACTCCACAACCCCAAAAAAGCTTCAACATTTAAAGATAAAGAGACTATATATCTATGTATGGGACGGACTTTTGGAGGCGATTTAACAGAGTGTCCAGGAGAAATCGTGAATGGGATTGAGGAATCGTGAATGGGTTAGTTTCTATCTCTCTCTCTGACCAGTAAACTGCTCGGATTTGAAGGCGAGGCCGGCGCGGGAGGAGGGCGAGGCCGAGAACAGGCGCGGCTTGGAGGAGACAGTTGACGGGGAGGACGGCGAGTACGATCCGGAGGGACACCGCCGGAGTTGAACCCCGGGAGCCACGGCTCGGAGGTAAAGGATTCGATGGGAGGATTCGATCTATCTCTATTTCGAACGGAAACTTCTTTTTTTAAGAACGGAAACTTCTTTTTGTTACTCTGTTTTACATTTTTATCCTGAACTTCTTTTTTTCTGTATAGTTAAGAAAATAAAAGGATAAAATTGGCATTAACAAAGTTCTACCATCTAACTTCTTCAGAACTGCCGTAAACTCCTCTCAACCTCCGTAAACTTCTTTGCTTTAATTAATAGAGATATGTGTGTGTATATATATAGAGAGAGAGATCATACAACCTTCCCCATTATTCTATCTCTACAGCACAACCAAAACACTGGAGATACTCCATCACATTCAAATTGCATCCATAATTCACACTGTTGTAGCTCACAGGCATTTATCAAACAAAGGAGATATATCATGATCAAAGAGGATATTTGAGCACGCACATTTCCAAAACACAACAAGCTACTCATCCACTGCATCCCCATGGCATCTCTGCAAGAAACTCAGCATCAAAAGAAACCCTGGCCACTTATCACAATGCTCATATGTAAATTCAGAAATTCATCATAAATTTCAATGCGTGTGAAGAAAGTAATATCCTTCAATCAATATAAAATGAACATACACAATTACAAAAAGTAGTCGTAATAATATAACAAGCATGATCAATGTCAAATAGAAATTCCACAGGACAATAAGCAAAATACATACAGGTTAGAATAATTTAGAGACTAGCTAATGTTGGGGATTCATAGAGGGAGCCATCTTCAACATTTGGGTGAACATGCACGCGTAGGTGTGTTCCCTCTTCAACAAATTGGACAATTGGTCCACATGGGTTACTCGGAAAGTCCTATGTGCTTCTCGTACAGTTTTTTCTTTAACAGAAGTTCTTCTTCTTTTTCCAGTACTGATGGTATTGTAGCTTCTTTAAATACCCTCATTTCCTCTGGGGTGGCGGAGGAGGCCGTGGACATACAAGGGATGAATGAGATCTACAACAAACCTTCAACGAATGAAATTTTTTCGTATTTATCACTCCAACTTGATAATGACAAAAATGATGCACCATGAACTAAAGGAAAAGAACGAGAATCAAAGAGTACATCACTCACTGAGCAGGAAGACGTAGGTTTTTTCACATATATTCTAGAACTGGCCCCCTTTCGGAAACAACTAAATGTTCCACTCTTTGTGTTCAATTTGTGAGGGACATGGAAGCAATCGAGTATAAGGGTATCTGAAAAACAAAGACAGAGGATCAGATTCGGAAACCAAAATAAGTACTACGATGTTAGCACATACTATTGTTAAACTCTGATGAGAAGACGTGATTCTAGTAAGCGCTAAATTTACACTTGCATATCGTTAGTAACTCAGCCATATAATCATCTTTCAAATCAGACTCAACAGTTCTTCTTCAAGCAATATTACAGACACCAACAGCATATAAGCAGTGAATATGACGTAATGTCAGTTTAACAATTCATAAATTTGAGCTAATTAAATACTCATAAGAAGTCCTAGCTAGCTAATGACAAGTTAAAATTATAATATGCAAGAGAAAGTCTAGCTACTAGATGTATAAACATTAACTAGCAAGCTAGCTAGTGACAATTTTGTCTTTAAACAAGTGATTATTAAGCTAAGCTAGCTAAATGAAATTGATCGATGGTAATTCTAGATCAAAGATGGTCTGGAATCATAAAGTATAGCAACGCAGTAATGTTGGATATCAGAATTCAACTAGTGGCTCTTCAGCATGGTATTGAAATCAAACCATGGAGTAGAACCTGAAAATCTCATTTGTAATATTAATAGTACAGGAGTAGGTATTCAGAAAAGAACCACCTCCTAAGTTGAATTCATACACTAACTAAGAAGGACTATTTTAGAGGCACATAGTTTCACTCATTCAGTAGGCATAAAAATCTGATTACGAGTTTTATAAGTTTCTCAACACACGTATGCCGTGTTCATTAGTGCATCCAACACTGGTGTGTCTGATTATAAGTTTCATAACTAGAGGAAATGGAAAGTTTTATAAAATCTGAGGAACTATAGAGGAAGATTCAAAAGAGACACCGATATGTTGCACCATCTGTTAATCATCCGTATTGGGCATGAGTCCATGCCGCTCATTATCAACTATGGAAAATTAATATTCACTCGTTCAATAATTCCTATACAATTTGGTAATATAATAGACGTTGCTCATATACAGACATAGATCATATATGTCTATGTTTTATAATAGGATACATTTCGACAGTAGTTCACATATAATTTTTATTCATAGAGATTACGATTTCTCAGAGCCTTTCAGCTTTCTAGAACTAATTAAATTTTAAAAATGCAAATAACAAGAGTCAATCAAGAGAAACATAATAGAGATACAAATCAAACAGAGAGACACAGGTAAATTTTGGAATACATTCGATACTATAATCAAAATGCTCATAAGCATCTGTGATGATTGATGATCAAGAGAAACATAATCACTTACCAATATTGCAACCACTCCATTCCAGTAGAAGAAGCAACATATTATAACACAAATCAAATCAAACCAAAATGAAACCAGAAATCGAATAGAAAATTGAAATCGACCTATAAATCGAGTATGAAATCGAGTACAAACCAGAAGAAGTAGCATAATCGGCATTCAATGAGTTCAAATTTCACCGAAATTGAGTACGAAATTCAAATCAACCCATAATTCTTCACCAAAATCGAGTACAAAAATCAAAATCAACCCAAAAATCTAAAATAGAAGAAGGAGAAGAAAATGAACCCGATTCCCACAACGAGAGATGAGAAGAGCGTCTCTCTTGTCGAAGAGCGTCTTTTGTATGGACGTGGTTTTGAAGCTCAATATGTAAAGAGGTGCGGGACCCTAATTTCAACCCGTCGAAATTAGCTAAGAAAATTGAAATAATCCATATTGGGTACCAAACACAAGATTTGTATTATTTTTTGAAATAGTCTAATACAATCCATTCCATTCCATTCCATTCCATTCCATTCCATTCCATTCCGGCCCAACAAATAGGCCCTAAAAGTATAAGAGAGTAACTTACGATCTAGTTTTTTTTATGTATTATTTATCAAAGTTCAATACAGTTGAAACCGTGATAAATGTCTCGTACATTTCTATTCCGCACACTACATGTGCACTCTGGTTTGTTCACAAGAAGAAAGTTTAAATGTATATTTATATTCTAATATTCGTCTTTGTATCTCGTACGTTACGATATCACTGGACTAAATGAAAATGAATTCTTGCATACCTTTCCATGCAAGACTAGTAAGAAAAAGCGCATATTGGCCTTTTTCTATAATGATGTTACTTAATGTCACTTTTGTTTGTATGTCATTATATGGACAATCTACTAGTCTAACGATCGTTACAATAGGATTCAATATTTTTTATTAGACATAACTGTAACTGTAGAGGCGAAACGATATGAGCTGAATGTTTTCGAGAGCACATGCTTCCTATGATCTGAACCTCTCACTCTCACAAACATGAATTTGGCTAATCCCACTCCTGCCCATCAAGCCTCCATATTTACAAAGCCTCACCTCCCAAAAGGCTTTGCCCTCTTCCATACACCAAAGGACTAAACAAAAACAAAAACAGAAACAAACCAGGAGTCACAGACCAGTTTGGATTTCAGATTTCGTTGAACCAATTTAAGCAACCCTAGAAAGAAAAAAGAATATAGCAAAAAGAAAAAAAAGCTTTTAGAAATTAAAATTTCTTTTCAACTCGGTCCATTATCGAACTCCTTCGAGCTCTTCTCTCTCTCTCTCGCTCGCTTTTTCTCTGATCTCAAACCCATCACTCTCACAAATCCATCTCTCCCCAAACTCAGAGATCTCTATCTCTCTCGAAAGCCTCAACGATCCTCAAACGCAGCGTTTCGATCGGCCATTTTCCCTTCTCTTTTTTTTTTCTTCTTCTTCTTCCTTCGACCTTCGAAACCCCAAATCAGCTCCCCTAGGGTTTCCACGAACCCCATTAAAAACCTAATCTTTTTTACAGGCAAGTGAAATAGATAGTGTTCTTTTTCTGATTTCAGCGGTCATTTTTATTTTGTTTATTTTATGTTCTTATTGGTCATAGTTACTTGGAGATAATAATGTAAGAATTTACAAAAAAAACTGACATTTCTCTGTGAATTGATTCTGAGTTGTTCATATTCTTACAATGCTTTATCAGAACAGACATGCAGCTTTTGTTTTGTTATTTATATAAATATATATTGTTATAGAATGTTTGATTGCGATGATAAGGATTTCTATTCATTGTTGTTAATGTATTGATTTTCTAGTTATTTTGGCTCAATTGAGCTTACAACTAGAAAAAGCAGCTATGAAAGAATGTAATTTTTTTTCTTACCTTTTTGGTTTACTTTAGCGATCGGTTATTAGGTGATCAGAATATGAATTAGTAAATAGTTTTTAAAGAGTGGGAGTAATTCTTGTATTTGGAAAAGTTGCGATTTTGAAGTACGTATGTATGTATGTATGTGTACGCTGTATTGCAATCTTTCTTTACATAATCTTGTGGACATAGAGGCCGAAGGGCAACTGAGTTTGTGACCCGAGCTTTGAAGTTGACTAGGAGATTTTGTGTGTGGTTTTTCAATCTACTTTCGGTTGGCTATATTTAATAATTAGAAGCTAAATGTCGAAGCATATTTTGGATTATATGTGCATGCACCTGAAGTAGTTGATACCATTTTGGTTTTCAAATGTTTCCCTAAAGACGATATTTTTCGAAGGATAGAGCATGAAGTTCTGAACTTTCCTTGACAATATGTAGAAGATAACAGAACTTGTGATCTTTGTTTGCATGCCATTTGATAATCTGTGCTGTATCTGAGGCCTTCTTTATTCACTTAATTATATCAAATTTATGAAACTTAGTGTTTTCACCTTACAGGTTCTGTCAAATTTGTTTGAATGACCTTGCGGCAACAGTTGAAACATGACGTCGAGTATGTTGTCTGGGGATCGGAGGTGTGTTATCTTTTATCTCTTTTTTTTTTCATTGCGAATTCTGATCTTTATGTGGCAACATTCACTATGTTAGATCATTTGAAAGTCATTGGATTCCTAAGTACAGTATTTTCTTTACATCTGTTGGTTGAAGTGTTGTAATTTAAGCAAACTTCCTTTAGTTGACAAGAAGCCATAATTTCTAGAACCACAGACATCACTGTGCAACCGCATAGATGGCTGCATCATCAGGTGTTAATTTAATGCTGTCAACATTGTTTCAGGTGGGCTTCTGCCAGAAGAGGCGCAATGACCGTTTTAGGGAAAGTTCCAAGACCTATAAACTTACCCAGTCAGAGGTATTTGCTTTATGCTAAATTCTCCTTCGCTTGAAATTAATATGGTCCCTTGTTTATTCTCTAAAGTTCATCATCCGTTTTGGTTATTCAAGGTTGGAAAATCATGGTATGGATCCATCTGTGGAAATTGTTCCCAAGTGAGTACCTCTCTCTCTCTCTCTCTCTCTCTGAGTTTATTTTTACTTAAATGAGTTAAATCAGTATATAATATCTCCTTGCTACTAGTTCAATAGTGGAAATGAACTCTATTGTGTATCTGGATAAATTATTGTAGGGGCACTCTCAGTTGGGGCAGTAAATCATCTTCTGCATCAAATGCATGGGGCACCTCATCAGATGGTGGCACCACCTCGCCAAGCTATCTTAGTGGCACACGACCATCATCAGGAAGTGGTACACGACCATCAACTGCTGGTAGTGAAAAATCTCATGAACCTACTGCTAATGCATGGGGTCCAAATTCTAGGCCATCATCGGCCTCTGGGGTATTGACATCAAATCAGACGTCACTTGCATCAGTGCGTCCTCGCAGTGCAGAGCCAAGACCTGGTAGTTCACAGTTGTCAAGATTTGCTGAACACTCTGAACATTCGGTGGCATGGAATTCCCCTGGGACTGCAGAAAAATTGGTACGTTCATTCCATACTATATACCAGATTTATTCAATCAATCATGAAGTTCCTGTTTTTTTTTTCTTGTTCTAGTTTGAAATTGAGTTATGCTGACTAGATAGGTTTTCTTTTGTGCTAATTATATCTATGTAGGTTTAGTTTGTAATCAAGATGGCATAGGGAATGTTACATATTTCAAGGTTTTACCCCATATGCTGCTCTGATCCAAACCCAGCAAAAGGCTGTTGTAATTTGAACACGACATCTCCTATGTTTATTTTGTTGCAGTCTGCCTAGTACTTATCTGAGTGGTCTGCTCTATTGGCAATCCATTATTACATGCAGGGAGTGATGCCAAAGAATGAAGGGTTTTCACTTACTTCTGGAGACTTTCCGACACTTGGTTCTGAAAAAGATAATTCTGGAAAGAATGATGAGTCACAAGGTATTGCACTTATAGCTATTGACTTTACACAATGCTCATGGAAAACACTTGTTCTCTAACAGAAACTGTTTATAAAATTTAACTCCTTGAATTCAACACATGTCACGCCATCTCACAATCCTTGATGTCCCCATAAGACCCCTAATATCACTTCTTGGATTTTGGTCTATTAAACAATTTTGTGTTTTTTACTTTACTGATTACTTTATCAACTATTATGATAGATCGCGGTTCTTACTCTCGCCCTGGCTCATCTTCTGGTGGTGGAGTGTCAAAAGAGACGACTGGGACTTCTGTAGTTGGTTCGTGTACATGCTCTTGATTCATGTGTGATTATTCAATTGTCTAAATACTGTTAGATGTCATTAATATCTCATTATCTTTTGCATATAAGTTGTGTTTTCTCTCTCTTCATATCCAGGTGATGTTTCTGTGAATACACATGCGAAGAATGGAACTGGTAATTCATGGAAAAGAGAAGGTCCCTCATACAATGAAGATGCAGGTAGACCTGGAATGGAGAAATGGCAGGGGAATCCCCTGCCTTACCCTAGTGCTAGCTCTCCCCAGCATTATGATGCTTGGCATGGTGGTCCCATACCTCACCCGCAAGGTGGTCCCCTGCCTCACCCACAAGGTGGTGTTTGGTTCAGAGGTCCTCCAGGGCCCCCTCCGTTTGGGACCCAGGTTCCTCCTGGTGGCTTCCCAATGGAACCCTTTCCATATTATTCTCCACAGATCCCAGCTGCTGCTCTTGCAAACCCCCAGCCTGGTCCTCAATCTGGGGCAGGACCAAGAGGACACCATCCTAAAAATGGAGAGATGTACAGGCCTCATATGCCAGAGGCATATATCCGCCCCGGTATGCCAATTAGACCTGGATTTTATCCTGGTCCTGTGGCTTTTGAGGGCTATTATGGAACACCAATGGGATACTGCAATTCAAACGAGCGAGATGTCCCATTTGTGGGAATGCCATCTGGTCCTCCAGTGTATAACAGGTACCCTAACCAAGGTGGTCCTGAAGCTGGGAATTCTCATGGGAGACCCAGTGGATATGGCCCCACCAACCAAACAGGGATGCCGGAGAAATTAGATTCCAGTCATTCACATGATTCACGTGGACCGTACAAAGTTCTTTTGAAGCAGCATGATGGTTGGGACAGAAGAAATGAAGAACAAAGAAGTGAGGCTGCTGTGACAACCAATTCATCATGTTTTGAGAGTGAGGACCAACCAAGAGCATTGTCATCAGAGAAGGATTGGAGATCAGATCTCCGAAAGGAGGGGGAAAGGGAACGAAGGAATGAAGGATCTACTCTGCAGAAATCTGATCGAGGAGCATCTTCTGCTCCTGTCAAAGTCAAGTCTCCTGATATTTTGGATAATAAGGCATCTGATGCCGTTCCAGTGAAGAAATTGGAATCTGAAGCTTGTGGCATACAAGATATTGCACAAACAGGTTCTGCAAAAGATTCCAGTCTGATTCAGAAAGTAGAGGGGTTGAATGCAAAAGCACGAGTTTCTGATGGACGAGGTGATTCCAGTAGGGAGGAGCAGAGGAATAAATTCCAAGTCAACCCTAAATCTAACAGCTTAGTAAATGCTCCTGGCAGTGGCTCGGTAATTGCTGAAAAAACTTATGTGACTGAGACCGCAAATTCATCTCATGAAGCCAGCAGTGGTGTTTCCAGGTTGGGTGGTAGATTCTAAGTTTTAACAGTATATTCGGTATATCAATTTTATGGGACTAAATTAATGTGTTGATAAACAGGCGTTCTACTCATGGCGTGCATGGTAGGTCAGAACATCGTGCTAGCAGAAGATTCAATAACCAAGACGGTGATGGCTTGGGGAAGCAATCCTTGGTCTCTGAACCAACTGCTGTGATGTCAACTGCTAATCCAAAAATCTCTTCTACCAATCATATGCATGACCACCTTGTTTCTGTGGAAGTTACTGAGAAGTCTGGATCTTATCCTCAAGGCAGACATGAAGAAGACTTGGCAATGCTTGATCCAAATGATTCGGAGGCACAGGTAATATACATTCTGTTTCTATAGTTGCTCATTGATATGCATCAGAAGTTTGACTTGCACATTTCCTTCCCGGACCAGCGTGCTAAGATGAGGGAGCTAGCCAAGCAGCGTACCAGACAGCTTCAGGAGGAAGAGGAGGAGAGGACAAGAAGGCAGATGGCCAAGGCTCGCGCAAAGTTGGAAGAGTTGAACAGACGTACCCAAATGGTGGAAGGTTTACATAAAAAGTCTGAAATTATCTCTAGTGGTGACGTCCAGGTTAAGCAAGAAGAATCTCAAACTTGTGGTGAATCTATAGTGGCTGGTTGGAAATGTGAACCACAATCTCCAGCTTTGGATTCTAATTTAAGCACTTCTGCACAGATAAATGAAAGTACTGTTGTCAAAGTTGAAAAATCAACTGCTCCATCTGGTGAGCTACATTCAGCGAGACCAAATAGCATCTACAAGGAGCCTGTTTTTATGCATGATCTACCCGTGCCTTCGCACCAGGATGTTACCATTGGCAATGCTGCTCATCACAACACTGCTCCCCAGGCTCATGATAGCAGTATCTCCAAGCACAAGCATGCCCCAAGACAAAAGCAAAGCAATCAGTTAGAAAAGAAGTCTATTGTGAAGTCTACTTCCACCAGTATGACTGAGTCCCTAAAAAGCCAGACAAATGCTGTGCTTCACGCATCCACATCTGTCGGTGTTGTTGCCAATTCATCACCATCAAATAGTGACTCGAGCCTTACTGTAAATCTTATTGCCACTGGTGCGTCATCTTCCCATCCAAGAAAGAAAAATAACAGAGGTGGGAAAAACAGGCACAGGGCAGAAAATGCATCATTTGTGGCTGCTGAACCATCATCTATGTCAATTGATACAAATCTTTTAAGTGCCACATTAGAAAGTGGAAAGCCAAATGTGTCTAAGGTGGAGTTGAATCCTAGCTCAGCTCAGTCGCTGACCAGTCCCAGGGATGGGTATCAGTCATCTGAGCAACACTTGTCTCTACCAAACGAAGAATCTCAAGGCAGAGCAAGTAGCCAGTGGAAATCTCAGCATGCTTGCCGCATGTCAAGGAATTTACAAGCATCGAGGCACTCAGAAAAACTTCACAGCAGTGATGCGGTTATCTGGGCACCAGTGCGGTCACAGAACAAAACTGATGCAACCGATGAAGTCAACCCCAAAGATGAAGCTGAGGTTGTTAGTGCTGTAAAGAGTGACCATCAAGTGCAAAATAGTTCAAGAAATAAGAGGGCGGAAATGGAGAGATATGTTCCAAAACCCGTAGCCAAAGAGATGGCACATGAAGGAAGCTCTCAACAAGCAGCGGTGTCTGTAGTCCATCCTACTGCAATAAATGAAAACATTGGAGTAGCAGATTCGGGTCCTCATGGTGCTGAAAGTTCTCAGCCTACTGTTGCAGCTGTTGGAAAAGTGGGGTTTGCCACAGAATCCAGGAATGGAAGTGGCAGGCAAAATAAACAGGGAAAAGCACATGGATCATGGCGACAACGGGGTTCAACAGAATCAACCAACACACAAGGTTTCCAAGATGAACCATCATGTACTGCAAATCTCAATCAGAGTGATCTGGTACCTGTGATAGAGCAACCAAAGAATTCTGGTGATTGGAATGATGGATGGAACATGCCTGATGATCCTGATGTTGTTGTACCAGTCTTTGTGTCTATTGCAAAAGACCAGGGCATGCAAGGAAGAGGAAAGCAGCAATCCTTCAAGGGGCACAAAACTGTGGTAAATAATCATGATCATGATGAAAAGAAAAACTATAGGGGGGATGCAGACAGAATCTACTCTAAATCTCCCGCTGAAATGGGTCAAACTGACTTACCTTCTGCTTCTAAAGAGAATCAAGCTGTTGGAGAACGTGCAACGCCTCATTGGCAACCCAAATCCCAGCTGTTTGCAGCCAATGATCATCGGGGAAACAGGATTAATGATGGTCAAGATATTGGTGTGGATGTTGGCCGGACTAACAACAAGGAGAGTACTCGTCAAGGTGCATGGCCCCTCTCGCCAGAATATGCTGGTCAGCATCGACGTGATCAATTCAAGTCTGAGAGAAACAATGCAGGCGGAGGACAGAATAGGAGAGATAGGAAAACAGCCTCACACAGGGGACGCCCCAGCTCCCCAAACCAGGGTCCTGTCAGTCCAGTCGATCTGGCTCCTCCTAGTATGGATGTTAGACAAGACCAGCAGTTCCAGACAGGGTTGCACAGAAACCAAAACAATCGGTTCGGCAGAGGGCAAGAGCCTCGTGGGGATTGGAATTATTATTCGGGGCATGATGTTAGGCAGCAAAACCCTCCTGCAAACCGGGACAGACAGAGGCACAGCTCCCACTTTGAGTACCAGCCAGTTGGGCCATACAACAGCAATGACAAATTTAACAATCATGAGGGACCTAGAGAAGGTTTTCAAAATACTGGTGGTGGAAGGGTCAAGGAAAGAGGCCAGGGGCAATCAAGGCACGGGGAAACGTCCATGGGCGTCAAAGTGGCACTGTCCGAGTAGGGCAGGATATGGAGTAAGTAGTGTGGCTGTAAAACTAGAAATTCTGAAGATGAGATTTTTCATCTATCAATCCGCTCTTTCCCACTTTTGCATCATTAGCAGTGGCCAGTAGTGGTGGCTCGATCACAACTGTTTCCAGGTACTCTAAATGATAGAGGAGGAGGGGTCTCTTTTTACAATTGTTCATATTTGCCGAGTAGACGACTAAACGCATTGCCATTGGGCAGGGCTCGTGGAAAAGTTGAATTAGTTTAGCTTCTTGGGAGATATTCGGACACTCACTCGGATGGACACTTCTCCTTTGATGATTCTTCTGATTTGAGACAGATTGTGATTTGGTCATCCTATGTTTCCTGTGGAACTCATATGATATGTTTTGTTTTGTTTCTATTAGCATTGTATTTACTATGTAGCTGACTCATAATTCCTTGGCTTTAAATATATGGGAGCCGCAGAAGGAAATGAAATTTAGAGGAACTTTATGTGGTTCAGTACTTGAGTATTGCATCATACCTTCGCTTCCAAATTTTGCTCTAGTAAAACGATTGCCACACTCATCAGTATGGATGGCCCAAATCCATCTATACTGAATATTGGAACAGGATAGATGACCCAAATTAGTAAAAGCGGCCCAGTCCAAACTCTCCCAACGGAGTCCAATTACGTTCTTCCTCTTCATCTCTCTCTCCTATCCACAATCTATTCTATTTTGTAACTCCGAACTTCAATTGCGAGGGTTTCGGATAAAGGGTTCATTCAAATTGGTCCCAATTTCTACAAAACCTCAATGTTTTGATTAGCGAAAGCTCGTGATGACAGGTTGGTTGGATTCGTTTCAATTTCCAATTGGCTAGCTCTTTGGGATTTGTGAGCTCAAATTATTGAGCTTTTTTGGCTTTCTATGTAATGGGGTGGATTTTTAGCTTGTTAGTAGTTGAATTTTCATATATTGTTCAATTGTGTTCTGGGTTTGTTTAAAATTATTGGTTTCTGTTATCTGATATTTTTTGTGGTAGCTTAGTTTGTGAGGAGTTGGTTTCTATTATCTTAATGGGGTTGTATTGTTGGGTTTTATGTACTTGTGCGCAGGAGTAATTGCATATTTGTGGATGTTGATCAAATTAGAGCCTGCTGAGTAAATGATTTGGTCCTTAAGGTGGAGACAATGGCATTGGTTACCCATCAAATGCAGGTAATTTGATTATACCCGCCGGAAGAGCTAGCTGTCTTATCGAGTACGTTTAGTCTCCAAAGAGATGTTTAACTGGAGGGTTTCCCCCTTATGCCGATATTGTTACTGCTTTTTAGCTCACGAAAGTTAATATCTTGTATCTTGATACTCTCGAGTATAATAGAATGATTAGCATTGTATAGAATGATCATTCACGTTCAAAACATGGCTTTTTTTTCCTGTTGCATTGCAGGGTTCTTTTGTGATAAATCCCTCAAGGCCTTTGTCATGGAGCAAAGGGATGAAGTTGAAGCGGTGTGTAACAACACTTCACATGGTAGGGAGGACTGAGAGTTGTTCCATTGTAAAGCACAATATATGTTTAAGGTGCGAATTTCATCAACTTCTTATCTTGCTATTTCTCTTTGGTCTCATAACAGCTAGATTTTTTACGGACACTTGCATAGAAATCAAACTCTTTTACTTCCACCCTATTTTGAGTCACATAATCCTACAGAAGTGGATGCACACACACACACCAAGTACCCATTTTTTGTCATGATCATTCACAGATTCAGAGAACTTGTTTCACAGTGTAGGGGCTTCTACCATGCGTGGACCAAAACTTCAATCGTTAAGAGTTTCGGCCTTCAAGGGCAGTGCCCAGAATGATAAATCTGGAGGTAGAAAAAGCGGATCAAAGCTCCCCAAGAATTCAGTCAAAATAAAAGAGAATGAGGATACCATAGCGGGATCAACTCACGCAAACAATATTCCGATTTCTTATGCCTGTGATGCAAATGACAACATTGGACTTTCCCCTGCTATTCAAAATCTGTTTAAGAAATGGTTGAGAATGCTCCGAACGCAATCAATCCAATCATCAAGTGATGTGGCAGACGAGACCTTGGGAGAAGAACCTCTTCCAAGGGAGATTTCAGAAACTGAGCATGAGACTACAAATAAGGAAAGAGACAGCATTCTAAGGATGGTCTGGTGCAATTTTCTAGGGCTAAATGCTACAATAAAGATTCCTTTGCTAATCTTGTAAGTATAATCTCTCTCATGTTGATGGGATTAGGTGTTTTATTTCTTCTTTATTAGTATTCTATGTGCATGAGTTTGTCTAAAATTGTCTGTTTGAATGGATGTCCAACTGGTGGATTTGTATGTGTAAAAAATTGCTTGCATTCTATCATGTACCAACCTCTTGGTTTTATCAAGCATTGGCTTTTCTTGCATATTGCAATTTCATGTGCACAAACTTGTATAAAGTATGTGTTTGATTAGATGTACTAGTATGACTATTGGGTCTGTTTGTGAAAAAGTTTGCAGTTTGTTGTTTTAAGTTAATCTTTGGTTTTATGTAGTCAATGTGAAATATCTCGCGGAAATGAATGCCATTATCAAATCGTAGTTTTACAGTGCACTTACAACATGCTAATTCTGCCCAGTTTATTCTTGCTTATAATTCTCTGCTTGATTTGCAGCATCCCCTCGTACCTGGCAGTGAATGTACTATATGGCCCTGAAGTTTCAAAAGAGTTAACACCGTTGTGGATTATGGGCCCCTTCATTGTAGCTCTCTACATCAAGATGCTTCAGTGGCTGTGTGCACTCTATGTTTTCAGCTTCAAGCAGACAGTGATCGTAATCAAGAACTTACCCACTTATTACCAGGTGGCCTATACATACATTTTTCATGGAAAGCTTAAAGAGGAAATACATGCTCGATTGTGGCAGCCTGTACTTGACATTAAGAACCTAGATTACAAGAAATTATCCAGAAGAAAGCTGAAAGTATTACAAGAGTACATAGTGGAGAAGTACCTTGATTTTGTAGAATCAATATGGCCATATTATTGCAGGACAATCAGATTCTTGAAGAGGGCTAATCTCATTTAGATGTACGAGTCGTTTGTTAGATCAATGGGCAGAAGTTGGAGCTGTTCCTTATGTTGGTCAAGTAATTCGAGTTTCTTTCAAAGAGCTAGCCTTGTCTCATTTTAGATTGGGGAAAGGGAAGGGGGATTTCATCTTGACAGCTAGGATCATGACAAGCAGATTTGTCTGGGTTGTGTAATTTCTCTTACGAGGCAGCATTCTTATTTTTGGATGAGTTCCATATTATTTTGTTTCTGTAATTGTATTCAGCTGCCGCTGCAAATGTTCTTGAGGTTCTATAATGAGAAAACTATTTTCACTTCAGACTCTTGTTCTTCTCTACAAGTCTACATCTTCTGCTTGATTCAATCCTTCTGCACAAAATTGAACAGCTGCAGTCTTTGTCGTACTCATTTTCAGCTTAAACCTCATCTGTCTCTGTCTGAACTCTGAAGGTTTCTGATTCTGAAAGGAGCAGACTGGTTCAACATTGTACAAGTCTACAATCTGATTAACAATGGCCAACTATACTCCATCTGATTTGACTCCTCTGACAACTTCTTTGGTGATCGTTGCGCAATGCGACACGAGAGAGTTGACGGTAATAGTTTAGATGTAGGATACTTTCTACTTTATTTTTAAGGGTTGCTCTCTTTGCCCTGAACCTAGTGGTTTAGGTTTAAGATGCAATTTTCCAACTTTTAGTTTATCTTATTGTAATGTTTTGAAAGACAAATTTTTTCTGCTCTTTACTATTATTTATGACGTTTAATGAATTCGTTCATTTAAAAAAAAAAAATACTCCATCTGATATGAACTTAGTAGAATGAGCAAGTAAATATATAGAATGGTTATTAAATTTCTGTAACATGTTGTTCACATAAAAGCAAAAAATTATAATTTGAGAGAATGAAATTGGGATTTAAAAACAAAATATCAGCATTTACATGTGTGTAAACAAGAGAAGGCCGAGAGTCTCTTTTTTTTGGGACAAAAGGGCCGAGAGTCATAGGATATAGGATTTTGTCCAAAACGTAAGCTACAAAAAAAAACACAAGCCTCTCTCTCTCTCTTCTTTTGTTTCTCCAAAAGCCCAGTGCCTCAGTATCTCCGAAGTCCTAAACTTTCCCACAGTTTTCTTCTTTATTCGTTAATGGGTGCCCTTGAAAACGTCTCTGAGGAATTGGGTTTGCGTTAGAATCTCGCAGTCTCTGAGAAGACAGCGGTTTTTTGTTGTTGTTGTTGTTGTTGTTGAGTTGGTTTGGTTTGATTTTACAGTCATGGCGCTCAAGTTTGGTTCTTCGTTTTCATGCTCGGCGCCTTCACTTACTCCTCCCCACCTCCAATTCAGAACAGGTTCACAGGTGCGTCTTGGTCTCGCTTTATTAAGGAAGAAAGTGTTTTACTGTGATTAAACTGCTGGAAAATGAAGAAGTTAAATTTGATGTCAAGTTTTTTTGAAAAATGAGTTTTGGGTTTTTGGTAGTGGTAGTGTATAAAGGTTTAGACTTGGGATTGGTAGCTTGAAAATGGAGAAGAGAAAGAGTTGCATTGCTACTGAGATCACCTTGTAGTATGATAATACATTGTTGTGCTCGTAATTTGAGGTGTTGGATGAAATAAACATGGTCTATTGGATACTACGTGAATGACTCACGCTTGTTAGGCCAATTACTACTACTACTACTAGTGAGGAGTTGTGCAAAGTAGTATGTTATAACTCCACGAAATGCCATGGAAATTTACATTTTTTTACTAATTGTGGTTGTTATGAAGAACTGAATTTGTAAGTAAAGATGAAAGGATGCCCTTTTCTAGAAGAGTACTTGTATTCAACTTATACTCTTGTTTCCATCTGATGTCCAGTTGAGCTTATTACAAGCACGGTACAGCAATCAACAAACTAAAGCTCAGCAACTAAGATATGCTAAAGGTAACTTTTATCTGTTGTAAATTTTTTGAAGCCTTTGTATTCTTATAGAGTGCAATGTAGTCAGCACAATATGTGACTATGTTCCAGATACTTGGCATGTTGAAATCATAGTAATAACTCTATTGGGGAACCAGTGAACTTCATTTGAATGTAGCTGTTACATCTATGTTTACCTTGCTACATAATTTCAATCAAGATATCACGTTAGAACTGTAATTCCATTACTCACTGTGAAAGGGCCAGATTGGTTATTAATGACATGTGTTACTTGTTTATTTCTTCTTCTGTGGCTAAGTAGACAAGTCATGTACATTCTTACGTCAAGTACCAAAGTTGAGCAAAAGGATCCCAAAGAGTCAGAGTATACTCTCTGCTGTTTCTGAAGATCACTCACAAGATAGTGAGACAGTATCAGATGTTTTGGACCCTGAAAATGACCCTCCGAACGGCAATATATCTCCTATCAGCAATTCGTATTTTCTTTATGATGGTACTGGTGGAAAACCAGGCTTAATCTCATTCTATAGTCGTCCATATAAAAGAGAAGATGAAGTTTCTATAAATACTCCAGAGAAGAAGAGCAACCTATTATGGCTTGTTGGTCCTGCTGTTCTTGTAGCATCTTTCATCTTCCCGTCACTGTATCTGCGAAAATTAATCTTGACAATATTTGAGGATTCTTTGTTGACAGGTGAGGGTGCCTCTTTTCCTGTCATTTTGTTTTTCACTTATTATTTGGTTGGTTCTTTTTGTTAAATTATGATCAGTGATCCAGTATGTATAGGAGGACAGGGAATTTTGACTTTGTGAGACCAAATTTCCTTGAAATTACCTTTCTATATTATTCACTGCTTTGCGATAAGAGAGAATGAACTACCAAAACCGAAGTAAAAGTTGCCCACTTATGATCAAAGGACTAGGGAAAATATATTTCATAGGTAGAGAGGACTGAATCTAGAAGAACTGGAGACAGCTTCTGCTTCTACTGACTAGTAGAGGGTTGTCCTTATCTTCATAGTTTGGCATATTTGGTAGAGAAGGATGATTTTAGATACATCCAAAGCATAAGGGTGATGCCACAGAGAAATATCTACTGTCAAAGGGTACCAATCAAGGGGAATTTAGCTGTGAACGGCAAAGAAGTAACATGGGATGCCTCTCGATTGATTGAAAATCAATTTGTGTTTTCGCAAACTAGTTGACTTTGACGAGTTGTAGAATGTTCTGATAGTCTGTATCGTTTGAGAGTTTTGGCTCATTATCTATTGATCTGGATGCTTTATTCTTTTATAGGCCTCATCACTTCTTGTGTTAATAACTACATTTTCTTCTTGTCTTAACCATATCTGTTTATTTATCAGATTTCCTCATCTTGTTCTTCACGGAAGCTCTTTTCTACGGTGGTGCTGCGGTGTTTCTTCTTCTGATTGACAAGTTAAGGAGGGCAACTGAACTGGAATCAGCTGTGTATAGTAACAGAACCCTGGCCCCTCAGTTTGGACAGCGAATCTCATCTGTTACTGCCTTGGCACTTAGTCTTATTATTCCTATGGTCACTATGGGCTATGTCTGGCCATGGACTGGCCCTGCAGCTTCTGCTACTCTTGCTCCATATCTGGTTGGTATAGTTGTCCAGTTTGCATTCGAACAGTATGCAAGATTCAAGAAGTCACCTTCATGGCCTGCTATCCCAGTCATCTTTCAAGTAAGGTCAATTATGTTATTTCAGTTTCATTATTGTTGGGTGATAGTTCTTATCATTTACCTGTCTACTTACATGAGTGATGTATGTAAGTTGGAAATTGATACCATTTCGGGTGTTCAGGCATCAATCTCACATGAATACCATATGGAAAAACTGTGTGAAGTGATATGACATCACCTTGTGTGTGTAATGTGTATTTTGTCCCTATGCAAGCTTATGAACTGAAGTCCTTGTCACCCCTTTCTATTATGCTGGACAGGTTTATAGATTGCATCAACTGAATAGAGCAGCACAACTGGTGACTGCTCTGTCATTTACAGTCAAAGGAGCTGAGATGACCTCACAGAACTTGGCAATAAACAGCTCTTTGGGTACACTTTTAAATGTCCTTCAATGTCTTGGAGTTATCTGCATTTGGTCTCTCTCAAGCTACCTTATGAAGTATTTCTCATCTTCCACCACTACTGCATAGTGAGACCTTTGGTATAATTTGAATACCATGCGACTCAGCAACACTGCTTACTGTCTCCTCCGAAAAAATCAAAGTTCTGTTATTGGATAGGACATGGACAATGAAGCATTGACTGGTTCAAGCAAATTAGAAGATGGTTGATGTTTCTAATTGCGGGCTTCTAATGTAAGAGAGCATGCTGATGAAAATTTTGGTTTCTCTTTCCATAGTCTGTTACACTTTATTTTTATTGTGCATATACCATTTTGAGCTTTTCAGTAAAAATCATTTTGGTTTATAACTAGACAAGGGGCTTGCTTGCCAATTGTATTATCCCTCACAGAAATACAAAAAAGCTCTCTTTTCTGATCAGTTAAAATAAAAATTCCTTGGATTTATCACATCATCTGATGAAAGCTCAGCTGCAGTTTTGCAGCCAAGGACATGTATTCTAATCTGTGGTAAAATTTATAGAAGAATCTTTGTTAATCAATTTGATCATATTCTGATACTCTTGTAGTTGTCCAGCCTTGAATTAGAGCCTTTACAAATAGAGTTGGCCACCAAAACTACATGATTGTAAATATCAAGCAGCCCAAAGTCAATATGTTCCTGAAAACAAGAATACGATTACTATTATGATAATAAAGTCAACACTAACTGATACAAAACTACAGATAAATTTTCTTTGTGCAGATAAACCTTGACTTGACTAGAAAGAAACAGAAGATTTGCTTCTCTGGATATTAGTAACACATTATTAGAGTCAGAAGAACCCATGTTCTTTAGAATAGTATTGGTTAGCAAAAGTGCATCTTTTGGTGAACCTTAGAAATAAATAATTAAGTAGCTTAGTGATGATACTAACTTTGATGACTTCTGTTCAATGATGTACCTTATCCTTTGTCTATGTGTGATTTGATATTAGCCTTTGTCTCCGAGTACCTTATAATTAAACTCAATTGTCTTCTCATTTGGTGGACATTGGTTCTCCTACTTGTGGTGTTAGAATAACACCCAAATTAGGTTGTGTAATAATCTGAAAATTGACACAGAAGTCTTTAAGCAAATGAAATATATTGTACCGAAAACTACATCATTTGGGTTTTGACCATTTTTGATTCAGCTGCACAATGGGAAGGAAAATATTGACATATCTTGAGCATATATAGCTGCACTCATCAAGATGTTTCTGACCTAGTACAAACGTACACGTTCTATTTCAGCTTTTCGTAAAGGTTTAAGGCACCTGTATAGTCTATTTGCCAATCATATCAAAGAAGGATAGTGCTAATATGGGAGTTTCTTGTACAAATGTCATTCCTTTTTCTGATCAAGAATTTGAGTAAGTGGTAACAAATATAAATAGTCCAGCTAATCACAAGTGCTCTTTTTCATGTTTAGCACTTCTAGGACCCCAACTCTGAAGCAAACTTGTTTGTCTTTTTCCTATTGGGTTCTATTGTTGCAAGAATCCCTTCGTTCTTATAGTCCTAAACTCCTGATCTTTGTCCATTTTATTAGTCCTAATCTTTTCAACTTATTACACCAAACCTCACATGGTCCTTGGCTCCATTGTGTGTTTCAACATGATTGATCAAGTGGTCAGTGCTGTGAAAATTGATGGATCAAATCAAATGTGGTTGTTCAAGTTCTGTGTTTTCTTCCTCTATTTAATTTGGTATTTGGTGGTTTGGGTTTCACTGCAAATTATATCCAAGTTTGCTACAGAATGAAACTTCAAGCAGAAGAAAACTGTGCAGGCTAGCATAAAAATGGAAAACCTCCTACAGTAAAGATGTCAATTCCATCTTGGTTCAACAATCAAAAGGAAAGCCTTTCAAATTGAATCACCCTTTTAAATTAACATGGTGAATATGAAGGGAAAAATAGACAAAGATGCATGAACCTATTATCTTTCCTTTCTGCAGTTGCAACTCTATAATGGATTTATACCTATTTAGTTGACTGGTCAACCAAGAATTTAATTGACCAAATCTATTAGAAATTCCAATGTGACTCAATTTTCTGGGATGAGTTTAGATTTCTGAATGTGACATGGGCAGTTAGTTTCTGTATATTATAAATTTCCTATAGCCTAGAGTGAGGTCCACTATTTCCAACCTTTTGTTCTTCTTTTCAGCATGCTTACACTATCCTTATCTCCATGCACTTTCCCCTCCCATAAGATTCTTAAACATGTTTCAACATTCCATATCTGCCCTGAGACGAATAAAGGAAGAGAAACATCATATCTTTTAGCAGAAGAGCAACATCTGAAAAAGTGCAAAGGAGTCTGATATCTGAAAAAGCCTTTGTGGTTAACTTAAAGCCTAATTACTTTTGATGCATTGTGATCATCAACCTTTCTCAGCAACCTGATTAGGCAGGCCTACTTCAGTAAGACTATTTAAACTCCAAGCACCACCCTTTGATCAAATTTCCTTTTCCAAATCCCATTACCTCATTCACTTTCCATTTCTTCTCACATGGAATTCAGCAACTCTTCAGAATCAGTATCTGATACCTTGGTTTGAGTTTGATCTTGTCCATACATTGTGTAATGGGTGGCATTGACATGTCTCACTTCATGTTGTTTCTTGCCATACTTCATTCCGTTCTTGCTGTAGCTCCTGGAGACAACTCAAGAGACTCCGACCAGCTCCTGAGAATCAAGTCAGAGATAGTCGATCCATCAGGAGTTGTAAACAACTGGTCTCCAAGTGCTCATATATGCAGCTGGAATGGACTTAAATGCTCAAGTGATCAGATGCATATTATTGGTCTGAACCTATCTAGTTCAGGACTATCAGGTCCCATCCCAGCTGATCTTTGGAACCTCACTTCATTACAAACACTCGATTTGTCATCAAATCTTTTCACCGGCTCACTTCCTTCTGAACTAGGCCAGCTCCAAAATCTCAAAGTACTTCTCCTTTATTCAAATTTTCTCTCCGGTGAGGTTCCTGAGGAAATAGGTGCTTTGAAGAACTTGCAAGTTCTAAGAATTGGAGACAACATGATATCAGGTGTGATTCCACCAAGCATTGGAAACTTGACTGAGTTGAGAGAGTTGGGGCTTGCCTATTGCCAACTAAATGGAAGCATTCCTATTGAAATTGGTAATTTGAAGCATCTGACATCTCTTGATTTGCAGAACAACAGCCTCAGTGGCCTCATACCACAGGAGATACGTGCATGCGAAGAACTTCAGAACTTTGCAGCATCAAACAACAAACTCGAAGGAGACATCCCTTTGATGGGATCACTCAAATCACTGCAAATTCTGAACCTGGCCAACAACAGCCTTTCTGGATCAATTCCTGCCTCGTTAAGTCAGCTTCAAAACTTGAAGTACTTGAATCTTCTCGGCAACAGATTGAGTGCTGACATTCCTTCAGAGCTCAACAAGTTGATTCAGCTTGAAATGCTTGACTTGTCAAGGAACAACCTCTCAGGAACCATACAACTTCTCAGTACACAGCTAAGGAATCTTGAAGCTCTGGTTCTGTCTGATAATGCTTTGGCAGGAAGCATCCCAAGCAACTTCTGCCGCAGAAGTTCTTCCAATCTACGACAACTTATTCTGGCTCGCAATAAGCTCACCGGAAAGTTTCCTGTGGAGGTGCTGAGCTGTTCCTCACTCCAACAGCTAGACCTTTCAGACAACCATTTTGGCGGGGATCTACCTACTTCCCTGGACAAGCTAGGCAACCTCACAGATCTTGTGCTCAACAATAACAGCTTCACAGGAACTCTACTTCCTGAAGTAGGAAACTTGAGCTACTTGGAAAATCTGTTTCTGTTTGACAACATGATCACAGGAGAAATTCCAGCGGAGATAGGAAAGCTGCAACGGCTGCAAACCATTTACCTTTACGACAATCAGATGTCAGGAACGATACCAAGTGAGTTGACCAACTGCTCGAGCTTGACAACAATTGATTTCTTTGGTAACCATTTCTCAGGCTCCATCCCCGCCACAATTGGGAAACTAAAGAACCTCGTTGTGCTCCATCTGAGGCAGAATGACTTGTCAGGTCCTATTCCACCAAGCTTAGGATACTGCAAAAGCCTCCAGTTGCTGGCCTTAGCCGACAACAAGCTCTCCGGAACATTGCCACCCACATTCAGATTCATTTCACAACTAAGCACCATTACTCTCTACAACAACTCCTTTCAAGGCCCTCTTCCTCAATCTCTTTTCCTTCTCAAAACCCTCAAGATCATAAATTTTTCTCACAATCGGTTTAGTGGAACCATCTTGCCTCTCTCTGGTTCAAGTCAGCTTACTGCAATGGACTTGACCAACAATAGCTTTTCAGGTTCCATCCCTTCTAGACTTTCCATGTGTAGAAACTTAACCCGACTCCGCCTAGCACATAATGACCTCAGTGGCACCATTCCTTCCGAGTTTGGCCAACTCTCACAGCTCAACTTTCTTGAATTGTCATTCAACCATTTGGTAAATGAAATCCCACTTCAGTTATCGTCTTGCAAGAAACTTGAGCACTTCTTAGTTAGCAATAACCAGTTCACAGGAACAATACCTCCATGGTTAGGTAACCTACAAGAACTAGGAGAACTAGACTTCTCATCTAACAATTTCCATGGAAAAGTTCCTGCAGAGCTCGGGAACTGTTCGAATCTACTCAAGCTCTCTCTGCATGGAAATAGTCTCTCCAGCATTATCCCGGAGGAAATAGGAAATCTCACCTCTCTCAATGTTCTGAATCTTCAGAGAAACAACTTTTCAGGCCCTATTCCATCGACAATCCAGAACTGCAGGAAGCTCTATGAACTGAGGCTCTCAGAAAACTTGTTAACAGGATCGATCCCATATGAGCTAGGACAGTTGAGTGAGCTGCAAGTAATCCTAGATCTCAGCAAAAACATGCTCTCTGGTGAAATCCCACCTTCTCTAGGAAACCTAATGAAGCTGGAGAGACTAAACCTTTCTTTCAATCATCTACAAGGAAAAGTTGCTACTTCACTTGGGAAGCTAACCAGTCTACACATGCTGAACCTGTCAAATAATCATCTCGAGGGCAAAATCCCTTCAACTTTTTCAGGGTTCCCACTAAGCTCCTTCTCGGGCAATGACCACAAGCTCTGCGGCACACCATTAGCATCGTGTGTGGAATCCAAGGCCCAAAGTGTAACGCGTCTTTCGGGTGCTGCAGAAGCCGGCATAACAGTGGCCATTGTACTGACATCCACAGCAATATGCGTGGTGATGCTTTACATCATGCTGAAAATCTATTGCAAGTGGAGAAAAGTTTCAATCACAAACTCGTATGGTTCTAGTGGAAATGAGAACAAGAAAGAAGAGGCGAAATGGGGATTTTGGAATGCAAAAAAGATGGTTGGTGAGTACTGGAAAATGAATTCCGTGGCACTGGTGCCCTCGGAAAATGCAGAGATGAAGCAGCAGCAGAATGCATTCTACTCCTCAAAGTGAAGAATTAATGAAGCTCCATGCATGGTAAATCGCACTACAATCTTCCTTTTCGTATGAGTTTTTTCTTTCCTTTCGGAAATTAATGCTATGTTATTTTTGTTTCCATTGAATTTCAACTAGATAGTTTGGAGTAATTCTAGACTTCAGAGTGTATAGTAAGATTGTATGAGGCTGGTGGTGGTATAATATTTTCATTGTGACGTGATGTACGTTCCATTTAAACTTGTTCTCTGTTTGTGCGCTCTATCACAACTTCAAAAGGAATCAGTTCAAGAAGGTTACGTATCACGAAATCCATCTATATGAGCTGTAGATTGAAAATATGTGCGATTTGCTGCGTTAATTTAAATCTACCAATCTACTCGATAAACCCTATATATGGGTCAACCTCACTCAAGAGTCTTCAAGAACCTAATGGCGCCGCAGAAGCATTGTATCATTTGTATGACAAAATGGCGGTGAAGTACTAACAGTCAACCCTATATAAGGGTCAAGCTCACTGGTATACTTACTTTGTGTCATACATATTTGGACACCACACTCAAAACCTATTAGAACAAATCACAAACACCCAGTTGCAGCAAACTCATTACATATATTTGACACGAACATAGAGTTTGTACAAAAACAAAAGAGCCGTTCTTGTGTGTATTAATTGTCAAGCAAACAGTTTTTTTATTTATTTAACTAGTCCAACCTCGATTTAGGATCATGAGTTGGGTTGCTTACATCTCTTGGATCATGATCACGCCGATACAGGATCACTCACAACCGCGCCGGCCTCCCTAAGAAGTGGCAGAAGCTGACCTGACTGATGCTTCTCTAAGACAGCTGCAATGATCCAACAAAAGCAGAACAAGGCCGATTAGTAACCCGAAACTATTCAATTAATGTGTCATTTGTCGACAGCACTCAATAAAGGTTTAACATATATATGAACTTACAGTCACAGCCACCAATGTGCTTCCCTGCAATGAACACATTAGGCACAGTCCTCTGTCCAGTCCACGTCCATCAACTTCAATTACACATACATAATCTCTCCTCAGCTAACTAAATTATAATGTTATACTATTTCGATTTCACATGAATTTCAAGCAAACAATCTGACAACCAGAAATAGTGAAGGGGCGTGGTAAAAAGATAGGGAATTTACCTTCCTCGTCTAGCTCAATGACCTTAAAGCATGCTCCAACAGTCCAACTTGTGTCAACAGCTGCTTGACCCTCTTGCAATAGCCGCAGTAAGTTTTACTGCCAAAGTGAAAAGTGAAAAAGTCAACATCAAATTCGAGATCGAATTGGTTTGTTTCGGAAGAGCCAAGAGGGTAAAAAAAACCTGAAGACGACGACGGGGTCGGAGTTGACGGTGGTTGACCTTTTCGAGCGCTATTTGAATCTGTTCGTTTGTGAAACCGTGGCTGAAGAACGAGCCCGTTTCTGTGATTATATATGAAAACTAGAGGAAACAGGTGTTGAAGAACAGAGCGCGTTGGGTGTTGTTCGAGCACAGGTGTTGGAATCAGATTTTGCATGAAACAAAAGGAACCAGACAAGACTCAAGTTTGGTCTGTGACGACGTCGTATCGTGTGTTTCTGGAAATGGGATCAAATTCCCAACACAGTATGTAGACATGCTAAAATGAGATGTGGGTGGAGCTAAAGCTTAAGTTTCACACTTCTTAGAAGTTAGAAGAATCATAGTACTCCATCGACACTTCCAGTTGTTTAGAACTGATTTCTAAGATTTGCTTATCAGTGGCGGCGTAGGCAGGTGAGATCGAGGAGTGTCAAGTGACACCCCTCCGTCCTAAATTTTAGTCAACAAATTATATAAAAATTTGACTTTTTAAACTTAAATTATAGATTCATGGAGAATGACACCGCTGAAAATAGTGAGATACTATAATGAAATTATATTTAATTTTTCTTCGATGACTAACCACAAATCTGCTTTAAATATATCAGCTGAAAATAAAAATAAACGTTTTTACTATATTTTGATTCCTATATGACATTAAATTCAGTTATCGAAATGTCGTAAACAATAATTATTAATTTTTATTTTTATATTCATACACAACTTAATTTATTCTCTTATTATTATCGGTTTTAAACTATAAAACCTTTTTATTGATACATATTTTATATGTGTCTATAAAATTTGACAATTATTTGTGTTATTTAATAAATAAATAAATTATTTTAAATTTAATTTTTGACACTTTTGAATAACATTTCTGATCACGCCACTGTTGTTTATACAATCTACACTGATTTTTACAATAGGAAACTCTTATTCTTAGTTTGACTTGTTTATATGAAATTGACTGCATGTTCAATAGTCTAGCTACAAGCAATGACTGCACATTAGTAAAAGCTAAAGAGTCGGTCAAACCTTGTAAGAGGAATATATAGGATTTCAAATAGACAAATAGGCAGTGGCGGATCCATCATGGGCGAGGTTGGGCAACTGAGATTCTGAGGTTAACTGGTGAGTATGGTTGATTTTGAAAAGGTATGACAGAAAACACAGACAAAAAGGCAGAAACTTGTTTTACGACAGAGGAGAGCAAAAGACGACATCGTTTTAGCTAAAAGAATTTAATTGATACCGCGTCATTTTGGTAATCACAAGGGTTATGTTCAATGAATACGTCATCTACTTCGCTTTCTCCGTTAAAACTAGTAGGGGTGGACTCGGTCTCCACAGTTCAGTTTTTAAAATCGAAGATGCAGTTTTTTATTTAATAGAACTGAAACTGATAAAAATATATAAAAACCGCTCTTGTCGGTTAACCTAACATCGGTTCAGTTTCGGTGCGGTTTCGGTTACAAAACCGACTATACGTTATATATTTCACACTTAACCAAATAGCATAAAAAATAAATAAAAAATCAAAGTTGTATACTATCAATACTTCAAATAAGTTACTCAAATGAGTTTAAACAAGTAATTGTTAGGAAAAGAAAAAATAAAATTTATACATCATTCATTTGAAACCTCTAATATTAATATATAAAAAATGGAAGACTACATGAATACATGAGAGGGAATTAGGCTAGACTTAAACACTGAAAAATATGATCATGTTTGTGGAAACCTACTATTTGTAACTCATAATCAATAACATTACATAATGTAAAATTAAGTATTAATATGTAAATGAATATATGTCGGTTCGGTTCGGTTTAATCGATTTATAGAAAGCATGGAACCGAAAACTGAAACCGCACTAGTCGGTTTGTACAAATTTCAAAATTCGGTGTCAGTTCGATACGGTTCTGACCGATTTCAATTTTTTCGGTGTCTAAAAGTCCACCCCTGAAAACTAGTGCTGAGGCCTATTAAGACACTTTTTATATATTTTTTTTCTTTAATCTTTTTTTGACTCGTATATAATTTTTAATTATGACTCATGTAAATGAGTGATCATCTACTGATCTACCTCGTCAATTACCCTTTTTCTTGTTTGACGTTTTCTCTAGGCTTCCAACTTCTACAAACAGTTTGCTCACTAGTCTTCTATCCATTTAATTAAGGTACTAGACAACAATGCCTCATTTTCCCTACAATTTGATTAATTGAACAAATTCTAGAACTACCTTTCTTTGTTTTTAGATCATCAAATTTAGTATTATATACTTATTAGGCTTAGTGATTAATGTTTCTTCTTAGATTAATGTTTTTTGGTAGCATTGTGTGCTTGCTTATATTTAGTCTTGTCCAACCTGATTTTCTTTTTTTGGATTCGCCACTGCAAATAGGCATTACAGATCTATATGACTATATATCATTTGTAAGAGTCATGTGTCAACAACAACCCTGTCATCTAATTAAGGTAAACTATTTATGTTTAAAACAAGAAAAATAGCTCTCCTAGGGTTTGGAAAAGCTCTTCTGGTGGCAGCACCTCTCTCCTGCTTCATCACAGAATTTATACAGCGTGCGACCTCTCCTACATCACCTCTAGGGCGCTCTCCAGTGACGTCACATCCGATGTCTCTCCATGAGGGATTGTTGGATCTCCAATCCGACGCAACCGAGCTGTTCCATTTTCGTGGGGATGGATGCAGACGGTACTACGTTGGGAGGAGATTTGCCGCTATGTAGTTGGTGATTTTGCTACGTGGAAGAAGTGACCTGTTCATGCACACCTCAAGTTGGTAGAGGCTATGACAGTTGGGGCTCATGTGGTTGACGAGAACTCGAGACCAAGTCTAGCTTGGTTGAAGATGCGATTGGGCAAACTTAAGAACCGTTTGGTTTCTTATGCTTGTTGTGTTTGGGCTCGACCTTGCTTGAGAGAGACGAACGACATGCGACGGTGCCTCAGTGTGGGCGACAACATTCGAAGGACCAGTTTTGGCGTTGAGAAGTTTAACAAACTTGTTATCCCTGACGACAAGTTTGGTTGGGAGAGTTGCCAGCCACTTTGCATTTTTGGGGCTGACTTTTGGGTTGGTAGTTTTGTTACTTGGGCTTGGGCCTGGGCTTGGAAGAATAACTCTACTTTTTTCTCAATCAGCTATGGCAACCCAAGGAAGCTAATACAATTTTCTATGATTTTTGGTTGGCTCTTTTCTTGGGACCCCGGTGATATAGAGGTTATTTACTACCTTTTGGTGATGCATATTCTCTTTTGTTTCAATGGTGTTCAACAAGACTATTGCTTTGACCGTACCACAATTGCGTGCATTGGCAAGAGATTCAATTGGTTCAGTTGGCATGAAGACCTCTTTCATCAGATGATGAAGAATTTTTGCTATTATTTCAAGGTGGATATTCTACTTCAGATTGTAATTGTTATGTTTTTAATTTTTCTAGAAATGTGCTTCATTGATGTAAAAGAACAATCAGTTAGCTTGCTACTGAATTGTTATGCTTCAGACATTGCTACTAGTACTGCGTGAATAGAACCTGCTCCTTCTAAGAATGCCCTACCAACAATTGTAATCGTTTCAAGTTATTTATAGTAAACATCTTCTCTCCCGGGCGAACTTCAAAAAAAAAAAAACAACCCTATCATCTCAATCCTAGGCTTCCTATAGTAGCAACTGTGAATCAATATGGAGGACCTAACTGTTGGGGTTAAAATAAATTTGTTTCACTTGGATGCAAAGATAGCCTCTAAATCTTTGTACAACCCTCTTGGTTTTGTTCTTGAATCACCACCAGAAGACTATTGAGATGAGCTCCCACTCGTTTTGCTGCTCCAAAATTCACTCCATCTGGGACGAGAATTACTGCTCGAAGGATCATTTACAACTCCACCACTTCCTTCTTTACGAAAGCTCGACTTTGCCAATTCCCTAAGCTGTTTCATCCATGGTTTATCTGTTGGCGTGGTGCTCCTACTCCCGAAGCTTCGATCTGCAGAAGAGCTAGGATGCCTTGTTGCTGCCTCCACCTGCTGACGTGCCTGGAACTTGCTTTCCAGGGTGTTCACCCATTTCCGAGGGATGAATAACAAGAGACATCCGGTTGCAGCTAACTTCAAACCAGTCAAGAAGGATTTTTCAGCAGGGTCCAGAAGCAATGTTGGTCTATACAATGCATACCACTCATTTATCATCTGCGCAATGTATGCCAATAAAAACAGTAAGATCATTAAAATACCAACTTTAGTCCCGTCACTGGATGAAAAGTCCTTCTCCAAGAGAACCAAGCAAGTTGCAAATAAGCCTACTTCACTGGAAACCGAGATGATCTCAACCAACTGGACCTTTTTCTTGATAAACGGCTTCTTCAGAACCATGAAGAAAATAAGCCTACTTAACT
This sequence comes from Geum urbanum, assembly GCA_946800695.1. NCBI lineage: Eukaryota > Viridiplantae > Streptophyta > Magnoliopsida > Rosales > Rosaceae > Geum > Geum urbanum. The sequence continues at coordinate 39,011,836 of OX327013.1, read as the reverse complement.
GGTTCCATCTTCAGAACCAGGACCTCTGTTTCATGGTTAAATGTTTTAATACATAGCTCGAGCTTGAGTTACTTGTAGTAATCAATACAAAGAAGACAAGGATAGGTGCCATGAATAATGAATAAACACATGTTTCAGTGGGTTGTGCTGCTCTCTGGGCTTTAGTTTAGAAAGTAGAATGTTGAATAGTTTAACGTTAATTAGAACTTGAAGTTTCAAGGAGTAACGCATACCTAAAGCAGGTGCTATCAGAATCCCAAAAAGGGACACCATCGTTCCCAATTCAACTAAAAATCTGTTATCAGAGAACAATGTATTGGTGCAGCTTCAAATCACTTTCTGGCATCCATATCCGGAGAAGGCGGTCATAAAACGAGCAAGTGGCGACTAAAGTGCTATTTCCTTTGCCGTCATGGAATGCTTCCCCTCTATGCCAATCAGCTCCATATGCAAGTGACTCATGCTTACTGTATGTTTCAATGACTTTGGTTTTATCCCCATCCGTATTGACAATAGAAAATCCATTGTGCATACAAGCAGCCAAGACCAGACCACTTACAAAGGGATGGTACTTCATTCTCCAAACTCCTCCTCCTAAGCAAGTCGACATCTCATTGACTGGTTTTGATATTGATCTTACATCCCATTCCCTTAGGTACTCGTCATAGCTACCTGTAAGTACGGTATTTGGGTCGTTCGGGTCTTTGGCTATGCAAGTTACTCCCATTGTATGAACCTTGGAATTCCGAAATGCCAACTTAGAAGGACCTTCACGCAAATCCCAACAACTGAATTTGCAGTCATCGGAACCAGTATATACTAACTGTGGCTGGTGGATGTCAAAAGAAGTTGTCCACACCTCAAAATCATGAGCTTTCCATGAATCTTGCGTCTCAAGCTGTGACTCCGCCACAGAAACTACCGAGACAGAACCATCCGAAAGCCCCACTGTGATTGACGTGGCTGAAGGGTTCCAGTCCAAGAAAAGGCACATCGAAGAACTGACCTTTTCATTGCTCATCTCCGTCAACGAAAACCCTGCACCAAATATTAAGAAAAACAAGAGCAATGATCACTGATCAGAAAAAAAGCTTACACCTTTGCTTGATGCATCAGTTCAAACTTCTACACGAGCTAAATTATCTTATGTCAATTGCCACAGGTTAGTATACACATGGTCATTTTAGCATTAAATTTGACATAAAGGTGCAAACTTGGACATTTCCATATACCCTTTGCTTCATCTGAAGAGCATCCAAGACTGTGAATCCTCAAGTAACCATCAGCATCCGCTTGAGCAAGAAGCGGACTGGCACAATCTCCAACTGGGTTCCACTTTATGTCAAATATACCTGCCGTCTCAACGCGGTGAAACAAATCCAGGCGAGCCGCATCAGCATCGGCATTGAATAGAGATATGCTTCCTGCTCGGCTCGGCTGATCGCCCTCTTGTAATGTGTAAGTTGAAGCTGCCAGAACATGGCGAAACAACTCGTGCGGACAAAATTCCACGGCGTCGGCATTGCCCTCTAAGATGCAATGTGCAACATCCATTCCTGGACAAGTTTCAAAATGATTAGATACTCAAGTAATTTCACGTGGGCATTTCGTCGAACACCTTATGGGCACAGGACCAAGTGATTACAATTATCAAATTATGTATAAGCTTACCAAGAGTAAATGGAGCTATGAGGAATTAATATATGTAGTATAAGCTTAATATTAATATTATGCAGACAATGAATCAGAGAGAATCAGACGAAAAAAGAACAAACAAGGAGGAGAAGATATTTACCGTTGTTCATTGGCGGCAGTTAAACAGAAAATAAGGCAATCTAAAGATACATTCTCAAAATAAAGGGTAAGATGTTTGGAAAGTACCTCTAACTAGAGCAGCAGAGGCCTCAAAAATGCAAGGAAGTGACTGCTCCGTAACCGCTCCGTTTCTTGGAACTTTTCTTCCTCATTTTCAGATTAATAAGGAGTAAAACATGCATCAGCACTAAACTACCACTGATCACCGCTAACCAGAACGTGATTCTATCAAAATTCCTCCACCTACAGGACGGACACATAATCTTATTTACTTAATCAATTAAATAAAAGTAAGTTGTTATGTTGTCAATTGGATCATTACTGGCCTTTTTATAAGATGGAACCAGTTAACTTACCTTTTCGAGTTATACGAACTGGAGAGATATTCAGCCTCAGGTTTGATATATTCACCGTCAGACTGCACAATGAAACTAGTGTGAGCATAACCACTTTATAATGAGGTTAATTAACTAGTTATAGTGAAAGCATCTTAATTACCTCAAAGAACATTCTGTATTCTGTTGGAGTAAGTGGCAATCCATACACCAAATTGGCCTTAATCGAACTGCCTTTTTCTAGTTTTACGATGGAAAGGCAATTATATTCAATGGACTATTAGATCTGTTCTAAGAAGACAGTGCTAAAAATGCCACAGGATAGTCACTATATATATCTAGATTTCCACATATTCTGCTTGGTTCCCGAATTCTCTCTTAAGAACATTACGTAGTCCATTATTAAAGGTGGCAAAGTATATAAAGGAAAAAGGGTTTAGTGCCTTACGAAAAGATTTCTTGCTGGATGAGATGTCAACGACGATGCTTTCTTATATCTCCAAAGACACTGAAGGCTTGCAATTGAAATCGAGAGCAGCCCCGCAGTTAAGGATGTCAAAGCAAAAAGAGCAGTTACAAATGCAGACAACAGAGATGATATCATAGGCACTGAATCTGCAGTAAGCCGTACTTTACATCATGAAATATCTAAGGGAAGGAAAATACGAACACTCACAACTTTAAAACACAAATTCTTAAAATTCAAGCACAGTGGGTAGTATTGCTGATAACAATTGAGAACCAAAAAAGAAATCCTTACAGTGTGATACTTGAAGAACATTTGATGCTAGATTTTTGTTTCCAGCAACATCCCCAGACACGTTTTCAGGAACATTTACTGAAACAATATGATTAACTGCTTCTATATTGACAGTGTACATACTCCTACTTATTTCACGAAAGCCGTAGAATAGTAAAGAGGGTCTTAGGGATGTAAAAAGAAGGTTTGTAATATATCCTCAGGATTCATAATCTCTAAACAATTAAGAAGATAAGCAGACAGAAGTTACTTGCCTCTGTAAACGCCGTCCTGTGAGTGCTAAAGCGGAAGCACTGAAACCAAATACAGGCTATATAAATTTTATTATTATGGAAATACTATGTTCTCTTGTTCTCATACTTGAGGTTGTACTCAACTTCATTGCTGGCCTTTGAGAATCTAATTGATGTCCATAGAAAAGAACATAATATCAATTATATATAGCCACATTTACAACTTTGTTGTATGCAAAAGAGAAACACAAATATTCTTTAGTCAAATAAAGACTACGACATTTCAATCAACAGAATAAAAGCCAGTAAGTACCAAAAAGGAACGTTGCTGGTGAAGTTGAGTAATTATAGCAAATTTGAATTGACACTCACTGTAATTATAGCAATGCTAGATATGTTTGAAACCTGAAATAGAATCAGGTATCAAATACATAAGGATTAAAAGAGACAGTCAAACATATGAAGATATGACAACATTAAGGCACATCGAATCAATAGACCAACTAACCGCGAAGCCAAATCTGTGAATGCCATAGTTCTCTGTACTATCGGGGACAAGTAAGCCCTGACTTATGTTGAGAGAGTCTAGGATTTGTGCAGATGTATTCAGGACAGGTTCTGAGAAGTACATATAAACCTTTAAGTTCTTGTAGTTATTAGTTGCCTGCACTGTTCTAGTTTCACCATTGAGCTGAAGTAGCCTTTCAGGAATATGGAGCCTCAGGTTGACAAACACATCTCTTCTATCTGCAGAATTAAATCCATGAAAATTTCACAAATTTAGAAACTCTGACAACAAACTAATAACTGTTACGTCAGAATTCCAATTGTCACAAAGTAGACAACTTTTGGGAATAATGGGGGATTATAGCCAGACAGACAATTTATTCTTGGTTTTATAAGTTTTTATCCCCTTAATCCAATAGAAAACTAAAGACTTCATTCATAAGCATAATCACATTAACAAAGAAAGCGGTCATATGTTAACATAGGGGTGGGACTTTAACCCGAAAAATCGACCCGAATGGTCCGAAAACTCGGCCCGAAACCGAATGGCCCGAATTTTTTTGGACACGTGTCGTTATATGAGAAGTTGTACATTCTGTCTATTGTACACTCGCATGTACCTGATCTTTCTCAGATATATATATATATAGAAAAATTTTCCCATTCCTCTCCCTCCGTCGAGCCCTAATTCATTTCGGCGATCGAGTGAATTTTCCCATTCCTTTGATTCAGTTCGAGACGACCTTCACGGCTTCCCCAAATCGTACTTGGTATCCGACGACTCCAACGGCCTCTGGTACCGAATAAACGACACGGCGTCTCTCCCGTGCCCGTAAACCAGCTTGGTATTGTTCAACAATCCATTCGGGTGTCCAGACCCAGACCCGGCTTCCTATCTGGTATCGGGGCAGACTCCTTTAACCGACCCGTCCTTCTCCACATTGCACTCACTGTACTTGGTGATGAAGAAATCGTTCACGAACGACATTCTGTCCTCTTTGAATCCGGCGACCGCCACGTTCGGAGTTGTCGGATGAGAAAGAGACTGTCTTGGATTATCCCAGAATACCACAGAAGCTAACTCCCTAAAGGCCTTTGCTTCTCTCAAAGTCTTGCTTTCCAACTTGGGAAGAGCCGAAGAGGTAAGCTTTTCAATGTTTTGATTCGAGTTTCGATGTAATGGAGTTGTTGATTTACATTGGTTTTGTTGTTTTTGACTTTTTGTCATTGAATCACGAGTGGATATTGTGACTTACAGTGCCCGTGCGGACGGTGAATGATCAATCCTATAGGCTTCACTGCTTCAGGAGTTCAGATTACGGTTGTTTTACGACTCCGATATCCAGCCACCGAATTTGGAGGTAACTTTTATTCTGTGATTTTTCATTAATTTGTGAATGCAGTAGTTGAAAGAGAGTTCCATTCCGAATTAGAAACAGTCAGTGCAGCTAAGAACCATAGAGCATATGCATTAGTTTTAAGATTTAAGTAACTTCACTAAAGTCTATTAGTTATCGATTTACTGGCGAATGATCACTCACTTCGTAGGTCAGTGTTGTAAACATGTTAGTAGTTTATTAAGTTGCGGAATGGATTTAAATGGAAGACATCGTTAAGTGAATGGTATCGATGGCTCAAGTGTTTAGAAATCTTAGCTCACTCTAACAAGGTGACATATTAAACTTGCTAAATGTCATATGTCCCTCATTAGTTGGTTCCATTTATCATATGCTCTTTGTTGCTGTCCATCTTGACAAGTTGTGTGCTGCCAAACAAATGCCAAGTTGTGTCCAATTTGGACTAATTTTAGTCTAGATCTTGAAAATTTGAAAAAGTTCGAAATGCTTGAAAAAAGGGAAGGGTTTCTAATCAACAGTCCACTTATGGGAGGCACAACCAACTCCTTGAATCCCATTAGTGCAGACTTCTATTATTTGATCTCCATCCTGCAAGCCTGAGTATGAAACTTTCCCAGTTCCAGAATCTGAACCTCTGTTGCACCGACACTCTCCGACACCGCCTCCGACATACCACGTGGCGTGTCAAAAAATGTTGACTTTTGACGACGACACGCCACGTCATGTTTCCGACACGCCACATCATCAAAAAGAAAATAATAATAATAAAACATAAAAAATAAAAAAGAGAGAGAGAGATAACTAGGACCAGAGAACCCCTAATACCCACTTACCTAGCCTTGCGCCGCACTGCTATTCTCTCCTCTGTCAAGAGAAACCATGACTCCAATTGAAGATAGAAGGACAGAATAAGGAAGAGAGAAGTCAAAGTTGCCTCCTACCCTCCACTCATCTCGCGACTCCAATTGAAGCTTCTGTCAATCCCGCATTTCTCTTCAAGGTAAGACCCACTCTTCCATACTTCATGCGTTGGGTTAATCGGTTGTAGTGAAGTTAATCGGTTGGGTGGTTTTGTGAAATTTTTGTTAGACTTTGGAATCATCATCATCGGTTGATGATTAGTGATGGAATTGATGAGGGTTTTAGTCACTGAATATATATCACTACCAGAACAAACACCATAGCCGACGAATTTTAAAAAAAATAGGCCAACGACATTTTTTTACTGTTAGCTATGCTATACTTTAGCTGACGAATAAAAGTATCGTCGACTAAAGTATTTAAACTGACGAGGAAAATTAAAAAATTATCGTCGATTTTAGCATATGTCAAAATGGTCACTCACCTTTTTCGAAAATATATCAAAATGGTCATTCACCCGTAAAAAAAAAAACTATTTTTTTCAAGGATATTTTTGTCTTTTTATCTTGGCAAAATTGCATGAATAGTCATTCATCTTTGCCCAAAATGACACTTTAGTCACTATCGTTTGACATATGTCAAAATGGTCACTCCCGCTAAGGTTTCATTTTCAAATTGGTCATTCGAGCTCAAACGTCCGTTAAAAAAAGAATATTTCATTTATGTTCAGGGGCAATTTTGTCTTTTATCCTCATTTGACAAAAAATAATCCAAAAATCTAATAAATATAAAAAATATAAAAAATTATCCTTTCTATCTCTCCTCCCCCGAGGCTCGCCACCACCAGCGACGGCTCGTCGATCGACATTTGTAGTAGCACCGCAACCGAAATTCATTATCGATAAATCAATCTCTACCTCGACCAGACTTGTTAGCACCTCAAGCCACATGCTCCGAGGCAGAGTGAGAAGCCTATGAGAGTGAGATAAAGGTGAAGGCGGAAGTCGAGAAGGTCTGGAGGAGCTGGTCGTGGCTACGTCGAGCTCGGGGGAGAGATGGCGCGACGCTTGGGTTCCTTCATTTGGCTAGCCGTGAGGAGGCATAGGATGCCATGAGATGACTGCGATTGTGGAGAATCTAAGGGTGGCGACGGCGAGGGTGAGGGAAGAGAGAGGTTTGTAGGTCCTCATCGTTTAGAGTTTAGGGTTTACGGCTCCTTCGTGTTGTTCTCAAGGTTGGGTTCAATCTCCATCGACCGGCGATTGTGGAGTGGAGAGAGAGAGAGTTAATAATTTTTTAAAACTTGTAATAATGACATTATTGTAAATAAAATAAAATTAAATGATAAAAAGACATTTGTACCTCTTACATAACAAGTATTTAACGTCTAAAATAGATAGAGTGACTAAATTGATAAATGAGTGACCATTTTGATATATGTCATACGATGATGACCAAAGTGTCGTTTTGGGCAAAGATCAATGACCATTTAAAATTTTTAGTAATGGCATTTTTGTAAATAAATACAATTTAATGGTAAAAAGATATTTTTACCCCTAAAAAGAAAACAGGAGTGACCAATTTGATAATTAAATGTTAGAGGGAGTGACCATTTTGACATATGTCATACGATAATGACTAAACTGTCGTTTTGGACAAAGATGAATGACCATTTATGCTATTTTGCCTTTATTATAATTTACAATTATAATGATATGGAGACACATTTTTTATATACGGGATAAGAAAAAATTATAATTTATTACAAGGCAAAATAGCATAAATGGTCATTCATCTTAGTCCAAAACGACAGTTTGGTCATTATCGTATGACAAAAATACCCTTGAAAAAAATAGTTTTTTTTACGGGCAAATGACCATTTTGATATACTTTCGAAAAAGACGAATGACCATTTTGACATATGCCATACGATAGTTACCAAACTGTCGTTTTGGGCAGAGATGAATGACCATTTATGTTATTTTGCCTTATTACAATATGAAAATATTCTTATTTATAACTGGTTTCGAGTTGAAATCGATATTTTCTATCACTATAAAAATATTATTTTTATATAGAATACTTCTAAATCGAAATTTTATTATAGATATGTACATTTTTCAGCATCTATTACTTGCCACAAGGAGAATAGATATTTGAACTTGCATAACCGCTATTATTTGATCAGCTAGGTTTTTTTGCCCGAAATTGAGAAGTACTTGGGCTGCATTTAGATGAATTGGGCTGATTACTTAACAGGCTTTGCTAGAGCTGATATATATATATATATACACATACACACACACATATATATATAGTAATAATAGCCCACAGATACAACACCTGCCTTATTTTTTGTTTAACTGTTTAACTACCACCAATGAACAACGGTAAATATCTTCTCCTCCTTGTTTGTTCTTTTTTCGTCCGATTCTCTCTGATTCATTGTCTGCATAATATTAATATTAAGCTTATACATATATTAATTCCTCATAGCTCCATTTACTCTTGGTAAGCTTATACATAATTTGATAATTGTAATCACTTGGTCCTGTGCCCATAAGGTGTTCGACGAAATGCCCACGTAAAATTACATGAGTATCTAATCATTTTGAAACTTTTCCAGGAATGGATGTTGCACATTGCATCTTAGAGGGCAATGCCGACGCCGTGGAATTTTGTCCGCACGAGTTGTTTCGCCATGTTCTGGCAGCTTCAACTTACACATTACAAGAGGGCGATCAGCCGAGCCGAGCAGGAAGCATATCTCTATTCAATGCCGATGCTGATGCGGCTCGCCTGGATTTGTTTCACCGCGTTGAGACGGCAGGTATATTTGACATAAAGTGGAACCCAGTTGGAGATTGTGCCAGTCCGCTTCTTGCTCAAGCGGATGCTGATGGTTACTTGAGGATTCACAGTCTTGGATGCTCTTCAGATGAAGCAAAGGGTATATGGAAATGTCCAAGTTTGCACCTTTATGTCAAATTTAATGCTAAAATGACCATGTGTATACTAACCTGTGGCAATTGACATAAGATAATTTAACTCGTGTAGAAGTTTGAACTGATGCATCAAGCAAATGTGTAAGCTTTTTTTCTGATCAGTGATCACTGCTCTTGTTTTTCTTAATATTTGGTGCAGGGTTTTCGTTGACGGAGATGAGCAATGAAAAGGTCAGTTCTTCGATGTGCCTTTTCCTGGACTGGAACCCTTCAGCCACGTCAATCACAGTGGGGCTTTCGGATGGTTCTGTCTCGGTAGTTTCTGTGGCGGAGTCACAGCTTGAGACGCAAGATTCATGGAAAGCTCATGATTTTGAGGTGTGGACAACTTCTTTTGACATCCACCAGCCACAGTTAGTATATACTGGTTCCGATGACTGCAAATTCAGTTGTTGGGATTTGCGTGAAGGCCCTTCTAAGTTGGCATTTCGGAATTCCAAGGTTCATACAATGGGAGTAACTTGCATAGCCAAAGACCCGAACGACCCAAATACCGTACTTACAGGTAGCTATGACGAGTACCTAAGGGAATGGGATGTAAGATCAATATCAAAACCAATCAATGAGATGTCGACTTGCTTAGGAGGAGGAGTTTGGAGAATGAAGTACCATCCCTTTGTAAGTGGTCTGGTCTTGGCTGCTTGTATGCACAATGGATTTTCTATTGTCAAGACGGATGGGGATAAAACCAAAGTCATTGAAACATACAGTAAGCATGAGTCGCTTGCATATGGAGCTGATTGGCATAGAGGGGAAGCATTCCATGACGGCAAAGGAAATAGCACTTTAGTCGCCACTTGCTCGTTTTATGACCGCCTTCTTCGGATATGGATGCCAGAAAGTGATTTGAAGCTGCACCAATATATTGTTCTCTGATAACTGATTTTTAGTTGAATTGGGAACGATGGTGTCCCTTTTTGGGATTCTGATAGCACCTGTTTTAGGTATGCGTTACTCCTTGAAACTTCAAGTTCTAGTTAACGTTAAACTATTCAACATTCTACTTTCTAAACTAAAGCCCAGAGAGCAGCACAACCCACTGAAACATGTGTTTATTCATTATTCATGGCACCTATCCTTGTCTTCTTTGTATTGATTACTACAAGTAACTCAAGCTCGAGCTATGTATTAAAACATTTAACCATGAAACAGAGGTCCTGGTTTTACTACTATATGAGTAGGGGTCATCATTTGGCCCGTGGGCTAAAAGCCCGGCCCGGCCCGCAAAAGCCCGCCAATGTGGTTGGTGGACCGAACTTGGTTTAGAGATCTAAAGTCCGGCCCGGCTCGCCAAAAATCCGTCAAGGCCCGTTAGGCCCGGTCCGTCAAAATTCGCAATTTTATATATATATATAAGATAGTAGTATATATATCATTATACTTACACTTATATATATATAATATAGTGACTAGTACTATATAGATATATATTTTATATTTGTATATGTCTATATTAATATATTACATATACATATATTGATCAAATATTGAAATTCTATATATAATATTCGTGTATTTATTTTACTATTAAATCATTGTTTAGAGTTTAGGATAAGTTAGGGTTTAGGTTTAGGGTAAGTTAGGGTTTAGGGGATTGAGATTTAGGGTAAGTTAAGGTTTAGGAATTTTAAGGTTTAGAGTAAGTTAGGGTTTAGGTTTTAGGAATTTTGAGGTTAAGAGTAAGTTAGGGTTTAGGGTTTCATTGTAATTTTTTTTTATCGATTTACCTTACACAGTAAAACAGTAAATATAATAGATAGTTCAGATTAGATCTTGTAATTTTTCAATAGTGAGAGTTTAATTGAGAGTGTGTGAAATGACATCAATACCCTTCCCTTATATATTGTTTATTTTTCCATGGAGAAACTAGATAAATCAAATTTTTATGTCAATTTTTTTGATACTATGAGATAGATATGTAATTTACAAGAATGTGTGTTAAAATTTTGATCTTAAAAAATTCCTTTAGGGATGGGTAATTTACGTTTTAGTTGTAAGGGTACTACGGTCATATTTAGCGAAACTCATAGATGTAGGTCTAAATCAAGTCCAAAATTTATAAAATTTTAACGGCATGCTTAGAATATTATGAACAACTAATCTGACAGTCAGTTTTGTAAAATGATGATACATGATCGATTATGTTTCACAAAGATCTTTCAACCCATATAACCAAGGAATAAAGATAAGAACATTAGTGTGTATATAGAGAATTCAAGCAATATAAGAATTAAAAATGTTTTAACAATAAAGAAGACTATATATAATAGTTCACCTTGTAATAAAAGACACCGTACGTAAAAATTAGCCTAATCGAAGTACGTTTGGATCCCGGTCAATACAGTTAAACAAAATTTGTGAAAAGACTAAAATGCACTCATCTTATTTTCCTTATTTTCCTATGGGGGGGGGAGTAGATAAATCAATTTTTTATGTCAATTTTTTTGATACTATGAGATAAATATTTATTCTATAAGAATATGTGTCCAAAATTTGATGTTAAAAAATTATTTTCGGGAGAGGTAATTTCCGTTTTAGTTGTAAGAGTACTACGGTCACATTTGGCGAAATACATGGATCGATGTCTAAATCAAGTCCAAAATTTATAAAATTTTAAAGGCATGGTTATAATATTCTAACCAATCAATCCAACGGTCAATTTTATAAAATAATTAAACATGTCCGATTAAGTTTCACAAAGGTATTTCATTCCATATAACAAAGTAACAAACGTAAGAACATTAATATACATATGGAGAATTCAAGCAATATGAGAATTAAATATGTTTTAATGATAAATGAGGACATGTAGAAAGGTCCATCTTATAGTGATAAACACCGTACGTAAAATTTAGACTCGTCGGAGTACGTTTAAACCCCGGTGCATGGATGAAGGTTACGTTTATTTTGAAATGTCTTAATTTTTTAATAATTAAAGTCCGATAGGCCCGGCCCGTAAAAACCCGCAAAGCCCGCTTGAATGGGTTGGGCCTGGATCCTTATATAAAAGATAAAGCCCGGTCCGGCCCGACCCACAAATATTAAAATGTTGTTGAGGCCCGGCCCGGCCCGGCCCGTGCCGGCTATACATGGGTCGGGCCAGGCTTTTTGCCGACCCCTATATATGAGTATATGGTTTGTAAACAATGACCAAACTTCTTGTTGGTCACCAGGATTTGGACCTTACCTTTTTCCATAAAAATTCCCAATGATCCTTGAGCTGTTGAGCATTTGGGCAGCTTTCAATGAACTAGAGCTTTCTACATCTTTGATTTGGTGTTCTGCCCAATTTATTTATTTATTTTTTATTTAAAAAAAACATATATACAACAAGCCAACTGAAGAAAAATGTGGTGAGCTTTTGCAAATAGCTCCAAGGATTATTCTCTTCATTTGTCACCTTTACTTCTTGTCATGTCCTGTTTTGATTGATTCTGTGCTCTGCATGAGAGGGAGGTGATAATATTTTTGAGGTTGAGCTTGGATGACCTTGTTATCTTTGCTCATAGCCATCACTCCAATTGCTATCACTGTGGCTCATAATTTGACAACCACCTTCTCTAGTTTTTGTCCCCAATTCTTATGTGGGGGAGTGGGGACAGCATCACTACCTGTATTGGTGCAGCTTCAAATCACTTTCTGGCATCCATATCCGGAGAAGGCGGTCATAAAACGAGCAAGTGGCGACTAAAGTGCTATTTCCTTTACCGTCATGGAATGCTTCCCCTCTATGACAATCAGCTCCATATGCAAGCGACTCATGCTTACTGTATGTTTCAATGACTTTGGTTTTATCCCCATCCGTCTTGACAATAGAAAATCCATTGTGCATACAAGCAGCCAAGACCAGACCACTTACAAAGGGATGGTACTTCATTCTCCAAACTCCTCCTCCTAAGCAAGTCGACATCTCATTGACTGGTTTTGATATTGATCTTACATCCCATTCCCTTAGGTACTCGTCATAGCCACCTGTAAGTACGGTATTTGGGTCGTTCGGGTCTTTGGCTATGCAAGTTACTCCCATTGTATGAACCTTAGAATTCCAAAATGCCAACTTAGAAGGACCTTCACGCAAATCCCAACAACTGAATTTGCAGTCATCAGAACCAGTATATACTAACTGTGGCTGGTGGATGTCAAAAGAAGTTGTCCACACCTCAAAATCATGAGCTTTCCATGAATCTTGTGTCTCAAGCTGTGATTCCGCCACAAAAACTACCGAGACAGAACCATCCGAAAGCCCCACTGTGATTGACGTGGCTGAAGGGTTCCAGTCCAGGAAAAGGCACATCGAAGAACTGACATTTTCATTGCTCATCTCCGTCAACGAAAACCCTGCACCAAATATTAAGAAAAACAAGAGCAGTGATCACTGATCAGAAAAAAAGCTTACACCTTTGCTTGATGCATCAGTTCAAACTTCTACACGAGCTAAATTATCTTATGTCAATTGCCACAGGTTAGTATACACATGGTCATTTTAGCATTAAATTTGACATAAAGGTGCAAACTTGGACATTTCCATATACCCTTTGCTTCATCTGAAGAGCATCCAAGACTGTGAATCCTCAAGTAACCATCAGCATCCGCTTGAGCAAGAAGCGGACTGGCACAATCTCCAACTGGGTTCCACTTTATGTCAAATATACCTGCCGTCTCAACGCGGTGAAACAAATCCAGGCGAGCCGCATCAGCATCGGCATTGAATAGAGATATGCTTCCTGCTCGGCTCGGCTGATCGCCCTCTTGTAATGTGTAAGTTGAAGCTGCCAGAACATGGCGAAACAACTCGTGCGGACAAAATTCCACGGCGTCGGCATTGCCCTCTAAGATGCAATGTGCAACATCCATTCCTGGAAAAGTTTCAAAATGATTAGATACTCATGTAATTTTACGTGGGCATTTCGTCGAACACCTTATGGGCACAGGACCAAGTGATTACAATTATCAAATTATGTATAAGCTTACCAAGAGTAAATGGAGCTATGAGGAATTAATATATGTATAAGCTTAATATTAATATTATGCAGACAATGAATCAGAGAGAATCGGACGAAAAAAGAACAAACAAGGAGGAGAAGATATTTACCGTTGTTCATTGGTGGTAGTTAAACAGTTAAACAGAAAATAAGGCGGGTGTTGTATCTGTGGGCTATTATTACTATATATATATGTGTGTGTGTATGTGTATATATATATATATATCAGCTCTAGCAAAGCCTGTTAAGTAATCAGCCCAATTCATCTAAATGCAGCCCAAGTACTTCTCAATTTCGGGCAAAAAAACGTAGCTGATCAAATAATAGCGGTTATGCAAGTTCAAATATCTATTCTCCTTGTGGCAAGTAATAGATGCTGAAAAATGTACATATCTATAATAAAATTTCGATTTAGAAGTATTCTATATAAAAATAATATTTTTATAATGATAGAAAATATCGATTTCAACTCGAAACCAGTTATAAATAAGAATATTTTCATATTGTAATAAGGCAAAATAGCATAAATGGTCATTCATCTCTGCCCAAAACGACAGTTTGGTAACTATTGTATGGCATATGTCAAAATGGTCACTTGTCTTTTTTGAAAGTATATCAAAATGGTCATACGCCCGTAAAAAAAAACTATTTTTTTCAAGGGTATTTTTGTCTTTTTATCTTGGCAAAATTGCATGAATAGTCATTAATCTTTGCCCAAAACGACACTTTAGTCACTATCGTTTGGCATATGTCAAAATGGTCACTCCCGCTAAGGTTTCATTTTCAAATTGGTCATTCGAGCTCAAACGTCCGTTAAAAAAAGAATATTTCATTTATGTTCAGGGGTAATTTTGTCTTTTTATCCTCATTTGACAAAAATTAATCCAAAAATCTAATAAATATAAAAAATTATCCTTTCTATCTCTCCTCCCCCGAGGCTCGCCACCACCAGCGACGGCTCGTCGATCGACATTTGTAGTAGCACCGCAACCGAAATTCATTGTCGATAGATCGATCTCTACCTCGACCAGACTTGTTAGCACCTCAAGCCACATGTTCCGAGGCAGAGTGAAAAGCCTATGAGAGTGAGATAAAGGTGAAGGCGGAAGTCGGGAAGGTCGGGAGGAGCTGGCCGTGGCTACGTCGAGCTCGGGGGAGAGATGGCGCGACGCTTGGTTTCCTTCATTTGACTAGCCGCGAGGAGGCATAGGATGCCATGAGGTGACTGCGATTGTGGAGAATCTAAGGTTGGCGACGGCGAGGGTGAGGGAAGAGAGAGGTTTGTAGGTCCTCATCGTTTAGAGTTTAGGGTTTACGGCTCCTTCGTGTTGTTCTCAAGGTTGGGTTCAATCTCCATCGACCGGCGATTGTGGAGTGGAGAGAGAGAGAGTTAATAATTTTTTAAAAATTGTAATAATGACATTATTATAAATAAAATAAAATTAAATAATAAAAAGACATTTGTACCTCTTACATATCAAGTATTTAACGTCTAAAATAGATAGAGTGACTAAATTGATAGATGAGTGACCATTTTGACATATGTCATACGATGGTGACCAAAGTGTCGTTTTGGGCAAAGATCAATGACCATTTAAAACTTTTACTAATGACATTTTTGTAAATAAATACAATTTAATGATAAAAAGACATTTTTACCCCTAAAAAGTTAACGAGAGTGACCAATTTGATAATTAAACGTTAGAGGGAGTGACCATTTTGACATATGTCATACGATAATGACCAAACTGTCGTTTTGGACAAAGATGAATGACCATTTATGCTATTTTGCCTTATAATAAATTATAATTTTTTCTTATCCCGTATATAAAAAATGTGTCTCCATATCATTATAATTGTAAATTATAATAAAACATAATGTGTATTGAAAAAATAATAAATTACATATAAGGTCAAGTACCATATTTCACACATAAAGTCATTTGTACTTTTTATCCTAATTAATGTCACTTTTTTTTATCTATATTTTCTATTTTTCCAATTTTGTCCATTTATATTAACTTTTCAGGTCATTTATATTTTTTATCCTAATTAATGTCATTTTTTTTCCATGTTTTATGTCTTTCCAATTTTGCTATTTTATATTAACTTTTCTTTCTTCGTTTTCTTTAAAATTTCAGAGAGAGAGAGAGAGAGAAAAAAAAAACAATGGGGGGACTATTGTTCTATAACATAATTTACTACTGTTTTGTAATACAATATACTACTGTTGTTTCCAGTAAGCACTACTCCAAAATATTCAGGATACTACTTCAAAACATTGTCAATAGTACTGTTTTGTAACACAATGTATTACTGCTGTCTCTAGTAAGCACTACTCCAAAATATTCAGGGTATTACTTCAAAACATGGTAAGTACTATTGTTCTGTAACACAATATAAAACATTTAACATGGACCCTAACACAATGTAAAAACTGTCACTAGACTATTACTTGGACTTTGAAGTTTTTGATCGTCGTCTTCCTATTGTGTAGTCGAAATGAGCGTCCAAGTTTGTCGTCTTCCTCTTTTTGACTTCTACTACCATTTCTTCCTCTGCCAAACAACAAAATGGACATCAAAATAAACACTACTGCTTAACAACACATGCACTACCACTGAATCACAAATGCCCTACTACTATTTCACAAATGCACTACTACAACTTTCATAAATGCACTACTACCATTGAATCACAAATGCACTACTACCACTGAATCACAGATGCACCACCACTGTTTCACAAATGCACTACCACTTTCACAAATGCATTACTACCACTAAATCACATATGCACTACTACTATTTCATAAATGCACTACTACCATTAAACCATAAATGCAATAGTACCACTGAATCACAAATGCACTACTGTTATTTCACAGATGCACTGCTACTATTTCACAAATACACTACTATCACTAAACCATAAATGCACTAGTACCACTGAATCACAAATGCACTACTGCTATTTCACAGATGCACTGCTACTATTTCACAAATGCACTACTACTATTTCACAAATGCACTATCACTGTTTCACATATGCACTACTACTATTTCACAAATGCACCACTACTATTTCACAAATGCACTACTACTGTTTCACATATATACTACTAATGTTTCACATATGCACTACTACACTTTCACAAATGCATTACTACCACTTTCACTTATGCACTACTACCACTATTTCACATATGCACTACTACTATTTCATATATGCACTACTACACTTTCACATATACACTACTACCACTTTCACATATGCACTACTTCCAGTATTTCATATATGCACTACTACTGTTTCACATATGCACTACTACACTTTTACATATGCATTACTACCACAAATACAGTAAATCTTATAACCTTTACCTATTTCTGTTGCGGGTTGCGACGGGAGGAGCTATTGGCGGAGGATAGGGTTTACAGCTGCACATGTAAATATTTGTTGCAAACCTTATGATAGAGTTCAGATCGGAACAGATGGGGTGGCGAGCTGAGTCTCCTTCCCTGGAGAGAATGAATCGATCAAATCAGTGATGACTAGTTGTGGCAGAGGTAACTGATCCATGCACCTTTGACGCGTGAGTGGTTTAAATGTAGGAGAGAGAGAGAGAGAGAGAGAGAGAGAGAGAGAGAGAGAGAGAGTTGTACCGATCAGAATATGGTGGCGGTGAGAGTCGGTGAGCTTGGCGGCGTAGTGAATGGGGGCGACGAAGGCATTGTCGAGAGGAGAGAGGAAGACAATGACGTGGAGAGGGCTGTGAATGAAGAGAGGAGAGATGGATTGCTCTGCTATAGTTTTTGGTATGAACAAATGAAAGAGTAGATGGTTTTGTGACTGATTCTTATCTTTATATATGATGGCATATTTATGAATAGATTGAATTTTAAGGTTCTATCTATTTTATGTTTTATTTGGACCTTATTTGGGATACAATTTTGGAGTAACCCTATCTAGTATACATCTTATGTATATGACCTTATACGTAATTTACCTTGAAAAAAATCAAAATACATTTCTATAGCAATTTGATGTGATGATCAATGTTTTATAGTTGATATCACATATTTGAGGTTGCTGGTATCTTATAACTCATATTTATACTTTATAGTTGTTATTTTCAATAAATTATTTTTTTGATATTTGCGCAATATATGTAATTTAATTTTTAACTAAACCTCAATTTAGGAATAATCTCTCTATAAGAATAAATTTTGCTTGACCTAATAATATGACTGTGTAAAGGTTTTACTGTACTTTGATGCATTCACTCGTTTACAAAATTATAGGAAGATTTTCAATTCTATATTTGAAAGAACCCAACCCCAATTTAGTTGCCTAAACCGAAATTAGGCCCTAACGACACCACAACTTACAAATTTTTTGCCAGAGTTTACTTTATAAAACGTATAAACCAAAAACCTGCAAGAAGATTACACTTCACAGATAAATTCTCAGACACATCGTGGACCTCCAATGTCTATCCGTATTTCTCAAAAATCCATATATAAAACTAAACTCAAGGTTTACAAGAAATCCAGAAAATATTCAGGAGTATAACTCAAACTGAATAACACAACACAAGTATTCAGAGCGACTTCTAATTACAAAATATACAAGACTAGCAGGTTACATCAGGAACCTACTAGAAGGAAAGTGTGATCTGAACTCTAGGCCTCCTGCGATGACGTGCAACCACGGGAAAGAAACTACAATCTGGGTGACGAAAATCGAAAATCCCAAAGAAAAGCATATAAATAATAAAACTGTTAGAGTGAGTGGACGTAAATCATAATATGCCGCATAAATAAATTCAACATGTTTTTCACAATAAATACACATAAAATCATGCGAGTCAAAACAAACAAGCCCATGTCAAGTGCTCATAAAGATATAAATCTCCTGGGTATTATCTGTGTGGAGGCAGTAACTTGAGTACATTTTCCTCAAAGTTACAACACGCCCGGGTCAAGTGCTCATAAAGAGGTAACTTTTCCGGGTACTGTGAATCACGGATCAGGTGCTCATATAGATGTAACCTTCCTGGAAAATCTCGGGGATCAGCCGAGAGGCCATAGCATCGATGCATCCATATATCCATACTCAGTGTAAAAACAAATCACATGTGCCTACAAACTAATGTATGCTCATAAAATGCATAATCATAAATGCATACTCGTAAATACATAATCATAAAGCATACTCGTAAAATGCATAAATCAAGACTCACAAATCAACTGTGAAAATAAAATGTTCACTCACAATACGGAGCTAACTCCGAGGTCCGGCGGAAGATCCCTTGCCAAACACTCGATCACGATCACCTGAATAACAGGGATACGATCAATATATACTAACTTTCAACATATGGAGCAAATACGTCAAGAACCTCGCGTTCTCAAAAATTATATCGCTCAAAATATCGACGAGGATAATTTTTTTTCCAAAATATACCCAAACACCCCTCGTCCAAAAATAAAACACTCAACTCGACCCAAAAACCTCACAATTGCGTTCGGCACGCGAAAACGAGCGAAACGACATAAAACTTTGTCGAAAATCCACCTCGTCGGAGCTCTGCTGCCACCAGCCGCCGGAATTCCAACCAGCCCAGAAATTTTCGACCTATACATAGATTTGAAGATCTCAACATTTACAACAACTTTGTAGTTCAATGCTAAGCACAATTTTAACCACAAAATGTCCAAAACTCACCGTGAAGTTCAAAAATCTCGCCGGAATCATTTCCTCCGATCGGCTACCACTGGCCACGGCAAGACCCAAGACCACTTGGGATAGACTCACCACCCCAAGGGCTTCAAAACCCTCATAAGGCCAACCCTCATCGCCGCCAGTATCGCCGCCACCAACTCTGCAGATTCCGACCGGAAATCTCTCCATTTCATCGCGTCAGTTCTTCCTCCTACGGTCACCAATGGGGACGATCCACATATCAAACTGAAGATGAGCTAGAGCCCAACAACTTTCATCAAAGAAGCACGGCCAAATATGGCCAGAATCGAGCTTACCGGCGCCGAGAAGTTTCGAAGCTAAACGGGTCAGTTTTGACCCGTGGGTTAACGTGGTCAACCCAGAAATCCAAAAATGGAAACTTTCCCAAAATAACTCGTATTTATACCATATATACCATACATATACCATCCCCAAATCGACGGCTATAATTTAATCTGATCCAAATCGAACGGTCACGATTAAATCAACAATTAAATCAATACATTTTAAATACCTTCACCAACCGACTTCAAAACTCGATAAAACATAGTTCGCTTATCCGAAAAATTTCCCGAAAATTTTCATGAGCTCGGAATTAAATACTCTACAGTTCTCGTGAATGAAGTCAATACAAATTATCGCCCAATGAAATAGTCGTTAACAAACTCAATTATGTGACTAATCTGCGATAACTCAATTTCGTGCTGATTAATAAGTAGATTTTGTTTCAGATTGTCACAATATTATCTGCATATAACAACCTCAATGTAATTTTAACTTATACTACTCTGAATAATTATATACTAGTCTTCTTGTCTGTGTGTTCGCTCGTCTTAAACAACCACTCCAAACAATTAGATTCATTTTCTTTTCCGATTCAGTACCCCTTGAATTTAATTTTCTTGGTGATTTTGTTTTTTTTCATCCTTTATGGGCACACCGAAGACTTCATAATTTGGTGAAACCGATAACACCAAACGTTTGGGTCTATAGAGATATAAGCTAATAAGCTTGACAAGAAACACATTGGCTCCACAATCGGAGCACTAGACTTGAATATCATCATCTCCTCTGTTTTTGTAAACTTTTTAGAGTGACATTTGTATTAAAATGACAAAATCAATCTAATTATGATTTTTAAATAGTATTTTGGAAACAATGTACACACATGCTACCAGAAACTAAAGAAAATTTTGAAAAAATATCAACAATTATCAACGAACTATCTGTACAATTTAGACGACAAAAATAAAATTGGTTGGCCGTGAAGCCAGGTTCATACCAACAATACCAAAGTGAAGCAACATTGTAAATATGGTAGGAAAGTGTCTACATCGTACGAGGATTGCTTGAAGGGACATAAGCTTGTGGGGAATCAGATTTATATATTCTAGCCAGGGTCTGAAATTTTTAATCACCTTTCTCCACCCTTATTCGACCATTCAATCTACTCCTCTATTTTTCCTCAACTGTCTAGAGTCCCTTGACTAATCACCGGTTCACCAAGTTTGATATTCGATCTGTTTCCCTAAAATCTGTCTACAGAGTAGCTCAACTAGGAGGATTAATTTTATATGAAGAATATAATCAAGTATTGGGATTTTATTAGGAGATTTTAATGGCAAATGAAAAGAGATAGAATCTGATGATGAAAGCAGAGCTATTATGATCGTCGTCATCATCACCAGGAGGAAGAAAGGGATCGGATTCCGATACAGCCGGTGAGACTGATCGATCTTCCTGGTAATAATACTGACCAGTTCATTCAGCTGATAACTGGATACTGACCGGAAGTCTGAAACTCTCTCTCTCTCTCTTTCTCTCTCTAAAGTCACGGTCATACAGATATATACAGTCATAGACGACATGCATACTTGCTGTCCATATGTACAGTTGTATTTACTGGTCACAGACTTGTAGCGTTGCGTGTATAGTGGGGGATTTCTTCCCTTTTTTCTCTTTTGGGAGAGGTCTCCCATGGCAATGCTCATTTTATTCTTCTGAGTTAACTTTCTGCAGTTCTGCTTTCTAGAACCAGAGAATCGATGAATGAACTCCATCAATGCGCGTGTATAACAAACACCAGCTAGCCCCTCTCCCTCGGTTCAAAACTCACAGCAAGGTCTTGACTCGAATCGTGTTTACCTTAAAAATGAGAGGACCAAGATCGAACCGAATGATTAATTTTTGGGTTAGATTTTGATGTAAAAAACAGCGAATCGAAGTGAAACTGAACCTATCAAATTCGAACAACTTCTTGAACCAACTTCTTTTTTTATTTTTTTTATTTTTTTAATTCTAGATCTGAGCTCTGACTACGCTTAAATGATGCCATTACAAAACCGTAAACTCCTCGGTGGACAAGGAGCGCATGGATGAGAGAGTTGAAGCTGCCGACGAGCATAGGCACCTTGTTTCGGAATGTAATGGCGAAGACAACTCTCGAGGTCGAGGAACTCGGCCAGGGTGAGCTTGGCGTTGAGATGGTCATCGAGGTCGTCGAGGAGGTGGTATGGGACGCTAAGGCAGTCGAGCACAGAATCTTGTCGAAGTTGATGGTCTCGAAGGACGAAGGTGCGAAGTGGACAACGACTAGACGATAAAAAGCCCAAAGAGTCGAGATCGACTCGAGAGGCATAGAAAATGAGGGTTATGTTTAGGGTTGAGAATTTTTTTTGTCAATAAATACGTGCGATTTGGTGCATTAAGACCTATATTATTAACGTAGACTCAGCGACATGGACAAATCACGCAAGGACACATAGTAGTTTCAGTTTGGCTCAATTAGGTGCGTTGATCTTACATGAAACCGAACTCAAACCGAGCCGGTTTGACTTCGGTTTGGTCAATTCTAAACTGGCTTTTGATGCACAAAACCAACTCAAGCCAGTCAATTTCAATTCGGTTTGGTCCGATTCACCGATTTTCTAGTTTTCACGCCCTGGCCTACTCACATCTTCACATTTTCCCCATGCCATCAAACAAAGGTTAATTTGCTTCCAACACTTGCTCAAATTAAACATCTCTTTAAGTTTGTTTATTTTGCGTTAGGATTTAGGGAATTATACTCTTTTATTTAGATGAATGAATTGAACTTTCAAAGAGATCCGCTGAAATAATTTAAATTGAACTTTCAAAGAGATCCGCTGAAATAATTTAAATCCTCATCTAGAAAATTATCTAAAATTCGGATAACTCTACGAGAGTCTGCCGGCCTAGATTATCTGAATGGACGTTTTGGTGCTAAACTCAACTTCACTATTGGACTAATTCCTAGCAATTTTTAAAACCTAGCTTAAATTTATTTATCATTACTACTAAGCTATCTTATATGTAGATGTACATGAGTTTTTTCCTAATTTTCGTTGCAACATATCAATCAAATGATCATGTCCATTTATATAAAAGAGTTCAAGATCTAAATTGTATCTCGATCACGAGCTAGTGAACGTTAAAACAAACTTAATGAGTTATGGTCTAATAATAATGATTTTTAACAAAATCTCATTTTTTTTTATTAATATGAACTAGAATAAGCAGGCGCCTATGAATGTGTTGACAATAATTGAAACATAAAATACTGAATAAATCAATTAAGAAAAAAATTAAAATAAATTATGATCGTGCATTTTTTTTATAAGGTAGATTATGGGTAGTTACTGATAGTAGAGGTACGCAGTTGATAGGTATAGATGGTAGTTTCTAAGTTGAAGTCGATCTCACTTCAACGATAACTTTGATTTTTCAGTAATAACTTTGATATGTATAAATGGCCTGCAGGAAAATAGTTTTTCAGCGATAACTTTGATTTTTCTCTTATTTTTTGCAATTTTTATATTACTCTCTAGTTATTAAAACAGATTAATATATAAATGTTAAAATTGGAATATTCGATAAAATTGGGGAACAACATGACTTCCAAGAATAATATAGTTATAGTGTAATCTTTTAAAAATAAAAAAGTTGATGAAGTGAGAAGCTCTCCTTCAATACTTCAATGTGGCTGTCATCTGTCCATGGAAGGTAAAGGCAACGACGTACACGCTCCGGAGAAATGCGTGGACGACGATACAGTCACTAATCGATCAGAGACTGAAAAGAAGCTAGCGAAGCTCCCAGATTGTACATGTTCTCTACTTCTCCAGTAGCTTCTTTCTCCTTGTTCGTTCGCTAAACATAACACTTCCCAAGACAAAAACTACTTAATTAATACCCAACTCAGATTAATCACTTTGATTAATACTAACACAGTCATAGTCTCATAAACTGTATGAACACTCCTTCAAAAAAAAAAACTGTATCAACCCTACGTCTCTCTCCATGCGACCTTACGTTGACGTTTGACTTCCTTTGATCCTCTCTATCGTGCTATAATCCTAAAATTTACTAGTTACTCCCAAAAACTTCAACTAATTATAATCGATGTGCGCGTTCTCTGCGGCCTCACAGTTCCCCACTATAACTGAAAACCCATTTCTCTCTCTCTGAGCTCTCTCATCAGAAACAGTAACAATAATAATGGACGAACTCTACAGTTTCGGCCCTAATTATTACTCTTCTTTTTCTTCTCCTCCAATGGCTTTGCCGCAGGTGGAACACTTGCCACTTATGGAGCACTACAGCTGCTTCGAGCCGTTGTCGGCCGTCGTATCCACTACTTCTACCTCTACTCCGGCTAGGAGGTCGACGGACCCGATGCCGTACTATTATGCCGGCTCTAATTCCTCCGCCGGTTCTGACTGTGCTAATTCGGTTGCCGTTGAAGGAGGAGTTCAAAAGGCTGAGGCTTTGGGTGGTGTTACGATCAATGATAAGATCGCTTCACATCCTCTCTACCCCAACCTACTTCAAGCTTACATCGATTGCCAAAAGGTCTAGTATGTTGCTCTTTTGGACTACTACTATATATGCGCATGGAAAAGTGTTATGTCAGCCGCGTTTTGATCTGTACAGGTCGGTGCGCCGCTGCAAGCGGCGCAAGTGTTGGATGAAATCCGGCGAGAAAATGACCTAATCGGTAGCAGAATGATGGGTTCAAGTTGCATGGATGTCGATCCCGAGCTCGATGCTTTCATGGTGAACTACTCTAACGCGCTCTACCTTATTTTCTTAGTTCTTGGTTCTCATTCTTGTTTTGCTTTCTTTAGGAAACGTACTGCAATATATTGTTGAAGTACAAGTCGGATCTGACAAAGCCTTTTGACGAGGCAATAACCTTCTTGAACAGCATGGAGACCGAGCTCAACGCTCTCGCTAATAACAGTACTCTCTCTCTCTCTCATGTTTGGTGTGTGATATAATGGCCCGGATCGGGAAATAGCCAGGTAGGCGCACGTTAGTTCAAACCCATTGCAAGTTAGCAAGAATAGAAAACTACCGTTTAATTCCTTGGCCGAGAGTTCTGAACTTCTGATTAAGGACCTGCACCCTAAAACAGAGTTTATTCTAAAGAATAAACTTTCTCAGATTGGCAAACCCTAACCCTCCTTAAGTACCAATTTATTAAATACATCGTATTCAATTTTGAATGAACAGTGTAACTGAAGGTTTGAAATCTTTAATTTGCTTTTACATAGATCCAGTTTACCCACAGCCATGTGGTTTATCATTAGCTAGTACCCCAGATTGATCTGAAGTTAGTAGGTTCTGTTTTGTAAATAGAACCTTAATCCAGCTTCATTTTGCAGTTTATGTTTTTTTTTCCGAGTCCATCTATTTATAGTTTTATACTGTATATATCTTGATAGAGTATTACCTAGATCACTGGACTGTGAATCTGTTAGAGCTGAGTTATTCCAGGTATGTTCAGTGTTTTCCTTCATTGTTTTTTTTCTTGGGTAGAGTATTACGATATCGATATGTATATAACATGCATCTTGATCGACCTAAGAAATATTATAGATAAAAATAAGGTGTGGACTTACCAATAAAATTATGAATAGACACTTAACTGTGATTTGCTGGGTTTCATGATATGGTGTTTCAAGAGTCATGCAATGGAATTAAGCTATGATTTCCAATTTCTTAGCTAATAAAATTTGTAGTGCTAAATTAAGTCAGTACGTTGCAAGTTCTAAGTTAAGTTTGAATGGTTTACCATTACAAGCAAACACGTATACTGTTGGTTATATCAAAGCAATGTTGGAACCTGGATTGTAATAAGCTCTCTAGTACAGATATTTGGTTTGAAATTGAGTCAATTGCTGTGGTGGCTCTTGCTGTAAATATCTGACTTCTGCTGGATTAAATACATCATATGTAGAGAGTTCAACAAGTGATCCTCAGTATTGTATGCTAAGTTCAAACTTAATTAACTAGTATAGCTTCAGTTTTAGTGCATACCATGGGTAAAGATCAGTAACTTACTTTGGTAAAGGTATTCTACTGGATCAAGTTATTCATTTCTAGCTGAGATCTAGTAGTTAAAAGAATTGTTAGGACTAGATGCTGGCAGTTTCAAATATATATAATTCAATTTGCACTGAAAGCAAACTTTTTTCTAATCATCCTCATCATCAACGCAAGTCGATTCTATATACGGCTTCCTGTGAAGAATATTTGCAGTATATATGGCAGGTTTAAGTTCATTTGGTTTCATAACAAAATATTAAGTGGAATGAACCTCGTATTCCACTTATCACTGTTGATCTCCTACTTTTGAGGTTATGCATCTACTTGTATGTTGGTTGTGCGCACGGGTTTTGTACTTGGTACATATGGGTCTTGTCCCTGAACTTGTTATTTAACCATTACTTTCTGTGTTCAAAGCTACAGAGTTCACACATGTCGTAGCATGCTATTTTTTGCACCACTTGAAACAGAAGCTGTTTTTTTAAGGTGCATGTGCACCTAGCTAGTTGTGGGATTGAAAGTTATAGATTTTGTTTGGCACCTGGAGGTGTGTAAAGATGGTTTTTACTATAATTAAGTGGTTTGATTTGGCATGCAATAAATCGGTAGTTTATATCAATACCTTTATATGGCACCTGACTGAGTGAGCTTGAAGCTTATGGATATGGCACCTGACTGAGATCAAATATTGATTCAATAGGTTCCTTGATTTTTCTATTTTTTTTAAGAAAGAACGCGTTAAATGTCCTTGAAGTTGTTACTGTATCTATTCTACTTTATTCCCAGTTCCAACTATAGAAGATTTTTTCTTGTGTGTTGGAAGCATTAAAATATGTTTTTGCAAAATATTATTGATCATCGGTATCCTGTTTGGTTAGGCATTGAACCCTTGTAACTATCTGCATCCTCCAAAATCATTTCTCTGTTCTCCCTCATCACTAAGGCTACAGATTGAGTAGTCATTCATTTCTGTCTTCAACTCGTCATGCATATTTTTAAAACAGCTTGTTGTATGAAGCCCGGGTTACTAAACCAGTGATACACTACTTAATGCAGAATCTTGATTGGTATACTAGGTTGACACTTGTGGTTGCATAATCTTGATTGGAATACTAGGTTGACACTTGTGGTTGATCTATAAATTAAGCTTCAGTTATATATGGTAATTAATTGGCAAATTGGCCAGTACAATTAAGACTGACCTTGATGTTGGTAACTAAGTCATATTGTGTTTGAAATTAAGTCACAAAACTAGTGTTCATGATGAGGAGATATGGTTTCTCAATTGTTCTTATTTAAGTTCTACATATATAGGTATATATTGTGAACAAAGACGTAGTGTTAAGCAGTTTCTGTTACCTAAGTTTATCTGTCATGTGTATTAGGAATATACTCAATATAGTAGTTGAACTTTAATTGCTAAGCTATTGCCTCTTGTTAAACTGTATATGCATTTCTCTTGGTGTGGGGTGCAAAACTGCATAAACATGCAATGATCCAAAGAAGGAAAGAGGCTGAAAAAGAAGCTGAGTTTGAGCTAGTGAGCATCTGTGATACTGTGCATGGGAGATTTGATATCTTAGTTCAGGACACAATGGGCATATAAACTGCAAAGGCTGGGTAGATTTGGAAGTGCATGTATGTAGTTGACTCATTGACCACCGGGACTGTCATAGTTCCTGCTGCAAGTAGCGGGTGGATATAAGGAGTATGCATTGAGTGAGTATATATGTTCTGTGATTATACGCATTGTTCTGTGATTATACGCATTGTTCTGGGATTATACGCATTGTTCTGGGTAGAGAGCTGGCTTAGCTTCCTTTGTAATCTAGCCTGATCAGTCATGTCCGTATTACCTTGAAAACTACGTAAACTAGAGTACCATTGATGCATTTTCTGCAACTGCAACCTTTCTGAGAATTGCAAGAGATAAAAGCTCAGGTTGGGTTTAAGAGGGATAGTAGGGTGCGGGCTTTGCTGGTTCATCCATCAGACTACTGAGAGCAGTGTCTGAATTGAAAGTGATTGCTTTGTTTCTTGCTAGGTCAGAGACTCTGAGTGAGTGAGTGAGCGGGCGGTTTTGGTGGGACCTTTCATACACATCCATGTAGCTGGGATTGGATAGCTTCATGATACATCACATCTCTGGAAACATGGAATCCTGCTCTCCATGTGTGGCTTGGTCGCACATTGCATGTATACATAATCCCTGTTCTGGTCTCTGTTCTGTTCTATGCTCTTTTTGGATTACTGTTGCTGTGGAGTGGAGCTCCATCATGCATGTCCATATGGGATCACATGATCGATCAAGATTCAAAGTGGGTTGGTCAGGACTCAGGACGTACCACTACCTTTTTTCTGTCTCCTTTGCAGTTCTCTTGTCAAGCTTAACTTAATCCAAATTTGCTATAATCTTAAACTTGTGTGTGAATCAATTGAAACTTCAGTGTGCTTGAATACCGTGCTACATTATATGTGTCGATTTCTGATTAGGGTAGTTACCTCAGCAATATTTGGTTTGAATTAATGTTTTGAGGATATTCACCGACACATATGAGGGGTTGTGATGGGTACATTTGGATATACCACGGCATATTTCTGCTATTTAAGCATGAACAAGTGTTCATTAATTCTATACATGCAGATGATGCTGCAGCCGGTAAATCTTCTGATGATGAAGACTCGAGTGTAGAAGAAATAGATATGCAGGACCCTTCTGATCACCAGCAAACACATGAAGGTCATGAATTGAAGAACAAGCTGTTTCGTAGATACAGCGGTTATATAAGCACTCTGAAGCATGAATTTTCCAAGAAGAAGAAGAAAGGAAAGCTACCGAAAGATTCCAAGCAAATCCTTACAGATTGGTGGAACCTTCACTACAAATGGCCATATCCAACCGTATGTGCATTACTCATGAACTCCATCTGTTAATTTCTGCAAGCATATGTATATATAGCTAGCATGATTTCGTTGACAAATTGAGATGGTGCAGGAAGTAGACAAATTGACACTGGCTCAAGTGACGGGTTTGGATCTGAAACAAATAAACAACTGGTTTATAAATCAAAGGAAGCGCCACTGGAAACCATCGGAAACTATGCAGTATGCTGTTATGGAAAGCATTTATGGTCCGCGAACTCTCTAAAGACCGATCTATAGATTGAACTGCCTCCGGCCATGGTCATACATACTATGGGTGGATCTCCTCTCTTATGAGTTAGGACCCCATTTAACTTGATTTGTACATAAATATTCCTGAACATGACTGCTCGAAGAACCCCCGAGGCATACCCACTATGGTTTTCTTTGCTTTGTGAAATTCAACCAGAAAAGCCCCCCTTAATCGAAAAACTCTAGTAAGGAAGAAGCTTCAATTGCCTGTATGTATTTATGTATAGAGCGTCGAACGTTTTGTTTGCTTGTATTTTAATCTAAGCGGCTATATTAATCTCTATTAATTAAAGGAACTTGCCTTACGGCAGTTGTTGAGGTAGAACATGTCTCTCCATTCGCTCATGCTCCATTACCCTCAAATTTAATAAAGTAGGGATAAATTGGTACAAAATAAAATAGAGATAATCTTATTAAAGGGAGAATGACACGTTTATATACAAGAAAGAGAGAGAAGGACGACACGTATGTCCGGTTCAATTTTGACTAACAACTGTTCTGCATCAATTATTTATATATAAAAAGAGTAGTATCAATTCTCATGTTGATATCAGGAATTGAATGTCTTCCAAGATGTTATTGCTGAAGTAGAGAAGAGTGGCAGTTCTACCGACTCAAAATACCGAACGGGTAAGATCTCCTTATTGATTCCCTGGTTCAAAATGGTTCCTCCTTCCTTGTGAGTTTCATTTGCAAATCAATTTCTGATAAGGTTTGCGTTCTTCTCCTTTTCAAAGTTGTTTTGAGTGTGTACACGAAACTGGAGGGTGGGATGTGAATGTGTTGTGTTGTGATTGATACAAATGAAAATTGTTTACAACTTTAACATGATCCATGCGAATATATGCATGTAATGACTAACGGTTATGGTGAACGGAGAATTTATTACGTGTATGGCTCTTCCAGTTTTGCAAAACAACTAAATTAATTTTCTAGCATCAAATATCTGCAATAGACTTTACTCCGAAGGAATATGTTGAATAGAAGAATGAGATATAACAAAGAATTGTCTTGATTGAGGAAGATGGAGACTGAGAGATTACTATATATGACATTAATTACAGATATGGAGTTTTAGGAGAGTTATGGCACATGCATACACAAAACATAGCCCATAGACATTATTAATTTTTGAAAGAAGAGCCTTTCGACATATTTGTTTTACTATATTGCGCACAACTGATTTAAACCCTCAAAAAAAGAAGCAAAAAAAAAAACAGCTTTAAACCCATGAGCGGACCTCCTAGGAAAGTTACTATATAGGTGATATTTGTATAGGCACTATATTACTATATAGGTAAAATTTGAATAAGCACTTTTGTATGTCTAAGTGATATAAAATCCTATGGCCACACACAAAGCCATGTACGAATCACATAATATTACATTTTATTAGACGAAAAATAATCACTTCTATATGTATAATGTCTAACTATGGTTGCAGTTACCAAACGGAAAATAATCTCCTAGCATACCAACAAGATAAGAGCAGAGAAACTTGGGGAAACCAAATTGCCCATTGCCAAAACCAGTTACCTGCGAGTTGCAAGATTGATCTACAGTTTTCTCCCAAGAGAATGGTCATTATCTCTTCTTTTCCACTCGCACGGAAAATGGTCTTCCTCCAGTTCTCTTCCAGTTACCCAACAATTACAATACTTAGTTTTTCTTTATCCGATGTATGATTTCCTAACTTTGCTTATGTTCCATTACCATTGACAATGAATAAGGAACCAAAACTAAAATTAACGATTGTCAAATAAAGTTTATTTTGGTTTGGTTCACTTTAACTCCATTGAAGTGACTTAGTATTTGGTCTTAATGTTTAATGCCCGCTATGTTTCATATTAGTCTCATAACACTTTCATTTTTGTTTTCATTTTATTGTGTCATTGATGATGGTTATGTTCATTCCCTGTAATGTGGTTTGGTCTGTATATACTACAATTATCCCACAATCTTATTTATTTTGTTATATTTTGTTCTCAGGTCTGATTTATGAAGAGACAGTTTAATATTGGCTATTTACCTCTTCACAATCTTGGGCTTTAGAAGCGAAGTAAAAGAATGCCCTTTTTAAAGTGTTTTAGAGCTGCCTACCTGATTTGATTGTTCAGGTCTAAACTTCACATCAAGGCACGGGCTTATGACTCTGGAATGATAGTTAGACCATCCCCCACCAAATTATCCAATCAACCGAACACAACAAGAAAACAGCACTTAGACCACGGAAACGTAATTGTTCCGTGGTCCAAGTGACACCTGGACCACGGAAAAGACTCCGTGGTCCAAGTACCACCTGGACGACGGAGAATACCATCTCCGTCGTCCAGGTGATCACCTGGACCTCTCCGTCCTCCAGGTGATCACCTGGACGACGGAGATGGTATTCTCCGTCGTCCAGGTGATCACCTGGAGGACGGACCGACACGCCGTCGGCCGAGTACGTAACGTACTTCCACTTAGACGACGTACCGACACCTCCGTCGTCTAAGTGAAGCATTATATAAGCCCGATGCCAAACTGAATTCAATCCTCGATCTCTTCATTCCATTTGAAGAAGAATTGAAGGAGAAGGGAGAAGGAGAAGGGAGCTAGCTAGCTAGAAGGCCGAGAAGAATCAGGATCGATAAGGGATCTCCGCTGACTAGCTAGGTAGCTTAATTAACGTACATATATCGAGAAGGCCAGCAGGTACGTACGTACGCAGTTAAAATTTGCTTAATTAATATATATTTAGTGAAAACGTACGTACATACATGCAAGGATGTTAGCTATATATATATATGTACAGATCAATTAAATTACGTACGTACGTACATAATTGATGGATCGATGTAGATCGAGTACGTATAATTAAGCGTAAATTAATGGACAAATATATATATGTAATAATTAATTAATTATAATATTTTGTAGCAGTATGGACAAGAGTTGGATGAAGTTGAAGAATAGATGTGATGTCCGGTATATGGATGGAATTAGCGAATTTGTGAATTTTGCGATAGAACATGGTCATGGAAAGAAACGTTTCAGGTGTCCGTGTCAGAAATGTCTTAATTGTCAGTATGCGGAGGTTAATGTTATGGTGCAACACCTGTACGAAAATGGTATGATGTGGAGTTACACTACATGGAGCGAGCATGGTGAAGCAGTAGAGTTCAGCGCAGCAGACTTCAGCTCAGGGTACAGTTACCATGGTGCCTCATCCAGCGGCAGTGGTGCCGGACCCCCAGCTTGCAACCCAACTGCAGATTTGGTCCATGATGCGTTTCCGGGATGTAGTCATAGTGGACACCAACACCAAGACGGAGGTTACAGTACCACTAATGAGCATGATGACACATTCCCCGCAGCTAGCTTGGCAACTGACACCAGTGAGATGGAAAAGTACAACCGGATACTACTTGAAGCGCAGACCCCGGTGTTCCCTGGATGTCGAGAGAATGTGTTGCAATATGTGATGGAGCAAATGAAGATAAAAGTGAAGCACAAAATGTCAGTGAGTGCTTTTGACGAAATTCAGGAGCAAATATGTAAGTTGCTCCCTGATGATCACAATCTTCCTAAATCTCATTATAAGGTTAGAAATATCATGAGCAGCCTCGACCTAAAGTACAGGATAATTGACGCATGTCTGAATGATTGTGTGCTATTTTACAAAGAGTACAAAGAGTTGGACTATTGTCCCGTATGTGGCCAGTGCAGATTCCAGTTGAATAGGAAGAGTTCGAAAAAGAGAGTTCCTGTGAAAGTTGTTCGATATTTTCCCTTGATTCCCAGATTGCAGCGCCTGTACATGACTCTACACACAGCAGAGGCGATGCGATGGTACGCAGAAAAACGAATAGATGACGATGTCCTGCGACACGCCGCGGATGGGGAGGGTTTCAAACATTTCGACAGAGAATTTGGAGACTTTGCTTCAGAGGTTAGAAATGTTAGACTCGGCCTATCTACAGACGGATTCAATCCTTGGGGAAGTAATAGCTCCGCCGTCAGCACTTGGCCAGTTATTCTGATGCCGTACAACTTGCCTCCGTGGATGTGCATGAACAAGGAATTTAATTTCCTTACCGTACTAATTCCAGGTCCTAAATCTCCATCGAAGTGCTTAGATGTCTACCTCAGACCTTTGATCGACGAGCTGAAACTGTTGTGGGAAAATGGAGTCCCAACTTATGACAAATTCACTGACACGATGTTCACGATAAGGGCTGCCGTAATGTGGACGATCAACGATTTTCCAGCTTATGGGATGTTGGCAGCCTGCAGGACAAAATGATATAATGGATGTCCTATATGTTTGGACGACGTGAACTCTAGTTGGCACGCGGGGAAGGTGTGTTACTTGGGTCACCGTAGATGGCTTCCTCACGACCACCCGTGGCGACAGGATGAAGCTCATTTCGACGGTACGGTAGAGAACAATCATAAACTCCGTAGTTGGTCGGGCGAAGAGATTTTAGAGAGGTTGAGCTATTTCGACTTTGATGTGTTGAGCAATGACGCGGATGTAAAGAAATGCAATCCAATTCCTCCACATGATCTGAGCTATTGGGATCACAAGAGTATATTCTTTGAACTCCCTTACTGGTCGAAGTTGAAGCTGAGGAACAACTTGGACGCGATGCACATAGAAAAGAATGTGTGCTACAGTGTGGTGGGAACAATTCTCGGTATTAAGTTCAAGACTAAAGAAACTCCCAAAGCGCGCAAAGATTTGGAATCAATGAATCTACGTCGTCCCTTGTGGTTGAGGAGGGATAGGAAATGAGTGTACAACAAGATGCCAGATGCACCTTACACAGTGAAGCCGACGCTTAGACGTTCTGTATTTCACTGGTTTAAGGGCGTTCGTTATCCGGCTACGTATGCAGCTACTATAACTGGAGCAGTGGACGAGGTGCAACACAAGTTTGTTGGTCTAAAGACACATGACTATCACGTTATGCTGCAACGTCTGATTCCAGTGGTAATTCGACCATACTTGCCTCGGGACGTCGTAGAACCAATAGTAACATTATGCAGGTGGTGGCAGAGGTTATGCGCCATAGAATTAAAGAAGTCAGATGTGGTGGAATTGCAACAACAAATTGTGCACGTCATTTGCAAACTAGAGAGGATTTTCCCCCCTGCTTTCTTTGACATCATGATTCACCTAATGATCCACCTGCCCGAGCATGTGCTCATTTCTGGTCCGGTCCAGTACACTTGGATGTATCCTCAAGAAAGGTACGTACAACTAATTAATTAATTTGTTCCACTGGAGATTATATATATACTAGCTAGCTATATGTACTTATGTAATGTGTACGTTTGATTTTGTAGACAGCTTGGACAGTATAAGTCATTCGTAAAAAACAGGTCGGCCCCGGATGGCTCCATAGCAGAGACATACCTAATGCATGAGTGTGTTACTTACTGCAACATGTACCTCAAAGATCCACCCCCTCCCACTGCCTCCGATCGCAGTGCCCGCATCAATCTTTCTGTCGTCACCAATGTCGTCCGACCGTTTAGAGGAGTATTAAAGGAATCGTTAACACGGGAAGAACTTATTGAGGCACATTGGGTAGTGTTGCGAGACTGTGACGAAGTTGAGCCGTACATGTTGTCATACAGGGAGAGGCTTCAGGCGTTAAATCAAAACAAGAGTTCGACGTGGATTGAGAAAATGGTTAAGAAGAAGTTTCCTGATTATTTCTTCCAATGGGTACGTACGTACGACTCGGTATTAATTATTTAAATACATATCACTCATGTTTGTACAAAGTAAACCCTTATATTAATTTGCCCTTTTTCGCAGATGATTGATCTGCAAAAATCTGATAACCACGGAGGGTGGTGGTCATGGCCAAAGCACTTGCTAGCAGGGAAGCCGGTTAAACACTATATTTATCCCGGATGTTTTGTGAACGGTGTAAAGTTCCATTCATTGGCCTGAGACGAAGGAAGAAGAACACAAAACAGTGGGGTAGCGGTTGGGAAAGACAATGATCTATATTATGGGGCTATTGTATACATGGTTCAGCTATGTTACGGGAATGATGTCAACGTTTTCCTATTCAAGTGCAGATGGTTCAAGCGTACAAAGGAAGACCTGGGACTATTATCAGTCGATACAAACTCGCACTGGTATGAGGATGAGCCTTTCGCTCTCGCCACCTTAATTCGGCAGGTGTTCTATCTGGACGATCCGAAAGCCGATGAAGGGTGGAAAATAGTGAATCATATCTCTCACCGAGGAATATGGAATACAGAGACAATTGAAGGGACACCGACGACGACTGAAGATGTTGCTGAACCAGAAAGAGACATTCCTGCCTATCAAGAGCCTAATATTTCTATGGTCCGCTCCGATATAATGGACATGGTTCAAGATGGTGAACGGTTACCCATGCCTGATGGTTGTACAGATCTAACTGAAGATGAGATTATCGATGAGGTAGATGAAGAAGACGAGCAGGAAGAGGACGCGGACGAGGACTCAGGTTATTCGTCGGACGATGTTGAGTACGATGACGAGGATGAGCCGTCGTCTAACGGGGATGAGGACGATGATGATTATGACGAAGAATACGGTCATACGACGAGGGAGATTAATTGGTAATTAATTACTGTAATTATTGTAATATATATATGATCGATGCCAGTTTACGGTAAGAAATTAATCCGAATTATATATCCTCGACAACGGAGAAATTAATTGCAGGTTGTCGCCAAATCTCAATCTCATATAAAACCCTAGCTAAATCCTGGACCCTAAATCTAGCAGTTCGGATCGATCGATCAATTTTTTAATTATATTTTTGAATCAGAATAATTGAACGGACACATAAATGACCGGGGACGACCTAAACCGTAAACCCTAAGGCCCTAACCCCTGAAATCGGGGTTTAGAACTTGGACGATGGAGAATGGTCATTATCCGTCGTCCAGGTACATACTAGGACGACGGAGAATGGTCATTGTCCGTCGTCCAAGTTCACAAACCCTAAACCCTAAACAGTAAGGCCCTAACCCCTGAATTCAGGGTCTATGCACCTGGACGACGGAGAACGTCATTCTCCGTCGTTCAGGTAATCACCTGGACGACGGATAACTTCATATCCGTCGTCCAGGTGATTACCTGAACGACGGAAACGCTCATTTCCGTCGTCCAGGTGCAGATATCGTAATTTTTTCTAAGACAACGACCATCTAGACCTTCTTCCAATGCAAAGTCTTTTCATCAAGACTTTAGAGTAAACAATTCTTGGTGTGTGAGCTTCGACGGTTCGAAAATCGGAGTTGCGAAATGCCTTGTATCCACGCCGGTTTGTGAAATTATCCGTTTTGCGGTTGACTGTGCCGATCAAACCCTTCCCGAACTTATTATTTTATGGTCCTTTGAAGACAATTATATATTATGTTACGACGAACATATCCAACGGTTGTTTTGTCCAAATTCAATTTCGTTAATACTCTGCTGTAAATGAGCGTCTACTCATGAACACTTAAGTCGTAAAGATTAGTCGATACTTAACATGTTTCAATACGTAAAATTAATCGTCGGTTCAAATTTAACTGTTAATATATACGATGCGTTCATCGATATTGTACGACTATTTCACTCGAATGACAGATCGCTAAATTCTTAGCGAATTTTTTTTAAAATTTTTTTTTACGTAATTTGAACCTGGACGACGGAGATGGTCATTTTCCGTCGTCCAGGTTCAAAAATCATGGCGGTTCAAATTTTTTTTTGTTTAATTTTTTCATGTAATTTTCACTTGGACGACGGAGATGGTCATTCTCCGTCGTCCAAGTCCAAAATTATGGCGGTTCAATTTAACGCTTCCGTTTTTGGGACTGCTTGAATTTTCACTTAGACGACGGAGAATTCATTCTCCGTCGTCTAAGTCCAAAATCATGGCGGTTCAAAACGTCCCGCCGATTAATTGGCGCCGCTTGAATTTTTTTGAAACCGCCACCTAGACGACGGAAAACACTGTTTCCGTCGTCCAGGTGGACTTAGACGACGGAGAATAGTGCTCCGTTAACTAAGTGCAACTCTATAAATAGAGTTGCACCCCCCCTCATTTTCTCATCATTCCATCTCCTCCTCTCCCTCTCCTCTCCTCTCCTCTCCTCCGGCGACGCTCCGACGACATTTTTTCCGGCGTGATTCCTCCTCTCCGACGACTCAACTCCGGCGAAATTCCCGAAAATTCCGCTTCGATACATTTCTATTTTTCCCTTATTAAAATAATTTTCATTCAATTAATTAATTAAATTCTAAATATAATTTAGAAGTAGAAATTAATTTATTAATTAGTTTAAATATTTAATAAATTATTAATTATTGTTATTAATTTATTAAATCATAATTATTGTAATTATTTATTATTAGTTGCATGATTAAATGAATTTATTATTAAATTTATTAAATGAATAAATTATTATTCATAATTTATTAAATGAATCAATTTTTTATTAAATGCATGATAAATAAATATAAATTATTGCATATAATTAAAAATTAGTAGACAATATTTATGTTTATTTTCTAGTAAATTAATTAGTAGTACGTGTTCGATTTAAATTTAGTACATAAGTTTGGTTTATTAAGTCGCACTCTTTGGAATAGATGGCGCCTCTTTTCCTTGCTTATCTCCTTAACCCCTCGTGATGTGTGGATTTCATCACCGCACACCATAACCTAAGTGAAGTTATGGACACGAGGTTGAGGGCGGAGTTTGCAAAGGACTTGAGGGAGTGTAAATTTTCGAAAAATTGGCCGAATGTCGGACATGGTGTCTAGAAACGGGTTATGACTGGTGACAGGATTTGGACTAAGAAAGACTTTTGTCGAAATTAGTCCTGCCTCTCGCGTTATCTCTATCCTTAACTGGCCATGTTTTTCGATTTAACCAAGGCTGATTAATTAAAAATTTACACTTTATCGCGCGGGTCGCACGTCCATTGAACGACCGAAAATGCCAAGCTAGTGTACTCTATTTAAATCTTAAACGTACTTAATTAATTAGCGTAAATTTTTAAGTTGTAAATATTATGGTAAGTAGGTATTTTAACACCGTACTCTTAGGTTTAAATGGCTCCGCCAAAGACGACATCCGGCAAGAAGAAAGCCCAACAGGAGGCAGAAGATGAGATGCTCCGAATGTTGGCGGCCCAAGTCGGTTGGGTTCAACAGGAGGGCAACGACGCTCTCAATCCGGACGGATCATCTGGTCCGTCCGTAGCGCCCTCTGGGGAAATTCCCGCTCCCCCATTCATCTCGAGCGGTGATGACGTCGACCCCTTCCAATCTCCGACGCTTGGTACCGGTTCAACGGGAAGTACTCAGGCGTCCTCGACCGCCGAATCAATCATGTACAGCGCCCGCCGTAGGCAAAGGAGGGCCCCCACTGACCCGGAACCGAAAAGGACTCGGGGTCTCGTTAAAGGGGGCAAAGCGGAGCGTATTTGCAAGGCGACCGGTAAAAAGATCGACTTGCCGTACGACGAATTCACCGGTGGCCCTCCCACAGTTCAGCTAGCAAGTCTCTCGGCGCATGGGATATGGTCAATCATCCGTAACCGGGTTCGTATCACTGCCCCTACTTGGAAGGAGGCGCCGGATCATGAGAAGGCGAAAGTCTTCAAAGATCTTTCGGTACGTAATACGTCCAATTTAGTTATTATATAATATTGTTAATCTCGGCCTAAAATTTCATAATATATACGATTATAATTTTCTATTTATTTTTGATAGGAACAATTTGACGTGGACCCGACACCGGCTATGTTGAGGCATATCAACCAAACCGCCAACTCCATCTACAAAGATTGGAAGTACAAGCTCCATAAGTACTTCCAAGATGTCGGTCCCGTGCCTCCTCCGGTAGAGCTGCAAGGGGAGAGAGAAGATGAGTGGGAGTGGTTGTGTAACCACTTTGCCGATGAACAATTTAAGGTATTAATTTATTTTTTTTATTTCAATTAAGATAATTGAATTATTTAAATTGTAGTTATTCATTTTTTAATGATTTAATTATGTTGTGTAACAAAAATTCTCCGGTGTCAACAAAGCCAACCGGGGGAAGAAGGAGAAACACCATACTACCGGCGCCAAGCAGTTCATTCAAATAGCCAAGGAGCACAAGGATAAGGGCTCCAAACACCCTTATCTTGATGCAAGCGTAAGCGCGTACGTGACGCCAGGGCTCGATAATGAAGCGAGTCAATGCGGCGTAAGTGATATATATATATATATATATATATATGTATGCTTTTAATTGTAGTAATTATTATTTAAATATGATTTCATTATAATAAATTAATTATTCTTTTGTAGGCAAGGGCGATAGAGCGTGCGCATGAAGAGTTGGCTAACACTCAGCTTGCGTTCCCAGATGTGCCGCCGGAAGACCTGCCTCCTCTATCCTTAGAGAGCCAAATTGCAATCGCGGATGAGGTCTACGGTCGTAGAGCTGGCAAGGAGGTTAGGCACTTTGGGCCTAGGGTGGTACGAGATTTGTCGACGACCTCCGGCTCATCATCTACGGGAGGTTCGGGGCAGCGGAGAAGGAGTCAGGCTGCGGCCGTCGAAGCAGCCATTCAAGAGGCTCGACTGGCACGAGAGGAGAATGAGTCAATGCAGCAAAGACTTGACGAACAACAAGCACAAATAGCCCAACTTATCGCCCTCATGCAACAAAATCGAGAAGTATGTCAACCTCCTCCGAACCCACACCCCGACGACAACGACCTGGCTGGAGGCGGAGGACTCGGCGGCGCATCTGCTCCTCCAGTGTATTAGCTAGCTAGTAGTTTATTATCTCGTTTCTTTCCGCATTCCGAACAATATTTTAATTTTTAATTTATGGGTTTTTTCGATTATTCATGTATGTACAAATTAATTTTAATTATTTAATAATTAAGTAATATTCAAAATTTAGTTTATTTAATTAATTTTAGCATTTTTCATTATTTAAATTAAATTAATAATATTTAATTTCAATTTTTTTTAAATTAAATATTCACTTGGATGACGGAGATTATGTTCTCCGTCGTCCAGGTGAAAAACCCTAAACCTAACCCTAAATCCCTAACCCCTAACCCCTAAACCCTAAACCCTGCCGTTCTCCGTGGCCCAGGTGTTCACCTGGACGACGGAGAATTAGTTATCCGTCGTCCAGGTCAACACCTGGGCCACGGAGAAGCTAGCATTATCCGTGGCCCAGGTGTTCACCTGGACGACGGATAACTAATTCTCCGTCGTCCAGGTGAACACCTGGGCCACGGAGAAACAAGCAATGTCCGTGGCCCATGTAGACACCTGGACGACGGAGACTTAGAGTTTCCGTCGTCCAGGTGTCTACATGGGCCACGGATAATGTCCGCGGTCCAAGTGAACTTGGACGACGGAGCACTAAATCTCCGTCGTCCAGGTTCTTGGACGACAGCACTTGGAGCACGGACCTTGGACGACGGAGATTCCGTCGTCCAAGTACTTAGACGACGGAAAACTGCACATAGACCACGGACAATTTCCGTCGTCTAGGTGCAGTTTTCTTGTAGTGGAATTACATAACGCTTCTTCGGCAACACATGGTTATTTGATGTCACTTAGTTCGGTTTGGACTGAGCTTATAGAAACAAAAAATGACAATGCAATGGTGCCGCTTAGAAATTCATGTCATATGATGATAAATTGTATTTTGCTCTCTAATGTTGTTGACATAACGGAAAAATATTGAATTTACAAGTCACTATTGTATTCGAAGTTTTCAGTTAGTGTTATAATTCACTACATTGAACAACAAGCTGCACGCGTGTATGCACGTGTAGGAAGACTAATTCAAGCAAAAAGAAGTGAGATCTTCGTATTATCTCAGAAGACTAAACTGCATATCTATTATCACAATGCACGCAGAAACTTAAACACAGCAACATACATATTAGGAACGTCTTAATATGCGACTTAACATATATACATACAACACATTGTAAATGTATAGTAACGAACTAATGTTAATGATACATGCTATGCGAAGCCATCATATCAGAGATGCACACACACTAGCTACACCATTCGTTAATGCGTACAGATAGCCAGCTCGGAATCAAACTGCTCCGAAACAATTGATGCATCAGAAACCAAGGTAGCCAGTATGGGTTTAGTTTTTTGTAAATTACAAATGTGGAGAGTTGAAAAAAATACGTATTGAAATGCTATCTTACTCTTGTGTATTTGCTCTTTGTCTTTGTTTGTTGTACGTGCGAGTTATATAGGTGTTGGTTCAATAATAAGCACCAATAGTCCCACATTGATAAAGTTCATGAGAATGTAGTGTTTATTTACTTAGCGATCTGATACACACTGCACTTAGTTATACGAGCTTGTGACTCAAGTGGGGGCATCAAATGTGAGTTTGGAGGTTGGACTTTGGGCACCTTAAGGCTAAATGGGCTTTTCGAGGAAGATGGCCCAGCTTATTTGGACGTGGCATCCGTAAGGAGTTAACTCCTCCTACAGAAGCCCGCATGTTGTGCCCAAGCTGTTGTAGGATTCGGGACGGGATCAAGATCAAATCTTGATTTTGAAATCTCGATAGATCTGTTTTACACAATATATTTTATTATCTATTTTATAAAAAAATGACATATTAAAATATTAAATAATTAAGAATATCCAACCTAAAAAATAAAATTATCTTAATATGAACTAAATGTATCAATTAAACATGAAACAAGTGTTTGTTGGATTTCTGTTTTTAATTAAACATAAAGTACAACGGCATTACGTTATGTAATACTACACTTCTAGGTTCTAACAAAATATGTTTAGCTTATATGGAGCCCAAAATTTAGTTTATCCAATTTTATTTGGATTTTTCTTGTTAAATTTTTTATTAATTTTTTATTTTAAATTAAACCTGTTTCGTTAAATTTATCCCATCTTGATTTGATTTTGGTTGTTGTGTTTTGAATTCAGTTGCGGCTATGTTTATCTTCCTTGATAGGATGAAATGGCTGTGTTGGTTTGACTGTTACTTTTGGAAAATTCGGCCTTACGATTCTTAATTCTTAGAATTTGGACGAGCTTTGTTCTCAAAATGACCTGGAGGAGATGGACGTCGCGTCCACCCAGCATCCTCAATTCCGATTTAAGACCGAGTTTCAGAGTCATGAACCGGAGGTATTTCTGCTTTGAATTTTTGTATCTGAGAGTTTCTTTATCTAGGAAATGCGTTACTGGCATTGGTTGTACCCAGGGGAGGATGACTCGTTTTGTCATGTTGTATACGTGTGACGCAGTTCGACTATTTAAAGAGTGGAAATTGAAGAGAAGATTAACAAAGTAAAGTGGTGTGCAACATCCAACAGATCACAGTTTATTTTTTCGACAAATGACAAGACAATAAAACTTTGGAAGGTACGAATTTTTCTAGGACAATGCAATATAAGTAACAAGGATGCAAAAGCTGTGTGGAAAACCGGTGCTAGTTTGAAAAAGTAGAAAATAAATCATGTAGTATAATGACAAGTACTCTAGATGCTCGAGCAATGTTGACCTGTGTACTTTTTCAGGGGTTTTTAAGAACAGGTCAAGGAAGCTAAGGTGAAAATAAAGGAAATGAGCCCGGGTCCGATTATGAGTTCAGATAATGTACTTCTGTCTGAAAAGAGTTTCATCAGTAGAGAAGACAAACCAGCTCTTACTAGTGGTTATCATCAAGAGCGGACAGATAAATTGGCTAATAACATGTCCCAATATCAAGTTTCATTCCGAGGTTGATATGTGTGTAGTACTAGGTGGTTGTCCGCCCCGTTGGGGCGGTGTTATCACTACTGTTTCATCGAGTAGTAGTACCTGAACACTGCTTCGGTAAGTAGTACTACTTGACTACCACTACAA
This sequence comes from Geum urbanum, assembly GCA_946800695.1. NCBI lineage: Eukaryota > Viridiplantae > Streptophyta > Magnoliopsida > Rosales > Rosaceae > Geum > Geum urbanum. Next base: position 38,968,798 of record OX327013.1, on the reverse strand, counting down.
CATTCTTACCCATTGCCGGCGATTTTTAAATCGCCGGCAATGTTTTTTAACATTACCGGCGATTTTTGCCGGAAAAATCGCCGGCAATGTAATTTTTTTTTTTTAACATTACCGGCGACTTAAATGTAAGTCGCCGGTAATGTCTCGATGGTAATGACATTTAAGTCGCCGGTAATGTTTAAAAAAAAAAAAAGACATTACCAGCGACTTAATGTAAGTCGCCGGTAATGTCATTACCATCGAGACATTACCGGCGACTTACATTTATGTCGCCGGTAATGTTAAAAAAAAAAATTACATTGCCGGCGATTTTTCCGGCAAAAATCGCCAGTAATGTTAAAAAACATTGCCGGCGATTTTTAAATCGCCGGCAATGGGTAAGAATGTTGTAGTATACTGTTTTGGTGAGTAGTAGTACCTGAATTCAAACAATAGTTGAGATGAAAGAGGGCAGGAGAGATTTGTGGATATATGAAAAGCAACGTTCTATTAGTAATAGATTAGTACTTTCTTTATAGGCCAGTTGATTTACCTGCCAAGATTGTCTGTTTATCAATTTGATTAGGTAACTTTTCAAGTTTCAAGATGCGGAAAACGTGTTCTGGAAATTGAGGAAGGTGTTCCTTTACTCTCTCAAATAAGGTTTTCTCCGTGAAAGAAAGTGTTGTCTTGTGCATGGGAATTCTGTGGTTTGCATAATGTTGCTTGCATGCAAAGAATCCGATATCGTATATTCTCCAACTTCCATTATCTTTGACATATAAGGATAGTAGATTTCATCGATGACAGCATGGATGCTTCCTCTCTGTATTTTTATGGTGTCCTCATTGAAGGATGACCAGTTCACAGCATGAATTTAATTTAGTATAGTTATCAACACTACCTATTCGTATGTAAACAAAATTCAAATAAGCAGACAAAAAGAAGTACACATTCTAAACAGGCTTCATTCAAAAGCAAATGTGTGAGATCCTTAGAGACCAATTCTATTTCTGAAGGGTGTAGAGGTGAGGACATCTTTCATAGCTTAAGCAGTGCATATTTACTTTTTATAGAAACGACATACAACTCAAATTCAGGAAAATTGATAGAAGAAAACTACAAATAACTCAAATTCGAGCAAATTTGATGTTTACCCAAAACAGAAATTTTAACAAACAGTATTCGGATTTATCTTGATTTGAATCGATTGCACCGTTGGATCATCATGAAATTTGAGTATGGCATAGACTACACAGTTCTGAGAAACTTTCATGATGACACCAAGTATAATTACAAACTCTATCACTCAGATTTTTGCCATGGAACGAAGATGATGGAAATGATAGTTTGGGAAAATGTGAACAGTAACTATGAATAGTAACTGTGAACAGTATGCTTCATGGTTGTTATATAGTAAATAGTGAACTTTTATTTTCGCATTACTCCTGTGTTTTTAACATCAGTGTTTCACTGTATACTTGGGTTAATTTGTGTGATAGGTTGATGACATTGAAGACACTGCTCAAAGTAGATGCCGAAAGGTGTATGCGCATGCTCATGATTATAATATTCATTCCATCTCAAATAATAGGTAAAATTTGCTGGTATCTCTATCTGAAAATTAGGTAATCTTCTAGATAGAAATATCCACAGGAGAGTTAGGATATGAATAATAATCTGATTTAAATATTTGTATAGCCACGGTGAAACTTTTCTTTCTGCAGATGATCTTAGAATAAACTTGTGGAATCTTGACATCGATGATCAGTGTTTCAATGTTTCAATATTTCAATATTATAGATATGAAGCCACCGAACATGGACGACCTTACTGGTAGTCTCTTGTTCCTTTTGTAGTCCTTACATCTGATTGATTCTTTGAGCTTGTATGACAGATTAGTGCATGCATTTGAGCAAATTTCAGATTCAGAAATCATTATTGATACGTTTAGTTGTGGAGTTTGGTTGCTTCAATATATATATATTTATATATTTAAACCATTGCTCTTTAGAATGGAGAAGAAAATACAGGATGCTCAGGTCTGACAAACCAGTGCACTCAGTTTTGAGTCTTTCACAACAATCTGTAGCACTTCATATTATAATAATCAAATAAATTAATGACTACATCCTTTGAAGTCCGTTGTCTCATTTGTAAGGACTTTGCATATTTTATTTGGTTGAAATCTTTGTTCTAATTGACGAAATGTATGTCAGAGGTCATAACATCGGCCGAGTTCCATCTCATTCATTGTAATGTGCTTGCATACAGCAGCTCAAGAGGGTTTATACGTTTAGTTGACATGAGGCAGTCAGCTTTATGTGATAACAATGCACAAATGTGAGTTTAATCACAGGAAATTATTTTGGTCTGTCTATTTATGTTATTGCAGACTCAACTCACAGCATGTTCTGAAACATCTTAATTTGGAGTGGTTTACAGATTACGAGATGGAGATTCACATGGGTTGAAGTCATTTTTCACAGAAATTATTGCCTCCATCTCTGATATGAAGTTTACAAAGGATGGGCGATATATCATAAGTCGGGACTACATGAATCTAAAAGTATTTACTACTAGTTGAGTTTAATCTTATTCCTTTTTAAGCTGGATTGGACAGACCTCCTTACCTTTTTTTGTAGACTCAAGTTTGTTTGATTGACTTTGTTACATGTTGTAGCTCTGGGACGTGAATATGGATTCATCACCAGTTGCAGTAGACAAAATTCACGAGCACCTGTGTACTAAGGTAACTTAAAATCATCCGGTCTCCAAATCGAGGAACCTTTTTAGTTCAAAACTGATTCTGGGTGTCATGATTAGGATGACTGAACTTGCATACGCGTATCCCCTTCAGCTGACAGCTTAAATTTTTTCCTGTGCAGTTATCTGAGTTGTATACTAATGACCAAATATTTGATAATTTCGGGTGCTGCGTGAGTGGAGATGAACTTCATTTTGCAACTGGGTCATATAGGTATGTGTTTGGGACTGGACATGCTCTACATACATGGAAGTTAGGGTTATTACGAATCAAAGTTGTGTTTGCCAACCTCGTCGGCTTTAGTGACGCCATTCCATAATTTTGAATCAGCAACCTGGTACGCATTTTCTCCTCTGGTGCTGGAGGCGAAGAAGGAATTACAATAGAAGCTAGCAAAAATCCGAACAGGTTTGGCTCTTTAACCTTATATTCTTGTGTGATTCCCTCAAATTGTTATGGAGTTGGTGGAATGAGATCCGGTTAGTGAAGAGAGAGTGTTTCTTTCAATTGGATAACTTTCTTGAACGAAATTCTTCCAAAACTGGAAGTCAATATAGAATGTTCAGTCTGTCTGTATAATATTAACTTAAGATGGTTACGCAACTCATATGTTATTCCTGTGTAAGCTTCTTTGATATCTTTTTTATTTTTTATTTTTAATTGAAAAATAGGAAGCCACTCCTCCGGGCTGCTCCGAGGGCTAGGAGGTCATCCTTGAGCAACCTGGCACGAGGCTTTTACCGGCATGGTTATGCTTCCCAACCTCATTATGTTCTGGTTCTTGTTCTTTTATAGAACACATCTTTTTCTCTCTGTTAAATGTGTTAACAGAATCAGTATTTGTATAGCTGTAGCTTCGTTTATATGTGACTGAAGTTTATGTGCCTAGATGAAAATAACAGCTGGCGTAGATATTTTTATCTCTTAATGCTGACCATAGACTAGTCTTAGATTTGCTCTTGTCATATATATAGACTCTGTGGCTGTAATCATCTTTAAGACTGAAGAACAATACATCAATAGAGACAGCTCTGCTTCATTTTGTTCTCAGAATCTTCTTCAACCTCTGTTACTCTTCTCTAAATCCATAGCTAGGTTTACCATGGTTAACATGGTATCAGAGCTCACCTAGCTCTGAGCCTGTTAGCTACGCTTCCGCATCTCTCTGGTTTCGTTGAAGTTCAAGATTGCAATCGGTCGAGTTTCATCCGAGGGTTTTCGCAGATCGTCTTCAACCTTCGATTTTCTCAGTGTCGAGTGTAAGGGTTTCAGTGCTCGTCTCAAATCTGCAAGCACGGTTTGAATCGGACATCGTTTACTTCAGAAATCAGTTTCAGGTCCATTTCTTTTCTCTGAAGCTTTGTAATGATGTTGGTGATGTCACTACTTGACTCTATATTGTGATCATGACTGTATACTGAGGATTTGTGAGTTCTTGATTAGAAAACTTCGTAAAATCTTGGAGTATTGTAGCAAATTTCGTAAAACCTTGGAGTTGCTGTAGAAATCTCGTAAAATCTTGGAGTATTGTAGCACATTTCGTAAAACCTTGGAGTTGCTGTAGAAATCTCGTAAAATCTGACTTGCTGCTGAAAATCTCGTCAAACTTGTGGAAGTTGCTGTAGTAAATTTTGTAAAAATTTGTGGAGGTTGCTGTAGACATTGAAGTAGTTGTGGGAAACATTTGGTAAAAGTTGTGAGTATTGCTGTAGAAAGTTTATTGATAGACTTGTCTAGCACAAATCTTCTTGTTGTGTTTCTCTGGTTGATTTGCGAACTTGTGAGAAGTATACAATTGTGGTTAGATTGTGCTGCATTATTTGTTTACAGAAGATATTGAACACGATGACTAGTGGATCATCATCGTCTGGTTCTCGTCCTGTTGTCTCAACTGGACCTACACAATCTGAGATCAATGCCTTGAGGAGTGGTATCACTACTAGACTTGGCGAAAGAAATTTCATCAAGTGGCGCTTTCTATTTCAGTCTACCTTGGAAGGCAGCGGATTGTTTGGGTACTTTGATGGATCTGAAGTGTCTCCTCCAAAATACAATCTCACTGAGGATGGTTCTGTTACCAGTGATGTTTCTGAAGCCTATCTAATGTGGAAACAAGCCGATAAGGCGTTGCTGAGCTTCCTCATGTCTACACTAGAAGATGATGTTCAGGACATGGTGATTGGAGTTACATCTGCCAGACAAGCTTGGCTCATCCTTGAAGAACATTACTCAACAGTTTCAAGAGCTAACATAATGCAACTTAAAACTGAGCTTCAGACTATCAAAAAGGGAAGTGAGTCCATTGATAAGTATCTTCAGAGGATTAAAAGTGCAAGGGATCAGTTGTCTGCTGTTGGAGTTACAATTGCTGATGAAGATATTGTCATTGTGATTCTCAATGGCCTTCCAGAGGAATATGACACTATTCGCTCAGTTGTTGAAGGCCGTGAAAATCCCATCTCTATTAGAGACTTGAGGTCTCAATTGCTTTCCAAGGAGAGGCGTATTGACAGTCTATTTCAGGCAACCTCTACCATGTCTGCTATGGTTGCAAGAGGAAATGGTGGCCATAGATACCAGTCTGGCACAAGATACTCTGATGAAGGAGATAACACTAAGAAGTCCTGGTCTGACATTGATAAAAGCAAGGGTAAGTCTCATACTTACGAAGGTGGTAATAGCAAACCAGAATGCACATTCTGTGGCAAGAAAGGGCATACCTTAGCTACATGCTACCAAGCTAACAAATGTCCAATATGTGGGAAGAAAGGACATTTGGCTAACAATTGCTATCAAAATCCAAATAATGTCAAGTATTCTGGTTCTTCTAACTCTAGTGCTGAGAACTTTAGGACCAACACAGGGCCTGCACCGGAATGTCAAATTTGCAGCAAGAAAGGTCATACTGCAGCTAATTGTTTCTACAGGACTGATGTACCAAATGGCCACCCTTCTCTGTCTATCCCTACATGTCAGATATGTGGTCTCAAGGGCCATAAGGCATTGGATTGTACTCATAGGTCAAATTATGCCTATCAAGGAGCAGAACCATCATCCTCTCTCACTGCTCTTCATGCTCACAGTGTGTATGAACATGGATCCAGTTCTGGTACTTCCAACAGTGTTGGTCACTCAGGTCCTTCTTCCTCTTCTGAGATTTGGATTGGTGATACTGGGGCTACACATCACATGACAGCAGATCTTCGCAATCTCACTCTTGCACAGCCTTATTCCAATGACAGTAAGATTACTATTGGCAATGGTGTTGGTTTGGATATAGCTAATATTGGCTCTGGTTACATCAAGCCATCAAACCACATTTTTAAATTGCAGAATGTTCTTCATGTTCCTACATTGGCAGTTAACTTGTTGTCATTCACCAAGTTATGTAGAGATAATCATTGTTTTATTGTGCTTGATGAAAATGATATCTCTGTGCAGGACAAGGCATCCAAGGTCCCATTATACCAAGGAAAGAGTAGTGGAGAAGGTCTGTTTCTTTTCAAAACTCCCAAGCTTCCTCAAATTCAGTCTCTCTCCCATTCTGGCTTTGTTGGTGCTGTTGTGTCTCACTCTCTGTGGCATAAACGGCTTGGCCATCCAACTGAAGCCATCATTGTCAAAATGTTGAATTCATCAAATTTGTCTGTTCAAAAAGATAGCTCTAGTAGTCCTTGTGTCCCTTGTATTGAAGGAAAAATGCATAGATTGTCCTTCCCTGAGTCTAGTAGTCATTCTGCTCTCCCTTTTCAAAAGGTGCATTCAGATGTTTGGGGACCAGCACCATCATTGTCTCTTGAAGGATTCAAATACTATGTAACCTTCATCGATGATTGTACCAAGTTTACTTGGATTTTCCCATTAATCAATAAATCTGATGTTTTTGCTAGATTTGTTAAATTCTCAGCTTTTGTCCAAAATCAGTTTCATGCATCTATTCAAACATTACAAACTGATGGGGGAGGGGAATATAACAGTAAGGTGTTTAAAGAGTATCTTGAAAATCATGGCATTCAACATTTTATCACTTGTCCATATACCCCTCAGCAAAATGGAGTTGCTGAGAGGAAGAACAGACATATAGTCGAAACTGCTATTGCATTATTATCTACAGCCTCTTTACCTAAACCTTTCTGGTTTCATGCCATAGCTCATGCAACCTTCCTCATAAATAGAATGCCATGTAAATCTTTGCACATGTCTTCACCTTTTCAGTCTCTTTTTGGTTCAGTTCCTGATGTCAGTTCTCTTAAGGTTTTTGGTTCAGCTTGCTTTCCTCTACTACGCCCCTATAATCAGGACAAACTTGAACCAAGATCCACCGAATGTGTCTTCCTTGGTTATGCCTTAGGATATAAGGGTTTCTTTTGTTACTGTCCTTCCAAAAAATAAATTGTGGATTTGTAGACATGTTGTTTTCAGTGAGTCTAGTTTTCCCTACTCCAAAATGTCCTCTGTGTCGTCTGTCCCTTCTCCCCAATCTAACACTACTCCTTGGATGCCTGTCCCTTCTGCATCATCACCTGTGGCCGGTGTTAGAGCTCCTGGAGGAGTTGTTCCCCTTGAGGGTGAGATTGAAGCCAGCTCTACATCTACGAATACCAGTGCTACATCTACGGATACTGTTGAAGATAGTTCTGTATCTCCAAATTCTGGTGCAGTCTTTGTTTCCTCACAGTCTGGAGGAGTTGATGAACGTGATACTATTAATGGAGAATCTGCTAATACTGATCTTGGTGATAATACCACTAATATTGATGATGTGAATTCTGATCATCATATTATGGCTCCTGATCCACAGATTGATAATATGGTTGCTGTTGAAAGTCATGATGAGACTCCTGGGCCACAAGTGCATAATGTAGTAGGAGTTGGAGATCAGTTTGGAATTCATGCAGAAGCCTTAGACTTGAATAATTTACCTGAGGAATTGCAGTTCATTCAAGCTCAGAACTACAACGAGCACTCTATGCTCACTAGAGCTAAAAATGGAATTGTGAAGCCTAAAACTTTTGAAGACTACTGTGCCTATTCTGCTATAGTTCATCAGAAGCAGTACAATGATCTAGCCTATTTTAGTAGTTTTACAGCTGTCACTGAAATTTCAGATGTCTACGAGCCTAAAACTTACAAGCATGCTGCTGGCAAAATTGAATGGGAGCAGGCCATGGTTGAAGAAGTACAAGCATTACAGAAACAAGGTACGTGGATTCTTGTCCCATGTCCTCAACACAAGAATATTGTTGGATGTAAATGGATATACAAAGTGAAGAAAAAACCTGATGGAACTGTATCTCGGTATAAAGCACGTCTAGTTGCTCAAGGTTTTAGTCAAGAAAAAGGTTTGGATTATGATGAGACTTTTAGTCCAGTGGTGAGACATAGTACTGTGAGAGTTATTTTGGCATTAGCAGCTCTGTATAAATGGGAGTTAAGGCAGTTAGATGTTAAAAATGCCTTCCTTCACGGTGACTTAAAGGAAGAAGTGTACATGAGACAACCACAAGGATTTGTAGATTCTGATTTTCCTAATCATGTGTGTCTTTTGAAGAAATCACTTTATGGCTTGAAGCAGGCCCCAAGAGCATGGAATGAGAAGTTTACCAGCTTTCTTCCTGGTCTCGGTTTTCAGTTCTCCCATTCTGATCCTAGTCTCTTTGTTAAACACAGTGCTGCTGGACTGGTAGCTCTCTTATTATATGTTGATGACATTGTCATAACAGGATCTGATTCAAAAGGTATTCATGATGTCATACATGAGTTGAGCTCAGTCTTTGACATGAAGGATCTTGGTCCCTTATCATATTTTTTGGGACTTGAAGTTAAACAGACTAAAACCGGAATATTCCTGAGTCAACAAAAATATGCCAAGGATCTTCTGGTTAGGGCAGGAATGCACAATACTAAACCAAGTGTTACTCCTTGCTTGCCTCATGTACAGATGTTAAAGGGTGATGGTGTTCTCTTGTCTGATCCAACAACATATCGAAGTATTGTTGGCGCTCTCCAATATCTAACTTTTACCCGCCCTGACATTGCCTTTGCTGTAAACACCGTATGTCAATTCATGACTAATCCCACTGATGTCCACTTTGCTGCAGTTAAGCGTATATTGCGTTATTTGCAAGGTACCTTGGAAAAAGGGTTGTTTTTCAGTCATACTGGGAAGAATGTGCACAATGGAGTGTGTATTAGTGCCTATTGCGATGCTGATTGGGCAGGTGAAGTAAATCAAAGACGATCCACTACAGGATTTGTGATCTATATAGGTGGTTGTCCTGTTTCATGGCAGTCAAAGAAACAAGGATCTGTCTCTCGAAGTTCAACTGAGGCAGAGTATAGATCTCTTGCTAACACAGCAGCAGATATTTCCTGGATAAGGCATTTGTTGTGTGATCTGCATGTGCGCATTCCTAGACCTCCTCTCTTGAAGTGTGATAATCTGTCTGCAATTGCTTTGGCTTCAAATCCTGTCTTTCACTCTAGAATTAAACATTTGGATAACGATTTTCATTTTGTGCGTGAAAGAGTACAGAAGCAAGATCTGTTGCTGCATTATGTTCCCACTACAGAGCAAACTGCTGATATCTTAACCAAAGGCCTGCATTCTCCTATATTTCTCCAGCACAGTGTCAATCTCAGTTTAGCTTCCCTACCTGAGATTGAGGGGGGCTGTTAACAGAATCAATATTTGTATAGCTGTAGCTTCGTTTATATGTGACTGAAGTTTATGTGCCTAGATGAAAATGACAGCTGGCGTAGATATTTTTATCTCTTAATGCTGACCATAGACTAGTCTTAGATTTGCTCTTGTCATATATATAGACTCTGTGGCTGTAATCATCTTTAAGACTGAAGAACAATACATCAATAGAGACAGCTCTGCTTCATTTTGTTCTCAGAATCTTCTTCAACCTCTGTTACTCTTCTCTAAATCCATAGCTAGGTTTACCATGGTTAACAAAATGTTATCCATCTGTTCTGATTTTTCAGGGCAACACAATTCAAGCTCGGCCAGTAACGATATCAGTTATGACTAAAGCTCGAAGCTATTACAGGTGGCATGGCATCCAGAAGCCAACTTAATTGTGAGTGCTGCTGGGAATAGCTTGTTCATGTATTACGCATAGCTTTGTATATAGTTACACTCGAACAGTGATTGTAAAATGTAAATAGGGCCTCAACCTGCCCCTAAAAACTAGGCACTAACTTGGAAGCCCTGTAATCTCGCTTAGTGTGGGAGGAACCTGGGCAGAAGGCGTTAGCATACAGGGTCAATATGAGTGCATGACTCCAAATGTGACAATCTTATTGTTAATATCTTGTGAAATTAGAGCTTCCTTTATTCTTTCTCATTGCTCGGATTCTACCCTTGTTCTTTTAGCCATATATTGTCATATTGAATTAGTTTATAGCAGAAGACCTCACGAGCGGAGTGAATGTAAGCTTAGCCAGGTGAGGCTCGCCTCAAATATTTGATTTCAACTTTAAAGCAGAAATCAAAAATGCCATCGGTAACTCGGACCAAAGATCTAGCAGCACCCGCATCGGTGCCGACACGAGCAGCTCGAGCAGAGGAAAAGGCGGGCCAGGGTGGCCGGTAACACGAGCAGGATGAAAATGTGACGTGTAGCGGCGATGGAGCACGACGGCGACCGCACGTTGACCAGCACCCCGAGCAGCTACTCGAGCACTAGCTGCCTGGTGGAGCCCACGCATGTGGGTGACGCCATACTGCTCCAATTTTTTTTTTATGTCCGAGTAATATTTTAAAAAATTAACATCCAATCACATCGTGCCACGTGGACTTACCGACTGGGATTTATATCCCAACGGTCAAAAAGATCTGGACCATCCATTTTGAATACAAAATTCGATCGGATGACCTAGATTAAACCAAATCTTTTTTTTTTTAAATTTGAAATATATTGACTATAAACATCTGAAATTCATAACTAATAGTTCAAGTGTCTAAAGAATTATACAAAATCCCAGTGAGCTCACAATGAAATACTCTGCAACTCTCACGATCAAAGTATAGTCATATTCATTTTTTAAAAATAGTCGATTTTAAAAGCTTGTATTTACGAAAAAAATTTCATTATCACTAATCACGTAACGACGAAAATGGCAAATATGTGTCGTCTTATTGGAGTAGAAATTTATTAAGAAATAAAAAAAATTAATTTGTGAACAGTAATAGGAGGTGTTATTTTATGGCACCGTTGCGCGAAAAATAGGAACTGCACCTCCTATTTAATAAATAGTGATTGCCCCACCTCAAATAGTGCTTGCTCCACCTCAAATCGGATTTTACCGGTGCAGGTGCTCTTAGTGCTCTTCGATCGGTCTTGAGGGTTTTGACAAATGTTACAGTGTGGATGAGTCACACAAACATACCATGCACATGCATCCACGTCACCCAGGTTTCCAAGATAAGCTACTAGACCGGCCATGCAACTTGTAACATTAAACTTTCTTTTAATAGAAAGGGCAGCTCAGCCAGACAAACAGCTGCCCGAATTCCCACCCTTCCTTGTATGCACCAGCCTGCCCGCTGCCCAAAACCCCTCGCACCCAGTTGCCCTAGTAGAAGAAGATCTCAGATCCTGCATTATAAATACAAAGCGATTTGCCTTCATTTTCGCAGCCTCTCTCGTTCTTCATCTCCAGCTAGTAAGCTTTTTTCTACATCTTTGGACTTCATGTTTCAGTCTTAAAATTTCGAGGTTTTCTATTTCTTGTCAAAAAACAAATAGTTTCAGCTTAAACTTTTTTCTGCTAGCTATATACGAGTTTAGTTTCCTATGTGTGTGTCTATATATATATATATTTGTGTGTGTGCAAATATCTTCCATCCGCAAGCAACAAACTAATGGGCTGAGCGGCCATGGTTTGCACAGATTGACTGAATAACTGAGTGCTTGTGTTACCAAGTGCTTTGAATAGCTGCTATTCTTAAAGAGGTTGATATGTGATTTCAGCATAACCTCTTTGGATGTGCCAGCACACATCTCCATTTTCTCCTCCTCCATCATTTCTCTTATGAGCATCGATCTATTTCCTTTACTTCATTGTCTATGACTTTAGACATGAATCAATGTTGGATTTCTTCTGAAAAGTCAACAATGTCGTTTATAGAAATGTTTTGAATCAGATTTTGGCCTCTGCTTTCTAAAAATGGCATTGAATCAAATTTGGTCTGAAAGTGACACGAAAAGAAGGTTGTCAAATTGAGCCTCTGGTTTTAGTTTTCTCAAGGTTAAGTTGCCAAATGGGCTTCAGATTACAGGCAAATCAGATTTGGGCCGGTAAAAAGAGTCCACTACTTGCAGTCTTGGACCTAATATGGAGTTGAACCGAGACTAGTATTTGGCATGTTCCATGTTGAGTTTTGTAACATTTTTTTAAAAAAAGGCGGTGCGTTTGTCTTTAAGTTTTCATTAACAAAATTGTTGAATACATACGCGAAGGGGAGATGAAGTTTATTAAACCTCCTAATACAATAAACTCAATCTGAGCAACTCGAATAATAACGAGACTACTCCGGCAACTTACGCATTCAACCACACACCAATTAGCAGAGAGTGTAATATACACTATTTTATTTTCTTTACAATAGTGATGACATAGTATTAGAAAGATAACGTGGACACGATGCATCATTACATATAGATCACCTTCCCTATTATGCTGCCGAGCAACAATCAAGTCGTCGACACTTAATTTCATTCTAACATTAGGAGGTAGCGTCCACAGAAGCATGAGACTCACTCTCACTAAGATACCATTAAGATCATACAAGAGGAAAAAGAAACTACTGATCCTAAGGTGCTGCAATTGGTTCTTCGACACTGACGTCGTCCACATCACCCATCTAGCACCTGCGCCCTTACCACGGTCGCCCTGGACTGCAATCCCATCACACTTTGGTCGAAGTCCAACACAACCACTGCATCGACTATTGTCTATATTTGAAATGACCTGACATTGATTTAGTTTCCTAAACTGAAATTATGTCCTTAATGACCATTAGAACCTAAATATGCTAATCCAAAAGAGGACCAAATGAAAATTAATAATCTGAAATCATAAGTTAAAGAAACTAAATTTCAGAAACAACTCATAACATTAAAATCTAAAACCGTTATGACACCAGAGCTACTAGACTCTTTAAACTACCTATGCTAACTAAGATGCTACCTCGTAGGATTGACCCTGGATTCTATGACGGGTATTTCTATGTCTCGATCTGCGTGCATGCACAACCTCGGCTTTAAATCTACAACCTGGGCAGTAGAAACCGAAGGGCCTAGAAGAAAGGCGTATAAAACAAGAAAATTGTTAGAGTGAATGGACGAAAATAAAATATTCGTAAGAAATCGTAAAACATAATTTATGCCTTTCCACCGTAATAATATAGGAAAAACATAGCGAGTCAACGTAATACATATATATCATAAGTGTGTGAAGGCAAGTGCAGCGTAATCTCGCGTCAGTTGTTTGTCATGGCCTTCCTGGGGCGTACTAGGTGATCAGCCTAGAAACCAATGCATCGATGCATTTATACATAGACATAACGTGCATGTAAAACCATATCATAGGAGCCTCCGTGCATAAACATAAACATAACATATCATAGTATGTGTGTGTGTATATATATATATATATATATATATATTCGTAAATGGAATCATAAGCCTAAAAATAGACTCGCTAACAACAGTGAAAATCAAAGTGTCCACTCACCTGGATCGTTAGTAAAAGTAGTCGTCAATCTACTAACTCAGAAATCATACTGGGCATCCCTAAGGCCAATTCGAATATCTAAATCAATTAATAAAAGTTTGATTTTGCAATTAAAGTGGATAAAGGAATCCGAGATGAAATGTCGAATGAAAAATTACCTTTACTTCCAATATTCATGAATTTCTACTGTTACTCGTCCTCGTAATACAGTAAACACGTCTCCATCATCCTAATTAACACGTCGTACTGCATAAGCCCCATATAAAGTTAGCCTAAACTCGACTTACGACAATCGATAATGTAGAAGGTCGAGTAACCTCGAAACCTGTGCGTAGGTGAAACGTTACAAAAATTGATCGAATTCTATGAAGCTACACCAAAAACTATCACAAATCGGATAAGGAAACTTCCCGTGAAGACTTTAGGTTCCTAGTCGCTGGAGCTCCGCTGTGCACGACAGTGCGTGGGTCACAGACGGTGGTCGGAACCGACCTCCACCAAAATCATCAATCTGCATATCAAAAGATACATCTCAACAAGACCAACAATATTGTTGTTCAACACGAAGTCAAAAACTTGCCGGACAACAATGAAATCTATCTTCAAAATCGGAACCCTCGTCGGAGATTCAAGTCAATCGGCCAGCACCAACAAGCCACAGCGAGGCTTGAGACGGGTCTCAATCAACTCCTTGACTGATGGGCTTCAAAAGCCCCATGGTGCACCGTCACATTGGGGCTTGAAATGCCGACGGTAAAAACTACCTGAACTCGAGCTTTCACGCTGACGATTCTTCTTCGACGATGCTTGCATGCCTAATTATTGAAGTATCAAAGACTCTAGCTTTACTAGACTGCAAAAGCTGTGAATGATGCTTATTTCATTACCAAAACAACATTGACTTATATAGCCATTGCCACTGGAATTCAGAATTGAAACAAATCATTTCTCCACATCCTTAAGATTGTGACCATTAAACAAAGACTCAATCACATACTTGACCTCAAGACCTAACAGAAACAAATTACTAATCTCCTGATAAATAAGAGTTTATTCAATTCAAACAAACTTGCATAACTTGAGACTCTAACAAATCCTCCCCTAAACTGAACTCATTGAAAGCAAGTCAGTTTACATACTTCATGCTTTGAACACTCAGCAGATCACGCAACTTCAAGAATGTCTCTAACTTTAATGGCTTTGTCATGATGTCCGCCACCTGTTCACTTGTACCACAATGAACTAACTCCACAACACCCTCTTTGACAAGATCACGTAAGAAATTAAACCTTACATCAATGTGTTTAGTTCTTCCATGGAGAACTAGATTTTTAGATAATTTGATTGATGAACTATTATCACAAAAAAATCTTAACACACTTACATGGAAAGAATCTAAGATTGTTGATACTTTGACAAGCACAAGCCACAACAACAACATACTCTGCTTCGGTGGTGGAAAGAGTCACCATTGATTGCTTTCTTGAACTCCATGCTACTGCAACTCCACTTTGAAGAAATAGATACCCAGAAGTACTTCTTTTATCTTCTATATCATCAGCATAGTCACTGTCAGTATAAGCTTTAAGATCATCTTCTGAGCCTTTCTTATAGAGCATTCCCAAGTTCTCAGCACCTCTTCCGTAAAACACTCCCAAGTTCATAGTCCCCTTCACTACCTGAGAACCCGCATTGCTGCTGCCATATGAGATGCTTTCGGGTCTACCATGAACCTACTTATAAGGCAAACAACAAAAATAATGTCTGGTCTAGTAGCTGTTAGATACATTAAGCTACCAACAAGCTGTTTGAACAAAGTTGAATCCACAATAGCTTCTCCACAGTCTTTCGCCAATTCCGTGCCTGGTACAATAAGATTTTTCACTGGATTGCAACTCTCCATTCCAAACCTCTCTAAAACTTCCCCAGCATACTTCCTTTGGCACAAGTGTATCCCTTCACTACTCTGCTGAACCTCAACTCCTAGAAAATATTTCATCTTCTCCAAATTACTCATGTCAAACTGTAGCTTCATCGACTCCTTAAACTTCTCACATAGCTCCATATCATTCCTTGTATAAATTAAATCATCCACATAGAGACCAACAATTAAGAATCTACCTCCATCTTCATTTTTGAGGAACAATGTGTGCTCATAACTGTAATTCTCAAACCCTTCCGTCATGAAGTACCCTTTGATTTTACTATACCAGGCTCTTGGAGCTTGTTTCAAACCGTAGAGAGCTTTCTTAAGCTTCGAGACTTTATGTTCCTCTCCTTTGCGATTATAGCCTACTGGCTTATCCACATACACTGTTTCCTCCAATTCTGCATGAAGGAAAACACTCTTGACGTCTAACTGAAAAAACAATCCAGCTTTTATGTGTAGCTAGAGCCAAGATTTATCTTATGGTATCCCAACGAGCCACAGGTGTAAATACTTTACTGTAGTCAACCTCATACCTCTGAGCATAACCCTTGACTACTAATCTTGCTTTGTACTTATCTACCTCTCCATTTTCATTCAACTTTGTTTTAAATACCCATTTGACACCAATTTTCTTCATTCCCTTTGACAAGCTTACAAGCTCCTCTGTATCATTCCTTTCTATAGCCTCTATTTCCAAATCCATCGCTTTCCTCCATTTTTTCTTCACTACTTCCTCAAAACATGTTGGATCATCATGCACCATAAAACAAAACAAGTTTGACTCCTCAAAAAGACCAGCCCCTCTAACATAGTCTTCCATCCATCCAGGTGCTCTCCTAACTCTCCGTTCTGGTGTAGCTACATCATATTCTTCTTCCAACTCTCCTGTACCCAAACCAGCTCCTTCTACTTGTTCTTCCAAATCTTCAACTACTTCTTCCTCATCATAGTCACTAATCTCTCCATCATCATTATCTACCCAGGTAAAGACATCATGCCTTACGTCCTCATCACTCCTCCCCCAATTCCATCTCTCATTCTCCTCAAACACAACATCCTTACTAACAATCACCTTCTTAGCTATAGGATCATAAAGCTGATATGCCTTTGATTCTTCACTAACACCAAGAAACACACATCTATGACTCTTCTCATCTAACTTCACTCTCTTCTTATTAGGAACATGTACATTAGCGATACACCCAAAAACCCTAAAGTATTCAACATTAAGTTTTTCTCCCCTCCAACATTCTTTAGTAGGGCTGGGCACAAATCCCGCAAATCCCGGTCCCGGTCCCGTCCCGATCCCGTCCCGATCCCGGAGGGATTTGAAACTAAAAATGTCCATCCCGGCCCTTCCCGTCCCGTCCCATCAGAAAAACAACGGGACTGGACGTGGGACTGAAATTTCCCGTCCCGTTAGGCCCGTCCCGTCCCATATATAAATTAAAATTGATCTTGACCGTTGATTTTAATTTTGTATTGCTATGTTTTTAATCTTGTATTGCTATTTTTTTTTAATTTTCTTCTTTTCTTGTTAAACTTATAATATGTGAACTTGTGTAACAGATTATGGATGTTATTCTTGTTATGTTTGATATTATTAGGTTATGGATTGTGACTTATGAATGTAAGCAAGTTGTGTAATTGTAATTAGATCATAGATGCATGTTGTGATTTATGAATGTAAGCAAGTTTTTCTTCTTCTTTTTTTCCAATTTTGTGGTGGGATTGGGCTCGTCCCGTCCCGATCCCGTTCCGTCCCATCCGGGATTGGGCCCGGCGGGATTTACTCTCAAAATGTATGACTCGTCCCGATCTCGTCCCGCGTGTAACAACCGGGACGGGACGTGGGATGACCTCAATCCCGTCCCATCCCGTCCCATGCCCAGCCCTATTCTTTAGGAGTTTTCCCTTTTACTACCATAGTTAGACTCTTATTCAACACATGTAATCCCCATCAAACTGCTTCGGGCCAAAAGAGTTTAGGCATCTCCTTCTTTGAAAGTAAGCATCAAACCATGTTTAATATAGTTTAATTCTTATGTTCCACTACTCCGTTCTGTTGAGGAGTGTAGGCAGCAGTAAGTTGCCTCTTAATGCCATGATCAACACAAAACACATTAACTATTTTGAAGTGAACTCACCTCTCCTATCCGTCCTCAAGCAACATATATCACACCTTGACTCCTTTTCAACAAAATTTTTGAACACTTTGAACATAGAAAAGGTTTCACTCTTCTCGGCTAAGAAGTAAATCCAAGCTTTTCTACTGAAATTATCAATAAAGCACAACAAGTACCTCTTGCTTGAAGTTGGAGTGATTGGACCACACAAATAAACATGAACTAACTGAAGTTTCTTTGAAGCCGTCCATTGACTCTTATTTGGAATGGTTGCTTAGTGTTGTTTTCCATGATGACAAATCGTGCATGTTTTGGCCGTGCCCTTGAGTTAAGGAAGTCATTTCACAAGCTACTTGCTCTCCAAGATTTTAAGGCTCTTGTTGTTCACATGTCCATACCGTCGATGCCATAAGTCTGATATGTCATCTTCAGTTGCTATTAGACACTCTGTAGATTGAGATATCACAGTGGCTAGTAAAACAAACATTTTATTAGCTATCATTAGAGTTTGCATAATAAGGCCTCTCATAGAATCATATATCTTACAAGCCCTATCTTTTATCACAATAGCAAGCCCTCGCTCTTGAAGTTGATCTATGCTCAATAAATTATTATTGAGTTCAGGAATATAAAACACATCTCTTATCACTTGAGTTAAACCTTAAATCTCAAGCTTGATGCTTTCTTTTCCCATCAGCATCATCCTTGCATCCTTGCCCAACTTCACCGAGTGTTTAAACTTCTCATCCATCTCCACGAACCAATTATTGTTCCTTGACATGTGGTTAGAGCAGCTTGAGTCTAGAAAAACACCTTCTCTCCTTGCATTCTTGTTCTCAATATAAGCCATAAGTATAAGCTTTTCCTTCTCATCCAATTCAGCATAATTGACACATTTCTCCCAACTAGGGCATTCATATTGAAAAATGCCCTAGTTTATGGCATTTGTAACATTCTACTGTTGCCAGGTTGAAGCTTTGTCTTCCTCTTCCACGTCCACCTCTCACAGCTCCCCGTCCCTTTCCTTTTTCTGCCTTATCTTTATGAGTGATCTTGAGGACTTGCTCTTCCTCACCTTGACCCTTCATCCTTTACTCATGCACAAGAAGGTTACTCCGAAGCTCATCGATGGTCATCGTGGTCATGTTGTTGGACTCCTTAATCAAACATATTACTGAAAGAACACAATCCCGATTTAGTTACCTAAACTGAAATTAAGTTCTAACAACAATAGAATCTACAAAAAAATTGCCAGGGTTTCCACAGAAATTCAAGAAACCCAAAACCTGCAAAGAAAACACACTTCTAAAATGTCCACAAAAACAAACCGTGGACTCCAAATCTCATCCGGATTTCTCAAATCAACCAAACACTGAATCCACTAGAATTATAAACTATTTACAGAAGGTGATAAGAAATACGAAGACTAAATGAGAAAAAATACAACACAAGAAGAAGTAACTATATGTAGTGAGCGAATTCTAGTTTACATAATACATAGGACTTGCAGGTTAAGCTAGGAACATACTAAATGAGTACAGTAACATGAACTCTATGCCTCCGTCGATGACGTGCTATCTCAGGATATAAACTGCAAACTGGGCGGAGGAAACCGAAAAACCCATGGAAAGACATATAAAATAATAAAACTGTTAGAGTGAGTAAACGAAAATAATATTTCACTTTAAACTGAAAACTATAAATAATATGCATTTAACTATAATATACGTAAAATGATGTGAGTCTAAAAATATGATCATCCAGGTACTCTTGGGTATTATAAAATATGTTGAGGCTATAACTTGGGTTAACCGACCTCAAGCCCTAATACTGCCCAGGTCAGGTCCCTGGCCCTCCTGGGTGCTTTATAAATCCTCGGGTCAGATCTCTGGCCCTCTCGGAGCGTCTTAGGGATCAGCCGAGAAGCAATGCATTGATGCATCAACTGTACTATGCTCTTTGTAAAACCACCAAGGTTCTAAAAGGCGCTAGGTGGAATTAGGCGGTGGAGCTACTGCCTAGCGCCTAGGCGTTTAGTCGGAGTTTAATCGGTAATTAAACGGTAATTAGGCGGATCATTTTTTATATATATATATTTAATTAATTATATATTTATATGGTATATTGTAATGCCAAAGCATAAAATAAAAATTATAAAGAAATATCATAAAAATTCTAGACTAAATTTATAAAGAAATCCAATTAACCATCCATCTCATTTTTTTTTGAAATTGCATAAACAAGAATCCCAAGAATATGAAATTATCTATTTTGAAGCTAATAATTCACAAATCATAGTACATTATGAGTTTATGACAATGAAGCTTACATTATAAACTTGCAACCATGGAAACAATTCAAACATAAAACTTCACGGAATCAAGTTTTGTTTGTGTGATGGCCATAGACACTATGCTCCTGCCCATATTTAACCATATCAAATTATCAACATATAACAAACAAGGATGACGGTGGTGGACGGCAAGTGGCAGCGACGGCGGTGATCAGCGAGCGGCGTCCAAGTCGCGGCGTTTGTAGAGGGAGAGAGACGACATTTCACGAAAGAAATTGGATTGGATTTTCTATTTAGAATTCATTCTTTTGCCTTGTACCTCTTAATTTAAAAAAAAACCCGCATCGGCGGCGCTTTTCTGCAGATTAGTCGTTAGTCGCCCCCCTAATTGCCGATTAGTCGGTTCCCAACTAACTACCCCGCCCAGGACCAAAATTAGGCCATAAGATGGTTTTTTCCGATTAGTCGGTGCCTAGGTGGCCTAGCGGCCGTTTTTTAGAACAGTGAAAACCACCAAATCATATGTGCCTCCAAATACAAATGGATAACCGTAAAAGCATAATTGTAAAATATATAGCTGAAAAATGCATAAATGCAAATGTATAAATGAAGACTCGCAAAACAATAATGAAAAATAAAGTGTCTACTCACAGTACACAGTTATCTCTGTGGTCCGGCAGAAGTCCCCTCGCCACAATCTCGATCACGATCTCCAAGAACGCCGACAATGGTGGCGTTTTCCGGCGGGTTTGAATTCGAATCGAGTCGGGTCGCGAAACGGGTCTTGCCTAAAAACGGGTCGATCGAATTATTCTATTTTTCTGAAATTTCTGATTTAATTTCAAAAAATTTCTCAATTTCAGATCAATGGATGAGGTTTGATGTGATCAAAATCCAACGGTCATGATCAAACTGACTTAAATAAAATACTTTTGACTATTTTCCTCACGCAGACTTCCAAAAATCATAAAAAATAGCTCGCTTATCTGAAAAATTCCCCAAAAATTCTTTCGAACTCGAAATAAAATACTCTACGACTTTAGTGAAGAAAATAAAGTATAATTCTCACTCAGTGAAAAGTCGTTAACAAATCACACAATCGACTAATTCGCGATAAACCTAATTCGTGCTGATTTGTGCGTAATTTTTTGGTTCGGGTTGTTACAAGTACATAGTTGAATTTTGAAACCATTGATCAAAGTATCTTTTCAGTGATATCTCCTTCACTCATATTCTCTTCATGAGCCTTCATTTTGTTGGCTATGGATAAAACACAAGCAAAGTAAGCATTCACAGATTCTCCTTCCTTTATACGAAGAACCTTAAAATCACAACATAATGAACTGTAGTTGTGTCCTCTTCACTCTTGTTGATCCCTGAAACTTTTGCTTCATGGAATCCTAAATTGCCTTTGAAGAGCTCCTATCAAGAATGGTCTCAAGCACCTCTCTTTCGATTGCTTGATAAAGAAGGTTTTTTCCCTTCAAGTCCCTCAACTTGTTATTTTCATATGCCTTGCGTTGAGTTTCAGTGAGTTGAACTCTTTCCGTCACCACTGATGCGAAAGATCTTATTTCCCCTGCTATATCCACCGTAACTCCACGATCTACAACATTCCAATACTCCTTGAAAAAAAGTAGATTCTCCATCAACTCATCCCAATGATCATAATGTCCAACAAACTTAGGCACATAGCTGGTGCTGCTCTCTTCTGACATTTTTAGAAGACTACTCTCAATCTCTCTTTCTCACAATCAAGCCTCGTTAAGGGCTCTACTACCAATTGTCGAAGTATCAAAGATCTAGCTTTACTAGACTGCAAAAGTTGTGAATGATGCTTATTTCATTAACAAAACAACGTTGGCTTATATAGCCATTACAACTGAAATTAGAAGCTGAAACAAACCATCTTCTCCATATCCCTAAGTTGTGAGAACTAAACAAGAACTCGGTCACATGACCTCAACACCGAACATAAACAAACTACTAATCTCCTGATAAATAAGAGCTTATTCAATTCAAATAAACTTGCATCACTCTAGACTTTAACAAATCTGTGGCTTAGGAGTGGTAGAGGACCCGGGAAGCTTCAATTTCGGGGAAGGTAAGGCGAGGAAAAGTCACCGACTGGTGACGACGACATTGACATCACACAGTCGCGAGAAGAATTGTTGGGCCAATCGAGAGAAAAAAAAACTGGGTTCTCTCTCAACTCAGTGAATCTCCATCACTTAACCCAAATAGATGGACGGCCCAGATTAAATCTGAAGTAGATCAAACGGACCAGAAAACTCACCCAGTAGTAAATTTTCTATTTAATTACTTTTTACTATAACCTTCATAAATTTGTAAAAATTAACTTGAACCTCCAAAAAATGTAATAAAAATACGCACAAACTCGTAATAAAAAACTCTACAACTTTCATGAATAAAATGAGTCCAAAATCATAATTCATAAAAATTCAATTTTATTTGTGTTGCGACAAATGCCGAACCTCGATAATCGTGTCAAAATAGGATTAACTTGTTAATAAAATCGACTAATGAAGATTAACACTCTAATCTAGATTCGGGTCGTTACAATATTTCTCTCTGTCAAGAACCAAATAGATCTGGCCATCGAAACAACATCCCTTAGTAGGTACTGCGTCACTTTCGAGCCCCAATCTCGCCGGCATTCAAAGTGTCTTTCATCATTCCGACGCTTCCTGTCGTCTTCGGCAACCAATCTAGGCCGACACATTGAAGCTTGAAATTCCCAATCTCCTATGAATCTCCATCTATAAACTAAAACTAAAAAGAAATAAGTCATCGATTGTCTCTGAGGGACAATCACTTCCTTGTCCAGACGCCCAGACGGCGCGACGACGCGGTCGAAGGCTGGTGTCGGCCCCGATGGCAACTGGACGAAGCAAGATGCTGTAAATTGGAGTAACCGTTTCAGAGCAATTTCCTTTTTCGCGACTGGGAATTCTAAAGTTTTTTTGGAACATTTTAAGACAAGGATTTGAGTTTGTGCCCGAATTGGGGTTCTCTTTTCTGAACAAAAGATGTAGATTTAAATAAAAATTGAATTCTGGAAACATAAAGAATATATCAAAATTTATAGAAAATATATCAGTTAGTGGTATTTCTAAATTCCAAAATAAAACAAAAATGTATACATTCATATTGATGTGTACACGAGATGACAATAGATTATAGATTAGATCCGATCTATAGACCGTAGGTCAGGAAAATATCAAAATGCAATGGAGAATTACATTCAGTTGCTAGTTCATATATCTTAACAACTGGCTCACATATATAGCTAGACTATGTTGGCTTCTAAATTGGTGCCAAATGGATAGCGTCCCTCACCATATCATACGGACACATGCACTTTTTATAACGTATGACAGGCACCCCATCATCATCAGCCTCAACTTTCTCGAACTTTTTTGCTCCACGAGAGTAAGCACACAATTGATCACGACCATAAAACAACAAAACTTGCCCTACCTCTATAAATTTCGTTCTTAGAGATCCATGTCCGAATGTAGCATTCAAGCTAAACTCTTCTGTCCAAGACTCATGAACACCATAATCTTTCATCACCCAAACACTAAGCTCACTTGTCGGCAACTTGTGAACAAATAGAGAGAGGCAACCTCCCACGATTCAAGGTTAATCGAAAAAGACTTGAACTTTTCAACTTCTGCAGGAAACGATGGTACACTTCTCTCTTCCTACATCGAATGTATTTATAGAAATGGATTTGTTCTGAAATCGACGAGCACATCTCCAACACTTAACCCACTGAAAAAATCCATTCATATAGATAACTAGGAAGAAAGTCTCACGCCTCTGGCGCGGTGGAGACACGGTATATCACTCATATGCGATGAAAGAAGAATCAGGAATGATTTGTAAGTGAGATTAGAATTTAGTAAAAAATTAAGTGAAAGATGGAACCGTAAAAAAAAAAGATAAAATTTAAGCAAATAGTTCAAATTACTAAAATGTAAAATTTAAAATTGTTAACAAGATGTGTGAGTTGTTAAAAAGTAAACAATATACAAAAGTAAAGAGTAAAACATAAAATTGTTAGAAAAATAGGTAAAGTAAACAATAAAAATCTAAGAAAAATAGATAAAGTAAAAAGTAAAACATAAAACTATAAAATAAATGGGTAATGTAAAAATGTAAAACATAAAACTAAAGAAAAAGAAACGAGTAAAGTAAAAAGTAAACCATAAAACTGTAAAAAACGAAGGGAAACCCCTTAGGAATAGTAACCTATAGTTGTTATATAAGAAATATCATCTTTATACCCAATACAACACTTAACCCAATGAAGAAATCCATTCATATAGATCATATCATATTCATACGGATTTCATGCCCAATACTTCTAGAGTTGAATAGCGACAAATGTGACACGTGGGTTCGCATTATACCGATATTGTCCCAACTTAATTACCTTTAAAGTATTTGATTTTATCTACAAAAAGGTCTCGGTACAATTAAAACTAATCTTTTCACGTTTAAGTTATATTTTATCTTGCCCTATTTCGATGTGGGATCTCCAATCCAACATGCCTCCCGCACGTGCAACCTAACTACTACGTTGACACGTATAACTACATTCAAGAGTCAACACATCTTTTCGAACGCCCAGTTCATTCATTCAGTTGGAACCATTTTAATTTGGCCTAGATTTCAATTAGAGCCCATCGGGCTCGGGACGGAATAGAGAAAAACCCACTCTGATAACAAATTGAATAGCGACAAGCATGACACATGAGGTCTGCATTGTAACGATATTGTCTCAACTTAACCACTTTTAAGGTGTTGAGTTTTATCCACAAAAGGTCTCGGTACAATTAAGACTGATCAATTCATTTTTAAGTTATATTTTTTCTTGTCCTATTTCAATATGGGATCTCCAACCCAACAACTATGACTATATGTCGGTTTGTAATTCGCAATATTTCTCTAACTTCCGGAGCCAACTGTCAAAACCATTGTTTCGTCTATTCCATTGATTGAAAACATCAACACTACTTTATAGACATGACCGAGAGAACTGAACCCAAATCCACAATGTTGTACCCTAACAGTTTCCTCTTTGGTAAATGTTCTAGGAAGAGCCAAAGACTCACTAGTAATGGAATTGGATATGTAAAGTTGAAAACATTGGTCGCGCAGAAGATCCATTAGACAGAGGAGGCCATTGCAAGAACCTACAATGTCTAGACCAGGAGAAACTGGGTGGTATGGACCTTCATGAAACTTGGATGTGATTTCCAACTCCGTACAGTCAACATTAACCAAGAAGGTGCCCCGGTGGGCTGAGGGAGTTGCAGCCGCGGACCATAAGGCAACTGCTTGTATGTGAAAATTAAATAGTTGTTTGGTGAAGTTAGGGTTTAAGACCAAGCAATGCCACGATTTGGACACGAACTTGAGCCAGACGAGTGATTCGAGAGGGAGTTTGCATCGAATCTCCTCCATTATTATCTCCTTTGGTAATCTAAGAAATTTATCATCATAGGTTTTCGTGTCGTTCTCTGGCCTTTCATCAGAGTCGGCAACATAATTGGTGTTATGACTTAGATTGAGTATCAGGAGGGACTATGACCAAGCAACCCTAGCTATTTAACATCCACAAACGAGGGGAACCCTACTTCTAGTACAAGTAGGAATGGAGAATCCTAGATATCCACTTTACTTCGGTACACATTTTCTATATCAATCAACAAACTCCTTTTATTTATTTTACATACAAACTCGTGCCGACTGACGAAGCAGGTTACCCAGGGCCAACCCTGAGAATTTCGGGGCCCTAGGCAAAAAAATTTCAGGGGCCCCATAGCTTTAGCATTTCGAATAAATAATATATTAAAATCAGAATATGATCAAATAAAATTCAACCAAAATACTTTTCAAGAATAAAAAGATTGCCACATCAAGAGTCTGATGAACTCAAAATCACTTAAGTACAACTCATCCTACATTTTTAGATGCAAATGTGGCAATTAAACTTGCATAATCATGTTTCTTTACCAAATATGTTACCTAAAAAGAAGAGACAATAAAACAACAAAAAATCAAAAACCTTAATTTCATACACCGATAAACAAAAAAAAAGAGTAAAATTTTATACATCGATATAAAAAAAGTTGAAAACAATTAAACTACCAAGTTTGATCTCCTAAGAGACACATTCTATGGGATAGAAAGGGATGAGCACATCTAACTGTTGTGATTCAAAGACATAAAAACTATGGTGGGACCCTGTTAATTACTTTCAATCACGGCTGTTAGATAGATGTGTTCATCCCTTTCTAGCCCTTAAAATGTATCCCTTAGCAGAGCAAGCCTTATTAAACTACTGAAAGCAGATAAAAGGATAAAAAAACTAACCTTTGTGCAATCGCGTACTGAGGTACTTTTTCTCTCCTCTTTGTACTCTTTGCAGAGTTGGTATGAGCAAATTGAATTGCTCTCTTTAGGAAAAAAAAATCATTTTGCTCTCACTTTCTTCTCTTTTTGATGGTATTTAACAGTCACTTTATTCGATTTTGGAATTTGGAGATTGTTGAAGGAAAAAAGTAAATACGCAAGAGATAGATTTGAAAGTATCATTTATTCATTGATAGATGACCTTAAATAAGCATTGCAATCTGATACAATTAATATATCTATAAATCAAAGATTGATGGAATATCTACTTTTATTCTAATTAGGTCAATATACACATCGAGTTATCAGGAATATTATTTCCTTACACACTCCTTCTTATGTCGCGATCTTAATGGATGATGCATAACTCGTTGCCTCACTAAAAACCTTGCTAAGCAAACAAAAAATCTCTTGGGTAAAAACAAAAGCTTGGTCTAAGGGAAAAAGAGTACAACGCATCAACTACAAAAGCGACCACTTGTGATGTAAACTCCCTCTGATGTCTACGAAATGAACTCCCTCTGATTAGTAACTCAATCTTGGAGTTCAGACAATCTTCGCATACCAATACGTTTCACATGCTTTGCAAATGTAGATTTTGGCAATGACTTGGTAAATAATTCTGCAACATTATTAGCCGAACATACTTGATTCACATGAATGTTCAATAATTTTTGTTGTTGTTGATTGAAGAAAAACTTTGGCGATATGTGCTTGGTATGATCATCCTTGATGTATCCCAACTTCATTTGTTCAATGCAAGCTGCATTGTCCTCAAAGATACAAGTTGGTGTTGTAGTAACGGATGATAATCCACTAGATCTCCGAATATGATGTATGATTGAATTAAGCCAAACACACTCCTTAACCGCTTCATGTAATGCTCTAATTTCAGAATGATTCCAGGAAGTAGCAACAATGGCCTGCTTAGTTGATCTCCAAAAAATCGTTGTGTTCCTCACGGTGAATACATAACCTATCTCAAAACATTATTTGTGTGAGTCAGAGAGGTACCCAGCATCAACAAAACCAACCAAGACATCACAAGGTGTCTCTGAATAGGGGACTGCACTAAATTGAGGAATAGTGCTTGCAGTCGGATCAGTGTTCAATGGGTAGAAGAATTCCTTCGACGGGTCGAAGGCATGGTTCTGGTCTGTCCAGGGTGCAACCTTCGATGGGTCGAAGACCTAAGAATCTGCATGCTACGATTCAATCATCCCTTTCTGGAAATTTCAAGTTTCTCTCTGTATTCTTTGTAGGAAAAGAATAAGCCCATGTCTATGGAATCCTTCAAGTATATGAAGATATGCTTTACACCATTTCAATGATGTTATGTAGGCATAAAATTAAACTGAGCTAACAAGTTCACAAAGAATGCAATGTATGGTCTTGTGCATTGATCTAAATACAAAAAAAATCCAATATCACTAAGGTATGGTACCCCCGCTCCCAATAATTCATCATGATCCATCTTTCAGATGGTACGAATCCTCATTGAGTTCTAGACTGCATACAACTATTGGTGTAGTAGGAGGATGTGCTTTGTCCATGTTAAATCGCCTGAGCATCTTTTGGACATAAGCAGACTAATGAATAAGTATTCCACCAACTCGATGTTCTAATTCCAAACCAAGATAAAATTGAGTCCTACCAAGGTCTTTCATCTCAAATTCAGATTTCAAGTAGCTTACCGTCTCAATGATTTCAATAAGAGACCCAATGATATTCATATCATTAACATAGACCGCTATAATGGAAAATTCTGAACTTGTTTTCTTAATGAACACACATGGGCATAAATCATTGTTCTTATACCCTTCCCAATCAAGTAGTCACTTAGACGTGTGTATCACATCCTACCGGATTGTTTCAATCTATATAGGCTTCAATCTAATCACATGAGCACTATGTGGTATAGAGTTACTTGAATTTGGTATGACCACGCCTTCTGGCACTTTCATGTATATCTCTAAATCAAGGTTTCCATAGAGATATGTTGTCACCACATCCACTAGCTGCATGTTTAGTTTTTCGGACACTACCAAACTAACAATATAGTGGAAAATAATGATGTTTATAACCGGAGAGTATGTTTCCTTATAATCAATGTCAAGGCATTTAGAGAATCTTTGCACCACAAGTCTAGCTTTATACCGCATGAATTCATTCTTCTCATTACACTTTCGAATAAAGACCTATAGAACTACCCGTGCCAAAAACCTGCATTTTCTTCAAAAAGTCTAGTTTGACCTGCATTGCTTCTTTCCAATTTGGCCAATCCACTATCTACTGACATTCATCAACCGAGTGAGGTTCCACTTCATCGTGATCAATAATCTCTTGATCGATGGAATAAGCAAAAGCATCATCAACTACCTTGAATGATTTATCTATAACAATGCGCATATCATTGTTAGTTAGTGAGATTTCACCGTTCTCTGACATCACATATGGGTCTGAAGCGTCCTCCAAATATGCCATTTGTAATTCTAGGACATAACTGTAGTCAGAAACAATCTCATGTGTAGGATTCACAATGTTGATGATGAAATGATCAGTTTGTGCCTGAATGGTCTGCCTTTTCGCTGGCAGCTTATCTGTGATTTTTCTTGGTCTCTCCCTCTTCCTGGTGAGAGCCGAGATTGATGATACTCCATCCATATGGGCAAGAGGCACGTTACTCTTCCATAGAGTTGCTTTATATTGTCCCTTGGGGACTTCTAACCTTGCAGGAACATTTGCAGCAGGAATGTCTGATCTTGTCACTTTGGCAATATCAGTAAATGAGTCATGCATCGAGTCTACTGCCTTCTAAAGATCAAGTATACGTTGCACTTCAATCTCAACTTGAGATGTGCATGGATCTTCTTGAAACATAGTGGGATGAGCTTTCCACATCAATTCGTGACGTCAGAAAGTATGATTCTTCAAAGTGACAATTTGCAAATCTTGCAGTAAAAAGATCTTATGTCGAAGGTTCTAAGTAACAGACAATCATTGAAGATTCATAACCAATATATATGCCTAATTGACATTGAGGACCCATTTTAGTGCGCTGTGGAGGCACAATTGGCACATACACTGCACAACGAAAGAAGCGTAGATATGAAATATCAAATTCATATCTAGTTACCAACTGGTACGCAATGAATGGTTGGCACACTACAAGTCTCAAACGAAGAACCATTATTGAATGTAATATTGCATATCCATAAGCATATACGGCCAAATTAGTATGCGTAACCACTGCTCTAGCGGCAAGCTGTAACTGCTTGATTTATGCCTCTGCTAAACCGTTCTGTGAATAAACATGAGGGACGGGATGTTAAACTTCAATCCTAATCGACAATTCGACATACATTAATCATCAAAAGTTTATGATATGAATTCTTTTGCATTATTCAATCTAATTGATCTGATTGGGTTGTTTACGTGGTGAGCCTGAAGCTTAATAATTTGTGCTAGGAGTTTTGCAAATGCAACATTCCTTGTGGATAGCAAAGCAACGTGTGAACATCGCGTTGATGCATCTACCAAAACCATAAAAAAAATTAAATGGTCTGCATTCTGGTTTGATAGGTCAACAAATATCTCCATGGATTCTATGTAAGAATGGAATATTTTCAGTGTTGTCAACCCTAGCCAGTAACTTTGTCAATGAGCAAGCTTTGCAGAAATATCTATGAGCATCAAAGATTGTCATTAAAGAATCTTGTGGAATAACACTAGGTGTTGAGACTGGATTGAGATTGTTAATCTCATTCATACCATCAAATCTGATGGTTTTAGGGAGTTCCACATGCTTCTTTCCTTTGAAAAATGGATGACCATGAGAGTTCTTCAATATTTTGATCATCATATCATGACCTAGGTGTCCCAGTAAAAAATGCTAAAGCTTGAATGAGGCCGTGTCACACACAGTGGTAAATGTGACAACATTTGATTCAATAATCCAAACAGTAGTAAGATATAGTCCACTACGAATTGCCTCTAAATTTTCCATTGTGTGCTTTCTACCGCACTCCTCAGAAGTTATGCTAATAATTCTTTTCCATTCTCACAATGACTTTTCAAGTGTAAATCGTTGGCTCTAATTTTCTTAAAACTTAGCAAGGTTTAGTTGGCCTTTGGCGCGTACAAAACATTAGTGATATGAATTCTTGTTCCTTGTAGTAGCTATAATTGTGTTGAACTACGGCTTTATATAATCGGCACAAAACCAATCATGGTTGTCACTGATGATGAATATGACACAAGATCAATAAACAATTGTCTATTCCGCAGTATAGTATGAGTAGTACCACTATCTGCTAGACATTCAATCTCGCCTTCAAACATCTACAAAAGAATTTGAATTAGTTAGTCTTAAAGACTTGTCAAACACTTTACATAAAGACTTAAAGATTTTACCAAAGGGTTGTGGCCCTTAAACAGTGTTGATATGGCATAAGCAGACTAATGTAAAACCACATCTTTATAAGGTGCAGAATTCCAGGTTGGTCAATTTAGATGGGTCGACATATATTTTGAACCTTTTTTTTTTGAGAAAAAAGATGTAAAAACACATAAGAAAAATACCAAATCTGAGTAGACCTTCGATGGGTCGAGAATTTCATAATTGTGTCACAGAGGCCATCCTTCGACGGGTTGAGAAGAATTTTCAACGGGTCAAAGGAAATCCTAAAACCGTATTGAATTATTGATATCTTTTTTCAATGGGTCGAGAAAAAATTTCGACGGGTCAAAAAATGTGATATTTTGGAGACAGAAGCTATCCTTCGATGGGTCGAGACTAGTCTTCGACTGGTCAAAGAACACGATTTTGGAGTCCAAGGCCTTCCTTTGATGGGGTCGAGTGATTCACTCGATGGGTCGAAGGTGCATGTAGAGAGCCTGGGGACTGCCTTTGATGGGTCAAAAGAAAATCAGATAATTTTCAATGGGTCAAAAAATGCCAAAAACCGATCCAGAGTGTGCCCTTCGACGGATTGAAAGATGCCCAGGATAAAAACCATCCTCTCTTTGACTCGTTTTTATGATACTTTGGTATCATAATGCCATAGAATTTTGTAAGATTTGACGTGTAAGCAATATGTATGAACATAACTATTCTTTCCATTCAAACACCGAAAGGAAGAAAATTTATTACTTTGCCAACATCAAAACTTACATCAAAAAATCGTTCTTATTCAAAACAAAAACCGACTACAATAAGTTAAAAGTAAACTAAACTTGATAACATAGTAGAATCATAAGCCTAATACATAGACTAAGCAAAATCCTTCGTATTTAGGATTGCTTTGGGGATATCTACTACAATTAGATTGGCTTCACCGCATCTTTCATCTCATATTTCATGTAATGTGTCTCTTTTTATTTAGCTTGGTATTGTCGACACATCTTGTAGGCATTTTGAATTTCATTGGGAGCTCTACATTGTTTGTGCATATGAGACGTCGCACCACACCTATAGCAGAGTGTTGAGCGACAAGTAGAAGCAAAATTTTAAGAATCTACCATTCCTAGAACCAGAATTGGATTGATTCTTGTTGGAGTTGTTGTGATTGTTGTCTTGGCGAGTCCAAGTCAAATTCCAACTATTTTCTCCTCTACTACGACCTCTTCCATGTGCTCCTTTACCACCATGAGTTTGATAAGGTTCCAAACAGTTGTTCCTCTTATCCTTTCATGCCTTTCCAATATGATTAGCCTCATAAACTCTTTTTGTACTGGCTGGACTAGCATTGTTGTGGAGAATAATCTCATTATGACTTTCTTTTTTGGTCAGCACTCTCATAAGATCACTGAATGATCGAAGTCTTCCTTTCTCATACTTAATGCAAATGTGCATGATGCACAACTTCCAAAGCTCATTGAGTTTTGCAAATGCAGCATTTCTTGTAGATAACAAAGCAACGTGTAAACATCGAGTTGATGCATCTACCAAAACCATAAAATATTTAAATAGTCTACATTTCAGTTTGATAGGTCCACAAATATCCATGGATTCTCTGTAAGAATGATATATTTTCAGTGTTATCAACTGCAAAGGAAGGCCTAGCTTGTAACTTTGTTAATGAACATGCTTTGTAGAATGAGCGATGAACATCAAAGATTTCCATAAAGACATCTTGTAAGTCAACAATAGATGTTGTAGTCGACTTGGTAGTCGTAACTGGATTAACAATGTTAATCTCATCAATTCCATCAAAGCCGATAAGAATTGGTATATGCTTCTTTGCTCTAAAAAATGTATGACCATGAGAGTTTTTCAATATTTTGATCATCATATCACGACCTGGATGTCCAAGTCGATAATGTCAAAGCTAATAAAATTTTGAGTCACACGCAGTAGAGAGTGTTAGTATATTGGAATCAATAATCCGAATCGTAGTAAGATATAAACCACTACGAATTGCCGGTAACTTTTCCAAGACATGCTTTCTACCACATTCCTCAGAAGTTATGCATAAGAATTCTTTACCATTCTATGAGTTTTCAAGTGTAAACCGTTGGCTCTAATGTCCTTAAAACTTAGCAAGATTCAGTTGGCCTTAGGCGCGCACAATGCATCAGTGACATGAACCTTTGTACTATGTGGTAATAAAAATTGCCCTGATCTACTCCCTCGTATAACCGACGCTGAACCAATCATGATTATCACTAATGATGTATATGGCACAAGATCAATAAACAATTGCTTATGCCGCAGTATAGTATGAATAGTACTACTATTTGCTAGACATTTGATCTCACCTTCAAACATCTACAAAAGAATTTGAATTAATTAGTCTTAAAGACTTTTCAAACACTTTAAGTAAAGACTTAAAGATTTACCAAAGGATTGTGACTCTTAAAAAGTGCTAATATGTCATAAGAAAACCGATGTAAAACTACATCTTTATCAGGTGCAGAAATTCAGGTTGGTCAAAAAATTTCTGAACCTTTATTTTTCGAGAAAAACACATTAGAAAAACACAAAATCTAGGTACAACCTTCGACAGGTCGAGAGATATTCTCGACGGGTCAATAATTACATAATTGTGTCACAGAAGCCATCCTTTGATGGGTCGTGAAAATTTTTCGGTGGGTCGAAGAAAATCCTAAAATCGTATTGAGTTATTGATATCTTTTTATGATGGGTCGAAGAAAATTTTTTACGGGTAAAAAAATGTGACATTTGATTGGTCGAGACTTATTTTCGACGGGTCGAAGGTGAAATCATGTAACCTGAGGATTACCTTCGATGGGTCGAAAGAAAACCATTCAAAAAATTTGACAGGTCGAAAAATGCCAGAAACCAATCCAAAGTGTGCCCTTTGACGGGTCGAAAGATGCTAGGATAAAAATCATCCTCTCTTTGTCTCGTTTTAATGATATTTTGGTGTCATAATGGCATAGAATTTTTTAGAATTTGAACCTTGTAAGCAATATGTATGAATATAACCATTCTTAACACTTTCAAATACCGAAAGGAAGAAAATTTTATTACTTTGCCAACATCAAAACTTACATCAAAAGATTGTTCTTATTCAATAACCATGACTAAAAATAAAGTAAAATACAAAGCTAAACTTGATTACATAGTAGAGATATAGATCTAATACGTAGACTAATCAAATCCATAGTCTCTTGACTTGCTTTGACATCTGCTACTATAAGGTTGGCTTCGCCAACATCATCCATCTCTTGATCCGCAGTGTAGTTGGTCTCTTGATCAACATATTCCTTTGGAGTAAAGTCTACTGCAAATATCTTGATGCTGGAAAATGAATTTAATTGTTTTGCAAAACTGGAAGAGCTATACACGTAATAAATTCTCCGTTCACTATAACTATTAGTGATTACATGCATATATTCGCACGGATCGTGTTAAAGTTGTAAACAATTCTCATTTGTATTAATCACAGCACAACACATTCACATCCCACTCTCCAGTTTCGTGTACGCACTCAAAACAACTTTGAAAATGATATAGCGAGTAGTATTCACTTCTTTGCATATATGTAAGTCCCTACTCAATGGAACCCAAAGAAAGAAGACTGTATTCGATCAAGACAAGAGAAACCATATTCCTTGCTACAAAATTTCTATCCCTCATAGGTAACCATAGCCTTCATCTTTCCCTCTCGACTGTCATTTTCACACACCATGTGTCACGAGCTGCACAAGTTATGCGCTCATGACATATGGCCAAGTCCCAACGAGCATTAGAAGGAAGTCAATGCGAGTTGGAAGGTGAAGATCTAGTGAGACAGTCGTATAAGTGCAACTTAGTGGTTCTCAGATTCGAGGTACTTCTGCTTAGAATTTGAGAAAAGTCTAAACACGAGAAATGTTTGGAAGGACAAAAATAGTACAACGCACTTGACAGTATGTCATTTGAAGTTCGAATGATGAAGTTATGGGCCATTATGTCTCCTCGGACATTTTAATGTGTCCTCTTGCCAAGTGAACTTATGCCCGTTATCATATATAAGGGGGTACATGGTGTCAAGCTCTCTACCACCCCTGGTGCCACCCCTCTAGGTGGCATTAAGTGAGCTATCCTAGGCGCCCCTGGGCCTAGGATCTAAGCCTATGAAGTCTAGAAGGGACGACATGGGTTCCCACGAGGCAAGAAGTCTCGTGGGCAGTATTGGCCGAAGGAATTGCCAGTATTGTGGCATGTGTGCCGTAGGTGAGGTCCTTGATGCTCCCTTTATGCCAGCGGCGTATGGACATGCGTGGAAGGATTAAGTAAAGTATGTCGAGACCTTGTGGTGCGCAATGGCCACACTGTAAGTGATGAAGGCACATGGTTGGGTTTGGTTTGGACTAAGAGGAAGCATAGGTTGAGTCATATCGTGTAGGATGGAAAGGAAGACGAGAATGGGTGCCAACCCCGTCTGACACACTCGAGTTATTAAGAAGCTTGATGGGGGAGCAACACTCGATGAATGGATTATGGGCGAGAGTAAGCCCTTAGGACCAATTAGGCCTCAAGGGAAGTGTTAATGTTACCTGACCCGGATAAGAGGAAGTGAGTACTTGATGGTAATCTGATGGAACATCGAGCTTAGGTTATGATTGGAAGAGGGACATGAGTATGAGTATGCATCGAGGACTGTAGGCATCACCCCAGGGAGCGTATGGGTAAGCCTTGAGGTGCGTATGGGTAAGCACTGCGGATGGTGGGGACTACTCCGAGGTGTGCACGAGTACGAGTGGTTCCTCTACACCCTGACAAATGTGAGGAAGCGAGCTAGCTACGAGACCGGACAGAGAATGATCATGAAAGAGATATTGGAACTTGTGATGGACTAGTGCAGTGTCCAGTGAAGAGTCGAAGGAGCCATGGTGGGATAAAGAGACTTGGGATGTAAGCCACCAAGATGAGTGCATTATCCAAGCGACTATAGAAGGGGTTCCTCGAGTGTGTAAGCTGCCAAGAGAGGGCGCATCGAGGGGATGCCTTGAGATCGTAAGAAGCCAGGATGGTTGCGCACGTCTCAAAGGTAGGTTATTGTTGGGTGCTCCAGAGATGGTCGAGTTCACGTAAGCCACAACAGCTAACACGAGTGTTCAATGACATGTCCGGCAGACAGAGAAGTCTGATGAGCAAAGGATGGCTTTGAGAGAGTGTTTATACTGACAAAGTAACCTATTAGTTGAGAGAGTGTCTTTGGGGAGATGTATCAGGACACAAAGAAGCGATCAAGTAGGGTGCGAGTGTCTTGGATTAATTTACCATGACACGAGGACACAAACAATAAGTCTTAAGTGACGAGACTCATATGTGAGTAAAGCTCGTGGGTTAACCTCAACATGTGTAGAAATAATGTCAGAGAGGTTTTGTAAGAGGAAGATGGCATCCAAGTTGTATGCAATTATATGCATTATATCCTGGAAAGTGAAAGAAATAAATGATAGGCTGGCCTTAGTCAGAGAACCATGGCGCCACACGGGTAAATTCCGCTGCATAAAAAGTCAGCCCGTGACACCATGCATACATTATTTGGCTTGTTGCTGCTTCAAGCCTCTTATACCTACCGACCGTCGATGACTCTTGGCAACCGTCCAGCCAGTGTTCCTTACTTCATAACTGTCTGAAACTGAAATATGGTTTGAGCGACTTGCTGGATGAGGAAAGGCTCACACTGCATTATCAATCCACTCATTTCGATTTATAAAAATGAATTTTTCTAGCAAATGCTATCAAAAGCTTCAAATGAATCATAAGCTTATTCCATACCTTCTTGTGATTTAAAATGGCACAAAGTGCCCATGATTGTCAAAATCAAATGAAGAATTACCTTCTTGCTATTTAAAATGGCACCAAGTGCCCATAATTCTAAAGTTAGAGATCTTAGCCAAAAAAATATAGACCTTGATCAATTCAAAGACCTTCTTACCTTCCTCCAACAACCCAGCATGGCTGCATGCCGTTAGCATTCCAGTATGTGTCACACCAACACTAACAAATCTTCTCTTAATATACCGTTTGCCCTCAATCAAAATTGTTCGACCAAATATGAAATCTTTTATAATTCAATTTAAGGAATAGAATTCTAAAAAAAATGCCCAAATGATGATTCTTTAGTCCCTATCTCCACACATGATTGATGAGAGTTCTCAACAGCCACCCATGTTATTACATGAGATGATTATCTCATAGTACCACTCACACGTCACCTCATTGCATAGAATTTAACTCAGCATGCAAGTGAACACCAATCTCTAACTGGAGAAGAACGCAAACCTTATCAGAAATTGATTTATAAATGAAACTCATAGGGAAGGAGGAACCATTTTGAACCAGAGAATCAATAAAGAGATCTTACCCATTCGGTAGAACTACCACTCTTCTCTGCATCAGCAAGAGCATCTTAGAGGACAAGATTGTCTTCCTTCAATAGAATTATCTCTGTTTTGTTTGTACCAATTTACCCTTACTTTATTAAATTTGAAAAGTCTATGAGCATGAGCAGATGGAGGGGTATTTTAAAGCATTACGAATGTTCTATCTCTACGTTGAGACAAGTTCCTTTCATTAAGAGAGATATATATAAAAATCATTTTCTCTTTATTTTGTCGATTTGTTTCGATCTGTCCCAGAACCAAACCCAAAGACCGAACCGTTTTTCAGAGTCGCAAAACTGATAGTTTAATCCTCAAAACCAGAAACTTCTCTGAAACCTTGTGTTTGACCATTGAATGCTTATTACTTCTGGGTTGTTCAGGTAGCAGCACATTGAGGTCTCCAACAACAACAATGGCAATGTCAGCACAGCTTCACTCTCTCACCAGTCTTGCTTCGTTGACTCACCACCGCACTAAGCTCGAGTTTAACACCACTGCTCTGTTTCCCAATGCAAACCCGAGCCCATCTTCGCTTTGCAGAGCTGTGCTCTCTGCCTCGTCTTCCATTGTTTTTGAGAGATCAAACGCACCGTTTAGCTCCTTCAGTGAGGTGCACCCCACCCCCCCAATTGGGTTTCCTTCAGTTTTGTTTTCTGGTGAATTGAAAAACGAAATTGGGTTTTGTTACATTTTCTTGATTTTTGTTGGTGTTGTGTTTGCAGTTGATAGAGTCGTTGATTGATCGAGTGGATCTATCGGAGTCGGAAGCCGAAGCTTCATTGGAGTTCTTGTTGAGTGACACTAATGAGGCTTTGATTAGTGCCTTTCTTGTGTTATTGAGAGCTAAAGGAGAGACATATGAAGAAGTAAGTCATTTCTTCAAAGGACTAAGCTTTTGGTGTTAGCTTTATGATTTGTTGTTCTGTGTTTGGAAGTAGTGATAAATGGGGCTTCTGATTTTTGTTGTTTATCTGATTTGGTCTTGTTGTTTCAGTAGGTTGTTACTTAATTGTCTATGTACTTGTATCTGCAGCTTCTTTTTGTTTTCTTGATTAAAATCACTTCTTGTTTTGAGCTCTCTCATTTTTTTATGGAGAAACAGATTGTTGGATTGGCAAAGGCAATGATGAAGCATAGTTTGAAGATAGAGGGTTTAGATGACGCCGTTGATATTGTTGGAACTGGTGGTGATGGTGCCAACACTGTGAACATTTCAACTGGGGCAGCGATACTTGCTGCTGCTTGTGGTGCAAAAGTGGCGAAGGTAATAATCCATTATTGATGCTATTATGATTTTGTGATGGAGAAACCCTTTTTTTTTTCAATAATGGCTAAAGGATTGTTTATATTTCAGCAAGGAAATCGTTCAAGTTCTTCTGCATGTGGAAGTGCTGATGTACTAGAAGCTATGGATGTGATTATTGATCTCGACCCTAAGGTTAGTGATCTTCCATTTGGTTACACAGTTGTTTAGTTTAATAGCCGCAAGAAACATTATGTTAGGGGCATGGCTAAAATTGTAATCTTTACAAATTGTATCAAGACGTGCCAAAAGAGATTAAATTCAACCAATCAAATTTTTTCGTTAATTCTCATGCAATTTGTTATATTCTTGTTCTTGAAACAGGGGGTGCGTAGATGTGTTAATGAAGCAGGCATTGGTTTTATGATGGCACCAAAGTATCATCCAGCCATGAATGTTGTTCGTCCTGTAAGGAAAAAGCTAAAAGTAAAAACTGTGTTTAACATTTTGGGACCTATGTTGAATCCAGCTAGAGTGCCTTATGCTGTTGTTGGTGTATATAAGGAAGAATTGGTAAGTGTTTAGCTCTAGTCGTACCATCCTCTTGACAAAATCTGAGTGCTTACACGCATGTTTAACCTAAATATCAATGAACACAGTTTGTGGTCATATTGTCTGATATTTACTTTAAATTGACTTTTTTATAAGCACTTCGCTCACTTCTTAACGGAACAGGTCTTGAAGATGGCCAAAGCATTGCAAAGCTTTGGCATGAAGAGAGCATTAGTTGTTCATTCTGAGGGTTTAGATGAAATGAGTCCCCTTGGTATACTCCAAATCTTTATCATGAGATTTATCATTGTTCAGATGTTTTAGTGTAACATTTATGTTTGCCCGTACAGATAATGTTCTCTATGTTTCTCTCTGAACCAATTCTCACTTTGTATGTGGTTTTGTTGTAAATCCTACTTGTGTGTACTTGATTTGACCACAGGACCCGGACATATCCTTGATGTGACTCCTAATAAAATTGAAAAGTTCTCCTTCGATCCATGTGAGAATCTTTGGTTCTCATTGCTATTTGTGTTGGGAATTTCAGACAACTTCTTCATGGCTTCAACTTTATTGTACTTAAGTCATAGTTTTTATATCACAGTGGACTTTGGAATTCCTCGATGCACTCTGGATGATTTGCGAGGTGGAGGCCCAGAGTACAATGCGGAGGCTCTGAAACGTATATTATCAGGGGAGAAGAGTTCCGTCGCAGATGCATTTGTAAGTTTACTCATACCCTCCTGCGAAATATCAATTTCATTACTTTCTATGCTAGAGAAATTAATTCCATTTTACCACTTGGTCAGATTTTAAATGCAGCAGCAGCTCTCCTAGTAAGCAATCGTGTAAAGACTTTAGCTGAAGGAATTTCTTTGGCTCGTGAAATACAACTTTCAGGGAAAGCTGTCAAGACTCTCGATCGTTGGGTAGAGGTCTCAAATGTAAGTGATCTAGCTCTAGATTTGACATTGTAAGTATAATATTAAAGTCATTTCCTCATCCTTTTCATTTCACGATTGCAGACAATGAGGAGAGATGCAGTCATTTATTAAGGCTATTCTCATATGCTTTGGACGTCGAGTTTTTGTTGTAGTTATAAGCAATTATAGAGCCTATATAGTTCGAGAGAACAAAAATAAGGCAAATCATTGTAAATGGCTTGTACTTTGCGGTGATTGGATTAGATTTTAACTTGAAAGGGGGCAGATAAATCTTGGACCTCATGTATGTTGAAAATACGAGTCGTAGACTTGAAGAGATCTTCCCCTGTCAACTTCAAACTCAAGTGAATTTCATTGCCGATTATGCATGTTGAACAATTATATGTTGTACTTATACATGATATCTACTCAATTCAAAAAAAAAAATATGTTTTACAACTCTTCCAATCCAACATATCTGTAACTGTGACATGTACATTAAGATAACATCTGTATCTGTAGAAATTTCGAAGATATAGGCATCAAATATGCTGATGCAGAATTGCAGATGCAGCAAACCATTTCAAGAATGGTTCTTTCACAGTTTCACTTTTTTGCAATCCAAGCCAGCAAACACATCAGTAATCCTACAAACATGTTATGAAGACGGAACTCAGAAACCAAAACATGGTATAAGCATTCTTGACACAACCACTAGAGAGCTAAAACAAAACAATATACCTGTCACTGTGTCTGCCTTTGAGTATGTTTTTCTTGATGATGACTTCACTGCAAATTACCAGATACAAGTACACAGAAGGCTCTTGTGAGACAGCAGTATGTTACTAATAGATTGTCGAAACACATAACAAGCCATATTTTGGCATGGCAATTATTCTGTAGACAAGGTAGAATGTAGTAAACATGGAGAATGAAGTTGATGATGTCTAACCAGTATCGCAGTTTGATGTCGAATTTGTGCTCCCACAGATGCACAGTTGCCTAATGCCATTGGTCCCATACCCGCACATGCCTCCGGTAGCCTCACAAGCCCTACAGAACTCGTCGTTTTCTTGCACATTATACTTGACTCGGATCCCATAAGACCATCCATTTGCCCCATCAAGCCTCAGTGGTGCAAGGCTATAAGCACTGCTGTAACCTTCACACTGAAGCTTACTGAGGTTAACAGACTTGATAGCCTCAAATGGCACTGCACAGCACTCTGGTGGGCCTGACCCGAACTTGGAGCCCACCATTCTATGGCCCAAAGGGTCCCAAGCAGGACAACCATAGTACTCCTCACAGCTCATGCCTGAAACATTTCTACATGGCAAGTGCTTTCCCGGGAAGCCTTGGAAGAGTGGTGACTGAGCTGAGCAGCCTATCAGCATGAACACATTGTCGGCGGTAGGGTTCATGTAGGGCGCCCGCCATTGCTCGACTGCGAAGCCGTTACCCTTTGCGCCTAGGACAATGGTGTCACAAGTTGACATGTGAGGGTCATGTAGCGTTAGGGCTTGATAAGCATAGTCTATCTCCAAAACACGGTAGGATCCTGAGCTTATGTGGAACATGAGCACATCGTTGATGCAATACAGGAGGTCTCGAAAACCTGGGTGGCCGCAACCTGAATGAAGCGCAAAGGGGTAGTCTATGGTTATGTTTCCACAGTAGGATCTACATGTGTTGCCTGAGGTTAACGGGATTAGTGCTACAAATATAAGTTGGAGGAGGCCGAGAATTTTGAGCATAGCAGTAGAAGTAGTACCCATGGATGTAATGAGAGAGTGAAAGAAACTAGTTTGTGTTCTATGTTTGAGAGGAAAGGGGTTAATTAGTGAGAAGTGGGAGTGAGCTGAGCTAGCAAATTAAAGTGCAATGATACCTTGCTTGGCCTAGTGAGCATGATTTTAGGGACTTTATGCATATCACATGTAGTGCTTGAGAATCTTGGCGAATTGTTTATGGGTTTTGGCTTCTCTTTCGATTGCTTTTTGGTACTGCAGGGCAATAAAAATTGCACTGAAAAATGGTACTCATGGCTTTGCTAGCTTTATGTTCATCTGTATTTTTGCTTCTGTATGACACGGTATCACTAGGACAGATACAATAATTCAAAGTGAAAAGCAAAGGTGAAGATTAGTTTGTGTATACTGTAGTAACTGACTGTATGGTAGTGTTGAAAGTTTTACCAAGAAGACTAAAGCAATCTTTCACGACGTATCACTCGTGGAAATAGACCGTTGCAAGAAAATTGCCACGTGCCACCTCACTGAGAAATGAGAATCGGCGATGGCATGAACCCTCTCTTACTTGCTAGTCCAAAATCAAACCACCTTCATCTGCTTCACTGAAGAAGACTACTTTTCTCTAGAAAACAATCACAAAAAATTATCAACAAGTTCGTTTTGGCTGTTTATCGTGTGCTAATATGACAATGGAAGAAGCTCAGGAGAAATCCGAGGAAGCTGTATCAAATGTAATGGATCACATCTCTGCTCACTTTTGATTTCTCTGATATGGTTGACCAGATATTGACTTGTTGGCTATTACTAGTTTTGAATTGATTCGTTTTTCCAATCCCAATTGATCGTTTCGTTGTCAGGTTTAGGATTTTCGAGGGAGTTGCTTTTTTGGGTTTTACTAAATTGTTGAGTCTAATGTTTTAAAGGTTGGGTTTTTGGGTGTTATTAGCCTCTGGAGCTTGCCAATTCCGTTGAATTTTTAAGTGCCCACCAAATGTTTGTGAAAATGCCTGATGCGCATTGTTTAGATAGAGGTTTGGTATATGCATTGGGACAATTTCTAAGCCCAAGTGGAAATGCATTACTGCTTGTATCTAATGAATGGAATTGTGTTCTTTGGTTGAAGCACTCGCCGAAACTAGCTGGGACTGTCAACTGGGGCACAGCAACTGTTGCCGGAGTCTTTGCAGGGATGTTGTACGGTGGTAGCAAGGAAGCGTCTGCTTAAGTCGTAAGTTTCCTAGCTCCTAGGGCATACCTGACTGTCGATTTCACGAATGTTACTGACTAGTTGAGACAGTGGCTTTGAATTTAGGCTTCTTCCATTATGTGTTCTTGGTGGATCGTTGATACTTACTATTTAGTATTTACTGATGTAAAAGTGTTGCTCTACTTTTGTGTTTACATGCAAATTATATGTATTCAAACTTGTGAGGATGTTCTGCTTCTTTCGCCAGAGCAAGGATGCTGAAGTAATGCTGAAGCTGGGGAGCACACCAGACAAGCGTGAGCAATATCGTTTGATGAGAGATGCAATGGAGAAAAGGTTCATTCGAGTCACGCGGGGCTCTATATTTGGTGGGGTGCGCCTTGGTTTGTTTACTGCTACCTTTTTCTGTTTGCGGAGCAAAGGGGTGTGCAAGATGTTTTCAACATTGTTGGAGCTAGTTCAGCAACTACTGCTACATTTGGGTTATTATGTATGACTTCTACTATATGGGGCTAATTTGCTGACTGCATGTGTAGTTATGGGACATGTTTTGAAGTATAAACTTCTGAACTTGATGTCCAAAGCTTAAGAATGTGAAGCTAATTGATGAACATCAGTTTTCTTGTCATCTAACATCCTTTTCTAATTAAACTAGTGCCAGGATCAATACAATGGCGTGGAGAAAATATGCTTCTGGGTTCTGTCCTTGGAGCAGTCATTGGTTTCCCGCTTGGTAAGTCATTCAACCCTGTTACTTCTCTACACATCGATCGATCCTATGCTGCATGCTTACAACAGTCAATGCATTTTGTGGCAGGGTGGACACATTTGAAGCTGGTGGAGATTGCAAATAAAGGGAACATTAATTCAGATCATAGAGGAGCCAAGGGTGGTGTTGGTGCCGCTATTGAGAGGCTTGAAGAAAATTTGAACAAATAGAACACTTTCTAGGGGCAGACTCCTTCGAGGCATGCAAGAGAGAAGAACCGTGAACATTGAAGATGGGTGAACTGGTCTGTGGCCGGATTTTGTATCACATTTCTCCATGTACTTGACCATCTTCCATGGGACCTTAACTGTAGAGGAATAACAAGACCTACTAACAAGCTGTGAGTTGGGAATTTTTATACAAAGAGAAAGCAACATGGATAACTCACTTCCTTTTGATTTCAACTTCTCAAGACAACAGACTATCTACCAAGAATTTGTATGAGTTGTAAA
This sequence comes from Geum urbanum, assembly GCA_946800695.1. Lineage (NCBI taxonomy): Eukaryota > Viridiplantae > Streptophyta > Magnoliopsida > Rosales > Rosaceae > Geum > Geum urbanum. Next base: position 38,924,765 of record OX327013.1, on the reverse strand, counting down.
CGTAAACAAAATGTAAAAACAAGGGTCCACTAAGCATGAAGGGTGTAAGCATGATTTCTTCGCTGTTGGACAAGAGACCCATAACGGTGAGCAAGTATAATCTCCCAAGATGGACTTCCACCACCACCACCGCTCTTCCTAGCAGTCCTCGCTTGCCTGTATTTGCCATCATCTTCTAAATTCTAATGCACCTTGATGTCCCATGGCTTCTATGCTATCCTTGTTGCTGTCTCGCGGTTTCTTTGCCATCCTCTCTGCTGTGCTAGCTGTAATGGATGTCCATAATCAGTACTTGATGCAACATTTGAGATATTTCACATAGTATCAACATACAAATGGGGGATGTATAAAAAGATGGGCACACAGGCAAACTAATCACTGAGACAAACCCAATCAGAAAATATTTCGGATTCACAATAAGTGACCAAGTCGGTTGATGCTTCAATATGAGCTTCAAAGTGGTGGAAGTCTTATGTATCTAAGTTTTCTTGTTAACCAGCCTGGCAAAAACATCACAAGGTCTTGTGGTAGTCAGCCAATTAGAAATAACCTGATTGGCAACAATCCAACCAGATCCAGTGGTTGCCATTTCAAGGCAGGAGGATACTCAATGGTTCTGGCCCTAAAAGGGACACCCCTCCTTCAGGGAGTGCCTATTCAATCATCCGTACAGCCAATCTACAATGAAAAGAATGAAAAATATAACATCTATTGTCCCAATCTTACCTTTATATTTCCTTTTCTTGTTAGCTCTCCTTCTTTTTCTATCCGCTTGTGTAAGTTCTGCTTCTTCTTTGATATCACCTTTGCCAGAAAACACTTCCTCGGGAGCTAGCATTGCTGCATCAGACGGCCACAGCTGCAATCTGCCAAATGAAGATGTTACACGCTTAGCTTGGGATTGTCTATATTTCAGATGTCAGAATAGTACAATGATATCTTGAAAGGAAAACACAATTGTAATAACAGAAGGTAAGGTTCATGGTACCTCTTCCATAACTAGAGCAGAGACATTAGCTTGTATAGTCATTTCCTCAATAACCTATATAATAGATAGCATTAAACCAGTCAATTACAAAGAAACAAATTAAGTTTCTTACACATATATAAACTTTATGATTGAGACACTTACAGGTTTTGGAGTGAAGTGGAAATGTGACAGAGTGTCCAACTTCAAGCAAAGCTTCTTGAACAGTAATTCTGCCTGATCAAAGATACCGACCACAAGGTCAATAAAATAGCACCTCCAAACAGAGGTGGATGAAAGTCAAAGATAACACCTTGAAAGAATTCATACAGGTATTCTTATATGTTTATACTTGGAGACTAAAGTTCGGATGTAAACAACGATACAAAGAAACACTAAGTTGTAGCAGAGATAGAAAAGCAGCAATGGAAACACACACCTCAGTCTTCTCCTCGTCTTTGGCTGACAATGGACCGGAATTTGCATTTGTTTGTTGAAGATACTCTTCCTGTGGAAAGTTGTTAACAATAGCACCTCAGTGTTTTTTTTAATTCAATAAACTACGATAATAGTTCCAAAAAAACACTTTATAATATATCATATAGATCTTAAAAAGAAAAGAAAAATTCTTCTCAAGGGGACACAAATGTGGGAGCACGTTAGTGAACCAAGTGATGCAGTATACATCAGAAGATATATACCTCATAGACTTTATGCAGACCATCCTTGTTCTTAGTTTCATCCTGTATATTAAACATTGAAGATGTAAATGTATTGTAGAAACACTCTCCAGAGATACTAAAGGATAATGCTTACCATGTCTTTACTTTTTCTTGGTGCCTTTGTAGGTAAGGTTGGAGCCCTTTGAACATCATCAAAAAGTTCCTATAAAGTCCGTGCTATGACTGGTTACAATCCACAGACAAAAAATATAAAACAAGCAACAATACACATGAAATGATGATAGAATGGGGATTCTTTTATCTCCACTATACAGAGTACCATAAACTTGCATGTACATGCATGACTGGTCAATAAGACCGTTAAATGTATATTACCGTACTTTACACTCATTACATAATAGCATATCCTTCTATGTCTACCGGATGTTGTTTACCTCCTCGATCCTTTTCCGAATCATACCCTCAACTACAACTGTAACCTCCTCAGTGATTATAGGGGCGGGTCTAACATTGTGCTCAAAATCTAGATCAACTTCTAGTGCACTATTCTTTGGCCTTTTTGCTGCATTTATCTGTCAACAGCCAAAACTAACATCCATAACCGATTTCAAGATACATGTACTTCATAACATACTTAAAGTTACACTATGGCATCAGTGTCCATCAGTCTCAAAATAAGAAGTACACAAGAGAATAAAACTACCTCTCCCTGCATGGTCCAAGTTTTTGGGTCCATATTTGCCTTTTCCATCTTCTCTATTTTGGTTTTAAGTTTCAGCTGCTCCTTTTCGTGGTTGGAAAGAGTCTTCTTCCCGAAAAAGTCTTCATATCTGAAGCACAACCGCAATGTCAAGGCATATACCAACGGATATACATACACACAGAGACACAGACACGAAGCAATGTATGCACAATCACTCACTAATTGTAAAACCAAAACAATTGAATAATATACAGTACCTTGCATCCTTCCCCCCCCCTCGTTGTCATCGCCATCCTGTAGATTCATGATCTAAACAGGCAAAAAATAAAATGTAATCAGCACCCTTCAAGACCAAAACAAAACAAATGTATCATTCAAGGAGCAAAAGGAAATCCTCAGCCTCACCTCCTTGTCATCACCGTCGCCTTCGTCCTCATCGTCGTCCCTCCTCTTTATCCTCTTTGTCATTCTTATACTCCTCCGCTACTGTTTCCTTCAAATACTTCCCCAACTCCTTTACATTAAAAAATCCATCTTCGATTTCATTATTTCCTCCACCTCGTTCTTCTTCTTCTTCTTCCTCCTCTTCTACTACCTTATCTTCTTCCTCATCCTCCTCTTCTTCTTCATCTTCCATTTCCTCCACGTCATCACCTTCCTCTTCTTCAGATTCTTCGTCGCTGTCCTCCTTCTCGTCCTTCTTCTCGGGTTCAAGAACCTTCTCCTCGCCAGCGACAACCACCTTGAGCGTTCTAATCGCCTCCGGATTCTTCTCGTACCGCTTCACTTCGCGTCGGAGCCCCGACAACACCGGCCGCGATTGAATGTCGATCTGCTGCCATATCTGCTCGGCGTCGAAGCCGTCCACCAGTAGCTGATCCAACGGCGGCTTCGGCGTGAACGGCCAGATCATCGAGAACAAGCTCTTCGACGCGGCTCGTGCGTTTTGTGACAGCTTGGGACTCGGCCCCAGCCACTGCGTCGGCTCTGTGGCTCTCACCGATTCCAAAGCTTCGCTGCTCACGGCCGTCGTCATGACTCGGCGGCGCGCGTACTGGAGAGAGTGAATGGTTATAGTTTAGGGTTTCAGATTTGGGCGGGTTTCGTTCTATTTTGTTTTTTTATATATAAAGGTATCTAGAAATGAGAAATTACTACAACGCCCTCCCGCGATTCGAAACGATAAATTCAGATAGTAGTCAAATTTGTTGCGATGAAATTTTCATATTGACGATCTAACTGTCTGAATGCTGACATCACTCGCCGATCTGGTTTTCCGTCACCTGCGGTCGCGTCCACCGGAACACTACCCGCCGCAGATTCCAGGTTCTCATCGGATTCTTTCTATCTTATAATTTATGTTGTGAAATGTTGAATGGAGAGACGACGACTAACGACGAGTCCGCCTCTCCCGATCCGCCAAAATCGGACGGCGACGCCACGACCGCGTCGCCGACGTCGCGGTACTCGTCGTTCGGCGAGCTGGAGTACGAGCGATACTGCAGCGCCAATTCGGCCATGGGGACGCCGAGCACGTGCAGCACGGTCACGGTTTTCAACGACTTTCCGGACCCGGATTTCGGGTCGGCGAGGAGTTTAGGGTTTGGGGACGACGGTGTTAGTGTTGAGAATCTCAGTCTGGGAGGGAGGAGTGATAGGAGACGTGAAGATCGAAACTCTCCGGTAGTGCTAGGATTGATTTTAGCAAGGAGGATAGTATTAAAGGGATGCCAAGTAGTACTAAGTACGGGTCTAGTGGATTGGAGCTGTATGGGAATGAGGATGATGATATCAGAGTCGGTGGTGGTGATGCTAGCGAGTTGATGTCTTGGAAGATTGAGAAGAGTGGACCGCCGGGTTTAATGGAGGGTTCGGAGTTAATGTGTGGCTCGGATGTTAGTGAGGAAGATAATGAAGAAGAGGAGGAAGTTTCGAGAGGAAATGATGGCGGTGAAGTTGAAGTTGTGATGGATAAAGAGGGTGGAATGGAAGTTGAGATGAGCTGTGTGGATGGAGAGGTGGAGAGGCAAGAAGGGGTGTCGTCGAGAAATGAGTATTCGGAGGATGAGGGGTCTATCTACAACTATGGTACAGATGATGAGGCCCAAAACAGGTTTAATCATCAGCGGAATGTAGAGTGCTACCAGGAATCAAAACCGAAGAATGAAAATGAGAATCCGTTTCTTATAAACTCATCTGTTGCTTTTGGTAATGATGACTGGGATGACTTTGTGCAAGAGAGTGACAGGAGTAATGTGTCTTGTTTCACTAGGAGTGCATCGCAGGACCAGATGCAACTGAATGCAGAAACTGGAAGGGAAGTTTCGGATTCTGTTTCCATCACGTCACCCGAATGTCACGGTATATGTGAGACTGAGCAAAAAGATGCCACTGACGTCGCAGTTAGCAAACACAGTCAAACTAATAATAATCTGGCAGAAAATGTAAACAATTCCAGAGAACCAGGTAGGTTTCCATATATAGCTGAACTAGAGGGAGTAGAAAATGTGAGGGACATTCCTATGGAGAGTTATCAGGTCCAAGCTATTGCTGATTTGATTGAAATTACCAAAAGTTCTTTTACCACCCCAACTAGGTTTCAGAATGTTCAATTGCTAAACCCAGAAGATTCAAGAGACACTCTTTTGACCAAGAATAAATCTCCAGGCCCTGATGAATCTCCAAATTGTCCTAAACCTTTGGGAAAGGGTATGAATATTACGGGCCACAACTTGTCTGATGTGCATACGAGTACTGAGGTCACTGGGATAGATGATGATCAAAATTTAGGAATTAAAAATTTGGGAAAGATAAAAGTTAGACTGGATCCCCTTTCTCAGATAACTGATCAACTGAGCAATCCAATTGGAACTACTGAAAGTATGATGGCAGAATTCCTTGAAGACCACAAGCCAAATACGCCAACATTAGCTTTTGAAAAAAATGTGAGGAAAAGTGATCCTGCTTCAGAAGATCTCTCTGAAGACTGTCCTACGTCACTTAAGGTTAGTCTTGCCTATCTTGCTTAGCATACACATTTTCTTTTGGTAGCATCAGAGTTTACGGAATTAATTTGCTTTTATGATGTCATGTTCATACTCTTTCACTAAGATACATATGATTTCTTGTTATTGCTGATTACTTAAAGTTCATACGGTACGAGTGTGACAACAAGTATCTCTGACGATTAGAATACTATTAAATTATCATCCTTTAATTTGAACATCCATCTTTGTCTAGAATGTGCTTCTTCTGTTTGTAATTTGACAGTTATGATGCAAACACATGATTGCGTTTGTAGATATGGTTATATCCTATGGAGCTGTCCACACCATCCTATGGTGAATTAGCACTTTTGCATCAGGTTGAATTGACTTGCTGGTAGACTTGCATAACCTTTAGGATAAGCCATAGCTTTGAAAAGATCAGATAATGTTTCAAGCATATACTTTTGAAATGTTACAGATATTATTACTTTACCCTTGTTTGTAAATGACTTACTGTCTTTGTACGTTCAAGTATTTAGTCCGAGGGTAGCATGAGTTTTGTTCTTATCCAGTAATTGTTAACGGTATGTGTGTTTATACAAATATGCTGAATAATAGTATTTTTTTATCATGTGCAATGTCTGCGCATATATACCTCATTTTCTCTAACTTCTTTGCATCTTGCTGTTTGACCAATGCTACAGACAGATAATCTTGAGCTAAATGGATTCTATGATGAGTTTGTTAGACATGGAAGAAATATTGCTTGACTCTGTGGGGTCCCCAGGAGCAAGGTTCAGTAACAGAATCTTACAATCACAACAATCTCTGCAATTAAGAGATGGTGGATTGACTGCCTCTACTTCTGGCACAGATGATGCTTACCTGTTTAATCAACATTCCCTGAGAATTGATGGGGTCGAAGTGGTGGGTGCGAGACAGAAGAAGGGAGATGTCTCCTTTAGTGAAAGACTGGTAGGAGTGAAGGAATACACTGTTTATAAAATGAGAGTGTGGAGTGGCAAAGATCAATGGGAGGTTAACGCTGGTATCGTGATTTTTTTACACTCTACCGTCGGTTGAAAGCTTTGTTTGCTGACCATGGATGGAATTTACCGTCTCCCTGGTCTGCTGTTGAAAAGGAATCCAAAAAGATCTTTGGAAATGCATCTCCTGATGTTATTGCAGAGAGAAGTTTTCTCATTCAAGAGTGTTTACAGTCTATACTCCATTATAGATTCTTTTCAAGTCCACCGAGTGCATTAATTTGGTTTTTGTCTCCTCAAGATTCATTTCCTAGTTCCATGGCATCAAATACACCCGAGTCTATTGATAGAAGAGCAGACACAGAAAATATGTCTACTTTAGGAAAGACAATATCACTTATTGTTGAAGTCCGATCATACAAATCTTTGAAGCAGATGCTAGAAGCACAACATTATACATGTGCTGGATGCCACAAACATTTTGATGATGGAAAAACTCTAATTCGGGATTTTGCAGAGACTTTTGGATGGGGCAAGCCTCGATTGTGTGAATACACTGGTCAATTATTTTGCTCTTCATGCCATACAAATGAGATTGCAGTCATACCCGCAAGAGTGTTGCATCATTGGGATTTTACTCAATATTCTGTGTCGCAGTTGGCTAAAATACCTCGATTCTATACATGACCGGGTAACTTATAAAGTCGAGAGTTTTTCTTATTTCAAAATGTCTATTAAGTCAATTAATTGAAATCAAACTCACTGATAGATTTTGTCTTAAATAAAATTTCATGTTTAGACAGTGTTCAACACCCAATATATAATAGTGGCCTATTGGGAACAGATTTAGACATTTTGTATCTGTTGTTTGACCACCTGGCTAGGAATACAAAGTATTGGTGACTGGCCATTACATCTTGTCATTTCCAGTTATTCATGTTGGTGCTCTTACCGATCACGGATTATGGAAATGGTTGCATGTGGGATACTAGTCGATCTGTAATTTGCTTAACCATTTTACAGCTAGAATTGATTCACAACTATTCCTCCTTTCTGGAACCAACAGTTTAGTTCCAAGTTTACCTTCAAAATATGGGCGTTATTAGAGGAGAGGAACTGACTTAGTCTATGTCTATGATATATTCTTGTTTTGCAGCCAATGCTTTGCGTCAGTGCTGTCAATCCATTCCTTTTCTCGAAGGTCCCAGCCTTGCTTCACGTTGTGGGTCTTAGAAAGAAAATAGGTGTGATGCTTCCATATGTGCGCTGCCCTTTCCAGAGGTCAATCAACAAAGGTCTTGGGTCTAGAAAGTATCTTTTAGAAAGCCATGATTTTTTTGCACAGAGAGACCTCATTGATCTTTCAAAAGGAGCCTTTGCAGGTAAGCTTTCATTCTTAAGCTTTATCCATATGCAATGTATGTCAGATTAGAAATAGTGATATATACTTTTATAAAATAACCTGCAATGGCATGAACTTATATGTCTGTGTGTAATGTATCTCCTGATATACTTTTTTGTGGCAGTGCTGCCTGTGATGGTGGAAACCATCTCAAGTAAAATTTTAGAGCATATAACAGAGCAGTGTCTCATATGCTGTGATGTGGGAGTTCCCTGTGGTGCACGACAAACGTGCAATGACCCTTCTCTCATTTTCCCTTTCCGGGTGTGGATCCTAAACTTACATTGGTTTGTGTACTCTGATGTGATCATAAAATCTCTGTAGCACAAATTAAATCTGTCTTTTCGGCCTGATGTTAGTTAGACTCTACAATTTTCTCTACATTAAGCTTGTTATTATAGGAGTTCATAGCCTCTGAATGGATATTTTTGTAATACAATGATTTTAATGTTTGTTACCGAAAGAGACATCCAAGTGATTTGCAAAATCAAGTACTCGTATACTTATCCCATGTCATGGAACCTGCAAATCCTTAGATTGGATAGATGAAGTGAAAGTTCGTCCTTATATAACTCTACTAATCGTCTGCAGGAAGATGAGATTGATAGGTGCTCATCGTGTGAATCAGTATTCCGTAAGCGTTGCTTCAGAAAGGTAACAAACTGTCCTTGTGGAGAACACCAAGACAAGCCTGCAGATCTCGTGAAGAGGACAAGCTCTGTGCTAGGTCTTGAGGCTAGTGGAGTGTTGGACTTGTTTGGAAGTGGGTCTTCGGATTCTGGATTACTCTCTGGATTATTTTCGAAGATGAAGCCAGAGAACCCAAGGGAACATAAAGACGGGGACAATGTCATTTTAATGGGTTCATTTCCACCCAATTCATTATAAACGCACCCTATCAGCACTGTAACATGTAATTTGGCTTGATAGGAAGTGTGGGACTGTCATTTGTGCCTCCTTGTATATACTTTTTTTTTTTTGAGAGAATAACGAAATTGCATACCTCCATGTATATGCTAAATAATCAGAACTGGTCATGCCAACAACGTTGTAACTCAATTGGGGCGAAGAAAATATTATTTTGGGCTGGTTTTTCTTTGTAATGAAAGTCAGCAACTGTTGTCATCCTTCAGATACTTATCATCCGACTAGTCGTCCTCGTCGCCATCTTCAGACTCTGTTTGAAAGTTCATGGTGGTAGATGGACGAGGTACTAAAGTTGATTATATTCGTCCCAGATCGAGGAGCTACCAACTTAGCAAGATTGGAGAGGGGCGGGGATAGACAAAGAAGATAACATTTGTGTTGTGGAAAGGAAGGAGGAAGCGGACATATAAGTATATACGATGTAGTTGGGACTCTTGTGGTTGTGGATTATCAAAATTACAACCCTCTGCCTCTCGGCAGCAATAAATCGTAGTAAATTTTCTGTCTTGTACTGTACTATGCATGTGTTGTCCTGTCATCGATCTCCTCTGTTTGGTTTGCCCTGACAAACTAGTACGTCCTCAATACAACCTTCTTCAATTCTTGGTTAGACGTCTTTGATGGGAGATTGTATAGTGTCATTAGTGTGCGGAACACAAAGTGTAAAGGTGCACTCTAACTTTGATGTATGATATATTTGTATCGATGAGACGATCACAATGTGTGAAAAGGAAAAGAAATGTTCATAGATTCTACATTTCTTTTTTGTATATGATTACTACAGAGCATCAAGAACTAGATTTTACCAAACTCTATCTTCAATGAATCTGTTCGAGGCATCTGAATGTGACCTGTGGCTTTGTACGTGCATGCTCTTCTCCTAGTCTCCTACAAGTTAGACCAACAATTTTTCTTGGTATTATACTTTCTTCCATGGGGCTTCAGCTACTCCATAGTCCTTTTTCACCTCAGGCGTCGATAAGAGTGAGGGAACCATGTTGAAAACAGATGGTTTTTCAGCTTCATTATCAGAGCAAAAATGCCATAGCAGGGTAAATGCAGTAGACCGACCAACAAGTACCTTCAATTCGGCAGCAGAAACAAGAATATCTTTGTTGGAAATCGGCATGACCACAGTACAAATTAAGAAGGTTAGGACTTATATTTGAGAGATTACATACCATAGTGGAGCATATGGAGAAGACAAGTCCAGAAATGGATAAGGCCACCTATATCAGAAGACAAAAACCGTCACTTCGAGTATAAACTAGGATGATTTTTGTAATGTAGCAAATCAAAGAGAGGAAATTAAAATTTACCAAATTTTAACGCAAGCGTGACAAATCCACTGGAAAACTACATAAGTGATTGTCCAGAGGAAGAAATATCCTATTCTGAACCAAGGGAATGGCTGCAAACAGCACAGAAGAACTCATAAACAGATATACCACACATGGTAAGAACTTGAAACCAAACAGTGATTTGAACTAGTCGGTGCAACTTACCAAGCAATTCAGAGCAGTTTCACCAAGCAAGAAAACAGCATTGATTGTGTGCATGTTAATTATCAGCTGCCACAAACAGCATGAAATATTTAAGCATCATACTCACTGAGCAGGAAAATATTATAAATGAAATTACTAATGATACTTACAAAGTTCAAGTTGTAATCTTTGATTGTGAGAAATGGGACAATTATGAACCAAAAGACACAATCTGTGAGAATGACAGCACCAGCATTCATCTGTATACAAGTAAGACAATGAATCAGCAAAAAGTAATACTATTGACATTTAAGCTTGAAGACCAAAGCTGGATCTGTAGATTCGTGAACATTTTAATTACCTGGAAAATTATCTGGAAAACATATCCAGAAATGCCTGCAGAACGGCGAGGTTGATGTTGTTCCATGATATGGGAGCCCATGGTTTTCACTGTGGTGACTTGTTCTGCATCAACCTCTACATTGTCAACCCTGTCACCAGCAGTTTTCTTATGGTATCTATAGCATCCTCGAATGGAAAGCAATGATCCCAACTACACATGGAAATACTTGATAATTGAAATCAATGAAGAGAAGAAATGTAATGAAGCAGATGATCCAGTAGCCATTAGTGAAGGCTGTTTGAATCAATGAAACAACTTACCCCAAAATAAATAGTAACCGATGTAAATGTCCACCTGTTCAAAACCAAATAGCATAAGGAAATTAGAACCTTAGTTAAACGTTTGGTGAAATACTCTCTACATAATTCAACTGAGAAAAGAGACTGGTTCAAGAAAATGAGAGCTTACTGTGTATAGAAATAGAAGATGGTACCTCCATCAACACAAGCTGTGATGATGAGCAGAACCAAAAGCACAATGAAGGCAATGAGTCTATAGGCCAGAAGCCAAGCTGGGTGGATCCCTTTGAGGCATGGTCGCCAAGTTTCATCTTCATACAAAGTTCCAATTGCTTCTTGTTCTTCTGCTTCTTCTTGCTGGGTTCCTCTACTGTTATTAATACACTTCGACTTCCTAAGCCCTTCAAATCTCCATATTAGGATTACTGAGAGAGTCAAGGACATGATGATCCATATAGTACAAAGAAAAACCCTCCAATTGAACCAGTAACTTGAGACTGTTGTATCTGCAGTCATGATTGGCTGCCAAGAACTTTTAGTCCCTGTTAAAGAACTCATGATGTTAGTTACTTTCACTTCTCTCTGATTGCTTCTTTCACTCACAATGATGTGGGATCTCTAGCAAATTTTGGCCTCCAAATTAATACTCAAGGAGTGGAAAACCAAATGGAATGATGAGTTAATGATTTCCCAAAGGTGAAAGCTGAGATTTACCACAATCCCAATGAGACAAGTGATCAATGTTAAGAAATCTAAGAACTCCAAAAGGCAGAATATGTTTTTTCAAAACCAGAGCTTCAAAGAACTGATCTTTGACAAGCTCATCCACAAAACAAAGTAAATGCTCAAGAATAAAGGAGAGGAATAATAATCAAATGTGGTTAAGGAAAAAAGAAGAAGAAGTAAAGTTGAAATGCTCAAAGCAACAACCAAACTACAAACAAGTGTATGAAGATCCAAATCCAGAAAGGGAGAACAGAGAAAACAGATAGCAAGATACTACTAATGAAGTTAAGCCACCACATTTAAGCGAAAATCGAAGCAGACTAGTTCAATCAAACATTAAAGTGAAAAGCTTCATATGGCCTATATGAACACATAAACTGATGCCTGAATTAAGCAGAGAGATTCGAAGCTTTACGCGGATTTTTGCATAGAAAGATACAAAACCGACATTTTTTTCCTTACTAATATAAATAATCTGAATGCATGAGATAAAAAAGAAGCAGCTAAATTCTAAGCAAAGGAAAGATGTGATACTTACAAGTTAGGGAAAGCAATAGGGAAAGTGGGAGATATGCGTTGCTTCTTTGAAACGAGAAGAGAAACTAGATGGCAGGGAGAGAAGAAGAAAAGGGTGCTATGCTTTGAGCATAAGCTTCTTCACTTTTCTGTCCTATATATATAAAAACTAAAAACCTTGTAATGGATGTAATTAACTAACAGACCAAAGTCCTGCGCAGTCACAATCTCCATACGTCCATGCAAATATTATATATATTCCCTCTGAGGCATACATGCCTTTCATGGATAACCAGACTTTTAAGTTACCAAGATCACAGAGAGAAAGAGAGAGCAGGGAACATATGGCGTAGGGATTTTTTATCGGAATGCTTGAAGATGCTTGTTCAGTACAGAACTGGTTTTGTGAGAGGCACTATACCACTAAAATTTAAAGGAATAAAGGAACTCATGCCTATGTGGACTGAGTTAACCCAAAAATAAAAAGAGGGAAAAAATGGGGAAATGGGTCCCTAGCTAGGTGAAGATTTGTTTGGTGTCACCAAAATCTACACGAAGACCAAATTTTGACCAGTGCTTTTGGACTCATGTCCAACAAGTCATGATATTTTCAATCAAACCCCTACTGGGTATTTCTGCAGAATTTGATTTGACCGGTCTGTTATACATGGGTAATAAAATGATATGATCCCTTTATTTAATTTGAGGAGCTATGCCATATATGAAAAACTGATTGGCATTAGGGTCTTTAAAATTGTAAAGAGCAATGATCATGTTAGCTTTTCTGGTAAAGCATGAGATTGTTGCTGATAGACTGAAGCCCCCTCCTTGACTTAACTCGTGACTAGTCAGTGAGACCATGGATGGAAAATGCTCATCACTAATTGGCCTTGGAAATGAAACTGAAATGAAGAAAAGGAAGAGGTGGAAGCAGAAACTCACCACCTTGTTTCAGTGGCTTTACAGCTTTCACAGCTTCTGATTTCTGAATCAGCCAAGAGAAAAAGAAAAAGAGACCCAGAGGAAGAAAAGCACAAAATTAAAGTGGTAAAAAAATTGGAGAATATTAAACTAACAGTGGGGAATCATATTTTCTTTTTTACTTGGTAATTAAGTTGTTGTTATAGCGTGTTGCAACAAATAAGAGAGCTGCTACTGTCACCAACTCTCTTATTTGTTTTGTAACCAAAAAACAAATAAGAGAGCTACGAGGCGGCAGCACCGGTTCGAGTTCACTATGAAAAAGAGGGGTCAAATTGGTAAGTGGTGGGAGTCAAGGAGGTGATAAGCGTAGCAACCAAGCCAAAGCAAGCACAAAACAAACCCAGGACGCTACTATTACTTGGACCATGGACAAACCAAACCCCCTGCATAATAATTTTCGGCCAAATAAATAATTAAATTTGTGCTCATTTCTTTAATCAAACGTGTAAAATCTGTTGTAAACGACAACAATACCACAACAACAGTTTCCTAATTAATAAGAAAAACGTTGAAGTGCACAATGATTTTGGAGATTGCAGAGAGGTCTTGATCAGCTGCTAGTTTCTTTTTCTTCAAAATAAAATAAAATCTATGTGCATAATTTCCTCGACTAAGAAATTCTTGCTCTTGCTATGGCGAAAATAGAATACATCAAATTACTTGAAATATCATTCATTAGTTTCCTGAGAGCAGATAAAAGTCACTATAATTGGATTTGGGGGAAAAAAGGTCGATCAGTTTTCTGTAGTATATGACCAAAAGAAGGAGACGGTTATACTTTATACGGAAGAAGGGTCTTCAGTTAGTTGTAGAGTATGAAAACTGGAAAGTTAGCAAAAATAAAATATTCTTCAGCTTTTGGTAGAGCTCACGAAATAGGTTTATCTCCCTATTTTTGATATACAATGCATGAAAGTAGAAAGGATTTATATGCTAACTTGGGCAAAAAAACAACTCAAACCGTATATCTAAAAAGGCTCAAGGAAATCTAAAACAATAGGCTCGTTTACTGTATGATATGCATGTTTTCATTTTAAGATGAAGAGAAGAAAACAAACCCATGATATTGCTCTTCATAGTGAAAGTCCACAGATCAAGATACCCAAAACCAGATCAGTACCAGACGATTGAAAGTTTACTAAAATGAGTGGCTATGAATGGTAATGAGCCGCAATACTTTGTAAGAAAGGTTCTTATAGAAGCAGACTAGCTAGCTGGGAATACATGAATTGATACGTTAGACATGACCATTTGGTTAGTTAGGTTGGCTTGCCGGCTAGGGAAAATTCAAAATGTGTGCATCCCGCAAAACGGATGAGCTTAAGGCTCATGCAAAGTGTGTGATATGAAAGGTGGAATAGCAGAATGTGGTACATAGGAGTAGAGGATAGTGAAGCTAGCTATAAAAATAACAGAAAATTGATAACTGTACAATAAAACAAAGAGAATAGAGACAGTTGGCTGCATCCCTTGTTTCTTGAAAGAAAAAATGAGCAGCGTTCTCCCATAGACCTTGGTCCTATAGAAATATTTGCTATATCAAAAACAAGAAGCACATTTACATATGTTGAATCACACTAGCAGCTAGTGTTAGTATAGCATCATTAGTTGTCCGATTAAATATACTTATCCACTTAGACAGGAGATCAACACCTACCCGACCGACCGGAAGACCACCAGGGAGGCTTCAACTTTACTTACAAAACCGACCTCATCCGAGCGCGCACGCGCCCGTGGGGCGCACGCCCAAATGTGCAGATCACACACCAGCAAGTACACCAGTCCCACATCGAAGAACACCATCGAGCACCAAACTCAACCACCTATATATGCAAGGTATTTATTACAGGTAACGACATTCTGGATCAAAACACCACACTCCACACGTTCGCACGTTCGCTTGACTGTTATATCCAATACATCATCTGACTTATGCATCGGAGCGTTGAAGGCGGGTCACCCCGTCTCGACCCCTGACCACCCGTTTGTTGTTGTATTCTTCTAACAGTCATACCCGAACACGCGCACCCGCACACCCGAAAGGAGAGAGAGCGCCCGATCATCCGAACAGCCCCAACGTTCGGACGTACAAGGAGAAGGAGTACTCGTACTTGCTTCTGCCAGATTACGTCCCCGCGCGTAATTCGGTAGAAACAGTTGGCGCCGTCTGTGGGAAGCTTACAAATTGCAAACCTCGTATAAACACCACAAAAACCAAAAGTCCACATGCTCAACTCGGAGACTAACGACAGCACCACGCCCATCGGGGAGACGCCGCCAGACACACGGGAGCGGCAGGTACTGGAGCTCGAAAGGAACAACAGCGAGGAACGCGTCACCAGCCTGGTCCAAGAATTACGAGAGGCGGCGCTCGAGAGGGCAGAGGAGCGCCGAATCCGCCAGAGGTTGGAGGAGCGCCGAATCCGCCAGAGGTTGGAGGAGCGGCTGGACGCGCTCGTCAGCCAGCAGCAGGAGCAACACGAGGGGACCTAGGAAACTACTAGCGAGGAACGACGCTCGTCCGGTAGGATCAGAGCCCGGGCAACCCGAGCGCCCTCACCAGTAGAGGAATTGGCGCCCCCAACAAACAACACCCTGATCCTCCGGAGGATGGAGGAACTGGCGGAGGAGGTCTCGCGCCTGCGCAAGGACAAACTGGCCGGATAGGGAGGGACGTTGGCCCCCCGGGTCAGCCCGTTCTCAGCGCATATACTGGAGAGGGGAAGGGACCCCCATGCAAAGACAACGAAGATTGCTCGGTTCAACGGGAGCAGGGATCCCCGCACGCATGTAGACGA
Organism: Geum urbanum; assembly: GCA_946800695.1. Classification (NCBI taxonomy): domain Eukaryota; kingdom Viridiplantae; phylum Streptophyta; class Magnoliopsida; order Rosales; family Rosaceae; genus Geum; species Geum urbanum. The sequence continues at coordinate 38,908,960 of OX327013.1, read as the reverse complement.
GTTTCGATCCACCACGGACGAAACCCGATATTTGGACCCAACCCTATGTTTCCTATTCCAAGAAACGCTGGCGAAGGAGGCGCGAAGCTGGTTCTACGAGATCCCGCCAGGCTCCATACATTCATTCCTCGAGCTGGCGGAGAGCTTCCAGAAGCGCTACCGGCTCCAGGGCAAATACAATACCGCGGGCATCCTCCTCAAGGTCCTCCAAGGGATGGACGAAAGCCTGTCGAGCTACATTAATCGTTGGCGAGTGCTCGCGAGTACGTGCAGGGACCTTGATAAGCGGGTAGCCAAGGTAGCCCTGATGGACAACCTGCTCGCCACCCCGTTCGTAGAGAAGCTGGTGAGGAAGGAACATCTCGACTACGACGAGATCATGGACCTGGTCGTGCAAAAAGCGTTGGTGGAAACGCAGGTGTACGGGTCCGCCTCCGAGTCTAGCACCAACAGACCGGAGGAGAACGCTCAGCCACGACGACCCTCGGATGACGGAGGGGAGCCTACCGAAGGGCATAAGAGGAACCGGGACGCGCAGAGGCAAAATCACCAGAGGCCTTTCTTCCGCGGTCACCAGGGCAACAACTACAACCAGGCGCGGGGATCGGCGTCACAGGAAGCCCGCCTACCGCCAGCACCGCGCTATCGACCGGCGGGACAGGAGGTCTGTGCGGTCGACCAGCAATCAAACGAGTAGCTGCTCCGCCTACACCGACGCCGGCTTCCACCACCAAACAACATGACGGCAGCAGCGGCCCCGGTCGGCCAAATGCCGAGCACCTGGTGCAAATACCACAACGCCGCCACCCACCACACCAACCACTGCATCATGTTGAAGAAGGTTCTTGAGGACATGAGGAGGGACGACCGGGCCACCCCTCCCAGGGCGGAAGGACGACAGCGCGAGGCGAATACTGGGACCCGTGGGACTATCAGTACGATATCCGGGGGCAAGCGCAAGGAGGGAGCATCATCGCCCGATCGCCCGAGCAGGGAAGTGCTGACGATCGAGGCTGGAAGGGCGCCCAAGACAGGGAGGAAGGAGCCGCCAATCATCTGCTTCACGGCGGAAGATGAGGAAGGAAGTCCGAGGGACAGCACCCTGCCATTCGTGATCGACGCGATCATCGACCGATTCCTCGTGAAGAGGGTGCTGATTGACAACGGAGCGTCCGTGAACGTGATTTATTTCGATGCGTATACGGCGCTCGGCAGACCCGCGCACAAAATGACGCAGGATCATGAGTGTGTCGCCAGCTTCACGGGCGAAACATCATATCCGATTGGGAGTGACAGCATCCGGGTTGGAATTGGCGCGCCCGACTCCCCGCGCAGCGAGGTCCGGACAGACTTCATAGTCATGGACACCCCCTCCCCCTACAACGCCATACTCGGGAGGCCAGGGATCTGCAAGCTGAAGATGATCATCGCGGGACACATGCTCTTGGGACGATTCCCAACCGAGCACGGAGTCGGATACGTCCGGGGATACAACTATGAAGAGGCCGCGAAGCCCCGGGACAGGCAGGAGGTCCTCGCCCTGGAACCCGCGCTAGGATCAGAAGTACCAGATGACCCACGTGACGGGCTGATGGCCGTGTCGCCCGTCCCCGAGCGCGAAGAACTGAGGACGATTCAGCTGTCCCCCGAACACCCGGAGAGGACGGTCCAAATCGAAGCGTCATTAGCTCCCGCGATAGCCGAGCGGCTGATCGCGCTCTTGAAGGAAAAGCATGAGGTGTTCACATGGTCGTATAAGGACATGCCCGGGATCAACACGAGCATCATATCCCACAGGCTGAGCATCAGCGCCAGCGCCCGGGCAATAAAGCAAAAAAGGCGAGCGTATAAAGCGGAGCATTACGCGGCAATGCACGAGGAGGTGGACCGATTACTGGGCATCGGGTTCATCCGAAAGGTGGATTATCCCAAGTAGATTTCCAACGCTGTGATGGTGCAGAAGAGCAACAAGAAATGGAGGATGTGCATCGATTATAGCGATCTCAACAAGGCGTGCCCGAAAGACAGCTTTCCTCTACCGAGGATCGATCAGCTGGTGGATGCGACAGCAGGGCACGAGCTCCTGTCGATGATGGACGCGTATTCGGGCTACAACCAGATCTTCATGGACCCCGAAGACCAGGAGGCGACGACGTTTGTCACGGACAAGGGCCCGTATTGCTACGTCGTCATGCCATTCGGGCTGAAGAACGCTGGCTCCACGTACCAGAGGCTCATGAACGCGATGTTTCATGGCCTGATTGGCAACACCGTGGACGTGTACGTGGACGACATACTGGTGAAGAGCGTCCAGGCGGCCGACCACGTCCAGAACTTGGGGACTGCGCTCGACGTCCTCATCAAGAACGGCATGAGGCTGAACCCCGCCAAGTGCACGTTCAGAGTCACCAACAGCAAATTCCTGGGGTATATTGTCAGCCAGCGGGGGATCGAAGCCGCGCCCGTCAAGGTCAAGGCGATCATCGACATGAAGCCGCCCGTCAAGAGGGTGGACCTGCAGAGCCTCACGGGAAAACTCGCGTCCCTGAATCGGTTCATATCTCGCTACTCGGACAGGTGCGCCCCGTTCTTCAAAGCCCTACGAACGACGAACAAACGCGAGGTTGTGTGGACACCCGAATGTGAGGCATCTTTCCTTCAGATCAAGGAATACTTGGCGTCCATCCCGCTCCTCTCCAGGCCCATCCGAGGAGAAGTTTTGTACATCTACCTGGCCACTTCCCTCACGGCCGTCAGTTCTGCCCTCGTCCGCAGGGAAGACTGCACGGAGCTGCCTGTTTTCTTCTCAGGAAAGGGCATGACGGGCGCTGAAACGCGGTATCCGACAATCGAGAAGATGGCGCTCGCGCTCGTTACCGCCGCCCGACAGTTGAGGCCATACTTCCAGGTGCACAGCATCCACATCCTCACCAATGTGCCCTTGCGCCAAATACTCCAATCGCCCGACCACAGCGGCCGCCTGGCGAAGTGGGCTATCGAACTCAGCGAATTCGAACTCCAGTACAAACCCCGAACGGCAATCAAGGGACAGGCAGTGGTGGATTTTATTGCCGAATACACAGAGGCAGAGGGGGCGCCGTTCCGAACGCCCGACGACCCGACGGTAGAAGCGTCCGACAAACCGGAGGTCAAGGAGTGACCATTGTCGGAGTGGAACCTCTACGTCGACGGCTCATGCACGAAGAAGGTTAGCGGCGCCGGGATCATCCTGACCGGGCCCGGAGGGGTAAACGCGGAGTACGCCCTCAAGTTCGAATTCAAGACAACCAACAACGAGGCTGAGTACGAGGCGCTCATCGCAGGCCTGCAGTTGGCCAAGAATTCGGAGGCGCCCGACCTCAACATATTCAGTGACTCACAGTTGGTGGTGAGCCAGGTCGAAGGAGAATTCCAGGCTAAGGGGGAGTCCATGATCACCTATCTGAAGCACGTGAAGGCGCTAATCAAGGGATTCATATACGTCAACATCAACCATATACACCAAGGGTTCAATGCGAAAGCGGACAAACTGGCCCGATTGGCCACGGCACCCGTACACACAGGACCAGGACAACGCATCGTCGAAGTACTGCGACGACCGAGCATCTCAGGAACGGTGCAGGTTCTGGCAATCGAACCGCACGAGCAGAGCTACATGGACGTGCTCATTGCCTACAAGACAATGGGAGAGCTACCAAAGGATAGGCGGAAGGCCAGAACCATTGTCGCACGAGCAGCCAACTTTAGCGTGCGGGATGGCGCACTTTATCGACAAGGGAGGACTTGGGCGAGCCTCAAGTGCGTCACTCCAACGAAGGGCAACTCAATCTTGAAGGAAATCCATTCGAGCACATGCAGCCATCATGCGGGCGCCAGGACGATCGCACACAAGGCCCTTCGATCCGGCTTCTGGTGGCCCACCATCCACGCGGACGCCACGGCACTGACGAGCAAGTGTCACCAGTGCCAGTTGCACGCACACCATCACCACACGCCTGCCGTCCCGCTGTCCATCCTCCTGTCGCCCGTTCCATTCACACAATGGGGACTGGACCTGATCGGAGAGCTTCCAAAATCGAAGGGGCAGTATAGGTATCTGATCGTCATCATTGACTACCACACGAAGTTCATTGAGGCCCAACCAATGGCGAAGATCACCACGGAGAAGGTGGAGCGCTTCCTCTGGCGTTTCCTCTTCTGTCGATATGGGACGCCGATCAGCATCATAACGGACAACGGGCCGCAGTTCAACAACCCCAGGCTCATAGCCTTCTGCAAGCGCCAGGGGACGGACCTCATTTTCGCATCGCCAGTGCACCCCTAGACGAACGAACAGGTGGAAGCAGCGAACAAAATCATCAAGTCTGGCATCAAGAGAAAGATTGAAGACATCGAACCCGGGGATGCGGGATACGGGCGCTGGCCCGAGGTCGTTCCAGAAATCCTGTGGTCCATCCGAACGACCGCCAACGCAGCTACAGGCGAAACCTCGTTCAGCCTGACGTTCGGAACAGAAGCCGTGCTACCCCTGGAGATTACCCATCAGAGCCCACGGATCGAGGGGTACGATCCACGCACGAACGATGAGGGGCTGAGGCTCAACAACGATCTGTTGGAGGAACGAAAAGACATGGCGTACCTCCACAATGTCGCGAACAAGCAGAGGATCGCGCGATTGTGCAATCAGCGCATACGGGCTCGCCCAATCCAACTGGGGGACTGGGTGATGAAGGCGATCCAACAGAAGGTGAAGGCGCTTCGCCCATTGTGGGAAGGCCCGTACGTCGTGGATGAGGTGATAAGCGCCAGCACTTTCTACCTCCGTGATATGCAAGGTCAACGACTACGACACCCGTGGAATATACAACATTTGAGGAAGTACTTTCATTAAAATTTTGTTATGTTGTACTTATTTTGTACTTTTTCCACTTGTTTATATTAGCGCGCCCGTTTGTCCTTACCCCGCCCGCCCAAATACTCGGGGGACTGGGGATAGGCTACTCGCAAAGTTGTAATACTTAGTCAAAATTCCATTTAAAGAGCAAGAGCGCGTTCGGGTGAGTTACTCAAAACATGCCAAACAAAAATCATCAAAAGACAAGGCACATGAACGGAAGGAAAAGAAACTTCATTAATCCGCCCGATTACAAAAGACAACTGGCGGGAATCAAAGGCACGAAGGCCCGATTACAAAAAGTTACTACTCTATTACAAAAAAAAAAGAGCTACTCTACTGGTCCACCACCTACTCCACCCGCCACTTCCTCGGTCGCCAGCACCTCAACCTGCTCCACCACCGGCTCTCGATTCGGCTGGGCGGAAGCCCCGCCCGCCTGCTCCTCCAGGAAGGCGCTATAGCACTCCAAGTCCAGGAAGGGCGATACCACCTCCTGGAACTCAGCCACCTAGCTATTAGCCTCAGCGGCCACCAACTCCTTGAACTCCGAAGAATTCTTGAAGACGGCAACCACCTCCGCTTGGGCCTGATGGACGCGCTCTTCAGTCCACGCCTGGCGCTCAACCTCCTTCAGGCAGGACTCCATCTCCGCCACCCGATTGACCGCCTCATCCTTTGCCTCTTTCAGCGCAGCCAGAGCAGTGTCACGCTCGGCCCTGTGCAGCGCCTCTCGCTTTGTTGCCTCCCGGACTCGCTCCGTCGCTCCCTGGACTTCACACCGAAGACGATTCGCCAGCTCCTCAAACTTGGCCTGATCGTGCAGGAGCCTCTTGTTTGCCTCAGCGAGCTTGCGCATCTCCTCCTTCATCCCATTCGAGTACCGTTCATTGGCAAAACGCTCGCGCGCCTGGAAGAGCTTGTAGTGTAGCACCGTGTAGGCGTTGTACGCCCTGTCCATCTCATCCGGACCAGCAGCCGCCGCCTGCGGTATCAGCCTAGTGACGGACTTTACACCGGCCTCGATGGCCTCCGTCAACGGTGCACAGAAGCCAAACGAACTATCCGTCCTCGGCCGCTTCAACGGAGGTTCAGCGCTCCCCCCCTGCCTGGATACCCTTGGGGGACTTGGCGGACGGCTGGAAGATTGAGGCGTGGCAGGAGTACGAGCCGATGCCTGGGGCATACGGGCAGTGTCCCGCCTATCCTGCAGATCATCCCGGTCGGACCGGCGCTGATCACGATTCTCCTGGCGCTTCTCGCAGTGTTGTTGCTCGCGTTCCGCTCGCGCCTTCGCCTTAGGGCCAGCAGCAGTACCCGGGGGCGGGCGAGGAGCATCCGCCCGGATGGGCTGGGCGAAATCAGCAACATGAGGAATGGGGAGCTTGGGTTGAGTAGCCTCCCCCAGCACGAGCCCACCTTGCCCGTCATCCGCCACCTTGCGGACCTTCGCAACAGTATCCCACAGTGCGGCCAGGCGGCGCTTGAGCGCTTCATCCCTGTTTGTGGCCTTGGACTTCATCATCTTAACTGCAGAGCACACAAACGGAAGGTCAGCGACAGAACAGTTAGTCAAAAATCTACTCCTACTCCTAGCAATAAACTACAAAGACCCACATACCGGGCGGTCTGGCGAGACGCGTGTGCTCGATAAGATCCCAGTGGCATGCGGCCCAGAAATATCTTGACTCGGGTGCCGGGTCGAACACGAACTTCAAACGAGCGATCCTGGCCTCTTCGATGGGCGTGAGCGGATACTCGTTCGTATCGAGATGATGGAAGGCTTGGGGGACTCGATCAATCTGGTCAGCGTTGGCGGCATACTCGGGCGGGAAGGCGCCCAACTCCCAATAACCACCCACCAGGCAGTTGATCGTGCGCCAGGAGGTTGAAGAGCTCGGCGGGTCCACCAACCACCACTTCACGCGGGGCTCCACCGTGAAGGTCCCCGAGTCCCTCTGGCGCGTGGAGTATCGAAGACGGAAGAAATGGAGGAACTCCGCCCGCGTCGGTTGATCCATCCCGCTCACCCGGAAGATGTTGAACAATGCTACGAGTGTGCGGGTGAGCGTGGGCCCGCATTGGCCGAGAGAGATCCTCAGCAGCGCCAGCATATATTGAAAGAACGGATGCAGTGGCAGCTTGATCCCGGCCTTGAGGTGGAACTCACTCAGGCAGACGTGGCCGGGCGGTGGGTGGGTGAACGTGTCACCTTTGCCAGGCATTTGCAGGCGCACCGTGCTCGGTATGTGATAGTTACGCGCCCATCTGGCCATCTCCGATACGGACGGCGCGCGCTCCGGCTCTTGAACTGGCGTCCCGTCTGGAAACACCCAGTGAACGGGCCCACCTTCCGCAAACTGAGGAACGGAGTCTTCCCCCTGCGCGCTCTCCTCACCCCACGGATCAGAACCACCCGAATACCCGCCCGACGACCCCGACGAGCTTCCCAGTCCTGCAGCTGCGAGCGCCTGCTTGGGATCCATCGACTGTACCACGGGAGAAGTATTAGGAATGCAGCGCAGAAGCGTCACACTCAACACGGACTCGTAAGACGACGTACTCGACCCACAACTAATCCACCCCACCCCCTATATGTATATGCGTTCGCGCGACTGCCCGCTTGATACCTCTATCGGCTCCATCCCTAGACGCACGCACGCGCAAAACCCACACTCAGCAAAAAAAAATTCCCTAGCAGAAACACCAAAAACCCACAAAAACTACCCAAAAACATATCAATCCCACCCCACTCAAGAACACGCCCTGTTCTTGAGTTCAGAACCCAGAAAAAGCAAAACACAACTTAAGCAACAAACAGAACCAAAACAGAAAATACGAGAGCCTCACCAAGTTGAAATTTGTGGGTTGAGGATTGCACGTCGAGCACGTATTCCGGCAAGAGAGCAAGAACGAAGAAAAACGAAGGGCAGATTGCAGAGCGATTCCAGCAGAGTTTCGGCAAGTATGAGAGTGATGAAGAAGACGAAGACCAGATCCCTATTTATACTGATCAGACGGAACACGCGAACGAACGCTAGCCGTCCATTTTCGCGTGTCCACCGTCGGATCACGACACGTGGCCCAGGGCGGTTTACTTACCCCCTAAGCAACTGCGCCAACTCTTCAGCTTCCCGCCTTGAATTTCAAACCCTAGCACGGTCTCCCACGGCTCGACACGTGGCGCCCATGCACCACTCCCACGCTTCCACGCACTGGACGTCTGACCTTCGAGCAGTTATGACGACATCAACATTTAATACCCAGGCCACGCCGGCATTAATCACGACGGCTGCATTTATGGCAAAAACGGTTCCCCAGGAGAAGTCAAAAGGAATCTCACCTCAAAGAACACCTCGGCAAACAGAATCACCCCACCCAAGGCAAGTCACGTCACGTCCCGCCTCCCGGGCTGGCGCAAGTAACTCCCACACGCCCATGCGCCCGCACGATACCATCAGGTTAGTACAAGTCCATTCGGGCGCCCCGAGAAGAGGGTGAACGCCTGAGTTCCCTTTTTTGGACGCGCGCCGAATGAAGAACTTACGCCGTACGGGCATGGGGTTCTTCCTCTCCGTACACGTAAACGTTAGCCCGCAAGCCGGATCAGGTGGCAGAGGCATGGGGTCCGCCCCCTCTTTGCGCGCGCTGAGACCGATGGGCGGCACGGGTGTGGGGTCCGTCCTCTCCGTAAACGCACCATTACACGATCGAAGGGCAAGCCGGCTGTCACGACAGAGGCATGGGGCCAACTCCTCTCTGGGTGTGTCACGACCGATGGGCGGCACGGGCGTGGGGTGTTGCCCCTCCGTGTGAGCGCAACGTTAACGATCGACTCGCCGACTCGGACGGCAGGGGCGTGCGGTCCGACCCCTCCCTGCGCGTACTGAGACCGATGAGCGTCGCGGGCAATGGCCCACCCTCCCCGGACGCGAAAAGCAAGCCGGATTAGGCGGCAAAGGCATGCGGTCCGTCCCCTCTTTGCGCGCGCTAAGACCGAAGAACGGCACGGGCATGGGGTCCGTCCCCTCCGTACGCGTTAATTGTACGTCGCGGTCTTGATCACTCCGTTGACGCTACACCGTACGCGACGGCATCCCCGTTGACGTACGCGGTGCACAGCGGCATCCCAACGCTTGTATCACGAAAAACATTCGCATACATTCACACATCATACCATACATTCATGCATCATACCATACATTCACACATTTGCATAAACTATATATCTATGATTGCCCCATTTTATGTTTTCCAAGCAACACTCCACGGGCTCGCGGCTCCAAAATAGCAAGTCTTGTTTGGACATGACCGCATGTACATGTACACAATCGGACGCACAGGCTCCCCACTCCGTCATGTGAGCCCTTCCTTGACCGAAGAGTTGGGGGACTCGGGGATTACAGGATCACGCATCACTGCTCAACCGGATAAGTATTTTGTTTAATCGCACGAACCCTTTTTCAACTCCCCAGTCAAGAAAGTTCTCTTTGACTTGGGGACTTGGGAGACTTGTTAGTATAGCATCATTAGTTGTCCGATTAAATATACTTATCCACTTAGGCAGGAGATCAACACCTACCCAACCGACCGGAAGACCACCAGGGATGCTTCAACTTTACTCACAAGACCGACCTCATCCGAGCGCGCACGCGCCCGTGGGGCGCACGCCCGAATGTGCGGATCACACACCAGCAAGTACACCAGTCCCACATCGAAGAACACCATCGAGCACCAAACTCAACCACCTATATATACAAGGTATTTATTACAGATAACGACATTCTGGATCAAAACACCACACTCCACACGTTCGCACGTTCGCTTGATTGTTATATCCAATACATCATCTGACTTAGGCATCGGAGCGTTGAAGGCGGGGCACCCCGTCTCGACCCCTGACCGCCCGTTTGTTGTTGTATTCTTCTAACAGCAATACCCGAACACGCGCACCTGCACACCCGAAAGGAGAGAGAGCGCCCGATCATCCGAACAGCCCCAACGTTCGGACGTACAAGGAGAAGGAGTACTCGTACTTGCTTCTGCCAGATTACGTCCCCGCACGTAATTCGGTAGAAACAGCTAGCATATTGTGTGAATAATCGATCAATTTCATAATCAACTCTTTCTCCAACCAAAGAACCTTGTGTATAGCAAACAGAACCGCTACATGGAGCTCCGCAGTGTGAATTCACATCTAGTACGACACAATAAAATGCAAATCACATGCAATAAATCCAACATCAAACAACAAATTAGAATCAGAACTCAACATCAGTGATTACATTGAGTAGCCTACGGGTATAATTTGGGTTTCACCATTAATCATAACACTCAAGATTCTGAAACTCTTGAAAAGAAAATTGCTAACTGCCATAGGGTTCTTACACAGTCTGCATAAGACCTTCTAAATCGAGAAGAACAATGAGAGATGTAGGACTCTAGTGAAAAATTACTAAACACCTATTCATAATATATGGCCTGCTAAATGGCTACGATAATAGTAAAAAGTTAAATTCCAAAACACTACATCCATCGGTGGCTTCTGAGAATATGTACAGATTTCGTTCAAAAATGTTACAAAACACATCCGTTCATTTTACAAAGTTCGCTTTCTCATAAATCCGTATATAAACTATACTAAACAATAGTTTACTCCAAAATCTCAAATGCTTTTGTACACTTGGATTGTTGGCCTGATACAACAGACAGAATGTTGAATTTTGTCCATAAAATTCCGTCTCTCAGAACGGATGTCACAACCCACTTCTCAAAATTCACAAAGAATCATCGTCTCCTAATACAGAGAGGGAAAATGGCGCTAGGACTATTAATCGGGACAAACGATTCGGTTATTAGGCCGAATCGAAAACCAAATCGTATTTTTTAATCGATTCGGTTCGATTCGGTTTTCCTGATTTTTTTTACAAAAAACCGAATGGTTTGATTCGGTTTTTTTTCTCGGTTTTTTCGGTTCTTTTTTCGGTTTTTCCATTTATCAAATATCAACTGCTGAGGTGCTAAGTAGTTGCAGTTATTCAATGATATATTAGCCTTATTTCTAGTCTGACCAAGGTAAGTGACTATGTTATGCTTTCAGTTATGTTCCAGGGATGGAAGTAACTTTATCGAGCCGTTTGAAAAGTTTGTATAGCATCTACAACAAGGTATTAGATCACTTCACAGCTTCGTATGCTCCGGGGCTCATTTCTGACTTCAAGTTTATTGCAATTATAGAAGTACGAATAGAATCTCAAGTAGAATCCCGTTGTAATGAAACATTGGGTATAAACTCATTCACATCAAAAGTATAAACTATTTCATATTTCAATTTCATGTATGAATTAATGCCCCAAAACGTATCTTTCAATCTTTCATTCGATTTCCCCAAATTTCAATTTCATGTATGAATCAATTTCATATTTCAATTTCTTGTTTAACATTGAGCAAGAATAGAAATATCTTATACAACCAAAACATTTCGTATCACAATGAGCTAGGGCCTTCACCAAGTTTGGATAGAAATCATAGAACCAACATCTTAGAACAAAAACCAACTTGGTGAAGATATACTTGCATTCTTATATGATGTCCATTTTTGAACAAACACCTCATGTATGAATGATTGCATTTCTCCGATTAACTCGTATTTCAATCAGTAACACATTTTAAATTTTGAACTTGAACATGAAAAACAAGTGCAGCCTGACAATGCAGCACTGTATTTAATCTTTGCGCCAGTCCAAACCCCCATGGCCAATTTGGATTGTCTGAGAAACATTTTCAGTAATTAGTTCATCATATAAAATTAGGCCCTATTTTCTGCAGAACTCATATCCTTGAAACTTAATTGAGATAACTGTAGCTAGCATTTCTCACACTGAAAACTCAATACTCATATCCCAATTAGGTTTAACACCCCCACCACCCCAACCCCATTTATTTAAATCGAAGAGTAATTAGGTTGGCCAAGCTTTTCCTTCTAGACAAATAGAAGACCACACCCTTAATCGAGCATAACGTAAGACTTGCATTTTATCATGTGATATGATTCGATATCCAGACCATATAGCTTAATGAAAGCATTTAACTGGAATGATTGGTATATGTGTTCTTAATTATAACTATCATTGCAGGTAAATCAAACCTCTGTGGCGGCGAGCTGAAAACTTGCGGCGGTCTGTGCCTCAGTGGAGTTGCAGAGCTGAAGAGTGAAGACTTGCAGAGTTAACTCAGTTGTTAACTCAGTTGAGGGCTTGAGGGAGTTGAGGGCTTGAGGCTGCGCGATTAGGAACTTGAGGGCTTGAGGCTGCGCGATTAGGAACTTGAGGGCTTGAGGGAGATGAGGGTGAGCCTTCGAGTTGGAATCGAGAAGACGAGAAGAGGCTGTGCGAAAGTTTTTTAGGTTACAGGCTGAGGCTGCGCAATTGGAAAATGGAAATAGGGTCGTTCCACTATTCAAGTAAATAGGGCTTTGCACTATTCGGTTCGGTTTTTTTGAACCGATTCGGTTCGGTTTTAGGCTATTCGGTTTGAAACGATTCGATTCGATTTTTTCGGTTTTTTTTTACAGAAAACCGAAACCGAATCGAATTTTTCGGTTCGGTTCGGTTTTTTTGTTTTTCGATTCGGTTTTTGTTCGATTTCAGTTTTTTCGATTACGGTTCAATTTCGGATCGATTTTTTTTTTGGTTTTCGGTTCGGTATTAACAACCCTAAATGGCGCAATAGCAATATTAAATGATTGTGAACTTAACCTATTGATGTGTTTCATCTCAAACTCACCTTCCTGCATTGTACACAAACCCTAATCAGCACACTAACTTATCTAAGGTTGCATTTAGGCTTTTATATTGATCATATATCCACTGATCAAATTAACAGTTTAATGAACAAAATTCGTCCAAGTGTTTATAGTACTGTTTTTTTCAATTTATATGTATGCAATGTTGGAAGCAATATGAGCCCATGAGAACTTTCACATCGAAAAACAGTATTGTAATCAATAATGTCTAATCGTATATTTTCCAAAACGAGCATGAATGTAATTTCAGAACAAAAGAGTTAGTTTCGCATCTTACCATTAATTCTGCCAGTGGGGAGTACTTAATGGGCATGCAGATGAGTATTCAAAACTGGTCTGAGGAAGAATGACTGGCTGCTGACCTATAACACCAATCCCCCTGCAATGACAATTCAAGGAAATGATAAAAATGGCTAAAAATGCTCTAAAATAAATGGGCAAAAATGAATTTCAATATTAATTATAGGGCCAAATTGAAAATAACAGGTAGCATATAATAACAATGTAACCAATGTTTAAAAACACGGTAATCGGCCGTGATTCATTTTGTTACCCATTATCACTCAGCCGAGTACTCCAATACTTGGAGTCGTTATTTTTTAATTTTTAAATAATACAATATTTATTAATATATTATATATATGCATATAAATGTCATTAGTTAAGATATAAATAATTATTAAAAAAATTGACATCAAAGTTATCAAAATTATTAAACACACAGTCCCTACTCAAAGAAAAGTATTATTAAATGTATTTCAAAATTAAAAAAATCACTCAATATTGTCTAACCCTCCAAATGCGTCCTCAATTTCTTTAACTTCAGATTAATATCTACGTTTTATTTTGATTTTTTGGCTGTTTCCATTTTAAGAAATTAGATTTCTTTTAATATTTTTGTTAAAGTGAGATTGTTTCGGGTTGATTAAGCGGGTGATTCGGATCTATTCGACAATTAATAGGGGATTACTCAGCTACCGCTCGGGGATTACTCGCCGAGTACTCAGCTGATTTGGGCGAGTTTTCGAATAGTGAATGTAACTAACCACACATTCTCGGATTTCCCATTGGCATCAGTGACAATCCAATGCCTTCTCAAAAGCTGAACAGGGCGATCCGAATTATTGGTGATTTTTATTCTATATGCAAAAAAGTGTTGCTCCTTTGAAGGCTGACTTCTGCCCTCTATGTACACATTCCTAACTTCAACACGAATTCTCGAAAGAGAACAAAAACCTCACATCAGATTCATCAATTTGCTTCTGCAAGTCTTTACCTAAACTCAATATATCCACTCCAAGTCTATCATCACCGACAGCAATCACACTTGATCATTTTACCTAATAAACCACCAATCAAGTAATGATGTATCAGAAACACAAACAACTACACATTTCCTATACCAAAGTCGTTGCATCACTTGAACACTTCAAAAAAGAGTGAGGCACGATTTCCTTGAGCTCATCTCGAAAATTAGCCGCATCCTGGCCACATTATCAACACAATTCCAAAATGAATCCAATGTCATGATCATCATCATGATCAAATGAATTCAATCTAAAAAAATATGCTAGAGTAGAGCTCATTGAAAAATTAACTACCTCGAACCTTTCTTCGGCGACTGCTTCCTTTATCAATATCCGTAGCCACAACACCGGTTCTTCCTTCTCCAACATCTTCAGCGAATCTCGAATCCTCGCCGCCTCTTCATAATCCTACACTTCAATTCAAAACAATTACACACAAATGAAGACATTTTTGGTTGCAGGAAATTACATTACTGACCTCGGATTCGGCAGCGACCTCCATTTGTTGCTTGAGCAGAGCATAGGTCTGGCTCCAAGACAGAAACGAACTTGGTTTCGGACCACCCGAACCGTGACTCGGACTGGAGTAGCTCTGGTTTCTGCTCCATCCATTATTACTACTATTACTACTATTACTACTCCCGCTTCTCTCCGACTCCGACTTACACGAAACCTTACCAGCTGTTAGTATTATATCATAAGTTGTACGATTAACATACTTATCCACTTAAGCAGATTAGCAACACCTACCACACCACACGCAGAATCACCAAGGAGGCTCCAACTTCACTCACCAGACCCACCCCCTCCGGGCGCACACGCGCCCGTAGGGGGCGCGTCCGAACATGGGCGCGTCCGAACATGCGAATCACACACCAGCAGAACCACCAGTCCCACATCGAAGAACACTACCAGGTTCCAAACTCAACCACCTATATATATCAGGTATTTATTACAGGTAAGATCACTCCATTAGATCCCACTTCGGACTAATTCACACATCCACACACGAACTCATTCACAATCCACCAATTCACTCGCACATTCGCTTGACTGTTATATCCAATACATCTTCTGACTTAGGCATCAGAGCGTTGAAGGCGGGCCACCCCGTCTTGACCCCTGACCGCCTGCTTCATTGTTGTATTCTTCTAACAGCTGCACCCGAACGCCCGAGAGGAGAGAAGGGAGCACCCGCAAGAACAGCCCGCACGCACGAAGAGAGAGAGAGAGCCCGCCCATCTGAACAGCCCCACCGTTCGAACGCACCAGGAGGAAGGAGAGTTCGTGGAAGCTTATTCTTGTTGCTTCCGCCCCTTTACGCCCCCGCGCGTAAATCGGTGGAAACATCTGGCGCCGTCTGTGGGAAACTTACAAATTGCAAACCTCGTATAAACACCACCGAAACCAAAGGTCCACATGCTCAACCTGGTGACTAACGGCAGCAACACGCCCAACGGAGAGACTCCGCCGGACTCACAGGAGCGAAATGTACAGGCGACCATCGGGGAAGATGATGACGGGCGCATCAGCAGCATGATCCAGGAGTTGTGGGAGGCGGCGCTCGAGAGAGCAGAGGAGCGCCAAATCCGCCGAAGGATGGAGGAACGACTGGAAGCGCTCATCAACCAACGGATAGGGCAGCACGAAGAAACCCAGGAGACCGCCAGCGAGGAGCGACATCCGCTCGACAGGACCAACGCCCGAGCGCCCTAACCTGTGGAGGAGTCGACGCCCCCGACGAGCGACGCTCGGATCCTACAGAGGATGGAGGACCTGACGAAGGAAGTATCGCGCTTGCGCAAGGACAAGCTGGCCGGTCAGGGCGGGTCATTCGCCCCCCGGGTCAGCCCGTTCTCAGCGCACATACTGGAGAGGGGAAGGGACCCCCATGCGAAGATAACGAAGATTGCTCGGTTCGACGGGAGCGGGGATCCACGAGCGCACGTGGACGAGTTTCGGTCCACCACGGACGGGACCCGATATTTAGACCCAACCTTGTGTTTCCTGTTCCAGGAAACACTGGCAGAGGAGGCACGGAGCTGGTTCTACGAGATCCCACCAGGATCCATCCACTCGTTCCTCGAGCTGGCGGAGAGTTTTTAGAAGCGCTATCGGCTCCAGGGGAAGTACAACACCACGGGCATCCTCCTCAAGGTCCGCCAGGGGATGGACGAGAGCCTGTCAAGCTACATCAACCGATGGAGGACGCTCGCCAGCACATGCAGGGACCTTGACAAGCGAGTGACCAAGGTGGCCTTGATGGACAATCTGCTCGCCACCCCATTCGTAGAGAAACTCGTGAGGAAGGAGCATCTCGACTACGACGAGATTATGGATCTGGTTGTGCAGAAGGCGTTGGTGGAGACACGGGTGTACGGAGCCGCCTCCGAACCTAGCTCCAGCAGACCAGAGGCGGCATGCGCTCAGCCGCGACAGCTGGCGGACGACGAAAGGCCAACGGGGAGCTTCAAGAGGAACCGGGACACATTCAGACAGAACTACCAGAGGCCCTTTCTCCGGGGATATCAGGGCAACTACAACCAGGCGCGGGGGCAAGCACCACGCTATCGGCCGGTGGTGCAGGAGGTCTTCACAATCGACGGGCAGTCGCCCGAGCACCTGCTCTGCCTGCATCGACACCAAATACCACCCCCGAACAACATGACGAAGGCAGGGGTCCCAGCTGGCCAACTCCCGGACGTATGGTGCGAGTTCCACAACGCCGCCACCCACCATACCAACAGCTGCATTATGCTGAAGAAGGCCCTCGAAAACATGGGCGAACGGATGAACACTCCCGGGGCTGAAGGACAGCAGCGCCAGGCGGACGCTAGAACCCGCGGGACTATCAACACGATATCCGGGGGCAAGCGCAAGAAAGCATCATCGCCCGACCGCTTTAACAGGGATGTGCTGGCAATCGAGACAGGGAAAACGCCCAAGGCAGGAAGAAAGGAAGCGCCCACCATCAGCTTCACAGCGAAGGACGAGGAGAAGAACCCGAGGGACAGCACCCTACCATTCGTGATCGACGCGATCATCGACCAATTCCTTGTGAAGAGGGTGCTAGTCGACAACGGGGCGTCCGTAAGCATAATCTACTTCGACGCATACACGGCGCTCGGACGACCCGCCAGCAAGATGACGTAGGATCATGAATGCATCGCCAGCTTCACGGGCGAGACCTCGTATCCCATCGGAAGCGACAGCCTACGAGTCAAGATTGGCGCGCCCGATTCCCCACACAGCGAGATCCGAACGGACTTCATCGTCATGGACACCCCCTCCCCCTACAACGCCATACTCGGGAGGCCAGGGATCTGCAAACTAAAATTGATCATCGCGGGGCACCTGCTCTTGGGAAGATTCCCAACCGAGCGTGGGATCGGGCACGTTCGAGGATACAATCATGAGGAAACCACGAAGACTCAGGGTAGGCAGGAGGTTCTCACCTTGGGACCCACAGAACGAGAGACGCGATCCACGCACGAGCGGCGCAGGACCACACTTCGGATAATCTACTGAGGGCGAGGAAACGGACCGCCCGACCATCCAGACCAGCACGTTCAAAAATCCAACCAATCCAACTGAGGGGACTGGGAAACAATCTAGCGGAAGAACACCCCGCCCGTGGAGCGTCCAAACACCTGGGGAAGTACTTTTGTTACTCATTACATTGATTACTGTACCTCCATTGTACCCTTTCCGTTAGTCTATATTCGCGCGCTCGTTCGTCCTTAACCCGCCCGCCCATGTACTCGGGGAACTGGGGGACTGGGGATAGGCCATTAAATGTAACTCTGCTTTGTACGTTCGCGCGAGTCATTCAAAAGATGCCAAAAAAAAAACAAATCAAGGCACACTAGCGGGAAGTGACGAAATTTCATTCAGCTGTCCAAAAATTACAAGACCTACTCTATTACAACAAGGAAAAACTACACTACCCCGCCCGTGTCCACATCCAGCTCCTCACCCGACGACGCCGCCACCTCAGCTTCCGCCTGCTCGCCAGGGTCCACCCGCATGACCACCGGATCCAGCTCAGCCTCAGCACGTCCCCTAGAAGACCCTGCCACCCTCTCGTACGCAGGAACCTCGGCGCCCATCAGCCTCTGAACCTCCGACTCCAGGAACGCCTCCCGGGCGGCTGCTTCAGCACGCACGCGCCTTAGCTCCCCGCGCAGACACTCCGCCTCGGCCACGGCCTTGTCCCTGCCAATCTTGGCCAGAGTTTCACAGGCTGCAGCTTCTTCCACCCGGGTGTTCGCCTCGTCCGAACGAGCGGAGTACCGCCGCACCAAATCATTGGCCTTATCCCGGCTGACCACCAACCGATCCACCACCCTCTGATGCTCCAGCGCGCCAGCCCTGAGGCGTGCAAGTTCCGCAATCTCCCGCGAGCGGTAGCGGAAGACCTGCTGCATCAGACGGGCGCAGGAACCAAAAACCCCATCCAATCCATCAGAGAGGGCCTCTTCCACCGGTGGCAGCGCGGCCGCGAGAGCAGCAGCAGCATCCTCCAGCGAGGGGCGCACCTCATCCACAACATCACCCGACCCAGGAGCGGGGCCGGGAGAGGAGTCTTCCGTCCGCGCCCTCTTCCGCGCACGTTCCCCACTCTCCCCATGCGGGGGAGACTTTGGCGCATCCAAGGCCAGAGGAGGAGGATCTGGAAAACAAGGACGCTGTGGAGGACTTGGGGGCCGACTTAGGACAATCGCCCGACTTGGAGATGAAGGCACCACGGCCGCACGCTTCGACGGCGACAACGCAAGAACAACCTTTCGCTTGTTCGCACCACCATCCCGCACGACCAGCTGTTGCTCACGTTCTGCCTGGACCGGCATCTCGGCTCCAGCAACATCTCCTGCCGGCAGGACAGGAACATCCGCTTGTGGTACTTGGACGGGTAGAAAAGGGGCACCCACGTCACCCACTGGCGGCGCACGTTGGATCTCATCCGCCACACCAGACGGGCTACCACCATCATCCGCCAACCCAACGGCCTTCGCTCCAACACTCCGCAGTCTGAGCATTCGACGCTTGATCACTTCATCCATCTTCTTCGCTGCAAGCGCACGCGCAGAAAGGTTAGCAAACAAAATACAAGACCTCGCAAAATTTCATTCCTACTTATTACTACCAGCATGGCCTACTGGCACGCCCGCGCCCTTTGGGTACTCGCCCTCGTCGAGCGCACACACGGCCTGGGGGACTTCCACCCATCAGACGAACGCCAGGACACATTTGGCGCACGGACGCAAGAGGCCCCACTTAAACACCAGAGAGAAACAAAACACCAGAAACACCCAAACCCACCACATGTCACCCAAATCGGATCAAGCCCACCCCACCTCAAGAACAAGCCCTGTTCTTGAGAACAACAAAAAACAAAACCCAGAAAAACCCAAAGCACCCCAGAAACAACAAAAAAGCAGAGAGACGGAGATAAACAAACCACCAGGGGTGAGGGCCTCACCAGCTTGAGACGGTACGACTGGGTATAAACGGCGGGCACGTATTCCGGCAACGGAGGATACAAATACAGAAAATCTCGAGAAAGCAGACCGCAAGGAAGTTTTAGCTGAGCTTTTGTGAGTCATAAAAGTGATGGAACAGGCAACCCACACCCCTATTTATACTAATCGACCGACGTTAACTAGTCAACGCCCGCCGTCCGTTTTCCCGTGCCCACCGTCAGATTGGGACGCGTGCCACAGCCCGGTTCACTTGCTCTTCTCAGTAACCGTGCCAACCCATCGTCTTCCCGCCTTAAATTCAACCCTAGCTCGGCCTCCAACGGTTCAACACGTGGCACCCATGCAACACTCCCACGCGCGTGCGCGCGTGACGCCTGCCCTTCAAACATTCATGACGACAGCACCATTAAGCACGACGGCCAGCAGTTATCACACCAATTCCCAAGAAGAAGATCAAGGGGAATGTTACCCCAACCGTTTCATCATCAGCGCACCACAAAACCCAAGGAAAGTCACACCACCCACACGACCGGAGGAAACAGATCACAAGCGCACAAGGTAAATCACCACCGCGCGCACCCAATAAAAAACTGGCAATACGGTTTACGTGGCAACAGGAATGGCGCGCTAAAATGGGCGGGCGCCACTAGCGTAGAGTTCTCCCCGTATGCACAACATTTTGGCTCAGACCTGGCAGGTTGCAGGCACCGAGACCAACAGCCGACGGGTATGGGGCACGTCCCCTCCGTACGCAAAGATACAAGCTGCCTATACGAAAGGGCAAGGGGCCCGTCCTCCCCTTGCAGTCCCTGGAACCAACAGGCTACGGATGTGGGACACGTCCCCTCCGTTAGCACAAGTGCAGGTCGGATTAAGCGCCAGAGGCATGAGGTCCGTCCTCTCTCTGGCTGTCCCAAACACTCGATGGGCGGCAACAGGCATGGGGCCCGTCCCCTCTCTTGCGCGCGCCAGCAGGCGCCACGGGCGTGGGGTTCTTCCCCTCCGTACGCCGCCTTATTCCAAACCAGAGGCATGAGGTCCGCCCCCTCTCTGAGTATTCAACAGTTCGATGGGCGCCACGGGCGTGGGGTTCTTCCCCTCCGTGCGACGGCTCATTCCTAGCAGAGGCATGGGATACGTCCCCTCTCCTGACGAAATAAAATCGGTTCAGGCGACAATAGGCATGGGGTCCGCCCCCTCTTTGTGCGCGCTGAACACGATTGACGACCACGGGCGTAGGGTTCTTCCCCTCCGTACGTCAAACTAAGCCCTAGTAGGGACGAAAGGTCCGTCCCCCCTATAGGCCATGGACACGACGCGGGTGTGGGGTGCGCCCCTCCTCGATGATCGCAAAATACAAGCCGAATTAGCGGGGCTAAGCTCGATGGGCGGCATGGGTGTGGGGTTCTTCCCCTCCGTGCGCGTAACGTTAACGATCGATTCTCCGACTCGGGTTCCGGCTGGGGGGTGTGGGGTCCGTCCTCTCCTCCTAAGGGCCCGAGACCGATGAGCGTAGACCAGGTGTGAGGTCCGCCCTCTCCGGGCGCGAAATCTTCCCGGGTTAGGCGGCAGAGGCCTCTGTGCGCGCTAAGGCCGAAGAGCGGCACGAGTACGTGATCGTGGGTGCTGCAACACTTGTAGGTCGCGGATCTGATCGCCCCGTTGACGCTACAGCGTGGGCGGCGGCATCCCCGTTGACGTACGGCGTGCGCAGTGTATCCCATAACTGGCGTACAGACAACATTTTTGCATACACACACCTCATGCCATACATTCACGCATCATACCATACATATATTTATATATCTATATACCTATTTATCTATATATCTATATATTTACTTACCTATCTACTTATTTGCCCATATGTTCGTATATCTGTTACACCATGACTGTCCCCAAAAAACCCACCCCCACTGGGCGCGCGGCTCCCAAGCATATATAAGTCGTGCTTGGAGGCCGGGTCCATAGGTACATCAACGCACCAACAGCCAACAAAACCACGGGCGCGCGGGTCCTAAACTAGCAAGATCTGTTTAGACGCCGGGTCCAGGACACAGGAACAGGTACACGCTCGAACACCCAGGTCCCGCTCCGTCATGCGAGCCCTTTCTTGACCGGAGAGTTGGGGGACTTGGGGGGTCACAGGATCATGACCACTGCTCAACCGGATAAGTATTCTTGTTAATCGCACACCCTTTTTTAACTCCCCAGTCAAGAAAGTTCTCTTTGACTCGGGGACTTGGGGGACTTGTTAGTATTATATCATAAGTTGTACGATTAACATACTTATCCACTTAAGCAGATTAACAACACCTACCACACCACACGCAGGATCACCAAGGAGGCTCCAACTTCACTCACCAGACCCACCCCCTCCGGGCGCACACGCGCCCGTAGGGGGCGCGCCCGAACATGCGAATCACACACCAGCAGAACTACCAGTCCCACATCGAAGAACACCACCAGGTTCCAAACTCAACCACCTATATATATCAGGTATTTATTACAGGTAAGATCACTCCATTAGATCCCACTTCGGACTAATTCACACATCCACACACGAACTCATTCACAATCCACCAATTCACTCGCACGTTCGCTTGACTGTTATATCCAATACATCTTCTGACTTAGGCATCGGAGCGTTGAAGGCGGGCCACCCCGTCTTGACCCCTGACCGCCTGCTTCATTGTTGTATTCTTCTAACAGCTGCACCCGAACGCCCGAGAGGAGAGAAGGGAGCACCCGCAAGGACAGCCCGCACGCACGAAGAGAGAGAGAGAGCCCGCCCATCCGAACAGCCCCACCGTTCGGACGCACCAGGAGGAAGGAGAGTTCGTGGAAGCTTATTCTTGTTGCTTCCGCCCCTTTACGCCCCCGCGCGTAAATCGGTGGAAACACTGGCCATTTTGAAATCCCTCCTCATCAACCCCCCAAGTAAGACTCGTCTGGGCCGGAGCTCTGACTCCGCCGCTCCCCGACCCGGAAGAAAACAATACCTCCTACAATAATAAGAATAGTTGGTGGAAACCTTGAAGCTCAACGATTGTATTCTTCTTCTTCTTTCTCCAGGTTTGAAAATTTTAAACAGTTTTATCCCGTGAAGATTTTATAGTCGAAAATGAGAGAGAGAGAGAGAGAGAGAGAGAGAGAGAGAGAGAGAGAGAGAGAGAGAGAGGTGGTGGTTGTACGGGTAGAGAGCGGCCTCCGCACGTGCGTGATTTGGGGGATATAATGAATCCCGTATTAGGATAAATTCGTTATCCACAATTAAGGACTTTTTATAGACGGAATTAGCCTTGCTAAAATGCAGAGGGTCTGTACGCTAGTGTATGACGTGCGGAGGTAGTTTTGGGTTTTGACGGGGATATTTGTGTTGGAGACATTTGTGAGGTGCAATTGAGTGAAGGAGTAGGGTATTTTTGATAGTTATGGAGGGAAAGGGTACACGTGTCTCCTTCTGATTTTTTCTTTTCTATTTTTGGTAGATATCTTTAGTGCTTGTTTTCCGGTTGGCCGATATTTGGGACCGGTGAAACGGAGGCTAGCGGTTCGTCTCCTTTTCTCTAGTCGGAGATGTTCGAGCTATTTTGAAACTAACTGAGTCACCATTGCATTTTATTTTTTCAAAGACTAAAATAATGAATATAACTACTGTATAACTTCGATAATTTAATATTCGATTAATTAATAATCTTGTTAAAATAATATATTTTTTGTCGGTCTCGATTTAGGGACAACATGTCAAATTAATAATTCGCTAAATTTATAAGATAATAGAAATTCGAGAATTCATATAGACCCCAAGTAATATATAAATTAATAATGATTTAACACATATAATTAATTATTTATTTATGATGACTTCATGAAAAATGACTTGAAATTGACGTCATCTTAAATCTCATCTTGGATTTTTCTTAACATGGTAAGAATTTCTGATGTTATCTTCTCATAGCACATTTAATAATGTAAACACAATATATTAAAAAAATGATGTATATTGAACAAAGTACAACAATAATTGTTTTATAAAATAATAAATTATTAATTAATGAAGAAATTATTAATTATTAATTTATCGATTATTTAATATTTTTTTAAAAATTAATAGATTTTGTCAGTCTCGAGATTATTAATGTATAGAGGTTTAACTATTAATAAAATAAAGTAATACATATAACTATTGAAGAAAAAAGTATGTTAGTGTTATATTCGTCTTTATATTTTGTTTTACTCATATACAGATCAACGACCAAACACATCATAATTAAGGCTGGGCACGAGATGTAATGGATCGGTTCAGGACAAAAATTATGATAATCCATAGTTTATAAGTGGAACGGATCGGGATGAGATTTACTGTTCTAAAAATAAATTCCAAGAAGGCCCGAACCCAAACGGAATCGGTTCGCTATGAGTTCATTTCGGGATCCCTATGTTCTTTCTTCGATAAAAATAATAATGGAAGAGTATATCTAAAAGATCCAAAATGACCAAAAAGAAGCATTTCAATAAATTCATGATGTTCATCACATCGTCGAACAATCCAAAATCAACTTCAAAATATTCTAAAAAAGAAAAGGAAAGTCTGAAAATAGTAACAACTAAAAGACTGTTAATAAGCTTTCCATAAAAAAAACTAAAAAAAAACTGAAAGTTAATCACTCAATCAACTTATTCCTAGCTTTCACACATCAATAATAACCTTGCCCTTTGCTTTTGGATCAGAAACTGGTGGTGGACATGTTGTGGCACAAGCAGTTGAAGTAGAGCTTTCATGATTTGTAAAATGCACAGTTTATGAAGCTAAAAGTAGGTATATCACATGACACTAAATTAATTGCCACACTCGCATACTGGAATAAATCAAAATGAATAACATACCTTGTTTAACTTCTTCACACCATTGTAGGCTTTCAATTGAAGGTTCATCTTTCAAATCTTGTTGTTTGGATATATCATCACTCAATAACCAATTTTGCAGACATATTAAGCGCTCCAATGTTGCAGAAGTAAGTGAGCTCCTAAATGGATCAATAACTCTACCTCCAGTTGAAAAACAAGACTCTGAAACCACTGTGGAAGTTTGAATTGCAAGAACATCTCTTGCAATTGCTGCTAGCACCGGAAACTTTGGATCATTGAGCTTCCACCAACCAAGAATATCAAAACAATTCTCATCATCTGTTGGTTCTAGTGCAGCATTAAGATATTGACTACTTCATGTATAATTTCTGTCTCAACACTCTCATTTACTACCTTTCTCCAATTATCTAGAAATTGTCCTCTCATACCACCTACTCTGATATTGCTACTGGTTTTTCTTATGATTGTGCTAGATGAAGAAGTGTTTCTCTGCATATTCATGTGTCTATCACCATACACAATTGGTGCATACTAAGAAGTAATTAAAAACACAAAATACCAAGTAGTTAAATTTATTACAATATCCACATATTTGCAAAAAAAAAATTGAGTAATTCAAAAAATTGAAGAAACGAAATTGTAACACACTAGAATAGTAGAATACCTCATCATAGAGATTCATTAAGAGATTTTTTATTGCCTTTGCTCTGCTATCCACCTCTTCATCATCTAATCCAAGTGTCCGAAATATGTGTTCCACACTTCTAAGCTTGAATCTTGCATTCAATACCAGCCCAACTATTACCATGTGATTAACATTATAAAATGATCCAAAGTACTTCAAGTATTTGATATGCATTTGATTAGCCATCTCCAATAAGACCTTTTCAACTTCTGAATTTGTTACCATTTCAGATGGTAAATGTAATTTCTCTATATTCTGCTCCATCGTGATAATATCAACAAATTTTGTGTGAATAGTTGGGTTCAATGATTCACTAACCCTCAAAGTGACATCATAGAACACACTTAAGAACTCAATAAATCTCTCATCTGTCTCCCACTCTTCATCTCTTGGTGACCCAACTTTACCTCTCTTGTTGCTTACGTTAGGTACTACTAAATTACTGTCTTCATCAAATTCCTCCTCTGGTTCTTTGAAGTAATTAAGATACTGCCCAGCCTCAAGCTCCTCAATTCTTGCAAAAGTAGCTTTAAACTTTATAGAAGTCTTTAACATCAAATAATTTGAGTTCCACCTAGTACGAACATTTAGGCAAACCAGACCCTTATTCGGAAGTTGTTCAATTGCCACAACCTGTTTGAAGTTATCTAGTCTATTCGGTAACATATATCACATCATTCCTAATGGCTTTCACACTCTTTTGCAACCTCTTCAAGCCATATCCCACTATTAAATTGGTAATGTAAGCAGTGCATCTGACATGTAGATATTTGCAGCCTAAAATAGGCTCGAATGTTGCACTCTTGTTCATCCTAGATATCAACCATTCCATGGCTAATTTATTAGAAGAAGAATTGTCTATAGTAATTGCCATAACTTTTTTAATGCCCCACTTAGTCAAAAAATTCTCTATCAACCTCCCTATAGTGGAGCCTTGGTGACCTGAGATTGGACAAAAGCATATAATTCGTTTGTGCATTTTCTAGTCACTGTCAATGAATTGAGTTGTTATCACCATGAAATTGACCATCTGAACACTAGTCCAAGTGTCAGTTGTCAAACTCAGCCTATAATTCTTGATATCCTTCTTCAACTTCAACATCACCATATCATGCATCAAGATGAAATGTCTGCCAAGTTTTCTGCACGAAGGAACATAAAATAGAGGGTAGACTTTCCTACAAAATCTGTTAAATCCTATCTTTTCAGCATGGCAAAAAGGAAGCTCATCAATGACAATCATCTCCACACAAGCTTCAAGATACTCTTCTTGATCATCTACTGACACTAATCCCATTTGATTTTCTCTTGATTCATCACCTACAAGAAACTTCTAAGACTTATCTGCGTTAAGTGGATAATATCTACAGTTATCTCTTACGTGCTTAAGCATTCCAGATGTACTATTTTTAGATAGGATAGCAAAACCACCAACCATTCTTCGAGGACAATACTTACAGTGTGCCCTCTTCTTTACAACCTTAATCCATTTTTCATCTGCACCCTTTGCTTTGGTTTTCTTCTCATACTCAATAAAATATTCCCACACTGGACTACGTTTGACAAAAGTCCTTAAATCACTTACAGCTTCATCATCTTGCTGACTTGATACTTCCACTTGATGGTCTTTCTCTTGTTGACTTGATGCTTTTACTTGATGGTTGTTCTGTTGCTGACTTGAATCTTCTTCTTGATGGCTTTTCGCTGACTAAGTTTGCAAAAGGGTCTGGCTGGCTTGTTGCAGAACAAAAGGGCTGGTTGCTGTTGAAGAATCATGCTGCAAACTAAATGCTCCTACATGAGCTCGAGGCACTCCCTTCTTCTGCTTTGCCATTAGTTTTCTTGGAAATCAAATTAAACTATTACAGTTCATTAAATTCACACCAGTTGCACTTAAACAAACCATAAAATAGTTAATAAAATATTGCTACCCAATTTGTATATATAGATGCCGAGTTGTATATATAGATACTCAGTTGCATATATAGTAGTAATCGTAAACCCAGTTGCACATATACATCTCCAATTGCATATATATATATATATATATATATCGATCGACGTGGAAGTAATCACATTTTCTCCTAATTTCATTTTGATCACAAAAAACAACTGTTTGGCTGAATAGTAAGAAAAAATAGTCAATAAGAACAATGAAGAATTTAGTTAAAAGAATTATTGACCTAAATTGATCAAAGTTGTCCTACGTGAACAGTGGAACAGGGTAAGAACTAAGAACGACGCTGAGATGATCGATAAAACTCAAAAAAGAGTAAATGAGTAATATATATTATATAGTTGATAGGGTTTCACCTTATTGGGTGTAATATTCGGGACAAGCCGGGATACCACTTGCACTAAAAAATAAACCCAAACTCCATCACATTTTATTCAAACAGGTCGGGATGGGGCGGACTTTGTATTTCAAAAATATAAATCTGTACCGTCCTTATGCGGAACGGTTCAGAACCAGGATTTTCGGGCCTATGTGCCCAGTCCTAATCATAATTGAACATTGTGTGAATGACAATAGCACTTTTACATTATACTAGCTCATCTTTTTTACTGGATATATGAAGCTCTTCCAAAGAGTGTAAAATTAAGGGGAGCAGCTTACAGATTTCTTTGGTGACATAAATCAAACTAGGTACAATGCATAAGGAACAAATTTCTTGCATCACTACTAAAATCACTAAACAAATAAGAAATCAGTTCAATCCACTAGACACATCCAAACCAAAGGTCCAAGGAATGACCCAAACTTATGGAGATCTAGCCCATCAAGACCTAACAAGCTAAAAAAATCTCAGTTGCCTAGCGTGGTCGAGCACCTAATTAGGTTGTGACAAATCTAGTTAATCCTGTAATATGACCCATCTCTGGCTTCTTTGCATAACAGCGTTGGATTTATCCAATCATGAAAATCTCCAAAAGTGTCGTGAAGATCACCTCCATAATCAAGATGTTTGGTGGTTTTGCATTCCGTCTTTTTTGGTGCGTTTACAAGCTCAGGACCTAAGTTATCTCTCATCTTGTCATTTTCATTGATCATTGTATGTAGCATTGGCATTCCAGGTATTTTCATTTTTTGGATTTTGCTATTTCAATGTATTTTTCTTTAGGATAATTTTGGCTTTAGTCCCTCGTCCTGTGTATTCTATGTTCTGATTTTTTTTCTTTTTTCAATAAAATATCGGATATAGAGGAAAAAAAATGTGCGATAAAAGGATTCACGACATCAACCTAATTTATGGGTACAAATCACATAAACTATTTTTATCCATATTGTTTATTTAAGAATAATATATCAAATGACTACTATATTGTTTAAGATTTAAAATCTACATCTTTTATGAAGATAATTTATATTTGGACCTCCTGTTTCTACCGAATTACGCGCGGAGGCGTAATGGGGCAGAAGCAACAAGAATAAGCTTCCTCTTCCTTCCTCGGTCGGGCGTGCGGACCTCCCCTCCTTGGTGCGTCCGAATGGTGGGGCTGTTCGGATGGGCGGACTCTCCTCTCCTTCCTTCTCTTCGTGCGTGCGGGCTCTTCTTGCGGGTGCCTCCTTCCTCGGGCGTTCGGGAGCAACTGTTAGAAGAATACAACAATGAAGCAGGCGGTCAGGGGTCAAGACGGGGTGGCCCGCCTTCAACGCTCCGATGCCTAAGTCAGAATATGTATCGGATATAACAGTCAAGCGAACGTGCGAGTGGTGTGATATGGATCGAGTGAGTCAACTGGCTCTCGATGGGATCTAGTGGAGTGATCGAATGGAATTAGATACCGTTCGATGGGATCTAATGGAGTGAGATTGAGTCCAACGTGTTGTGTTGAGATTCAATGGAGTGTGAATGGGTGTGCGGTGTAGAATTGATAGCGATGGGTTCGAGTCGAATCAATGGGATGATCTTACCTGTAATAAATACCTGATATGTATAGGTGTCTGAGATTGGAACCTGGTGGTGTTCTTCGATGTGGGACTTGGTGCACTTACTGGTGTGTGATCCGCATGTTCGGGCGCGCCCCCCACGGGCGCGTGCGCGCTCGGAAGGGGTGGGTCCGGTGAGTGAAGTTGGTGCTTCCTTGGTGGTCTTGCATGTGGTTGAGTAGGTGTTGCTAATCTGCTTAAGTGGATAAGTATGTTAATCGTACAACTATTTATGCAATACTAACAAGTCCCCCAATTCCCCAAGTCAAAGAGAACTTTATTGACTGGGGAGTTGAAAAAGGGTGTGCGATTAACAAGAATACTTATCCGGTTGAGCAGTCGTGCGTGGTCCGGTACGCGCGCTCGTGGAGCTGCGCGCATGATCGTGTACCTGTGCGCCCGCGCATGATCGTGTACCTGTGCGCCCGCGCCTGATCGTGTACCTGTGCGCCCGCGCCTGATCGTGTACCTGTGCGCCCGCGCCTGATCGTGTACATGTGCGCCCGCGCCAATCGTGCACCTGCGCGTGCGCGCCAATCGTGTACCTGCACACCTGCGCGCCAATCGTGTACCTGCGCGCCAATCGTGTATCTGTGCGTGCGCGCCAAGTCGAGTACTCGCGCGTTTGATTGCGTACACGTGCGCATGATCGTGATCGGGTACCTGACAAGTATCGCATATTATGCCTGACTTGCATGATCGTGCTATGCAAATGAGCGAATGTGGCCTTGCGAATGGTACATGAATGGTTCCGAGCGCTGACCCCGACTCCCAAACGAATCTTGCTGTTTGTAGCCGTTAAGCCTCGGAACGGTCTTACGAATGATGCATGGATGGTTCCGAGCGCTACGTTGGTGTACCTGTGGGCCCGACTCCCAAACGAATCTTGCTGTTTGGAGCCGTTAAGCCTCGGAACGGACTTGTACATGATGCATGAATGGATCCGAGCCGCTTGCGCGCGACTCCCGAACGAGTGTTGCTGTTCGGAGCCCGCCAAGAATAGGCCTCGGAACGGTCGTGCGGGTGGAGTACGAATACACTTTCAACATAAGACTGGTGAAATCAAGAATACTTATCTCTTGGAGTGACGGGTGCCGAGATGTCGCTCGGAATGATCGTGCGGGATCGAGGTGAACGTGCGCGATTGTGTCGACCTTAGCAGCAACAGATGGAACACATGTCTTTTGGGTAGTGGTGTTTATACGAGGTTTGCAATTTGTAAGTTTCCCACAGACGGCGCCAGATGTTTCTACCGAATTACGCGCGGAGGCGTAATGGGGCAGAAGCAACAAGAATAAGCTTCCTCTTCCTTCCTCGGTCGGGCGTGCGGACCTCCCTTCCTTGGTGCGTCTGAACAGTGGGGCTGTTCGGATGGGCGGACTCTCCTCTCCTTCCTTCTCTTCGTGCGTGCGGGCTCTTCTTGCGGGTGCCTCCTTCCTCGAGCGTTCGGGAGCAACTGTTAGAAGAATACAACAATGAAGCAGGCGGTCAGGGGTCAAGACGGGGTGGCCCGCCTTCAACGCTCCGATGCCTAAGTCAGAATATGTATCGGATATAACAGTCAAGCGAACGTGCGAGTGGTGTGATATGGATCGAGTGAGTC
The DNA here is from genome assembly GCA_946800695.1 of Geum urbanum. Lineage (NCBI taxonomy): Eukaryota > Viridiplantae > Streptophyta > Magnoliopsida > Rosales > Rosaceae > Geum > Geum urbanum. The sequence continues at coordinate 38,878,381 of OX327013.1, read as the reverse complement.
AACTGGCTCTCGATGGGATCTAGTGGAGTGATCGAATGGAATTAGATACCGTTCGATGGGATGATCTTACCTGTAATAAATACCTGATATATATAGGTGGTTGAGATTGGGACCTGGTGGTGTTCTTCGATGTGAGACTTTGTTGTTCATGCTGGTATGTGATCCGCATGTTCGGGCGCGCCCCCCACGGGCGCGTGCGCGCTCGGAAGGGGTGGGTCCGGTGAGTGAAGTTGGTGCTTCCTTGGTGGTCTTGCATGTGGTTGAGTATGTGTTGCTAATCTGCTTAAGTGGATAAGTATGTTAATCGTACAACTAATTATGCAATACTAACACCTCCCACTTTACTCTTTACATCTCCTTTTACCCTCAAATAAAATAAGTAAATAAAATTTAGAAAAAAAAATGAAGGTTTAGGCCGGGTCAAGAGACAGAAAGGAGTTAGTCTCAAGTATTCCCTCTTTCTCTACACCTTTTTTTTTCAGAACTATATACGTTTCATCACTGCATTGGTTAATAAAGTCAAGATTCAATGACCTTATGATGTGCTCAGACCACCAGATCTCTTCCTGGCCCAGAAAGCTCACCCCGTCCCACCGCCGGTGACTGCGTTCCAATCTCCTCCTCCTCTCTCTCTAATTGGGTCTGAAAATCTCGAAGTTATATAGCACCATAACACCGCTTAACAAAATGATTCTAGTGTTGAAGTGAGCTCAGACCAATCAAGAAAACAACGACGAACCCAATTTGACAGAGCCTTCAACTCTCACTTCTATGACAGTTTCTTCAGACGACCCAAAATCCACGGAACCAAAGTCTGCATCATCTTCGTCTTGGAAGGACCTCATCATCTACCTGACTCTCGTCGCCGGAATCGTTGGATATGGAGTTGGGTTGCTCTCCAAGCATCGAAGATTTGTGTGCCTCCCAACCATCTCCGCCACTTACGCCGCCAATTTTGCTATCGTCACTGCCCTTTACCGTGGTACTTACCCTGCTTTCTTTTCAGTTTGTTCAATGTAAACATTTTCAGCTTTGTTTTAATTTGATCAGCAAGGTGTTGATTTGACTTGGCAGGTGCACGTGAATATGTTGGAATAAGTAGAAAAATAGGATATGATGATTTGCTCAACCCCTCCATAGTTGGCTTTGGCACTGGTGCTATTATTGGGCGGCTTTACGATTCATCCCCTCTCACAAAACCCAGAAAGTCTCGTGGATTGGCTGAGATTTCAAATTCAAGGTTTTGATATGCTGGTTCGATCTTATCGTAAGCTCAAATTCAGAGAATAAATCAACGACTGAGATTTTTAAAAAAATAACGGGTATAGAGAGAAGAAAAGCATTTGAGACTTACTCTACTAGAGAGAGAGAGAGAGATCCTTTTAGTGATGTTCATGATTCATGAATCTGATCCATCGAGGAAGATTGTGATTCACACCATCACAGGTAGAGATTTCTTCAAAAACTATGCAGCCAACAAACATGGAGGTCTCTTGAGGTTTAGGAAAAATTGGGTTAAGAAAATAAATTATGAGGACAAAATTGGGTTCATGAAAAAACAAATTTATGAGGAGGTCTCTTGAATAAATATGGAGGTCTCAATAACAATTCTCTTTTCAAAACTACTAGAGTTGATTCAAATGCAAATGATAAAAAGCATTACATCCCAGCAAAATGACCTCACTCTTTCTATAGTGATTGTTGTGACTCAGTAAGCAATGACGATTGACATAGTGACATGTGATACTTTGTATCTACAAATTCAATTAAGTGAAGGACAAGGTTCAGTTTTATTTTGGTGATCTTGGTACACTAACATAGAGATGAACGAAGCATTCAAACAATTTGGTGACTGGGATTTGAAGTGAGTCATACGACGGATTGGTAGTATCGGCGATCCGACGGTTGGTGGAAACAACTTTTCCACACAAAAAATGGAGTGGGAGGATCCGATTGTCCGAAGCCGCCGCCTACCAGAGGGTCAATTCTAGTCCCTACCAGATTCTTTCTTCTTAAAGCAACCCGTCCAAGAAGGATTTTAAAGCTGACACATGCAAAACATTACCCGCCCACAAAAGAGAAATTTAGAAAAATACCCTCATTAGATGAGTCAAAAAATGATTTTTGACCTCTTTTTGATAATTTTTAAAAAGTAACCAAATAAAGGTAAGAAAAAGTCTAATATACCCTCCACTGTTTCCTACTCTGCAATTAATTTTTGAAAACAGATTTGCCTCGCCGTCAAACTCTCTCTCAAAGCATGATCTAACATCCATTTTTTAGAATTAAAAGGAACACATGAAAGCGTTGAAATGCATGTCTATATCCCAGACACAAACAAACCTTGATTAAGGTATGAATTGCTAATTACAAATAACATAATAAACATAAAGAAGATTTGGAAAAGCAAACAATATCTGCAGGCAGCAAGGCATGTACGACAGTAATCGTGAATTTTTTTTTTTGGCCTCAGCAAAAATTGGTAGAAACTACCGTTATACCACGCAGCCTTTAAAGTTTGATTGCATATGTATGGATTAGTTATCTTATTTAGCTATCAGACTAGAGCCGTTTGCTGTATGCTCGCCCAAAATTGGCCCTAAACACAAAATAAAGCAATCTCAATCTGATCGACAGAAGAACATGGAGCTCCGGACATTCTCATGAATCTGAGGAAGCTCAAAAATTGGGATACTATCTGACGTAGTAGTGACACTAGAGGATCGAATTAGGTTTTTGAGGGATCATCAAACTTGATAAACTGTATTACTTGTGCAGCAGCAAGGTGGGCATAGCATATCAGTGTAACAATGGAGACTGCACACGTAGGAGAGGGAGATGGACCAAGTTTTGCAGTTCATTAGCAGAAAATTCAATCTCATCTTTAACCACGATTGCAATCGTGATACCTCCTTAACTTATTTAACAACAAAGAAAATTCTCAAACCTTAATCGTGATCCTTGATAGTAGTTGAAAACAAATAAAATTCTTAATTTCAATTTGCACATAAGATATCCATCTTCCTGAACCCTAAATTAAACCTAAATCTTCAAGAACAAAATCCAAATCCTGACTATTAGTTATTTTACCAGTAAATTATAAGACATCTATGCAAAAGAAAAACAAGTTATATATCAATGTATATACCTTAAATAAAGAAATCATTTTTGTTATGTTCCAAATCAGCAAGGGAGTTTATGTTTTGATTATATGAGATGTTGGGTTGTCAGGCCAGGACGAAAGAAAGATCCAAAGAGGTAAATGGTTCACTGAGGATAAAAAAGACATTCTCCACTCTTAAAAAGGGCATTTTTCAACTAAATTAGAAAATAAGGGTAAAAATCATTTCAATGACAGAAAAAATGACACTTCACAAAATTTCTCAAAATGGGATTCATGTTGCATCTAGGCTTCCATAACCGTGGCTCTTTCGTTCTTTGGTTGGTGTTATTTTATTTTGGTGTAGACAATAGTTAGACAATTACCTCCTTTAGTTTTTAATCTTGTACCGACCCAATTTTATTCTATAAGATTGTACGTGCTTTATGAGATATTTAATATTTAATATAGTAATTTTTACTTTCTCAGGCAATCGATATCTGACTAAAAAGGTAGTCTAAATTTAGATAATATTTCTTTTGTCAACCCTGTGTGTGTGAAATATTATATATTTTGGTTGTTGATCAATTATAAATATAATTGATGATTTAAAAAAAATGTATGTTAAGGTCAAATGCTTACATAATTACTAATCTTATTTGGACACGTCAGACATTTTATGACTATGCTATCTATTCGCAATTTGATTTGTTAACTTGCATAGTTTTAAAATATTCTTATTTATCCACTACATTCAAACGTATTTTAGATGTTTAGAAAATATTAATTTCTAGCTATATTATTACATAGTTTTGTCTTCCTTACAAATCAAAAAGTGATTGTAACGTTAATTTTGTCTTCCTTTCCTAAATATTTTTATCATCTCAAGTAATTGTGTTGGATTGTATAAAAGCAAAATCACACTTGTGTTGATTTTAACTCTCGAACATTATATCTGTCTTTCAAAACTCAATATGCCCAAGATCGTTGCAAAACTTAGTCATAACCAAACGAACTTAGACTCATTTTAGCTGTAGATTCATAGTAAACCAATAGTCCAATAATAGATTCAACCAAGCATCACTGTTGCTTTTGTCTGAATAGTCTCTATTCCTAAAGTACCACCACGTTTTCAGAAACATATTATTATTCTTTTCAAAAAAACCTATTTTATTATGGTATCACGTTAATTATCGAGATCATATTCTGAAACCAAAACATAAATAGAGTAAAAGAGAATTCTAAAGGAAGAAAATACAAACTGGGGGACGAAATAGAAAAAGGGGAATGAAAGAATATCCCACACTACGAAATTTCAGATTCGGCCTTTTAAAAATAATAATAATAATTAAAAACAAGTATTAGATACACTGCCACGGTCCCTACGTTCATTTCCATTTTTCTGCAAGCCGCCTCCATTTTTTCCCCCTACAAAAAAAATAAAAATAAATTAGTGCAAAACATACACACTTGGCTCCATTCCTGTATAAACAACAAACCAACACACACCATCTTTCTCAGTTCTCACACCAACTCAGCCAACCTAACCAACCTCGCTCTCCGACGGACTCCACGAGGTCTTTCTCTCTCTTTCTCTCTCATTCATTCTCCGGCGCTCAGATCTCTTCATCTGACCACTCATAAAATGCAGACTGCCGCCTTCACTCTCTCCTCTCCATCTCTCTCTCTCCCTAAGCCTCGCCGCTTCTCCTCCGCCGCGAGATTCGACTCCGTACGAATCTCCGCCTCCTCATCCAACAACCACGCCCTCACCAATGACCCTCTCTCAGCCTCTCTCTCCCGCCGATCCTGGTCCGTTTCGTCGTCCTCCTCCGACTTCATGCTCCGGCCGTGGACTACTTCCGATCCCGCGGCGAGGAGTCGTTTCGAGGTTGCGGCGGCGAGCGCTGAGAGCTCCGGCGAGACCGTTGAGCCGAAGAGCAGCTTGTTCAAGACTCTTGAGCTCGGGTCCTTGTTCGGACTCTGGTACCTGTTCAACATCTACTTCAATATCTACAACAAGCAGGTAGCGTTTCATTGATTTTGATTGCGATTCGGTTTTCGTTTCGGAATTGTGCGATTGCTTTGGATTTGTTTGTATGTGGTTCTTGAACGTTGATCGCTTTGCTGCAATTGAAAATGTTCAAAGTTGTTTGGTATGATTCCAGTAAAGTAAATAGGTATCAGATATTTTTGTGATAGATAAAAAGTGAAAAGTGAAAAAGTAGATTGGATTCGATTTGCTACAGAATAACTGCAGCTCTGATTTAGCGTGTTTATCTAGCAATTTATGTGGAGACTCTCTGCTCGTAGTATTTTGCTGTGAATTGGACAGTAGTGTGGTGCATGTGGATCTTTGCAATTCATGATTAAAGAAACTTGTTCACAGGTCTTGAAGGTGTTCCCATACCCCGCAACAGTTACTGGAATACAGTTTGCTGTTGGAACTGTACTTGTTCTGCTCATGTGGGGTTTGAATCTCTACAAGAAGCCAAAGATCACTGGTGCACAGGTATCTGCTAGTTTGCTCAAGATTAAGTGTCTATTTATATGTGATTTTTCCTTTTTATGTGATACTTATGTTTGAGCAACCTATTGGTAGCTTGCAGCAATTCTGCCATTGGCCATTGTTCACACTTTGGGTAACCTTTTCACTAATATGAGTCTCGGGAAAGTGGCTGTGTCGTTCACTCACACGATCAAGGCCAGTGAACCCTTTTTCTCAGTTATCCTCTCTGCAATGTTTCTCGGTGAGGTAAGGATTTTGAGAACTCTTTTGCTCCATTATTCTTCTGTATGCACGGCCATATGCTGATTGAAATCACAGCGCTTTGTTATATTTATTAGCTATGTGGCCGCTGATTGCGCTCCTGCTAATCCATTATTGCTTTGAATTTTGCCATGTTCATTTAATTGTAACCTCATTTTTGTACAGACACCTACGCCGTGGGTGGTTGCTTCCCTGATTCCAATCGTTGGTGGAGTGGGATTGGCATCGATTACTGAGGCCTCATTTAATTGGTAAGAAATTACACCATTTCATTATACACCCAAAGAGAAGAGAAAAAGCTACAATATGGATATGATTGAGTAGAAAGGGATATGTGAATCCACTATTGTATATTGATTCATAATATTGTTGATATATTTTTGAATAGGGCGGGATTCTGGAGTGCCATGGCATCCAATTTGACAAACCAATCTCGCAATGTCCTCAGCAAAAAGGTCATGGTTAAGAACGAGGTAATATAAGGTTTCCATACTCCTATGATGAATAAGTATAAATTTAAAGCAGGTATACATATTTTAATTGGTAAAGAACCTGGGGCAAACAGTTACATGTAGTTGTTTTGTTGTTTGTTTCTATTTTTATTTATTGGAGGTGTATGTATTTCCTTCCAGTGGCAATTATAACCAGAAGTTACTGTTGTGCAGGCATCTATGGACAACATTACATTATTCTCAATCATTACGGTCATGTCCTTTTTCTTGTTTACCCCTGTGGCTATCTTCATGGAAGGAGTGAAGTTTACTCCAGCTGCCCTGACATCAGCGGTAAGAGTCTCTCAAGAGCTAAAAGTTGCTGCTGATTCATTGGACTGTGCACAAAGCTAATGTATTTTTAATCTTTGGTGTCAGGGGTTGACTGTTAAGCCTTTATATGTTCGTTCTTTCATCGCTGCACTCTGCTTCCATGCATATCAGCAGGTTAGTTTAATTTTTCATTATTTGATTTCTACTTTTATTTGTATGCAAATTTGCTAGATTGTTTCTTCATTTAATCAATATATGTAGCACTTATGGCTTGTTAAAGATTTGCTCTTTGTTTCACTGAACACTATTCTCTTGTCCTTTGGGGGTGTGCTGAAAGGGGGTTGATAAGGGTTAGCACTCTAGTATGAGAAATTAAGTAATTTAGTATGCACTGATTGCTCTCATGATAGAATGCAAGATATTTATCTGCCAATTTATTTCTCAAAAACCTGATGACTATTGGTGAACAATGCAGGTTTCATATATGATATTGCAGAGGGTATCACCTGTTACTCACTCAGTCGGCAACTGTGTGAAGCGAGTGGTGGTGATTGTGAGCTCTGTTATCTTCTTCAAAACACCTGTCTCACCTATCAACTCTCTTGGTAAAGTTACTTCTGCCTGATTTTCTAACCATGAAAAATTGATGTTTGCCGGAATTTTAACCTGTGCCTAGAAATTTTACTAAGAAAACACCTACGTCTATATTTTGAATTTTACTACTATAAACTTCCAAGGTTTCAAATCTGTATAATGTTTGGTTTAATGTGATGCAGGAACTGGTGTGGCGCTTGCTGGAGTTTTCTTGTATTCACAAGTGAAGCGCCTCAAGGCAAAGCCGAAGACTGCTTGAAGTATTGTGATGATGAGTCTGTTCTTTGATGGAGTTAGAGATGAGGATGTTCAAATTGTAGATCAGTGAGTTGGAAACTTCTCCTTTTCGTGGATAGAAAATTCAAAGAGGTTAAAACCTTGTAGAAAGCAGGGATCCTAAGTAGCTTGGCTCTGATCATTTTCAGTTTTTACTTTTTGGCTTCTTGATATTTTTTTTGTGAACTGAATGATGTGCACTATAACCTCTGTTGTCTTTGGTTTTACATGTAATCGAAATTTTCCAGGGGCTCAAATTTCACTATCGAATGTAGAATGTATATTTTCTTTTGACTGAAATTCTGTCATGATTCACTATTGATCCGCCATGTTCGGAATGTTGATGAACATTAAGCCTATTGTCAACAGTAAACCTGTAGTATACACTGCAACGTCCGGAAAAAATAGGACGAGAAATAAAAATGTTGAGACCTCAGAGTAAGTCTTGTTGCTACTGTTTTTCATCTTCTGTTGAGAAAAAAAAATACACTTCGGTTTTGACAGATTTACGGGACCTAGTAATTTTCAACTGTTACATTGTTACTACATACATGTCCAAAAACCAAAGCCTGACATGTGACATGTAGTTGCCAGTAATGCCCCTTTACCCTATTGTCTGCATAGTTTATTGTTACATGCTTGTGCTGATTCTTAACAACTATACCTAGGTTGTGACAAATTGTAGCAATAGTAGCACATGAAACCCAGTAAGCTAAAATCATTTTTATTGAGAAGTAACAAGAAATGAATCATAATTTGTGTTTCTTATTGAATGACAAAGCTATCTCTGACCTTCATGTAACTCATGAAATTTTCATCCTAGTATCAAAGCTGTAAACCATCCGGATTAACCAAAGTCCAAAGTCCAAAACATGTAAAATTTCAAAGCTGTTCTTCTATATATATGTATATAAATGTGTGTTGCTCCCAGCTCCCAAAGTGTGCAAGTATATTGTAGCCGTAGATGAAGAGCTAGGCTGCATTGGCTTCACTGACTGACTTGAGATATCATCTCCACCAAATCCAGCTCCTTCTTCACTTCAGTACCCAATTCCTTTTGCATATCCAACACATCCTCCAAAGGCTTCTCATCATCAACAACAACAGGCTGAGATGATGAACAGCCCATCATTTTCCCACCAAAACTATCACTCCCATTCTCGCCAAAAACCGCGGCACAAGAAATTTCATCAAGCAGAGAATCAATGCTGCAGCCCTCTTGAAACATGTTATCATCGAAACAAAAATCCGCATCATCATCCTCGCTGAAATCAAAGTTGGGAACCAACCTATCATTCTCATCACTCGATCCCACATTAGTCTCTGGCTGAGTTTTTGTGCTTGCAGAAGTGACATTGTTGGCCTGTGAACTGTTGCTGTTGTTGTTGCTGTTTTTCCTCTGACGGCCTGTGCTCGGAGAAGCGTCCAAGTTCAAGCTCTTGATGTACTCTTGTAGAAGAGAGCCTCTGGGGTACTTAGAGCGACACTTTCGCTTTGAATATTGTCTTCTCTTGGTTGCATTCCAGTGGTTTTTGATGGAGTTTTCAGTCCTTCCGGGAAGTCTCTTTGCAATCTCTGCCCACTTGTTTCCAATCTCTCCATGAGATTGAATCAGTACCTTGTCTTCCTCCTCACTCCATGTATCCTTCTGCATATAGGAAAATTAGTTTATCATACCCAGAAAATAACAGACAGTAAAAACTATTGCAGCCACTCCATAAATCTAAAATGATAGACTCCTATACAAGTGGATCAATTTTTTCTATAGGTTAATCTGATCTGTTGTCAACCCACATAGGGTGTACAACAATTACATTCCCTTGGGATAAAAATTCATACTCAAAATTTTATGTCTCAAGATAAATGCGATTGACCACTAAAGTTACAAGTCTCGTACATTCTTAAGAGGCATTATATCGATCACTTTTTACTCATTCTCTTAATATCTAAGCTCAACAAAATTAGAGTCAAAATTTCATTAGGGTCTCAAAACTACCTTAATATCAGGACGGAGGTGGTTATGCCATCTCTCTCGACACTGCTTTCCGATCCTCCCCGGCAACATCTGAGCAATATGAGACCATTTTCTCATTCCATACTGCTCAACCAGTTGAATCAACACCCTGTTTTAACAACAAAAAACACTTGAAAAAAAACTATATAATGTAATACTAGCTACCAAAAATTTAAGCCGAGTGTACCTATCTTCGTCAATAGTCCATTGACCCTTGACCACATTGTTCTTCTTACGACCCTTGAAAGCTGACGATCCCGTCCTCGCTATTGTGGATGACAATCTACTAGTACCACCCATGTGACTCATTCCAACTCTTTTGTAATACCCATTTTCTGAATTTATGCACGACACTTCATCTGGTGCCACAAAGCTCAAAGGCTTAACGTCCTGAGAATTTGTCAATGGCAGAAAACTGTTGTTACCCCTATGAGAAATATTGCCCACACCAATGGTGGGATTTGATCTCTGTTGATGATTTGGGAAATTCAAGTAGCCACTTTGGAAATTGTCCAAGACTTGGCCATGCCCCAAATTCTCTGCCATGTTTAGAGGCTTGCGCTCATAGAAATTCACATCTGTGTGTGAGCCTTGTTGGTGATCATAGGCAGTGCTGTTGTTGTTGTCGTTGTTGTTGTCATTGTAGTAAGAAGGTTCAAAACATGGTGGTCGGTTCGGGACACCAAACATGGGATTCGTCGACGACGACGCATTAGCGTAGTGATGAAACTGGTTATCAAGATGGTGAAAGTCTTGGAGGTAACAAGAAGCTTTGGACGAAGATTCAAAAGGGATGAACTCATCTTTCATGGTGTAGGGTTTGATCATGCAGTTGTTGTTTTTGTCTTGACGAAGTAATGGGATTTGGGAGGCTAGGTTTTCTTTGAGCTTGGTGAGCTCCATTGGAAGAGAAAATGATACGAGGACCTGAAGATTTTAGAGTACCAGGAGAGGAATTTGGTAACTAAAAATTGTGTCACATTGTGTGCTTTCTTAGCTTAATAGGTGGAGTGTGAGAGATAGAAGGAGGCATTTATTATAAAAGATGTATCAAAGGGCCATTGACTACTCATATTCATCAACTAGGACAAGAGGCTTTGACTATTTACTAGTCAATTACAAGAATATTTGTTGGAAGGAGATGGATCATGGGCCATTGATTCCTCATCAGACGGTGAGGGAACTCGGTTCACCTTTGATTTAGACAGACTTTGACTGTAGTATTTTTTGGGTAAATTTTGTGTGGGGTATTTTTCAGACTGCAATCAAAACAGATTTATTAAGTTAATTAAGTTGCTGTTTATGGCGTTATGTATATTTACTTGGGTCAATTGCTTAGTATTTGATCAAATTGGAGAGTAAATCTTCCATACAAAACTATGATACACCGTATATACTTTTTTTGGCCTTGGTCGTAAAATGATTAAAATCTACGTCTATTAGACAGGTAATAAGAAATTTGAGTAGTAAACATGGTACGAGTAGCAGCACCCGATTGTTTACTACTCGTAATAAATGAAGTTATTATTGCGAGTCGTTAGTGAAAATGAAATGTAATGGTAAGTGTGTCGTAAATATTGAAACATATTAACCAAGTTTTTCAGATTTAAACACTGTCATTAAGAGCAAGTGTTTACATAACGTCAAGCATTTTACAGCCTTCTAGTGGAAACTGTTGCTGAATAATTAACCAAAGAAACTTGAACAAAAGGAAATACTCGGTGAAATTTATTATAAAAAAAATACAGTAATTTGGGTTTGGCATGAATGTAAGCTTCCAGCCCTTCAAGCGCGGCAATGTCAGTACCAAAAAGACCAGAGGCATGATCATTGACATTTATTATCAGAACAGCAAAAGGCTCAGGAGTTTCACTAGAACAAACACATTGACACGTTGTTATAAAGCTGATACAAATCACGGTATGGTAAATTCATACTGCATAATGAAGATTAGTTGCCGACATAACCAGCAAAAGTTTCAAGAGTCATGTTGCTTACTTGTGTAGTTGTGTATACAGTGGCCAATGAAAGATGGAAAACGTAATGATACTACTGTATGGTGCAATCACCAGATCAATCAGCTTACATTTAGAGTATATTTTCAAATATGTAGAGATAAGTACGTTATATGCATCTTTGCTCGAAAGCTTTCTCAGGGTTCTTCCCATCAATTACCGAGTGATGAGGGAAATCATAAGGCATTTCTTCAGCAGAAAGCCATGCTTCCTTGAAAACTCTAACAACTTCTTGGTGGACAGCAGCATTTCCATCTGGTGTTAGGTGCAACCCATCACTACAAATGAGAAAGAATAAAATTCAACACACATTCTACAATCTTTGCCATGGGTGAACACTTCAGTGATATAACTCAAACAGTTACTAGAACTAAATTTTAATGCATTAGCAAAGTGTAGTATATATCCCAGTTTTGATCAACAGAGCTGATCAGAGTATCAGCCCTGATAACCCATGGATTGAAGGAAACAGAGTCACAGTGCTACATTGCAAAGAGGGAAAATTCCAGTTGGGACTACATTAATGTTGGATTGTTCAATAAAATTTGGTAAGGTAAAGAGTCTAAGATTAACAAACCTTAGAAACTTCTTCCGCCAACCTTCTGTTTCCTGCAACTTGGACCATAGATTAATGGAGTGGAGACCCATTTCCTCAGCCAGCTCCACACACTTCTTTGCATAGACTCCTGTTACTTCATTAGTTCTTTCTGGCAGTTTCCTAGCATCCTCACCATATAAAGATCTGTAGAACCAATCACCAGACATCGATGAATGGCAAGGCGGAGCACTGGTCAGGATGATCAAAACTGTGATGCAGAAATGGAAGTGGAGAAGATTGATGAATAGTTGAATACCGTGCAAATTCGTTACGCCCTTCCTCATCCACAGGTGGTGGAGTGATGAGCACAATCAGCATGGTGGGATTACACTCCTGTAATAACAAAACCTGAATACAATGAGTCATGGATTAAGAAATTGACCCTAAAGATAGATACTTGGCCCTTTTAAGCACATGGATGGAGTGCTTAAGAAAAATTCAATAATCAATGATCCTTTGAATATGGGAAGTAATAAGTGATCACATGCAGTGAACTAGCAACTTCTGAAGTGTCATGATAGCAGCATAAACAGAGTTCCAAGATACTTGAAAAGAATGATGCGTGTCTTAAGTTTGGTACAACATCTAACAGCAACAAGCATATACACTGAACTTAGAAATCTGAACATATTCCATGTATTAATGGGATACAAGATGAAGTCATGAACCTTCAAATGAAGAACAATTTTTTTGAGATTCTCCTTGTACTCCTCAATCGGAACATGTTGCCGTTCACTTGTTCGCCCCAAAATAGCTGCATCATTGGCACCAAAAAAGATTGTGGCAGCAGCAGGAGGTTTCGAAGCGTCCTGCCAATTCATTGTGGGGAATATATTATCACATCCACAAATGCTTTTAATCAATCAAATCCTATCCAAATTGTATCCTTTCATCAAATGATAACGATTGCATCATTCAGCAATTTAACATATCAAAACAAAGTCTTGAATGCTAGTGACATATCGAACATTGATATTGTCAGTCCATGATCATTTTGATGCTCTAGTACGCATGATCCTATGATACCCTTTAAGCCAAGCTCTTGAATAATTGAGCTTCAAGCACCAATGGTATTATAAAAATCTCTCTCAACTCTCAACTCTCAAGCACCAAGTACCATTCTTTAAATTAGTTAAACTACTTAACCAAAGATGCAATCTTTGAATTGTCAGATGCTAATTGAATAAACACAGTCAAATTTCAGATTACATAGTCAAATATCCAACCCCTGAAATCTCAGGTGCATAAGATAGAAAGAAACCAAGAAGCCAATTCAATCAGCGCAACCAAATGAAGAGCATGTACCAGAGGAAAGATGTGATGCAACAAGAACAAGGCCCATCTGGAATTATAGCCACCATAGCCACGAACCTTCACATCGGCCTATAATCAATCAAGAAACAAAACTAATCAAAATCACCATCAGCATCACATCAAGCAAGCATTTCAATTCGATTAGTGAAATTTCTAAGAAAACTATATCAAAATATGAGAGTTGAGGAACCTTGCGAGAATAGGTGTCAGAAAGAGCAGCACCCCAGCCGCCTAATCGGAAAGATTGCTCTGTTATTGAGTCTCCGAACAACACAATCTCAGGCCGACTCCACATTCTTCTTAGTTATTGGTTTTGGTTTTTGAAGACAAAACTAGAAATTAGTGCACTAGTTTCTCAGTTTTCTGTTGAGCACCGAGAGAGACTGTTGACTCTTCATAAACGACACGCCGTATCCCAAGATAGAAAACTTACACTAGATGCCGTACACGGATCATCAACTAATCTGTGACACACAAGTTTGTTATCTCCTTTTCTTTTCTTGAAACGTATAGATACTGTATCTAGGGGTGGGATTCGGGCGGTTTGGTTCGGTTTTTGTTAAAAACCATAACCAAACCGTAATATTTTTTTCGGTTCGGTTCGGTTCGGTTTTTCAATTTTTTTTTAAAAAACCGTGACTATTCGGTTCGGTTTGGTTCGGTTTTTTCTTTCGGATTTTTTCGGTTTCTTTCGGTTTTTTACATAATGTATAAAAAATAACTTTTGAATAAATAACTAAAAAATTGTCTATAAAATTTCTTTTTTTGAGTTGTCTAACATTTTAATTAGATTCTATGAGAGAAATTGAGAAGAATTGTGCATAAAGAAATTAGGATTTTAGGAGTTTAAAGTTTTTGTTTTGCATATATTTATATAATATATTACAAAATTTCTAAAATGATATCTATTTGTACATACTTCGGTTTTTCGGTTCGGTTCGGTTTTTATAAATTAAAAACCATAACCGAACCAAATATTTCGGTTTTTTTCGGTTTCGGTTTTTTTTTGTTTGGTTTTTTTCGGGTACGGTTTTTTTCGGTCGCGGCTCGGTTTGGATCGGTTTTTTTTTCGGTTTTCGGTTCGAATGTTCCACCCCTAACTGTATCTACACCGACTGCACCTATAAAAGCACTCCTAATTCAACTAGGAAAGGGAAATACATTATCTTTCTATGCACCTAATATATAAAAACACAGCCGCAGAATAATGTCAAACTACTCTTAAGGACAGTTTGAAGAAGTCAAATACATTTAAGGACAAAATCCCTTATTTTGGACAATGAATGATAAAATCTTAATGATAAGGACACAAACATTATAAACTGTCATGTGGCAGCAACAAATTTATTTTGTTACTCTTTTATTTATATTAAAAAGCTACTACAATTCATTCATCTCTCTCTCTCTCTCTCTCTCTCTCTCTCTCTCTCTCTCTCTCTCTCTCTCTCTCTCTCTCTCTCTCTCTCTCTCTCTCTCTCTCTCACTATGACAAAATACAGTAGCAGACGCAAACATCACCGCCAATGCAATGCGCCCTCGTTGCCGATGCCTCACGCCGCCACCTCTTGACCTCGTCGTAGTTGTTGCGTGACATCTGCGCTGTCATTTCTCTGGCTCTCCACCTCGGTCACGAGCTTCTCTCTGCCCAAAGTCGCAAGTCCTCCTTGTGCCGATCCCTCATGACTACCACCGCTCATCCCTCGCAACCTGCCAACCTCTAGAAACAACAGTCCAAGTCTCGAGCCTCTATTCGTGGCATCCACACGGCCATACCTCATCCTCGGCACATCACGTCGACGCATAGCCACACCTCAACATATCGTGGCCTCGACGTCGGACGCCGCTCGGCAGTGGCGGCTTGCCTCTTGCTGCTACTCGATCTTGTTCCTCTCGTGATGCCGCCCTCCTCTACGACATATGAATCTGTTCGGATCTCCTCGATCTAGGACACTTGTGAAAAAAAATGTAAAGTTATGATTATTCATTGTTGTGTTGACATTTGAAATTGGTATTGTGAGATGTTGTTTTGAACCAAGTTGGTTTGGGTTAGGTTGATTCATAGTTAGGGAAAACTTGTGCTTAAGGTGCTGCGGTTAAAACTCACTGCTACTATAACTCGACTCTGCTACTGCATATTATTTTTCTTTTGTTTCGTAACAATTCACCATCTAGTTACCATCACTGTGTAAATGCATAAGAAATCTTGATCTAGTTGAGTTTAATATACGGTAGAAGATGGTGCTAAATAGTATAGAATTGTTATTGAATTGAATATCTTTGCATTTTTCTTAGAGTGTTATTGCTACTGCTTTTTTGATATTGTTGATGATGTATTTTTGGAGGATGTTATTGTCACTTTAGTTGCTATTGCGTGTTTTGAAGCTGATATTGTGTTTGTTTTTTAAGCTGATCCTGTGATTGTTTCGAAGCTGCTACTATGTGTGTTCGGAGATGTTATTGTGTTTGTTTTGAAGTTTATATTGAGTATGTTTTCAAAGATGCTACTGTGTTAGTTTCAAAGTGGCCATTGTGTCTGTTTCGAAGATGCTATATGTTTGTTTCGAAGCTGATACTGAATCACTTAATGTGTTGCTACTGAATTATTCTAGAAGTGAATAGATCATTGTCGAGCTGCTACTGATTTTTTGCCTTCAACCACCTTACAGTGTGTAATAGCAAATCATTGTTGCTTCTCCTTGCATCGTCGTGCCTTCAACCACATCAATTCGCTTATCAATTTGTGGCTTCAGTAACAGTTCCTGCTTTTTCTTTAGTAGCATGGCTTGTTTAGAAGATGTCTTACAATAGTAGTCCCTGTATTTTTAGTAGCAGACCGGTCATTCAGATGATGTCTTAGTTTTTTTTATTGTCATATTTTTTTTGAATTTTTTTGTTACAATGTTTGAATTTCTTACTAGAAAAGATCTGTATACATATTGCATATTCGCATTATGAATTCTATGTTTTAAATTTTTAGTACCAACATTACTTGCGATTGCTATTGTAATCAAAATCAAACCTAACGCATCACCATTTCTTCATTCTTCTAAGGCATTTCGGTATCAAGTATCATCAGTAACACTTTAATCAAAATCAATATCAAATATTTTGATAGATTTTTTTGTAGCATTTTGGTTACTTACATTCATAACACATACTTACACATATTTTTATTCAGTATCACTTTCGAATTTGATGCAAAAACAATAAAATTTTGAAAACAATGTAGTAGCAGCTCAACAAAATTTTATTAGCAGCTTGACTAACAATTCAGTAACAGTCCGACTAACAATTCGTAGTAGTATCAAAAAACTATTCAGTAACTCTTAGAGAAGGATTCGGTAGCAGCTCGACGAGACTTTAGTAATACTTTAGTAGTAGCCTGATACAAATTCGACAGCAGCTTCAACGTAAATTCAGTAACAACTACGATACAATTTAAGTAGCATTTTCAGTACTAATTTAGTAGCAGTACGAAGTTTTAATACAAATTCAATAGCAATCATATACAAATTCAGTAGTAATTGTGTTACAAAAACACATAGTAATAATACTTACAAACACATATAATAAGGGCTAAAAACACAAACAATCCCGAAAACACAGCAGCAGTGTTGAAAATAGATGTAGTAGTAGCAACTCTGAAATAATAATTTAATTAGTAGCAGCAAAAGAAATAATAACACAGTATCAATCTATTCTTTTTTAGTAGTGGTGTGCGTATATGGATTATAGGGTGATTTAGTGGTTTAAAATTCAATAGCAGTGGCGAAATAAATTCAATATTAGCTCCAACGTGAATTTAATATTAGTATCAGCTAGATTTGTTTGTTTGTAAAAATTCAATATTAATTTTATCGAAATTTTTTTTTGTAGCACTATAGTTCTTATTCAGTAGCAGTAGCCAAAATTTTCGTAACTTTTCATAATAGCAGCTAATTGATTCAGTTTTCATTGTAACAATGATTCAGTAACAACAAATTGATTCAGTTTCTTGTAACTATGATTGAACAACAGGGAGACAATTATATGTAATAGTGATTCCAAAGACGTAGTAACAGTATTATGCTGCTGTAAAATTCAGTTTCAATGTAGCAGTGGTTTAGCAGAGAGAGTTTATTTTGTAACGATGATTCCAAGCACAGTAGCAGTGTTCCAGTAGTAATGAGATTCATTAGTAACAACTCTAAACCCGATCCAGTAGGGGTGACCAAATTTTTCGTATTAGAATAACATTTTTCACCAAAAGAAAAACAATGCAGTAGAAATAAGTGTTGTGCTGCTATGATGATCAAACTCAATCACTACAAGAAAACAGCACTTAGACCACGGAAACGTAATTGTTCCGTGGTCCAAGTGACACTTGGACGACGGAGACTTCTCTGTGGACGGACGACGGACGACGGTGATCACCTGAAGGACGGAGAAGACTCCGAGGTCCAGGTGGTCACCTTCAAATCGGTTTACTCTTTTGTTGGTGGCCGGTTTATTGCGTGACGACTCTGATTCCTGGGACACTCGTCATATTGAGAATTTTATTCCCCATTTTGAGAATGCGGCCATCAATTCACTGAAAGTTGGTAGTACAGAGTTGCCAGACCGGGTTATATGGCCTATGGAGAGGATATGTTTGCTTTCTGTCAAAGTGGGATATAAAACTATTTTCAAACCCCATGGTTTGGTGTCGGTGGCCTCTGGTTCCCACTGTTTTGATAAGGGCATCTGGAACTATGTGTGGCATGCTAATGTTATTCCTAGGTCAAACTATTTTTGTGGAGTCTTGTCTAATTTCCTGCCAGTGTTTGATAATCTTCGTAAGAAGAAAGTGATGGGGTCTCCGGTGTGTCCTTTGTGCAATTTATTCCCTGAATCTGTGGAACATTGTTTACTCTTATGTGGTTGGACCTCCTGTGTTTGGTTAGGAAGCTTTCTTGGTTATCGTATGGATAAATAAGTTGTTACTTATATGGATAAGTGGCTTAGTTCTTTGTTTAAGTCCATCCCTCCTGATGGTGATTCAAGGTTATCTCCATGGTGTTTAACATTATGTGGGAAGTTTGGAAAGAAAGGTGCTCTTATGTTTACAAGTGTACTGATGTCTCTCCTAAGCAGGTGATTTTTAAGCCTAGAAGTTATTTTTTGATCTCAGTTTAGCTACAACAAATAGGAATCAAGAAGGAATTGGTGGGGTTGAGTCTGGTGGTGGAAGTTGGTTTCCTCCTACCGCCCATTTCTGTAAACTAAATGTGGATGGTGCTTAGGATAAGAGGTCAGGCCTTGTTGGTTTGGGGGCTGTTATGAGGAATTGTCATGGTCAGTTTGTGTTTGGTTCTGCAAATTCGACCAAGGTATATTCGGCGTTAGAGGCTGAAGCGGCAGCTCTTATCTGTGGTACAAAGTTGATTTTGAAAACAAACCAAAGGAATGTGATCATCGAGAGTGATTCTAAATTGCTTGTGAGTGACATGGGAAAACATATCGACTATGTTGATTGGCATTTGTATCCTTTTCTCATGGAATTTTATAGGCTTTCTAGTCTCCTCAATAGTGTTTCGTGGAGATGGATTTCCCGTCCAGCTAACCGAGATGCTGATGTAGCCGCAAATCTAGGTAAATCGAGGTTGTGTGGAGTTTCTTGGGTTGGAAGACCTCCAACCTCGTTGGTTAACGTGCTACAGAGTGATGGCCTCCCTAGAGATTAGATAGTTTTTTTCTCTATCTTTTGCTACTCTGTTAGATGAGAGGAACCAC
Organism: Geum urbanum; assembly: GCA_946800695.1. NCBI lineage: Eukaryota > Viridiplantae > Streptophyta > Magnoliopsida > Rosales > Rosaceae > Geum > Geum urbanum. The sequence continues at coordinate 38,859,185 of OX327013.1, read as the reverse complement.
TGGCTGTTGTTTACCAGTGTTCTTTGCCTTGCTTCTTGTAAGTTTTCTGTTTGTTTTCAATGAAGTTTCCTATTTCAACAAAAAAAAGTGTGAATTGTGGGAAAGGAGACTGCAAGGCCTATGGATTTGAATGGCAGATGTCCTGCCATGTCAAGGAAATAAAGCTCCCCGTTCATTAACAAGCTTCTTAAGATAAAATCTGGAGCGTCATGATCCTCTAATGTAGCTAGTGTTGCAATCGACATGCTTGGAATTCTGTTAATAGTGGCAGTGGCTTGTATTTATTTCATTTTCTTAAATACTAAAGTTGTAGTACACTTGTTAATCACTTTGAAGCTTTCTGGATTTTATGTATCCACTCTCCAGAGAATGGCTTTCTGGATGATTTGGTTTATTTACTTTGTTGTGTTGCTGAATTCACTGCTACTATTTCTAAACCATACAGAGAACGCTAGAAAGGGTGAATAGGGTATTTCAATATTTCTGTTGTGCATTTGTATTTTCTTGCAGTGAACAAGGCTATATAGTTCATTTGGTGACGGTTGATATGCCTTCTTCTTTTTTGAAGTGATACAGTAGAATATGAAACTGGTAAGTTATAAAGAGGGACGTCGGTGTCCGGCCCGATAGAAATACACTCTTAAAAGTAACTTACACTATTACAGTTCAAACTGATACCCAACAATCATAACTAAATATGACTAGATATAGAACAAGTAGCTAAAAGCTACGCCTAAAGAAATCGGTGGCCCCACATCTTATTTAGCTATGCACTCCAAACTACAGTAATGTCAACCGACACTCCTCCGCTTGTATCTTAGCAAGTGCTACCGAGTCCATAGCCCTCTTCTTCTGAGGGGACTCCAGGTTGTGTGCCCATTCGATCCCTCCACTCCCCACCGTGGTTGCTGGTGGAAGAGTTGCTTTACGAGCAGACCGCTTTAGTAAAGATGCCCCATCTGCATAGGCCTTCATTGGGCGCTTGCGCTCCGACCTGACATAAGAAACTAGAGCCTTTGAGGCCACCACCGAACCTGCAAAGTTATCCGAGGCTACCCCATCTGGCCGTGAGATTCCACCACTAGGTGAACCTGTAACCTGGATAGAACCAACCAAATTCAGTGGACCCGCCTTAAATAAAGGGTTGTTCTGCATGTAGGGCATGTGTCCCTGTGTGTCTCCCAAAGGCATTTGCGTGTTGGACATGTGGTCAACATGCATGGCCTAGAGTGCCGTGACCACCATTGGAACCACCATCTCCTTAGTCACTGTCACCGCCGCCATTACTAGAGAATTCTGATTACCGGCGGCACCGTCGGCGTCAAACCACTAGGCTTCGGCCCTAAAGGTGCTGAGGCCGCCTCATCTACAAAATGCGGTAGGCTACCGCCTCATGCATAAACAGGCCCCAATGCTCACAAAATCCCCTCACATCGGGGTACTCAAAACTCACCATCTCCACAAATGAAGGAGTAAAACGGAAGTGTTTCCTTACCGCTACTCCTTGTCAGAGATCCATGTCTACCAGAAGCTTCATCATGCAGGCCTTGAGAACAGGGACATCATACATTCGGAAACGGCCGAGGCATTCCCGATCTTGCGAGCCCAATCTTGATCCATGCCGACATCCAAAACATGGTTCACAAACATATCCATGGTAACCTTCGTCGCCGGCACTGCCTCAATGGATAAGAAACCATCAAACTATTCCACCACCACCATGTACTCAAGAAAGTACCATGAACACCACTGCACCACCCTCTTCAACGCTCCCGAATCCTTGAACTTGACAAAGGAACCGTTTGGGACTGCGCCGGGTAAGAGAGATTCGTGCCGGTCGCAAATCTCCATGCCAAACCCTCACCATAGCCGACTTTAAGGACTGTTCAAGGTCCTCCGCTAAAGCCATCGGACCAAACATCATTACCACTGCATATTGGCATGCATCCTCATCATCACTACAATCTATCCCAGGAACGAGATCGATAATCTCGATCTCGTTAAGATCCGGATCGAAACTCACAGCCGCAAGTCGATTAACAACATCCTCATTATCCTCCGCCATGGAGCGGTTGCACCGAGTGAGAAGAAGAAGAAGAAAGCAAACCAAACAGGAAGGAAAGAAGAGAAGAAGAAGAGAAGAGGTCGATTCGATTGCTAGAGAAGAGATCGATTCGATCGGGTTGTGAAAATTTTTGGGGGCGGTGTTGAGAGATTTATACCCCCAACCTTTTGACTATTGATTAATCTAAGACTAAGTGTATTTTCCTCACTCTCAAGTATACGGGGTCAAGTAATATAATTTGTATAGAAGTGAAGTGTCGAACCCACGAGGATTGCTAATCTGATTCCATAGCTTTATCCGATTAAGTCCTTTATATGCGTGAAACACAAACAAGTGATGCGACAAAGACATACAAAATATAGAAATGTATCTCACAACGCAAGTCTTTTGGAGACTCAACATCACAAGGGATGATTAAACTACGGTGAATGATTAAACGAAAGATTGATTGGTTGATTACACTAATGCAATGATGACAAATGAAAATTATCACAAATTCAAGATAAAAGAATGGTTTGTTAGGGATGCCCCCATTGACAATTTAATGCTCAAACAATGTTCAATTTTAGGTCATGAGTTATTTAGTCCGGTTTACATGCTCAAATGTCTTTTGGATCATAAGAATGAATCCTTTCATTGTCTAAATCATGCCTTCTCGGGTTACGCTTGGTTATGGGCCGAAATTTCTAGGCCTTCTGGGATTCTAGAAGGTTTCGATCCATCCATGAATCATATAGTAAACCAAGATTAAGAGCTAGACTTTTGGTGGTAGACTCCTAATGTATTTCAAGCATAATGAGCTTGGTTGCAAACACAGGTGAAGATTATGATTGGCTTGCCTTCCCAACTCTCTTTTGGAGTACCCAGAAATTGGTTCTAATGAATGCTCCCAACTTACCCTTTTGGGTTACGAGTCGAAAGAATCAACAATAGCTACAAAGTCTCTCAGTCTATTGTAAGCTTAACCAAAAACCCTTAAGTCACTTGGACCTTAAGAGTGTCGATTCATGCTCAAGCACAAGGAAACCAAATCCTAAGCTCAACCTTTTAAGTCTAAGCCTAAGTTATGTTATATGTTCATCTATTACCTAAGTGAATGGCTAATTCCCTTAAGTGTCATTTTTTAGTTCTTTTAAGTAAATCCTAACTTAGTCAAAGCTAAGGCATGCATAGGGTGAAACTAATTAATAAGCTCAAGCATAACAATATGCCGCAATCACATCACATACACAATAAACTCATCTAATAGCATATAACACTCAAAACATACTCATAAAAACAAATCAAACATCATTGTTTACATCAAATAGCTAGGGTTTGACCCCTGGCCTCCTATAAAAGGACTACTCACTACACATAATTAAAAACAAGTTTGAATACATAATTAGAGTAAATAGAATGAAGGAATAACTCAATACACTCTCCAAAGCAAGCCAAGCTTCTTCAAGTCCTCTCTTATGCTTCTAGCTCCACTTTCTTTGCTCCAAATACACCTAAGCTTGTAGAGGAGGTAAAAGAGACCTCTAGGAGCCGAAGAGGTAAATGAGAAGAGGGATTACTTCTTACCTCTTTGAGCTCTAGAAATCTCACCAAACCTTAAGAGACAAAGATGAGAGAAGGAAGTGAGGGATGGTAGTGATAGGGAGTGGAAGAGGTTCAGCTAAGAGAGGATAAGTATGGGAAAATGAGGTGGTTTGGGCTTCCAAGAGAGGATAAGTATGAGACGATGAGGTGTTTTTTGAGCCCTTAGATATGCTAAAGTGTGCACGGGTGGGTGTGAATTAGTGCTTCCAAATTTGAACTAGGGGCTTCTTCTTAAATAGGTACCGAGTGTACTTGATGCATCCTCGTACTCTTGAACGTATTTGGGATAATCATATCTCAAGTTGACTCAAGAGGTGAATGTACTTGAGAACCACATAGAGCACATGCCTCCATATAAGAATACGTTGGCTCCTTAGCTTGATAATTCCACTCTTGATAGCCTCTATTGTAGGGTACTTATTGCCCATAACCACTTGAATTCTCTCAACCATTATCCCATCCTTCCATGGTGATTTCTTCCTCGAAAAGAGGATTCAGAGGCATGAAACCTGAAAACACACTAAACAACCAGTATATATTAGTCCTCCAAACTCTTAGAGTAACTCAAAGCTTTAAGGGTCTTCCACGATACTTCTTTGGCACCCCCCCTCCCAAAGGAAACATCAATGAGCACTTTAAGAGTTTGAATGGTATTCCAGTACGCGACACAATGGCATTCACAGTGCTATAAACACCAAGGTGAACCGAGATAAAGGCGTGAGTAATCCAATATACCAGAATCGCCAAATAAAATCCTAAGAATCTAGGGTACAGAAATTAAGTTTTCTAAATCTAGACACACTTACTACTATGCTTGAAAGTAAGACTCTACTTAGATATGCTCCCAAGAATATAAATAATCAAGGTAAAAGAGAAAGAGGCAACTAAAACTACTTCAAGCACAACAAATTCTCAACGGGTCGAAGGTTTTCTTTGACTGGTCGAGGGCACGCTCCTGTTTATGACACATGCCACTCTCAACAGGTCGAGACTATGTCTCAACAGGTCGAATGTAATCTTATGTGTCTCCTTCCGTACCAATTTCCACGGCTCGAGAATAATTCTCGACGGCTCGAGCAGAATGCCCTGTAAAAGGTTAGTAACACAAGTTCTAGCATAAATTTACCTCAAAGCTATCAACCAAAGTATTCAAGGGATCAAAGACACTCAAACAAAGTCCTAAATGAAAAAAATGAAAAAAAAATATATAAAGCTAAGAAAAAAATGTCACACAAAATGTTCGAATTCTCTGTAATCAAAAGCAAACTGAAGCTAAGGAATCAAATTGAAATGAATCCCCGGCAACAGTGCCAAAACATTGTTGAGAAATTTATACCCTCAACCTTTTAACTATTGATTAATCTAAGGCTAAGTGCATTTCCTCGCCCGCAAGTATATGGAATCAAGTAATATAATTTGTATAGAATTCGAATGTCAAACCCACGAGGATTGACTAACCCGATTCCATAGCTTTATCCTATTAAGTTCTTTATATGCGTGAAACACAAATAAGTGATGTGACAAAGAAATACAAAATATGAAAAATGTATCTCATAACGTCAAGTCCTTTGGAGACTCAACATCGCAAGTGATGATTAAACTACAATGAGTGATTAAATGAAAGATTGATTGGTTGATTACACTAATACAACGATGAAAAATTGAAATGATCACAAATTCAAGATAAAAAGAATGGTTGGCTAGGGATGCCCCCGTTAACCATTTCATGCTCAAACAATGTCCAATTTTAGGTCATGAGTTGTTTAGTCCGATTTACATGCTCAAATGTCTTTTGGATCATACAAACGAATCCTTTCATTGTCCAAATCATGCCCTCTCTGGTCACGCTTGGTTATGGGCCAAAACTCTTAGGCCTTTTGGGATTCTAGAAGGTTTCGGTTCATCTATAAAGCACATAGTAAACCAAGATTAAAAGCTAGACTTTTGGTGCTAGACTTCTAACGTATTTCATGCGTAACGAGTGAGTTTGGTTGTAAACACACGTGAAGATTATGGATGGCTATCATTCCTAAGCCTCTTTTGGAGTACTCGGAAATTGGTTCTAATGAATGCTCACAACTCTCCATTTTGGGTTACTAGTCGAAAGAATCAACAATAGTTACAAAGCCTCTCGGTCTATTGTAACCTTAAACGAAAACCCTTAAGTCACTTGGACCTCAAGAGTGTCTTGATTCATGCTCAAGCACAAGGAAACTAAATTCTAAGCTCAACCTTTTAAGTCTAAGACTAAGTCATGTTATATGCTCATCTATTACTTAAGTGAATGACTGGTTCTCTTAAGTGTCATTTCCTAGTTCCTTTAAGAAAATCCTACCTTAGCCAAAGCTAAGACATACATAGGTGAAACTAATCAATAAGTTTAAGCATAAAAACATGCCACAATCACATCATATACACAAAAAACTCATCTAATAGCATAGAACACTTAAAACATACTCATAAACCAAACCAAACATCATTGTTTACATCAAATGGCTAGGGTTTGAACCCTAGCCTCCCATAAAAGGACTACTCACTACACATAATTAAATATAAGTTTGAATACATAATTAGAGTAAATAGAGTGAATGAATAACCCAAGACACTCTCCAAAGCAAGCCAATCTTCTTCAAGTCCTCTCTTATGCTTCTAGTTTCACCTTCTTTGCTCCAAATGCACCCAATCTTGTAGATGAGGTAAATGAGAACTCTAGGACCACAAGAGGAATAAGAGAAGAGAGATTACTTCTCACCTCTTTTTGAGCTCTAGAAATCTCACCAAACCTTAAGAGACAAAGATGAGAGAAGGAAGTGAGGGGGAGTGGAAGAGGTTCGGCCAAGAGAGGATAAGTATGGGAAAATGAGGTGGTTTGGGCTTCCAAGAGAGGATAAGTATGAGAAAATGAGGTATTTCGTAAGCCCTTAGATGTGCTAGAGTGACCATAAAGTTTGATCTAAGGGCTACAACTTATGATCTTCTTTTCTTGGCTTCTAGGCTAAAGTTCAAACCTTGCATAATACTTCCAAAATTCAAATGTGTGACACCCTAACCAAATCAGTTAGGGTTTGTATCTAGGTGATTTGGGCTTTCCTTGGGCCTAGCTAAGAATGTTTGGGCCTTATTTAGTGATCTGGCCGGTCACGGACAAATCCGGTGATTTTCCGGTAGCTTTCGATAACTTCCGATGACCACTTTTTGTCATTTTCCCAAAGTTGCTCCAAATGCTCTTGTGACCTCGAAAATGTGTTCGACGTCTCCAAAAAGTGATTAATTTTCATCTTTAAGAGCGTTTCTGTGTTATCTCTCAATTTTTTTTAGCAAGAAACTTTATAAGAACGATGTTTTATTCATAGAAGACAAATAATAAGCATGAAATTATGGATATAATTAGTATATAAATATGTACCTAATATCCGGCGACTATGGTAGGATTTCTCTGAACACTCAAAACGTCTCAACCTTTTTTTGGCCCTCATGCTTTTGCTGATATGACTTAGTCACATTAGAGTTGTTGTTTATGCTACAAGTAGTGGTATAATAACATTTTGAAGACTTATCTCGATTTTTTTCCTTCTATTTATGACCAATTAAATTTGAGTTCAACGCCACTTTGACATATACTAGAAGAACAACACACTATGTTTATCACAATAAAATAAATCAAAATCATTAACCTATGTTTATAGGAGGTTGTTATTCAAAAATATATATTCGGATGAAAAAAGGTGGTTACTGAGAATGACTTAGAGCGAGAGGAGTAAAAGCAAGAGAAAGTTTAGGATTGTTTTATTTTTATTTTTTTAATTTAATTTATTAATAACTATAATATCTTCCAAATATAAACCACAACCTAATTAAAAAGGTTTTTTTTAGTAAAAATTTAGTTAATGTGGGAAACAAAGGTTGTTCCCTAATAATAGTACAAATTTAGGAGAAAGGTCAGCAATTATGCTCTAAATCATGGTCCAACCTATCACAAAGTGGACACTATGCTTGGCAATATAATATTGTTTCCGATCGAGTGCATTACATTAGAGCATGTGCACCCATGTTTTGGGTGAGGAAGTCCTATTTTGAGGAATTCCTCACTCATTTGAGAAATTCCTCAAAATAGGAAGTCATATTCCTGTTTTTCGTGCAGCGGTGTCCAAAATAGGACTTCCTATTACTATTCATTAATATTTAAAATATTTTACATTTAAATTCGAATAATACTTTCACCCAATAACATGCCAACACGTGTCATTCCGGATCATATAATTGGTAGCGGATTTCCGACAAGATTTTCGACCAGTAATTTTGAGACACGTGTCATGTCTACGTGGCGGTGTCGGAAAAATTATTGATTGAAGATATTCGGTAAGATTACAAACCAATGAGAATGAGACACGTGTAATGTCTACGTGTCGGTGTCGGCAAAATTATTGATGGAGATATCCGGTAATATTTTCAACCAATCGCAGTCGACACGTGTCGTTATCTTAAAAAATCTGATTTTTCAAGATGGCTATAAAAGAAAGAGCTATGGGAGAGGTAGACTCACACCAACTACGCATCACTTGTAGTTCTACTCGTATCTAAGCCACCATAAATACTTCTTCACATTTTGGTTTCATCAAGATGAATCCCATGGGTTTCGGTACTTTTTTCAATAGGAGGCGACAACAACGCCGGCGAAATGCAGAAATTGCCAATCAATTCGTGATCGATGCGGTGGCCGTTGATGCAACTTTTGATGATGAACCACCACCACGCCACCGTGCAAATCAACCAAGGATGAGGGAGTCCAGGGGCTAAAATCTTATGGAAGATTACTTCATCGAACGCTCAGTCTTCACCGACCATGACTTTCGTCGACGGTTCCGAATGAGCCGAAATACGTTCAACCGTATAATGACGAACATCTGCAACTACGACCCATTTTGGCATCAAAGAGTCGACGCCACTGGACTGGTCGGACTACTTCCCCAACAAAAGATGACCGGTGCTCTCCAGATGTTGGCCTACGACTCAGCTGTTGATCAGTGTGCCAAAATCACAAGGATGAGCCAATCAACAACTCTAGAGTGCATGAAGAAGTGGTGCACCCAAGTGGTAGAGCTTTATGGTACCCGTTACCTCCGTGCTCCAGATCAGACAGACATCACTCGACTTCTAAGAAGGGCTAGACATCGAGGATTTCCTGGTATGATCGGAAGCATTGATTGTATGCATTGGGAGTGGAAGAACTGCCCAACCGCTTGGTCCGGGGCGTACTCAGGGAGGAAGGGTCGTCCAACTATCATCTTAGAGGCAGTGGCCTCATATGACATGTGGATCTGGCACAGTTTCTTCGGGGTACCAGGAGCTCCAAATGATATCAGCGTGCTCTACCAATCAGATGTCTTCGATGCAGTGCTTGCTGGAAGAAGTCCGGCTGTGACTTATAAAGTGAACGGTATGACATACCGTAACACTTATCACCTTACCGACTGGATATATCCGAGGTACTCCTCATTTGTCAAAACGATTTCGAATCCTTAAGATCTTCCACAAAATCTTTTTGCGAGGAAGCAAGAGTCGTACCGCAAGGATGTGGAGAGGTGCTTTGGCATCTTACAAGCTCGTTGGGGGATAATTCGTCATGCAGCTCGATGTCACCGCCTTTCGACGTTAAAAAGCATCATGTTGGCATGCATCATAATGCACAACATGATCGTTGAGGAGGAATTCGTGGAGGATGAGTTTGAGGAGAACGACGAAGAAGATCTCCAAAACCCATTTAGCGCATTTACAGCTTATGATGGGCCAGTGGATGAAGGGGGGAACCGAATTCCTTTCGAGCCGGTTGGAAGAGATGGACAAAATGAACAACGGTTTAATGACCGTCTTGTAGATCTTCAATCTGCTTACATCCATGGAGAGCTTCAGAAGGACTTAGTTAAGCACAACTGGTTTCTTGAGACCGGGGAACAACTATAAAATATGTTGTTTTAATTGCATTGTTGTGAGTTTGAATTACGTATTTCTATTATGTGTGTTTCAATGTTTTGTTATGTGTGGGAACTTGGTGAAAATAAAGAAAGTGCAATTTTATTTCTGTAAAAGGGAAACTACATTGTTTATTTAAAGTGCATAAATTAAACTACATAGTACATAATTTAAAGTGCATAAATTAAACTACCTAGTACATAATTTAAAGTGCATAAATTAAACTATTTAAAGTACATAACTTAAATTACATAAACAATAATTTAAGTGCTTGGAAAAAGGGGGCGATAACAATTGGAATAGCCTTCTTCGCTACCTTCTTCTTCAACCCCATCCAATTGAGAAAGGATTTCTACTTTTCTCTTTGTGAAATACCTCTTGGATTTAGGAGTCATGCTCTCGGTATCCATTGACATAATCCGAGTTTCCTCTGCCAAAGCCCTCAATTGGATGTCTTTCTTTTGAAGGGCGATTTGCTCTCGCATAAGGGAAACCTCAATTGCATCACTATCTTTTTGATTGCGACCATAAGATTCTTAATTTGCCGCAATCCTATTCAAAGCCTCGGCTCTTTCATTTGATTGTGTCATACCCTTTTTTCCTTTTTTTTTCGCTTCCTTGGCCGTTTTCACTTCCATAGGACGCTCTGGAGAAGAAGGAGCTTGGTTGCTCATTGGTGTGGCAAATGCATCATCCTCCTCCAAGTTGACGGTGGGAGGCATTGAGCTTGCAGGATGTGATGATGAGTAAGACGGAGTAGATGATAAAGAAGCCGGAGGTGTACTAGCCTCGACATGGATGAAGTAAGGATGATTCTTCACTACTTCCCAACAAGCAAAGTCTTTAAACTCTTTTTTTTTTGCCACATAAAATGATTGAGCACATCTCATCTAAAAAATAATAATAATAATATGGAATAAATAACTTGTAATTCATAAATATCATGAAATAAATAACATGTATTTCATGAACATAAGTTGAAACAATATGGTAAAAAATGAAATAAATATTGGAGATCAAAAACATTACCTCATCGTGTATGTTGGAGCCGGAAGATGCATTCCTTCGTGCGAAAGAAAGAGCACTTCCCCAAAGTTTCAAATTTGGCTTCAACTTTGCGAAACGAGAGGATAATGCGTTTTGGGTCCTAGCTTCCGGCATCGATTCACCATAACCTAGCTCTCAATTCACCTTAAAATCGCCATAAACCTTTTCCCACAATTTTTCCACCTTTTGTCGATTTCCGGTGATGGAATCAACGCTAAAACGACAATAAGAGATGCTCAATTGTACATCTTTCGAAAGAAGCCAATTTGTAGCCATTATTTCCGACAAAAAAAATATATTTAGAGGAGAGATGGAGAGAGGGAGAGAATGAATTTGTTGTGCACAAAATGGTGTGAGAAATGAATGAAATGAATGTAGTATTTATAGAAAAAATGTAGGAGCTCATTTGCAATTTTTTGGGATTTTTTTGCAATTTTTTTGGGTTTTTTTTTGTAATTTTTTCATTTTAGGCAGATCTGGCCGTTACATTTGAATATAGGCCGTTGATCTGGCTTATATTCGTTCAAAATGGACGGCCCAGATCAACTTAGCCGTTGATCTGGCAGCAGCCCTGGACGCGCCACGTGTCGGCCGGCCGGCGATTGGTCTGTCAATTTTTATTTTATTACTTTTTTACTTTTTTTTCGGGTAAAAAAAAACGTACGTCAGCCTGGCGTCACCCACGTGCGTGGGGCCCACAGGCGGATGACCTTGCACTCGTCCTCAACAGAGGAAGATGGGGAGGACGACCTCCCGGTCAACGTCCGGTCGGCCTTCCTCTTCCCTCCCGCTGCACCTCGCCCAGCCCCCGGACGTCCTCAGATGGTGGCCCCAGCCCCTAGACGTCCTCGCCGTCCCTCCCCGGTGCAACTGCTCTTATATGGCATTAGTGCATCACTCATAGAAGATGCTCTTTATCATGGTCAGAAAGATCGTAGTTTTTGGTCTGTCCTGTATTTGATGCAGCAGATGATTTACTACCCCAAACCAGAATGCAATTGTTGAACTAGTAGATATATCTCCTTTTCTTTTCTTGAAACGTATAGATATTGTCCTAATTTAACTAGGAAACATACATAAGAGCAACTCTAACAGATTTTTTATAAGTTATTTCTAGCTAAAATATAAAAAATTTCTCTTAAAATTTACTCCAGCAGCTCCCCTATCTTATTAGCCAGTTTAGGGATTTCCTATATTTCATGTTTTCATCCCCTATTCTTATACCGGAAACATGAATTATAGGTAACGAAACATTCAATATTGTAATTAATTCTTTCCTTCTAGATTGCAAATGTAATTAATAATTATTTTAATAAATAAATATTTTATTATCAACCAATCAAAACTAAGCATGTGTTTAGATCTAACTACATTTTAAGTGATATTGTTGGAGTAAATTTATACAAGTGATTAACTAAAATAAGTTTCGACTTTATTTTTGAACAAAATAAACAAACTTTCCGTGACATTATTAAAGTTGCTCTAAGTATCTACACGGCTGCACATAAAAACACTCCTAATTCACCTAGGAAAGGTAAATAATTATCTTTCTATGCACCAATAAAAATACACCCGCTCACGTTAGAATAAAATTCTAGGTTTTAGGGTTGTTGGTTGTTTACATAAAACTAGACTAGATATAAACTAGTCATCCAATTGGTCACGAGGTACTGTTCAGCAATACTACCTTCCGGGTAACGTGTATTCCTTATTGACTTTTTGTATTTTCCTAATTGCCTGCAAAAACACCTCAAGATTAGTACAATATTTTCCTAATTGCCTTGTAGTTACATAACGAACATAATATTAGCAATGAAAAACATTTTACCTTTCAATTGGATACATCCATGTATAGTGTACTGGACCTGTAAGGAATACTTGTTCGGGCAGATGAACCATGAGATGAACCATAGATGTAAAAAAATGTGGAGGAAATATGAGCTCCAAATTGCAGAGAATCATCACTATCTCAATTTCCATGTCACGCACAACATCCTTCTTAAGCTCCCTACTGCATAGTTGACGAAACCAATTTGACAGTGCTATCAATGGCTTTACAACATTTTCTGGCAAGAACCCTCTGATAACCACAGGAAGAAGACGTTGAAGCAACACATGGCAATCATGCTTCTTCAATCCATAAAACTGTGACGGGGAACTTACTTTCACCTTACTTCTCAAACTACCTGCATAACCAAGAGGATACTTAACATCCCTGAACCACAGGAACACATCTTCTAGATCATTCTTTTTAACTAAAAAGGGTGCATGAGGAACTTTCGCAGTACCCTGGTCACCCGCTCTTTGCCACTGGTTTTTTCGTACATTCCTCTTCTTCAAAGCAGCGCGAGCTTTTGGACCATCCTTAGACTTCTTATCAATCGCAAAAATGGTTCCAAGGATGTTGTCACACACATTTTTTTCAATGTGCATGACATCTAAGCAATGTCTGATCTTCAATGATGACCAATACGGCAGCTTCCAAAATATGCTTTCGTGAGTCCAACACTGTCTGTTATTCGGATTGTACGGCACCTTCAAGTCGTCATGTTGGCTAAGAATAGGGTAAACGTGTGACTTAACGTCCTCCAAAATTTCATCTCCACTCTTCTGATAGGGTCTTCCGCCAAACTCCACCTTCCCGTTAAATGCCTTGTTCAATCGCCAATGGTGATCTTGGTGGAGCCATTTTCGATGTCCTTCATAAACTATCCTCCCACATATATGCTCTGAAGTTAGCTCATCTAGACAGATTGGACATGCCTTGTACCCTTTCACAGTTGACCCCGCAAGCATCCCTAAACCTGGAAAGTCGCTAATAGTCCACATTACTGCTGCCTTCATCAAGAATACCTCATTGTCTACTCGATCAAAAGTATGGACTCCAACGACCCATAAATGTATTAGCTCCTCGATCATCGGCTCAATGAGTACACTAAGGCACTTTCCGGGAGATTTAGGGCCTAGAACACTGATAACATGTTATATTCCTTCTTCATGCACATTGATGGTGGTAGATTGTACGGTATCACAACAACGGGCCATGTACTATGCAAAGTTCCCATTGTTCCGAATGGATTGAAACCGTCTGTTGCTACTCCAAGGCGCACATTCCTGCAGTCCCGTGCAAAACCTGGAAAAGTTCTGTCAAAATGTTGAAAGGCTTCTCCATCAGCTGGGTGGCTGAGGCTACCAACCACGCATATCCGCTTCCCCAGTCATCGCATATGCTTGGCAGTGTGTGGGGACATAAACAAACGTTTCATCCTTGGTGTTAGAGGGAAGTTACGAATTATTTTTTTGGGAATATCATTCGTATATGGCTTATATCTTTCAGAATAACACACTGGACAAATCCTCTCGTTTACAAGCGCCCCCCTGAACAACACACAGTTAAACTCACACGCATCAATTCTTTCGTAACCAAGTGAAAGATCACTTAAGATTTTTTTAATTCTCGAGTATGAACAGGGGAATGTGTGCCCTTTAGGAAGAAGTTTATTAATGTAAATACATAAAGAGTCAACACTTGTGTCCGACCATCTATTTTCATTTTTCATTTCCATTGCATCTAATATGGCACTCAAAACAGTTTCCTCACTGCCTTCATATAATGGGGTCTGTGACTCCTTCAATAATCTATCGTACTTTTCATAATCATCGTCTACCATGTCATTGAAGTTCATGCCAGAATTATCTTCCACTAATTGTTGGGGTGCATCTGCATTGTATCCAGGATAATAAGGATATGCATCATGTAGAATCTCCAACTGCGGGTTCACTGAAGGACTGGCACCACTAGAAGGACCGACTCTGTCTTGAAGCCACTGTCTTCGTTGACTGAGCATTACCGGTTCACCAGAAACTTCCCAGTGAAGGTGCCAGACTGTATAATCCGGACTCAAACCACTGTGTGATAAGTGATGATACATGACATCCATAGTAACCTTGAACGGATCGTTCTTACAACGTTTACACGGGCAGTAGTGATAATCGGCTCTGTTACTATATCGCCGGGCAAAATTCATAAACTCGAATATGCCTGTGATGTACCTTGGATCAGCATGATGATATGTCATCCAAGTTTTGTCTGGGTGTCCGTCCATGTTTCCTGTCAACATAAACAATCAATATGAACAAAGTTACCACGCCACAGTTGCTATTCAACCAAAACACCACACTTCTTCGACTTATGCCTCCGGGTTGGGTCCTATCCCCTTCAGGGGAACACGACATTTGTCAAAGCTCTTGCACCCATGCGTTTCAGCTCCAGTTTAGGGAAATTTCGGCAGCATCTCCCTACAGTTCCCCGAGTGCACACATATCTAAACAACCTAATTTGCACTCGGGGAACATTGAAAGGAGACACTGTCGAAACCATATCCCAAAACTAAAACTGAAATCACATGACTAGCAAAAGGATCAACAAAGTCATGTTCACCTAAAGTGTCCAAAAATGGGACAATTCGAGAATCAACAACTCAACTCGATCAACTAGATGAGTTGTTGATTCTCAAACGGGAGTTCTAAGTTGATAAACACCACAATTATATATAACCATACGCTCGATTTCATGATTAACACTAATAACACTACTAATTAAGGCTCGAATACACCTAATCTACACTAATCATCAATAAATTTCACTAAATTTAACCAAATTTCAAACATTATTCATGAACCCATAACATGATTTATCACAATTCAATGATTCAAACACTAAAACTACAACATAAGACCAAATTCAATTCAACTTCAAAAATTTCACATAAACTTCATTTTCACTTCTAATCATCAATAAATTTCACCAAATTTAACCAAATTGCAAACATTATTCATGAACCCATAACATGATTTTTCACAATTCAATGATTCAAACACTAAAACTTCAACATAACACCAAATTCAATTCAACTTCAAAACTTTCACATCAACTTCAATTTCACTTCTAAATTAACATATTATGGTCATAAAGAGGATACAAATCAAACTAACCTTACTCAAGAATCAAATGAATGGCAAGAACAACCTTCTTTCTCAATTTCCTAAAATTTCTCCCAAAATCGCACAAGAACAGCTCCAGAACGCGAATGAACTGTTTTTCTAAAATTTTAACTTTATTGTCTTTAAGGAGAAGAGCAGATCCAGATTTTAAAAAAACGAGGCGACGAAGATTGACCAATTTTCGTCGCCTCGATTTTCTTCGAGGCGACCAAACTCATCTTCGTCGCTTCGAATGTAAAAAGTGGTCGCCTCATATTATTGAAGCGACCAAGATCAATCTACGTAGCCTCAATTTGTTGAAGCGACGTAATTAATATCTGAGACAATCTACGTCGCCTCATTGAAATTGGGGCGACGAAGAAATGTAACTACGTCGCCCCATTGCTCTCCTCCAGTAGTGAATCTACAGCCTTCAATTTCCTGTCTACCATATATTTGTGTAAAGTTCTTTCTGTTGAGCTTTCAGAACGTATAGCTTTGGTAAAGAAACATCTCCAGTGATATGATCATTATTTACAGGTCAACTTTCCATTCGCATAAACATTACCCTAGCACATAGGTTAAAAGGGGACAAATAATAATGCATGTACTTCATGCAGCTTTGGAAATTTCACTTTCCAGCTTCCTGTAGGTACTTGCATATATGTTTACCACCTTCAATCCTACTCGGCCGGTTTTCATTGTGATCATATTTCAAGCGCACTCTCTTCCTACCATTGTGATTCGAAAGTCGATATCGATCATATAAACGTACGTATGCTGCTAAATCACGCATACATATGATGCCAGCTATGATCTATTGTATGGATACGGATCCTACACGTAAATATATATGTATATATATCTCTATCAATTATCATCCATGCATCTCTTTGAAGCGTGGTTGAGGATCAAAGATCTATCTCAGCTGGTAGGAATGTCCAGATCAACGTGTCGAGCTAGCTAGAAACAATTAATGTCATGCATGGTGCAAACAAAACGTACGTGAAGATAGAGCTAGAGCTAATAAGGGACGGTGATGGAAAGAATTCAAAATGAAAGGATTTGTGCTGGCCGGTACAAATACAATGAGCGTAATTTGTTATGACTCGAAGACAGGAGCGTTGAAGTTAGAGCAGTAGACTTGAAGAAATGATCTATCCCCAGTGGCCCTAATGCTTATATATATATGGCGACAACCAGCTAGCCGAAAGCTAGCCTGAGAATATATAGAGTACACCCTCCATTATCACATTAATTTGTAGCTTTACAAGTAAGTTAATTAGCTCTCGACAACGTACTCTCGAGTCAAGTCTGTCATGCTTGCATGCATGGGTATATAGAAATGGAGATAAAGTTTTCCACCCGGATATATTAGTTTCTGGAAAATGGAGATCGAGCTCGAGCTGTAGTATAAGAGTAGTCATCCAAGGCTCCAGTCCAGAATTTCAAGTGGACTCCTTTTTCATAATAAGACGGCCCACGTTGGTTCAGAAGAAAGAAAAAAATCCTGTTCGGGTGAGGACCTTGGCCCATCATGGTTTCCAAATTTGCCCCCACCCTCAGAATAGCACCAAATAGGCAAGTACGCAGTAAAATGATGTTAGATGTTATCTTCTTCTTTTTTTCGACTAATGTTAGCTGTACTACTTTTCCAAGTTTCATTTCTTAAAGATGAGTTTAAAGGATAGAATAGAATGAGTACTTCTAATGGTTGTAATTAAAGACACAAAAATTATGGTGAAGTTGTGTTAATTACTTTCAATCGCAGCCGTTAGATATGCTCATTCATTTTCATCTCTTAAAATGTGTCATTTATGAGAGTAGATCTCCTACTTTTGCATAAATCAAAAACATTTTAATACGTTTTGTAAGCAAACAGAACCATAATTTAAGTGTGAGACGAGCCTCTAGTATTGCATTTAATTAAATTTTAGACTCCATATAAAAAAAATCTTAACATCAAATTAATAGTATGTTGACACTCCAATTTGTATGAATAACTCGATCATAATATGGTGAATTGGTGATAACCATGCGACAAATACAGTACAAAGCATGTATCTTATGATTATCTTTCTTATATAATTGACCCAGAAGTGATCTCCTGCTTGACATTTCATGAGTAATGGAATAAAATGCATAGGTGTATGATTGAGATTAAATCTTAATAAACATTACATGTCAAGCATAAAAAGAAGGTTTAATCTCATCCGTACACATATGCATCATGTTCGAGCGCAAAATATCTCTCGCGGAGAGATCCTCCCGCGAAGCAGTCTCTTTTATGGGTTCAGATAGTTTTAACCGCGGGTACCGGTTTATCCTGTATCGTGTGCTTCGTATGCTGGCGTGCCACCGTTCTTCGACGGAATATGGACTATAAGAGCCGCCTGACTTCTTTAATAAAGTGATTTAGACAGGGAGAGCACGAACCCTGTCTGAATAGGTCCTTCTCGCCTAGTAACCTAGGACTTTTGATATGTGTCTCTAGCAGAGCCTTCGAAATCGATACTTCACACTCCCTTATTAGTGCAAAACAGAGCAACCTCTCTGACGGTGTGTTGAGAACACTTGCTTCCTTAGAGTATCCAAACTCTCACTCGATAGGTGACAAACCCTTCAACTTTCCAGTAGTAATTTGCTTCCTTGGAGTCGCAACACTCTCACTCGATAGGTGACAAGCACTTTGACCTTCTGGTTGCAAAGAAGATAGAATCTCGAAGACGAGATGTCTGTCTTAGGTGTACTTGCGTATAGCAAATGTATGTATTTGATCGGGGACCTCTTCCACAAAGCTCTTATTCTCCTTATATACTCGTTCATCAGTAGTCATTCAATTCTAATAAACTCCCTCTATTCTTGCTCTTAGAATCTCAATATAACTCTGACACCAGCACACGGGTTATTAATCTCATATATATTTAATACTATCACAACTCTTTTATCAAAGAGACCTATATGAGATAAAATAGGTATGATAGACATCCAAGCCGCATTGAATCAGCTAATTAAAGAATCACAGTTCTATCTGAACTCTATTTTCCTCACTTGGCTGCTCGCCAAGCTCTTTATAATTCATGGGCCGCTCGCCAAGACTTCAGCCAATCTTGGGCCGCTCGCCAAGACTTCAGCCATTCAAGCCCAATATGAAATATTTATTTCAGGCCCAAACACATCACATTCTATTCCTCATGGAATTTCAAGCAGGAGATCACTTCTGATAATTGACGCTCGAGATGGGAACGAGAGGAAATGAAGTTAGTATCCACTCATTTTTTTAATGTTAGTTTTCCAGTATGTGGTTAAGATACTGGTGAGAATTAATAGATTAGTGAGAATTAATACATTTTTATCAAACAGAGAAATCTAAAATGGATCTACCCAATTATGAATGAAATAACGTTTCGATTGCATATGGGACTTTGCTCATTCATATGAATTTAGACATATACTAAACACTTGGGATTATGGCTGTTAATACCGAATCGAAAACCGAAAAAAAACCGAACCGAAAACGAATCGTAACTGAAAAAATCAAAATTGAACAAATACCGAACCGAAAAACGAAAAAACCAAACCGAAATGTATAAAACGACGTCATTTTACAAGTGTCAATCAAGTTTGATGTTGTTGGGTATGTTGTTGAATATCTCTCTTTGTCCCATATGAAAGTAGTATTTGGTATGTGCCATAGTTTGATACTTAACAATGATTATTGGGGTTCTTGTAGGTTTAAGAAAAGGAATGCTAAGTTGTCAATGAAAAACTACCTAGCTGAGAAAGTGAGAATGGTGGACAAGTTGAGTATAGTTTGAGAATAGATTCAATTGAGTGTTTTTATGTGATATTTGTATTGTATTTTTATTTGGATGGGCTGTAGATTTTTTTAAACTTGGCCTATGGAGTGTGGACTTTGGTTTATGTTTGTTGATGTTTGAAACTTTGAATTTGTGATGTAAACTTTCGGTAAACATTTGGCCATTTGCTATGGTTTGAAACTTTGAATGTGTGATTTGTGACTAATTATATTTGTCGTAGTTTGATTTGATTTGATTTGATTTGACATAAACTATGTTTCACACTTTCACAAAGTTATTGAAAAAAATAGCTAATGAAGATCTTCGAATTTTCGAAACTAATAGAAAGAAATAGTATTTTTTTTAGAAAATTTTTTTTATTTAAAAAAAAAACAAAAAAAAAAAAACAAAAAAACCGGAAAAAAATACCGAACCGAACCATTCGGTTTTTTGTAAAAAAAATTAAGAAAACCGAATCGATTAAAAATATGATTCGATTTTTGGTTTGACCTAATAACCGAATCGTTTGTACCGATTAACAGCCATACTCGAAATATAGTTTCAAAAGATTTTATTCGTTCATGAGTTGCAAAGCACATTATTATATTCTACTTGCAAAGCGATCTACAATGTATCTATTATATGATAACATGGTATCAATCATGGAATAGATCACAAATTTACAGTATAACAATATGAGAGAATGAACAGAAAGCTCTAGAATTTTAGAAAGAATCACAGGTCTGAAAGCTCGAGAAGGCAAATAGATCGTACTGTAATGAATGCTTCAAATGTTTCTTACAGCTCAGAGAAGTATATATACTAGCTCAAGAATAAGGAATATATCTAATGATGAACCACAACTATTGCACCATGTGTTGGATGAGGCTGTGCCATTCCTGAAGAAGATACGAACACCGTGAGAAGTGTAACATTATAATGTAATGATACATGAGTCAAAATAAGTTCACAAAATAGATCGGAAATTTCACATGAAGCAGGTTAAACAAAGACTATTGTAATGTACTGTTTGGACATATTATCATGTATTAATTTGTGATCGATAAGGATAAGTAGATAGTAAAGTAGACATCCAAGAAAATGGGATAAGGATTTGTTGCAAATATCTGTCCCAATTGTGAATGTAGAAGCTGTGGAGCCATCTCCATCGTCCACGTATACACATCCCCCAAACCGCCCTCATACTCGGTCTCCTTCACAAAACAAAAAACCAGGAAAGGATCGAAATCAAACTCATCTGAAGAAGAAGAAACTCAAACAAAACAAAAAAAACATGTTGAGGCTGGTATCGAAGAGGCTCCTCCAGGGTTCCGGCGGGGCTAGTCGGCCGTCGGCGGTGCGCTTCTACCACGAGAGGGTTGTGGACCACTACGACAACCCCCGCAACGTTGGCTCATTCGACAAGAACGACCCCAACGTCGGCACAGGACTCGTCGGCGCCCCTGCCTGCGGTGACGTCATGAAGCTTCAGATTAAGGTTGATGATGACGGCAAGATCACCGACGCTTGCTTCAAGACCTTCGGCTGTGGATCCGCCATCGCCTCCTCTTCTGTTGGTTCGCCCTTATCCTTTTTTCTCTTATTTAATTGAATTAATCTACTGTGTAACATAATTAATTGTCAATTAGGGTTTTAAGCTCGTCGGAAAAGGAATGTTCATAATTTCTGTAGAGAGCTTGTGACTGATTTTACTTGGTTAGCTTTATGTGTTATTCGTTTCGAATTTGATAGCGGCTTAATGGTGTGCTTTGTGTCTTGTCTTCAGCTACTGAATGGGTGAAGGGGAAGCAAATGGAGGAAGTCCTGACTATCAAGAACACGTGAGTTCTTCACTTTCGTTTGTGCTTATCAAGAACACAATCCGAGAGTAGTTGATATGTTTCTTCAGTATTAGCTTGTGGGGTTTGTGATATTCTCAGAGTGTAGTAGTATTGTTTAGAGTTGAGACACAAGTGTTCCCCACCTCTTATTGCATTGTTTTACATAAATATTTATGTTCATCTTGTTGCTATTGTTGTTTTTCAACTCTATGGGGTCTGATATCAATTTAGCTATGCAGCTATACCATGTGATGTTATTTCCTTTAGTATGTTGGGAATAGAACATATGATTTCAATGTGCAGCTATGATGCTCCCCAATCACTATTTAGGTCTTCTTATTTTGTAAGATACCTATATATGGAAGCTCTGTCCAAACTATATATAAGCTAGAAAGGTTTTGTGTTGCGTGTTTGCTTGTGTTCATTTATCAATTAGCTTGGTTACCAGATTACAGTTCTTGACTGACTATTTTGCATAATGTTCAAAAACAATAAAAGCTCGTCTGAATAAATTTTATATAACAAGTTAGTCCATGTCTGATTGTTAGCATCGTAGCTCACTGTTTTTTATTGAATTGTTTGAATGTCTTGCAGGGAGATCGCAAAACATCTTTCTCTTCCTCCAGTTAAGCTGCACTGCAGCATGCTCGCCGAGGATGCCATCAAGGCAGCTGTTAAAGACTATCAAGCAAAGAGGACCAAACCAGAGTCATCACCTGTGGAGAAGGCTGCAAATGCTTGATTCTTCCTGTGAAATGATGATGAAAAATATCTGCTGTCCAGTTTCCCCTGTTGGCTCCGTAGTAGCTACAATAATGCTTTTACTGGATTAAACTAGCACCATAGTTTACGTAATCAACTACAAAAAAAAAGTTTTTTCAACTTTCTGTTCTCCGTGGTGTTGATGTTGTATCGAACAAACAATTTTTTAGTTGTACATTTGATACGAGGAAGGCTTCTTAATCAGTCCACAGATATCCTCTGTTTTAGTCTTTCTACTGTCCTATCAATTGTTGATAACAAACCAATACTAAATTTTACAAATCGGGATGTATTCTCGGGCAAATCGGATAGTTTTGTGCGGAAAATTTAGTAGGGTCCTGTTTGCCATTGTTTATGAGTTGCTTCCAACAATGGCATTATCAAACTGCACTCATGAAAATCCTGTAGAGGGTTCCTGGAATTTGATCAATGTTGCTTGAACTAGTCACGGCATCTATCGGCTTTGTATTATCACGCGCTCTCTCTGCGAGTACAGACTTAAAACACTCGGCGCGCCAAGAGAGACCGAGAGACCTAAACCGATCTCAAAGACAACCATTGTTGCTGACTCTCCCCAATCCTTTGTTCAACAACACCACAACAAACGACCACCGACATTCAGTTCAGTATTCTCTCGGTCTCTCCTACCTCCTCGTACTACTAGTTGTTCACTATCTTCAAGCTTCCCACTTTCAAGGTCGACTCTTGGGTATGTTTCTTTCTGTTCAACTATCAAACTTCACCAACCCAATTCACTTTTCTAATTTTTTTTATAGTTATCCAATAATAACAATCAATCCTTTTCTGGGGCCATGTTTGTTTTTGCTGTAATCATTCATTGGCTCCTCACTTTCTTAAACTTTGAAAATAAATTTATTTAATTACCTTCAAAGTTTCAACATTCGTGTCAAATAATGGTTTTGTTTTGACGTTTGCGTAGTTTAGCTGTAAGGTGGTTGGTGTTTTGGGAGATTTTGGATTAATGGCTAGTCTAACTGAGGAGGACCCAATTCTTGGAACTAACGATACTATAAATGAGAGAGAGCAGCAGCCAGAGTTGAAGTGTTTATCTTTAGAGGAAAAGGATATGGCTCCTCCGGTGACCGGAAGTTCGATTCACCGGTCAGGGTCTCGGCCTCAGTTGGACCTCAGCAAAGCTGCTATTCAAGGGACTTTTGAAGAGAGGGACCCTACTATTCTGTTGCCTAATCAGTCTGATCACTTGTCTCATCTAGCTTTGGACATTGGAGGTATAACTGTTTCTCATTCACTTTTGTGTTCTTCACTTCTTGTTTGTTTGGTCACTTGGTTGCTTGAGTTTGAGTTTGAGTTTGAGTTTGAGTGTATTGTAGAGCAGGTAGTGTGATCAAAGTTGATTAATGATAATCTAGTAGGATTGAGCGTTTACATTTGTGATAAGATTACAACTTCTTAATTATCTGATTTTTGGGATATGTGTTTCTGTGGTTTACTGGCAGGATCTCTTATCAAGTTGGTGTATTTCTCTAGACGTGAAGATCAATCAATTGATGACAAGAGGAAGAAGACTTTGAAGGAGAGATTGGGAATTTCTAATGGTAGTCGAAGAAGCTACCCTGTACTCGGTGGAAGGCTGCATTTTGTGAAGTTCGAGACGATCAAAATTAATGAGTGCTTAGACTTCATTTATTCTAAACAGCTTCACCGTGGAGGTATCCTCCTCTTGCCGTCTTTTGGCCTTGGTCTTGATATTCTGTGAAATTGTTGACCGCGATTTTATCTAACTTTGGCAAGTATGAAATTTTCTTTACCACTATGTGTAGGGATGGATGCTCGTATTTGGAATCCTGATGCCCCAACCAATGAAAATGCTGTAATTAAGGTATTATGATGTGTTATTGAAACATTGTCTGTATATCAGAATACATGATATCTGGGTACTCTCAACTTTTACTGATATTAAAGAATTCAATCCCTTTGTGAAGGCAACAGGTGGTGGGGCATACAAATTCGCAGACCTCTTCAAGGAAAGGCTTGGGGTTGGTCTTGACAAAGAGGACGAAATGAATTGTCTTGTAGCCGGAGCAAACTTTTTACTCAAGGTGGATTATTGATAAGGAAACATATTTTTTTTCTCCATATTAATTGTAGTCTCTCACATTTGATAACTATTTTTTTTACTAAGAAGAAAAGAATAAAATTTCTAATTATCCTATGGATTGTTGACATAGCTTATTATGGAAACAGCTAACAAATTGATGATAGGTAATCACAAGTAGATATGTAGCTAGAAGAATAAACTTTTTTAACTTTTGGCATTGAGTTGCTTCATGATATTAGAGGAATTGCTTAATTCACTCATAATTTGATTTTCGCTTATGCTCATTAATCTTCCTGGTATGTGGTAGTTTTTCGATGAAGTGTTGATGATATTGAAACAATTGGAATCAGGGATGATGTGTGATTTTTGTAATATATTGGAGATTTACCTTGGAAACTTTATTTGAACAACATATTCTTTGGTTTACATGCACACGCAGAAAAAGTGTTTGCTCAGTGAGATATCTCTTTCTAGTATACTCATCTCTATTGAACCAATTTGGCATTATCATGATTTACTTTACATGACTTTCTGATAGCTCTAGAACTGTGCGGTACCATGTATACTTATTATTTAGTACTTCTGACTGTTTATCTGTTTATTTTCATTCTTTCCCACACGGGAAGCTTGCATATCAGAAAGGTAACTAGATGTTCAACCATCTTCTATTAGGCAATTCGACATGAAGCTTTCACACATATGGAGGGCCAGAAAGAGTTTGTGCAAATTGATCAGAACGAATTATATCCTTATCTTCTTGTTAATATTGGGTCTGGTGTCAGTATGATTAAGGTGAGTCTGTTTTATGCTTTATATTTTGGCAGATTGTGGAGACATGAGAAAGCCTATTTTTGTATTATTTATCATGTAACTACGTTGGTATAGGTTGATGGAGATGGTAAATTTCAGCGAGTTAGTGGAACAAATGTTGGTGGTGGTACCTATTGGGGCTTAGGAAGGATGTTAACAAAATGCAACAGGTTGTGTTTTCCTCATAGTTGAATATTCTGTTGTTTCATATGCCATCTGTTTCTGAAGCCTTTGTTGAGACCTTTAACTAATTCAGTCCCATATCAGTTTTGACGAGTTGTTAGAGCTGAGTCAAAGAGGAGATAACAGGACTATAGACATGCTTGTTGGGGACATTTATGGTGGTATGGATTACTCAAAGGTATGTGTAATTTGGTCTTCTTACTGTAATTTCTGGATATGTAACTTGTCAATGCTGTTGAGAACACTTTGATGTAGTAAACTACTTATTGATTTGTTAGAATGTGACCAATTGTTTGACTATCCCTTGCCTATTGAAGGGACTAATCATTCTGCAATCATAAAACATGTCATAGATCGGTCTCTCAGCTGCAACCATCGCTTCTAGTTTTGGGAAGACTATTTCAGAAAATAAGGAGCTTGCAGACTACAGACCTGAAGATATATCCCTGTCTCTCTTAAGAATGATTTCTTACAATATTGGCCAGGTGTGTTCTGTTGTTACAAGATTACGTATGATGCAATCTATATAGTACTTTCTAATATGTGAAATTGAGTATGGAATGACCTTATTAATTGTTTCTGCATCCTATATACTTTTCTTCGAAGAATTGGTAATTAAGATATATGCATGACCTTACCTTACATTGTAGATTTGTTGCTTCTCAGATGTCAGGAGTATTTTTGGTGATTTCCACTTTTGTTAGCTTTTAAATTAGTAAAATGTTATTTCAAAAAAAAAAAGAAGAGGAAGATGATGTTTGTGCATGAGTTGCACTGTGCATCATGCATCAGTA
This sequence comes from Geum urbanum, assembly GCA_946800695.1. Classification (NCBI taxonomy): domain Eukaryota; kingdom Viridiplantae; phylum Streptophyta; class Magnoliopsida; order Rosales; family Rosaceae; genus Geum; species Geum urbanum. The sequence continues at coordinate 38,833,266 of OX327013.1, read as the reverse complement.
GAATCCGTAAAATTAATTAGTTTAGTCTCTCTTATTGTGCCGAAGCTACATTAGACTGATTTGGAGCACCATAGTTGCTGGCCATTGCCATGAATACCTTTAATTGATCGCACTGTTATTTGGGTAATATTGCTGTCTGTACTTTAGATGTTGAGTACACTTTATGTTTTATACATTCAGGAATCATAACTTTAATAAGTTATTAGCTAGCTGTTTGTAAATATGATCCATAGATATGCTGCTTTGAGAGATCTGATTCATTTGTTCCTCTGTGCAGATATCTTATTTAATTGCACTACGATATGGTCTCAAACGAATATTTTTTGGAGGGTTTTTTATTAGGGGCCATGCTTATACCATGGACACCATCTCCTTTGCAGTTCAGTTCTGGTACGTGTCACAGAATTTTGAGATAATAATTCAACTTGTGTGGCATCCCCTTCTCTCTGTTCTTACCATCTTATTTGTCAATTGCTTGGCGGCAACTAATTAGCTATTTTATGTTGAGATAATAATTCAACTTGTGTTATTGTAGGTCAAAAGGAGAGGCACAGGCAATGTTTTTGAGACATGAAGGGTTTCTGGGAGCTTTAGGTGCATTTATGAGCTATGAAAAGCATGGCCTTGATGACTTGATGGTCCATCACTTAGTCGAAAGGTTCCCGATGGGTGCACCATATACAGGAGGAAAAATTCATGGTCCACCACTTGGGGATTTGAATGAGAAGGTGGGTGTTGTTACAGTTAGAAAACTTGACCTTCAGTCGCTGACAACCTGGTTTTAGTGTTTTAACAGATTTTGTGGTATATATGGGCAACAAAAAAGTAACCTCAGAATAAGATGTCTGCGTATGTCCTTCAACTCATTTACCATCAGAATACCAAGAATTGTACCACTAGCGACTCAAAGTAAATTTTGAAAATGACCCCATTACCGTGATTCTGTAGAAGATCATTTTCTAAAATTAGTCTAAACCAGTTGAGCACATTCTGTCTTAGTCCAAAAAGTAAAACTGAAAGATGTTAGGCATCTTACAAGATTATATTATGGTGCAACTATACAGGCATATATTCTGTCTAAAGGCCAACTTGGCTACAAAAGCAAAAAGGCTGGAATCTATAGATGAATGATCTTAAGAGCTGCTATTGACTACTCCTGTATATAATTCTATGCCAGTGTTGGTGTGCCTATTGAATCCACTTCAGGCTATTTATATATAGATCAGTGCTTTTGGTGAGTTATCCTAGATTTTGGTTCTCCTATATCGGCATGCTTCTGATGCAAATATTTTTGAAGAACATAATTTTAAGCAGTAACTTTGGTATCCTGTTGATTTGAAAAGTACTTTTTTTATTTATCATACATTCAGTCCTTTGGAGCTTTAATTTGATTGCTCATTTGGGTTTATGGCATATGGTGGCAACTAATATTGGACTGTCTTCTCTTCAATCATACATCATAATTCTACTTTGTTAAGGTTTGTTAAATGAATACTTGGTCGATGGCCAAAGTATCAATGTCTACTCCAATCTTCTCCTTGATGCCGGAGTTAGTCTTTGCATAAACAATGTAGGTCTAAATTTTCAACAGAAATAAAGTGGGTCAGATACTTTGAATGCAGATTTCATGGATGGAGAAGTTTGTTCGAAAAGGGACTGAGATCACTGCTCCAGTGCCAATGGATCCACCTGGAACTACTGGGCTTGGAGGCTTTGAAGTTCCATCATCCAAAGGAGGCACCCTGCGGTCTGATGCAAGTGCTTTAAACATTGGAGTTCTCCATTTGGTACCCACTTTGGAAGTATTTCCATTATTGGTGGATCCAAAAACGTAAGTTATTTTACAGATTGGTGTTCCTGAATCCTGATCATATGAAGATATTATCTGATTAAAACGCGAGTAATTTAAGCTTTTCAAATTGCTGTGAGAGCACAGTAAACTGATACCTAAATAGACATGGATGAGAAAATAAAGAAAAGCTGATTGTAGTTTGAGCGTGTTATGCATGTCCATTTAGTTTTGAATGTGTTAAGGAAAAGTTATTCATAATTTGAATGTGTCATCAATGTATATTTAGTTTTGAATGTGTTAAGGAGTAATGTGTGAGGAAACAAGAAGTTACTGACACTTGCGCTTTATAGATTTTATCTTAATGTTTACATGCCATTTGCAGAATTGTTAGAAAATCATGTCCTTTTATACTGAATGCTCATCATGGTCGTTTTGCTGACATGTCTATTGACTTGTGTGGTTACAGGTATGAGCCTAACACTATTGATCTCTCGGATCACAGCGAGCTAGAGTGAGTATATGTTAATATGCTCCTTTCTTTTTATCGTTAAATCTCAATTAATCTCTTTCGTAATTTCAATAGATTCTGCAACTATGATTTCAAACACAGATGGATGTTTTGTAAGTTGTGGCTAATTGGCGCTTTGTATTTTACTTTAGGTATTGGTTCACTGTGCTGTCAGGGCATCTGCCAGATCTCGTGGATAAGGTAAGCATGAACATATGTTAGAGAATCTGTTTTATAGAGTTATCTGCCAGAATAAGCAACCCATGATTTGAAACTCAAGGTCCTCATGTTTTTTGTTTTGCTTATGTGTTTTATCCTCTATTGCTAGTTCAATTTATTTTGAGTTTCTTGCTTGTTTATCTTTATACGAATGAAAAATCAGATTGGATATGTTTTATCATTGATATATGATTTTGAGAGGTCGATCTGAAACATGGCAGGCAGTGGCGAGTGAAGGTGGGACAGATGATGCTAAAAGAAGGGGTGATGCATTTGCTCGTGCTTTCTCTGCTCACTTGGCACGGTAACAATTCTATCAGGCAAATTATATCTTGAAAATAACATTAAAGCAAAACTATAGTTTGGCTTGAGATCTGATATAGTTTAAGATTACCCACTGGCATCCCACTGTCTAGATTGTACCGTAGGTCATGCTTCTTCTCTATAACGGAAATGGTTAGTGTTTGGCAACGACTTTCAATGTTAGGAACATCCTTAGATTAAAGTTATCCAACATGTCAATGAAATTTTTGATGATTAGCAAAGGTCTTTTTGATGATTAAATAAAATGTTCTTACAGATCAATGAAGTTTCTTGAATAAATGTCATTTAACAATATACAATTGGCCTTGTAGGTTGATGGAGGAGCCTGCTGCATACGGAAAGTTGGGGTTGGCCAATCTACTAGAACTCAGAGAAGAATGTTTGAGGGAGTTCCAGTTTGTTGATGCTTATAGAAGTATAAAACAAAGGTAGCATCAGTTTATTCATTCAGCTGTTAAGATACTCTCAATCTCAGGCTAGCTTATTCCTGGCTAGGTTAATAAGTATAATCGTTAGAAGGAATTTTAGTTGAAGAATAATAAACCAAATATCTTCTAAAAACTTGAGATTTTAATTGTTTGGAAGACATTATCCTGGATCAGTGATGCAGCCAGATGCATACCTCCCCTTTTTGATCTAACCCTCTTTCTCCCCTTTTTGAAAATGTAACAGGGAAAATGAGGCATCACTTGCTGTCTTACCCGATCTACTCATGGAACTTGATAATATGAGTGAGGTACACTAATCATACTTTCTAGAAAATTAAAGTTGGAAATTGGAACTATGACCTGCATAATAATGATAATCTATTCAATATTCATGCTTTATTCTTGCAAGACCTTACCCTGAAAGTACGAAGGCTTATTTTTCATTTCCCTACCATAGTTCATTTAATTACTTCCACCACATCTACGCTATTCCACCTGCAGTTTCCGAACCAATAATGTGATCATATATTCCTCTTAATCTGCAGGAAACAAGAATGCTTTCCCTGATCGAAGGTGTTCTTGCTGCAAACATTTTTGACTGGGGGTCCCGTGCATGTGTGGATCTCTATCACAAAGGAACAATTATTGAAATTTACAGAATGAGTCGTGATAAGATGCAAAGACCTTGGCGAGTAAGTGCAATCCAGAACAATACACACGTCCTTTCAGATTTTTCTATCATTCAGTTTTCTTAAAGGAGCTATTTCTATACTCAGGTGGATGATTATGAAGTTTTTCAAAAGAGAATGTTTGGATCTGGAGATCAGAAACCTCGGCCACATAAAAGAGCTTTGCTCTTTGTAGATAACTCAGGTGCTGATGTTGTTCTAGGAATGCTTCCCCTAGCTAGGGAACTTCTCCGACGTGGAACAGAGGTACGTTCGCTTTGCATTTAGTGGTAAACCTGTTAATCCCCTTGTTGGTGGACTACTCTCCTTCCATTAGTTCATTTTAATTCGATAAGTAAAACAAAAATTACAGAGAACCTCTAAAACACCTCCTTCCATTATTTTTTATATCATTGTATACTGTATAGTATGTTTTTCTTGTATGAACGTAGACTCGTTTGGCTTCATTTCTGCAACCACAAGGTGCTTTGGGTTTTAGACTAATATATAAAACAGAAATATACAACACATTTATAGATGACAGCATATATTTTGTGGCTCACAAGTGCTAATGTGAGATATTATTTCCTGTAACAAAATGAGTCTTGTTTTGTGATATTTGTGTTCCCAACTTCATTTACTGGAGAGGTTTGATTAAGGTAGCTTACTTTGCATTATACTAAAAAAAAGAGAAATTTTTCTTTGATGAGATTGTTTTTGCAGGTTGTTTTGGTTGCCAACTCCCTTCCAGCTCTAAATGATGTGACTGCTATGGAGCTTCCTGAGATTGTTGCTGAAGCTGCCAAGGTTGGTTTCAATGCATAATCTTACATGATAAAATCATTTAACAATTTTTTTCCAGTACTTGAACCATAGACAATAAACTGATTTCCTCTACTCAACAGCACTGTGACATTCTTCGGAGAGCTGCTGAAGCAGGAGGCTTGCTTGTGGATGCGATGGTTAGCAACCTAGATGGTTCTAAAGGAAATTCATCCTCGGTTCCATTAATGGTTGTTGAAAACGGTTGTGGAAGTCCTTGTATAGACTTAAGGCAGGTCAGCTCTGAGCTAGCTGCTGCTGCAAAAGATGCTGACCTGGTATGATGCTCACTTCAGCTACTAAAATAGTGGCAAAACTTGTAACACAAAAAACACCAAACCAGTATTTTCTTCTTGATATTTATGTATACACTGTCCATGCAGATAATCTTGGAAGGCATGGGCAGAGCTCTACACACGAACTTTAATGCCAGGTTTAAATGTGATGCTTTGAAGGTGAGATTCTGAGGTTGTCTGATTGTGGGTCATGTTTTCTTGATGAACAGTTCTGAGTATTCTGAGTTCCATCTCCTATTTGTTTGAGTATCTTTCTTTTTACTTATCAACTAGATCAAGTGAAAACCAAGTTAATACAATCAACTTTTATTTGCAGCTTGCAATGGTGAAGAATCAACGATTGGCAGAAAAACTGATCAAAGGAAAGATATACGACTGTGTTTGCAGATATGAACCAGTAAATTGATAGCTCCAGCTCGTAAACAATGTTATGGAGTTTGATAGTAAGCTGTGGGATGTCTCGATTCTCCTGAGAGATTGCTACATCATATGAAAACGATAAGGGATTATACCTGTATGTTCATACTCGAGATAGAAACGATAAAGATTACGACTCTGTGTTGATACTTCATATAAAAAATGGTAGACAAATAGTAGCTAGAGATAATCTCAGCCGTAGCTTCTGTTGGAGATGCTGTATTTCCCTTCTATGTTTACCCTCACCGTAATGAAGAATAAGGTGCTCTTCTTCCTTCCTGAGTTTCGTGATGGAAGAATCCGATGAAAGAAAGTGATTTGACAGACCTTTAATATTTCTTCACCAAAATAAAATGTCGTCATCAAGACCAAAAACAAGTCACAATCAACCGATTGACCAAATTCAAGATTGTAGTCAACTTAATCTTAAACTTTTCTAGTCAACTTGTACTTCAGTGAATTTATTTTCAAACCAGGGAAAGTGGTTATGATAATCACTCAAGTTTGTTATAATGGACATGATCACAAGTTTAAAAAATATCAAAAAAGTCACTGAATTTTAACTTTGTTTATCAAATTGATCACTTTGCCCATCTTAGATGTTAATTGTTGTTATTTCATGGTGGTTTTCATATTTTCTCTAACTTATGCTATGTGCATTTCTCTCATAATCATATCTATATAAGTAAAATATTTGACAAATTAGAATGTTTAAAATAGACAAAGTGATCAAATTGATAGACAAAGTTAAAGTTCAATGACATTTTTGATATATTCTGAAGTTCAGTGATCAAATTGTCGATTTTGACAAAGTTTAGTGATCATTTAGACCATGTTCCCTTCAAACTAAGAAAACGAAACATCGAACACCTTTTTTGGATGGATCATGCTAAAATGCACTCAAAGCTAAACACCATAATGGACTAAATTTTTCAAGTGCCACGTGTCACAATCTGATAGATGATTAATGACAACTTTTTTTAAGACTGACTGAGCTTATATAAGCTCAGTCAATGTGATAGGCCACCAAAAAAGCAACATTCAAACTCTGTTTCTTGGCAAAAACAAACACAGTAGTGCCAAGGACTAAACTGGTAAAAGTTGGGCCCTCCGTGGATTTTGTGGTTCGTTGGCATTGTCTTCCTAGTGACACTCAAAGGAAAGAGGCCATGAGAGTAGTAAGAGATAAGCCTAGGAAGGACAAAAATATCAAACAGGACACCGTACAAGGCATGGTTGGCAAACTCAACATTCCAGATCAGAAGGTTGATGACACCAAATATTTTCACACAAAGGTTGGAGACTCATTTGTGCCTATCAAGAAAAAGAGAGTTAAAAAGGAGCACCGTGAAGCTAAATTGAAACGGGAGGGAATGGAGGGTAGTCAACATCCATCAAAAACAAAGGGCAATGGTCTTTTTGATACCCAAAACTTGTTTGAATTGAGAACACACGATAAGGAAGCCAATTGAACAGTAATGAACCAAAAAATAAGTAAGCAAATCCAGAATAAACATAACCCAAATGAATGAATGAATGTGGAGGCACCATGTTGCCGAGATTGGTGTTGAGTCGTTTTAGGCTGCGGTTGAGTCTATCCATGGGTGTCCGAGTGGAGGCGGAAGAGAGCGAGGGCGTGGGGTGGGGGGGGGGGGGGGGACGAAGAGGGTGGCAGTAGAGAAGAAGGGTTCAGACTTTGGAGATGGCGGCGATGATTTGCCAATGACGGAGGTGGTATCACGACTATAGTTTTCTAGGCAAGGATGATGATCACATAGGCTGAATTTATGATAAACTCAATCAAATTTCATAAATGTTGACAAAACTACCCAATAGGATTGTGACACGTGACACCTTTGGAAAATAGCCTTGGGATGCTTAGTCTTGTGGTGTATTCCAGAATTATCCTTTTTGGATAAGAAATAATTGAAACCAACTAAAGGGAAACCTCTCACCAATTAAGGCTAATTTATCAAAGTACAAAGAAGTAATTGCTGGAATAACATTGAACTAGGCATGCGTGACTCCCGAATAATCAATTGCATCCGTTACGAAGTCTGTTTCTCGCCAAATATGAAACATTGAACCCTTTGACAGTGGGATGTTCTATTTGGCATGACAAGAACACATTTGATCATGCAACCGTTATAGACTCGATATAATTTAGACCATATTCACCGTGCACTTTTGTATTCAACAAATATAATATTCACCGTTCATAACTAATACGTTACACATCTTATACAAGTCTCAACACCGTTGATAATTAATACGTTGCACACCTCATACAAGTCCCACACTTTCAAATTCCAAATTCATTCAAATTTAATTTGGTCAATGTGGAAAAAGAAAAACTAAAAAAGCTCATACAGTATATGTAAGTTTTGTGAGAATAATTTCCATATATGCATCAGTTATTTCATATGAGATAAATAAATAAAATAAAATAAATGAAGAGTAGAGAGAGAGAGAGAGAGTACGGAGGAACCACAGTCGATGCCAAAAGAAACAAAAATATGATGGAACTGAACTTTGTATATTATCACGTGCCCCTTTGGTACTTTGGAAGTGGAAACCACAAACACAAAAAGCCCAGCTTTAAATACGGACACTAAACACTTCACTCACAGCAGAAGAAGAACCGAACCAAAACCAAATCAATGGACCTTCTCTTCTCAAATAACGTACCTTTCGCCTAAACATTTTCCTCTCAAACCTTCTTGATTTCTCACACACCCAGATTTTCACTCTCTCTGTTCATCCTTGAAAATAAAGCATGTTACTTTCTGAAGCTGGGCTACTACTCGGATCACAGACCCACCATGTACTTTTCTGTTGAGGTAATTTCATTTCATCATTTTCTGAAATTTCTGTATGTAAAGTTTGAATCTTTTCTTTGGTTTCTTTTGTTAGCTATGTGAATTTGGTGTTTGTGTTGTTTATATTGGTAGATATGTATTTTTTTGGGTTGTGAATATTTCTGTGGAATAAGGATTAGTCATAATGACAACTTTTTTGTTGCTTTTTTTTTTGGTTGTATCAGCTTTGGATTTGTGAGATTTAGGTTTACTGTTATTTGCTGCATTATTGACAATGGAGAACCCCCAAACCCCAGAAACCCTAGAAGCTCAGAACTCGGGGGGTAAAACCCTAGAAGTGGCGTCTGGGTTTTTAGACTGGAGTGAAAGCTGTACTGGTTTACATGAGTTATTTACCAACAATTTCCAAGACAATGGAAAAAGAGTTGATTTTGGTCAAAATGATGTTGGGCTTGGCAATGTGCAAGTGGCAAGTCAAGTGGGTGCGGATGCAACAGTGTCCGGTGTCGCAAGTAGATGCGTGAATGATGGAGCGTTGGTCACTGTGGAAGGGGAAACTCAGATGGTGAAACCCGAGGAGAGAAATGTAGCAGTTTCCAGTGTCCAGGAGAGTTTTGTGAATGGGGTTGTGGTTGAGGAGGGTTCTGTGGAGCTACAGCGAGATGGAGATGTGGATGCTAAGGATGATAGCAAGAGTGAAGAAGGTGGAGTTATGAAGACGGTGGATGGCAATGGTACACATGAAGACAGAACCTTGGGATTGATCATGGATGGTAATCTGAGAGAAGATGGAGTTGACAAAGCAGTGGATGTGGATGTTATCGGCGAGGACAAAGCTGTGGGATCGAGGGTTGGTGGCAGTCGGGGAGAAGATGATGTAGTTGAGAAGATGGTTGAAGATGATGGTAACACTGAACACAAAGCAGGATCAAATGGTATCGACTCAGCTTGTGACAAGCTAGAAGAATCTGGTGACGGTATTTCCCTGTTTGTTGACTTGACTGGCCCTCCACCAGGATTTATTGCTGATATGGGAAGTTCTCCTGGGTTTGCAAGCAAGAAAAATGAAGATGAATTTGGAGACGATGAGCTGGAGACAGGTGATGGCGATCGTGTTTATGATTTTTCTGTGGGTGACATTGTCTGGGTCAAAACCAAAATAAAGACATGGTGGCCTGGTAAAATTCATAATCCTGCAGATGCACCAAAGTATAGAATGATCGGTGACCAAGAGGGTTGTCTACTAGTTGGATACTTTGGGATGGGTCATGTTGCTTGGTGCCGTCCTTTCCAATTAAAGCCTTTTCCTCAGTACTTTGAGCAGATTTCATGCCAGAGTAAGGCTAGAATATTTGTTGGAGCAGTAGAGAAGGCTCTTGATGAATTTGGTGGGCGTGTAAAACTAAATATGACTTGTGCATGTGCTTTAAAAGAAAACCGACTGTCAGTTGGTGATGCAACATCCAAGGAAGGAATTCCAGTCCCTGACTGCACTTCTCTTGGACTTGGTGATTTTGCAGTTCCTTGTTTCGATCCTGAAAATTTTCTTGCAAAATTGAAAAATCTTTCACAGGTTGTTTCCAAGGTTGGCATACTTGATTTCACTGTTATACAGAATCAATTATCAGCCTTCTATAGCTCTGTAGGGCACAGTCAGCTGCCTATGCATCTACTTCAGGATAGAAATGATGTTGAAGGTGATGTTGATGAAACCGTGCAGACACAGACAGAGGAAAATGCTTCATGTCAAGAAAAGAATGAAGTTTCCAGCAATGTTGTAGGTAGAGACAACACTCTTAAAATTCCAAAGTCGAGAAAAAGAAAAATGAACAGGGAGTCTGAAATTGAAGAGACCAGCCTCACTGGTGATGGTGGTAATGATGGAATGGTTGACATGGGCTCTGAATTGAGAGAACGGAAGAAGAGTAGGTACTTGTCTTACCCATATGTAAACTGGGAGAAGAAAGGATTGTCTGCAGAAGGAATTGCTGAAAATATTGATGGTGGACTGCCTTCAAATTTCAAAAGCACCGGCGAAAAGTTCTGGAGAAAATGGTATAGGAGCTTTACAGGTTTGGGTGACATATCTGGTACCTCCAATTTAAAAAATATATCTTCTGCTGAGTTGCTTTCTGAATTCTGCGCCGCAGCCACTGACTGCCAGTATCCGTTTGAAAATAAAGCATTCAATACAGTTGCTTGGATTATCTCAAACTTCAGGATATCAGTATTTCATGACGAACCTATTTGTGAGACTTATAATAAGAACATAGCTGCTGAAGATGATGCTGAACTTTGCCAGTTGGAAGCTAGTGGCCAGAATGAGGCCAAATCTGAGCTGAAGAAAAGAACTAAAAAGGCAGTGTTGAAGCAGTCAGAGGGTGAAGATGCTACCAACATGCCAAATTCAGTTCAAAGCCCTGCAACTGCTGTACAAGGTCTGAATGGAAGCCCTGGCAAGAAAAGGGGACGACGAAAGTTAAGCAAGTGCAAGACTAAATCCCTTTCCAGAATGTCTGATGTGAAGGTGGAACAAGCAAGTCAAGCTAATCTTCATACTGCACAAACAGTTGCTATACCTGATTTGAATGGTAACATTGTTCTACCTACTGTTCTGGTTGGTGATCAACAGGTTATTTCCCATGCTCCTTCTGAAGGTGTCGTTCAGCTAGAAACAAGATTGGGGACAGAGGCTGCTTCAGATTCAAAATCCAATGTCACTGCTGGCTTAGTAGATGTGAATGGAAACACTTTGCAACCTGGTACATTGATTGTAGATCTGGGAATGCCTGCTCAAGCTTGGCCATGCCTGGACTCTAAAAAAGTTACTGGCCCGCTCTCAGCCGAAAGTAAACCTGCCCCGAAAAAAAGAAAGAGAAAGCAGAAAGGAGAAGCAAAAGATGAAGCTGATGGTATTCCAGATTTGAATGGAAATGGTGCTGAATGCCTCACACCTCCAACTAAACCTGAGCGAAAGAGGAGGAGGAAAAAAGGAGAATCTCAAGCAACTGGTCTCCTCTTGACCTTTGCCCCAGGATTTCCAATGCCTTCCAAAGATGATTTAATTGCAACGTTTTGCAGGTTTGGACCGTTGAAAGAATCCGAGACACAGTTGTTGATGGATACTGCTAGTGCTCAGGTTGTATTCATGGAAAGTGCTGATGCTGAAGAAGCTCTTCCAAGTTTAGAGAAGAACAACCCTTTTGGCACAAATCTGGTCAGTTACAAACGCTTTAATCTGCCATCGGTGTCCAATGTTTTAGCCACAAGCCTAGCGTCCCCGCCTACAAAGAAACTGCTTACTCCTGTACAATCGCCTGCTAAGGCACCTTGCCTTGATGTCATAAAGCAGAATCTTCAAATGATGACATCAATGCTGGAGAAGTCGGGCGATACTCTTTCTCCAGAGATGAGAACCAAACTGGAGAATGACATCAAAAGCCTCCTACAGAAGGTGAGCTCCACAACTGGAACGTCTTCTTCTTAATTAGAAGAGTCTATGGACTTCTTATCGAGGCTGGTTGTCGATGTAGTTACCTTTTAGGACAGGTCTTTTAGTTATGTTGGTGTCAAAGAACCTCCTTGATGAGAGGGTATGAGCAGCGACTCATTTCAATGAAGCATCTATGTATGCCATCTTTTGGTCAGTGAATGATCAGAATTATGTATTCTGTATTGTGGAACTTCTATGTAGCTTTTCTTAGCTGGTGAATGATCAGACCTCTATGTATCTCTATTAATGTGGCTTTTCATATTTGCATTCCTTAGTTTGTACTTTGTTTTTGGTTCCGTTGGTATGCTGAAGTGAGCTCATCAATGCCTTTAGGGTTGCACATATGAGAATTTTAGAAGTTAGTTTTGCAGATACTATAGGTATGTTCATAGTTTCAACCAAGTTTTGATATTTGCACTCTGGCATAGTTTTGCAGATAAAAAAGGTCTGTAAAGTTTTGATTTTGTGTCAATAGTCCAACAAATCGCAGTGGTTAGTTTGGATGAATTGAAAGAGGATTTTACTTCAAGAGTGCACAATCACATTGATGAATTGAAAAAAGTTCGTTGCCTCGACTACAAAATCTAGTACGTTCAGACCAAGCTTTGCAAAATAGATCCACACAATTATTTCTTACCTTCAAAACTCACCGAAAGCTACAACAAACTTGGTGGAATAATTTTCAACAACATAAAATAAAGAGAGCAAGAAGTTTGTCTATTGAAAATCAACAGATATGTCCAATAAAAAATAAAATTGATACAACTCTTAGTGAAGAGATATGTCAATTGAAAATAAATCAAATAGATGCGACTCTTAATAAAAAAAACTTGTCCATTAGAAGATAACCAGAAAAATACAATCTTTCAAGATGAAAATGCATAATCACTTTTATAAATAGGAGTGATTCTCTGCAAATTCACATTACCAAAAATCTCATTTCTCTTCCTCTCTTTTAGTTTCTCTTAGGTTTTTCATCATTCTCTAGTTTTAAAGAAAATCTAGAAACTATATACTGCAAATTTAGTTTCTAGCAACCTTGAGCCTCTTGTAAAAATCTTTGATCGAGTGTTAAGTTGATCTTGGTTAGTACAAACCGACGATCAACAATAACATGTTGCTAGGCTTCATTGTATCCTAAAGTTTTAATTGATTATTCTCTTTGCACACTAAGTAGTGGGGCAAATAAAGTCTAAAAAAAACGTAAACCTTTATGCGTTTTTGAAACATTTCCTTCTCTTGCCATACCCACACAAAAAAATCCAACAATCTTTAGACTTTATTTTTGTAATGGCAACTTCGAAGGAAAGCGAAAGTGAATTTCCTACAATGAAGCTTGATCGATTTGATGAAGAATATTTTTGAAAATGACAAAAGAAGACTCACCTCATGCTTACATGTTTCAAGATAGTATATGTGCTTACAACACCAAGACCTAGAGAAAGTGAAGATGAGATCTTTTCCATGAAACAAGTACAAGAAAAATGAGATCAAGATGACGAACAATGTAAGTACTACATATGCAATTTTCTAAGTGATGAATTTATTTCTCACTTCAAAGACAAGAAGACGTCAAAGGACTTATGTGATGCATTGGAGAAGCAATACATTTCTATGGATCCTACAAGTAAGGCCTTTCTCGTTTCTAAAATTTTCAAGTATGAAATGGTTGATACAAGATCCATCGTTGAGTAATATCGTGAAATCATTTTTACACTTCATTTACTCACTCACCATGGTATGTATATAGATTCACTCATCAATATTCTAGTTATTTTGAAGAAGTTGCCTTCTTCATGGAAAGACTTCAAAAGAAGTATGATACATAAGTTAGAATACTTGACCATAGAACGATTGGGTCATGAACTTCAGTACGAAGATGAATATAGAATAACCTATAAAAGGTTGAACAATTTTCTTCATATAAAAAATAAGGATGGGGATAATGAGAAAGTCGATGATTCTTTTTCTATTAATAATGATTTGATTGTTGGTGGATCTGATAGATTCAAAAACAATCATGGAAATAGAAAAAGAAAGAATTTATGGAATAAGGATCATTCAAGTCAAACTTCAAATAAGAAGAAAATGAATTGCTTCTACTGCAAGAAACGTGGTCACATAATGACATATTGTCGTATTCTGAAGAACCATCAAAGGAGTTTTAATTCCAAAGAGAAACTAGCGGCAATAGTATCTGAAGTGATGAATGCACTTCGGGAAGACAATAAAATTCTTACATGAACTTTACAAACCTTTCGGTGACTAAGAATGATACCTTAATATATATTATGTTGTACTAAATGCTACATATATTTTAATATATTTATCTTTAATTTTATATCTTCATCTGCTACATTTGTTTGGTTCGATCTTTTATGTGTTTTTTATTTCAATTTAGAGAATGCATGTTATCTCTTAGTTAAATGACTGATCAAAAATAATATGTTGATTTTAAATGCATTTATATTATAATTTATGTTAGTGCATGCTCATATCAAGTTTAAATTTGTATGTACGACTTATGTATATACATGAGTGATATAATTATATATATATGCACTTCATTGAACCTTCCTTTATGCATTAGAAATTTAAATGCATGTTTAAGTTGGAATTTAATTAAGATATTCCAACTAGCTAGTTGTTTTATGACTATCGGGAAATGCAAGCTTGATAAAAAGCTATATGAACTTGAGTTCATCGCATGATATTCATTTATAAACAACCATCAAGTTTGATGACGTCTACAATATGTGAATTATGAAATACTTCATTTAAATAAGTATTTATATCATCTAAACGAAATGAATTTGACGGAATACTAGTTAATGTCAAAAGAAAATTAATCCACATGTTATAAAAATAGACGGATCCTAAGTATAAGCAATGGCGTAGCTATGTACTATTTAGGGGTGTCAAATGACACTGCTGAACAATCTATTACTACATGCAATTCATTAAGAATCTTTGACTTTTCAAATGATATATGAAAATTACAAGCAAAATGACACTCCTCATTTAAAAAAAATAAAGAAATTCATGAAGAAATTATTAATACCATGACATGGCTGGATTCAGTTATGGAATAATTAAATTGGAATCAATATCAGCTTCCTGTATATCTATATCCAGAATATAATTTTGAATATAATCAGTTTTGTAATACTTAATTAAGTAATTATAACATCTATATCTTGATATTTGTGTTTTTATTAGAATACTTTACGAATAATTTTTTTATGTTTGATAATATGATATAAAGATCAAATGTTCGATCCGCCTTCACCGCATTGTGTGTTATGTAAGTATTGCTCATTTTTGTGGTGTTTGTTTCCTCCATGCTCCAGATTTCATACTAGATGTCCTTATTTATGACTTTGATCATAGTAAATAAAAAAATGCCCATTTTATAGATAATAATAATAAAAGATGTAACAATAAACTTTTGACATGTTTATTTTTTGACACTGCTGAGTTAAATTTCTAGCTACGTCACTGAGTATAAGGATATGATATATATTTACTTCTTTGGTAGTCGTAATTATTAAAAGTTTCTTACTAGACATATAAAGATAAGAATGATCTACCGGTTTGAGATATAGCTATGTAAGATAATTTCAAAATAACGGTGTAATATAAGCTGTTAAATATCAAAAGTTATGGATAGTAACTTTGATAACTAATTAACAAAATAACTTACATATTTTAAATTTGCAATGATTTGATGGCTGATACATCAAATGGGATGGGGAAATCCAAAATTTTAATTACCAATGATGAAAAGTCAACTCAATGTTTGAAACATCTTGTTCTTGAGTTCAATGAGCAAAGTACATCATAGTGATTGCAACCACTTGAGTAAATTAACAAATATATAATTTTAATAAAATTATATATTTATATCCATCCAAAGATTAAAGTACTTGGGCAAATAAAGTCTAAATGAAAGCGTAAATATTTACGTGTCTTTAAAACGTTTTTCATTCTCTTGCCGTACCCACAAAAACAAAATTTCCAACAAAACTTGCATGTATCATAAGACCACAAAATCAACAGTGTAGTTCATCTAAGGGACATGAAATAAGCTAGAACTAGAATTTTACTCCATCACAGCAACTCCTCCAGCAGCCTTTAGTTTCTCGATTATAGCATTTGCTTCCTCCTTGGTGAGCCCTTGTTTAAGCACACAAGGTGCCTTCTCAACAAGTTCCTTGGCCTCCTTCAATCCGAGACTGGTAAAAGCCCGCACTTCCTTGATCACCTTGATTTTTGCAGACGCTTCAAACTTCTCCAACTTGACATCAAAAGCTGTTTTCTCAACCTTTTTCTCCTCAGCCTTCAACCCACCGGTAGCCCCTCCCTGTGGACCTAAATCCATACCCTCTGTTGATATAGGCTACATCTTTGGAAGCTTTAGCTTCTCCACGAGAGCAGGACCCAGTTGAGAGCGTTCTGCAGGAGCCAAAGCCACAATTCGCTCAGCAAGCTGAATGATTTTATCCGAGGGTGGGGGTCTGGAGCCATAAGGGTTATAAACTTCTGGATACTTGTAGTGTATCGGCTTGGCCTTGGGATCCCTTGGAACAAAATCCGGTTGGAACGCACGAACTTGTAAATGGCCAGCTGGTTTAGGCAGTGTCCAAAGACCACGAAAAGATTTGGCAACTGCAATTATCCTCATGATGCTATTGGGTCAGTGAAGGCAATGCCTCATACAAAGTTGAGCAGCTGAAAAGAGGATCTCCTTAGCTATTATACAACTTAAACTGCTTAAACAATGTCGAGAACACTCTCCTCTGTACCAAAAAAAAAATACATGACAAACAAAGAAATCTTAGTTAGCAAAGCCAAGAGCATTTGCTTTACACAGCTTAATGTCTTCTTTATACGTTTAGTGAATACAAAATTCAATCTTTGTGCATTTGGTTTAGACCCAACTTCAGGAAAATTCTATATGTCGATGGATCAACAACATATAGAGTAAGCAGATTCAGCAGGGCATTTACACAAACGGGTGGTGTGGAAAACTGAACTCAGCATCATCAGTAACCAATCTAAAGACGAACGAACTTTCCGGGAAACAAACATTTCAAGTGGTTCCAGAATCAACCTACTCTATCTATACAGTTGATGCTTTTCATTACGAGCAATCTCAAATAAAACACTGGACTTTCCGACTGTAAAACAACCAACAGTTTCTGTGTTTTCTCATGAAACTCGAAAAGGGTCCAAAAACACAAGGAAGCAAATGGAAGGTTTAACAAAACCCATGCCAAAGAAACTCACCGGAGCTTTATAAATGTTGGGAAAAACAGCCGCCGAATCCAACAAAGCTGCTAAGTGAGGGAAAGAGAAGCAGAGATGATCCAAGGAAGTGGTACACTCTTCGGGTCGGGTTCATAATAGAGTTCTTATTCACAGAAATTTGACTTTCTGTTGGGCCCTTATTAGGAAATAATAGTCCAGCCCATGTCCCAAACCTACTTTGCTAAAGCCCGATCGGACAACCTTCAACGATGTCAATTGTCAAGCACGCACGTCTGTAGGGTTATTCAGTTTGAAAAAAGATTGCTCATTTGCTCTACGTGCCAAGTGCATGTGCAACTCCCAAGTATGCACGTCCGATTGATGTCAAGCTCAATCTTTGTGCATATAATGGTTTAGTGTTTAAACGGATCAAACTTCAGAAAAGAAAAATTATATGTCAAATGAGTGTGTGTGTGTGTATATATATATATATATTGGATTCAGCTGATTCATTTAAGCACTACTACAATCGTAATGTCTCATGGCACTCAAATTAAATCGTTTAAAAATACTAATAGCAACTTATATGTTTTTTTTTATACATAGCAACTTATATGTTGCTTTGTACGGTCCTTAGTGGCAAAAAACATTAACACTATGCAAGGTTCGATCTTGATAAGTTGATGTACAGTTCACATCATAAAGTAATAATTTAGCTCATAACATAATGTTTATCTAACACGCGATCATATTCATCAATGCTTGTCCCTTGTATCATTGATTAGGATGTTGGTATCACCGTTTAGTTTACTCTAATAGCTCATTGATAACTTAGATATATCAAAATTGTACCCTATTTATAGGATCATAATTGGAGGTTCAAACAGGACGAATTTGATTCATTTTCTTATTACATGGAAAGTAACTCAAAGATAAAAGATCAGTGTTAGATACTTACATATGAAAGATAAAATTGTTAAATGCATGATCCCTATGTCCAAGTACTCAAATAGTATGCTAGTAAGCTCAGTTGAATAGTTGTGAACATTGTAATGTCTTGTCACAAGGATAATAAAACAATGCTCCCCATCTGGAAAATATGACTTTACTTAATTATTAAACTCAAGAATGTTTTTTTTTCTTCTGAATAAGAGCATTGGCCTCTTAAGCCTCAATTTATAAAATGACATATCGCCTAAATCCCATCACATAATATGCATCTAAAAACCTAGCCGAAATAGTCTCAAGCGACTCTATCACTACAAGAAAATGACTCATTGCCGGCGACTTGTAAGTCGCCGGCAATGTTTTTGGACATTACCGGCGATTTTTGCCGGAAAAATCGCCGGTAATGTCTTTTTTTTTTTTTACATTACCGGCGATTTTTGTCGCCGGTAATGTCCGTCGCCGGCAATCTCTCGATGGTAATGTAAAAAAAAAAAAAAAAAAGACATTACCGGCGACTTCATTTATGTCGCCGGTAATGTCTTTTTTTTTTTTTTTTTACATTACCGGCGACATAAATGTATGTCGCCGGCAATGTCTTTTCCGGCAAGACATTACCGGCGACTTACATTTATGTCGCCGGTAATGTCCAAAAACATTGCCGGCGACATAAAAGTCGCCGGCAATGGGTCATTTTCTTGTAGTGTATTAAAGACTGTATTGATTGTATTCTAATTAAACAACACCTAATAGTCTAAGGGCTTGTTTGTTACACAGTATTGGGTTGGATTGCTTGTACTAGAGAATAGTTCTTATCTTGTGTTTGGTAACCAAGATCAACAACTGGGACTATTTTAAGTTTCTTATATAATCTCATTTTTCTCGTTTTGAGCCTATCGACCTCCTTACACAAGGAGCTCAAAATTGGCGTCCATACACAAGTCATCCGTAGAGAGTGAAAAGATGGGCTTGCAGAAGAGACTAGACGACGCGACTCTTCTCTCTTCTCATCTCTGCGCCTCGCGATTCCCATTGTTGCTCGAGCTCTTCATCTGCTGCACAATTCAGGTTCTTCTTCTTCTTCTCTTCTTCTATGTTTTAACTTAGATTTCGATGATATGTAGATATCTCTTTGAATTAGGTATGTGTGTATTTAATTTTGAGTTTGCTGAAATGAATCTGAGCTAGATATCTCTCGGATTCGAATATATGAATGGAATATGTTTAGTATGGAAATTGGGTAATTTGATATGTGTGCAAAAGAATAAAACATGGTTAATTCGTTATGTTTTTCTCCAAATTCAAGTTTTATAAATCTTTTCTCTCAAACAAATTATATAAGCAGGACTTAATCCTTGGTGTTAATCAAGAAAACTCTTGATATCATTAGTTTGCGGACGTTGTACTTAGATTGCCTCTAAAATGATTTAGTTTGATATTATTAGTGCATTGATATGTATACTAATCTAGTTTCAGTTGTTATACTCTAGACATGATGTGAGCATAAGCAACGAGTATATTGACTAGTGTTAGTGCAAGGATTTGTGAATATGATGTGAGCATAAGCCATGAGATGCACATTCCTTCACAGGATAGTGATAAATGACATGCAGATCACACACTGTAAGCTGTATAAAAAGATAGAACGATTAAAATAATTATTTACTACACATAAGTATCTCGTTAACGTGTTCTGCCTATATTGTTTTCCATTTGTATCACATTGACTTGTATTTTTGGTTAAAAAGAAAAGAAGTTGCATATGCAAATGCTTTGTTACTCATCTCTTTTATCAAAGATTCAAAGACAAATGCATATATAGTTTAGGCAAATGATCGATCATTTGGTAGTTCTGTTTTAGTTTTTTGGACAATTGGACCTTTGGTTGTTGTCTTGCAGCACGGTTAAGCATTTAGGAATTAGAACTGATCTGATTCTTTTTACAATTTCTTTCTTTGGTCTTATATAAATATTGATGTCTCAAGTGTTTCGGGTAATCTGATATCTAGTTGCATTAAGGTCAAGAATTGTATGTAATTTGATTAAGTAGAATATATAAAACTAGTAGGGATTGTATGTAATTCTATCTACGTTGTTATCATTCAAGTTTTCCAAATAACTCAAACCATCAGTTTCAGACTTAATTCCTTTTCAAGTTTGCTATCATTCATAAAACATTTAAACTGGATTTCTAACTCAACAATGTGTTACACGGCTTATAATTGTTCTGAGTGTGTATTGTATAAAAACACCCAACTGCAGAATTTGGAAAGCCTCCATCTTTTATTAGTTTCTTCTTCCACTCAATCTCTATCTTTGTTTTTTTTTTCCTCTTCTTATTTTTTTTCTACGTTAAGCTCTCTGTGTGTGTTTTGTTTAGCTTCTGTGTGCTCAGATTGACTTCTAGTTTATTTGCTGAGTTGTTTGCGGTAGCTGGATGTTGAAACTTTTTTCTTTTCTTTTTTCACCTTGGTGTTCATAATCCGAGGCAGGGTTCATGATGCTTTGAGCTTCTTGCGTGGGATGAGTCAGAAAGGTTTGGTTCCAGATGCTTACTATTATAATGTGGTTCTCAAAGGATTATATGATTTAGGTCTTTTGGATGAAGCTCGGTCTCTTTATCTTGAGATATCGAAGCAAAATTAGTTCCCTAATGCCTGCACTTACACCATTCTCATTTGTGGTATGTGCAGGAACGGGCTGGTAGGGGAGGTAATACAGTTATTTAATGAAATGGAGAAGCTTGGATGTGTTCCTTCTGTTGTGACCTTCAATGCTCTTATTGATAGGCTTTGCAAGGCTTCTAAGATCGAGGATGCTCAGTTGTTGTTTTACAAGATGAAGATAGGGAGAAAGCTGTCATTGTTTCTTCATCTTTCTCAACGCAGTGATCGGGTCACTGATAAGAAAAGTCTTCAAAAGAAGGTGGAACAATTGTGCGAGCCAGGATTGCTTCTTCAGGCCTATAAACTTTTGATACAACTGGCTAATAGTGGGGTTGTTCTGGACGTCATCACTTACAACACTCTAATCAATGGATTTTGTATAGATGAGATCATAGATGGTGCTTTTAAACTCTCCAAGGATATGCAGTTAAAAGGGATTGCCCCATATTCTGTTACATATGCAACGCTTATAGAAGGACTTCTAAAGCTTGACAGAGAGAAAGATACACTTTTGGTTTTTAATCAAATGGAGAAGAATGGATGCACACCAGGAGAAGGGTTTCATGTTGATGCCCGATATATGCAATAAGCTGCTTAAGTGTCTTCCTCATTCCCGAGACAAAAAGGACCGTGCCCTTGATCTGGTTCGTAGGATGAGAACTTTTGGGTATTATGATCTTGATGCACACCTCCACCAGACTACAAAGTTACTTCTACAATCTCTCAAGATCATAAGAGAAATGTGTACATCGTGTCAATACAATTTGTTCTTGCTCACACTAAGAGGGAGCTTCTTTTATTTTGACCTCACATATGGCACAAAAAATTGTGACTATGTCACGGGCTGGTCCCTTGAGTCAATTCCATCTACTTTGTTGATGATTTATTAGTCCATACTTGTCAGCAGCGCAGTCTGAGACTATCTTCAGGAGATTGTTCTATTAATAGAGAGTTTGTTGTAATTTTTGATGGCCTCTTTCATCAAACCTTCATAATTATATACAGCAAGATCTTAGCTTCTTTCTACCAGACTGGAAAGGTGCAAAAGGCCTGCCTATTTTTTGAGTTTTCAATTGAGAAAGGGTTTATTCTTGATGTCATTGACTACACTATAATGATAAATAGCTATTATAGGCTCAATTCTTTGTGTGAAGCCCATGATCTCTTCCAAGATATGAAAAAGAGAGGGATTCAACCAGATATCATCACTTACACAGTTTTGCTTGATAGTTATTCAAAAAGAAACATAATGAGGTTCCGTTCGTCTCTAGATGAAAGAGGAAATAGTGAAGAAATGGCAGATGCGTCTACTGTACTTTGGACTGAGATGAAGGAATCAGGAGTAAAACCTAATAGCATCTGCTATACTGTTTTGGTAGACAGGCATTGTAAGATAGACACCCTTCATGATGTTATTGCACTCTTTCATGTAATAGTTGACAGAGGATTACAACCTGATATAGTAACATACACAGTTCTTCTGTCTAGCTGTTACAATGATCAATTACAACACTCTTATATGCATAAAACTTAGTAGTCAGAATCTCTCTCTCTCTCTCTCTCTAAGTATTGATGTGTCAATCTTCGGCTAATCAAAGAGCATCACCTTTCACACACCAAATATAGGATTTGACTATTTAATAATAATAGTCCTTAGTCCAAATTATGAAACAAACACGAGATTAATATTAGAATTAGATAAGCATAGCTTATGCAATATCTCCTAATATTAAGATTATAAACAATCCAATCCAATGTTGTGTAACAAACAAGCCCTAAAAGTGTATCATTTGCTTTACCATAGTGTGATATGACGGAAACATGCATCAAATATTAACACAAAGTAGACACTCAACACATAATTCAACCATATGCAATTTAAACCCTTTTTGTGTAGATGTAGCATTGATAAGTAGGGTATCGTTCTAAACCGGGGATTGAAGGGTGCATGCAATTCTTGTGTAGTAAAATAGGGGTATAAAAGAGTTGATTTTAATTTCCTAAATTTTCTATCTAATTACTAACTAAAAACGTCAATCACATAGCAAGTATTCCTAGGACTCTATCATGCATCAACTCATAGACAAGCAAACACATAAAATCAAATCCCAAAAACCCTTACCATATTTTCGACAAAAATAAATAAAAACCTAATTAATTATTTACATGTGATCATCCCATCCTACCCACATGCATATTATACGGCTCTAATTCTCCCATCATCTTCGAAATTTACAAACCTTAATTCCAATTACATGTTATGGTTTTCTTTATCTTTTAATCAAAGTGCAATGAACAGCATATAAATACCTTAACTAAATCATCGATTTGATACAAAGGTAGGGACTAACATGTTCCGTGAATAGCACTGCAAACGTCCTAGTGATCCTAACCTCTACCCATACCGAGCTTTATGCCCAACACATAACACATAAAAGAAACTAAGATTCATAAACACATGGAACACGTATGGAATTCATAAAGTGTATAAAACCAAAATAGACATTCATTCACCAAGTTTTTACACAAATAAATACAAAGACAAAAGAGACTACGGAGTAAAGAGTTCATGTTACACTTTTAGTTCCGTGAACAGCACTGCAAACTTCAAGAGCAAGACGACCCTTTGATGGAGTTGGTATCGGTTTTTAGGAGGTGGTGATGGTGTAGTCGACCTTGGCTCTGGAGATCTTTGTGGTGGAGAATGTTTGAGGATTTTGGCAGCGTGAGAGCGTAAGATAGGTGATGATCTGTTTTGAGGCCGAGCCTCTTGTATTTATAAGCTCACAAGAATCATTCTCCTCCTAGAATAAGGTTTCCTTCTATTTTCGGGCAGATCTGGCAGTCTGTAAAGATTTGCACTTTCCCGGAGTTGTAGATCTCTAAAAATTATGATTTTGGTGTCATTGGAAAGAAGACTCAAATATCTTTCCAACCATAGGTTAATCACATCTTAACTCCTCCTGGTTCGTTCCCAGTTGTAGTTCGAAGTTGGCCTATATGCACAGGCAGATTCTGCTTTCCTTATTCTTCATGATTTCCTTCTTCTTTTGACTTTGGGAATCCTTTTCCTACCAAATCTTGATCTCCACGAAATTGGCTGATTGGATCTTCATTTTTGGGCTATCAAAATGGTCTTCTAATTAATTGGACCCATTTTCATTTGTTCTTCTTCAAGATCCTTCCGGAAGCTTTCAAATCCTAGTCAACATAGGAAAGGTTTTCCTAGTCAACCAATGATTTCTTTTTCTCCTCAATTTTTCTCCTTTCTTCCTTGGAATTTCGAACCAATTTCTTTTCTTCATTATTTTGCAGTGTTTTGCATGCTTGTAGACTCCTTTACTCCGTCTCTTTTGGTCAACACCTGAAATTAACAAAATAAATTAAAACTAATAAAACTAAGCAATTATCAAAGTAAAAATGTAGAGAAAATGCATTAATTAATACGCCTAAAATGCGTAGATCATAGTGGTACCAAAAAGATAATGCGTACTCTAGTAATAAATTTTGGGATCTTTAATTTGCTTAAGAGTTTGCTCTCGTTTTACATATGTCTCGAGCATACGGCATTCAACCGCAAAGACAGTCCGAAATTAAACACTTTATCATAATAACTTAATGCCTAAAGATCAATTAAAAAGAGAAAGAGTCACAAAAGTACTAAAAAAACAGAATTTAACACGAGAAAGAGCATACAACATATCAATATCGGTACTACAACATCAAAATCTTTGACCTTTGAATTAATGTCTAGCTTGCTTGCACTTGCAGCCAAAGAGTCCAAGACCATGAGATCGATCAAGTACAAGTGTACAACAAAGTAGGAGAGAAAGACCAAAGGAAACAAAAGTACACACTAATCATAAACAATGAATCTACCAAAGTAAGCTCGGCGGTACTCGTTTTTGGACTCTCGGGTTCCCATTCACACACTCACCTGCCTGTTAAGTCAATAATCATCATGAAAGAGCTAGGCCACCTTGCCTGATCGAATAGAAAAAAAACTCACAAGAAGACATAAGACCCTTTTGAACATAGGATGCATACACATTCCATATACTTGGAATTAGAAACTACTAGTAGTGGCATAATTGACCTAGTTTCTAATTACTGCAATCCATGATCATATATCATTAAAGTCACTAATCACACCAATTAGTAAGTCCATTACACTAGGGAGTTCGTTGCCGACGGCCCGTAGTTGTTCATCACGCCATTCCACGATCCGATACCGTTGAGGTACCCATACGACGATTCCTTACCGGCGTCGGAGCAGCCTTGGTCTTGCCACTCAATAGACAAGATCTTAGTGTTTGGCTTCACATCATGAAGTTCATTTTGATGACATTGGTGATGAGCCTCATTTGCTTCATACGGCAACATTAGCCTCTGGCAAGTGTCCATGAAGTTTGTGCGATTGTTACTTCCATGATGATCAAGAGACAGTGATCCAAATGGACTGGAGCAAAAACCATGAAACCCGGACTCTAATCCAGGAGCCCCGCCCAAATTGCTAAGACCACCCATCATGCTCAAATTATCATTACCACTCCCCATGAAATCATAGTTCCTAGCATTCCCTACTATAGCCTCCAACTTACTCTCCATGAAGTCAATTGGTCTCGATGGGTTTGGATTCTTAAGCAATCCATTAATATTCCCATACCTGGCATCCATGAAGTTAGGGTTTCCTGACCCTTGAGCCCCAAGCATCAAGTGATTGAGATGCGAAAACTGCATCTGGTCCGGAAATGAGAGCTGGAGATCAGTTGGGCTGTGAGACGACGACGACGAGGAACCGAGATGGTTAGGGTTCATCGACGCGTTGTAATCTTCATTGGGTTTCTTGGAAGCAACCTTCTTGTTCTTTCTACAACCACCACCTACTGGAATGTTCCTGAGTGTGCCACCTTTGGTCCAGTACCTCCTACAGGTCTTGCAGAAGTACCTAGGCTGAGAGAGGCTGTAATTGTTGTAGTAGCAGAACTTGGTGTGGGTGGAGTCGCACCTAGGGCACTTGAGAGATTGGTCGTGCGGTGGCCTCAGCCTTCTCTCCATCAAGGGTCCCGAGCATGTTAAAATGTCGCCGGATAGTGGTGAAGAAGAGTTCATTGGAGATTGGTCCCCGTTAATCGATCCCTGAATTATTAATAGAGATGAAGACATTGCGTTAAAACTATTCTCCCGAACACATTATCTTTACGACAAAAATAGGATTATTCAAATAAATCAAATAATGCTATTATAAAAGGTAATACTGTATTGCTCAGCTAGGCCTTGACGTTTCGAACATACTAGACCAAAATATTATAAAACAAATCAAGACATTCCTTAATTAATTACCTTCCATTTTTAGTAGCAACTTCTAACAATCCTAATTTAAATTCTAAATTTGAACTTTTCTTTCTGTCAAGATTTTTCTTTCTTTCAAGATTTGTGTTGAAGTGTCAAGTATGTCTCATAATTCCTATAGTAAAAAGAATAAAGAACAACGTTTGGCCTATAAGATCCATGAGATATATATCTATGACCAATCCCTTCTGGTGTTTATGATTGTCAATATATCATCCAACATTAGCTTAATTATCTCATTTTCCATCATATGTATGGGGACTGTCATGCACGCTGTTCTACTGCATTTCTTAACGTAAGAATGCTTTGCATAATTGATGAGCTTAGCTATACATACATACAGAGTGGTCTAGTACATAAAAATGGAGCTGGATAATCATAAACATCATCTAATTAATGAGCAAAGTATATATCGAGGAAGACGACGTACCTGGAGCCAATCTGAAGAATCCATGCAATCTTGTAGAGAATTATGCCCCATCGAACAGACTGATCAGCTAAGGCTGCTAAACCCAGAAGATAGATAATTAAACAGCTGGCCCGAACAAGAAAAGAACCAGAACAGGTCGCTAGTCTAATTAACCAAGCTCTCCCTTTATACACACTTCATCGCACTAGCTTAGAATCTTAGATACTCTTGCTTACTTTGAGCTCTCAGAGTCTTCTACTCTATTGAGAAGGAGAGAGTAAAAGGAGGCGAGGGTAGCTAGTGACGAAGGAAAACGAGAGAAGGGAAATGAATAGTTTTAGCTGATCGAGTTGTGTTTGAGTTGGTGGAGCTATAAGAAGGGAAGGAAAGGCACTCGGATGTGAGAGACTACTCCTGGCTAGGGTGTGTAGTACTCCGTCGGTAGAGACACACTCGGGCCCCCACAGTGTTGGCACAAGGCCCAACACAGGCCCTACGGCTTAGCTCAGCTTGACTAACACTCCAGCTAGTTGAAAACCAACGGCCGTGAAGACCGTCAGGGCTGTTGGGACGGGACAAGACGGGCCGTCGATATAGTGCAGACGTCACGGAACCCGGCGTGGTCGTCACACCAAATGCTGACATGACAGAAGCTGTGACTGAGAGAGTAGTAGTAGAGAGACTGGAGTGACTGGTGTGTACTGAGAGAATATTTGGGTCCTCGATAAAGAGCATACCGAAAGAGCACTCCAACTTGCGGGGTCCGAAACCCAGTACTACTAGGACCCCTTGGCTCTCCTCCTACAAGCAAAGGATAGATTCTTCTTCTACACTTGACTCACGTGACACCTCCTCACTTCCTCTTCCATACTAGCTCTTTCGCTCTTGATCGAGCTAGCTAGTTAGATTTTACTGGTTTTTTTTTTGTCAAATAGATTTTACTGGTTTACTCTACTAGCACAATCAATGTGCAAAACCATAACTAATTAACTATATATACTTAATCGAAGAAACTATAACTATTATACATGCATATGTTTCTTATTTGAGACTTTCGAGCTCCTTAATTAATCACATCGATCCATACTGCAAAAATTGTTCTTCAATTCAATTCCTTCCATACCTATGCGTTAGAACCAGGTTTACTATTGCTGGAATAAAAATTTACCCCATGATCGAGCGTACTCACTATCAAAAAAAAAACACTTAGGCGACGAAGTTATTTCGTCGTTTAAAAGGTCTTTTTCGTCGTCTAAGTACACATTTTTTGTCGTCTAAATACTTAGACGATGAAACTTTCGTTGTCTAAGTTTCTTTGTATAAGTGTTGTCATTGAAATACTTAGACGATGAAACAAAAAAATTCGTCATCTAAGTAGCATCTATGACGACGAAATTCATTTTGTCGTCTAAGTACAATTAAAGAAGACAAAAGTTTGTTGCAAAAAACAACGAAATATTTCGTCGTGTAAAATTGCTTAGACGATGAAGAACGTTCGTCGTCTAGGTGTTATAACTTAGACGATAAAACATTTTTCGTCATCTAAGTTATAACACCTAGACGACGAATGATGAAACAGTAATCTGAGGGACCGATTCTAGACGACAAATATCATACTTTCGTTATCTAAAATTTTTCTACTAATAAAATATTCATTGCTTCAATTTTTTAAATAACTATTTCAGAATTAGAAATTAAATTAAATATTAAATAAATAAAATATT
Organism: Geum urbanum; assembly: GCA_946800695.1. Lineage (NCBI taxonomy): Eukaryota > Viridiplantae > Streptophyta > Magnoliopsida > Rosales > Rosaceae > Geum > Geum urbanum. Next base: position 38,805,134 of record OX327013.1, on the reverse strand, counting down.
CATTGAATATATTAAATATAAAATGTGTACATAAAATATGTATCGATCAAAACTAATTAAACCCCATAAACTACGAAATTAAACTGGGAGCATGGATCCCGCCGATTCCCCGCCGCTCGGATCGTCGTCATCGTGTCCAGGATCCTAGGCATGAAATTCGGGTGACACATGGGCGAAGGGTCCATGTCTATCAACCTGAGGAACTCGATCATAAAGCTCATCTATGATTGTAACGTACCAACCTGAGTCTGAGCCGATTGAATCTTCTCATGGGTTGATCAAGCCTCCTCCAGGGCAGATCGAGTCTCCTCTTCGGGTGCTCAGACCCGCTATTCGGCAGCAGCTGCAGTGAAATGCCTACTCGCCGATGCGGATAGCTTGGTCAAATCTCGCTCAACTACCAGTCCAAGGTCACAAACCTCCTTCTCAGGTCGGTGGCCGAAAATTGCTTCTTCAATATTGATCTGAGTTTCCTTCGATAGAGGAGGCAGCTCTTCAGGCGTCATTTCCAAGTTCTGCGAACATGCGCTCGCCAATTCCTCCTTGGCCAATTGTATCAACCTCTCCTAAAATTTATTTTGTAAACAATATATGAATGTAGATTTCTAAATAAATTTTGACATAATTTCCCCCAAAAATGGGGGAAACCAAAAACCTGTATGAAAGAAAACACGTACTTCGAATAATTAACCAATTCCAAAATAACAAACATTGGGCACCGATTCTCATCCGAATTTCTCAAGTTTAGAATAATGTTTAATTTGGCCAACCAAATTCTTAACTTACATTGCAGAAGGAATCATCATATCATTCTTAATTTACATTAATATTCATCTAATATACTATATAATTAAATTACATAACACAATAATATGCATTTACATATTATATATAATTTTTTAACTAATTAATCTAACATATTTAATCATATATATAATTAATCAACATATGCATGCGATCAACTTAACAATTAAATAATTAATTAATACAAAAATGCAAACAAGGTAGCTAAAATTATTAGCCGAAATATTTCACTGAAGAACTCTATCACCGTACTTTATTACGTACGTAATTAAATTCAAAAAAATTAATCGAGAGAAACGAGTTAATACATTCACTAATAAGGAGATAAGTGGCTAAACTAAAACTCCAGATGTAGAAAAACCGCATAAATTAAATTGTGGCCAGAGGTGGTGTTGAGATATTTTGAGAGATGTTGAGAGATGAAAGAGAGATGAAATGCTCGCTCGATATGGAAATGAAATCTGATCTAAATAATTGAGTTTTCTTAGACAACGAAATAATTCATCGTCTAAGTACAAACTTAGATGACGAATCTATCTTCGTAGTCTAGGTTAGCTCTTACACGAAGAAATACATAATTCGTCGTCTAAGTTGAGTTTTTAGAAGACGGATAATATTTTTGTCGTCTAAGAAGTTGTACTTGGACTGCATAACTTTTATTCACCGTATAAGAAAAAGTCTAAGAGTTTTCTTAAACTACGAAACGTTCGACGAATACACATTTCGTCGTCTAAGGGAACTCTTAGACGATGAACATCATGTAAGCAAAATCTTAGACGACGAAAGTAAAAATTCGTCGTCTAAGTCCATCCTAGACTATGAAATATATTTTTGCACGACGAATTATTTTTTAGTCTTTTAACACCTATTTAGACGAAATGGTTAAGGTTTCGTGGTACTGAGTCATGTGTCTTAATCTATAATGTGTCTTAATCTATAGTTCTATATATACTAATATACTATATATAACTAGCTTTACGAAAACTGTTTGAGATTTGCCAATGTGTAATCAAGTACGTATGGCTGTTTGGTAATTAAACCCAGAAACTCAAATAAAAGGGAATGGAGTGAACAGATGAACAATAATATTCGGAACTGGCTGGGATCATCATTGTAACATAACTAGGTGCTGCTCCGTGTTGGCGTGGCAGCCATTGGGAAGCTTAGGGTTGGCAGCGTGAACAAGACGATCAAAATCAAGAAGGGTCCAAAAGTACACAGAGAATAAAGCGAACTGATGAGTTGTGTTATATGCCCACGTTAATTTCACCAGTACCGTACAGTGATTCTATCTAGTTAGCTCTACCTGATCTGATCTGTTCAGTTATCATTTTGTTTTAGTTTTAGTTTGTTCGACGTACAATCCAGTCTAGTGCTTTGTATTTGTGACATCGTCTCAATGATGACCACGTACAACACCGTTCGATTTAATTTCGATCCTTCTGTTATGATGATCATATCATAGCTCTGATAGAACAACAATCTTCAATCTCGCCGTTTATTTTATTTGGTGTTATCACATAGAGATGTTTTCCCTTACTCTACAAATTGGAACGCGTACAATAACTGATGCAACAAAAAAATTACGTTCATTACAAATCCCAAGCGCTTGTAAACTCTACATCTCTAGCTAGCAGATTAAATTTGTTTCTCTATCAGGATTCGATGCGTATTACATATTCAGATAACAGATAACGTACGTACTATTCGGTTCTAGATTTGCACATGCCATGAACTACAATGACTACATGCTTTGGATATATGATCCATAAATAAAGAGCCCTAGCTAGCTAGAAAGACGTACACAGCACTGTTCAGTCATCTATCAAATCTCACATATGTATTAGTGGGTCGACATTGTGATCTTGAGCTTCAAGCTTCCTCCCAAACCTACCCCATAATCTTATCTTCTTTATGCACATATATATGGCTTTGTCTCCGATCCTTTTCTTATATATCTCTCTTCTTCTCTCACACTCAAAATAAAAGCCTTGGAAAGGACTCCACACTAAATTATCATCACAAAGTTGATTCTTAAATCCCCCTTGACATCTTTATATCGGTTATTCCGATCTTTTTTCAAAACGGGTTGGAGAATGTCAATCATGCGCGCATATGCATAAAATGGGGAATGTTTCCTCGCCACGGCTCAGAAAACTATACATGATCATACTATAGTATAGTATATGTGGAGTAAGAGTTTGAATTCAAATTCGATTCCGGCAATATACAATATCAATCAGTTTCCAAAGCGTTCATATTCATAGGCTTTGGCCGGGGTTCTGGTCCTCTTCATCATAGTATATGGTCAAGCTAGCTAACTAGCATAGGAACAACCTCGTTATTGGTGCAGTCAAGCAGGTTCTTTGGGGGCCTTTGAAACGGGTCCCTGCAGCTACGAAGTTCTGTCGATCCCCAAGTCCTTTTAGGGCACATGTAAGCTAATGATGCACAATGTATTCGATGCGAAAACCCACAACTTGGTTTTGGGACCATAAAATTTCATTCCTGGCTATAATTTGATTGCGAAAGTTTTCCTGATGTCAGTGCTCGATCTTCTTGGTTTTCTGGCTTAAATCATGCACTTTGCATTCTGTGGATCGAGAATTCTACAGATAGAGATATGTAAAATCGAGCTAGGAATCCGTTTGCTATGAATCGAGGCTCAAGTGTGAAAACTACGGAGGATGAAAAAAATCAGACTGATTTACAATGAACCATCTGTTTCTACCGGATTACGCGGGACGTAATCTAGCAGAAGCAAATACGAGTACTCCTTCCTGTACGTCCGAACGTTGGGGCTGTTCGGATGGTCGGGCGCTTCTTCTCCTTTCGGGTCTTCGGGTGTACGGGTGTGCGTGCTCGGGTACGGCTGTTAGAAGAATACAACGATGAACAGACAGTCAGGGGTCAAGACGGGGTGGCCCGCCTTCAACGCTCTGATGCCTAAGTCAGAAGATGTATTTGATATAACAGTCGTGCGAGCGTATAAAGTGTAGTGCTTGGATTCAGAATGTCCTTACCTGTAATAAATACCTTGCATATATAGGTGGTTGAGTTTGGTGCTCACTTGTGTTCCTCGATGTGGGACTGGTGTACTTTGCTGATGTGTGATCCGCACATTCGGATGTGCGCCCCACGGGCGCGTGTGCGCTCGGATGAGGTTGGTCTTGTGAGTGAAGTTGAAGCCTCCCTGGTGGTCTTTCGGGTGGTCGGGTAGGTGTTGATTACCTACTTAAGTGGATAAGTATATTTAATCGGACAACTAGTGCTATACAAACAAGTCCCCCAAGTCCCCAAGTCAAAGAGAACTTTCTTGACTGGGGAGTTGAAAAAGGGCCCGTACGATTAAACAAAATACTTATCCGGTTGAGCAGTGGTGCGTGGTCCTGTAACTCCCAAGTCCCCCAACTCCCTGGTCAAGGAAGGGCTCGCATGACGGAGTGGGTACCTGCGCGCGCCCGCGTACCTGTTCCTGTGTTCTGGGCCCGGCCTCAAAACGGGTCTTGCTAGTTTGGAGCCGCGCGCCCGTGGAGTATGGCCTGGTGAACATAAGTGGGGCAACATATATAGTTTATGTAAATGTGTGAATGTATGGTATGATGCGTGAATGTATGCGAATGTTTTTCGTAACACCAGCGTTGGGATGCCGCGGTGCACCGCGTACGTCAACGGGGATGCCGTTGCGTACGGTGTAGCGTCAACGGTGGGATCAAGACCGCGACGAACAATTAACGCGCACGGAGGGGACGGACCGCATGCCCGTGCCGTTCTTCGGCTTAGCATGCCCAGAGAGGGGACGGACCGAATGCCTCTGTCTATGACAGCCGGCTTGCTTTCGCGTCCGGGGAGGGTGTACCATTGCCCGCGACGCTCATCAATCCCGGAACGCGCAAGGAGGGGACGGACCGCACGCCCCTGCCGGTCCGAGTCGGCGAATCGATCGTTAACGTTACGCACACGGAGGGGCCGAGCCCCACGCCCGTGCTGCCCATCGGCTTAGCATGCCCAGAGAGGAGTTGGCCCCATGCCTCTGCCATGACAGCCGGCTTGCGCTTCGATCGTTAACGGTGCACTCACGGAGAGGATGGACCCCACACCCGTGCCGCCCATCGGTCTCAGCGCGCGCAAAAAGGGGGCAGACCCCATGCCTCTGCCGCCTGATCCGACTTGCTTTCTAACGTTTACGTGTACGGAGAGGAAGAACCCCATGCCCGTACGGCGCAAGTTCTTCATGTGGCGCGCGTCCGAAAGGGAACTCAGGCGTTCACCCTCTTTCGGGGCGGCCGGATGGTGTTGCACTAACCTGGTGGTGTTTCACGAGCGCCTGGTCATGTGGGTGGTGTGCGCGCTAATATGACTGGCGGATGTCGTGGCGTGTGTTGCCCTGCCTTGGGTGGGGTGATTTCGTCTGACGAGGTGTTTGAGGTGACATTCCTTTTGACTTTTCCTTGGGAACCGTTTGTGTAATAAATGCTAGCCGTCGTAATTAATGTTGGCGTGCCCTGGGCATTAAATGCTGATGACGTAGTAACTGCTCGAAGCTCAGACGTCAGACGCGTGGGCGCGTGTGGTGTTGCATGGGTGACACGTGTCGAGCCGTGGGAGACCGTGCTAGGGTTTGAAATCAAGGCGGGAAGCTGAAGAGTTGGCGCGGTTACTAAGGAGGGTTAGTAAACCGCCCTGGGGCCACGTGTCGCAATCCGACGGTGGATACGCAAAAAATGGACGGCTGGCGTTCGTTCGCGTAATCCGTCTGATTAGTATAAATAGGTGCTACAATCAGATTGTTCTCCTTTATCACTCTCATATTTACCGTAACGCTGCCGAATTCATACTGCAATCTGCTTCTCTGATCTTCTGTGTTCGTGTTCTTTTCTTGCCGGAATCCTTGCTCGAAGTGCAACTTTTCAACCTACAAACTTCAATTTGGTGAGGCTCTCGTCCTTTCTGTTTTGGTTCTTTTTTTCGTTTTTATGTTTTTGGTCTCTGGGTTTGGTTTTACTTTTTCTGGGTTCGCATCCCAAGAACAAGACGCGTTCTTGGGGTGTACCTGGTTTTGATTTTGGTTTGGGGTAGGTTTTGGGTTTTTTGGTGTTTCTGGTAGGTTTTTTTTTGCTAAGTATGGGTTTGTGCATGCGTGCGTCTAGGGATGGAGCCGATAGAGATATCAAGCGGGCAATCGCGTGAGCGCATATACATATCGGGGGTAGGGTGGTTAAGTTGTGGGTCGAGTACGTCTTCGTATGAGTCCGTGCTGAGTGTGGCGCCTCTGCGATACATCCCTAACACTTCTCCTGTGGTGCAGCCAATAAATCCCAAGCAAGCGCTCGCATCCGCAGGGTTGGGGAGCTCGTCGAGGGCGTCAGACGCGTCTTCGTCCGGGTCTGGTCCGTGGGGTGAGGGGGGCGTGCGACATGAGGAGTCCGTTCCCCAGTTCGCGGAAGGCGGCCGCGTCCACTGGGTGCTGCCAGATGGGACGCCAGTCCAGGAGCCGGAGCGTGCGCCGTCCGTGAAGGAGATGGCCAGATGGGCGCGGGACTATCACATACCGAACTCTGTGCGCCTGAGGATCCCCGGCAAGGGAGACACGTTCACCCGCCCACCGCTCGGCCACGTCTGCCTGAGCGAGTTCCACCTCAAAGCTGGGATCAAGCTACCTCTACATCCCTTCTTTCAATATATGATGGCGCAGCTTAGGATCTCTCTCGGCCAATGCGGGCCCACGCTCACCCGGACGCTCGTGGCCATGTTCAACATCTTCCGGGTGAGCGGGATGGATCAACCAACGCGGGCGGAGTTCCTCCATTTCTTCCGTTTGCGATACTCCACGCGCCAGAGGGATTCGGGAACCTTCACGGTGGAGCCTCGCGTGAAGTGGTGGCTGGTGGACCCACCGAGCTCTTCAACCTCCTGGCGTACGATCAACTGCTTGGTGGGTGGAGACTGAGAGTTCGGCGCCTTCCCGCCTGCATATGCCGCCAATGCCGACCAGATAGATTGCGTCCCACAATTTTTCCACACGCTCGACACGAACGAGTATCCGCTCACGCCGGTTGAGGAGGCCAGGATAGCTCATCTGAAATTCGTGTTCGACCCCGCGCCCGAGTCGAGATATTTCTGGGCCGCGTGTCACTGGGAGCTTATTGAACGCACGCGTCTTGCCAGACCGCCTGGTCTGTGGGTTGTAGTTTGCTGCTAGGAGTAGGAGTAGAATAATTTTACCAAGTGTTGTATCTGTTCGCTAACCTTCCGTTTGTGTGTTCTACAGTTAAGATGACGAAGTCCAAGGCCACAGACAAGGATGACGCGCTCAAGCGCCGAATGGCTGCGTTGCTGGTCACTGCCGAGAAGGTTCGTCGGGTGGCGGATGATGGTCGTGGCAGACTCGTCCTGGGGGACAGTACCCAGCCCAAGATCCCGATTCCCGATTCCCAACGTGGCTGACCTCGCCCCGCCCATCCGAGGGCCACAAACGGATGCTCCCCGCCCGCCCCTAGGCAATGCTGCTGGTTCCAAGGCTCAGATCCGAGCGGAGCGTGATCAGCACCATCGCGAGAAGGAGCAGCGGCAGGTGGATCGTGATCAGCGCCGGTCGGACCGGGATGATCAAAGGGATCGGCGGGAGGCTGCTCGTACGCCTCAGTCTTCAAGTCGTGCTCCCATCATGCCCCGGTCTTCGGATCGACCTTCAAGTCCTCCACAATACTCGAGGCAGGGAGGTGATGAGCCTCCGTCGAAGCGGCCACAGACGGATGGTCCGCTCGCCTTCTGCTGGCCAATGATGGACGCCATCGAGGTCGCCGTGCGATCCGTCGATAGGCTGATACCGCCGGCGCCGGGTGGCCCGGATGATATGGATCGGGCGTACAATGCCTGTGCGCTGATGCAGTACAAGCTCTTCCAGGCACGCCAGCGGCAGGCGAACGACAGGCAGGCGGAGATCCTGAGGGGGGAGCTGCATGGGTTTACTGAGGCCCACAGGAAGTTGTAGCACGAGCTCTCCAAGACCGATGTGGTGGCGGACCGTCTGCGTCGCGAACTCCGCGAGGTCGCTGAGCGGGAGGCGCTGCTGAAGGCCGAGCGCGATAGTGCCCTAGCTGCTGTGGAGGAGGCGAAGGCTGAAGTGGCCAATCGGCTGGCGGAGATGGAGTCCCGCCTAATAGAGGCCGAGCGCCAGGCTTGGACGAGGGAGCGCGTCCATCAGGCCCAAGCGGAGGCGGTTGTTGCCTTCAAGAATTCTTCGGAGTTTTTGGAGTTGGTGGCCGCCGAAGCTGATGGTCAGGTGGCTGAGTTCCAGGAGGCGGTGTCGCCCTTCCTGGACTTGGTGCGCTACCGCGCTCACCTGGAGGCACAGGCCGTCCGTCGAGCCGGAGCAAGGGCAGGCGGAGGCGGGGACCGAGGAGGTGGCGGGCGGAGCAGTAGAGTAGCTTTTCTTTTCTTTGTAGTGTAGGTTTTGCTTTGTAATAAGTGTAGGGCTTTTGTAACAGGCCTTGTGCCTCAGGAATATAATGAAGTTTCTTTTCGTGCGTGCGTGTGCCTTGTCTTTTTGTTTTTTTTTTGGCATCTTTTGAATGATTCGCGCGAACATGCGCCTTCCCTTTGTACATTGGAATGGAATTTTAACCAAGTGTTACATTCGTGCGAACAGCCTATCCCCAGTACCCCGAGTATTTGGGCGGGCGGGGTAAGGACAAACGAACGTGACAGTAAAATGGACACAAAAATAGATCAAGTATATCACAACATAATTTAATGAAAGTACTTCCTCAAATGTTGGATGTTCCATAGGTGCCGTAGTCGTTGACCCTGCATATCCCGAAGGTAGAAAGTGCTGGCGCTTATCACCTCATTGATGACGTACGGGCCTTCCCATAGCGGACAAAGTGTCTTGACTTTTTGCTGGATCGCCTTCATCACCCAGTCCCCCAGTTGGATTGGGCGGGCCCGTATACGCTGGTTGTATAATCGGACGATCCTCTGCTTGTTCGCGGCGTTGTGGAGATGGGTCGTGTCTCTCCGTTCTTCCAATAGATCATTGTTAAGTCGTAACCCCTCACTGTTCATACGCGGATCGTACCCCTCGATCCGTGGGCTCTGATGGGTGATTTCCAGGGGTAGCACAGCTTCCGTCCTGAACGTTAGGCTGAACGGGGTTTTGCCCGTGGACGCGTTGGCGGTCGTTCGGATGGACCACAGGATCTCTGGGATAACCTCGGGCCAACACCCGTATCCCGCATCCCCTGGTTCGATGTCTTCAATTTTCTTCTTGATACCAGCCTTGATGATCTTGTTGGCTGCCTCTACTTGTCCGTTCGTCTGGGGGTGCGCTGGTGATGCGAACACGAGGTCCGTTCCCTGGCGCTGGCAGAAGGATATAAGTCGGGGGTTGTTGAATTGTGGCCCATTGTCCGTGACGATGCTGATCGGTGTCCCATAGCGACAGAAGAGGAAACGCCAGAGGAAGCTCTCCACCTTCTCCGTGGTGATCTTTGCCATTGGCTGGGCCTCGATGAATTTGGTGTGGTAGTCAATGATGACGATCAGATACCTATACTGCCCCTTCGATTTTGGAAGCTCTCCGATCAGGTCTAATCCCCACTGTGCGAACAGAACAAGCGACAGGAGGATAGATAATGGGACGGCGGGCGCGTGGTGGTGATGTGCGTGCAACTGGCATTGGTGACACTTGCTTGTCAGCGCCGTGGCATCCGCATGGATGGTGGGCCACCAGAATCCACACCGAAGGGCTTTGTGTGCGATCGATCTGGCTCCCGCATGATGGCTGCACGTGCCCGAGTGGATTTCTTTCAACATCGAGTTGCCCCTTGTTGGAGTGACGCACTTGAGGCTCGCCCAAGTCTTCCCTTGTCGATACAGTGCTCCATCCCGCACGCTGAAGTTGGCCGCCCGTGCGACGATGGTTCTGGCCTCCCGCTTGTCTTCTGGTAGCTCCCCCCTTGCCTTGTAAGCGATGAGCACGTCCATGTAGCTGTGCTCGTGTGGTTCGATTGTCAGGACCTGCTCTGCTCCCGAGATGCTCGGCCGTCGCAACACTTCGACGATCCGCTGTCCTGGTCCCGTGTGTACGGGGGCTGTGGCCAATCGGGCCAGCCTATCCGCCTTCGCGTTGAACCCTCTGTGTGTATGGTTGATGTTGACGTATTTGAATCCGTGGATTAGCGCCTTCACGTGCTTTAGATAGGCGATCATCGACTCCCCCTTCGCTTGGAATTCTCCTCCGACCTGGCTCACCACCGCTCTGAGTCACTGAATACGTTGAGGTCGGGCGCCTCCGAGTTCTTGGCCAACTGTAGGCCCAAAATGAGCGCCTCGTACTCAGCCTCGTTGTTGGTTGTCTTGAATTCGAATTTGAGGGCGTACTCTGCGTTTACCCTTCTTGGCCCGGTCAGGATGATCCCGGCGCCGCTCACCTTCTTCGTGCATGAACCGTCGACGTAGAGGTTCCACTCCGACAACGGTTCCTCCTTGACCTCCGGTTTGTCGGACGGCTCCACCGTCGGGCCGTCGGTCGCGCCGACCGGTGTTCCTTCCGCTTCCGTGTACTCGGCGATGAAGTCCGCCACTGCCTGTCCCTTGATTGCTGTGCGGGGCTTGTACTGAAGGTCGAATTCGCTGAGTTCGATAGCCCACTTCGCCAGGCGACCGCTGTGATCGGGCGATTGGAGTATCTGGCGCAAGGGCACGTTTGTGAGGATGTGGATGCTGTGCGCCTGGAAGTATGGCCTCAACCGTCGGGCGGCGGTGACGAGCGTGAGCGCCATCTTCTCGATTGTTGGGTATCGTGTTTCAGCGCCCGTCATGCCTTTTCCTGAGAAGAAAACAGGCAACTCCGTGCAGTCCTCCCTGCGGACGAGGGCAGAACTGACAGCCGTGAGTGAGGCGGCCAGGTAAATGTACAATATTTCCCCCGGGATGGGTCTTGAGAGGAGCGGGATGGACGCTAAGTATTCCTTGATCTGAAGGAAAGACGCCTCGCACTCGGGCGTCCATGCGACCTCACGCTTGTTCGTCGTTCGTAGGGCTTTGAAGAACGGGGCGCACCTGTCCGAGTAACGGGATATGAACCGATTCAATGATGCGAGCTTGCCCGTGAGGCTCTGCAGGTCCACCCTCTTGACTGGCGGCTTCATGTCAATGATTTCTTTTACCTTGGCGGGCGCGGCCTCAATCCCCCGCTGACTGACAATATACCCAAGGAATTTGCTGTTGGTGACCCCGAACGTGCACTTGGCGGGGTTCAACCTCATGCCGTTCTTGATGAGGACGTCGGGCACGGTCCCCAAGTTCTGGACGTGATCGACCGCCTGGATGCTCTTCACCAGGATGTCGTCCACGTACACGTCCACAATATCGCTAATCAAGCCATGGAACATCGCGTTCATGAGTCTTTGGTACGTGGAGCCAGTGTTCTTCAACCCCAATGGCATGACGACGTAGCAATATAATCCCTTGTCCGTGACGAACGTCGTCACCTCCTGGTCCTCGGGGTCCATGAAAATCTGGTTGTAGCCCGAATATGCGTCCATCATGGACAGGAGCTCTTGCCCAGCTGTCGCATCTACCAACTGGTCGATCCTCGGTAGAGGGAAGCTGTCCTTGGGGCATGCCTTGTTAAGATCACTGTAATCGATGCACATCCACCACTTCTTGTTGCTTTTCTGCACCATCACAGCGTTAGAGATCCACTTCGGATACTCCACCTTGCGGATGAACCTGATGCCCAGCAGTCGGTCCACTTCCTCGCGCATCGCCGCATAGTGCTCCGCTTTGTATGCCCGCCTCTTCTGCTTTATCGCCCGGGCGCCGGCGCCGACGCTCAGCCTGTGGGATATAATGCTTGTGTCGATCCCGGGCATGTCCTTGTACGACCATGCGAACACCTCCTGCTTCTCCTTCAGTAGCGCGATCAGCCGTTCGGCTATCGTGGGAGTCAGTGACGCCCCAATCTGGACCGTCCTCTCCGGGTGTTCGGAGGATAGCTGGATCGTCCTCAACTTTTCGCGCTCGGGGACGGGCGATACCGCCATCAGCCCGTCACGCGGATCGTCCGGTACTTCTGTTCCTGGTGTGGGTTCCAAGGCGAGGACTTCCTGCCTGTCCCGGGGTTTTGCGGTTTCCTCGTAGTTGTATCCCCTGACGTACCCGACCCCATGCTCGGTTGGGAATCGTCCCAGGAGCAAGTGTCCCGCAATGATCATCTTCAGCTTATTGATCCCCGGCCTCCTGAGAATGGCGTTGTATGGGGAGAGGGTGTCCATGATAATGAAGTCTGTTCGGACCTCGCTATGCGGGGAGTCGGATGTGCCAATTCCGACTCGGATGTTGTCGCTCCCAATCGGATACGACGTCTCGCCCGTGAAGCTGGCGACGCACTCATGATCCTGTGTCATCTTGCGGGCGGGCCGGCCGAGTGCGGTTTATGCGTCCAGGTAGATCACGTTCACGGACGCCCCACTGTCTACTAGCACCCTCTTCACGAGGAAATGATCGATGATCGCATCGATCACAAACGGTAGGGTGTTGTCCCTCGGGTTTCCTTCCTCGTCCTCCGCTGTGAAGCTAATGGCGGGCGTCTCTCGTCTTCCTGCCTTCTGTGCTCGTCCTGCCCCGATCGTCAACACCTCCCTGCTCGAGCGATCGGGCGACGACGTTCCCTCCTTGCTTTTTCCCTCGGATATCGTATTGATAGTCCCTCGGGTCTCGGTGTTTGCCTCGCGCTGTCGCTCTTCCGCCCTGGGAGGGGTGACCTGTTCGTCCCTCCTCATGTCTTCAAGGGCATTCTTCAGCATGATGCAGCTGTTGGTACGGTGGGTGGCGGCGTTGTGGTACTCGCACCAGATGCTCGGGATTCGGCCGATCGGGGCCATTGCCTTCGTCATGTTGTTTGGTGGCGGAATCCGGTGTCGGTGCAGGCGGAGCAGCTGCTCGTTCGACTGGTGATCGACCGTGTAGACCTCTTGTATCGGTTGGTATTGCGGTGCTGGCGGAAGACGGGCTCCCTGCGGCGCCGGTCCCCTTGCCTGGTTGTAGTGGTTGCCCTGGTAATTGCGGAAGAACGGCCTCTGGTGACTCTGTCTCTGCGGTCCTGGTTCCTCTTGTACCCCCCAGCCGGCTCCCCTCTGTCGTCCGAGGGTCACCGTGGTTAGGCGTTCCCCTCCGGTCTGTTGGTGCTAGACTCGGAGGTGGACCCGTACACTCGCGTCTCTACGAGCGCCTTCTGCACTATCAGGTCCATAATCTCGTCGTAGTCGAGATACTCATTCCTCACCAATTTTTCTACGAACGGGGTGGCGAGCATGTTATCCATCAGGGCCACCTTGGCCACTCGCTTATCAAGGTCCCTGCACGTGCTTGCGAGCGTCCTTCACCGGTTTATATAGCTCGACAAGCTCTCGTCCATCCCCTGGCGGACCTTGAGGAGGATACCCGTAGTGTTGTATTTGCCCTGGAGCCTGTAGCGCTTCTGGAAACTCTCCGCCAGCTCGAGGAACGAATGTATGGAACCTGGCGGGATTTCATAAAACCAGCTCCTGGCCTCCTCAGTCAGCGTTTCCTGGAATAGAAAACATAGGGTTGGATCCGAATACCTAGTTCCGTCAGTGGTGGACCGGAACTCGTCGATGTGTGTACGGGGGTTCCCGCTTTCGTCAAACCGGGTGATCTTTGTTGTCTTCGCGTGGAGGTCTCTTCCCCTCTCCAATATGTGCGCCGAGAATGGGCTGACCCGGGGGGCGAACGTCCCGCCTTGCCCAGCCATCTTGTCCTTGCGTAAGCGCGAAACCTCCTCCGCCAGCTCTTCCATCCTCCGAAAGATCAGGGTGTTATTCGTCAGGGGCGCCGATTCCTCCACTGGTGAGGGCGCTCGGGTTCTCCGGGCGTTGGTCCTGCCGAACGGGTGTTACTCCTCGCTGGTGGTTTCCTGGGTCCCTTCGTGCTGCCCCAGCTGCTGGCTGACGAGCGCGTCCAGCCGCTCATCCAACCTCTGCCGGATCTGGCGCTCTTCCGCCCTCTCGAGTGCTGCTTCTCGTAATTCCGGGACTAGGTTGTTGACGCGCTCATCGCTATCGTTGCCCCTGCCAAGTTCCAGTGCCTGTCGCTCCTGCGCGTCGGGCGATGTTTCTCCAACGGGTGTGGCGCTGACGTTAGTCTCCGGATTGAGCATGTGGGCTTTTGCTAGTGGTATTTATACGAGGTTTGCAATTTGTAAGTTTTCCACAGACGGCGCCAACTGTTTCTACCGGATTACGCGGGACGTAATCTAGCAGAAGCAAATACGAGTACTCCTTCCTGTACGTCCGAACGTTGGGGCTGTTCGGATGGTCGGGCGCTTCTTCTCCTTTCGGGTCTTCGGGTGTACGGGTGTGCGTGCTCGGGTACGGCTGTTAGAAGAATACAACGATGAACAGACAGTCAGGGGTCAAGACGGGGTGGCCCGCCGTCAATGCTCCGATGCCTAAGTCAGAAGATGTATTGGATATAACAGTCGTGCGAGCGTATAGAGTGTAGTGCTTGGATTCAGAATGTCCTTACATGTAATAAATACCTTGCATATATAGGTGGTTGAGTTTGGTGCTCACTTGTGTTCCTCGATGTGGGACTGGTGTACTTTGCTGATGTGTGATCCGCACATTCGGATGTGCGCCCCACGGGCGCGTGTGCGCTCGGATGAGGTTGGTCTTGTGAGTGAAGTTGAAGCCTCCCTGATGGTCTTTCAGGTGGTCGGGTAGGTGTTAATTACCTGCTTAAGTGGATACGTATATTTAATCGGACAACTAGTGCTATACAAACACCATCTGTACTTCGTGTTTGGTAGCTCATTGTATTTGAATTCAACCCGAGTTCTCTGTTTTTTTTTTTTTGAGAAAAAACCCGAGTTCTCTTTACTATGGAAATACAATAACCAATATAATTGTGAAGTAGATGGCATGCACAGAACAATTAATATAGTTTAATTAAAGAGGTAAACGGAGACGAATCAGAATTTGAATGCTGTAGTGCTCTTACTTGTGCTTGAATCCAATGTAATTAAATAGCTTGTTTACATGTGCTTAAAGATAATAATATACATGTTGCTCGGTTCTTGACGAATGTGATGTACCATTTTATGATACTAATGATAACTACATCACATACATGTAGACCAAGTAAGTACACAATTTAATATATATATATATAGTGTGTGTGTGGGCATCAAATATAATTAGCAGATCTTCATGATCAATGTATATGCTACATAGATATAGATATATTGTACTATTTCACTAATCACGCTACATAATTAATAATTAGGTAGCCTAATTAACGTTGAATCCACACGGATGATGCATGCAAGAGGACAGAAATGTTAGATAAAGATCGAAGAATTATAACTAGGAGATCCAAAGATGATATAGATCTATGCAAATATGTAGGGGTAATGCAATATATAGCAGTGTGTGTGTGTATAGGTAGAGAACAAAAAGAGAAGAGCATGCATGCACCGGCTAGGGTCAGAAGGAGAGAGATAATTTAGTCGGGGGCGAAGATCTTGTCCACCGACCCAGCTGGGATTTAGATTCGTCGTCAGTTAGCAAGCTTGCTTGTTGGTTTTGCAATTTCCTGCGTGGCTCGGCTGCGCCGCAGGCACCGTTCGGAAGTTGTGTCGTCTTTGTCGCGCATGCGAACAAGACTCTGACCTTCGTCTTCTTTGAATTGGTAGCAGACTGACTTGTGCATATATACCATCCCGATCCTAGCTTCTTGACCAGAATGTTATTGGCCGTATTAGTCATTAGAGCATCCGCACCGTTTCCCCCCACGGAGGCCGTGCTCACCGTTTTCAGGCAGGGCCCGCCGGAAATCGGACGTCTTCGGCGAAAAGATCGTGCAGCGTGGCTAAGAGGGAGGGTAGACCAGTTGGCGACGAGGAGAAGGTCCTCGAGGACGTCCGCGAAGAGCACGCCGGAGAGGAACTCCCCCTGGCGGAGCCCACGCTCGTGGGTGACGTCAAGCGGGAACCGAATTCTTTTGAATCTGGCGCGTGTAATACACACGCTAGTTAAAAAGTAATTTTTTTTACTGAACTTACCAGCCAATCACAGGCTGACACGTGTCAGTCTGTCGGGCCGATTGGCTGGCAACGGGCCGATCGATCTGGGCCGTCCATTTTGAATCCAAATTTCAATCGGACGGCCAGAATTCAAAGGCAACGGCTACCTAATTTTTTCTGAATTTTCAGAACGGCTATCCCAAAATAATTCCCAAAAAATTCCCAAAAATTTCAAAAAAATTCCAAAAAATTTCTAAAAAACCCCTACTATTTTTCTATGAATACAACCTTCATTTTCTAAAAATTTCACACCCATTTGTGCACCACTTAGCATCTTCCTCCTCCTTCTCTTCTCTCCCTATCTCACAATCCTCTTTCATTTTTTGCCAAAAATGTCGACCAATTGGCTCATGTCCGAAGATGTACAATTATGCATTTCATATTGTCGGCATAGTGTGTGCCCTATCTCCGGCAACAAACAAAAGGTCGAAAAATTGTCGGAAAAAATTTATGCCGATTACCAACAAAATTGGGCGATTACAGAGGGGGAAGCGAGGGCGGAACCGAGGTCACAAAGTGCCCTTGCATCTCATTTTGCTAAGTTGAAGCCAAACTTGTCGCAATGGAAAGCAGCGCTCGCATACGCAAGAAGGAATCCGGAATCCGGCGGAAATTTTCATGATGAGGTAATGATTGATTTATGTTGGTCCTTTCAAATTTTATTAATTTTTGGAAATATATAATGTGAAATATTAAGTCGTTACCTGTAATTTATTTTGTAGTTAAGGAAAGCCCAAACGTTTTATGTGGGGAAAAAAAAGAAGGAGTTTGCGCACTTTGCGTGTTGGGAAGAGGTCAAAAATCATCCTACCTTTAGAGTCATCGAAACTACCACTCAACCTTCTTACAATTCATACTTCGAAGAAACACCTACCGTTAATGAAGTATCTCATATCGTCAACTTGGATGAAGATGAAGTGATGCCAACATCACAAATCAACCTTGGAGAAACCTCAAGCCCGCCTAGACCTCAAGGAGTGAAGGCGGCCAAGGTAGCAAAAAGAAGGGGAAAGAAGGCCATGACACCATCGAGTAAAGTTAGAGATGAGACTTTGAAGAGCATTGCGGCTAATCAAAAAATGTTTGCCGATTGGACGTAGGCAAATGATGAAAATCAACGAATACTTGATGAGAAAAACTACAAATTAAGGGCACGAGAAGAAGAAACAAGAATCATGACAATGAATTTCGAGGCTATGACCACAAATTCAAAGAAGTACTTCATGAAGCAGAAATCAGAGATCCTTCAGCAAGTAGATGACGATGAAGGAGAAGTCGGCGATGCTAGCTTTACCGGTTGTTATCGTCCCCGCAACCTTAATTTTAGTGATTAGTTTAGTAATTTCAATTCATGTAATTTCAATTTCAAGAAATAAAAACGCACTTTATTTATTTAGATCGAGCTTCAAATTTAAATTCATTGATTATTAAGGGAAACACACATACAAAAGGGTAACACACAAATTGCAAACACACATATCTCCCGCACATTATTTAGAGATGTTCACCGGTTTCAAGAAACCAGTTGTGCTTCACTAAGTCCTTTTGAAGTTCACCATGGAGATAAACTGATTGTAAATCGATGAGCCGGTCGCTAAATCGTTGATGATGCTGATCTCTTCCCACTGGCTCAAATGGAATTCGGTGACCATTTTCATCCACCGGCCCATCATATACTGTGGAAGCAGTCACTGGGTTTTGTAAATCTTCTTCCTCATTCTCCTCAAAATCATCTTCCACAAATTCTTCCTCGACAATCATGTTATGCATTATGATGCAAGCCAACATGATCATTTTTAATGTCGATTTGTGATGACACATGGCTGAGTGACGAATGATAGCCCAACGAGATTGTAAGATGCCAAAGCACCTCTCCACATCTTTACGATATGCCTCTTGTTTCCTTACGAACAGCTTCTGTGGTTGATCTTGCAGATTGGATATTGTCTTGACGAACGAGGAATACCTGAGATATATTCCATCAGCTAGATAATAAGTATGGTGGTAAGTCATACCATGGACTTTATACGTCGATTGCGGGCTTCTTCCGACAAGGAGTTCATCGAAGACATCAGAGGAGTTGAGCACATTAATATCATTTTGTGCTCCAGGCGTCCCAAAGAAGCTGTGCCATATCCACGTGTCATATGAGGCCACCGCCTCTAAGATTATTGTCGGACGAGCCTTCCGCCCCGAGTATGACCCTTTCCAAGCTGTTGGGCAATTCTTCCATTCCCAGTGCATGCAGTCGATGCTTCCAATCATACCAGGAAATCCCCGTTGCTTAGCCCTTCTTAAAAGTTGAGTTATGTCACCCGGATTTGGAGCGCGGAGGTAACAGTCCTTGTAGAGCAAGACCACTTGTGTACACCACTTCTTCATGCATTCCAACGTCGTTGACTCACCCATCCTTGTGTACTCAGTACACTGATCTGCGGCTATACCGTACGCCAACATTCGTATAGCACCGGTCATCTTTTGCTCAGGGAGGAGTCCTTGCAATCCAGTGATATATGCTCTTTGATGCCAAAATGGGTCGTGATTACATAGGTCTGTCTTGATCCGGTTGAACAAGTGCGTGCTCATTCGGAACCTCCAGCTAAAATCTTGCTCGTGGAAAACAGGGCGTTCCACGAAGTAATCTTCAAGCAGATTCTGACCCCTAGGTTTCCTTTGCCTTGGATGGTTTGGAAGGCCACAGCGGGGTGGCTCATCATCAAACGTGACAACTACCATGGTTGCATCATTGATGAAGGTATTCATCATTGTGGTAGCTTGCCGACGTTGTTGGCGCCTCCTCCTGGAAGACTCTTCGTAATCGTTATTATTCATCTTCTGGATGAGAAAAACGGCAGAATTGTGTTTAGGTGTAGAATATCAAGTGACTTATGCGTGTTGTGAGGTTTCAGGTATTGGAGCCAAAGATGATGAATTTATAGCAAAATTATGATAATCTGATGTTGAAGGATGAGTACACGTGTCACATCCTCATTTGTCGGAAATCTCACCTTAAATCTTCATCAATAATTTAGCCGACAGTGACACGTGGATGTGACATGTGTCGCATTATCATTTGTCGGAAATCTCACCGGAAATCTTCATCAATAATTTAGCCGACAGTTACACGTAGATGTGACACATGTCACAATATGAGTCGTCGAAAATCTTATCGAAAATTTGGTTCAATAATGTACATGATAATGACATGTGTCGCCTAGTTATTGGATAAACATATTACAAATAATTAATTGAAATTTAATTTTATGATTATGAATAGTAATAGGAATTCATATTTGTTGCACTGCTGCGCAAAAAAACTGAATAGGAAATCCTATTTGCTAAATAGTAACAGGAAGTCCTGAAAATAGGAATTCCTCGAAATAGGAAGTCCTAAACGGGTGCGGATGCTCTTACGTTACATTATACTATAAAAGACATGTGGAAAGTTTAGGAAGTAATTCTTTTAAACTTTGCCACGAAGGAAAGGGAAGGATGAAGATCGAACGCGATCGAGCTTTGAACATGTGTTACTTGTCTAGTGCTTTCACTTTCCCAACATTTACTTTTACCTAAACCCTAGATTACTGTAGTTCGATCTATACATTACAACTTCTACAAATTAACTGCTTGGATTAACCACAAGTAAGAGCACTACAACATTCAAATTCTGATTCGTCCCCGTTTACCTCTTACGAATCAGCAATGCCAGGCTGTCCATTTCTGTTAGATAAAATTCATTAGATGTAGGACACGTGCGGCTCGTTTACACGATTTGTTATTCCTTCATTTTTGTATAAAATTTATTGAGCTTGTCTTCTTCTGTAAGCTAAGAACTACAAATCAATATACTCCATAGCTTTTTCTCTCTAATTCTAAGCTCATGCATAGAGCTATCATGGTATCATGGTTGCAGTTTTCATGATCCTGAGGTCTTGTGCATCCCAGAATCGTCATCTCCACTGTGTTTTTCTGCTTCCGCGCTACTTCAGTTAGGTACAGGTCTTATCAGATAGGGATTTGTTGAGCTTCTAATTTTATTCGAGATTGTGATATTGTGTTGTTTGAGCTTGATATGTGTAATCGAAGCTTTGGTTTTCCTTGTTGAGTACTCGATTGTGTGAATTGTGTGAATCTGATTTGATTTGGGTCTGTTCGGTTCAGATCTCACTTGTGTTCTAAAAACCCTAAGTTGTTTCCTCTAGTTTGATCATGGCATCTTCGTCCTCTACTACACATACTACGATGTATCTGCCTAATATTGTGCTTGAATCCACAAACTATCCTACTTGGGTGTTCCGTATTGAGAATTTTCTTCAATGTCAAGACCTGTTTGGATATGTGGATGGATCAATTTCATGTCATGCTCATAACATTGTTGGTTATGATGGAAGTGTTACCCCTAACCCTGCTTGGAAAATCCAAGACAAAAGCATCCTGAATATGTTAGGTCAAACTCTAAGCCTCAATGCCGCTAAGTGTGTAGTAGGATCCAAAACATCTGCTGAATTGTGGACTAGACTTAGGAACAAGTTTGCTGCATCTAGCAGAAGGAATATCTTGCAGTTGAAAGCTAACTTTCAGAGGATCAAAAAGGGTCAAGACTCAATTGAAATTTATCTGGAGAGAATTAAGGAGGCTAGAGATGCATTAGAACTTGTTGGCTCATTTGTTGACGATGAGGATGTAGTTATTCAAATTCTAGCTGGTTTACCTAAAGAGTACAATGCTACTAAGGCAATAATGCGCTAGAATTGTGATAATGCCTCTTTGGATGAACTTAAAGTGATACTTCAAGCTCCTGAAGCTGATCTTGCTGAAGATGAAGAAGAAGGCACTAGATTTGTTGGGCCTCTCACTGCAATGAATGTCTAGCAAAACACCTCTGACTTTAGTAATTTTGAGGACAATGATTTTGCTACTCCAACCGCCAATGTTCTTGCTGCATTATTTGCTGGTCGCAACACTAAACCATTTCAGAATGGCAACTCTTCTCGCAATGGCAATAAGTCATCCAGCAACTTCAGAGGCAACTATTCAAACTCAAGGGCTCTCAACTCTCAGTCTGAATCTGTTACATGTCAATTGTGTGGCAAGCATGGTCATGTAGCTAAAAACTGTCATGTCTTTCAGAACTTCATTGCAAATATCAAGCTTCTCACAGCTCTTGTATCTACTGTGGGAAGGAACATCATACCATTGATAATTGTTACTATCTCAAGGGATTTCCTGATAGGTCTAAGCATAACAACAATGGTTCTTCTCATGCATATGGTACATCTACACCAAGAAATAGCATCTCAAATATGTCTGGCTCCACAGATCAAGCAGTTCAGGTACTTAACCAGACTAACATGGCACTCAGTCAAGCTATGCAGGCTATGATGGCATCCACATCTGATAGCTCATCTTTATCTTCCTTCTGACTTGTTGATAATGGAGCTACCAATCACATGACTACACTACCGGATTAAGAGACATTGCCGGCGACTTTAAGTCGCCGGCCTTGTTTTTTTTTTCGCCGAAATTGTCATTACCGGCGACAAGTCGCCGGCAATGCCGTCGCCGGAAATTGCCCACTGGAGATAACATTGCCGGCGACGGGAAACGCCGTCGCCGGTAATGTCCTAAACATCACCGGCGACTCAAGTCACCGGTAATGTCAGCGTCGCCGTGGCCGGAATTTGAAGACATTGCCGGCGACTTAGGTCCATGTCGCCGGCAATGCTTGAAAAAATTTTGAAATAAAAACACGGTTCTGGATTAGGCCCAATTCCAGAACCTGCATTAAAAGACATAAACCGTACAATCATACAAGTTCAACAGTACACATAAATGTCCAACGTACAGTACAAATAGCAACGACGATACGAAAATTAACTAAGACTACACGTCAGGGTCGAGGAACTTGCGGGTCAGGGTCGAAGTAATCCATGTACTCATTTGAACTCCGGTGGCTACCCTGGTCTTGCTGTGGCGGTGACTGGTGCAGTGGTGGTGGTGGATAACTAGGGAACACAGGGTGCGGGGGAGGTGTGGGGAACGAGCGTCCGGTAGTCTGAGCCTCGTACATGGTCTGCATCCATGTGAACATCTGTGTCTACTGCTGGACCATGTGTTGGTACTTGGCATCTCTGATTGCCTGCTGCTCGGCTACCTGCCTCTTTTGCTCCTCCAACTCCCTCCGCGTCCTCTGAAGCTCCGCTGCGAGGTTACGACTAGAAGCTGAACTTCTTGACCCGGTAGAGTATTCTGAAGTGTTATTCAATACTCCTTCGCCCGCCGAGCCCATTCCCCTACAGTAGTAGGTATTCTTTCCAGTCCCGCACGCTTTTGCCATGATCTGAGCCGCTATAGGGCGATCAAGCGGATCGATCTGAGAGGCATACTGGGTGACTTCTTCCTCGGAGCAGTCAGGATGGTTAGTCCGAGCTATATTCATGGTCACTTCTGCGGTCGCCTCCTCCACTCTCACCTAATTGAAAAGCGAAAATGAATAACATATTAGCTAACAAAATAAATTAATATCGAAAAATAGTTTTATTAACACATGGAGAGGCGAAAGACTTACCGCTTCTTCAGGGCACTGCGGATAGAACTTTTGATGAATATACACCAACGGGTTCACTTCTTGTTGTTGCTGCGCCTTAGTCGACCAACCCAAATAGTTGAGTGAACCTGCATGATGGGCCCTGGTGTTTTTCAATCTATTCGCCCCGTTCGTCTTCGAAATCGCCTTGTTTGATAAAAATATGAAAAAAAATTAGTAACTAACTATTTCAATGTGATACGATACATTAGGCTTGTAAGATATATTCAGGATGCATACCTGAGCTTTGGGGTGCTCGAAGTGGGCTATCAGTCACTGCCACTCGTACTCCCTAAAACGAAATTCGCTAGGGGTAGAACCTCGGCCTAGCTCCTTGTATACAGTGTAATGGGAAGAAAGCTCGTTCTTCCACTCTTTATACCTATATTAACACCAGGAAAAAAAAGTTAGAGATATTAAAACACTTGATAAACAAAAATCTAACTCGATATATACTCAAATAACTCGAAGCACATCACCTCATATGTAGTTGACGCTCTACCCACGTGTGAATAAGAACTTCATCCACGTCAAACCACACCTGCAATATGAATATATAAAAGGTAAAATTATATATTTATTCGGACTTAATTAATAAATGTAAAATTTACGTAATGAAAATACGATTTAACTCACACTCAGTGCATTATGCACTTGCATCTTCACGTAGATATGCACAGATTCCCGATCTGGCCAAAGCATTGGGACCTTGTCCCGCACGATCGCCCCGGCCATGCTGACATATTTTCGCGTGGTGTCAAATGCCTCGATCACCTCGCCATCCTCATTGGCCCTTATGGGCGTTTTTCTTCCCCCGGTGGCCTGCTCAAGTCTCTTCCCGGTGCAGGTGCCTCTAGCCCCTTTCCGTTTTCCAGTCCCATTAACGAAATTGCCTAATAATACAATGTCAACAAATTGATATCATTAATTGAACATATCGTAAGTCTTTAGTAATAATTAAGTAATCAATCTGATGTTAAATAAAATTTACCTGCATCGTCCGTTTGTTGGTTGGTGCACCTCACACTCCAAAGATACACAGGGTCGAACGGGATGAAGTTGTACGCTTCCTCCACGCTCAGGAACTCCGGCCGTCCTTCAACATAAATAGGCATCCCCCTATCATCGAATTCAGCGATCACAGGAATCTCGTCGGGTAGGAAGAGACCGGACGGTGGAGATAGAAGAGGCCTGGACGATGAGGCGCTAGCACCACCATCTGCCTCAGATGATTCCCGTGAAACGGGAGTAGGCACCGGGCGAATAGGGGGCATTCGGATTGAGGGAGTTTCTGATGCCCCCGTTGACTGTCGCTCGTCTGAGGGTCTGCTGACTGAGGGACGTCTGCTGACTGAGCGTCTGCTGACTGAGGCTCAAGGCTCGACTTCCGGTTGCACGGCTCTTGATCGTGCAGCTTCCTCCTCAGCTCGCGCATCTAGCAAGGCTCTCGTGCGAGCATTCATCATTGGCCCACTGTGCGTGTTGCTAACTGCAGCTGAGGAGGAAGCTTGACTACTGCTCCCTCCACTATTCCGGGAACCTCTCCGAAGCCAATTTGCCGCAAAACCTCCTGAACACCGTAATAGTCATGGATTCGGTTCTATAACAAATCGGCACCGGAACCGGAACCGTTTGAACCCGGAACCGTTTGGAACTGGAACCGTTCGGTTTCAAACGGTTCCGGTTACAAACAGTTCCGGTTCCAAACGGTTCCGGTTCCACACGGTTCCGGTTTAAAACCGTTTGATTCTGCACCGTTCCGATTCCGATTTTCCACCTTAATTTATACGATTAATTAACAACTATATCACATAAATTAACATATATACATTTTCGATGTGTGTATATATATATATACATCATGCATCTTAATTAAATTTAATTTTCACATATATATATACATCACATATTCATCCAAACCACACACCCTAATTAATTTTCCACATTTTTCACACATATATATACATCATGCATCTTAATTTAATTTAATTTTCATATATATATATATACATCACATATTCATCCAAATCACACACCCTAATTAATTTTCCACATTTTTCAAACATTACCGGTATATATATACATTGCATCTAAATTTCATGCTTATCACCCTAATTAAATTTAATTTCCACATACATATATATATACATTCCCACATACGTACATACGTACATACGTATATATATTTATGCACAAAAATAAATAAAAATTGAGAGAGAGAGAGGGAGAGAGAGAGCACCTACCATGGTGGAGCTCAAGCTGCTTTTCCGGCGACGGAGGTGAGGGGAGGTGGTAGAGGAGGAGGGGAGGAGAGGAAATTCAATTTGAAATCGGGATATAAGGAAAATGGCAATAAAAAAAAAGACATATACACATATACCCTTACCCATTGACCAAAGTAGTTTGCAAACGTCCTGTTGTGGTAATCAACATTTCCGGCAATAGCAGGGCAGTGAAGATGATAGTTTTTCCAATATTGTACTTCTTCACAGTTAATCAGTACCGACCAGTGGGCAATGGCTACCTCATTTCCATCCAACTTGTACGACTTTGGCAAGCTTCCCTGTACTACCACGTCATTGGAGATGATAGAAAGGTTGAACTGGGGTTCATCTATCGGCATCTGTTGTTGGGGGTCCTCAAGCGCTCCCAAATACACTTTGGTGTACGTTACACACTCGTGCGCAACATATGCTTCAGCGATACACCCTTCAGGTGCATATTTATTCTTCACATAGTCCTTGTAGGCTCCCAATTGTCTACAAGTACACAAGTGCATGTTAACTTACGTAAAAAAATAAGAATTTACATATAAAAACAGAGGCAAACCAAATGTATGAATCATTTGTACCTTTCCATGGGATACATCCAAGTGTAGTGTACGAGACCGGTAAGCAACAATTGTTCGGGAATATGGATCATCAGGTGAGGCATGATGTCGAAAAAATTTGGGGGAAATATCCTCTCAAGCTTGCACATGATAAAAATGATGTCATCTTGCATCTCCCTAAGATCTGATTTTTTAACTTCTCTGGTGCATAACTTCTGAAAGAATCTTGACAAGGCCACCAACGGCTCCACCACCTCTTTGGGCAGGTACCCTCGAATGAAAATAAGGAAAAGGCGTTGAAGCAGTACATGGCAGTCATGACTCTTTAATCCGTACATCTTATTGTCCCGGAAGTTAACACACCTGCTTATATTTCCTATATAGCCATAAGGATACCTGCATATATATATATATATATATATATATAGCCATAGGCAACAATTATATTTCTCGCATATAACCATAATCCGGTAAAAATTTAAGGCAAACCAATTTCCTGCATAGTCATATATAAGAATATATACCTGAAATTACTCAACCACCGAAAAATTCCATGCTTATGCTTCGGCTTGACGGTGTAAGGAGCTTGCGGCATTTTTCTCTTACCATCTCTTAACCACAAATGTTTCCGCAGTCCCATAGCTCTCAGATCAATGCGTGCCCTAGGGATGTCTTTTGTTTTCCCCTCCAAGTTAAGAACTGTGCCCACCACACTTTCAGACACATTCTTCTCTATGTGCATGACATCTAGGTAGTGTCTGATAGGCAACCTGGGCCAGTAGGGGAGTTCCCAGAATATGCTCTTGTGTGTCCAAAACTTATACCTTTCGGGCTTGTCTGGAATTGACGCCACTATGTCAGGATGATTGCTCAGCTGACCAAAATCATATTCATTCAACACTTCCAAAATTTCTTCCCCTGTCCATCACCTGGGTGCCACACCTGTTTCCACAGTCCCATCAAACGCGTCTGGATCCTGCCTAAATGGGTGATCATATGGAAGCCAACAACGGTGACGCATCTGAACAATTTTACTCCAATGAGGACTGCAACAATCAACCGTCATGCACTCTGAACAAGCCCTGTAACCCCTGGTAACGTTGTCCGACAACATACCGCGGGCAGGAAAATCACTGATGGTGCCAATAAGCATGGCATGCATCTGGAACATCTCATTTTTGAACCTATCGTAAGTGGGGTGGCCACACTCACTTAGGTACTTAAGCTCTTCAATCAAAGGCCTCAAATACACATCGAGACACTTTCCTGGATAACCCGGGCCCGGAATTAACAGAGTCAGCATATTGTATTCCTTCTTCATGCACATCCATGGTGGAAGGTTATACGGTACCAAAATAACTGGCCATATACTATATTGAAGACTCATGTTGCCAAAAGGGTTGAATTCGTCAGATGAGAGCCCTAGCCAAACATTTCGGACCTCTGCTGCAAAATGATCAAACTCCCTGACCATGTGCTTCCAAGCCTCTCCGTCGGAAGGGTGTATAAGGGTGTCATCGTCAGGAAAATTCCTCTCAGCCCACCATCTCATTGCTTCGGCCGTGAAAGCACACATGAACAACCGCTCCAGCCTATCCATAAGCGGGAAATATCGAAGTATCTTCACAGCTTTCTTGTTGCATGCAGGAGTCAACTTATACCTTTCTGTAAAACATACCGGGCAGGCTTCAAGGTCTTCAAGATCTTTTCCCCAGAAGAGAATACAATCATATCTGCATGCATGGATTTTGATGTAGGAAAGCCCAAGATCTTTCAGGATATGTCGCACCTTATGATGAGTGGTAGGAAGACGATGACCGGGTGGCAGTAGCGAAGCAGTCCACTTCAACCAAGAATCAACAGCTTTGACAGACATTTTGTTCTCCATTTTGAGCTGCATCACTCCCATCACACTTTCAAGAACAGTCTTACTACAACCGTCGTACAACGGAGTCTGTTGCAATGCAATCAGGTTGTTGTACTTGTCCATACCGCTTGTGTTGACATGAGCTCCAGGTAATGGCTCGACTGGCTCAATATGGGGGAAACCCTCAACGACGGGAGGGACATTTGGTTCTTCATCAGCAAATACACCGCTCTCATGAGGAAACATATCATTGATTAACATCGATGTTGGATCATAGGATGAACTGCCCCTCTCAGCAAAATCTCCATGATCATAGCGTGGACTGGTCCTCTCACCAAATTGTCCATGATCATGCGGACCTGCTAACGATGTTTCATCATGATAAATCCAACAAGTGTACTTATCTCAAAACCCATATTTACTCAGGTGCTTATGGACTTTATCAATGGGAAAACGAAATCGATCGCTGAAACACTTACATTCTTTACACGGGCAATAATGAAGTGTAGTGTCTCCACAATTAGCCTTCACAAAATTCACAAAACTCCTAATTCCTTGGTGATATCTGACATCCCATCTTTCGAGGCTCATCCAACTCTTGTCCATCCTGAAAATTCTAACAATTTTACGTATTATATATACACACATTCACTACTAATAATCGACGCGATATCTCAATTCAACTCTAATTAAATCAACACATGCATGCATATATATATATATATATATCGATCTAATCTCTGAATTCGATTCAGTACTCGATGATGGTATTCTTCTTTTTTCAGTTCAAAATGTATTTGACTAGGTAGGAGGCTCTCTTAAGCCTGGATCCGATAGCACTACGATAATACCAGTCGTTGATTCAGACACAAGATAAGATTAACTACAAGCAGTTTTCTCGTTTCGGTGACATCAACAACATTTCATATCTCACGAATTGGATTTGATCAACACACACACATATATATACATACACATATACGTATATATACACGTACCTATATATATAGCTTCTCGAGTGATCGAGTTTTCGACGCGCGCCTTAATTTTGACAATACCGAAGGATCGATTTCAGAGCGTTTTCCTTCTTTCGATTTCACCGAATTTTTTTCGATCCAAATGAATGACTTACTGCGATCGGCATCTAATATAAGAGGCATTGCCGGCGATTCATAAAATCGCCGGAAATGGAGACATTACCGGCGACATGTCGCCGGAATTTCGCCGGTAATGTTTCAAAACATTACCGGCGACCTCCTCCGTCGCCGGCAATGTCAAGCCAAACATTGCCGGCGAAATTCCAGCCGAAAAATCACCGGCAATGTTTGGCTTGACATTGCCGGCGACGGAGGAGGACGCCGGTAATGTTTTGAAATATTACCGTCGAAATTCCGGCGACATTACCGGCGACGTAGTAAATCGCCGGTAATGATGAACATTACCGGCGACTTTTCCGGTCGCCGGCCTTGTTTTTGGAAATCTCGCCGGTAATGTTGCTTATTCCGGTAATGCTAGTGAAATGCAACTTCTGAGCAATGTAACACCATTCAATTCATCTGACTCAGTGAAAGTTGGTAATGGTGCTTGTCTTAACATTACTCATACTGGTGATATGTCTCTTGGTCAATTGAATCTTAGTAAAGTGCTTTTAATGCATGGTTTAGCTGCACATTTATTATCCATATATCAATTGTGTAAGGATAATATATATTAATTGTGTAAGGATAATATATGTCGTGTATGGCCTGATGATCTTATGATTGTGGTATAGGACAAGGTGAAGGGTCAGATACTCTACCAAGGTCTCTGTAAGAATGGAATGGTTTCTATCCACTTCCTTTCACAATATCTAACAAGAATAAACCTCCACCAGATCCAGGAAAATATCATCATCATTCTGGAAAGTTATCACTAATAGATGTAGTAAAGAATAAAGCAGCTAAAGTTTCTCTTTTAGCCGCTAAGTTGAAACAAGAAGGGTCATTATTGTGTCAGCTACAACACTGTGGACTCATTGACATGTCTGAAGCAATCACTTCCTCAGCTGCTTTTATTGGTCAGAGAATAAAGCACTCACTTTGGCACAGGCGTTTTGGTTATCCTACTAATGAAGTTGTCAAACTCATTCTTATCAAGCATGGAATTACAAGTTGAGATGATACTGTTGACTTAGTATGTGAGCCATGTCTATTAGAAAAATTACATAAGATGCCTTTTCCTGTGTCTAAGTCTATGAGTACTACTCATTTTGAGTTAGTGCATAGTGATGTGTGGGGACCTACTCCATACTCATCTATAGATGGTCACAAGTATTTCGTACTGTTTGTAGATGATTTCACCAGATACACTTGGATTTTCCCAATGAAATACAAAAGTGAGGTGTTTCGACTATTCAAATCTTTTACTGCATTTGTGCATACTCAGTTTTTTGCTGTTATCAAAATTTTCAGAAGTGATGATGGAGGTGAATGTGACGACCCGAATCAGAATTAGCACGTTAATCAGCTTAATCCGCGAGTTTTCGAGTAATCAAAGTTTATCGTAAAATAATCGAATTGGCGGTTCGGTTCACGACTTAATTATCGGGCGAGAATTTGAGTTGAGTCTCTTCATGAGAATTGTAGTATGCATGATTTCGAGTTCGTAGGTGATTTCGGATAATTGTTTCGATAACCGAGGAATATGTTATGAATATTTGAAATCGCGTAATTTCGTCGTGCTTATCCGTTTAAGTTTGAGTTATCCGAAACGTGGATGTGATTCGATTTGGACCGTCGATCGTATCGAGCCGCGAGTATAAATATCGGGTTAGTCGGAAAATTGTCGAAAATCACTGTTTCGGGAAGTTTGACCGTCGTTTGACCAGAAAGAGACCGTTGACCCGCGTTGACCGAGGGAGAAAAGCACCGTCGGTTGACCACCAATCGACTTGCCGTTTCCGGCCACCTCCGGTCTTGATTTTGGTATGGCTAGCTTCCTCTCTTGATTTCCCATGGTTTAGAATTTGATTTGAGTTGAATTGATCACGATTTGGTGGAGAATGAGTTCGGTGAAATCCATGGATTTCACTGTCGTCGGGGGCGGCGCTCCGGCGACAATTGAGGTTGGGGGTGTGGGGGAAAAGGTTCCCCTCATCCTTGTGAAGCTTTTGGGTGAAGGAATTGTGAATTGGTTGAGGTTTGAAGCTCGCCGAAAAACTCACCGGAATCCATAGATTCCTTGGATTTTGAGGCGATTTCCGGCCGGTGTGCTTGGAATTGGGTCTCGGTGTAGAAGAGAAAGTTTTGGGCTTGAAGAATACTTGTGATCTGGAAAGTGTGGCCGGAATCCGTCACCGTTGACGCCGCGCCGCCACCGGCGGCGGCGGTCAACTCCGGTGGAGGCGTTGACTTTTTGGAAATTGACAAGTTTTATGTCGTTTTGCTCGTAATCGTGCCCCGATCATCGCCTTGAGGTTTTCGAGTTGATTTGGATACTGGATTTTAAGTCAAGGGTTTATGTGGAGAATTTAGGAGTTTTCGACGATTATTTTGTATTCGAGTTATATATTTCCGGAAATGGTTGGTTTCCGAGGTGTGGTACAGAGTAATGAATTGTGATTTTGATCAGTTATATTTTGTGATTATTCAGGGGATCAAGATCGTACGTTGGGCAAGGGATCTTCCGCCAGATCTCGTGATTAGCGCGTTTGCGCACTGTGCTATCTGTGAGTGGACTTTTATTTATACTGTCGTAGGTTCTTGATTTCAGTATTTATTTCCAGTACAGTATTGAGATTATTTATTGTTTTTGGAGGTATTGTTTTATATTTTATATGGTGATGGCATTTACTTAACATTGATGCATTGGCTACTCGGCTGATAACCGGTAGTCCAGATCCAGGGTTGAGAGATTCCCCTGATGTACCCACTAGGCTTGAGAGATTCGCCTAGTCTATCACCGTCGGGCTTGAGAGATTCGCCTGACTGTCGGGCTTGAGAGATTTGTCTGACACCTCCATTCATTTTAAGAACTCGCAATTTTTTTATATTATATAAATGGTGAAAGACATATTATTATTTTCGTCCACTCACTCTAACGATTTTATTTGTCTTTCCCCTGGGCTTTTCAGTTTCCGTGCCCAATTTGCAGTTCGGATTCTGGTGTCACACATCGCTGTCGGAGACTTAGTGTTCGAGCTACCTTTCTTTTCCAGTAGGTTTCTTATTTAGCTTACTGTTGTATATTATGTATATATACACTAGAAGTCGCTCTGATTACTCTACTGTTATACTTTCATATGATTTTTCCCCGAATTTTTGTAAAATACAGTTTTTCTTATGCTAGTAAGGGAAATTGTGGTCACAATGTTAGAAAATGGTTCTATTCCCTCTTCATTATGGTATTATGCTAGTGCTCTCGCCACTTATTTGATCAATAGAATGCCTCATCTGTTCTTCAGTTCCAATCTCCTTTTGAGAGATTATACAACAAGCTTCCTGATCTCAGTTGTCTAAAAGTCTTTGGTTGTGTTTGCTATCCTCTTTTAAGTCCCAATATTAGGGTTAATAAGCTCCAACCTAAGACGGCGCAATGTGTATTTTTAGGCTTTGCAGTAGGTTTTAAAGGTTTCATCTGTTTCAATCCTATTGACAAGAGGTTCATAATATCCAAGCATGTATTCTTTAATGAAGACAAACTGCCCTTCACTGAGCTCAAGCAGAAGCTACTGAACTCTAACAAAAAATATTCTGAAAATTTGCAGTCTTCAATTGTACCTTCTGCAATTATTCAATCTAATCCTGTTTGTGTTACTACTACTGTTACTAATACAACTAATGATATTCAGCATATTGTTCATACTTCAGACAATTCAATGTTGCAGTCTAGCTCAGGAACCTCTTCTTCTACTTCAAGTGCGTTTGATCCTGCTTCTCATACTCAAATCTCATTTGATGAGAATGAGGGTTCTGTTGAAGTTACTTCGACTCCTGGAACTGGTATTTCAGTTATGTTGGAGTGTGCTTCTTCCAGTACAAATAGTCAGGTGTCTGATACAAATGTCTTGCATCCAGTGACTAGTCTCACTAACTCATCTGCTAATGGTCATCCCATTCTCACAAGAAGCAAACGTGGAATTCTTAAACCAAAATGCTTTCTTTCCATCATGTCATCCTCAGATAACGATCCAATTTACACAGAACCTGCAAATTACAAAGCTGCAATGCAAGTTCCTGTGTGGCTTCAGGCCATGAAAGAAGAATATAAAGCATTAATGCATCAAAAGACCTGGAGTTTAGTGCCTCTCCCTCAAAACATGAACTTAGTCTCTTGTAAATGGACTTTCAAAATCAAGAAAAATGCTGATGGCACTATTGCTAGACATAAAGCCAGGTTGGTTGTTAGGGGCTTTAGTCAAGAGTATGGGGTATTATGAGGAAACATTCTCATCTGTAATTAGATATACTACTGTTAGAATGATGCTTGGAATTGCAGCTCATTATGGATGGTGCTTACATCAAATAGATGGAAAAAATGCCTTTCTTCATGGCATTATGAATGAGGAAGCCTATATGGCTCAATTAGGTGGGTTTGAGGATCCAAATGTCCCTTCCTCTCATGTCTGCAGACTACACAAATCCTTATATGGTCTTAAACAAGCTCCAAGGGACTGGAATGAAAGGTTTACCAATTTTCTACCTTCTCTTGGTTTCACAAGTTCCTATGCTGATCATTCTCTCTTTGCCTACGTTTCTGGTGTGTCTAAAGTGTATTTGTTGTTGTATGTGGATGATATCATCCTCACTGGTAACAATGAAGATCTGATTTCCAATATTAAATAGCTCTTCAACATGAGTTTGAAATGAAAGACTTAGGTCTACTACACTTCTTTCTTGGCCTAGAGATTAGCTACAGAGAATCTGGGATATTCTTTTCTCAGCAAAAATATGCTCAAGATCTTATTCACAAGGCTGGATTGGATGCATGTCATGCTTATATAATTCCTTGTCTGTCTGAAATAAAGCTATATGAAGATGTTGGCAAACCATTGAACTCTACTAAGCTAACTCACTTCAGAAGTATAGTGGGATGTCTTCAATACTTAACATTTACAAGACCTGATATTACATTTGGAGTGAATTATGTGTCAATTCCTACATGGACCAACTGAAGATCATTTTCTTGCTGCCAAAAGGATCCTTGAGTATGTTAAGGGCACAGTACAGTCTGGAATATTTCTTAAAAGAGGTTCCAGAAGCTCAATTCATTCACCAATTGATCTTCAAGCCTACTGTGATGCAGATTGGGCTAGAAATCTTAATGACAAGAAATCTACAACAAGTTTCATTGTGTTACTTAACAGCAACCCCATATCTTGGTGTAGTAAGAAACAAAATGTTGTATCAAGGTCCTCCACTGAAGCAGAATACAAAAGTATGGTTGACACCACTTCAGAGCTCATGTGGATGAAGGACATGTTGAAAGATATACACATTGATCTTGCTTCAGTGCCTACACTGCATTGCGATAACATCTCAACTCTTGCC
Source organism: Geum urbanum (assembly GCA_946800695.1). Classification (NCBI taxonomy): domain Eukaryota; kingdom Viridiplantae; phylum Streptophyta; class Magnoliopsida; order Rosales; family Rosaceae; genus Geum; species Geum urbanum. The sequence goes on along the minus strand of OX327013.1, from coordinate 38,771,408 downwards.
TTAGCCATAAATCTCATTCACCATTCAAAATTAAAGCATGTTGAAGTTGATGTTCATTTCACTCAAAATCAAGTGAAAGCAGATTGTTTAAGGCTTCAATTTGTCACTTGAAAACAACAGCTTGCAGACTTATTTACCAAATGATTATGCTCACCACTGGACAACTATTCGTGTCACAGCTTCATGATTACCCCCCCCCCCCCCCCCCCCCCCCCCAAGCTGAGGAGGGGTGTGAAGTAAAGATTACTAATGACAACACTGTCATACTGTCCATTTCTGTTAGATAAAATCCATTAGATGTAGGACACGTACAGCTCATCTGTACGATCTGTTAATCCTTCATTTCTGTATAAAAGCTATTGAGCTTGTCTTCTTAAGCTAAGAACCACAAATCAATATATTGCATAGCTTTTTCTCTCTAATTATAATCTCATACACAGAGCTATCAGGTTGCAAGTTCGTATGTCCGAGTACCTAATTAATGTATTCGTTAATATGTTATACGTTATTTGCCTTAATCACAAGAGCAAGGGCTTACAGACAAGAGAGAAGTAGTGACCTAGTAGTCATAATTTGACGACAAACGTTAATCTTGTGAATTGCAGTCGGTGATGATGAGCCAATTAAGTCAATATCGACCCCATACGTACAAATGAAGTTTTGGTTTGGAGGGCCATACAAATGAAGTTTGAGCTAAAAGCAAGTTCAAATTCTAATTGGATTTTGCTAAACAATGTATAACCCTATAACTTATTTGAGATCTTTACACTAATGGGTTTGAGCAAAGCCCTTGAGTGTTATGGGCTAGGTTTTTATGGGGCATGCCGGCTTGGTTCTTTCATGATCCTCCTTTGATGTTGCAGCGGCGCAGAGCCTACGTCGATTCATAGACCATCGTAGCATCTCACTTGGTGACACGGTGAAAAGGTGTATAGAGTACCAAAAATATGCATCATAATGTGCAACGAATTATTTCGACTTTCATTATCTCAAAACAGGATAATTTTCGAATGCACCCCAATACGTTTTCACTCCAAAAATTATTTTCAGTGTTGACACGTGGTACAATCTCAGGCTTCCATTTTTTAAACTATTTCCAAGTCTGAACCAGCTTACGATGAACTCAATGTACAAAATATTTCTCTGCCCAGAAAAGAATCAACCAATCAAAGCCACCTCGGTCGCCGCTGGGATTCTTGCCCAGCTCAGTGTACAACACAATTAATAATCACCTTATCACAAACCAGCTTCCATTAGTTCACAATCTCCGATAGCTGAATCAAAACAACACCAAGATCAATACTAACATTTGTAGTAGATGCAGATCTGATTGATTAGGAAAGTGAGTAATTAACAAATCTAAGGACCTGTTTTGAGAGAGGTCCAGATGCGGTGAGTTCTTCGCGGAGGAGATTACAGAGACGACTAGCGTACATGCCTTTCCCGGCGAGCCGAAGAAGACCCACTGTACGTTCCGGTCTTTTGGATCCTTGTTCTTTAGATTGGGCTTGGATACCAGGTGCCGAATATACGATGACGCGGCGCATGAGCTGGTCTCAGATCCTAGGCTGGAATATAAGCACCGGGAAAGGTTTTGCAAGTCGCAGGCGGTGCAGGTTCAGAGGGAGAACCGGAGATGAACAAGTCGATTAAGAAAGTAGAGGAGCTCAGTCTAATTTGATTTTTTTTTGAAGAAAATAACCGTACAGATCCCGACACGTGTCAAAACGCCACATTTCCCTTTTTCACCGGACATACCTCACATAAATATCAAAAAGCTTAGTCCTGTCCATGACTGAAACCCCTATTCACATGGTCATACGTATTATATATACCTGCTTTGATCGCTTAGAGCGCTTAGATCAACTGCACCGGCCGGGAAACAGCTCGAGCAAATGGAAAAATCTGCCAAAAATTATTCGAGCAGTTTCAATTTCGTTATGCACCGCTCGGTTAACAGGCTCGAGATCGAGCTCAAACAGAAATGGGGCAAGTTGCAGATCGAGTAGTTGGTGGAGCCCACCGTCACGTAGATGACGTCAGCTGATGTTGGTTTTTTTACTTGTCCCAGTAAAAGATGAAAAAAGAAGTTACCAACAATCATGGGCTGACACATGGCTTTACCAAATCGGAAAAAAAAATTCGAAAGGGGTCAGTTGATCTGGGCCGTTGATTTTGAAATCAAAATCTAATCCAACGGCTGATATTTAAACATAACGGTTACTTTTTTTTCAGAACGGATATAAATGGGAATACCCAAAATATCTGTAAAAAAATCCTAAAAAGTTGCAAAAAAATCCCAAAAAATTGTATAACACCCCATAATATTTCCCTAAAAATACTACACCATTTATTTCACAACTCATACTAATTTGTGCACAACAAATTTCACATCTCCATCCATCCCTACTCTCATTTTCTTGAGCATTTTTCCGAAAAAATGGCCACCCATTGGCTTCTTTCCGAATATTTACAAATGTGCATCCCTTTTGCACGTCATAGTATTGATGAATTCAATAGCAACAAACAAAGGAAGGATAAATTGTGGGAGAAAATTCATGCCGATTACATGCAAAATTGGGTGTCATCGGAAGGAGAAACACCTCGAGAGGAGCCTAGGTCTCAAATTGCACTTGCGTCTCACTACAATAAATTCAAGATACCATTGCAAAAATGAGGTAAATGTTTGCGAGACGCACGTAAGCGTAGAGCTAGTGGCACTTCTCACATGGATGAGGTAACTCCTTATACTCATCATCTCATTTTTATTTCATTTCTACTATATAATTAATTTAGTGAATTTTTAATTAACTTTTTGTATGTCATTTTAATCTAATTAATTTACTGAATTTTTTTAGATTAAGCAAGCTCAAGCATACTACTATGCCGCTAAGAAAAGACCGTTCACCCACTTTGAATGTTATGAAGTTCTTAAGGACCATCCAAGTTACCGAGATGTTGAACCAAGTACTCCGTCTCCGTATGTAAGCTCATATGAAGAGACTCCCTTCGTTACTGAATCATCTCCAATCATAAATTTGGGTGACGAGGAAGTGAATGAAGCACCACCCACCTACGTTGGCACTGGTCCGTCGAGTCTGATTAGACCAATATGATGCAAGGCGGCAAAGGAAGCAAGGCATCAAAAAAAATAAGGTAAGACTCCTATTGATCAACGCACTGAGGTTTTGCGAACCATGGCAAGTGATAAAACATCGTGGCTTTCCGTGAGGAAGATGCATAATGAAAGTAAGCTCAATTATTAAAAAGAGTATATACAACTTCAACAACCAAACGAAGCAAGGGCGGCAAGTGAGCTCCAACTCAAGAAACAAGATGAAGAAACAAGGATCATGACAATGAATTTGGAGACTATGACCTCGATCTCCAAAAAATACTTTACCAAGAGGAAACTAGATATCTTTAAGAAAGCAGAAGATAAGGAAGGTGAAGTTGTCGATGATATATTTGCGAATTGTTATCAACCAAACGTACTTTTTCCAGAGTAATTTTAGCAATTCTATTAAGAATAAATGTTGTCATTTATGTTTTCATTATCTTTCCATTATGTATTTAAATTTTTGAGAAATAAAATTGCAATTCCTTTATGAAATTACTTGCCAAAAAAATACATCATATTTATTTTGTCGAAAATGCAATTCGGAGATGACACGTGTCATGCCCTCATTCGGTCACTGAATAGTAACTGCTTAAGCAGTTTGTGAACTGCTGCATTCTGTTTTGCTCTTGCTCAAGCAGTTTAGTAATTTCAAACTGCTTTATTCAGTGACCAATGAGAAAGTGACACGTGTAATCTCCGAATTGCGATTTCGACAAAATAAATATGATGTATTTTTTTGGCAAGTAATTTCATAAAGGAATTGCAATTTTATTTCTCAAAAATTTAAATACATAATAGAAAGATAACGGAAACATAATGGAGACATAAATGACAACATTTATTCTTAATACAATTGCTAAAATTATTCTGGAAAGAGTACGCGTGGTTGATAACAATCCGCAAATGTATCATCGACAACTTCACCTTCCTTATCTTTTGCTTCCTTAAGGATATCTAGTTTTCTCTTGGTAAAGTACCTTTTGGAGATTAGGGTCATAGCTTCCAGATTCATTATCATGATCCTTGTTTCTTCCTCTTATTTCTTGAGTTTGTACTCACTTGCCGCCCTTGCTTCCTTTTGTTGTTGAAGTTGTATATACTCTTTGTAATAATTGAGCTCACTTTCATTATGCATCTTCCTCGCGAAACGCCACGTTGCTTGATCACTTGCAATGTTTTTCATAACTTCAGTGCATTGCTCAATAGGAGTCTTACCTTGTTTCTTTTGACGCCTTGCTTCCTTTGTCGCCTTGTATCCCATTGGTCTAACCGGACTTGACGGACCGACAATGTAGGCGGTGGTGCATCATTCACTTCCTCGTCACCCAAATTTATGATTGGAGATGATTCGGTAACGGAGAGAGTCTCTTCATATGAGCTTACATACGGAGTCGGAGTACTTGGTTCAACATCTCGGTAACTTGGATGGTCCTTCATAACATTCAAAGTGGGTGAATGGTATTTTCTTGGCGGCATAATAGTATGCTTGAGCTTGCTTAATCTAAAAAAAATGCAGTAAATTAATTATATTAAAATGACATACAAAAACTTGATTAAAAAATTCACTAAATTAATTACATAGTAGAAAGTAAATATAAATGAGATGATGAGTATTTGGAGTTACCTCACCCATGTGAGAAGTGCCGCTAGCTCTACACTTACGTGGGTCTCGCAAACATTGACCCCATTTTTGCAATGGTATCTTGAATTTATTGTAGTGAGGCGCAAGCGCAATTTGAGACCTAGGCTCCTCTCGAAGTGTTTCTCCTTCTGATGACACCTAATTTTGTATGTAATCGGCATGAATTTTCTCCCACAATTTATCCTTCCTTTGTTTGTTGCCGTTAAATTCATCAATACTATGACATGCGAAAGAGATGCACATTTATAAATCTTCGGAAGGAAGCCAATGGGTGGCTATTTTTAAAAAAAAATGCTCAAGAACATAAGAGTAGAGATGGATGGAGATGTGAAATTTGTTGTGCACAAATTAGTGTGAGTTGTGAAATAAATGGTGTAGTATTTATAGGAAAATATTAGGGGGTGTTATGCAATTTTTGGGATTTTTTTTGTAATTTTTAGCTTCTTTTTTTTTACAAATATTTTGGGTATTCCCGTTTATATCCGTTATGAAAAAAAAGTTGCCGTTATGTTTGAATATCAACCGCTGGATCAAATTTTGGTTTCAAAATCAACGGTCCAGATTAACTGGCCCGTTGGATTTTTTCTGTTCGGTAAGCCACATGTCATCACCTGATTGATGCATATGATAAAGCTTTTTACACCCTCAAAGATATCTCTACTATTATGCAATATTTATCAATATAATAATATGGCAAATAGGGATCATTACCCGCTGAAGATTGATGAAACTAAGCGTTAGACGCAAACAAACACTAAAATCAGTTTCCTGACAGACTCGACCTACAGACACTAAAATAATTAATTACCTAACCTAGACTCAACTAAAAAACTACGAAAATAATACTGGACACACTAGACACAATGGTGGACTACCATGTAGAATTTCAATAGGTTTGGAGTTGATTTGCCATGCTAACAAAAATCAACAATATAGATGAATGCAGGAAATCAGCTTTGAAAAAGTGACAAAAATCAATAAACAAAAGAGTTAAGAGGAATGTTCTCCACCACCGTCACTCCATCTAGAAAATATATGCTCAACCTAACAATGCTATGCGAATGGATGAAAGTTCTCAGGAAGATTCAATTACGCTTAGAACCACTGTTCTAAAAGGCGATCCAGGCGACCGTCTAGGCGATGCCTAGACGCTAGGCGAAGCTAAATGAGGGAATAAGCTCTCTGGGCGGGGTAGGCGTTCTCAGGCGCTCCTGGGCGGGGTAGGCGCTCTCAGGCGCTCCTGGGCGTGAAAATAATAATAATTTAAAACTCAAATAATTTGAGATTTGAGATTATTACTCTATATTATATATTTTTGTATGGAGATTATGATAATTTAAACTATATTTATTGCTAATTTTATTATATAAGTGTTTTAAATATTTGTTATTTCACATATATATGTATTGAATTAATACCGCCTTTAAGTCGCCTAGAAAACGTCTAATTCCGATTAATCCACGTCTAGCCGCCTAGGCGCTCGAAGGTATGTTCACCGTCTAGGGTCGCCTAGCATTTTTTAGAACCTTGCTTAGAACACAACCTATTACATAATCCTTATGATTACACCGGTGAAGGTTCGCTTATCATTAGTGACTATCTCTCAAAGAACCCAAAAATCACGGACTCGGATTTACTAAGAGAAAAGCATTATGATCTAGAAAATGTGTGAGAATCTACAAAACATTACAAGTACACTAAGGGCGTGCCTTGCTAAACTTTGGATTTCTTATAACCGAAAAGCTCGGTTTCTACTTAAGAGAATTGAGGAAGATCAAATACAATCAATAGACATCAAATTCTCATAGATTTAGATTCCTAAACATGCATACTAAGCGTGCACTCAAAGCATACAAAATATAAATCATCAATATAAAATCAACAAAGAAACCTCATCCAAAAACATAACAAAATTAGATCAAAGTGTATGTATTATCTAAACTTCATATACGAGGCTTCAAAACAATCCATTAACAAAGGTTTAGCTACTCATAGTTTTAGATAAAAATATCAAGGAATCCATAAGAGATAAATTAAATGTTAGAGAATAATGAACTTTTGACGAGGTCGACATCGAACTAGTTCTCACGTATGAGAACTACTTTTTCTCTCTGCCTCTGTTTCGTTTTTTCTTAATTACCTTTTATCACCAAAGTTTCAGCCACCAAAAAGTCTCCCGCCACGTTCCAAGCTATATATATATATATATATATATATTATATATATATCTTGATTGATTAACCAAGCACACCTGCCAAACAAGTTCAATTAAAATCCACTTCTGTATTTGTTCTGTTTCCTATTTGATTGCTTCTCTCACCAAACCTGCTCACCAAGGCTTCCTTCAAATATATATATATGTGTATACACCTCACCAATCAGCTCCTCGCCAAGGTTACGTGGCTAATTAGTATTCTTTTTAAATTAGGATTCATTCACCTCGTAAGTCCTCATCTTCCACAATAACTCTCAAAATATATTATTTAATTTCATTTTCTTTATTAATCTCCAAAATACCTAAAAATAAATAAATATAATTAATTCACTCAATTAATAATAATAAACTAAATATAGAGAAAAAATTAAATACCGAATAGACTCATAAATATGCGACTATCAACGTAACTTTTAGTTTTTTACCTTTTACTAGAGCGCACCAGTAAAAAAAATATCAGCTGGCATCACCCACGTGCTAGTGGGCTCTACCAGTTGATCGAGCTTCAGCTCGACCCGTTTAGCTCGAGCTCGTTGACTACTCGGTCTCACCTCCCTTCCTGCTCTTCAGTGTGTTGCCGAAACCAAACTGCTCGAACAATTTTCAACAGAACTGTTTATCTGCTCGAGCGTCGGACCGCTCGGTGCGGATGTTCTTAGTCCCGAGTAAAGCTTTTCCTCATATGCAAGAAAGCCAATTATGAATTATGCAACGGCCGAAGTGGTTAACATCGTACGTGCTACTACTAATAATGGACGCAAAGACTTGTGGTTGTGTGTAGTAGTGGTGAACTTGTCGATCTAGGCCTCAATAAAGGTCAAAGCTTCACGTTTACAGCATGATGAGTCCATCAAAACGTAGAGGCCAAGAAAATTGTCCCCAAATTTTTTACTTGTTTACTATCCACGATAAAACCGCTTATGGGATTCAATTAAAAACTTGTTTTAATTTCGGTAATATTTATGATCTAAATGTGATTTACTGAAACTCGGTTTTCCTATAACTTTTACGTGGTTTTGTAAGAAGAGCCAAAGGGAGTTGGGAATGGAAAAGGGACGGTATGAACAGCGCCTACCGAAATTATGCTTTGTTTTGGCATGTCATGACTCACATGATTAGTTGATTACAACGAGGTAAATTACAGTTTACCCCTTCAACAACAACTTTTATGAAATGCAGGTCAATGATAAAGTCACATTGAATTTTAATCTAATGTACCTCAGTTTACCCCTCGGTACATATAGATGTCTCATTTCTCAGTAGCTACTACAGCCCATAATATGAGACTCCCATCAAATCCAAATTTGCGACAAACATTATTTTGTTCAGTCCAAAAGCCATATAGAATTCCATGTCTCTCTCATATTTCCAAAAACAAATTTAGCAAATCTTGTGCCATCACAGGCAGAAGACGCTGCAACCAATCCAGAAGCTGCTATATATATATTCGATGCTTATCTGCACTGTCACAGTGTCACGTACTTAGCTTCATTACATATTTACATTGGACCAACCCATCACGCTGAGACTCGTTACCAAATTAACAACGCCATATTACGTCCAAAATACTAATAATACCAAAGACAAACTTTCAATCATTTCAAGACACAACGCACATTCACTGACCGACCTTAAAGGGCATTATTGTAATTGAAGAAGTCAAATATAATACCGTGGGGGACTAGCTGCGTTTTATATAACCGCCCCGCCTTTGTGGAAAAAAAAAAGGATCAAAAAACACTTCCCTAATACAGAGGCGGTTCCGTTAGTTTTGTCCCCAAAACCTTTTCCTTCTTCATCTTTTTTAATCCCTCTCCTCCAAGAAACCCAGTTCCTTCTTATACCACTAATACACACACATATACATACATGTCAACTCTTACGATCAAATCTTCTTCTTCCTTCAATCTCACTTTTACGTTCTCAACTTGTTTCTTCTTTTAGATTCTTCTTTACCCTTCCACAGCTTTTTAAACTTTTCCACAACACCAACTCATATTAGACGAAAGAAAGAAATGTATAGCCTTTATACATAGCCCTGTTCGCCGTCCTTTACAATTTGCCGACTTTTTTTTTGTTTCAGATAAATTTTTCCGGTCTCGTACAGCCTTGATTTCTGTTTCGTAGCTGCCACGAAATCCTTCCGTTAGGTTTAGTGTTTACCGCGGTAAATATTTGTTTTTGTTAAGTTCGATCTTGCGATGGAGTACCGCGTTCAACAACAACCTCGCTCTGTTTTCACCGCCGCCTCGACGCAGCCGGAGCTCGACGATCGGGATTCCGACTACTCCGAATGCGTCAGCAGCGGCTCCGACGTCCGCCACGTGTCCACCGCGGGTTTGGAGAGACTTGCGGAAGGGGAAAGAGTCCACGACCTGATACGGAAAAGGTTCGTTGCCAGCTTGGGATTGCTTGGACCGCACGTCACTGTTTCGGCGGTTCATAAAAACCCTCACTCGGGTTTGACCGGTCAAGCCCGGCTGCGGACGTTTCAGGTCTACATGAAAGCCGTCCAGGAGAAATGCGGCGGCGACGCCAATGTCAAGTACGCTTGGTACTCGCCGACCTCGGAAGCCGAGATTTCGAGCATTATCGGACATGGATTCAGTGAAAATCCTAATGGGCTTTATGGAAAAGGTGTCTATTTAGCTCCGGATGACTCTCCTTTACAATGGTGAGTTGTTGTTACGTTACGTTTTTTGGTCACATTGTTTTTTTGGTTCTAAGCTTCATATGTGAACGGTTTAGATTTTGTGGTGCGGTTTTGACTTTTTCTATTTTGTTTTTAATGTTTGTTTAGTGTTAAAGTTGGATTTGATTTGCTGAGAGGTTTCTTGGTTGCGTTGAATTGAGAATTTTCAACTGTGGGTTGACAATGTTTTGGTTACGTTTTGTAGCTTGGATAGCTTGAGTGTTGATGAAGACGGATTTCGACATCTTTTGCTTTGCCGTGTGATTTTGGGGAAGGCGGAAGTTGTGCTGCCTGGTAATGCGGAGCAGTATCATCCGAGTTCTCAAGAGTTCGATTCCGGTGTGGACAGGATGGTTTGTCCTAAAAAGTATATAGTGTGGAGTACTCACATGAACACTCATATCTTGCCCGAGTATCTCATTAATTTCAGAGGTCCTAGTTGCTTGAAAGGTAATACGAAATTGATTTTGGAATTGGCATTCTTTTGTTTTTTAGATGAATTGAGTCCTGTTCTAATTGTGTTTTTTCTGAGTGGTTGTAGAGTTTTTGAAGACTCAAGTGGGGATTAGACGACCAACATCACCTTGGATGCCATTGCCAACTTTGATCGGTATGCTTTCGAAGTTCTTGCCTCAGCAAAGCGTTGCTTTGATTCTCAAGTACCATAAAGCCCAGAGAGTAAGTACTCAATTAGTTGCAGTGCTAGCAGAGTGTTTTGTTTTTCTTTAGAATTGAGCGTTGTCCCCATTTTTGCTGTTGTTTTCTGTTTTTCCAGGAGACGAAGATTTCAAGGAATGAACTGATACGGAAAATCAGACAGATAGCAGGAGACAAGTTGCTTGCTACAATCCTCAAATCTTTCAGAGCCAAGGTATGGAATCGGTGTGTCTTGAATTGATTTGATCGAAGAAATTCTCTATTATGTTTCGTCTACTGTTTAGAATCGGATACTATATTTCAAAATGATGTTGTCAAGTTGAGACAATCTAGTTGGCATATTAATGATATTATTTAATTTGATTTTTAAACGAAGTCTTTTTCTCTAAGAAACAAGTTTGGCAAATTATGCCTGTGACTTGCCTCTTAAGTCTTGAGAGCCGCTTTCTGAAAGTAGGCTTTGTCAATATTGACAAAACATGCTCTTATAGCCAAAATGTAGGAGCTGCCTTTCTGGTCTTGTTGATGTTTTATATTCTTATCTTTTTATTGATTCTCATTTTTAGTTGGTTAGGCTTTTGGTCCATACGCCCCAATTGTAATCAGTAAACCATATTCTTTGCACTTCTGCTTGATAATCAAGCTTCCATGAGTTACTTTGACACAAGTTACTCTGATTCTGTCATTTCCGATATGACAACGATTCTCTTCACACAAAGTTGTATGAATTCATATTCTGATTGCAAATTTTCCGTTGCAGCAAATCAAATCACTGCAAGGGGTTGCTCAAGGCGGAGGCAGCTATCGGATGGAGTGCAGAAGTAGTATTGGAGACGGGCCTATTCTGTTTGGCGTGAACTTGAAACAGCTCTAATTTGCAAGCGGAGGACTAATTCGGTGGCAATCAGTTTGACATATTCTAACCACAAGCGAGAGGGGATCTAAACCACACGGTGCTTTATATCTGATGATAGTTTCTTTTTAATCACATACAGTTGTTGTACTAGATGTGACATTGAGATGGTGTCTCCACCATGAATGGTTGATGAGAATGTATTGTTCTTGTTATTCCTTCTTCTTGTTATTTCTTTTTGCGAATGTAAGAAAAAACACAAATTTACGTGGTTTACTAACTATATGTTAGCTACGTCCAGACAGAAGAAGAATAGATTTATTATCTTGAAAAAAATAAAATTACAGATTATAGAATGTCAGACTAGATTAATAACCTAAAGGATATATACACACCCTTGAACGGTAGATCTAACAGAAAACTTAAGTTCAATATGACTCGAATTACATTTGGCTCCAGGGGCATTGCTCCTGAGCTCCCACCAGGACGTGTCACCCCTGAATCCTGATTCGTTGTCCGGATAGGGAGACTTTCGTTTGCTACCGAGATACAAACCAGATTTAAGACATATTAACACTTCTCCACTTCTTCTTAAGCTTCTGTAAGCTAAGCTTGCAATATTCCCCCACAGGTCAAATATAGCTTTGTTTATAAATACGATGGGCATCGATCATTTTCCTCCTATATTACTTTCACACAAAGAAAGAGTGCTGCTGGCTCCTTGTATTGGATTTCACTCGCACTTGCAATTCATTACCTTTCGGCTATTCGAAAATTGAATATCAGAAGCTGAAGCAAAAAAAACCCTGGTTTTAATTATGACCCATCCCATAGGTAGCTTGATATTCTGTGTAGCTCAAGGAACTCGATAACTATGAATAGTGTTATTTCAACTCTTTCAGTTGGAAGTAGAGTCATAATTTATACAAGTACGGTGGACGAAAAATTGATCACATATTCTTGTTAGCTGGTTTCCTTCTTTTCCTAGTCGACTGGTTTAATTTTCTTAGCTGCTATATTGTTCGTGATCATGAACAACTTTGTCCTCGCTATTAATGTTCTCGCAGTTCCATCACAGTCGCATTGCTCAGAGAAGGTCCAAACAATTTTGATATGGCTCATCAGCTCATGAACCCCTCCGTCATTGTCCAACCACATTTTGGACTCCGGAGAGTACGAAACCAAATCTTCCAATACTTTCCCTAATTAACAAGGAGAGCTAAAGTTACTGCCCTGAGCCCTCGAGGTAAATTAGTTTAATGATTTGTTTCTTTGACCTTGCTTTTATTCCAAACATGAAAAATCTAATAGAGCTGAAATAACCCATCAATAGGTAAAGTTGGGCCTGACCATTAAACAGAATGATATATTTTTTTAAACTTATTTTTCTAGATCAGTTCAGACCCAGAAAATGATTGTTCCAACTTCGCAAGGAAAACAGCGATGAGTTCTAGAAGCAGGGCCCGGAAAGCAGTTGAGAGAGCTGAGGTATCACATAAGTCACTCACATGTGGCGTGATTTCTTATTATTATTCTCTACTATTGGATTTAAGATTCAATATATATGAACATGAAATTAGATAACAGGTATATATGATGATGAAAATAGAGGAGCGATGGTGATTTGTATAAAAACCTTGTTCAACAATTTATAATTATGAGCAGCTCTGCAGCTGTTACCAGATCGAATTGAACATCTCTAGACTCTAGCTACGCTAGACCGATCGATCCCAACAAGATCCCGACCACATATAAATCTAATTCAGGCTATAGCTTTGTTAAGCTAATTCATTAAAACTTGTGCTAACTTTTGGTACTCGATCACGGTAGCTCAGCAAGCTGTTCATATAATTGTACTTTAATTTACTTGCTTCCAAAGGCTGGCTTGATAGCTCTCATTTATGCATGTACTACGTACTTATTATGATTTTCAATCATTAACCTAAAAGAGTAAATAATATTACCATACTTGCATTTTACAATTAATTTTGCCACATATTGAAGGGAAATGAACTACAGCAATATCTATCTAAGTACAGTACTTTATTGGTTGAAAAATAACTGAGTTTATAAGTATGATCTTACAACATATATAGATTATCGCACGTATAATTATTTGAATAATGACCGAAATTAAGCAGCTAGCTATATATATATATATATACACACACACATATTTGCATATATATCTATAAGGAATTTTGGGATTATTATTTATCTTATTAGAGTAAGCAAATCAGAGAATAAACTTTAAAAAAATTGATCGAGAAAAACAATCTCACCATAATAGAATGATGTACACCTATATGCTATATATGTGACCATGTTAGGTCAGAATTGTAAGGAATTTGGTCAGAGAAACTGAGAAAGTTTGGTCAGAATTGTGAGGAATTTATACTCATTCGATCTTTCTGAACTTGTACTACATAAAAAAAATCAGCTTAGACAGAGAAACAAATAAGGTTCGTCCTCTAAGTAAACGTTAATTAGACGATGAAATCATGAATCGTCGTTTAAAGCAACTCGTCTGGATTTCACTTAAATGACGAAACATATTTTTGTCGTCATTTTGTCGTTTAGGTAACATTTTAAACTACGAATTTTACTTTCTTCATACATTTTGTCGTCTAGAAAACCTTTAAACGATAGAACGTAAATTTCGTCGTCTAAGTAATATAACCTAGACGGCGAATTATTTTCAAGACGACGAAAGAGAAATTCGTCGTCTAAGCGACTAAATTATCACTTAAACGACGAATAATGTTTCGTCATTGTGGTGTGCACTAAGACGACGAAATATGTCATTTAGACGACGAAACATTTCGTCTTCTAAGTGAACTCAATTATTTAGATCTGTTTCCAGTTTCCAGTTCCCAGATATTTTTCTATCTGCATCTCTCAACACACCTCTGGCCAAGATTTTGAATCATAATGATGAAGTTTCGATTGAGGCATCTTAAAGCTAGATTACCCACATTTCTTCTTATCCTTGAAAGTACAAACTATTTTCTCTCAATTATTTTGTTCAATTTGCGTACAAGAAAATTCATGCATGCAAAAATAACTATTGTCTTGTATGCAACGCGTGCAGATGGAAGAACAAGAAGAGGAAGCAGTCTCAGTCAATGCGCTTGGCTATTTATCATTGATTCTTAGTCTGTAGCGTTTGTACATGTCTCTGTACGTAGCTGAGACGATGAGATAGTATGCAGAAAATAGGATAGATGATGATGCACTTAGACACATGGCAAATGGGGAGGTTTTAAAGCTTTTGACAGAGAATTTTCAGACTTTTGAACAGAGGTTCGAAATGTTAGACTTAGATTTTCTACAGATGGGTTCAATCTTTGGGGTAGAAATAGCATTGGAGTCGGCACGTAGCCAGTTATTCTCTTATCGTACAACCTATCTCCCTGGATGTGTATGAACAAGAAATTTATTTTTCTTACTCTGCTAATTCCAGGTCTAAAGTCTTCTGGAAAGTGTTTAGATATGTACCTAAGACTTTTGATTGATGAGCTGAAACAATTGTGGAAAAATAGAGTCTCAACTTATGACAGGTTAACTGGAACAATGTTCATGCTAAGAGCAGCAGTGATGTGGACCATTAGCGATTTTTCTGCTTATAGAATGTTGGCATCTAGCACAAATAAAATCTAGGCTTGTCTTGTATGCTTAGATGATATCAACTCTACTTGGCACGCGAGAAGGTGTGTTTTATGGGTCAATGTAGATGGGCTTCCTGAGGATCATGAATGACGAAGGGATGAGAATAAGTTTGACGGGACAGTAGAGAATGATCCAAAACCCTGACAATAATAGTCTGGTAATGAGATTCTTGAGAGGTTGTCTAGCTTCGATTTACATGCATGCATATAACAAACCTAGGTTGTTAATTATACAATATATATATACACATTATGTATTCGATCATGTATTCTTTAATACTAGTTTTCGTGCAGGCGCATATGCACGTCCGATTTATCGGATAATTTTTTAAAATGTGAAATTATATAGCCTCCGAAATATATTTGTTATCGCCTACTTTATGTGGTTTCTGTCTTCCTCCACTATTGAGTTTCAATATATTGATGTATATGAAAGGTTGTTTAAGCGCGTGCAAGGAAAAGTGTCACTTACACATGTAAATTGTTCAATATTTTTTTTAAGGTGTGGAGCTATATTTTTATACTGAAATTAAGAAAGAGATTACAGCGGAGCATTCCGAGATTCCCTCATTTTTGGGAACCTGGTTTACATGAACCATTTAAAAAAAAATATTAATCAAAATCTTAAAAACATCTCAATCTTGGCTTTCAAATTGATGTGAGACCTGAACTTGTGAGATACAATCATCTCCGTCGGAAAATCTCATAGCTTATGTTGAACGATAATGTAAGTAAAAAATGGCTAAAAGATCAAATTCTCAATCCTCAAGCTTATTAAAGAGAAAATTTGCAGATAATAACAATCTTTTACTTTACATTGTGGGATTGAGGATAAAAGCCTTGAGTAGGGGTAGGTGTTCAATAGATTTATCCCCTCAACCTTCTGACTATTGATTAGTCTAAGGGTAAGTGGATTTCTCTTACCCGCAAGTATACGGGTTCAAGTTATAGTATTTGTAAGGAAGTTGAGTGTCGAACCCACGAATATTGACCACTTAAACTCCTTAGCTTGACTCGATTAAGCACTCAAATTACGGATTAACTAGACACTAACTTGACACTAAATAAGAATTAAAATGCGGAAATGCGTATCTCACACTACCAAGTCCTTTGGAGACTTAGCATTGTGAGAGATGATTAATTTACGATGGTTGGTTGATTTGTTGATTATGCTAAAATGCAAACACGAAAAGAGTACACAAATTCAAGATAAGGAAAGATGATCAACTAAGGGA
The DNA here is from genome assembly GCA_946800695.1 of Geum urbanum. Lineage (NCBI taxonomy): Eukaryota > Viridiplantae > Streptophyta > Magnoliopsida > Rosales > Rosaceae > Geum > Geum urbanum. Next base: position 38,755,325 of record OX327013.1, on the reverse strand, counting down.
GTCTCGCTGACTACATGATGCATCAAACAATGTCCCGGTTTATGTATTGGATTAAAGTCCGTTCACACAAGTTATAGTCAAAATCGTTACCTTTTGAGTCCCGGTTTATGCATCTCAATCGTATGCTGCGTGAGTGAAGCAAACAAATGTACTATATATGTGATAAATGTGGAAGGTTCCCCTTCTCGAATCTCTATTGGAGAATCCAAGAGGAAGTCTAGGTGAATCCTCCAACTCGTACCTAGTGAGTTACGAGCCAAGAGATTCTACGATTGACACAAGATTATTTTGGTTTTAATGTGTGCTTGACAAGAGTCCCTGAAGTCTATTGAGACTCAAAGGAGCTCTAGTTGATGCTAGGTACTAAGGGAACCAAGTCTCAAGGTAAACCTCTTAGAAAATACTCTAATCATGTTTACATGCTCATCTAACCTTAAGTGAGTAGCTAATTCATTTAAGGGTCATTTTTAGTCTCTTTACACATACATCAACTTAGCTAAGGTCAACACATGCATATAGGAAACTAGACATGAAGCTCAAGCACGATAAACATCCACAAACGCATAATAAGCTCATTCACAACACACAATCACATAGCATACACTAAAACCAAAAGTCATACATAATCAAAGACATCAGTTGTTCATCACATGGCTAAGGTTCTAACCCTAGCCTCCTAAATAGATTACTAACTACTCATAACTACAATCAAATTTAGATACAAAGATGAGATTCAATAAGTTCAAGAAATAACCGAAGAGTCCCTTAACCAAAAGCCTCCAAACTTCTTCAAGTTCCTTCTTCACTTCTTGCTCCAAAAATGCACCCAAACTTGTAGAGGAGGTAATCACGACCTCTAGGACCCCAAGAGGTAAAGGATAAGAGGGACTACTTCTCACCTCTTTAGGCTCTAGAAATCTCATTAAATCTTGGAGGCAAAGATGAGAGAGGGAAGTGAGGGATGGTGATGAAGGAGAGTGGAAGAGGTTCAGCCAAGACTTGCAAGGCTAGGTCTCTTAGATTTGTAGAGGGTTGGAAGAGAATATTAGAGGAAGAGAAATCTAGCTTCTCTATAGAGAACTCAACTAAGAACCCTAGAGAGAAGCTAGAGAGAAAACTAGAAAGAAAAAAGACTCAAAATTTGGAAAATGAGTAAAATGAAGTGTGGTGTGTGTGGGTGAGAGAGGAGCTCGAATTTGGCAGAGTTGGGAGGCTCCATTTTGACCCTAGGATGATAATAAAAGAGGGGGTGGAAGATCTAAGGGTTAACTTTGAATTAGGGAGACCATGATCCATTATTTTAGGCTATGGAAGGCTAAGCTCTAAATTAGTGACATCATGTGGTCCAACATATTCTCTTTCTCTCCAAATTAGATGGTAAGCATAAATGGGCAGAATGAGCCTCCATTGGGAGGGAATCCATGTGATTGGGCCGGCTAAGGTGGGCCGGTAGGCAGTGGCAAATTCTGGTGGGTTCCCGACAACTTCCGGCGACTTTTGGTGAAGCTATTTTGTCCTTATCCCAAAGTTGCTCCAAATTCTCTCGTGACCTAGGAAATGTATACGTCTTCTCCAATAAGTATCTAATTCTTCATATTTAATGCATAAAATTAGGAGCGTAATAGGCACATAATTATGGTCCTAACAGTGGGCACGAATCCCGCAAATTCTGAACCCGACTTGATCTAGTCTCGATCCCGCTCGGGACGGGACAGGACGAAAAATAAAAAAATTACTATTCCGTCTCATCCCGACCTATCCCATTTTTTAGGGATGAGATCGAGTCTTGATTTTGAAATCCTAATAGATCTGTCCCGTCTCGCATAATATATTTTGTATATTCTTATATTTGTTTTATTAAGGGTTGACATATTAAATTATCAAACCAATAGTATTATATTTTTTGTAGTATGAATTAAATGTATCAATTAAACATGAAATAAAATTGCTTATAGTTTTACTTCTTCTAATTAACCATTAAGTAAAATAGTATTATTTTGTGTAGTTGTAGACTTTTAAGTCTTAGCAAACTATATTTATCTTATATTGAACCCAAAATTTGGTTCGTCTAGCTCTATCTCATTCGAATTTTTGTTGTTTAATACTCTATTAAATGTTTATTTTAAATTAGACCCGAAATTGGACCCGTCTCATCCCGTCTTGTTCGGGTTTCGGGACGATCAGGACAAATTTTTAAAATACTCAATCCTGTTCCGACCCGTCCCTTTCGGAATAAAGATAAAGATAAGAACGGATAAAAATTGGCCCGACCCGTCTCATGTCCATCCCTAAACCTTGAGTGAACGAAATTTCTAGCAGTGTCTAACAAGCGGATCGTGATCCATAGCATAATTGGCATACAATCAAACAATATATGCCCAACATAACAACATGGAGACTTTCTGAAAGATATTTGTTTAAGGATTACATCATAAAACTACACGAGTCCATCACATATGTTTGTTTACTTACTACAATACGTCTACCGCTTACTGCACATGCAAATATCCACTGAAATGTTGGGTATCACATCTCTTTGTCGAACAATCCCGTAGTATCTTTGCTAACATGTTCTTAATCTATAAAGAAAAAGTTTAGTACTACTTAGAAGAGAGGCTTAGCACTCACACACATAATCCCCGATTAGATTAGCTTACCAATTAGTTCAAGTACATGTTTAGTCTGCTGAATTGTTGTGTAGCATTTATTAACACACAAAAAAAGAAGCTTAAAAATATGAAATTGGATATCGAACTTTTATTTCCATGATAGCTCCTCCCTACGATCCTGAATGAAATTGAAATGGATAACATGTAATCCAAAACCCTCATAAACTTGCAGGCCAATGAGGCCATCATCGTTCTTCAAGTACAGATGAAAATTGGGTAACATTCTAAAAGCTCCGCCTTTTCTTTCGGAACAGCCTCTCTTTCCGAATCTGGGTTAATCAACAAAACTGAGGATGAATGGATTGTAGAGAAACAAACGATGTAATTTTGTGGGTTTTAAGGAATGACACATGAGTTGGCCATGGTGAATACACAGAAACATTTGCCGAAGTGACACTTCAATCTGCAAGAATGATTTGTCGGTGTCGATGCCCCAATGGAGTTCCCAATTGGGGCTTCATGATTTCAGTTCAAAACCTGAGTATATCTTTTACTCTCATCGATCGACGAGAGTTCTTCAACGACTACCCATGCTCTTATCGAAGACGTCTCTCTCATAGCACCATTCAGACCTTCACCCCACGCCCTTACACAGAACTTTACCAATCATTCTGAGTAGAGAACAATTTAGTAGATTTTGTAAGCGATCAACAAAAAATGATTCACAAAAGAAACTCACATGGGTGATACCGAATAATAAGTAGATCTTACCTGTTAGGAGATTGAAATCATCTTCAAGGAAACTCTTTACCTGTCATGACTTCTCTGTAAATCTAGACTTTGTGGCTCTGCGCGATTGAAAACTGAAACTTTTTTCTTTCCTGATGATAAACGACTGATGCAGTTGGAGTAACTCAAACCGCAAAACAGTTTTCTTCTATGTAAAATTCATATCATCAAATGGTATTTTACTGCTTTGTCCATGGTACTGAAAAAATCTCGCTGCTCAACAATTTAATGTCCAAGAATAATTTAAGGCACGCTGAATGTTTGACTTTCAACTACTCTTGATAACTGTGGAAGGTCCTTTCGACTTAATTAATAGAGATCATGCGTGGTCAAATTGTTCATACATATGTGTCGCCCTCATATATGGTCTTGTTCATACCAGTTGATCGATACCGAACTCAATTAAACTACGTCAATTTCTCAATACTATACAAGTATTTATATATATACGTACGTTAAATGATTAACCGTATATATGTGCAATTGATCAGCAAAAGAGACACGTTATGTTGCGAGAGCTAGCTATCTAGATTGTCAATATAACTTATATACCTACAGTTAGGTACACAAAGAAAATTTTGATCCATCTCGGAAATGTAGCGGCTTATTTGTGATGATAATTTGATAATATTCTTACAAACAAAACCGGCCATGGACATTGTACGTACGTACGTCGTTTTCTCAGCTGTGCCAATTATACCAACCAACAACTTCTTTCTTGGCTGCATCGAGTTTCACTCGGAGAGTCTTGGACTCTTGGAGAAGCCGCGAGGGTGCGTGATGGTATGATACCATTGATACGTGTGCGCTGGACGTTGTACACTTGTCAATTAGTACCTCCTTTTTCCATTATTATAGATTAGTGCACTAATTTAATCTCTTCTCAGAAGAACACAAAGAGGGTATGTAGCCAGCTAAACGACTTTCAAGTTTCAAATCCTCGCCATACCTTCTTTACACACACACTGTGAGGAACTCCGTAACAACATCTTGTACGATTCAGTAATCTTAAAATATCTCGATTATGCAACTATGTAATTAAATTATTCATTATTCGGGGATTTTTATTTGTTATCTAACGATGAGACATGTATCAAATTTTGTATATAAAAAAAACAGATCTCCCGGTACAATTCTACGTTTTTCTCCTGTGATGATGCATAAAATTTACATAATTTATGTCATGACGTCATTATTACTAGTATTAGAAAGGAAATATTAGCAATGAGCGAAAAAAATACAAAGTAAAAGGAGAGCCGTTTGATTTTTCGCGCGCGCGCGCATTAGGCCACAATTACCATCTAAAAACGCGTGGACCATTTTCGAAAGCAAATATGAAAAGTTTTTAAAACTCAAATTTACTGTCCAGATTTTTCAAAAGAATATCCCTATATATATATTAATTTGGGGAAGCCAAATTCTAGAACCACTCACACTAAATTACTACATTTTATTTGAAGTTATATATATATATATATATACAGTAGACCCATATCCAATGTGAATAGCCAAAAAAGCCCCACCCTCTCTCACACTTTGTGTCATTTCCACCAAAACCCTCTCTCTCTCTCTCCCTCAGAAATGGAAGAAGAAGAACCTAGAAGACTATTGCACATTACTAGTAATAATAGTAGTAGTGCTGCCGCGCTAGGTCCTTCAATCGCCGTCGTCTCTCCCAGCTTCAACGCCTTCTCCTCCTCCGACAGCCTCGCTCAGATCGCCGCCCGCGTCGTCAGCGAGTTTCACGGAGACGACGACGACGACCAACTCTGGATGAGAGAGATCAACGACGAGTATGAGTACGATAACAACATCAGGAAACAACAACAAGAACAACAGGAACCTCCACAAAACGACGACGTAAAAGAAGAAGAAGAAGAAGAGTTTGAATTCGCTTTTGTGTGTAGTAAGGAGGCGCCGACGTCGCCGATTTCCGCGGAGGAGGTTTTCTACAACGGCCAGATCAGGCCGTCGTACCCGGTCTTCGACCAGAGCTTGCTAAAAGACGAATTTGCTGACGTGGACAAGAGCACTACTACTTCAGAGGGGGAGACGAAGCCGCGGCGGCGTCCGTTGAGAATGTTAATGATCGAGGAGGAGCGGGATCAGGCGGCGTCGTGCTCGTCGTCGGAGGCGGACGACCTAGAGAACCTGCCACCTGGCACTTACTGCGTGTGGGCCCCTCCGTCCAAGGATTCCGGAGGCAAAGGCGGAGGAGGAGACAGGAGCAGCTCGGCTGGGTCGTCGTCGAAGCGGTGGAAGTTTCGGGACCTTCTTTCTCGGAGTAGCAGCGACGGCGCTACCAAGGATACTTTCGTCTTTTTTGCTCCGGCGACAATGACCAAGGATGGAGACAAGGAGCAGAAGAAGACTAAAGTCGTCGTCGGCGGAGGGAAAGGTGCCGAGGATAGGGATAAACGACGGTCGTTTTTGCCTTACAAAAAGCAGGACCTCGTTGGGTTTTTCTCTAATGTCAATGGGCTCAGTAGGAATTTGCATCCATTTTAAGAAACAAAATCATTTTTCAGTCTTTTCCATGTTTTTTCCTCTTCCTTTTCCTTTTGTTGGTTCTGTGAGTTTCTATTGAGTATAACTTTTGGAGAAAATTCATTAAGCTAAAATAGTTTAGAAGGAATCGGTTTCTTGGCATTCTTCATTTTGTGTACATTATGAATGGACTGTATTATATATCTTTCACTCTTACCTATTGTATATGTTGCTCCTTTTTTGTTGTTGTAGAGTGTCACACTTTTCTTTTGTATCTTTAAGAACCTTCCAAAAATTAAAGCTATATATATATGATGGGGATGATCCATATGACTACTACATTAGCTGCAAAGGAAACTAATGAAAGAAATGGTTGGAAAACTAGAGCCATACGTAACTTTCACTATTTTTCTTTTTTTGGTTCGATGAAAATGAATTTATAATGCCAACGTAATGAGGACTTAGATATAATCGATAAACATCTACAAATACGTTAATTTTTAAACAATTTGACAAAATTAATATTGTATTCAATATTGTAGAATCGACATACAAATCCACTCAATATACAGACACTCGGACTTGAGAGCGTCTTAACTTAATTTTTTTTGTATCAAATATGATTAATTGTCTTAAATTAGCAAACGAGGAGCATAATGTTCATTAATTTGTAGGTCAATGACAAGGCTTGACAATTAAAGAACTTAATCAATAGGAGTTGGTAGAATGGAGTATGAACTCAAAATCCAACTTTATATCTTCTTTGAATAAACTTGGGAAGGGTGGAGTGCTAGCTTTGGAGGCATGTTACTTCGTTTATTTATGAATAGTGGGGATGCAATAGAATTCAATTGTGAATTGATTATTATTGTACCTAATGAAATAGTATCCTGCAAGTAAAGGGAGGAATGGAAGGTTGTATTCAAAATTTCAAGTTACATCACTTACATGCATGTATTAAATAAAAAAAATCAGGTGGAATGCACATCCAAGTTACAAGCTCAATATCAAGTTTTATAGCAAATTAGGAACGAACTACTCAATCTAACCTTGCATTAACTGATATAAGCTTCATTTTTTCATTCCCATACCATGTCTGCTTAGAGTAAGTTATTTAATTTTGACTTTGAATTTTCTTATTGCAAAGGAAATATAACGGCTCTATACAAATGATAGTGAAGTGTATGTCTCTTTAAATTCGCGTTACTATCAAATGATGTATTACACATATATTTCTCTCTAAATTTGAGTCACTTTCAAATTACGTATATCTTCCACAATTTCTTACTCTTGCAAGGATTTTGAAGTGGTTCAGTTTTATTCATAGGACATGTCTTCTTCTTCATTATATTCTCATAATGAAAGGAAAAACTTTAATAATACATAAGGAGCTAGCTCTTTGGTTAAAGTTTAGAACAGGGTCCCCTATATAATAGAAAAGCCGATAACACAGAGGGGGATCATCAGGTGAAAAAAGCAAAAGACGATATGGATGACGATGAATTCCACATTAGCTAGCTAGGCAGAGGCAGAAAGCAGGAATGAAGCTAAATAACTAGTCTTGGACTCTTGGTCTTGAAACTTCATCATCTGCAGAGAGCAGCAGAGCCAATCCCGCTGCAAAAGCTCCTCTCATTCTCTTAACACATTGGAAATTGTTTAAAGCAGATTCCTTTAGCTTGTAATTCTTTTCTCTCTTTTGCAAGTGGGAGAAATATAAAGAGACAATGAAAGGTTAAGTAGAAGCAGCAGTAGTACTGTGTCTGTTTTCCAAATTTTGCTATCTGGGAGATTTTTTTGTAGAGCCAAAAGTGAAAGAGTTGGACTGATCAGTGATCACAGCATGCAGAAGAGGATATATATATACATGTAAAATTCGAATTCAGTAGCAGTATAAGACCCAGAACAGATATTTATAAATCAGATATAATTACAAAAAGGTTTTGAAAAGGATTAATGATTTAAGTAAGCTTTGGCTCCTCCTGCACAAATAGAAACAAAAGTCGGATGATTGGTTAATGATTGATTTAGGTGAGCTTAATGATTTGGTTTAAGCTTCTTACACACATCTTCTTTAAAGAAATGAAGCAAAGAAAAGAATATTGATCAGAAGCATATCTGGGATGGAGGTATCTGGTTCTGGGTGTGTAGGGCATTTACCTATTTTTCACATCACATCCCGTCTTATCTGTATTTGCTTCTTTTGTAGCATACATGCCAAAGCAGCGTGTAAAAAGAGATCTCAGGTAGGGTGTACCAATATATCTTGGGTTCCCAGCCAATCTACAGAGGAACTGTGAACATTCTCTTGTCATCTCCAATTTGCATTCTACGTAGCCTAGCAATTCTCAGCTGATCGAAAAGAATAGTTCTTTGGTTATTAGATCTCAAAACCATGGATAAACTCCATCATGTCATACACCCTACTCTAACAGAACGAAGAACTCTAAATCTATAGAAAAACTAAGATTTCTATATCTCACTCAAAACTTCTAAAATTGAATGTCTTCTTATGTTTTCTCTCTCTTTCTTTGTCTTTTCTTTATCATTGTCATTCTTTCTTATCATATTTAATGTATATCATGGGATTCATGGCTTAATTAAATTCAAATTTTTTTATAAAAAGTATAATTTATATTAGAATAATTAAATGTAAGAGAAAATCATTAAAGTATAAAAAAATAAAATACATAAGCTGTTGGAGTTAGAGATAAATATTTTTATAAATTTCAAGTTTTATTTTACAATAGCTGTCGGAGATGTTATTAATGTTATTCTATTAGTTTATTATATTGTATAAATTAATGATTAAAAAAGAATAAAAAATTTGAGTGAATGCGCCACTTCACAAACAAATACGTCATATTCAAAAATTATAAGATATGACAATTATACATATCGTAAAAGTCTATACACTATATACAATTGTACATCATACTCAGAGTAGGATCTCAAATAAATGGATGGTTCCCTTCAACATTGTGGGATTGTGGGTCTCTTTGAATTGTTACATATATAATATATATGTGCGCGCGGGCGCATTTTGTCAAATCTCAGTTGAGCAACTTGCAAGCAGCAAGCTTCACCTATGTAACAAGCTATGCTCAGGTAAACAAAAAGGGGATGGTCCAAAGTGGTATACATTGGTTGACGTATATGAGTATTATGATGGTAGGAGCAATGATACTGTGGTGGCTGTCTCTAGTTGATTGGAGAGATGTTGTATGTGTAGAGATTGAGATTGAGTGGGTAGGATTCCTAAATGAATAGAGATGGCCTGTCCATGTTCTCTTCACAAGAAACCCACTTATAATGGCTCTCTTAATATGGCAGACCAGGGATCATTTCCACGCCCACATTATTAATATCCTCACTAATAAGTATGATCCCCATCTCAATCAGCACCCATAAAACTTGTAACACGAGGAGGAGGACGTGAGGGAGGGGATGTGGTTAGTTTGTGGAGGCTGCTGCTTAAAGCTTTTGATAAATAGCTTCCTTTCCTCATTTTAGAAACAGAGCTTTCAGCCTTGCACAGGGAAAATATATGAAGAGAGAAAAAGAAAAAGGAAAAAATGCAGAATTAGATGCATGACAATTGAAGAGTGTACAAGTAAGTATTCTCAAAACAGTACACTGTACACGTATAAAAATATCGGTATAAGCATAGTTGGGTTTAAATGCATGACCGTCATCGGGATGGGCCAGATGGACGGTCCTGCACATAGAGACATGGGGCTTGAGGCCCTGATGGCTCGGTCAGCTGTAGCGAAGACTAGGATGAGGATCAGCAATGGCTGCAAGCACCATGGCGTACTGATGCAGATAGAGTTTTTAGGTGGTCGGTTTTAAGGAATCATTCATATTCCTAGGCTGTGCAATGCTGCTACTGTAGTTGTAAGTCTGAAACATGGGGATATCAAGAGACTAACAAGGACTCAGAACAGAGAACAGATAACAACCAAACAAGACACATTTACACAACAAATCGGATTGTTTCCTCTCTTCTTTCATCAATTTTCTTGTTTCTGTTTTCTGAAACTACAGCCCATACATTCCCATCTCGCTGAGATTACATATGCTGACTGTAGCCACTACCCGAATAAGCTACCACTCATCATGCAAATACAGGGGTTGAACTCGTAGAGCCTTGCAATTTAGCAGCATAATCCCGTGCCCATAAATCATAATGTACAATTTCCTCGAGGGAAGGTGATGTCACTAGTTCTTCCCTGTGTTTAGCACAGGTGAGCTCAACAACCTTGAAAATATCCAGATAACTGATTCTGCAAAAGAGTCGGAACTTTTCATTAGCTGATAGATAGATATTTCACATTATACGTAGGTGCATACTAGCAAATTTGATATTGTTGGTAAGTAACAAACAGCACATACTTTTCATCGATAAACATCTCCACGGCCTTTTCATTTGCTGCACTGAGAACTCCTGTCATGGTACCACCAGCCCGCCCGGCAGAATATGCAAGATCCATCGAAGGGTATTTCACATTGTCAGGAGCTTTAAAGGTTAGTGAGCCAAGCCTGAATCAGAATATAAGTCAGCATTGTAAATGTAGAAAAGGATATAGAGTTTCAAAGAACGTATCTCAAATGATCAAGGTAGATAAGAGTCCAATTGGGAAGTCAGTAAAGAAGCAAGACCCCAAGTAATATGAAATTATGAAGTTTACTGTAATCGGATACAGAAGCAAAGATACACATAAATCAATAAAAGCTTCAAAAATATATCCTCTTTAGAGTCAGAAGTGTATGCTTATTTAAAGAGAGTTTCTCCTAATCGCAAAAGAAATTAAAGAAAAGGACACCTGAAAGTTAGAAAGGAATAAGTTCATTACTTGCAAAGATCAAGACGGGGCCAGGTTATTTCAGAACAGTAGATTCTCTCTGGCCATGACATGGTGTAGAGAATTGGCAACCGCATATCAGGCCATCCCAATTGTGCTAATACAGAAGAATCCTGGAATAATATTGAAAAAGGAGCCTATGAGACTCAAGCTCCAAACCATAGAAAATTGGCGTTCAAGCACAAATGTAGCAGCCACGACTTAGTGATGAACCTGTGTTTCAATCATTGAATGTATGATGGATTGTGGATGTATCACAATCTCAATATCATCATAATCAGCTCCATACAAGTAATGGGCTTCAATGACTTCTAGTCCCTGTCAAAAGTTTACCGTTTTCATGCTTAATTGCTGGCAACTCAATACTCCTGGGGTACATAATTCAGCAAATGCAGAGGGATTTTTATTTTGCCATATGAAACAGATATTAAAATCAATAGCAAACCTTATTAAAGAGGGTAGCTGAATCAACAGTTATCTTCTTTCCCATACTCCAGTTGGGATGTTTCAGAGCATCAGCAACTTTAACTCCTTTGAGTTTCTCAACAGGCCAGTCCCTGTTAGTAACCATGGGAGATTGTCACAATACTGATGCAGCATATCCATAAACAGAGAAATGCAATAACCCCAAAATTGTCCATGAAATAAAAAACTAAGTGAAATTAGATTTTCATGTATAATTGAAAAGAAAGATGGTCCTCACTAATTAAGTAAGATTCTACAACTACAATATAGATGCATACAATGAAACAATTCCTCCTGTTTTGCATAAGGATAGAGATCTCTATTCAGGTTTACAGTTCATATATCACAGACTTCCAAATTTAGCTTATATTCTGACTTCTAACCTGAAAGCTCCACCAGATGCTGTCAAAATGATACGCCGAAGTGCACCCTCCGGCAAGCCTTGGATACACTTTAAAATTAGAACTCATCAGCTTCATTAGTAATCACACGACCGGATGTAAGATGCAAATATAAAGGAATGAGTAGTCGGGGACCGAAAACAAGGTGTCTCAAGTGACTTAACAGTGCTTTCATTCATACCAACAAGAATGTAACAAACTTAATATGTATCATGATCACCCCATAATCTTATTACATAGAATCGACTAGCAATCTGAATGTGTTTTCAGACCTGAAAAATTGCTGAATGTTCTGAATCAGCAGGAAGAATTTTCACATTATGCTTGTGAGCAAGAGGAAGAACAAATGGGCCTCCAGCAATCAGGGTCTCCTTATTGGCTAAAGCTATGTCTTTCCCTGCTTCTATTGCAGCCACTGTAGGCTAAGATTAGAAACACAGTAGGCAAATTTCAGTCTGCTAGCTTCAATACTATAAGCTCAGAAATGGAAAGAGAAAAATAACCATTGATCATTCAAAATTGTTGCCAACGCTGCTATTCCATCAACCTTTTTCTGTATATTTGATTAGCAAGTGAAAAAAAAATGACAAAGCAATCACCTTCAGTCCTGCACAACCTACTATTCCTGTAACTACTGTGACTGCCTCTGGGTGCCGAGCAACCTAAGAGAAAATTATTAGCAATCTTTTGTAGAGGATGAATGAAATTCATTAGCGGTGACAATTAGGTGTTAGGTCACCTCAATCACTCCCTGTTCCCCAGGAATAATCTCGGGTTTGTCTTCTAAACCAGATAGAGCCTCTTTCAGTTCATTGACTAACGATTCATTTCTAACTGCAACCAGTTTGGGCTTGAACCTCTTCACCTGAGCAATACAATATACGAGTTTCAGCACCCAGAAAAATATGTAAGAAATACAAAACCATCACATGTACGATGGAATAATTCACTTCTCAATTCTCAGTAATGTTATCCATCTGCTGGATTACCTGATCCACAAGTAAAGTCACATTTGAACCAGCTGCAAGCGCCACAACTCTAAATTTATCTGGGTTCTCAGCAACTATGTCCAATGTCTGTAGAAACAAGATACTGTGATCAAACAGAAACAAAAAATGATGCAATGCCCACAAATTTTCAATACCTCAACTCTCCAAAAAAAAAATCAGGGATCATTTTTTCAGACCTGGGTTCCAATGGAGCCAGTAGATCCAACAATAGAGATAGGCTTTGGGCCATCCCAAGTCCTCCGGCCCGGCTCCGGAAAAGCACTTCCCGGCCAAGCTGGCGGTGGTCCTTGTGCTTGTGCTGAACACTGAACTCTTCTTCCAACTACTGCTCTACAATCTCTCCTCCTCAATCCAAACCCACCTATATTCAATTCACTAATTACTCATCACACTCATTTCCCAGCTAAAACAACCACACAATTACAATCCAGAGCTTCACACAAGTAAAGTAAGGACCTTTTTACACACATGCACACAAAGATATGAACTTTCAATCATAAAACTAAAGTACACAGAAAGACACCATAAACATAAAAATCATAGCTTTCATGGCTACTCAATTGAAACAGTAATGTCAGCATGCACTTTTTGCAAAGCTAAAATTGAGAAGCATAGGAGGGGAGTGGTCTTTACCAGGAAGCTTTAACTTGGTGGAATCCAAAAAAGGGATGGCTTTAATTTCAGCTGGGGACAACAAATTCAGGGCCATCTTTGTTAAAATTCAAACTGAAACAAAATCAGAGGAGCCCTTTTCAGAGAAAACTGGGATGAACAAAGACCCAATAGGACAACTTTCTATGCCAGTTTTTTTTTTTTTTTCTGTGGTCATGAAATAGTGGAGCTTTATGGTAAAGTAGTAATGAGTTCCAAATCTCAAATGAAATTAGTTACTGGGTTGTTTTAACAATTTTGGTATAGAGAATCAAGTTGGATAGAATAGTAGTACTGTAGCAGTGTCATGGTTGGAAATTGGAATAAGGACGAAATGGATCGAGGATGGGGACGAGAACCGAATCAACGTCATCTGCTGGGGAGTCACTCTTCTCATGCCTAAATATGATGCTTCTAATATGGTGACGGCGTCGTTTAACTATCGCAACCATTGCGTTTTGCCGCTTTTACTATCAAAATGTGTTTCTTTTCTTTTTTTTGTTTTTACACATTTCATTTCAAGAGGGAATGATTTTTTTGAACTGTAGCAAAACAAAAATGGAAGGCAGTCTTGTCGACCAGAGCAGGTTCCAAAGGTGAGTAGGAATAATGTGCGTTGGACACCTCCTAGTGCTGGGAGGTTGAAGTGTAATTGGGATGGTGGTTTTGATGTAGAATCTGGTATTGGTGGCTTAGGAGTAGTTGCCCGAGACTCAACCGGAAGTGTGGTTGGGGTGTGTGTCAGCGTGTAAGGCTGCTGTTGAGTTAATCAAGAAGTATGTAGCCTCTAGTGTTTCCTTTGTAGCTTCCTTAAAAATATATATATATGGAAGGCTGATTTATACCAAAACAAAAGAAAGATTTCAAAGGCCTACCATCCATCTTGTTTGAGGTAATATGGCAAGTTCGACAACAGTTGGCTATTTTGGGATGTTATTTAATGTACACTTCAAGCCTTCGACATTACCAATGAAATAATGTGATAATAAATCAGTATCTAAGTCAAAAAAATGTAAACTCCATCGTTAGAAAAGAAGTTTAATAGAAAGATTCTTCATATTTGACGATTAATATAGATCAGCCATTCATTTTTTATTTTGTCATTCAAATTAATGATTTTATCAAAGCACATGAATGACCTGATTTTTTTTTAGAAATGCCCATAATTTGGTCATGGAAATGGTTTTTGACCTATTTTTTAGTAGTTGTTGATTAGTAACCTAATAAAGAGTAAAAAAGTCTGTTATATCCTCAATGACCAATAAGATGAAAGTTAGCCGATGAAGGGAGGAACATAGAGGAATTGATGAAACTATGAATAGAAAGAACATATGAACACCAGAAGAAATCTACCGGTAATTTTCTTCTCAATTAATCTATCAAAAATGCCAGGCTAACCAGCGACCAAAACTTCAAAAACACCAAGAGAAACCAACCCAGTACTTCAACAGTTCTACTGTCGCACCACCCAATTATATCATATAAAGTTTCAAATATGTGACTAGGCACTCGATAATGGAGATCCAGAGTCAATCAATCATCAGCTCAGTCAACTGCGCATTTCAAATCATACCATCTTATATCGAACTGATTTACCGATCGAGGCCAAAAAGGCAAAAACCATTGTCTCAAACAAGTTCGTCAGACTCAAGTTCTTCATTTACCATCTCTTTTCTCCTCGGATGCTAGTATTTCGTTTGAGTAGCTGGTTTTGTATCTTTCTTTATATCTCCTCCATATACATATATGTGTGTGCAGTGTATATGCGACATTTGTTGTATACATATACTGATATACATCAAGACATAGTGTTGTGGATATCCCAGAGTCCTAAACGATTGAAATGAGTGAGATAGATACAAAGGTTGAGAAACTATTTCACGAGGGTGTTCATGACGTTTTAAGCCGACATTTTTAATGGCAAAGTACTATATGTGCTAAACTTATTTATAAGACTTTAATTTAATACTATTCATTTAGAACTTTAATCATCTCCAATAATTAAGATTCTATTTCAAAGTTCTAACTTTATATATTTTAGATATTTATATTTTATGTTATTTTTAATAATAATTTAAACTTTGTAAATATTATTGTACATGATAAATAATAATTATATTAATTTTAAAATAAAATTGAGTGACTTATGCATTATTCACAATTCGGATATAATTTTGTTTCACATGTGTCGGTCGTTTCACAAATTACATATAAATATGATAACTTATCAAAATATCGGACAAGATTTCGTACAATACGTATCAACGTCTAATTAGTTTGCGAGAATACATTATCTGCCACGTGTAAATTCTTATCTTCGGAGATCATGTTGATCTTCTATAAAAACGGAGTCATTTACTCCTTTGTTTCTCACCAATTCACAAACACTCCTCCCCCACAAACAAATTGTGGTTTCTAAGTTATTGTTTCATACTTTTAGTTTTGTTTTCCGTCGTGAATAGGTTGTGGAAACTACTGAAGAAAGAGGCAGCATAAGATGTTCCAAGAATGCAACAACAAACCCTCTTTATGTCTGCGGCAGCTCACCAAGTGGAGAAGATGGAAGAAGATGAAGCCTCACAATGGGGTGGTTCTTCGAAAGGGTGGAGGTACATATTAAAGGACCATGAAATGATGGATCGGCGCTTAACTTCACTGAACCGTGTAGGTTTGAACGTGACATCTTTCGAAGATGCTACCGTATGTCACTTCATCTCTTTGAAAATATGATGTGTAGCGTGGCCAACCACGACCTGTACTTTGTACAGAAGATGGATGCCAACGGCAGACTCGGCCTTTCAACCGAACAGAAGCTAACATGCGCTATGAGGATGCTCGCATACAGTCTACATGCTGACTTATGCGATGAGTTCCTTGATATTGCTGAATCTACTGCTCTTAAAGTGTTGGGTCATTTTACAAGAGTGATATGTGATGTGTACTGCAAAGACTATCTTCACACATCAAGAAAGGCATATCTGGAGAGGTTGACGAACAAAGCTGCAAATAGCGAATTTTCAGGTATGTTGGGTAGTCTTGATTGTATGCATTGGCAGTGAAAAAATTGCCCTACTGCTCATGTCGGGCAGTTCCAATGTCACAAAGGAAAACCTACAATTATCTTAGAGGTGGTGGCTTCGTATGATACTTGGATTTGGTATGCATATTTTGGACTTCTAGGTTCTCTCAACGATCTTAACATCCTGGGAATGTCACCATTGTCGATGAGGTATGCATATGTGAAGCTCCTCAAGTGAATTTCAAAGTGGCCAACAGTACGTACCATCAAGGTTATTATTTGATGGACGACATATACACTAATCGGGAAATTCTTGTGAAAACAATAAAAAATCCTACCACTTCGGAGACAAGACATTTTACAAGGATGCAAGAGGCATTCAGAAAAGACGTGGAGAGAGCATTTGGTATCCTCCAAGCGCGTTTTGCAATTGTGAGGGGTCCAACTCGTTTATGGAGTAGGGAGAGCCTCCAATACATCATGATGGCGTGCATTATTTTGAACAACATGATTGTAGAAGCTGAGCGCGACGAAGATGAACAATATGAATTTAACATCGACAACATCCCGACTCATCCAAGAAAAGTTGATATATATGATAAACCGAGTTATGATGATGAGGTGCATCGTAATCCCCAACTAATGCATGAATTTGTACGTGGTCGTTACAAGAAGACTAGATTTTTAGTGATATGTGTGGAACTAAAATCGGATTTAGTTCAACACGGCTGGGTTTTAAAGAAGTATTGAGAGCATAACAATGGCTAATTAGTTCCGTTATCATGTAGTTTGCCATCATGTTGTTGTTTGCATTTAATTTTGTGTGTGATTGTATGCTTTTAATTTTGTGTGTGTGCATGTAATATTTTGTGTACTTGAATGCATTTATATGTGTGTTGTTGTTCGCATTTAACTTTGTGTGTGGTTATACTCACCGATAATTTTGTTTTTTGTTGTATGCATTGAATTTACAAGACCATAAATAATAATATAATAAGGAATGAGGGGTGAAATTGGCACCCCATTTTTTACAAACTACATCCTCTTACTTTTTTTTGTGTGTATTTTGAATACACTTTTGGTGAAAAAAAATGAAAAATGGGGGTGTGGATTGTGGGGGGGGGGGGGGGGGGGGGGGGGAGGTGTGCCAATTTTACCTTCCATAAGGAATTACCATTAAAATTTAGAAAATTACACTTCATACGTAATTAATTAAAATTAATTTAAAACAACAATATAAATTAAGCAACAAACAAGATAGAACAAACTAATTACTCTTGATCATCATTACGCATCCACTTCGTTTGATTGAGCGGAAGATAGAGGGAAGAACTTGATCCGCCATGAGGAGGTGTAGATGCTTGAGGGGTATGGAATGGCCGAAGAGATGAATTTTGTGTCTCTACTTCCTCTCGCTTAAGTATCATTTTTTGATTCCTCTCCCAGTACCCTCTTTTACAGGGTGAATATATGCTAGGATCCACCACCATTGTGCGAGCATATTCCTCCCTTTGTTGAGCCATCATAGCCTCGCATCTTCGTAGAGTTGTTCCCTTCATGCAAACTCTCTATCTTTTTCATCGGCAAACATTTTCATTTGAGCATGAATACTCATTGTTAGCTCTTGATTACCTTACTTCTTTGCCGCCTTGGCCGCTTTTTGTCTCGTTAGACGCTCTTGCCTAGCTTTAGGTGCCATGCTTGAAGTTGCTTGATCTCCGGGTGAATTATTATCATCCAAGTTCATAGGCGTCTCATAATTTCTAATATTCTCATCCATTGATGGCGGATTCAAAAAATTTGGTGACTCCTTCAAGATATCCCAACAATGCATATATGCAAAATGTTCTCCATGAGATTCATCTTAGTAGTACCCATTGTCATTCCTTAACTACAAACAATCAAAACAAACATAGTAGTGGTTATTTATTTTAATCTCATGAATAATTACGATATTTTTAGTGACAAAGAAAAACTTACATTATCTTGATCATTTTTTCCACTCGCATGATTCTTGATGGCTTTGTTCATTGCTTGGCCTCATCTCATACTTGTGGGATTGATCTTCTTCCATCAAGATTCAATACAAAGTTTCATTGGTTGACTTGATACTTTCAAAATACTCATATATACAATCCCATAAAGTTCCAACGAATTGAGAGGTACCGACGGCGGAATCTCCACCAATAGTCAACACGACGACGCACAAAGCTCTATTTTCCGCCTCTTTCCAATTTTCCAATCGTGGTGTCCATGGTTTCGATGCCACTCTTTTTGGACAAATGGTGTTGAACAAAAATCAGAATTTTCTATAAGAAAAGAAGAGGAGGAAAGAAAGTTTGAGAGGATGTAGAAATGGTGTGGAATGAATAGAAATTTGGGTTGGTATTTGTAGAAAAAGTGTAGATTACCGTTGCAATTCCTCTCTGATTTTTTTTAAGATTACTGTTGCTTTTGAATTGTGGCATTTGGATCAAATTTAGATGAATATTCGTCGTCGGTGAGATTTGAATTAATGAGAGCCGTTGGCAAATGGAAAGAGAATAATAGTTGCTTCCTTTCCTCATGTGGGCTGAAATGACCCAACCCCGATTTAGTTTCCTAAACCGAAATCAAACCCCTTCTGAAAACACGAACCAACAAAAATCACAAAAATTTCGGCAGAGTTTTGTTTCTAACGCGGAATTGCCATTAACCTGCACGCGGAAAATACACTTAATCCTATGCCACAAAAGCCAAACCGTGGGCACCAATCCCATCCGGATTTCTCAATATCATAACAATAAAGTAAAGCAGAGATCAAAACTGTACTTTACAGAAATTTGGAGAAAAACATACGATAACATATCAGTAGTATATCAGAGCGACCTCTAGTGTATATATACAAAAATGTACAACAGTAGGCAAAACAAGAAACCTACTGGAAAATAAAGGTAGCTCGAACGCTAAGCCTCCAACCGCGACGTGAGACATCAGAATCCGAACTGCAAATTGGGCACGGAAACCGAAAAGCCCAGGGGAAAGGCAATAAAATCGTTAGAGTGAGTGGACGAAAATAAACATATGTCTTTCACCATTTACATAAACATAAAACAATGCAAAGCGAGTTCGGAAAATATATGGAGGTGTTAGGCGAATCTCTCAAGCCCGACGGTGATAGGCTAGGCGAATCTCTCAAACCCAGCGCCATAACAGGGGAATCTCTCAACCCTGCCCAGAGGAATCTCTCAACTCTAGGTCTGACTACCGGTGATCAGCCGAGTAGCCAAAGCATTGATGCAAGTAATGCCATCACCGTATAAAATATAAAATAATACCTCCAAAAGCAATAAATAATCTCAACATCGTATATAAATAAATACGGAAATCACGAACTCGCAACAACAGTGAAAATAGAAAAGTTCACTCACAGGTGAGCACAGCACGCACTCGCGCTAATCACGAGATCCGGAGGAAGATCCCTTGCCCAAAGCACGATCTCAATCCCCTGAATAATCATAAAATGTAATTGATCAAAATCATAGTTCAACACACTGTACCACACCTTGGAAACCAACCGTTCCCGGAAACATATAACGCGGTACAAAATAATCGACGAAATTCCCGAAATCTCCACACAAATCCTCGACTAAAAATTCGGCACCCAAATCATCCCGAAAACCTCACGACTGCGTTCGGAGCGCGAAAACAAGTCGGAAACACATAAAAATCTCAAAAATCCGGACCTCGCCGGAGCACCTCCGCGGACCACCGCCGGCAGCAGGGGCGCGGTGGCGACGGCGTCCAAATCCAACCAAAATCTCCAGAAATGTTCTTCTTTCCAAGCCCAACAACTTCTCTCAAAGGACCACCACCATCCAACCACCACAGTGGCCGGAAAAAGCCTCGAAAGTCACGGAATCCATGGATTCCGGTGACTTTTCGACGAGCTCCAAAACAGAAACCATCTTGAAATTCCTTCTACCCAAAGCAACTAGAGGTTGAGGGGAAGCTTTCCCCCCAAACACCCGACCTCAACCGTCGCCGGAACACCCAACCCGAATCCGACAAAAATCCCAATTTTCTTCAAGTTCGTTCTACCTCAAATCAACATCAATTTCCACAAATCCAAGTTCCAATCCATTGCAAATGAAGAGAGGACGCTAATCATACCGGTTTCAAGGCCAAAGGTGGCCGGAATCGCCAAACCCGACGGCGGCAGCTTGCAACCCGCGGTGGAGCTCCGGTCAACCAAAAAGGCAATGGTCAACGGTTGGTCAACAACGGTCAAACTTCCCGAACAGTATTTTCGACAATTTTTTGACTATTTCCGATATTTATACTCGCGGCTCGATACGATCGACGGTCCAAATCGAATCACAATCACGTTTCGGATAACTCAAATCCAAACGGATAATCACGACGAAATTCCGCGATTTCAAATATTCATAATATATTTCTTGGTCGTCGAAATAATTATCCAGAACCGCCCACGAACTCGAAATCACGCGTACAACAACTCTCGTGAAGAGACTCAACTCAAATTCTCACCTAATAATTAAGTCGTGATCAAGACCGTCAATTCAATTAACTTATGGAAAACTGTGATTACGCGTAAACTCGTGAATTAAGCCGATTATTATACTGATTCTGATTCGAGTCTTCACATGGGCGGTCCCACAACAGTTTTCTGCCTCCTCACTCCTGCTATATCTTGGGTGGAAAGCCATCAACCTCCTCACTTCCGTGTCTTTAAGCGCGTGTGCTCTCCTCTTTGCTCTCTTGCGCACGTCAATCCCGTATCTCCCTCTCTCCTATGTTATGTCAGGTCCCACGTCTCCAATATGGATCACGTCTCATATGGAGTGTTATTTTAGCACTTCGTTTAACACCCGGTGCTTTTTAGGGTTTAGATCCCCAATTTTATGAAATTATGTAATGCACCCCAAGGTTAAGCACCCCATTTATTCCTTAGCCTTGTGACATATGTCAGTATCCGATTGGTTGGTTTGGTCAAATTTTATCATAGTTGACTGAGCTTATGATAAACTCAGCCTATGTGATCATATTCTCTGCCCAAATCATCGGAGCCTCCCTGTTCCCCTCTGCTCGCATTACAACGATGTCGCACACTGCCTTCAGCCAAGCACTGCTGCTGTGGCCCCACCTGGCACGCTCCAACTCGGCCTTGGCCACATCAAACTCGGCCACCGGAAACGTTTCCATGGAGACCCGACCTGACCGACCCTGTACCCGACTCCTCCTCCATGGACGACACGCTCCCTGTTCTCCTTGTCCAGAGTAGTTGAGATTAATTGGGAGGAGGAGGGAGGAGAGGTGGGAGCAGGTTCTTGTGATGGCCGACGGCGATAATCCCAACGAGGTGTGATTCACGGCAAGGATCAGGTGTACAAAGCTTACCATAAGCTCAGTCAATCTTTGAATTGTTGAAAATATCAACGATTGAGATAGCACCACGTGTTAGTATAAGAAATAAGACCCTAAGATGTTCAGTCTGGGGTGCATTCCAACCTGATCCCAATTTTCAACCATTGGAGAGCTCCTTCAACACCCAAAACTAGATAAATAGCTTTTAGCACCTCCCATTAAAAATGCCCTAAGTGATAATTTTTCGATTATTTTTAAAAGTAGGTCAAAAATCATTTTCATGACCAAAATATGAACATTTCTCAAAATTTCTCGAATGACTTTTTGAGCGATTTCCTCTTTAAAGAAATTTATGACGAATACAAATTTGGGGAACATTTATGCTGTCTGGATTTAGACTTGAAGAGTATCTGACGGAGTAATACCTCAAGAGTGTCAGTTGGCTCGATGTGCATGAAACAAGAGTCCAACCAACACGAGTCCTTTATAAAAATTAGAAAGGGTTATGGTGATGCGCAATTGCGCATACGGTTAAAAGTTAAAACTTGTGCCAACGCTAATCCTTGTCTGAATGCCACCATTCCATTATAATTAAGTTCATAACCACTAACAAAAGCTTTAGATTAGCCACCCAAAAAGCATGAAAACATATATCTATATATGGATTTAATATATATCAGATGCAGTAACAGCACCAAGAAGAGCCTGAAATACACTTCGGGAATGCAATGCACACACGTATATGCCTCTTATGCAAGACAAGAGGGGTGGGTTGGCTACAAGTGTCAAACTTCTACATAGAACATAGCCAAACTTGTCCAGGTTCTTCTGGTTTGGCCAAACTTATTTTTAATGTGAACTAACAGCGCGTTTTTATATCTCTGTCTCTCATTCTCGCATGTATTACTTCTGTAACTATTTCTCTGAGTAAAGCCTTTTGCATGATACACAGAGTTGGTTTGGTTGCCAACGTGAAACCTGCACCAATGAAACAATGTCTCAGTATAATACTAATGGATGAGGATGGCAGAACAAGGATTTTGTCACAGAGCTCATATTAGATTCTTGCGGCTAAACAATATCCTCAGCAGGCCAAACTAGCTTATCCTGATGTCGGTACAATAAACAATAACAGAGTAAACAGACTACAATGCTTGTACACAACAGGATATACATGTGAAGTACAAATGCAAGTAATGGTTTACATTTAGAAGTACCTTGGTTTAAGCTGTTAAATGAAACGAACGACGGATTACTCGTAGCTTTCATGCTCTTCCTGGATTTCGGTAGTGTTCAGATATGAATTGCCGTTACTTATTTGCGCAGCACTCTCATTGTTCATCTCCAATGCACCTCCGGACTCGGATATTTTGGTTACCCTCTGCAATTCATCGGTCACATCTGATGAAGAACGTGCTACGGTCTGATCACCACTAAGAGATTCTTTCTGCACTGTTGGTTTTGGCCGTCGGATGGCTTCTGCTGCTTCTGGCATTGCTACTGGGGGTGGTTGGGGTGGAACCCATGCACGCTGAACTGGTTGTCGAACTGGTTGATAACTACCTGCCTTGACTTCTTCATTTTCTATCTCAGAGATGCTGGCAGTTTTCCGATGCCACCAAGGTGCTGAACTGTTACCATTTAACTGATAATCGAGCCCATTCTCTTGGGTGCTTGAATTGAACGCTTCACTGCTTGTATGGGACTGATATACTGGGCTAGAGTAGTTTTGGCTCTGAGCCTCCCAAGGCTAACCAAGAGAACATAAAGTTGCAATCAACTCAGTGGTATATCAAAGCAATAGCTTTAAATTGTTCAAACTTGGCCATAGAAACTTTGATAGTTTGGTAGCATAACTATTTATTTTCATAAAGCTGACTCAAGTCCCTCCCAAGATCCTCTCAAATAACTATACAGAAGTTATGTTTTCCTACTTCAGATTGCGAAAAACTCATAACTAAGCTCCAAGTTGTTCCTCAGAGGATACAACAATGTGTTTATCACAACAACAATGATCCAAGATGTTTCTCAGAAGATACAACCATGTGTTTACTAATATATAATGGAAGGATTTCATAGTTGGTTACCCAAATACTGTGAACTTGTCTTGTTTCTCTATTGCGTAGATTACTTAGTGCAAGACTTTATCAACGCATGAACTAATTTTCCTTTTGTTTTCCATTTCTTCAAGAGAGACAGTGTTATGAAAAGAAAGACTTTCAAAAGCAATACCTTAGCTCTAGGTGCCAAGCGAGGATTTGACAGCGGCTGATTAGGGTTGGGGGGTAAATCATCAATGTCCTGTATGTGCAGACAGAATGATAAATAATTAGCATCAAGTTGAAAAAAAAAATGATGTCAGAAAGAATGTTAATAGGATCTTACTCTGACATTAGGAGGTTTCTCCCCTCTCTGTACCATGGCCATGATCTGCAATAACAATTACAGAAATTGACAAGGAAAACTCTAAAAGGTATGTGAAAAAGCCTAGTCAGACATTTTCTCAGGAGGAAAAGACACTGAAAAGTTCTTACCTCCATGTAAGACTTTGAGTGAGGTGCAGTAGATGGTTCCACAGATGCAGGAGCTGAGAAAGATTGCACTGTACAGATTGCAAAAATACAAGGCAGAAATCAATTAAATTTCAAAATAATAAAATAATAGACTGATTACAATTTATGATAGAATACTAACCAGAGTGCATGTCGTATTCTGTCTTGCCATTCACATATTGTTGCTGTAAAATGACTCATTAGTATAAACCAACCTTTGAGAAAATGTTGACAACATATGTTCAAACATTTTCAAAAATCAATAAGGGATTAATGCAAGCCTACTCAGCTGACCTTTGACTTTGTCACAGTAAGTCGACTATCTTCGTGATCAACAAGAGAGGTTCTTGATGCCCTCGTTTCTCCTAAAAGAAGAGGCAACAAGACAGGATACTCGATCATCTTATCATCAGATTCAAAATTACAAACACGAAACCTAAAACTTTTTCATGATTGCATACGACGGAAATGTATGTTTCTTAGGCAGAAGATTTGCTCGTATCCACTAAGTGGGACATAGAAAAAAAAGTTCCACTACCTTCCAATTTGCGTATGGAATTGCTCATTGACTTCATTTCTTGAACTTGAACATCTATCAAACTCATAAGTTCCCCAAAGTATTTCCGCTCTGTCCCAAACACCAGCGTAAAAAAATATTACTCACCAATATAGAATTTCAAGTGAAAATGAAAGAAATAATAAGAACAATAATCATCAACACAATAAAGTCCAAATCACACCTTCAGTCTTGGAATTCAGCATTTCCTGGCTAGCTTTTGCCACATCTGCTGCAGCAGCTGCAGCTGCTTTAGCTGCCACCGCAGTTTCTTCAGCCAGACTTGGTTTCTTCTCAGTTTTCTTTTCAACGTCATTATCGTCTTCTGATACAACCTTTAGTACCCAGGACCTCAACCTAGGAATTATGGATTTCTGAAACAAGGAACATATTATCAGACAGCATCACCCCAATCAAGCTGTAAATGGATTGATAGTACACTCAGTCAATAGCTATGTTTAACTGATTCAAGAATCATATATCAGCAATATAAAACACAGAAGAATGATTTCAGAAGGCATACTGTCAAGTTTATATACCTTAAGAAGTACAGCGGTTCCAGCACCTGAAGCTGCCAGTAATCCTACAGCAACAATGGCATGAGACCAGTGGAATCTATACCGAGCTAAGGTACCCACCGGGGCAGTGGAACTAACAGGAGAAGCTGATGCATGCTGCAAAGCATTAGTTGTATTTTGTGCCTGAACATTTGTTGTATTGCCCTGTCCATCACCTACAACAAAGCATACACATATTGCAACCATCACTTGCATAGTCACACCCAAAAAAGTAATACACTCTAGTCATATCCACGATCATGATCACACTAAAACACCAATTATTGTTACCTTGATTGGCAGTAGCTGCCTGTGCACTAGGAGGCGGGTCCTGCAATTTACAGCAAACAAGTTAAAACATGACAATTAACGATTCATGTAAACAGCAACAGCCAACTAGCTTACAGGAACACGCTGAAATGCTTCATCAATCTCCTCTTTCGTAAGCCCCTTCTTCTCAAGAAATGAACGCCTGTAGACAACCGGAGACCCCCTAACTTTTGGGTGAGAGAGAAACTTCACAGCATTCTGTACTTGTTCCTCTCTCATTGGTTCCGAATTGACAAACACAGATGGTGTAGAAGTCTGCTTCGGAGGCTCAACTGCAACATCTTGCCGAGCCTCACTTGCGGGTTCAGCAAGACCTACTAATCAATTTCACAATCAGCATATCAAATTGAACACACAGCTTATATATGCAATCAAGATTCAAACTTTTGTTTGACTACAACCCGACTCAACCTTATAGCTACACAACAAGAATCACTTTTTTTCTTTCAAACCCATCAAAGTTTCAAACTTTACTACACATTCACAACTACAGTCATATAAGAAAACTTGGGTTTCATTCAACTATTACAAACCATCCCCAACTATTTCAATTGTTCTCTTTTTACATCTGAACTAAAAACTGCTTAAGTTTCTCAGTAGCTATAGCAAATTAGCAATCGAAAGAGTAAAAAGAAGTAAAATAAAATCCGAAGAGAAAATGGGACCTGGGTTTTCTGGTTTGTCCTCGGAGAATTGAGCCATACTGATCTGCTCGTCTACCTGAATCACTCAGCAGATACAATAAAAACCGAAAAGCATTATTGACAAAAAAGAAAAAAGGAAAACGAAAGCTCCATTAATTTTTATGTGCTAAATAGAAAAAGAGTACTTACAGATTACGACGAAAGAAATGAGCTTAATAGTGTTTGTGTTTGTATGGTTTTGCTCATCCCAAAGCAAAGCAGCTACTGCTATTATTGTTGTTGTTTCGTAGCACACACCAAACAAATAACAATATTTTTGCAGATAATGCATCTCTATCGGCTGCGGTGCTTACATAGATATAGGCCTTATTGGGGCTTCTATTTATTTTGGGCTCTAAGAGAACAGCCCATATGCTCTTGACAGATCTGTTCCAAGTGATCTACAAAGTCCAATGACAAAAGTTCCCACAAATGTTGTCTCCGACTTTCCGGCCATGCCAAATTTGTGATTTATCGACAATTCAATTCATTTCTTTTTAAAATGCAATCCACCCGAAAATTGGTCATATAGAGAATTGAACCCTGATCTCTCAGCCTATAAGAATAATATCAGAGTGGTCAGTCACTGCACTACAACAACTGGTTACTTTTGACAATTAGTTTTCTCACATTTAATTTACGTTAACGCATTAAACAATAAATTAGATGGTTCACTAATATTAAATAAACTGTTTCGCAAAATAAATAGACTAATATCGTGAAACAAGTAGACTAAAATTAAATTGTCTACTGACATAAAATAGACTGTTTCAAAAAACAACTAGACTTGGTCTCATTTTATTATAGATTAGGAGCTATATCTAGGGCTGGGCACTTAGGCCCGAAAATTCTGATCCAACCCGTCTCACATAAGGACCATACGAGTTTATATTTTTGAAAAAGAAAGTTCGTCCCATCTCTATCCGTTTGAATAAAATGAGATGGGTTTTGAGTTTATTTTTTAGTGCAAGTAATATCCCGACCCAGCCTGAACATTACATCCAACACAGTAAAAGCCTATCAACTTTACATTGCAATTATATTCTTACCATTTTCTACTGTAATTTCTTGTAGCACAACATGTCCACCTCCAGTTTTTGATCCGAAAGCAAAGAGTAAGGCAATTATTGATATGTGAGGTGGGAATAAGTTGATTGACTATCAGTTGGTTTGGATTGTTTTTATTTTCAAAATTTCTTTTTAAAAATATTTAGAAGTTAATTTTGGATTGCTCGAAGATGTGATAGAACATTATAAATTTTTTGAAATATTTTTGTTTGGTCATTTTAGGACTTTTCGATATACTCTTGCTTTATTTTTTTTCCTATCAAAAAAAGAAGATAAGGATCCTGAACTGATTCCGTTTGGTTCGGGACTTCTGAGGATTCATTTTTAGAAAAGCAAATCTCATCCCGATCCGTTCCGCTTGAAAACTATGGGATTATCGTAATTTTTGTCCCGAACCAATCCATCATATCTCGTGCTCAATCCTAGCTATATATCTAGAATCGGGCCTCAAACAAGTTCTCAAAATGAGACCAAGTTTAAGACATGGTCTCATAAAAACACAAGCGGTGGGTCGGGCCATGGATGGCAGTCGGCGTAGGGAGGAAGAGGGAGAAGACGTGGCCCCTCGCAAAAATATCTGCTAATTGTAGGGGTGGGCACGGGATGGGTCGGGTCAATTTTTGCCTGTCCCTATCCCTATCCCAAACAGGATGGGTCAGGATGAGATTAAGTATTTTAAAAGTCCGTCCCGGTCATCCCGAAATCCGAATGGGATGGGACAGGACAGGTCTAATTTAAAATGAACATTTAATAGAGTATTAAACAATAAAACTTCGAATGAGATGAGACGAACCAAATTTCGGGTTCAATATAAGATAAATATAGTTTGATAAGACTTAAAAGTCTACAACTACACAAAATAATACCATTTTATCTATTGCTTAATTAGAAGAAGTAAAACTATAAACAATTTTATTTCAGTTCAATTGATACATTTAATTCATACTATAAGAAATATAATACTTTGATCGTTAGAAGATAATTTTATTTTTTTGTTGAATAATGCTATTGGTTTGATAATTTAATATGTCAACCCTTAATAAAATAAATAATAAAATATACAAAATATATTATGTGGGACAAGATAGGTCTATTGAAATTTGAAAATCAAGACTCGATCCCGTCCCTAAAAAACAGGACAGGTTGGGACGGGACGAAATAGTAAAAAATTTATTTTGCGTCCAGTCCTGTCCCGAGCGGGATCGGAACGGGATCTAGTCAGAATTTGTAAGATTCGTGCTCACCCCTAACTAATTGCGAAAAATGATCACAAAAAAATGTGTAGAAGGCGCACGACGCGCGATGCACAACGACACATGCTGACTTCTCATAGGATTCGCCCTAGTGTTAATAGCCAAAGGTTTTCAAACGTCCAGATTTTCTCACTTTGAAAATCTATGGTAGCGGTAAAAAGGCTTTTAATTTTTAATTTTTATGTTTCATTTTAATTGCAGATCTAACGGTGGTTAATGTGGTTTAAAACAAATTCAATGGCTCTTATAAAATCTTGCTCTTATTTATCCTATAATGATCACAACAAGAGTGATTTGTTTTGGAACATTTATCTAATAATTATTTATTACCTAAAGTAATAGTTTAGAAAGTATAAGTTATAATAAATACAAGTTACCAAAAAAAGAAAATTAAAAATAAGGGTTAAAACTTTGATATAATACCTTATTGTTGGAGATTGAAGAGGTATTAATTAATTATACTAGAAAATGTATACACCCCGCGGCGGGTGTGATATTACTTTGCAATTTTATTTTATTTTTTTCTATAGAAGTTTATCTATGAGTTTTTCAAAACAAAACAAAAATGATTAGAGAAATTCCTGATTTGTGTACGGGTGTAGGAGAGGAGTTACAATTTTGAATTTGAAGTTTGATGCAAAGAGAAAAAAGGGGGAGAGTGGAGGAAAAACAGGAAGGTTTTTAGAAATATTTATATAAATTTATTTATTCAATTACTAAAAAGTCCCTGAATAATTATGTTTCTTTAAGATAACAAGACTATTTTTAGAAGAATCGGTGAAAGTGGGAAAACAATCCCTATTTCCTTTATAATATTATAGATGAATAATATTTTGAAGTGGTCTCATAATAGGTATAAAATCCTAATATAAGACCACCACATTAGAGATGCCCTCGGAGCTACATTTTTGTAAAAATCTCGTTTCTTTGTACTCCTCATGCGTAGTTAGTTGCACAATAAGCCATATATCAAATTGTTTCCTAGTGTAGTCATTGGCGGACCTATGAAGGGACAAGAGGGGGCCAGTGCCCTCACTCAAATGCTAGATACATATATTTTAATATACAAATTTTCAGTTAATTTAAACATTTAAGTGGTATATGCCCTCCTTCGTCATAATTTTTTGAAATTCTTTGTATTTCGCCCCATCATGAATAAATTTCTGGGTCCGCCACTTAGTGTAGTACGTAAAGTTTGATCACAAATTCGTTTTGACAGAGAATGCGCCAAAGATATTGATGGGTATAATAACACTTACGAAAATTAATATACGAAAAGATATGTCGTTGGTTTTAGTAACCTTTAAAAGAAGAGTCGACGAAAATCCATAATTAAGATTCTGTCATGGAATAATGGAAACATTGATCTATGAATGAGACTACTCGATCAACATGATATTAGGGCATCTTCAATGGGAGGGGAGGTGCTAAAAGCTGGATAAATAGTTATGGGAGGTGATGGAGCTCTTTAATGGTAGAATTGAAGAGTGTTAAACCCTATATATCTAGTTTCAGGTCTCATCCAAGAGAACATCTTCAGTGCACAAGTTGCACTTGCACCATTTATATGTAATACATTATCAATTAATTATTTATTTAATTTAATATTAATATTAATGTTAGTGCCATATAATATTAGATTAAATAAATAGTTAAAATTGTATTTTATATGTTTAGTGTAAATGCGGCTGGTGCAATGAAGAATTTCCACCCAAACAAGCGGATTTGAAAATTTTGACGTGGGACCCAGTGGGCCAGCTGATGCAGAAAACAACCGGAGGAGAGAGAAATGAAGCCGGAGAGACGTGCTGGAAGCGAAGAGGGGGGAGACGCGCCCTAGAGGACAAAACTGAGGGAGGGGGAGACGCTCCACGCGTGAGAAACTGAGGGAGGTGAGGCATGACGCATGACCCACCCACATGATCAAAGAGAGCCGTTACTCTTTGTTTGCCGCCCATATGGATCACAATATTTTGATTATTTTCACATTGTTATACCAAATAGATCATTCCAGAAATAATTGTACAAACAAAACAATACATAATCAAACTGGGTCACCCAATTGTGTTACACATTCACCATTCAAAATTAAATTTTTATTATTATTATTTGTGATGTACAATAATATTTTATAAAATTTAAATTATTATTAAAAATAATATAAAATAAAGATATTTAAATATATAAAATTAGGACTTTAAAATAGAACCTTAACTATTAAAGATGATTAAAGTCTTAAATAAATAATATTAAAATAAAATCCTAAAAATAGGTTCAACACCCATATATAGAACCTTGCCATTAGAGTTACCGTTGCCGGATGTTGTGAAAATAGATGATCCGTCATTGCGTCTACATCGGGTTGAAGGGAACTTCTAGACATATCATGCATGTTGATTTTAGACCACATGCATGCATGATCGATCATTAAAGTGAAGAAAATCGAGAATGTATAGTCCAGGCTTTAAAGCTGCCTATGTACTTGCTGCATGCCTCGACTTTTTCCAGTCAATTTTAGTTTCCAGTGTATCCCCAATACGTATACGTCTACATACTATGGATCTACATATTTCATATATAACAATCATCCACCTCACTGTGCACTACTCGTGATTTACTGTATTTTTTATTGTTTCAATTCTTGTTCATATGGGCATTTTTATCATTCGGTGCCGCACACTTTGCACACTTCATCCTTTGTTCTCGATCATATATTCTCTCTCAAGTTAACGATCTCTCTCTTACTCTCAGTTTACAATATCTCTCTCTCTCTCTCTCTCTCTCATATAATAGCTCTAAAGACTGATCTCCCTTTGATACTACCGTTGATTTCCTCAACCATCGTTGTCGGTATTCCATCAACAATCGTGGTCGCGATTTCCTCATTGACTCTCCTCTCATCTGGTAACAATCCTCTCATTTCCTCAGTGATCTCTTCATTTTTTTTGTGATTTGAGTGTTGGATTCCGATTGGGTGACAACAAATTATGGGGTTAAGAATAGTGTGATTCAATTAGGTAAGAACAAATTATGGAGGTAAAGACAATCTGAATAAGAATAATCTGGGTTCATAATTGTGTACCCTAAATTTCTTTGCTTTGATTTGGTTGCTGAGAAAATGTGGGATTCGACAAAATTACTATTGATTATTCTGGATATCAACAATTACAATTATAATGATTTATTGATCTTTGATGAGATTTGAGAATTCTGGGTATCAACAATTACAATTATAATAACTTAGTGATCTTTGATAGAGATGATTGGAAGAGTGCAGGTCATATGATACATATTTAATTTGTGCATCTCCATGGGGTATGATCCAAAGGTTCTAGACAAAAAACTAGTTGCACTATCGCACTTGCACAAAAAATTTCCTGATTGTTGCAAAAGAAAAAAATATGTGTGCGATTGCAAAAACCCTGCAAGATTCTACAAAATTAATGAGCTGCACGAGCAAACTAAACCTATATAAGAGTCGGAGACATATCATAGATCAATTATCCAGCTGTATGTATATGTGAACTATGGGAGATCTAGAAGATGCTATTGATCAGATCATGGATGGATCTTCCATTTTCAAAAGAAAGAAAAAAACACACACACACAGTAGTAGCTCGATCTTAACTTTTAATGGAGTTTGGTAGACTGAAACTCGATCTTAACTTTTGATAACTTTGTTCTTGATATGATTAGGTTATGGTGAATGGAAACTCAAAATTGAATGTACACTATTCTTTGTATCATTTCCACAATGAATGACATTATAGGGGGCATCAGGTTACATCTTCGAGACCATTTTTCTTTAGTTATAAGAACAAGTAGCTTTAAATGTACATAATAATGTCCATTTTCCAGCTACAATAACGCTTTTAAGTACCCATATGTGTTTAGTTGGTTGGTTGCTATGACAATTAGGAGAATATAAATTGTCTTAGTGGCAGTAAGCACTTTACTAACTACCCCATGTAACCATATTCGAGGATTGTATCAATATACTTTTGCCAAGGTGTGATCCGCATGCCTATGTTATTTGAACCATGGCTATTATTTTTTTGCCTATGTTCAAAGAGTTTTTGGACTTATTTCCCTAATCGGATCAATATGCTTATGAATGAGTTAATAGAAAATTTTCATCTCATCTGATATCATTTTTGTTGTTGATATGCAGGAACTGGTGTGGAATTTCTTATGTTCTCATAGGTAATAAGCTAGCTTCTCAATGAAAGTTCTCATGATTAATCTCTCTTTTGATGTATGTTTATCTTTTTAAAATGTCTACTGCATATTTAACTTTTTAGTTTGGTATTTCTTTTTTAGTCAAGAAACAAAGGGTATGTGATTTCATTTCAATGTTGTGTTAGAATCCCAGTTTGGTGAGCTCAAACTCATAGTCCCAATTTACTTTCAAGACTGTTGCATAATACAGTGATGAGAAACTTGCGAAATTTATTTGTGGAATTATGGATTTAACCTCACAACTATCTCAAATTGATTTTTCATGTGATCTTCAACTGTGAAATTTCAGGTCACTGCTTTGGCTTAGATCCTCTGGATCTCTCATTGTTGCTCTCAACTGATCAGACTCTCAGCCTCTCTTATCCAAGCTCATCATTATAGCTCTCCTCTTTCAATCAATCAGGCTCTCAGCCTCTCAATTGGTTTCTTTCTCTGGCACGTTTTATGTTCAGGTCGGTTCCTCTTTTTTTTCTACGACTTTTGCTCACCTTCTTTTTTTGATTTGGTAGAACCTTTTGATTTCATTTGGTATTATATTGGATTTATAGGTGCTTCATTTGTATCGTCTTTGGGTTTGTTGGTCAAAATCTTCTTTCTTTCATTTTGTCTTCTCCTCTGATACCACCGGCCTCTGTATTCTATTCAGGTTTGATTCTGAATCCAACTGCTTTTTCATTCATGGGGTTTGGTACTGTTTGGATTGTGCTTCAAGCTTCTGTGATTGGAGCTTGAGAGATGTTGGGTTTATGTGTAGTTTGGTTTGCTGAAACGAGATTGTGATTTTGTGAATTAGGTGAATTGGATGTCAAGTAAATCGCTTAAACCTTAGAACTTGCAGTGTAGATGTGAAAAGTTAATCCTTTGATCAAACGTGATAATAATTTAGAAGACTAGTTTGTAAGCATAAGAAGACATCTATGTGTGTATCTCTTTTTCTGTTATGTTGTAGGATTGGACTGTTACTTAGATTGATGCTTCCACTTATATCTATTTGTTAATTCCTATATAACAGTCATGGACCTCATATGCGAAGTAAACATATCTCTTTGTATTATTTTCTAACTCTAATGCATTACTATATGCATTTTAGCTTCTCATCGTGTCGATCAGGACTGCATAAAAATAATATAGGTGGTAGGTGTTCAATATATGTAGGTGGATATATATTGTGATCTACAGGTATATATATCACATGATCGAATTGTTTGAATTCTTTCAAGTTTGATATTCTTTCATTCCTAGAAGGCACCTATCTTGCATATATATGTTCAAGCAGACTAATCTTTAACCATGGTGCAAAAGTCCTTTTGTTCTTAAGTGCAAAAGTCCTTCTCAATGGTCTGCTAAAATAGTTGATATCAACTTATCCTCATAGTGCCTGGACTAAATTTAAATAAAATTAAGAATTTAGTTTTCGTTTTCGTTTCTTTATTTAGTCCTTGAATCTTTCATATTAATGTCTATATTTGAGCTTCATTTTTATAATAGGTAGTAGTTTCTGCTTGAATGTGTGTGTGTGTGTATATATATATGTCCATCAACCAACAAATAAATATGATAGTTAACTTGAGATAATTTAGGGTTAACTTATTGGCAATGATTGTTATTTTATGAAATTGGAATATGTTTTTGCCAATAAGTAGATTGTCGATTTGTTTGGTTAAGAACTTGGGTGATTTGGCTTAAAGTAAATGCACATGAGAAGCATCTCCTTGGAATATTTTTATTCATTTTTGTCTGTGCTTTAGAGCTCATTAGTTTAATTTTTAATGTTTATTTGTAAAATCTGAAAGATATCTTAAGTATATGATGATACTGTGTTATGGGTCGATGTATAAACATGAAAGTGATAGACTACTTAACAATCTGTATACCTATCTCATTGATTTTCTAGTTCAAAGAATTAAAAAAATTATTCATAGTGAGTTTCAAGTTTGTGACTTACATTTATATTGTCTATAGGAAACTCTATAGGAAATTACCAGATTATACTGGTCATTGGGTTGATGTGAACCTTACATTAGTTTAGTGTCAACTTTAGTTTCAAGGCTCCTAAAGCCTGATTAGTTTACCCACTGTTTTAACGTTTTTGTTTTTGATTTATATGGTGTTGAGAGGTTATACAATGATAGATGGTTTTGTTATTCGGAAGCTTTAATTGATGAATGGTTTGATATCTATCTTTTGTAGGTTTTTCCATTGCTGGTCATAACATCTCTTTTCTTTGAGTCCAACGTTTCATCGATTGGATCCATCATTGTGGCTTCGATCTCCGTTGATCCTCGCGATATTCAAGATCTCAGGTTTGACTCCTAAAGACTTTTGTGGTTTCTTTGAGAATTTTTCATGGTTGATTTTTTGCTAAGTTTGATGGACTGAGAGTTAATTTTAACTATTGGTGGCTTTTTATGATTATGGTGTGGTCAATTTGATGGACTGAAACTTGATTTTAACTTCTGATAACTTTGTTCTTGATTATGATTACGGTATGGTTAATTGAAAGTCAAAGTTGAGTGTACACTATTATTTGCATTATTTCCATAATGAATACATCTTCAGGACCTTTTTCTTTTGTTATAAGAGAATTGGGTGGTTATAAATGTACATGATGATGTCCATTTTTGATTTGTGGCATTGCGTTTAAGTATCCGTATGTATTTGGTTGGTTGGTTGGTGCAACACATAGAAGAATATAAATTTTGTCCTGATGGCAGCAAGCACTTCGCTAATTATTCATATAAATTAGTCTGGAGAAAGTGAATAATGTGATGTCCATTTTCAATCCACGATCAATGTAAAAACATGTTGAGTTTCAGTGCGGTATATTTCAATGGTTCTCCGAGGCCTCTAAGAAACTGGTACCCTTCTAATACCACTAAAATGGGAATTGATTTATGATTATATGGTTAATTTATGTGTGGTTTATGTGGCATCATCTGATCTTCATCATTATATGACTTACGAAGGTCATATGAATATGTAAAGGTTCTCCATTGTCAAATGATCCATTCTTCTTTTACTTTGTTGTGTTTGAGGATGCGATTGTTGAATTACATTCTCTTCGTTTTTGTATGTTGTGCATATTTTCCTGTACAATTTACATTTGTCATAATGTCTTATAGCTTTTAATCCATTTTCTATTTGGTGTATTATGTGGGGTTCAACAGTTATATGCAAAGCATATTACAGTGTACCATCTTGCTGCTGTTGTCATTTTGTTCAATCTGTGGTCAACATTCAGGTTTGTTTGAAATTGACTTATATTGTGCACTGTAGTATATGATTAATAATTTTCTATCTCTTATTACACATACCGTTGTCTTTAATACTGCTCATGAGTTTTTGGTTCTTGCCTTCAAATGTATGGCACTGAAACTTAACATCAATATATATTCAACCCTTGAAAAAATATTTTCCCAATGCGCCAATTACTTGGTTTCCCTGGATGAAAATGATTATGCTTTATTAATATCACTGTCAATCATGCGCATGGTTTGTATAATTTAATTGCATTTGTTTTGTTGCTTGAATTGGTGTTTTAGGTATGGGACCAAAAAGAAGTTTAAATATTAAAAATAAAGGAAAAGGATTGGCACCACTATTGGATTATCCTGGTCCAAACCAGACCTGGCCAGACAAGAAACTACGTACCTTTCCATCTATTATTGAAGGCTCATCGGCATGCCATTAGGCAGCAACACAGTTCAACTATTCTGAATTGGACCAAGGTTATCTCACCAACAAACAACGATTCTTTCAATCCACTATTACTGATGAAGTCTCAATATGTCAAGGGACATCGAAACATGACAGCAGTGACGATGAAGATGTTCATTAAGTTATATCAGGTATGGGTGACATATAGTGACTTATAACGTAGCATTATCATTGTGGTGTTTATTTCAGTGAATCTGACAATATTTTTTTTTATGTATTATGTTGATGTCGGTGAATTTAAATTGGGTATTGAAGCATATAGTAGTTTTCTTCAGATTATACCTATGCGTTAAACTTTTTTATGTATTATGTTGATGTTGATGAATTTATATCAGGTATTGGAGCATATGGTAGTTTTCTTTAAAATAGTTGGGTTAATTTTTTTTTCTTCCTATATTATACTAAAGCGTATATTAGAATTCGTAAACAAAAAATTTGGCATGCCTTAGTTTTTATGATTTAAGAGAAAGTAGATATGGTGTTAAATGATGAATATATGCTCAAAATTTGGAAAGACATGCAAGAGCAGCTCTAATTATTATGGATATTGACCTGTTGACAAAATAGTGAGTAGAGATTAGTACATTCAATATAAGAATACTGGTACATAACATGTTCTTCATTCTGAGATGTACAATTCATTTGAGAATACTGTTTTGCATTATACAATATTGTTTTGTACAATCATTCATATTATCCAAACAGTCTTAGGTTAATGAAGGAAACTATGGATTGATACCTCCCTACCCTCTTATATACTTTGTTGATCATTTAAGTATGCATCTTTTTCCTTTTTGTCATGTGATAAATCATTTTTTCGTGATTAGGAGATGTAGAATCAATCTAACCATACTTCTTTCTATCAATTACAGGTCATAGTGGAACAATCTTTGGGCACGCATCTTATCAACGAACCCGCACAGGTGATGAAAATTTTCAATATTGATTCATCAAAATTCATTATCAATTATCAATTATCTAACACAAATTTTGATAATTGTGATTGCAGGTGTGGTTGTTCATTATAACGATTCTGGAGATGATACTTATACATGCAGCCATTGCAATGCTTTATTCTGGTCAAGTGAATCATTGAAATAAAGAATGAAAAATCAATTGATATACACTCATTGTTGTGAAAAACGACAAGTTCAACTTCATATGTCATATTCAATTTCAGTTTTTCTTGATGAATTGTTAAATCTAGATAATGGTGGAAAAAGTATATTATTTCATGATAATATTAGAGTTTATAATTCCATGTTTGCTTTTACTTCTATATGGGCTAAAATTCAGCATAACATAAATAATAGATGAGCTCCTTATGTGTTTAAAATATGCGGACAAATGCATCATTTAATGGGTTCTATTTTACCTTCAGAAGGAAAATGTCCTAGATACGCTCAGTTATATGTATACGATACTCAAAACGAGATTGAAAACCGAACAAATGCTATTGATCCAAATAAAGCAAATAACAAGATTGATTTTGATATTGTTAAAGGATTAGTGGAATTGTTAGATCAGTATAATGAATTAACCAAAGTATATCGATCTGTGAGAGATGATTTTGAGAATCAACCATTGTCCAATTTTGAAGTGACTATACTTGATCGTAAAAAGACTAACAGCAAAAAATATGAATTACCTTCTGCTTCTGAAATTGGTGGATTAATTGTGGGTGACATACGTAAATTTAATTCAAATAGAGATATAATTATTCGATCAAATGAAGGGCTGCTTAAACGAATATCTAAAATTCATCCAAAGTTATTGCAGTATCCGCTTCTTTTTCCATATGGAGATGGTGGATTTAAAATTAATATGAAATTAAAACCAATTACAAACAAAAGTGGCAATCAAGATAGAAAATTAACAATGAACAAATTTGTATGTTATCAAATTCATGATAGAGCAAACCAATCGAGTACTTTGTTAAAAGGTGGAAGATTATTTCAACAATATTTAGTCGATTCGTATGCAACTGTTGAAGAAAATCGATTAGATTATAATACATTACCAACCAGAACTGAGATTCATGGAATAATATTCAATGTTTGTTTCTAATGGAATTGTTGAAGGTTCTGATGTAGGGAAAACGAATTTTTCTTCCTGGTTCTCATACAGGCAGCCCAAGAGATATGATAAATAATTATCAAGATGCAATGTAAATTTGTAGAGAATATGGTAACCCCAATTTGTTCATCACTTTCACGTGCAATGTGAAATGGGCAGAAATTTTGAGATATTTCGAAAAAAAGTCCGGGTTACAAACCAGAAGACCGTCATGATATTGTCTGTCGAATTTTTAAAATAAAAGTAGATGATATGATTGCTTATATTAAAGATGGAGAACTCTTTGGAGAAGTCCACGCTCATGTATGTACAACTGAATTCCAAAAAAGAGGGTTACCCCATGCTCATTTATTATTTTGGCTCAAAGATAAATAAAAATGTTATACAACATATAATGTAGATTGTATAATTTTAGCAGAATTGCCTGATAAAAATATTAATCCAGAATTGTTTGAAAATAGTTAGTCAATTTATGATTCATGGTCCTTGCGGTCAACTTAATTCATCTTCTCCGTGTATGCGAGACAAATTATGTACAAAATATTTTCCAAAACCATTTATTTCTAACACAATTTTTCAAGCAATAACGTCTCCCCAATATAGACGTCGTGATGGTGATTCACGTTTTGTAATTAATAAAGGAGTTCAAGTTGGTAATGATTATGTTATACCATACAATGCTAATTTGTTATTGAGATATAATATTCATATAAACGTTGAATCATGTTCTCAGTCTATGTTGATAAAATATTTATTCAAGTACATAAATAAAGGACCCGATAGAGCTCGCGTATTGGTTCGTGATAATATAAGTGATGAAATCTAAAATTATCTCAATTGTCGATATTTAACTCCTCATGAGTCCGTCTGGCGTTTATTTGAATTTTTCATTCATTCTAGATATCCTGCAGTTCAATATTTGAAGATTCATTTACCCAACGAACAAAATGTTTGTTTTCATCAAGCTAATTCTCTTGAAAATGTATTACAAAATCCAGGTATAGAAACTATAATGCTAACTGCTTGGTTTATAGCTAACAAGATTTATAAGAAGGAAAAGAAATTAACATATACTCAATTTCCTACAAAATTTGTGTGGAATGATGATAAAAAAATTATGGACCAAAAGAAAAAGATATTGCGTTCTCGGTTGAATAGCACATGTGCCACCAAATGTGGCTGAATTGTACTATCTTAGAATGTTTTTGAATGTTCAAAAAGGATGTATCAATTTTGAGGCAATAAGAACGGTCAATAAAATAGTATACTCTACTTATCAAGAGGCATGTCGACCTTTGGGATTACTAGGTGATAATAAAGAATGGCTTGAAGCATCGTTAGAATCTACTTTTACTGCCACTTCTCCTCAAATTCGTTATTTATCTGCTACAATTATTTTATTTTGTGATGTTTCGGATCATAGAGCTTTGTTTGATGCGTATTGTATTAAGATGTCCGATGACATATCATACAAAATTAAATTAAATTTTAATATGTCAAATCTTACCATACCTGACGACGAATTAAAGAATGTTGTTCTACATGAGCTTGAAAAATTGTTTAACCTATCGTCCAGTAGTTTAAAAAACTATAAATTACCAATGCCAAAGACGCAACAAATACATCAACTCGACAATAGGTTTATCAGAGAAGAATTAGATTTTGATTGTGAAACATTGAAACTACAACATTCTGACTTGATCACCAAACTAAACAATAATTAAAAAATAATATACGATAAAGTGATCAAAGCCGTAGAACAGAAGAACCCACAATCATTTTTTGTTCATGGTAGCGGAGGTACAGGCAAAACTTTTTTATGGAATACTATAATTTCAAGATTGAGATCCTAAGGCAAAATTGTTTTGGCCGTTGCTTCATCTGGCATTGATTCATTATTACTTTCGATAGGCAAAATATCTCATTCCCGTTTCAAAATTAAGCCGATTATAGATAAAGATTCAAATTGTAATATAAATAAACAAACCAATCTTTCTGATTTAATTGAAAATGCTGAATTAATAGTATGGGATGAAGCTCCTATGTGCAATAAATGCTGTATTGAATCGGTGGACAAAACGTTGCGCGATATTTTGTCAAAAAAAGAAGAGCCATTCGGAGGTAAGACGATTTTATTCGCAGGAGATTTAGAACAATATTGTCGGTGATACAAGGTGGTAGTAAAGAACAAGCATTCAAGCATTCAAGCATCGTTTAATAGTTCATATTTGTGGCCTAACATCGCAGTATTTCATCTAACTGAAAATATGAGATTGTCGACAATTGATTTAACTCCTCTTGAAAAAAATAAAATTAAAGATTTTGCTGAATGAATGCTAATGATAAGTGAAGGTCGATTGGAATCTAAATTGCCCATAGATGTTCCAGATGTGAGTTGGATTGATATACCGAAAGATTTGTTGGTTGATGCCACAGTTGAACCCGTAAGATCAATTTTTGAAGAAACTTATCCCAATTTTGATACCAAATACAATGATACAGATTATTTGAGAGAACGTGCTATTGTGACTCCCAAATATGTAATTATTCATGAAATCAATAATATGTGATTAAATTAGTACCTGAAAATAACAAATCATATTTTAGTTCAGATTCCATTTCATATAATTCAGGTAACAGTGATAATATTAATGTTTTGTATCCTGTAGAATTTTTGAATATGCTTGAGTTTAGTGGTTGGCCGACACAAGAACTCATATTGAAAATTGGTATGCCTATTATGTTATTAAGAAATTTAGATCAGATACAAGATTTGTGTAATGGCACGAGGTTAATTGTGACAAAATTGTTTGAAAGATTGATAGAAGCAAAAATACTTACTGGAAATAACGTCGGACAAAGAGTACATATTCCAAGAATAGTACTGATAGCAACTGAAACAAAATAGCCGTTTACATTTAAAAGACGTCAGTTTCCTGTTAGACCATGTTATGCAATGACAATTAATAAAAGTCAAGGTTAATCATTAAATCAAGTTGGAATATATTTGTCAGAACCGGTTTTTACTCACGGGAAATTATATGTGGCATTATCGAGAGTGACGTTGAAAAAATATCTCAAGATAATGATAAAAAAATGGTAATGATGAAAGGACCCAACCCCGATTTATTTTCCTAAACCGGAATCGAACCCCTTCTGAAAACACGAACTTGCAAAAAATATAGAAATTTCGGCAGAGTTTCACTATATCGTGGAATTACCATTAACCTGCACCCGAAAAACACACTTCATCCTATGCCACAAAAGCCAAACCGTGGGCACCAATTACATCCGGATTTCTCAAAATCATATCATAATATAAAACAATAAGCAAAAACTGTAATCTTTACAGAAATCCAGGAAAATCATCTGAAAATATGAACATCGGAGTATTCAGAGCGACTTCTAGTCTATATATACGTAAATACACAGCAGTAGGCTAAACAAGAAACCTACTGAAAAAGAAAGGTAGCTCGAATACTAAGCCTCCGACTGCGACGTGCGACATCAGAATTCGAACTGCAAACTGGGCACGGAAACCGAAAAGCCCAGGGGAAAGGCAAATAAAATCGTTAGAGTGAGTGGACGAAAATAATCATATGTCTTTCACCATTTATATAACATAAAAATAATGCGAGTTCTTAAAATAAATAGAGGTGTCTGGTGAATCTCTCAAGCCCGACGGTGATAGACTAGGCGAATCTCTCAAGCCTAGTGGGCACATCAGAGGAATCTCTCAACCCTGGAACTGGACTACCGGTGATCAGCTGAGTAGCCAATGCATCGATGCTAAGTAAATGTCATCACTATAAAAACATAAAACAATAACTCCAAAATAATAAATAATCTCAATATTGTACTGGAAATAAATACTGAAATCAAGAACTCGCTACGACAGTGTAAATAAATGTCTACTCACAGATAGGCACAGCGCGCAAACGTGCTAATCCTGAGATCCGGCGGAAGATCCCTCGCCCAATGTACGATCTCGATCCCCTGAATAATAACAAAAATATAACTGATCAAAATCACAATTCATTACTCTGTACCACACCTCGGAAACCAACCATTTCCGGAAACATATAACTCGAATACAAAATAATCGTCGAAAACTCCCAAATACTCCTCATAAACTCTCGACTTAAAATCCACTACTCAAATCCACTCGAAAACCTCAAGGCTACGATCGGGGAGTGATTATGAGCAAAATGGCATAAAACTTGTCAAATTCCAAAAAATCAACGCTTCGTCGTTGAGCGTCGCCGCCGCCGGCGGCGCGTCGTCACAGGAGGAATTTTCCAGTGACCAAAACCCCAAAATCTTCCTCAACTCAAGCCAAGCCTTTTTCCCCAAAGGATCACCACCGTCCATTCTCCACCGTGGCCGGAAATCAGCTCGAAAGTCACCAAAATTCAAACCGGCTGGAAAATTTCTCCGGCGAAATCCTCCACCGTGAGACCACCTCGGCCTCCCATCTTCAAGGGACTTCATCCCAAGCACAAACCCAACCATTTCCACCTAAAATCCCCCTCGAAAAGCCGCCGGAAAACACTCCACCATTAAACCCGATTCTGGCGAGTTTCACCAACAAAATTGACCAAGCAAACCACCACCAAAACAAACCATATATACATCAATCGAAAGCCCAAACAACAAGCTTCAAAACCTTACCTTCCTTTCCGGCAATCACACCGTATTCCGGCGACCCTCTCGACGGCTAGTCACGGACTCACTGAGTCGGCCACGGGTTAACTCAGTCAACTCGGTCCAGAACAATCAACTCGGTCAAACAGCCCATTTTTACACTTTTTCGATAACTTTACGACTAATCAGCTATTTATACGTCGCAACTCGGCTCTATCCACAATTCGGATAACTCAAACTCGAACGGATAAACA
Organism: Geum urbanum; assembly: GCA_946800695.1. NCBI lineage: Eukaryota > Viridiplantae > Streptophyta > Magnoliopsida > Rosales > Rosaceae > Geum > Geum urbanum. The sequence goes on along the minus strand of OX327013.1, from coordinate 38,711,733 downwards.
CGACTAACTCGATGATAATTTCAAATATTCATTTTATGTTCCTTGATTATCCGAAAAATCCTCGGAAAGCTCCCACGAACTCGAAATCAAATTCTCTACATTTTCCGCGAACAAATCCAAATCAAATTCGTGTCCGAAATTTAAGTCGTGATCAAAACCGCTTAGCCGATTAATTACGATAAACCTTAATTACTCGTGAAACTCGCAGATTAAGCCACATACTATACCCATTCCGGTCTGGGTTGTCACAAATGATTTGCCTAATAACTATACAAAAAATATAGTTTATAAAGATGTATTACAAAATATATAATATACATATAACACATGCACGTTACGCATATGTATACAATACACAACACAAAACCATGTTATATTTGTAACACATAAGACACTGGAAACGGAATAGACAATCTTAAATTTATATTCGGCCTCCTAAAATAACAAAGGATAATGTTATACAAAAGAAACAAAAAAAGACCATGTCAATCAACTAAAGAGATAACAGATCATTGTTTGTACAGGTCCTGTTGTAACAATCATGAACCAACAATCCATAATAGATTGGTTGCCTAAAAAAAGTTGGGAATTTGCATTTTCGTCTTCACCTAAATTCTCATTCACCCATAAACCCAATACTATAATAGTTGCCAAATCATAATAAAACCCGCAAAGTTGAGATACCACCAGATATATGGGGCATGGTGGGATGTACATTAGGTTTAGAGCTCTCTCAAGGGTTTTCATTACATGACCTACAAATTATGAAAAAAAGTCTTAATATTTTTTGTTAGATATATATTTTCTCATATTGATCTGTGACTAAATTTCTGACACTAAGTTTTTTTATTGTTTGCAGCACGTGGGTTAGATTTTGCCTAACCAGACTGTACGTTGTGTCATCTCTTTCCATCATCATTCTTTTCTTACCCAGTATTTTTTCCCTCTTTGATTCAAACAGCAGCCTGAAAATATTGGATTTTTTCAACTGCTTTTCTCCGCTCTCAAGATGAACAATGAAGCTTTGTATTCTGATCCATAGCCATATTTTTTCTCACCTAATCAGAGCAATCACACTTTTCCCACCGATTGGAATCCGTTGCATATTGATTTTCTGTCCTGTCTAACGACGTGCAATTTCTGAAATCGTAATATACAATACACGATTTGTTCATAAACATGGCGACGTCATTGAAGCCAGTGACATTTGCTTCATCGTGTCATCATCAGTACAGATCCAGGGCATCAACAAGCCTATAAAAGGACATTTTTGCGCAACTGTCCTTTTCTTTTCCGGTGATAACGAGAAAAACTATCACCTCAGTGAACAAGGTCTTTTATTGTACTCTCTAGGTGGATCATTTTTTTCTTCGTTGTATCTCCATTGTGCTGTTTGGATGAATATGTGTTTATTTGTTTTTTTTTTGTTTTCATTTTGTGTCATTTTTCTGGTGCATCGCAATTGCCCAAAAGGTATTTCTTTTTCTCCACTATCCATTTGCCAGGTACTATTTCTTAATCAATTTGTGGTTGATTAACTCATTGAAAGGATTACAGCATAAATAATGTGTTCATAGTGAACTTAAAATTAATTGATCAAACTATTCTACCGTTTGTATGATCTTTGTTAACTTTGTATTCGTGTTGAATATAAATGGAAAAATAAATTCAATTTTGTGGATTTGATTGATTCATATAGTGGTATTGCTCATTCCTGCCTATGTCTTTTGTTCTATTCATTGATCAAAGTCAAATCTTAGAGTAAGGCCTCTCCTAATTACTAATGTGTTTTCCTCTTTTGAGTGCCACTTATAATTTTTTATGATATTGTTTTCCCTTCAAAAACTTATTCATCTGAGGCTATGATTTTGGTTGTGGAAACTGTGACAACATAATTTTTTGTTACATGTTTTACTTTTGCTTTCTTCCATGTTACTTATAATTTCTATTGTTGTTGGTATCCCAATTAAAAATGAAAAAGTTCATTAGTTAGATTAAGTCATATTCTGCCATCGGTATCATTATCAGAGTTCGTGCTGCATTAGCATGGAGACCTCAAATGTTTAACAGCTCAGACTACAATGGACTCCATTATCTCCTGGTGGATGAAAGAGTGAGTTATTTGTTGGACCAAAAACAGCTTCCACTATCAATGTTCTATTTATATTAAGTTTTCTCATTGCTAATATATTGGCTTTTGTTTGTTGTATAATATTTATACTTTTGACTATTTCATTATCCATCATTTGTAATCTTAGTTAGTTTATACACTTTAGCAGTTTTCAGTATATATTTCAAATGCTTTTTTAATTATTTGATTCTTCTGACATATGCCAATTTTTTATTGCAGGGTTCTTCGATACATGCAATGATTGAAGAATGTTATTACACACATATGCAGAAACTAATGCAAATGGGGAAAATATATGATGTATCAAGGTTTGCTTCAAAGAAGGATACTGCTAGACACAAAGTTGTCGACCATGATGCAATTATGTGTTTCACAGAATTTACTCAGTTTGAAGAAGTTGAAGATGAATTGCCCAACTTTTCAAAATATTCCTTCAATTTGCGACAATTTGGACAGCTGGCTATTGAGGCACAGCAGCAAACTCTGCTTGTAGGTGAAGAGTTATTCATCTTCCGTGTTATAAATTTATATGAATAAATTTATGTTTTATATTTAAATATATTGATGGTTCTTTTTGAACTTGAAGATCTCTATGGCTGCATTAAATCTGTGAGAGCACCACAGATAGTTGATGTCGACAATCCAAAGGAAAAAGAAACTAGGATTGATATGTCCATTTAACTCATAGGGTATTACTGATATATCTCCCCCTTTTCTGTTTAAATAAATGCGCTATATTTGTCAATGAAAATGTATTCATGATGTGCATCGAACTTATAGGAGAGAGGAATTGAAGATCTCTCTAGGTGTTGATGTTGCAAGGTCATTTCCTGTGCAAGAGATAACTGAACTGCCTCCACCTGCGCTTGCAGTTTTTACAGGAATGAGAATCAGCATGTATGAAGGTATCGTGCTTCAATTTGTGTTCTCTCCTTTTTTTTCTTTGCCTTTTTCATCCATTTCCATAGTTTGTTTTGCAATTATACCATGTCTTTTAAGCCTAAACACATTTTCTTAGATAGCGATGAACAAACCTTTGCAAAAAATTAAGCAAATGAGTGCATAAATTAAATCTCATTGCATTGTTAACTTTGTTTGATATTCTTATTCTTATTTGCAATTCTTTTCAGCAAAAATACTATGCTAATTATGCATTCCTTATAGTTTACATAATGTGTTCAAAATTATTCAGGTCGTGTCTCAGCATATAGCACACCTCATACATGCTTTATGATTAATCCTAACATTAAAGAGAAAGAACAATATCAGGCTGAGTAAGTTAATTACTTAAATAATTTCAATCAAAATTTGTTAAAAATCAGATTAATTATATGGATTTTATATCATACAGTTTTTTCTTAATGTTTATAAATTATGTGCTAGATTTTCAAAGAATGGGGACAAACTAATTGTGTCTGGTGCATACTTTAGTTTGATGTCAACATGAATAATTAATGAAGCTGACAAGAGGACTGTACCTGAATTCAACATGCTCAATCCAACTCTCCATATGGTATTTCATTCCGTCCTTTACCTTTCAACATGGTTTAAAATAAGAATCATTTAGTGTAACCGAGTTAGGATATTAGTGCATTACGTTTTGATCCGTATGAAAGGAGTTGAATTTCAAGTTTGGCTAACTAATTCAGGACTCAAACTATTCAGCATACATAGGATTGGCTGTTATTTTATTATTTTTATCTATACAAATAGGTCCAGTTGTAATATATTACTTTCTGACTAAATTGAATTTAATGTGTGCTTCAGACTAAGTTAGTTTACTGTATTGCTGTTGTGAGAAGATTTTTTGTTGACAAATCATGGTTTTACAGATGTTGCTCTGTTGACAAATGCTATAAGCATATGTTCAAGAAAGAGGAAATTGCTAATCATTACATTTGTAAGGCCCATGGCGAGCAGAAATCAAAATTAAAGTCAGTGAGACTATTTCGTTTACAACTTTCATGCACATCTTTTTCTCAATTTCAAGATTACCTTAACTAAATTGTTTTATCTTGCCATTATTTTATGCAGCACCAGGGTGTATATGGTTATTCAAGATGACTTTAATCAGGCAAGAGTGATATTAATGGGAAAGTCAGTCGATGAATTCTTTGGAACCACATGTGAAGAACTCTTGAACGAGACACCCTATCCACTGGAAATAACTCTTCCAAGCCAAATCAGTTCAAAAGTTGGCCAGCAATTCATATTTGAGATAAGGATCAGCCAACGTGGTGAACTCTTTATGAGAAGCAGCCACAAAAGTGAGTTCCCTACTGGAACAACTGAGGGAAATACCACTCGAGGTGAAAAAGGTTTGCAGACAATTGAATCTAAAGAGCCAATTATAGAGACTCCTGATAAAATTATGTATAGAAGGAAACGTGAAATCCAAACTTCTGCAAAACAATTATTTGGATCTAGTGGGATAAGAAAACCAAAAGGTATGACCATATTTTATTTCATATTTTCTCTTAGTGGATTACAATGATTGTAACTTTCGTTTGTCTTGAAATTTTTAATCATTTATTAAGGGACCAAGATGTTGGAACCTCATCATCAAAAAACATGGCAGAAGAACAGTCACAAGATATGGAGAGTAAGCTTAAATGATGTGAAGTCTGCCTTCTCTAACTCAATTAAGTTGCTGACTTCTTTTATGGCATTCAATTCCACACAAAAATAGAGTAAATGCTATAGAATTCCTTTCTTTTTTTTAGTCATTGTTATCACAAAAATCTGTGTACAAAAAACATTGTATGAAGCATTTGAGTTATCTTGCATACATGTTTGAATTAACTGCTTATATGTTGTTAAATAATGTCTTGATTGTTTTTATTATACTCACATGTTGCTTTATCAACAAGTCGTGTAAATATGATGAAGAGTTGCCTTTTGTTTGGGAACAAATGTATTTTGCACACAAACTACATGAAGTATGACAACTTCTTTGCTTAGTTAGATTGTTCAGTTAAATCAGTCCTCTAAATACAATGAAGAGTTGCCTTTTGTTGGACACAAATGTATTTTGCATACAGACTACATAGAGTATGGCAACTTCTTCACTAGGTTATATAGGTTAACTAAATGAGTGATCCTACTTTCACTTATCTTATTGTGAATGAGAGTAAAGTTAGCTAATGTTGTGATCAAGAATCTATTCTTGATCTGGGGATTAGCTCTTTTTTGCATTTACTTATGTAATCAAAATTTGCTTATGTATTAAATGTCTTATGTTTAATTTCTATGTCATGCTTTATCCTATCTGTCCTTACTTATACCAAATCTTTAACTACTTGGATTTTTCACAGGGATTATACAAAAATGATATTACTTTGACAGTTATTTGGCAGTGTGTGAGGCATTATATGTCAAGGCAGAAGTACAGTGATATGCATTGTATGGATTTACCATATCTATAATCAACAAGATTCTTTTTTGCCCCCATTTTTTTGATATCTCTTGGATTCTTATCTGCCAATAATTCAGGCATATTGTGGTATCACAAGTATATAGTATTTTGCATTATATGAGTCTGCATAGTTCTATCATTCTGCATGTGGTGATTTCATTAAGAAACGTTGGTTTAACAATGGGACATGTTACAAATGTAGAATATGGCACGCACATATTTTAAATTGTTGTCAAGACCAAGTAGATTGACACCTTTGTAATCCTGATAACACTAAACCTATGTATTCTTTTAATTTCAATTTATGGTATTCACATGGAAATAGTTCATCTTCTGCTCACAATGATGATAGATAAATGTGTAAGAATCTTTAGAGTTTTCTTTGTCTCACTATTTTCTAATAGTACAAGAAGGGTCTAAATTTTGTATTCATATTATATGTATATAAACTATACTCTCATATAAGATATAAGATGAAAAAATACAAAATGTTATCATTATATAAGTGAGATTTGATGAAAACAAAAGAATAATATCGCTTCAAAACCTTACCATTGTCTCCCCCAATTCACTCCATAGTCTGTTTCATTCCTCATTCCTTGCTATTCTATTCACTAGTCACATATTTCTCTATTCATATTCACATATTGTTCCACATTACAAACATCAATATGAACATGATAAGTGACATTCGACCAAATGAATCTGACTTTCATATCATTGCTCGTGTTACGAGACTATGGAGACCTCGAGCATATCAAAATCGTCAATATGATGGATCGCATTATGTTATGGAAGATGAAAGTGTACATTTTTAAATACCAAAATCAATATAGTGAATATATTGCACTACACTTTTTAATAATTAATTGTCAAATTATATTTACAAAACATAGGAATCACCGATCCATGCAATTCTTTCTGAACAAGACTTTCAACAAATCCATATTTCAATGATAGAAGCTGAAATTTATCGAATAACAGAAATTTCTTCAAGACGAAATTATGAGAGAGTTACGGTGACAAATCATCGAGCAATGCTATATTTGAAAACTGTTAGTGGATTTGTTCAAATTCAATTGCAATTATCGATGATTCTGCGCCACGCTTTCCGACTCCTTAAACTTGAAAATTTGACCCAACAAATACAACATCAAAGACCTAATACCAACCAACTTTTCACAGGCAAGTAATTTTTCCTTTACTTATATAATTATGTATTTCATAAGCAATCTATTATTTTCCTCATATTATATTGCTCACTTTTCATAATAATGTTCACAAATGTGGCTAATGTGCAAAATATGCTAACATTGTTCTTATTAAAATTAAAGATGTCTATGGTTGTGTCAAATTCATCAAGCCCCTTGAAAACATGGGTAGATATCCGGCGTGTGAAATGAGAATCTATAATCTATGGTAATATGTTCTTAAATTTTTTTTATTCAATTTCCTCATAAATGTATACAATGTGAAATTAGCCCTTATGTAATACAATTGATAATAAAATTTTCCTAAAAAAATGTAATGCTCTATTAAAACATGCAAATGAATCATGCATGAGAATTTTCGTATGCAGAAGAAATGCATTGAAAGTAAAACTACGTGGAGACGTGGCAACTAGAATTGATATACCATTTATGGTAAACTTATCAACATCGGTTCTGGTTGTCCTTACCACCAAACAAATCGAGTATTTTGCTGGTATATTTTGTCACTCTGCATGATTGCTTACAATGAATATATTAAATATTTTTATTTTTATTTTTACTTCAAATATTAATATGAATCCATTCAGATGAGATTGTGGGAAAATGTACCGGGCATACTTACATCATGTTACATCCAAATATTCCACAAACAAGACAATATGAGACTTAGTAAGTCAATTATATCTACTAAAAGTTTTCAACTAAATATTTGCTTCAAAAAAATAAGATGACCATTTGGCTCACTAATCCACAAATCTGAATCACTTTTTTTATTCGTTTATTCCTTTCAAATTCAGGAGACTAACTGATAAAATCAGACTTTTGCGACTCACCAGTAGGATAAAGATCTATGTCTACAAATCGCGCACTTAATCATGTTTTGTATTGAACACATTTGTTAAATAAAAAAGTAGTCACCAAATTTTAATATTAAAATAAGAATTGTTCAATAGTTAGATGATGTTTTTTAAGACATTATTTTTATTTCGATCATGTAATTTTAAAAACTACTTAGAGAATATGTAATTTCAGTTTCTTTCCATCTATATAATTTATTGAGGTCTGTTATTTGATATTTATATTAAAAATATTTTCCTACATTTTTTACAAAACGGTCTCATGTTTTGGAAACTAAACAAATATCCAAAATCAGCATTTTTGGAAACTAAAAATATTTTCCCACGTTCTTTACAAAACGGTCATATTTCTCCACTATTTCCACAAGTTCAGCATTGATTAGAAACTTAGCTACCAAACGCAGTTATGAACTAAATCAGTCAAACCAATTTGACAATGGAGATTCAATCCAAATAAAACTTCTCCACTGTTCTAATATTAGTATTCATTACTGAGCGACCTACCAAATGAACCCCACTTCTCATAAAACTCCCAATTTATTCCCATGCCATTTCGCATTTCACCAGTGTTCTTCCTGAAAGCGAACAGAGCATGAAACGCACAAAACTGTTCCCCAGAGAAGGTAAATATCATCCCCTGGTCTCTTTGAATTTGTTTTTTCAATCTCTATCTCACTCTGAATGAGGGATATTCGATGAGAGGATGATGACGGTTTGAATGCATGTATTTATAATGAAGAAATTTAAGTCTTCTCCATCTGAGTTTGCTGATTCCTTCGTCTTGAATACTAGGTTTTGAATCAAACAGGGAGAATTGAGTTTTGAGAAGAATTTATATCATATATTATTTCCATGGTTCTTATTGATCTCATAGATTCACTGTTATTGGACTATATTCATGTCATCGAAATCTGCTCATTGTTAAAAAAAATTACTTTCCTTTTATTGCTCATGGCCGTATATGGTCTCTAACAGTTGAGTTCGAGTAATACTCTTTAAATCATGTGTTTGAAGTCTTTAGATCTCACATGTGCATTTACTTTCGTATATTGAATTTGATATCTACTTTAACCAAAAGCTTAATACTGGTTTTCGACTTAATATCATTGTATGTCCGTGTTTATTACTTTAAATGCATATATAACAATCACATTTGAAACTCCTGGATTACAACCAATGAGTATTACATTATATTGACGGGAACTCAGGTTTTTTAGTATAGGTATCAAGAATAGCTATAAGTTTTAAGTATATTGTTTTCTATTTAGACACATTTTAGACACAAATTTTCTATGTGTTAAATATGATTCATGAGTGAGTGAGTCCTGAAATTTGTAATCAGTATTTAAATTTGTCTACAATCTTGAAGTACTAATTCTTTTTCAATTCTTACATTGCCTAATTCTTTAAGAGATTCTTGAAAGATGGATCTGTTCTGTTTTTAACTTTTACAATGTATAACCTGAGCTTATATGCATTGCTATAATAATGTGAATTACATAATATGGGTCTTTATAAGAATGATTTGAATGATTTTTATGAGAATAATTTATGGCACTTTTTGGCATTACAATTTGTTGGAGGCAAAGTGTGTGATTGTGATCGAGTTGTTGTATTTTTTTATATTGATTATGTTTTACAAATTTGCTGTTACCATATCTCAATCAAACTGCATAATCAGTTTATGTTGTGCCTTTCGACGATAAAGAAAGCATTAAATGAATGGCCATATGCTTTTGTTGCATTTTATTTGGAGTGAAAGTACTAAAGACATTTGTTTGATGAATGTTGTTGATTACTATATTTGATTAAGATATATACACATCTGCAAATGAGTGGATTTCCAATTTCTTTTTTTTGAGTGATGCATTACACTTATGAAAAAATAAGGATGATTCATCAGATAATTTATCACTTTTGTGATTCCTCTTTATTAGTTAATACACTACTATTTGATGAAATGAATAGGTCAACCACTAGACTTGAGTAGAAACTACTATTTGCAAGAAGACGGAACTTTTTCAGAAATACCAGTGCAAGTCATAGCCTTGCCCGGACCACCTGCTCCTCCATCCATGCCTGCACATTCCACTGAATCTGCCCCACCACATTCAACTGCATCTCTTTCTCCACATCCACCATCAGTGGAAATGACCGGCGAGAAAAAAAAATCATATATCCGCCAAAGGCAAGGTAGAAACATCAAAGGCCAAAACCAGCAAGCAACAAGAGAAAGTTGCCATCATATTTGGTGAGATTCTTCGTCAAATTTATGTAGGTCCAACGAACACGAGGTACAAAACTGAATTGTTTTCAATCAAATAAACCTGTGGAATTTATCATGATATCGATTGTTAATTTTTTTCAGCAAACAGATGGACAAAGCTACTGCGTCTGGATGTAAGAAAAATCAACAAAGGAAAGAGAAAGAAGAGGCAATTAGCCATGAACCAAGGGAGAAAAAGAAGAGGCCGGCACCAAATTTGTCTAAAAACCATGAGAAAAGGTTAAATTTTTTGCAAAGAAAATTCAATTATCTTTACATTCAAAAGTAACCTTCTTCCCTTTATATTTTTTCAGCAAACACATGGACAAAGCTACTGCTTCTGAATGCGAAGAGGATCAACAAAGGAAACAGCAAGAACAAGCAATTACCTATGAACCAAGGGATAAAAAGAAGAGAGGTTGGCCACCAAATGTGTATAAAAACAATGAGAAAAAGTTGAATTTTTTATAAAGAAAATTCATTTCTCTTCTTTAGATTCAAAAGTCGCCTCCTTCCCTTGATACAGCGTGTTCAATTTCATTGACTTTTAATTTCTGTTGAATTTCTTTATTTTCAAATATTGATTACTATGATTGTTGATGTATTTGGTTTTGGTGTGTGGTTCATGGACACAACTATGTTAGAAGAACATATATGATTTTTTATATGCGATCAAATTGGATGAGAAGTGATTCTTAATTGGATGACTGCTGTTTTAAACTCATATTTCTCTATGTTCAATTGGATTTTTATATAACACCTTCTTTATTGATTAGATAATACTAGAGTCTTCTAGATCTATTTATATATTACAATGCAGACCAACAATAAATTTCATTGTGCTTAATACTCTATTTTACTAATTTGTAGAAAATTGGAAGAACATGCCACCAGCTGCGAACAGGAGAAGAAGGGCAAGGGAGGGCGGCAAAGAGGGAAACCAAGGAATCTCGAAAAGAGGTTTGATTTATCACAGAAATAACTTTTTTGGTTTTTTTTTTGTTCTGGCTATCACTGAATACGATTTTTGCAGGAAAAATATGGAAGCAAAAACAACGCAATGGGAAGCACAATGAACAACAAGAAAGTCCAAACAAAAGAGTAGGAGAAAGCAGCAGCTGCAAACAAACCAAGAAAGACAAACCAGGCTGGGAAAGAGGAAAGCCCAGAAATCTTAAAAAAATGTTTGGTTATCTCAGAGAAAACTTATTTTCTATTTTCTTTTGGCTATTACTAAATATAGATTTTGCAGAAAATTGTGGGAAGAAGTAAGACAACACTCGCCAGATGCAACATAGGAAGCACAGGAAAAACAAGGAGCAGTAGATGAAGTGCAATATGAAGAACCCATACTGAAAGCAGCAGAGGAACCAACAGGAAACACAGAAAGCAACAGAACTACTATCCTTACTGGCCTCACAAATGTTATACTGTAGATGACTAAAATTACTACTGATATTGCGCAGCTCATGGCTATGGCTTCAGTTATGATAAATTCTAGGTTATGATATATTCTGGTATTTCAATGTTGGGTTTCGACTAGATAATATTCAGTTGAGTATGTATTAAAATCAGGATATGCTTTGTTCTTTTAGTCATAAAAATCATACCTCATTTCATGCCATTTGAAATGACATTTGTTATCTTGCATTTATTTGTTGATCATATAGTTGGTATTAATTTGAGACATATAAGATACATGATTAAATTTCAGGAAATCATATAAAATCTGAAATATTTTAAATTGGTACACCACTACAATTTATTTGATCAAATTGAATATCATAGACTGCAAATAATTTGAAAATCTACATGTCTATATTCCTCACAGAGCTTTAGGCAGCCAAAAATTCTATATTTAAGTCATGTTGTTGGCTGATATTTTCTTCGCTGATGCTATTAATATGAACTGATCTTACTATGTATTTTATTAATAATGTATGCGATGTAACTTTAACAAATGATTTGATTATTTCCACAATTAATTTTACAGGTAGATGTCAAGATAATTAGTATGAAGATGATATGGAGTTGCCTTTTGCCACAGACAGTTTGTATTTTCTGTGGAAATTTTTTGCGATCTTGTAGCTTCTTCATTTAACTACATAATGGTCACTTTGTGTGTTCCAATGTGTACTAAATTTCTAATATGTAATCTAATACATAACGTATCTAAATATTTAACCATTATATGATCAAATTGACAGATTTATGAAACAATGCTACACATAATTTATATGCCTCTTAACATAACCCTTTTGTTTTTCCTTTGCTAATCTCTTTTCTTCCCACCACCCACCCCCTTCGCGCGCGGGAAGCCAACCTAGTATAAAGGAAAGTCTGCATCGATGGAGTCCTCAAGCTAGCTAGCTAGCTCTTGGTACGTGGCTACGGACTTGCAGTTTTATTCGATCATGCATGTGGAAGAAAGGTAACCAAATGGAGAAGAATTAATTACTGGCCCTGGTGCAAACTAAATGATCGAGAATCAAAGAACACGGTTCTCGATATATGATACTCGATCAGATCAGTAAGGGCATCTCCAATGGTGAAGTCCTATATGGAGTCCTATATTTATATTTAGGACTTCAATTTAGGACTTTTCATTTAGGACTTCAATCATTTTCAATGGTAAAGTCCTATATTCTCAAAAAATCCTTGTTTAAAGTCACATTTCCTCTCTTCTCTGTCATTGGGACCCACTCCGATCAGTATAGGACAAGTGCTAAACAAGGATCTAGTTTAGCACTTCTTATAACACCCAGACCTATATTTATAGGGTTTAGCACCTCTGATTTCAACTATTAGAGATGACATTTTATCACCAAAACTATTTATCTAGCTTTTAGCACCTCCCATTGGAGATGCCCTAACTAGCTAATGCTTCTTAACTTTCTCGATGGCAATTTCTCTGAAAGGGAAGAGACTTGGGAGTAGACAGCAGAAAAGTTGCTCCAACCTAATGAGCAGAAAGAATATCAATTATTCTAGCCTGTGGAGATGACATGCCGTAAAATTGTCCAAGAGCTAATTTCCAAGATATAGCCGGGACACGACAAGCTCAAAATCATGAACAAAGCCTCGAGACAAAACCTCCATCGTATAGTGTCCATCTCTTTAGCTAAGCTAAGCCAACAAAGCCTCGAGACAAAACCTCCATCGTATAGTGTCCATCTCTTTAGCTAAGCTAAGCCAGCAGCCAGCTAACTAGTTCATATATGTATGTAGAGCCGTAGGGGTCTCGATCATATATATATATATATATATATATTTGTATAATGCATTTGCTATAAAATGTCACTCATGGTGGGTTGGCATGGGACAGTAGTACTTGCGACCAAATGAGCAGTCTCTATAAGGTGCCCAAGATTTCTTATCTTTTCATGTCTACCGCATTTCCCATCTTTTCTGATTCTAACATCATGGAGAAATAGACAAAGGCTAGTAGCTTGGTAATTTAGATTCGCCGATTGAAGTAATTTGTGCGAGGAATATTAATAGTATGTGAAATCAACACAGTGATCTAAACAATGAAAATTTCTAGCAGGTAGATAGCTAGGTAGGCATGCATGTTCAGCAGAATTTACTAAACTGTACGTTATACGTACTGTAGAGAATTACCTTATTTTCGTAGCTAACAGTAAAAGTTTGGTAAAAAGTTGTTCATCAAATATATAGAGAATTTTTTTATTGAGGACTTCTACGGTAAGGATTTAGTGAATATTTTCTTAAAAATCATACTTCTCAATAATATTTTAGAAGATCAACCGTTGTCTATCTAGCTATATATACGTAGATCATTTATATAAATTTTCATCCAATTTAAAAATCGTTAAGGAGTCGAATAAGATGATATAATGAATGTTCCAAATTTATCAAACTTGAATCGTTCATGTCTATAATTGATAAACCATGATTTTGAATCTCTTAACGATTTGGTTGAAAATTTACAAGAATGATCTACTCATATATAGTTAAACATCTAACGCACTACCAGAATATTCACTATAACCGACGACCAAAAATAGTCGGCATGTTCACTATTTTCGTCAGGTATAACGTCGTCGATAATACTATAGCCGATGACATTTTTCACGTCGTCGGCTATAGTTGGACTATAATCGACGAAAAAGTCGTTGGTCATAGCTTCCCCTCCGGCCAAATTTTTTGAATTGAGAAACTATAGCCGACGACATTATATATGAATCCCGTCAGTTACAGTCCCAGATCTGGAAAAAAAAAAACTGTAGATCTGGATTTCTATTTCCAGAAATCCAGATCTGCAATTCCTAATTTACCAAATCGGCCATATAATCACTTCACCATCCATAATCACTTCAACAAATTAACCATGCATAATTTCACCAAATTCAACAAAATTACAAATTTTATTTCACAAATTCAAATTAAATCAACCCATTTTTAGCAAAGAGAGCGAGGGGGCGGAGTGGTTTTTTTTTTTGCGGAGAAAGCGAGGGGGCGGCGGCGGAGGGAGAGGTGAAGGTATGAGAGAGAGAGTGAGAGAGAAGACAAAGAAACAAATATATAGTTTTTGAGATAGGGGAGCGGCGGTCTGAGAATATAAACCCGATAAATATAACCTACGACGTATAATGTCGTCGGCTATACTATAGCTGAAGATTTCTACACATTATGTCGTCGGCTATACTCTAGTCGATGACGTTATACGTCGTCGTTATAGTGTCGACTATAGCCGACGATTTTTCCAGAAAATATCGGTGACTTTTTCTTCTGTCGTCGGTCTAAGAACTATAGTCGACGAAAAAATTAATCATCGGCTATAGTGCATTATAGCTGACGGAAATAAATGTCGTCGGCCTGTTTTTTTAAAAAATCGTCGGCTATAGTGAATGTTCTGGTAATAACGGTTGATATGTCAAAATATGATCAAAATTGAGACTTATAAACTATTGTATAAAAAGTACTCACCAAGTCTTCACCATAAAAATGCTGAATAGAAAAGCTGCCCAAATATATATATTGACCTGCATTTAGAGCTGCTGAGGTCGTCTGAAATTGTAGCTAAAACCATATACGTGCATGCATTCAAAACTGAAAATAGCCAAAGATAGTTTCCTCAATTAACTAGAGTAAGAGTGTGAGAGTACGTACTATGGATCCCAAACAAGATAGCTTAAAGGACCACGACCCCAATTGGTGAACAATGTAGTGGATTGTTTAGAAAGCTAGAACCCTTACTAAACAGACAGGCATGCAGCCAACTAGCATGCATTTATATTTGTCTAGCTACTCATAAATCATAACCAGTACGTGCTGATCGAAACCATGTGTGTGTAACTCAGTGGGTAAATGTGTAAGTTAGTGAGGGAGTGCGTGATCGAACGAGTGATCAATCATTCAATTGTGCCTCTGCTGCATCAATTATAATGTCCATATATATAGATCTTAGTGTCTCATTGTAACTTTGCATAATGGTAATTCTGGTTCGAATTCATTCTTAGATTCACAACCATGGGTTTCGGCAGTCTGCAAGAGTTATCACGTACGTTCTATTTATAAGGGAACAACTAGAAGAGATCAGCTAACTAGAAGCTAAAGTCTCTCTATATATAGGGCAAGTGGATTTGATCAGATCAAACATTTGAATCCTTGCTAGCTATGCTATATGGGATGCTTCATTTCCAACTTCCAAGTCTTCCTATCCGACGAAGAATTAATATAACAGTCAAGATCAACAAACGCATGCATCCGCGCGCGCGTTAAGGACCGTTTAAACGTTATGTCTTATAATTAAACTGATTTAAATAACATGCATATCGACTAATGCATGCATGACAACATCGATCGTTATTGTTAATGGATATTAATTAATCATACTATTAATACAAATTATACAAATTAATTAAGGGTCGATCGATCGATATCTAGAAGCCGATATCCTCAAGAAGTCCAAGAGGGTAGTCATGATGATGATGATGATCCTGATTAATGTCATCCTTGAAATAATTACGGTAGTAAAGATTAAGGCCGTCCTCATTATTATTATAAAACCAAAAAGAACTCTGGTCATAATAGTTATTGCAACCCATCATCATCGTCTCCCAAATCCAACCATCATCACTTCCACGGCCACCAGCTCCTACTAGTGATGCTGCTCCTTCATAAATGTCATCATTACCACCATTATTGGATTGTGGCTGCTGCTGTTGTTGCTGAAGCTCTCCCGAGTGTGACTCCCTATCCTTTTCAAGACTTGCTTCTTGGTCAGATGAGGAAGTGGCAGTAGTACTTTGATGAATTCTACTACTACTCTTGGCTTTGCTCTTTTCAGTAGCCGACTTGTAGTTCCTCATGGCACCGAGCTTCTTACTCAAATGAGAATTCCAGTGATTCTTCACCTGGTTATCAGTTCTTCCCGGAACCCGTCCGGCTATCAGAGACCACCTAATTTAATTAAGAGAAAAACACGTACAACATTCAAAACAAATATCGATCGATCAGAAGTTAGAGTTTACTACTTGTTCTCATACAGACTCATATATAGGATTGGCCATTGTCGGCACAATGTGAAAACAAGATCGAGTGCTGCTACTGTTCTACATGAATGCAGTACTGTACAGCAGCAGCATTATATATATATATATATATATATATATTACTAGCAATTTGGTAGCTGGCAACAATGGTACGTCGATCACTATAATTGTACTGGCCAGCTGGGTTGGGTATGTGCTGCAATTCTTGAGTTATGATGAAACCGCCAGTAAACATGAAACATTTAACAGTAGTCTAGTAATAATGCAGATGGAAGAAGATGCTGTAAGTGCCAACTCAGATATAGGATATGGTTTCATATATAGTTCTTCAAGAACAGCAACCTACTCAGGTTTTTCATTTGTTTGAGAAAAAAAAACGATTTAAACAGAAAAATTAAATATAAAAAAGTATATGAGCATCTAAAATAAAAATGCTGAAGATCGAGCTGAATGAAGTAGCTAGCTAGCTAGTATGAATTCAAGTTAGTAGTGGCATATATGCATGGTGGACTGGCCTGTTTCCGAGGAGCTTATGGAGGCGAATGATGAGGTCGTTTTCCTCCTCAGAGAAATCGTCGCGCTTCACGGTGGGGCTTAAGTAGTTCATCCACCTTAGTCTGCAGCTTTTCCCACACCTATTCAATCCTACATACATCAAATTGCTAAGTTCTTGTAATTAAGTAAGTGTACGTACTTAAGCTCTCATTTGTATTGGAAAACAAGTAGTTTATGTTTATGTTGGTGATCGAGACTAAATACCTGTGACTTTGGTGACTCGATTCCACTTGCCTTTTCCATGGGATCTGATATACTCCGTTAGAATTCTGTCTTCCTCCGCTGTCCATAGACCTTTCTTATATCCATGTCCACCACCTTCCATTTGAGAGGGAGGGAGAGAGAGAGAGAGCGCACTATCCTTTGGTGGTGTTTGGAAAAGGTATTGCTGCTAATAGTTGTGTATATAGCTAGCTATAGACTTGGGATAGAGCGCGCTCTGAGATATGTATGTACGAGTGTGTTCATATATATGCATGCAAGATAGGATTCCGAGTCCATAGTGATAAGTAGGTGTGTGGCTACCTAGTAAACAACATATATCGATCTGCTGCCATCAGCTAGCCAATTAGTTCGTGACATGCATAATATTTGAGAATTACTGCTTCTGCTTGTACATACGTAAACATTTTGCTACGATGGAACCATACAATTACTAATTACACTGAAGATTAGTTATGTGCAAGTATCCATGCATGATTATAAAGATATAGGAATTCATTAAGTAGTCTATTTGGCATTTATTTCTTCAATGGACCAGTTTGGCAGTTCCGCAGTACCAGAGTCAGAGACGTATAATTACAATTTACAATGAAGGGTACGAATTCATTTTATGTTGGCACATGCATGATGCATACATGCCAGCTAAGAGTTAGTCGAATGTATATATACTAGCTTAATTATATGATTTTTATCATCTCATAACTATCATCTTTGGAGGAATAGATTAGACAGATACACATACCTGCCATTAATACCATGCCAAGTGAGGATCCGAGTTTGGATATATATATATATATATATATATATATATATATATATTATATCAAGAGTTTCGCATTAAAATTTCAGTGTAAAGTTTTATTTTACGCAAAATCGAAAAAATAATTCGAAGTTTGAAACCACTTATCCTTTAGATACCTATGCAAGAATCGTGATTGCACAATTTCAATTGATTCGGACATATTTTGATCATTTGATCGTCGTATCAAATTTTGAGCTAAATCGAACAATCTGTGTGCATTGTTAAACAATGCGACGATCAAATGATCAAAATATCTCTGATTGAGTTAAAATTTTGTAAACACGATCCTTGCATAGTTATCTAAATGATGGATGGGTTTCAATTTTTGAATTATTGTGTCAATTTTTCTTAAAATGGAACTTCACACCAAAGTTTCAATGCGAAATTTCGCACTTGATAACATCTGATATATATCTGATATATATAAACATATATATAATGTTGGTTACTTTACTTACTTCCGTCCTTACCAACATCACAAATGAAGATTGATTACGTCTGTGGCCGGGGTGTGTGCGAATTTAGATTATCGACCAATAAAAGAGATATGCATACACTATCATACATTCATACTTGAACACGGAAAAAGTCACAGTATCTGCATTAGTTGTTATACAAGCGAAGACAATGGTGTAGAGCAATCGAAGATGGAGAATAATCTAAACAATGCATGGTTGGATAATTTTTGGGTCTCAAGTAAGTCTACCAAATTAAGTAGCCCAAAAAAATTGAAAAAAAAAACTTCAAAAATTTAATTTCCACCTACAAATTCCAACTATGTCCAGAACTTAATTACTGGAATCGGGAGTTGGAGCATTACTAACCCTAACGAAGAAAACACTCTTACAATATATATATATATATATGTATATATGTATATACACACACGGTTTTCATCGAGTGTAAATGTTGGTACTGAAATTTCGGTACGAAGTTACATTTTACACGAAATTGAAAATGTAATTCGATCATTTAAGTCAATCATTTTTTACATATCCATGCAAGCTAGGATCGAACATGTAAAATTTCAACTCTATCGGAGATGTTTTAACCATTTGATCGTGACATTGTTTAATAATGTACATAGATTGTCTGAATGTAGTGATCAAATAGCTAAACGAGTTTCGACTGGGCTGAAATTTTGTATGTCCGATTCTTGCATGGGTATCTAAAAGATGATTGAATTTAATGATCAAATTACATTTTTCGATTTTGTGTAAAATATAACTTAACGCCAAATGTGAAATTTCGCACTTGATAAAAACTATATATATACACACTTCTTTCAACATCCATAAAATAGTATTGAAATAAAGCTTTGACTCAATAGATGAAAATATTCATCAAAAAGTGAATGAACAATTACTAACCTAATGTCACAAGTGTTTTTTTCGATAATAAAAAAAAAGTCTGAAGTGCTCGGTCACTTAATCAATAACTCAACGAATGAACTTGTTTTAAAGAGATTATTGAGCTGACATATTGTTCCTCTTTTTTTTTTGACACATTGCTCTTTAACTACTGTGAACTGGTAAAAAGAAATCATTTTCTTGTACAAACCAGCTCCAACTATACATCAATTATCTCTTTTCAGAAAAAAAAATACATCAATTATCTCGTTTGCATCGAAAAATGATTTCAACGATCATTGGTCATTGGGTCTCTATTCAGTTTTGCTATTTCTGTCAGTTAGTTAGTCACTATATATATTCTTTCCTTAATTAATTTTGTTTGGTTCCCTACAATTTGGATCCCAGCTCCGCCACATGCAGCTTACAAATGAAGACAATTCAATTAAGTCAGACAACACTTGTGAATGATTCTATGGTCGGAATTCATGAGATCAAGAACACTTGCGTACAGACACGGGCAAGAGAAAAAAAGAAGAAGGAACTAAAGCCAAGTCTTATATATTTTTGTCGGGGAACGCAACTAAGAAAGTCCGTCTATATGTGTATACGTGAAACACATTTTGGTTAATTTGTCAATAGGTAAGATATAAAGATATAGATGACAAACATGAGTGTGAATCATTGAACAAGTACGTACACGCTTATATATTAGCCACGTTCTTTATATGTATATGCATGTGACAACATTAATTTGTACGTACATTAGTATCAGTACACTGCGTACGTAGGTACGTATACGTAGAGTACGAGAATGATGTATATTCTCAGTACGTATCTCATCCATGCATGCTTGCATGATTGAATTTTTTTTTTTTTTTGATGAAGTTGCATGCATGATTGAATTGAGTATAACGACTACGCGTACGTACTGATCTAGAGTGAGAGATACATCTAACCGAGAAAATAATCAGCAAAATCTTTGAACGATCTAGGTTCGCATATATACGTAGCTATATACCTTTTGAAGAAGGAATAAAATCTTGTTACCAGTCATAGAATTTCTCATGGATCTTCTGTAAATTGAATACCGGTACCATCGTTTTCTCTTAGCTAGCCAGCCCGGTTTATGATGATCGCGGGGAAAAGTATCTTCTCATCACCGTGTCATATACGTACGTTAATGATTACATTTTGTATTTTGAACAACCTAATTGCTAGCTTGTGCTGATGATAGGGTTATCTATTTTTACAAGTTCTGATCGAATTGAAGTTGGTGTGCACCAGCTAGCGAACGTGAAAATAACTACACTTACTTGTGGTCTTGTGCTCAACTATGATTCACATGCATATATTATATATTGCCATTCTCGATCGATCCATAGGATACAATTTTCTCGAGGCAAAATGACAAGGATTCTCGCAAGAAAGTGACGGAGTCAATCATAGTCCAAGAGATTAAGAAAGAGCCAGAGTCTGTACAAGAGATCTTGGGCAGGCGATACAGGATCCAGTTCAGGTATATCGAGTGCGAGAGTACGTCGTCCGTAAGACTAAATTAACGAGACGTAATTAATTATATATAAGCTGTCAACATGGAATCGAGTACGTTATCAAGCTCGATCAACAGTGACTCCGTGAGAAGCTTCGATGGAAGCAAACAAACTAAAAGGCAATGATTCGATCAATTCAATGAGGTTGATTGAGGTCCTTTCCATAGCTAGGCTAGCTAGTTAACCTCACTCTCTGGCTAGCTCTCTGCCACTTTCTTTGGCTTCTTCATCTTCCTCGATCATGTGATCCAAGCAGCTTTGTGATGATCATATGCTTGAATTAGAATCAGTACCACAGATATCATACGAGCACGTACGCAGTTACTTTACTTTTACTGTTTGGTGCTAATATGTGTCAAAGACGACCCTACTGGTCATGGCTGATGAACCAGTCCGTGATCGTTTTCTCCTACTGATATATATGGATCGATAATGCACAAGCTAGGGTAAATGACCAATAATATATGGTGCTGTACGTACCTGCCCTACGTTTTAATCCTTAAAATGAATAAATTCCTTGTGTTTTTTTTTTTTGCCATGGGTCTAAAATCCTTGTTACTGGAACTCGGAAGAGTACACAGGAGTAAAAGTGACGACTGGAACTCGGAAGAGTACTAGATCGATCGAGTACAGGTGAGGAGTATGAGAATAAGATGAACCTTTGAATCAAGGGTTAGAGTACGTGATGATCATATATTATCATATTGGAGCTTTCATCTATTTCTGGCAAACTGATATTATAATGACAAACCTGCAGCCTAGCTACCTTGTCGTCGAACAAAGATTTATTAAGGTCGCAACCAAGTAGTACAGGTTTCATTATCAGGGCTCAAGTATAGTTCTCTGCTACGTACTAGGGTGGATTCCAATCACTACTGTAGTACGCGATAATGGCATGTACTGTGTCAGTAGCCGCACTCTACTAACACTACTGACATATCATGTGATCTTCCGACAGGTTGTAAGGCCATAAATAAATTTGTCCAGGGTCATGAGTTAAACCCATGACTGATTACTTGTGTGTCAGAGTTAGAGTAGTAATTTTTCTTTCATTATAACTCCTCAAACATTTTAATGTTTCCTCCTGCAAAGTGAAGTTATGTAAAATATCATATATAGGGAGGGGTTTCTAGTCGGCATTACTATTGGACTTAGGAATTAGTATAGGTAAACACATATACTTTTGCCTTCCTAAACGTCTTACCATCAATAAGAGAGGAGATTCAATCATTTGTGCACTGTAAGATTGTTACATTCGATTCTTAAATTATTTGTTCATTGTTGCGAAGTTTGCTTGCTCGTTTGCTCACTTGCACGTTTACTTGCTTATTTGCTTGTCCCTTACGTTATATTAATATCGTGTAGATTATTACTGTTTACAAAATACTCATTTAACTGACTTGCTAACATGCAAGTGCCGCTCGGTCCTTTTTGTTACTTCTCAAAGTGGACCCGTGACACACACTGCTAGGCGGCACTATCTCCAATCAAATTGAACCCAAACAAAAAAATTGCTGCAATATTTTCCGGACCACCACATGTCCACACATAATGTAAGTTGAGAATGTCGAATTACTTTTTGAAAATGCAAAATCAAGAGGTGCACATTGATCTACATGAATCCTCCCCGAAGTGAATATGCTTCTATATTCTAAGCTAAATAACGACACTAACAAAAACCCAGTTGTACAGACTACAGACATCTCTGCTGGTTCAAAGGCTCACTGGTCCCGGAAGGCTCATATTCAAGATGATTTTAGAACGATATTGAGTTTTTCAGCTTCAGCTTCACTCGATTCAGCTTCTCTCAGCTTCACTAAAATAAAACATCTTCTAGAAAACACAATGGTCGAGTTTGACAGCCACAAAGCTTGCACGTCTGGAATCATCATGCTACAAGAAAAGCACAAAAAGATAAAATGATACAGCGTCACTGACAAAACAGAGACAAGTATTTAGAATAACACAAACCTGATACGTCATTCAATTTCTTCAGAAGATTTTCTACCATACTAATTTGCTGCACCCCACTACGGGATTCCGAGTCCAAAATTGCATTAACGACAATGATTACCTTATCTGCTTCAGTAGCGTTCACCTACAAGTTGTCAAATTGACAAGAATCTATAAGAAATAGTGACATTAAAGAACTGTGTTGCATAGAGGAAAGGAGTTCACGATATGAAAATGTCCCAACAGAAATAAGTTCAGCCAATATCCAAAGCAAAGGGTGATCAAACATAACAAGCAATGAGCTTAGAAGTAAGTAGACTTCAAATTAGATGATAAAATAATATAATACTGAATTCTGAGTTGCATGGACATAAGGAAATTTTCATTTTTACATTAAAGGTCCTTAAGAACGATACCCAAACACGGCCATTTAAACCAATCGCTATTTCAAAGGAGACTTTCTTCCCAAGTGCTGCAAGAACTGGATATGGTGGTGAACTCAGCAGCCTGAAAACAAGGTTACTAGTCAAAATCTCATAGAGAAAAGAACCCGTCCACTAAAGTGTTGTGTTGTTGAATACTTAGACGAGAGCAGTTATACTCATTAAGCCAAGCATTGTTTACGTCTCATAGCAAGTGGGAACTACTTCTCACCTTCTTGAAAGGCCAGTTGAGCAATCAAACATGTAGCCATCTTTAAGGGGGCCATACTCTGCTGCTTTTCCACTGGCTATAGATGAAACGGTAAGCTAAAAACATTGTCATGAGAAAGCAGAAAATATTCATAGTAAATAATAAACAATAAGCATAAATGACATCCTAGATTAAAATAATATAAAACATAAAGAGCAAAAACTAACCATCAGTGCATGCCAACTCAGGGTTCATGCCGGGGTTTGCCCTCACAACCCGAACGTAAAGCAATCTACCTGCCTGCAAAGCAAGTCATTAGTCAATCCTAAGATACTTCAAAGGCCTTAACTGGAAGATAAATTTGCACTTGCAAATACAGAAAACGACAGAAAAGATAACATGAAATCAGAGCTGTTGCTGAACAGCACCTCTCCTGAGGGTCTCCTTCTCTCCAAAAAATCACTTGTAATGGCTATATCTTTCAAGTATTAGTAGAAAACTGATATGCCTTTGATCACAGAAATTCATGCAACGGATTCTAGAACTACTTCAAATTTATCTTAACAAAATAGGGACTTAATATGTTTTAAATGTAGTGTGATTTGATCATGAACATTATGTGACAGTAGCAGAAGTCAGAAGAGGTCACAAAAAATAAGTTCAAGAACAATCTCAAGCTCATAGAAGCTCCCAGAAACACCCTAATATATAAGGACCCCCCTGTTTTAGGTTGTGAAAGCAGATCATTTCCTGATAAGCTTAGATCCTAGTACCACAAACTTTGTAACTGTCAACCATACTATACATGTATGAACACATTAGAAATACTAAACACTATGTACTATATAGTTATACAAATATGTAATCGTATAAGACTAACTATTGGTGACAAGCCATACAAGTATGTACCTCTTAAACATCCAATTCCACTCCTCTAAACTACACTTTTTAGGTAGAACACTATCCAAAGCATCTACATTGTAAACTTCGCAAATAATATAGACATGATTCGAACTTATATACAAACCTCAAACTTCGGTATGTTTCTCCTGGTTCCACCTTCAAAAGCAAGCACAGGCAAAAACGCCAACGAAGGTCCTTTAATGTCCACCAGAAAATTCTAAACCCACACAAGCAACACCAAAAACAATCATAAACAGGATCCCATCACCAAAAAGAATAAACATTAGTCTCTACAGCAACAATGTACATAACAAAGCTTCTTACATCTGCTTTAGAGTCCACTACAATTCCAAGCACCGAATCCTCTACACAAGGCACATACTACATACACAAGCAAACATCACTACATCATTAAGTATTGTATTGCAAGAAAAAGATCCAAACTTTATCGAATATGGGCCTTCCACCGACCCGTTTATGAGACGTTTCGACCCAATACTTGTTGGGCTTTGAGAACTTCAAAGTTCCAGCCTTCATCACAGCTATGGTATCGCAATCCTGGCGAAGACCGCCACCGAGCTTAATGGTCTGGTTCGTCATCTCTGTCAGGTCAAGTACCACATCTCCCGGAACCTAAAAATCACACCATCAAATTTGGTTAACACTTCAAAAACAAAAACAAAAACAAAAAAAAAAAAAAACAAAAAAGATCGATACTTTGTTGTCTAAAGAGAATACGAAAGATGGGTTCTTACGACTGATTGGTCGACGAAGCTCGCCGGCGATACACCGGCCATTGAAATTTCGAGCGAGTTTTCTTGGAATAGTGATTGGCGTTTAGGTTGGGCTAGCTTAGCAGAGCAGAGCTGAGTAGAAGAAAGAAAGAAGAAGACTGCGTATTGGGTGGGTATTTAGGTCACTGTCAAGTTTAAGCCGCCCTAATTGACTACGACGTCGTATTGCTCCTAACTGAAAATGTTATCGGCGTTTCCAAGTTGACATTTTTGGGACGGAGAGAATAGAATAGAATGGCTGCTGTAACACCACAAGGATCGAGTTCGTTAAAACCGTTACAGTACTACAATCCCACTTGTATGTTAACAACAATCCCTTGCTCAATTTCTTTCGATTCAAAGTTTCATACTTTCTGCTCCAAATCACAATTGGTTGAAAACCCATCTTGGAAATCGATTTTCCGATGTGGGTTTGCCGTGAATCCCACCGGATTCGATGTTATCTCGGCCGGCGAGGTGATCAAGGGCCACGTGGTGAACGGGAGTTACGAGGATGCGGTGGTGGTTTATATAGAGATGCTCGAACTGGGTTTTCCGGTGTCGGAGTTTCGATACTTTCCGATGCTGATTAAGGCCTTTGGTGGGCTCTGTGATGTAGACAAGGTCAGGGAGGTTCATGGGCATGTGTTGAAATTGGGAGTTCTGGGCGATGTTTACGATGTCAATGCGCTTTTGGGTGCGTACTGGAAATGTGGGGTGGTTGGGGACGCACACAAGGTGTTTGATAAAATGACTGAGAGGGATTTGGTGTCATGGAATACGATGATTTCCGGGTTTTGTCATACGGGTGATTATGTTAAGGCGTTGGTGATGTTTAGTAGGATGATGCGGGATCATCATGGGGATGGGGTGTTGCCGAATCGGGTGGCTTGTCTCTCGGCTCTCACTTCGTGCTCTTCGGTTCAGTCTTTGGTTCATGGGAGGGAGGTTCATGGGTTTGTTGTGAAGCGGTGGCTGGATAGTGATCAGTTCATGGTTAGTGGTTTGATTGATATGTACATGAAATGTGGGGATGTGAAGAATGCGGAGTGTGTTTATAAGAGCATTGTTCATGATGAGGATATTAGAGGAAATCCAGTGATATGGAATGTGATGATCTCAGGGTATGTGTCGAATGGGTGTTGGCTGCAGGCTGTGGAGTTGTTTCTAGAGATGTTGGTGATTGGGTTGTTACCGGATACTTCTACAATGGTTGCCATTACGGTTTTTTGCTCTCAGCTAAAGGATTTAGCATTTGGAAAGCAGGTACATAAATTTTGTATCAGCACTCAGTTGAACACTGATGTGAGAGTTGAAACAGCTCTTATGGACATGCATTTTAAATGTGGTGATAGCACAACTGGTCTTGCGATCTTCAGAAAGTCTCTTAGTCGTAACATTGTCATGTGGGGCGCTGCTATCTCCAATTTTGCTCAAAGTAGTCATCCGCACAAGGCATTGAATCTGTTCCATGACTATATTTTGGAACATGGATTTGTTGATTCTGTCATACTCTTGGCTGTTCTGCGTGCATGTTCTTCCTTGGCAATTAAGTCCATCGGGATGGAAATCCATGGGTTTGTACTAAAATTGGGGTTTGATTCTGATGTCTTTGTTGCCAGTGCTTTGGTTGATTTGCATGCTAAATGCAGAGTTATTGAGTCAGCTAAAAAAGTCTTTGATGGACTACAAACTAGAGATTTGGTATCATGGAATGCCTTGATATCTGGATATACTCAGAACGATTACCTAGATAAAGCTCTGCAAGCGTTCTTGGATATGCAACTTGAAGGAATTAAGCCTAATACTGTAACAGTGGCAAGTATTTTGACAGTTTGTGCCCAGTTGTCAGTCATGATGTCATGCAAGGAGGTTCATGGTTACCTATTACGGCAACAATTAGAGTCCAATGTTCTTGTGAAGAATTCCTTGATAACTACCTATGCAAAATGTGGAGATATAAAGAGCTCAAGGATATTGTTTGAGAACATGCCCGAAAGAAATGAAGTAACATGGAACTCGATTCTTTTGGGGTTAGGAATGCATGGTCATGCAGATGAAACATTTGCTTTATTTGATAAAATGAAAGCGGCAGGAATGAAACCGGATCATCAAACTTTTACAGCTCTTCTGTCTGCATGCAGCCATTCAGGGAGAGTTGAAGAGGGGTTGAATTATTTTCAGCTAATGGTCGAAGATTACAAAATCGAGCCTCAAGTTGAACAATACACCTGCATGGTTGATCTTTTAGGCCGTGCTGGCCACTTGAAGCATGCTTATGATATTATATCAACAATGTCTTGTGCGCAAGATGATCGTATATGGGGATCATTGCTTGGATCCTGCAAAATTTATGGTGATGAAAGACTGGCAGAAGTTGTGGCCGATCATATCTTCAAACTGAACCCTACTAGTATTGGATATCGTACTCTTCTTGCAAACTTGTATGAAGATTATGGGAAATGGAAAGAAGTTAACAGGGTTAGATCAGATATTAAAGGCGTGGGATTCAAGAAGATGCCTGGGTGTAGTTGGATTGCAGTTGATAACAATGTACATGTCTTTACTGCAGGTGATCACTCCCATGATGAGGCCGAGGAGGTATATGCTACAGTAGATAATTTAACAAGTGAAATCAAGGAGGCAGGATATATCCCTCGATCACTGACAACGGCTGTGTGGCTTGATGAGGTTCATCCTGAAGATCTTATACCATGTAAAAAGAAGGATTTATTGCATTTGGGTACAAGCAGAAATGATCGCCAAACAGTTCCAATATAAATGAGGACCTGATGATTCTCAGTTTAAGCTATCTTGCAATCAGAGAGGATGGCTGCCAACAGATAAGGGTTTGATGCTGATTTAGATACTTTCCATTGATGACGTACATTGCATTAAAGAAATGGTTCATAAAGCCATCCATCTTTTCAACTGGCCTTCCCTAGTGGATTGGTGCGAGTGTGTTTACACATGATTTTCTGAACTGTTGATGTAATGTACTCTATTTCCAGACTTGAGTGTTTGAAAATGTAAAAGTGAGATTGTTTTGCAGGCAATGCACCATCTGTATACAAGGCTAAGAGAATCTGCTTTTGAAGGCCTACAAGTGTGCTACTCTAGAAGGCTGGTAGGTTGTTTTTCAGTTTTTCTGAGTTGTTTCATCTCGGTGTTTTTTTTCTCAACTTTTGTCAAGAGTTTCATAATGATTTTGTTATTTTACGCTACTCTTATTTTGTTCACCTCTATTCTATCAACAGGACTTGAAACTGTAAAAGGAGATTATCTGCTTTCTCCGGGATGCTGCATTCCAGCTCTCTATTAAGTGGTGTTCTCGCAAACTCCATGATTGAACTACAGTTTGGATTACATTGACAACAGAACCACATCGTGTTTAGTCTCTTTTGGGTTCAAGTAAACTGAGGAGAGATTGGACTGAAGTTATCTGCAGAGGAACTGAGACAGAAGGTAATGTTTAAACTTCTAGATGAAATACTTGGAACTTGAAAAGCAGCTCGTAATTTTAGTTTGCTTCAACTGCAGGCCAGCGTAAAAAATAATCTTATTGGTGCTTTCTGATGGGTGCGTTACAACCTCAAATAGTTGCTGATTCTTCTCAATTGGAGTGGCAAGTGATGACTGAATTGACAGTTATGCCTACCAGAAGAGCTGGAGAAAAGAAAGGGGAAACACTGCCTTTATGGTATAGCCAGTATGACCCAGCAAGTGAAATGTCATGTAAACTGATCAAGATTGCCCGGTAACACATTGTCGGTGGCTTCACATCGGCGGCGACCCACCAAGATAGTAAATTAAGGACTCAAATCCTCTGAATGGAACTGAATGGAATGAAATGAAAACCAACCAAATTTGGACAACCTTCCTCTCTTACTATACAAATGTCTGTTGTGAAACAACATAATTCATTACTGGGGTGCTAGCTGAAGAGATCCACAACAAGAATAGACCAGTATTGACTTGGTGTTTTATGGTGTCTTTATATCACTAACAGAGAAACCATAACAACTAATTTTACTTTCTCAATAATTGTATCTTAAAACACAAAAAGCAACTGCCAGAATTTCACTAACTTGCGACTGGGAACCCAGATCTTTTTGCATCATAAATCATGACCCCAATTGGCTTGCATTATTGTACTGCAATTCAGCATTTAACTTGATCATTCAGAACTGTTCAGTACCAGACTCGGAATCTCAGAACCCTGCAATTATTGTTGCCACATAAAAGATATTTTTCTGAATTTCGACCGACAATAAAAGAAGAAACATTCTGAGCAGAAATTATTGTGGAATTTACTTCAAAAGATAAAACCCTCAACACAAGATTCATAACAAAGCTTGGTGCCGCAGTTACATAAATAGTGTTGACGCAAAAAGGTTATGTCATTCGCCAATATAAATTAAACAATGGGCGCTCTTAAACAATAAACCAAAATCTCTCTACTCTGGGGCTACATTCACCCTTCACAGCAAGAACTTTATCAACACACAACAACTGTTTTTTCGTGTCCTCCGGTTTACTCTATCTTTTTCTTCTTGAATGTGCTCTATTATACAATGGGTCTTTTTTTTGAATTGATAACCATTCTCATCATACCTGAATAGCATCCTTGTTAATAGCATGGGGGTTGGCATCAAGGAGGTTCTCTAGTGATCTGGCTTTTCTGTTCCGAACTCTACCTGTTTCTTTCAACAAATCGGCCAACCTTCTTTTCTCATCATCCACATCAGGATTAGCTGTCCCCAGTTTTTCTTCCCTCATCCCAACAACAAATTCCAGGAGTTCAATCGCATCATCCAACCTGGGTAATCAAAAAAAAAATCAAGGAATTAGAACATTTACTAAGTTAATATATTAGTCTCTTAATCGAGTGCCAAACTGATAGTTGCATTACACTAGAAACACTCCCAGAAAATGCTAAAGACTACAATAGTTTGTACATCAAAATAAACCACATATATGCCTCTAGATTAGAATATTGGTGCTAAACTACTAATGCACACGCCTACGTAACATGACCAAGTAAAGAATAGGGCAGCATAAAAAGAAAGCCACAATCAATTGGGGATTCAGAAGAAGTAGAACAGCAGCTTAGAAAACATGAAATTTTTGATAGGAAAAGATGAAGCACCTGCCAACTGCATCATAAGTGCCAGCAAGATTGCTATAAACCCCAAGTGTGTCAGGGTGATATGGCCCGCACTCTTGCTCCAAAACATTTCTGGCTTCTTCAAAGAATTCTTGAGCCTCGTTTATGTCATAACGTTGTACACAAACAAGCCCCATTTGGTTAAGAACAATCCCAAAGAAGGCAGATTTCTTTTCTCCAGCCGCACGGAGCTTTGTGATGGCACTCTTGAAGGACTCGTAAGCTTCAGAATAATTCCCCAACATGTAGTACATAACCCCCATTTGGGCTTCTATCCCAGCTATGGTGCTCTGCTGGCCAGGGGCATCATTGTATATTTTCAATGCCTTCTGTAACAACTTGACTGCCTGGTCAAGCTCATTCATTGATTCATAGATAGCTGATATATCTGTGAGACCACTTGCCATCTCCTCAGGAGGGACACCAGGCATGGGATTCTCGTAGATCCGAAGGGCATTCTCACAGTATGATAATGATTCCCTAACCTTTCCAGTCCTGTTATACAAATCAGCGAGACGGATGATTACTGAACCAACAGATGGATGATTCTCTCCTTTTGTGGTCTTGAACACACTGAGTGCCTTCTGATAAGCAAAAGCAGCCTCATCATACCGAGACAAGGATAAGTATGTGTCTCCAATGCTGCTGTCAACAGAAGCTACCTCCACATCCTGGCCATTTGCCACCATTGCCATGCTGGCTAAAACAAGGTGCTCAAGAGCAGCTTCATGATCTCCCTTTGTTTCACATATAAGACCCATGAGTCTCCTATCCGCTGCCTCCTCCAAAGCAGCTGTGGGACCATTCTCTTTATGAGTGTCAAGAGCCATCTGGCACAGCTTCTGAGCCTCCTCAAATTGAAGTGCTTGAACATGAGCTTCAGCCAGATACCTACAAGTTTCACCAACTCTTGGATCCGTTTCTCCCAGAGTTTGTTTCTGGATTTCCAATCCAGTTGTGTAATGCGCAAGTGAATTTTCAAGTTGGCCCAGCATAGCGTAAGTGTCACCCAACTGCATGTGGCCAGCAAATTTAGCAAGGGCATGATCTTGACCTTCCTCAAGAGGTGAAATCTCAATTGACTTCTCAAGAACAGGTATAGCCTCACTGTACTGGCCTAAGCTACAGTAGATAGCTGATGTAACATGCAAACACATTACAAGCTCTAAGCAGGGTTTCCCATTTGCAGATATTTCAAATGATTTTGTAGCTCGAAGTGCTAACTCAAGAGCTTTCTGGGGATTCTCACCTGAAGAGATCAAATCCCTCGCTTGCTTTAGCAAAAATGCTCCAAGATCCGGATTTAATCCCGTTTCAGCTGGAGCTTCAGTTCCATTCTGCAATTTTGACCCGCCTGAAGGTGACTTCCTGGGTTTCTTAACAGGAGTGGCTCCCACAGGCTTTTGTGGAGTCTTATCACTAAGCTTACGAAGGGGAGGTTTGTCAGGACTTTTTCCCTTGGAAACTGATTTTGATGAGGTTTCGGAGTCCACCTGCAGACGAGCACTTTTCTTTGCATTGTGTGGAGAAGTGGATTTTGGACTTGGAGATTGAGGCTTATCAATCTTCCCTGACTTTCTACCCAAGGGTGATCCTTCTTTCTTAGACCTTGTATCACTCTGAGAATCATCTAGAGGCTTTGAATTCACTTCCTCTTCCATTATCTCCACCTCCCTCATCTCTCCTCCCACAAGATGGCACAGCTCCGAATCAATCCTAGATTCCTCACCATCTGATCGAAAACTACGCCTTGAAGGCGACTGATCAGAACTCTGCATATCACACACATTCTCATAAAGCTGCTCAATTGAGGTGTCGATTGCCCCCTCAACTGGAACGTCAGCTTCCATACGCAGAGGGCTGTGCGCACTCAGAGTACTTTTCGGGGATCTATTAAGCGACGAGTCCTCCTTATGAGGTGGAGAATTCCCACTCGATTCATTCACCATCCCTTCAACGATTTCAGGCATCTTTATGCACTCAAAATCTCTCACTTCACTGCAACAAAACCAAACCAGACAAAAATTTCAAAAATTGTCCAAAAACCGAATATTTCTATCAGAACTCCAAATGTATATCCACAAGGCGTGAAAAATCTATAATAGACAGATATATCGAGCAACACAAACAACAAAGCACAATGCATTATTAACAGCGTCAGCAAAACAAATGCATGTTTTCCTTGTCAGCAATCTCTGGTTCTGAAACGTTGTATCTTTCCCAGCAAACTTGACAAAACAGATACATAAACATATAACTCCAAAGATACAAACTTTTTCCTTTCACATTGAGACCCAATAACCATTATTGCCTCATTAGATCTTCAACAATCAAAACCTACATAAATACAAACTCTATATATATATATATATATATATAGAGCCATTTTCAGGTGCGGACGTCCGTACCGTGCGGACGTCCGCTTCTCCGGCCTTTTCCGGCCACTTCTCGGCCGAATTTGGGTAAACTTCCTTCTAGACATATGTACATACACCTGTGTAGATCATTTGTCTAGAAGAAACTTTTGGCTAATTCGATCTCTAAGACCCTCAAAATCGCGTTTCAAAAAAACTGTACATAAACCGGCATAAACCGGTCCGATTTATGTCCAGTTTTTTTGAAACGCGATTTTGAGGGTCTTAGAGATCGAATTAGCAAAAGTTTCTTCTAGACAAATGATCTACACAGGTGTATGTACATATGTCTAGAACGAAGTTTACCCAAATTGGGAAGTGGCCGTAAAAGGCCGGAGAAGCCGACGTCCGCACGGTGCGGACGTCCGCACCTGATCCGGACTGATATATATATATATATATAAATATAAAAAATCAACATAAACGCATCAAGAAAAACAACATCAGCTGACCTGGTAGTGGAATATAAATTATTGGGGTCGAACTGAAACAACAACAAGAACATAAACAAGAAAATGAAGAGCGGAAATGATGAAAGACCCACAAACCTGAGGGAAACGAAACGAATCGGACCGTGACAAAACGACACCGGCGAGATTGTGGTAATTGGGTCTCTCTCTCTCTCTCTCTCTCTCTCTCTCTCTCTCTCTCTCTCTATATATATATATATATATATACAGGTATAAAAAGGAAAGGAGGAACTGTCAAAATATGTGAAATCGTTTCTGGTGGTGAGTATATATCAGCTGGATTTGGGACGAAGAAGGAATGACAGGGAGAGCGAGGAGCAAATTCCACAAAAATATATAAAAATAAAAATAAAAAATGGTAAATTAAAAAGGAGAAAATAAAAAAGGTGAAAACTTTTGCAGATGAGTTGGGGGAAAGACGGGCAAAAAAAGGCGACTGCTTTCTTCTTCCTCTCTCTCTCTCCCCGCGCGTTTGGCAGTTTTAGCCGCTCTCTGCAATTTTCAACAGAAACCTGCCACGTGGCCACCGTTGTGGCGAGGGGTGGGTGACTTTGAAAGGTGGTTTGATTTTTCATTTTCTCCCCCTTGTTGTTCTTTCATTTTTACCCCATTTTAATTTGGTGGGATGTAGGTTTTCCTATGGACAAAAGGTCATTACTCTTTGAGGTAAAACTTCCCTTCTTTCTCGACTTGAATAGGTGACCAAGCATGTATAGCAAGATAATGTGATGTTCCTAGCACAAAAAGAAAAGAGATATTCTGATGTTCCTAACAAAAAGAAAAGAGATATTATGATGTGCACTATGTATGTGTGGTAACATTTTATCTCGAAAGATTATGATTAACATACGAATACATCATTCTAGAAGCAATACATAATTAGTGACTAGTTAAATTTCTATTATATTTGCACCTTATCGGATGTAGTCTGGATCTACGTTAACAAATTGTTATGGAGAATGAGTGGTTAGGTTTTCGTACGTACTATGTTACATAGATTACAATTGCCTTCTCTAACACACGTTCAAACAAATAGGTAGGCTAGTATATGTTAATCTGAATAGACATGCATGAGGTAAGATTGCATCGTATATCTATAGAAGTATGATATATTTATAAATTTTTAATAGTGATTGTCGTATGTAGAATTGTAGATGATGAGATGGAGTATGATAGTTTGGTGAGGACGTGGGGTGCACCTTTGTTGTAGAACTTACAATGATAGAGAGGAGATTGTGCTTGCCAATTCACACGTTTGGACCTTGAATGCTAGCTAGCTACTTGATTCATGATCACATAGTGCATTCACGCAAGTTCTTTCTGATAAGGTTGGTGTTAGCCTATGCCTTGAATCTTGAGTCGCGTCGGCGTATGCGAGGCGCGTTGGCATACGCGTGGCACGTTGGCATACGTGAGGTACGCGAGCAAGGAAGAATCTCTGGCGAGAGAGTCTTTGGCGAGCGTTGACTTTAGGCGAAAGTCTCTGGCGAGCGTTGACTTTTGGAGAAAGTCTCTGGCGAGGAAGTCTTTGGCGAGGAGAGTCAGAAGTCCTTGGCGAGCAAGACTTCTACTCGGGATTTCGCTAGGACTAGGATTCCTCAGGCATTAAGGAATTGGGTTTCCTTAATCATTATGGTTTAGGTTTCCTCAGACGTGTGTGTCTGGGATTCCTATGGTATTTAGGACTCTGTTAAGCTATATATATACCAGTTGGGTATTAGCTAATAGTGTGGTGGAATATCTCTGTAATCTGGGTATATCCTGTAGATTAGGCTTAATCTAGCGTTGGTAGATATTCGGTATACTGTAATCCTAGGTTAGGCTTAACCTAGTGTGTTATACTGTTGTAAACCAGGTTCTCTCCAAGATAAAGTAATCGGTTCTCCTTCTGCCGTGGACGTAGCTAACTCGCGTTAGTGAACCACGTTAAATCTGTGTTTGTTCTTACATTTATTTGCTTCCGCTATAACAAACTGGTATCAGAGCATCGGCTCAGGATGTCTGGAGTGAATGTGAAGATCGACAAATTCACGGGGAGGAACAGTTTCAGTTTATGGCAGATCAAGATGCGTGCCTTGTTAAAGCAACAAGGGTTGTGGGCGCCACTGATGAAGAAGGCAGTGGGTCCCGAGTCCGCTGAGATGGCCAGTCTGGAGGAGAAGGCACATTCGACTATCATGTTGTGTCTTGCAGATGAT
This sequence comes from Geum urbanum, assembly GCA_946800695.1. NCBI lineage: Eukaryota > Viridiplantae > Streptophyta > Magnoliopsida > Rosales > Rosaceae > Geum > Geum urbanum. Next base: position 38,676,343 of record OX327013.1, on the reverse strand, counting down.
ATCATCACCGAGGTTGCAGAAGAGGAATCTGCATCTGGTTTGTGGTTGAAGCTTGAGAGTCTATATATGACGAAGTCTTTAACCAACAAGTTGCTTCTGAAGCAACGTCTGTTTGGTTTGCGTATGCAAGAGGGTGCACCACTGAGAGATCACTTTGATCAGCTGAACACAATTCTGTTAGAATTGCGTAATATCGATGTTAAGATCGAGGATGAGGATGCTACCCTAATTCTGTTGGTATCTTTACCGTTATCATATGAGAATTTTGTGCAATCATTTATTGTTGGAAGGGATACGGTGACTCTTGAGGAGGTAAGATCGTCTCTTCATACCAGAGAGTTGCGCCATAAGGCAACTGGTACAGGTTCAGACAATCAGGCTGCTGGGTTAGTAGTCAGTGGAAGTAAAGGACATGGAAACAAGGATAAGAAGAAATTCAAGAAGCCAAGTTTCAAGGGTCCTAAATCCAACGATGTCTGTAACTACTGTAAAGAAAAGGGACATTGGAGAAGGGAATGTCCGAAGTGGAAGCAGCAGGATAAACCATCAGGGACCGTTGCTGTAGCAGAAGGTGACATCAATTCAGAAGAGGATACGGCTCTAGTTGCTGACGAACATGCACATCGCGAGGATGTGTGGGTTCTAGATTCCGGGGCGTCTTATCATATATGTCCGTGCAGGGAGTGGTTCGCGACCTACGTGCAAGTAAATGGAGGCAATGTGACAATGGCCAACAGTGTTGCTTGCGAGGTGGTTGGAATGGGCTCAGTTAAGTTACGGACACATGATGGTAAATTTTGTACATTGAACGAGGTTATGCATGTTCCTCGCATGACTAAGAATCAGATATCTCTGAGTCATTTGGACAAGAAGGGGTTTAGTTTCAAAGGAGAAGGCGGGATCTTGCGTGTCTATAAGGGTTCAGATGTGGTTCTGAAAGGTGTCAAGCAGGGAACTTTGTATATCCTACAAGGTTCTACGCTGTCTGGTTCTGTTGATGTTGCATCGTCAGAAGTTCACAAGGAGGATATGACTAAGCTATGGCACATGAGACTCGGTCATATGAGTGAACGAGGGATGCAAGTTCTGGCTAAAGAAGATCTTCTGGGTGGCCACAAGGTAAAGGACCTTGGATTTTGTGAGCATTGTGTGTTCGGGAAATTACATCGCAGTAAGTTTCCTAAAGTAATTCACAAGACAAAAGGCACACTTGATTACATCCATTCAGACTGTTGGGGTCCGTCTCGCGTTGAGTCTTTAGGAGGTCACAGATATTTTGTGTCGATGATTGATGATTTCTCAAGAATGACTTGGGTGATTATGATGAAGCATAAAAGTGACGCTTTTAAGAACTTCAAGCAGTGGAAGACGTTGGTTGAAAATCAAACTGGGAAGAAGATCAAGAGGCTAAGAACAGATAATGGTCTGGAATTCTGTTGTTCTGAGTTTAATGAGTTCTGTAGGAATGTAGGGATTGCTAGGCATCATACAGTCAGGGACACACCACAGCAGAATGGTGTGGCAGAACGAATGAATCGGAAACTTCTGGAGAGGGCAAGGTGCATGCTCTCTAATGCTGGACTAGAGAAGAGGTTCTGGGCAGAAGCTGTGAGTACAGCTTGCTATCTGATAAATCGTGGACCTCACACTGGTATACATCTCAAGACACCTCTTGAGATGTGGTCTGGAAAGTTTGCTGATTACTCAAATCTGAGGGCTTTTGGATGCACGGTTTATTATCATGTAAGTGAGGGTAAACTTGAACCAAGAGCTAGAAGGGGAGTATTTGTAGGCTATGGAGATGGAGTTAAAGGATATAGGATCTGGTCTCCATCTGAGATGAGGGTTATTCTCAGTAGGAACGTAGTCTTTGATGAAAATTCTATGTTTAATCCTACTGTGAAGTCCATAGTTGTATCAGAGAATGGTAGTGTTGAGAAACAGGTGGAGCAACAAGATGAGGTTGAACCACACCAAGGAGATCAACACTCACATTTAGAATCAGAGCCACTAGTAGATAACCAGCATGGTTTGTCTCTTAATCGGGTTAGGAGAGCAAACTTCGGGAAACCACCTACGAGGTATGGTTTTGAGGACATGGTGGCTTATGCACTTCAGGTTGCTGAAGAGGTGGATCCTCGCGAGTCATCCACCTACAAGGAAGCAGTTACATGTACTGAGTCTGCCCAATGGCTTGCTGCAATGGGAGACGAGATGGAATCACTTCACAAGAATCAGACTTGGGTTTTGGCCAAGCGACCTCAGAAGAGAAAGGTTATTACTTGCAAATGGATCTTCAGGAAGAAGGAAGGGATGTCGCCTGCTGAGGGTTTCAAGTATAAAGCTCGCTTAGTTGCCAGAGGGTTTCATCAGGAAGAAGGTGTGGACTACAATGAGATTTTCTCGCCTGTGGTCAGACATACATCTATCAGGGTGCTACTAGCCTTAGTTGCACATCAGGATCTGGAACTTGAGCAACTAGATGTGAAGACAGCTTTTCTGCATGGAGAGTTGGAGGAATAGATATACATGACTCAACCAGAGGGTTTCCAAGTTCCTGGAAAGGAAGATTTTGTTTGTAAGTTGAAGAAATCTTTATATGGACTAAAACAGTCACCGAAGCAGTGGTACAAGAGGTTTGACAGCTATATGATGGAGATTGGATACAGCAGGAGTCCGTATGATTGTTGTGTTTATTACAACAAGATTTCAAATGAAGTTCTCATTTATCTGGTCATGTATGTTGACGATATGTTGATAGCTGCAAAAGACAAGTCAGAGATTCAGAAGTTGAAGGGTCTTCTCAGTGCTGAGTTTGAGATGAAGGATTTGGGTGCAGCAAGGAAAATTCTGGGAATGGAGATCTATAGGGATATGAGTCAGAAGAGGCTGTTTTTATCACAGAAGGATTATATTCAGAAGATATTGTCAAGGTTTGGCATGTCTACAGCAAAATCCTTAGATACTCAAAGCGCAGCGAACATTCATTTGTCCACTGCATTCGCACCTAAATCAGCTCAGGAGAAGGAGTACATGTCTCAAGTTCCCTATGGTAGTGCAGTAGGAAGCTTGATGTATGCTATGGTCTGCACTAGACCGGATCTTGCACATCCTGTCAGTGTGGTCAGTAGGTTTATGGGTGAGCCTGGAAAGGAGCATTGACAAGCTGTGAAGAGGATCTTTCGTTACCTTAGAGGAACGTATGACGTTGGTCTCATTTATGGAGGTGATACAAGGTGTTTAGTAACTGGTTACTCAGATTCAGATTATGCTGGGGATGTTGACACAAGAAGATCTATGACTGGTTATGTTTTCACTCTTGGTGGGTCAGTTGTTAGTTGGAAAGCTACTTTGCAGTCTTCAGTGACTTTGTCTACAACTGAAGCAGAGTACATGGCATTGACAGAGGCAGCCAAGGAGGGAATCTGGTTGAAAGGACTGGTTAGTGACTTGGGTTTACATCAAGATCAGGCTATAGTGTATTGCGATAGTCTGAGTGCAATATGTTTGGCCAATGATCAAGTTCATCATGAGAGGACTAAGCACATCGATGTCAGGTATCATTTTCTGAGGAATGAGAAGCGGCTCAGGGTGAACAAGATGGGTACTGCTGATAATCCAGCAGACATGTTCACAAAGCCGGTTTCGCATAGCAAGTTCCAACATTGTTTGGACTTGCTGAATGTCAGAAGTTGTTAGTTGCCCATTGGAGGCAACATCTGGGTTCCTTCTCTGGGAGAATGGAACATCGGGGTCCTTCTTTGGGAGGGATGACATTTGGGGCAGAGGAGAAGTTTGGTACTTCGGGTACATCTGATTACTTGGGAGAGAATTCAAGTCAAGGTGGAGATTTGTTAGTCTATGCCTTGAATCTTGAGTCGCGTCGGCGTACGCGAGGCGCGTTGGCATACACATGGCACGTTGGCATACGCGAGGTACGCGAGCAAGGAAGAATCTCTGGCGAGAGAGTCTTTGGCGAGCGTTGACTTTAGGCAAAATTCTTTGGCGAGCGTTGACTTTAGGCGAAAGTCTCTGGCGAGCGTTGACTTTTGGAGAAAGTCTCTGGCGAGGAAGTCTTTGGCGAGGAAGTCTTTGGCGAGGAGAGTCAGAAGTCCTTGGCGAGCAAGACTTCTACTCAGGATTTCGCTAGGACTAGGATTCCTCAGGCATTAAGGAATTGGGTTTCCTTAATCATTATGGTTTAGGTTTCCTCAGACGTGTGTGTCTGGGATTCCTCTGGTATTTAGGACTCTGTTAAGCTATATATATACCAGTTGGGTATTAGCTAATAGTGTGGTGGAATATCTCTGTAATCTGGGTCTATCCTGTAGATTAGGCTTAATCTAGCGTTGGTAGATATTCGGTATACTGTAATCCTAGGTTAGGCTTAACCTAGTGTGTTATACTGTTGTAAACCAGGTTCTCTCCAAGATAAAGTAATCGGTTCTCCTTCTGCCGTGGACGTAGCTAACTCGCGTTAGTGAACCACGTTAAATCTGTGTTTGTTCTTACATTTATTTGCTTCCGCTATAACAGTTGGAAGGCTGGAATTGTGGCACAATGGCAGTATCTCACATGAAGCAATAAAGAGGGATCGTTTGTGCAACTCTCTAGGGATCGTTTAGGATTGATTAGTATATGATGGCATATGTTAATGTTAGAAGTGGTTGTAAAACCTTGTAAAGTTGTAATTGAAAGGGATGATAATGATATATAAACCTTAATAGATTTGTTGGATTACTAGGTGTTAACAGGAGCTGGTTTTCTAGCTTTCTGTTAGGTTTACTTTCTGTTAATAATCTGTCCCGGTCTTCAGGGATGGGATATGTGTTTGATCATTTCAATTCTGTTAGATCCCACGTTTTAGGAGCTTTCAAACGTGGTTGTTTTTACTTGAATGTTACGTTTGTAAAACGCTATAAAAGCCGAGTGAATGCAGCTGAATAAAGATGCTCTTCCCTCATAAAGTGTGCTTAGTGTTCGTTATACAGCCTCTATTTCTAACAAGTGGTATCAGAGCCCCATCACAGGGGCATGATTAGGAGTGAAAGGAGTGTTAAACACGAGTGTTAGTGAGGAAAATTGAGTGTGTGAAGAAGAAAATGGCAAGTGACAGAGATAGCATGATCAGCATACCCAAGTTCGATGGAGATTATGAACATTGGGCGATGTTGATGGAAAACTTGCTCAGATCGAAGGAGTGGTGGCCACTAGTAGCTGATGGTTTTCAAGAACCTACAAGAGAAACCGTGTTGAACGGACAACAAAGAGAGGAGCTAGCAGAATTGAGGCTGAAGGACCTGAAAGTGAAGAATTACCTGTTTGCATCCATTGAAAAAACCATTCTGAAAACTATTCTTCAGAAAGACACTGCCAAGGAGCTGTGGGATTCAATGAAACGCAAGTATCAAGGGAATGAACGAGTCCAATGGGCACAACTACAACGTCTACGGAGAGACTTTGAAGTTCTGGAGATGAAGAATGGTGAGTCAGTCTCTGACTACTTTGCTAGGGTTATGATCGTAGCAAACAACATGCGAAACCTTGGTGAAAACATGCAAGACTCAAAGGTGGTGGAGAAAGTTTTGCGAACGCTTTCAGAAAAGTTCAATTATATAGTGTGTTCAATAGAAGAATCGAAAGACATCAATAGTCTCTCGATAGATGAACTCCAGAGCTCTCTTCTGGTTCATGAACAGAAATTCAGAAGAAGTGCCAGTGATGAGGAGCAGGCTCTAAAAGTGACCTGTGAAGATGGAATGGGAAGCAGAGGACGAGGACGAGGAGGTGCATTCAGGGGTAGCAGAGGCAGAGGAAGAGGAAGACAATCATCCAACAGGGCAATGATTGAGTGCTTCAGATGTCATAAACTGGGGCACTATCAGTTTGAGTGTCCAGAGGTAGAAGCTCGAGCAAACTATGTTGAGTTAGAGGAGGAAGAAGAGCTTCTGCTAATGTCCTACATAGAGACACATAAGGCTACAAGAGAGGAAGTCTGGTTCCTCGATTCTGGTTGCAGTAATCATATGAGTGGGAACAAGGAGTGGTTCTCAGAGATGGATGAAAGCTTCAGGCAGACAGTGAAGCTTGGGAATGACACTCACATGGCTGTTGTGGGAAAAGGGAGCGTTCGTCTGCAAATGAATGGTCTCACTCAGGTAATCTCTGAAGTCTATTACATACCTGAGCTTAAGAACAACTTATTAAGCATAGGCCAACTTCAAGAAAAAGGATTAGCAATTTTGATTCAGAATGGAGTATGCAAAGTCTATCATTACAGGAGAGGTTTAATCATGCATTCTGATATGAGTAGAAATAGAATGTTCTATCTACTTGCTGCAATGGTGTCAAAAACCTCATCATGTTTTCAAGCTGAAGCAGAAGATGAGTCCTATCTTTGGCACTGTCGATTTGGACATCTAAACTACAAAGGTTTGAGAACCCTCTCGTACCACAGAATGGTAGAAGGACTGCCTTCCATCAAAACATCACAGAAGGTGTGCAAATCTTGCTTGACTGGAAAGCAACACCGGGAGGCCATACCGAAGAAAAGCCTCTGGAAAGCATCACACAAATTACAACTCATACACTCAGATATATGTGGACCTATTACACCAGTCTCAAACAGCAATAAGAGGTACATTCTAAGTTTTATCGATGACTTTACACGTAAAACTTGGATATACTTCCTGCATGAAAAATCAGAAGCCTTTAATATGTTTAAAGTCTTTAAAGCACATGTTGAAAAGGAGGCAGGCACCAATATAACTTGTTTGAGGACTGATAGAGGTGGAGAATTCACCTCGAATGAGTTTGGTGATTTCTGCAAAGCTCAAGGAATAAGCAGACAGTTAACGGCAGCATACACTCCTCAGCAAAACGGAGTTGCTGAGAGGAAGAACAGAACGATCATGAATATGGTACGTTCTGTGTTGACTGAGAGACAAGTTCCAAAAGAATTCTGGGCTGAAGCTGTGAAGTGGAGCGTGCATGTGCTCAATCGATGTCCAACAGCAGCTGTGGAAAGCAAAACTCCAGAAGAAGCCTGGAGTGGTGTGAAGCCTAAGGTAGAGTACTTTCGAGTATTTGGGTGTCTGGCTCATGCACACGTTCCAGATCAAAAGAGAAGCAAGCTAGATGACAAAAGTAAGAAGTATGTGCTACTTGGTGTTAGTGATGAATCAAAGGCCTACAGATTATATGATCCAGTCCTGGAGAAAGTGGTGATAAGCAGAAAAGTGGTGTTTGAGGAACAAGAGAGCTGGGACTGGGGAAGAAGCAAAGAAGAATCCAAAATGGACAAGTTGAGTTGGGAAGATGAAGGTTGTAATGAAGACAGAGGTGAAGCTATAAGTGCTGCATCAAGCAGTGCTGCTTCTAGCAGTGTATCCAGTGGAGAAAACTCACCCCAACATGAAGCTCAAGAAGGGACTGCCAGAAGAGTCACAAAAACACCAGTATGGATGACAGATTATGTGTCTGGGGAGGGTCTATCAGAAGAAGAAGAACTAAATGCCATGATGATTACCGAAAGTGATCATGTGACTTTTGGAGAAGCAGTGAAAAGCAAGAATTTGAGGGATGCAATGATGAAGGAAATCGAAGCAATTGAGAAGAACAAGACTTGGGAGTTGACTGCCTTGCTAGAAGGGATGAAACCTATTGGAGTAAAGTGGATCTTCAAAACCAAAGTGAATGAAAATGGGGAGATAGAGAAGTATAAAGCTCGTCTGGTGGCAAAGGGGTATGCACAAAAATATGGCATTGATTATACTGAAGTGTTTGCTCCAGTGGCCCGTCTAGACACCATCAGACTAATTCTTTCTGTGGCTGCACAAAACAAATGGGAAGTATTTCAGCTGGATGTTAAAAGTGCATTTCTTCATGGAGAACTCAGTGAAGAAGTATTCGTGGAACAACCAGTGGGATTTGAGAAAAAGGGAGAGGAAGAGAAGGTGTACAGATTGAAGAAAGCACTCTATGGGCTTAAACAAGCACCAAGAGCATGGTATAGCAAAATGGAGGCTTATTTCATGCGTGAAGGATTTGAAAGATGCCTGTGTGAACATACATTGTTTACAAAAGCAAATGAGGGAGGTAAACTTTTAATAGTAAGCATTTATGTTGATGATTTGATTTACACTGGAAGTGACAGAAACATGTGTGAAGAATTCAAGAAGTCTATGACGCTTGAGTTTGACATGACGGATCTGGGCAGAATGAGATACTTTTTGGGACTTGAAGTAACACAAGATACCAATGGTATCTTTGTTTGTCAAAGAAAGTATGCTCATGAGGTGTTAACAAGGTTTGGAATGAACAACAGCAATGCAGTCAAGAACCCTATTGTTCCAGGTACAAAGTTGTCAAGAGATGAGACAGGTGTCAAGATTGATGCAACTATGTTCAAGCAAGTAGTTGGCAGCCTCATGTATCTAACTGCAACTAGGCCTGATCTAATGTATGGTGTAAGTCTCATCAGTAGGTATATGTCTTCTCCAACTGAAATTCATTGGTCTGCAGCAAAGAGAATCCTAAGGTATGTAAGAGGCACTGCAGAGCTTGGGATTTTATACAAAAGTGGAGAAAGTACCAATCTGGTGGCCTATACAGACAGTGACTTTGCTGGTGACCTGAATGATAGAAAGAGTACCTCATGTTGTATGTTTATGTATGGAAATGGAGCAGCATCTTGGTCATCCAAGAAACAGCCAGTGGTCACTCTATCAACTACGGAGGCCGAATACATTGCTGCTGCGTTCTGTGCCTGCCAGTGCATTTGGATCAGACGATTGTTGGAGCATCTCGGTCATAAAGAAGAAAATGGAAGTCTGATCCAGTGTGACAACAGTTCTGCCATACAACTTTCAAAGAATCCCGTGTTTCATGGGAAAAGCAAGCATATAGACGTGAAGTATCATTTTTTGAGAGAATTGGTGAATGAGGGTACTGTCAAGATGGGATATTGCAATTCTCAATCACAGGTTGCAGATATCATGACCAAGCCATTGAAGTTAGAACAGTTTGTGAAACTCCGAAGCATGTTAGGAGTAATTGATGCATCAGAAGTAAACTAAAGGTGCATACTGCATTTTAGTTTAAAGGAGGGATTGTTGGATTACTAGGTGTTAACAGGAGCTGGTTTTCTAGCTTTCTGTTAGGTTTACTTTCTGTTAATAATCTGTCCCGGTCTTCAGGGTTGGGATATGTGTTTGATCATTTCAATTCTGTTAGATCCCACATTTTAGGAGCTTTCAAACGTGGTTGTTTTTACTTGAATGTTACATTTGTAAAAGGCTATAAAAGCCGAGTGAATGCAGCTGAATAAAGATGCTCTTCCCTCATAAAGTGTGCTTAGTGTCCGTTATACAGCCTCTGTTTCTAACAAGATTTAGATTAACATATGATTGTGTTATGTATATCTGGTCCACATATTCATTTCTATTAGGGTTGATAACAAAGATTTCGTACCACTTAAATTTGTTATTTGTCAAATACTTTTTGACATCACTACAAGCTTAATTATAAGCTTAGTTTTGATAGCGTTTATTAAACGTGTGTGAATGTTGGAATGTATAATATGAAGTTCCACGTTCTTAACATCTTTATACAAAATTCAATACATAACCACTTATCATAATTATCGTGATATCATAATTATACACGAATAATGATCGTGTTACATCGATGCTTTGCATGTGATCATAATCTGATGATAATAGATAACTAAGGTAATTTGGATCAAATCTACGAATATGATCCAATGAGTAAAATTATAGGTGTGAAATCTGAAATAGGTTCAAATCTCACAGCTTGCGGTCATGGTTGACTGAAGCCCTAGGTCTTTTATTTATTGACTTGACTCATTTTGTCTCGGATCTCACTCACGGCATTCACCTTCCATTTGTCTAAAACAATAATACAACGATCGATGACGTCACCCAACTTTCATTCTCGCCGCCGCAGCAGTCCTCCTCCGCCCCCCAACACCGACACTCAACCACCTCGAAACAACAACGACCACTCGGCCCAACACAACATCCTCGAACTCCCGATGGAACTCACAGCCGAGATCTTCCTCAAGCTCCCCGGCAATTCTCTCTTCCAATGCAAACACGTCTGCCGCTCATGGCGCTCATGGCTCTCCAACCCTCACTTCACCAAGCCCCTCTTCCTCCGCCAGACACGTGGCTGCCTCCTCCTCCGCGGCTTCACCGACCTCACCAATAGTGACGTCACCTCCACCTCCGTCTTGCTCGACCTCGACCCGACCCCACCTGACTACTTGGACTTCGCTCTCACTGTCCCCACCGATCCACACCTCGTCGACTACGGCCTCGAGCTCGTCGGCTCCGCCAACGGCCTCCTCTGCCTCACCGATTACTCCTCCGATGTCTACATTTCAAACCCCATCACCGCCGAGTCACTACATCTCCCCATGTGTTACCAAGACAAAAATCTGGCCCAGTACATCTGCGGCTTCGGGTTCAGCCCCATCAGCAGAGTCTACAAGATTCTAGTTGCTCTCCCCATCGAATCAGAAGAGCCGCAGGAACAGGAAGTGTTGATTCTCACTGTCGGCGCCGCCGGAGGGTGGAGGAGCATTGGGAATCACGCCCTCTTTGCGGAGGACACGCAGGACGGTATGGTTTATTTGAACGGACGCCTACATTGGATTAAAGACTGGATGTGTAGCGATTTCGATGAGGGTGTTGTTTCGGTATGCGCATTTGATGCTGAGACAGAGATGTTTCTTGAATTGCCCAAGTTTGTTGTGCCCAAGGGGGAGCGCGTGGTGCCGTTCAAGCTCGGAGTTGTGAGGGGTCGGCTTTCGCTGTTTGTTCACACGAGGGAGAGGGGTTCGGATGAGGAGTGGAATAATGACATTGGTGTTTGGGTGATGACGGGGAAAGGTTGGAGTAAAGAGTATGAAATGGGAGGGAATAAGGTGTTTATGCCGCAAGTCTTGGAGTATACGGAGGAAGGAGAGGCGTTGATGTTGGAATTTGAGAAGTTGAGAGTTTATACTAAGAAGAAGGGACTGGCGTCGGTCGAGGCGGTTGGGGTGCCGACTGATATCACGGCCGCCTGTGTTCATATTCCGAGCTTTGTTTCGCTGGATGATATGATTCGGGGGAGCTAGTTTGAGCTGGAAGGTATTAGTATGTAGTGTGTTTATGCTTCTGTTTTAGTTCAGCTGGCATGGATGATGGTTAAGCACTTTGGTAAATAAATTGTTGCACCAGCCATGTACTATGAGCTTGTAATTGCTTGCTCATTGTTATCAAAATCGAATTTCGAATACATGTGTAATGTGTTTGCATGAGGTCTTATTTGTTGCAAGAGGCTATGGTTTAGCGAGTATGTCCCCAATTCTCATCTCATATTGTATTCTCATGAATGAAATACACTCTCAAGGGGTGAGCATGCGCAGAGCATCCTCTTGTTGTAGGATGATGGTTTCACTTGATGATACGATCCTGGGGTTGAACTTAACAATACTGAATCAGGGACATGATTTCAATCAGTTTGCACTCGCATATAGTGGGCATGTTGGGTATAACTTTTGAAAGCACTTTCAAACATGGAAAAAATACTTTTAACAATTTTAGAATCTAACAGCAGCACTGTTGATAATAATACGTTAACTTATCTGGTACGAGGTAACGAGCAAGGGAATAATTTACGGTAAAATAAAAACTAGGAAAACAATTAATCAAAAAACTGACGGCTGTGGGATTTGAACCCACGCCCTTTCGGACCAGAGCCTAAATCTGGCGCCTTAGACCACTCGGCCAAACCGTCTATTGTTCACTATGAATGCATTTAAAATTAAATATTCAATGTGAAGCAACTGAAGCCCTCGTTAACACTGCGTGTAAATAGTGCGAGTACATTGCTATGAACTTGGTTGAAGATTGAAGCTTTATAAAGCAGTTCAGTTTGATAGTGCATGGCCGTTTGTACGACTGTATCAAAGGGCTTGTAGGAAAACAAACTTGGTTGAAATTTGATGTTCGTTTGTAGAGAAACATAGAAAAAGAAGAAGACAGCACCCAGTACAGTATCTCTTCGTAGAGGTGCTTTCATTCTCATATACTCAAAGAAAGAGGTTAACAAGACATCAATAGAGAGGTTCATAATCCATAAATAATCACAATTGTATGGCATGGGAAGATGTGAACCTAAAAAGGAAAAGCATATGGTAAATGGACTAAATGCACATCAATACTTGATTTCTTCAAGAAAAAATCCCTAGCTTTCAAGCGACAGATCAACGGCGAGCAATGCAGTTTGGGAAGCATCTGAGAAAGCTGTGATGTTTGGGAGACTTGAACGATGTGAAAAATTCTGGGTCCTGCTCAATGGACTCTGCATAACCTTCCAAAACGTAAACTATCTCGTCAAAATGTGGTCGCTTTTCCGGACGAGTCGACCAACATCGGTTGATGAGATGACTGAATGCCGTCGGGCATGTGAGCGGCAAAGGAGGTCTTGCATTCTGCACAAAACTCAGCAAATATAGCACATCAGAAAAATGATCAACTCAGAATACCTTGCTCTTTAGTCTATGATCGCAAGCACAATGATACATTTTATTCCTTTATGTGGTTAACAGTTCAGCAAAAGAAATTAAGCATTCCAGTTTTAGTTTGAAAATGATAACCAAACAAAGAAGCTCGATGTACACAACACAGATACTGCTGTCACAGTTTTTGACACTTTTGTTAAGATCTCCTAAAACACAAAAGCTCTACGTTGAAAACTCAAAAGGTTGTTTTTAAATCACAGCTATGAAAGCCATTATACACGGGTGGCAAGTATGACTTTCAACAGCCTGAAGACAGTAGTGCCCATTTGTTCCACAAAGTCACAAACTCATAACAGGTGCAAGCAGATGTTGACTGCAAAGACTGAAACACAAATTTAGAAGTCAATGTCTTATTACTTGGTCGACGATGATAAGCCAAATGCTCAAGTAACTCTTTCTATGTTAGAAGCATTTATATTTCTAGACTGAAAAGGTAGAACATTCTTAATTCTTTGGTTTTTGTATTTGAGCGGTGTCATTAAGAAATATGGATTTAAGATAATTCTTCGACTTTTGATATATCATTTCCTGCAAAGATAAGGATGATGACAATTGCAGCAGGTCCCCACATGATTTGCATATAATACCCAAGGACAACCATATAAATGACTGTCGTTCACCCTACTTATGATGCATGTGAGGAAGATACAGGTGCAGCAGACAGGAACAACTAAAGGATATGCCAATATAGTAGAGGATATTTTGACATTTCATTTCTGATCTCCCAAAATTTACTTTTAACTGCATCCAGATTTAAGAATTGTTGAAGGATTAATATACCAAGTGTTCATTGGGCACGTGTATAAAAACTCATCCTAAAGAGTATTACTGCCTGTGAGCTATTCGAGCATGCTGTGTAACAATTTTGATGCTCTTAATAATTTAAGAAGGGACTTGAAGACTGTAAATGTACATATGCTAAAGAAGACTGTGACTTCTATCTTGTTCTTATGACCATATATACTCCTATTACTTTAGTTAGAAGTTAAGAGCAACACGCAATTTAAGTCATGTGGCATGTTAGTGGGTCATGTTAATCGCGACTTAAAATGAGGTGGGAGGATAATCAGAGATATATGACCTTGTTAGCTCATTTGGCTGTAGTATTTCAAAATGAGTTAGAAGAACAAAAAGATGAAACAATTGACATGTATAAAATTCGAGTACAACCATCTGTTTGGTAATCATTTTCTAGCCTTGTTTGCAGACCAAAATCCTTATCTTGAATTCATTTCTTCCAAATGGAGCATTTTCATTGTATACTATTGACTACACCCTAATTAAAATGTGAAGAAGAAAGTACCTTCTGTGACACTGCAAATGCCGCCTGTTCAGGAGTCATGTTGTCAAATGGTGTCAATGCTGTTAAGAGTTCCCAAAGAACTATGCCGAAACTGTAAACATCAACTTTTTTCGTATGATGTTTCTCTTTGATTATTTCCGGCGCCATCCAACGGTAAGTCCCAGTGAACCCCTTTGCACTGCCGCACTGTGATTCCAAGCATGAAATACCAAAATCCGCGACTTTCACAGACATGTCTTCCCCTAGCAACAGATTTTCTGATTTGAGATCCCTATGAAGTATACCTTGCGAATGAAGATATTGCATCCCGCGCCCAATGTCAAGGGCTAATTTGAGAACTAGACTGAGCGGAAGTGAATGAGGCTCCTGCTGATGGAGATACTTCCTCAACGAGCCCCCAGATAAATACTCAGTGATAATGCAGAACACAGGAGGCTTCTTACAAGCACCAACAAACTGCAGAATGAAGCAGCCGGGTCAACATAAATAATCATCAAGATGATAAGAATGCATAATCTGTGTAATTGGAAAGTTCATTACATATGGACGAACTCTTTAAGCAAGGAATCTGTAACAACCATTCAACAACAATGACATAGGCACTGTTTATGCATCAGTCTGAAAAATTCCATTTTCTAAAATAACTCCAAATTCTTGAAGGCCCTTCCTTCTCTACCATCTTTGGTGCAACGTTAAAACTCAAAAGGAATGACGAATCTGTTTTAATTAGACCAAAGATCACAAATTCGTAAAAAGCAAAACAGATGACTCCATATCAGACAAAGATCACAGAACTCATAACCCAGGACCACATTTCTCACTTTTTCCACTAAACCTGAAGAAAGAAACTAAAACAAAGAGAGACAAAAGTTAACTAAAACATTACAGTGAGGATGTTGGGGTGTTCCAATCGAAACAGCAAAGCAACTTCCGAAGTGAACTGGGTTTCAAGCAGAACCGCCAAGTCGGCATCCTCTTCGGGCTGGCTTATAAGCTTGATCGCCACATCTCTCTGCTTATAAACACCTCTGTAAATCCTACTGTGTCTTCCCGAAGCAAATTTGCAGCCAATGTACAACTGCGACATGTCAGCTCCCCAATCTTCTTCTGCTTCGCCTTTGATCTCAGCTCCAGGAGAGACCAAGTACTTAGACCAAGATACCGCCCTCTTGTACTCACCAAGTGATAACCTCCGCTCAAGTCTGCCATTGTTGGAAATCTGCTTAAACCACTGAAGATTCTTCATGGCTTTGAAAACAATAATGAGCCAACACTCAACAAGACCGTAAGAATCTTCTTCTTCAGAACCCAATAATCAGCACAGTAGGAGATCATGCACCTACATTTCAAAATAGAGAGAGAGAGAGAGAGTTGACAAGGTCGAAACTTTAGTAAGAAAGGTGCATTCTTTCTCTTTTAAGGTCGTTTCACAGGAGGAGGAGGAGAGTTTTGTCTTCTTTTTTGGTTCGTGTCTCGGAGGTCGTTGTTTCAGACAAAAGTGAAAGAAGCACCAGTTGAAAGAGGAGGAGAGAAAAGTAGTAGCACTGAAAATACGGGTCTGTCTAGACTTACATTTGCAAACCCGAAAGTTCTAGCTAAGATAAGAAACAAAACAGAGGAGAAGAGAAGAGAGTAGTCGTAAGCGAGTCGGTTGGGTTCGAGTTTGAGTTGAATCGGGTTGTTGCTGGCTTTGCTAGCTGCCTGTGCTGTTGTGCATCTCTCATTCGAATTCATTCATCACTTACTGACTGATCGAGAAAGAGAAAGAAAAACCCATTTCGTTCGTAACGTGCAAAGATCCACTCTTGAGGAGACAAACCGGATCCTCCTTGATTATGACCTCTACCGATTCTGCCCTCGTCTTCTACTGCTTATATCCAAAATGCACTTGCTTTGAGTTTCTGAAGCCTTTTGGTTTATCTTTCCTTGGAGTGAAGAAACTAACCTGAAATATGTGTTTGACCAAGAATACCTGAAGACAAATTGGGTATGTAAAATCACTCATTACAAAAGTTCTTTATTTTGGCAGTTCTTGTGAATTAATTAATTGATAATTTCCGAATGTTATAAGGATAATTTTTCGTATTGAGAAACAAATAGAAAGATAATTTTATTTTTTTTAGAAACAAAACAACACCTTACAAAAGTTATCACATGATCATCAGATAACAACTTGAGTACATATCACTTAATATTACAATTTAGACCTTATGAAGAGAAAACTAATGTCATTACTCGTTATACTAAAGTATTAGAATGATCATAAACGATCTTTAAGAAGTAATTATTTTAAGGTAAATGAGTGAGATTTTTTTTTTTTAAGGTGAACCGATAGAAATTGGCTTGTGGGTTATTAGGGTCTGAACTTGAATGGTGAGTGGGGAGATACACTGTCTTGCCCACTAGACCAATTCCAAATACTCGAAAAATACATGAGATAAAGCATCTAGGTTCAAAGTTTCATAGTCTCAGTCCCGCTCTCCCACAGGACTCATCTTGCGGATGAAAAGGGATGCCACATGGATGGCTCAGATTACTTGAGTCTCTCTCTCTCCGTCAATTACGACACATTAGATCGGCAGTGCATGCATATCAATGTCACGGAGGTCGAGCCCAGGCAAAAATGCGCCAACGAATAAGACCAAGTCCCAGAGGCGACGACGCGGAGCGACGGAGGTGAGTGGTTTGGTAGCGAAATCGAGGCGAGTGATCTGGGTAGGCTTCCATGGGTATCGATAGAGAGAAGATGAGATCATATTTGTACCCGAAGCCTAAGATCGGACTCTACATATAGATCAAGGTTGAGATGTTGAGTGGTCGAGCGTAAGGCCCAGGAGAGAGAGAGAGAGAGAGAGCATTCAAATCAAAGTCGTCTAATAATTGATCAATAGATCAGACGGCTGGCGGTAAGGCATCCCATTCTATCCCGCAAAATTAATTCCTCATGAATAAGCCTGTCAATCTCCACACGACTTGACAGAACACGAAACTGCACAAAATAAAGTGGGTCAAACCCGCACGATTAAAAGTGAGTCATTATTATGTTGATTTGTTAATAACATTCTTTTGTAATAGGTTGGTGACGGGTCAACCCGATAACACGAAAGTAACCCATATAACCTATTTATAAATTAGACGCATTATTTTATATAACCCTCGATATAACACATTAAACATTATTTCCAATTCGATCAAGATTTTTTATTTAATTTAAAGACTTAGTGTGTGAGTATTATATATCTTATAAATTTACGACATTGAATAAATGAATTTTGATTTAATATTTTCTTCAATTTAATTGATATTTTGTTAAACGAGTCATAATATATGGATAAATCTGATCCGACACGAATTGATTATCAAACAAGTTGTATATGGGTCAACTCGAGACTCACTCATTTATAAATGAGTCGATTTTAAATTTGTAAAATAAATTAAATTTATAATTTTAAACCACGATAAAAATTTCAAACCGACCCGACTCTTCAACTAAAACATGGATTCACCAGAGGAATAAAGACCAATTTTCCCGCGGTGAAAACAGAAAAAATAAATTAAAAAAACCCGCATCAACTCCAAGGCGGCATCGTGGTCAAATTAAACCGCGCATAAGGGCAGAAACGTCATTCACCTCTCGGGAACGACGGACGTTACAAAACTTCCGACTGAAACAGAAAGAGAGAGTTATGGCCGAGACTAGAGAGAGAAAAAAGGTGATGGGGCCCCACGCGGCGCAGAGACGAATCCGTGGGTGTGTCGGAGAAGAAAGGCCGTATGGTCCTCTTCCGTATACGGTCTTCCAAGTTCTACAAAAGAAGAAACCATCACTCGCGACTGGAAGCGCGTAATAAGCACGCTCGCTCCGGCCTGACTCTTGTCTGGGTTGGTACAGACAGAGAGGAGGTACACAGCTCAAAGTGAAGGCTGCAAACCATTTAAAGGGTGGCTCGTCCTTGCCAATTACAGCTGGGCTGGGTCCGAAACTGCCTCGTGGATCCGACTAGATTCCACTTCCACACCACCTAATTAAACAAACTCCACAAAATATATTTAGCAAATTAGCAATCAACAAAATAAATCAGGTGCTAGGTTAATTGTGTGTGTTTTGGATTTTATAATGGTGACATGATGTATTCCCAACTCATCTTCCCCGTTGTCTCAACATATTGGTACCGAATCCTTAAGCATATCCAATATATCCATTTCTAATTAAGTTCTAATTAGCTACTTGCGATTAATCGCTCTTACTGCATCTTATTTATCGTGAATTATTCTATGTGATTATTCAACCTAAGCTTTTGATATCTTGATCTATATTATCATATCGCTAGATTGTGATTCTGCGGGTTAAATCAAGCTCCACCCACTAATATTCCAAGATCAAAGAGAAAACTAAGATGTACGTACGTACGTACGTACCCACTATATATGGAAACGATCTGCATTATTAATCAGCTGTAGGTTGGCATGCTGTCGTCGACGATTAATTCTTCACCAGTATCACTTATGATATTGTCGATCATGATCAAGTTGGTACGTAGTTCTAATAATAAGTACTTATATAGCACATGTAAGTTTTGTCATTAATCAACAACTTTAGGTGTCAACTCCTTTTCAATGGTCGAATCTCCAAAGCGATTACCTGTTAATTATATATTAGCGTGAGGATAACAATTCTTATGTCAAAGAGAATCGCAGGCCATTTTATAAGATCGATCAAAGGTGGAAGCCGAAGGATAAAACAAATCAAGAACAAGGGGAAAAGCTTTATGCATTATTTAGATAGATGAAGAGGCATTATCATATAGAAAATCTGGGGAGACATGCAACATGGATGGGTATCCTCCCTGATTGATCAAGCCACGTGTACGAACTATAAGACCAGCTAAGATTCGATTATCATTTGGCCAAAAAACCTTATGGTACAGAATATTATCCTTTAGCCGTACTGATTAGGGTTTGGTGATGATTTCTAAACGACAAAGGTTAAGGAGGTGTAAGTATACATAAACACCATTGCTTTCTGGGTAATAATTATATATGGACGTAATATAAGAAGGCTTTTCTTGAATGATGCTGATACATACAGAAAGAGAGAGCTGATGAAGGTAGGGTAGAAGCTGTAGGAGTTTGCATGAGAGATTTATGAATTGTAAGGCTGAGAATTTGGTGTGCATGGCGTGGGACTGTAGTAGGGTAAAACTCTGGTGTACTGGAGAGGACAAGTGAATGTGATGAAGAAGAAGAAAGGGAATCGAGGATGAAGAAGATGATGAAGAGAGACGGGTAACCAGAAAGAGAGATAAGGAATGTTTGTCATGTAGCTCAGTTTTGGGCTCTAGAGGAACATGGTTGATGTAGTATACCATGTGAAACTCTTTTGTTTCATTTCATGGTAGAATGATTTTGTTTTTCCTTTTCCTTCTGTGCTTGTGTTTGTTTCATTATGTGCAATGCCTTAGCTTCTTGATATATTGTAAATGCTAACATGTGGGTTTGGTGCGCAATGCATAGAGACCACGAACATATAAACCCTGCAGGCCAGAGGCCATGGACTAGTTAGCTAGCTAGCGAAGAAAAGTACTTGTTTTATGAGGTCACAATGGTTGTTGGATGAAGACATGATCAATCCATATCAAACTTTCACTACAAGTGATTCTTGTTTTATGTTGAATATGATGTTGAGATTTCATCATTTGCATGTTTAATTGTGAAAGATTGAAAGGACCGGATGATACAACGTGCTGGCTAATCATGCAAAGACATAATGACGTGTTTATATTAATTGAGACTTTCAGTCTGGAGAATTTGTCAAAATGCATCCTTATTTTGGCTACAAACAACAGTTTCATGGATTAATTAATTGATCGAACAAATACGCATAATAGCATGGTTTATGTCTGACATCAATAATACAATAGCATCAAATCAGTCATGTAATTGACATCACCAATTAGGCGATCAGAACCCAGAAGTGTGACCCAAAGATAATACCATATAAAAGATGAGGACTGGAGGCATGATCGTAAGAAACGTAAAGTACAGAAAGGATATGAGAAATAACAACAGCTGCTTTCATTGATTGATGTCCAAAATGGAATAAGAGTTACAAATATATAGAAAGGAAATCACCGATGGGAACTCAACAAGTGTGCACTTACTGTAACCCTAAATCTGAGTTGAATATACGACTTTAAGCTAACTTCTACAACAAGAGATAAACCACATTACAACTACTACATAGTAATGCATGCTCAGGGCCATTA
Source organism: Geum urbanum (assembly GCA_946800695.1). NCBI lineage: Eukaryota > Viridiplantae > Streptophyta > Magnoliopsida > Rosales > Rosaceae > Geum > Geum urbanum. The sequence continues at coordinate 38,656,182 of OX327013.1, read as the reverse complement.
CAACTCGACCCTCCTTTATAAATAGCTTGTCCTCGAGCTACTTAAGGTTGGAAATCAGGATAACAAAGACGAATGTCATCAACAAGCTCCCAAGTAGCATCTTCAATAGGAAAACCAATCTAATGTATCAACCATTTCGTTGTGGCCTCTCCTTTGTGTTTCACCAGCATGGAGTCCAAAACCTTAGCAGGAAACCATCTAGGATTATCAGGATCTTGCGTGGGAGGGAGATGAGAGTGACTCACATGCTTCCTGCTTAGTTTCTTTTTTAACAATGAAACATGGAAAACATGATGTATTTTGGCAGTAGGAGGCAATGTGAGCTTATATGCAACTGGCCCTATTTTTTCACATACCTCAAAAGGACCATAATACCAAGCAGATAACTTGTGAGAATGGCGTTTAGCTACTGATTGTTGCGCATAAGGATGTAACTTGAGGTAAACCCAATCTCCCACTTCAAAACTTCTCTCGGTGTGCGTTTTATCATAATAAAGTCGCATTCGATTTTATGCCTTCCGGAGATTTTCTTTAAGTTGCTTCAGTAATTCATCCCTGTTTTGGAGGTCAAAGTCCACATCATGCACTGCCGTAGACCCCGGTATGTACAAGTCCACTCTTGGAGGCTTGTAGCCGTAAAGAGCTTGGAATGGTGTTGCGCCAATCGAAGCGTGGAATTTTATGTTGTACCAAAATTCCGCCCCTGGGATAGCACTGTACCAAGTCGAAGGCCTCTCACCAATTACACAACGGAGATAGTGCTCCAAAGACTTGTTGAGATTCTCGGTTTTCCCATCCGATTGAGGGTGGTATGCCGTGTTTTTGCATATGTCAAGCCAAGCGATGTAAAGAATCCCTCCCAAAATTGGCTAAGGAAGATGGGATCTCGATCCGAAATCGTACAACCGAAACACTTCACTTATAAACAAATCAACCGTTGTTTTTGCCCAATATGGATGACGCAAGGGAAAGAAGTGCCCATACTTAGTGAAACGGTCAACTACAACAAGAATGACATTCATACCTTTGGAGGTGGGAATACCCTCTATAAAATTCATAGAAATGTCAAGCCAAGCGCAATCGGGAATAGCATTTGGTTGAAGTAATCTAAGAGGTAGTGTGGTCTCGAAATGACGTCTTTGGCATGTATCACATTCCGCAACAAATTTCTTAGCATCACCCTTGACTCCAGGCCATCCAAAGCTTCTTCCTAACCTTTGATAAATCTTGTGATAACCTTAATGCCCTCCGTCTATTCCGCCATGAAATTCTGCAATTACTTTCTCTCACCAACCATTAATCACTGGCACGAAGACTCTGCCATTATACATCAATCTTGAACTCAGCAAAGAAAATTTCTTGTTGTCACACACTCCATTCTTCAACTCATCCACCTATTTAATTGCTTCAACGTCTATTGTACAAGCATCACTTATGTCCTGCACAAAAGCATTGATAGGAGAGGATATTCCCATACATAGAACTTCATCAACATGACGTGAAAGAGCATCTTCCATCATATTGGTCTTTCCAGCCCTGTACTGGATCGAAAAATCATAACCAGCCAATTTAAGCATCCATTTTTGCTGTGTCACAGTAGTAAGTCGCTGCTTTAGGAAGTGTTCTAGGGTTCAGTGGTCTATCACGATGATAAAGTGCTTCTCGAGAAGATAAACACGCCAATGTTGTACTGCGCTCACCATGGCGAACATCTCTTTGTCGTATACCGAGAGAGCTAAGTGACGTTGAGCCAAGACCTTACTCATGAATGCCACATGGTGCTTTTCTTGAGATAAAATAGCACTGATGCCTACATCTAAAGCATCACTCTCAATAGTGAACACCTTGGTGAAGTCGGGAAGCGCAAGCACCAGATTTGAGGTCAAGGTTGCTTTGAAAGCTTCAAAGGCGTCTTCAACTGCCTTGGACCACAAAAACCCGTTCTTTCTTAACCTATTAGTGAGGGGTTTTGCTATGCAGCCAAAGTTTCGCACAAATTTGCGATAATATCTCGCCAACCCGAGAAAACTCTGCAAGCCTTTAAGTGTCTTTGGTCGCTGTCATTGCCGGATACACTCAATTTTCATGGGATCAACCGCCACTCTTGTTGCCGAGATAACATGACCCAAATATTCGACTTGTGGAACTCCAAAATGGCACTTGCTACTCTTCAATTTGATCTCATGATTCTGTAGCTTTTCATAAACCTTCTCAAGGTGTTGCACATGTGTAAACATGTCAGGACTATACGAGGATGTCATCAAAGAACAAAAGCATGAACTTACGTAAATAATCTCTAAGGATGTCATTCATTAGAGATTGGAATGTCGAAGGCGCATTAGTAAGTCTGAATGGCATCACTACAAATTCGTAGTAACCATTCTGAGTCCAGAAAACCGTATTCTCTATATCCTTGACACTCATTCGAACTTGGTGATACTCTGCATGCAGATCCAGTTTAGTGAAACACTTGGAACCATGGACTTCATCTAGCAATTCATCAATTACTGGAATAGGATATTTATCCTTCACCGTTGCTGCATTCAAGGCTCGATAGTCGACGCACATCCTCCATGAGCCGTCCTTTTTCTTGACTAAGAGGACCAGTGAAGAGTATGGACTCATGCTAGGCCTAACTACCCCTGCCTCAAACAGCTCCTATATGATCTTTTCTATCTCAGCCTTTTGATAATGGGTGTAGCGGTAAGTACGAACCGAGATAGGGGCGGTGTTTGGAACAAGAGTAATGGTGTGATCATGTCTCCTAGGTGGTGGTAAGGTGGATGGTTCCTTAAACAAATTAGCAAACCTGGACAACAATCCGTCCATTTCGACATGGTTACCACTCACATAAGAAGCAGTGGTCTCGGGTTGCAAATATACCAACACAGCCTCATCTTCCTTTTGCAGCAGCTTAGACATAGCATGGCAGCTAATCACCTCTGTAACTACTGTGGTCTCCCCCTGTAACATATACTCTTGTTGCCCTTGATGAAACCGCATCGTCATCTTATAGAAATTCCAAGTAATATCCCCCAATTTTTGGAGCCAGGAAGTGCCAAGAAGGACCTCACATCCCGGCACAGCTAACACATGGAACTCGCCTTCAAATTGATACCCTTGCATTCGAACTGTAGTATTGAGCACTCTCTTAGTGTAGACTAATTTACCATCTGCAATTCTAATAGTTAAGGGAGTAATAGAAGCTAATTGTAAATTCAATTTACGCACCAGAGATGGATGGAGGAAACTATGAGTCACTCTAAAATCGATAAGAACGTGCACGGTGGTTTTGTGAATCATCCCCTTCAATTGCATTGTTTCCCTTGGTTTGCAATCCCCAATAACATTTAATTCAATCAAAGGTTCATCATGATAATCCATGATTTGTGGGACTGCCTCTGCTATAACATCCGTCCCGTCATGTGCAATCTCGTCTGGGATGCCCTCAATGAGCAGTGCTTGAGCTCGTTGACACTTCTGGCCCGGTCGATACTGTTCCTAGCAGTAAAAACATTGATTACTAGCCCGACTAGCTTGGTACTCTTCCTGGGTGAGGATTTTTACGTTATTGTGGGGCGGCGGACCCGAGGGAATTCGAGGGGCATGAATCTGTACCGATGGAGGTTGAGGCCGAGCCACTTGTGCTTGGCGAGGAGATGGGCTTTGGACCTGGACACGGGTCTATCTAGTTGGGCCAGTGTACTTTGGGCGAGACAAGGCCGGTTGAGAAGCCAATCGAGCTTCACACCTACGTGTCGCTTCACATGCATCATATAACGACGCAGGATTTTGGTTTCGTACCTCATGAAGTAGCTCTGGCTTAAGTTCGACGATGAAGCAGTTGACGAGTAGCTCAGTCGAAAATCCTTGAACACGCTGCGAAAGACGCATGAATCTCCCTCGGTACTCCACAACTGATGAGGTTTGGCTCATTCGAGTGAGCTCGGCTAGAACTCTAGCCTGGTAGTTGACGCTAAACTCGCGCATCAACAAATCACTTAAGCCTTGCCATGTATTGGGGAACTCGTGCTTGAAAAAGAACCACATATCGGAGACAGTGCCACTAAGGCGCATGGACGCTAAGGTAACCTTTCAATGTTCTGAAATTTGATAAACCTCGAAATATTGATCGACTTTATGGAGCCACTCAACCGGATCATCACTCCAGTCAAACGATGCAAGGTCGAGTCGCATTTGTCGCATCGTTGGTAAAGAAGGATCAACCTGATTCCCAAACTAAGGCTCATGGCGGTGATCGACGCGAAAGAAATTTTGTGCCAATGTGGGATCAAACGGATTGGGTATGTTAGGAGTGTGATCGGTGGGAATAGTTTGGGTGTGGAACATTTGGGTCTGTGGTGGAAAAGAGGGTAATGGAAAGTATTGGGCTATGTGTGGAAGGGGTGGTAAAGGAAAGTAGGTTGCAGCTAGCTGTTGCTGTTGGGCTTGGACCATTGCCATATAAGCAGTGACTGGGGTATGATAGTGGGGAAACCAGGGAAACAAGGAAAAAACATGTGGGTCTAGTCTATTCAGAGGCCATGGGTTTGGGCCAGACCTAAAAGGCCTAACATGAGTGGGTCCAGGAAACTCAGAGCCCTCTGACATACGAGGCGCGTACGGCGCATGTTGTGGTACGACTGATTGTACGGAAGACAACGATGGCCTATGTGTGCGACGCGTGTCACCCATGAAGGAAGATACCTCCGATCTGGGAGGAGGAGCTAGAATCTCAAGACCTTCTGATGCCTTGTCTTTGCCCGTCGCAAGGTGGCGGCGAAGCGGTGCCTCATCCCATGTGTCGTGGTCCACCGACGTACGAAGGCCGTGGTCTAAACGACCGGGCTCTGAGGCTGTGCAAGTGGAAACCAACAGCGGCGAACGGCTCCCAAATTGTAGAACTGTCGGGCTCCGCCTCCTAAGTCGGCTCTGCCCTTGTGACTGAGGTTTGGAGCTCGGAGTTGGCTTTTATGTTATCAGCGAACTGAGCTTGACTCTCCGCACGCAGAGCTCGCGTCTCCTCGCTTACATCAGCACAAAGATTATCTTGTTGAAGTTGAATCTCCAAGTTGTGGCCATCGAGAGTGGAGTGCTCCCTCCGAAGGGACTCCATACCATCTTGTAGGGAGTGGATGCTGGATGTGAACTCAGAAAATTGAGCGGTGTAGTCCGGAGCGGTCGTTGTGGGAGGATCCGGTGGTGGCCGTGGTTTTGATCCCATGAGATTGGCTTTGATACCAGTTGTAAGAAACGTAAACTACAGAAAGGAAATGAGAAATAACAACAGCTACTTTGATTGATTGATGTCCAAAATGGATAAGTAGTTACAAATATATAGGAAGAAAATCACCGATGGGAACTCAACAGCTGTCCACCTACTGTAACCCTAAACATGAGCTGAATATACGACCCCAAGCTAAGTTCTATGACAAGAGATAAAAGACATTACAACTACTACATTGCATGCTCAGGGTCATTACAATGATGTAGTCAATAATGGCCTGAAATGAAAAGAATTCCTCTGTAGTTGACTCTGTATCGTATTTTCTTGGCTGTTATGTTCAGAAAAGTTAACAGCCCAATAGACCTGCTTTGGAAAATTGGAACTTGGAAGATTGGAGACTAGAGTCACTAGACCGATTGTCAATGTTGAGCAGAACTTACAAGACCCACAAATGACTACAAATCTCATATCAGTCATATCCATTTAAGAACCGATGGAAATTTGCTTCAGCATACCCAAACCCAACATATCGACATAAACAGGCCCAACATATGACGAGCGATGAAACAGTACACTCGAGGAGCCGCAGGAAAACCTCTATGGAACTTGAAGGGGTTTTTAAACATTGGCGACAGGAATCTGATGACGGTGGTGAGAACTGAGAAGCATAGATGAGACCTGCAACGATATAGCCAAAAGGAAAAGAGAGGGAAAAAATGGACTCAGTTGCCCAATTTGATGTACGAATGGCGAATCATGTGAAGGGAAATCACTCAAATCAGTTTCGGCTCAGATGAGCACTGAGTTCTTGCCTTTCATTTCACCATTACAAATCATAAATGCTAGAGTAGAAGTCAGATGTTCAACGCCAGAAAGAAGGGACCATGAATTTGATATGTTACCATGTTCAAATTGTGGAAAGGATACCGTGGCTAGATTGGAGCTATATACACCACGGAAAAATCGATATTTTTCATTCACATTCTATAGATTATTTTCTTACAACTTGAAAACCGAGTCTATAAGCATCTGGTTGTAGCATCGCGTAGATTCATCGAGTACATAGGTTGTAACCAGAGATGAGGGAGCTAAGCGCAAAGGCAACAAAAGCGAGGAAGGCCATGCTGACTGAAGCAGTGGCTATCTCAGTGAACTCATCCTTTCCCCAGTTTGATTGCCAGTCGTCAACCCTGGTGGCGGCCGATGAGGATGCTGATATCAGAAGGTATGCCAGTACCTAAAAATTGACGCAACCAAGAATGCATTGCTAAACAGTATTAGAATTTGAATGGCCTTATTAAGCCATTCCATTGAGAAGGCGTTCTAATCACTATCTAAAGCCAGTTTGAAACTAAGACCAAGTACAGATTATGTCTATTCAACCAATAGAGACATCAAAATTTGTTGTGAAATCAAAGTTAAGCCGACTCAGACACCAGAAAGAACACCACAATGAAATTCAGAGGGTTGCATAGTGCTGGACTATTGCAGTTTCTGGGGGATCAAGTAGAAACATACAGATAACACTGGAATTTGGGAATGTGTAAAGCACAGAAAAAATTCATTGGAGAATACCATTATAAAGCATGAACCAACAAGAACGAACAACATATCCTAAGGTTTAAATCAGGCAAATGGAAACACTACCCCATGATCTATCCAACACACTCAACTCTGCCTATGATCGATTCAATCCTCCACATTCCGAACGAACAACATATCCTAAGGTTTAAATCAGGCAAATGGAGACACTACCTCATGATCTATCCAACACACTTAGCTCTGCCTATGAGCGATTCAATCCTCCACATTCCACTCCTATAGTTTTCTGCCTCTTCAAATGCTCCATATCCCAAGACCCTTGCTAGCACTAGCAGGAGAGTCAGAGTATACATTGCATTGCATCTATTTTGTTTTCCAACTGATCAGGTTTCATCTTTTGCTATCCAGAAAACCAGAAACATAAAAAGTCAAACAAGCATAGAATTCATTGATCTACCTGATCCATGAAGAACTCAAAGTGACGACGAAGGTGGTGGCTGATCACATATTTCCCAGTGACCAGATGGTAGGACAGATTGTATGATTGAAAAGCACCGTATGCAAATCCGATAACAGCCACAGCTAAGCAGTACCTGTTACCACGTCATATTGATCATCACAAACATTACAATTCACACTCAGACATGTTCCAATAGAATATGACAGGAGCACACTACCTTTTCATTAATCCAACCATTCTAAACATTAAAATGACCTAACCAAACAAACTACAAATACGAACAAACACTTAATGACATACCTAATAGTTCATACTAACTAATTGTACAATTCAAATTTCGATCACGGAACTTCAAAATTTAATTTGAAAATTCAAATGAAGTACCTGTACTCCTTGTAGCGATCAAAGGAGTCGCCGCTCCATCCCTGAGTCTTATCGGTGGCCATGACCGAGAACGAAATCAAGCACAGAACCAATTCGCTAATCCTGAACCCCAGCGCCGCCGTCGTCATCAAATCGGTACTCGTCGGCTGCCGCTTCGCCGCCGCCTTCGATCTGCAGCCGTCTTCGATGTCACCGTCCCCGTCTCCCCTGGGAGCGCCGTTAGCCTCGACCTTCGCAGCCACCGGTGGCGCAACTTCCTCCCTGACGGCGCGGTTGTGGTTGTTGTAGACCACCAAAGGCGACGGTGCCTTGGGGATGTCGGGGGGTTTCTGCCTGAACTTGTCGACGGTGACGATGGCCTTTCTCGGAGGAGGCGGTGTCTTGTGCGGCGAGAGCTCCGGCGAGCCGCAGGGAGGGGACTGGGAGGGGTCAACGGCGTCGGATCGCATCGGGGAGAGGTAGCGGAGAGGCGAGTCGGCCGTGCAGGCGGAGTCCTCGGAGTTCATGGAGGACGACTTGTTCGTGGTCTTGGATTTCAGAGCGTCCATTTTGGTTTTGATTTGTAGAGTTTCATAGATTTGAAGAAGAGAAAGGAATACTAGTCATTAGTGAAAAGTGAGAATGAGAAGGGACTTTCATCTTTATGCTTGGCGCCACGTGGAACTTATTTCTTCGTACCCAGGAGTGAGGACTGTTTTTTTTTTCGACAAATTATCGAAATTTTAAGATTAGGTTCTATCTGTGAGAGTGTGAGTGACCACAAATAAAATTGGTATAAAAATTAGTGTCAGCTGAGTGACTAGTCGCCACGATGACTGAAGTTAAACGACTAATTTTGTCCCAAACCCCATTTTCAAAACAAAAAAAAAACGATTAATTTTGAAAATAAGAGCGAATGAGATGATAAAACTAGAATATTCATGACCATTTAGATTTTATTTAGATTTTAGAATATCATAGCATGTTATTCCTTCAATTTTGGTTGTGGGAATGAAAATAGTTTCCCAGATTTTTTTTTCCCAAAGCCTAAACTCTAAAATTTACATTCCCATTTAATTTAGGGGAGAATGCGAATCAACTAGTAAAGAACGGCCTAAAGTATAACCAAGACTAGTTTTCCACACAAGCTTTGCTGGAAAGTGAAGAGGAAGAGGAGAAAACTTAGGGCATCTACAATAGGAGATCTTAAACCCAATAATTATGGGGTACTAAAAAAAATTGGGCTCCAATGGTAGTTTTGTAAAGTCCTAAACCCTATATTTATAAAACTTGATCTCATCCTAAGTCTTATTTTGAGACTCCATATGAGACTTGATCTTATAATTTTGGGCAGGGGCCACTTGGCAGAGGGGAGAGAAATTGGAGAGAGAAGACCCGAGAAGAGAGGGGAGTGGAGAGAAGACGCAGAAAAAGACGAAATTGGAGAGAAAAGACACAAGTGGACAAAATTCAATTTAAAAAAAATATAATAAGATAATATTTATTTATCATGTACAAGAATAATTTACAAATATAAATTATTATTAATTACAACACAAAATAAAGAAAAATCAAATATATAAAGTTAAGACTTTGAATTAAAACCCCTACCATTAAAAATGGTTAAAGTGTTATATGAATAGTGTCTAAATGAAATCTCAAAATAGATATAAAACTCTATTATAAGACTTCATGATTGGAGATGCCCTTAGATGAGGTGCATGAATGCATGGTTAAGGGAAGAGAAAGCAAGAGAAAACAAAATGGCCCTTACATATATACAAGCAAAGCTTTGAGTGAAAACTTTATATAAAGTTCTATAAGGTTTCTTTAATGGTGCGCTATCCTAGCTTTGTTAAAAAGCTAAAGGCAAAAATATTTCGTCCCCATCTTTTTTCCATTTTTCTGGATGAACACAGATTCTTCCTGGTGAAGGTCTCAGATATGCAATGAGTCTGACGTGCTATATACTATATAAGTTAAGAGACTGTCAATTAGAATCCCCACCAGAAATCAGAATCTGAAAATACAAACTCTTTGACACAATGACAGTATGGCAAAAAACTAGTATGCGGAAAGTATATACCCAACACAAACAAGAAAAACATCTCTATAAATGAAACACAAACGCTATTAATGACCCCTCTTGGTGTTTAAGTTAACAAAAGTAAGGCAGCCATCAACTTTAAGAAACCATGGATATGAATGAGTATATGACTATACTTTTCATGTAGCACAGTTCTTAACTTGGTATTCTAATGATCATCTATGAGTCATTTCCAAAAAAATAAATAAAATATCATTTATAACTTCCCATTATTTCGATAGATATTAACTTACAACACAAGGGAGCCTCCGCAACTCTGGAAACTGTTCACGAGTGAAAACCCGAGAAGCAGTATCAGTGCTTGTTGTATTATATTTGGTCAATCGGCAAAAAAAGATATACAGCTCTGGCAAGTAACAAGAGGGGAAAAAAACTGAAGAGGGTGGAAACAAAACTAACATATCTTATGTACTACTGGACAGGGTAAACCTACTTTCTTTGCTCAGATATGGAACTATTAGAACCTGTCTCTCACATCGGAGTTGATGTCTCAATATTTAAGATGTGTACGGATTTAAGTAAATGATGGTACAGCTGGCTCATTCTGGAAGTTTCAGGCGATTGAACAAAACTAGGAAACTTTGCTCTGGGACAATGTAAAGAAAGCCAAGATCTGCACCTTTGGCATAAGGTCCGATGCCCTACATTAAAACATCAACCCAGGTAAGGAAAAATTAGATGTAGGAGATATATTTTGCTATTTTCCTTCGGTTGATCTGAAGTACTAGTAACCTAATTAATTTGAATTATTCACCTTGGCATTGAGTTGGAGTAGTTCTCCTTCAACCCATTTTGGATTTCGGAAGCCAAATTCTGCTATCCTTCCTTGACCCTTGTAACTTGAAACCTGGAGAAATGAGATTTTGATGAGCATTTGTCCAGAATTTCTTTCTTATGCAGCTAAAAGACATTCTATCTTCCACCAATTTTGCATGCACTAAATTATTGTACTGATATCAAGCAAAACCATCAGATTACTTCATGAAACACAAGGAGGGATAGGAGGGATAGGCAGACCATAAATCCAAAACTACCAAGTTCTAATAAACTAATGCTACAAAAAGATGGCACTGAAGAGTAAAATGACGATTAAGTAATTTCTAACTTGAACTGAAAATATTATGGTTTATTTCTGAAATAGTGAGAAAAGTGTTTATAACATGCTCAGTACTAGGTTCCCTAGTATTAGTAGTGATACACTCATCGGAAGCAACATATAAGTTCTTTTGACCGCATGCTCAAAGAATTCCAAGAGAGCATGAAAATATGGGTATCATTACCACTCCTAATTCATCTGGATACATCCCACGGTTGGAAAGGCGATTCCCTCTCCCAATTTTAGCACGAAATGTCACCTGATATTGCAGAATTCACAGGGTTAGTGTAACAGACCCTGATGTATGTTCAAAGTGAACATGTGGTTGCACAGAGTAGCAACAAACCTGGCCGGCAGGAACATTGAGATCCCCAGTTAGTTTAACTGCCTCAACATATTCAAAGAACTCCACATCAGCAGAGTCATCCTTATCATCTGAACCATTCCAGTGCCCATACTTACGCCTGAGTTGCACTACCTCAGTGCCATAAGGGCCAAAAGCACCAACATAGAGACCTATACTTCAAACAGTAAAATTCATTAGATGACTGTCCTTTTGCTTAGGTTAAGAATAAAATTTAGGAAAGCTGTACAATTAGAAAAACTACCCTCAAATGGATCAAGATCCCCTCCAGAGGTGCTGATGCGATTAAATGTTGTATACTCGGACATTCTACTCCGCTTCTGTGCTTGACTATAAGCAAGTTTGAGTATTTCACGCATACCTTTAGTAACCTATATACATATTAAAAAAGGAAAAATTTATTAAAACATGATCAAGGGAATGGTTTTTGTTGCAATCAGAAGGCGTATATCTATTTCACAGATTTCATATCTCTAACTGCACTGACTGAAGAAATAATCCACCAGTTATTTGAAAATAATGATTTAAAAAGGAAAGAAACAAAACTAATCCTTGTGTTCTTTGATCTATAAACTAATTATTGTGCAAAATTAACACATTTTATACTACGAACCAAAAAAAAGGTCATAGCATGAAATTTAAATAGCTTCTGGAGTATTCAGAACTCGAAAATCCTTGTAAACAATGATATTAGATCCATCCTTGTAAGCTAGTCTTTTCAAAAACTCAACTATCTCCCACCAATTAAAGTTTTTCATTTGATCTATACTCTACTCTGTACTTAATCTTGGTTGCAAAGAAGCTCAACTGACCTTTGGACCACTCCATAATGCCTTGGCAACATCAGATGGCATAAGATCAGAGACACTCTTAGCTGCTTGAGCTGTCACCTTGACCCTAGCCGCTTTACTTTCTCTAGCATCCTGATCTAGGATTTTTCCTGGAATATGCAGCACAAACGATTCTCTCTCTATATCTTTAATTTCAGCAGGACGACGCACATACTCATCCTTGGTGGGAGTATCCTCATTATGTACAATACCCCCAATAAAAAGTTTCATATCCAAATCTTTTTCATCATCAGTGTTATCAGTACTCTCTCCTAAAGTGACCTCATCAGGCTGAATATCATCCAAAGTATCGCCTTCATCTCCAGAACTTTCATCAGAATCTGAGTTCACACCATCTTCTTGCATCAATTGGTTTACCGAATTGTCATCCTCCTTCACTTCCTTAGCAACATCAACATTCATGACTTTAACCTTCAGTCCCGGAAGTTTTTTCTTCAGAAAGTTTATTACACTTTTTATACCCTCCTCAGTCGCTCCCTCGATATTAAGTCCTTTTTCTTCACTGCTCTCTACCTTATCTTCACTTTTCTGAACATCTACTACAGCTGCATTCTCAACTTCAGGAGCAGATGACCCTTTGTCACGTTTGGATGGTGTAACAGTGGAGTTTGCTTTGGCCTGTTGCAAGTACACTACCTGCTAACAGAGGCACTATGAGAGAGAGAGAGAGAGAGCATTTCAGAACAAGAACATTACAAATAGTTGTGATTGTTATATGACCTGCATAACGTATGTCCCATCTGCATTCTTTACTACAAAAATTTCAAACAGAGGACTCCCAGGCGATGCTGTAACCAACTGCCTGCAACATATAATATCCACCTTAATGTCTTCTTCCAGAATATCTTCCCTTACATAAAACCCAAATATCTTACCTTGGACTGTAACTCTTGCCAACAAATCTTCCCACACCGGGCGTTATACGTATGAGTCTCCCAAAGGGATCATCTGAATCTTTTGGGTAGCCAACCCACCAACCCACCTGCTTAAATACAGAGAATACTTGAGAACATAAATCAAAATGCAGGCAAATTGATAAAACAAGCAATCAATTTGTAGAAAATCTTAGAGTTGCAAAAGAGTAGCACAAATTATATATTCATATCTCATGAAGCAGAAACACTACATTTGACCCAGTCTGGCATCCAGTAAACAAGTTGTTCCATAATAAATGACACATAAAAGTGATGAAATTAGCTTCACAATAGTATGGTTGGGTCCTTTCACTTCAAGAAATATATTAAAAAGAAAAGTTGGTCAAAATCTGCAAACCAACATTCATGTTTGACAGTTCAATTGGTCTACAAACGACATTTCTTAATATAGTAATATCTGTTAAACAGCACTGGCGGCCATTATAATTAAGTTCAGAAAGGAGAACCGATATATCCAAACTTTATGCCATAAGTCTACTCTTAGTTGTAAGATTTCAAATTTGTGCTAAAGCAAGTAGCATATGAAAGGTGAGCTAGCTAGATTGATTTAACCATATGCCAGTAGAGATCAGGAATTTTAAATTTTATAAACTACTAGCACTTGCACTTGGGAAGAATTACCAGTCCACTTCCTGTGTATCTACACAATCTCGAAGCATCATGATAACGCTCCTCAGCAATTGCAATCTGCAAACACACAACAGCCCACATCAACAACCAAAATTCTTATAAACGTGTCCTTGGTTGTGCAAACGCAAATATGCTATATCTTACCTTCAACTGAGACATAATCTTGGCAACCGTGTCCTTTGATGTAGCTTCAAAAATAGCCTTTTTCAGTTTGGAAGCTTCCTGAAAGTCTTCCTTGTCAATTGCATCTTCAAGTTGAATCTACAAAAACCATAAAACCATCATTTTCAATATATACACTTGAAGTAACCATGCAATTTAACTAATGAATTATTGAATATCTTGACAGACTTGCAACTCTAGATTGCAAATTCGAACCTTGAGGACGGAGGCGAAGCTCTCGGCCTGTTCAATCTCAAAGAAATAGCGGCTCCACTGATTCCAATCCCATTCCAATGACGAGGAGCCGGTGTAGTCAACACTACTAGTAGCACTGCCGTTATTTTCAGAGCAGCGGCAGCAGAAACTGGAGCCTCCTCTCCTGTTGTTTTTTCCCCAAGTAGAAGAAGCGACAAGACAGGTGAGGGTTTTAGTGGTGTTGAATTTGATGGACTTGTTGTTGGATGAGAAACCGGAGCAGCAAAAGGTGCCGAATTGGGCCACCGGGATTGCTGCTTGTCCCACGGCCCATGAATTGGCCACCGCCATCGCTCGGCTTCTTCTCAGTCACGGCCACAATCTGGTGTTTGTAATTGTCTTCAATTCTATGTGAATCTTTCTGGAGTTGGTGGTGTACTCAGAGGAAGGGATATATGGATAGAATCAGCGACTATATGCAAAAGCCTGGCCCATAATGAAGTGGGTATTCTTGTTACATGACACCAGTACTAGTTGGACTTCACCAAACAAAGCGGTGGTTTTTGTAATGTTTGGATGTTCAGTGTTCACTTGGTGTCAGTTGTCACTAGAGTAACGTGATTCCTAGTATGAACAATGAACTCCTAGTTGCCGGTGACCTATGCGTAACCGGAAAATGTAGACTCAACATTGTGAATGCAAAGAAAAGGAACATTCACAACGAAATCACAAAAGAGTAATTAGCATGAGACAGTGAGAACCTGCATTTGTTAACCATGGATCCGTAAATCATTACAAAGACAAGAGCTTCTTACGTTCTTAGTACAAGTATTCCAAAAGCATGTCAATGATGGGCTGGCATTCGTAAATATTCGGTATGCCTTTCCTCGACATAAGGGTTAGAAAATGCAGCAGTCATAATTTCGAGACGTAATCCACCAAGCGGCCTATTGTCGCATTTGTGGGCTGGACTCAACAGCTATTATATGTTCAACAGAAGAGACATGCCCTGGGCTAAGAAGATCCCGGCTTGAGGCAGCAACATCCCCATTCTCAGCAAATTCCAGAACAGCATTTGCCTCAGTTCCCAAAGATTCTGTGTGGACCGGGTGGAGCAGTCCCTGCAATCTCTGACTGGATGCTTGGTTTCTAACATACCGGTTGGCAGTCAACATGATGGATGGTTGTTCGGACTCGGCACGGAGATTAGATATAGCACTGAGATCGAGATTTGGAAAGACTGAACAACGACATCGAGGACATTTCACGTTCAGGCGAAGCCACTCATCAATACATTCCACATGGAAATTATGAGCACAAGGTAAGCCACGAACCTGCACATGGGCAAGACTTGATAGTGAGCATGCCAGATGTAGTATTAATGCTTGGGAGAGTTTTAATGAGATCTACCTCATTCCCTTCATAGAACTCTTCCAAGCAGATCGGACATTCACTGCAATCGGTTGGAACAGCCTTCAACCTGAACTTTGGAAGCTCCTGAATGAGTGCTTCCACCGCTTCTCTCTAAAACCATCAAAATATTTAGTGAAAAGTATCATCCACAACATGTTTTTAAAGGGGAGAGAAAACAACATTGTTCCCTTTCTCATTTAAATGCAGCTACTCATTATCAGTAAGCACAATAGTAATACATTCTTTTAAGCAAAATCTTACAACAGGCGTCCAAAGTCAAGGAGTGTCTGAGACAGATTAACTACTTTCCAACCAGACACACATATGCACAGACATTCTCGTTTCTAAGTAAATACGGATCCATGAACTGCTACTAAGATATCTTAACGAGTCTTACAGATATTACCAGTTTAGTACTAGGATATAGAAGTACAGACTAAACTGTCAGACCCACAGCTGTGCTGTTGAGCAAAGCACAGAGAGAAATTTCATTATCAGAAGAAGGGTTTACCTGTGCTGTAGTCAAGTAAAGCCCAGGTTGGTATGGTGCTTCTTGACCCATTCCTCTAGCTTCTTGACCTGCAGCTTCAAATGCCCAATCTGGCACCCGGATCATATCAACCACAACCTTTAACAGTGAAAGAAACCATAACGTGAGTATGACATAGAGCTCAAGAATAAGATGAGGCAAACAAACACAATTTTTTAAAGGTTTACTCCATATTCTGATACAGGAATCCCTTGTTGAGCACGTAATACGTGTGCCTGTCTTCGTGTCAACCACTGCAAAGAAGAGGATAAGACAAGTACAAAATGAAAGTCTCTTGTCTATTCGTAGAAATGAACAAGTAACAAAAGCACCACTAACCTTCCCAAGTGACATGCAAGAAATGCAAAGCAGTGCACAGTAACTGAAGAGCAACCAAATAAGAAAACCCCATTTCTGACCATCTTCAGGCAACTGCAAATAATTAAATGCATCATCATCAAAATTAAGCAAGTTTCCACATTGATCTTCTGCCAAGATCCAGGAATATTAACTTACACAGTTCTTCGAGCTTCTAAACCAGAGAGTCCCGATCACCGTCCAAGCCCAAAGAAATGGATAGAGTAGCAAAGAAAGTATTGACAGAACCACTACTCTTCCACAGAAGCGAGCATGTCTTTGCTGCCTCCCGAAATCCCTACATTTTTTTACAATTATAATTATGAAAATTTGAAGGTACTCAGCTGCACAGATTATCACCCCAAATGAAAATCCGGGACAACCTATAACTAACATAAAATCTGATGTCTTTTATAGAAGTACAAATAACAATTATAATCATAACTCCATATCCACCTGATGCCCAATCTCGCAAACCATAACCATAATGCCACGACACATTAAACTCAACACGCAACCTCTTCACTCATGATGCATATAAAGAAAACCCGTTTACTGGCTATTTGACTGTGTCATTACTTGTTTCTATATAAGAAAAGTAAGCAACTGCAAAGATGTACATTTAGTACGAAACGGACTTACAATCCCATTCCAGCAGCAAGCCCGTTATCAACAAACATCAACGAGCGAAAAACAAACACTGTAGTGTAATCAACCTGAACAAGTAATCCAAAGAAGAAGAAAAAAACATATATCAAAACCACAGCTGAAATTTAAAGCAAATATAATCGAAAACAAATACTTATTAAGAATGAAGAACCTACCACGATCCATATGTGCAACGGGTATATACAAGTATGGTACCGCTTCCAATTAATAGCAACAATCACTCTTATCACAAAACCAGTTAAGAAACACCATAATCGAAACAGAAAAAATTATGAACACTGAAATGGAAAACCCTAATATCACACAGAGCAAAATGATACACACTCGTCGCGAGCATCGACAAGAAGAAACCGTCGTACCTGCAAAGCAAAACAACACAATTTTCGACATCAACAAAACGAGCAACAGAGAGCGAGTGAGAGAGCGAATAAGAACGCGAGAGAAAGGTACTGACCACTTGAAATCGACGCCTCTCATAGCCATGGAGGTCGATTGAGAGTGTGGAGAACCGCCGCTGAGTCGGAGTCTTTCTTTCTTTTCTCTATGGCCGAATTTGGACGGACTCTTTCGGAAACGCACGAGAAATGCGACTGCGTAGAGACCGCCGTTACGGCGTTATGACTCATCCGTTCCACTTTTGTTCTTTTTCTTATTCTTTTTTGGTATTATTCGATCAATAAAATTGTTAGTGGCAATAAACTAGTAGCACGAGCGCATCTCCTTTTCTTTCTTCTCTTTTTCTCTAAATTCGTAATCGACATGCATGTTCTTTTGTCTATGCATCAGATACCATCTCTCCAAGAAAATTACAGAGTTGTGAATCAGCTCTCTAATCTTCTTTTGTCTATGCATGTTCTTTTAAGCTATTCCTGTGGCCATAATTATCATGAACAATATCATTGTAGCAAAATCACATGCCTGTATCTGGTTAGCTAGGCTTTGTCTGCCTTATTCACGTGGAATACGAATAAAGTCATGGAAAGTGAAGAAGGAGCAAGCATTATGATTCATTAGAGTTGACGATGATTATAAACAAGCCAGGGGATTACAGTACTAGTCTTTACATGGTTTGGAAAAATATGTAATTTTTAGGTACAATTTGGTGGATTCAGACATTTATATACAGCTGATGCAGGTTGCTTGTAAGTAGGTATACTATTGGTATCAACAAATCTGACTTCTCCTGGCGCAAAAGAAAGTTCTCTGTGCCTGAAATTTAGAAATGCAACACGTATTACAGATTAACACATTGAAAACACGGATGAATGGGATTCGGATTTAACATCAAGTTACCTTCGCAAGTCAAGTCCAACTAAACCGGCTTGTAGGACTGTTAAGTTGTCCGAATCTGGTGAGACAATGATCACGGTGTCTTCAGAGTATTGAGTCTCGAGTATGGACATGAGCTGTATCACCCGAACAAACACATCAGAGACACTCTCATTTGGAGTTCCATCGTCAATAGGAGGCGGCTTGATTCTTGGGGAGATTGTATCTGATGCATAGACCTGAATATGAGCAGAAGGTTCTATTGAGTCGATTTCATTGAAAATTGTACAACTACAATCTATTGTCATCTCAAAAGGGGTAATCAAATTGTGGAACAACAAAATCTATTACTTCTGAAACAGCTTCGAGGTTCTTTCCTTCATAAGCTCCTAAGCCACGGGCATCTAAGAAGCTATACTCTGGGACAATGTTACTGCAACACATTAAAAGGGAAGTATTGATTGCAGCAAGCCAAAACATATGGACATGTACACACATGTATTACCATGAGTCCACAATAGCAATGTGATTCAAATATGGCCTCTAAAATCATCATTCAAATTTGTATACTGTGATGTTAATTATGATTTCAAAACCTTCGAGTGACCCCGTTAACCGATGCTATGATCTCTGCAGACTGGTAAGCTCTCTGAGTAATAGAAGGCCATATCCAACAATTGCTCTCACAAGCTCCCATTTCCTTCAAATCAAAAGCTGCCCTCACCGCCTGCTTCTTCCCTCTCTCCGACAGCCCGCTATCAACGGAAGTTTTCGCAACCGGGTTTGTGTTGATCACTCCTAAGCTCTCGAATTCTGACTCCCCAGCTCTCACCAGAAAATACCTTCACACACACGTAAAACACATCAACAAGCAACAATATTTAGCTAACAACAACTTCAAAACCAAATGCATTATACTTGGAAACCCAATTCACTACTCAATTAAATCACATATATATTTTAAAAGACCCACAACAATCTAATTTCCATTTTCTCAGCAAATCAAAATTCGATGTTTAGTGGAATACCGGTTGCTGAGTCTAACTGGGGGCATCTGCATGAGTCCACGAGCATAGGCTTGTTGTTGTACGGAGGTGAGGTTGAGTGTAAAAGGGGCTGCGGTGACGGTGAGGGCGGCGAGGAGGTTGCGGCGGCTGATGGGGATGAATGGGTTTTGAGAGGTTGGACAAGGATTTGGAAGAGGAAGATGAAGAGGAGGAGGAGGAGTGGCAATGGAGGAGGAAGGAGAAGTTAGGAGCATTTTGTTTTGGCGGGTGTTTGGGAGTGCAAGTAACTTCTGGGTTCTGGGTTTTGGGGTTTTGCTTCTACTCCTTTCACTTCAAATCCACAAACTGATGGACCAAAGAACGCAATGGCGTATGAATATATGGTACACGACATGTCGTCTCTGAATTTGAACACAAGGCAACCAGCTGGTGAGATCAAATCTACGGTCCAAAAAAAGAGTGTGTCTATATGTTACAATGTTTAACTTGCAGCAAAAGATTGGTCTAATTTTGGCCATAAGAAATTGACATATCTAACCAGCAATTCATGTTATATGTTGTCATGGGGGAATAGCGATAACAAATGAGAAACAAACCACACCCACACACAGTCAAACATCCAACTCTTTCAACACTATGCTTACTAGAAATAGAAATGAACCCCGTGCGGAAGGCGCGGTATGACTAATATAAATATGATCTGAAAATTGGCATTTATTCATTGATAGATGTCTTTAAATAGATATTACAATCTGTTACAATAAATATCCTTATAAATTAGGGATAAAGAGAATATTTACTTCTATGCTAATTAGAACAAGACACACACCGGGATACTAGGAATATTATTTCCTTAAACACTCTCCCGATCCTAATATATGATGCATAACATGTTGTCTCACTAAAAACCCTGTCAAGCAAACAAAACCCTCATGGGTAAAATAAAAGTTTGGTCAAAGAGAAAATGAGTGCAACGCATCAATTACATAAGCAACCACATGTGATATAGACTCTCCCTAATATCTACGATATGAACTCCCCCTGATCAGTAACTCAATCTTGGAGCTCAGATAATCTTCGCATTCTAATGCATCTCACATGCTTCACAAATGTAGATTTTGGTAGAGACTTGGTGAATAAGTTTGCAGCATCATTCACCAAACCAATCCAGTTCACACGGATAATCAATAACCACTGTTGTTACAGACTGTATGAGTACTTTGACAACATGTGTTTAGTATGACCACCCTTAATATAACCCAACTTCGTTTATTCAATGTAAGCCACATTATCCTCAAACATGCAAGTTGGTGTTGTCATAGTAGATGATGATCCACTAAACCCTCGAATGTGGAGTATTACTGTCATAAACTAGACACAATTTTTAACCGTTTCATACAAAGCTATAATCTCATAATGCATGATTCGAGAAAATATCGACAAGGGTTTAATTTGTTGATCTCCAAGAAATCATCGTGTTCCCCATGGTGAATACATAGCTTGTTTGGGAATGTCCTTTACGTGGGTCAAAGAGATACCCATTATCAGCAAAATCAATCAAGACATCACAAGGAATGTAAGTCGTGTCTACAACAAAAGACCGTCATGCATGTAAACAACATTACAGACATGAACAAACTTTGCAAACTGAGCGATATGCATTGGAGTTTTCCTTAAAGGCATCCAACGGGAAAGTACTGTACTCGTCTTGGAGACCGAGCCTAAACCAAGTGAAATACTCTCACTCATCCCATCTAAACCGATGGTTATAGATATTTCCACAAGCTTCTTTGCTCTTAAGAACAGATGACCATGAAAATTTCTCAATATTTTGATCATCATAATGCAAAAGCTTAAACGAGGCAAAGTCACACATAATAATATAAGTGACTGCATTAGATTCAATGATTTGAACCATAGTAATAAACCACTAGAAATCCTCATAAACCTCTCTAGATTGCGCCTCTGCTAGCATTCTATGGAAATTGAACACAAAACTCTTTACCATTCTCACAATATTATTCCGAGTGAAAACCGTTGGCACAAAAGTTTTCAAAACTTAACATGGTTCAATTAGAGTGTTGATCATAGCAACATCAAATAACCGATGTATAACAACATCTGACCGGTCGAAATGACCCGTGTAGATTAAGTTCCATGGCATAAAAAAACCGATGCAAAACCACATCTGGTGCAGAATTATGAAATTTTGAAATTTTTCTGAATATTTATTTTTTAAGAAAATCGATGTAAAAACACATCAGAAAAACACCAATTCGAGTACAACCTTCGACGGGTCGAAGAAAATCCTAAAACTGTATTGAATTTTAGATATATTTTTCGACATGTCGAGGAAAAATTTCGACGGGTCGAAATTATGACATTTTGGAGACAGAAGCTATCCTTCGATGGGTCGAGACAAGTATTTGACGGGTCGAAGGTGTAAATATGTAACCCGAGGACTATATTCAACGAGTCAAAAGTTTTAGTGTATAAATTTTTGATGGGTCGAAAAAGTGCAAAAACCAATACAAGAGTCTTCCTTTGACGAGTTGAAAAATTCCCAGGATCAAACTATCCTCTTATGTTTGTCTCATTTTCATGATATTTTGGTGTTATAGTGCCATAAATCTATGTATAATTCGAACCATTCAAGCAATATGAAGTTGTATAACCATTCTTAATACTTTCAAATACTGAAATGAAGAAATTTTATTACTTTTCCAACATCAAAATATTGTTCTTATTCAATAACTATGACTACAACTAGAGTCAAATTGAAAAAACCTGATCCCGATTTAGTTGCCAAACCGGAATTAAGTCCTAACGACTTGCTAACTTTAGTTACTACTCACAAATTTGAAAATCCAAGCGGGGATCCAAAACTCAAAAATCACGAACTAAATAAATTTTTTACAAAAATGGTTCACTACAAAAATATAAAAGATAGACAACTATTTTTGACATCAGAGCAACTAGACAATTTAAGCTGACTACCCAAACTAAATAATAACTCGCAGGATCAACCTTGGATCCTATGGGGAATACTGCTATGCCATGAACTACATGCACGTCCGACCTTAGCTAAAACTCTGCAACCTTGGCGGTTGAAAACGAAAGGCCTAGGGAAGGCATATAAAATAATAAACTGTTAGAGTGAGTGAATGAAAATATATTTCACTTTAAACTGAAAACTATAAATAATATGTCTTTCACTATAATATACGTAAAATGATGCGATTCTAAAAATATAATCATCCAGGTACTCCTGGGTACTATAAAAAATGTGGAGGCTACGACTTGGGTCAACCGACCTCAAGCCCTAATACCACACAGGTCAGGTCCTTGGCCCTTTTGGTGCTCTATAAATCCTCGGGTCAGATCTCTGGCCCTCTTGGAGCGTCTCGGGGATCAGCCGAGAAGTCAATGCATCGATGCATCAACCGTGACTATGCTATGTGTAAAACAAAATCATATGTGCCTCCATGCAAATGCATAATCGTAAATGCATATTTTTAAAATGTATAAAGTAGACTCGCAGATCGACAGTGAAAATAAAAGTGTCCACTCACCTAGATCTTAAGAAAACCAATAGTCGATCAACTAACTTTCAATTTGTACACAGCGTTCCTAAGTCAATCAAAGGTCTAGTTTAATTAATAAAGTATTCTAATTGAGTACAACTAGAGCAAATAAGGAATCTGATACGAATTATATACCAAATACTCACATTCCATTTTCGATTCTCTAAGCGACACTATATTCCATATCGCAAAAACAAACAATTTCGTCGTGCTATGATCCCAAGCTCCAAAGAAAGGTGGGTATCGACTTGACATACGACGAAAGATCGCGTCAAATGTGTCGAGTCGCATCCGAATCCTAAAAATACATAAAAATATTATGAAATTTCCCCAAAATATATGAAATTACTCAAAAACTAGTATGAATCGACTAGCAAAACTTCCCGTGCTTTTCGGGATCGCCGGAGCTCCGCCACGCACGGTGGCACATGGGACCTACATGCCACTGCCCGTGGCGGCCGAAATCCCACCATCATGGATGCCTGCAAATAGTACATCAAACGAAAGCTCATTCCAAGCACAACAACATTCATGCACAACACTAAGTCAAAATCAAACCAGAAAACGTCGAAAATCACCTTTGAAATCCGGAACCCTCGCCGAAAAATCAAGTCGACCGATCGTTGGCGTCAGGACATGGCGTGACCCAAAACCGGTCGTGTTCGACTCGTGGCATTGCAGGCTTCAAAACCCCTAGTCTTGCACCACCCAACTCTGGCCGTAGCGCCGCCGGTGTCGTCGGCGAAAATAAATCGAAACCCTTGATTTTTGCCATGAATTTTGGGCTCAATCGACGAGGAATTGGAGGTTAATATGTTGGGGAAAAGGAAGAGGAGGTCGAGGTGAACATTTTGACACTAAGGCCGACCAATTTGGTGGTAAGCCGGTGGTGGTTCGCCGGCGTCATCCCTCACGGCGAGAAACGGGTCGGGGACCACGTGTTGACCCTGCCTTGAACAAAAAGAAAAATTACTGACTTTCCAAAATCGTAAAGTGGGTATTTATATCTCGAAACTTACCGAAATGTAAAAAAATTTCTGACAATCTCCGATTGACCATAACTTTCTTGTCGTAACTCCAAATTTAACATTTGACGTATCCACGTACTTGGCTCAAAAAGCTCGAAAATAATTTCCTTTACAACTTCCGAAAATAATACGAGTCCAAAATTCAAAACTTATAAAAAGTCAATTTTAATGACAACAAATCTTGATAAACGTAACATATAGCGATTAGTTCAATAAATAACTCGACTAACGAAGATTAAGTCGATAACTTTGGTTCGGGTCGTTACACAAATACAAAACTAAACTTGATTGCATAGAAATGCCATTAGTCTAATATACAGACTAACTAAAAATTCGAAGTCTCAAGACTTGCTTTGGTATCATCTGCTACAATTAGATTGGCTTCACCAAAATCTTCCATCTCAAAGTCTGCGGTATAGTTGGTCTCATGCGTCAAATATTGTTGGCACTTCTTGTAGAAATTTATAACATCCTTGGGTGCACGACACTGTTTGTGCATATACTTGGTAGAACCGCACCTATAATAAGGTTACAAGCTAGAATGAGCAGACCGAGAGGAACCTGCATCATTCCCAATTTTGCATATTTTGGCTATTGTCCTGGCGAGTCCAAGTCAAGTTCCGATTTTGTTCGTCTCTACCATGACCTTTGCCGCGTCTTCTTCTACCACCACGATTGTTATAAGGCTCAGAATGACTATTCTGCTTTTCATTATGTGTTGTTCCACCAATGTTATAAGTTTCATAGACTTTCTTTGTATTGACTGGTCTAACATTGTTGTGGAGAAGGATCTCGTGATGCCTCTCTTTCTTGGCCAGCACACTCATGAGATCACTGAATGATCTAAGTCTTCCTTGTTCATAATCAATGTGATACTGAGGTGCAAGAGTGTCCATAGAATTAGGGAAGGTGCTCAAAGACTTCTCGACCCTAACGTGGTAGGTCTTTACAATGCCACAAATGACAAGCTCTGACTGTAGCTCTAGTATATCTTGATAAAAATTATTTATCTAGGATAATCCAATAACCAGATTTTATCTCATTTTTCTATTAGCTCTGGAATTTGTGCTTCATGCACATTGTCGAACCGTTCTTGTAAAGTTATCCACAAATCCACGGGGTCATCTTTTAACAAGTATTGTTTCCTCAAAGCAGGGTGAATATGTCTCCTAAGAAACATGGGAGCTTGAGCTTTTTGAGCTAGGATGTCCTTGTTGGCTTCAGTGCCAGGTGGTAGTGGTTGGATGGTATCAGTGAGACGTTTACCAAGAAGAGTATTCTTAACGTCTGATACCCATCTATGGTATTTTCCTCATATCAAGGATATCAAACTCAGGCTTAGCCAGCTCTGTTGATGTCATATACAAAAGAGACAATAGATGTAATTAGTACCGATCGAATAACCACGATCACTAATATCAAGTTTAGGGAATAAGAACTGTGATCAATGATGTATGGTCACAAAAATTGTTGCAAAAGTCTGTGGCTTCGTACCACTCCCTAAAAAACTGTAACTGTAAAATAGTCACAAATATTCACTTCCTTTTTTTTCAATGTGAAATCACAATTGACCGTGATATTCACTAATAACCGTGACTCCCTCAGGACCGTCACTAATCTTAAACATTGAGGAAGAGGTGATTAAATCCATTTTCACTCATACATGCATTAATCCATAGGAACTGGGGGCATATAATAATTCACGGTATTTAAACCTAAATCTAGACCTAGATCTAAGGTGTTGCGGTAATTAAGTTTTGCAACCTAATTTTAAATCGAAGAAGGTTAGTCGATTTACTTTGAGGGTGTCATGCTCGGTATGAAAATGTTGCTGAAAAAAGTTTGAAGTAAAAAAACAAAGATCCAAGAAAATCTAGCAATGGAGAACTTTGGTGTCGGTGGTCAGAGGTCGTGATGATTCCGTCAAGGAGGGAGGCCAGCGGTGGACCTTGGGGTGTTTAGGTTTTTTCTTTTTCTTTTTAGAGTTTGGGTTGGCTATCAACTCAAAAGTTGTTGATAACGTGTTGAAGGAGAAATAAGATACGCAGAAGATATGATCTGAAAACTGTCATTTATTCATTGATAGATGACCTTAAATAGACATACAATATGTTACAATCAATATCCCTATAAATCAGGGATTGAGACGATATTTACTTCTATACTAATTAGGACAAGATACACACCGGAATACTAGAAATATTATTTCCTTAAACAATATGAAATTTTTTATTGTTAAGTTTAATTAAAAAATAAAAAATAAAAACGTTAAAAATAAAATTAGTAATGTTAAAAGATGTGTGAATGTTAAAAAATAAAAATTAGAATGATTAAAAAGTAAGTTAAAACGTAAAATAGAAAACTGTAAAAAAAATATCAAAAACGTAAAAGATAAAAAATAGAATTGTTAAAGTTAAAAAAATTATTTTTTAACTAAAAAATGAGAAAATATCAAAATACAATGACCATGAACAATAATTCATATATGTTATATAGTAAATATCCATAATCACATATAATGTATCTACACAAAACATTCAATTAATTTTGACTAAAAGTGACCAATTGACCATCATTTCTCTTGTCTCTCTTTGAAGCAAAATACTATACCGTAAGCATTATACACAAAACATTTGGTCAACATTGACTATAAATACTAAAGCAAATGCAACCATCACTTCTCTTCTTGTAACAAAATACTATACTAGTTTAACATATGTATTAAAAAAAATTATAATGAAAGTTCTCATATCGATCTTCAAATTCAAATAAGTCACAAATAGTATAATCGATATGTGAGAACTCAAATAATTTACGATGTTCGATAATAATGTTTATTTAGATGTAGTTGATCATCACCTAACATAATGTTGATTCAGACTGATAAGGGACCTCGTTCCCAAGTATTAGATGGGTATGTAGATGCTTTTACAGTCTCTTCTGGTTTCCAATATCAAATGTAAATCTAATGTAATTGAACATAAAATCTCAGTTACGTTCTCTCTCCGAAGAATCTGGTACATCTTCCTTTCAAACATACTGGCCCTCCTTCCCACGATTCAATATAAAAATCCAGGAATCATAGCCTTAAACTATATGCACTGTGTTGGTTAGTGATCTACATGTTTGTCCACAAGTGAACGCCCTAGATCGAAGGGACACTACTGAACTCTCTAACTGAAATGCACGCTTCACTAGATTAGTGGGCTACTCAAGCCAAAAATGAAGCATCTTTGAGCTTGTAGTTTTCTAATAAGAAGCTCGATCTGGGATTCCAACAACTCCATGGGTCTCAAGTCCAAGTCCTCCCAACATTATCTTTGATTTGGTAACATATTTTTATAAACATATAGCCACCCCTTCGATCTCAGTGTCCCTTTACAATATGCTCGATAATATCTGACTTCTGTTTTCCGTAACTGATCTGAAAACACAAGCCGGCATGATTCACTGAAAAGCAACCACTCCCTGCTTAATTTATGCCTTTGATTCTCCAACTCAAAACAAACCTATTTACCCATAGTACTCGAGTGATAAGCTAATTGAGTGGAATACTATTTTCACTGTTTTCAGATTCAGAGTACCAATTCAATACTGAGAAGTACCGTAATATTTGTAGGCAACCAACTTCCCAGGGTTTTACTAATTGAATTAAATCCCCCACCTTTCTAACTAGTACGTCTTCTGCGTCTTCATTACTTTGTTTAATCTCTTTGCAGATATATAGCTAGACATTTATACTATGGACTATACCACTGCACCCGGCATATTTGCTTTTTATAAAGCATCAAACTTTGGCTAAAGAAGAGTAACATAGCGATTCAGACAAAGCTCTATGTGAGCTACCTACTCCTGAGCCATTGCTAATCTTTCAGTTCGATCTCGATCTCTGTTTCCAGATGAACAAGATGAGTATTCTCTTCCTGTTTTTTCTCCTATCAGTTTCACTAGGCAACTCATCAAGTAGCAATGAAGCTGCTATTTCTACTACAACAACAACCAAGCAAACCAACCCTTTCACACCCAGAGCCTCACTCACTCGCTACTGGGATTCTCACATCTCCAACAATCTCCCCAAGCCCACTTTCCTCTTCTCCAAAGCTTCTAACCTCAACGCCATAGACTCTGCTTTCCTCACCAAACTCGCTAATCAGAACTCACTCTTCTCCCACCTCGCCTCATTTTGCTCCCTCGCCAATCTCTGCTGCTCATTCGACCAAACCAACAATGCTGAGTCTGATCAGTTGACCACTACTGCTGCTAACCGCTCTAAAGATTCAAACTTTGCCGGATACGCAAACAAGAACTTCGCCAACTACGGCTCTTCCCAGCTCGGCGGCGCCGACACTTTCAAGAACTACTCCGACGGCCTCAACTCTCCGAAAGACACGTTCACAAAGTACAGTAAATCCGCGCGGTCCCACAGCGAACACTTCACCAGCTACGCCCGCGACGCCAACGTCGCCAACGACACCTTCACCGCCTACGCCGCCGGCGCCAACGGCGGCTCCGGCGACTTTTCAAGCTACCACGACCGGGTCAACGTCCCCAATCTCCGCTTCACCTCCTACGACTCGGGCTCGGCCAAACACAAGCTCTCCTTCACCGCCTACAGCGGCGACACCAACGCCGGGTCGGAGACGTTCGTCAGCTACGGAAAGAATGGCAAGTCCAACCCGAACGAGTTTACTAGCTACAGCGGCGACGCCAACATCGTCGGGTCGGGTTTCACTGGCTACGGAGAGTCCGGGTCGGGCGCCAACGACTCGTTTAAAGGTTATGGACTCAACGGTAACAACCCTCATAACAATTTCAAGAGCTACGGAGCTAATGGGAAGTCCGGGATCGATAGCTTCTCCAGTTACCGGAACGGGGCGAACGTCGGCGACGACTCGTTTCTGTCGTACGCGAGGAAAGGAGACGCCGGGAAAGTGACGTTTACGAATTACGGCAAGTCGTTTAATTTGGGGAACGATTCGTTTAAGGAGTACGGAGCCGGGTCCACGGGTCGGACGGGTTTCGGGTTCAAGTCGTATAGCATGGGCCGGACTTTTAAAGACTACGGCAAGAACGTTGTTACGTTTGCTGAATACAACAACTTCACCACCGTGGCCACTTCATCACGGAGCGAGAGTGGCAGTTCTGTAAATAGATGGGTTGAGCCGGGTAAGTTCTTCAGGGAATCAATGTTGAAGGAGGGGAATGTCATGGTGATGCCCGACATTGTTGACAGGATGCCTAAAAGGTCGTTTCTGCCCCGGCCAATTTTGTTGAAATTACCCTTTTCGACAGCGAGGATGTCGGAGTTGAAAGAGATGTTTCATGCGGGGGACAACTCCGCCATAGAGCGTGTGATAGCCAACACGCTCGAGGAGTGTGAGAGGGCTCCGAGTCCCGGCGAGACCAAGCGTTGCGTGGGCTCGGTCGAGGACATGATAGACTTTGCCGTCTTGGTCTTAGGCCACAATGTGGTGGTCAGAGCCACGGAAAATGTTAGCGGGTCTAAACAAAAAGTGATGATCGGGAAAGTCAGCGGAATCAACGGTGGAAGAGTGACGAAATCCGTCTCATGTCACCAAAGTTTGTACCCATACTTACTTTATTACTGTCATTCCGTACCGAAAGTTCGAGTGTATGAAGTCGATATATTCGACGTGGAGAGCCGCAACAAGATTAATTGTGGTGTTGCAATTTGTCATCTTGACACATCATCATGGAGCCCCAGCCACGGTGCTTTTGTGGCGCTTAAGTCCAGTCCCGGGAATACTGAAGTCTGTCACTGGATTTTTGAGAACGACATGACATGGACAGTGGCTGATTAAGGGACCTTAATGCAGTTGCTTTGTTTCGTTTCGTCTTACATATTACATAGCCTGAATTGTTGTCGTCCAAATCCTTTTGGTTTGGCATTTTCGTTATTTATTTGTTGTCGATCGTCCGGCCTACTTTTGCTTTTACATGATTTTTGCATGACATGATCACACAGTTTCTGTACCATCGATGAAGTCATGAAACTTTAGCAATGCAAGAGTTCTTATTTAATCCCATTACAAAATCCAGGAAGCTAGTCTTGTTCCACAGAGATGATCCAAGTTGTTAACATGTACTATAATCATATACTGTACTTTCTAAATTCGTACGTACATCTTGTACTGTATTTAGCTATAATCATATACTGTACGTACATCTTATGTCAAGCTCCAAAGCCAACAGATAGCAAGATTGTAAAAGTGCATCTAATCTTTTTTGTACATATTGTGTCTGATCTTTGTTTGGTTTTATTTACTTGTCATCCCATACTTGGATGCTAACAAAGAGAAAAGAGAGGACATGGATAAATATAGTCAAAAGAGGTTAGACAAATATGTCACACAAGGGATTGGATCTGGTATAAGAATCATTTCATTACATTTGTAATGATTCAAGTTAAGCTAGCTATCAGGGAATTGAAGGGCCGGGTGTGCATGGTCACTCCGGTATATGCATTTCCTTCTCCATAGTCCAAGCCAGCCATTATCACTACTCAATTTGCAAGGTAGTGAAGCTGTGAAGTGTGAAGTGATGATTCAAGATTAGTATGGGTAGAGTGTAGTCAAAAAAGCGAATTTGAAAGAAGCTAGAGAGATAGACAGATCTATACAGCACGCTACATATTTCTTTTGCAGCTTTGAGTAGTGTAGAGTGCAATGCACCCAGAGCCAAAGAACGAAAGCAAATGAATCGCAATGTTGCACGAGTATGCATGCCGCCAATATTGCATCAATTTGGGTTCGAAGTGGGCTGCCCAGTGGCACGTAGAGTCTAGATGGCACGCCTTATATATGCTACTACTAAAGGAAATTGCATAATGCTGTGGGGACTAGTTAAGGCAAAATTCGGTCGAAACTCAATTAGTAATCGATGTCATGTCACTTTTATTTATACAAATTTTAATTTGTGATTTTATAATTAAAATAAGTTAATATATAATTTATCTCGTAATAATTATATATACAAAAAATTAATTAAATTATACATTGTTTGCTCATTAAATTTTGTAAAATAAATAGATGATTATTAATATAATGTTAAAATTCACAATAACTGTCTATTTATTCAATAAAATTAGATACTGAAACGATCTTCATTTTATTTCCACGCGAATTTGTGAAAAAGTCATTTTGCCATTAGTGGAATTTCGTAGTGTCGATGAAAGAGTAGATGCAATTTTTCATTACTAAATTGCTACTTACTTGATACTTTAATTATACAAACTAAAATAATTTAGTTTAGTCCCTTACCTATTGATTTTTATTACTTTAGTTACTTTGTTTATTACTAGTTTAACTTGTTGAACTATGTCAAAAGTAATTTAATCCAAATACTTCATAAACCAAGGACAAATTCTTTGATGCATGTGAAATTATTTTAATTTTGAATCGCAACACAATATCGGTCTACTTTAACAATTTTGTGGTTTGAACTCGGGGAAGAGATCTCACAATTGAAGGCTCAACCACTGGGCTACTTATAGTAGTTACCAATTTGTCTTGCATGTACTAGTATAATTTGATTCCACAAATCACCGCGTATATTTTGTTCAATTCAATCAAATGTGTCTTTGAAGTTCAATTAATTATAGTCTTAGGTTACACCAAATTAGTGACTCTTAATAATGAAATAAGAAACGATTTTTCCTCCTTTTATATCAAGAAAATAAAAGAACTCTTCCTAGTTCCTAGTCCGGACGAGCTTGATGTGTGATCAAAAAGGTGAAGACAACAGCGGATCGAGAATTGTGTTTGCGTGGCAGCTACGGGGTACCATATATTGTCAAATTTCGACCAGATAGATGTGAAATGAGAAGATACTAGCTAGGATTAAGAGAATATATCATGATGAAGTTGTAATGAACTAATTAAATTAATGAAAGAGGAGAATTCGAATCCAGGACTTCTAATTAAGACCGATTAATCTCTGACTAATTGAGGAGACACACGCCGTAGCACGCTGACTGGAGGTGAGTAGGTGACCATATATAAGATTACACGGCTTGAAAATTTGACTGAATTCTTGGCTTCATCTCGATCAGAGTCCTTTTACGGAAGGAACACAACCAAACCTATAAGAAATTGTTAATTTATGGGGAGTTCTTAGGAATAATTTGCTGTCGAAATTATCCCTATGATTTAATTACATATATATCATTGTTTGTTTTTTTCATCTATTCTTTTACTCTTTTTTTTTCACTTTTTAATAATTTTACTTTTATTTTTAACATTTAGACTTTTATTTCACTTTTTAACGGTTTGATCCATTTTTCTTATTTTTTGTTTTACTTTTTACTTGATCTGTACATTAAAAAAAGGTGATGTTTGAGGAAAAATAAAGAAACACAAAAGATATATCTGAAATTGTACTTTATTTATTAATAGATGACCTTAAATAGGCATTACAATCTGTTACAATCAATATTCCTATAAATTTGATACCAGGAGTATAATATCCTTAAACACTTTCCATTGAGATAATATCAACTTCTATACTAATTAGAACAAGACACGCATCTAGATACCAGGAGTATAATATCCTTAAACACTTCTCATTGTGTCGCGAACCTAATGAATGATACATAACATGTTGCCTCACTAAAAATCTGGTCAAGCAAACAAAAAACCTCTTGGGTAAAAACAAAAACTTAGTCTAAGGAAAAGAAAGTACAACGCATCAACTACATAAACGATCACATGTGATGTAAACTTTTCCTAATGTCTACGAAATGAACTCCCCATGATCAGTAACTCAATTTTAGAGTTAGATAACATTCGCATTCCAATGCGTCTCACATGCTTTGCAAATGTAGATTTGAGCAATGACTTGGTAAACAAGTCTGTAACATTATCAGCCAAATAAACTTGATTTACATGAATGTTCAATAACTGTTGTTGTTGTTGATTAAAGAAGAACTTAGGCGATATGTGCTTTGTATGCCCATAATGTATTCCAACTTCATTTGTTCAATACAAGCCGCATTGTCCTCAAATATGCAAGTTAGTGTTGTCCTAGTAGATGACAATCTACTAGACCCTTGAATACAGACCTAAGTCAGACACACACATTAACCGCTTTATACAAAGCTATAGTCTCAGAAATATTCGAGGAAATAGCAATAAAGGTTTGCATTATAGATCTCCAAGAAATCGTCGTGTTCCCCATGATGAATACATAGCCTATTTGAGAACGTCCTTTATATGGGTTAGAGAGATACCCATTATCAGCAAAATCAACTAAGACATCACAAGGTGTCTCAGAGTAGGGGACCGCACTGGATTGAAGAACAATGCTCGCAGTTGGAGGGGAATGGGTCAAAGCTTTCACTCAACGGGTCGAATGATTGCTTCAGGTCGGTCCAGGGTACACCATTCGACGGATCGAAAATCCCAGGTTATACATGTTGTGATTCAACCATCTATTTTTAGGGACTTTCAAGTTTTTCTCTGTTTTTTATGTAGGAAAAGAATAAACCTAAGTCAATAGATCCCTTCAAGTCCTGAAGATATGCTTTACACCATTCCAATGACTTTGAGTAGGCGTTGATAGAGAAAGCAATGTCTGGATGTGTGCACTAAGCTATATATAATCAAGCTTCAACCACACTAAGATATGAAATCTCAGCTTCAAAAGTTCCTCACCATAATCTTTTTAGATGAAGTTGGTCCTTTTAGGTTCTAGATTACAAACAACCATTGTATTCTTGTATATTTGATCTGTTTGTAACCATTATTCTTCATATGACATTATTATTTGTTATTATCAAGTTTCTAAATAGCTCAGCAAAAAAATTTATTTAGGGGCACAATATTACGATATTGATACTAATGTATATTTGACTTGTTTGCAGCCATTTTTTCCGTCTAAGATTTATTGATTTTTTTCTCTTCAAGGGCCCAAGTTAAGTTTTTGCCTTGGACCTGAAATTTTTCGGGACCGGCCCTGGATATCAATAAAGATGTTAGACATCGAATGTGCTACTTTATGAAGATCAAGAATACATTATACTTCAATCTCATACTGAGATGTGCGGGGATCATGGTGAGGCGTAATGGAGACATACCACGTCAATTTTCGACGTTTAATCAGAATGGAACCATTCATATCTTCCCATAATGGCAGGAAGTATATCTCATCATAGTGACCATCTGCAAAACTAGTAGTAAAGAGATCTCCTGTCAATATGGTGACTATCTCATCATAGTGACTATCTCAAAAACCAATATGAATTTCCGATTTTCGACTGGTCAAGCCAAGCATTCTATAGGTCGAAAATCAACAAATTTTGAGACAGTAGGTTACCTTCGACGGGTTGAAGGAAAACCTAATTTTTTTTTATTTTCCGATAACCATTTTCAACGGGTCAAAAAATAGAAAATTTTGAGACAATAACTTGTAATCGATGGGTCGAGAGAATATCTCAATGGGTTGAAGGGCTAAAATGTGTGGTGGAGGACCACTTTCGACGGGTCGAAAGAAAACCAAGCATACTTTTCGACGGGTCAAAAAATGCCAAAAACCCTTCCAGAATGTGTCATTCGACGGGTTGAGGAAAAATTCTAATGGGACAAAAATGTCTAGAAACAAACCATCATATTTTTTGTCTCATTTTTATGGTATATTGGTGTCATAATGTTGTAGAATTTTTAAAATTCGAACCATTCAAGCAATATGTATGAAAATAATCATTCTTACCACTTTCAAATACCGAAAGGAATAAATTTTAATATTTTTTCCAACATCAAAACTTACATAAAAAGATCGTTCTTATTCAAAATAAAACTGACTATAGCAAGTCACAAACCATGGCTAAAACTAAGCCAAAAATAAAGCTAAAGTTAACTACATAGTAGGAATAACAACTTAATCCATAGATTAACTTGAATTTGAAGTCTCAAAACTTACTTGCTTGTCTTATGCTAAATGAGATCGACTCCATAGTCTTCTTTCATATCATCATCTCCCCCATTAAAGGTAGATATTGTGCCCAATATTGTTGGAGTCTCTTGTAGATACTTTGAATTTCCTTGCTTGTACTACATTGCTTGTGCATATGTGTAGTTGACCCACACTTAAAACAAGTGCAACTATCAGACGGAGCAGAGTATGAAAAATTATCATCATTCTTGGAACCTAAAAGGTTCTTGTTGAAGTTGGCACCCTCTATAACATGATCTATATTGGCAATTGCCGCGCTCTCTTCTTGTCCTACCATGGTTGTAAGGCTTAGAATGATTGGTCTTCTTGTCCTTATGTGCCTTCATTCCAGTGTAGCTATTATACATAGTGTTCATGGTTCTTGCGGGCCTTGAGTTATGGTTAAGAATTATCTCATGATTCCTTTCTTTTTCAACCATAAGGTTCATGAGATCACTGAATGTAGTAATTTTTCCTTACTTGTACTCAATCTAGTACTGATAAGCCAATAAACTCATGGAAGAAAGGAAGGTGTTCAAAGACTTCTCGATCAAATCCTGATCAGTTTGGTCAACCCCATAGAAACTCAGCTCATATTGAATTTCTAACAAAACTTATCTGTATGTATCCACACATGTATAATCCAGAAAACGTATTGTCTCCTAACATGTGGTCAACTCAGGAAACTATGCATCATGCACTTTATTGAAGCGTTGCTTCAGAAAGTCTCATAAATCCTTGGGATCTGTCTTTTTTAAGCACCACTTCTTGAGGAGTAGGTGAATATACTACCTCAAAAATATGAGGGCTTTAGCTTTACTTTCTTCACATGGGGCACCGACCGTGTTACACTACCAGAAATTCTACTATAGTCGACGACATGAAGTCGGCGACCTGTTAAATTAACTCATCGGTTATAGGTATAACCGACGACGTGTCATCGGTCATACCGTCGTCAGGAATACACCGTCGGTTATACTATAACCGACGATCCGATAGGGCAGTCGTCGGTTATAGTGTGGGATTATAACCGACGATAACAAGTCATCGGTAATAACTTGCAGCATAGCCAACGACGTTGTCGTCAGTTATAGTGTGTTTTGGAATATTCTGGGAAATACTATAGCAAACGATATAGGTCCATGTCGTCTGCTATAGTTGGTGCGTTTTTAAAAAAAGAAGGTAGATTCTTGATTTGGCCCAATTTCAGAACCTGCAATTGCAGAATACAACACATATTTTTTCAACAACATATATTATCTAACAACGTATGCATACATACAAAGAAAAGATAACTATACTAAGACTCATCAAAATCTATGTTGTGTAAATAATCAGAGTGGTGACTCCCCTGGTCACGCTGATCCTCTGGTGGCTACAGCTGCGGTTGTGGAGCATCGAAAACGTTCGAAGGTAGGGGCAGGATATGGATTTCGGCAGCCTGAAACTGTGGCATACACTACTGCCACCATGCTGCCATAGATGCATGCTGCTCGGCTAATCTCTGCTGCTCGGCGAATCTGGCATTTTGTAAAGCAATCGCCTGCTCCATCTCCTCTATCCGTCTCCATTGCTCCTCCATATGTCTATGTTGCTCCTCCATCTCCCTCGTCTGCCTTTGGAGCTACTCATATAGATGGGAGGTCCTGGAAGATCCCGACTGGCGGGAGAATTCAGGAGTCGTTTTCAAGACCCCTTGGCCCTTCTTGCCCAAACCTTTGACGTAAAAGGTGTTCTTCCCAGGAGGTATCGCGGCTGCCATTATCCTCACCGACATAGTCGGATCAGATGTATCAATCTGAGAGGCGTACTGGGTCAGCTACTTATCCGAGGTGTTAGGATATCGCTCTCGAGCTACCTGAGTTAACACCTGTGGGATCGCCTCCTCCACTCTCGCCTAATTGTCAAGGAAATACGATTAATGTATTAACATACAAAAATATGTAGAGAAAAAATATATATATATAATGTAGCAAATATGTGAATTAATTTATGAGAGACTTACAACATCTTCGGGGAACTGCGGATACGCTTGATGCGTAGTAAACACCAATAGAGGGACTCTTGGGTGTTTGGCGGCTGCCATCTCTGCCCAACCAGAATAAGATCTAGAATTGCAATGATGGTTCTTAGTGTTTTTCCCCGGTTCTGAGTGTTGGTCTCAGAGATTGCCTTGTTGGATAAACATACGTCAGAAAATGATTAACTAATTTTCTGAATATAATTAATACGACACAAGACAAATATGTTCAAGTTGCATACCTTGAATCGCGGGTGCTTGAAATGAGTTACCAACCATCGCCACTCGTACTCCCTAAACTGAAACTCACTAGGGGTACCATCTCGGTCGCTGTCGTACTTTTTCCAGTGCCTTTTGAGCTCGGACTTCCACTCCTTGTACCTATATTAATGCAACACAAATGTTAGATACTAAAACTCTTGAGGATTAAATTCTAACTCGATATATACAAAAACTGGAAGACATCACCTTCTCCCTTGCACCTCATTTGCCCACGTGTGTCTGAGCATGTTTTCCACGTGAAACCACCTCTGCAATATATATATATATATATATATATATAAATGGTAAAGATTGAGTTTAAAATGTGGACTTGGTTAATAAGTAGAAAATTTACGTAATAATGCAAAATGTAACTCACCGACAGTGCATTATGCACTTCCAACTTCACGTAGTTTGGCACGGAATTCCAATCCAACCACAGCATTGGGACTCTGTCCCGTATGATGCTTCCTGCCATTGAGGCGTACTTTCGAGTATTATCTCTCTTGATCACCTCGCCTCCTTCAGTCGTCCTAATGACCACCTGCTCGTGCCTGGTCACCTGTTCAAGAAGTTTGCCGACGACGGTGCCTCTGGTCTTTTTGGCTTTGTCGTTGACAACAGTGCCTAAGACATGGTAATAAGATGAAAACATAAACATCCAATTTTAATTTACATATCGGCTATATATAGGTTTGAAAGGCCATATTGTAATGTTTATTAATATTTACCCGATTCGTCTGTCTGCTGTCCCTTAATCCGAGCACTCCAAAGAGGTGTCTCAAACGGTATATACATGTAAGCTTGGTCTGCCGTAAGAAAAAGATCCTATCCTCCAATAGGCCTCCCCATATCGTCGAAAATAGGTATGGTCGGTATCTTGTCGGGCACGAAGATGGTGGACGGCGGTGATAATCACACACCGGCCCTTGAACTACCTGAAGCACATGCCTTAGATGATTGGGCCGTAGAGGGAGCAGGCCTCGGCTCGGCAATGTGCAGCATACGCATATGGATCGACTGTTGAGACGTGCCGCTCGTTGAGCGTCGGCTGGCTGTTTGTTGCGGCGTCGCCTCCTGATAGAGCCTCCTTCTGATGGAAGATCAGTTGGGTTCTTGCGGCGTCGCATCCTCACCAAATAGAATACGTTGGCGAGAGGTAATAAGGCCAGAATAACTATTGCTTATCGTGGCCGAGCTGCTACTCTCATTTCCACCTCGGGATCTCGATCCGGATCCCGAGGAATTTTTTTGTGTGAATAAAATTCAAATTCATACCTGAAAAATGTATATTTAATTCACATATAATCTATAAATTCAAATATATTCAATAAATCATATACTCAATTTTATATTAATGTATTCATCTTACATGTTCAATAAAATAACAAATTCAACAAAAACACAAATTCATATCCACTTACATATATTCATCAGCATATTCAACATTAAATTACAAAATCATAAAATCACGATTATATATACATTCAATTATTGTTACTCCTATATTTAAATATATATTCACATACTCTATATTTATATTTATTCCCAATTATATTCATAGGATTATATAAACATATATATATAATTAAACATATATATAGAAACATTTATATATAAACATATATAAATTAACATAATTATATATAAACATATAGGAGAATACTTCAGTGTGTTAACACAAGTTACAATAAAACACATGTTTATAAGTTTACCATAAAATGGTAAACTAAGTTACTTTTTTAAGGTTGAAAATTCTAGTTTAGTTTTTTTTCTAAGGAATAGTACTAAACCTAAAAAGGTAAAATTTTATTTTAAATTTATAATTTATTCTTGACCATTCATATTTTTTTAATTCGATCTAACGGTTGTGTTATATTTAAAAATTCTACCTGCTACCTGTTAAAAATGTTTCAGGAGGCCACCATTCATGCCCCATATGTTGTAATGGAAGAAGGGGTTAGTAGCAGAAAAGTTAGCTAATCAACTATCAAATTTTGAGATGAAGGAAGTCCACTCACAAGTGATTATGGACTACATCTCGACTAGCTTCATGTGCAAGCTCAATACATGAAGTATCTGGTATATATCCTCATAATCTGATTGAGGGTCATAGCCAGAAAAGAACTTGTGGACAGATCCGCCATACTCAACACTACGCTCCCTTGCCCTCTTTTCCATCCGTCTCTCTTGTATATTCTTCCTCAAACTCGCCACTTTGTCCCACATCCCAGTTTTGGCAAAAAAGTTTGCAACCATCACCATATTCGTGCTCCTATTCGGCTGCAATTCAAGCAACTTTTCTCTGACTTTACTTCCTATTCCTAGTTCGTCTTTAGCATCATGAGTGCTGCATGCACTAAGCAATGTTCTGCAAAAGATGGGATCAGGGTCAAAACGTCGTGCTCTTCACGAAGCTATAAGCCTCAATAAGACGTCCAGAGCGCCCCATGAGATCCACCATGGCGCCATAATGTATCAACATGGGTTTAATTCCGTAAACATGCTCCATATCACGAAAGTATCTGAACCCCGAGAAAGGTAACATCGTTTGGGCATATCGACGACTTCACCATCTTGGGGAAAAGCTCCAGAGCTTCCTCAGCAAACCCATGCTGGGCTAGGCCAAGAATCATCGCACTCCACGTCCACACATTCCTCCTGTCCATTCTATCGAAAACCAACCTTGAAAAACCCAAAGCGCCAGACTATGCGTACATGTCCACAAAACATGATGAGTGAATAGCAGAAGAGGGTGATATTAGGCTTGTTCATGCTGTAAAATACCTATGCTGTAATGTAGTTTAGGGTACTTGGGATCTCAAGCTGTAGAACTGATGGTTTCAGTCTCTTCTAATCTAATCAATCACAAGCCAGAGCTTTCTACACTTCTTTCCATGTGTTTTTTCTTGTCTGAGTTCATTTGTTTTAATTTCACCATGACAGTTATCGTTTCCTTTCCATGCTCATACTTCCCAAATTATAATTGCTAGAAAAGTTATTTCACTCTTTGTTCTTTGTTTGTTGTCTTTGTTTGTGTTTATATTTTTTGTTGGGGGCTATATGAGATCAACTACCAATTCTATGTTTCGTTAAAATTGATACTTCCAATGCTAGATGATGTACTGGCAGTTGATTTCTTGAACCTTAAGAAGCTCAATTTCATGTGTTTGCTTTTTGATATTTTGATATGTTGATAGCCTGACCTAAGAGTTGTTGGGTTTCAGGGCTGAGCATGACCAGCACAATGATCTATTGGATGAAGAGTTCATAACTTCTTACTGAAAGGGAAATGGAACCAAAGGAAGGATGCATGTGGAGGTAAGCTTCTTACTTCTGTTTTCATAAGGTTGTTTATTACCTCATTAGTATGGATCTATGGAAGGATGCACTCAACCACACTTTTAATTCTGGATTGAGTTGAGGGACCTTCAAATTGTGGCTTAGCTATAGTTGGTTTACTGTCATTGTTTTCAAGACAAGTATCAGAAGCAGTTCAATACCTATTCCAGAGCTAGTCTGTTAACATTGTCTTGAACCTGAGGAAGGATCGATGCAATTGCTCGTCTGTCTTACACATGTATATAATTTCACATATTGAATTGTTGCTGAGCTGTGGTTTAGAAAATTAATCTATGTAGATGACGTTACAAAATCCATTGCAAATGCAGCTAGCAAGATATACACATAGAAGTAAGGGTCATCTCTTTGTAGTCACTAGTCACTGAGGTACTGACTTAGTTTGAACATTTTTTTTGGCAATATTGGTGCACAGTAAGGAGGAAAGGCCCTAGAGATATCAGATATACTTCGGCAGGAATCTTAGTTTCTGTAAACTTGTCATAATAGTTTTTAGATTTATAAAAAATAGATTAATTCCTACTGTAATAGAAGGCTAGCACAAACATAGAGAGCTTTCTTAGGAATGTGGTTAGAGTTCTGTCCATCTGTAACTTCTGCATACAGAAACAAAGAGAGTCGGTTCATTTTCTCTCAAGTTGTTAATTCTCATGTTTTGCAAGAATACCTGGTTCAAATTTTAAACTTTATATATACTGGCTTTATATTTGCAAACGCATAAGATCATACTATTTTCTCTAATCTATGCGTACATGTCCA
This sequence comes from Geum urbanum, assembly GCA_946800695.1. Taxonomy (NCBI): domain Eukaryota; kingdom Viridiplantae; phylum Streptophyta; class Magnoliopsida; order Rosales; family Rosaceae; genus Geum; species Geum urbanum. The sequence continues at coordinate 38,615,047 of OX327013.1, read as the reverse complement.
CAAGCGCAGAACCCAACTGACCATTCAAACCCAATCCTCTCACCACCACATACCAGTGAACCCATCTTCCCAAACTCAACCTCCCAACCTCCGACGCCGTGCTCAACACAACCACCATGGTAGTCTCATCAGCCTCAAACCCACACTCCCTCATCCTTAAAAAATACTCAATCCCATCGCTCGGCCGCAGATTATCAACGCAAGCAGATTGAAATTGGTTGTTAGAGTTACTTTTTAAGGTGTTTATTGAACCATAAGACTACAAACTTGTCTTTTATGTTGTAAATTTCTTATTTATGTTCATTCTCAACCTTAAACTTGTAACTTTGGCAAGTTACCAAAACATGGTCTTACATTTACTTATTTAGGTTTACATACCACCTTAACTTAAAACATATGTTTACCGTTTAATGGTTAACCTGTAATATCAGGTCACTTTTATAACATATGTTTTAATGCATACTACGTTAACACACTGAAGTACAACCCAAACATATAAACATATATATAATTAAATTAACATAATTATATATATATAAATATATATATATATATTTATAGAGAGAATCACAGTGGAGAGATCGATACCGGAGAGATATGGAGGAGTCGATGGTGTTGGGGGATGGCGGTGACGAGGGGTGGCGGCGTGAAGGGAGGAGAGAAAGAGAGAACGCCGGCCGGCGGTGGAGAGAGATACCAGAGAGAGTGGGAGAGCGATCGATGGGTCGTGATAGGAGGAGAGGAAGAGGAGGTTGGGTCGGCGTGAGACGGAGGAGGGAGATCTGAATCGATTGATCGCGATGGTTTTGAGAGATCGGGGGATGTTTGCGGCATGAAATCGATGGGACGCGACTGGATTTTTAAACACAACTATAACCGACGTCTGCCTAAGTCGTTGGTTATAGTATAACCAATGATGTGCATGATATACATCGTCAATTATACTATAACCGACAACAATAACACTATGTCGTCAGTTATAGTGGGGAATTTTTTCCCCAATAACATAGATATGTAGAAACACACTTTAAATACCTATTTAACTAATCGATCATTCACATAGTTATAATCAATACTACTTAAACAGGTTTCTCATATAAACACTTTGTTATACTCAAATACGTACGTACATCTCTAACTACGGCTGATAATTAGAATCATCGCTTGAGTCTGACTCAGTTTTATAGTTAAATTCTGGTAAGATGTGTCGCTCCTTGTCACCTGAGTCTTCGTGAATTTCATATGGATTAACATCAAGAAGTTGTGCTCCCGAGATTTGAACCACAACACCCGATCTCACATTATTAAGGCGAATTGTAGAAGAATCCGGAATGTCAATGGCATTCGGCTCTTAGTATGCAGTAACTTCTTCATCATCTGCAACCTCACCAAGTGTAGCAGCACTGTATATGTTTCTAGGAACAACATGGTTAACTACTTTTCACGTGCCTCTGTGCATAAGATCATCAAGATAAAACACTTGTTTCACCGTTGTAGCAAAAACAAAGAGGTCATCTTTATACCAACTTGTAACAGTATTCACCAAAAATATACCATACTGATCGTTCCTTGTGTTCTCCGGGCTAGCATCAAACCATTTACACTTAAACAAGTGTACTTTCATGGCATCTCCATAAATTAGTTCTACCACTGAATGGAGAACACCATAATAGTCAACGACGTTCTGCCCACCATGCACCATTACCCCAGCATTTTGTGTCCTCAGTCTGTCGTCTCTATGTTGATATATAAATTTCACGTCATTGACCTTACACTTGGATAAACATTTGAAGTTACCAGTTTCAATGCCAAGAGCCTCAATGCGTGTGACCATTGTGGGTAACCATCATCTTGTACATGGTTCATCTGAAGAAAAAAAAACCATTCACTTTAAATATGAACATTGATATTAATTTGTATATATATGCAAGTACGCCTATATATATATGACCTTACCCATTTGCCAAAATAGTTTGCAAACGTCTTGTTGTAGTACTCAACATTACCTGCACTAGAAGGGTCTTGAAGATGGATGTCTTTCCAGTATTGAACTTCTGGATAGTTAATCAGTGCCCACCAATGGGCAATGACTAACTCATATGGTTTCAACTTGTATGATTTTGGCAAATTTCCATATAGTTCAACATCATTGGAGATGATAGAAAGGTTGAACTGGGGTAGATCTACCAGCATACTCTGTGGATGGTCCTCCACAACTCCCAAATACAACTTGGTGTACGTTACACACTCGTGTGCAAGATATGCTTCAATGATACACCCTTCAAGTGCAAATTTATTCTTTACATAGTCTTTGTAGTCTCCCAGTTGTCTATCAAGTTGAAAAGTGCATGTTACGATTATACTTAAAAATAAGTATTAATATATAAAAACATAGCCAGTACAAAAATATCGAATCGTATATACCTTTCCGTGGGATATATCAAAGTGTAGTGTACAAGACCGGTAATCATCAATTGTTTGAGAATATGGATCATCAGGTGAGGCATGATGTCAAATTTTTTTGGGGGAAATATCCTCTCAAATTTGCACAGGATAAAAATGATATCCTATTGCATTTTCCACAAGTCTGACCGCTTCATTTCTCTGGTGCATAACTTTTGAAAGAATCATAACAACACTACTAACGGCTCCACCACCTCTTTGGGTAGGTACCCTCGAATGAAAACAGGGAAGAGGCGTTGAAGCAGTGCATGACAGTCATGACTCTTTAATCCATATATCTTATTGTCTCGGAAGTTAACACACCGGCCTATATTTCCTTCATAGCCATAAGGATACCTGACATTACCCATCCAACCAAAAATTTCATTCTTCTGGTCAGGCTTCACGGTGTAAGGAGCTTGATGCATTTTTTTCTTCTCTTCTCTCAACCACAAATGTTTCCGCAATCCCATTCTTTTCATATGAGTGAGTGCCTTAGGGCATTCTTTAGTTTTCCCCTCCCAATTCAGCACTGTCCCCACCACACTTTCGCAAACATTATTCTCTATGTGCATAACATCTAGGTAGTGCCTGATCGGTAACTTAGGCCAGTACGGAAGTTCCCAAAATATGTTTTTGTGTGTCCAGAATTTGTACCTATCGGGCCTGTCAGGTATCGACCCCACTATTTCGAGATGATTGCTCAATGACCCAAAATCATATTCATTCAGCACTCCTAAAATTTCGGCCCTCGTCCACCTCTTGGGTTGCACACCCGTTTCTACGGTTTCATCAAATGCCTCATTATCCTCCCGAAATAGGTGATCATGGGGAAGCCAGTAACGACGACGCACCTGGACAATCTTCCTGCATTGAGATCTGCAGCACTCAATAATCATGCACTCTGAACAAGTCCGCGGGTAAGAAAATCACTAATGGTGCCAACAAGCATACCTCGCATCTGAAACATCTCGTTTTTGTATTTGTCATAAGTGGCATGAATAAATTCACTCAGGTTCTTAAGCTACTCAATCAAGGGTGTCAAATACACATCGAGACACTTTCCTGGATAACCCGGCCCTGGAATCAACAAAGTGAGCATATTGTATTCCTTCTTCATGCACATCCATGGAGGAAGGTTGTACGGTACCAAAATAACTGGTCATATACTGTATTGAAGACTCATGTTGCCAAAAGGGTTGAATCCGTCTGATGAGAGCCCGAGCTAAACATTTCGGACCTCTGATGTAAAATGAGAAAACTCTCTCACCATGTGCTTCCAAGCACCTCCGTCAGCAGGGTGTATAAGGGTACCATCGTTAGGCAAATTCCTCTCAGCCCACCATCTCATAGCTTCAGCCATGTGTGAACATATGAACAACCATTCCAGCCTATCAACCAGTGGGAAATATCGAAGTATCTTCACAACTTTCTTATTCCCTGCAGGAGTCAACTTATACCTATCTGTACCACATACCGGGCAAGCATTAAGGCTTTCAAGATCATTCCCGTAAGCGTCTTCACCCCAAAAGAGAACGCAATCATATTTGCATGCATGAATTTTGACGTACGAAAGCCCAAGATCTTTTAGGATATGTCATACCTTACGATGAGTTATAGGAAGGCGATGACCGGGGGGGGGGCAGCATCGAAGCAATCCACTGCAGCCAATCATCAACAGCCTTGATACTCATTTTGTTCTCCACTTTGAGCTTCATCACTCCCATGACACTTTCAAGAACACTATTATTACATCCGTAGTACAACAGAGTCTGTTGCAATGCTATCAAATTGTTGTACTTGTCCATATTAGCAGTGTTGACAACTCTAGGTAATTGCTGGAGTGACTCAATATGAGGGAAGCCCCCAACGGCGGGAGGATCTTGTGCTTGAGCAAATACACCGCTCTCATAAGGAAATACATCGTTGATCAACCTCGTTGTTGGATCATTGGATGTACTGGAACTCTCAGAAAATTGACCATGATCATACAGACCCGCTGATGATGTTTCACCGTGATAAATCTAACATGTATACTTATCCCAAAACCCATATTTCTTCAGGTGCTCCAATACTTTTTCAATGGGAAAACGAAATCGGTCTCTGTGACACTGACAATTATTACATGGGAAATAATGAATTGGCATCCCTACACAATTAGGCTTCGCATATTCCATAAAGCTCCTAATTCCATGGTGATATCTTACATCCCATCTTTCAAGGCTCATCCAACTCTTGTCCATCCTGAAAATTCCAGCAATATATATACACACACATGTACTAATTAATTTAAAATTCATCATTATATATATATATCGATATCTAATTAATTAAACTACAAATTACATAATTTAATTCGATCTTCTACGTACGTACTCTCTAATTACAAACATATATATTGATATATACCGATCATATATATCAACATACAATTAAAATATATATACATACGTATATATATATATCAATAATCAAAAATTACAAATTTAAATATATACAACTATATATATATACATATCAACAATTAATCAACAAATTTATATATAATTATATATACACATATTTTCTTCAAATTCACCTCAACTCAACTCAAAATCAACAATATATCAATATATTACTCAAAATCAAGAATTAATTCAACTCTACTTCAACATTAATCAATGCAACTCAAAATCAACATATACGTACGTAGCTAGCTAGCTATATAGCTTCACAAACCTCTCTTGGATAGCTTCCGACAACACCCAACAATTTCAGAGGGTTTTGAGTTTTACTTACCGAATCATTTTTGAATGACCGAGCTGCTGTGAAATAGATTTGAAACAAGAACTATAGCCGACGACATACTCAGTTGTTGGACATTGTGGCAAAAAAGTCGTCAGACTGTTTTTTCCGATTTCGTCAGGTATAGTATAAAATCTGGTAGTGTTAGGGTCTTCTGGTGGGTAGATGATGATGGTTAATCCTTTTCTAATGAATGAGTTTTCCACATCAGAAACTCAATGATGATACTTTGTTCCTTGCATGTCAAGGATGTCAAACTCTGGCATAACCGGGTCAGTAGTCATAGTCATCTACAAAAAAAGACAAAGGAGATGTAATTAATATCCGAACGAAATAACTACGATCACTAATATCAAGTTTAGGGAATAATAACTGTGATCAATGATGTTTGGTCACAAAAAAATTGATGCAAAACTGGTGGCTTCATATCACCCGTCATAAAAGTGTGACCGTCAAATAGTCACAAATATCGATTTCTTTTTTTTTTCAATGTGAAATCATAATTAACCATGATATTCACTAATAACCGTGACTTTCCCAGGACCGTCACTGAGCTTAAATTTTGAGGAAGGGGTGATTAAATCCTCTTCACTCATATATGCATTAATCCATTGGAACTAGAGGCATATAATAATTTACGGTATTTAAACCTACATCTAGACCTAGATCTAGAGTATTGCGGTAATTTAGTTTTGCAATCTAATTCTAAATCAAAGAAGGTTAGTCGATGTACCTCAAGGGTGTTATGCTCGATATGAAAACTTCACTAAAAATAAGTTTAAAGAGAAAAGCAAAGATCCACAAAATTCGGCAGTGGAGAACTCCAATGTCGGTAATGGATGGAGGTGGTGATTCCGTCAAGGAGGGAGGCCGGCAATGGAGCTTTGGGTGGTTTAGCGATTTAGGGTTTCTTTTTCGTTTAGTGTATGGGTTGACTATCAACTCATGGGCTGTTGATAACGTATTCAAGGAGAAATAAAAATACACGAGAGATAGATCTGAAACTGTACTTTATTCAATGATAAATGACATTAGTAGGCATTATAATCTGTTATAATTAATACCCCTATAAATCAAGGATTAAGAGAATATCTACTTCTATGCTAATTAGGACAAAACACGCATCCAGATACCAAGAGTATAATATTCTTAAACATGTGAGACTCTTTTCACCCCACCAGTTCCTAAGTTCACCATATTTTTTATTTTCAAAATTACCATTTATATCCTTATAAAAACCAATTATAAATCTTTATAATTATAATAATACAAGCCAAACAACATAGAGCTACCCTCTCTTCCTTTGTCGCCGATCATGATTGCTTTTCTAAATTTGATTATTAAGTGGCATTGAGAATGAAATTTAATTTGTGTTTGATATCAATTGTATAGTTATATATCAATTTCATTATCAAAGTATTAATGAAAGTAAGAACTATGACCGTAAAATTTTCATCTTCAATTTAAACCATCATCAAAACTCAACTTAAGGTATTGAATCATCAAATTTGAAGATATTGGCGATTGGATTCCTGCCATGGTAGAGATCTTGCGGTTTTTTTTTCTTAGTTTTGCAATTAGTTATTTCATACATCAAGGATATAAATGGAAATTTACGGTCAAAATAATTCATGTGGGGTGGAAATAGTCTCACCCAAAAAGAAATTTTTCTACCTAAAACCTATACATTATCCTTTTTCCTCTTTTTTTCCTTACAGTTTCAAGTTTTAATTAAATTTATTGTAAAAAAAATTCTACCGAAATTCTAAGCTCACTTAGCGACCATTCTTTCATCGCTTATTATTTTTACTTTAGTAATGCCGCGCCTGGGCGCGGGTTCTTGTCTAGTCTCTCTATAAACTTAGAATTTCTTGGATGAGAAGTTAATAAGAAAAAAAAAAGTTGTAACAAAGGGGCGAATGTACAATAGTGTGGTACCTCATGGAAGAAGAATTTCTACAATAGAATTTTGAACTTCACGTGTGTTATGTCATCAAAAGTGACGGAGTTAGACAAAAAACGTGACTTATATATCATAAAAATTAAAAAAATTAAGTTCAAGTTTCACACTACTGGAGATCAGCTTCCAAGCGACGAAGGTAAGTACCTTCGTCGCTCTAATCAATCTGAGGTGACGAAGTTTGAATTTATTGCCTCAGAAACAGCCTACGTTGCTTCAACATCCTTGAGGCGACCAACATTGTTCTACGTAGCTTCAAAAAAAGGAAATAAACAAATTTAGATATCTGAAGCGACGTATATCAATGTTGGTCGTCTCGAAGAGATCTGAGGTGACGAAGATTGATCAATCTCCGTCGCCTCATTTTTTAAAAACTGGATCTGCTCTCCTTCTTAAAGTCAAACCCTTTATAAAGTTGAAATTTTGGGAAAATAGAGCATTCGTGTTCTAGGACTGTTCTTGGCCGATTTTGAGAGAAATTTGAAGAAATTGAGAAAGAAGGTTGTTCTTGCCATCCATTTTATTCTTAAGTAAGGTTAGTTTGATTTTTATCTCTTTAACTCTCTTTATGACCATATTACATGTTAATTAAGAAGTGAAAATGATGTATATGTGAACTTTTTGAAATTGAATTGAATTTGATCCTATGTTGTAGTTTTAGTGTTTGAATTATTGAATTCTGATAAATCATGTTATAGGTTCATCAATAATGTTTGAACGTTGGTTAAATTTAGTGAAATTTGTGATGATTAGTGTAGATTAGGTGTATTGGTCTCAATTAGTGGTGTTATTAGTGTTAATCATGAAATTGAGTGTAGGGTTATATATAATTGTGGTGTTTATCAACTTAGAACTCCCGTTTGAGAATCAAGAACTTATCTAGTTGATCGAGATGAGATGTTGATTATCGAGTTGTCCCATTTTTGGACACTTTAGGTGAACACGACTTTGTTGATCCTTTTGCTATTCATGTAGTTTCAGTTTCAGTTTTGGGATATGTTTTTGACAGTGTCTTCTTACAATGTTCCCCGAGTGAAAATTAGGTTGTTTAGATATGTGTGCACTCGAGGAACTGTAAGGAGATGCTGCCGAAATTTCCAAAAACTGGAGCTGATACCCATGGGTGCAAGAGGGTTGACAAATGTCTTGTTCCCTGAAGGGAATAGGACCCAACCCGGAGGCATAAAGAGAAGAGTGTGGGGACAAGTTGTATCGTAAATGTGGCACAGTAATTTTGTTCATATTGATTGTTTATGTTGACAGGAAACATGGAAGGACACCCAGACAAAATCTGGATGACCTATCCTCATGCTGATCTAAGGTACATCACATGCATATTCGAGTTTATGAATTTTGCCCGGCGACATAATAACAGAGCTGATTATCACTTCTGCCTGTGTAAACGTTGTAAGAACGATCCGTTCAAGGTTACTAGGGATACCATGTATCATCACTTGTCACACAGTGGTTTGAATCTGAAGTATACTGTCTAGCACCTTCACGGGGAAGTTTCAAGTGAATCGACAATGCTCAGTCAACTAAGACAATGGGTTCAAGATAGAGTCGGTTCTTCTAGTGGTGCCGGTCGTTTAGTGAACCCGCAGTTGGAGATTCTGCATGATGCATATCCGTATTATCCTGGATACCATGCAGATGCACCCCAACAATTTGTGGAAGATAATTCTGGCATGAACTTCAATGACATGGTAGACGATGATAATGAAAAGTACGATAGATTATTAAAGGAGTCATAGACCCCATTATATGAAGGCAGTGAGGAAACTGCTTTGAGTACCATATTAGATGCAATGGAAATGAAAAATGAAAATGGATGGTCGGACACAAGTGTTGACTCTTTATGTAGTTACATTAATAAACCTCTTCCTAAAGGGCAAATATTCCCCTGTTCATACTCGAGAATTAAAAAAATCGTGAGTGATTTTTCACTTGGTTATGAAAGAATTGATGCGTGTGAGTTCAACTGTGTGTTGTTCAGGGGGGGCGCTTATAAACGAGAGGATTTGTACAGTGTGTAATTCTGAAAGATATAAGCCATATACGGATAACATTCCCCAAAAAATCATTCGTTACTTCCCTCTGACACTAAGGTTGAAGTGTCTATTCATGTCACCACACACTTCGAAGCATATACGATGGCTCGGGGAGAGGATATGCGTGGCTGATAGCTTCAGCCACCCAGCTGATGGAGAAGCGTTTCAACATTTTGACAGAACTTTTCCAGGTTTCACACGGGACTGCAGAAATGTGCGCCTTTGAGTTGCAACAGACGGGTTCAATCCATTTGAAATCATGAGAACTTTGCATAGTACATGGCCCATTGTTGTGATACCGTACAATCTACCATCATCAATGTGCATGAAGGAATATAACATGCTATCAGTGTTGATTTTGGGCCCTAAATCTCTCAGAAAGTGCCTTAGTGTACTTATGGAGCCAATGATCGAGGAGCTAATACATATATGGGTCGTTGGAGTCCATAATTTTGATCAAGTAGACAATGAGGTATTCTTGATGAAGGCAACGATGATGTGAACTATTAGCGAATTTCCTGGTTTAGGGATGCTTGCGGGCTCAACGGTAAAAGGATACAAGGCATGTCCAATCTATTTAGATGAGCTGAGTTCAGAGCATATACGTGGGAGAATAGTTTATGAAGATCATCGGAAATTGCTCCACCAAGACCACCATTGGCGATTAAGTAAGACATTTAACCGGAAGGTGAAGTTTGGCGGAAGACCCGTTCAGAAGAGTGGAGATGAAATTTTGGAGGACAATGGGTCACACGCTTACCCCATTCTAAGCCAACATGACGACTCGAAGATGCCACACAATCTGAATAACAGACAGTGTTGGACTCACGAGAGCATATTTTGGAAGATGCCTTATTGGTCTTCATTGAAGATCAGACATTGCTTAGATGTCATGCACATTGAAAAAAATGTGTGTGACAACATACTTGGAACCATTTTTGCAATTGATAAGAAGACCAAGGATAGTCCAAAAGCTCGAGCTGCTTTGAAAAAGAGAAATGTGCGCAAAAACCAGTGGTAAAGAGACCGTGACGAGGGGACAGCGAAGGTTCCTCATGCACCATTTTTAGTTAAAAATGATGCTCTAGAAGATGTATTCGAGTGGTTCAGGGGTATTAAGTATCCTCTTGGTTACGCAGGAAGTTTGAAAAGTAAGGTCAAAGTTCGTCCCCCGTCACAATTTTATGGATTGAAGATGCATGATTATCATGTATTATTTCAACGTCTTCTTCTAGTGGTTATCAGAGGGTTCTTGCCAGATAACGTTGGGAAGCCATGGAGGTTACGCGGGACATGGAAACTGAGATAGTGATGATTCTCTGCAATTTGGAGCTAATTTTTCCACCTCATTTTTTTACATCTATGGTTCATCTGCCCAAAAAAGTATTGCTTACAGGCCCAGTACACTATACATGGATGTATCCAATTGAAAGGTAGCATTGTCAAATTGCTAATACTATGTTAGTTACGTAATATGTACTAACCATTTATATGTAATTGCAGGCAATTAGGAAAATATAAAAAGTCAATGAGAAATACACGTTACCCGGAAGGTAGTATTTCTGAACGGTACCTCGTACATGATTCGGTGACATATTGTAAGTCTTATCTAAGACGGGCAGACCACGAAGAAATTGACACTTTCCTAGAGTAGAATATTAGCAGTGTTTCACAACAAGTAAGGCCAGAGATTATCGAGACTCATAGCCAGTTTAGGTTAAGTGAAACAGAGACTATTGAGGCTCACTGGCAAGTTTTAGTGGAAACAGACGATGTGAAACCATACCTAGAAGAACATCTCACAAGGTTCAAGGCTAAAAATGGTGAAGATTTCGACGATCTTCGTCGTCGGATGAGCTTTCTTCGATGGTTCTTAACATGGGTACTGAAAACTAATAGTTGTTGAAAGGTACTTCAATGGTTTTTAACACTTATCTTTCACTTATCTAACACTTGTCTTTCAGGTATCTCTCAAGGATAAAAACCAGGACCAGGGCTTGGTGTCAGGAGTAAAGTCATTTGTCCTAGGACTGGGCAGAATCCTACCCGAGCGGCCCAAACCGACCGACCCGCCCATGTTTTTCAGGTCGGAAGCCGACCCGTTTGAGAGTGACAAAACCAAATCGGCCCAAGTGGACCGAACTGAATCAATCCGGCCCGGTCGCAGGTTGGAGTTTACAACCGACCGGAAGGAACCCGACCCGACTGCTGTGGTGCATTAATCCTTATGCAGTTCCTGGCCAAGGGATTTTCAGGTTGGTGTTTTGCAAGGAATGGTATCAGTGGGAAAGTTGTAAGTCTGCTGTGGTGCATTAATCACATTTTTACTATTCTCATCATGTTGTGTGAGCCTTTTATCGTATTGTATCTGTTCCATTCTTGTTTTGATGGCATAATGAAATCGGGAATCTCTTTGATGAAGATTGCTTGTCTTGATCAAGTTTGCCCGTTGTTCAAAATTGCTTAACTTTTCTTCTTCTGATATGCTGGACAATACCCTAACAACAAGCTTATTGCACATTATAAACTTCTGATTTGTTGTTGCTTCATGGTGCTAGTCTTATCATTATATCTTGCCGCTTCAACTGTATTCTGTTGGTCATTTGTTCCTCGCTTTCTGAAACTGATGATGAAGTTGTCCTCTCAAGTATGTTTGCTTATCTATTTGAGTAACTGAGCAAGCTAGTTACTTTCTGGAATCGGGATTGACTATAACTTCATTATTTTTTTCACGATCTTTTTCTGAAACAGACAAATGAGCTTTATCAGCTGGCTGTTGTGGCTTTCTGCTTGTTATCTGCTTGGGTAAGTGAACCATCTGGTCATTGTTTACATCAAAGCTTATGACACAGTATAAACTAGCCTCCTTTTAATGATAAGATACATCAATCCTTATGCAGTTCTTGGCCCTCCCCCTAAACCCCTTGGCCAGCTTGAAAATCTTGTCCTTATGCATTGTATCACTCTCCCTCTATTTCCCTATACACACACAACACAAACACCAACCATGAACACCATAAATCAATCAATCAATCCACAAAAACCCATTTCTTCCTATTGCAAAGCTAATCAATAACGTTTAAGATTGTATAATTCACAAACGAACTTAATAACTGAGCAAAAGATGGCTGACCCGCAACCGAACCGACCCAAACCGAAATAATTGATAAACCGAATTTTCGGCCCAAAAAAAGAAATAATCAATTGCATTTTAGATTTTTGACAACCCGATGATGCGGGTCGGGTTACGGGTTGGGCCTCAAACCGAACTGCCCCAACCCTTGCCCAGTCCTAATTTGCCCAACAATCTCAGCAATTCCGGGTTTTAAAGTCGTGCTATGTGAACGGTGTCAAGTTCACCTCATGGGATAGGGATAAAAGAACCATGACTCAAAACAGCGATGTCATGATAGACATGGGTTCATCCAATTTCTACTGCCATGTTAACTACGTAGTTAAAGTATTATATGCAGACCATATGCCAGTGGTGTTGTTTAAATGCACATGGCACAACTCCGAGGACGAGGACGATCTTGACACCTTCAAGATAGATCATGGACTAATATCAGTGGATACAAATAACAGTTACTATGAGAATTCACCCTTCATTATTGCAACCAAAGCAAAACAAGTATTCTACATGGACGATCCAAAGGCGGGTAGTACTTGGAAGGTAGTACAAGAAATGTCACACCGAAATGTCTACAGTGCAGAAGTACTTGCCATTGATGAAAGCAGGTCGCCTATAGGAGATCATATATTCGAGCCTTACCAAAAGGACACTCCCAAGGTGATACAATTTTACCAAGATCTTCATCTAGTTTTGGATGAAGTCGGTGACATTTCTAACGAAGACGAAGACGAAGATGATGACAAAGACGATGAGAATGATGATGAGGAAGACGAGGAGGAAGACTAAACTAATATTATTATGAATTTGAAAACTAAATTCGTATTTGTAAACTATGAATTATGTATTTGAAAACATTAATTCTAATTTTTGAATTTCTAAAAAAAGAACATACTTTAAGGCGACAAAGAAATCAAAACTCGTCGCCTCAAATTTTACGAGGTGTCAAGGAATATCAATATTTGTCGCCTCATATTTTCCAGGCGACCAAGAGTCATTCTTCGTCGCTTCAGTTATTCGAGGCGACAAAGAAACTAATATTCGTCGCTTAATTCAGAATATATATTCAGAGCAAAGAACAGTTTCTTTCTTCTTCGTTTATTCTTCTTCTTTGTTTCTCCTCCGCCCCCAAATCCTCGAATCCCTAAATTAAATCCTCTCCCCCAAACCAAAATCCCCTCCCCGTAAACCCTAACCCACCCCTCCCCGAAACCCTAAAGCCCTGGCCCTCGTCTCCCCCGTCTATCCTTAAACCCGAGCCCGAATCCGGGATTCCTCCAACTCCGGCGCTCATCACTTCATGTCTGGGAATCCTCAAACTTGCTTCATCTTCGAGGTAAACGATTCTTCCGGAAATTCAACACCATCAATTGTAACAGTGGAGAAGTTGAGTTTCATTAACAGTGTTGTGTTTGCAATTGAGTTGCATGGACGATCTTGACACCATCAACAACGTTCTGGTTTGTAATTATCAATACTGAAATACTAGCTATTCGAGGCAATATTGAATACTGTGTTTGCATGTGTATGGTTTGAATACAGTGGAGAAGTGAATCTGCAATATATGCATACTGTGTCAATACTGACTTTGTTTTTTGTTTTTGCAATATATTTGTGTGAACTAATGTCTTGATAGAGCTGCAATGAGCATCACTTTTTTTTATAGCAACAACTGTGTATGGAACTATTAATAAGCTAGAGTTTTTGCATAGAAACTGATCACTGAGTTTTTTATTTTTCCAAAATATACCCAAAGTATGGAGTTTGTAAACTGTTCTTAATTATCACGTAAATTGTAATGAATTTACCTTATAAATGTAAATTGTAATGAGTTTGTACTATGTTTGTAATTATCTATGCAGAACTTATTGTATGGAATCCCTAGAAACTATGGGTTGTGGTTCAAAATGACTAAAAGATAGTGCATGTCAATCAGTTTTGGGTGGTTCAGTTGTTCAATGACAAATGACTGGCAAATGAATTTGATTTAAAAACAAGAATATGCATGTCAATCAGTTTTGGGTGGTTCAGTTGGTTGCAACAGGGACAAGAATAATTTATCAATCAACAAGAGAAGATACAAGAATCTATACATAATGGACGTAGAAACAAGGATGGAGTTGAACCAATAATTTTGTTATGTAGCCGAGTTTCTATTTGAGTAAGAGTAGAATAGCACAGATTTTAAACTAGGAGAATTAGTATGATTACACTAATCATTATAGCATGATTAATATACTGTATATATAAGTACTAATTAATATAGCTAGCTTAAGGGTTGAGGCTTTTGTAAAGCAAGTTGCTTTTAGTTTGGTTATGTTGAAGTATATATCCAAATTTCACTACCAAACATCTACCTTTTTATCTACCAACTTGCAATAACATTTTTATTGGGTATGTTATTAGTACTTTGTTCAACTTCATTACATGTCGCTGCAATTTATAATAGCTTGTTAGAGTAATTAGAAATACTAACCTCCTCATACATACTTATATTGGAAATTACAGAATGGCTTCCGGGAGTACTAGTCACCAGATGAGGAGAGCGGCGCTCGAGTGTCGACAAGCTGCGGCCGCGGCAGCTGCGGTATCCGCCGGCGCCATGGCACAATCCGGGTCTCCTCCGTAGCCTTATAGGGTGCATGAAACGCTGGCCCCACTGCTCAAGGCCACTTTTTCATTGGTGGAAAACTGTGCAGGGGTATCCACCGGCGCCACTTCCGCCTCTGGTTCCCAAGAGCCCCCCACCCGCCCTCAGCATCCACTCTAAGAAAACCAAACTTCCAGGTTAGGTCCACTACTTGATTTTAGTTTATTCGTTACTGTTTTGGTTTGGTAAATGTATAACTGTTAGTAATGTCGGTTTGAGCAGATACCTGCAACCATTTTTTAGGGTTTATGTATTTAGTAAAGAAAATTAACATATTTTTAATTTATGTGCTAGATGAACTATGACATCCCTGCAACCGAGCTAGAGATGTGGAACTTCATAGACGTGACAGCGCAAATATTATACAAGGATTGGAAGTATGATTGCCATCAACATTATCTCCACGTCAGCCAGGAGACTCATGCCAAGTTCCTAGGTCGGGAAGAAGAATGGCAGTGGTTAAAAGGCCACTTCGAAGACCCTGATTACCTGGTAAGCTTCATAACCTATTTCCAGAGTTCTTGGGCATGATTTTAAATTTACATGTTTATCTATTAATATTGTTAAATTATTATTTTATGTGGCAGAAACTGTGCTTGGGGAACCGGGGAAATAGAAACAAGAACAAGGAGCAGCAACTCAACCACCATTCGGGGTCCCTCGCACTCTCATACCGGAGCGAACAAATGGAGAAGAAGGGTCATAAAGCCCCGGCCGTCCAGACTTGGATCGATGTATATGAGCCGGACAGGAATGCAACTGAGAAAGTGGTGAGAGAAAATATGTTAAGTTACATTAATTATTACTTAATATTATTTTTGTTTACAATATTTTAATATTATTTAATTATTATGTTTTAATTGAGCAGGCGACGGTCAAGCAAAAGCTCGACGAAATCTTGTCGCAGCAAGATAGTGCAGCGACCGAGGATAAGGGCGATGTGGTTTCTCAAGAGTTTCCTCTTCCTCTTGATACAAAAATAAATATCATAGAGGAAGAGATGAGTTCAAGGCCCGAGACCTCTATAAGAGGTAATACTACATAATCTAGAGTCATTTATCTCGATTTACGTGTATGCTCACTTTTCGTGTATGATTGATACATATTTATTTGTTCATGTTCGTCGTGGCAGGGGTACGGCTCACAATCACACGCGAGCCCAAAGCCAGAGGAGGTGCCTGGGTGAGTAATAATTCTCAGAAAACCGAGATACTGAAGAGGGAGATCGTGGAAGCGAAAGAGGTGGCGCACAAGTCCAGAGATGATTATAATGCACTCGCCGAAAGGATGCAAGAAATTGAGGCATTAGTACGATCTATCCAAGTTGGGAGTCAACAACTTGCAGTTCCTACCCCCGCTCCTGACACCCAATCTAGCTGCAATTTAGGTGTCGACCATGACTCTAATTTGTGAACAATAGTATAGGCATCAAAACTGCGTACGTTTAGATTTGCGGTTTATTTTTGTTTATGGATGATTGTGTGTTCATTGAGTTTGTTTTGTGCTTATTTTGTGTGCATAATTGTGTACAGTCGTAACTTGGTACGTAATAATTTAAATATTTTTTTTCACTATTTAACACATTGAGCGACGAAGATTGACCTATCTTCGTCGCTTCATGTGTTACCCCTTCGTCGCCCCAACCTGGCCAATATTGGTCGCTCCAATTTGGTGCAACAAAGACCAATATTAGTCACTCTAATTTGGTGCGACAAAGACCAATATTGGTCGCTCCAATTTTGTGCAACAAAGACCAATATTGGTCGCTCCAATTCGGCGCGACAAATTCAATCCGCGTCGCCCTATCATATTGCGACCAACTTAGACTTCGTCGCTTCATTCACATGAAGCGACGAAGACTGATAAAGTTACGTCGCCTCAGAGTAGAGATACCAACTTGAGGCGACAACGCTTAAGCGACGTCGACTCGGTCACCTCCCGTCCAAGCGACCAGAATCTGTCTTGGATGACAAAATTTCTTCGTCGCCTCGGTCATCTCCTCCAGTAGTGTCACAATGATATCTTGAAAATTGAATTACGTACATATGAACTTAACGTAGCAGTGAAGGTCCAGATACTGTAAGAAATTAACCAATTATCAAATTTATGTGGTTTACACGATAATTTTGAAGTTGATTCATGATAATCAGATTCACCGAAACCATACTCCACAGAAGTATTCGACTATGTAATTTAACAATGAGGCAGGGATCGTCGGTGAAGAAAGGTCAAATATCTCCGTACAGGGACAACAACAAAAACAAAAATCATGCAGACCGTACATCACAGACGGGTCCCAGCTCTGATCTTCACACGTGTCATTAACTTATGCGGTGTCAGACCCAACGACGTTGGAAGCTTCAGTGGGTGGTTCCTTTTTACTCGCTTTTTTTGCGCATGTTGGCCTAGCATAGACTTGACTTTCATATATTAATCTTCTCCTGCTATCTATATATACCTACACGAGCACACAGCCAAGCTGCTCCATGACCTCAATCTCTAGTTCTCTGCTCGATCAGCTTTCTCGGTTTTCCTACTTCATTAATCTCGGGTGATCTAGCTAGCTAGCTGGTTTTTGTTGCTTTCAGCTCTGAAAGAGAGTCGAGTAACTGTTGAGAATGAAGAAGTGTACCAGTGAGTCGTCTTCAAAACTTGACAGGAAGACGGTGGAGAGGAACCGGAGAATTCACATGAAAGGTCTCTGCCTCAAGCTTGCTTCCATGGTCCCTCCACAACACGGTAAAGCCTCCAAATCTAAGGTACGTACTCGATCTACTACATCATTTTATTCCTCCTAATTTACAAACAATCATAATCGGACGTTACGTATTACAAGCGGTCACTTAATTATTTGATCGATGATCACCTTGTCAAACACTCGAACAAGATTTTAAGGATCGAGTTGGGTATCCAGGATCATCAACTTTCTTTTTCATTCACTCTCCTCAATCTTTCCTATAATCGAGACATATATAGGAAGACAAGCTTGCTTACCAAATTACAACACAAAAATGTTGCTAGGTACTAATATTTTTGACGATTAAGAATGACGTCCATACGAATTACTAATTCGTGTTCTGTTCTATTGATCGATCAGGACATGATGTCACAGCAAGGCCAGCTCGATCTTGCGGCCTCCTACATAAAGCAATTGACGGAAAGAATAGAGAGTTTGAAGGAGAGGAAGGAGAAAGAACTGAGATCACAAGCAGGAACTAGTAACAAGTCCACCGTTAGTAATGTTGATCCTGCTAATAAAGCTAGGGTGGCTGGATCAAGGTTGCCGTTTGTAAAACTAAGCGAGTCAGGGTCTAGCATAGAAGTAATGCTCATCAGTGGAGTGAATAAGAACTTCGTGTTTTATGAAGTTATAAGTATTCTTCAGGAAGAAGGAGCCGAAGTTGTCAGCGCAAACTTCTCAACCGTAGGTGATAAAGTTTTCCACACGCTCCATGCTCAGGTATTGACTTCGTTTCTCTTGTGTGAGCTAGTTTCTAAACTAATTTAATTTTCATGGATTGCATATGAGTAAGTTTGATGTAATTTTGGATCATATCTTAATTTGCAGGTTAAAATTTCTAGGGTTGGCGTTGAGACTACGACGGTGTGGCAGAGACTTCAGGATTTGGTTTACTGAGATCAGTAGCTTACTTACGTAGCTCGATCGTCTCTGAAATTAGCTTCGTGAACCTCCACAAGGAGAAGCTGAGGAGTACATAGTAAAAAAATTAGAATAGAATCAAATTGAAGCTTAATTAATTAGTCATCCCCTTAACGTACGTACTTTTCATGTAGTGCAATAGATAGATAGATTAATTACTGCTAGCTAGCTAGATGTGTGTATAAAGCTTTAATAATTGGAAATGCAAGGCGTAGGTAGGATATATTGCTTATTTAATTTGAAGCAGCTTGTATTTATACGTGCAATCTTTCGAGCCCTAGCTTCTTCGATCGATCAGTTCCTCCAATACATACATATACGGTATGTATAGGCCAGGGTTGTACTGTACGTCAAGAAGACTACTCACTAGTACGGCACCGTGCATATATGTACATCTATAGTCTCAGTAGAAACTATAAGGGTCAATTTCAAAGTAGGAATTCAACAAATACTAATTAGTTTGAGGGTGGGTCAAAGCACACGCTTAGCTTACATGCATGTTAAAAAATTTACACATCGTGCTTAAATATTAAGCTGCTCGGCAAAGTAAGAGGAACAAGACGCGTACGTCGCAGCCTCGCAGGCCCGATGACTTTTGTCAACTGAATAATACAGAAAATTAAAGTCTTGGACTTGCATGTGTGAATATATTGAAACAGATATTTCATATTATGTGCCAAAGGAATTTTAAGGTTATATTTAACTTTTGCCAAAAGAATTTATATGCTAAAGACATCCGTACCGTGTGAATTTTTTTCGTTTGACTTCATTTAGACACTAAATTTTGACAATCAAGACTATTCATGCTATAGATACATATTATTTCAACTAAGTCACCTACAAAATTTGAATCCAATCGGAATTGGCCATTTGATTCGTCATTTATATATCGTCAATATTTATCCGATGCTTTTTATCTCTTTGTAATGTTTCACCATTTTGGATGATTAAACGATTACCAAATTGGCTGAAATTTTGTAGGTCTACTCCTTAAAAGGATATCTATAATATCAACAGTTTAAATTGTTGAAATCAAATGTAAGATGATCAAAATAATCAAATCTGCACCATCCGCACGGTAAGGACGTCCTTATCTGATAATATATATATACACACAGTGTTGTCAGCTAAAGACCTCTACATTTATTGAAAAATGAGGATTTCTATAATTTTTCTTGATTTAGCTCACTTTTTTGAAACATAATTACATATCCACCATTTAGTTTCTAGATACTAATGTATAGATCACTTCTGCAAAGTTTCATCCAATTTGATAATGTTTAAGGTATTTAACTAGATCAAACCAATGAACGGGTTGTAATCTATTCAACCGGAACTATTAATGTTCATATGCGACAAATAACTATTTTGGAAGCTCAAACGATCATAAATTGGATGAAATTTTGTATAAGTGATCTATACACCAGCATCTAGAAACTAAATGGTGGAGATGTGATTATATGACCTAAAAGTGAGTCAAATTAAGGAAATCCATATTTTTTTAATATATAAAGGCGGATGTCCTTAGCAGAAGATTATTGTATAACAGTCCTTATGCAGAGCGGAGCTCCGTTTTGAAAACACGGAGTGAAGTTTCGATTTTCACACGATTGACAAAGTTATTCGACGATTGAAATCACTCATTCTTTAAATTATCACTGAAGGATCACGCTTGCAAAAAATCAGCTCAGTCAGAGATACTTTGGCTATTTGATCATTACGTTTAACTTTTAATGAATATAGTTCATCCGAAAGAGCTTAAAAGTTCAATGTAGCAATCAAATGGTCAAATCATCTTCAATTGAACTGATTTTTTTAAACATGATCATCTAATAGTAATCTAAAAACTAAGTGGTTTCAATTGTCAAACGACTTTATCAATTGTGGAAAAATTGAAACTTCGCTCCATAATTTCAAAGTGGAGCTCCGCTCTAGATATGAACTATATATATATATATATATAAAGTTCTTGGTACCTAGTAGCATTCTCAATAAAACTGAAACCCTAAAATATATATCTGAGCTATTTTAGCTAAACAATTTGTTCCAACAATGTTATTCAAAATTTAGTTATAGTTGGATGAGTATCCAATTTTGATTGTTTAATAGAAATTTTTTAATTAAATTCATTTATTTATTAATTGTATTTACAATATCGAGGGAAAGAATTAAATGTAATGTTAGCTATAATTAATTCTTTTATTAGGTATATTTATTAGGTATAGAAATATAGGATGAAAATAAAAACTTTAAAGATTCTTTATAATAGAGAATGAGTATATAAGAGTTTTGCTGGAGACGATATTTAAAAATAAATTGTAAAATCATTAGTAAAATCAACATATAGGGTATATGTTGGAGTTCCTCTTGGTGTGTAATTAATGTGTGACTTTTATTTTTATTTCGTTTATCACATAGTCTCTTCTCTACTACAAACAGAACCAAACGAGCTAACTTTTTCTAGCTAGTTATATATGTTTTTTGATGGTACATAATCCCTCTGTTTTAACTAAAGAAAAAAGCTTTCCCGACTTTTTCACTATCTGTTCTAAAATAGAATTTTCGCACATGCATAGACGTAAATTTTCCTTGGGACCAAGTGAAGGTTTAGATCCAAAGTGACTAGGTTCCTTCACTTTTTGGCATGAATGGTCTAGGTTCTTTCATGATTATGCTAGAATACATCCCCAGGCTAAACACCTCAAGGATGAATTTTCATAGTAACATGTGGCATGATTTCATTTGTTCGTATTTTCAGCATTAATTAAGGTTGATTGAGTTTATGATAAGTTCAGCACACATGATTTTCCTCTTTCCCCATAAATTAGTCGAGAAACATCTCGGTCGCCGCCATGATTATAGCCGGTGCTCGAAGAGAGAGAGAGAGAGAGAGAGAGAGAGAGATGATCGAGCACCAGTGACATATATGAGCCAGAGAGCTAAGATCAAGTTGTACTTACTGAAAAATCAAGGTCAAGTCCTTACGTATCTTTGGGGTGAGAGCGCATCGAGGCGAGACACGAACGTTGAGGTCGAGAAAAGGATGGGAGCGACGCGTGGCTGTTGGAGAGGCTTAGAGGCAGCAAGCCTATGTTGTGATGGATGTCGACGGCAGAGAACAGGAGGCGGCGCCGCAACAGCGAACCTTGATACGTCAAAGATGTTCTGGCCGACGAAGAGATTGGTGAGGTCGAGTAAGGATGATGATGACTCCAGAAGGAGCATAGACCTTGGCAAGGAAAGCGCATGGCAGTCGAGGTGGTGCGGGGAGAAAATCGACGACGAGGTTAAGAGGGTGCAGCGTCGACGGTGAGTGCTATTGTGCGGAAGCGTGACAAACTGTTGTAAATAATCAATCAATGAGTAACAAAGAGAAAACAAAAAATACAAACAACACAAAGATTTATAGTGGTTCACTCAATCAATGTGATTAAGTTACGTCCACTCTAGGAGCTAACGAGAAATTCCACTATGATCAATTGTAGAGATTACAACTTGAATTTACGAGTTGGAGAAATTTCATCCAACTATCCAAAAGCCCAATACACCCAAGTCAATTGCTCTCTACAACTAAAGAAGACTCTTCTCTCAATAATAAGATAACTCCACCATACTAAAACTTCTAACTTTCTACTTGTGAAATCACTTGAACAACTAAGAGAACAATAGATTATGATCAATGTGTTGGTTATTGTTGGTCTCTACAGAAACAAAACCCCCTTATCTCTCTTATCTCACATACAGTTACGACAACCTATTCTTCTTCATATATGTATATGACTCATGCTAGGTTAATTAAGCTAGCCAAAGCTCACGTGCATATCATATGAAAGAGATGTGCCAAACCAATTGGGCCAATATGTGAAGATCAAATCGAAGGATTCTTCATCTTGGATTTCACGCGATGTTGATTCTCCAACGTAGAACTTCAACATCATTTATCGTTCCGACATCCCCGTAGGGATCTTCAAATGCTACAAACACCAATAAAGTTCAAGCAGTACTTGAACTTGTGTAATGGAACCCCCTTAGTCAACATATCATCGGGATTATCTTTGGTTCTAATTTTCAGAAGATTTATGTCACCTTCCTCCACCATTTGATGAATCTTGTGAAACTTTACGTTAATATGCTTAGTGCGACCATAAATAACCTGGTTCTTTGCTAAGTGAATAGCACTTTGACTTTCACAATGAACATCCACAGAGTTCTGAACAAATCTCAAGTCTTCAAGCAAACCACGAAGTCATATTGCTTCCTTTGCACCCTTTACTACAACCATGTACTCAACTTCTGTAGTCGACAAGGCAATCATATGTTTCAAATTCGACTTCCAACTCATAGACCCATTTGCTAAAGTAAACATATAACCTGTAGTTGATCAGCTCTTATCCAAGTCACCTGCATAATCAGAGTCCACATATCAAACAACACACTGACTCGTCTTATCATGCTCATAAACCAATCCAACATCTACAATATCATAAATATACCGTAGAATCCATTTCACTGCTTGTCAATGTTCTTTTCCTGGATTATGCATAAATATGCTCACCACACTCAAACCATGTGAAATATTTGATCTTGTATACACCATACAATACATCAAGCTACCAACAGCACTAGCATAAGACACTTTAGCCATATACTTCAACTCATCATCTGTGATAGGAGACATAGAATAATCAAGCTTGAAATGAGAGGCAAGAGGTGTACTTACCGGTTTAGTTTTACTATCCATGCCAAACCGTTGTAGTACTTTCTTCAGATATTGCTTCTGAAACAAATAAATTGTGCCTTTCGATCTATCTCTTTCAATCTCCATGCCTAAAATCTTATTTGCTTCTTCCAAATCCTTCATCTCAAATTCACTACTCAACTGTAGCTTTCATTTATCTATCTCCACATTGCTCTTAAATGCAATCAACATATCATCAACATATAAGAGTAAATAAATGAAGGTCCCCTCACGTAGCTTGCGAAAGTAAACACATGGATTATAAAGACTCATAGTGTATTTCTGACCTGACATAAATTTATCAAACCGCTTATATCACTGTCTTGGAGACTGCTTCAATCTATACAGTGATCTATGTAGTTTGCAAACCCAATTTTCTTTTCCAGCAACTCTATACCCATCAGGCTGAGTCATGTAAATCTCTTCTTTTAATTCACCATGTAGAAATGCAATTTTGATATCAAGCTGAGTTAACTCAAGATCATATTGTGCAACCGAGGCTAACAAAATACGAATAGAAGAATGCTTCATAACTGGAGAAAATAACTCATTGTAGTCAATGCCTTCTTTTTGTGCATAGCCTTTTGCTACCAATCTAGCATTGTATTGAGATCTCTCCTTCTTCGCATATACCCACTTACACCCAATTGTTCTTTTTTCATCTGGTAACTGAACCAACTCCCAAGTCTTGTTCTTGTGAAGAGACTTCATATCCTCATCCATAGCTTTTTCCAACTCCACTTTATCTGTATGTATAACAACTTCTTCAAAAGTAGTAGGAATCTCATCTTCAGTAATTGGAAGTGCATAAGTCACCATATCACTAAGCCATATTGGCCTATAAGTTCTCCTTTTTCCTTTCCTTTGTGCAATAGGTCTATCTTCTTGCTGGGTAGGCTATTGGGTTTGAGCCTCAACTTCCACACTATGCTCCCTTGAATCCTCTGACTCAACTGTAAAACCAACTGGATCAACTGGAGCTTGAACACTTTTTTGAACTCCACATTTTTCAAACTTTCTACGGTCTGCTCTTGGAAATCTTTCTGCTTCAACTGATTTACCATAGATGACTCATCAAAAGTCACATCTTTGCTCACATTCGTTTTCTTCACATCTGTGCACCATTGCTTGTATCCCTTAACACCTTATTTAAATCTGATAAAGAGAGCCTTTTTAGCTCTTGGATCAAACTTGCTTTCCCTGACATGATAATAAGCAGACCAACCAAAAATATGCAAATAATGATAATCAGTAGTAGGTTTTTCAAACTATACCTCCATGAGCATCTTGCCCTCATTCCCAGCAGTAGGAAACCTGTTAATGAGATGACCTGCATATGTCACGGCCTCAGCCCAGAACTCCTTGCCTAATCTAGCATTAGACAACAAACATTGAACCTTTCTCAGCAAAGTCCGATTTATGCGTTCTGCCACCCTATTTTGCTACGGTGTCCCTTTAGCTATGAAGTACATCACAATACTCTCATCTTGATACAACTTATAAAAAGGGTCAGACGTATACTCACCACCATTGTCTGATCTAAGCCTTTTTATTTTTCTACCTGTCTGGGTCTCAATCATCTTTTTCCACTTCACAAATATATTCAAGACTTCATCATTACGCTTCATGGTGTACACCCATACTCTTCTAGAGAAGTCATCAACAAAAAAGACATAATAATACTTACCTCCCAAAGATGCAGTTTTGGTAGGTCCCCAAGCATCTGTGTGAACATAATCTAGGGTTCCCTTAGTCTGATGGATTGATGTACCAAACTTCACTCTAGTTTGCTTTCTCAAGACACAATGCTTATAGAATTTCAACTTGCCAGTATTTGCACCTTTTAGTAGGCCTTGCTTCACCAATCCCTGCAAAGCTTTCTCACCAGCATGCCCAAGACGCATATGCCATAATCTGGTGGTGTTTGCATCATCATCATCTATGCTCTTGGCAATAGCTATACACCCATAACTGTACTTCCCTGTGGAAAATGTAATTTCCTGTGTCTTTAACCTCTCATCAATACAAGTGATCCAGAGACAACCTTAGCAACACCGTTCCTCAATGTAATAGTATGCCCATCTTCATTTAAAGTACCCAAAGAAATAAGATTCTTTGCTAATTTTCGAAACATACCTAACATTAGTCAACTCTCTTACTACTCCATCATGCATCTTCAGACGGATAGTACAAATCTCCTTTGTTCTACATGAACTGTTATCTCCTATCAAAATTATCCCTCCATCCAAATCCTTGAAAGAATAGAACCACTCCTTTTTCAGACAGATATGATGAGAACAATTAGAATCCATAATTTACTTGTCTGAAATATCAACTGTAGTCATAGTCAAAGCAAAATCAAACTCATCTTCATCTTCTTTGGAGACATTTACTTCATGACTCTTCTTCTCTCTGTTCTTCAATTTAGGACACTCATTCTTCCAATGTCATTTCATACGACAAAAAGCACACTAATCTTTTACAGGAAATTTGCTTCTAGACTTGGAATGAAATTTACTTCTCTTTCCAGACTGCTTTCTTTCTTCAAATCTTCCTCTTGCTATAAGTGTGTCACCTCCCACATCATGCAACTACTTCTCTTTCTTTCTATACTCACTGTTCACCAAGGCACTTGAAATCCCATCATACTTCACATCATTCTTCCCATGGAGCAAAGTAGTAATCAAATGCTCATACTCGTCAAGTAAAGAATTAAGCAAACACAAAGCTTTATCCTCATCACTAATATTCACATCTAAATTAGTCAAATCGGAGAGTATCTTATTGAAGCTATCAATGTGCTCAGTCATAGAAATATCTTATCAACACTCTTGGTCATGTACTGATCTTCAAACTTTTGCCACAAAGCCTTTGCATTAGTGTCCTTCATAACGCAAACCTTCTGATCTTGAGCAAGACACAATCTGATAAAACGACAAGCCCACTTGTTTATTCTTAGCCACTCTGTATCATCCATATCCTTGAGTTTTTTTTTCCGAGTGCAATATCCAATTCTTTTTGACACAAGACATCCATCATCTCACACTACCACATACCAAAATTACCCGTTCTATCAAACTTCTGAACTTCAAATTTGGCATTAGGCATCGCTGCTCTAGTGGAGATCAAAGTACTCGAAGACGAAGGCTTCTCTGAGTCACTCATTGAAACCGATTTGCTCCCACTCTGAACTTAGGAGCTTTGATACTAGTTTGTTGTGCGAAACTGTGACAAACGGCGGCAAACAATCAATCAATGAGTAACAAAGAGAAAATAACAAACACAAACAACACAAGAATTTATAGTGGTTCACTCAATCAATGTGATTGAGCTACGTCCACTCTAAGAGCCAACGAGAAATTCCACTATGATCAATTTGAGAGATTACAACTTGAGTTTACGAATAAATTCCAACTATCCAAAACTCCAATACACCCAAATCTATTGCTCTCTACAACTAGAGAAGACTCTTCTCTCAACAATAAGATAACTCTACCACACTAAAACTTCTAGCTTTCTATTTGTGAAATCACTTGAACAACTAAGAGAACAATAGAGTAGGATCAATGTTTTGGCTGCCGTTGGTCTCCACCGAAACCAACTCAAACTCAACTTTCTCTTATCTCACACAGTTACGGCAACCTCTTCTTCTTCTTCATATATATATATGACTCATGCTAGGTTAATTAACCTAGCCAAATCTCGTGCATATCATATGAAAGAGATGGACCAAACCAATTAGGCCAATACGTGAAGACCAAACATAACAAGTGCTTCATGAGAGCGAGGGAGAGGAGTATTACATGTAGTGATCTTATCATAAGTTTAGTTAATATAGGAGAAAAAAGATTAAAGTGACAAATTGTATTGTGACACGTGTCATTTTAAATTTTAGACCCCATTGGTGAATAGTCTTGGGATGCATTCCAAATTTTTTTGTTCCTTCATTGTTAAACTATTCATGCTATAGCACAGTAGCGGAGCCAGAATTTAAAGTCAGAGGCTCGATTAAAACTTAAAAAATAAAATAATTTAATAATAAAATATTAAAATTGTGCTCCTAAAAATACTATATATTACAAAGGTAATTGTCCTCGTCGAGATTTCATATTTTGAAAATGCTTCATAATAACTTCATCATCGATAGTAATGAAAATGTTTTTCTCGATGTATGATATCAAACAATCATTCATCAACTTATCACCCATTCAGCTGTGTAAACGACTCTTCAGGATATTCATTGCAGAAAATACTCTCTCCACACTTGCTGTTCAAACCAGTAAAATCAATATTAATGTCAAAAGCAAATAAAATAGAAGATATGTCTTATCTTTCTTTCGACGGACCATTTTTTCTGCAAGCTCAGTAATCCCTTTCAAAACAACAAAATCAACGTGAGAGCACATGTCTATTATATATATAGTTTTTAAGTTGATCATCAAATACCTTTATCTCATGTTCAAAAAAGTTTTGAGAATAACACTGGACCAGACGAATTAACTTTTCTTTATTAAAAACTGAGAATAAATTATTTGGGTCCAAACATGACATGCAAAGACTTAAAATTGCCGAACACGTATCGGAATAAGAAAAATATTGTTCTAGTTTATCATCAGCGGATACTGATAATATTTGCGGACTTAATGCATGAAAAGCGAGTGTCGACATCTGCCGGGGTGATCTCATCTCATGACTCATGAATATTATCACTTATCAGTAACGTGCATGTTCTTCAGTTTTTGTCTTCCTTCCACAATTATGCTTCTAGCTTTGAGGTGTATGTGTATCTATGTATGACTGACCTAGGAGGCCAAATGGCCTACGAAATTATGAAAAGCCTTCATTAGTAGTACCTGCTGAAAGGCCTCTTGCCATCGTCGTTTTAACTGAGAATTGAAGAATCACAACAATAATCTCTGAAGTTCTCGATCTCGCTCGATCAGTATCAAACTATCAACTCGATAATTACTGTTTTGTCGAACTATTTCTATGGACGGAACTGTTCCTATGACACGTACATAGAATCGTGACGAGCAATGTTGTACGTGTTGGGTCGTCGGAGTACTTAATTATTTCTCTAGAAAAATCATTTATATGTGTGCGTATGACCGGTATGAGAGGTTTGACCTAAGCATTCATCCTTAGTGGTGTTTGGTCGACTTAGATGAGCCCTAACTAGAAAGGAACTGATCAATTTTACTGAAATAGTATCCATACTGTGATCAACTTTACTACCATGAAAACGACATGCATGGTTGCCTCTTATCCAATGCCACATATATATGCTCCGGTATCTTAATAAGCTCTCTCGACTCTTAAGAAGTTCTCGGTGAGTTGTAATCCAACAGTAAGAGCTCGATCATACCGTACCGTGATCACTGATGTCTTGAATTTTTTGTGTCACGTATTTGAATTTTATTGTGGTGGCGTTCATTTTGGATAGTTACGTGGGACATGCATCTTCGATGCGGATATACTTATGACGAAACATGAGAAGATTCTCAAGGGCAGAGAAACACATACACATTTGCAAATCAATATGTACTGACACTACTTAAAAAAAAACCCCGCTGCACACGCTTTGAAATTCGTGAGTATTAGGATCCATTCACACCGGCATCCGTGTGAAAACCCCTTTTTACACACACGGACTTAAAGTTCGTATGCTGTAGAGCCGTAGCCAGCGGCTTTACATACGAATTTGTAAACGTGTTAACACCATTTTGTGGGACCCAGATTGTATACAGTTACGGTAGTGGTTTATTTCACACGGTCTACCGTGTGTCTAATGTATTATATATATATAAATAATTGCGATACGGTGGTCCCAGCTAAAGCAACATCGGCATACCACCTCGAAAGCTCCAACAATTTAGCTCTGGTATGCAAATTAACCCCATTGAAGGAGAAAACCACCTCAACATCCCGCACAATGCAAACTCATTATCTTCATGAACACAAGTATCAAAAATTTCAAAAATAAATCGTGAAGGGTTTAACATATTGACCATTTGTCTGACCTCAAGAATTTTGTGAACCGATAATTCAAGCCCTGCACTAAGAAATATATTAACACGCAATTAAATCTACCACATCAATTATACAAAATTCACAGGTTAGTAGATTAGATTGATACATTTATTTTCCTAGAAAAGATAAGACTGAGTAGATCTATAGATCTTATTGCAATTTCTCTCACCTTCGAGGCCTGGACAATAGTGAACTTAGTCTCAGAATTCCGCATCAAGAAGTCCTTTGTTTTCATTCAATTAAGACAAACAAGATCAACAAATCGATTCAGCAATTTTATAGAAGAAAAAAAAATTGAGATACCAGCAGTGGACAAGGTAGGTAGATTCTGTAGCAACTCCTTGAGCTCTTCTTCAAGATGTGTTTCGACTTTCGACGCCATAGCAACAGTAACAACTACAATATGTGAAAACTCAGAAAATAAATTAAAAGTAGATATTGATCCACAAACAGAACCAAACGAAACCCACCCTGACACTTATAATAAGGAGATATAAGAAGAACAAGAAGAGAAAAAGAGGAGAAAAGTTTGGATCTACTGCTCATGAGGCATGAGCCAGATCTATTATCATAGCCACCATATTAATCCAGAAAAAGAAATAAACCGAAAGAAGGACAAAGATCGAAGATGAGGGGATTAGTTATTATACTGAGGGGTGGGATGATGGCGACTGTGGGTTGTGGCTTTGGCCTATGGAGTTGCAGAAGAAAGAGAGTTAGAGACTTAGAGCATCCGCATTCCTTGGTAGAGCAAGAGCAAACCAAAAAATTTGCAAATTCACAATTTGATAGAATAAATCAGTTTTTGAATGCCCAACATACAATTTATTAGAATAAAATGTTATTAAATTATTTTCAAGATTAGATTTTGATTATTTATAATTTGACAAGTGTCATTGTCACGTGTTGCTATTGTGATTGACATAATAAATTAATATACAAAATTTTAGATAAGATTTTTTATAAATAAAAATATAATAAGTGTCATTACCACATGTCTAATTACTTTGTTGGCAACCTAATTGCAACAAAATTTTCGGTAAGAGTTTTGGCCAATAACAATGTGACATGTCGCTACCAGATAGCGTTATTGACAAAATAATTGGACTAAATTTGCGGTAAGATTTTGGTCCAATGATGATGTGACACGTGTCTTCATCTTCAAATATCAGATTGTCTATATTTGGCTATAAAATGTTCATCCATTACTCATTCTATACTCACATCAATATGAACAAATAACACATCTCTCTAAACACTTCTCAAGAATTTGAAGACATCAAAGAGAATCTTTTCGGCTTTGGAGGCAACAACAAGAACAAGAGGATGATGATATGGAGCAAACATTCGGAAATCAGGTGGTCATGGAGGAGGCATAACATGACGATGAACCAGATCGTCACGGTTCACGTTATGGTCGAAGACCGAATCGACCAAGACAAAGGGAGGCGAGGGGATAAAATCTCATGGAAGATTACTTCGTCGAGCGCCCTACCTTCAACGTGCAAGAATTTTGTCGGAGGTACTGAATGAGTAGAGACGTATTCAACACTATCATGACAGATCTCTGCCACCACGACCAATATTGGCATCAAAGAGAAGATGCCACTGGAATGCTAGGGTTTCTACCCCAACAAAAGATGACCGGTTCTCTATGAATGATGACATACGGTGCAGCCGTAGATCAGTATACATAAAGTACAAGGATAGGGGAATCGACTACACTAGAATGTTTGAAAGAGTTTTGCCGCCAAGTGGTTGATATTTATGGCCAAGATACCTCTGCACTCTAACACTGGAGGACCTCACTCGGCTCCTGAATAAAGGTCAATGTCCAGGATTTCTAGGTATGATTAGAAGTATCGACTGCATGCATTGAGAATGAAAGAACTGCCCAACCGTACATCAAGGGGCATACTCAGGGAGAAAGGATTACCCCACTATTATCCTAGAGGCGGTGACCTCGTATGATACTTGGATATGACATAGTTTCTTTGGGGTACCTGGAGCTCAAAATGATATTAACGTACTCCACCATTCCGATATGTTTGACTAGATCGTTGATGGAAGAAGTCAAACTATGTTTTATGAAGTCAACGGAGAAAGGTACTCCAACACTTATTATCTGGCCGACGGAATATATCCGAGATACTCTATATTTGTCAAAATAATTTTCAATCACCAATCACCGCAAGATAAGCTCTTCGCAAAGAAACAAGAGGCATACCGGAAAGATGTGGAGATGTGCTTTGACATCTTGTAATCTCGTTGGACAATTATTGATAGTCGCATATTTATGCATCTATAGTGTGTTTAATTAAACTTCTATACTTGGTTAATTGTTATTATTTGAATGAATTAATTATATTTATTATTTTTAGGTATTTTGGAGTTAAATGGAGAAGATGGGGGATTGCAAATTGGAATCCTAATCCAAAAATGAGAAAGGCATAGTGCACATGAGCCTTGCTTGGCTTGGTTAATTAACCTAGACATATATATATAGGAAAAAGAAGAGGCCGATAGCTTTTGGGGAGGGATAAACAGGAACAAAGAAAGAAAAAAAGAAAAGAAAAGGATGAACATAAATAGAACAAGGAAAACTAAGTTCTCATGCATCAAGCTTAGCTCGATCCCAACGTCATCAAGCGTTCATTTTTCTCCATCATTTAATTTATCTCTTATGGATTCTTTGATGTTATTATTTAAGACTTTGAGTAACTAAATACCTTGTTAATGGACTGATTGAAGCCTCGTACATGAAGTCTTTCTAATTCATACACTTTAATCTAGTTTTGCATATTCAAATTGAATGAGGTTTCTTTTTCTATGTGACTCATTGTATGAATTCTTGTATGTTTGCTTTAAATACCAACTTATTATGCATGCTAGGATTCTATTGTCATGAGATACAAAACACTGAAGATAATTTCTTCCACTGAATTCTCTATAGTGATACACCGATTTTACCGTCGGGTGATTGAAACCCTAGGTCTAGCAGGACACTCCCATATTGTACCTGTGAACCCTTGTAGATTCTTAAATTCTTTTTAGAATGTAATGTTTTCTTCTTTGTAAACCTTGGGGTCCAATGACTATGGGTTCAATACAGGGATAAATGTGGGGGAGGTCCATGACAAACTCACATAGACATAAAGATTAGGTAATATGATGTGTCGTGTCTATCGTCCTTCCTGAGAACTTTCATTGATTGAATATGTGCATTAGATTAAGTATGTATTAGAGATATGGAATGACAGTGGTGGATTGCGTTCCTTTTAACTCATTCGCCATATAGTTTAAACTCACTTGCATTCATAAATATATTTACTTTCAGCATTTACTTTCTGCATTAGCTATAGTTTAGTCGATTCAGTTCGGTACCTAAAACAATTCTGAATACCCTAATATTTTGTGTGATAGTCCACCACTGTATTTAATTTATTGTGTTAAATTTTTTGTGTCATTTGAGTCTGTTTAGAGTAAGTTTGTGGTGTCATTAGTGTACTGTAGTCGAGTATGTTAGCATTATAATTTTGTGTTAGGATTTAGTTTCACCAATTCTTCGTGTTCGATAACCCCTATTTATCATACTATATTTATATATTCAAGTTGAGAATAAGGTATATTTGCATAGGTGTTTACCCGCCTATCAAATTTTAGCGCCATTGCCAGGGAATTGCTTAATTCTAAGTTCTAATAGAGTCTTTAAATTTCAGTTTTGTTTTGTTTTATTTCTTTTTCTTTTGATTTTTATAGTTTCTTTAGTGTGCAAGAACATTGTGTATGCGTACTAGGCACACTAGAAGCGTTGAGCCATTACTACTTGATTCGGAGATTGAACGCTCAGCAAGGCAAAACAAAAAGCAGCAGTGACAACGGTCCATGAACGTGAATAGTGGTGATCAACCTGAGTAAGAGATACATTCTGATACAGGGTCTGAATTTGAGGAAGAACAACATATTCCAACACCACCACCATCACCAAGAAGAATAGCAAACACAACTAAGTTGAGATAGTACTTTGTACAAGGCACATGTGTAGCAGATTCACCGATCTTTCTACCAGAGAATTTGGGGTCTTACTCTATTCCCCCATCCCTTATATGGAATCTGCTACGCTTAAGAAGAATGCCTTCTAAAGACCCTATGAACCATCTCAATGAATTCACAACATTATGCAAAATTCAGAGATCAACAAATGTGGAAGATGACACTGTCAAGCTCCTCTTGTTTTCGTTTTCACTAAAGGAGCAAGAAAAAGCATGGCACAATTCTTTAGCTTCTCTATCTATGAGCACATGGGAGAAGATGTGCTCTGCATTTATGAAAGAGTTCTACTCTGCTTCCTGCACCAAGAACTTGAAGAAGCAAATTAGCACGTTCAGACAAAAAGACAGTAATGAATTACATGAAGCCTGGAACCAGTTTAAGAGTCTTCTTCGACAATGCCCTCATCATAAATTTGACCTCAACACTCAAATGGAGTTCTTCTATGAATGCCTTGATTCTTTTAACTATTCAAAGCTTGATTCAACTTGTGGGAGAAACTGGTGGAATATAACTGGAGCTGAAGCCAAGGAAGTTGTTGAAAATCAAGCTGAAAATTCAAAGCAATTCCAGTCAAGGGATAGATCCATGAGAGCAAGTAGAAGATCTCTCAATGCAGTTGCAATCGATGGAGCCATGGAAAAAAGAAAAAAGATTAAGCTCTATGAAGAATGATATTTCTCTGATTGCTAGTAGTCTGAAAGTGGGAAAGAAGACGACTGTTCTTGCAGCTCAGGTTGTGGACACTTTATGTTCAGCTACAAACCATCTAGCAGAAGATTGTCCCCAATTCAGAGCAGATGAAGAGGTTGATCAAGAGGAAGAAGCAAATTACTTCCAGAGACAGCCCAACACATATGGTGGAAATAGGGACCTATTGAGCTATAGGAGCAATAATGTGCCCAATCCTCCAAATATTCTACCAGGTTTTCAGCAGAGACAACCTACAGGAGATGGGCAACAATTTGGCCAAAGGCGTATGCCTCAGCAACAACAAGCTCAAGCTCAAATATCATCAGAGAATTCTACCTTGGAAGTCACGATGCAACAAATAATGCTTGACAACAAGAAAGAGAGAGAGGAGAGTAGTGCCTTTCGCCAAGATATCAAGGCCACAACTCAAGAACTCAAGGCTACAACTCAGCAGCAAGGAAAGGCAATTGACTTGCTTGAGTGACAAATGAGCTAAATGCAGCAAACAATGGCTCAAGTCAAAGAAGGAAGTCTTCCCAGCAACACTCTTTCCAATCCCAACACAAAACATGAAGTCCATGCTATGACTTTGAAGAGTGTGAAGGTGTTAGAAGAAACTCCCAAGTCAAAAAACCCAAGAAGGAAGTGGGAGGAGCCCGTGCTTGAACAAGTTATCCCTTACAAGCCGTTGGACAAGCCGTCAAAAGATTATGCAGGAACCCCAATTCAAACCGTCGAAAATGCACCTGAAACAGAAAAAACTGACAAATCAAAGATCAGGTCAGGTATCCTCTACTCCTTCCCCTTCTATTATTCCTAATGTGCCTTTCCTTAGCAGGTTGAAGAAGTAGGTGAATGTTGACAAAGAGAAAGAGCTCTTGGATGTGTTTAGAAAGGTAGGAGTAAACATTCTCTTGTTGGATGTGATCAAGCAGATACCACAGTATACAAAGTTTCTAAAAGATTTATGCACAACAAAGAGAAAATTCTATGGAACTGAGACTGTGACTTTGGGAGAGAGAGTATATGCAGTTCTTCAAAGAAAGTTTCCACCTAAGTTGGGTGATCCAGGACGTTTTACAATCCCATGTACTATTGGTGATCACAGGTTTGCAGGTGCTCTACTTGATTTAGGTGCTTCCATTAATTTAATGGCATACACTGCTTATAACAGGTTTAAAATGGGAGAACTTATTCCCACAGATGTCACCATTAAGCTTGCAGATCAGTCTAACTGTTACCCTCGTGGCATTATTGAGAATATCTTAGTGCAGGTGGAAGATTTGATATTCCCAGCAGATTTCTTTGTGCTGGAGATGGAGCATGAGCTAATACCATCAGAAATACCATTGATTTTTGGGAGACTATTCTTGAGAACAGCGCGTACAAAGATAGATTATTTTGATAGATCATTGAGCATAGAAGTGGCAGAGGAAAAGATCCACTTCAAAATTTATGAAGCTCTCAAACATCCCAATAGTAATGATGCTTATTCATGTTGTTCAATTGATACTTTTGAGAGATTTGTGCAAGAGTTCGTTCAACACTCATTGGAGGAGGGCTTTACGGAAAGTCATTGAAGTGGCTGGAAATAAATGCATCTCAGGTCAGAGCATTCGACCCGTCGACGCAATGCCTCGACTCGTCGATGATCACTCCTAGGAATAAATAGTGGCATACATTCCACCCGTCGAGGACCTTTTCCAGGACAAGTTCGCTTCGGACAGTAGCTTCCATTCGACCTGTCGAGAATTTACTCAACCATTGAATTTGAGCATGTATTTGAGATTGCTTCAGCTAAAGACCTTGAGATGGAAGAGGAGTACCATGCTATGGAAGAGGCACTCGAATCATTGCCAAATATGAAAGGTAAGTCTCACAAACGCATTCTTCTTCCGATTTCAGATGATATTCGTGTTCTATCTATACAGGTGACACCCACATTAGAGGTTAAACTTCTTCCTGAGCATTTGAAGTATGCTTTCTTGGGGGAGAATGGCACACTTCCAGTTATCATCTCTTCCAAGCTCTCAACATTACAAGAGAAGAAGTTACTAAGTGTACTTAAAGAGTACAAAGCCGCCATTGGATGGACAGTGGCCGATATCAAGGGCATCTGCCCAAAATTATGTACTCACAGGATACATCTAGAGGAGGGAGCTAAGCCCACAAAAGAAGCTCAATGTCGACTCTATCTTCCAATGATGGAAGTTGTCCAGAAAGAAGTCATAAAGCTTTGAGATGCAGATATTATTTATGCTATTTCTGACAGCAAATGGATTTGTCCTGTGCAAGTGGTCCCAAACGTTCAGGAATCACAGTAGTAAAGAACGACGAGAATGTATTGGTGCCTCAAAGAGTCCAAATGGGTAGAGAGTGTGCATTGATTACTGCAAGCCGAATACCACAACAAGGAATGATCACTTTTCACTCTCGTTCATTAATCAGATGTTAGAAAGATTTGTTGGGCATGAGTATTATTGTTTCCTGGATGACTACTCTGGGTACAATCAAATAGCTATTCACAAAGATGATAAAGAGAAGACCACTTTCACGTGCCCATATGGTACTTTTGCATACTGAATGAAGCCTTTTGGTCTATGCAACACACCTGCCACATTTCAGAGGTGTATGTTGAGTATTTTCTCAGACATGGTTGAAAAGATCATTGAGGTATGTAGGATGACTTCTCTGTTTTTGGTTTCTTTTGAATTATGTCTCCACAATTTAGCTATGGTCTTAGAGCGTTATGTTGAAACTAACCTTGTACTTAACTGAAAAAAATGTCACTTTATGGTGGAACGAGGTATAGTTTTGGGACATGTTATATTAGCTAGGGATATAGAAGTAGACAAAGCTAAAGTTGATAATGTGTGGACCTTACCCCCTTCTTCTACTGTGAAGTAGGTGATATCTTTTCTTGGTCATGCAAGTTTCTATCGCAGGTTCATTAAGGATTTTTCCAAGATAGTCTGACAATTATGCGCATTGCTGCAGAAGGATGTTTCATTCGACTTTACAGCTAAGTGTCTACCAGCTTTCAACAAACTCAAGGAGTTGTTGACCACAACCCCCATCATTCGGGCACCAGATTGGAGCCTCCCATTTGACCTTATGTGCAATGCTTCTGATTATGCTGTGGTAGCAATTTTTTGCCAACGCCCAGAGAGGTTGCCTCACGTCATCTACTACACTTCCAAAACCTTAAATGATGCCCACTTGAATTATTCAACTACAGAAAAGGAGCTCTTAGCAGTGATTTTTTCCCTTGAAAAATTTAGATCTTGTTAGGAACTAAAGTTATCATATTTTCTGACCACGCTGCTTTGAAATATTTGATGACTAAACAGGATCCCAAGCCTCGACTGATTCGATGGAAGCTCTTACTTCAAGAGTTTGACATTGTCATCAAAGATAAGAAGGGAACTGAGAATGTGGTAGCTGACCACTTAAGTAGAATCACTCATGGCTCTAATGTAGAAGAGGATAAACTTCATTTCAGAGACAGTTTTTCGGATGAACAGTTCTTTGTTATTAAAGATGCAGCACCATGGTATGCTGATTTTGTAAACTACAAGGTCAGTAAAAACATTCCCTCAAAATACATTCCTTCTGATTTCACAAGAGCACAGAAATACAAGCTAGTCAAGGAGGCCGGTATTATGTGTGAGACGAACTCTATCTGTGAAACATTGCACTGACATCATCATCCGCATGTGCGTCCCTGAATCTGAATTCTATTTCATTCCAGTTTTCTGTCACTCGCATGCAGGTAGTGGACAATGCAAATTTAAAGTGTGGGGTGAGATTTATATCATATCTTTAGCGTCTATGTATAGATTTTTTTTTTGGGTGTTAATTCAGAACTGTGCAATATGATATCTTGTGTAATTTATTTGACATGGGCAGATATCTCAGAAAATTCTGAAATTTTTAGGGAATATTTATACATGTGTCTAATTTATGCTTATCAAATTTCATCTCATTCCAATATGTGATTAGTTCTGTGTAAATTATGCAAGTGGATACGCTCAATTTTAGATGTACAGGGAGTGTATTTCGACCCGTCGAGGAAAATCCTCGACCCGTCAAATTTTGAGTCAGTTTTAAACAGTATGTCACTTTCGACCCGTCGAGAAAAATTCTTGACCCGTCGAAATATTTTTTGGTTTTTTGTGAATTATCCATATCGGATCTTTGACCCGTCGAGGAAAATCCTCGACCCGTCGTAATTGTGTAGATTTTTAGGTAGAAGCATGCATTCGACTCGTCGAAAGTTGAAGTGATCTTTTCTGATGACTTGTTCGCCGTGGAAGGGTTTCTGCGTCACTTTTTGATATTTTTATTTTTTGCTTTGTTTTTCTTGTGTGTTTTAGTGTCTTATATGAAAACCAAATACCAAAGTAAAAAGTGTCAAGAAAAGTAACACAAAAAGAGTACTTTGATTCTTGTTTTGAGCCTTAGGAGCCCTTAACTAGTCCATGACTTGATTATATCTTCCTACTTTGTGACTAAAATGTTGTCATGTTATTTGAGTTTCTTTGCTTAATTTTGATATATGGTACATATGAGAATGTGTAGTGGATATAGAAACAAGTTAACATGGTACAGACTACTAACATGCTTAGACATTGTTGAGATTCATTTAACCCGTGAGCTTTTGAGGCTTTATGTTATATACATGCTTTCATTATTGAGTGTCAATTGTTTGCCGCAGATTAAGTTAATGAACTCTAGAGATTACTAGAACTTGCTCTTGTGCTATTCAAAGCTTTTAGTAAATACATGTTCTGAATGAGGAAGTGATAAAGGCATTTAGGGGACACCATCGTAGCTATATAAGCATGTGTCCTGATTGTGTGTACACAAGATGTGCACCCCTTAGTTAACCACTTTGAGCCTACATGTAAAACTTTATGGCATCACCTACATATCTCTGACCTTGAACCTTAGAATAGTTATATCTTTACCTTTATTCTAGGACTTGGTAGAGCTATACATGAGACATGTATGTGAAGACGGCGACAATGTCGAAAAGTGATACAAAGAGATAAGTGTGGGGTATCAATCTAGTGTGTTGTAAAGGAAAAAAAAGGGCGAATGAAAAAAAAATCAGTAAGAAAAGAAATAAAGGTTCTTTTGTGATGTCCAGCTTGATACCTGGAGTTAACTGTTGATGAAAACAATGATGTGAAGGCCCAACAAGATGAAATTCGGCCACAATAGTGAAAAAGTTCATGGTTGTAAAGTTTGAAGAAGTCACTTATTTAGTGCTCTACTAGGTTCTAGAATTGTGTTTACAATCCATACCCATTTATTCTTTAAGCTATGAGGCAAGCCCCATTACAACCTTTGAAAGTCCTTTTTGATCCTCAAGATGACAGCCTTTGATCTGCGGAGATTAGTCACAAGAGTGAGCATATGGTTTGGTCTATTTGGCAAATAATTGAGTTGAGTGAATACCGTGTCATACTTTGAGAGAAATACGTTTGAGAGCATTTTACTGTGAGGTTGAAGCTTGACTTGTTTATTGCATTCTGCAGCTCCATCCACCATGATTATGTCTTCGTCCTACATATTACATGTGTGTCATGTATTGAAATTAACTTTCGAAACTTTACGGAATGTAAATGTGGAGTCATACTAATCTTGGTGTTACAATTGTGGAAGATTGCTGAGACAACATGTTCGAGGGCGTTAGAGTCATGTAGTTAGTGTTATGTTGAGTTGTTTTAGAGTTTTAGTTTAGTGTTTTGCTTGAGGACTAGAAAAAGTTAAGTGTGGGGTATTTTAATAGTCGCATATTTATGCATCTATATTGTGTTTAATTAATCTCCTATACTTAGTTTATTGTTATTATTTGAGTGAATTAATTATATTTATTAATTTTAGGTATTTTGGAGTTAAATGGAGAAGATGGGCTTAAATATTGCAAATTGGAATTTTAATCCAAGAAGGAGAAAGGCATGGTGCACGTGAACCTTGCTTGGCTTGGTTAATTAACCTAGACATATATATGGCTAGGAAAAAGAAGAGGCCGGCAGCTTTTGGGGTGGGACGAACTGGAACAAAGAAAGAAAAAAAGAAAAGAAAAGGACGAACAGAAACAAAACAAGGAGAACAAAGTTCTCATGCATCAAGCTTAGCTCGATCCCAACGTCGTCAAGAGTTCATTCTTTTTCATCATTTAATTTATCTCTTATGGATTTTTTGATGTTATTATCTAAGATTATGAGTAGCTAAATACCTTATTAAGTGACTGCTTGAAGTCCCGTACATGAAGTCTTTCTAATTCATACACTTTAATCTTGTTTTGCATATTCAAATTGAATGAGTTTTTTTTTCTATGTGACTTACTGTATGAATTCTTGTATATTTGGTTTGGTGGTCAACTTAGTATGCATGCTAGAATTCTATTGTCATGAGATACGGGCAACTGAAGATAATTTCTTCCACCGAATTCTCTATAGTGATACACCGATTTTATCGTCGGATGATTGAAACCCTAGGTCTAGCCGGACACGCCCATAGTATACCAGTGAACCCTTGTAGATTCTCAAACCTTTTTTAGAATGTAATGCTTTCTTCTTTGTAAACCTTGGGGTTCAATGACTATGAGTTCAATACAGGGATAGATGTGGGGGAGGTCCATGACAAACTCACGTAAGCATAAGGATTATGTAATAGGATGTGTCGTGTCTATCGTAATTCTTGGGAACTTTCAATGATTGGATATGTACATTAGATTAAGTATGTATTAGAGAGATGGAATGACGGTGGTGTATTGCATTCTTCTTAACTCATTCGTCATATAGTTTAAACTCACTTGCATTCATAAACATATTTACTTTCAGCATTTACTTTATTCATTAGTTGTAGCTTAGCCAATTCAGTTTGGTAACCAAAACAACTCCGAATACCCTAATATTTTGTGTGGTAGTCCACCACTATGTTTAGTTTATTGTGTTAAATTTTTGTGTCATTTGAGTCTGTTTAGAGTAGGTTTGTGGTGCCATTAGTGTACTGTAGTTGAGTCTGTGAGCATTCTAATATCGTGTTAAGATTTAGTTTCACTAATTCTTCGTGTTTGATAACCCCTATTTATCATATTACATTGATATATCCAAGTTGAGAATAGGGTATCTTTGCACAGGTGTTTACCCACCTATCAATTATTTGTCATATTTATGTATTTCACAAGAAATCGGTAATCACATCCACCATGTTAGCTTGCATCATATTGCATAACATGATTGTTGAGGATGAGTTAGTGGAGGAAGAGTTTGAGGAAAATGAAGAAGAAAATATGCAAAACCCATTGATTGCTTTTCAGGTTTATGATGGGCTAGTGGATGCATAAGGGAATTGAATTCCTTTTGAGTCAATGAGAAGAAATAGACATAATATACAACGGTTTCACGATCGTGTTATCAATCTCGAATCCGTTTATATCCATAAAGAGCTTCAAAAAGACATGGTGAAGCATAACTGGAGGCTTGAAACCAGTAAGAGTCTAAATATGTGTGTTCCAATTTTAGTATGTGTGTTTCAATTTTAGTATGTGTGGTCCAATTTTAGTATGTGTTTCAATTTTAGTATGTGTTTTACTTTAATATGTGTAAGGAATATGCTTTTCAACTTCATCTTAATTAATAAATTGCACTTTTATTTATTGAAAATTTAAATTACATAATGAAAATTTAAATTTAAATTACATAATGACAATGAAAATTTAAATTACATAATAACAAGCCAAGCCTAGATTTATTCTTAAGACAATACCATAACTATGGAAAGATATTGCGTGTGCGATAAAAATCCGAAAAGGTTTCATCGGTAGCTCCTCCTTCACTAGGTTCTCCTTCATTAAGGATTTGTAGTTTCCTCTTGATAAAATACATTTTCGATATTGGGGTCATAGCCTCCAAATTCATTGTCATGATCTTTGTTTCCTCCGCTTGTTTCTTGAGTTGGAACTCCTCAGACGCCCTTGCTTCCTTCTGCTTTTGAATTTCTATGTACTCTTTGTAATAATTAAGCTTGCTTTTATTATGCATCTTCCTTGAGGCATGCTACGATGCTTGATCATTTGCAATAGTATGCCATTACTTTGTTTCTTTTGTCGTCTTACTTTGTTTCTTTTGCCTCAACTCGTTGCTCAATAGGAGTCTTACATTGTTTCTTTTGTCGTCTTGCTTCCTTTGACGCCTTGCATCCCATTGGCCTAACCGAACTCGATGGAGTAGCCACATTACTTTGAGGTGTATCATTCACTTTCTCATCACCCAAATTGATGATTGGAGATGATTCGATAACAAAAGGAGTAAACTCAAAATTTGTTGCATGTGGAGAGCTTGCATATGGAGATTGAGTAGTTGGTAGCACCGCAACAAAAGATGGATGGTCCTTAATCGCTTCGTAACATTCAAAGTGTGTAAACGGTTTTTTTTGCCCCATAGTAAAAGGTTTGAGCTTGCTTGATCTAAAATATAATAAATATTTGTTATTTCAAAATACTACATATTGAAACAAATTAGATGTATCAATTCCATAATTTAAAGTGCAGCTATATATGATAAAATAATGAAAACTTACTGAAAGGACCTAACATTGATTTAGTCTCCTAAACCGGAATCGAACCCCTTCTGAAAACACGAACTTGCAAACACCATAGAAATTTTGGCAGAGTTTCACTATATCGCGGAATTACCATTAACCTGCACCTGAAAACAGACTTCATCCTATGCCACAAAAGCCAAACCGTGGGCACCAATCACATCCGGATTTCTCATAATCATAATATAATATAAAGAAAGAAGCAAAAACTATAACTTTACTGAAATCCAGAAGAAAAAAAATCATATCAAAATATAAA
Organism: Geum urbanum; assembly: GCA_946800695.1. Lineage (NCBI taxonomy): Eukaryota > Viridiplantae > Streptophyta > Magnoliopsida > Rosales > Rosaceae > Geum > Geum urbanum. Next base: position 38,571,983 of record OX327013.1, on the reverse strand, counting down.
CATCAGAGTATTCAGAGCGACCTCTAGTATATATACATAAATACACAGCAGTAGGCCAAACAAGAAACCTACTGGAACAGAAAAGTAGCTCGAATACTAAGCCTCTGACTGCGACGTGCGACACCAGAATCCGAACTGCAAACTGGGCACGGAAATCGAAAAGCCTAGGGGAAAGGCAAATAAATATATGCCTTTCACCATTTACATAACATAAAAATAATGCGAGTTCTTAAAATAATTGGAGGTGTCGGGCGAATCTCTCAAGCCCGACGGTGATAGACTAGGCGAATCTCTCAAGCCTAGTGGGGACATCAGGCGAATCTCTCAAGCCTAGAACTGGACTACCGGTGATCAACGGAGTAGTCAATGCATCGATGCTAAATAAATGCCATCACTAATAAAACATAAAACAATACCTCCAAAACAATAAATAATCTCAATACTGTACTGAAAATAAATACTGAAACCAAGAACTCGCTACGACAGTGTAAATAAATGTCTACTCACAGATAAACACAGCGCGCAGACGCGCTAATCCTGAGATCCAGTGGAAGATCCCTCGCCCAATGTACGATCTCGATCCCCTGAATAATCACAAAATATCACTGATCAAAATCGCAATTCAATACTCTGACCCACAGCTTGGAAACCAACAATTTCCGGAAATATACAACTCGGATAACAAAAGAATCGTCGAAAATCCCAAAATACTCCACATAAACCCTCGACTTAAAATTCATCACCCAAATCAACTCGAAAACCTTAAGGCGACGATCGAGGCGCGATTACGTGTAAAACGGCATAAAACTTATCAAAATCCAAAAAGTCAACGCCTCGCCAGAGCTCCGCCGTTGACCGCCGCCGTCGCCGGCGCGCTGTCACCAGAGAGATTTTCCGGCGAGGAAAGCCCAGATTTCTTCTCCTCCTCAAGCCCAACACTTCTCTCCACTACACCATCCACCAGTTCCTCCGTGATTCACCGGAAAACTGCCCGAAACCCATGCCGGAACTCCTCCTCCGGTCACCAACCAAAACCACATCAAACCTCACCCAAAATCAAGTCTAATTACCCAGAAAGCATCGTGGAGTCGAGGGAAACCTTTCCCCCCACAACCCCGACACCGAATCTCGCCGGAATCCGCCACCCGATTCCAGCGAAATTCCCAAATTTCAACCTCTTCGTTCTCCCTAAATTCGTAATCAATTCCCTCCAAATCAAGTTCTAAACAGTAGCAAATTACAGAGAGAAGCTAAACATACCAAAACCGTGGCCGGAGGTGGCCGGAAACATCAAGTCTGACGGTGGAAACGAACCGGGTCAACTCGACAGACTCAGTCAACGGGTCAACGCGGGTCAATGCGGGTCAACTATGGTCAAACGGTCCAAAATACAACTTTTCGATAATTTTACGACTATTCGGCTATTTATACGTCGCGAATCAACTCTATCCACAATTCGGATAACTCAAACTGAAACGGATAAACACGACTAACTAGGCGATAATTTCGAATATTCTTTTTATATTCCTCGATTATCCGAAAAATCCTCGGAAAGTTCTCACGGACTCGAAATCAAATTCTCTACATTTCCCACGAACAAACCCAAATCAAATTCATATCCGAAAATTAAGTCGTGATCAAATCCGCATAACTGATTAATTACGATAAACCTCAATTACTCGTAAAACTCGCAGATTAAGCCGATTACTATTCCAATTCAGGTTCGGGTCGTCACACTTACATCATCCATATACGAAGTGCCGCTAGCTATACGCTTCCATGCATAGTTCAAACATTCCCCCCATTTTTGCAAGAGTAGCTTGAACTTATTATAGTGAGACGAAAATGCAATTTGGGTCTCAGGAGGTGTCAGAGAAGTTTCACCTTGTAATGGCTCCTAATTTAGCATAAAATCGGCATGAATTATCTCCCAAAATTTCTCCCTATTTTATTTATTGTCATTGTATTCATCAACGCTATGACGTGCAAAAAAGATGCACATTTACAAATCTTCGGATGGAAGCCAATGGGTGCCCATTTTTTTTAATGAAAAAATGCTTAAGGAAATGAGAGAAGAGATGGAAGAGGAAGTGGAGTTTGTTGTGCACAAATTGGTGTGAGTGATGAATAATTTGAAGTAATATTTATAGAAAAAAAATTATGGTGTTTTCTGTAATTTTTAGGGATTTATTTGTAATTTTTAAAAAAAATTTGTGCAAATATTTCATTTATTCCTGTTAAAAAGAGTAGTCATTCTGATTGAATCTTGACCGTTCGATCAAATTTCAGATTCAAAATCAAAATCAAAGACCCATATCCACTTAATCGTTGCAGGTTAAAAATTATAATCGGACCGCCATGTGTCGCTCTCCCATTCACTCGTTAAAATTATTTTTTTTCCTTTTACTGGTGTGTGTAGTGCACGCGCCGAACAGAAAAAAAAATAGAGTTAAGCTGACGTCACCCACGTGCAGTGGGCTCAGCCAAACACTGTAGCAAACGGCCGAGCATAATTTGCTCAAGCGAATGCTCGTCACCGAATTTGCTCGAGCTTTTTCCCGACTGATCTCACCGCTGCGTCCCTCCCCTAATTTTGCTCGAGCGTTTTCCAGTCAGCCCTATGCCTTGCTCGAGCAAAACGCACGTCGGTGTGGATGCTCTTAATATCAGGAGAAAGAAAATGAGAGAAGATAGAGAGTTAGATGCAGAGAATGTTGAAATTAAAGTATAAGAAAAAGTGAAAGGCTTGCACTAAAATATTAAAATAATGCGTATAATTGAGAATTAGTATGAGAATCCGTCTTGTAAAAAGAGAATATTTCAAACGGGAAGAGTATATGCCCACAGCAAATTATCGACATCATTTAAAAACAACAATTATACACACAGAACTCTGTGTGAATGGAAAAACAAAAGTAGAAGATCCCACTTATCTCATCATTCGAGACTAATTATTTAAGTTCATACGAACTACCGTGTGTATAGGCAATTCACGTTATTTGTATACATACGGATATCCGTGTGTATAATATTGTCCACGAAAAAATGTATGCTTGGATGAAAGTTTCACACGTTTTCTTCTCTGTGCGAGACTTTCGTATGGGCCCATTCGTGTGAAAATGGGGGTTTTCTAGTAGTGTGACTAGTGATCTCAAGATTCTTTAGGCACCGTCTAGCTAGATCGACGATCATGTTCAGCCGATAATTGTGAGGCAAATTGCAATAACTAGTTATAGAATGGTCGACCTTAATAAATGGAAGTAGGTATTTCGGATATCGACCTAGTTCCCTTGTGTGTCAACTTCAAGTTAGGGTGGTTCAATCTCGAGTCTTTGGCAGCAAACTCTCGGTCGGTGTCACCGAGAACATTCATAACAAATTGCCAAGAACGTACGTACAACATTCATGTTGCAAAGAATCATATGATCTTATGGTCCATTCCCGGATTCATTATTCGCGCTCTCTTTAGTTTCTGCATATTAAGCCACACAAATTGTCTAATTTAGTAGGCTCTCCTTGACTGGTATATCAATCTTTATGAAATAACAATGGCGTATCGAGTAAACAAAAAAAAACAAAAAATCTAGGAAAAAGACCCGGCACAATAATGAAATAAACTAGAGAAAAAATATTTTTCTTTTAAGATGATCGCTTCAACATAGGGTGGAGCCAAAATTTGTGTTGAGGGGGGACTCAAAAATATTAAAAGGAAAATACATATAAGCATATAAAAAATAATGTATTATATAAATACTCAAAACTGAAAAATATTCAATATCTATAAAACTGTACAAAAGGTAGCAAGAAAGAAAAAAAAGAGGATATTACAACATGACTGAGAGTCTGAGGCTCCATCTCAGTCCAATAGCGAATAATTCTAGTGCCTTACCATCAAACTAGGGCAATTTCTATGAATTTTATACACCATATACGTATATATTCAAGTTTTTAAGGGGGGCATGAGCCTATCCTAACTCTAACATGGCTCTGTCCCTACTTCAACCAGAAAATCCAGCTCCGGTCTCGTCCATCTAGATGTCATTGCTATTTGGTGATTTTGGTCTAAGACAATTTTTCGGACGCGACTATCTTCGTTAATTTAGTATTAGGCTTCACTCAGGGAGCGGAGCTGTGTAGTAGGCTACACGGGCTACAGCCCAACAAGATTTTTGAGTGATAAACCACAAAGTATGGGGATATTTCTGTAAGTTCAAGCAAAAGCGTATATACTCAAGGCAAAAAAGAAAACTTTGTTATGCATTAGCGGTGGCATACGTGCTTAACCAGATTACCAGAGCCTCCCAAGGTTCTCTCCGATTGAAACATGGATTAAATAGAACATAATTGAAATTGTTTTGGAGCCATAGAACTCGTCCTGAGTTTTGATTAATTCTCTTATATGTGTGGTCAGGAGTAAAAATGAAGTCTTCAGTTTTATGCTAATGTAGTATTTGCATTTGGATCCCTTTTAAAAGTTAATCTTCTGCATGCTTCTCTGTTAATTTGTAAAATCAGTTAATGATGTGTAATCATGTGTTGTGTTATTCTTTCCGCTTTGATTTGAAGAAGAAGAAAAAACAATATACACTCCAGTGATTTGATTTAGTAGCAGTACAATTTATATCAATAATGGTGGCCAGCTCAAATGGATGAAAAGCTAGCACACTTAAACTATTGTATACGTTTTTGTCTGTTTACCTTGTGAGTACTTCAATTCTGACTTCCAAATCCATTAGTTTGTGTTAGACTATAAGTAAACGGCACCACATATAATTGGACAAAGGCCGTGTCAAGTTTGTAACACTGATATTATTAGTGTCCTAACGAATTTGTTGACTAATCTAATTCATCAATGAAAGATTAAGACTAGAACAAGTTTTGTTTTCATTTGTCTAGTCCTTTTGGCTATGTGATGTGCAAGTGTTTGGCCTATCTATTGAGCAAAGTAATCAAGATCAGACGTCAACATTGTTCCTTTTAGAAAATTGAAGAACTTTCAAAGAGATAAAGTTTAACTAATTTATTTATGAAAACTGTAGTCTTAATAAAAACTTTTATTTCTTTTTTATAAGATTTGCTCATCGATATAAATGTATGATGAAGTCGATTCCAAATATAAAAAAAAGTCAACGCTAAGATATTGTAATTTTTTTTGACAAAAAATGTTACAATATGTGTTAATACATGACATACATTAATAATAAATTAGTCATCATAGTTGAAAGAGAAAGTTGTTGGTTTGATCACTTATGTTTGACAGAAAGGACGATATGGTGACTCATGTTTGACAAATATCGCTTTGGTTATCCATGTTTTACTTTGTCATTCAGAATTGTCACTTTGTTCAATTTAGATGTTAAAAACTATACATGTGACATACACATGATTTGCTTAAATTGCTATTTTTGTCATTGCCAAGCTAATAAATATTCTTATATGTACTTTATAAATAAATAAATAAATAAATTTTTTAATATTTAAAATAGGCAAAGTGACCAATCTGAATGATAAAGTAAAACATGAGTGATCGATCTGATATTTGTCAAAGACCAATTCATTTCAACTGTCAAACATGAGTGACCAAACCAACAATTTTTCCTAGTTGAATATGATTTTTTTTTTTGTAATTTTAGTCAATTAGTAATAAATATTTCAAAAAAAATTACAAGTTGACAAGTTTTTATACAGCTTTGAGGACAATTTTTCAAAAGATGTAAAATGATGTATAACATATGTTAAATCACTCCAGTCTTGTCCCTCTTAGCACAACAAAAAACTAATGGTTAAGGAGTTCACGTTCAGTCGTCGTTCTTAAATTGTATTTCAACGACAATTTATTTATCTACCGTTAAATTCATATCTAACGACAATTGATCATAACTGATCACAGGCCATCTCGTAATTTAGCATTGTCAAGCCGTAAATTAATGCTCCATGACTTTAAATAATCTAGTCTTTTTGAATTTGTTTGGTTCGTTATATTTCTACAAAAGAATATAAAATCAATGTATATTTAATAAAGAAAATGTCTAAATGTGTAATATTTTGTATTCAAAGTACTGAGGGTAAATAATATTTATTTTGTTGCAAAAAAGAAAAAGAGATTAATGGAAAAGGAGCAGAGAAAAAGAGAGGAGAAAGACGAGAAAGAGAGAGAGTGAAGAGTAGTAGGAGGTAGGGGTCATCATTTGGCCATAGGCCGGAAAAGCCTGCGGACGGCCTGAGGCCCGCAAAGCTTAAGCCTGGCCCGACCCGAATTTAGGTCCGAAAAGCCCGGCCCTATGGGTTTAGGGCCGGGCTTAGACAGAGGTCCCAAAGCTCGCGGGCTTAAAAAAACCTAGCCCGCCAAGATCCGTCGAAGTCCGCCCAGCTCGGCCCGTAGGGCTCAAGCTCATTAATTATATATATTATAGATTATCTTATTAATATAGATATTTATAAACTATCAAATTTATCTTAATATCATTTATTCATATACTAAATACTATTTTTTTAGGTATGTAAATTATTTAGTCTATATAATTGTTTATATATTGAATGATTAAATATTATTAAATTATAAAAAAAATTATTTAATACAAAAAAAGTCCGACCCAACCCGAAAAATCTGGTAAGACTCGGGACCAAAAAAATCCGTAGGATTCAAAATTTTAAAAAAACTCGACTCAGTCTGATCTGCATTTTTGAGACATAATAAAAAAGTCTGACCCGGACCCGACCCATTGACGACGCTGGGAGAGAGAAAAATTGAGAAGAGAGAGAGAGCAGAAGGGGGGTAGAGACTTGGGGAGAGGAGACCAAAGTGGGTCATAAGAACACGTTGTGCGAAGGCAACACCATGTGCTCACATGTCACATGGAACATGAATAGATAGCAGCAGCAGCAAGCGCTAGGATACACCCAGACCACCAGAGCTAGCTAGAGAGAAACACAACAACAACAACAAGAGGCCAACCCCAACTGGGTTCAATTCGATCAATTCTCCACAACCCCCCAAAGTACACACAACAACAACAGCAACAACAACAACGGCAGCAGCAACAACAACAGCCTTGACAAGAAAGAATTGGGGGAGAAATGAAGGAGAGCAGTGATGGGTTCGTTCGGGCGGATCAGATTGATCTCAAGAGCTTGGATGAGCAGCTGGAGAGGCATCTCAACAGGGTCTTGACTTTGGAGAAGACTAAGATGAGAGACCAGGATAATTCAGGGGCGGCCCACAACAATCTCAACAGTCTTAACCTCAGCACTACCACCTCCGCCTCTGCCTCTGCCTCTGCCGCCGCCACCTCAACCTCTGCCGCCGCCGGCATGACTCTCTCCATCCCCAAACGTCACAGGCAGGAGTGGGAGATCGACCCTTCCAAGCTCATCATCAAGACCGTCATTGCACGTGGCACTTTCGGCACCGTCCACCGTGGCATCTACGACGGCCAAGATGTCGCCGGTACTTCTCTCTCTCACTCATTTTTACTTTAATCTCAACAAGTCAAAACCTTTTAACTTTCTTCTCAAAGTTCCCATCTTTTTTACTCAAGTTTATATATTTATCAATGCCCATTTCATGTAAACTTTGATTTACCTTTGGTTTAGGTCATGAATTTCATTTCTAAATGCAGTTGATGTGGAAAAGTGAGGTTTATTTTGATGCTGTTTGTTCACTTTAATTTGTTAAGCTTCAGTGTTGGATTAGGTGAACCATAATGTCAATTCATCTTTATTGATTTAAGGCTCTTGTATGTTGATCTAGCAAGTTGATACAAGTTTGCAACTTCATGCAAACCTATATTTGTGGCGAAATTCCGAGTTCATATCCAATGAACTGTATTGAATGTGGGCTGTAATTGTACTCTTATGAAATCTGTGACTCTTTCACGGGTATGTGTTGAATTTTCTGGTGAGAGCAACAACTTGGATAATGTTGTTGTCTTTCTCAACTTTCTTGTGATCTCGCCTCAGTTGAAATCTATTCCACAACTAAATAAGTAAAGTACCTCCATTAGCTAAACTAAGTGATCAGTATTTATCAATATAACATTGTGATCAATATTATCAATTTATCACCATCATCCTTTGATGAATTAAATGTTTTACTTCGTGCGGGAGACCCCCACTAAAGAGCTTTTTTCAAAGTGAAAAAATCCCTTTACTGTCCCTCGCGGGTAGGGATAGGACCACAACTGTGAGCCATATAATTTTCTTTTAGTGCATCAGGAACAAGTAGAATTAATGAATTAGGAAAGTATACTGGCAGCCTCCTTAATTTGGCTGGACAACGAATTTTGTTGCTTACTATGCCCTTCCTCTTTTCTTTGTAGTTTTGTCTTCATTTTCTTTATTGAACTTATGGTAATCCATATGGTTTGTCGTTACATTTCACTTATGCCATCTTCTCTCTCCTATTTATGGTCTTTTCTTCACCTCAGTGAAATTGCTTGATTGGGGAGAAGAGGGTCACAGGACAGATGCTGAAATCGCTTCTCTAAGAGCAGCTTTTACCCAAGAAGTTGCTGTCTGGCATAAACTAGACCATCCTAATGTTACTAAGGTAACTTTCTGTTTCTGCTAATTGCTCTCATTCCCTTATATTGTCTGCGGGCTAATTGGATTCAGTGCATATGCGACATTTGTATTAATCCAAATTGTGTCAATATAAACCTTTCTAGTAAAATAACTGCTTTCCTTCCACACATCAATATGTATCCCATGTAGTATCAAAACTTAGGGGTGCAATTTTTTTTACATGTGTTGATAATCATCTAAGAGGCAAAAAACCTTGTATCTTATTTTCAGATCTGTCCATGTAATTTCAGGTAAACAAGAGTCAGCTATGTTTCAATATAGTCAAGCGGTAACTTCAAGTAGACTTATTTGTTACATTTCCTTTTGCCTGGATAGCATATATATATTGTCATTCTGTATGATAACTTGATAGTTAAGAGGCTATACAAAACATTAAATGCACACACAGATGTCTTATGAAAATATTTCTTTTTCTTTTATTTGATCATCATTGCCATGGTATTACTTCAGGTGGTTTTACACCTAGATTGATTCTCAAAAATACTTTCGTGTATCAGTTTATAGGGGCAACCATGGGTTCGTCGGAACTACAAATTCAGACTGAAAATGGTCAAATTGGCATGCCGAGTAATATCTGTTGTGTCGTAGTGGAATATCTTCCTGGAGGTGCTCTAAAATCCTACCTTATTAAGAATAGGAGAAGGAAATTGGCTTTTAAGGTCGTTCATCAGCTGGCACTAGATCTTGCTAGAGGGTATTCTTCTGTCTTTTCCCTTTTTCTGTCTTCAGAGTATTTGCTTGTTTGTTATATAAAGAAAATGAAGTGTGAGTTCTGTTATTGTCCATCTAAGCAATTAAAGGTACTCTTACTTTGATGCAGGCTGAGTTATCTGCATTCACAAAAGATTGTTCACAGAGATGTAAAGACAGAGAACATGCTGCTCGACAAGACACGTACCGTCAAGATTGCTGATTTTGGTGTTGCTCGTGTCGAAGCTTCAAATCCTAATGACATGACTGGGGAGACTGGAACACTTGGTTACATGGCTCCTGAGGTATTTAATATATTGTATTTGAGAGTTCATGGCTAGGACTCAAAACCAAACAAGAAGTTGTAGTATTCTTTGGAATGTGCTTTTCTCTTCTGTGTGTTATCATACGTTGTGCACATGCATACAACTATCATCTTGAGTATGAATGGCTATTCTAGCCCTTTTAGACCTTGTTTACCTGACGTGAATATGTTACTTTACTGGAAGAAACATGCAACAAAGAACTGCTTATTGGGTATGCAATGACTTGTGAATTGGTCGGTGACAGGTTCTCAATGGAAATCCATATAACCGGAAATGTGATGTGTACAGTTTCGGCATCTGTCTATGGGAGATATACTGCTGTGACATGCCATATCCTGACCTTAGTTTCTCAGAAGTGACTTCAGCCGTGGTTCGCCAGGTACACCATTCTCTAATATAAATGTGCAATCATCTTTTGTTGCTAATTAATGTCAACATAAATGAGTCTTCATTGCCTTTCAAAAAAGATGGGTATTTATTGAGATCAATTCCCCTGCTGACCTTGTATGTCTCTTTGCACTAACAGAATTTGAGACCTGACATACCAAGATGTTGTCCAAGTGCTCTAGCAAATGTAATGAAGCGATGTTGGGATGCTAACCCAGACAAACGGCCAGAGATGGATGAGGTAGTCACAATGATGGAGGCCATTGACACAACCAAAGGTGGAGGTATGATCCCACAAGATCAGTCTCAGGGTTGTCTTTGCTTTCGCAAGTATAAAGGACCATAAAGAAATTTATATTAGAGCAAATGGGACGTGATTATTTTTAATATCAAATAGTCCCCATTTGTATTTAAGATAGCAAAAGAGTGAAGAGAAAAAAGAACACGACTTTGGGTAATCAGAGGATGAACAGATTGGTGGAGGGGGTATACATTGATAATGAGCAATGCTAGCTTTTCTCATTTTCTTGGAGGATGTAAAGCTTTTATTAATTATTGCATATTTTCATAAAAACAATGTGTATTTATGCTAGTGTTTCTTTGACTGGCATTAGCAGCCCCTTGTAAGATGTATTGTATACTAGTTCTATTGTTATGATTGAGCTGAATATATGGTACACTATTTCTATTTTCATGCGAGTGCCTTTGCTATAAAAAAAAATTTGGGTTGCCTTTGCGGTACAATGTTGCAAAATTACAATCAAAGCATAATTAATACATTTCCTCAGGGTAGAAGTGCATCTGTATATATATTTTCTTTCAATATAGTTCCTCTAGTTGATTCGGATGAATTGTTTTGATTGAGATTTGATAGGGATGGTGTACTTGGTCCTCGTAATCAAACAAAAGAAAACTGAATTGTGATCTGTCATGAATAAAAGGCAAACTTCAAGTAGAACTATTTCATTCTTTAACATAAAAAGGGAAACCAAGATTCAAAGAATTGAATCTTTCTTATGACTAAACATGCAACTGAGAATCTGCACTCCAAAGAATGACTGAACAAAAGAACATAACATGTCTGCATTGGCTCTAATGATTCAAGAGGTTAACTGGTTCAAATCGATCATTGTGTTTGCCAATCGATCTCTCTAGACGTCGGAGAGTTGGACTTCTGATCGTGGCTAGCCGTCGTCGTCATCCTCCCATCGGGTGGTCTTGTGGTATGTAGCATATAAGATGACTTGCACCAATCTAGACAAAGCTCCCAAACCGTTGGGAATCTAACAAAATGCAAATCCAAGTACAGTGTGTGAAACCTCCCTCCTGACATAAAACATCAACTTATTTGACAGATTTATCTATTTAGTAACCAAAATGTTGATGTCAAAATTGAGAAGTGAGTAGATGAGCCACACGATTCCATTGCAGAAGTTGGCTAATGAAAGATAGAATGGCATGTACTAGACACACTATGTCGTGATGACCATTTTCTGTCACAACAAAAGAAATACTTATAAATTCTATTACAAAGTACTTTCTATTCCAAATTCACTTTGCTTGTGCACTAGAGATTATATGAACGTAACTCACCAAGACTGTCAACGGTGATGCATACATCAGGATATTGAAGACGATACAGATGATTCCAACTATCAGAGTTCTGGTTTTTGTAGTATGAAAGCACAACATGTTAACAAGGACCACGATAAGAAAGAATACAGTTTCACCCGCAAGAAACATGAAGATCTTCCTCTGATAAAACAATGTGAGTATTGTTAGGATTCTCAGTGTCTTAATATGTAGAAATATTGCACATCTTTTATATATGCACATTATTGAATATAGGTTTCACCCAATTTCATAGGTTAGGTTAGCATTACATGCTTTTTTTGATCCAGGGGAGTATAGTATGAAGATGATAATATATGCGCTTTGGATGATGAAACCAGCTCCATTGATAGTCCAGACAAGAGTGCTATCGGGATGAACAAATGGCATGCCATAAAATACCCAAACAGCACAGTTGAGCAGTGTTGCTAGATAAGGATCTGGCTTGATTGAAATCTGCAACTGTCTTCGTCTTGATAATCCTTGCAAATGTTGGACTGCATGAGCACAATATTGTTACCGACTTTAACAAGATTACAAAGTTATTCACTTCACAATAGAAAAAGAATCAGAATGAAGATAAAAAAAAAAAAAAAAAAAAACTTGCATTGGGGAGAGAAACAAACCCAAGATGATATTACCTGCAAGGTAATTAAAGAACAATCATAAATCATTATAAACAAATAACATGTAGATCTAGTGGACATTGTTTGTTGTATGTATGTAGCTAAATGCGGATTCAATTGGGGACATGCAAGAGATTCATCCATATCTAAATCGATGAATGTATTTTAATTTCATTCATTTTATTTATACATTATTCAAAATCGAAGAGAATAAAATGAAAATGAAGCATGCATGCTGACCGATAATGCCGACCACGGTTCTGATCAAGCCGGTGTTCACCATTTTTGCCTTATTGGTAAAAGATATTAGAAATTTTGTGATTTAAAATTAAAATTATATTATATTTATTTCTCTATTTATTGTGGAGTTATTTATTTTTATAATTTCATTATTATGTTTTATGTATTTAAAAGTTTTCTGATTTATTATACGACCGTTATGAGGTTACTAAATGAGTTATTGGTAAGTGAACTATATAAAGGAAAAAAAATCTAGAGTTGATGGTTATGGAATGAAGAGGTGTGTGTTGCATATGATATATAGAGAAAATGTTTGAATATCGATATGTGGTATATATGGAAGAAAACTTGAGAAACAATGCATATATGATATACATATTTAAGTATACACCATTTTGAGTGCACGGGTAATGAAGGTTCAATGAGACTTCTTAGCTGCACGACGGAGCTCGAATAGTTGTTGTATTTTGGGGGAAGTTCCTTATTCAACATTGTGCAGTAGGGGACAAATCTTCTTTTAGGACAGTGTTTTGCATGCCTCGACTCGATAAGTTTTCATATATAAAACCTATAAATATTATACTATTTATGCTCTTCTTTATTATATAATTCTCAATATATTATTATATTACTTTATGTTCTAATTTTGTAGGGATTTCGAAACCTTCATCTTTATTTATATTAATCTAAGAGAAAAAAAATTACATTAATCTAAGAGAAGATTTGTAACAGAATTTCTTGCACAGATTCTATCAATTTTTCAAGTTGTCAATTCATATGAGAATTGCTTTGCTTTTCTTTACTAACCAAATTGATGTTAGTTCAAAATTTTGCACCTTAATATTCGTTGAATCATTTGCAAGAGCATGACATCGAGAAACATGTGAATGTTAACACAAAAGATCAGTATATATACCCTACATATGTCTAACTCGATCCTTTCCTTTCCTTATATATGATACAGAGTTATATTGAGAGTTTATTCAAAATACCTTAGCATAAGCGTGTGAACAATATGCAGCGATGGTATGCATGACAATGTAAAAAATTACTTTTTGGAGTTGAGGTATAAATTTCTTTCATTATCTAATTATGCTATAATAATTGTCTGATTAAATATTTCATTCGTGACATATTATTTTATTTGATTTTTCAGTTTCACTTTGAAACTAATCTCAAGTATATGTGCATGCATATCAGTTTAATCTAGCTACTATATATGGATTGTTCTCTAGTAGTGTATATTATAATGGTCATGTAGTTATATGCACACGTTGGAGTCGTCAGGTATTTATAGTAACTAATTTCATTTTCTTAATATATAGTTGTTACATGTTTGACATATACACATTGCTCATCATGAATGTAAATGAATTTTACTCACAAATATTGGAGAAGTTTTTATTTCATCTAGAAATTGCATATTTTTGGAGAAATTTTCTATCATCAGAAAAATTGAAGATACATATTTTGGGGAATAACATGCAACCACTCCATTAATATTCTGATGATAGGAGTTGCTTTATTCTTTGTTGTGATCGATATTTATTTAATCATATAATTTTATTCATTTAATCATTGAGAAATTTGCAGAAAAAGAAAATTGACGTCGGTATGTTTCTCTCCAACAAGTATATACGCTTCATTTCATTATTACCTATAAATTGTGGAGGTTATATTATATGAACTAATATGTATTGAGTTATCATTGCAGAGAAACTAAATGTGATGGTACGTTTTCTGTACCTTTTAAATATTAATTTATATGATATTATGAGATATAAAATTATCATATTCTTATATTAGTTGAAAGTGTTTAAGCATGACGTACATATGCTATTGCGAACCTGTAAGTTTTAAATGCAATTAAGTTTTACATCTTACTTAATTATGAGAACTTATTTTGAGTTAAATATATCCGTTACTATTTGATATTAACTATTTCATTAATACATATTAATAGTGTTGATTACCGTGAATCTTACTTAATACATATCCGTTACTTTCTGAAATCAATTATTTCTGATTTCATTTATAAATTATTGTGAATGGTTAATTATATTACTCATTGTGTTATGAGTATTATTTTAATGAATTATTCCTTGGTTATGAAAGGTATGGAATACCAAAGAAATGCGTGGGTAAATTTTGAGTATAACCGATCTCGTGTCAATGTTTATTTATTTTCAGAGCACTATATACTACAATCAAGTGGAAGTAACTTTTCTTGCAGAATTTAATATACCTTATTACTATCATAATCATACTGATGTTAATATGGGAGCAGCTTTGAAGTTATATATTTTACTTGATTATTACTCATACGGAGGAAATAAATATTCATACGAGAAGTACGACTGATGATTTACTTGAGCTTGCAAATAATTAAAATACAGGTTATGTATAGTTCAAGTGACAGAGAGAAAAATGTCCAAGTCTATATAAATATGATAAAAATCATATATGCCTCGAGAAGGCATATGTCTTGCTGAAGAGGCTATACACATTTGTTGTTGATATGACAACATTCATATATGTCTCGCTAAGGAGACTATATATATATATATTGTCGAGGGGGATGTGCTAAAGCCTGTAAGTGTGTCACCTAAGTGTGTCACCTAGGGAAACAACTCATCTTTTGTGATTAGAGACCCCATGAAGGAAGTTCAATAGATACAAACAATTCATACGTGACTCAAATATAACACACATTATTTGAGGATATATCCAAAAGAGATATTATCCTATACACATCCCTAAGGCATCATGTGCTATATTAAATGTGACGTCAGAAAGGGAAAAATTATGATACCCTGAATGAGTTTCAAGGTTGGCAAACTCCCGCACAGTACGAGCACAAGTACCGTTGGAAAACTCACCTAAGTGAGAGTTGTTCATGAGGCTGCGACTATGAGAATTGGGCTATTCTCTAATACTCTCATGAGAATCAAGATACACACATGACCATAAATGTGTCAACCACGAACTGACATATTATCCGTACTCTGTGTGTGATATGATGAAGTTTGGTCAGAGGATTCAAAGTTCAAGACTGTGTCACTTTGATTCCCCAAATGGATTCTATCATACTAAGCTAGATTTTAACCCGAAAAGTATCTAGCCCATTGCCTAGTAAAAGTACTCACATATTTTTATAACCTATTAATTTAAATCAGTGGAGGATTATTGAAAATTTTGTGATTTAAAATTAAAATTATATTATATTTATTTCCGGGGTTATTTATTTTTATAATTTCATTATTATGTTTTATGTATTTAAAGGTTTTTTGATTTATTATATGGCCGTTATGAGGTTACTAAATGAGTTATTGTTAAGTGACCTATATAAAGGAAAAAAGCTAGAGTTGGATGGCAATGGAATGGAGAGGTGTGTGTTGCATAAGATATATAGAGGAAATGTTGGAATATCGATATGTGGGATATATGGAAGAAAATGTGAGAAACATTGCAACCACGACATTGCAACCACTCTAACTATCTTTATCCTCTCTACCTCTAAATACATATATGATATACGTAGTTAAGTATAAAACGTTTTGAGTGCACAAGTGATGAAGGTTCATTGAGGCTTCTTAGCTGCACTACGGAGTTCGAAGAGTTGTTGTATATTGGGGAAAGTTCGTTATTTAACATTGTACAGTAGGGGACAAATCTTCTCTTAAGATAGTGCTTTGCACGCCTCAACTCGATAAATTTTCATATATAAAACCTATATATATTATACTATTTCTACTACTCTTCTTTATTATAATTCTAATTTTTAAGATATTATTATATTATTTTGAGTTCTAATTTTGCAAAAATTTCGAAACCATCATCTTTATTTTCATTAAAAGAATCCTTCGTAAAATGTTAATTAAGAGCACTACGAATGATATGAATCTGAAAGTAAATGATATAGTTTATTGGATAATCACCTAGTTCGAAGTATATATAACTATGTATATACACACACAAAAGTCACTGAGAAATAGGAACACTTTTTATCCACATATATTGAAGGCTTCCACATATAAGTTTTTCTGTTCCTATTGACTCGTCCTCCGTTGTTGTCCACAAAACAAGATGCAGTTTGACAACTTAGACAAATTATTCACCATTTGATTAAAAACAAAATATTTGGTGACAGGTTTGATCATTACATATGTGACTGTATTTGTTACGAGTTTCTTTACTCATTCTTACTCCCTTTTTCTTCTGTTTTCCACGGTCAAAAAGACTCGCGTCCTAAAATCAAAATGAGTTACAAAATGTGGCTGTATCTAGCCGCATTCTACTCATTTCCTCATTTTTCTTCTCTCGTAAAGAAAATATCAGTCACACTTGTTCAACTACTTTATTTTTATCCTGACAGGAACAAATGAAAAATTAAATGAGTAAGAATGACTGAATGAGTAAGAACATATGTAATTCAGGGTGCTTTTGTGAATCCTTTCCTCTTCACTACATTGATGCAATGTATTCTAAAATTTTGAATGATATAGATACTATTTTTTTTTTAAAAATTATGTTCTCGTCATCAATTTATTCGTGATTAATTCTACTCAATTGTTACTAAATTTGAATCCCATGAAGGATGTATTTTTAAAAAATCATATTTCAACTACCTTATATAATGCAACATCAAATTCATATACATCAAATTCATATTTCAAATTCATATTTCAACTTACCACATCAGCACAATGTAAGATTAAACCTTGTTTCTTAGTGATTAAACCCTATAAAACTCATTTATAAGTTCATCTGTGTTTATAGACTATGAATGAAAACTTACCAGGTTGTGATGTTCTTTTCATAATAATCAGAATACACCTTTAGATTCTAAAGTAAATGAGACTTCTTTTGTGAATATGTTGTGTATTATACAGGGACCAATCAAGGCTATATATAAAGAACAAATCAGACAATACATTCATTAAGCAATTGTTGTATCTGTTTAATTCAAAATACAATTTTGAACCAATGCATCAGTCATCAGCTCAATATTGAATTTATGTGCCCTTTTATGCTACTGCAATTTATACACAGATAAAACTATTTTTAATACAAAATTGGTCTACCGAAGATTCAACCTTTAAATCCTATATTGATCAAGTACAAGATTCAAAATTTAAGCAACAAGAACAATGTCATGTTCTTAAGGTGATCTAACTAACACACAGCTTGTATTACTGAATATCAAGACATACTCTATTAATTTTATAGGCTATGGCATGCAAATTTTTAATGAGATGTTTCTGCTTCAATCAAATATGTAAGGTCCAATCTGTCGTATTCTTTTTCATATATATACAAATTGATGATTATTGCCTTGTTGGTGAGGTGAGGACTGGGATGCTCTATGTAATCCATTATTAATTAACACAAAGAAGACAGAGGAAGCAGCCCACTTGTAACAAACTTGCCACATTCAAGAAACTCAAATCCCAAGGGAACACATATAAGTTCGTTTTCTTCTTCCCCGAGACTGTTTCAGCTTCTTCAGGTTTAAATGAGCAGCGTGAAGATACCCAGAATGCATTCATAAAGTCTATAGCTTTCACAAGCTTTGAGCTTGGCCTTTCATTAAGTTTTGAACTTTTGTTTTAGTGTTTGTAGAGACAGAGTTCACATACAGTCATACAGTGTGTTATTGTTATGGAGATTGTTATTTCTGTGATTCTACTGATTGTGGGGATTGGTGTTTTCGTTGTGGTTCATATTTGTATAGTTGGGAGAGCATTCGACGGAGGCAATAATGTTCAAGGTGTTGTTAGTGTTGTGGTTCAAAGACGCAGCATCGAGATCAAAAGGATGTCTAGTGAGGAGTTAAATATGCTTCCTTGCTTTGATTATATGGCAGGAGGAAAAGCAAACACTGTGGATTGTGCAGTTTGTTCAGAAAATTTCCAGACGGGGGATAAGTGCAGGTTGTTGCCGAATTGCAGGCACAGCTTCCATGCCGAATGCATAGACTTATGGTCGTTGAGGACACCACTTTGTCCAGTGTGTTGCAGTTGTGTCACTTCTCCGAAGATCGATAAGAATTCCGTTGAGGAAGCTAGCTAGTGTTGCAGGTGAGTTTCGAAATGAAATGACGTAGAACCAAGTTCACCTATGTTTTGTGCTTTGTGTTCAATCTTGATATTGGCCGCCTTGTAAGCTCTTCACCATCCCTCAGCATATCAGGCGAAGGTTTCCTTGCTTGCCAATTCATTGCCGGTTCTTTGCCAATGGGAGTGTAGCTCTTGGATGCAAGCTTTGTTGTTCTGTACTTTGGGATACATATGGTTTTTACTCTTGTTACAAGGTTTTGATTTTTGAAGTATGCAGTATGCTCACACCTCGAGCAAGAAACTAGACAAAGGCACTTTCCATTAGTTGTATGACTTGTATCCCTTAGTCTTAAACCAACAGTAAGGCCTCTAAACGACTAAACATACAAAAGATCCGAGTGAAACGAGCATATTAGTTCATTACACCCTATCTGGCACTAGGCAAAGAATGCAAGCTAACAAGTACTCCCTGATTCTATCTACTGGGGGAGCACCAAGCACAGAACATGCAATGATTATCCACAGATTTTTCAAAAATTATGAAACATTGATATGGAAACTCATAAGGAATGTCAACAAGATCTTATGTCTGGTATCTTGTGTTTCTAAAAGAAAAACAAGCAAACCCATCTCAACTTTAAGCAACTACATACAGTGCAAATTCAAAGAAATGGGTAAATGACAGATGCAGCCTGCAGAGTGCAGACTACTCTTTCTTCTCTGTATTGTTCTCCAATTCCCTCCTCAGCTGAAGAGAGAAGTCATCGTTAACATCGTCATCATCCCAGTCATCCTCCCACTGCTGTGTCACTTCCTTGCCTTCCTCTTTGTCCTCCCATTCTATTATTATTTAAAAAGAAAGGCAGTGTGTTAGAATGCAGCACAACTCCTACTCAGTCAACGCAAGATACTGTCAATTGCTAGAAGGAAAAACGAGCACTCTACCAAGCTATGTGGAGGCATCATCGCTTACACAAGACAGACAAGTACTAAGAATGTAGCAGAACATCTGCTCGATCAACATAACAGACAATCATTTGCTATGAAGTATGAATAAGAGAAAACCATGCAAGCAATCTAACAAGCATTGCAGTGATGCATTGTCCTCGCAAGAAAATAACTAAGAACCGTCAAAATTCCCGGCTGATCAGGAAAACAAGCCGAGGCAAATATACTAAGACCCATCAATCTCTCAGAACCAGAATAATGCAAGATCTCCAAATAATTGTGCAAAGCAGAATCAGACTGAAACGATGAAAATCAGCAGAAAATAGTAAACTACAAAAACAAAACTATTCCTCGCCACAGCTCGGATAGACAAAACCTGAGAATCTGCGAGATTTACAAGGTCAACATGTCTTGGCAATTGGATTTCTTATGAATCTCAACAGTCTGAAGAGACTAAGAGGCTAAAACTAAATGACCCAAAAGCTTATATTCACAATTCTATTGCAATCGAAATGAACTCACCAAGCTCACCGATCTCAATCTAATGATTAACCAACTCAAAACCCTAGGAATGTAAATTCAGAAATGAAGTCAAATTGATGTCTTCCCAGAAATGAAGTGAAATTGAAATGTGCGCTTGAGGTGTAATTGCATACCTTCATTGAGTTCAAACTCTTCGAACTCATCATCGTCTTCGAACAGGTCCATCTTTGCAACCTCGGTCACTGCCTTGGGCTCCGTCGCCGCCATCTTCAACCGCACACTGAACAAACATAAGCTGTTTCAGATTTAACAAACCCATGAAAAAACAGAACCAAAGCTCATCCAAAATCATCTGTTGTTCTTGGCTTTTGGAACAAGAAATTTGACATAGTTTAAAACAAAACAAAAAGATGAAAAATTTAGAGCCCAAATCGGAAAGATGCCAACTTTGCTAACTGGAGTGAGGTTCGGATAATGAGTTCTTACAGAGAGACAGAGATTAGAGATGAACGGATTTCAAAGTGACGATGGTGATCCTGGGGGCTTCTTTGTTTAGACGGAGGAGAAAAACAAAGCAGTCGGTTTAAGCATTCCAAAGTCCAAACGACATAGTATTTATTTGGTTTGACATAGGTCAGTTCGCTACATGCCGTGATTCTCCGAGCATATTTTTGGTTTATTAACTTCTTTTGGATGTAATGGTTCTTCTCCATTAGGGGCAAACAAAATTTCAATGTGTGATACTTAATATTAAATTAATTTTTTAATATTATATAAGATTGATTTAAGTTAAGTGAATAAATTAGGAAGAAAAATATCGACTTAATGATGAATAATCTCTAAATTTTTTATATAGAATTTTTTACATATTATTATGTTTTTTTGGCTAAAAATATATAGTTAGGTTAATATACTAAGAAACAAAGAGAATAGTATAATAAATAATGGGCATCTAAATAATTAATAGTTACAATTAAGATAATTTGTAAGAAATGGAGGGGTTAAATTAAAAATTATGGCTATTATTTTTTTTATTAGAAAAATTTAGGAAACAATATGATAATTTGAAAAAGGTTGGGGGTGGGGGGTTCATTAATTTTTTTTGTAAGAATTAAGGAATCATCTTATAAATTAGTGGTATTATTTGATTGGTTCAATTTATTACGGAGAGGCATGACCCCCTTTGCCTCCACTATGATTCGCCGTTGGTTCTTTTGTTGTTGATCTACTGTTAATGGAAAAAGTATTTTTGGTAGATTTTTTTAAAAAAAAACATTAATTCTAAATTCTGAGTCGTAGGATTGATCATAAATTAACATCTTAACGACAATTACACATTGGTCGAGATTCACACGACAGACAGTCGATATTCAAGATTTCGTTTAGCCAAGTAATTCAGCTCATTGTACATAGCTAGTGATTTTGCTTGTATATGAAACTTAATAAGTTTACAGTAAATTATAGTCTATGATCGATTTATAAACAACCAATGATCGATCGAAAATTTCAAACATTTTTTTCTTCTCAAGTGATTATATAAAGTTAGAATATAGACATCGTGTAAAGTGTGAACTCTTCCTACTCAGTTGACAAAAGAGTATATCATCAATTATGAGGAATTCAACCCTACTGATTTTTCTACGTCCATGTCACATTGTCACTATATTACTCACAAAAAGCTATAGAACAACTACCAAAAATGAGATGGAAACTAGCTAAACGGATTCATTCATATGCTGTACTCCACACCATCTTATTTTCCGCTACATGAAAATAAAATCGAATACAATATGTATTATGGTATAATTATCTAAGTGACTAAAGTGAATAAAACATAGCTCCTGCAAAAATCGAGCTACAGTTAATGTGTGTGCTATTTACAAGAATATGAAATAGATGTATCACCGTTGATGAATGACTAGTTCACATGGAGCTATAGAGTTCATGATCCATCCGGAAGAGCTGGTTTCATAGAAGCTCTGCAGAATTTTGATGAGGGCGCGCGATTTCTTCCCCGCATTGGAGGTTCCTTCAGTCAAAAGCGAAAAGAGGGACGCCATTAACGAGTGGTCTTTAGCTAAAACAGCTACAACTTCTGCACCACCATTGATGCACAAGGCCAGCAATGTCGAAACGCAATACTCTTTGGCAGTTTGTGATGTCGAAGATCGAAGAATGCCGACGATTGGACGCAACGCTTTCGAGTGTAGAATTGCGAGTGCTCCTTCTACATTCTCGGCCAACACCGAGACAACTGCTAGTGTATCATTTAGAAGCTCTACTTTTTCTGATGAGGCTAGTATGTCGACTAGCAATGGTACAGTCCCTGCTTCTAGGACTTTATGAAGGTTTTGGGGCATGAGAAGTAGCCCGAAAATTGCAACCACAGCATTCTTTTTCCCACAAGTTGTTCCTCCCCTGATCAAATCCACAAGACATCGGATAGCCTCGGGGGTTTCTCCGATCAATTTTCGATACTCCTTCACCGAAGAGAGGTAAAAAATTGTTGCAGCTGCGCTTTGTCGAGCTTCCCAACTTAGACCGTGTTTAAGCACGGCAAGAATGGACTTTAGTCCCATGCATTCAACTATCAATCTCTTCCCACTTCCGTATTTCGAGAGCTTCAACACGGCCGCCATTGCATTCTCTTCTGTGGTTGAATCACTGGAGCACAACAGGTTCAACAGTTGAGGTATTGCCCCTGCGTTGATCAAACATGACCTATTGAAAATGTTAGATTTTGTAAGCAATCGAATCTCGTATGCAGCCTTGTTCCTCTCTTCGCTAGTACCAAAAGCAAGCTTAGCGGTGAGAAAAATCGAGAGGAACTTGATGGATTCTGTGGCAACCGCGCTACCGGGCACTGTGGTTCGTGTTATGTCACTGTACTGTTTTCCTGACTTGCCTAGGGAAACGCCATTGAATGCACAGAAGTTTCTGATCAGCTTTTGGAGAATCGAATTGGGCACTAAGTCGGTGTTTGTGAGCGTCTCCCCTGTTTTGGGACAGAGTATGTTTCCACCATTGAGCCATTTCTGAATCGAAGACCGATCGTAAGTCTGACCTGTGGAGACAGTCACTGGTTCAAGCATTAGCTCAAGCGAAATTGGACATCGAAAATCATTGGTGTTTAAACAGTTAAACATCTCCATGTTGGACCTGAAATGGGCTTCAGTTTCATCGACGCTTCGATCCTCATCCATTGTTTCGAAAACCACTCCCCTGCTGTAGCTCAAAAACCCAACCAAGCTGCTCAGAAATGGAACCTCTCTTTCTCCGCAATTTAAATACTCGATACTAATTTCTTCCTCCAAGAACATAATCTCCATGTTACATTCACTCCAACTTTTAATGCCAAGGTAATCAAGAACCCGCTTTACATCGCTCCGATCCGGTTCAATTTGCTTCTCGAATTTACTCATTATCGAAAACAACGATTCCATGGCAACTTTGTCATCTGCTTGAAGCTCAAACTTGGCCTTCCTGGATTGCCTCCTCACTAGCTCAAGCAACTCCTTCACTTCATCGTCTACTCGGAACAAACGTAACGGAAGTACGTCAAGCGCTATTGAGATTGCTCGCATTAGTATCCGAAACTGAGTTGCGAGAAACTCACATTTCGTTAGCAGCCAAAACCGAGCACCTTCCCTAGTGCAATCTTCAAACAAAAACCTAAAATTTTGCAGCGTCAGATGAAGCTCGGAGAAGCTGAGCGCCACCGAGTAGGAGATCTCCGAGTCGCAGTCACGAACCTCCTCAAAGAAAATGAGAAGAAGACCAACTTGTCTGATTGTCTCTCTGCTATTTCGACGCTGCGTTGCGAAGTGTTTGTGCTTGAACTCGAGTATGTTGCGGGAGAGAGTGATCAATGAGCTTAGAAGGGTCGCCGTAGAAGCTCCTCCGCAAGGGTTCACCGCCGGGAATTTCAATATCCGGCGGTCACTCCGATCAAATTGTTTAAACATTTGAATATATGTGTCAAGATAAAAGCAGTGTCTAATCTGTTTTGCTCTGTTTTTCTACTAAATTCAAAGTATGAGCTGCTTCGAGTTATAGGTAGTTGCTTATGCAGCTTTGTGGACACGTGGCGGGGTTAAAATCCGCCACGACTTGTGAGTGACATATGGAAGGTTTGTGAACACGTGGAGAGATGTGGTTGGGCTGGAGCGAGTACTTGGATCCTGGGTCGAAGTTCGGGTTCTGATTTCCGGGTACTGTTTCATGTATGCGGACAGTTTTGTCGTTAATGTGAAGTGGGGCCGGAACACCGACGGTTACACGTGGGCGAATGGAGGGTTGACGTGTTGGGGTGACTTGGAGGGCAGAAGAGGGTACAATTGTTTATGATGATTATACGTGCCGACTATAAATAATATAAGGGGGACTTTGAATGTCTTTTGATGTATAAATGGACTTGATGAGAAAACAAAGAAATTGATCCTTTTCGTTTTGAGTTTGTTTGGACGATGGAGGTTTGAACTTGAAGCTTTAATATCTCAAGGATTTGCCATCGACAAAATGGTTTTGGATGTGTTTGCAAATGCTCTTGTGAATGAGCAGCTCAAAGTTCGTGTAGTTATACTCAAGTGCAAAACATTCATACAGATTTTAAGAAACATGTCTCGTATGAATTGTTCCAAAGAAATATCTTTTGTACGAAAAATTATCTCATATAAAATATTCATAAACATTATGAAAAACGCTTTAAGAAATTTCCAAAGAGGCACTTCACTTATTTCGATTATAGATAGATAGTTTTTTTTCTTTTTAATTATGAAAGTCTCATTAGAGTTGTTCTCTACGATGTTACATAAACGTATCGCCTAATGGTCATCCATTACCTATTTAAGTAAAAACTCGTTTGATGTTACATTGATACGTACATAATCACATGAAAATTGGTATGAATTGTTATAGGCTGATACAGATCTCTTTCCCCAGTATGAAGACACACAACATGCATCATGCATGCGTCCTTTTCTGATACGTGCTTAGTATTTATCTGATGGAATGGACTACATCATACTCACTGGAGCTCGAGTCGGGTCGTATGCATGTACATGAAAGTTTCACTAATCATTATAGTTTGTGTCCACTAATCTCTTCTCATGCCTTAGTTCACGTAAACAATGATGGAAGGCAACGGAATTGACTCGTGGACCAACCACTTCATGACGAATCGAACGCGCCTGTTATTTCTGCATCAACGTACAATAATCTTGACTGGGAGATAAACTTGCATATAAACGCGTTAAGATTATGAGGGGATTGCCAAGACTCGATCACTAACTCAAGACTCTTGATGCTCAGTTTTCATATTCATAGATAAGCAAGATTAGGTTCATGTTTATTGAGTGGTGCCAGCTTGCTAGTCACTGTTCTGTAAAGAATTGCCAGTGCATTTTACAACTTTACAACTTTACTTCCGACTGCAGACATCTCATAAACACGTTTACTCACTGTTTTGTAAAGAATTTCCAGTGCCAGCTTGCCAGCAAGTAATTTTGTACAGCGCACTCGTAATCCTAATTGTCATAATAATTTCTCTACATTCGTCTACGCGCGTCAATTGTTCGGACAAGATCTTCAGCGTTTGCAGCTCAAATTAAAGATACCAGATAATGAAATGATAAGACAGTTAGAACTTGAAATGATGAAAACCATTACCATAATCTCTTGTTCAATCTATTACAACAGGCTTGTGCTTTATTTAAATATAGATCATATTTATATGGGAGCATTGTAGTAATACTGGACTACAACCATGCCGGATTCTTCAAAGGAGTAACAACCGCCTTGACCTGCAGGTAGTTATGAAGGCTATGGATTCCCTTTTCTCTACCTATTCCACTCATCTTGTAGCCACCAAAAGGAATTGCAGCATCAAACACATCGAAGCAATTGACCCACACAGTCCCAGCCCTCAACGCTCGCGACAAGGTGTTGCAAGTGTCGATGTTCCTGGAGAAAACTCCTGCAGCTAGACCATAGCGGGTGGAGTTTGCCCTTCGTATTACTTCATCCAGCTCCCTGGTGTAAAGGATGTGGATTTGTTAGTCATGTCAGAAATGAACGCTTGACATAAGATAACACTTGGTACAAATGCATGAGAATTTACTCACTTGAATTTCAAAATTGATTGCACAGGGCCAAAGATCTCATCCTGTGCTATCAACATGTCATCCTGATTGACCAAAAGAAATAAGAATCTTGTCATGAAATGATACTTCCTTTCTACATTTTGTCTGAAGTTGTAAACTTTCATACGAACAAACAAGTACCTGAACATTTGAAAAAACAGTAGGCTGGATGAAGTAGCCCTTTGAGCCAATTCTTCCACCTCCACATTCAAGAGTAGCACTGCTTTCAATGCCAGATTTTATGTATTTAAGGACCTTCTGAAACTGCTCCATGTCAATCTGTATTTGCCACAAGGTTAAGACAAAGTATCACTTTGACATTCATTTTGTCACAGAAGATATCATATTGGGGTAGGCATGTCAATCAGGCGGAGCCGGAGCGGATCAACTTAGATCCGGATCCGTTTAAAGAGAGAAAAAAATAGACCCGATCCGCTCCGTTTATCCGGTGAATTTTTAATAATAAAATCCGGATCCAGATCCGGCAGATCAACGGATAAACGAAGCGGATTCATACCCGTTTATCAATATGCTAATTACTAATTTTTTTATCAATATATTAATTATTATCAATATGCATGCATCACATGACCCATTACATAGCCAATTTTTTTTTATTAAAAACAAACTAGATAGACCAATTTTTTTTTAAAAGTTCTAATTTACATCGAGAAACTAGACAAGAAACATATCATTTTGTATTTTCAATCATTTAATTGATTAATATTTTTATATAACTTTGATAAAAAACATTTAGATTTTATTTTTAAAAATGGCCTTTCAGATTACAAACATTTCATATATGTAAATAAAATAAAATTATATTAAATAAGTTTAAAAAATAAACGGAGCAGATGGATCATAAACGGATCAAATTGCTTGTGATCCAGATCCGATCCGGTAAATAAACGGATCAACGGGTCCGGGTCACAAACGGATCAACGGATCCAAAAATTAGATCCATATCCGTTTAGTAAGTATGAGTCCGGAACAGGTCTGGATCAAAATCCACTCCGTTGACAGATCTATATTGGGGAGAAAGACAACGATGAGTACCTGGGGACCTTGTTCCACGCCTTTTTTGAAGGGATCACCAACTATACGTTTCAAAGCACGTGCCTTTGCTTTCTCCAGAAACTCATCATATACACGCTCATGTACAAACGTCCGAGACCCAGCACAGCAGCATTGCCCCTGTGTGAAATCCAGCCCACATTCAGTTATAAGTAATGTGCTTTAGTACATAACAGCTTTGTGAAAATTAAACGAGAAGAACCTGATTAAAGAAGAGAGCAAAGTGTGCAAGCTCTACGGCATGATCAATGTCAGCATCCTCGCATATTATGAAAGGTGATTTCCCTCCCAGTTCCAATGTTACTGGCTTAAGATTGCTTTTTGCAGCAAGTTCAAGAATAATTTTGCCAGTTTCAGTTGATCCAGTGAAAGCTACCTGAAATGGAACCAGTAACAGTTTTAAGGGCTTGGGCATGTTGAAGTCAAGATTAGTGGTTGAATAAATTTATCGTCATACAATATACTCCACATATGTGATTCAAGAATACCTTGTCCACATCCATATGACTGGCAAGGGCAGCACCAGCAGTTGGCCCATCACCTGAAACTATATTTAAGACACCAGGAGGAAGACCGGCCTGCCATAGAGAATGGTGACTACATTATAAGCTGATCAGAGACCAAAACATAATGCACACGTTCATGGTTAAGCTTTGAGGTTTGAAATAAATGACTATATATCGATATGAATTGGATGTCAAGGCAGTCTAATAGATTCATATAAAATGTGATCCTCTTGTCAATGTTTAGACATATCCGATGCTTCTATATGTTGGAAATTCTGCTTTGGAGCATAAGTACTCAGAATGAAGCTCACATGCATATCCTCTTTGATAACATAGCAACAGATTAAGAGTATTTTCTACGTTTTGGAAGGCGTTAAGATACACAATTTTCCAGGGATGGTACCTTGCAACAACTCGATAAGTTCCTGAATGAACAAAGTGACTTCATCTTACACTATACAATTATGAGGAGCTGAATAGGTCTACCTCTTGAAATAGCTTTGCAGCATAGAGGGCAGTGAGAGGTGTCTGCTCTGCACTCTTTAGGACAATAGTATTACCACTTGCCAATGCAGGGCCAACTTTCCAGGCAAACATGAGTAGAGGAAAGTTCCAGGGAATAATTTGTCCTGCAACACCGATTGGTTCATGGAGCGTATGCACTTGATAAGGCCCATCTGCGGGAACAGTTAGGCCATGGATTTTGTCTGCCCATCCTGGACAAAATAAGGAAGATTAGCATTACTAAAATGAATGGTGCCATTAAAGAAGGAATAAAGAGAACAAAATCAGTTCATTCTAGTGTTCTAACCAGCATAGTAGTGCAACAGACGAACAATCATTGGCAATTCAATTTGAGCAGCCTGCTCATAAGGCTTGCCATTGTTCCATGTCTCTAGAGCTGCAAGCTCTTCACTGTGTTTCTCAAGCAAATCAGCAAACCGTAATAGTATCCTCGACCTTTCCTGATACCGGTGCAAAAGTACTTCAGCATCTTTGACATATGCAACCAAAAATAACAACGTTTTCTAACAATGTACTAGCCAATAATGTACTAGCCAATCCAGTAAGATAGGTCTTACATAAGCGGACATCTTTGGCCATGGTCCCTCATCAAAAGCTTTTCGAGCAGCAGCCACTGCCCTATTGATGTCCTCTGCATTTCCCTCAGCCACATGAGCAATCACTTCTCCAGTACGAGGGTCAAATGTTGGAAATGTTTTCCCTGGTCAACATAATTGATCTTCAACATTACTTTTTTGCATCTTTATAGTAAGTATTTGAATGTGAACAATCTCAGCTAAAACTGATCATTACCTGATGAAGCATCAACAAAATCGCCATTAATTAGATGCTTAGTATACTGTATTTGAACAGGGGGAGTGATTAACTCCTCAGCTGCTGAAGCAGTACTGAACCTGCGCACACTCCTCCCTGAAAATCATATCAGAAACAATTTCAGCACATAAATTAAACGATACTAAAACGTTGAAGCATAGTACTAATCTTTCACTTGATGATCAGCTTTTAACTTTTTATGAATACACTTAAAAGATGAGGAGAAGATCAAATCTTTGAGTACCAGTAGAATAGAAAAGGAGAAACAAATGATCTGAACAAAGCTAAACTAAACTAAGCATATAAAACCAGACATAGTTGCATGCCATCATCAGCCAGAGTAAAGAAAGAAACAAAGGCCATTAAACTGACGAAAGCAAAATAGAAGACATAAAGGTAAAGGTGGTATCACCTTGACTTTGAGAGAGAAGCTTTGAAGCAGAACCAGAAGACAGAGAGCGACACAGTAAGGAGGAGAGTCTCCGAGCTGCCATCTCCACCGAGAGTAATGAAAAACTCTTACCAAAAGCCTTTATCTTAAACCTATGTGATATATATCTGAGAGTCCTCTATCCGTCTCTTCCTGGCTTCTCTGAGGTACAAACATATCTCTCTCTCTCTCTCTAAATAAAAAGTGACACCATGACGTTACAGTAGCACCAAACATTTATATTGATTGTTTTTATCTTAAACATTTCTCAAAATAGAGAGGTTAGAAAATACTCAAAATAGAGATAAAGGTATCATTATTGTTGATGAAAAGGTTTTATTACTTAAATTTCCTTGGCTTAGAGAACAAATTATTAAAACTGTCCCCTCTCCATCCCGAAGATAACCAGCTAGCCAACTAAGACCAGGAAATGAAATGTAGGAAAGTGTGCATCTGTGCATGCAAACAGATCTGTCCTTCTGCTCACACATTTCACTTCTCTTTGATATCCATAATCTCATATAAGTTAATAATTTACATGTACTTTAGTATGAGATCTTCATTTGCAGATTATGTAGAATCAATAATTTAAATAATATATATCTCTGCTCTTGGTTTCATCGTCGAATATATTGGGAGCACCAACTGCTTTTGTTTGTTTTGTTAATTTAGCACCTGTCGAGCAACTCAGGCTTATCTTGTCTTCTACCTTCTCATCAGGCTCCATTTGTCTCACTAATTCTTAAAGCACATATTTATGTGGGGGTTGGTGAGGCCAATTATCATTGGATGAGAGATTATGAGCATAAACAATTGACTAATGGATGACAGTAGAACGAGACTTCAAGCCCAATGATTCCCTTTCAGTCTTTTGGTTACAGTTGAACTATTCTAGTCTGTTTTTGAGCAAGTTGTTAGACAAATATCCTATATCCAGATTACGCAAAAAGAAATTGATGCAGTTGGCGGGTTCATCTTGGGTCCAATATATTTGGTTAAACTTTATGAATTAGGCTAGGCCCCCATTCACACATTATTGTGGGCACATGGTCTTAAACTCTGATTCCAAAAATATAGGCATGCAGAGGGGTTGCTGTGTCGGCGGCTGATGTCCAAAAGCAAAAGCTGCCAGCGGAGAGATGTTCCAGTAAAAATGCTTCTAAGAGCATGTGCAGCCATGTTTTGGGTGAGAAAGTCCTATTTTGAGGAATTCTTCACTCATTTGAGGAATTCCTCAAAATAAGAAGTCATATTCCTGTTTTTCGTGCAGCGGTTTCCAAAATAGGACTTCCTATTACTATTCATTAATATTTAAAATATTTTACATTTAAATTCGAATAATACTTTCACCCAATAAGATGCCGACACGTATCATTCCGGATCATATAATTGGTAGTGGATTTCCGATAAGATTTTCGACTAATAATTTTGAGACACGTGTGATGTCTACGTGGCGGTGTCGGCAAAATTATTGATTGAAGATATTCGGTAAGATTTTAGGTAAGATTACAAACCAATGAGAATGAGACGCGTGTAATGTCTACGTGTCGGTGTCGGCAAAATTATTGATGGAGATATCCGGTAATATTTTCAACCAATCGACAGTCGACATGTGTCGTTATCTTAAAAAATCGTATTTTTCAAGATGGCTATAAAAGAAAGAGCTATGGGAGAGGTAGACTCACACCAACTACGCATCACTTGTAGTTCTACTCGTATCTAAGCCACCATAAACACTTCTTCACATTTTGGTTTCATCAAGATGAATCCCATGGGTTTCAGTACTTTTTTCAATAGGAGGCGACAACAACGCCGGCGAAATGCAGAAATTGCCAATCAATTCGTTATCGACGCGGTGGCCGTCGATGCGACTTTTGATGATGAATCACCACCACGCCGCCATGCAAATCAACCAAGGATGAGGGAGTCCAGGGGCCAAAATCTTATGGAAGATTACTTCATCGAACGCTCAGTCTTCACTGACCATGACTTTCGTCGGCGGTTTCGTATGAACCGAAATACTTTCAACCGTATAATGACCGACCTCTGCAACTACGACCCATTTTGGCATCAAAGAGCCGACGCCACTGGAATGGTCGGACTACTTCCCCAACAAAAGATGACCGGTGCTCTCCGGATGTTGGCCTACGGCTCAGCTGCTGATCAGTGTGCCGAAATCACAAGGATGGGGGAATCAACAACTCTGAAGTGCATGAAGAAGTGGTGCACCCAAGTGGTAGAGCTTTATGGTACCCGTTACCTCCGTGCTCCAGATCAGACAGACATCACTCGACTTCTAAGAAGGGCTAGACATCGAGGATTTCCTAGTATGATCGGAAGCATTGATTGTATGCATTGGGAGTGGAAGAACTGCCCAACCGCTTGGTCCGGGGCGTACTCAGGGAGGAAGGGTCGTCCAACTATCATCTTAGAGGCAGTGGCCTCATATGACACGTGGATCTGGCACAGTTTCTTCGGGGTACCAGGAGCTTAAAATGATATCAACGTGCTTTACCAATCAGATGTCTTCGATGCAGTGCTTGCTGGAAGAAGTCCGGCTGTGACTTATAAAGTGAACGGTATGACATACCGTAACACTTATTACCTTGCCGACGGGATATATCTGAGGTACTCCTCGTTTGTCAAAACGATTTCGAATCCTCAAGAGCTTCCACAAAAGCTTTTTGCGAGGAAGCAAAAGTCGTACCGCAAGGATGTGGAGAGGTGCTTTGGCATCTTACAAGCTCGTTGGGGGATAATTCGTCATGCAGGTCGGTGTCACCACCTTTCGACGTTAAAAAGCATCATGTTGGCGTGCATCATAATGCACAACATGATCGTTGAGGAGGAATTCGTGGAGGATGAGTTTGAGGAGAATGACGAAGAAGATCTCCAAAATCCATCTACCGCATTCACAGCTTATGATGGCCCAGTAGATGAAGGGGGGAACCGGATTCCTTTCGAGCCGGTTGGAAGAGATGGACAAAATGAACAACGGTTTAATGACCGTCTTGTAGATCTCCAATCTGCTTACATCCATGGAGAGCTGCAGAAATACTTGGTTAAGCACAATTGGTTTCTTGAGACCGGTGAACAACTTTAATTATGTTGTTTTAATTGTTTGTTTGCATTGTTGTGAGTTTGAATTATGTCACCTATTATGTGTGTTTTAATTTTTGTAATGCGTGGGAACTTGATGGAAATAAAGAAAGTGCAATTTTATTTCTGTAAAAGGGAAACTACATAGTACATAATTTAAATTACATAAACAATAATTGAAGTGCTTGGAAAAAGTCTTTGGGGGTTATTTAAGTGTTTGGAAAAAGAGGGCGATAACAATTGGAATAGCCTTCTTCGCTAGCTTCTTCTTCAACCCCATCCACATCCGAAAGGATTTGTGCTTTCCTCTTTGTGAAATACCTCTTGGATTTAGGAGTCATGCTCTTGGTATCCATTGACATAATCCGAGTTTCCTCCGCCAAAGCCCTCAATTGAATGTCTTTCTTTTGAAGGGTGATTTGCTCTCGCATAAGGGAAACCTCAATTACATCACTATCTTTTTTATTGCGACCATAAGATTCTTGATTTGCCGCAATCCTATTCAAAGCCTCGGCTCTTTCATTTGTAGGCGTCATACCTTTTTTTCCTTTTTTTTCGCTTCCTTGGCCGCTTTCACTCCCATAGGACGCTCCGGAGAAGAAGGAGCTTGGTTGCTCGTTGGTGTGGCAAACGCATCATCCTCCTCCAAGTTGACAGTGGGAACCCTTGAGCTTGCGGGCTGTGATGATGAGTAAGACGGAGTAGATGATAAGTAAGGCGGAGGTGTACTAGCCTCGACATGGATGAAGTAAGGATGATTCTTCATGACTTCCCAACAAGCAAAGTCTTTAAACTCTTTCTTCTTTTTTGCCACATAAAATGATTGAGCACATCTCATCTAAAAAATAATAATAATAACATGGAATAAATAACTTGTAAGTCATAAATATCATGGACAAAATAACATGTATTTCATAAAATATGGTAAAAACTAAGTTGAAACAATATGGTAAAAGCTAAAAAAAAATATTGGGGATCAAAAAGATTACCTCATCGAGTATGTTTGAGCCGGAAGATGCATTCCTTCGTGCGAAAGAAAGAGCACTACCCCAAAGTTTCAAATTCGGCTTCAACTTTGCAAAACAAGAGGATAATGCGTTTTGGGTCCTAGCTTCCGGCATCGATTCACCATAACCTATCTCCCAATTCTCCTTAAAATCGCCATAAACCTTTTCCCACAATTTTTCAACCTTTTGTCGATTTCCGGTGATGGAATCAACGCTAAAACGACAATAAGAGATGCTCAATTGTACATCTTCCGAAAGAAGCCAATTTGCAGCCATTATTTGCCAAAAAAAAAAATCTTTTGAGGAGAGATGGAGAGAATGAATTTGTTGTGCACAAAATGGTGTGAGAAATGAATGAAATGAAGGTAGTATTTATAGAAAAAATGTAGGGGCTCATTTGCAATTTTTGGGGATTTTTTTGCAATTTTTTTGGGTTTTTTTTGCAATTTTTCAATTTTTGGCCGATCTGGCCGTTGCATTTGAATATAGGCCGTTGATCTGGTTTATATCCGTTCGAAATGGACGGCTGA
This sequence comes from Geum urbanum, assembly GCA_946800695.1. Lineage (NCBI taxonomy): Eukaryota > Viridiplantae > Streptophyta > Magnoliopsida > Rosales > Rosaceae > Geum > Geum urbanum. The sequence goes on along the minus strand of OX327013.1, from coordinate 38,537,906 downwards.
GATCAACTTAGCCGTTGATCTCTGATTAGCTCTGGACGCGCCACGTGGCGCATTCCTATTGGTCCGTTATTTTTTTTTAATTTTTACCCGGCGCGTGTAAGTCACGCGCTAGGTTAAAAAAAAAAAGACGTAAGCGTGGCGTCACCCACGTGCGTGGGGCCCACCAGCCGAAACGTCCTCGTCTTCTTCCTCAAAGGAGGACGCCGGTGAGGACGTCCTCCCGGTCAAAGATCGGTCACCCCATGGCCTTCCTCCCGGTGCACGTCCAAACTGCTTCGGACGTCCTCTCCACGCGGGCCCCCCCCGGACGTCCTCGCCGTCCCTCCCCGGTGCAGCTGCCCTAATAGTTTTAGGATTTCTTTTATATACAGTTCTGGTTTCTTAGTTTATTTTGAATATTTAGAGTTTATTTTATTTCTCTATAACTATACAGAGATTCTTTTTAGTTTGTATTAGGCAGAATATTATCAATCAAATTTAAAAACTCTGAGAGACTTCTCTCAAACCTTGTGTTACAGAGATGAATGCTAGTTTATCTCTTTCTTTTATCAAGCTTTCACTGGGTTATGTGGCATCATAGCATAATTCATCTAGATTGATGGTGTTTGGGCCTAAATAAAGAATTTCATTTTGGGCTTGGATGGCCGAGGTCTATGCGAGCGGCCCATTATAGTAATGGTGCTTGGCGAGGAGTCAAGTGAGATATACGTCTGGCGAGCTTCGCTAGAGGAAGACTTTGAGTTGTATTAGAACTATGTCTTATTAGCTGGTTCTATGCGGCTTAGATTCTGTCATAACTAGTTTGATTTTATATAGAATTCTTGGAAGAGTTATGATGGAATTGAAGATCTATGAGTGATATGACACGTATGCTGGTGTTGGATTCAGACTATGATTACAAGAGCAGAAGGAATTTGAAATAGAATGAATGACTGTTATTAAGCGAGTATATAAGGAGAGCAAGGATCTTATGAGAAGCCCCCCCCCCCAATCAATCAAACAATCTTGCTATACGCAAACAAACCTAGACGGACATCTCGTCCTCGAGATTCCTATCTTCTTTGCAACCAGAAAGTCTAAGTACTTGTCACCTATCGAGTGAGAGTATTACGACTGTAAGGAAGCAATTGCAACCGGAAAGTTGAAGAGCTTGTCACTTGTATGTTGAGAGCTTGAATACTCAAAGGGAGCGAGTGTTCTCAACACTTTGTTACGAGATTGCTCTGCTTTGCACGAGAAAGGACGTGTGGAGTATCGATTTCAAGACTTAGCGAGAGATTCACATATCCAAGTCATAGGTTTCCAGGCAAAAAGGACATATTCGAGCAGGGTTGGTGCTCTCCCTGTTCTAATCGCTTAATATAGAAGTCAGGCGGCTGTGATCAGTCCATATTCCGTCGAGAGATGGTGGCACGTCAGCATACGAAGCACAAACAGGATAGACCGGCCCACGCGGTTAAAACATCCGAGATAAAAGAGACTGCTTCGCGAGAAAGATCTCTTAGCGAGAGATATTTTTGCATCGAACAGATGGCAGACGATGAAGAGACTTATCATCTCAACAATCTGCGACTATCTTAGCTCACTCGGAGCAACTGACAATAATTGTTAGCCACAGTTATGACAAATCAACGAGTTAGGAGAGAAGAGTGTAACGATTCTGACGAACAAGAAGAAATGGGCCCACAACAACGACTATCTATAGGAATTTGCTGATCAAAGATTTCCTTGATTGGTTTTCAGAAGTAGACGTTTCATTGACTTGATGTCAATCCTGGAGAATAAACAAGTGAAGATGGTTGCATGGAAGTTAAAAAAGTATAGCAACTTGTTGATGGGACGACCTGCAAGAATTAAGGGTGAGACAAGGCAAAGAACCTGTGAGGACTTAGAGGAAGATGAAAAGTCTCTTACGTGGTCATTTCTTACCCAAGGACTTTGAGCAAACCTTATTTGAAAAGTATTATGATTGTGCTTAGGAAAGTCGATCAATTTTTGATTATAATCATGATTTTATGAGACCCAGCGAGTGGAACAAATTGAAATTCAAGAAAGAGAGACTCAAAAGGTTGCCAAATATTTGCATGGTTTAAAGTCGGCGATTCGCGACAAGATAGGATTGCAAACCATATGAATTCTTGTAGAAGCCATGAACTTAGCATTAAAAGCAGAAGCTATGATAGCCAAGTCCAGAACTAATAAGCAAAATAACACCAATTTTCGATGAAATTGGGGAGAGACTTCTAAAGGAGGTCTCCAAAGTTGAGAACTGGTAGCCGCAAATACGAGAGAGCAAGTAAATAAAACCAACGAAGAAGGAGGTAATAAAGGAAAATTTACAACTCGTACACAAGCTCAAACTGGTGGATTAAGAATTTACGCTAAGCCTCGAGGCGAGAAGTGCAACCTTTGTGGCCAACCAGGACATCCTTCAAATATTTGTCCTCAAATAAAGGGAATTAATTACACGGTTGGAGTTGAAGAAGAAGATACTAGAGATCTAGAAATCAATGAGGTGCATGAAGATGATTTTGTTGAGTCACCATAGCTCAATTTAGTGTGTCAACATCTCCTCATCACTAAGCCCACAACCAACTCTCAAAGCATAATAATTTTTTGATCCAAGTGTCTTATTGATGACATGGCATGTCAACTAATCCTTGATAATGATACTTATGAAAACTTCGTGTCCAAGAAGGTGATCAATCACTTTAAGCTACCCATAAAGAAACACCTGAATCCATATTCGGTGGGTTGGATCAACTAAGGGCATCTCCAATCATGAAGTCTTATAATAGGGTCTTATACCTATTTTGAGACCTCATTTAGACACTATTCATATAACACTTCAACCATCTCCAATGGTAGGGGTTTTAATTTAAAGTCTTAACTTTATATATTTTATTTTTCTTTATTTTGTGTTGTAATTAATAATAATTTATATTTGTAAACTATTCTTGTACATGATAAATAAATATTATCTTATTATATATTTTTTTTTAAAATTGAATTTTGTCCACTTGCGTCTTTTCTCTCCAATTTTGTCTTTTTCCGCGTCTTCTCTCCACTCTCGTCTCTTCTCGCGTTTTCTCCCTCCAATTTCTCTTCCCTTTGCCAAGTGGCCCCAGCCCAAAATTATAAGACCAAGTCTCATATGGAGTCTCAAAATAAGACTTGGGGTGAGACCAAGTCTTATAAATATATGATTTAAGACTTCACAAAACTACCATTAAAGCCCAATTTTTTTTAGTACCCCAGAATTATAGGGTTTAGGACTTCCTATTAGAGATGCCTTAAGGACCTGTTGAAACTGTGACAGAAATCTGTAGAGTGCCATTATCCATCAGAAGGTATAAGGATGAAGTGGTTTGTGACATGATCGATATAGATGCTTCACATGTTTTTCTTGGTCGATCGACCTTGGTAGTATGATGTCAATGTGAGCTACGTCAGTCATGATAACATATATTTCTTTATATGGGATAAGTATAAAGTACTGTTAAAACCATTCATCCCACAAGTGACGAAAGCTACTGGAAAGAAGCAAGAAACCACTTTTCTGACTTTGTCAACATCAGATTGTGAGTTAGAGGTTGAAATTAAGGAAGCACGAGTTGTTTGTTTAGTATTATAAAGAGCCTTTTGATTACTGATGAAAACAAGAAAGAAGAGCAGATATCAGAAAAGGTGCAGCCTATACTTTAAGATTTTAAAGACTTGGTATCAGATAACTAACCAAACGAACAGCCACCAATGTAAAATATTCTGCATCAAATTGATTTTATTCCTAGAGCAAGTCTACCAAATTTGGCACGTTACAAAATGAGTCCAAAAGAGAATGAAGTTTTGAGAGAGAAAATAGAAGAACTTTTGAGAAAATGATTTATTCGAGAAATTATGAGTCCATGTGCAGTACATGTTCTCCTTGTTCCAAAGAAAGATGGGAGTTAGCGGATGTGCGTTGAGAGCCGCACTATCAATAAATTGACCAACAAATACCAGTTTTCAATTCCTCGGTTAGAAGACATGCTCGATGTTTCTAAGGAGTGGATACCATTAAATTCGAATTAGACTGGGCGATGAATGTAAAACAACCTTCCAGAGTAAAGACGGTCTATATGAGTGGACAGTGATATCATTTGGTCTCTCAAACACACTAAGCACTTTCATGCACTTGATGAACCAAGTTCTCAAGCCCTTTACTGGGACATTTTTTGTTGTCTATTTGATGGCATACTCATATATAGCAGAACTGAAGAGGAACACCTTGATCACCTTCGACAAGTCATGGGTGCATTGGAAGACAACAAACTATACATCAATATGAAAAAATATAATTTCTTGACCAACAAAACTATTTTTCTTGGGGTATGTAATGTGTTCTGAAGGGATTCATGTTGACGAGGAGAAAGTGTGTGCAATAAAGCAATGACCAACCCCCACAACTGTTACTGAGGTGAGAAGTTTTTATGGTCTTGCTACTTTTTATCGGCGTTTTGTAAGAAATGTTAGTACCCTTGTGGCTCCAATAACTGAATGCATGAAGAAGGGTTGATTTCATTGGGGAGAAGCGCTAGAGCAAAGTTTTGCAATGATTAAAGAAAAGTTGTGTACAACCCCCATCTTACGTATTCCTAATTTTGACAAAGTATTCAAAGTGGAGTGTGATGCTAGTGGTATTGGAATTGGTGTTGTGTTGTCACAAGATAAGAAGCCGATAGCATATTTCAGTAAGAAATATATTGATGAAAGACAAAAGTGGAGTACATACGATCAAGAATTTTACTCAGTAGTTCGGGCTTTGAAACATTGGGAACATTATTTGGTGAACTGGGAGTTTATCTTATCCACCAAGCACTCAAGTTTATAATTAGCCAGAAAAGTATTGACAAGATGCATATTCGTTGGGCTACGTTCTTGCAAAAAATTTCATTCATAATCAAGCACAAATCTAGAGTACAAAACAAGGTGGAGATGCCCTTAATAGAAGAGCTCAATTGTTGGTAACATTAGCTCAAGAAATTGTTGGTCTTGAATATTTGAAAGATTTGTATATGGAAGATGAGGATTCAAGAAAATATGGCACAAATGTAAGCATTATCAGCCTATTCCTGATTACTACATCAACGAGGAGTATCTTTTCAAAGGGAATAAAATAAGCTTTGTACTCCCAACTCATCTTTAAGAGAAAAGTTGATATGAGACCTTAATGGTGGAGGTTTAAGTGGGCATATAGGTGGAGACAAAATAATTGCAAGTTGGGAGGAACGGTAATATTAGCCACAACTGAAGAAAGACGTCGGGAACATTGTTCCCAAGTGTTATACATATCAAGTCTCTAAAAGTCAGTCACAAAATATTGGTCTCTACATGCCATTACTAGTGCCCGACGATGTCTGGCAAGACTTATCCATGGACTTGTCTTGGGGTTACCTCATACACAAAGAGGAGTAGACTCGGTCTTTGTTGTGGTTGACCGATACTCCAATATGGCAAATTTTATTGCTTGTAAGAAAACATCTGATGCTTGTAGTATTCCTCGTTTGTTCTTTCGAGAGATGGTTTGATTGCATGGTATACCCCTTACCATTACTTTGGATAATGAACAAGTTTCTCAGCCATTTTTTGGTAACTCTATGGAAGATGTTTGGCACAGATTTGAATAGGAGCAGTACAGCCCATCCTCAAACAGATGGTCAAACTGAGGTTATAAATCGAACTTTAGGCAACATAGTTTGTAACGTATGCAGGAGTAAGCCTAAGCAATGGGACTACGCTCTACCACAAGTGGAATTCGCTTACAACAACGATGTTTATATCTCAATTGGAAAGTCTCCTCTCTTTCTTATGTATATCTCTGTTCCACGACATGTTGTCGATCTTGTGAAGTTTCTTAGGGGTGAGAAAACTAGCAAAACAGCAGAGGCTCTAGCAAAAGTTGCTCATCATGTTCAACAAGAAGCTAAGGCCAAATTAGAGAAAAGCAATGCCAAGTATAAAGTTGCTGCCGATAAACATCGACGTCCCAAAGTTTATCAAGTTGATGATCTACTCATGATCTTCCTCTAAAAGGATTGATTCCCAGTTGGAACCTACAGTAAACTCAAGCCTCGAAAATATGATCCTTACAAGATTTTCCAGCGTATCAATGACAATGCCTACATTCTTGATCTTCCCGATGTTATGAACATTTCTAAGACTTTCAATGTACCAGACATATTTCCTTTCCATGTTGATGAGGAACCTTTATATCTTGAAGATAATTCGGGGTTGAATTCTTTCATAGAAGGGGAGGCTAATGTAGAACGAGTTTTAAAGCAAGCAAAAACAACATGCATAGAGATCCTAAAACTATAAAAAATTGTTTAACAATTTTTATCTTGGGCTTAGAATACAAGATCTTAGTAAGATTCATCATTAGTCTGTGGTATAACCGTATAAGGCTGGAAAAGCCCAACCCAATGGACATAAGGTCTAGATGGGCGGAGGTCCAAATGTCCGGCCTATCAAGGCTCAAACAGCCCGACCCAGTACACCCAACCCAAAAATATATTTAATTTTTTTTTATAGAAAATCTTTATGTTAATTATATTTCTTTTACACCAAAAGAAAAAAAGCAAACTTCCCCAAAAAACTCCGTTGGGCTATCTATACTACTGATTAAGGAAACACCATTTGTTTCTCAACATTGACTAAATTTTCTAGTTTTCCCAATGGCTAGTATAGAGTTTCACGTACACATGTCCTATTTTTGAAAAAATAGTCGTAAATGCACTTATTTATATTGGTTGTTCATCGGTTGGTTTTGCTTGGTAAGATTGTGCGCTGTTGTTTATTGTTCATTACTGTAACATTGGGGTTTATTGAGTTTTCCCAATATCGTTTTCTATAACTGATCTTTTCTTGAGAGATTTGATTTGATCTCTTTGTGTTTCTCTTCTTTGTTTTACTATCTGAGTAAATTTCGTCTAGAAGGTTCCGAAAAAAAAGACAGACATATACCTGTGTGCATGGCCGCAAACGCTCATGTTTGTTACGTCCTCAATTGGGACGTTGTTCTTGAGACCCATAAAAAAAATAATTTATTGGAAGTTTTGTTTTTTGTGGGTAATGCCGAGAGAATGAGACGCTTCAAAGATACTAAAGTTTATGTTTTTTTTTCGATTTTATTTGTTTCACTATTTAGTGTGTAAATGAGAATGAACAAATAAGTATTTAGGATACAATAAAGTTTAGCAACTTGCTAATGTTGATCATTGTCGGTTTGCACTAACAAAGATTAACCTAATACACAATCAAATATTTTACAAGAGACTCAAGGTACATTACTAGAAACTATTTCTGCAAAATAATAATTTCTAAATTTTATTGGTCTAAAACTAAAAAAAATAGAAAGAGAATTGCTAAAGACTTGAGAAGAGAGAGGTTGGAAGATTTTTGGTTGGATTTAGACATTTGAATTCTGAATGAAAATGAAGCAGCCGTACACTCCTATTTATAAGAGTATATATGACTTTTGAATTTTATAAGAGTATATATGATTTTTGAATTCAAAGGTTGCATCTCTTTGATCCGTTGCAATTATTTCATTCAAAAGTCATGCACTACGAGAAAAAGTTATTTAGACGACGAAAGTACAAAATTTCGCCGTTTAAGTGCATGTACTTAAATGATGAAACATAAAACGTCATTTAAAAGAATAAAAATTTGTCGTCTGAGAGATGACTTAAATGACAAAAACAAAATTTGTTGTCTAAAATTACTCTTAGAGGACGAAAACGGAATTCATTTCATCGACGAAAGCAAATGGTGAGCATTAATACATGCAGTGTGGCACGTAATCACCCCATTAAAGTCTCTAACTACCAAAACGAGCTCCATGCATGACGACCTCGTCTGGTTTGGACGCAATCAAAACGTCCAACTTTTAATTATGATTACAATCCCCATAGTGTGAAATTCGATTAGGACGACGGGATTGATAAGTATAGTAACGGGTGTTTACAGCTGCCAATATAATGGCAGTAACTATAGTGTAGTAATGCCACAACAATAAGAGCATGTGCAGTCTGCTCGAGCAGAAGAGCGAGGAAGGATTGTTTGTGTAGTTGCTTTTCAGAGCTCGGTCAACGAACGATCGCCGTCGCGGTCTCACCAAATTTCAGCTGCTCTCGCTGTTTCTTCCTCCCCGTGTAGGGCTCTAATAGAGAGATCGTGCTTAGCTATATACTCTCCTTGAGGAAATGGTACGTACTCGAATGCCAATGTCTCATGCATTTTGTGCTCTATATATATTAAGTAAATTTAACAGATATGATGTCTCTCTGGGTTTTGCTGAGGAGGAAATCAAACAGATGGCCAATGGTACTCGTAGATTCTACAATTGAGACTTTGGCCACTGAGAATGGAAATGAAGCTGCGGAAGGTCGACTGACTGGCACTAAATTTTCTAAAGGATGGTATGCTGATGCTTCCACAGATTAGCCAGGTAAAGAGTTGCACATACCCTAGCTAACCCCAACTATGGTGTAAATGCACATGCATGTCATTTTAGTGATTTTACAGAACAAACTTTCGTTCTGTATAAAATCATATTTTATATAGCAGAGAATTGAAAGAAAAGATCGGACATGCCTTTAATTAGTTCAGTAAAAATATTCATAATTTCTTCTTTACTTCTTCCTCTTTCCGGACGAGATTATTGAAATTGACAAAATTAATGACTTGACCAGTATCATGATTCTGTTTGTGAAGAGGTCGACGTGTTTGAAAAGTATAAATTAGTGCGCATGATAATCACGTGTATTAACGTAAAGCGCTCAAATATCGTTATTTTTAGTTATTTGAGTAACTTGGTTCCATGGAATTATTCGGTTGTGTTTTTTTTTGTATGACATATGAAATGAATTAGTGAATCACTACATATAAAATTTTCCATTTCTTTCAAATTCTAAAAGAAAACCTTTTAAGATTTTGCCATATCTTTTCTTTTCTTCTGTAATTTTTCCATCTATAAGCTAGGGAAAAAAAATACTTTGGTAAACAGTTTGTATCAAATTTTTGTTAAAACAAACAATCTAGAGTCTTACTTAAATTGATACTGTCACTTGGTGCAGGTCATGCCGATGTGTGTAGGATGGAACAAGTTCTATTCCATGAGAAATCAGAGTTCCAAGAGCTCTTTATTTTTCAGATACTTACTAAGATTTTAACATCAATGAAGGTTCTTCCAGTATTTGTCTATACGCGTAGCCTTTCATTGAACTTCAAGGCACATATGTATATTCAGCAATGAGTTAATCTTCCTAATATAACTAATGATTTGTTGTTTCTTGTGGTCATATGTTTATATAAAACAGTCACCGCAGCATTGAAAGGTTGTCTTTTTAGATGGCTATCTTCAACTCACATAGAAGGATGAGGATGAGTTTGCTTACCAGGAAAGGCTTTCACACCTCCCATTGTGTTATATTGTTAATCCAAACAAGTTAATTTAGATCATATTTTTTGAAGACCAAACCAATAATATTCTTCTGTATAACCGGCTCATTATTATGGCTGGACCTGAGAATTCGAGACTTGAGGCAAGAATCTAAAATAGTGTCTCTAATTATGGTCAGACCTGAGACAAATATACAAAATTATGTCACTGTATCTAAACCAATCTATTCTCTCGTTATTCTCGTATCTAAAAGAACAAATCTAAATTATATGTAACCAACAATTATTAATTTATGTTTAATTTGTTAAACACAAACCAAATACAAACTTATAATCAATCACTTATAAACCAAACCAATATAAAATGATGTTTCGACATAGTACACAGAAAAATAAAACTAAATATTAGATTTGTTAATAACAAGCCAAATACAAACATATAGTAAAGTATTTATAAACATGTCACTCGACATAGTACATAAAAAATAAATAAACTTACAGTATTTTAACACTATATATAAAAAGAAAATTGATATTCATAACGATACTAATAGAAAAGAGAATAAAATAATCCTCATATCATAACTTATTTCCTCTAAGTCATAACAAAGTTACTTAAATGTTACCCTCTCGCAATTTCTTTTAATATTTTTTTATGCATAATCTTCTTTTTTAAAATATTAAAATTTGAAATTTTGATGTCTGACACAGTTTCTCTTTCGTCTCACTATGAGCATGCTTATTATAATTGATGACCTGTTTCTTCTGCTGGTCATCAGAGGTGGTGATGGGGGCATCTTGAGAAAAGTATCACGCCATTTTTCGGTCGAACAGATCTACATCTGTGAAATCGACCAGATGCTGATTGATGTGAGCACACACAACATACAACTTCTCTAAATAGCTCATATATTTTTTTGTTCAAAGCCATTATGTAATGCATGCAAAGACTACTAGCTTAGTTTGTTTAACACATAGGCATAAGGATTTTCTGATGACGTTTCAGGTCTACAAGCGTTTTTCCCTGACATAGCAGTTGGCTATGAAGATCCAAGAGTGAATTTACACATTGGTGATGGTATGATCGATAATCTGTTTTTGGCACTACTTATTAAGAGTCTAGCTATATACACTATAATTCTTTGTGCCTTGTTATTGCCAAACATGCAGGAGTTGAGTTCATCAAGTCTGTTCCTAAAGGCACCTACGATGCCATTATACTTGATGCGTTTGAGAGCATGGGTATGTTTATTGTTACATCACATCCAATATTTAAATTATCAAGAATTCAATTCAAAAGTTAAGTTTACTGAATGATATACATGCATATATACAGGGCCTGGTGCCAAGGAGTTTGCTGACCAAAGCTTCCTGAAATCGATTGCAAAAGCCCTTCGCCCTGGCGGTGTCATGTCTACACAAGCTACGAGCCTCTGGCATAAAGACTTCAGTGAAATCGCAGATAACATGTCGAACTGTCGCAAGGTGTTCAAAGGATGGGTCAACTATGCTTGGACTACGGTTCCTTCGTATATAAGGCAAGAACAGAAGAACTCTGAATTATCACTATTCACTATTAACACTACTACTAGGGGATGCTATTTGCTCAATTGCTCGTGGATATATGCTACTGTGGACTCTGGTTTCAGTGGTGTCATCGGTTTCATGCTTTGCTCCACTGAAGGCCCAGCAGTAGACGTCAGAAACCCTGTGAATCCACTGAACCCTGACAATTATGGTGTTGCAAAGGTTCCTCCCAAGGTCGACAGTTCAGAGGTACACTCTTTTCAAAATTGTTCTCTCTCTTTTGCCATGGCCTACTGATTAGTCTGTGGTGTTTTTGACGTTTTCTACTATATGCCTCTAATTCCTAAGGTCCGTAATGAATAGATCTAGGCCAATGGAATTTCATAGAAAGAAGATTTTGGTGCAGAACCACCCAGACATCACATATTATTGTGAGTGTTACTTCTCTTAGGATGCATGTGTATATATGTAGTGCACCATTTTGTAACATTCTCCTGAAGCACTTGATCATTGTGGGTTGGAATTGGTCTGACAATTGTTCAAAGAATAATCAGTAATGCACTAATGCTTTATTACATACTTCAATTTATTATCTCCATTCATATTAAGGTTCATTATGGGGGTCTCAAATAATGAAATATTATCTGTTGTTTGTAGCTACTAATCCTACTATTCTGTCGACAATGTATATCTTTGATTTTCTCTAATTGAGGTATGTTTATTCTGAATAAGATGTCATTAATTTATCTGGTCACGAGAGTTTATCTGTTCATGGCCACTTCCAAGTCTTCATGGTATCAATTAGTGGAAGTGTGCTTATATACATGTATATAGTGAGTTCATTTGGTATGTAAAGTCAGAAGTTCTGCAGTATTTTTAATTTTGATTTCAGCTATTAAGTGCCTCATTTGTGCCAATGTGGTTTTTTTATTGTAAGTTTAAGAATTCCGTGATAACTATGTATACTGACCTCAAAGCTCAAAGAGTTTTCAGTTTATAGTTAAAGTTTGGATTTTGATTGTAATTTATTTTAGAATCGGTACTACCGGTGAAACGTTTAGTTGCCCATTTTTTTTTGTTGATAATGGTTGGCAACCATTGTCATTTATTAGGGATTTTTGTTGGTTGGTTGATCACAAATTCCCATTTTTTAGAGAATTTTGTTGCAATTAAGACACTTTTTGCTCTGTAAAAGATTGCAGATTGCACTTATATCTTTTGTACAGTCTATGTGTTAATATTAATATTTAGATGAGAACTTATTGTATGCATGTGTAGCAAATCATAAAGGTAAAATGGTAAATAAATATTTTACGTAAAATTTCTGTCCATTTTAGTATGCATATGTAGCAAATCATAGAGTTTATGAATTTTCATTTCTCATTCTCTTAGTTTATATATTGCGAATTCATGATTTTAATCTCTTATTATTGGTCATGACTACACTATTTAACTCTGCTTGATTAGTCCTTGCATGACTCTTTACAGTTCACACTGATTTCAGGAAAGTGACTCCCAAGAATATTGATTTCTCGGCTACAACTATCAAGAGGTAAAATATTTAATGCAAATTGAGACCCTATAACTTACTATTAGTTCCTCGTGATAATTTGTTATGAGTATATGAAGTGTTAATAAACTTGAAACTGAAATGAAATGGATTTGACCTACTTAATCGAAATCTTATCTGGTTTCAAAGTATTTAAGGCTCAAGATCCTTATAATCATGGTGTTGTCATTCAAATTTCTGGGTCATGATATGATATAGGGCCATATTCTAAATTTTTTTCTTGGTCTGTTTTATTTGAATTTAATTATAGCCTTCAGATTTGGCATGAATATGATCATGACTATTATTTAACAAAAAACTATGTAGAATGGTATCTATAGTTCATTACTATGACTGAGATTTTTGCATATATGAAAACAATTTGTATTTTAGCTTATTAATATTATTATTCTTGCTTTGAATCTTCTATGGAAAGGGAACAAAAATTGCCCTTTAAGAAAAGCTTTATGTACACTGTGTTGTTTAAGAGCAAACTGAAAACTGTAACCTTTCTCATTGATAAAATGTCTTATATATAGGCAGATACAATCTATTATAATAACTGTCCCTATAAAACAGGGATTCTCTTATATCTATCTAATTTAATTCTTATCTAAGTAGGACAAGACACATACCGAGAAATATGAAGAATAAATCTCCTTAAACACTCTCCCTTGTGTCGATGGCCTTAAGAATGATGCATGGCTTGTTGCCTCACTAAAAACTTCGCCAAGAAAACAAAAATCTCATGGATAAAACAAAATCTCGGTCTAAGGGAAAAATAATACAACGCATCAACTACAAAATCTACTACATGTAACATAGAATCCTCCTGATGTTTACAGAAATGTAACTCCCCCTGACTAGAAACTTAGTGATGGAGTTCAGATAACCTGTGCATATCAATGCTTCTTACATATTTCATAAATGTAGATTTAGGTAGTGACTTGGTAAACAAGTCTGCAACATTATCAACCGAACCAACCTAATTCACATGGATATTTAACAGCTGTTGTTATTGCTGATTAAAGAAGAACTTCGGCGATATATGTTTTGTATTGTCACCTTTAATGTAACCCAACTTGATCTATTCAAGGAATGTTGCATTATCCTCAAAGATGCAAGTGGGAGCTGTCATAGTAGATGGTAATCCATTAGACCCTCGAATATGACCTGTGATTGACCTAAGTCAGACACATTCTCTAACAGCTTCATGCAAAATAATAATTTCTGAGTGATTCGAGGAAGTAGCAACAAGAGTTTGCTTAGTTGATCTCTAAGAGATCGCCATGTTTCCCATAGTGAAAATATAACCGGTCTTTGAACGACCTTTGTGTGGGTCAGAGAGGTACCCAACATCAACAAATCCAACCAACACATCAGCCGGTATCTCGGAATAGGGGACAACAGTATAACTGCTCGCATCAAATCTACCTTTCGATGGATCGAACAACTCTTTCGATGGATCGAAGGCAGTATCCTGATCCATCTAGGGAGCATCCTTCGATGGGTTGAAGGAAACCTTTGATGGATTGAAGGACCTAGAATATGCTTGCTGCGATTAATTAACATTCCCTTTTTCGAGAATTTTATGCTTCTTTATGTATTCTTTATAAGGGAAGAATAAGCCCACGTCAATGAAACATTTCAAGTACCTGAAGATTCGTTTTACTTCATTCCAATGACGTTGGTAGATGCAGAGCTAAATCTAGCCAACAAGTTCACTGAGAAAGAAATATTTGGACGTGTGCACTGAGCTAAATACAACAAAACTCCTATAGCACTAAGAAATTAAATTTCAGCCCCCAATATCTCCTCATCGTCATCTAACAGACTAAACGGATCTTTCTTAGGGTCCAAACTGCGAACAATCATTAGTGTGCTAACAGAGTGTGCTTTGTTCATGTTAAATTGCCTGAGCATCTTTTGGACATAAGCAGACTGGTGAATAAGTATTTCACCAACTCGATGTTCCAACTCTAATCCGAGACAAAATTGAGTTCTACCAAGATCTTTCATCTCAAATTCAGCTTTCAAGTAGCTAACCGTCTCATTGATCTCATTTTTCATATCATCAACATAGACTGCTACTATAGCAAATCCTGAATTTGTTCTTTTAATGAACACGCAAGGGCATAATCATCTTTCTTGTATCCATTCTCAATCAAGTAGTCACTGAGGCGTGTATATCATATCCTACCGGATTGCTTCAATCTATATAGTGAATGTTTCAATTTGATAATATGAGCATTCCGTGGTTTAGAGTTACTTGATTTGGATATAGCAATGTCATCTGGTACTCTCATGTCTATCTCCGAACCAAGATCCTCATAGAGATATGCACTAATCACATCCATAAGCTGCATGTTAAGCTTTTCGGACATTACCAAGCTTATCTGGTAGCGGAAGGTGATGATGTCCATAATAGGAGAATACTTCTCCTTATAATAAATTATAAGGTGCTAAGAGAAACCCTGTGCTGCAAGTCTAAATTTATAACGCAAGACCTCATTCTTCTCATTATGATTCTGAACAAAGACTCATTTATGTCCAACCGTCTTAACTTTCGATGGGCATAGCACAACCGGACCGAAAACTTTCCTTTTATTCAAAGAGTCTAGTTCAGCATGGATTGCTACCTTCCATTTCGGCCAATCTGCTCTATGTTGATATTCAACAAAAGAGCGAGGTTCCACTTCATTGTCGTCAATAATCTCTCAAGCGACGGAATAAGCAAACACATTATCAACTAACATGGAAGATCTATCCATAAGAACGCGCACATCATTTGCTCTAAGCGAGATTTATTTGTTCTTTGACATCAGAAGAGGTTCTGGAACGTCCCCCAGATATGCCAATTGTGATTCAATGACATAGCTATAGTCAGAGACAATCTCATGTGAAGGATTCACAATGTTGATGATGAATGGATCTTTTTGTGTCTCGATGGCCTGCCTTTTAACCCTTTTAACCGGTGGCTCATCTGTGGATTTTCTTGGTCTCCCCATTTTCCTGGTGGGAGCCTAGGCTGACCCAACACCTTTCACATAAGCAGGAGAAACACCTCCTTGCTCGATGTTGCCACTAACGAATCCCTTTTTTGGGATTTTCAACCTTGTAGGAACATTTGCAGCAGGTATTTTTGATCTCGTCACTTTAGCAATATCAGCAAATGAGTCAGGCATAGTGTTTGCTACTTGCTGAAGATCAAGTATTTTTCGCACTTCTGTCTCACTCTGGTTTTCCTTGCCTTGCTGGCTCATTCGAACTCATCTACAAAAACACACAAAAATGTATTATTAGTAACGATCGAAAACTATGATCACAAAACTTCAAGTTTCAATGAATAATAACGTGATCCATGATATATGGTCATAAAAATCGATTATAAACTGTGGCAACAACCACACCCAGCAACCGTGACTAACCGTCACATAGCATCGGTTTCCCTTTTCTTTTCTTTTCTAAATCGTGACTCCCCCGAGACTGTCACTTATACTCTATGAATATAGATCCATAGGAACTAGGGCAAACATGTAATATAAATAACTTATATCACAATTATCATTAACCAAAATTTAGGGTGTTGCAGAAATTAAGTTTGATTCCTAGATCTATAGATGTACGGTGTAGAAAATTTACCTTGATTGGTGTTAAGTTCGGTATAACCAGTACAACTGTTGATCAATTTGAGGTGTGAGATCGTCTGAAACGATTCTTCGAAAGCCGAGCAATCTTGACGATGTAGGAAGATTCAAGGAACTTGTGCTTGTGTGAGGAGCATCGGAAGAGAGAGGCTGACGGTGGTGGTCGGCGAGCTAAAGCTGCCGGTGGTGGAGGTCTTTGGTGAAGGTTAGGGTTTTTTTGTTTTCTTTTGGTGGTGAGGACTATCAACCCAGAAAGCTGCTAATAACGTGTTCAAAAGTAACTGAAAAATGTCACATTTCTCATTGATAAAATGTCTTATATATAGGCTGATATAATCTGTTACAATAACTGTCCTTATAAAATAAAGATTCTCTAATATCTATCTAATCTAATCCGTATCTAAGTAGGACAAGTCACATACCAAGAATTATGGAGAATACATCTCCTTAAACATGTGTCATATTTTTATATACTTTGACTATGCCATATAGTTTATGTTTCAAAGTTGACTGCGCAACCTATTGCTTTTATCTACATCTGACATTGTAACTGCTTTCTGGGTTTTTGGCTGAATTTGGATATGGATATGAAAATGTTGACTTTTTTATGCTTATGTGTCATCGAATATACTTCTGAATTTACACATGCAAGTGAAAAGTTGGGAACTTTATTCCATTGTGTTATTGAAATGTGTAGCTAGATTTGCAAAGTTGAGATTT
This sequence comes from Geum urbanum, assembly GCA_946800695.1. Lineage (NCBI taxonomy): Eukaryota > Viridiplantae > Streptophyta > Magnoliopsida > Rosales > Rosaceae > Geum > Geum urbanum. The sequence goes on along the minus strand of OX327013.1, from coordinate 38,521,022 downwards.
ATGGTGTGATTGTTCTGTGGATTGCGTTGGTTGCAGTGAGTCAGATGTGTATTTGTTTGGTGGCTGCATTACATTGTGGAAAGTCCCGAATGGGAATGTACTTCTTCTTGTGAGACATGATGTTCTGTTCAATGGAAAGAAACCGATTAGGTTGTTTTGGACTTCTGATTTCCAATCTTTCACGGCTAAATTTTCCATCTCAGAGTAGAATCGTTCAGCTCAAGTTTCCGGTGAAGTTTCTGGCATCGAAGTTTGTGCTCTCCGGCGCCGTTTTAGCTTCTTTGAGACTAGGTCATAATGACAAAGCGCGCGTACAAGCTAGCTATGTATCCTTTTGTAGTTTCCGATTTTGATTTTTTGATAAATGCTTGAGAACTTGAATTTTGAATTTGAGCTTGGAATTCAGTGTTGATCTTAGGTTTTTGGAATTTTCATCAATTTAAGTGAGATTTTAGTAGTTCCTGATTTTTTTAAATTTTTTTGGAAGCTGAAGAAAATTGAGCACTAGGAATCTAATTTAATTTCGCATAATTTTTTAATGTTGGATTTTTATGAAACGAACAAATTTGTTTGGTAGTTTGTTGTGTATTACTGTGGTTATGAGATTTTTTATGAGAAGAGGAAGTTTACTTGACTTGATGGAATATATAGAGGAGTTTGTGGCTCATTCGGGCAATATCAACTGTTTAAGTGTTGGGAGGAAGGCGTGCCTATTATTTATCACTGGTGGTGATGATCATAAAAGTTAATCTATGGACTATTGGGAAACCTACTGCTTTAATGGTAATCCCCGCTCTTATCTTTTTTAGAAATTTGCATTAGGACGTGGATATTTTGAAATTGCTTTGTGCTTCTGAAAGTTTGAGACTTATGTGTTGTGTGGAGTTTAAATTTATGAAATCAAGTTCATTGCGTGTTTAAAATGGTACGTAGTTTTATAACTGATGTGAAGTTTAACATAAGTTGTACGCAGGCCTTGCTATCAATTTGATTAGCTGCAACTTAAACTAAGTTATATCTTTTGTTTTCTCATATAGTGAATGAAGATTGTAAGTTGATATATGGATATTGAAAGTTATCCCTTTGGTTAGCTGCAACTTTAACTATTTTTGAAATCCTCATCATCATGATTTGGTCAGTGGGAAATTGCTTGGGGCCTATTCTTTTGCTTTGTGTTTCTGTGTATAGGTTTTCAGATGAAGAGTGATCAGCACTATGTTAAATAAAATCAAAACATAACAATTTGTTCTATAGGAGCTGGGAATAGAGGTCTGGAAGTGATGAAAACTGCTATAATGAGCCATACTCAATTCAATGTGTGTTTCTCTATTTAAATACATGTTATAGATTCTTGATTTGAGAAACCTTTTGCATTTGTTTCAAGTGCTCGCTTCAGGCTTTTGATCTGTATATTTTGATGGAATTATATCTGTATTTCATTCGTTTAACTTAGGATCAAAATTGGTGTTTTGTACTGCTCATCTGTTTTTCTGATTTTCTGACCCCTCATTCTTCCAGTTAATTTCTGTACACTCATGTTTATATTCAGCAGTTGGTGCCTTCATATAAGTTGTAAAGCCTGTTCTTGATCATGTCAAACCTGAAATCACTGCCAAATGAGTTCTGTAGATTAAGTCTTGATTTTTTTAAATCAAGGGCCTGTACAGTTATTTCCTCTTAACAAACCATAACTTCAATTTTGAAAGGTTACTCTCAACTTTTATAGAAGTTCATTTGTTAAAACATCTGCATAATTTTGGTTCTGTTTGCAGGGTAACGTTATCGTCATCATCATCGTCTCCAATCAAGCAGAAGCAAGAGTAGCTACTATGGATTGGATATCAATCAAATACCTATGTATTATTTTATATTGTTGCCAAATTCTGGTCAACTAACATTTTACATGAAACTTGAACAAATTTAACTGCTCTTTTTTGTTATAACAACAATTTATGTAGAAGCTGGAGTTATTATATTGAGCATTAATTAGACTTCACTAATATTTGTATAGCTTTATTTTTTCCATAAATTGAGCCACTAATCATGAACTTTGATATGCGTGGTCTAATGAAGATGTATAATCTTTCTGTAAAAAAATTTGATAACAAATTTTCACAAATTTATTGCTAAATTATTCTAACATGTCAGTTTGCATCAACTGGAGTGAGTTATTAAACATTTTAGATCTTCTAAAATGTACCATTTGTCCGGTTGAAAAGTGGAGAGTTTTGGTTGCTATCTAAAATCTACATGAAACAACGTCAATTATCTATCTATTTAACTAATGTTTTTGCAACTGCTATGATCAACTTCATTTTCTATTTTTTTGACATTGCACAAATTTTTCTTCTGCTTCCTATGTTATTTGTTCGGCAAATTGTGCCTCGGCGCAGACATCACAACCTATTTATGATAATGATAAATATAGTTGCGTACTTTGGTTGGGTTCATAATGCACATTATATGTAGTATTTCATAAATATTTACATCATGAATCTATATAATTCTCTTCATATTTGGTTAAGTTCTATTTTGTTCATGTAAGATTAGCATATGTATGTGCATGTAGTGGCCATTTATTGGGAAGACAAGCTTCAGCTTATTGTATTATGTTGCTGATAATGAAAGCTTAGTTTGGTGCTATTAAAACTATCCATGAGTACCACTGAGTCCATTATTCATTGGTCTATAAATTTTAAGGTGTGAAATAGCAACATTGAGTACCAATTATTGATTAATAAAAATTTAAAAGTGTATGCATTAGCAACATCAAATTTTCAAATAAAATGTTCGAATAATGTATTTAATTTCTTGAGCTTATATTAACATTGAAGTTTCTTCCTTCATTTTTCACATCGTCGCTCGGGCATCCCCCAACTAGTATATTCTGTTATCGTGGAAGTGCATTGCATCTTGACCTCTTGGGTGCATGGACCACATACACAACAAATGAGGGGGAAAGAGAAAAGTGGCTAGAAAAATAATAACCCCAAGATCAGCCTCTTCACCAATTGCAGGTCGACGGGGATTGATGGAATATATTTGGCTAGCGCACCACAAGCAGTATAAGCTTGCTATAAGAATGATCAGATTCAACGAATCCGCTGATTGTTTGTTAACAGACTTGGAAGGCTTAACTCTGCACATATATATGTCAAAACACCATACGTATGATGTATCAATATGTTCTTTTAATTGGGAAAATAAAATAGAACCTACATGCATGAACTCCTTCAGACAATCACCTGTTGATGTAAATAAAGCCACCCAAAAGACCAGTGCATAAAATGGCAACTACAGCAACAGGTGCTTGGCCCTCCCACCAACCGGTACTCAAAATCCATTTATACATAGAAGAATGCCCATTTTCCTGGAAAGTCAAGACAACATATATGATGTACTCTTGAATTGATCATTTATATACTCCTCAAATCATGCATATATATTTTTGGAAAGAACACAAATCTGTAACAGATAGATACACAAGAATCCTAGGTATTAATCAAACTCAAAGATCATATAGCAGCCTGAGCATAGTTCATCTCTAATTTATATGAAACCAATGCCTAACCTAGAGCTACTCATATTCTCATAATGCCAAATGGAAGTCACCGCTACTGTTCTTATATATGAGCAACAACTATTATAATAGGCAAGTTGAGTTAGATTACTCTTATAATAATACCAATCACATGATCATATATAAAAGTGATTAAGTAACATTAGCCAATGATTAAGAAAGCCTCCACATTACCACGAACGAGTGATCAAGGAAGAAGTGTGAGACAGAACCAGCTGAAACCAACAAGAAGCACTGCACCTTCGTTAGTGGCACCTATACACACAACAAAACACAAGAAACAACTCAACTTCAGAACAAGGATTTTACCTTTGCAAGTACATATGTGTAAATGTGTCTGTGACTCACCGCCGGGGATGTATCCAGAACCTTTTTGAGGAGCAAGACCTTAGAGAGCCATGAGCAGAGAAAAGAGAGAGGGAGGCCGAGAATGAAGACGTAGTAGAAAGGGTGGTGGATGGCGTCAGCTAGCTTGGAGCCGAAGCCGCCGACGAATGAAGCGAGCCACTCGGTGAAGGATCCGATGTCGGGGCCGAAGAAGGCGTTGAGGGTGTAGACGAGTGTGTGCATGGTGTGGGCTGAACCTACCGTCTGTGAGAGCGTTGATAGCCAGACCCGAGCCTATGCCGTACATCAAGTGCGAACCGGGGCCTGGCATGGCTTAGACTTAGAGTTAAGCTTCCTCCGATCAGATGTGTTTCGGTCTTTGGAGCTTGGATGTCATCAGAGCTTGAATCCAAGTTCATTTATTGAGCACTGCTATGGCCATTCGAATGGTCATGATTTGTGGTCTAGGTAGATTACATGTTATTGTATTAATAATTTTTTGTATATTTGAAATTTCACGTCACAATAACATAATATCAATTTCATCATTTCTTATTTTAATTTTAATTTTATTATTTTTTTATATTAAGAATCTGCAATTAATTTATTATACTCAAAATCTTAGATAAATATTAGATAAAATATCACGTTCTTGGAATAAAACCCAAAAACTGAATCATCATTCTATCTTCTTCTTCATATTAAATCTGTGTTTCGTTCTTTCTTAATTTTTTATCATCTTCTCCTTTTTCAATCCATATTTAATTTTTTTCCTTTCTAGTTCATTCTTATTATTCCAGGCATTCTTCTCCTCCTTTCTCGTTTTCTTCTTCTGTTTCTTTCTTTCTTATGTTTCTTTCTTTCCTCCTCTTCTTCTGTTTCTTTCTTTCTTATGTTTCTTTCTTTCCTCCTCTTCAATTCATTCATTCATTCTTCTTCTTAGTCGTCTTCTTCTTTTCTCTTCTTCTTCTTCTGTTTCTTTCCTCCTTTTCTTCTTCTTAGTCGTCTTCTTCTTCTTCTGTCTTTCCTTCTTTTTTTTCTTCCTGTTGTTAATCTAGCCTGAAAATTGAGAGATATTAAGAAATTTTTCTAGCCAATGGACCATAAAAAAAGGTTATGATTAATTTTTTATTATTCTGATGTGGCATAACATATATATGTAAATTAAATAATATATTTAATATACTTATGTGGATTACCATATGAATTTAAGGCCATAGATTTATGGCCATCCGTATGGCCCAAAGTCATCTCTCATTTATTATTACTTTGTTAGATTGTCTGTGAGGAAATAATCATCTTGTAAGAAGAAAAATCAGTTCTGTTGGAAACAAAGGAGGATGTGGGCTTACCGCTCTTCTTTAGATTGGGCTTGATCTTGGGCTTGGAGTGGGTTCTAAATCTTATCTGCCACTCTTTTTGAATTGTGCCTATATTTTAGCAATAAAATCGAGACTATTTTGCATGAACCCAAATCACCAAATGGTCGATGGTCACCACATTACCAAGAAATTCTCTAGAGGGAGCTATATGCAGAGTACGGTGGATTATAAGTCCTTCTAAATTTTGAAAAGTCTTTATTTTGTTTAATAAGCTCTTTTTTTTGGGGGGGGGGGGGAGGGGCGGAGGGTTTCTTAATTCTTTATTAAACATGTATATAAATTAGTATATAAATTAGTGTAAATTATCAAATTTTAAAATTTAGCCCCCTCAATTTATATACATATTTAATATGCTTATTCGAAAAAAAAATTCTGACCCCTCCATTTTAAAATCTGAACTCCATCCTTGCTCGAGACTATCTATAGTCGTTCAAACACAATTACATATAATCTAGGAGAAAGGAGCACCCAAGTCCACACTATCCTAAAGTCCACACTATCCTATCTGTTCAAGTTTGATGGCTTTGACCGTTTGAGTGATCTCAGTCCGAGGAAAGGTGATCACAAATCAAGAAGATCCAAGATCTTGGGAAGTTTCTAGCTGGTTATTTAGGTGAGAGGTTCATATTTTGTTCTTTTCTTACCGACATATGCCTAACCGGCCTATCTGCTACACGTACGTACAAGTCCAAGCCAAAATTTTGGACAAGTCGGAACGTTTCTAATATGATTCCGACACCATTCTAGACTAGTGCTACTATCCCCGAGATGTATCCTCCTCCGCCGCGCGTAAAATTGATTCATGCATATCATCATCCACAGTCCGACAAAAAATAAACAATTAATAATCAAATTACTCCGAACGTAATAGCGCGACAATAATTTATTAAGATTACAAAGTAACAAAGTTTATTTATATAAGATTAAATTAATAAAAAATTATATATAAGATTAATTAGAGACTTTATTTCACATATAAGGTCATTTATATTTTTTATCTTAATTAATGTCACTTTTTTATCCTTATTTTCTATCTTTTCAATTTTGTTCATTTATATTAACTTTTCAAGTAATTTATAATTTTTATCCTAATTAAGGTCACTTTTTTTATCCATGTTTTCTGTCTTTCCAATTTTATTCCTTTATATTAACTTTTGTTTCTCCGTTTTCTTCAAAATTTCAAAGAAAGAGAGACAAACAATGGGAAACTACAGTTCTATAACACAATGTACTACTGTTTTGTAACACAATGTACTACTACTGTTTCTAGTAAGCACTGCTCCAAAATATTCAGGGTACTACTTCAAAACATTGTCAATACTACTATTCTGTAACACAATGTATTACTGATGTCTCTAGTAAGCACTATTCCAAAATATTCAGGGTACTACTTCAAAACATGGTAAGTACTACTGTTCTGTAACACAATGTAAAACATTTAACATGGACCCTAACACAATGTAAAAACTGTTACTACACTACTACTTGGACTTTAAAGCTTTTTATTGCATTCTTCCCGTTATGAGTCAAAATGAGCGTCCAAGTTTGCCGTCTTCCTCTTTTTGACTTCTACTACCTTTTTTCCTCTGCCAAACAACAAAATGGACATCAAAATAAACACTACTGCTTAACAACTTAGACACTACTGCTTAACAACACATGCACTACCACTGTTTCACAAATGCATTACCACTGTTTCACAAATGCACTACTACCACTGAATCACAAATGCACTACTACCAATGAATCACAGATGCACTACTACTGTTTCAAAAATGCACTACCACTGTTTCACAAATGCACTACCATTGAATCACAAATGCACTACTGCTATTTCACAAATGCACTACTACCACTAAATCACAAATGCACTACTGCTATTTCACATATGCACTATTACCACTTTTAGAGATACACTAGTACCACTTTCATAATGCACTACTACTGTTTCACAAATGCACTATTACTATTTCACAGATGTACTACCACTGTTTCACAGATGCAGTACTACTGTTTTACAGATGCATTACCACTGTTTCACATATGCACTACCACTGTTTCACATATGCACTACTGTTGTTTCACAATTGCAATACTACTATTTCACATATGCACTACTACCACTGAATCACAAATGCATTACTACTGTTTCACAAATGCACTACCACTGTTTCAAATATGCACTACTATCGCTGAATCACATATGCACTACTACTATTTCACAGAGTGCACTATTACCACTGAATCAGAAATGCACCACTATTGTTTTACATATGCACTCCCACTTTTTCACATATGCACTACTACTATTTCACAAATGCACTACTACCATTGAATCAAAAATGCACTACTACTATTTCACATATGCACTACTACTATTTCACAAATGCACTACTACCACTGAATCACAAATACACTACTACCACTGAATCATAAATGCACCATTACTGTTTCACATATGCACTACTACACTTTCACATATGCACTACTACCACTTTCACAGATGCTCTACTACCAGTATTTCACATATGCACTACTATTGTTTCACATATGCACTACTACACACTACTACAAACTATTGTAGAAACTACTGCATAAAAGTAAAGCACACCAATTTGTACACACTACTACAAACTAACATAAACACTATCCCAAACTATTGTAGACACTACTGCATAAAAAATAAAGAATATCAATCTGTACATACTACTACAGACTAACATAAACATTACCACAGACTATTGTAGACACTACTACATACGTAACAACCAAAACACAACAACTTTTGTGTAACAACCAAACCAAACCAAAGCAAACACTACCACAGACTATGCTCCAACGCTCAGAGAGAGAGAGAGATAGATAGATAGATAGATAGATAGATAGATAGATAGATAGATAGATAGATAGATAGATAGATAGATAGATAGATAGATAGATAGATAGATAGATAGATAGATAGATAGATAGATAGATAGATAGAGAGAGAAGACCTTGTTGAAGCGAGGAATGGAGTACTTAAGGCGCTTAGGGCTACGCTTAACAACGAAAGCTAAGATGCGAAATCATCGTTAGGATTTCAGAGCGTCGTCGAAGAAGACACGGCTTGAGGAAGAGGAAGAAGAAGAGGAGGATGCGATAAGCTTAGGATTCGCCGCTGAGAAAGATGAAGCGAAATTTCCGCCGTAGAGTTTCGTCGGAGAAGAAGAGGAGAAGACTCTGATAGGGTTTTGAGAGAGAGAAAGATAGATTTTGTGACTGAATTTGGGAGAGAAAGAGAGATTATGAGGTTTATAATGACATATTTGTAAATAAGACAAACTTTTATGTTTTTTTTGTTTTTGTTTTTATGTCAGGTGACTTTATTTAGGATAAAAATATGAAGTGACCTTATATAATATAGATCTTATCTATATGATCCTATGTGTAATTTACCCTCAAACTAATCGTTGGTCCAACAATCAAACTAATAACGTAATGTATTGGTTCATGTATTAATTCATTCGATAAATAACTTCAAACGATCTCAAAAACTTTTTAATTTTTATTTAAGTAGGCAAATTTCAACTAATTAAATCCATATTCAAAGTTCAAAAATATTTTCACCAATTATCTTCAAAAGAAACGAGGGATCGAGATGGGGTATGCTTTAATTTTTGTAGCTAAAAATGACCATGTTTTTCCAACAACGTGGTAAGCTACTTTTACATTGAAGATTGAAGATTGAAGATTGAAGATTGAAGATTTTGATAGTTGACGGACATGATCGATCATAAGTCACAAACGAGGAGATGGAGAAAGGATAAGGATGGGAACTATGGGGCGCACGTGACAATAGCAGGAGTCATTCCTCTATTGATTGTCATACGACTGTTGGCCCCACAATTTCCTTTTTTGGAACCTCTTTTAGAGCAAGTTCAACGCTCTGGTGTTTTATTGTGTGGACAAAAAATTTAGGTCTATTTTTGGGGTATTTTTAGTCTCCTGATTTGACATTATTGTCACATGACGCTTTTAATATTGACCGTATATACTTCTACGTTGTTAGAGTGATGTTTGATGACTGCATATATTTCCATATCATTTTAAATTATTAATAAAAATTAAATAAAAATTAAGTTTTGACTCAGATCTTGACGTAATGGGTGGAAACAACTATCAAAAATTGATTGACACGTCACTAATTTATTACCCTATTACTCCAACGACTCTGATCCCGTGACCTAACAGGTAAACTTACTCTTAGCGAATAAGGACTATCGACCTACGCACCCCATGCCATCCTCTCTCGCTCTCTTTCTCCACACGCTTTCACGTCCTTCTCACTCTTTTCCCTCCCTGACAAGAGAGAGAGAGAGTGAGAGTACATGTCATCATGACCACGGACCAACAATAGATAAGGCGGGCCCTATCACTCGTTGTTTTGTTTTTCTTTGTTTCTAATTAAAGACAATGGTCAGTTATGAGACATGAGTCTTTGACTAGTAGTATTTGGTGGAAGTTGGAACGAGGAAGAAGATGCGGAGACGTCCCCGGCAGGTGTAAACAACAAGATTCCGGCTGCCTGCGGCAGTTGTATAGTTCAAGATTTTAAACAGATAAAGGCCAGTCAACTGACTGGTTAATTTAGAAGTGTTTCGTAAAAATGTTTTTTCTTTTAAATTTATATTTCTCGAAGGAGAATATATTACGCAATTAATGTAAACTTAAATTGTACTTCATTCTTTAATAGATTACCTTAAATATATGTATTACAAGTTGTTATAATCATTATCCCTATAAATCAGGGATCTACTTCTACTCTAATTATGACAAGACATATACAGAGTTACATGGATATTTCTCCTGGAATATGCCTTCTTGTGTCGTGATCCTAATGCATGATGCATAACTCGTTGTCTTACTAAAACCATTGTCAAGCAAACAAAAATCTCATGGAAAAAATAATAGCTTGGTCTGAGGAAAAAAGACTACAACACATCAACTACAAAAGCGATCACATGTGATGTAGACTCCCTCTGATGTCTACGAAATGAACTCCTCTTGATCAGTAACTCAATCTCGGAGTTCAGATAATCTTCACATTCCAATATATCTCACATGCTTCACAAATTTAGATTGGTAGAGATTTAGTAAACAAGTCTGCAACATTATCCGTCGAATCAATTTGGCTTACATGAATATTCAATAACTGCTGTTGTTGCAGATTTAAGAAATACTTCGGCGAAATGTGTTTGGTATGATTGCCCTTGATGTATCTCAACTTCATTTGTTAAATGCAAGCTACATTGTCTTCAAATATGAAAGTTGGTGTTGTCGTAGTAGATGGTAATCCAGTAGACCCTCCAATGTGGTGTATAACCTTAACCGCTTCATGTAAATCAATAATTACATAATTATTCGAGGAAGTAGCAACAAAGGTTTGCTTCATTGATCTCCATGAAATCGTTGTGTTCCCCATGGTGAATATATAACCTGTTTGGAAACGTCCTTTATGTGGGTCAGAGAGATACCCAACATCAGCAAAACCAACCAAGACATCACATGGTGTCTCTGAGTAGGGGACTGCATTGAATGAATATATAATGGTTGCAGGCGAAACTTGCTTCAACAGGTCAAGAGACATGCTGGCCAATCCAGAGGCTTCCATTCGACAGGTCAAAAATCCTGGAATCTGTGGCCCCTTTCAACCATTCTTTTTTTCGGAATTTCAAGTTTCTCTATGGTTTCTTTGTAGGGAAAGAACAAACCTAAGTCAAGGAACATATCAAGTACCTGAAGATGTGCTTTACACCAGTCTAATGGCGTTGTGTTGACGCAAAACTGAACCTAACTACCAAGTTCATAGAGAATTCAATGTTTGGAGGAGTATATTTGTTCGAACCTGACCTCGATTTAGCAATCTAAACTCTGATTAGGTCTTAATGACACTACTAACTGGAATTCCCTATCAACACTATATAAAACTTCACGTAAAATAGCGGAAACAAAACTTTTCTAAAATCCAATATTCAAGAATCTACAAAAACTGAAAACATGTTTTGACTTCAGAGCTACTAGAAATTCTAAACTAACTGACCATCTAAACTTCTAGCTAGCCTGTAAAATCAGTCGCGGATCCTATAATGGTGTTATGCTATGTCTCGAACTGCATGTGCGACTGACCTCCGATAACTCTGCAAACCTGGGCATTTGAAACCAAAGGGCCCAGAGAATGACATTCTGAAAACATAAAACTGTGCGATTGAGTGGACGAAAATCATAATAACGTGAGAATAGAGAAAATTATATTTATGCCCTTCCACTGAATTTCAATGAAAAACTAGTATATGAGTACTTAAAATCATAAGAGGAAACTGAATAGCTGAGATCAACCACGAGACTGACTCTGAACTCAAATGTCTAACACATGATATGAAATTGACTAGGTGAGAGTTGAATATAAACCAAGTATCTAAAACTAGAATATCTAACAAGGATGATGACTGAGGTATATACATCTCTAGCCATTAGAATTGACGTTTGGCTGGCTGAGAATTGAAACAGAAATGAAATAATCAAATGAGAATGAATGAGGAATTTAACATCTCTAGTCATCATAAACTAGAGTTCAACTGGCTGAGAACTGAATCTAAGATGAAGTAATATAATGACTAAAGTATTTGACATCTCTAGTCATCAAGTATTTTTTAGGAGCCTAGCATCCATGACGACATGTGACTATTGTGACTCAAAGAAATAAGGAGGTGATGATGGATGGTAGTGAACTACAATTTTAGTCACCCCTATTATCTGGTAGTATACAACCCCAAATAATGCATCAGTAGTGAACTACAACCCTGGAATGGCTACCGGAGAGCCAGTTTGGTAGCTTATATAAATCTCCAATATATAGCCTCCATGACTACAGACTCATTTCCCAATAACACAGAAAAATGATCCGGTGAACTAGTGAACTAACATGTCAAGTGTAAGCTCTATCTGAACTGTGAACGCTAAGAGTAAACCATAAACAGAGGTACTAACATTACTCAGAGTCGTACACATGAATGTGAGAAATTCAAACTAAGGGAGCTGACTTCAAACTGAATTAATAGTAACGAAGTCAAAAACATAGCATTAAGAACTTTCTAGCTAGAATAATGGAAATCATAAAACACAATCACATGAAAGAATTAGTATCGGCATTATAGTAAAAATGTTCTACTCGCATACGCAATAGTGATAAGAAAATGTTCACTCACCTGGATGCCTAATAATAGCTAGCCAATTTCATCGCCATAATCAGTCACTCTATATTCTCTTGACAATCAATGAACTATAGATATTTAACTAGTCATAATATTAAACAAGTAAGATACAGTTGAATGTCATAACATATTTCACTCATCAAGAATCGTTACATCACTCCACGTTTATCCAAGAAGGAAACCCAGATTAGTTGAGAAATGCTCATTCATACCAAAAGTTCATTCAGAAATGAAATTACATGAACTGTTATCTAAAAAGTTGATGGATCGCATCCAGAAATGTTACCCATCGTAAAACAAGATTCTGTTTGATTTGAGAAAATCGTGCACGACAGCGCATGGCCCTCACGCGTCGGCGGCGCATGGGCTTCACGTTCCACCCCGTTCGAGCTCTTTTGATGCCTGCAAGTGATGCACCAATCGACAGATCCTTTCAAGCCCAACATTTTCCATCAAGACCACAATGTCCAGTTCAAAAGTAATAAGCCGTAATTTACCTCGAAAGTGGGGAGAAACTAGTCAGAATCTAGCAGCGTTTGGACACCGTCCTCAGGCCAAAATGGGCCATGTGGTTTGTGGCATTCGGTTCCTGGGAGATTGAGCTTTAAAACCCCTAAGGTAGTGCCACCCATCGTCAACCAATTCACCACCATCGACGATGACAGTAGCTCGACGAACCCTAAAAATATGTCTCAAAATTCTCTCTCTCTTCAGCCACGAATGACCGAAATAATGCCATGAATGGAAAGAGGCAAGAGAGGGAAGTCTATTCCGACCAAAACAACGACTAGAGGTGGCCGTCGCTGAAAAATCGAGTCGTCACCGCTGTTTTGGTTCGGCGATGAGAGAAACTTGCTCAGGTTAGGCTTTTCACCTTGCCAGGTGGATTTTTAATTTTATACTTCAGAGAAAAAAATGACGGTCCAGATGAAGTCACTTTTTGATTTGACGGCCAAAATTCGTAAAAACTAGCTCGAATCTTCGAAAAACAAAATAAAAATATGCACAATTTCGTATTAATTTTCCCACAACTTCCGTGAATAAAGTGAATCCAAAATACAATTTTAGAAATAGTCGATTTAAAGTATCGCGTCGAAATATAGTCTCGATAAACGCACAAAAGTGGAATTAATTCGTTAATAACAGGATTAAAAAAATTAGCACGATAATTTTAGTATGGGTCGTTACAACATTGAACTAAATACAACAAAATATCAATAGAACTATGGTATGGTACCCCAGCTCCCAAAAAGTCTTCATCATCATCTTTCAGATGGTACAGATCTTTATTGGGTTCCAGATTACGAACAACTATTGGTGTGCTAAGAGGGTGTGCTTTGTCCGTGTTAAATCGCCTAAGCATCTTTTGTACGTAAGCAAACTAGTGAATAAGTATTCCACCAACTCGATGTTCTAATCATAAACCTAGACAAAATCGAGTCCTACCAAGGTTTTTCATCTCAAACTCATATTTTAATAGCCAACCGTCTTATTGATTTCTTCAAGAGACCCAATGATATTCATATCATTAACATAGACCGCTACTATAGAAAATCCTAAACTTCTTCTCTTAATGAACACGCATGGGCACAAATCATCGTTCTTGTATTTCTTCTCAATCAAGTATTAACTTAAATGTGTGTACCACATCCTACTAGATTATTTTAATCTATATAGTGAACGTCTCAATTTTATCACGTGAGCACTCTGTGGTTTAGAATTACATGAATTGGGTATGACAACGCTTTTCAGCACTCTCGTATATATCTTTGAGTCAAGGTTTTCATTGAGATATGATATAACCACATACATCAGCCGCATGCTCAGTTTTTTAGACAATACCAAACTGACAAGGTAGCGGAGAGTATTGATGTCCATGACCGAAGAGTATGTCTCCTTATAATTAATGCCAAGGTGTTGAGAAAATCCTTACACCACAATCTTGCTTTATACCGCATGACTTCATTATTCTTATTACGCTTTCGAACAAAGACTCTTTTATGTCCTATCGGCTTAACATGCGGTGGGCATAACACTATCGGACTGAAAATTTGCATTTTCTTCAGACATTCTAGTTCAGCCTGTATTACCTCTTTTGATTTCGGTCAATCTGCTCTCAGTTGACATTAAGTAACTGAGCAAGGTTCCACTTCATCGTCGTCAATAATCTCTTGAGCGACGGAATAAGAAAAAATATTATCAACTACCTTGGATGATCTGTCCATAACAATGCACCCATCATTCGTTAGTTAGTGAGATTTCATCCTTCTCTAACGTCACATATTGATCTGAAGCATCCTCCAGAAATGCCATTTGTGATTCTATGACATAACTATAGTTAGGAATAATCTCATGTGAAAGATTCATAACATTGATGATGAAAGGATCATTATGTGCCTAGATGGCCTTCTTTTTCATGGGCAGCTCATCAATAGATTTTCTTGGTCTTTCCTTCTTCCTAGAAGGAGCCAAGGCCAACGCTAGTCCCTCTACATGGGCTTGAAGGATGTTTCTCTGCACAAGAGTGGCGTTAATCCTCCCTTTCTTGGGGATGTCCAACATTGCAGGAATATTTGCAGCAGGTATATCTGATATCGTCACTTTGGCAATATCAGTAAAGGAGTCAGGCATCAAATCTGCTACCTTCTGAAGATCAAGGATAAGTTGCACTTCAATCTCACTTTAAGATTTGCTTGGATCTTCTTAAAACATAGTGGGAGTATACCACGTCAATTCCTAACGTTCAACCGGAATGAAGGCTTTCCTATTGACAGGACCCCCCCTGGATACCTGACGTCACCGAGACAAGTCTTGTGGGACCCACATTAGACTAGCTCACACCGTAAATACAACGGCCAACCCAACATAAGTTACCTGAAACTTGAATTTAGAGAAAAACTCAAATTTAACACGATTTAATAAGTCTCAAGATTAAGTACTTATATGTTAAATTTACAGAATGCAAAAGGTCTATTGCAGAATTTACAACTTGGCAACATAATTTACACAAAATTGGTAATCAGAGCGTCAAGACAAACCAAAGGAAAATATATAACATAAGTAAGTCTTCATATAACCTACTCTGAGCAAAACAAAAGTGGTGAAGATGCTAAGCCTGGTCAACTAGTTGGACACACCTTCAGCCGTCTAATCTGCGATTTGGGCAACGTAAAATGAAAAACTCAAGAAATGCAGTTTTAAAATGTTAAAGTGAGTGGACAAAAAAATTTACAGAAAAACTGTAAATCTGACTATTTTGGATTTCCAATAATATTTAAATTGAAAAGTTAGCATGTGATATACTGAACAGTGACTTCTACTCAAGTCTATAATGATGTCGATGATTAGCATGTGCTGGTTATACTAATCATCACTAAATAATGATAGTTGATAGTATAACTATGGAGGTGATAACTTGCAGGCGCTGGCTGAACCAATCATCACTGGACAATAATAATTGACAGAAATATCTGTATAACTACATAGGCAATGATTGGTAGGTGCTGGCTAAACTCGATGATCACTACCGGCAAGTGCTGGCAGAACCAGAATTGTCACTAGGAGGCCAGGCCAAGTGACTAATAATAATAATAATAATAATAATAATAATAATAATAATAATAATAATAATAATAATAATAATAACCTCTGAATAATACGTATGACTGAATGATAACTGAATTCTGAAACTGAATGATACAGAAAACTGATTTTCAAAACTGAAAACTCATAATCACATGCATTTAATATTTGAAAACAAAGGTCTACTAGTGGATGCAAATCCAGCTGATGCAGCACTAATTCCTAGTAAGAGGAAGAACCAATCTGCAGTATGGTTGTACTTCACAAAGTTTACAAATCCAAATGGTTCATTGGCCGTCCCTCACTAGGAAAAATGCAACTACTGCAATAAGGTTTACCATTGTGACTCTAAGGGTGTTGGTACTTCCTCTTTGAAGACTCACAAGAAAGATCAATGCATCAAGTGCCCTACATATGAGCATAGCAAGAAAACACAGACTCTTTCCTTTGAGCTTAATGGAGATGGAAATGCTAAAGTGGTAAGCATCCAATTCGATAAAGATGTTAGTCGAGCATATTGCAATAGAATGATTATCTATGATGAGCTACCGTTTAGTCATGTAGAGAGTCAAGGGTATATTTATTTTATGAGAGTGACAACTAAAGTTTATTCCTCCATCCCGTAAGACTGTTGCTAGAGGTGTCATGGCACTTTATGATGAAAAGGAACTTAGGATGAAGAACAGTTTAATCAATCGTAGGGTTTCCATCACCACCGACACATGGACTAGCATTCAGAATGTCAACTACATAGTACTTACATGGTACACTGTATGTATACATACATTTTCATCTTTACTTTGAAGGTAATTCTGAACCTGTTGATGACTAGATGACTAAAGATAATGGCTGCTTCACATTCTTCATAGTCAGGTACTCAGATTTTACTTTATTCCTTCATGCTAAATTGAAAGTATGAAACTGTAAATGGTTGTAATAATGGCTGCTTTGAATGTATGAAATTGTCAGTGGTGAAAGTATAAAACTGTGAACGGTTATAATGGCTGAATTGAAATTATGAAACTCAGATTTTTACTCGGGTAATGGCTGCTTCTATTTCTTCACATTGTGATATTGTTACAAGTATAAAACTGGATGTATGTATATGTATTGAATTTGTGCTAGTTTTTAGTTGAATTTGTACTTGATTGTGGAGATGCACTTATGGAATCATTTACTTACATTGTTTTGGACCTTCTGGTTGCTAATTGCAGGATGTACTGAGGCTGTCTTAAGAATAAAGATGTCAAGCTCTTCACTATGGGCATTGGGCAATGAACTCAATTCTTTCATTGTGTAGAATTTTATTGTTTGTATTGCCTTACCTCAACACTTTACATTTGTGTATATATGTAGCTAGAGCTACTACTGTTACAGAATCTATACTATAATGGGGAATAACACTCTAGGTTATATATATCAGTTAAAAACTTATAAAATAATTACATTTAATCAAGCTGAATCAGGGGAAGAGGAAATCATGCTAACACCCCCCCCCCCCCCCCCCTCAAACTTTAGGATCCCTGACTGACAAGTTTGCAACATAGAATGTTGAACCGATGCTTATGGAGTGCTTTGGTGAGTAAATCAGCTGGCTAGTCCACATAAGGGATAAAGAAAACACGGTGACTCCCTAAAGAAATCTTTTCACGAACAAAGTGAAAATCCAACTCAATGTGTTTCGTGCGAGCATGAAACAGAAGGTTGGAGACCATGTAAGTGGACACTTAGATTGTCACAATAGAGGAGAACAGGAAACTGGATGTGTGCACCAAGTTCATACAACAGGAAGCTCAATCATGTTGTTTCAGCACTAGCTTGGGCAAGGGAATGGTACTCGGACTCAACACTTGATCGAGCAACTGTCGGTTGTTTCTTGGAGCACCAAGAGATCAAGTTTGAGCTGAGATAAACAAGGTAATCAGATATAGAGCAATGAGAGTCAAGGCAACTAGCCTAGTTTGCATCGGAGTATGTTGCAAGAGTCACAAGATGACATTGTGGACGAAAGTGCAAACCATGGTCAAGAGTGCCTTTGACATAGTGCAAGATGCGCTTGGCTGTTGTCAGATGAGGAATACGGGACTGAGCCATAAACTGAGAGACATGATTTACAACAAAGGCAATGTCCGAACATGTAATAGTAAGATACTGTAAGGAACCAACAATTTCACGGAACACAGTGAGATTCGCTAGTAAATCACCATCTGCAACAGTGAGCAAAGTTTTGGCTGACATTGGAGTGCTCATAGGTTTACTAAACAAAAGATCATGCTTCAAAAAAATGTCATGAGCATACTTCACTTGGCTAATGTGGATAATATTAGAGTAAGGTAAAACCTGAAGACCAAGAAAGTAGTGTAGAGGGCCAAGATATTTAATGTCAAAACCTTGTCCTAAAATTTGAATGAAGTTATGCAAAATAAGATCATCACTTCTTGTCATGAAAATTTCATCAACATACAATAGAAAGTAGATAATATGTGGACCTTGTTGGAAGATAAATAAGGATGAGTTAGCCTTGCTGTGCCAAAATCCAACAAAGACCAAAAATGAACTCATTCGCTGAAACCATGCTTGAGGAGCCTGTTTTAAGCCATATAGAGCTTTGTGGAGTTTACCAAAATATGATGGAAGAGAAGCATCAACAAAACCTGGTGGTTGAACCATGTAGATGTCTTCTTGAAGAAAACTATGGAGAAATGCATTATTGACATCCAATTGTCGAAGAGGCCAACGACGAGTCATAACAATACAAAGTACTGTCCAAATAGTAGCAGGCTTGATTATAGGATTGAATCCCATAATCAATACCTAGTTATTGATGGAACCCTTTTATGACTAGCCAAGCTTTGTACCGCTCAATTGACCCATCGGACTTGTGCTTTGTCCGAAAAATCCATTGGCAACCGACAAGATTTTGAGATGGAGACGGAGGAACAAGCGTCCAAGTCTGATTTTTAAGCAATGCATTTATCTCATCCGCCATGGCCTGACACCAATGTGCATGCTTGGGCGCCTGTGTGTAACAACTAGGATCTATAGAAATAATCACAGTAAGCAATGCATGAGGAACTCGGTACCTAATTGTGCCATCAGACCATTGTTTTGGCATAATTGTGCCATCACGAAGGCGGGTGATCATGGGATGTCTCATAGGTGGTGAAGAAACTTCTACAGGTACGAGCTCGACGATAGGTGGTGTCAGCCTTGTATCATTTAACTTTTCGCTGAAGAAAGCGATAAGTCTTCTTTCCTGACTCAACACTTCCCCTATCCCCAGTTTAGATGCATGACAATCTACCTGAAAGACCTTCTGGAAGTCTGGTAAAGCTAGAACCGGTGCCTCTGTGATAACTTTCTTTACAACTCAAAAGCTCTCCTCAGTCACCTGTGTCCATATGAACTCTTTTCCTCTCAAACAATTTGTCATAGGAGCTACAAAAGAGCTAAAGTTCTTAATGAATCTATGGTAGAATGAAGCCAACCCATGAAAACTTCTAACATCATGAATATTCTGAGGTACTGGCCATCCCATAATGGCTTCCACCTTCGCATGATCCTCACATTTCATTTTAGTTTAGTATCGAGTTAGTGTCTAGATAATCCGTAATTTGACTGTTTAATAGAGTCAAGCTAAGGAGTTATAGTGGTCAATCCTTGTGGGTTTGACACTCGAATTCTTATAAATACTATAACTTGACCCCGTATACTTGCAGATGGAAAAAACTCTATATACTTATGGGTTAGTCTATAATTCATCAAGTATTTAGGGCGTAGTTCTCTCCAACAACTTTTTGGCGCCGTTGTCAGGGATTGATTTTACTTTGATTTCTTAGCTTCGGTTAGTCTTTGATTGCGGATTATCCAAACATTTTTCTTGAAATTTGTTGCTTAACTTTGTATTTTTCTTCATTTTATCACTTAAAACTTTGTTTCTTTGTCTTTGATCCTTTGAATACTTTTGTAGATACTTTGAGGTGAAATTGTGCTAGAATTTGTGTTTCTAACCTTTTTGTAGGACATATTTTTGATCCATCTAAGGATTATACTTCGATCCATTGAAGCTTGGTTGCAAGCGAGACCCCGAGCTGCCCTTCGATCCATCGAGAGTTTCTCTTGATCCATCGAAGAGTTAACGGAACTCTCACCCGAGGCTTGGCTTCGATCCATCGAAGCTTGTTGTTTTGACTCATCAAAGAATGTGTTTTTCCTAAGGTTATTTCACTTACTCTCTACCTGTTTTATCTTGAGTATTTATATTCTTGGGAGCATATTTAAAGTAGTGTTTTATAGAGTCTTTCTTCAAAGATTGTTGGTGACTCATTGTTGTGAGGCACTATAATTTTTAAGCATTTAATTTTTTAGCTTTGTTTTTGTTTCTTAGTTTGATTATCTTGAACCATGGATGGGTGGTATAACGGTTGGGAAAATTTAAGTGGTTTTAGGGAACAAGATCCATACAATGGAGGCTATCAAGATTGGAATTATCAAGCCGAGGAGTCGATGTTCTCTTATGTGGAAGCTTGTGCTCTATGTGGTTCTCAATTACATTCACCTCTTGAGTGCAACTTGAGATTTGAGTACCCTGATTATGTGCAAGAGTACGAGTACAATATGTGGATACATCAAGCATGCTCGGTACCTATTGAAGAAGAAGCTCCTAGTTCAAATGTGGAAGCACTCATTCATACCCAACTAACTTGAATTGAGGATCATCTAGCCCGACAATAGGAGACCCGTGCATAATTTAGGCAATTGGTGACCTCTCCTCTACCTCAAGAAGAAAGCCATAAACTGAACTTGAAGGAGATGCTTGCAAACCTCCATACTCGCTAAGAATATTCTCTTCATGATTCTCATCAAGCATCTCATCAATATGCCCAAGAGGATCCAATACAATGTGTATGGGGAGAATTCAAAGGAGAACTTCAAAGTTATCATGAGGAGTTTCAAAGGGACATACAAGGATTGAAAGCTTAAGTGAGTGTATTAGCCGAGAGAGCACAAGAGTTTATTCAAGAAGAACTAGCACCTCAAGAGTCTTCCATCAATCATGAAGCTTCAACCTCTCAAGAATTTGAGTATGATGATTCCTCACCCGAGGAAGGAGAGCTTGTCAAGGTGGTATCAATCATGAATGAGGAAAATATACTTTCGAACTCATCTACACGACCGGTTATAGATTATCATGATAAATTGGTAAAGGAGCTAGACGAAAGGGCTGCCCAAAGTGAAAAGGACGTGTTTTAGCCACTCATGGAAGATCAAGTTAAAGAAGCACCATCATTCCTTCCCCCACCACTAAAAGAGAACCACCAAGATCTCTCCATGGAGCAAGAAGAAGCATTGAGACCATTCTTGCCTCTTGATCCTTCATTTAGAAACTAATGTTTCTATGAAGAAGTCAATGATTGGAAATGAAGCTTTGTTGCCGACTCTCCACCATGTCTTGAGATACTACCACCACCTTCTTCCTTCTTACATATAAAATCTACATCAAAATTGAAGGAAGAGTTTGGAATGCTACTTGGAGGAGCGATCGAGAAGAAGAGGACGACATCAAAAAAGTGTCTATTTCGATCTAACATTGGCAAATGCATGGATCACTTTGATGTTTCCCTCTACGAAACTCAAGAGGCCTTCTTGCTCCAAGTAGTAGAGTGGTACTCCTTAAGAAGTATCCACCATAACAAAATGGTGTAGCTATAGACCATGTTTACGTCCTTAAACTATAACCCGTGATGATTGGACACCATTGCTATGTTAGAAGAATAAGTGTGAGGTTGGAGGAGTATAGAACGTTGTGGAATGAGCATGAAAGTCAAGAACTTGAAGAAGGGCAAAATTTCTGAAAATGCTGAAGTAATGCAAACTTGAAGCACTCCTTCGATCCATCGGAGGCCAATCTCTCGACCTATCGAAGCTTTTTGCTCTTTTTGGACCTGTGGCTCTGCTTCAATGGATCGAAGCATACCTTCGATCCATCAAAGGTCTCTTACCATTTCAAGCTTTTCAAGCCTATTTTGAAGACCAAAAGATTGAGACTTTGAGGCATGGAGCATAGAGTAATCCCTTGATGCCAAGACAAGTTCGAGAGCACCTTTGGATGGCGAGGCCTAACTTGGCATTCATTGGTTTACATATTCATGCATATGGAGCTTGGAAACAGTCTTCAAAGCGTTTGCATCCTCTTTCTCCCAACTCTCTCTTTACTTCTTAGCATGATATGTATATGTTGAAAATGATGCTTAGGGTATTGTTTGGAGTCACGTAGAATGTGGTAGTCTTGTGTAAGTGTGAGATCCCCTCATATTTTATGCTTGATTACAATGTTGTTTTCCTTTGAAATGTGATTAGTATGCATGTCCCTATTGTGGTTGATAGGACTCTAATAACTTCATTATTTCTTAAATATTATATGACATTTTAAGTGTGAATGCATACTAGTTGTTATGCCTAGGAGAACATGTGTTAGGAGAATAAAATGTGAAATGATGATGTCTTTGCTATCTTTTGTACACTTGTGTTTATTATGTGGCTTGATGCAAATTGAGGATAATTTGATTCTAAAGTGTGAGATAGGCGGCTAAGTCATTATCACTCCTTATCCTAAAAATCCATAAAAATTAAAAAATTTGAGAAAATACAATGCGAAAATAAGTGTGTTTTGGTGTGTTTGTGTCCTAATAATGGTTCTCGATGATGAATTTGAATTTATAGCTAGTGGTTTGCATGATTTTAAGCATGTGTGAAACAAAAAAAATAGAAACAATACATTTTTAATTGGTTGAAAAACATATGTCCCTCAAAATGTGAGAAAAAGAAGGATTAACATGTTTCAAAGCTATCATTACCTACGTGAGATTTTGAGCCAAATTATGCATGACTAGCTTATTTAATGCACCTATTTTTTCATGTGTGATATCAATTGGTTATGTGTGATCTAGAACTTTCTTTAAACCATGCAAAATATTTTTCTGAAACATGAGTAGTTTTCAAAGATGATAGAGGCATTAGGATCACCCCCATGGCCAAATAGTTTTTGAACCTATAATGCATATATCCTTTCGTGAGCCTATTTAAGCCTTTAAATGCTTAATATTTTCTTTCATGAACACCACATATACCTACCTAGCTTAAACACTTATACTATCCCTAACTCGGCAAACTAGCAAGCAATGATGAAGTCCTATTAGGATGCAGTTACAGTGTTGTGCTTATTACAAAGAATGTCAAGAGATAAGTGTGAGATGGAGGAGGTCTTGTGTTGGCCATTTGTTTATTGAGTTGTTGAGATTAGAAAGAAAAAAAGTACCAAAGAAAAACAAAGAAAACAAAATAGAAAAGAGAAAAAAGTTCTACAAAAAGAGTTGTGATTGAAAAACAAAGAAAATCCAAAAATAGTGTGTGTTGTACATAAAAAATAATTGGTTTGGGAAGTGTTTTGATTTGAAAAAGGAAAATAGTAGCACTTATGAGTAGTTTAGAGGTACTTCAACAAGTGAATTACTTGTTAGGTTGCTTGGTCTTTGATTACCCTATCAATTTCTTTCGATTAAACCCCCCTTCCTTAAAACCACATTACAACCTAAATAAAAATCCTCCCGATTTGAAACTCTTATGTGTGGAATGGTTGGAGTAATTAATTGAAGAGCAAGCATATGGCATTACAACAAAAAATGCATTGATTGCCTTCGCAAAAGATAAAATGCCGTAGCAAATTCTCTTTTGCAACAGCAATGTTTCCGTCGCAATAGGTGGCGACACATGCTATTGGTGACTGTTTTTGCAGTCTCGTAACTCTATTGCGACGGTAAAACTTTGCCGTGGCAAATATTTTCTTTTTTTGATGGTAGAATCGCCGTCACAAATTTGGTTGACCGTAGTGTCATTTTTTGTCTTTTGCACCGGTAATTGCCGTCGCAAAATAAACTTTTTGCAACGGAACGATTGCCATCGCGAATACAAGTTGCCACAACAACAAAACTTGCTCCATTTTTTTGTGACGACAACACAACCATCACAAAGAAATGGAGCTAATTAGAGGTGCAAAATTGAAAATCTACTAGTACATTAAGACACTTGTATCATTCATGAAGTCTACATAACATTCAAGTTCACATGAGTTTAAGGTACAAAAAGATAAAAGCTCTTCTATAGTCGTTCACCTACCCAAAGCATATGGCAGAGCAATCATAGTAAATGCCAGAAGTTGAATCCAACTTAGTGAGTGATTGCTTATAAAGTAAGAGCAAGCACTCATGGGATGTCCAAAACTTGGTGGCTATCATTATAGGATGGTCAAATGTGAGCCTTGCCGCAGTCATGAATCCAAGAGCCTCATCAACCCGGTGAGCTAGTTCTCTGTACCTGCCATCCCAAAATATCAGTAAACTTGTTGTTATAAGGTAACAAAATAAATACAAATAACTAATTCCAAAATAGACAGTTTCTTCTCTTCTAACATATGATCAAATCCCATTACTCAATTTGGGGACATGAGCACCAAATCACCAATGTTGACAGCATGACTCAAAGCAATTCTAAAACACCAACTTTATCCTTGAGAACTTTAACAAGTATTGCAATTCTAAAACTTCATCCCTTGTTCTTTGTGACCAAAAAAATTTCAACAAGGGAACTTAGATAGGGAAGTGCATATATATGGTGCAGTGTGTCAGAGCAAACAACTTTGGCGCAAAACATGTATGATATTAAGTACTTAAAAATTAGGTTCTGGGTAGTGCAGAAGAGCAAATAGACATCCTACAGTTATCCAGTTTGATATTACCTGATCAATCAACCATAAGATTATAGGCATTCACAAGCACAAAGCACAACTAAAATATATGTAGTTCAGTGTAGTTCATATCATCAGTTGTACATGGAAAATACTAAAAGTAGTTCAAATACTAAAATGTGTACGCATCCTAAACCCTTCCTAAAACTAATCATTGTCATGACCACTTTAAATGCTTAAAAAACCAAAAAGAAACGACTTTCAACAGGATACTGTCATGCAGAAGAAGGAACATACCAACTTTCTTTACAGCACGGAAAAGAATCTCCTCTGATGTTATGTAGGATCTCCCTATGGAAACTTCTCCATAAAAATTCTCCACATGAGAAACAACTTCCTAATTGGTTAGATACTAATACAAACCATCATATGAGAGAATCAAAAAATGATTTCTAGGGCAGAGTCTGTGGTGGTTTGCCCTGTTTGAACTTGGGTTGCACAAACAGGGCAAACCATATCATTACCAACTGTAAAGTACTCAAATTGGACTAGGCAAAAGTAGCTATACATGTTACACTTCACGCAGCAGTCAGAACAGCAAATCCTAAATCAGTTTGACTAACCATGACAAGTTTTAGTTTGAGCATTTATGAGATGGGGCTTGTGTAGAAAAAATATAAGTTTTAATGACAAACCATGCAGAAAGTGAAATTTATTCGGATAATCGACAAGTACACCCTTAGTACCTGTTTCAGAACGCTTGCCCCAAATGCTCTGATGACCTTCAGACGACCTTTTACTCTATCATTGAGTATACAATTTTTGTCATCTGGGTGTTCGTTCTTAATTCTCATCACTTCCTGCAAAATTAAGAAAATCAATTGTTAAACAGACAACAAGTTAATAACAAAGATGCATCTGCAATATGACTAGGATACTAATCAACATGATGTCTTTAATAGTCACCAAAGGATACTTGGGTTGGATAAACAATAGTAATTATACATTTTGCAAAGAAGAATACTGAACAAAAGTCACCAATGCAATGGAAAAAATGAACGTGCAAGTGCCTGCAATCATGATCAGTTACTCTGGAAAGAATAAGGTGAAAACATCAACAAGGAGCAAACAGATGAGTTGTGACCTGCACTATTGGATTGAAGTGGCTTCCCACCATCAGTTATAATTGTTCTTGACCTTCCGTAGTCCTCAATGATACGAGTAACACAACTAAGGAAGTCCCATGACAAATATAGATACCATAAACAAGATTACACATAAACAAATGCTCAATCGAAACCATAAGGCATTTTCTTGGTAACAGCATTCTCATATATAAACATAGGAAAGCTTGTCTATCAAAATCATAGCAAGGCGGAACAAATATGAACTTACCCTTTTTTTAACTCGAACAAGCTTCCTTGAGTGTGTCCGACATACATGCCTCGCAGCTATCCCAGTTGTTGATGCCTTTCAACCAGCAAAGGCTTTTAAATGATGCTCATAGAGAAACGATGCTCAGAGAATTTCAACATACAACTCCCTACAAACTAATCGAATCCAAATTTCAGAATACACCAAATTTTCACATAAGCAATTTTACAACTACTATAATATTCAATTCAAAAATATGCTTATATCAAAAGAAGATAGTAATCAAGTGTGAAACCCTAAGAAAGGCGGTAATGAATTACCAAAAGGAAAGCATAGAAGATTCGACAGGATGGCGAGCCGAGGCTAATCTTCTCAGCAGCGTCGATCTGAGCCAAATCGAGGTCATAGCACGAATCTGGTGTCACGTCAATGTGCGAAGCATGAATACTGAAAGAATCAAGCTCGAGCAAGAGATATGGTGAAGCGCTGCAGGAGGCAGGGTCGAGCTCGAGGCTGAGTAGGGATGCGTTGCCACGACAATGAGGCGGCAGAAACTCGAGACAGAGAGGCGACTATGAAGAGTGAGCGAGTGAGTCGCTGCTAGGATTGGGGCTTTCGACAAGAGAAAACTCAACGACGGTGAGGAACAGTACAGTGATGACGCGGTGATGGTGAGAAGCAAGAGAGCGACGACGCGGCGTTTGGTTTCTTGTGAGGAGAGGCGTTGATCAACGTTTAGTTTCCGGTGAGAGAGAGTATGGCTCGCGTTAGATTTTCGGCGAGAGAGAGGTGCGGCTGGCTTGGGGTTTTCGGTGAGAGAGAGGCGCGGCTGGGCTTGGGTGACTGGCGAGAGAGAGGCGCGGCTTAGGTTTCTGGTGAGAGAGGTGTGGGTTAGGTTGAGAGAGAGAGAGAGAGAGAGAGAGAGAGAGAGAGAGAGAGAGAGAGAGAGAGAGAGAGAGAGAGAGAGATAGAGAGAGAGAGAGAGAGAGAGAGAGAGAGGTGCATGAAAGGTGTTAAGTGATAGGCATGACTTAACTTTTGAAGGTTTTCTTTTAACTATTCTTTTAGTGTTTAGGGTTAGGGACTTAGAGTTTAGATTTAGGTCTCTGATTTAGAGTTTAGAAATTTTAATTTTTTACATGGCAAGATAGATGTGAATCTCACGAGAATACGTGTGAGGTACTTGATCTTGAATTATTTTTGACGAAGCGATAAATTGCGTTTTGCTTAAGAACAATATAGTCATAACAGTAGGACACACAGATCAAGGTCAAATTCAAATCGGAAAGTTTAAATTTTTTCACGGCATTCTTAAATTAGTCCGTTAGTCTCATCTAACGGTCACATTTTCAAAATAATTACTTGCTAGTAATTTATTTTTATAAAAGTTTGGTTTTCATATAACCAACAAATATTTGTAAGTAACATTAGTAGTTATATATAGATTAAATACATATGAGAAACCGAAATGGTCTAATGAGACATGTGTCCATATACATGCGTCAACCTCGTAATAACATAGAGTTTTCAAAAAACTTACCCTCGTTGAAGTTCGTTTAGAGATCGGTCAATGTGGTCAAATCTTACCAAAAGACTAAAATAGCCCTTTTCAAGAATTTTGCTCATTCTCCTATAGGAAGAGTACCTAAATTAATTTTTTTGGGTCATTTTTTTTTCATATAGTAAGATATATATGAGCTCCACAATAATGCATTAACGGAAATTGGTCTCAAATAAATTTTTTACATAGTGGCAAATCGAGTTTTAGTCTAAAACGTCTTAGGAATACAACAATTTAATGCACGGATCGACGTTGAATTCAAGTAAAAAATTATAAGTTTTTAATACCATACTTAGAATATTCTAATCATCTAATCTAACGGTCATTTTTGCGTAAAAAAATTATTTGTAGGAAAAAAAATTGCGACGGCGTTTCTTTTCCGTCGTAATTGATGAAACTTTTTGCGACGGCGTTAAAGTGCCGTCTTAATTGATGAAAATTTTTGCGGCAGTGAAAAATACTTTTGCAATTGATGAATCCTTTTGCGACGCTGTCGATTTTTTCGTCGCAAAAAAGTCTCCCAATTCGCGACGGTGAATTTGTCGTCGCCATTGATAGGTATTTGCAACGATATTCATTGCAATAAAAAAAACGTAGCAAATTAATTTTGTTGTTGTAGTGAAAACATTTGATCAATTTGATTTTTGAATGCAAACACTAAGCCCCTAAACACTTGAGTGCATTGAGTGATCTCTTGTGAGTTAGATAGTTAGGAACATGTTAGTTTGAATACATCTCAATGCATGCATTTGATTTGATATGTAGCATGTTTGGCTTATTAGACATGCATTGATTCTATATTCTAATTGTGCTTAAGAAAAGTTCAATCCATTAGCCATGTTTCTTTTAAGAGAAAATATTCACCATTCGGGACACTTACATGCTTTTGTGTTTAGTCATGTAATTCTTTTATACTTTGAGACTAACGTAGTTTATTTCTTTTCTTCTTTGTTAGCTTGAGGACAAGAAAAGTCCAAGTGTGAGGTAATTTGTTAGGCTCATCATTATGCTCTAATTTTGTCTCTAACCTCATGTTTATTGCTTGTCTTTGATTAATAAAGCATTATTTTTACTATGTTTTCGTGTCATGAAAGAAAATGAGGGATTGACATGAAATCGCTCTAAGATATGGAATCTAATCACTATTTGGAGAAGTCGAGCAAGTTTCCTAAGCTTTTGGAGAAGATGGAGCAAAACCAAGAAAAGGACGAGAAGTCAACGGTCGGTCAACGGTCAACTCTAACGGTCAACAATCAACTCAGGCAAGTCTTCACCGGTCAATGAGAATGTCAAGTCAAGTTGGGCCAAGGCCTCAAGACTCAAGTCCACTTGGGAGATATTTTGAGAAGATAGATGCACATGCAAGTCACATAACTTGGGGTGAGTCACACCTTTTGGACCACTTAAAGCCTAAATTTGTGGATCATATCTAAGCATCTAATTTTGAATTTCAAACACCAAAATATCGTCCAAAATCCATTTTGGTCGAGCTCCCCTTTCACACACACAACACCACCCTTCATTTCACTCATTTTTCTAAGTTTTGAGCTATTTTCTCTCAAGATTTCTTTGTAGCTTTTCTCTAGGGTTCTTAGTTGAGTTCTCTAGAGAGAAGCTAGATTTCTCTTTCTCTCATCTTCTCTTCCAACCCTCTACAAATCCAAGAGACTTAACCTTGCAAGTCTTTGTTGAACCTCTTCCACTCTCCCTCACCACCATCCCTCACTTCCTCTTCTCATCTTTACCACTAAGGTTTGGTGAGATTTCTAGAGCTCAAAGTGGTGAGAGTAATCCCTCTTCTCCTTTGACTCTTGAGGTCTTAAGGTCTTCCTTACCTCCACTAAAAGCTTAGGTGCATTCTTGGAGAAAGAAGTGAAGAAAGGACTTGAAGAAGCTTGGGAGATTTTGCTTAAGGGACTCTTCGGTTTTTTCTTGCACTTATTGACTATATTCTATGTATCTAATCTTGATTGTAGTTATGAGTAATAAGTAGTCTATTTGGGAGGCTAGGGTTCAACCCTAGCCATATGATGTGAATAAATGATGCATTGATTTATGTTTTGTTTATGTTTTTAGTGTATGTTTTGTGAAGTTGTGTTTATGAATGAGCTACTTTGTGTTTGTGGATGTTTATATGCTTGAGCTTCATGATTGGTTTTACCTATGCATGTGGTCACCCTAGCTAAATTAATATATGTATGAAGAGACTAAAAATGAGACCTTATTTGAATTAGCTACTCACTTAAGACTAGATGAGCATGTAAACATAATTAAGGTCTATTTCGAGAGGGTTTACCTCAAGGTTTGATTTCCTTAGAACTAAGCAAGGACTATGGCTTCTTTGAGTCTCTATAGACTTGTAGAACTTTAGTCAAGCACACATTGAATCGAAAAGGTTATTGTGGCTTCCAATAGATTCTCTCGACTCGTAACTCAATAGGTGTAAGTTGGGGATTCACTTAAACTATCTCTCGGGTCCTCTAAATGAGGTTCGGAAAGGGGAACCTTCCACATGTATCACATTGTATGGTTTTTGACTTCTCTTACGTGACATATAATCATGATGTAAGCCCAAAATTGCTTAGGTCTTGATCTCGGTTCACTAAATACTTCAAGATTGGGCTCACGTCGTCTAGAGTCCAAAATGACCTAGAAACTTGGGTTCAAAATCAAATGTGACTCAAAAAATCACAATTTGGACATCAACTTGTGTGAAACGGACTTTGATAATCCACCTTCATGAATCAGGACATTGTTTGAGCATCATATGGTTAGCGGAGATTTCTCTAGTCAATCATTCTTCTTATATTGAATTCGTTGCTATTTTAGTTTCCTTGCTTTAGTATAATCAATCAATCAACTTTCGTATAATCACTCATCATAGTCTAATCACCCCTTACAATGTA
The DNA here is from genome assembly GCA_946800695.1 of Geum urbanum. Taxonomy (NCBI): domain Eukaryota; kingdom Viridiplantae; phylum Streptophyta; class Magnoliopsida; order Rosales; family Rosaceae; genus Geum; species Geum urbanum. The sequence goes on along the minus strand of OX327013.1, from coordinate 38,490,317 downwards.
AAGTCTCCAAAGGACTTAGTAGTGTGAGATACATATTCTCACATTTCATTTTAGTTTAGTGTCTAGCTAGTGTCTAGTTAATCTGTAATTCGAGTACTTAATCGAGTCAAGCTAAGGAGTTATAGTAGTCAATCCTCGTGGGTTCGACACTCGACTTCTTATAAATATTATAACTTGACCCCGTATACTTGCGGGTGAAAAAAATCTATATACTTATGGGCTAGTCTATAGTTCTTCAAGTGTGTAGGGCATAATTCTCTCCAACACTTTGTCAGCATCAAACTTACATCAAATATTGTTTTATTCCAAAACCATGTCTAAAAATAAAGTCAAAAACAAAAGTAAACTTGATTACATAGCATAACACTAAGCCTAATACACAGATTAATCAAAATCCGCAATCTCCATACTAGGTTTTGTGTCATATGCTACAATAAGATTGGCTTCATCGCAATCTTTCATCTCATTGTCGTCAGTGTAGTTGGTCTCATGTGTCAAATGTTGTTTGCACCTCTTGTAGGCATTATGAACATCTTTGGGTGCATGACATTGTTTGTGCATATGCTTGGTGGAACCACACCTATAACAAGGTGACAAGCTAGACGGTGCATGAAGAGATGAATTTCCATTATTCCTAGGACCGGAATTAGATTGATTCTTATTGGTGTTGTTTTGGCTATTGTCTTGGAGATTTCAAGTCAAATTCTTACTTTGTCCCCCTCTACCACGACCTCTGCCATGTCCTCCTCTACCACCAAGATTGTTATAAGGCTCAGAATGATCGTTCTTCTTTTCCTTACATGCCTTCCCCCCAATGTTATATGTCTCATGAATTTTCTTAATACCATATGGTCTATCATTGTTGTTGAGAAGTATATCGCGATATATCTCTTTCTTGGCCAGAATATTCATGAGATTACTGAATGAACTAATTCTTCATTGCTCATAATCCGTCTGATATTGGGGCGCAAGCGTATCTATGGAAGTAGGGAATGTGCTTAAAGACTTCTCGATCATAGCTTGATCAGTCTTTACCATGCCATAAATGGCCAACTCAGATTGAAGCTTCAACATAGCTTGATTAAATGCATTAATCTTCTGATAATCCAATAACCGGATTGAATCCAATTTTTCTTGCAATTATGAAAGTTGTGTGTCATGCATGTTGTTGAATCTTTATTTAGAAAATACGTGGGGTCATTCTTTACAAAATACTGTTTTTCATAACTAGATGTATACACCGCCTCAAGAACATGAGAGCTTGAGCTTTGCGAGCTAGAGTTGGTGTCTTGGCGTTTTCACCAGTTGGTGGTGGTCGGATAGTATCAATAAGATCTTTACCGGGAAGAGTATTTTCAAATCTGATAGCAACGATGGTATTCTACTTCTTGTAGATCAAGAAAGTCAAACTCAAGCCTTGCCGGCTTGGTTGAAGTCATCTACAAAAGAGACCAGAGATGTAATTAGTACTGATAAAAAAATCACGATCATTAATATCAAGTTTAGGGAATAAGAACTATGATTAATTATGTTTAGTCACAAAAATTGATGCATAACCGGTGGCTTCATACCACACCCAGAAACCGTGACTTTCACAATTAGTTACAAATATCAACTTCCCTTTTTTCTTCAATATACCGTATTTCCTCTAGGACCGCCACTAATATTCAACTTTGAGTGAAGAGGTGATGAAATCCTCTTCTCTCATAGCCTATACTAATTCATAGGAACTAGGGCATATGATTGAAATAAAATTCATGGTATTGTAAACCTAAATCTAGACTTAGATCTAGGGTGTTGCAGTAATTAAGTTTTGAACAACCTAATTTCTAAATCGAAGAAGGTAGATGATTTACCTCTAGGGTGTTATGCTCGGTATGAAAACTTATAAAAAGTTTGAAGAAGGAGGAATGAACCACGAATTCGGGCGACTGTGGAGAATTTCCAACGGCGGCGATGATGGTGGTTGGCGGAGGAAACTGGCAGTGATGAAGGTGTTTAGGGGTTTAGGATGATGGTCATCAACTCAAGAGCTGCTCATAACGTGTTGAAGAAAAAAAATACGCAATCATTGTAGACTTAAATTGTACTTTATTCATTGATAGATGACCTTAAATATAGGCATTACAATCTGTTACAATCATTATCCCTATAAATCAGGAATTAAGAGAATATTTACTTATACTCTAATTAGGACAAGACACATACCGAGATACTAGGAATATTTCTCCTAGAATAATGTTCACTTTTTAGTCTTTGAAATTATCTCAAATATACCTTCTTTTAGTGCAGACAGTAATCAGCCATCATATTTATTCATAATTTCGTATCAATTTTTCATATTTAAAAAAAAATTAAGGGTTGTGTGGCAGCCCTCAAATCTCGATTAATAAGAGTGTTCGATACATAGGGGGGACATAAAACCCAAACCCCATATTACAAAAATCTTAGATAGAGTATCTCGAATAATTACAAAACACCCTACAAAAACTATGTAAACAAACATGCACCAAATAATAGAGAACAACTCCTCAACGGGTATTCTATCTATTTCGAGAAAATGGTGGCACATCGAAAAAGGCAACCAGCTTTCTCGTCAAAAGCAATGCATCATAGCCTGCTTTAAAACAACTTTTCCAATATGCTACCGACATCTGACGTCGACATTGACTCTCATCTAATCACTAGGGAGCAACTTCCATTTGATCATGACTTGTTGCCCGCCTAGATTTAACGAGGCACATAGAGTACACGCACATGAATATCGCCTAGATCGCCCGACACACCTTGTTAACCCAAGGATTTATTTTTGCGACAAGACAACAAAAATAAACAACTAAATAAAGCAAAATATTTTGGGCCTATAGTGAAGTCCCAAGCCCAACTACAATATGACCCAATAATCACAATGGCCTCCCAGTCACATATCCAGAGGCTTTGAACCAATATCGTCGCCGAAATTCTGACCACCGGCGACGCACTGTTCCGTCCAACACCGAGAATCCAAACCGCCATCAAGCTTCACCCTCCTTGAACCCAAGAGGGGCAGTAAACCCGCTAGTGGCAAAGCACAGATCTGAAAACCCCACCACTTAAACATAGGTTACCGACATGTCGGACCCAGAGTGAAAGACTGTGCCCCTTCACATCGACCTCAACATCATCCTCCGCCACAGTGTACCGCCATCGACCTGAAACCAGAGAGCAAAAGTTCAAACCCATCTTGCGAGAGACTGAGAACCACCTTTGCCTCTTGAAACCAAATCGACTAAGCCGAACACAATACCTTATCAGGACGAAACCACCCGTCCGACAACCCTCAAGGAGCTGTGACAAGGCCATAGGCCGGCGCCCCCACGGAGAACCACTAGACGAACAATACCTGCAAACCCTAGCGACAAAACCTTATGATGCGTGTGAGACGCGTTCGACAAAGACATCTTAATAATACATTTTGTATCAGCTAATACATAAAAGTTTTGCATGTTTGTTGAGAAGCTGAAATATTGTATATTCAATTGAATAACAAATAAAATGAATTGTTCATCATGGAAACAAGTTTATGATATCCGTTTTAACGATATTTTAAGATAAGTGAACATCATTTGTGATCTAAAAATTGATGAGACTTTTTTTGCTTTTTGTTTTTTTGGGACAGCGATCATTTTATATTCACTTAAAAAATGTGATAAGAATACAGAATTTCACCGGATTATCCGGTTCGATAAAGAGAAGTTCTAAAATATATCTATACTAAGATAACAATTTGACGCATAAACAATCACAGTCTAACAAACTAGAGTAGCACTAATAACTATTAAATTTGAGGTGTATCACTCTTTAATTAACTAGACGCATTCTCTACATACTTGTTTTACTCGTCTCTACGAGTAAAAATTGATGAGACTTGAAATGAATGATAACAAATAAAATGACGTAGAGCTCCATAATTCGCTGAAACACCATTAGCGTTCTGTCTGGTAACAATGCACGAAGGATTCGCATTAAGAGATTGTGAGACTTGAAAAATCTAACAATTCTAACGTGACGCGAGAGGCTAGGACCATCCACAAATCAGGGAATTGATAAATTTGAAAGAATAGGTCGGTGAGTTGGAAGGTTGGTGGTCCGAGAGGAATGAGCTAGGATCATTGGAGAATTAATGTCAAGAAAAGGATGAAATGGATACGAGCTCGAGAATGGGAATGGGAATGGGAATGGGTCAGAAATAAATAGCGGGAATAGGATAAAGAAAAGGTAGATAACGGGAGAAGGATGAGGGAAACGGGGGTGGTGAAGTGAGTGAGGAACTTCTTGGAGCATTGCTGGCCTGCTGCTGGCATTGATGTTTCTCCACAGCTCTACCAGTTGGGAAAACAGGCCGATTGGTTGCTCTAGTCATTTTGTGAATTTTTTTCTGTCACCAACTCACCATTGATTGATTTTATCAATAAAAAGATCTAGGTGGTAAAATATATATCAATTAATCGTCAAATTAATGGAATAGTAGTTCCGACCCGTTTTTAACTTTATATCTCTATGATATAAACGAGTGTTATGCACATCAATAATAAAAAAAATTAGTTTGGTGGTTCATGAAACAAAATTTGTTATTCATTTGTTAGAGCAAATCTAATGGATATGTCAAAATTCATTATGATAAGATATTAATAATTTTTTTATCAAAAAAGTTGACATTATCATCTCTCTAACCGATATGTCAAATCTACGTAGAATCGTAGATGATATATATAATCAAAAATGTAAATTTGATATTAAAAATTAATTTGTCACCCACCCTCTTTTTATCTCTCTTTCATTGACAATTGATCTATTTATTTTGATATTTATATTTCTTTATTTTGAAATATCTATTAGACTTGAAATTTGACAAAATAATATTATTACCTAATCAACTTTTAAATTTAAATTAAAAAAATTTAATTCGACTAATTCATTAAACTTGCAGTAAAAAAGTGTTTTTATACATTCTTATTCACGAGTTGCCTCATCTCACGACACCGGGTTATGTTATCCTTCCTTGACCACTAGCGTTGTAAAAAATGGTGGGTAAAAAGCAGTAGGCACATTGACAATTCCAAAGGCATCATTAGATAAAAGAAGGAACACAATAGGTAAGCATGACAGAAGGGAAAATAAATTGCGTGGTCGAGCGGCCGCATACGCTTTCCGTTTCCTAGCTGTTGGTTTCCCACTTGATACCCACGTGATCTCTTTTGTTAACTAAAATACAATTTCATTTTGCCTATCCTTCTTTCTTTTTCAGTTTTTCTTCGTCCGAATTTTAATCCCATCTGGCTATGTGCTGCTTTTGGGCAGCTTTTGATTATTGTGTTCAGCTCATGATAGTTCTTCACTCATCTACTCCATTGCAGATTTGCAGATGTCCATTAATTTTTGCTACAATACCATTAGAAATATAAATCTAAACTTATGTTATTATAGAAAAATAAGTACCAGTCATTACTACTTTACCAGTGTGCATGGATACTTATCACGGTTACGATGGTTTGAGTTTAAGTAAATAGTGCATGAGAATATATGAATGTAGATCATTAGTTAACTTTATATGTGTTCTGCACACTGTAAAAATTTTCAATATAGTCACCAAATTATATTCAATCTGCACTAGCACTCTAACAGGATACGAACTTTAGTGCGAAGGCTCCACACATTGAATTGTTATTAAGTTGATCACTTGCAACAATTGAAATAAGTAGAGGTGAGATTTGATTTTTTTTGGCAGCGACTTGATTTTAGCTTAATTTTTTTTCTTCGATTTTTAGTTAAATGTCACACCCCGAAAATAAGTATGTAAACAATCAGAAGTACAATATAATATGCAAAATAATGATTAATCTCCACAGTAAAAAAATGTTTTCTTCTTGGTATATTCACACACCTCACTTAAATGTCATTCAAATTTCAAAGATACTTATCAAGACAACTAAATTGATATGAATCACGTGTATTTACAACTCTATATCACTATTTCATACATTACATTAACTTCCCTATCTAATGCAATAACTTTTTCAATCATATATAAATCAATAACTATAATTTTTTCCTATTTTTTTAAGTAAGGACTCACGGCTACCCTTAACCCTTAATTAATGAAATCGTAAAATATAAGGGGGACATAAAGTTTATATCTCATAAGAAGAGAAACACATGAAATACTATCAGGAGACTCGACCAATACATTGTATCCTAAAGTACACCATTTAACAAAAAGTGCATTATTGGCTACTCTATTTGTTTTACATTTAAGGCAATACAGTAACGGAAAGACAACGCAATAGTGACGACGTATCAATTCACTCTGAACAACTCCCCAACTATGTTGCCGAACGAAACTTTCGTCGACACTACATCTCATCTTGCCACTAGGAGGTTGCGCCCACTTGATGTACCAAACCCGACCTAAAGTAGACAAGGCACCAAAGATGCACAGTCCAAAACAAAGCCCACTTCTATCTATCCATACTAAATGGGATTCTTGACATATACTTAAACTTAATTATACTAATAAAAAACAATAAAATAAAAAAACTTATTAAAATAAAACAATTTGGGCCAAATGTAAAAACCCTAGCCCACAACCACATTAACCACTGTAGGGCCCAGCCCAAGTCTCAAAGGGAACGCACATACTGTCATCGTACGCTCGATCTGCCCAGGCAGCTTCATTCGCTGGCCTGCCCTGCCAGACCGACTGGCTGGGAACCCGATCAACGACCATCACTCTCTTACTCCTCTTTTTAATTAACATACAGATCAACACATGCATGTCTGTCAGATCTAAAATCCGACCAGATCCAATGCCAACAGAGTTGTCGAACACCCACAGAGAGGCAAACTCCAGAGAGAAAGTCAGCAAACGACTTGAGCACCCCAACACCAAAGAACCAGATGACAAACTCGAAACTCCAACACGAACATCACAGTCCATCTACAACGCGACCAAACTTGTTCAACCCCTACACCGTCCTCTGAGTTCACCGCTAGCCATCACCGGCACCTCAACCCCGTTCGATCGAACCCTCAGAGCACCAACGAGACTAGTGACCGTCGTTAATGTCGAAGGCGGGAGGACGAGGACGTCTAGAGAACTAGGTTTTTTGTCGTTGCTCTAGGTTTTTTGTCGCTGCTTTAGGTTTCCAATTCGTTTGTAAATACACTTAAAAGGAGTGTTTAACGCTACCTAAATACCGTCAGATGCGTGTTTAAGGGATTGTACCAACCTTATTAGAAAAAGTATATTATCCCAGGCATCGTGGTCTTTCTTTATCCAAGGCATTTCTTGTTGGTAACCATAACAACAACGTGTGAATATAACTTATCGAAAGGTCGCTTATCCATCCAGAATTGTATTTGTGATTTCACATAAATTAAGTTCGTACCTTTTCCCATACACGTGCCGTCCCTTTTAAACATCCTTTGTGGTTTATGGCAGGGCCCATAATCTATATGTTTATCCAATTATCCAGATGCAAATTGCACGAGTCTAATATTTTGATGTCCTTGATTTGTCTTTAAGGTACTATAGGGTGTGGTCAAACTTTATTTAAATACAAGACAACACTATTGAATTGGATCACATTTTTTGCTAAAACAATAACAATAAAAACTTACCTTAATACAATTAGATGATGAGAGAGTTACTCTCAAATAACAAAATAATAATAATCACCCCATTTGGTTGTACTTGTTGTATTAAGCTTAGTGATACTAGTTTTGTAAAATACCCATATCGTAAAAGTTTACGGGCGGCATGAAAATTCTTAAAAATAGTGTGTGATACACGTGACTCAACTTAGTTCATTTTATTTTTCAAAATTTATTATTTGTTCATATGTTTATATTTTATTAATTAAATAATTAATATTTTAAAAAATTATTTAGTTTAATATCACTATTTTCCTTCCAAATTATCTCTTTCACATAATTAAGGTAATCTAATCTCTATCAGAAAACTAATCGAGATCGACGAAAATAGCAGATCTTGAGAATTAATTTTCAGATATCGTCCAATCTCATTGAAGACAAAAATGAATAGGTAACCGAGAATATTTCACTCACATATTCTCCTATTAAAAATTAAAAAATGCACCCAAAAAACAAAAGTATGGGAGGATGGGCCTGTACGTAAAAGAAAAGGGAAAATGAGGTTGTAGTATATAAATGGAACAAAGAAAAAAAAGGGCACACAGGACTATAACGTAAGAGCAACCAGGGGAAGGACGAGGAGGAAGTTCCTGTTCCGAAATCCAAACTGTAGTCTTTAGACTCTCCTTTGTTCACATCTCCATCGCCACATCTATTATCTTGTTCCTTTTTTATATATAACCCTGTTTCTTCTTCTTCTTCTTCTTTATATATAACCCTGTTTCTCCCAACACTCCACGAGCTTCCTTTGTTGAACGAACGAGAGAGAATTCAAATCCATAAACAATTCAAACAGCCACGAACAAACAAACAAACCATAGCAAACCATCACTCACCCCTCCTGATCCTGATCCGAAACCGAATCCTTCTCTTTCCAAAATTCTTTTCTTCCTATAACGTATCCTTTTCCTCTCGCCTCTTTTTGTTTTTGTTTTTGTTTTGATAATGGTCAGTTTCCTTACCATTAAAAACTCTCACAAATCTCACCGGTTTCCAACCTAACTCTCACGCCTCTCTTTCTTTTTTTGTTAATATCAGACACAGTCTGTCGTATAAATTCTTCTTCTCCTTCGTATTTATCCATTTCATCTCTGTAAGTTGTTCACACTCCATCAAGCAGATGCCTCCAAGTTTTAAAGGGTATGTATGTTTTGCTGACAATCCAAGTGTTTCTGGGTTGCTGTCGTTTAAGTTTATGATCCCGGATTTCTCTGTGTTTCTTCATTGTCTAAAAGTTCATGGTGTTCAGGAAATTTTCTCTTTGCTGATATCACACAGACCAAGATTGAAGCTTTGTTTTTGGGATCAATCAGACTTCATTTCACTGATTTCAGGTTTATAAAGACTCTCTCTTTCTCTCTAGTTACTATTTGATCAATTCTTAGTATTTGGTTCTGTTTATCTGGTAATGGATGATATTAACTGAGTCTCTTAAAAATATGAGCGAAATGCCTCTGCTGTGAATACAGAGTTCTGAAAGTTGTAGTAAACTAGAAATAGTAGTTGCAATGAGAAGTAATGGTTTATCATTTTTCAGTTTTACCTCTTATAGTTGTACAGGTACTAGAAATAGGAATATGGATAATGATAGAGGACAGGGACGAGTCAATAGCCAAATCAGGGCCGTATTGCATTAATTGGAAAATTACTTGCTGAAGCCATTAAGCTAAATCAGTGATGATTCGTTTTCTTTTGATTTCTGGCCTCCCTGGGAATGGTTACTTGTGAGTTTCTCAGCTTCCGCTACGCTTCGTTTTGGATGAGAATATATTCTTAATAAATGAAGATAAGGTGTAGTGCCGTAATTGATGAAGATAAGGATTAAAAAGGAATTAGCCAAATATAGTTAGATGATAAATATATTCCTATTGTGCAGATTGGAAGACAGGTAAGGTGATTAAATGGTTTGATTTTGAGGTTTTCCTCTTACAGCTTCGTCAGTATGCACCGGTCTTGAATTGTTTTGTGAAACTTGGATTATATAGTTGATTCGAGGTTTTTTTTTTCAGAAAAGGATTGCTAGATAGTATAGCTTAAACCGGAATTAGTTTCTTTTTGATACTTGATAAAAAGGTAATCATGCCTTCTTTTCTTTTGGTTTAGTTTGGATGTATCAGTTAGATTTTTGACTAGACATATGTTAAGATATTATCTTATGCTTTGGGTATCTCTGATGAATCCAATCTTTATGGCTTTGTACATGTCATTTTAAAGTTAATCAGTAGCAGCAATAGTCAACCACTGATTATGGTGATAATATTGTACAAGGTCCTTAATAATGGTTTCTTTGTGCCATATCCATAGGTCACTTGGCCTATATCTGTCAGACGTCCTGGAGCAATCATGTTCTCAAGATCTTGCATTAGTTTGTTGGAGTTAGCATCCGGGGACATGTTAAATTTTCCTCCGACCCCTAGAAACCTTCCAAGGGTTATGACTATTGAAGGAATACTTTCTGATGTAAAAAATGAAGATGGGAGTAATTATGAAGATACAAGTGTTCTCTCATCTGAATGCCGTGAGAAAAAGATCATTGTGGCGAATTTTCTCCCTCTGCATGCTCAAAAGGACACAACATCTGGAAGATGGTGTTTCAGTTTTGATGAAGATTCAATTTTGCTTCAACTGAAAGATGGTTTTTCATCTGATGATGTGGTGATGTACGTAGGGTCTTTGAAGGTTGACATAGATGCCAGTGAGCAAGAAGTTGTTTCCCAGAGACTTCTGGAGGAGTTCAATTGCGTACCGACATTCCTTCCTCCTGAACTTCAAAAGAAGTACTACCATGGGTTTTGTAAGCAATATTTGTGGCCACTGTTTCACTACATGCTTCCCATGTGCCCCGACCATAGCAACCGTTTTGACAGACAACTTTGGCAGGCTTATGTTTCTGCTAATAAGATATATGCAGATAAGGTAATGGAGGTGATCAGTCCTGAAAATGATTGTGTTTGGGTTCATGACTATCATCTCATGATTCTTCCCACGTTTTTGAGAAGGCGTTTCACGCGAGTTAAGCTTGGTTTTTTCCTGCATAGTCCATTTCCCTCATCAGAAATCTATAGGACTCTGCCGGTTAGAGATGAAATACTGAGAGCCCTGCTGAATGTAGATTTGATTGGCTTTCATACATTTGACTACGCTCGCCACTTTCTATCTTGCTGCAGTAGAATGCTTGGCCTTGATTATGAATCGAAGCGGGGTTACATTGGACTGGAATATTTTGGCCGTACAGTGTACATAAAGATTCTGCCAGTTGGGATACACATGGGCCAACTTCAGTCAGCTTTGAACCATCCCTCTGCTTCCATTAAGGCCAAAGAAATTCAAGAACAGTACAATGGTAAGAAGATTATCCTCGGTGTTGATGACATGGACATTTTCAAAGGGATCAGCCTAAAGTTGTTGGCAATGGAACAACTTTTGCAGCAGCATGCAGAGTTGCGTGGTAAGGTAGTCCTGGTTCAAATTGTAAACCCAGCAAGGAGCATGGGGAAAGATGTTCAGGAAGCAAAAGAGGAAACTTATTCAACAACCAGAAGGATAAATGAAATATTTGGCTCTCCAGGCTATCAACCAGTTGTTTTGATTGATAGAAACGTTCCCCTTCACGAGAAGACTGCATACTATTCATTGGCTGAATGTTGCATTGTGAATGCTGTAAGAGATGGCATGAACCTTATCCCTTACAACTATATTGTTTGCAGGCAGGGGACTCCAACTATGGATGACATTAGGGGAACTCCCTCAGATTCCCCTCATACGAGTACACTTGTTATTTCGGAGTTCATAGGTTGCTCGCCATCTTTGAGTGGAGCACTCAGGGTAAACCCATGGAACGTTGAAGATGTAGCTGATGCACTGAATGTGGCCATTACAATGCCTGAATTGGAAAAACAGTTGCGGCATGAGAAGCATTATCGGTATGTTAGCTCTCATGATGTGGCTTATTGGTCACGCAGTTTTATTCAGGATTTAGAGCGAGCTTGCAAAGATCACTACAAAAAACGGTGTTGGGGAATAGGTTTTGGTCTGAATTTTAGAATCTTGTCTCTTTCTCCAAGTTTTAGGAAGCTTTCCATTGACCACATACTCTCTGCGTATAAGAGGACAAGTCGAAGGGTAATCTTCTTGGATTATGATGGAACAATAATGCCTGAAAGTTCCATTGTCAAGACTCCAAGTCCTGAAGTTATATCTGTTCTAAACAGCCTTTGCAGTGACCCCAAGACCACAGTGTTTATTGTTAGTGGTAGGGGTCGAGACTCTCTTGGCAACTGGTTCTCTCAATGTGAGAATCTTGGCATAGCAGCAGAGCACGGATACTTCACAAGGTACGTTCCCTTCGTATGTACATATGGTAGAATTCATGTTATAGTTTACTCTTGATTATACTTGTTTTGATTCAACGTTTACTTTATTGTCCCCATAGATGGAGTAAGAAGTCCGATTGGGAAACTAGTTCTGTGGCGATAGATTTGGACTGGAAACGAATTGCAGAACCTGTCATGAGTTTATACACAGAGGCAACTGATGGCTCCTACATAGAGTCCAAGGAGAGTGCCTTGGTGTGGCACCATTTAGATGCCGATCCTGATTTCGGATCCTGCCAGGCCAAGGAGATGTTGGATCATCTTGAGAATGTCCTGGCAAATGAGCCTGTAGTTGTTAAAAGGGGCCAGCATATCGTCGAAGTAAAGCCGCAGGTACTTGTCATGTTTTCCACTTCTTGATTATCTCCCCATTTCATGTATTTGTGTTCTTGTTATGGACCTAAAGCATGTCACGTGGCTTATAACTTTGTAGGGAGTTACTAAAGGCTTGGTTGCAGAGAAAGTTCTCTCCATGATGATTGGTACTGGGAAAGCACCGGATTTTGTTTTGTGTATTGGGGATGATAGATCAGATGAGGACATGTTTGAGAGCATATCAAGCAAAGCATATAGTTCACCTCAACATGTACCTCCGGAGATCTTTGCATGTACTGTTGGGCAAAAACCTAGTAAAGCAAGGTACTACCTAGACGACACTGTCGATGTTGTGGCACTGCTTCGAGGCCTGGCCACGGATTCGAGTCTCAAGTCGAGGAGTAGTGCAAAAACTGATCTGGTCTCGTTTGAGCATATTATCTGAGACGAAAGCTTGCACAGTTGAAACATAATACAAAAGTATACATCAGGGAATGATGGTTAACTCTCTTGGCTTTTTGATACTAACAAATTCTTTGCATGGTAGAAATCCCCACAACATGCTGCTCTAGAGTTTCGAAAGATGGACACAAGGGGCCAAGGTGGACTTGGTGATAGTTATTGATGACCGTTTTCCTTCTAGTTATAAGCTGTAGTACGTAGTTTATGTTAATTTGAACAGACTTACCCAGTCCATTCTTTTGTGAAATGATAGACTTCTTACTTGCACTTTCCTAGATCGAAACTTCTTTCAATATATATAAGTTGCAGAATGTCACAATTTTTCTTTGTTATTATTTGTCTCCATCATAAGTTGGGGAAGATGAAGCTCTTTGGATCCAAATACAGTACCTAATTCTTCTAATTATTTTTTCAACCGTGATCAACAGATTCGCAGCCATGCTTTTATTTTTATAAATACCATTGCTTGTCGATAATAGGCATTTCAGCTCTTCTCCTCACCACGTTTTATAATTTAGCAAAGTTTGACATCGTAGTAGGCCTTTGAAGCTTGACATACATATAGAGTTCTACATTTTTTAACGTTTAATGTTTTCATTGAACCAAGAAGTGAAAAATCGAAAATATTCTCGATTGTGTTTTTTTATTTTTTTTACTATTCGATATAAATCATACATATATTTTTATCTTGTCTTATTTTTTATTAAATAATCGATATTTTTTATATATCGTCAAAATACTCAATATTTTCGAATTTATCCGATATTTTGACTTTATATCTTTGTTGACTAAATTCAAACAATAAAGTCCACCTACAACATCACAAGTTCAATTGAATAGTTTAGAATTAAACCTACAAAACACAAAATTGCAAGATTGGGGCTTGATCCCCCAAACTCTTGTAAGTAATATTAAACCTTTAGCCAACGAGATAGGATTCTTATCTATTTTTTTGTTACCTATTTATATATGTATGAAAATTTGAATTTGAATTTAAATTTAAATTCTTTTTCTTTTTTATTTTCCTAAAATTTAAATCTCCGTCATTAGTTATTTCGTGTAAGAATTCACTAACACAATAAGTCTTAATATTCCATACAACAAAATCAAAATAACTCTACTAAAATTTCTTATGATATACAAAATAATGTACAAAAGACGTAATAATTTAGTCTTTCTTTTAGTTTAGCCATAAAAAAAGTAATTCATAAGTATGAAACTATATTTTAATAACTATCAACATTCAGTACGTATTAATTCATCAAACATTATCATAATTTTATATGTCCCAATGCTTAATTAATATTTTCTTTATAAATAAGGTAGATAATTGATCATATGAGAACTTAATGAAGTTTTAATACAAATTTTCATGTATTTCTCTTAATTTTCGTCGATTTCGTCTAATTTTTTAATTGATCAATATTTTCATCGAAATATCTGTACTTTGAATTATCGATATATTTTCGATATCCAATATTTTATTCTTTGCATAGAACCACGTCTATTATAAAAAGTGACAATTATAGAGTTACCACTTACCAGTCCCTTCTTTGATACTTTTTTGGTTACATTCTTTGATACTTTAATACCAACTGTTGGGTTGGATTTTGGTTATTTGCCTTAAAAGACCCAAAATGCTTTTGACTTCTAGGCCAATCTGCAGATAGCTTTCCTGACCGGCCGTTCTCAATTCACAGAGCTTTCCTCCCCAGTCCATCACTCCGGACAAACACAAAAAAGAGTAAACCCAAGAAGAGTAAAAATGCTTCGTTGTGGTTTCACTGTGCTCACCGTCTTCGTCTTCTTCTTCGCAATCGTTCCTCATATTCAGGTCTGATTCTTTTAAAGCTTCTGCTTAATACTCTTCATATTCAGGTCTCTCGCTTAAACCCTGAATCTTTTGTGTAAAATCTGCCCATGCTTTTTTCATGTGGATGGGTTTTGTGCAGGGTCACGCGACCAATGAACAAACCTTGATGATCTCCGTGCGATCATCGCCATTCGAAACCGCACTCGTGACCCTTCAGAAGCAAATTGGGTAACTCTCCTCGCTCGCTTTACCTTTTCTGGTCTCTAAATGCTGCATCTTTAAACAAATGAGAGCTTCTTCTCAAAAAAACAAAAAAAAAAACAAATGAGAGCTATTGTGTTTGGCTAACTGAGTTTATGATTGTTGTTCACATAATGGGAAAGAGACGACTAAACTGCTGTTGTTTTTCTGGGTTATTAAGCACACCAACTAAAGACCGAAGCTTTAACTAATAATTTGAGTGATCAATACAACCAATACAACTTAACCAACTCCACTGATATCAAAGACAAGCTTCGTTTTCAGTTGATGGTTTTTATGTTTATGTTTTTCTGGCTGTTTTTTAAACGTGACATTGATTGAATTAAGTGTACTAGTGTGATACTCACGATAGGGTTGATGTAACCATCAATCCATCATGGTGCAAATTTTGATTGCTTTTCAGCCACAATTTCCAAGAGATTGGTTTCCTTCGGCGTGCAATGACCCATGCCTCCTTCTCGGAAGAGAACAACAAGGCACTGAGCATACTGGGCGCCAGTGTCATAGAAACATCTGCCTCTATGCGACTACTTGGAAAGAACATTGAGATTTCTGCCAAAGAATTGAACCGTCGTATATCTGATGTATCCAAGGTTGAATCTTCCTGTGCTGCTGATGGGTTGCTATTGGGTTTGCATAAGGTGGTTAGAGTCTCTCCCAAGACTAATTCTTCAGCTCCGGTGGTGGTCTGTGGGGCATTCAGAGCAATCTTTGGCGCTGTTGCTTTGGATATTGGGAAATCTGATGATGCTGGAAGCATTTTCTGGGCTGTTCATGGTGGTGAAGTGGGAAAGGCTGTAGCAATGTAAGTGCAGAACGTTTCCGTCTCCATCGGTTGCTAGAAGATTTCATGTAATATCATTAGTTTCTACCTGTGCAATTCAGTTTAGTAGCAGAAACAGTTTGTGATGGTGCTCTTTGTTCATATTTGTTTAACTACTTTGGTGACGTGGGAACTTGGAACCCTTATGCTGTTGATGCTGTCCTAAAACGATATTATGCTATCTAACTTTGTTTGTGGAGAAACCTCTCTCGTCTTTATTTGTTTTCTCTGATTAGAAAGTGGATTCTCATCTGCTTCTTTGACATTCATTTATCAGAAGCTGTTTAGTACTACTAAGGAGCTGTTTCAGCATGTGTTTGAATGACATTTTACAGTTTTACTCATTTTCTTTTCTTTTTTAGAGAAGAGATTAAAGATCAAAGAGTGTCGCTCTTACCTCATTTTCGTTATTGCTATATGTTGATTCATCTCGGTTGCTTCTCTATCTTGCAACCACCAAATGAAGGGAATAAACATAAGATTTGATTATGATCAACTACTCGGATCATTTCCATTTAATAGTCAAAGATAAAAGACAATTTGTTGAGACTGCTCCGGTTACACTCTTAATCTTGATCTTAAATTAGTAATGAAAGAAAATATATAGAGATAAAAAAAATAAAGATAAAATTCAGTTTATTTCCCTTACATTTGCATTCGACATCATGGTGATCCCTCTTGTTTCAATTGTGAAATTTCTCCCCTTCATCTTTGCAATTTGTTTCGTACCTTCCCTTCTGTCAATTTTTTTGTCACCCTTAGTTATGTGACATGACATTTTGTCATATCAGCCGATGGGCTCCGGACATCAGTAAGCTACCTAAAATGCTCTCACTCTTATTTTCCTTCAAGATTCCTACAATTTGTAATATCTCGTAATATAAAAGTTGTAAACTGAAATCTTTTACATCCTACTCAATAGCCTATAATGAGCATATGAGTGCTTAGCTAAGCAAAACAAGATAATTGATCAAAAAAGCCTATATTGAGTACAAAAAAACATGTTGCATTTCTTGACCACTAATCATCTATTCAAAAGATTAGCAGCAACAACCAAGTTTAAACAAAACAAGGTTGCACAAAAATAAAAATGCAACATCATCATCAACCTAAAATGTAGATCTTCAAGTCTTCTTTGTTGCCTCTTTTGCATTGTTCCTCACCCGAATAGATGATCTTGTAGAGGGATTTGGTGCTAGTTTAGACCTTGAAGTTGGTGCTGCTGGTTTGGACCTTGAAGTTGGTGCTGCTGGTTTGGACCTTGAATTTGGTGCTGCTGGTTTGGTGGAGGTAGATGGTGGCTTTGCTTTTGTAGAAGTAGGACTAGTAGATACTTAGGAAACTCCTGCTGCCATTTTTTTGCTTTCCTATTTTCCTACAAATAAGTAGTATAATATGCTGATCATTGTCATCAAGAATCACATTTGCTAAAAAAAATTGCAATTTACTCGTCAATGTAACATAGAACAACTTTTATAAAAGAAAATGACTCGTAATCAAGCTCATCCTATGATAACAATAACAACTTTACCTTTACTGACAACCCAACATACCAAAAAACTAATATCATTTAAGGTACTTATAACAATGTCAACGTGCCAGTAGTTACTTACTTTCAATTTTTTCAATCTCTTCGATTGTTTCTCCCTCATTTGATTGGTGGTCAATGGTGTTTGTTTCTTGAAATTTTCCTACAAAAATAACATATTAATATGTGGTCAATCTAAAAATATTAAATGTTTGTTTGTTACACCTCTTGGACTTTTTATATAAGAGTAATATTTTTCTTATATTAATATGTATTAAATAAGACATAAATTTTTGACTCCTTTTATATTTGGACTCATTATATAAGATATAATATATTTATTATATTATAGTGTGTTATACAAGCGGCATTTTGGCATCCTTGTATAAGAATGTCAAAATAGAGAAAAACATACAAAGACAAGATACATTTCATTAATACAAAGAACTTAATCCCCACTTATTTTAGACAAAGAGGGACTGAGTTTGAACCTCAAAACGAAGTAACAGAGACCCGATGAACAATATTTAGATCCAAATGAGTTTGGATCAACCTTATCCAAACTATACTATTTGCACATACACTAGTTTGCTATTTCAAAATTGAGACCGCTGATCTTATAAACTATTAGTTAAAGATCAACTCTAAAAAAAATGAATCAAAATAGAGATCATTTGGATATCTGATTTTATCAAATCAATGAACGGTTATAGTGAATTTCAGCATTACAAAAACAACCATCAATTTATTTTGCAAGATTTGATGAGCAAACGACCTTTAATTTGATTGAAATTTTGTATGCATGATCCGTAAGAAGCAAACTATATACTAAGTAGTTTAGATTATCAAAGAACAAACCAAAAAATATATAAAAAAGAGAAATTTTGGACAAAATTAGTCCATATTTATTTGGACCCAATTATTTTCCAGACCCGATCCACAAAACAGACCAAAATGTTCTATTTAAACTAAAAATCCTAGACAATGATTCATTTCAGCCTCTCTCTCTCTCTCTCTCTCTCTCTCTCTCTCTCTCTCTCTCTCTCCCTCGATTTACAGTAGCAATCCGAGTCAAATATAGTAGCAGCCCATCTCCTAACAAAGACTCCATCACCGTCGCTAATTTTCGACCTAGATTACACCGTCGTTGCTCAATCCCGAGTTCCCGACCTCAACTCCGCTGCTTCAAGCCTGGCGCCACCTCCGCAGCTCAGTCCCACAACCTTAGACTCCTCCGCCACGCGCCGCCGCCTCGCACCCTCACTCTCTCCGCCGACGCCTTGCAACTCGCCGTTGTAGCTTCTCGGCCTCTCCGCGTCGGTCACGAGCTCGTCTTGGCTCAGACTCGCACCTCAGCCTTGTGTCGCTCATCTCTCTCAGCCTCCAGCCTTGTGTCGCTCATCTCTCTCAGCCTCCAGCCTCCAGCAGCAACATGCCGGCTTCTATCAAGAGGTCGACATCTACTGCGGTCTAACCGTCCACGACCCTCCGCCATTCACGGCGTCCATACCTCGTTAGTAGCAGCGGCTCGCCATTCAGATATGCTCGGATCTCCTCGAGGTCGGCCGCTTCTCCGATTTAGTCCAACCTAGCGCGCCAACTTTTACATTAAATGGTAGTGTGAATTCATTATGTATTTATTCCCAAAGTGATCCGTTGCTATAATCATAATTATTCATTGTTGTGTTAACATTTGAAAATGGTGGTGTGAGATGTGATGTTGAATCATGTTGGTTTGGATGGTTAGGGAGGACTTGTGGTGGGGGCACCTGATTTATATTTTTTTTGGTTGAAACTCACTACTACTACATATTGTTTTCTTTTCTTTCGTAAAAAATTACATCTAAACGTAGTTACTGCTACTATGTATTAGTGGTTATTAATGTATTTTTGGGAATAACTACTGTATTTTCAGGGATTTTTACTGCATTTTTGGTTATTTTATTGTTCTATTATTGTTTTTTTTTGGGATTATTACTGTATTGGGGTTAATGTTGCATTTTTGGAACTGTTACTATAATTATGAGATTGTTACAACATTTTTTTTAGTGCTGCATTTTTTTGGGACTGTTACTGTAATTTGGGATTGAGGCTGCTACCGTAAATTTGGGACTAGGCAAGATTTGACGACTACTACTGTATTTCTATTTCAATGCTGCATTTTTTTGGGATTGCTACTGTAATCTGGGACTGAACTATAAATTTGGGACTACTACTGTAGTAGAGGACCGCTATTGTATTTCTTTTTCAATGCTGCATTTTTTGGGACTGCTACTGCATTTTCAGTTTGAAAATTGTAATTGTATTTTCGGTTCGAGAATTGCTACTGCATTTTCGGTTTGAGGACTGCTATTATATTATTAGGGACTACTACTATTATTTTTCTGGGATTGAATTGTAGTGAAAAATGTTATAGAATGTGTATCAAAATTGCTACTAAGTTTGTATTGAAATTGTTACTTATTTTGTATCAAAATTTCTAATAAATTTGTGTTTAAATTGGTATTGATACTTTATTGATAGTATTATTGAATGAGAATAATCGAGTTGAAAAAAAAATTAATATAAAAAGAATTGTGTGAAAAAATAATCTAATTAAAAATATATTGAAAATTAAAATTTAAAAAAGAAAAAGATATTAAATATTTTTGGATAAAAAAATTTTAAATACAAAAAAAGACCGGTAAAAAAGTAAATACATCCTTCCCGTATGGTAGTGTACAAATAATTTATCTTTATTAGTAAGATTTTTGTGGCCTAAATCACCACATTTATCACACTCAAGTGACCTTTGAATCCGGCGAATACATCAACATCTGAATTGCACACAATTTTACATAACCAATAATTACATCAACATCCGAGACAACAAACAATAAGTTAAATGACAACTCAATTAATTATATTGCAACACACTTGAATAAAGTAAATTTTCGAAACCCTATATAGTAACCAAATCTATATCTAGACTGAACCCTAAACAATACTATAAACAATTGCTAAACTATCTCCACCTAAGCACTCAACATAAAAAGGGATTTCAAGACATGCATCTTCACTTCGAGGTATCCATTCATCATAGGCACCACATCAAGAGGCTCCTTCGTAATTGTCAAGAAGAATGGTTGCAAACAAAAAGGTTTCTACGTCGTGATTTAGAGTTGGCTGCGAACCAGAAGAGATAGTTGCGAACAAGAATGAATCTGGGTACGGATTTGCTCACTTTATATGGTGCTCGATTAAAGAAGATTGAGAATTGGGGGGGGGGGGGGGGGGGGGGGGGTTGGGTGTTAAGGTGTGATTGGTTATGTATTTGAGAATTGTAGACTGCGTGTAATGTTGCGACGAGATTAGGGTTCGAGAATATGATTTTCAGTGTGTTTTAAGAAAATAAGAGTGATAACATTTTAGATAATTTACTGAGGTGTGGGGCTCATCTGTTGACTTGATAAAATGACACATCATATGTGAGGGTCTGACGAAAGATTGACAAAATAGTAGGTATTAAACAAATTGCAAAAATGTAGGGAAAAATTTTACAATTGAATTGAGACTAACATGTCGAATGCAAAGTTAAAAAGGACAAACTAAATTTTGTTCAAAAATTAATGTGAAGAATATCTGTGCTGGGGTGAGTGTGATTAGGATTTGGTTGGGGACGACCGCTGTATTCCCCTAATCACCTTCCATTCTTTTTAAGCTTGTCGTCGATGGATTCCACCCAAGGAGTAAAATATCGGGTATCGAGGATATATCGACAGTCCAAAATTTGGATATATCGACGAAAATATCGACGAAATATCGATCCACGAAATTCACACTATTTTCCTCATCTCTCTGTGCAGAACCATTGTGTGTATTGTGAAGAGTACTCATTAAATGATTGCTCTCCCATGTAATTTTGCACGTATTGACTTACATGCCAACCATATGGGTCAGGAGACGGTCTTTGAAGATTTTGGAGCTCGTAGTATGAACCAGACATTGCTCGACTTTCTTCATTGCTATCATCATTTGAGGCATTTGTTTGTGATTGTAACGATGAGTTATCACTTGTTGGAAGACCATAAGACATGATATATGAAGGATAAGGCATTGCAAAATTTTGACCATAATAATAGGGTTGGTAAATATCGGAAAATATCGGTAAATTTCGGTAAATTTCGGAAAATATCGGAAATATCGGGGATATATCGGAAATATCGGAAAGTTTCGAAAAATTTCGGAAAGTTTGGAGATATAATCACGGATTTTTCAGGTAAGTTTAAAAAACCGAAATATCGCCGATAATTAATTTCGATTTTGCATTCCTTGATTCCACCTAAGCCCCTCAAGGTCCCACATCATCCTTCGGCAAACGTCACGTCCAAAGGGCCCAAACGCTGCCTCTCTCTCCGTTAGGTGCGCGTAGGCCCAGTCCAGGTGATTATCCGCACGTAAACCGGAAACCGCCCACAAACGACAAATCGTTTCGAGTTAGCCCCAAGCCCAAAAAGCACCAAATATCACCGGTATTCCCGGTCACTCCAAGTTTCTGTTACGCCAGTTGTTGTTTCCCTTATATATAAAATAAAAAAAAATAACAATTGAGACGCTGGTTTTTCACACAAAAATTCTGCGCCTCCTCTTTTTTTGTTCTCTGTCTTCTTCTTCTTCGGCCATGGATGACTTGGAGTCAGTCGGCCACAATCGGACGAGCTCGCGCTGCTGCTTCTGCATCCCTTCGTCTTCGCAGTGGTTCGACCGCGTCCGAAATGACGACGGGTGGTGGTCCAGAGGCGTCAGGGCGATTTACAAGGTCAGGGAGTGGTCGGAGATCGTCGCCGGTCCTAAGTGGAAGACTTTCATTCGGCGGTTCAACCGGAGCAGGAGCGGCGGCGGAGGAGGTAGGCACGGGAAAATTCAGTACGATTCGTTGAGTTATGCTTTGAACTTCGACGAGGGACCGGTGGCGGAGGAGGGGGAGGAGGAGGGGGAGGCCGGCGGCAGGTTTCGCGATTTCTCGGCCAGGTATGCTCCGGTGCCGGTGCACATGGGGAAAGACGTGGCGGTTTGCGGCTGAGAATGCTCGCTGGATTTCACAGTCCATGAGCTGGAATGTGGTTGCGGTTGAAAGAAGGTTTGACCGCGATGGATGACGTGGCGCCGTCACTTCATTTTATTTATTTCTTTTAGTTTTTTAATTTTTGTCTGTGGTGGTGGTGATGAGGTGTATAAAAATGAGTTGTGAAAAATAGCGAAGGATAATTATTGATAAGGCTGAAGATATGCTTGTAGAATTATAGTGATAATAATAAAATGATCAGTTTGGAGTTCCTTTAGTTGTAATGTCATTTTCTACTGATCTGGTGTTATATGTGCTCTCAGTTCATATGTTCAACAAGTAAAGATAGCAGTTTATATGTGCTCTCAGTTCGTATGCTGTATGTGATTAGGTTTAGTTTCTCTTAACCATTAACAAGTAAAATGTAATTGGGATGGGAAATTGACATCCCTTATTTTACAAATCACACCCTCCTCATTGTTCTTTGTATGAAGGTTGGTGTGGTTTGTAAAAAAAGAGGGGTTACTTTCACCTCCCAATTACATTTTACTTGTTAATGGTTAAGAGAAACTAAACCTAATCACATACAGCATACAGTCTTTCGGATGATGCCCCCTTATGCACTTTTTGTAACGACACTGCGGTTACTTCTTCGGCTATTGAGAGACTTGGTGTTGAGTAGAATGTCACCCACAAGCCATGGAAAACTCAAGCAGTTCATGTCTTCCTGGAAATAAGCGGAGTTGTAAGTGACATGGTACCACGCCGAGGCCATTTGCTGCTGATCGTTATTTTTGCAGCTGCTTTCGAACCATCCCGTTGCTTCCTTCTGCAGAGTCTTCAGTGACAGCAGTATGTGATCCTTCAGGTCAAAGTATCTCCTGTTGTCGCGCTGCAGATACGCTGCACGGTTGCGGAGGTTACCAGTGAGTATCTCATCCTCGGTAGATGCTTCATAGTAGTTCATGAGACTCCTCATTTTCTCTATGTACATGTCCCTGTAGCTCTCTGCGATTTCAAGAAAGGACTCGAAACCTTGCACTTCAAGATCCCTGTCGTAAGTTGCTTCAGCAACCTGCTTTGACCAACCAACTGTTGTATTCTCTTGAACAACTGAGCTAAGAGTTGCACGGTAGAGCTTTCCTAATGCACCTTCAGAGACATAAATTGGGTTTTCCACCCTTTCCATGAAATCCGGAAACTCTCTGGGCTTCAAAACCCAGGACATTTCAGCTGGTGCACCAGTTTTGGCAAAGTCAACAGCCTGGGAGTGCAAGTCTGCCAACTCCAGGCATTTTTCACTCGTGGCTTTCTCTGGTTCACGGTCTGAATGAACTAGATGTGCAGTATAGATGGCACCCAAATTATCATTTATCATGTAATCAACAAAGAATTTTTGAATTTTCTGCATTTCAAGTATAGTCAAAGATGGAAAGACATAAGATTGGTCATCATATTCACATTCACTTCAGTAACAGAGTAGTTGACTCATTTTTTGTGTTTTACCTCTAAAGTCACATCATGGTCCATTATGCGAGGTCTCCGTGCAGAGTAGTCCATGGGCAGTGCAGTATGAGGAGGGACCAAAGTTTGATCCCAACTTATGAAAAACAAATCTCCATCCAGATCACCACCAGAGCATTCACTAGGGTGAGGCCTGCAAAGATCACATTACATTCATTTAAGACATTCAAATACCAACACCATTCACAATAAAGGGTAGTGAGCAGCTTGTTGAGGAACTCCACTTTTGATTGGATTGCCACTTAAGACCAAAAATGAAAGATAGAGGCGAGATGTTTCAGGCTCGGGCAATATAGGGTTCGATCGGATTGCGAATTACCGATTTGTGTGTAAGTTTCGATTGGAGGCTGATCGAAAGAGGGATGTGGAGCGTGGTCCTTGGTACCATCACGAGACAACTGTGATGGTCGAGAGTTTTGATGGCTTGGCCGATCCATTTTGGATTCCATCTTCCAAGTGTACTGCATGGCTACATGTTCGGCCGGTCTCGGGCCGATTTGCTGCATGAGTTCTACAAATTAAGTGGCTTAAGAGGATCATGCATGCTTGGGGAGGCTATCGTACCCATGATAGCCTCATACTTACCCATCGCTCGGACATGAAGCTTCGGGTGGATCTCAACCTCTGTCAGCCTGTAGTGGTGAGCACTACTTTTAATATTGGTACTTCCTATTCTGTTGATGTTGTCATGGAGTACAAACGCTTGAAAGGACTTTTTGGTATATGTAGTGCCTTCAAGCATGGTGTCAATGTCTGTCTGGGATCGGCCAAGGTACTAACCCCAACGTTGGAGTGGCCCAGAGGTGAGGGTGTTCAACCGATGGGTTCGAAGAAGTCAGTAGTGGCTTCTAGCCCACGTTGGGAGGTGGGTCCGGTATAGGGAAACCCTCACACTATCTTGGGTAGTGTGCTGGAGTAGTCACCTCTTTGCATGTTGGTCTCATCACCTGTGAAAGATTTGGACCCTCACTTAGGAGGGTCTGCTGCTAATAATGATGTTGTTTTGCAAATGTCAGTTCAGGAACCTCTGACGTTGATCCAGCTAGATGTCGTCGGTGAAGTTCCACCGTCACATTTCATGGAGCCTGTAGATGTTACAACCATGTTTGCAGGCGTTACTTTCATGTCCGCAATGGACCAAGGGTCTGGTGGGCAAAATTGTCAAAATGCCTCTTAAACTTGGCTGTAATTGTCAATTTACACCATAAACTATCAATTGCGAACTTTTACAGAAAAAATTCACCCACAGTACTCCAACTTATGTGGCCAAGTTAGTTTAAAACCTGGACTTTTTTCGTATGAAAAATGTACTCTAACTTATTTTTGCGTACCGTCGGGGTACATACATCACCTTTTCGGTTAATTTTTGGTCAATATGCTAACGTGGCACATCTGTTTTTTTAAAAGTCCATATTACCCTAAAAAATTCCCGCCAGTTTTCAAACTGCCAACAATCTTCTACGAACGTATGTGGTAGATGTATCAAAGCGATGATTACACGTTGGTTTGCTATCCACAATGAATATTGCATTTGCGAAACTCCTAGCACAGATTATTAAGCTTCGAGCTTACCACCCAAAAAATCCAATCAGGTCTATTAGATTGGATAATAAAGGAGAATTTACATCAAAGACATTTGATAACTACTGTACGTCGATTGAAATTGAAGTTGAACATCTCGTCCCTCATGTTCATTCTCAAACCAGTTTACCAGAGGCACAAATCAAGCGGTTAAAACTTATGACTAGAGTAATGGTTATGCATACTAATTTGTCGGTATTTTCTTGGGGATATGCAGTATTTACATGCAGCAATGCTTATTCGCTTAAGACTCGTAAAACGCTAACCATTTAGTGCGTACTTGTTGGTAACTGGGTATGAGTCTGACATTTCATATCTACACATCTTTAGTTGCGCAATGTATGTGCCAATTGCTCCTCCACAATTCACTAAAATGGGTCATCAACGTCGTTTAGACATTTATGTTGGTTATGAATCTCCAACAATTATCCGTTACTTAGAACCTTTGACAAAAGATCTCTTTATTGCAAGATTTGCATATTGTCACTTTAATGAATCATACTTTCCGACATTAGGGGGAGATAAGAATGCCTCCATTCCGGTTGAATGTCAGGATTTGACGTGGTATACTCCCACTATATTTCAAGAAGATCTACACACATATCAAAATGAGATTGAAGTGTGACATATCCTTGATCTTCAAAAGGTAGCCTACTCGATGCCTAACTCTTTTACTAATATTGCCAAAGTGACAAGATCAGACATACCTAATACAAATATTTCTGCAAGGTTAGAAGTCCCCAAGAAGGGGTAGGTTAATGCCACTTTCGGGCAAGGAAACGTTCCTCCCGCCTATGTAGAGGGAGTAACATTGACCTTGGCTCCTACCAAGAAAAGGGGGAGACCAAGAAAATCCACATATGAGCTCTCAGTGAAAAGGTAGGCCATCTAGGCACAGAATGATCATTTCATCATCAACATTGTTAATCCTTCACATGAGATTGTTCATGACTATAGTTATGTCTTAAAATCATAAATGGCATATCTGGATATGTGATGTCAGAGAACGGTGAAATCTCACTAAATAACAATGATACACGCATTTTTATGGATAGATCATCCAAGGTAGTTTATGATTCTTTTGATTATTCTGTTGCTCAGGAGATTATTGATGACGAAGAAGTGGAACCTCACTCAATTTTTGAATATCAGTGGAGAGCAGATTGACCAAATTGGAAAGAAGCAATGTAGGTTGAACTAGATTCTTTAAAGAAAATGCAAGTTTTTGGTCCGGTAGTGCTATGCCCACCGAATGTGAAACCGGTAGGACATAAATGGGTCTTTGTTCGGAAGTGTAATGAGAAGAACGAAGTCATGCGGTATAAAGCTAGATTTGTGGAGCAAAGATTCTCTCAACACCCTGGCATTGATTATAAGGAGACAAGGTCATGGACATCATTACTTTCTGCTACCTTGTCAGTTTGGTAGTGTCTGAAAAACTGAACATGCAGCTGATGGATGTGGTGACATCATATCTCTATGGAAACCTTGATTCAGAGATATACATGAAAGTGCCGGAAAACGTGGTTATACCCAATTCAAATAACTCTACACCATAGAGTGCTAATGTGATTAGCTTGTGCTACACCACAGAGTTGCTAATCTATTTCTGCGGGTTAGTACAGAACAGTGTGGAGCCGGTGAAGAGGTGGGTTCCATTCTCGATGAGGGAGCAACAAGAGAGGATGAAATACTTTTTCTTTGACTTGACCTCTGCCGCCGCGACAACCTAGCACTCGCCTTTCAATCTCACCCATCGCTTTGTCTCTTGCTTGATGAATTACCCTCGGCCTCGCCTCTATTCGCCTTGATTTTGTAAGGGTGAATGCCACAATGATGAATGGTGTGATTTACCTTGAACGCCTTGACAATAGAAGTTGTGGCAACCGCGATGTGAACGCATGTTACCCAAAAATCTAACATCCCCCTCTCTCGACCAAATATGGCTGACTCACTTTCTCTCCTCCCTATGGACGTTGACGACGAATCTCTCATGCCTCCATGTCGTTCTTAAAGACTCAATCACCTGCACATTGATCCGTCACGAGAGAGGGCTACTCTGATCTAGGTCGGGGAGGGCTGCGAAGAGAGAGAGAGAGAGAGAGAGAGAGAGAGAGAGAGAGAGAGAGAGAGAGAGAGAGAGAGAGAGAGAGAGAGAGAGAGAGAGAGAGAGAGATAGAAAAAGAAAGAAGACAAAAAGAAAAAAAAATTAAAATAGAAATAGTGTAAAATTCCAAAAAAAAAACCTTGTGAATGACACGTGAATGACATCTACCTTTGTTTTAATGACGTCATTTATTTTTTAACGTCTGTTAGGGACGGAGTGATCAAAGTTACTAACGGTGTAGTTTGATAGTGACCTTAGTGATGTATGACATACATAAGTGAGTAAAGTTTAGAACGTGTTATACATGAGTGATCATCCGAGTAATTTTCCCTACTATAGAAATAGAGAAAATTTTAGCTACAATACCTCAAATATAGGTCATTCATCACTTATGTACCTCAACTTTGTAAACTTAAACAAGAACAGTGCATGCCGTTAACTTTGGTGTTAACTTTTTATAAGGTGTTAAACTTTTGAGAGCAAAATAGTCCAATCAACTCTTGGCGCCAAAACTCTACATTAGTATTTAATTTTCTCCAAAAATGTAGACAACTCATTCTCCCCCCAGAATTAAAACACCAAATCTATTTATCTCCATACAACCAAAAGACCTAGAATCTAAAAGAATAAATTAGATTGAATTCCTACTTTCATATCCTATATTAGATTTAGTCCTGATTGATTTTTCTTTTCAATTGCAATCCTTTCATAACAAATTTGTTTCCTTTTGTATTTTGTTGAATTTTTGTACTTTTTATCTTCCCATTTACGCCCTTTTTAACAAGTTTTGTACAAAAATAATAACAATCAACCATTAATTGAAATTTTGATTGATTAAAATTTTATTAATGTATAATTAACTATTTTGATTGACTTTCAATTGATGCAAAATTTAGTCTATCAACAAAGACTCATATTCAATCTTTATGCATGACTTTATTCTCCTCCCCTACTACTACTACTACTAAGGTATTGTTATAATTCTTGTTTATTGTAATCTATCGTAGAAGTCAAAATTATGATAGTAGTCGACTGATTGTCTCTTAGCTTCTAGAAGCTAATGCTTAATCAAGTTTAATATTTGTCCATGTACCTATAGATGAAGTATTATAAGTTGTTAATTTCGTTCCTTTGTTTTATTAGTAAGTAGTAATCTTACAAATGAGATTAATCACACATTCTTTTACCTTTCTCAAGACTTATATATATGTAGTTGTATTATTTCGAGTTTTTATCTTTCTTTTAGAAGTAAATAATATAAATTGATATTCGAATTCATACCTATATTAGAGGTTAAAATTTTTATGTTTGTGTACCTATATTAGAGGTTAAAAATTTATGTTACATACCTATATTGGAGGTTAAACTTATATGTAGATCATAGAAAATGTTTACCTCTTTACGAGGTCTATAATTTTTGTTTACATATTTTATGTCATGTTAATTTCAAGTTTTTTAAGTATACCTCATCATAAGGTTCACGTGATATTTTTTATTTAGTATTATGTTGATTCGTATATATGCATCTTCAATATTTTTATGATTTAAAGTGTGAGAATTCAAATTTTAAATAAGAATAAATTAATGTAATAAGAATAGAAAACACAATTTGGGGTTTTTGAATTTGATTCCTTTCTTAGATCTTGAAGGGTAGAAGGGATAGAAATTTAATGAAATGACTGAAATTAAAAGAAAAATATTACCAGGACTAAAATCTATATGACACTGGAAAAAGTTACCTAGATTAAAATTCCTCAATTTAAAAATAGGTGGATTAAAAAATAATTTTTTAAAAAATTGTAGTGGTCGAATTTTTAATTTTCATATTTTGAACTAAAATTAAGTTACGATATAGTTTTTTTTTTAGAAAATTTTATGAATGGTACATTAAATATGGGTCATTCATCACTTATTACCTCAATTTTTAAAACTATCATACATATACCTCAATTTCGTAAACTTATACGACAACAGTATCTACCGTCAGCTTTGGTGTTAATTTTTTATAAGGGGTTAAACTTTTAAGGATAAAACAGACAATATCCAACTTAAACCCTACATTTCATTTTTTTTTTAAAAAAAACTTAAAGTGGCACTTTAGTCAAGTTGTAAAATCACTAAGTTCTAAAAATTGATAATCAAATCGTGAAATCATCTTACAATGTCTATTTATTCAATTGTATGTTTTCAAGACATTAATTGGTGCATGCCAAACATGAAATTTTTGTAATGTATGTTGTTTACCACATTTATTTAGATTGCATTTTCATGTCATAGGAGGTTATATTTTATTGTTATAAGAATGAGAGAAAATTAACAAGCATGGATCTAAAAGATAAATAGTAATTAACAAGTATGACCTTTGTCATATGCAAAGACGGATCTACACTTGGATTATGATGGGTCACAACCAACCAAAATTGAAAGAAAAAAAAATTATATCGTAGCTTAATTTTAGTTCAAAATATGAAAATTAAAAGTTTGTCTACTCCAAAAAAATTAAACTATTTTTTAGTTCTACCTATTTTTAAATAGGCATTTTGGTTATATGGAGACAAATAGATGATGTGTTTTAATTTTGGAAAGAAAAAAGATGAGTTGTCTACATTTTTGGAGAAAATTAAATACTAATGTAGAGTTTTGGTGCTAAGAGTTGGTTGTACTATTTTACCCTCAAAAATTTAACATCTTATAAGAAGTTAACACCAAAGTTGACGGAAAATATTGTTCTTGTATAAGTTTACAAAGATGAGGTACATATCTGATATTTCGAAAGTTGAGGTACATAAGTGATGAATAACCTACATTTGAGGTACTGTTGCTAAATTTTTTTCTTAGAAATAAGATTAGCATTCCTAAGCAAGGATGACATGCATGCATACATTGAGTATTGATATCTTAATTGATCTAACAACAATACTTGGCAGAATGAGATGTAGTATCGACAGAAGTTTCGTTCGGTAACATAGTTGAAAAATTATTTAAAGTGATTTGATGTGTCATCGCTATCGAGTTATCTTTCCGTTACTGTGTCACCTTATTTGTAAAGCAAATAGAGTACCCATAGATGCACTTTTTGCTAAATTGTGTAAAAGATACAGTGTTGAGTCTTCTAATATTATTCCAGGCGTTTTTCTTCTTATAGTTTTAGACTTTATGTCTCTCTGTTGTATTCTACCATTTCATTAATTGAGGTAGCCGTAAACTCTTACTTAAAAATAATAACAACAGTACTTGAGCCTCATCCACATATAAAATATCAAAAACTAGAATACAGGGAAAAAAATTGAGCTGAGTTTGTTCAACCATTGATTCAAGAAGTTACACTGAAAGAAGGCATACAAGTATGAGTATTCAAAGAGTCTGGGAATTTGTTCTTCTTTGACCAAAGCCAGATCTTGGACAGAGAGAAGCTCTCACCCTTATAGCACCCAATGATTTTCTTCCCTTCCAAATTCCCACTCATTTTGAAGTGCCCACCATCAACATCAAGCTTGGCATCAATGCCTCCACCACAAGCATGTGGCAAGGCCACTTGAAGATCTGAATCACCAACCACATACTGATATGTACCCATTGAGTAACATCTCCTAGCATCTATGTAACAACTACTTGTTTCTCCCAATTCTTCGTTTAAGATCGAGCTTCTGAACTTCCCAAGTCTCACCGAAAACACTTGCTTTTCGACAACGCCATCTTCCACAGATGGAGTGCCATTGTCTGATTTGTCTCCATCACCATTGTACCTGCTTGACATTGCTCTAGAATCATCAAAATTCAAAACAGAATTTTCGACGACGAGACCAGAGCTGAAAAGGGTGCCTCTACAAAGAGGGCATGTTGAATTTGAGAGAAGCCAAGTGTCGATACAATCCATATGAAAAGCATGACCACAAACTGGGAGCAACCTCAGCCTGTCCTGCTCAGAAAACACAGACAGACAAATAGCACAATCAAATTGCACATTTGAATTGCCAACAATAATGTCTTTGCAGCAGAAGACAGGCAGAGAGTCTATGACAGCTTGGTCTAGGCCAGAGTCGTGTAACCGAAACAGCTGTTGAAGCTGTCTACGAAGAATCCGAGAGCTAAAGCTTTCTAAGCGTCTACTACTGGTTTGAAAGACTGGAGAAGACGACCTCTTTATGAAGTATCTCAGAACCATACAAAAAAGGCAACAGAGGAAAATGGTGGCAACTAGAATTACTACAACCACAAGTAGTAGAATCATAGTGCTGTGAGATGATGATGACGACGATGATGATGACGACGATGGTAGTGGTGGTGGTGCAGCTGAAAATGAAGTTGGGGGTTGTGAGTTTATCATCTTAAAGTCTTTCTGCTTCAACCCACCTTAATTAGGCACCGAGTTCTTGTACAAGATGCACAGTCTTGCTATGGGAGTGTATGGGAGTGTATGATAAAGGGTGAGCAAACTAAGAGGTGGAAGCAAGAATGTGAAGAAATTTAGTAATGGGAGAATAAAGATGGGTTCTTGGAAAGTCGTATAGGTTGTAGACTTACATGCTAAAGCATGTACCTTTTGCTTTAGCTGGACTGTTTTGAATACGTTTTGCGCCACAGGTACCAGAAGAGGCTAGGAAGGCATATTTATAGAGAAGCACAATGTCGGTTAGATTGGGCAAGGCCTTGAGAGGCTAAATAAGCGAGGAGTGAAGGTGAACTGGGAAAGAATGAAAAGGCCAAGCGCAGTTGAGCCCATTTTGAAGTGACAAATTTAACTGTGAAACTGGAGGCACAAGTTGCTGAGCTAATAATTCACTGACCAATTTGTATTTGTACCCCAAAGAAAACAAACCTGGAACACTAGGCTTCTAGGACCTGTCTCTTTTGTTAGGGGAACAAGTCACTCATGCAATTCTCGATGAGGTCCACTGCCTGGTTTGGTTGTCCAAAGTGGTCACTGTAACCTCTTTATCATTCAGGATTGATCAGAATGAAAATGCTGCTTCAGTGTCTTAGCAAAAAAAAAAAAAGCTGCTTCAGTGAGGATATCCCCTATGTTCATTTGCCTGCTAATATGGCGATTTTCCATTACCGGTGTTTCTTAATTCTTATATGTCAACATAAACAGCTCCCATAACAGAGTAATTTAGTTTCTTTTTATCCACAGTAATACAGTGTGCAAGTAGAAAAATTGCCAAAGACAAACCTCTCACCTCCTGGCTTCTTTGGTGGCTTTGAGCCAGAATGACCACACAAGCTTTGGATCTTTAGAAGATGAACACAGAACCACCTGGCTCTTCAAATCAAATCATTTACACGCATGGATATGATGACAGAAAAGATATATTGAAGGGTAGACATTAGACAAAATGAGATGGTAGGGTTGCATTTACATTTCCTTGCTTGTATGACATGATTGTAGTGACCACCAAATACAGCTTATTTCTAGAACACCCCCTAGACGGCTAGACCTCGTTGGGAAAGAAACATTGAATAATCTTCTTTGTTTTTGCATAAGGAATGAAACAAGTGTCCAGTTGGGAGGAAAAATAAGAGCCAAACTAGTTCATCCCATCCCCTCATGTTAGTTCTCATGTAGTAATTGTATTATTTTCTACCAATCTACTGTGCAGTTATTTTTTAGCAAAGGTAAAATGCACAGCTAGAGGGCCCTAGTTGAAAAGCACACATTACGGGGGATCTGCATGTCATGTTATCTATCATTCCTTCGTTCCTTGTGATGTTAGTTGATATATAGCCAACAAGCAGCAAGCCAGTACAGAAAGTTGTGTTGTGATGGTGATGTTCTTAATCATGTCCAGGCCATCCATGACATAATCATTCAATTTTCACACCTGCGATTCCATATTGCATAATGCTAGAGGGTTGCATACACATATTCGGTTTTGGCCTCCCTCTGGATATGGAATTAGACCATTTTGTTTTCTCTGAAACAAAATGCTTTGATTAATCTGGAAGTTCTAAACAAAAATGTCTCATCTTCTTGGCTATTTGGCAGACCAGTGTTTCACTGTTAGAAATTTTGTGTTTGTGGGTATGGCAAGAGAAGGAAAAACGTTTCAAATACACGTAAAAGTTTACGTTTTTTAAAAAAAAAAATTATTTGCCCCACTACTTAGTATGTAGGAGGAATAATTAAATAAAGTTTTAGAATACAATGAAGTCTAACAACTTGCTATTGTTGATCGTCAACTTGCAC
This sequence comes from Geum urbanum, assembly GCA_946800695.1. Taxonomy (NCBI): domain Eukaryota; kingdom Viridiplantae; phylum Streptophyta; class Magnoliopsida; order Rosales; family Rosaceae; genus Geum; species Geum urbanum. The sequence continues at coordinate 38,456,607 of OX327013.1, read as the reverse complement.
TAACGAAAATCAACATAACACTCAATCGAAGGTTTTACAAGAGGCTCAAGGTTGCTAGAAACTAAATTTACAATATATAGTTTCTAGATTTTCTTTAAAACTAGAGAATGATGGAGAACCTGAGAGAAACTAAAAGAGAGGAAAAGAAATGAGGATTTTGGTTATGTGAATCTACATAGAATCACTCATATTTATAGAAGTGATTATGGATTACATCTTTTTGATTCTTTTCCAGTGGACATGCCTCTTCTTAAAGAGTTGCATCTATTTGGTTTATTTCCAATGGACATATCTTTTCACTAAGAGTTGTATCAATTTGATTTTTCATTGGACATGTCTGTTAATTTTCAATAGTCAAACCTCTTGCTCTCTTTGTTTTATATTGTTGAAAATTATTCCAACAATCCTCCACCATTTTCAAAATATAAAAATACTTTTAAACTAAAAATTTATTTTGAAATCGTTTTTGAAAAAAAAAATCCTTGAGAAAATTCTCGGAAAGCGTACTGCATAAACTAAGGTATCTTGTGGACTTGAACCTTAGCTTAGAGAGAACACATCAAATAAAGCCGAATCAAAATGGCTAAGTAGCTTTGCTTTGAACTTACAATCTTATTGTGATCGATACAACCGGACACATTTCACACACTAGGTTTTTACTTCTTTCGAGTGTTCTAAAAGTCAAAGCGTGGATTGACCTTGCGTTATCCTTTTCACGAGTACTCTAGAGACTAGCTCAAGTCGCATAGAAGGGGGTATCTCCTTCTACACTCGTATATGTAAGTATGTAGTACTCATGTAACTAAAGTACTTTCCGTCATGTTTATTAAGAGTTTTAATTATAACTCAACTTCTATCATTCAATACATGTACCCAAGCACTTTAATCTTTGGATGTACCCAAGCGTTTTATCAAAATTATATGTTTGTTAATTTACTTAAGTACTTGCAATCACTACATATGATGTACTTTTCTCATTGAACTCAAGGACAAGATGTTTCAAGTGTTGAGTTGAGTTTCCATCATCGGTGATTAAAATTTTAGACTACCACATCTCATTTAATGTATCACCCATCAAATTCTTGCATATTTTAAACATATGCAAGTCTTTTGTTAATTATTTATCAAAGTTAATATTTCATAATGTTTGATATTCAACGGCTTATATCACACCGTCACTTTCAAATTGTCTTACATAGTTATATCTTAAACCGGTATATCTTTCTTACCAAAGTATGTCTAGTAAGAAGCCTTTGATAGTTACGACTTCCAAAGTAAATATAAATCATATCCTTTCACTTAGGATCCGTCTATTTCTATGACACGTCGATTAATTTTTGTTTGACATTAACTAGTAATTTGTTAAACTCATCTCTTCTAGATGGTATAAATACTCATTATTTAACTTGAGTATTTCATAATCCACAAACTATAGACGTCATCAAACTTTATGGTTGTTTATAATGAATATCATGCAATGAACTCAAGTTCATATAACTTTTTATCAAGCTTACATTTCCCGATATTCATAAAACAACTAGGTAGTTGGAATATCTTAATTCAATTCCAACTTAAATATCCAATTAAATTTTCAATTGATAACATGCATAAAGAAAGGTTCAGTGAAGTGCATATATATATATAAAACTGTATCACTCACGTATATATATAAACCATACATACAAATTTGAACTTGATATAAGCATGCACGACATTAATTATAATATAAATGCATTTAGAAACAGCATATTGATCTTGATCAGTCATTTCACTAAGAGATAACATGTATTCTCTAAATTGAAACAGAAAACACACAGATGATCAAACCAAGCAAATATAGCAGATGAAGATGTAAAATTAAAGATAAATATATTAAAATACATGTAGCATTTAGTACAACATATTACACATTAAGGTATCATTCTTAGTCACTGAAACGTTTGTAAAGTTCATGTAGGAACTTTATTGTCTTCCCGAAGTGCATTCACCACTTCAGATACTATTTCTGCTAGTTTCTCATTGGAGTTAAAAATCCATTTGATGGTTCTTGAGAATACGAAAAATATCTCATTATGTGACCACGTTTCTTGCAGTAGAAACAATTCACTTTCTTCTTGTTTGAAGTTTGACTTAAATGATCCTTATTTCATCCTATAATTCATCCCATAGGATCCGTAGAAATTAGAAAAACCTTACTTGTAGGATCCGTAGAAATGTATTGCTCCTCCAATGCATCCATAATTCATTTAACGTCTCTTTGTCTTTGAAGTGAGAAACTAATTCATTACTTAGATAGTTGTATATGTAGTACTTACATTGTTTGTCATCTTGATCCCATTTGTCTCGTACTTGTTTCATAGATAAGATCTCATCTTCAATTTCTTCGGGTCTTGGTGTTGTAAGCACATATACTATCTTGAGGCATGTAAGCATGATGCGAGTCTTCTTTTTCCACTTTGGAAAATATTCTCCATCAAAACGATCAAGCTTCATTGTAAAGAAATCGCTTTCGCTTTCCTTCGAAGTTGCCATAAAAAATAAAGTCCAAAGATTGTTGAAAATTTTGTGTTTATAGGTATGGTAAGAGAAGAAAAAACGCTTCAATGGCACGTGATGGTTTACGATTTCCTTTATACTTTATTTGCCCCACTACTTAGTGTGCAAAGAGGAATAATCAAATAAGATTTTAGGATACAATGAATCCTAGCAACTTGCTATTGTTGATTGTCGATTTGCACTAACGAAAATCAATCTAACACTCAATTGAAGGTTTTACAAGGGGCTCAAGGTTGCTAGAAACTAAATTTATAGTATATAGTTTATAGATTTTCTTTAAAACTAGAGAATTATAAAGAACCTGAGAGAAACTAAAAGAGAGGAAGAGAAATTAGGATTTTGGTTATGTGAATATGCAGAGAATCACTCATATTTATAGAAGTGATTATGGATTACATCTTTCTGATTAACTTCCAATGGACATGCATCTTCATAAAGAGTTGCATCTATTTGGTTTATTTCCAGTGGACATATCTCTTCACTAATAGTTATATCCACTTGATTTTCTATTGAACATGTCTGTTAATTTCTAACAGACAGACCTTTTGCTCTCTTTATTTTATGTTGTTGAAAATTATTTCAACATTCGCTGTTGCTGTTCTATCTTTTGGCTTATGCAGGGACAGTTCTCTAGTAGTTACCAGCATCAGTAATACCTGAACTTGAGAATTTGGTGAGAAATTTTCATGTAAAATTAGTCATGTAGAACAATTTGTTAGTGGTTTACACGGTACCACCATTTCACGAACATAATTTTCTGAGCCAGAATAAGCCTCTTATATTTAACTGAAAATAGAACCTTATGTATGGTCATTGATTAATGCAGAAGCAGACATTGTGCAAACACAAATATGATACTAACTTATTTGGAATCAACTTCCAACAAAATACAGTTTATGAAATTTTCCTCATGGATCAGAAGTTAAAGAGCTCTCCTCTTCCTCTTTTATCGACTTGATCATCGATGAAACTTGACTCATAGTTGGCCTATCATTTGGAGAAGCATTTATGCATTGCAATGCTACCTGCAGTAACTTCACCATCCTTTCTTCACTTGCACATTCCGAGATCAAGGCCCTGTCAAAAACTTCAACTGTCCACTCCTCTTTAACAACTGAGCTCACCCAGCTAGGCAAATCAAACCCATTTTTCTGGACCAGCTTCCCTGTCAGAAGCTCAAGAAGAATCACCCCAAAAGCATAAACATCAGCCTTGAAGTTGCTTTGTGCATGGCCTTTATTAAAATTATCATTTTGGGTTTCACTCTGGAGAGAAAGGGATGTCTGTTCCAGATTTTCAACCTCCATTACCCCATATTCACTTATGCAAGGTTCCATTGCCATGTTGAACAAAATGTTCATGGACTTTAGGTTACCATGAGCAATACCGTCTTTGTGTAGAGCTTGGTGCATGAAGGCCAATGCCTCAGCAATGCTATCTGCAACATTTAATCTGCTTCCCCAGTCAAAGATTTGGCTAGTTAGAGATCCTGTGTCCACAAAACAATGCTTACAAAATAATCAGTTCTTGTTAGTTGCATAATGTACATGTTTGCAGCAAAAGATGACAGAAATGCGCTTACCATGAAGAAGCGTAAAGAGATTTCCATTTGGCTGAAATTCATAAACCAAGAGCTTCTCTTGTGTTGAACAATAAAATGCAACTGCTGGCAGAACATTGTGACACTTCACTTGGTCAATTCTCTTCATCCTAGTCTTGAAACTGTCACTTGAAATCCCACAGTTCCTGATCCTCTTCACAACCAAGTCAACCCTTCCAGCAAGCATGACCTTGTAGAGGCTCCCATGGTTTCCTCTCCCAAGCAACTCAGCCGGAGCTCGGAGCAATTCCTCGAAGGTCAGCCCCATCAACAAAGGACTGGTGAGAACCACAAGTGGCGGTACCATTCCACTTTCGACAGATGTCAATGAGAACTCTGATGTACTAGTAGTAGGTACAGTGCTAGGACGGTCAAGTGCCACAGCCTTTTCTTTCTGATATTCATATGGTTTTCTTCTGTTTAAAATCTTGTATACCACAAACAACACTAGAACAAGGCCAATCATTGCATAGCCCGAAAAAAGAAGAAGCTTCTGGAATGAAAGCTTCTCTGACTTCTTTTTCGGGTTTATAGGTGTTGGAACCGGCGGACAGGCAGAGAGTGGTTTCCCACACAGCTTAGAATTACCTGAATAGCTGCTTGCAGTGAAATAGCCTTTCACATCTGGGATCGGACCGCTGAAAAAGTTGTTGGAGACATTGAACTCTTCCAGATTGGAGAAATCAAACTCCGGGATTTGACCCTCAAGTTTATTGTTTTGAGCAAGAAAAGATTTCAAGCCTGAAATCCTTTGCACATCAGGAAGATCACCATTGAAGTTGTTGTTGGATATGTCAAACCTCTTCAGGTTACTCAATCTGGAGAGAGATTCGGAAAGGCCACCAGAGAATTGATTGTCAGTCAAATACAAGTGAGTCAATCCTTTGCACACTGCAATGCCTTCTGAGAGCAGACCAGTAATGCTGTTGTGTTTGAGACTCAAAACATCAAGATTCTTCGTGACACAAAGAGCTTCCGCATCAAGAACACCGGTGAGGTTGACCTTTTCAAGGACTATTTTCCTCACGAAGCCCTTCCCATTACATTGTACGCCTGTCCAGTTGCTTCTGCAGGGATCTGTGCTCATGTTCCAACCCCAGTTGCCATCTCTTGAAACATTTCCTGGTGAAAGTTTCTGCATGAACAGAACTAGCCCTTGTCTCACATCATAATCTTCTGCATTGGCAACATGAAATATGAGAAAGATCACAACGGGGATTACCCAAATTGAGAGACGAACCATCTTTTGATGCACACCTGTAGGGATTTTGTGTAAAATGGTTCTGTGGTGCACTCTTTTTCATGAGGGTTTCATGGACTAAAGCTTATGACTCCAGAACAAGGAGAAAGCAACAGCCATGATGTTGCTACTGGAATCACTTGGTGCCAATTGGCAGATACAGACAAAGGGTTTGAAGTTTGAACCATTCTCTTTCTCCATATCTCAGATCACATACAGTAGTAATGGAGTACCACTAATGATGAAATATGCCTCAACCACGCTGTAACAGCCTTTAATAAAATGTGCCGGCCACCTGAAAGAGACCAAGTTTTGATTGCTTGTCGTTCTCAGTAGGCGTTTCTACAAGTCACATTTCTAGTGATTCCAGTACTAGGCTATATAAATCATACCTCATAAAAATTTGTACATAACTCCCAAGAGAGTGCTCTGTTACTACAGAAGCCAAATTTAAAAATAGAAAACATCAGTTAATCTAAATTAAGTACGACCTTTCCTACATACAAAGAAACTAACCTAGATGAGCTTCAGGCCGTTAGCTGTGTCAGTTCCCAATCCATATAAGAAAGACTTGTGCTTTTAGCAACCTAGGGTTCTGTAGCTGTAAACAACGGTCGCATAATATGCCAATTACCTTCTCATAGGTCCCCAAATGAATTAGACAATGCTCAAGTGCCAACCATTTACAGCCTAGTTTGGTGAATCTAACTGACTAAACAAGTAGGTCTGAAGCCAAGTCAACTAAGACAGCATTATCATTCTAATAGATATCATTCTCCAAAAAACTTTCATTCACATTTGACAAGGCATCCAGGAGAGTAATCAAGATTTGGTTTTACAAGACGCTGTATTAGGCAAAACCAGATACAAATTTATGCAGGATTCCAATCTGTATTCCTTCTAAATCAGGTCAAAAACACAACTGTCATTCACCTAATAATTCACCGGATAAGTTTCTCTGAATCTTGACATATTAAAAGATGAATGAAAATATGGAAGTATCCAAGGAACCACATAGAAATAACACATTATAAAGGTGTATAATCATTTCTTGTTTCTCCTAACAATGATAACATGAAATCCAATGACTGAATCATACTTAATTTATTCGACATTATTCATAATACTCTTACAAGCGGAAGTAATCTAGTTATACAAAGTTGGTAGTTACTAGGTAAAATGGTAAACAGACAGTGGGGGTTTTCAATCACAAATAATAAGTTCCCCCTGCCTGCAATTGACTGGCTACGGGTCTGCATGTCCAGCAATCTCATCCTCACTTGATTGGCTTCCATCATCACTAATGTTCTCCTCATCACTCTCTTCGTCTGGTGTTGTATTTGTAATATGTTCTTTCTTCGCATATTTCTCACAATACTCTGCAACAGTGAAATATACACAGAAAAATTTGTAATATCCAGAAAGCTACCTAACACATAAAACAATGGTTACCCTTTTGGTAACTAAATTATGATGAGATAAATTTAAAAAGAAGTGTGACAAAATCTGGCAATATTGAAGTTGAAAATCTAGCCACAACCTTGTTCCCGTGCACTGAGCAGAAAGACCATAGCCTAATTCGTGCAGTCAATGACCATATGGCAAGAACCTAGCCCGTACATATGAGATACCAAATTACCAACACTAGGGACAGTCGGGTCATGGGCAAGTTCGGAGTAAAACATTATCCAAGTACAAATTTCTAATCAAGAGTGCTCTTTCGCACAGATCTACATGTTTCAAAGTTCCGCCTCCAGATTAATAAGAAACTTCCCAGGGAGTTTGTAACAAAGTAAAAAAATTCAACCAGGCATGGCTTTCTACAGTTTGAGGTCACCTACTAAAGAAGAATAATTACAGAATAGTTTTACCTTTCACTTTCTGATCGTAGAGTTTTCGGTCCTTCATCATCAATGACGCTGCATCACCATTAAGTGGGTCTGATGGATTTGGATAGAGTAATAGTTGTGGAAGGAAAACTTCGAACACATTTAACAGGTCTGCATTAAGAAGCATCCTCTATATGTTAAGTCCTAGTCAATGAAAATGAAAACCAACAGAACAGAAGAAAGAAAAAAAGGCGAAAACATAAAGCAGAAGGCAAGAGTAAAAGGCCAATGACGCATTCTAGAGAGCAAAACAAATCAAAGCTATTTTGAAAAAGGTTGCTAAAATGCAAAGATAAGTACCAAACATTGGACTCCATGATTGGTTAATTACATCCAAGCAGACAGAACCAGATCTGCAATTACTCAGGAAACAGAATAGACTAGTTAGTCCAAGATTACAACATCAATAAACCATTATTCAGATTCTAGCTTCTTGGTGAAGACATAAGAAAACAAGTGTACTGGCAGTGGCACAAACTTATCCCAAAAATGTCATGATCAGCACTAATATTACTGTATCCCAAACTTATATTAAAGAGTGAGTTTAACTGTTTGTAATTAGAGATGATTTCTAATTAAAACTGCAGCATGCTTACAGCTCATCAACGTTTGGGTGAAAGATTTTGTTCATGAAGCCAATAGAGGGGGACTTGTATGGATATGCATCCGGAAGCTCCACGCGAATTTTCCATACGCCACCTTCATATATGCCTGATATTTACACAGTATTGAAATATTTAAGAAAATATTAGAAAAGTAAATAAGTACCTCAGCTTGAAGACAAGTACAAGAACTGAAAGAAACAAAGGTTCATATATCCATTTCCAAATTTAGCAGACTAATGATGTTTATCAAGAGACAAACAAAGATGAAAACTTCAAAACTGAGTGATATTGTACTCGAAATTGCATATGATGTGCCGAAAATCATAGCACATTAAATCTAGAATCAACTCTACGTAATAAAAAAAGCATAAGAATTGTGTAAAGACAGTACTTTCTTTAGGACCATGGAATACCACATTGAACTCGCTGAGCCCATCATTTATTGTCTCCACATTGTAGTCACTCATCATCCTGAAAACAGTAAGAAAAACTTAAAAGAGCAGTATAGAACTATAACGGTCAACCAAATATGCACTATGAAAAATGCAGTGGCACGAGAGCAACCACAGGGAAATTGTAAAGCCGTGGTATGGCACATGTGAGGGCAACAAAATGATATTGCTACTTGCACCAAAATGACTACAGATGCCCCACTGACTGAGTAAGCAATGAAATCAATCTGATATTAAGAAACTTAATAATCCAATCACAGTGGTTGATGAATTAATTGTGACAATAACTTACAACTTCATGACATCCATCTCTCTCCTCTTGCTTGGAGAAGACATTTTGAATTTTTAGTATCAAATTCCCTAACCTGCCATCAAAGAAGTCAATTTTTCAGAGAAGATAATATTATTCCTTTGCCAATAATGATTGAAATAGAACAGTCTGATTCCACCAACCTTCCAGATATCCTCAAGATACACAAAGTGAAGTCGTGAAGCAGAATATAGAGAGGCAAAAGCCTTCCACTCTAGTCACTGTTCAAAACAGGGATGAATGACACTATCTGTAGATGGAAGCACAAATACCATAAGATTCCCCTAAACATGTTATTTATTAACATTTGGAATCATAATCCGCCAACACAAGAAGGTGTCTTAATAATCCATCAGTGCTCAGATATGCAACACTTGACTAAACAGACCCAAAATTCCTTGCAGACTCAACAGAGACATAAAACTAGGAGGACTCCTTACTGAAACCAAACCATCTTCTCATTAAGGTAGACCTTTGACAAAAGATAAATCTCCAGCAATGCTGTAACACAAAACTTCTCCTACACGATTATAACAGCATACAAGACGGCCTTATTGGGTCAGCCGATAAAAATGCAATTTGCATTGCCTAACGGATAGTCAACCTAAGACACCGATTGCCATTCATTGTTCACCATAATCTGACACACCACCTGACCGTAATCCAAGACTACAGTTCAACCTATATCTATATCATATAAAACACTGTAATAGTCAGCATATTTCCTAGATGATAACAAATGTAACTAGATCGTATTGCAGAAACAAAGGACCAGTAGAAACAAATGCAATGCTACTAAAACAAAGATAAAGGGAGCAATACTATCTTGTCTATACATCTAAAACACTAAAAGTTTCAAACTTTCCCTTACTTGTATCTTACCGAATTCTGATCCTAACAAATTGAACCATTTGACCCCCCACAAAGAGAGAGAGAGAGAGAGAGAGAGAGAGAGAGAGAGAAGATTTCTCCACCGAAATAATAACAAAGAGTTCCGCATTCAATTTACACAAGTTCAGTAAAGTTTATCACTGTGCAGATAACCCTTCACCGTATTAAGATCTATGCAAAACCCAGAAAAGAGACGAAGAAACAGGATTAAAGTTATGGTCTTCTGGGAATACGATGTAGAATTCAAAGACAACTTACAACTGGGTATTTTGCTTTTGACCCTTGTCTCGGTTCGTTGATTGGGAGATTGGCGATAAACCAAAAGAGAGAGAGAAAAGAAGAAGATGGGGGTAAAAATTGGTGAAGAAAATAACGAAGGAAGTGCGAAATAGAGGGAGAGAGAGACTTGGGGGGTGTCGACAATTTGTGGTGCACGTGTTTCTCAAGGACTCTTGTTACGTGGAAAAGCAAGCTTGCGGTGGTGCTCTAATTTAAGAATCTGGTCATTCTGGTGCCTTAAATCATTGGAAATCACAGAGCACTAATTATCTTTTGATGATTATGAAGTTCGTCTTAGATTTTAGGTATGTGCAACTGTAAATATGATTTGTATGAGCTGCTCATCTTATCCCATCCAATTGTTAAAATGATAACAAAGGACCATGGATTCTTATTCGCCCTTTGTACTAACTAACTAACTAATTCATGCTCTTTTTGTTATGAAATTCACGTCAACTGTATCGAGTTTATCAGAAATCAAATTCTCATGTAAAATGGTACCAAAATGACAAAGAAAACCTCGAACCCTAAATGCACAACTCGTTGTTCAGATTGTATCATTCACATATAGTTTTAGCAGCATTTGTGCCTTCTCTCAGATAAATGGGATAAGTGTTATAGTCACATTGCTAGTACAAATCTTAAAAAAAACAACAACGTAGGCTCTCAGGATGCACCAAAGCACCAACTTCCCAGACTCCATGGGCAGAAGTCATGCCGTCCAACTTGAAAGGTGTTGATAATTATTTAGCTATAAAGATCCACATATCAGGAAGGTACACACAGAATTGTTTCCACTACCTAATTTCGCTTCAACAGGAAACAACGTTGTATTTGACAACTTGTAACAGCAAAAAAAAGGGACATGAAAAAATAACATATGACAAATTAATGATCAAGTTTTCTTCTGCCATGGATCCTCCCCATAGTAGTATGCAGTGCCAACCATAAGTGCTACTGTGGCACCTTGGACAACCACACGAGCTCTCATTAGTTTCTGCCCTAACTTAGAATTCCTTGCCTGAAGCTGATTAAGCCAGCTGTGAGCACTCCAGCAGTCAAAAAGGCCCCTGAAAAGATGGATTCCCAAACATTACTGGAATGATCACAATCAAGAGTACAATGTAGCGCCTAGATACACGAGATCATAACTATGACAGCTCCACCCTCAGGTAAATGAAACCCAAACACAAGTTTCAAACTAACAAGTAGCAGCAAGTGCATATAGGATTAGACAAGACAGAATGTAAAACAAGACCCCCACAGAAATTAGATTCCTTTAAAAATCAACTTCAATGTTAGTTCAAGTGGCCCCAAGTGAAAGTTCTCAACGTATAAAACAATGATCCGAAATGATAATGAACTACACTGCAGAACATACAGTGGCATTGTATGGACTATGGAGGCTTTAATTAAGCAAATATTGAACCCACACCATGACAGACTTAATGGCCAACACCGATCAAAGATAGAACACCACAATAGAATACCAAGAATTCAGAAATCAAAAGCAATTTGACATCATTCAGTTCTCAAGTACTTAACTTTCACATTTCGACCATTCATCGCCTACAACCTGCACAGAGCCAAGAATACCAGCCGCCCTTTGCAAACTTAAACCACACAATCCACCATTACGTGGCCATCTCTATTACCACTATTTTCCAGGTGATTTCAATCTAACAAACCCGCATTCTTCCTTTTTCCACCATTAAGTTTTCCCTTGATTCTCATTTCGCAAGACAGCAATGTAGATTATAGTTGATCAAATTATCAAACTAATTCATATACAGCAGCAGATGAACAACTTGTGGATGCAGACATAGCTCTGCTGGACTTTCTTTCTCAATCATTAGCTTCTACGCTTTAAACCCAATATAGTATTATCAAAATCTACCAAACACCAAGCTATAAAACTGAGAAAATTCAAACACAAGTACCCAACAATTTATTTAGAAAAGATTTAAACTTTGGGAAACGATGAACGAAATCGAGAAAGAAGCTCACCGACTGGTACGAAAGGGTTCCTGACCCGCTTCTTCTCCTCAAAGAAAACATCTAAACTGGGATCGATCTGCCCCATCTTCTCCATTCACATATAAATTTTGAAGCAGAGAATATGTATGTGTGAGAAAACCCCAGGCACCTATAAATCTACAGCAACAACAATAAAGTTGGTCGAAGAGAATGAAATAGAGTCGACGCCGATTCGGGCGGGTAATTGTAGCTGGAATTCGGGTCATGGGCCTTTCTTTTAAAATCGGAAATTCTGGCCCAATTCGGCTAATTTATTTTCGGTTGTTTTTCCATGATTTCTCTCTCTCTTTGTTCAATGTTTTGAAGAATTCTTTTGGGACCTGTTGGAAATCGGTTTAGTGATGTACTTGGTGGAATTTGAAACAGCTTTTTGTCATAAAAAAATAGAATATAATAAAAAACTAAAGAATGTTGATCTATAAATCTGGTTTTGATATTGGATTATTGAAACAGGAGATCATCTTCATAGAGAGCAATGTTTCCTCTTTCAAATCAGTCGTGAAATGTAATTGATGGTGTTGTGTTTTTATCAAAGTAAGATGGTGTTCATGTATATACATCAATGACTTGAAAAAGGCAAGTGAAAAATAACTATCCTCAATGCTGCACCTCACCCACCAAAACTCACTGAGGTGGAACAATACCTAAAAATCGCGATCATGTCGACACCCTTAAATAGTCCTACAATTTCTAACTGAGTGGGTAAATTAAACAGAACCAGGGCAGTAGGACACAGGGCTGCACAGAATTAGAAAGGTGATGAGCCTCCGTACAGTTCAATCTCAAGTCTTCAGATCGTCAGACATTGCTGAAGGTATGCAATGTGTAGCAAGAATATCTAGAGTAGCTGCTTTTGCAGCATCCGTTCGGAGAACTGCAATCTGCATAAACACCACTTCAAGTACTTAGCATACATACAGACAAAGAAATGCACAAAGAGAGAGGGAGAGAGCTAAAGAAAAAGAGAGTATACCTGTTGGTATTCTAAATCAAATTTCAGAAACTCATCCTCACAGCTCTCTACCATGCTGGCCAAGGATTTCAGATTCTTCACAGGCTTACCATTAAAACCAAGAACCTATACACAGTTTAAGGAGTACTTCCAATAAGCAGGCTATTCGAACTAATTCCGCCACTACAGATACATTATATATAAAAGTAGAAGGCCGCATAATGCAATCACTGACCTGCGTGTTAACTATTTCTTCATATCCTATGTTGATATCAGCTACAAGCACCTGAGAAAGATTGTCGCGGATTCAGGGAGGGAAAATCAGCACAGGATCAACAGAACAACCCAACAGAAGACCAGAGGCACAAAAACTGAGACAGATAGATTACCTGAGAAACCACAACAAGCTGCTCATCTGGTGACTGCCTCAACGAATGCAGCATTTTGTCCAAAATCTTAACAGGAGCTTCAAACTCATAATCCTTTCCATACTGCATAGACAAGCAAAAAGAGTTGCATGTCAACCTAGTATACAGAAATTTGATCTTGTTAGATATGCAATCTAAACACTCCCCTTATACTTTCATATTAATATATAAAAGTATTACCAACTATTCCAAAATGCAACCAAGGCAAACTGCTTCTAAAAGTGCTATATGAGCAATGTTACGTCATGAGATGTTAGGTTTTATCTAGACATTTACTAAGCCCTAGATCAACTCCGATTACTTTAGTAATCAGTACACACACAAGCCTAGACACAACTATCAACACACACATAGTAATAGTAATACTACTTAATGAATATCCCACTCTAAAGTTCCACTCACCAGCATGCTTTTAGTCTGACAAACCAGCAAGAAACTAGATGCTGAGCAGATCACAATAACAGATTATGATCACTATCAAAGCAAACACATAGAGATATCAAGCGAGTGGAAAATTGTGAGCTACCAACCTCAGATCGAAGATAGGGAACAGATACAGCTGTGAAAACAAATCCTGCAACAATATAATATGAAGGAGGTCTGCCCTTGTTGTGTGCTGGAATAAGCCGTTTGTGGGATGCAAGTTTTATATCAAAACTGAGAACCTCAGAATTACGCAGAACTTTAACTGTTGAGTTATCTCCAGTGTACTTTTGGGAAATCAGGTAACTAAAACCGATGCGTTCTCCATGCCGAAAAGGAACTGAAGATCATCACAGAAAACAGTAAATGTTAAAACACACGAGAGTACAAGTAGAGTTTACAGGTAAAAAGAGAGAGAATATTTGAGCAATGCAAAGGTGGAAATGTCAAAACTTATCATCACTATTATGGCACCTTAGCAGAATCATAGAACATATAAAAGCAGAAATAACAAAAACCCAACGATCTATTGGAGTTTTGTTTTAAATTACAGATGTAAGAATTTGGCACAGGACAAATATCTATTTCATGTCAGAACAGAAGAATTATCACATGCCTGTTCCATCATTGGCAATATTGACTCCATCAAAGCTGAGAAGAATATCAGATGGCTTCAAAACTTGAGATTCCAGAGCAGTGGGGTCAATTCTTCTGAGACGAACACCCTTTTGATCAGGTTTCATGCCCATTGATGCACGCAAATCAGGATTTTCCATTTTCTGCCACTCAATCCCAAGAATTGGAAATCCTAGCATATAATGGGCAAGTTATAACTTATAAGATGCAAAGCATGTGTGGAAGATGATATTAAGACGGAACACACAATGGTCCAACAGCAAAGTAACCCTGTTTAATGCTTAGATGTTAAACACAATCATTTATAACAGCTACCTGTGTATCCTCCATTCTTCTCATAATCTTTGATGAAGTGCATTATTACTGGTGTGGGTATGACATAACCAATATTCTCTGCGTCATCATGTTTAAGAGACTGAAATGCAATACCCACACAAGTTCCTCTATCATTAAACGCAGGCCCACCGGAGTTTCCAGAGTTGATAGCAGCATCTATCTGTAACAGCAAAAGAGAAGAAAATTAGGACAATGGTTGAACAGACGCACATTTTTTTTCCTTTTTCGATTAGATGTTAGAATGGTTTTTTACAACCTGCAGTCCTAGCAGTTCAGTTGAGCCATGAACATAAGACAGAATCTCTATCCGTGACACAACACCACTCGTCACTGAAATTGTGTCTCCTCCAATGGGATAACCCACGACGGTAACAGCATCTTGAAGTGCAGGCAACTCCCCGAATTGCACCGGCGACACACCTTCCCAAAACTCATCGCCATCGACGGTGAGCATAGCTGCACATCACACACAACAAAAACACTCATCACACTATCCACATTGCCTGTCTAACTCTACATTTAACAAATATCTAAATGTTTTCGATACAACAATACCAATTAGAATGAAATGAAATGTAATGGAGAAGTGTACCAATGTCGCACTCGGTGCCAATGGCGAGGACAGTGGCCAAGTACTTGGTATCGGAGCCGCGCTTCTTGAGCTTGACCTGCGTGTAATGCTCGACGGAATGGGCATTGGTGAGCACTCTCCGGCCGCCGATGACGAAGCCACTGCTGCTGGAGCTGTACTGCCGCTTCCTCTGCCACGGCAGCGAGAAATTCGGCTCCGTGTGAGTGCAGAACACCTTCACCACCGCGTCCATCGAAGGAACCACCCTCGCGCCACCGCCCGCCCAAGCCGCATCGAGATCCGAATCGTCCGCCGCCATCGTCTGCTGCTCTGCGGCGTCGTTGTCGTGGTGCCCGCCACCGCCGTTTTCGGAGAGCTTCTGGAGCTTCTTGGGGCGGCCGCGGCCGCGGCGGGGACTGGGGTCGACTATTTCGACGTTGCTGACGGAGAAGACGGCATCCTCTGCGGCGGCTGTGTTTGGTGGTGATGTGCTGGTGGTGGCTAGGGTTTCGGGGGCGGGGGTTTTGGGCTTACGGCCGCGTTTAGGTTTGGTGTCGCCCATTGCGCGCGTGAGTGTGTGTGTGTGTTGTTTGTTGTGAATATGGAGGAGGGCTTTCAGGTTTGTGTGTGATATTAATATTATTGTCTGAGGAGGTGAAGTGGTCGGATTCAGATTGAGGGAGAAATTGCGGGAAAATGAGGCGCACACTGATACAACTGGACTGACCGCAGGTCAAACTCGAATAAAACGGTCAACAACATACATATGGACGTATCTCTTTTTCATTTTTCTACTTTTTCTTCGACAAAATCATTTTTCTTAAACACAATTCCAACGCAAAAACAACTTAGAATAATCAATAACTTTAGGTTCTCTTGGCTAAAAAAAACTTTAGGTTCTGTAAATAAATCTATCATTTCAGCTGTACAAATGAAGGATAATGAAGTTTGAGTCCATAAAGTTATGATAATTAAGAGATACAAAAGTTGGGGAGAAACCCAAATTGATGAATCCATCTTCTAATTAATATTGAGTCGTGAATCACCCACTCGACTCTTCTTATTAAGAGAATCTGAAAAATCACCAATAGAGAGAACACAAGAGACCCTTAAAAGGTAAAAAAATCGCCCAAGAGTCTTGAGACATAAGTATACCACATATTCTCAAAAGATTACAAACAAATTGAAGAGATATGAGAGAGAAACCAAGAGCTTTGCCAGGTATTTTAGCCTCCAAATCTTTTCTCATCGCTTGGGTGATCAAATGGTCACCAAATCCCAACTTAACCTGTGCGTTTGATTCCTTTCCCCTTGCTTTTCATTTCCCCTCTCCTAATTTCTTAGGCAGGCAACTTTTGAGATCCCAGATCTGACACATACTTGTTATCCGCTCCCGTGAGCATGTCATCATTAATATTTTTCCGTCCACAAAATCGACTGTAATTGTGTGTTGGAGAGTCGTAATGATTACTTGCAGGAATTATCTTCATAATTACACATTTCATGCACCCGATGATTGCCTCACCCAATCAGTTGCTTCGGAGAACATCGGAAATTGTCACTCCCCCTCATGTATGCTTCGTCTTCTACGCCGAGTAAGCTATTATGAGTATATGATCGACATTTGGCAAGGTAAGTTTAATTGTACTACTACTCAAGTTAAGTTATACCTAGGCTTTCACGATTCCTCACTCAATCTGCTCCTGTATTTAGATTACATCTTTGGTTTGCGTATGAACATTTATTTTGACTAACCTGCTGATTGGGAGTGGAGATCGGTGCCTCTAAGAGGCTGGCATCCCCGTTGGGCTATTTATACCCCATCTGACTTCCATGGAGCATCATCTCCTCCTCAACTCATACTCATCTCCCAGTGTTAAATGCTATGGCAGATAACCAAACCTCCCTACTTTCAATCCTTCTACTCTCCCCAATCGTGCTAATCCAACTCAGAATCCCCATTTTTAACCTCCAAACTACATGCTCGTTCCTACTAGTGAAGGTTCCAATGGGGGCGGGCGTCCAATCCCAAACCCTAATGTCTCTATAAACAACCAGAACACCATTCATTATGGTGACCACTTCATTGATCTCGACCATCTCCTTGTGTGATACGCATGCCTAGACATAATGCTACTCTCTATGCACTGAATAAGAAGATGTGGATTTCATGATTTCTAACAGACCTTGGTACGTGGTTGGTCAGATCTTTGTCCAGCGATGATAGTCACCTGAGTTTAACCCAGCTAGGGTCATTATTGACTCTCTATTCATCTGAGTATGCCTCCCTCTCCTTCATATCCATATGTGGAATCAGCGAGACCTCTCTTTCATTGCTAGCTTCTTTGGAGACTTAGATCGCATTAACCCTGCAACTCTTGATGGATCCAGGTCCCTCTATGCTCGTATCTGCATAGAGATGAATCTGTACACACCTTGGCCGAGAGAGCTCACAATCTACTCTAATCCGGACCAACCAAACTCTTCAATTATCTATCTTAACTATGAGACTATCTTTGAAGTGTGTTTCTACTGTGGCAATCTGGAACATCTAGAAGGAGAAGGCCCTGCTCGTGTTATGGATCAACACTTCACCGCGATGCATCGCTTGGCGAATGAACCAACTGATTACCTTACTCATACTCCCCCAAATACTACACTAGCAGCCTAGTTTCCCAACATGTTCTTGGTTTTCCTCAAGCTCGTATTACTTCAAATATCTATGGTAATCATCCTGGAACTAGAAATTTTACTCATGAAGATGCTCCTAACTCTCCTGGCTGAAAAACTGTGGGTCAAAAATGTTCCCCTACCCATGGAAATGGTTCTAGATCCCTGTATATCGACGTGAGGGTTTCTCCTTCAGTCAAGTTGTGAGAAACTCCCCTGCTCACCATATTGGGCCTACCCTCTAGCCTACTGCCCCTGTGTATGGTCAAGGGCTCTGTAGGGTTCCATCTTTCTCTAATGGTGAAGCCTTCAATAATGCATACCAGTTCTTTAATATGGATGATGACAACTTGGTAAACTCTTTTCCTTTCTCCTCAGAGATTCACGCCAAAGCTAGCCCTGATTCCATTGATATCTTAACATGTATTATTTTCAATGATCAACCACTAGCTCCTCTATCACCTACCTCCCCTCTTGATCTTTCTTTTAATCAGTATGACTCTTACTTTAACTCTGTTTTTGCTGGATACCCATGCTTCCAGTCCAATGAGAATGAGGTCATGGAAGATGGTCTGGACCTAACCAACGAAGTCTTTGAGGATGGAGACTTTGATCTGAATATGGAAATGGAGAATGAAACTATGATTGATAGCACTGCCAATGCTAGAAATGCCCTTTTGTCCCCTGATGCAACCTCTCATTTTAAGAGCCCTAGAAAACGTGGAAGATAGAACATGTATGAGACCAATTCAGAGAAAAATAAGGAGGTTAGGCCTCCTATAAATGATGTTGAATAGAGATCATCTCCTGGAATTATCTAGGTAGCTCTCGGCCGAGTTTTTTTAGTCAAGCCAAATTTCTACCAGTCTTTATTTAGATCCGTGGAGCTAGCCTCCAAATTTTCCTATTCGAATTTTGCAGTAGCCTTGGAAGTTGGCCAATCTAGTGGTCTTTTGTTACTTTGGAATGCCTCGACAATCAAATCAATGTTTTAGTTATTTCTTTGCATGATCGTTTCATACACACCTATTGTGAACATATTGCTACGGGTTCTACTTTTTACATTACTTTTCTTTACATGTACCTTGATAAACAAACTCAAAGACCTCTTTGGGATTTACTTCTAACTCTCAGACCAAGCTCTACTGATGTCTAGAGCATTATAGGTGATTTTAATAACATTCTAAATCTATAAGAGAAATTGGTGGAATCATGTGACATGATAGACATATGGTAACTTTCATGAATTTCCTTAACCAAACATGTCTTATTTCTCTCCCTTTTACTGGTAGCTCTTTCACATGGTGTAATAACCAAAACCCTGCCTCTAGAATTAAAGAAAGACTTGATGGAGCAGTTCTTAATGCTAATTGGCTTCATCTTTTCCCTCAAGCAATTCTCATCAATTCTCTTATCCGTGGCTCTGATCATGGTTCAATAACTCTAGACTGTTTGAAAAATAACTTCAAAAAGAAGAAACTTTACCGTTTTGAAGCAATATGGATTTCTAACTCTTCTTTTGATCATTTGGTTAATCAAGTATGGTCAACTCCAAGCACTGAAAATTCAATTCAAAAATCCTATCTAAAACCTCTCAGTTCCAATACCTGATAAAGAATCAGAACTACCTTTGGAAATTTATTTGAGAATATTACTACTCTTCACAATCATATTACAATGTTACAACAAAATTTGACCACAAATTTTTCAAATCTGCTGGTGGAGGAAATCAAGGAAGCAAAATCTCAACTTAACACCCTTTTCCAGAATGAGGAATTGTTTTGGGGACAAAGAGCAAGAGTAGACTGGTTACGACTAAGGGACAAGAACTTCAAGTATTTCCAAACTCATGCTACTATTCGAAGAAAAAAGAAACTTATCACAAAAATCAGAGATGATTGAAGACTCTGGCATGAATCGCCGGAAACATTTGTTCCTGTTTTCATCAACTTCTTCAAAAAAATGTTTTACTCAATGCAATAATTTATCTATCTCCAGTATGACTAATTTTCTTTCTGTAATTTCTCCTTGCATCACTGCATATGATAATGTTTTATTGGACCTCCCAGTGACTCTTGATGAAGTTCATGAAACTCGCTTTGGTATTGACCCTTTAAAAGCGGTAGACCCTGATGGCCTCCATGTCCTCTTCTTCCAAAGGTTTTGGCCACAAGTTCATCAGGTTTTTATTAACCTAGTTTCAGGTTTCTTCTCGGGTAATATCTCTCTTGGCACCCTAAATCACACTTTAATAACCCTTATTCCCAAAACAGAAGCTCCTAAAATTGTCAATCATTATAGGCCTATTAGCCTTATAATGTTGCTTATAAAATCATCTCTAAGATTATGGTCAAGTGTATCAGACCCCTCCTAAAGAAATGCATTTCTCCAAACCAAGGTGCCTTTGTTTTAGAGAGATTCATTTTTGATAATATTTTGGTTGCTTATGAACTGTTCTATAATTTTAACAGGAAAAAAAGATAAAACAAGAGCCATGGTAGTGAAGATTGATTTGGAAAAGGATCATGACTTCCTCAACTGGAAGTTTTTATAGCAATGCCTATTGCATTTTGGGTTTAATTCTAAACTAGTCAATCTAATCGATCATGTATTGTGTGTCTTCAGTCTCATTTTCTCTTGCCATTAATGGTTCTCCTGAAGGTTGATTTATGCCCACCCGTGGCATAAGACAGAGAGACTCTCTATCTCTTGACCTTTTCATCCTTTGTATGGAGCCTTTTATCCGGTATCTTAATAAGCTAACTACTACTTCCAGACCTCAAATTGGTATTCTCTCCTCCCGTTGTGGTTACAAGATTTCAAACTTAGTTTTCACTGATGATTGTCTCTTATTTACCAAAGCTACCTTAACAGCTACTAAACAACTCAAAAAAGTGTTGAATCTGTTTGCAGATGCTTCAGGACAACAAATAAACCTTAATAAATATGTGTGTTATGTTTATGTGAAAACTCATAGAACTATTAAAATTGATATCTGTAATATTCTTGGAATCACTCACAAGTCGGTGATTGGTAGGTACCTAGGCATCCAAAATGTAGTCTCATGGAAAGATCCTGTCAACACTTTTGAACTCATCTTGAAAGTGCAAGAGAAATTGGCTGATTGGAAAGCAAACACTCTCTCCAGAGGTGGTAAACTAACACTCTTAAAATCAAATCTCTCTAGTATGCCAAACCATGTTCTCTCATGTTTTAAATGTCCTTCTTCTCTTTCTCAAAAGCTTGATTAAGAATTTAGGAAATTCTTCTGGGGCTCTAAAAGCCCTCCCATTGTTTGGTCTACTGTTTGCTCTCCTAATATTAATGGAGGTCTAGGTGTTAGATCCATTGATTATTTCAATCAAGCTGCCTTAGCTCAGCTAGCTTGGAAAGTTTTAACAAATCAGGATAATTGGTGGGTCAAAATTCTTACAAAAAAGTACCTCATGAGACAATCCTTTTTTAATGCAACCAAAAAAACTTATGCATCTATTGTTTGGAAATGTATTTTAGACACAAGGCTTCTAATCCAAAAAGGTATGCGTTGGATCATAGGTGATGACACTTAGACTAATGTTCAGTTATTTAATTGGTGTCATCTGTTTCCTTTAATCTCTTTTGTTCTTGATCATCAAAAGTCTTTACTAGATCTATCCATTACTGTTGATAAACTCATCTAAAATCACCATTGAGATTTATCCTTGATTGAACCTTATTTGCCTCATGATGTTACTACATTAATTAAATCTATGCCTTTGCCTCTTTTCCATAGACAAGATACTTTTGTTTGGGGCCAAATGGATCTGGAATTTTTTTTCCATTAAATCGGTTGCATATCTCTAAAATGCTGATCTTCAAGAATATGCTTTCAAAAATCTTCTAATGTTTATGTGCAATCAGAACATTCCTCCAAAGGTTTAAAAATATTTGGTTGGAGCATTATCAGTAATAAGATCAACAGAAGAGACAAACTGAGTACATACTTGGCTCACGTGCCTCCCTATTGTCAGCTATGTTCTAATTCTTCGTAATATGCTGAGTACTTTTTTATGCAATGTCATGTGGCTCAACAAGTCTGGAGTGGTGATAATGGTCCTAACCCATTAAATTGGAATGGAACCATTATTCAATGGTTGTACTATTTGAGAATTAACTCCAATTCAAATTCTAATATTTTCCGTAAATGTCTTATCTTTTGTCACAGCATCTGGAGAGCCAGAAATAAAGCAATTTCAATAGGAACCAACAAATCACTCTCAAATCATCATTGGAGCTACAAAAATTCACCATCAATACTAAGCTGCAAATCCCTCCCCTACCATTGTAGCTACCCCTACCAGAAGAATCAAATGGAAGCTGCCTCCAACCCCTAACTACAAGCTAAACTTTGACAACTCAGTACATCAAAACTTGCAAGCTTCTGCTGGTTTTATTCTTAGAGACCACTCTGGCAAACCTATCCTGGTTGCGGCAAAATCTCTTGGAAAATTGGATATTCTAGTGACAGAAGCAGTAGCTCTCCAAGATGCCTTAGCATCTGTTACAATCCAACAACAACTTTCACATGATCTACTTGTTGAAAGAAACTCTCAAATGTTAGTTGACGCAATCAATGGTGTGATTAATACCCTGTGAAGAATCAAAGCAATTATTGAAGACATTCATAGTCTCAAATCTAGATTCAATTACATCTCATTTACTCGCATTTATAAAGAGTCCAACTTTGTAGCGGATAAGCCTGCAAACTTGGGATGTAATCTAAGTGATGAGAGCATGTGGTTTATTGATTTCCCTCATGAGGTCGCTGCTGCCATCCAGTTTGATTTACAAGGTGGTGGTTGCCCTCATGGTTTTGTTCTGTAATTTCTTTTTTGTAATCGAAAAAAAAACACCACCCATTCTCAGTCCATTATTTGCCTTCTTCCCAAGTTTGAACCCTATGAGTGACAACCTCATTATAAGTCCCTTTAAAATTATAGCAAACTGCAGTAAAGAACACTAAATACACTTAAGGACAAACTCATATTATTTAAATATTTAAGGATAAAATTTATATACATAAGGACAATGGCCTTATAGTATGCCATGTGGCAGGTATTATTTTATTGTTTTGCCCTTCTTCTTTTTTTGTGTGTTTTATTTGAAAAAATATTCATTTTTCTGTTTTTTTATCGAGTTATTTTTATTTAATTTTTTTAAGATATCAGTTTCAGTATCAATATCAACTTATTTAAAATTTAGTAGTAGAGCCATATTATCTTTAGTAGCACTTTGATTCTTTATATTTATTAACACTTATTTTTAGTAGTAGTGCTAAATCAGTATCACTTTCGATATAAATACAATAAAATATCAAAAATGATGTAGTAGCAATCCGACTAACGACTTAATAGTAGCTCGACGAACGATTCAGTAGCAGTTCAAGTAACGATTTAGTAGCAGCTCACGACCAATTCAATAGCACTACGAGAATGATTCAGTAACAACTGGATGAAACTTCAGTAGCAGCTCGATAAACATTCAATATTAGTTTGACTCACGATTTGGTAGCAGATCAATGAATCATTTAGTAACAACTCGACGAGCGATTCAATAACAACAGTTTGAAAAATGCAGTAGCAGTTCAAAAAATGTAGTAACAATATGAAAACACACAGTAGCAATAGTTTGAAAATGTAATAGTAAGAGTTTGAAATATAGTAGTAGTTCAAAAAATTGCAATAACAGTTCAAAAAAAAAAAACAATAGTAATTGTTTGAAAAATATAATAGCAATAATTTTAAAAATGCAGCTGCAGTAGTTTGGAAATGTAATAGCAAGAGTTTGAAATGTAGTAGCAGTTCAAAAAAGAGGGCAATGAAATTAACACTCCCAATTTTACAATTCACACTCCAATTTCACCAATATTTTACGAAGTGTCAAATTTACCCTTCTTTCTCAGTTCCTTCAACATATGTCATATGATCTGTTTGAAACATGACAGAATACCGAACTGCTTCAACAACAATCCTATGCGCTATAATGTCAGGTTCACATTCTTTGCTCCTCAGTTCATCCAACACTCACAAAGTCTTTGCTCATCAAACACTCACAAAGTTGTGCGCTTCTTGAAGCTCGACAAAGCACATGAATGATCAAACCCACTATCACATACCCATTAATCATCCTAACCTCATCTAACAGACTCAATATTGTTCTCAGTAGTAGAATTTCCATATAAACACCAAAATTAGTGAAGCTCAGATCCTCATTTCAGTAGCAAATTTTTTTTGGAACACCTTCTGGGTATAACCATAGTACCCTTCAAAAGCCAGAGCAGCCAGAATTTATGAATTTGAAGCCCGATATCTCCAATCAACTCATTAACGTCAAGATTCATGAAATATGCATTGCGGGTTTTCTTTCCCATGATCAAAGAAGCAATCACAGAGAGATATACTGAAGCATCGAGCTAGATTCTCTGGGCTCTGACATGCTTAAGCAAACTCAGTGACTCATGCCAGCCAAGACAGTAGACAATGTTCGATTGGCCTTGGAAGCGGAGATCAGAGCTTTGCTGATAAGGATGATTCGATTGGCAACTCTTATGCTGCTTCATGAAGCTTAAACAAAGAGAATGAGAAGAAGGGTATTGGTGAAGTGTGAGTGTGGATTGTAAAAGGGAGAGTGTTAATTTCACTTCCCTTCAAAAAATATAATAAGAGTTGTTTGAAAAATGTAGTAGCAACTTAAAATTTTATTTTAAAAAATCATCAAAAACAACAAGAAATTTAAGTAAAATAAACCAAACATTAGAAAAATAGAAAATGGATTGCTGGAGTAGCAGCTATGAAAAAAATAATTAATTTTTTTTCTTCTTCTTTTTATTGCTACTACGCAAAAAAAAGAAAGTGATTGGTGCTATAGTAGCAGACATGCATAGGTAAGCGATGGAAGACAAGGAAACGATGAAGGCGCGGCGACAACGAGGCGAGGGAGAAGCACATCCACCACATCCCACCTTTAAGAGTTGGAATGATCTGAGACTAGAAAAGGAAGATCGGTGCGGCGTGATCTCGAGGTCCGGCGTACGCGAGCAGTGGAAGGCCAAGGCTGAGGTGAGTGGCTTGCGAGCTGAGGAGGCTCGCGAGGTTTGGAGGTGACGAGCTCCGAAGACAGCGAGGCAGAGAGCAGGTAAAGCTCATGACCATGAGGTGAGGCGGCGAAGTGAGGTGGAGGAGGCACAACCACAAGGTGAGGTGGCGAGGCGTGTGCGAAGCAGAGCTTTGGAGGTGGGTGCGACAAGGGTTCAGTCGATGTGGACGATGACGAATGTGGATGCCAGCTGACTACTACTACATGAGAGAGAGAGAGAGAGAGAGAGAGAGAATGTGTGACTGAATTTGGTTAGGGTTTTTGATATGGAAAAAATTCACCCGCATGGTCTGAACTTTTTATGATGTATCAATTTGATGTTCGAGCTTTAAAAATTATCAAAATGATGCTCAAATTTCAAAGAGAGAAAATGTGTGACTGAATTTAGTTAGGGTTTTTAATATGGAAAAAATCACTTGCATGGTCTGAATTTTCTGTGATGTATCAATTTGATGCCCGAGCTTTAAAAATTATCAAAGTGATGCTCAAATTTCTGAAAAATTATTAACGTGATATCTACCGTCAATTTTCGTTTATGCTCGCTTAACTTTATCGACCGTTAATTTTCGTTTATGTTTAGTTAATATCGTTGACGTATCCATTTTTTTTTTTGCCCGACACACAATTATGAAAATTTGAGAATGATGAATACCCAAATATAAGAAGAGCAATTCTGTCACCTTAGTCTCAATCAATAAGAAGAGAACCATCAATTGATTAGATCCGGGTGTCATCGATTATTGGATCATAATTGGTATAACATCTGCTCTTAGTTTTAGCCAGCTGCCAAGTATGCTCTGGATCAGAATTGGTGGTGTTACTGGTGTATAACTACTGCGAGGACGGAGTTTTAAGAGCAAAATTTGCATAAATTCTAGATCGAATTGGTGGTGTATAATTCTCTGCAAGGTCGTTGGAATTGGTTGTAATCCAGATCTGGGTATAATTTTCGTTGTATAATTCTTGCGACTTGCACCACACCCCTCGTCGACTCCGTCCCCCTTTTCTCCGGTTGAAATGGACTCTTGGTCCGTTGAGTTGGTGGTTGTCTTTCCCGTGATCGATGAGATTTTTGAGGTTGTTGGGTGCACGGAAAGACGTCGTTCTCGGCCGTGTACGGCAGCCTGGTGATGAAACAACTCGACGGCCTGTTGAAACCATTGGTTTTTTCTTTTCGTCTGATATTCTGAGAGAGAAAGATTCAGAAAAAAATAAAATAAATATATATAGAAAAAATTGAAAATTATAAGAGAGTATTAAAGCATCTTTACTTTATTTTCAAACAAAAAAATGACACGTGAGCAAAGTTAACTGAGCATAGACGGAAATTGACGATAGACATCACGCTGATACGATTTCGAGAGTTTGAAGATTAATTTAATATTTTTTAAAAGTCAAAAATTAAATTAATATATTCCAAATATTTCAGACTGTGAGAGTGAATTTAATCATGTTTACTGTCTTTTTTGTTTCTGAAAAAGGGTTGTGTCACTAATATTATGTTTTGGGCTCTAGATTCGGTTGTTGGTTGTCTAAATATTTGAATAGTTAATTTCTATATATTATTAAAATTTATATTGTCCTTATATGTTTTTTCTATTAAAATTATTATTCATACGAGTTACTTGCATCCTCAACAATAGGAACTCATGCTTCGTCAAATATTATTTCCTTTATTTTGTGTCGCTTGCCCCACCTTAAAAACTTGAGTCTCAATACTCGTTTTGAGTCCTCACTTCAAATCTTTAGATTTTGAGGCATGAGGTTGATATATTTTGTGCCATTGGAGAATCAAAATTATAAAAAAAAGTATCTATGAGGTATAGAATTGAGATGGTGGGAGATGGTCTAATTAAAGCTCAATACGTCAACATGCTTACTCAAGTACATCACTCTTAGTTCTTGAATGGGAAGTCGCTAAAATGGGAAAAGATTCGGGAAGGCGCTTCACTGTTTCAGCCCCATTGTTGTGAGAAGTGACATTGAAAGTGAAGATTCAATTTATGTGTAAAATTATCCTTATTCCAAGTGTGAAGAATATGTGTAATGTTAGTTATGTTACCCATCCAAGTTGTTTCACTCAGTCAATAAATATTTACCACAGTACCGCGTATCCAAGTTATTACCCGGTGCAGGAAAACAAGTCGTGTCACTCATGCATCATCTTTAAATTCACCACAACACGACTTTATACCTTAATGTAACGTCCTCCCACACAAGCGACACAACTCATAAGCACAGCCAACGGAACCCATCGCGGGTAGAATCTTCATTCGTACTTAGTAGTTTGAAACCTATCAAACTCCCCACCGAACCTCTTAGACCTTCTAGAAAAAATAGCGCCAAATCAAACGCACACACATAGACACTCCCTCTTCAGTCTCCCTGCCACCTCACAACTCTAATACGCGTCTTCTCTCTCTCGCCCCCTAAAAAACTTAACACTCACACAGTCGTCACGGAGACACAGATGCTCCCTCCAATTCAATTTTAGAGAAATTATAAGGGAATGCCTGTTGCTTTCTCTCTTTGACGATTCGACACGCTATGCTCATCCTTCCCTCGTCACTTTCCCGGTAGCTTCCTCCTCTTTTAACCAAAGAAAATATATATATACACATATATAATACATATTGAACACCCTTCTCTTTTCATAGTCTCATTCATCAGTCTCTTCTCTCATCGTGTTCATCTTTTCCATTTTAGATATTACAGACTTTTTGATCATCAGTTTTTTTAGCAATGGAGAACAATAACCAGTCTTTCTGGCAATTCAGCGACCAGCTTCGTGTTCAGACCTCGAACTTGGCCAATCTCTCCATCAACGACTCGATCTGGAGCAACTCATACGCCACCAACAAGAGGCCCGATCATCAATCCCGGAGGAACTTCGACATCAAGGTAGGCGGTGAGGTCAACAACTCTCTCATCAATTTGACCCCCAAAGGATCCGGGTCGGATTACAGAGGCTCCGTCTCCGTCTCCTCCGACCTCCTCAACGAAACCAACGAAGGCTGGAACAGCTTCAAGCCAAAAGCTTCGGAGTTCAACTCCTTCAACACGAAAGTCTCCGACTTTAACACCTTCAACCCCAAAGTTTCGGACTTTAATGGGTTTAACAACGATGCCTGGAAACTTGGGTCTTCTGCTAATGGAGCCATCAACGGCGGTTTCAACAGCGGTTTCAACAAGGGGATTTACTCCAAGCCGGCAATTCACAACAACAACAACGTTAATCTCAACAACGTTAACTTCAAGACTTACAAGAACCAAGGTGATGAGTTTGATCTTGGAGTCAAAGCTGGGAAGAAGAACAACAACAATAGCAACAAGAAGAAGAGTGGTGATGACAACAACAATAACAACAAGGATGTTAAGGGTGACAAGAAATTTAAGACACTTCCACCGTCTGAGTCTCTGCCAAGGAACGAGACCATTGGAGGTTACATCTTCGTCTGCAACAATGATACCATGCAAGAGAATCTCAAGAGGCAGCTTTTCGGTATGTCCCTAATTCTTCTTCTTCATCTTCCTTTGTGTCAATTTGGTTCTCAATTGTGTATGTAAATTTATGTCTCTTGTTACTCAGATAAGTTTGGTTTGGTTTTGATAAATGGATGTTAATTTTGTGCTTGTGCATCAATGTTTACAGGCTTGCCTCCTCGTTACCGTGACTCAGTGAGGGCCATAACTCCAGGGTTGCCTCTTTTCCTTTACAACTACTCCACTCACCAACTCCATGGAATTTTTGAGGTTTGTGACCTTTTCTTTTGGGATGATCTTATCTTTATTTTGTGAAGGATGGGTATATGCTTTGTGCAAGTCTTTTGGTAGTTGGGTAGTTCAGTGGTGTGAAACGTATTATGCATGATTGGAATTACCAATAGCTAACTATGTTGTTGCTAATATCTTGTACGTTTAGGCTGCAAGCTTTGGAGGAACTAACTTTGATCCATCTGCCTGGGAGGACAAGAAATGTCCGGGTGAATCGCGCTTCCCTGCTCAGGTTTGTCATCGACTCCTAAAATCAACAGCACAAAAGCCTTGTTTTGACTCGAGTATTGTAGGGTAGATCATCTGGTACTTTGTTCAGTTTTGCTCAGTTGTACTCTTTTCATGAACAGGTGCGAGTTTTAACTAGAAAAGTCTGTGAACCACTGGAAGAGGATTCCTTCAGGCCAATTCTTCATCACTACGATGGCCCTAAATTCCGTCTTGAACTCAGCGTGCCTGAGGTATTGAATGTTCCATAGCCAAGAATACTAGTTAACTTTGTTCAAGCCAACTCTAGCCACATTCTATATATTTCATCGGTTCTTAATTTCTAATGAATGTTTGTATTATCTGCAGGCTCTTTCTCTGTTGGACATATTTGCAGATCAAGATGACATATTTGTTACTGAGAACCCCTGAACAAGAACCCAAAACAGTGGCCGTACAGAAGAAACATATACAAATTAGTGAAGAATCAAGTGAAGAAAAAAAGGAAAAAGTAGCGAAGTACCGAGTAGTAGTCTGTTTGCCGTGATCAAAATGTGTCGTTTGATGTTGAATCAAACATACAACGTATGATAGTGCTATATGTATAAGCAACTTGAGCAAGTTCAAGAGATGTGAAGGCAAACATTTGTTTATGAGGTGTCATAACGATACTTATTTACCAGATACTTTTATATACTCTAATCTACTCTGGTGTACCGAGCATGAAGCACAAGCGAGAAGCTACGTGCTTAGTATGCCATGAGTGGTTTCTGCAGAAAAAATCATCAAACTTGGTATCCAATTAACAACGCTTTCAGATGTACAAATTCGACAAAACCTGCCGAACTATTAGGTGTATTCTGGGAAGAGCATTTGAGCTGTGTCTTGATTCTAAGAAGATCTACTGACAAAAGGCTATTCCAATGGCCAAAATTGATGATGAAACCCATGTGTAGGTGGTGGATGGTTGGCGTTGACAGAGAGGAAGAAGAAGTGGAGTATGTTTGCCCAAAAAGAAAGAAGAAAATGACGTATAATCTTGGCAAGTATGGTTGATGACAATCTCAATCTTTGGCTTAACGGGCACGTAGTTCCTGTTAGGCCATCTACTATGGTGTCGCTGGCTAAGCTAGCTGCACCATCCTTTTCCACTCGTAATACCTTTATTTCTTTTCGTTTTTCTCTATAGTTGATGGATAGCAACTGCAGGCTAAGAAGAATATGCTCCAAGCATTTTCTGTAACCCCTTAAAGGGATGGATTTTTCTTCTTCTGCATTGGTGAAGGTCTAAGGACCCTTTCAAGTAGTTTGTGGATTTTGGAACATTGACCTCCTGGCTCTGGCTGAGAGATGAAAACAAACTTCGCGCGCGTCATGCATGTCACAGTCGTAGGCTCGTAGCACGATTAGTTGAATGGCTTGTTATTTACTACTCATTCCTGATATATAGTCCACAATGGCGGTCTTTGAAGCTCTAGATGTCGGTTGACTGTTCCACACACATGCGAAAAGAATAGTTGTAAGCATGGAAGCGAGCAAATATATTTCAATCCCATTTTCAGTTTTTGACTGTAAATGTTGAACAAACCCTTGTTACATAAAATAAGAAAATACACCATGATTCAAACATAACAACAGGGTCCATAGCTCAGTGGTAGAGGATTTGACTGCAGATCAAGAGGTCACCGGTTCGAACCCGGTTGGGCCCTTTGTACGTTTATTTGATTTTTAGTCTATATGTACGTTATCCTTTCTTGTAATTCTTTTGTAGTCTATATGTTATCCTTTCTTGAAATATATTTGACTTTCTTTACCCTACAAATTAATCTGATGCTGATAACAAATTGGCACAATTAAAATTCTCAATAAACTTCCTTCAGAGCCATAAAATCACAAACGGCAAACTTGTATACACTTATTCAATTATTTCACCTTTAAAATCTTCACTTATTGTAACATTCCATCTTAGGGGAGGAAAAACCTTTATCTGCACAATCACACCATTCATCACACCACGTATTGATCGACCAAAATATAGAACAAACAAGAAAAGAAACATTATAAATCAATC
Source organism: Geum urbanum (assembly GCA_946800695.1). NCBI lineage: Eukaryota > Viridiplantae > Streptophyta > Magnoliopsida > Rosales > Rosaceae > Geum > Geum urbanum. Next base: position 38,425,546 of record OX327013.1, on the reverse strand, counting down.
GGCAAAATGTAATATGCACAAACACTACTTACGGGTGATTCTTCAGTGCAGCGACACAAAGATGATATGTCTAGAACCGGGCTCTTCTTGGTTTGGACAATTTGTACACCAATGCATATGAACAAACAGAGAACAAGAGTCTAGAGACATGCACTTGAGTCACTTGGCTCCAATACACAGGTTCCCTATACTCACTAATAATGCATCATCCGAATCTCCAAATCGATCATGATGTCAAAGACCAACAAGCCACACAGTAAACCAACCCATTCTCGTTGCACTTGGGACACCTCTCCTTCTTATCCCCAACCACCACCTTACAACTCCCTCCACACTCCATGCACGGCACGAACCTTGCCCCACCGCACCCTTCACACGCTTGGTGCCCTACCCCTCTCTCCACACGTGCCCACTTCACTATCCTCCCCAGCTTCCCCGTCTCGTTCATCTCCACAACCTCATCCACTCCCCCTACGTATCTCCCCTTCACGAAAACCCTAGGCACTCCTAACCCCCCTTCCTCCCCTAAAAGCCCCTTCAACTCCGTCAGAAACTCGCCGTGAAGCGCCACGTCACGCTCGTCGTAAACCAGCCTGTTCACGTCGAACACCGACTTCACTCTCTGGCAGTCCTCGTACGTCCGCCGCACGCCTCGCAGCGACGTCGTGTATATCACCACCGACTCCGCTCCTCCCGGCGGACATTTCTCCGGGTAGTCACTCAGCGGATCCCGCAGACCTATCAGCTTATCGATGACCGCGACCTGTCCTTCCTTTTGTCTCTCCATCCTGTCTTTTTGGATGAATATGTTCTCCTTAACGGACTTGTATCCCTCCACGGCGGTCGGCGGCGGCGGGAGGTCTGGAGACGAAGGTCCGAGCCCGAGCCGAGAGCCGGCGGTCCGATTCAGCTGGTCGGGTTTCTTCCACTGTTGCAAGGAACGCATCGACTCGCTCTTTTTCAAGCCGCCGGCTCCGGCTCCTGGCTTGCTTTTCGGAGCCGTCAGCTGGTTGTCGAGCTCTTCCAGTGTGTGGAACGAGTCGAACGACAAGCTCTTACGTGGCTTCCGCCGCTCCTCTTGTTGTTTGGGCTCCTTGACGACTTTCGGAGTCGGGACTGGGCTGGGCTTGGGACTCAGGTTGGGCTTGAGATTCTCCAGGGCCTTACTCACCTCATCCCACGATTGGGGAGCGTCGGACTCGTCGAGCTTGTCGAGTATCTGCGCGGGAACGAACGCGGGCTTTTCGATATGGTCCTGCTGCGACGTCGTATTATCATTATTATGATCATCCTCGAGGCCGAGCCAGGGCTCGCGGATGCCGTTGACGTTGAAGACGGCGAAGCTCGCCGGTGCTGGCCTGTAATCTACGGCAGCCTCTACCCGCTTGGACGAGGCACATCCCATTTTACGAGAGAGAAAGAATTATGGACCGTCGAGAATGTAGGTGAAGTAGTGTAGAGCTAGACAAGTGAGGTATATCCGTAAATGTTATGTGAGGGGTTTTTGTGGAGGGAATGCGGTTTATAAGTGGGGGATTGGGAAGGTTTTTTTTTGTGTGGCTTTGAATTTAAATGGATCATTTGTGTGATGAACGTGAGTGGTGTTTGGATATATCGGGTGGACGGGTGGACATCTGCCACGTGGAAATTAATTTAGGTCTTGGTGCATGCATGTTAGATACCACAAGTTTCATTTGGTCGCTTATGAATAATAATAGACACTTATCAGTATTTTTTCCTTTTCCATATGATCATTTGCCATTCCCAATTGAGCTAGACCGGCTAGGCCGCTAGGGTGGTCAAACTTCTGTCCCGGTTTCTGTAGATTGTTTTACTTCTGGTGCAAACAGTAGTGGAGACTTATCCACCGTGGGAGTATGAGACACGTAAATTATTACAAATGTAAAATTATATAGTTGTTAATCGTTAGCTTGAAATACAAATTGGTCGATGTTTACTCATATTTGATGTATTCTGAAGATGTGTGCACCGAATTCCGCATTCTAGACAAACCGATCTTATTTTCTTCGGTAGATTGTTTGCCTCGTGATACCATATTTCCAACTCTACAATAGCATGCCTATTTTAGCTTTGGCCACGGGTAAATACAAACCCCCTTGTCAATCAAATTTGAATTGAGCCCCTTCTTCAACCTGTCGTTTCCCACTAATTTAAGTATTTAACACCACCAATCTACCCCACATTCTATTCCCTTGCCTTGGATCAACTCGGTATCGAGCCTAAAATAATTGGCCCTCAACAGTCTAGTTTCACATGCAGCCATCTCTAAATTTTGAAATATGCACAACCTCTCCTGTCTCTTCTGACACAACCCTATTTGTTGCTTCAACTACTGATAGATTCCTCTGCTTAAATATCACTAACTAGCTCCTTTTGTGCTTAAGGTGGGTGAAGAAATACACACAATGGGAAATTGCTCATCTCTCAAAGAAACCTCTGGGGAGTCTCCTAACTTCATCAGGGTCCTTACTGATTCTGGGAGTGTCTTTCAGTTTAAGGGTCCTAAGTTAGCTTCTGAAATCCTTACTGAGTTTCCAGGCTATAGCATTTTTCAGCAGGGCAAGGCCTCAGTGCCGTTGTCCGAGCAAGAGACCATAACTAGGGGCCAGTTGTATCTTCTTCCACTGAGAGAAGAAGAGCCAAAGAAACCTGATAGTGTGGTCTCTGCTCAAGTTCAAGAAAGTGAAGAATCTAGTGTCACTGAAAATGTGGAGGCTGAGGACAAAATGGTTACTGAAGATTTGGAGGGTGCAGAAGAAGCTGAGCCGATGAAGAAGTCGTTTGGGGGTGCTTCGGACTATGTGGAGAATTTGGCAAACGGGTCAGGAGGAGGTCTCGAAGTGTTGCCGTGCGGTGGTGATGGAGTTTGGAGAGTGAAGCTTGTGATTGACACTAAGCAACTGGAGGAAATTTTGTCTGAGGGCAACACTCTGGCGCTGATCGAGACTATGAGGATGGCTGCAAATGCGAGTAGTACACCGAAGATGCAGAGTAAGGGCCTGTGGGGTTCAGGAGGAGGAGGCGGCGGCGGTTGGAATTGGAAGCCTATCTTCTCCAACAAGCTTAGGGTCCCTATGGCCATCACTCATCAAATTAAAATGGGGTGTGATGGCCAAGCAGGTGGATTCTAATCTTGCTAGGAGGTATGTGTAGTGCCATAAAACTTCCATGTTTCTCTGCAACATTTATGAGACTTGTGAGAGTGAATCAATCTGCTACAAGATCAATGATCCCCTCGGTCCAGTTCTTTCTTATGCTAGATTTATCAGATGGACTGTGTTCTTTTTCGTATTATGTACATATGATGAAAGTGAAGGTTCTTATGAGATGAACGTTTCATTGAGTATCGAAACAATTTTCTTTGTGCCAGTAAGATGCTACTTCAAAGCGCTCGAAGAAAAATCGTCATATCAATCTGTTCCAGAACCGGTTTCCATATAACATTCATTACCCAAGTCCATACCAAATTCCATCACCCAAGAAGCTTTGTATGAAGATTAATTTTCATAACTCATACCATATCCCATCAACCAAATAGCTTTTTATGAAGATGAACTTGTATAGTTTCAAATCCCCGTTCTTATCGAAATTAAGGAAGGAGAAAACCTGACAAGTACTTGCGTTGCTATACTCTGAGAGAATAAGGTGCCAGAGCATCATACATTCCCAAACTGAAAAAGATAAACCATATGGGAAAGGTAGTAAAGATATTGCAGTGCTTTACTCTTTTTTGAAAAGGAACAGTGCTTTCATCTTATGTTTAAACAGAGAGGATGTTAAGTACAGTCACTATTACATATCAACAGAGCAGAGCAGTTCCAGTTTGAATCTAGGTACTTGCCAAACACAGAGGTTGATCACATAGAATTTAACCAACAAGTAACAAGGCATTCAGCTGATATTCTCAATTAATCCGGGACTCCATCTGCTGGATGGCTTTCTCTATAGCAGGTACATTCTTCTTAAATACTGACCATTGCTCCTCTGTCAAGCTTATACCTGTAAATAAATATATCAGCTAAGTACATCATATAGACGATCAATACACACATTCAAGCAAAAGTATACAGAGCTGGATGGAAGCTTTCTCTGATTCAAGTGTGGTCCCCAAGGATTACAGGATCATTACTATTAAAATTTGCTTACAAATCCAGTAGCAATGCAGAAAACAAAGTTTCACCATGGTACTTTACTCTGATTAGTCTATTACTCAGCTTCCCTGTTTGGTATTCTAAAAAAAATCCTTGCTACTAAATATTAATATCACCTACGGACCATACTTAGATTGTTTGCTCAGAACTTTGGAACGGTCAGAGACTAATGCTTTTATAGAGACTTACTGTACATTGTCAATTGAGCATATACGATCCAAAGTTCAGATCTGAAGTGCTTCATCTAACAACAATACTGCCCTTAGTAGGAACTTAAACCATCTTTAGATGCACTTGAGCACATCTGAGGAGTAAAGTCTACACACTACACCAAGCAATCACAAATGGTTTGAAAAGGCTTTTGCAAATTTTAATCAGTCTTATGAAGTCTACCCATAACAGTTCTAACTTCTAAGTACCATCATCACACTACTGCACATGGACCCAATTAAGCTAATCTATAACCAGAAGTTGCTTTCTAACTTTGTAACTACGCCCATCACTCTATAACCACAATTCTCTCAATAATAGTGCTTGAAATACGAAAACAAGCATATGGTTCTCGAGCACAACTTATAAACACCAATAAGTAACATCTTGATACATTGAACCAGTTTCACTCATCCCATGCCAAATTCAGATTGCACAAGCTGCAAACCTTGCCCAACATACATGTATATGTGACATGTATTCATTAACTCTAACCTAGCCATCTGTTTATAACGGGCTAGGCATACATAAATTATACCTTTGGAAGTAGGAAGCTCCTTTCCTTGTTTAGTAAAAAACTCCCTCAACGACACCAATGGCTTCCCCTTGAACTCCTGCACTGTCACCTTCCTCTTTTGCGAAAGCTACACCATCAAAACCCATCTAACTATTAAATTCCGACAACCTAAACAGCTGTTTGATCGAGACCAAACTAATCAACTCACCCTGCAAATAACCAGATCGCCATTGTCGTCGTACTCGCGGCCCTGCTGGTCGTCGTCGTTCTCTTGTTTGTGCTGTTGTTGTTCGAGGAAGGACTCGACGACTTGTTTGACCAAGGCCTTGAAGGGCGGTTTGTTGAGGTCGAGGCCGAGCTCCTGCGACGCTTGCTTTCGAATCTTGGACTCGGTGACTTGGTCCATGTCGGACTCCTCCAGAATCCGACGCACCGTCGTGTCGATATTCCGTTGGGTTTCCGTTTCCATGTTTATTTCCGGGGGTTGGGTGACTTGGGTCAGAGAATCTGCGTGTGCTGCCGTAAACGGTTTGTCTGCTCTAATTGGGGAAAGAGATAGAGAGGTGACGTGTCTGTTCCGGTGCGGACGAGCACACGGTAGCCGCTTTAGTGTGGGTTGTTTTACCATAGCATCGCATCATTGGTTGGAGGTGAAATGTATGCAAGAAACGAGTATTACATCATTTACCTGTGAAATGTATGCACACGGTAGCCGCTTTAATGACTCTCTCTCTCTCTCTCTCTCTCTCAGAACCAATCGACTTCGACAACCCAATGCCAAAGCATTGAAGGAGGCGGAAGGTGGGTTTCTAATATAAATCCATAAATTTTAACATTTGAGAGGGTTGCTTTGTGTACTATGTTACATCCCAAAATTGAGTGAGGGGATCTTATTGTTTTCTTTTTATTTGTTGGTAATGGAATCTGGATAAATGAGTTTATGGGCTGTGTCTTCATTTTTCTTTGGCAATCTTTTATGATTTAGAGTAGGATTCTTCTGGGTTTCCTTTGAAGGTTGGTGTTAGGTTGTTAGCGGTGGTGATATGTATAAATAGTTTGGATGAAGAGTACCCCTTCGGATGTACATGGGTTGTGACGGCCTTGTTGCCGCCGTTTGCCACCGCCCCTGGCTCGCTAACGTCGTGTCTTACACCGCCTTTGCTGACAAGACGCACCTCCTGTCGACACCTCCAGATCCGAACGAATTTACAAGTCGATTCTTCTTGGTGGTACTTGTAAATCAATGATTAGATTTGGACAAATCAATGCTCTGAATAAAAGACTTTAAAAATAAAAAAACAAAAAAAATTAAAAAGACGCAAAACCCCTTAAAATAAAATGAATATCTTTTTTTAACGTCTTTTTTAGAACAAGTGATCAAATTGATAGACGAAGGTTAAAGTGAGTGACAATTTTGATATATGACATACGATAATGACCAAATTGTCGTTTCAGATAAATATAAGTGAATATTTGATCAATTTTTCCTTTTAAATTTCTACCTGTGTTTTCCATAACAATGAAAATATCAATTTTCCTCTTCTTCGTAACCTCAAACGGTTTATTTTCAACAAACTGAGTTTGATTAATTGTGTTTTTCTTTTCTTAAGTTCATGAATTAATATTTATTAATAATATTGATTACTTATATTAAATGAATTTATTATTAGAAAGGATAATTACCCAAATGAATAAATTTCTAACCCTGACCCTACCATAATGGATGGAAACAATTATTGCAAGTAAATGTCACATTACTGACCTACTACTTTAAAGTTTCAGCGATTCTCCCCTCCGTGACTCAATGGATGAACTTGCCATAAATAAAGCAATAGTGACACATCTGTTAATGAAGCAATGTTAGTATTCCAAATTTGAACAAATAGCAATGCTTTTCAAACAGAGCTTATTTTTCATTATTATTATTTATTTATTTATCAAGCACGAGTATTTTTGCAGTTTGTGAGTTTTTTGAGAATGAGTTATGTGCCTCTGTGTAACTTTTTTATGATCAAGCCCATTGAAAATGATTTGTCTATTTTTAGAATCATCGGATTGTATCAAAAGTGACATGAAGCTCAATTCCAAAAGCTTCATTTCCCAACTCATGTTGATACCGAATTTTGATTTTGGCCCTTTGATTTTGGAGTAAGATATTTGAAGAAACTAAATATAAGAACCTTTTCAACTATTGATGCGAGGTAACGAGGGATTACTAGTTATTATAATTTATTAGACTGGTATAAAATAACTATAAAAATCGCCTACCATTTAGCAGATGAGATGAAACAACACAGACAAATATAGCAGGAAAGAAATAGAAGATTAAAATGTGGGAACGATCATCAGACATTAGGCGTGGCGATTATAAGCGAAAGAAAAACAAATATTAGAAAATCCAACATTATCCACTCTTGGAGCGGCAAACATAAAGCTAGAATTTGTTTATAATATTTTAAGTTAAAAAGTTAAATGTAGTTCATCTAAATTTGATTTCAATTTTAATTATAAAAGTTATAGCTAAATATGACCATTGGAAAAATATAACTTTTGAGTCATTTTTTCTCTCATCCTAAGTTAAATCTAGTTACTCAAAATAGTTTTAGCTATATTTAACTTTAGTTTTTTTTAAAATTATAGCTTTTAATTATTGTATTGGAGATGTCCTAAGACTTGTAAAAGTAAAATTAAAAATTCAACATTGTAATACCGTATTAGTGTGGATAGATACTTCCAGATGTCAACGAGACTCATCGATTCCAAATTCTAGATCAGCCAAACTCAATGCTCATCCGATCTACGCATGGGCAGCCTCTAATGTTTTCTGGACTCCTTGATGTGCAAGGTGGGTTTGTATGGATGATCTCTTGATTAAGGTAGTAGCTCCTCCATATGGAAAGAGGAGGAGGAACTCGACGATGAGGTTGTATCAAAACTTAAAATGACATGAAACTGTATTGATACCAAAAGTTTTATCTTCCGACTCCGCCATTTGCATTGATACCGTATTTTGATTTTCAAGCAAGATATTAGAATAAACTAAATATAAAAAATTACTCAAACCAAACCACAATAATCTGTAATCAGTAACAACACTCTTTTTTACAGATCAGAATCTACACCAAGACTTAAAGGTCCTAGAGGGGGGGTGAATAGGCCTTTACCACTTTTTCGTTTAATCTGTTCCCGGGATAGCAAGATATTGTCCTATCCCGAAACGCAGGATACGAGTAATAAAAAGAAAAGCAGTAAGGAAAGAATGACACCAGATGTTTTTGGTGACGCAGAAATCCTACAACCAGGATCAAAACTGCGTGCCCCTTACTCTTGAGGGACAAACCTTTCCACTAATTTGTAACTCACACAATTACAAGTTTCTGGCACTCTGGGGATACATAACCCTTATGCTATCCTGACTAGTCTACCTACTAGTACAAACAGAGCTACACTACTTTAATCTATGTGCTTACACTTGGAAAATATACAGAAGTATCAACTCAGATCTTAACTACACTTAAGTTAAATCATCTTGATCAACTTCTTGGGTTGGGCATCTCCACACTTTATCTCTATGGAATGCACAATGCACAAATGCATATGAGTTTTGAAAAACAGTTTTAAGCTTGAGAAACCATGTCTATTATGCACTATAAAGAGCAACCAAAAGACATGGAAGGGGAAGAGAAGAGATAAGAGAAACTACACTCGAAAGTGCTCTCAAAGAGTACCAAAACAGAATAACCAAAACCCCCAAGTGTTTCACTCAACCAACCAACTGTTCACAACAGTCTTAAGCTGCTTATATAGGCAATACAATACAGCAGCTAAGTGCAGCTAGTAAGCAAGGCAAAATAGAGGTCAAGGACCACAAGAAAGCACGTGAGAAACCAACAAAAGAAACACCCTATGGCAGACCTAGAACTGTCCCAGATTTGACAGAACACATCGAAATGGTTTGCAAAGCAGCAACATGCTTAGAGACACAATGTAGAGTCAACATCAGTTTCTATTTTAGGCAAGAAGTGTTTTTGGGAGAGAAACAGCCTTTCACAGCCTAATACCAGAAATGGCAAAGTCAACTACAACAAGCACGTGAAGAACAGACTTGAGAAGAGCAAAAAGCTGTCCAGGCTGTAAAGCACATTTCATACCCCTAAAAATCACATGTGAGCTTAAGACACCTCAAATCAAACAAAGTCAACTATCATGAACCAAAAGCACATGTATTCTGAGATAAGGAAGGTCTATGCCTTAGAGGATCACAAGCATACAGACTAAGAAATAACCTAGGCAACAGAAATCACGTATGGACAGAAATCCAGAATACCAGCTGATCAACAGGGATATGTGCAGCAGTTGCTATCCTAAATGAAAGCCATGTTATGGGATGCATGAACTACCTGATATCCCAAAGAGATAAGTAAGAGATGCCAACATCTTCAATCTCTTTCTTTGATGATCTTCAGTTTATTGTGTTTTGTCTATTGTCAAGGAGTTGCCAACAACATGTATGCCTTCAATCTCCCCCTTTGGCATTCCTTGACAAAACACAATCTTCAAAGAGTACCTGCATGAAATGAATATAACACAAACAACACATGCAGCCGAAAGTATCCAAAGTACTTAAACCAATTAGTTCAATACTCCCCCTGACTGGTTTATCATGATAGGAACACAGGTACCTATCCCAGCCAGGTAGTTCTCCCCATCCATAAGTACCTGTCCAGATAGTTAGTTCTCCCCCTTTTTGTCTAGGAAAGACAAAGGGTAAAACCACAGTTAACGTTAACATTGTTTAGTGACAGATCACAAAACCAAAGTATGATTGTTCCTTGGTAGGGAGCTTAATGCCGTCACCCATCCCAGACGGGAGACCAGAAAGAGTAAATGAGGCAGCGGAATTGAGACACCTTCCACTCAAGGATTCTTGAACCAAGAGGTTTCTCCCCTTAAACACACAATCTCCACTTCCAAATTCCTGTGTAGTCAAGTCAGCAATAAAGAGTAACAGTGTCCTATCCCTAGGAAATACACACATGCATCCAAGAAAGATTCCTCAAAGGCAAACACAAAGATCACCATGCATGTATACTTCTAATATCCACTGGGATATTTGGGACACCCTGAAAAATAGAAGGTACCGATGTACCTACCAACACATTGATAACTCCCCCTCACATGGTGCATAAAAGAACACAAAGAGTTTGATTTCAGAAAGATTTACAACCTGTCAGCATGAACCCTGGGATGGAAACAGTCAGTGAAATCCCAGACATCAGGAAAATTTAAGCATGACTCACAAAAATGTGACAACTAATTTTCATATGTCTTGATGGCTCAAATTTTTCACATGAATATATGACTATAAAGTAACATCAATGCCATGTTCTTCACAAATCAATCCTTGGAACCATAAGAGTGTGTGTGTGAAAGGTTCATCTAAGGGAGTACAAGTTTAGAGCATCAAATGACATGAGGACATCAAGAGTAACCAAGTGACTTTGTCACAACCATTTGAGAGTTCTGGAAATTCAGCATATCAAGGACTTTGTCCCAACTTGGCCTTTGGGGCCGTTCTCATTTAAGTTCAAGGCAATTTCTCCATTTTCTTTAACTTTTGTCCAAGAGCTCATCTGAGAAATACGTCCTCATAGGTCCATATAACAGAGTAGTTATCATTATGTCCTGAGCGCAATGCTCGAAAGAATAATGTGTGTTTCAAGGACACTCAGTGGATAACTAGTCCGAACCTATCGAAGGATAGATAACATCTCAGGGATCCCCACTGGTTCCGGTTAAGGTGCACCCAGCAAAAGACTAGCCCATTCCTTTACTTAATTCATTTTACAATAAGCACCAGAATTTCACAATTGTTATTCAGTAACTAGTTCAACTCACTCAATTTTCTAGCTTAAACGGTGTACACCCCACAAGAGTAACCTTTGTGCTCAAGAGTTCTTTCTAGTTCCAAGAATGATTTAGACCACATGCACTAACATTCTTAAAGGCATAGATGCATATACACAAGAGAAAGATGCAGCAATGTCTATCAAGATACATGAAATAAGAACACAACATTTTAGATCAAGTTCAGAAATATTTCCCGGGATATGACCACAGACTCGTATCCCAACATGAGCCAACATTTATTTTCATAAAAATAAAAAGACTTGAAAGATAAATTTAGACCAGTGAGGGAGATATCTCAAGTAATGGTGCATACACCAATAGCCTTCCTAAGACTTTCAAATCTCAGATTGTCCAAGGGCTTAGTGAACAAATCAGCTAATTGTTGTTCAGTTGGAATAAATGTCATTTCAAGCGGATTCTCTTCAACCAAGTTTCTAATAAAATGATATCTGATCTCTATATGCTTGGTCCTAGAATGCAACACTGGATTCTTAGAGATATTGATAGCAGAAGTGTTATCACAGAATAGGGATAGAATACCTTGCTCAAATCCGTAGTCGCTCAGCATGTGCTTCATCCAGAGGAGTTGTGTACAACAGCTTCCAGTCATGCTTCTGTAGAGAGTCTGATCAGCATTGGTACCCTCCAGATCCGCACTGATTCTGCATGAAGTCCCCATTGGGTTCCGGATGGGAGAGGCTTCTTCCATCCCAAACTTCTTCACAAGTTCCTTCGCATACTTTTCAAGCACCTTGGACTTACTTCGGGTCTGCCTTGGTTCATTCACTATGCCAATCACATCCGAGGGTGAGTGATCTTTTTGAACTTGACGTTTCCCAAAGCGATGCGACTTCTGGATAGTCAGGGTCTGATCTGTCCCAGCGCCTTCCATATCAGATTCTGCATCCTGGGATACATCATCAGGAATAGGATTCTGTTCATCTATAGGAGACTCAACAGCTTCGGGAGATGTCTCAGTGCTTACATCCTCAACCTGCGCATTTATTGAAGAATGGTTGTGAGAGCATACAAGAGAGTCATTGATAGCCACATTCACCGTTTCTACAACATTTCTTGCAGCAATGGGTGAGGTCTTCACTCTTGAGAGAAAACAAATGACTTCTTCCTGTTTTTTCTTAACACCAGGTTCTTTGGGAGGCAAGACGCTTCTGGTATCCCTGGTTCCACGAAAGGATTTTCTGACCCAGTTTGAAGAAACTGGCTTGTTCTTCGGCTTCGGGATGGCAAGAGACTGTGCAATCCTGGTCAGTTCGTTAAGAGATTTCTGAAGATGAGCGAGCAGATTATTGCTCTGTGGGATCTTTGCCGGTCCAGTATTCCTTCTCAGCTTATAGCAGTACCGCTTGATATGTCCACTGTTCCCACAGTGAAAACACTTGATTTGAGGGTTTCTCTTGAGCAAGGGTGCTTTGGAAACTTTAGAGGCATCAATCTTCAGTTGAGGTGGAGGCTTTCCCAACACCGAGCTGGTGCTTTTTACAAACGTGGTCTTCCTCGAGCTTTTGGGTTTGTCATCATCCTCGAACCCCAAACCTCTCCTGCTGCCATCCAGCCTTCCCATCCCACAGATTTGGGATAGCTTCTCCGAACCAATGGAGAACTTTGAGAACTGATTCCGGGCGTCCAGCAAGGCTTCTTCGAGTTTCAACTTCTCAGTAGTCAGCAAGTTTATAGAAGAAGACTGACGGTCCAGCTCTTCTTTGAGAAAAATCACTTGCTCTTCAAGTTGAGTTCTGGTTGAGTCACATTCAGCTTTCTGGGATAGAAACTCTCCTTGTATCCTGGAATGTGTCTCCTTACTCAATGAAAGCTCATTAGTTAGAGCTTCATTTTTAGCAAGCATAGACTTAGAGGCTTTACATAAACGCACATACATATCATGCCCTTCATCATCGGAATCCTTGTCCTCAAGAGACTCATCCAATGTAACATGAGAGACAAAAGCAACCTTTTCATTTTCATCAAGATCGGTTTCAAAACTTTCATTAGACTCACTATCACTCCAAGTAGCTTTTAACACTTTATGAGACTTATTTCTCCTGTTAGCACAGTCCATAGCTTTATGTCCTACTCCATTGCATTCAAAACATTTCATGTCCGTTTTCGGGATAGGAGAGGGCCTGATATCCCGACTTTTCTGTGAAACCTGATTTCTAAAAGGCTTAGAGCTAGATCCTTTTGAGAAGTTCCGGTTAGAGTTGAAAGATTTCCTTTTCCTTAAGAATTTCTCAAATTGTTTGGTTAGAAAAGCAAATTCATCATTTTCATCATCTTCATTTTCATGCAACTTTTCAACCTCAACTTTAACCGAACTTAAAGCAATGGATTTCTCAAGCATGGGCCTTTTCTTTAGAGTTTCATAGGTTTTCAAATTACCAACAAGTTCTTCTAAAGGATAAGTATCAAGATCATGAGCTTCCTCAATAGCATTCATTTTCGAGTCAAAGAAGGAAGGTAAAGCAGTTAAGAATTTCCTAACAATTTTCTTTGATTCTATAGCCTCGCCTAAGCTACGACATTGATTCACGATATTAAGTACACGACCATAGAAATCATCAATAGACTCTTTGTCACTCATGCTTAGACCTTCAAACTCAAAAATAAGACGTTGAAGTTTTTGTTGTTTGACACGAGAGTTACCTTCATGAGTGTTGATGAGCACTTCCCATGCCTCCTTAGCAGTAGAGCAATGAATGATTCTTTGGCGCTCTGCTTCGGAAACAGCATTGAATAGACAACTAAGAGCTTTGATGTTTGCTCTAGCCAAAACCTTGTCGGCTTTCTCCCATTCGGACCTTGGCTTTGAAATTCTTTCGGTTGATTCATCGCCATTTGGTTTTGTGGGATGTGTCCAGCCCTCCTCTACACTTTGCCACAACATACCATCATCTTGGTAGGAGAGGAAGGCGCTCATCATGATTTTCCATTGAGAGAAATCATGTCCATCGAAAAAAGGTGGAACATTTATAGACGAACCTTTTTCCCTATCCATAACTGACCCCTCAGAGGATCTCACTAGCAAAGGCTAGTGGCTGCTCTGATACCACTTAAAGGTCCTAGAGGGGGGGTGAATAGGCCTTTACCACTTTTTCGTTTAATCTGTTCCCGGGATAGCAAGATATTGTCCTATCCCGAAACGCAGGATACGAGTAATAAAAAGAAAAGCAGTAAGGAAAGAATGACACCAGATGTTTTTGGTGACGCAGAAATCCTACATTCAGGATCAAAACTGCGTGCCCCTTACTCTTGAGGGACAAACCTTTCCACTAATTTGTAACTCACACAATTACAAGTTTCTGGCACTCTGGGGATACATAACCCTTATGCTATCCTGACTAGTCTACCCACTAGTACAAACAGAGCTACACTACTTTAATCTATGTGCTTACACTTGGAAAATATACAGAAGTATCAACTCAGATCTTAACTACACTTAAGTTAAATCATCTTGATCAACTTCTTGGGTTGGGCATCTCCACACTTTATCTCTATGGAATGCACAATGCACAAATGCATATGAGTTTTGAAAAACAGTTTTAAGCTTGAGAAACCATGTCTATTATGCACTATAAAGAGCAACCAAAAGACATGGAAGGGGAAGAGAAGAGATAAGAGAAACTACACTCGAAAGTGCTCTCAAAGAGTACCAAAACAGAATAACCAAAACCCCCAAGTGTTTCACTCAACCAACCAACTGTTCACAACAGTCTTAAGCTGCTTATATAGGCAATACAATACAGCAGCTAAGTGCAGCTAGTAAGCAAGGCAAAATAGAGGTCAAGGACCACAAGAAAGCACGTGAGAAACCAACAAAAGAAACACCCTATGGCAGACCTAGAACTGTCCCAGATTTGACAGAACACATCGAAATGGTTTGCAAAGCAGCAGCATGCTTAGAGACACAATGTAGAGTCAACATCAGTTTCTATTTTAGGCAAGAAGTGTTTTTGGGAGAGAAACAGCCTTTCACAGCCTAATACCAGAAATGGCAAAGTCAACTACAACAAGCACGTGAAGAACAGACTTGAGAAGAGCAAAAAGCTGTCCAGGCTGTAAAGCACATTTCATACCCCTAAAAATCACATGTGAGCTTAAGACACCTCAAATCAAACAAAGTCAACTATCATGAACCAAAAGCACATGTATTCTGAGATAAGGAAGGTCTATGCCTTAGAGGATCACAAGCATACAGACTAAGAAATAACCTAGGCAACAGAAATCACGTATGGACAGAAATCCAGAATACCAGCTGATCAACAGGGATATGTGCAGCAGTTGCTATCCTAAATGAAAGCCATGTTATGGGATGCATGAACTACCTGATATCCCAAAGAGATAAGTAAGAGATGCCAACATCTTCAATCTCTTTCTTTGATGATCTTCAGTTTATTGTGTTTTGTCTATTGTCAAGGAGTTGCCAACAACATGTATGCCTTCAAGACTATAAGCTGATGAGGAAGATTCCTGTTTCAATTGATTACCAGCTCCAACTAACAATTTCAATGATCATTTTTGTTTTCCTTTTGATTTATATTAAACTCGAATGCGATTGAACACACTGTAATGGCGCTAGTAGCCTGGAAAGGAAGCAAAAAAACTCCAGTATACTTCTTTTCCCTAGCAAAGACTGAACTAGTGTTTAATTTTTTTTTTCCTTTTCTGCCAATCTGTTGAGGGGAATATACTGCATGATTCTTCATAAGTATATGCACTAAAGTTTTCCAAATGCTACACATCCTCATGGGCACTTGCTTTTTCCTGCTGCACATATGACACCACAGAATATAAATAGAACCATTTGACCAAAAGTTTTACTGAGCCAAAGAGCCAGTTAGATGAAGTAGTAGTATACCATATCAGTTTTTACTTGGTGAAGATTTTAGAAAGGAAAATGAGCACTCAAATGATCAAATGGATAATTTAATTGCCACCTAACTACATAGCAGAAATTCCATCATCACTAGACCTGACATACATTTGGTTATTCCGTTCTTCCCTACTAGAAAGGCTAAAGTTGAACTACTGAAGTAGTTAAGTAAGTGAACTGACAAACCAAAATTTTCATTCTCATAGTGAAAAGAAACTCTTTTTGGCTACATTTAATTAGCGAAACATTTAGTAAAGTACTGTATGATCTTATGGTGAGACTAAAGGATTCAGGCCTTGAAGAATTAAGTCCTGCCACAGAACAATTGGCTCTCATTCTTTAACAATGCTAATCAAGGAAAAAGCATGAAAAATATTCAAGCAGTGCAAACTAGGAAGCAAACATCAAGGCTGTATAAAAGACAGATAGAAGCAAACATTCAAGAAATATTGATACCTCGACTGGACACGAATGCAACTTCTCTTCCCTTCCCCTTCTTCCAAATGCAACCTCATCCAGGCTTTGTCCTTGTCGCTTATACTGGCCGCCTGATTACCCGGGACATGGCCTGTAAGCCTTTATCGGCCACCAACCAAAACCTGGAAATGTTGCAATTCCTCCTTGAATACTTCCTTTGCCCTTGCATCCCTTCTCCACTTCCTCTCTCCCACAGGACTTACAAGCACTGGAACCAAGTTAGCTCCTCAACAACACCATATGTCAAACTTTATTTTTCTCAATCTTACAATCTTACCATGTTACATAATTCAGAACCATGATACAAAATTCACAAACAGAAATAGATACATATCAAAGTCCATAACTTGACAAAAACTACATTCCTGACAATGCCACAATACAAACCAAACATAAGGCAATGGGAACTGAAAATGGATTCCAAGATATAACTGGCAATGAAATCAAGATCAAATTTTGATGTTTTGTTACGTGGGTCTGTAAGAATTGAAGTGAAGTGTTTGAAGCAAACCTCGGGGAAATTTCTTTGATGGCAGATTCTGGTTTGACAGGAAGTAAATCATCAGGTGGTGGTGGAGGAGGAGGAGTGTCGTCTACAGCTGAAGCTGAGCGGAGAAAGATGGCAGTACTCAAGTTAGACTTGGATTGTTGTTGTAATGGGTCAAGTTTGAGAGAAGCTCTTGCATGACTTGGTGTTGGAAGAATGGAATTGAGGGAGTGGGATGTGATGAGGTGCTTGAACTGAGAGAAGGGTTATACCCATTCTCTTTCTCTCTCTCTCGTAATGTGATTCTCCGTTTCAGTAGAATGGTATGAGAAAGAGAATGGATAACATACGAGAGAAGCTGCGCCTCGTTTTGTTTCAATTGTTAGGTGGCTCGTACCCGAACTTGAGCGAGAAAAAGATTGAAGAGAGGAGACCTAAAAAACGTAGGTTCTACCGAGATTTGAACTCGGGTTACTGGATTCAGAGTCCAATGTCCTGACCATAGAACCGCTGTTGACAAGCACCGTATCTGTAATTATTTATATGAAGCTTGTAAAGCCATCCTAAACTTATATCAAGCTGAACTCATACCCTTTCTTTACCTACTGCTCATGCTCTCAATTTTGAACTTTTTATCCCCTGTTGTTTTGGGAGTGACTGGTAATTTAGATCCGACGAGGGTGGCTCTTTCTGGCCTTTAAAGTCATCTTCGTAATAGTAACCAAAAAAATAAACCGAAGGATCCCTCTGCCGCTATTTCAACTCATATTTGGCCTCAGTAACATTCAGACAACTATACCCCAGTTATGTTCCTATGTATATTAACTTGAATTTTCAACCGTATTCTCAAAGAAAAGAAAAACATTCAGACTTTGCTTTTACTGCAATGCAAGATAGGAAAACTGACACTGTTGGAGTTAACTACAAACTACAATGCAAGCTTCTAGTTATGAAGCTGCTCCTTCCATAAGCTTTCCCACAATCTACCATTCTCCAGACTAGTACATTGTCAAATTTTCAGCTATACACTCGTACCTACAAGTAATTGATTCAAAAAGAAATATCAACAGTACCAGACTACAGCAACTTTTGATCCGATATAAGGAAAAGTTAACCTCTTAAGAGAATATACCAAAACTGAGGCTGGGACAATTTTAAGGATCTTAGTAGACAATCATAGAGATGCACTTGCTTGTGCAACAAATAGCACTAGTTCTGTGACTAGTGTTTAAGTATATAATTGACGTATTACCAATTTTCATACAGTTATGCATTTTGGTGTCCCACCTCATCCGACACAGAGCAGTGATGATGCACCATGTACCACTGCCCATTATGGAACTCAAAGATGTTAGTCACGCTGAACGTACTTGGATCCAGGTGACCAGTGACACTGGTTTTCATGGTAAGCCAAGCCATATCTGTAAGTATGCGAGCACGCAAATCCTGAATATCAAAGTTAAGCCCGTGCTCCCAATTAAATGCAAGTTGCCAACTTTGTATTACAGCATTATACCTGAAAATGAGAATAAAATGACTCAGTTACTTCATTGTGCAACTCAATCACAATTCACACACCAGATAAACATGTTTACATATAAAAACAAGGAGTAAAAGCAGCACTAGTGCAGAACAGGACTACTAATGAAGGCTCTTAGAAGTACCATGTGAATGAAAAAGCTCTATCACATGACAATCCTTCCTCATATTAAGAAGCCCTACTGAAATGCATCAGTTACACTGTCATGTCACCATTCGACCAATAGCTTTCTATACTAATTTTCAGTTAAGATGATAAACATTTTATAGGCATTACGTAAAAATATGTTCATTTGATCAGAGAAAGCACTTATGTTAAGAGTGTAAAATAGAAAACTTGTGATGACAGGACAGGCAGGGATCACTTGGCAGAAGAGGAAACATACCCTGAAAACATTTCTCCAGATGCATGAACACACTTAACATAATCTGCATTCAGCCATAAACCACTCATCTCTGGAATTGACACATCTCTGATGAAGTTGAAGAATTTGACATTGACATTTATAACTGCCCTCGTAGCAGCATAGTAAGCCTTCCATCCATTAACTGGCATTATATTATATTGTTCCCGTGTAAAGTCCTATAAGGAAAAAGAATAAATAACTAAAATTCTTATTGAAATTCATGCCAGAGAAGAACACATTATCTCCATTGAAAATTGAAAGCAATATCCACAGAAATTTGGACAGGAGAAAAATTCCTAGCCTTATCATTCCATTTAATGAAATTTCCAAGTTAAAACTATAATCAAATCATATCACCAGCTCACACAACACTGTCTGTCACCGACCTCTTTATCATTTCCAAATTAGGCACACCAAATGCAGCATAAGAAACTTGCAGTAGCCTAATCTCGTGTCACATGTCCAAATTTCGGCACTATAAACAACAACATTGCACAACTATAGATCATAAAGGGCTCAACATTTCAGCAATTTTGCTTAACTTTACACAAAACTCTAAAAACAATAAGAGACAGGTTACCTTATGGTAGAGAGCTTTCCAAGTATTATCGTCATTGGCAGCTTTCCGCATGAGCGAACTGGTCATGGAAACTTTACAGAGGCTGGGATAATCAAGGTAGCTGAGCGCGTGGGTTGTAATCTCGGGAACCAACTGCTCCATCATCGACGCGCCGCCGCCCGTGGTCGAGTCCTTCTCCGCCGTGGCGATGCGTTTGGAGGAGGCGCGTGATCGTACGACGGCGAGGTATAGAGAGAGAAGAGTGAAAGCGAGGACTAGGATGAAGGGTTGGGAGGAGGAGGAAGAGAAGAGAGCAAGGGGAATAATCTCCATTGAGAAGACATCAAGCTTTTGGTGATTCCGGTGCGGGGAGGTGTACGGTAACGGACTTTGGAAACCCTAATTTTACTTTCTTTTTTGCGGTTGATTTTTTTATTTTCAGGGCTTTTCTGAGGTGAGAGTGGGAAACCCAAAAAAAGAAACGAAAAGGAAATTGATGGTGACTGTGACAGATGCTCTCGTAAAAAGGGCTATTTTCGTCATTTTATTTTAATTCTAGGTGCTTCTTATTTTGATTTTTAATTTTGTTTATTTTTTTTGTTACACTTTTGTTTATTTTTAATTTAAGAATAACGTAGGTTTTCGGTTGAATTTTTTTTTAAAAAATTGTCGTCTCTGAACTACATTGATCGTATATTTCATACATCATAGGACCGAAAAATGTAATGCATGTTTTAGCAAAAAATAAAAATTTGTTTTGGAGTCATCTAGCTACTAGAGTATTTTTATTCCTATACTCAAAAGGAAACTAGAGAAGAAACCAATGAGATCAACTGTCTTAATAGCTCGAACGATTAAGGTCTGTTTGGAGTGCTCGCCTGGAGCTTGACAAATTAACCTGATAGTGGCGAACACAATATATATAGTTCATTGCATCATAACTGAAGCTGTCAATTGCACAGTGTATTTACAAAAGCTTTGAACAATATATGCTAACCAAAGGCAAAACATATGCACAAAAATCAGATATTTTTATCTTGGACTAGGCTTCAATCATCTGCAAAGCAAAGCACGCTGCACTAGTTAGTATGCCACCCGCAGTCATCATAAGCATATTGCTATTCAACGCCGCCAGCATTGAGGAGGGATGTGATGAAC
This sequence comes from Geum urbanum, assembly GCA_946800695.1. Lineage (NCBI taxonomy): Eukaryota > Viridiplantae > Streptophyta > Magnoliopsida > Rosales > Rosaceae > Geum > Geum urbanum. The sequence continues at coordinate 38,405,222 of OX327013.1, read as the reverse complement.
CGGCTTTCACTTTTCGCAATGAGTATCGGCGCAATGAATATCGGCACAAGTGATTAATCTCAAGCCACTAATGCAATTTTCATAATAAAGATGTGAGCAGGGCAAGCGAGTAATCATCAGCTGATCATAAGTCCCTTTTTCTTCTAAAGCAAAGTGATCAAGGTCTTCCTAACAGTAATTTCCAGACTATCGAATCTCGCTTTCTCCAAACCCTCAATGCAGGAACTAGCTAGTTGCCCGAATAAGCGTGGGCACATATGCAGGATGCCTATCAATAAACGTTTGCTGATCATCTTCAACCTGAAAATCTGGTACGGATTTGCCCCACACTCCTGGGACTAGATCACTTGTACTTTCCAAGAAGCGTTGAGTCACATCCCATACGTTTACATAAATATTCACTGGCCTTCCTGCACGCGCATATCCTTGTACTTTCCAAGAAGCGTTGAGTCACATCCCATACGTTTACATAAATACTCACTGGCCTTCCTGCACGCGCATATGCGCGTGCGAAAGGCGTCGCGCTCGCGCGTGCGATTTATCGGTGGCATATTTAAAAGTGTGCAATTATATCGTTTTTACTTAATTGCTTAAGTCCATTGCTCATGACAGATACTATCGTGCACTTTCAGACCTATCTCTATTATTCAAACACAGATCTAATTGAGATGTGAGAAAAATTACCAATGATTGATGATAAAATTTGTAAAATAATATTAGCCCACTTCATATTAAGTCAACATTATGTAAAAAATGATCAATCACTGATAATAAATGCAGTGTCAATGCATATGAAAATAGAACAAAATACACACGAATATAATCTATTTAAAAAAATAGCAAAAGTTTTAACTATGTTGACGTCGATATGTCCAACGAAATTCAACCACATTAATCACTATGTTGTCATCTGCCTTTAGATTACATAATACTAATTTGCTTACTTAGAAACTACGACACTCGCCTGTTGTTGAAAGGAATGCAAGATATCTTCAGAATATTCTTGCTTGCAGAATACCTTAACAGCAACATCCTGGGATAAACAATGATAATACTCAAGTTAACAATCTACATGACTATTATACTTTTTTCTTATCACTATCATAATCTAATAGATCAGGCTCTGGCACATTCACGTCGATTTTAAGTTGTGTAAATAGAGGAAGGAATAGCCAGAGAAACATACCGATCCATCCCACAGGCCACGGTATACAGTTCCGTATGAACCTGTCAAAGAAATTAATGAATGGGGAAAAGATATCAGAACGAAACATATATATCAACGTACGTCAAAGCTTCCAAGACAATTTGATCTGCAAGCATGTCATAATAAACTAATGACGAAGTACATGATGCAAGAGAAATCAAATATATATATGAGGACATTCCAATATGCTTTGGTCCATTAAGCAAGTAGGTTACTTGAAAGATGATTACCTTGCCCAATTCGTTCTCCTATTATCATGTCTTCCCATAAAATATCATAATCCAAGCAGTCAAAGTCGACGTCCACCTTATTCTTAGAAGGACGATTAATTTCATGCACCTGACATTCTGGTTTTAACTTACAGTTATTCTTCTAAGGTGTAGAATCATTCTGTTGATCATTATGCACAAACACATTGGTTCTAACCTCTGTCCCTTTCTTTTCCATGGCCATGATGTCTTACCAACCCATGTTCCTTCCTTTGATGTTATCACCTTATGAAATAAAGGTTTTCCGTCACTCTGATCTCTGGGGGTTTTGCTTGGAAACTTGTCTTTAATCTTGTCAAACACACTAAGAGAGGATAATGATACATCAAAGTCTCTTCTTGATGAGCTAACCCCACTTACATTGTTCCATTTTCCCTTAAGGTCAAATAAAATAGAAGCCGAACCTTGATCAGACAGATGACTGCATCTGGATTTGATGTTGCCCATCTTGGATGCCTGTTTCATGATAATATGAGATGCTAGATTATTATGTATATATCAAGAAACTAAGAGATTATAAGACTAACCGAGGGAGGAACTCTGTGACAATGCACAGAAGCTGGGGTGAAGTCACAGCTCCCATGAAAAGCAGAATGTTTGGATGTCGAAGCCTTTTCATAAGCGATACCTATGTAAACAAATCCAGATGATGAAATAGTACATCGGAACCTTAACAAACTAAAAAAAGAACCAAAAGTTACGAACGATAAATTGAGGCATAGTGACTAAATGAGTTTGAGAAGAAGGTGAAAGAGAGGAAGGATTCAACTGTCGTCCATGCATCACATAACACAAATTGATGAATTTAGGATGCCATCACTTCCCAACTGCAACTAAAAGAAATATGAAGAAAAAAAGAAACAAATCAGTTTTCACATGATATAGGCGAGAGAAAGATAACTGCTATCAATCAGTTTGGTTCTGTACGTGTCGTACATTCCTCCTTGCAAGCTACCGTATTTTGTTCCCATCCTTTTTGCCCCTGTGATCAATCAATCGATCACGATCATGCTCCATGTGTACTGTATACATTGTAGTTTTCTTCATATGGCTTTTATCCGCAAACATTTTGAATGACATGTTGTTTTGACATTTGAAAATTCACAACCTTCTCAGAGAGGAGCACTAACTAATCATTACTAACTCATTTGGAATTCCCAGCTATCTGCCTTCCATTCACAATTAACATTTTTTATGAAGGAATATACGCACACACAGATAACGCACATATTTAGCAAGCAAGGTAAGGTTCTAGTACAGACGGTTTAGCTCATAATTTTAAGTGCTTTATCAGTATAACCACATACACAGAGACAAACCCAGCAATGCGAATTAGGTTGCATTGGAGAACTCATAAGTGCCAAGACTTGATTAAACTCACAATCTAGCACCAATATCTCCATCTTTCAATTATAAAGCTGAAGCATGCATTAGTTTCTACAGCAGGAAAGCACTAAAGTAAAGACAACCTAAGTCAACTCCAAAGTTTTACAAAATCATTCACATAGAAGGATAAGCAAAATAAAAGCAAAGCAAGAAAGTAACCGAACAACTCAAAGTTAAATTACCAGAATGTATCTAGAAGACTAAAAGTTACCTTGATGTAAATATTCTCAGCAGCTTTTTCCTCCTCGTTCAGTATCTTTCCACTGCTTGACATCCTCCGAGAACCAAACCTTGCAGCCATCTTCGATACCATCGGAATCCTTGCAGCCACCCTTGATGCCATTGCAATCAACTGTCTTACCTGAAAAGCATACAACGGAAAAAACCAAGGCATCGAAAAAAGTACAAAAAAAGTAGATGTTGGTTCAAACTTCAATCTCTAAAATTAACATATCGACAAAATCAACACATTCGAGTAAGTCACAGACCTGAACCAAGTCGGAAGTCTTGGGATTAGTCACCTTCAAGGCCGAGCACGACGGTGACGGCAAGGACAAAGACCGCCGGACTTGAACTCCGTGAAATAGCTTCGCCCGGACGAAGACATGGCGAGGATGAACTCCGGGAGCCATGGCTTGGAGTTGGGATTGGGATCGAGCACGACGGTGACGAAGACATGGGAGGACGAACGCCGGGAGCCACGGCTTGGAGATTGGGATTGGGATCGAGAACAGCTTGGAGATTGGGATTGGGATTGGAATTTGGGGTTGGGATTGGGATCGGGATCGGGATCGGGATCGGGATTGGGATTGAAATAGCTTCGAGGCCGAGGCTTGGAGATTGGGATTGGGATTGGGATTGGGATTGGGATCGGGATTGGGATTGGGATTGAAACACCGCCGAGCACGACAGTGACGAAGACATGGCGATGACGAACTCCGGGTTCCACGGCTTGGAGTTGGGATTGGGATCGAGCACGGCAGTGACGAAGAGCCACGGCTTGGAGAGTGATGACGTCGAGCAGGATTTGATGCTTTTACAAATAAGCCATTCAGAACATTTAAAGAGATTTTCCTCCGTTCGTAAAAAGTAAGGGCACAAAATGGAATTAGTAATGTTCTACCATATAAACTGCTCTTAACTTCCCTAAGGCCCTGTACCTTAATTAATAGAGATAGTACGAACATGGCTGCACAAATGAACTTTCTGAAATATATTTTCAATAACATGCTGGATGCTGATCTTGTGGAACAAGTACGCTGGTAAGTTTCTTGGCCATGAACTCTGTATACCTAGGCCTCTCCCATACTCGCATAATATCGGAGAGAAGGACCAAAGTTTGTGCTCGACGTGTAAATATTTTGAATATTAGGGGTATTTTCAGCGTATTTTAAATTAAAGTGACATATGCGTAGACTTTTGAATTTGAGTGACTTTTTGGTCACTTTTTCGGTTCTAGATGACCTTTGGGTCGAGAACCTTTTAATATATTTTTTCCTTCACTTAAAATTGCCACGTGTTGAAGGAGAAAATAGATACGCATAAAATATGATATGAAACTATACTTTATTCATTGATGAATGACCTTAAATATGCATTATAATTTGTTACAATCAATCTCTCTATAAATCACGGATTGAGAGCATATCTATTTCTATTCTAATTAGGACAAGATACACACCAAGATACCAGAAATATTTATTCTGGAACACTCCCCCTTGTGTCACGATCATAATGTATGATGCATAATTTTTTGCCTCACTAAAAACCTTGACAAGCAAACAAAAAACCTCTTGGGTAAAAACAAAAGCTTGTTCTAAAGAAAAAATAGTACAACACATCAACTACATAAACGACCACATGTGATGTAGACTCCTCCTGATATGTACAAAATGAACTCACACTGATCAGTAACTCAATCTTAGAGTTCAGACAATCTTCACAATCCAATGCATCTCATATGCTTTACCAATATATATTTGGGCAATAACTTAGTAAACAAGTCTGCAGCATAATCTGTCGAACAAACTTGATTCACATGAATGTTCAATAGCTGTTCTTGTTGCTGATTGAAGAAAACTTCGGCGAAATGTGTTTTGTGTGATTACCCTTGATGTATCTCAACTTCATTTGTTCAATGCAAGCCACATTTTTCTCAAAGATACAAGTTGGTGATGTAGTAGTGGATGGTAATCCACTAGATCCTCGATGTGATGTATGATTGACATAAGTCATACACATTCCTTAACCGCTTCGTGTAAAGCAATAATATCAGAATGATTCGAGGAAGTAGCAACGAGAGTTTGCTTCGTTGATCTCCAAGAAATCGTCGTGTTTCCCATGGTGAATACATAACTTGTTTGGGAACGTGATTTTTATGGGTCAAAAAGGTACCTATCATCAGTAAAACCAACCAGGATATCACAAGGTGTCTTTGAGTATGAGACCGCACTGAATTGAGGTACAGTGCTCGTAGCCAGAGGAGAACTCGACGGGTTGAAGATTTCACCCGACGGATCAAATGATAGCTTCAAATCGATCCGGGGTGCATCCTTTGATGGGTCGAGCAATACTTTTGATGGGTCGATCGACACCTTTGGGTCCACCCAGGATGCAATTTTCGACGAGTCGAAAGTCTCGATTCAACAATCAATTTTCCGGGAATTTCAAGCTTATCTCTTTATTCTTTGTAGAGAAAAAACAAACTTAAGTCAATAAACTCTTCAAGTACCTGAAGATGTGCTTTACACTAGTCCAATGGTGTTGTGTTGATGCAGAACTAAATCGAGCCAACAAGTTCACCAAGAATATAATATCTGGTCTTGTACATATAATAAATACAACAAAACTCCAATAGCACTAAGGTATGATACCTCATCTCCCAAAAGTTCTTTATCATCATCTTTCAGACGGTACAAATTCTTATTAGGTTCCAGACTGCGAACGACCATTGGTGTGCTTTGTTCATGTTAAATCGCCTGAGCATCTTTTAGACATAAGCAAACTGGTGAATAAGTATTCCACAAACGCGATGTTGCAGCTTTAAACTAAGATAAAATCGAGTCATATTAAGGTCTTTCATCTCAAACTCGGATTTAAAGTAGCTAACCGTCTCATTGATTTCATCAAGAGACGCAATGATATTCTTATCATCAACATAGACCATTATTATGGCAAATCCTGAACTTGTTCTCTTAATGAACACTTATGGACACAAATCATCGTTCTTGTATCCCTCCCCAATTAAATAGTCACTTAGGCGTGTGTACCACATCCTACCGGATTGTTTCAATCCATATAGTGAACGCTTCAATCTAATCACATGAGCGCTCCATGATGTAGAGTTACTTGAGTTGGGTTTGACCATGCCTTCCGGTAATTTCATGTATATCTCTGAATCAAGATTTCCATAGAGATATGATGTTATCACATCCATCAGCTTCATGTTCAATTTTTTGGACACTACCAAACTGACAAGGTAGTGAAAATTAATGATGTCCATAACCGAAGAGTATGTCTCCTCATAATCAATGCCAAAGTGTTAAGAGAATCCTTGCGCCACAAGTCTAACTTCATAACTTCACTCTTCTCATTACGCTTCCAAAGAAAGACTCATTTATGTCCTACCATCTTCACATTCGGTCGGCATAGCACTACCGGACTGAAAACTTGTCTTTTCTTCAGAGAGTCTAGTTTAACCTGCATTGCTTCTTTCCATTTGGACCAATCCGCTCTTCGCTGACATTCAACAATCAAGCGAGGTTCCACTATATCGTTGTCAATAATCTCCTGAGAGGTGGAATAAGCAAAAGCATCATCAACTACCTTGTATTATCTATCCATAATAATGTGCACATCATTGTTAGTTAGTGAGATATCATCGTTCTCTGCCATCACATATAGATCTGAAGCATCCTCTAGAAATACCATTTGTGATTTTAAGACATAACTGTAGTCAAGAACAATCTTATGTGTGGGATTCACAACGTTGTTGATGAAATGGATCAGTTTGTGTCTGGATGACCTCTTTTCACCAGCAGTTCATCTGTGGATTTTCTTAGTCTCTCCCTCTTCCTAGTGGGAGACGAAGTCGACACTACTCTATCCACATGGGGAGGGGGAACGTTTCCCTGTCCTGAAACTGTGTTAAACTGCCCCTTCTTGGTGATTTCTAACCTTACAAGAACATTTGCAACATGAATGATCTCATCACTTTGGCAATATCAATATGCTACTTTCTAAAGATCAAGAATCTATCACACTTCGATCTCACTTTAAGATGTACATGGATTCTCTTGAAACATAGTGAGGTATACCACGTCAATTCCTGACGCTCAACCAGAATAGAAGCATTCCTATCTCCCCCTAACGTTGGGAAGTATGCTTCATCAAAGTGACAATCTGCAAATCTTGCAGTGAAGAGATCTCATGTTGAATGTTCTAGGTAAAGGACAATAGTTGGAGATTCTAAGCAAAGAAGTGTTGTTGCACGTAATACTGCATATCCCTAAGCAGATACCGACAAATTAGTATGCATAACCATTGCTCTGGCCACAATCTGTAACCGCTTGACCGCTTTGACCACGCATTGACTTGGGTCTGAGGGTGAAAATGGGCGTCGACGTACTCGTCGGCGGTCGGAGGCCGTGCGGCACGTCTCGTCATCCTCTACCTCGGGATAGCTTCATTTCTGGCGATTGAAGACCGAGTTGGGAGAATCAAGGAAGTGAAATTTCTAGGGTTTCAAGTTTCAAGGGGTCACCATGGCCGGCGTAGTTTCCGGTGATGATCCAGGTATGAATCGAATCCTCATGATGTGTGGATCATACTAGTATATGTGATTTGATGTGTGTAGGTAATTCGACAGCTAACCGACGCAATTTCCTTTCGGAAATCACAGCCGATCGTCGTCGTTGGGGGCAGTGGTTGACTGTGTCAATAAGTGGTAAGCTTAAGAGGATTTTGAAGCTCTTCTTCTGAAGACCCGAGGTGGCTTGACGATGGAAATACGTCGCCGGAGAGATTCCGGCCAATTTTAGATCTGTCACCTTTCGAGGCATTTTTCGGGTAGTTCCTGGATGAATTGGCCTTAGACATAGTTGAACAAATTATTGGGCTTGAGAAGAGCTTTCCAATGGTGTGTCTACTTCCTTTGCAGATGGTGGTCACCGGTGGGGGCGTATGGGCGGCACACACTACCGCTTCTGACCAAAAATTTATTCTGAAATGTGCCAAGTTTTATATCGTTAGATTCATATCATTGCTACAAGCATATTCGTAAGGCTAATAATGTGTATAGGCTTTGTCATCTCAGTGGATGGATGGTGGTGACTAGTGTCGTTGCCTGTGGCTGTGTGTGCAACGGAGAACTAGATGTACCTTATATTGTTACGATTTCATTATCGTATTGGGTTTATTGATAAGGTTTTCGACTTATTTCGATTGACTTTTATCCTAGTCGAGTATTTACTAGAATTATCCGAATAATTTACCATTTTGACAATTATCAACAAGAGTCGGGCTATCACACATTCAAACATCTACAAAAGAATGTGAGTTAATTAGTTTTCAAGACTTGGCGAACACTTTAAGTAAAGACTTAAAAAAAATTAAAGGGTTTTGACCCATATAGAGTGTTGATATGACATAGTAAAACCGGTGTAAAACACATCAAAAATACCAATTTCGGGTACCATATTCGACAGGTTGAGAAAATTCACTCGACGGGTCGAAGAAACCCAAAATAAAATGTGATTTTTCGATACCGTTTTCCAATTGGTCGAATATTGTTTCTACCAAAATTTGTAATGGGTTCCGCTAGAAGAGCAAGAGATATTGGGGTAGGATCACTCCAGAGCGCTCGGGCTGGTAGCCTCTGACGCTCTGCTTATCTGCAAAACAAAAGACCAGCGTCAGGAAGTTGAGACGGGATTGGCCCGCCTTCAACGTTCCAACGTCCAAGTCAGATGATGTGATGATAGTAAATGTTAGGTGAATAATGAAGAATAGATTTGTTCCCTTTTTCTTGTCATAAATATCTTCCTTATACAGGTAGTTGTGGGTGATGACTCGTAGAGGTCTTCAATGTGGGACTAATATGAGCATTCCCTTTTGGTGAAAAGGAGAGCATATTGTTCCTTTGGCGGGTCATGCACCACGTCGGCTGACTAACGCGAGCAGCGTGCCTTGGTCCCAAGCGCGTGTATTTCCCAAACATACTCTAGGTGCTACTAACTTTCTCCTTTTCACACAAACCATTTTTCAAAACACTTATTCTTTATATACACTACCATCTTTTTGTGGATCCATTTTCTATTTACTAATTTTTCTTCTTCTTTTCTTTGGTACTTTTTTTTTCCTTTTCTTTTTTCTCTATCTTTTTTTTTCTTTTTCTTTTTGAACAGAATACAACACTAATGAACATCACAACAATCTCCTCCACCTCACACTTAAGTTTTTGTCAAACTTCACAATAAGCACAAGTCTAAGCATATCTTTAAAAGACTTCATTATCGCTTGCTCGATTGCCTATTTAAAGGTAGGAGTAAGTGTTTAGGCTTGGTAAGGATTTGTGGTGTTCAAGAATTAAAGGGCTAAATAACATAAGGCTCAAATTGTCTATCTAAAGGATATATGCATTATAGGGTTCAAAAGTAATTTGGCCAAAGTGGTGATCATCCTAATGCTTTTATCATTTTTAAAACAACTTATGATTTGAAAAGTATTTTACATGGTTTAAAGCAAGTTCTAGATTACACAATAATTGATTGATATCACACATGAAAGAATAGGTGCACAATGTAGCTATGCATACGCAATAAGGCTCAAAATCTCACATGGGGCATAGATAGCTCGAAAACATAGCAATCCTTCTTTTTCTCATGTGAATGTATTTCGAATGACATACTTTTCAGACCGATTAAACATGTATTGTTTTCTCTTTTTAAACATGCTCAAAATAATGCAATCTACTTACTATTAGCTCAATCTCATCATTGAGAGTTGTTATTGGGACACAAAACATACCAAACACACATATTTTTGTATTACATTTTCTCAAAAAAATTCTTTCAATTTTTATGGATTTTAGAATAAGGAGTGATACGACTTAGCCTATTACCTCAAACTTTAAAATCAAATTGTCCTCAATTTGCATTAGGCCACATAGTAAACAAAAAGTGTACAAGAGTTAACATATGCATCATCATTTCACATTTTATTCTCCTAACACATGTTATCCTAAGCATAATAACTAGCATGCAATCACACTTAAGAGACCATATAGTCTCTAAGAAGTAGTGAAGTTACTAGAGTCATATCAACCACAATGAGGGTATGCATACTAATCACATTTCAAAGAAAAACACATTGTAATTAAACATATAACATGAGGGGACATCACACTTATACAAGACTACCACATTCTACGTGATACAAATTGATACACTAATGTTACTAAAGCATCATTCTCAATCATGTCCATATGAAACAAAGAAATAAAGAATGTAGGGAAAGAGAGTGTGCAAACGCTTTGTCGACCGACTCTGAGCTCCATATTTAAGAATATGTAAACCAACGAATGTCAAGTTAAGTTTCGCCATCCAAAGGTTGCATACGTGAAATAATACTCGACAAAGGTTGCATATATACAGTAGTGTCATATATTTCTAACCTCAACATGTTATTTTCCCTGACCAATGCATTCAACTGAGACGATACAGCAGCTTTCCATGATTCAAGACCAGTCATTTCTTTTTCCTGAAGAATCAGAAGGATGCTAAGCAACCAAGACAATGAAAGGGATATATGTAAATAAATAAAGAAAAATGAAAAGTACCATAGATTCCTTCCATTCCATGAGATCTCTAACCTCCATTTTGCTGTCCTCGAACATTAATGATATTTTTAACAGCTCCTTACCAAGCTCTGGCAAAACATCACCTTGTCGACGATTCAATTCTTTAACATATTCCTCCAGCTCGGATAAGTTCAGCTCAAGGGACCTCACTTTCTGTATCAAAATCTTCAGAACAGAATCTCCAGGAATTCTTCCATTGGGCTGTTGTCTAACTTGCAGAATCGGTTCTTGAATCTTGTTGGTAGTTGCTGAACTTTTGGTAACATCTGAATTAGCTCGTTGTGCATCTTCAGTGCTTTCTATCCCTGCACCAGCTGTCCCGGCCCCATTTAGATCTTCACTGCTTGTTTTCTGGTTAGTGGGACTAGCCTCTTCCTTTGTAGAAGATACTGCAGTTGCATTAAGTTCTGGCCGTTTGTTTGTGACAGGTTCGGCCGACTCCACAATCAAATCTTCAAGCATTCGTTCGATTGCATTAATACCATACACCTCTAGAACACTCAATATGCAGTAGAACTCTGACCCATAGTGGCCTAGTAAATCCAACTTTAGGTATCTTACCCATCTGGCTTCGGGCAGCTTAAAGGTTTGAGCATTCTTGCTATTAGCAGCTACAAAGCTTCCCAATTGGGACCATGCTTCTGTTGGATAGGTTGAGCCACCAGACAATTCAAAATCCTTGAATTTTGACAGAATCAACAAGAGTCTCCTCAGCCAGCTCAACTATAACAAACTTTCCACCTACGGAACAAGTGTTTCTCAGGTACTTATCGTGATCATTCACTAAAATGTTACTTGCACCTTTTGCTTCCTTGTTGGGAGCCACCACCTTTGCCCCCTTGGATGCTGAGGCATGGTTGTACTCCGTTCCATCAGGTTCAAGCCCATGGGTGATGCTAACAAGCTGAGTGGGCATTACACGTCCTTTTTCCTGCTTTGTAATGTTTCGATATTCATCAAGATTGAGATAGGTAGAGTGAAAAGTTGTGTTCAGTCTGTTCTGCTCTTCTTGTCCTTGGTGTAGCTGACAAACCAAGTTGCCATAACCCAAAACTCTCCAAAGTATCTTTTCTAATCCATTCGTCTCTGGAAGTGAGTACTCCGAAACTGGAAGATTCTGAGTAACGCCAGAATCATTGCAACTCTCAGACGAATTGTAACATCCCATTTGTCTGATTTTCGCCTCCATTTGCAATAAACGAATATGCATCCTTACCATGGTGAACAGCAGGACAATGTGCAGTTCTGTTACCAGGAAATGAAATGTTCCCTGAAAGAGAACGAGCAAGTCAATACAATATTCTGCCAGAAGTCACCAATTCAAAGAAGAAAATAGTAATTCTTAGAAGAATCTTCACTCGTTCCAACTACAGGATAATCACCACAAGGTTATTGATTTCTATGAGCATTAGGCACCAGAAGAGGAGATCTAATAAATAAACTCTAGCGTAAGAGTTGCACAGAAGAAAACCAAGAACCATAATACTAAGCCAGTCTACAACCAAGAAGCACAATATATGCTATTGAGTTGCCTATAGAGTGAACACTGTTAGCATATCAAAGAACAACATATTATTTCACCAATAATGCAGTAGTGCCTGAAATAATGAATGCACATCTGCAAAGCTAAATCCTATGCAACTTATCCATGTAATAATAGTGTATAAGCATCTCCATGTAATCAACTTATCCATTGATTGCCTACTTTTTACATTAGCGACATATCATCGCATCTTTAAAGGCTTCACATTAGCGGGAAAAAAAAAATCAAAGGTTTCAGCTTTACTGATTCCCAAAATAAAAAGGCTTGAACTTTGTCTCAATCTACTAGATACAATCACAATATTAAGCGGTAGTAATGCATATTTGTCATTTCTGGAGCTCTACGCAGTGATTTTCCTGGACATATGTATTGAGCATCCATGTTTGGAACACTGATATTCTCTTTTCCACAAAAGAGAACAACTTCTTCCAGCAAAGAAGGCCATCCATTCTCCCTCATAGTTTGTAATTTTCTCTTGCACACTTTCACTAAATCCATAGCGTTCACTATGTCCTGGTCATCTTTTTGTAAAGCTTGAGACAGCTCATGAGTGATTCCAAGTATAATTCTCATCAAATGCAAACTGAATATGAAATCAAATGATTGCAGCAACTTCAAAGCAATATATGCTTGATGCTTTTGATCAGAACTCACTTGGTCATATGATATTTCATCTAACACATCAATGATAGAAGAAAACATGACAACAAAGTTGATAAGAGTACCATAGTGTGAGCTCCAACGCGTGTCACATGAACGCTTGATTTCAATTTCTTGATTGAGCCCTTGTCCACTTGTAAGTTCTCCAATTTTAAGTGCCTCAACGACCTTTTGAGATTGCTTTGCTCGAAGAATGTCCCGACGTTTAGAAGATGCCCCAACAATGTTTACAACACTAGCCACAGATGTAAAGAATGCACCAACAATATCATGCTTTTTGGCTACACCGACAAGAGCTAATTGAAGTTGATGTGCAAAACAATGAACATAATAAGCACTTGAGTTCTCTTTCAAAATAAGTGTCTTCAAACCATTAAGTTCTCCACTCATATTACTTGCCCCATCATAGCCTTGACCACGTAGCCTAGAGATGCTTAATTTATGTCTAGAAAATAGCTCATCTATAGCTTTCTTAAGTGACATAGCAGTAGTACTCCCAACACGTTCAATGCCTATGAAAGACTCAATTACACAGCCATTTTTATCCACATAACGAACAAGGACAGCCATCTGCTCCTTTACAGATACATCTCTGGACTCATCAACTAAAATAGAGAAACATGCATCACCAATATCTCTAATAATAGCAGCAGTAGTTACAGCAGCAGAAGCATATACTATCTCCTTTTGAATTGTAGGCGATGTCAATTTAAGATTTTCAGGAGCGTTCTTCAATGCAACCGCTCTCACTTCAGCATTATGATCAGAAATAAACTGTAAAAGCTCAAGAAATTTACCTTGATTGCTTGAGTTCTCTGACTCGTCATGACCACGAAAGGCAAGGCCTTGTCTTAAGAGAAAGCGAATGCAATCAATTGATGCTTCTAGTCGAATTCGATAATATGCTCGACCTTGATTTGCATTCTGATTGATAATATTTCTGATATGCTGGTTTTCATTCATCAAATCTTCACATTTTCGCACAGCTTGATTGTGAACACTACTGTGCGTCTTCCCTACATGAAGATACAACCTATCTTTCTTTTTAAAGTTTCGGAAGCCAATACCACTGAAACAATCACCTCCTCCTTGCTCACCAACATTAGGTTTGAACAAATAGCAGCATAAACAAAATGCAGCATCTTTAGATATACTATATTCTATCCAATTTGAAAATTCAGCAAACCAGTCTACACCAAATCTTCGTAACCCCGATCCACATTGTGTTTGGACGAACACATGATTTGAAGGCTGACAAGGACCTCTTAACAGATACTCTCTCCTAACCTTATCCCTAACATCAAGATGATACTCTGAAATTTTCAACCTTAAACCAGGATCAGAAGGAAGCTCACCCAAGTTAATCTCTACACGGCTCTGTTTTGATCTTTCATTCTGAACAGGGGCTGAAGATAGCTCTGCAGATGTACGTTTGAAATATTTCTCCATCTCCCACAAGTCCACAACCTGCAATTGTATTTGTTTATCAGCAATTCATCGATCTAAGAAGAAGAAGAAGAAGAACTGAGAAGAAGAAGAAAAGAAGAAGAAGAACAAACCTGTAAGAATCCAAGATCGAGTAGATTTCAGCGACGGCGGGAGGACTGTGGTGGACTTCTGGGGATCTCGGGGAGACTGCCAGATGGGGAATTGGGGACGATCAAATAAAGAAATGAGGATAAAGGGTACCGGTTTTGCATTGGGCTCATCCAATTATAGTCCCATTATCCCCGTCCAATTATAGTCCCATTATCCCATACCCAACCTATTATTATATCAACTGTCCAAGATATGCATGTATGATATAAAAATATATATATGTAGAATAGAAAGTGGGATGCGGTCATGCGGAGGAGGACGTGATGAAGACTGATCGACTGGGGGCAAAACTCCAAAGTGGTATGCAAAATTTTTCAAAATAGATACTCAGGCGCCCATTTTTGAAAACTGAGTGGGGGCCACTGCCCCCGCTCGCCCCCCCTTCCCTCCGCCTTTGACAATATATATAGGAAATGGGTCTGCTAAGAAATGCAAAACTGGAATCTGGGTATTGACAAATTAGAGCCAAAACCCACATAAGAACACAGAGTATGCTTAACAATTTAAACCCAGTAAGTACCTCCATTGCCGTGGCTAAGACCAGGGACGGAGCCACATGGAGATCAGGGTTGGCTGCATTTCACAATTTTTTTAACATTTTGTTCTTATATCCTTTCAAACTATCGATTCAACTAATTCAAGTTTATATGTTTATATGGAAAGGTAAAAAATCCTACTCACAAGTTAAAATTAATTAAACTTATGGATTATACTTTTTACTCCTCATCTTATCTTCTACTCTAACTCACGATTAATGCTTGCATGCCCTTATTATTGTTGTTTTTTTTTTTTGAAATGACATTTTTGTTTTGTTGCTGTCTAAATAAACATCATATCACACATGTTCAATTTTTTTTTAATCTCCATAAAGAAAAAGGCCGAGACGAAACTGACATTTTTATGAAATTTTTTTCATCTATTATGATTTTTTTTCTTCGCTCATTAAGTTTTTGAATCTAAATTCGTTATTGTTATATATATATATATATATATATATATATATATTTTTAAAGGCCCTTCCTAAACTGAAATCCTGACTCCGCCCCTGACCAAGACCAAGCTTAGAGTAGAACAAGAAGACAAGACACCAGAGAGAGAAGATCAAAGACAAAGAAAACTCATACAAGCTCTTCCCTTTGTTGTTGTTGGTTGTGGTCTTATTGTGTCTGCTTCCTCCTCTGCAGTTGTCATTGTTGCTGTCATGGTTGCTCTGAATTTTGATGTGTAAGGAGCCATGGCGATGCTTCTTCATCTTTCTCTCATTGAAGAAAGGTCTATGTATTTCATTTCATTAGAGAAAAAACAAACAAGAAATTCCTTCAAATATGTGTTTTCCATTTTCTGATTTTCTGTGGTTAAAATAGTCCTAGTGTTTGCGGAAACTGCTTTTTCCTGTTTTAAGGCGCATAGAACTCGCTTTTAGATTTTGAGCTCTGATTTTAGGCCTTGAAAAAGTTTCTACTGTCATGTTTTAACGGCCACTTCTACTGTTTACAGTATAAATCATACTTCATGTAAATGGACAATTTTTTTTCCAATAATATTGAAGACCCTAAGAAAAACTGGCTTGTTTTGAATTACAACAAGTACATTAGAAGCTTGGGGGTGTACACCAAAAAATTACAGGATGAAAATCTCATATATATGCTGTGTTCCGAGGGAGATGGAGCTTCGTGGATGGTTTATAGGGTTTCGCCTTTTTGTTGGGTGATGAAGGAATACTCGAGCTCAAGTTTCTGTTCTTGTTTCATGAACTGGAGGCTACCAGGATTTTCTTCCTCTAAGAGAAGTTTCACCGGTGTTTGTGGAGGGTACTTGCTCAAGATGAAATCAATTTCTTCACCGCTGATTTCCTTGTGTTCGAGAAGAACCTGCAAGATGAAAATTGATAGAGACCGTAAATTAGTTTCTTGACTGGTGTCACAGTGACATCCGACTCAAGTAATAAAACTTATCAGAAAAGCAACTGGAATGTTGCATGCATTCAAACCAATTACCTTCACGGTTTTAAGCAATGCTGCATGATGTTGCTTGAGCAAAGAAAGAGTCTTCTCATACATGCTGTGTACCAGCTCTTCAGTCCGTTGTGCCACCTCATCATCTAAATTGAAGTTCACTGGTGGTTCAATCAGATCATAGTCGTCATAAAGTGATCCCTCAAAGTCCAGCCGAGGGCCAACAAACTTGGGTTTCTTCCTCCAAGGTGGTGGCTCTCCATGTATGACCATAGGGTTCTCCAAATTCCAACTAAAGAAAGACAGTCAGATCAATACAACATCACCGACAAAACAAGCACTAAGAGAAGAATAGAAGTGAGTAAGGAACTAACACAGTTAAGATTTTACGAGCAAGCCAAGATGCATCAGCAAGGTAGTCAACAGATGCTCTTGATGTGTCTCGTCCATATAAAACCTCTTCAGCAGCTCTCCCTCCAAGTAAAACCTGCAAAAGAAACAAATTTAAATTAAAGAAAACAATGCAGTAAAAATAGGAGCAAAATATACAAAAGTGGCTAACCTGAAGACGGTGTAACAGTTGTGGACGGCGCTCAAACATGTATGCTTCATCATCGAGACGATCAAATACAACTTGTGATAATGTCTAAGCAATTTAATTATCAAGTTTACACCATCAGTGACAAGAATCGGAATAAAAAAATACCAGTCAAGCTTTTATAAACATTATGTCAAATTAGGCACTACATACAACTGACTTTTGAAGTTAATCTGAAAAGACAATAGCTAAGTATCAATCACTTCAACTGATTTTTAAGGGGATAAAGAGCAGAAAGGGCACCTGGCCACGAGGAATGATTGAAATGCGATCACAGCTCTCTACTTTTGCATTCTCATATTGCCTAAGCAGATGAGAAGTCATTGCAACTCCAACTTCAGTAGTAGCTCGGCGACATTGTCCCTGATGACCCAATTGTATTCCAACCCGTTTAGGTCCTACTGTGAGCCTATCAACTGCATCATCCAAATCAGACCGAAAAATTGACTCATGCCCCTTCCTCACTGCTACAAGTGCAGCCTCTTGTACCAGCTGAGCCAACTTTGCTCCCGTCCATCCTGATAACATGCTAATTGGATTCAGGCATTCAAATAAGCAATTCAATTGAATACCAAAGACAGATGCATACCAGGTAAATTCAGTGCATAGCTTGACAAATCAACAGACTCTGACATTTTAACTTTGCTTGCATGAATTTTTATAATATCCAATCTTCCTTTTGGACCAGGAGGACGAATCTTTATCTGTAAGATAGAACCAAAGAACAATGAGCAACTTTATCTTATTCTATAGAGCCAACATATATAAATATATATATATATTATCATTTATATGGAAAACATGCAGGACATATCTGTTGTGGCATGCATACATACTATTTTGCGGTTCATTATAAGTCAGTAAATATCCAATATAGAATCACCAGGCTTGACAACATCAACCAATAATCTGAGAATAGTTATGGCACATCAAGTAACAGAGTAGTTTAAATCTAACCTTGTGTACTACTCAGATAGAGAAACAAACCTTGCGATCAAAGCGACCTGGTCGGAGAAGTGCAGGATCTAACAAATCCCTGCGATTTGTAGCAGCTAAGAATATAACACCTTTACCAGTATCAAACCCATCAAGCTCTATCAAGAGCTGATTCAGAGTGGTTTCCCTCTCCTGAGTGGCTGCATTATAAAGCTGGTCGCCAGATTCCTTGAAAATCCCTTGACGTCTGACAGTCAACAAAAAACAGATGTCATTAAGCTCATCTGATCCAGTTTCAGCTATGGACTTGGCTCTTGTCAGCCTTGTAAAATGGGCTATATTATGAAGAGCTTATGTTTTTCATAGGGAAATGGGAATACCTAGTAGCCAATGCATCAATTTCGTCGATAAAAATAACAGATGGTTTGTTTACCTGCACCAAGAACAATCACAACATAAGAATCTCAACAAAGAAAATGCCATCTTGAGAAAGAAGTTACACAAAGGAAATTAAGTCTAAGCTATATTCCTGATAAGGCATGACATCCTGAGGGAAACAGTAACATAAAGAGGAGAGTCTATGTGGTCAACAAAGTACTATCCCCACAAATTTGAAGTTGGATGAAAGGAGTACAGTGACAATCAGTCAGGAGTATTCATAAATGAGAAGTCTGGTTACCTTGGCTCTTTTGAATAGATCCCTAATACGAGCAGAGCCAACACCAACTAAAACTTCAACAAACTCAGATCCTGCCATTTGATAAAATGGAACACCAGCCTCCCCAGCAATAGCTTTGGCAACCAATGTCTGAAAGCAAGGTAAATTTAAAAAATTACCGAGGTGTAAGCTCACGTGCATAAACTAAAATTGGGCAAGTACCAACCTTGCCACATCCAGGTGGACCTTCTAAAAGAACCCCATGAGGTGGCTTTATTCCCATCTTATCAAACAATTCTGGGTTCTTCAGGTACTTGACCAACTACACAGCAAAAAATCATCTATATTAACAATTTTTCATGTTATAATATGGATTTATAGCTGACTCAAAATTTAGGACATATTACAATATCCAAGCAATTCATTTTCAAGAATACCTCTTGGAGTTCCTCTACTGCTTCATCAATCCCTGCCACATCACCAAATTTGACTCCAGTTGACCCCTGGAAATATATCAGTGTATCACAACAGTTATAAGTATTTTCTTTTAAACATACAGATACAAAAAGTGCACAAGTCAGTAGCTATTAGAAAACTAACATCAACACGAGCTTCTGCTTTAGATCGTGAAAAATCAATCCCTTGCCACAGATCCTGCAAAAGTAAATGCAACTCTTAGTCATAAAATGCACAGCATAAAAATAAGGCAAGCCAAATAATGCAAAGGAAATGAAACTAGAATTGCAGGGATAAAGTAGCTTTACCCACTTCCTGAAGTTCTTGGGTCTTCTTGAAAGTGTGAAACGGACAAGAAGGACCATAGTCAAAAGGACAATACCAATTGGTTTGGCCATCTCAAGGCTGGAGGAGATACCACCAAAAGTGTAAAATTCATTCAATTTAGAGAAAATGCCACCATCACTGAAAAAATCAACAACATTTTCCCATACTCTCTCCAAAATTCCAAGAATGAGACCAAGAAAAAGCCTCACAAAAGGCTTTAATATGGGCCATACAACATATACAGCTGACACGAAAACAAAACTGGTAACAGCAAATACTGCAGAAGCCAGGAGTCCTCCAACAACAACGGCAGCAGCAGCCATTAAAGCTGTTACCACTCCAAGCTCTATCATCATTCTGCTCGAGATGGAAGAAGCCACCGGATGAGGGTATTGTGGTATGCTACCAACCGAAGACTGCAGCAGAAGAATCAAACAGTAAGCAAAAGTTATCGTGAAATGAAAGCAGATTACCCCATTCTTTATGCGTCCATATGGTCACACCTCACAAATCTATGTCATCACCATATTGCATTCTATATATATGGTCCCACCAACTGAAGTCTAAGACTCCTAGAATCAGATTATTCTAATTCTCTAACTCAGCTTTAAGTGATTGGAAAACCAATGCAGCCATGACCACTATAATGGACACAAATAGCAGAACCCTTAGCTTAGAATGCACTACATATGTAACACTCTACTTGGACACCCATGAAGATCATACCAAGAATGTAATTACCCGTAAGTTTCAATAAACCAAAACAAAAAGAGCTCAAAGATTAATCACCGTAGTATGCCTTTCTATCACATATCTCGGACCCGTATACTCCTCCAAAAGAGCCTGAGCTTCAGCCTCATCCAGCCTCATTGCCCTGAAAAATTGCCAACCATATATAATCACTACAAAACCACAAAATCCACAAACCACATTACTGTTCGAGTAACAAAATGAGCACTCATTTTATACCATTTGGTTCTATGCAAGCTCTTCTCTCCTGGGATCTCTTTCAAATCAACAATGAAGTCACTGAACCCATAAGAACCACCTGTCACTTCCTTAAAAGTCAACAAGTCAACCTTGTCAGTCCTCATAGCTTTCTGAAACTCTTCAAAGCTCATTCTGGGCAGTTCCTCCAATCTCTTGTCAAACTCATCTTCTTCAGGCAACTCGGTCCCGAAAACCTGCTCAGGAACATAGAGCTTACCCTTGTACTCTCTCAGAATATCATTCAAAAACACAGCCTCTTCATTCTTCTTCTTCACTCCACTGTTGTCATTCTGAGCCTCACTGCTCTCTGTCTTCTTCAAATTCAACCTCTTAGCTAAGAATTCAATAAGACCCGGATTGGATTTCTTGCCCAAACTCTCTTTTTCTTTCAAAGTATAAAACTTTTCACCGATTAAGAACCTGGGTTCAACCTGGCTTGGGTTCTGCTTCAAGACCCTGCTCACAAAGTCATACCCAGAAGCTTTGTTACCCTCACCGAACCGTGAGGACTGGCAGAGGACGGTGAAAGCTGGCTGCTTTCGGATTCTCGTTATCAAATTGAAGTGCTTTGAGCGAGATAGGGATTTGAGTTGGCTGTGGGGTTTGGGAATGTAGAGCCTGCTGCTAGGTGAATTGAGAATGTCAATGTATGATAATGCCATAGCTGTAAGGATAGAGAGAAAACATGAGCAATTGGGGAGTTTGTGGGTTTTAGGGTGGGTTCATATTGAAATGAGGGAATTTGTGCTTATGGGGTTTATATTTTTTTTTTTTTACGAGAGGTGTTAGAGCAAATGCACCATTTGGGGAGGGGAGGGTCAATTTTTCACCCAGGTCAATACACTATTCATCTGAATTGGTCCTTGGTCCTTGGTTTGACAATGCAGCAATGAGATCAATTCGAAGACTAATTACTATTCATTCAATTTATATTTAATTTATTTTTTAGGTTTTGTTAAGTACTTAATGATTTAACATTATTGGTGAATAATTAACCAAATTGAATATTTAAAAAAAATCATATAATTAATTTCGAATGACGTGCATTTTCGATAAGAATATGGCAAACCAATGTACTTACGCCACGTGTCACCCTCAATATCGTTATCTTTCAGCCAAAAATATCTGACATTTCCGAATAGATTTTCAACCAATTGGTGAGGAACACGTGTCCATTGCAAGATTCGTTATATTCAGAAATAATTGAGACGATTTTCGATAAGATTTTCAACCAATTGGTACACGCCACGTGTACTTTGGTATAACTTTTTAGCTTCCACAAAAGTCAATAAATAAGGCCGGTACTTCACTCTCTTCTCACACATTCCTCTCATTAATCTCTTCCCTCCATTTTCAGATAGAAAAATCCATTTCATTTGTCATATTTTCTATGGATGCTTTGAGAAATTATTTGAGGATCAGGGATGAAGAAGATGAAGAACACATTCAGCAAATTCAAGCCAACAATGCTCAAGCATCTGCAATTCTTGGAGCGTATCATTCAATGGAGACTCCCGAAGGTCGTGGTTCACGCCCCGGTCGTGCCCCTAATGTCGAAAGACACCGGGAATCAAGAGGTAATAACATGATGGAGGATTACTTTGTCGAACGTCCAGTGTACGACAATGTAATTTTCCGTCAGCGTTATAGAATGCAAAGAACTTTATTTAACCGTATTATGGGGGACCTTTGCAATTTTGATGTTTTTTGGGGGCAAAAACCGGACGCCACTGGGAAGTTGGGATTGTTCCCGGAACAAAAAATGACAGGTGCTCTTCGAATGCTTGCATATGGTGCTGGAGCTGATCAATGCGATGAATTCACTAGGATGGGGGCATCTACTGCCCTAAAATGTTTGAAGAAATTTTGTGCCCAGGTGGAGTATCTATACGGTGATTGGTATCTTCGTGCTCCCAATGCCGCTGACTTGCGCAGGCTTCTGCTGAAGGGGCAACAACGCGGTTTTCCGGGCATGATTGGGAGCATCGACTGCATGCACTGGAAGTGGAAGAATTGTCCAAAGGGGTGGTCTGGAGCATTCTCAAGCCGCAAAGGCTACCCAACGGTTATTCTTGAAGCTGTGGCCTCGTATGACACACATATATGGCATGCCTTCTTCGGTACCCCAGGAGCTCAAAATGACCTAAATGTTCTCGGTGCGTCCAACGTGTTCGCGAGAGTTATAAACGGAAGTGCTCCTGAGGTATGCTTTAAGGTCAATGATAACACATACACAACTGGGTATTACCTTGCAGATGGAATCTACCCGAGGTGGCAGACGTTTGTGAAATCAATATCCAAACCCAGGAATGCAGATGAGGCACACTTTAGCAAAATGCAAGAGTCTTATCGAAAAGATGTTGAGCGGTGTTTTGGTATCCTCCAAGCTCGGTGGGCTATACTTCGTCACGGTGCTAACTTGTTCAAGTTGGAAGATCTGCGTACCATCATGGTAAGTTGTATCATTCTTCATAACATGATTGTGGAAGATGAGTTTGTGGAAGAAGAGTTTGTGGAGCCTAATGAAGATGATAACATGCATCCATTATTGGCAAGCGTTTATGATAGGCCGGTGGATTTAAACGGAAATGTTATTCGTCATGAACCGGTTTTGAGGGATGGAGAAAGTCTTCCGGCTTTCTTAGATCGTGACTTCCAATTACATTCTGCATACCTCCACAAGGCCTTGCAAGATGACTTGGTCATCCATATTAACAAATGATTTGGATCATTTGTATTTGATTTGTAATTGTAATTTAAGTACTTTTCTTTGTGTGCTTTCAATAATGATGTATGTGTGCTTTGGCTTGTAATTTTAATTTGTGTGCTTTTGTTTGTGTGATCATGTTTCAATAATAAAGGTATGTGTGCTTTTGTTTCAATAATAAAGGTTTATGTTTCAATTTGTATAAAATACATTGTATACTTTTGTTACGTACTCAATATTTATTAATAACATTCAACTTTTATTTCATGAAATTTAAGATACATAAAAGACAATCCAAGCCTAGCAATACAAGAAAAATAAAATTTAAAACACTACAACATTCTATTGTGGGGATTGTGGTTCTTGAAAAAGAGGTCTATAACAATCCGCATTCGGGTTGGTTTTTTTCATGATGTTGCTCTTCAACTTTTTGTACCACTCTCTTGAGTCCGGAGAAAAATCACTAGTCTTCATGGCCATGATCCTTGCATCCTCTTTCGCCTCTTCAAACTGATATATTTTCAAAGCTTCTGCTCGGCGTTCCTCGTCTCTTTTCTGCAGAAGCTCCATGGATTTTTTGCTGCTCTCATTAATGGCTAAAATTGCAAGGGCCACATCACTTCCCAATTCTTTATTCTTTCCTTTCCTCTTCGCTTCTTTTGCAGCCTTTTGTCCCATAGGCCTTCCAAGAGAGCTAGTAGGAGTATCCAAACCTACATCAGTATCCAAATCAATTGTTGTCTCGGTTTCATCAAGACTTACCGTCGGATAAACAAAAGGAGAGACGGGAGCCGTTGGTGGATCTTTAAAATAAGGGTGATCCTTCACCGCGTCCCAACATTCCTCATGAGCAAATTGCTTATTAGTTGTTCTAATGAATTCCAATTGAATTTGACGGGCCTAAAAAAAATTGAAAATGTTATAATGGGATATAAATGATTGTTAAAAAAATAAAAAATCACACTATAATGAGATATAAAAAATAATGGGATATAAATAATGAGATATAAAAAACAATGGGATATAAATAATTAAATCACACTATATTATATTACCTCATCCAATTGATTGGTGCCGCTTGGTCTATGATGACGAGCTTGAAGTTTTGCATTATGCCACTGTTTGAGAAGTTTTTTCAAAGGTTTGAAATGAGATTGGAGAGCGATCGGAGTTCGTACCGCGGTTGGACCGGACCAATTTTCCACATAATCTTCACGTACCTTTTGCCATAACCTTGGAAGGGTTTGAGCATTGCCGGTGATCGGGCATACGGTGACACGCGCCCAAGACTCGCACAATTGAACTTCCTCCGCGGTGTTCCAATTAGTACCCGATTCTCCCATTTTTTGAACTAAAATGAAGAAATAAGAACAAGGTAGGAGAAACAACAAGATGGATATGTGAAATCTCAGAAATTTTTGGTGTGAAAAATGAAGAAGAGTGCTTTGGTATTTATAGAATTTTTTGGAAATTTTTTGAATTTTTTAAGACAGGTTTAAAGCATATTCCCGTTTGGATTTTATCTGAGCCGTCAGATTAAATCCAACGGCCCAGATCTGCCAAGAAGAGTTTTTTTTTTCGTTGGTTTTAAAATAAAAAAAAAGGATCCGTTATGTTTGAATGCTGACCGTCCAGATCAGATCGGACGGTCAGCATCAAATGACCGTTGGGCAGCCGACAGTCTGCAGGCCGTGGGGCCCACAAGCAAAATTTAAAAAAAAAAGGGAGCCGCGTCTGACCAGCCGCGTGGCTGACGTCAGCGGGCCCCACCACCAATTCACCCAGCCCAAACCGAGGGTGAGGAATCAACCTAGCTACTGATCGATCACCTGGGCCCCGCCATAAACATCCCCTCCCCCCAGCCCAATTAATACCCGGTGGATCATTTCCTCTCCCCTACCCTCAACCCAACCCAGCTCCTTGGTCCTTTGGTGCATTTGCTCTTATACTGAAAGTTCATCCTCACTCTTGATTATTATTAATGAAGATATAGAATACAATAAGGGGAAGGTAGTGCCTAAATTAACTTGGCGTAAAAGTACAACCATCTTTAATGAGAATATCTGAAATAATATCCAGAGTCTCGTCTAACCAATAAGCGTCTCAACCACTAACATTAGCAAGATGGGCTAATTTATTAGTCACACCATTTATTTCACGGTAAATATGATTTATGTAGATAAACTAAATATCATGCAAGTACCTCCTACAGTCTAAAATAATGTTATTAATCTCCGCAATGCTCTTAGTTGCACTCATTAGAGAAGTCACCAAAACAGCATAGTCACATTCAAGCTCAATATTCCTCCAATTATGATCAATGACAATTAATAAACCAGCTCGTATTGCCTCTGCTTCCATGTGCAATGCTAAAGAAGCGAATGACATGGGATGAGCAAATGTAGCAAGTACAAACCCCTTATCATCCCGAACAACAACGCCAACACCACCACATGTTTTATCCGCGCAGCTACGTTCATTTTGATTCTACCAGAAGTTGAACTTCGCCATTTGATCCTCTTTTTTTTTTTTGATTGGCTTGGAACGACATGGACTCTAAGATAGTCATATAGCATAAGTAAACCCCAAACAACCATATTAGAAGGGTTGATCACAGCTCCCTAACATAGAACTTTACATCTATATTATCCACAACAGTACAAAAAGAATTTCACCATATGCTTGGGATATTTCTGTATCATCATAAAAATCCATTCAGCGCAAAAAGTGGCCAGGTGAGCTTTTGCATGAAAGTTTAAGGGACATGTTGACCACAAAGTTTGGACCATTATGCAATCTGGATTATGATGATGATGAATCCTTCGTGTTTTATGGTGGAGGAATTTGAAGATTAGTAATGAAAGTTTGGAACTTTGAGAGCGCGCTCTCTCTCTCTCTCTCTCTCTCTCTCTCTCTCTCTCAGTGTTATCCGAAGCGGGTTTTGGGGGTATCACTTTGGGCCAATACTAGCAAATGGTCCATTACAATAAAAGAAGAACAGAACCCAAGGCCCAAAAACAAGAAATAGCCAAATTATACTTGGTGCGACGACTTACTCGTCGGTAGTAGTATATCTCCTTTCTATTTACCTTCTAGGAGAAAAAGGATTGTGTTTTAAGAGTAGTAACTTGTGGGAAAATATCTCTTTCTAGCTAGTATTTTTCTCATTTGTGGGTTGCCCATCTTGGGCAAAATGTGTTGTGTTTTTGTTTGATCAAGGATCGACTTATATACACCAAATCTGAACTCTTCTTACTTCTTAGGCATTGGAATCATAGTAGTTAGGTAACATTCTTTCCAAATAAGGTTTTGCTAGAAGCATTAAGTGCAGTAGCACTTGGTAGACAAGAGACATTTATGTTTTAGGCAAGAGCGAGCGTGTAAGATGGCGACTTTTCTGTCCCCCTTGAGCAAATAGCCAAATACTACCAAGAAAGCCAGCTTTATAGTCTCTGCTCCCTGTACCTTTCCCTTTACTCTCTTCTGGGTAACCATCAAGTATTATTCAAGTCACTTACCAAGAAGAGTAACAACTAAAGCAACAGCCAAGATAGATAGTCAGTCACACTACTAGCTACTAGTTTATATATATACTTCATTCTCTCTTTACTTCACTCTTTCATAGCTGCAGAACGTCCATGAAGTAATTAAGGATAATATATGGCAATGGAGGAGGAGGATGGTCTGGAATGTCTGTCAACCTGTGATGGGATCTATGAGGGTCACATTTATCACCGCCGTCTCCGCCGTCACCACCGTCTTCTGTTGGCTTCTGCTGCCACCAAGTCTAATTGCAGTGTGTCTCCCTTCACAAGCCTCCATGAACTTCTGCAATGCCCTGTCTGCACAAACTCTATGTATCCACCAATCCACCAGGTCAGTGCTCACTTTCACTATCTTATATTCACATCAAACATTCTTTTTTTGGTTTGGATCATAATCCGTTTGGGTAAAATGTAGGTCTAAATGACGTCGTGGATAGGATTTCTGAAGTTAAACATAATTATAACCCTTTCCTTGTTCACATCTTGCTAGTAGTAGTGTTGATGAGATTTAGTTAGAGGAGGCGTTTGTGATTATCCAGGATATTTTCTATGAGGATTTTCATTTTGTTGATCGAAGTAAAGGCATTATTTCCCTTCGAGTGAGTGGTTGTTAATAATTTGGGGTATTTCCCCTTTCAAAAAAAAAAATTGGTATCTTTATGTACGTATTTGGTCTTTGATTTTGAGAGTTGGTTGAAATGCGAAATTAATCATTCACCTTGATGTTCTAAGTTGTTGTTAACTTTGAGTTGCACATGTAGTAAAACCTCGATAATTTAATATTCGATTAATTAATAATCTCATTAAAATAATATTTTTTGTCGGTCCCAACCAAGGGACTCAAATATTATTAATACTCAATTAATTAATAATCTCACTAAATTAATAACAAATTTCAGTCCTAAAATTATTAATTTATCGAGATTTTGGTCTATCACATTTTAATTGTTAACACGAGCACGCACGGACCCTAAACAGCCAGACTCTACTAGGATATGAATCAACGATTAATCTACATTAATTAACCTATCTAAGCCGGCTGCTTTTGAGATGATGAGCATATGCCTCTAAGAGCTAAATTTTCCTTTTGAATCATTTCTGATTTAGTTATTGGCTCCAACGTGAAAGTACGTAGTTGATTGATAGTGTTAATTTCTGCAGTGCCAAAATGGGCACACTCTGTGCAACATTTGCAAAGCAAAAGTGAACAACTGCTGCCCAACTTGTAGAGTTGAACTTGGAGACATCAGATGTTTGGCATTAGAGAAAGTCGCTGAGTCGCTACAACTTCCTTGCAAGTATGGCTCTTTGGGATGCATGGACATCTTTCCTTACTACAGAAAATCTCAGCACGAAGCCAAGTGTAACTTCAGACCATACAATTGCCCTTATCCTGGATCCGAGTGCTCAGTAGTTGGTGATATTGCCTATCTGGTTGAACATCTCAGAGATGATCACAAAGTAGACATGCTCAATGGATGCAGCTTTGATCATCTTTATGTCAAGTTTACTTCCCGCGAGATCGATAATGCAGCCAAGATGCTTATGGTAAGTTAAGTTTGCTGTTTCACTTGATTTCATGTTACTACACCTTGGTGGGATCAAACAGTGTCTGTGTTATGTCCTAATTAAACAATACGTGTTTCCCTCAGATTCTGCGGATGTTAGTTAGTATAGTGTGTTTGATACCTAGATGCTGATCACCTTCATCCTGCTCATAATTATTAGGTGTTCAATTGTTACAGCCAGTACTTCTGCCTGCATTTTGAGGTCTTCCAACTGGGAATGGCACCAGTCTACATGGCATTTGTTCGGTTCATGGGGGACGTAGTTGAAGCACAAACCTTCAGCTACAGACTGGAGGTTGGAGCACATGGGAGGAAACTAATATGGGAAGGAACCCCTCGGAGCATACGTGAGAGCCATCAGAAGGTCAG
Source organism: Geum urbanum (assembly GCA_946800695.1). NCBI lineage: Eukaryota > Viridiplantae > Streptophyta > Magnoliopsida > Rosales > Rosaceae > Geum > Geum urbanum. Next base: position 38,376,591 of record OX327013.1, on the reverse strand, counting down.
GGACAGCCATGACGGTCTCATAATCCAACGCAACATGGCACTTTTTTTCTCCGGTGGAGAAAGGAAAAGGCTTAAGCTTCGGGTCACCGGACGGATTTGGAAGGCTATAACCACCTAGATTAGAGCATCTCACTACATATGTTCATTGCTACCTTTTGTGCCAGACTCTGGTGTTGCTCAAGGATATGTATTCTGTATTGCTAAGCTCACCAGTCACCACTGAGCTCAAGTTCTTGCGCATGCAAGAACAGTTTAGTATTGATCTGTTTAAAAGGGAAAATGCACTTGTCGAGGTCCATAGTTTACTATCTTTTGCTGAGTTTGTGCTTGCAGAGTACAGTAGACACTGCTCCAGCGTGATTAAGAAAGAGTCACTTTTACATTTACACACTACAATAATAAAGCCGTCTAATTACACCATATTGGATGTCATCAACAACTATCTCCCACCCAAAAGTTACATCAGAGCATATCTGTTTCAATGAGGTTTTCAGAATGACAACTATCCTCAAGAAGCAGTGCAAGTAATAACCCACATAATCTTCGTATCATATTATTGTCCCCAATTTTTGTATTGAAATGTCATGCACAACAATTTGTGTATTGATGTTAAGTTTGTTCTCTATGCCATTCATAAGCTATTGGTTATTAGTTTATTACTTACCGACAAGTACAACTCGAAGAGAGTGGAACCTACTGTTATGAAGGCTCACCTCTCTCCTTTTGGGATGTCTCCACATACTGCTCTGCAAGTTTCTTCACCTTCTCACCTTCTTTGATTAGAAAACTTGCGCTCTTAGCTTTAGAGTGGTACTTCATAACTTTCTCTGTTGTCTTCGCCACGGCCCACTTATACTGTTCAGCTGTAATTACACCGCTCTTGCATAGGGGTCTGATGTGCTCTTTGATGTAGGTTTCAACCTGTAGTGGATTGGATTGACAGGTAAGTCGAAATCACATATTAGGGAAGAACTCCCAACTCCTGGGTCACAAAAAGTTCATATATTTTGTTCTAAATAAATAGAAATCATGTACAGTAAAAAGCTTTAAGCATTTCAGAAGAATGATACACAAATGTAAAATGAATCTGATCAAGGGAAAAGTGGCTAGTAGAAACCTTTTTAGTTATAGAATTGATGATGTTCGACTGATCTTTAGGATCCACACTGGATTTTTTGTTCCTTTCAACATTTCCATCTGGTTTGGAATGGTTTGTAATATCGTCTCCACCAGAGGAATTGCAACCAATACTGGATACAAGCATATTCCGTGCATTATTATCATATGGAGACGTTTCTACTTCGGTAGCCTTTGGTCCACAACTTTCATTCTCTTTTGGATAAATGTCTTTCACCAACCCTGCATCCATCGGTCCAGATTGAATTTCTGAGGCTCCTGGAAATCTTGGGATCGGTGGTTCTATATCCGGTCCGTATAATTCTTCACATTCTGCAAGGGAAATCTCTTCACCTTCTTTACCGAATATGGATTCCAAAGGAACACTGTCGGTCTCTCGCTCCCTGGTTGAATCATCCAAACCTGAGCAAGCATGATTCTCTAGCATGCTGGAAGAATGTTTTTGTACTTCAACAATGTTGCCAGTTCTACCAAGGTCTAAAGAATCAATAGAAAATTCAGGCTGAAGAGAAGAGAAAACAACTTTTATTTTTGATGCCCCTTCATCTGGTTGTGCATTAGAGACTTTTGCAGCAGTGGCACCAATGTAGTCTTCATCTTCCAAATTATACTCAAAATCACCATATATGTCCAGATCTGGATTTCCATCTATTTCAAAAACATTATCAGGGCCTTGCTCTCTTATCTCTAATGATTGATCATCTTCTCCAACAGGAACTTCCATATTGAAATGTGGACTATTTGGAGGAGAATCAGACAGAAGCCCAGCATTTCTTAAGGCTGCTTCAGTTACAGAATCAGGTGAAGGTTCATGCACAAATTCACTTCTATCTGCAGTGACTGAAGATTGGGAGGAACTGAGAAGTGGCGCTTCTCTGGACTTGTTACTTTTCGAAAGATGCAATATTTCCTGGGAGCATAGATTCAGATACACTAGCTTGCTGCATGATCTATCAGCAATACCCTTTTCTATATTAGTAGCATCCGCAACAGCTAACTCTGTATCCGCAGTTCTACAGATCACAGGCAAATTTGCTTTCTTCAGCAAGTGCTCCGTCAGACGGTACAGCTGTGTCTGCACATTTAAATCTATAATAAGTCCAACTTTTGAAAAATACAGCAGTTTTGTAAAACAAACTATCATAAGTTTATGAACACAAAGGATAAGAAACTGCTACTCATTGTTGCTGAGAAGAAAATTGTTATTATTCAGAGGAACTTTAAAAATTTACAGGTAATTTTGAGCAGAAACGTAGAATGCAAGATAATTTCCATGGAGATCATTAATCTCAGTATATGGTTAATAGGGTAAGTGTTCCCTTTTAGGGAAGTTTAATCACAAATACTTTTGTAACTTCGCATTGGCATACCATCTCATATCAAAGAATAGATAATTGATTAGACACAGTGACATACAGCACACATCCATCTCTGTTACTAGAAGTAGGACATCATGATACACACAGGGAGCTTCATACCTGCCTCACTGACATTGGAATTTTGTTGTGACGGCTGGGTGCCAAAACTGGTCTCATGTCTGTTGGTAATTGAGCCTGCTCACAGCAACCACAGAATACGATTATATCACCCGGAGAAGCAAACAGCATAAACGAAAGGATTTAATAGTACTGTTATTACATACTAACAAAGGGTGATTTCCTTTGAGCGCAGAGTTGTCTTCTTGTTTTTCATTTGTTGCCTTCTTGCCTGGACCGTTCATTTTCCTGGCAAGAACCTCCAGAGCCCACTTCCTTTTATCAACTTTTATGTCACCAGTTTTCTCAATGAATTGATTCTTGGTTTTAGATTTAGAACCACCGGATGAAGAAGCCGAGGACCCTTCGGAGTGTTTGTCTTGATGTACTTTGTTAGAAGCAGCACCAGTGTCTGAGCTAGGAGCATCCTTTTTGTTCCTGTTAGTTTCCAACAATGGAAACTTAACTTTTGGTGAGACCTTATTCGCCTCAGTGGAACTCAAAGTAAGCTTATCAAGAGAAGTCCTGGAACCCAGTTCCATCGCAGGGAGTTGTTTACCATTCTGCTCTGAATTACCAGCAGCTTTAAGAGTTAGAAGAGGCTTAATATCATCTTTCCTTGGAAATACAGATGTATCTGCTAAATACAACCTGGAGAGAATTGGACTTGTGGACAGCGTATCAGATTCGTGATTTTTATTTGAACCCTGTGAAGTCCCGTTGAGAAGGCCAAGAACTGACTTCAAAGTCTCAATCTTTTCAGGCTCTCCAATGCAACGATGCTTCCAAAATTCAATTTGACAGTCCCGGTCCCATGCACGTTTTCGTCTTCCATTGGATGTCCCATATATTTTCTTTGTTAAATTCTCACGCACTTTTCCTTTCTCCAACATTACCTTCCTTGCCTTTAGTGCTAAAGGTGAAAGCTTCTTAACAGGTTCAGTTTTTGAACCTGCTAGAGCTGCCCTAAAGGCGTCAAGAAGCTTTGGATCGAACTGATTTTCGCCAATATCTTTTGGAGATTTGTTGCGAACAGCTTCTCTTATCTCCTTTCTAAGTCTCTGAACTACCATGGATGACTCCTTGTCCTCAGCATCTCTCCTCATGATCTTTTTAACTCTCAAACTAGCCATTGAATCTTGTTCTTCTGATGATTTAGCAGCAGGATTAGGGCATACAAGCCCCTTCGAAGACTTACGGTTTGTACTTCGAACAATGCTCAATATGCCAGGAGTAGGGTCCAGTACAGGATGACCTTTTGAGGTGCTATCTTTGGAAACTACAGTGAAGCCAGAGCCAGTTCCTGGATCTGAAAGACATGCTGCGGCTTGGTCCATGGTAGCAATATTTTGAGTCTTCTCCTCCTCTTTAATTCTCTTCGCCGGAACTTGCTTCTTAATCTTGGAATTTCTATCTTTATCTTCAGCACTAATGTCATCACTATCATTTCAAGAAGACGAGAAAGTGAGCAGAACAGTCAAAATATTTGTTCTACAGGCATGAGGAATATAAACCCACAACAATTTCAGTTCAAAAATGCATTCTTCATGTAATTGTCAATAAGCTATGAAACAACTTTAAGAAGCATAGTTGTTCAACAATTTGGACTGACTGATGCATACATTATATGTTGGGCAAATTTCTGTTTACCTACCTGTGGTTCGGGTCAAACATCAGTTTACTACTTCACTTTTCAAATTTCATCATTTCAGTACCTATGGTTTGAATCAAACATCATTTTACTACTTCACTTGTTGGAATTGATTATTTCACTACCTAAACTTGTTACAATTGATCATTTCACTACCTAAACTTGTCAAAATTGATCATTGTACTACTTGACTTTGCAATTTTAAACATAACACATAAACTAAAGGGAGGTTAAAAGTGATGAAAAATATCGAGTTGAAGTAGTAAAATGATTACAATCGAAAAGTTAAGGTAGTACAATGATTAAAAACAAAAAGTCAAGTAGTAAACTGAAGTTGATGGCAAACCACAGGTAGTGAAATGATCAATTTCAAAAAGTTAGGTAGTGAAATGATGTTGATGGAAAAACGCAGGTGGGTAAACAGAAATTTGCCCTTATATGTTTGAGGAGAATATTATTGAAAAGTTGAATTTAAGGGCAACTATTTGGAAAATCTTAATAATAAGCATGCAGAAATTCAACTTTGAGTTTTGCATGGGACATTAGGTTATTAATAAGCATTGTTCATGCTCTTTAGAGGTTCATTAGTGTACTGATCTATAGTCAAATATTATTATTTGTAGCCTGGAGAGGCAGATATCACAGATCTCGGTAATTTAAAGCTTAAAATCTCTACCTATGAAAGAACATCCAGTAAGTTCTTTATTCTATATATTCTTATCCTATTTTCCCCATTTCAAGTTCTTCCTAGAGAGGATTTCCCTATGGGCCTTGGTCTCCTACAGAACCCATCCTTTTATTCCCTTCCGCTACATCACCCATCCTTTTATTCCTTTCCGCTAAATTAGCTTGTTTGCAAACACGACAATTAGTCAACACCCCCACCCTCCCTATCAGACCCCACCCATGAATGCAGTGGTGTTAATAGCCACCATAACTGTACCAAAATGAATGATGTGAGGAAACTCCTCCAAAAACTCAAGTGGCCAAATCTACTAAAGAATATCCAAAACGAACCTGGGATTGCTGTGCAGGTAAGAAATAAATAAATAAAACATCCGATAAAACTTAAGCAAACCAAAGTGGCACTTTGACAGATACAAAATCAATGCTGGGAGATTATGACATGAGGATAACAGTAACAAAACCTGAGGCAACATAGTTATGTGCATTAATTGCTGAAAACCATATAAGAATCAACTCATATATTTGGGTGACATGAGACCTGCAATCAGTGTGTTTTCTCTTTCCACCACTCATGCCAAAAGCATCTGAACTAGCACCAAGTACATTCTTGTCACCTGGAAACATGAACGATGGTAATGTGCATGAGTAGCAGTTAAAATTGGTTCAGTAAAGAGCTTATATCACTCCCCCTGAAAAAATGAATAAGCCAATAGAACAGATGAAGCCTTAAACAACTTACTACCTTTTGACAGACAGTCTTCTGAAGGACTATGCTGCTTCAAATTTGCAGTGTCATGGTCTTCAGTTCCATTACAATTTGTGTCAACTAAAGAACGTAAAAAATAAGAAAAGTTCAACAAGTAAGCATACACATAAATCAGATTTATGCAATCCCAACGTGAAATTATTCATCTTATTAAAAGTCACAATACATAAGATTACCTGATAGATATGGACCCCCACTTAACCCAAGACTCATACTGGACTTGTTATCAGATAGACTTCTACTAAAGTGTGAATCATTAAGCATCCCAGGAGACACTTTTTCACCATCAACGCTACTATACTCATTCCCTGATTCAACAGTACTCACCCTAAGTTGCTTATCTGCTAAAGCATTTGAAGGTAAACTGAAGGAACCATCACAGGATAAAGACAGGTCTAATTCCAGCCTTTCTGATTTAATAGCTTTCTCCCCTGAAAGCTTTTCCAACTTGTGGCTACTGTCAGAAGCTGATACCACAGATTCAGTTAAAAGGTCCTTGCCAACTTCAACGGTTGGCAAAATGCTTTCACTCGAATCTCCAAGCATTAAGACCACAACAGCTGTGTCACCAGTATCTACAACAGATACTGACACATTCCTCGGCAAAATTTCCTCATTTAAAGGTTTAGTATCACTAATTTCAAGATCATACAGGCCTTTAGACCTCTGTACTGACTCTGCATCATGGTTTTGTGGCTTTTCATCAACTAAGCATCTACAGGAAAAAGACACAAGTTAGAACTCATGAATACATAAACCCCTATAATACATATCTAATACTTTGAGTATAGGGGTAAGATTATGTAAATACACGTCAAATGCTTGTTGGTAAGATGATCAAATGGAGTTTTATGGACAAACTCAAGAATGAATTTAGCGAAGAAACAGTTGGGCAAAAGAAAGAAACTGAAACGAGAATCTCTTTTGTAATTAACCTGGGGCATAACCATGTATTATCAGATGTGCTCTCAGGATCAAACCCCACACAGAAAGCATGGTACCTGAGACAAGTTTACATATATCATATTTCTGTGTGAATTTATTTTACAAAGCCACACAGATTGCACATTTACCATAAGTCACATGAATCACAGGCAATTGATGTATCAAGATTGGAATCCTCCTCCACAGTTGCTGCTCCACTTCGAACCTTGCAGCCATCTCCATCCAAGCAGATAACCGACTGCACAATGATAATGTATCAAATATGCAATATCTGGTAATAAAATTTGAGACATAGGCTTCAAGACAAAATAAATATGTAAAATAACGCGAGTGAATTAACTATGTAACTTTAGAATTGCACTAATCATAACCAATCTATTTTACTTGGATTCTTTTTTCTCTTTACAGAAGAAAATATTTTCACATTGAAAGGGCTATCCTGAAAAATGAAACACTTGAAAAAAACTCTTTTCCCCAAAATGCTGCTCTTGATCATTTTGACTCACAGTTTTCTACCCATTCCATATCAAGGCTATGGATATCCCTAATGATGGCTACAGGGTTTTCCTGATTATGGTTATAAGCACGGCATAGCACCTTACTTATTAGAGCAAAGCCGTAACTAGTGAGCACAGAGATACATGCACTTACGAGTAAAAAGAAATTAAGCACCAAAGGGACAACAAAGAAGTACGACTCTTAGCCTGTCAGGTCACAAGTCACAACACATGGGATTCATAAAGGAAATACACATTCAGTCCTTTTTAATAGATAGGAATGTTAACATGTGAAGTCATCTGGGTAACACTGGTAGGAGAGGTCAGTTTATTTTCATAAAAACCTAGGGAAGAAGCTATGACAAACAAAAGACCTTATACATAATAGATGTAAAGGTAATTACATTTTCATCAATATAGTATGATGGAAAGGAGACAGTGTTATTCGCCCCTTCAATACTCCAATCATCATCTCTGCATTGAAAAAAAATGTGAAAAAATTAGTCTCCAGTGAAACCTTGCGACTCTTACGCAGTTAAGGCTGAACCTCGTATTATTTATACAAAATCTCGAGTGCATATTTTCCTACAAAATCTACAATGCTATAACCATAAGGGTATGGACAGTAAACACATGATCTGATTTTTGACTCATTCACAAGTGCAATCAACTCATAGTTTTGCACGCTCACCAATAAACTCAAATACAATTTTACCTATTGCAGAAGTACCTGAAAGACGAATCGTCATCCACTTTGTTGCTCCCAACAGTATCATATACCTTCAAAATAAATGCAATTTCAGAAGCCTTAGTACTAAATTGCACCAACATAAATAAATCTCAATTTAAAAAAACCTTCAACAACAATTGCCATTCACCAAGATCAGGTTTCATGTCAAGTGTTAAATTTGAAAAACCTGTGCTTACATTTTGTTGCACATTAATAAGATTGCGTCAATGATAACACTATGAATACTAAAATCAGAGAAAATATCAATTATTTGCATAACTCACCGGAACACATGTGATCACTTGAAATTCGTTCTGACAAAGGGGGCAAAGGTTTGTAATAGTAGCCCAGTTGTCAATGCATGCAAAACAAAACCTGGGAAAACATGATGAACACATGTCAGAGAAAAGGTTTTGTCTTCCAAATAGAAACACAGTTCATGAAAACGCCTTTTTCCGCACTTTGGCTACATAAATGCCGTACGAGAGTAAACAAAGGGATACATTCATCTGCCGCGTAATACTAATCATACTGAATCATTGATATAGCTTGTGGATTTACCAAAGGTCAACAAACTTCCCTGTGACTCAAGTAAATTATTATCAATATTACTAACATAATTTGAAGAACTCATTTGGTAACTCAGAATATAAAATTAAAGGGTACATTTTAAAAATTATGATTTTTTAATACAACCAAAACTTATTATATTTGTGAAACGTCAACAAAATGTTCTTGCCTACCACCAAACTGACAATTCAACTACCAAACAGACACACTCTTAAACTCTTACCAGTGCTCGCAGGAATCAAGAACACCCCGATCAATTATGGTATCCATACATATCCCACACGTTTCATTTTCGCCCTCCAAAACAGAATTTTCCTGCACATTATGGAAATACCGACAGCTTATAACCTTGAACAGAAAGCAAAGCAAGTAACTGAAAGCCTAAAATTCAACCCTGTACAAACTGAATACGATAAAAGCTTCAAACTTTTGACTCATTAGACCACAGTTGTTTACATACAGAATTCCAATTTTGCAAATACAATCCTCCATTCAGAAAACTCAAGCTCAAAAGAGAACTACTTGCTAGTAGTTGGTACAGCTCAATAACTAAAACAAAACTTGAAAGCTTACATTGTTATAATTCTCAATCACTCCAAAACCCTCTTCATCTTGCAAGCCACTCGTTACTAAATCCAACTCCATTGGGTCCCCAATTGAGCTCATTGCTTCCGATTAAGACCTTAAAGAGTAAAATTTGAGTTAATTAATTGCAGAAAAAAATTTGATCTTGTTGAACTCGGAGATCATCCGATGATGAGAAATAAGAAGAATTTTGAAGGGTAAAATGGGAATCGAGGCGAGCGGCGAAGGAGGAGAGATTGTACCTGTGAGTGATAGGGACCACCACCATGTATTCTGGGCTGAGCGAAGCGAATGATCGACGCCAGCGGCAGCGAGTTCCCAGACTCGGAAACTTTGGCCTTTTCGCAACGCTGCGTTTTGGTTTGTATAAGCGTTTCAAACTGTTCAAGGTTTTTACACGTTTTGTCTCATCTAATGAAAATACAATATTCTATTTTATTTTAGTGGTAAATATAATATATAAATATTTAAAAAATATATAATATCTTGTCATTACAAATGAACTAAAATTTATATTTACAACATGTATTTTTCAAAAAAAATTCAAATTTTTTTTATGGTACGTCTATTCATACCGCCAAAATTATTACTTACACCTCCAAAGATTTTTAAACTTTTATAATTCTGTTTTTAACCATAATTCAAAAATATCTTCAATTGTTTATATAGCTCTCGTCTGAGTTCTCTCTCGATCGATCGATCGATCGAGTAAGGCTTCTCTCCACGGCAGGTGCGTTCACGCTTTTATTTTGTTAGAAATTTGCACGTGTCGTTTGTTGATTGGATAATAAAGTCAAAATTTAACGAGTTTATAATAAGCTCAGCCCGCCAGATTTTAATACGACTACCTCCCAGCCTGCACTCCGGCAAGCTGTAATTCGACAATGGCAAATCGACGAAATCAAGTTGTATGCCCGTTAATCACGGTTGATTTCCTTTATATTAAGTATTAAATTGATTAGTTTGTGTTTGTTTTGATATGTATTTCCTTCTTCTTTTTTCAGATCTATAGAATGTAAACTATAGTTCTGGGCTTGGCTGGAACTTTGCTCATATTGGTTTCAATATTGGTAAGCTCTCCTTTTATGAGATTTAAGTTTTGGTGAAAATGATTTAAAAATGTGTTTAAACCAACGGTGAAGGTTATGGTTCAAATTTCAAGTCGTTTAGTTGTTTTTCTTTATGATGATATTCTTCATTTTTTTGTACATTCTAGATCTTGTTCATAAGCAGTAGAATCTTCATACTCATGATGGTTCTTTATGATGATGATTTCTTGTGTTCGTCTCTATAATTTCGAGTTTCTGATTATGCAAAATTCATACTCATGATGGTTCGTTCATTCGTAGGTGGTTGCTTCATGGAGGTATGATTTACATCTATATCTATTGATGATTATTTACAATTAGTTCGATTCATTAATCAGTTGTAAATTTCTTTCCAGAACTTGTGTGTTGTGTTCAAAGATTTGCTTTTGGAAGAGTATCATATGAGAAGTTCATTCTTGCTGGATATGAACCCATTTTTTGAGATTAGGATTTTTTTGCTTTTAGCATCAATGGATCGTAGTTCATATTCTCGAGAGTCAAAGTTGAGGCCTGAGGGTAAGGATGGAGGGTGACGAAGATATGGAGTTTGCGTGAGAGATGGAGAAGACAGAGAGAGAGTAGAGGTCGATGCCGGCAAAAGGCAGAGGGAGGAGGAGGCCGAAGGGGAAAGAGATCGGCGGATAAGATCTTCGGCAAGGACTCTGGTGACGGAGACAGGCGGAGTGAGTTAGGCCAAGCTAGTGATCTTGTAGCCTTTGCTCATTGTAAACTCGAGATGGGAGAAATATCCAACGGCTGAAATTTAAAAACACTTTGGACGTGAACCAACCTGCCGTGTATTCAAGACTAACTCTGACATCTCTCTCTCTCTCTCTCTCTCATATTACGTGTCTCATCATCTTCTATTTATATATAATTTTTCTTGATAATTTCAGGTTGGGTTTGATGACTAAAACCTAAAATATTGGTGAATTATTTTAGAAATTAAAATTAGTTGGAATCGATCTTTGTAATTTTTTTTTTTCGAATTTGTGAAGTTCGGTGAATCGATCTTAGTTTTATGGTTACAAGTCATTTTTCAATTATTTTTGTTAAGATCAATGTTGTTATATGTTCTTCAATGTAAATCTGGGCTACAAGATTCAAAATAATATTTCATAGTTATGTGTTTCAATGGTGGAAGGTTTTGATTCGTAATTTTTTTTTTTTTAAATGGAGGTGGTGAGAAAAGAAAAAAAAATGAAGGATGAAATAGTAAGATTAGTACGTGATAAATATTTGAAAGGATGTGTAAATAGTATTTTTGGAGGCATAAATAGACACACCAATTTTTTTTATTAAAGTCATAGACATCGAGTTTAAATCATTATTTCAATTTTTTGTGTGACAAACTTATCAACATATACATCATGGAAGAAGTTTCTATTATATATTAATCGTTTCTATATCAAAGGAACTTGGTATGTCATTCGTATGAGAGTCTCTCAAATGTACTAGAAGTTTGTATCATCTGGTTTAGAGGATTTGTATTTTTAGAGTATCTCCAACAGTTTTTCTATAAATTCTTTATTATATAAGAGCAAAACACAAAATCTCTTAAATATTTTAGACTCAACTCCAACAGCTATTATATAATATTCTTCAAAATTAAATGGTTATCTCTATAATTTAATGAGTCTTATAAATATTTCTTAAATCAAGTCAATAAATTTTAGAAGAGAAAAAAAAGTGGTGTTTTTTTATGGGTAAATTATTGTTTACCTACCCGTGGTTTGGTGCAAACATCAGTTTACTACCATAGTTTTCAACTTTCATCGGTGTACTACATGCACTTTCAAATTTTCATCACTTTGGATGGAAAGTTAACTCCAAATGTTAAGTTGCAAGTTTGCCACCTCACTTCAAGTGGGTCAGCCGCATGACAAAATCCCCAAAATACTCTTATTGATATATTTTTTCAATTATAGTAAAAATCTCTATAAATGAATAAACTCGGGACCAGAAAAAATTATTAAGTGAGGTTATTATTTTATCGATAAATGAATAATTTATTATTTTATCATAAAATTATCATAAATTAGTAATTTATTTACTCATCAAGATTTCTCAACTAAAAATTCATATATATATACATTTTTTTCAGCTAAGGACCTCTGCACGGTGCAAATTTTTCTATTTTACCTCACTTAGACATCAAATCTTTACAATCAAGACCACTCATGTTATAGATACTACTTCAACTAAGTCACCTACAAAATTTAAGTTCAATCGGAAATCATTTGGTCATTGGATTTGTCATTTATATATCGTCAATATTTATCCGATGCTCCTTATTTATTTGTAATGTTTCACCATTTTGGACGACCAAACGATTACCATATTGGCTAAAATTTTGTAGGTCTACTCCTTAAAAATATATCTATAACATCAATGGTTTAAATTGTTGAAATCAAATGTGAGATGATCAAAATAATCAAATTCTTACCATCCGCTTTGTGCGGACATACTTACCTGATTAACTATGTATATATATATTTATTTTTATCTAGTTGTTACTTTATATATTCATAGAGGCTTAATTAAAAAAATTAGTGGATTATTATCTTATGCTTTTAGCCATATTTTTAATAATATGAATTAGTCTTGAAAAGAGACCGAAAAAAATATTACTTAAACGAAATTATTATTTATCGATATTAATTTATTGAGTTTTAATATAAACTCTAATAAGATTGGAGATTGGAAAATAAAACAACGTCAATGGCCAAAAATCCCCCAAACAATTTAACTAAAACCACATAAACAAAAAGAGAAGAAAAATTAAACTGAAATGATAATCTTTCCCTACCATTCAGTATTTTATTCTTCTTTTTTGTTAAAATGGTTTTAGTTATAAAAAAAATTGGGGATTTTTGGCCATTAATGGTATTTCATTTTTCAGTCTCCAATCTAATTAAGATTTAATTCAAAAACATAACAACAAGGGTATTTTGAGGATTTTGTCATGTGGTTGGTCCACTTGAAGTGAGATGGCAAACATATATATATGTGTGTGTGTGTGTCACGTCAACGCCACATAAATCACTTAACATTTAGAGTTCACTTTCTAACCAAAATATTAAGAAACTAAAAGTATAGGTAGTAAACTGATGAAAGTGGAAAACTTAGGTAGTAAACTGATGTATGTACCAAATCACAAGTTTGTAAACAACAATTTGTCCTTTTTTTATTTATGTTTTGAGGATGAAGAGTAAATTATATAGGCAAGCAATAGATTTTAGAAGTTTAGAGGTGGATATACAAATTTTAAATTTTCTATAGATATGAATATTCTTTATCTTTTTTTTTTCATTTTTTGTATACAAGATAATTTTACAAGGGTTGTTTAAACTAAGAAGTGGTATTTTTCTATTAATTAATGATAATTAAAATTTTACAAGGACTATTAATTAATGATAATTAATTTTTTATAAGGGTTGTCAGAGAGATAGTCTTACTTCCCATAGCTCTACGTGTACAAGAAGCTACTTTAAACATCTGTTTTCTTATCTACTTGAAATAAGTAAATAAAAAAATGCATCACTTGCTTAATGCACGTAAATGACACGATACTATCTAAAAATGAAAAGCCTAACTATGTCAAGAGACAAAGAAGGCCCACATGATCTAGGGGCTCTGCTCTTACTCTCAAATCCGCATCGAACGGCACGAAAGAAATTGATTTGATATTAAATATAATACTTCTCTGACAATTTTTCTAGTATTACCAAAAACCATAACCTAATTCTATTATGTTCATATATTTTTAATAAAATTTTCATCAATAATTTAGCCAGTAACTCATAAATTTTTAATGGTTAGAAAATGACATACATATATGACAGATATGATGAAGATTCACTTCATACGTGTAGTCAACTATTGTTATTTTATGTTTTCAATTAAAAATAAAGTAATGATGGAGGCAAGATAAGAACAAGGTTAGCTGAAGAAAACAATAACTAGAATTTAGGTACATCTGATTTGATATAAATACGCCAATAACCAATAGGCAATGAGATACAGACTATTGTTCTTGAAATAATGGAATACAACTTTTGAGAGAGCACTACTAGTTCCAGCAGGTCAGCTTTTCCATAACCAAATTCATGTCCAAATTCATGTCGTTTTTGCATGAATCACGATTTCTCTTTTTTAGTAAACTAGTATTACTTTTGTTCCCTTTTCTGGGGAAAATAATGGAATTGGTTTGCATGCTACTATATGCATGTTGAGTTGAACCAGATTGTTGATCGAGTTTCTTTCATTCTCATTGTTTAATTTGTTGGTGCAGAAGAAGATTTCTAGGTACTTCTTTGTTGTTTGTGAATTTGGGTTTTGAAGGCAATTGATATGGAAGCTGTTAGATTGTTAGATAGTTCTTGTTTGACTTTCTATTCATGCTTTGGCAGCTTGAATCGGTTCTAGGCTTCTAGCTTTTGTACCATGTTAATTAAATTCAACGAAACAGTTCTATATTGATTTTCTTCTCTTATATTTCTTAAGAAATGTGTTGCTAAATCTAAAGCGCGCCTACACACTAAAATGCAACTACCTATCTGGATTGAAATTTTGAGATCATGAGCTTGCTCAAGTTTGGTTCTTTTGTTTGAAGATAAAGCATGCATACCTAGTTTTAACAACCTGAAGAAGACATAGTTTGGCGATTTGTTTGTAAATTTGTAGAAAGATTGATAATGCATTTTGAGGGTCACTGATAATGCATATCTTACTGGATATAATATATAGGCTGGCGAAGGTCAAAGTTCGGTTTTTATTCTGGGAAGTATCAGAACCTCCATACTAGAGAATCATTCTTATGTACAAAGGGGTATGATAATTTTATTTTATTATTTAAGAACAAATTTGGTGGTCATTGTGGTAATATGAATTATTTTTTGGATTATTTAGTTGTATTTGAGATAATTACTTTATTTAGAGACTTAGTTACAACTCTTGAATAAATTATTCTCAAAATTGTAAATTTGATCTAATTAGTTGTAAACATTCACTACCACATAATGACTCATTGCCGGCGACTTTTAAGTCGCCGGCAATGTTTTTTAACATTACCAACGATTTTTTAACATTGCCGGCGACTTAAGTTGCCGGTAATGTTTTTTTTTTTTTTAAAAACATTGCCGGCGACATAAATGTATGTCGCCGGCAATGTCTCAATGGTAATGACATTGCCGGCGACATACATTTATGTCGCCGGTAATGTCTAAAAAAAAAAAAAGACATTACCGGCGACATAAATTAAGTCGCCGGCAATGTCTTTTTTTTTTTTTTTACATTACCATCGAGACATTGCCGGCGACATACATTTATGTCGCCGACAATGTCTAAAAAAAAAAAAGACATTACCGTCGCCGGTAATGTTAAAAAATCGTTGGTAATGTTAAAAAACATAAAAAAATACTATGTGGTAATGAGTCATTATGTGGTAGTGATTATAAGTAATCATAAAAAAATGTGATCATTGTGGTAAGATTGTCCTAAATATTGTAAATTTTTGCTCATGTATGTTGTAATTTTGATTCTCAAAATGACAAATAAAAGTATGACATAGCCCTTGTGTACCATAGCATGTCCCTACATCCACGTAGATAACTAGGAATAAATACTAATAATAGTTTACATCGGTTGCCGGCAGATCAAAGCGCGCTCCGACGATCTTAAATTGGAATCATGCCTCCTTTCATGAGATGCTTTTGCTTCAAGAGTTCCAGAGTTGATAGACATAGACCTGGATATGAGGAGCCTACTATTCTTGCTTCAGAAACTGCATGCGAGTACAACAAATATTCATGTAGCTTTGATTTTACTTGTTCAAGGCAGAACTGTATATTATTCATTTGAAAAGTTTTTAATTGTGTCTTTTTTATACGACAGTTTCTGTAAATGAAGTGGAAGCATTGTATGATTTTGTATAAGAAAATAAGCAATTCGATAATCAAAGATGGTCTTCTACACAAGGTATAGTTAATGTTTGCTTTTTGAATTTTCAAACATGTTTTTTGAGTGACTTAGTGTTTAACTGTTGTAAGTAATGTTTGGCAAGGTCGACTTAGCTGCTTGTCATTTTGGAAGCTATACATAGATTATCCATTTTCTAAAAAAATTATGAGACTAAATGTTTGACCTGATTACATGAACAGGAGGAATTCCAACTTGGCATTATTTCAAAGTAGCAATTAGCAAAATCTCTTTGCAGATTTATGGCATTTTGTACTTTTGTTTAAGTTTATAAATAAAGACTCAAAGAGTTTCTTGAGCAATAAGAAAATTTCATACAAATCTATGCAAGACAGAGGAACCAGACACATGCAAACGGTGTACGTTTTAGCCATTTCTCACGCTTTTCAGTTTATTGTTGCAGGTATTTGATTTGTTTGGTGTCAAGCGCAATGGGGTTATTGAATTTGGAGAGTTCGTTCGGTCATTAAGCATCTTCCCCCCAAGTGCTTCTGAAGCAGACAAAATTTCATGTATGATAACTTGTATATCTTCAATTTATGCTGCATGCATGTGTTTCATTTTCTTCGATCAGTCTCCTTCCCTTTTGTTTAATTTTTACATAATTGGTTAACTAGCTATTGAACTGAGAAAGTATATGCTTTGCAGTCGTATTTAGATTATATGATCTACGACAGACGGGCTACATAGAACGTTACGAGGTTAATCCTAAACCCTAAATATTTGTACGTTCCACATCCTATTAGTTATACCGGCCAGTTTCTTTTCTATGACAGGTAAAGGAGATGTTGCTAGCCCTTTTGAGTGAATCGGATCTGGAACTTACCGATGATATAATCGAATCATGCAATAGTTGACAAGGTTTTTATTCTTCTACATAATCTTTGTATAAAAAGTTTTACTCTTTATTTCACCTAATTATCTTCATCTTTCTATAAAGCCAATGCTGGAAGCAGATTTAAATGGAGATGAGAAAATTGATCAAGATGAGTGGAAATAATATGTAGCAAAGCATCCATCTCTAATAAAGAATATGACTCTTCCACATCTAAAGTGAGTACTAAAAACCAATAAATTACCAGTACCGGCTTCTTTCTTTTCCTTTTATCTGTTCAGAACTTTAACTCTAATTTTTTTTAAATTAGGAGTTACATACAGCATTAATGCCTGAATTAAATAAGTTTGACTTTTAAAAGAGTGTATATGCTTAACTTGTCCAGATTAACGTACTTGTTACGTACTATAAGTTGATAATTCCAGTCTTATGTTTGTTTCTGTTTGTTAGGGACATAATAGCATTTCCCAGCTTTGTGCTCAACACAGAAGTTCAAGAGTGAAGAAACTAACCTGAGCCAAAACCTTTTATTCATGGTTTTCAAACACATAAAGTATTGTACCTTTGTAATTGAAGACACAATGAGCAGGATGAAGAAACAAAAATGAAAACGATGTCTATTCTGTAGCGCGCATAGCCTCCATGTTCAGCGGTATATGTTTTCTTCATGAGTTTCTGTAATTTGAGCTATTCAACTTACGTAAGATGTAAATGTAACTTTAGATATGATCTATATATGAATGTATCCACAACATTTCCGTAGCTAGAAGAATCCTAAACCTCCAAGTCCTATGAATTTAATTCAACTATATAACCTACGGTCTAGTCCTGGCTGATCAGTTTCTAGCGTACGTGGTTCAACTGTGATTAGCTAAATTTTCGGCAATGTAATCTAGCTACGTTTATATATTCTCCATAGTACGTGATTGTGATAAGATAGTGAATTAATTTTAGTTATTAACCTCGTCAACAAATTCTGCGTTTGTCTGTGTTGTTGTGTTTCTCTTTACAAAACTCTATTCGATGTTAACGTATTAGTCATCATAGGATGATATCATGCACCTACATTGGCCCCGATGACCTCATCACCACTTTAACATTTTAAGTATTTGATCGATATATACTCGATCTTCATTCTTCCTTGTATATATTATCAGCTGTTTCAATTATTTAAGCATGTCTACTCTTCAAATTAAGGGCGTTATTTTTTCGACCTCTGTGAGCCAACTACGTACAATGAAGGGATATAAGTATTGATTATTCCTTACAATTGGACAAAACACAGTAGATGAAAGATCATTGTAGATGAAGGATCATCAATGAAGATGTTGACATGACCTACCTTATCTCAATGCAAATCAGGTAATTCATTTATATGCATATCATGATGTGATAAAATGTAAAGGTGAATGTTCTGTATATATATTTACAGTGGTACAACAACTCTGTACTTATACAAAGAGAGTGTAGCTATTCGAGGAAAGCTATCAATAGTGGTCAACTAATTAACATCATATATTCACAGTATCAATTACAAGGAACAGACAGCTAGAATCACTCCATCACCAGCTAGGATTGCTCCATCATCAGAGACTATTACTGCTATGATTTCCTTCCTTTAATACTCCCCCTCAAGTTGGAGTGTGGATGTCGATAACACTCAACTTGCTGAGGTGAGAATGGAAAGCAGGTGCTCGCAAAGGCTTGGTAAACATATCTGCGATTTGATGTCCAGTGGGTACATAAGCTGTTTTGATTTCTCCTTTTTGAATTCTTTCACGGACTGTGTGACAATCCAGCTCAATGTGTTTCATCCTCTCATGGTAAACTGGATTTGCGGCTATGTGTAACGCAGCTTGGTTGTCACAAAATAGGAACGCTGGTTCAGGATGGGTCACAAGTAAGTCTGCAAGTAAGTATCTTAGCCAAGAAAGCTCACAAGCAGATGCTGCCATCAAACGGTATTCAGCCTCCGCGGAGGATCTAGACACAGTGACTTGTTTCTTGCTTTTCCATGAAATAAGCGATTGACCAAGAAATATACAATATCCTGTCACAGAGCGACGTGTGAGTGGACATCTAGCCCAATCCGCATCACAGTATCCAATCAAACGAAGCGGACTTTGAGATGAGAAGAACAATCCTTGACCAGGGACAGACTTTAGGTAATGAAGTAGTCGAATGGCTGCCTTGAAATGATGGAGCTTAGGGTCTTGCATAAACTGGCTCAGTGTGTTGATAGCGAATGTGATTTCTGGCCTGGTGATTTTCAAGTAGATGAGTTTCCCAATCAAACGTCGAAATCTGGTTGGGTTCTTGAGTGCATCGCTGCCTTTCGTTGTTAACACCAAATCAGGTTCCATAGGCACTGTTGCTGGTTTCACTCCCAGTAGGCCAGCTTCTTCCAAAATATCCAAAGTGTACTTTCGTTGACAGATTGTAATCCCAGCTTTAGAGCGTGCAACTTCTATGCCCAAAAAATACTTGAGAGGTCCAAGGTCCTTAATTTTGAAACATCTATTAAGGAATTGCTTCAAATTTTGAATGGCCTCTTCATTGTTTCCTGTGATAATCATATCATCCACATAAAGCAACACCACAGTAATAGAATCATCACGAACCTGAGTAAACAAAGAGTAATCAGCACGAGATTGTTGGAAACCGATCTCTTGGATAGAGGATGAGAATCGTCGAAACCAGCTACGTGAAGCTTGTTTAAGGCCATATAGGGACTTGTGAAGTCGACAAACTAAGTTCTCCCCCTGTCGACAATAGCCAGGTGGTGGTAGCATGTACACCTCCTCAAGGAGCTCCCCATGTATAAAGGCATTTTGAACGTCCATCTGGTGTAATGGCCAATGTCGAACAGTAACAATAGCCAACAGACAGCGTACAGTAATCAGTTTAGCCACCGGAGCAAAGGTGTCCTTGTAGTCGATCCCTTCTCTTTGATTAAACCCCTTAGCGACAAGCCGAGCCTTGTACCGCTCAATGGTGCCATCAGAGTGATACTTGACCTTGAATACCCACTTACAACCAATCGGACGCTGACCGGGGGGCAAATGGACCATGGACCATGTTCGATTATCTTCAAGAGCCTGTATCTCACTGTTCATAGCCTCAACCCACTGGGGATCACAACGGGCTTGTGCATAATTAACAGGTTCAACAATCTGGGAGATGTTATTCACAAAAGAACGATATCCAGATGACAAGCCAGAGTAAGAGATGTACCTCTGAAGCGGATAGCGAGTGCCGGGCGTGGAAGAGAGGACGACGTCTGGGCCAAGCAAAACAGCGTGATTAGTCTTGTAGGTGCTGAGATAAGATGGTGGTTTGCGAGCACGGGAAGATCGGCGGAGGGCTTCCGTTGGAGTAGGAGGGTCGATGGGAGGCGGTGGTGGTGGAGATGTGACGATGGTGGTGTCAACAGAGGTGTCGCTGGTGGGATAAGGCGCCGGAATGTATAGTTGGGTGGGTGTGGTGTCCGGCGAAGGAGTGAGTTCCGGAGTGGGTTCCAGATTAGAGGTGATCGGTGGTGTGGTGCTAGGCGAGATCGGCAGTGATATGCAGTCGGGGAGGGGCTGTTGTGTGGAGTGAGTGGCTCCAGGGGTGAGAGGAGGCAGATTGAGGGAGGAAGTATCGAAAGAAGTGGAAGTGAAATTAGTTGGTTGGGTTGGAGGTTGGGCTGGTGGTAAAGGTGAAGATTTGGCCGATGGTAATGATGGAAGGAGAAATGAGTGGTTTGGATTGGGCTCAGCTATAGGTAGTACTAGGGAATCCTCCTGGTCTGTTTGTGGAAGAGTAGTGTAAGGAAGAATGTGTTCATGGAAAACAACATCCCTAGACGTGAAAAATGACTTTTTATCAATATCATACACACGATAGCCCTTTTGCCCAAGTGGATACCCAACAAAAAGACAACGATGTGCTCGTTTATCGAATTTGTGAGTGGGTTTCAAATTGGTAGCATAACATAAACAACCAAAAACCCGAAGATGAGAATAAATAGGCAAAATGCCATGCAAAAGCTCATATGGAGATTTGTGAGAAAGGAGAGGCGTGGGAAGTCGATTTATAAGATAACAAGCGGTGTGAATGCTTTCTCCCCAAAATGTCAAAGGTAAATTAGCTTGAAATCGAAGGGCACGTGCGACATTCAAAAGATGACGGTGTTTGCGCTCAACAACTCCATTTTGTTGTGGAGTGTAAGTGCATGTATGTTGGAAAACAGTGCCATGAGTGTCAAAAAAAGAACGCAAGGATGTAAATTCCCCCCCATTATCGGAACGAAAAATCTTGATGTTCCGATTAAACTGTGTTTTGACCCAAGAGAAGAAAGATTGTATCAAAGATTGTGTGTTTGATTTAAGTTTCATAAGGTGAACCCATGTGAAGCGAGTAAAATCATCGACGATGGTAAGAAAATAACGAGCTCCAGAATGAGTATGAGTTTTGTGTGGACCCCAAATATCACAATGAATCAAATCAAACGGTGCGACTAATTTTATTGAACTAGAAGGAAAACATAAACGGGATTGCTTAGCTAGGGGACAAATGTCGCAAACATGCTGGGGATTAAACATAATTTCAGGAACAGTTTGGGATAATGCATGAAGAGGTGAAGATGATGGATGCCCAAGTCGTTGATGCCAAATATCTGAGGTGTGGGCGACATGGTGAGCTAGGTGAGGGTTCTGGCTCGGTGTGAGGTAGTAGAGGCCGTTAGAATGCTTGCCCAGGCCAATCATCCTCTTCGTATCCACGTCCTGCACAACACAAAAATCCAGATAAAATATTACAATACATCTCAAGGCTCGAGTCAACTTACTCACAGATATCAAGTTTACTCGGAATTTAGGCACATGCAGAACGCCGTCGAGAGGCAAGTGTTGCGACAAGTTAATAGTTCCAACACTTTCAATGGGGGCTTGTCCTCCATTAGGTAGGCCAACAAAATTATGAGAAGCTTTAATTTTATTGTGGGTGGGTGACATATGAGAGACATGATCGGTGGCACCACTATCAACAATCCAAGACAATGTGGAATGTGGGTCATGATGTGCAATATTACATGTGGGAGTGAATATACATGTGGCATTTGCAAGTGGTTGGTCATTACCGTTCTGATTTTTCAGCAAGGCCATGATTTGATTGTACTCCTCTGTTGTAAAAGTTGGACCTTCATTTGCAGGTGCCTTCTGTAACTCAACATTATGAGTGGTTGGCTTCTTATTTCTTGGCTTCATATTTTTTCCATGCCACTTGTGACCGACAGGGAAGCCGATGATGTACCAGCAGCTTTTAACTATGTGCCCTTCTCCACCACAGTGAGTGCATATGGGAGGTTTGTGATGATTGGAAGATCCAATATGTGGTGCTGGACGCGAAGAAGTCTGCATCGCATGTGGAGTAGCGAGATTCTCGCGGCGACTAGCTGCCTCCATTTGTCTCTCATGTTGAAGAACCATGCCGTGAACTTTATGAATGTCAGGAAGAGGACTCATCATGAGGATATTACCGCGGACCGTAGAGTACGACTCATTTAGCCCCATAAGAAATTGCATGACTCTCTCCTTTTCTTCTCGGTGAGCAAGTGCTTTTGAAGCTGCACAAGTGCATGTGATGGGGTCTGTGTAGGAGTTGATTTCATCCCAAAGAGCTTTGAGTTTGGTGTAGTATACCGAGACAGATTGTTGTTCTTGACGACACTCCGAGATTTCTTGTCGGATCTGATACATTCGGGTGTCATCGCCTTGAGAGAATCTATCCTTGAGGTTAGCCCAAGCCGCAGCCGCCGTGTCGGTGAAAATGATGCTACGAGCAATGTCGGGATGTATTGAGTGATTGATCCATGTCAAGACTAGATCATTGCATCGCTGCCACATTGGAAATCGCGGGTCATTGGATGGAGGTGCTTGGATGGTTCCATCGATGAACCCGAGCTTGTTCTTGACACTGAGGCTGAGGCGCATGGAGCGACTCCATTCACCATAGTTGTGCACATCTAGAGGCACATTTACCAGTTTCAATCCTGGAGTGTCACTGTGATGTAGGTAAAGTGGGTCATTGGGATCCTCTGTAGTTTTGGAGGAGCTTTCTTTTGTGTTGGTCATGTTGTTGGGTAGTAGTGTTTAAGTGTTTGATGTGTTTTGCGGAAGGTGGGTGGGTTTGCAGAGTCACCAAGATCAATGGTGCTCTGATACCATGATAAAATGTAAAGGTGAATGTTCTGTATATATATTTACAGTGGTACAGCAACTCTGTACTTATACAAAGAGAGTGTAGCTATTCTAGGAAAGCTATCAATAGTGGTCAACTAATTAACATCACATATTCACAGTATCAATTACAAGGAACAGACAGCTAGAATCACTCCATCACCAGCTAGGATTGCTCCATCATCAGAGACTATTACTGCTATGATTTCCTTCCTTTAATATGATGTTTTTCACTGAGGATGATACCATTGCCACATATCCTAGACCTTTCTGGGTTGCCCTAAAACATATAGTCGTTAGTGGCTCGTTTTCAAATTTTTATGTGCCCTCAGTTTTTATGATTTGTGCTCTCAGTTTTTATGATTTGTGCTCTCAGACCTTTCACTGTGCTCTCAGTTTTTATGATTTGTTTAAATTGTCATATTAAAATGATGGAAACCACCATTTTTTTCAACAAGAAGAACGGGACAACACCCCATTCCCAGAGAAATAACCAAGCCTGGAACGGTTTGGTTTCACTTATAATTTTCAGGAACCGGAACCGAACCGTTTAATTTATATACGGTTCGGTTCCTTATATTTAAAAAACAAAACCGATTGGAACCGAACCGGTTTAGGAATCGATTCGGTTCCACAGTTCCTCAGTTTGGAACCAAAATATAATCTGTGATTGTTGTTTCTACTATATATGAGTCTATACTCATCATAATACATTAATTGATTAATATTAACATACAAATATATTTCATAGT
The DNA here is from genome assembly GCA_946800695.1 of Geum urbanum. NCBI lineage: Eukaryota > Viridiplantae > Streptophyta > Magnoliopsida > Rosales > Rosaceae > Geum > Geum urbanum. The sequence continues at coordinate 38,352,673 of OX327013.1, read as the reverse complement.
TCTTGTGTTGAGTTATATAATCAAATAAAAATACCATACAACTTCATAAAAGAGGGTTGACTCATGATCTGATGAACACCAAATAAGTCATTTGAGTGGCATAAACAAAATAACAAATGACATACCCAATATATTACCCATAATTAACAACTTGATGATTTGAGTGACAAACAAAATAACAAATATTTCATATGTAATGATATAATAACATATAATTCTAATATTTAGTTAAAATATAGACTATGTACGGCTCTTGATGGTTCCTTGTAAAATAAAAATGAGGAACCGAAACCGAATCGAACCATCATAATACGGTTCGATTCCTGACAAAATATATGTTTTGGAATCGAACCGAATCGCCCGATTCCGATTCGATTTTGTAGTTCTTGGTTCCAAAGTCCCAGGCCTAGAATAACACCCTAACAAACAAGAAAGAGTAATCTAGTATACAGACCAACCATCCACACAGGGGAAAATAGTCACAGGCCTGGACTAGAGCAAAAAAGTACATATAAGGAATCTAAAGAGTAGGGCAACCATCGTTCTTCTTAATACCAATGAGAGAGGGTGGTGACATCATTTGAATGCGAAAACCCAATGTTTCTCGCTGCTCAAACTTGTTGTAAGCTTCCAGTCAATTTGTTTTCAATGTGCAACGTTTCGTTTTTGGGTGCAAACTCATTAGTTGCAGTATATTTGTGGGTACGTTTGCAGTTAAAGTAAATGAGATAGAAGCTTTGTATGAGCTGTTCAGGAAGTTGAGCAGTTCTATAGTTGATGATGGGCTTATAAGCAAAGTAATAAACTCATCTGATCAATCGATAATCATTTCGGAAACCTTTGCCTAGAGCCTGTAGGTAAATGTTTTTGGTAGTCGTTTACTGAATCTACATCACTGCTAATCTAAGTTAGTGTAATGCTTCACGAAGAGTTTCAGCTCGGATTGTTTGGCAACAGAAAAACACAGTCTCTTTGCTGACAGGGTGAGCTTCAGAACTTATTAATTTGACAATGTCACAATAACAATAGATGTGTTGAACGTGACTAGTAACAATCTACCTGGCTTTCTTTAATTTACTAGTAGATTTTCAACATGTTTGATTTAAAACACGATGGGGTAGTAGAATTCGAAGAGTTTGTGCGATGTTTAAGTGTCTTCCACCCTGAAGCATCTCGAGCAGAAAAGGTTTCATGTATGCAGGTCTCATCCTTTTTATTCCAAATTTTGAATGTGTTTAAGTTGTCTCTACGTTGACGTAAACCATGGTGTTGCAGTTGCATTTCACTTATATGATATGTGGGAGACGGGCTTCATCGAACGCGAGGAGGTACGTATCAACCGAAAAGTCTAGTTCTTACTAGTTCCTGACTTGAAAATGTGTCCAACACATTACACATCCGAGCTCATTTGATAGGTCAGAGAAATGGTTATGGCGCTTCTGAAAGAGTCGGATTTGATCTTAACTGATGATACTATCGAAGACATTCTCGATAAGGTAGTGAACAAGATGGTGCTAGCTATGTCAATGTGTAATCTGTTATTTGTCTAATGGTTAAAAATTTAAGTAGAGCTTCTGCCATTTCACTTCATAGACATTTGAGGAAGCGAACCTAATTGGAGATGGAAAGATTGATCTGGAAGAGTGGAACCAACTTGTGGACTGAAATCCATCCTTGTTGAAGAACATGACAATTCCATACCTCAAGTAATTCCCCAATGATTTAGTCCATATATTTGATCACAAGCTCACAACCATGCAATGCAGGGACATGACAACTGCTTTTCCTAGTTTTGTGCTCAGATCAGGTATCGAAGATGACACCAACAACGAATATAACTAGCACCAGATCCTGGACAGGGGACAACATGCAAGTTCATCGCGAATTGATCGTATGAGAGTGCTTGATGACTGACTTCCAATCACAATGCTATACAGATTTTACTGATGAGTGATGATGACTTCAACTTTGATATATAAACAAGCATTATGACGGACTTATGAGGATATATATGTTCAATATGATGGAATATTTCTATTGATCAGTCATGTACGTTATTGATATTAATCTGTCAAACCAAATGGAAAGAGGGACTTGGGGCAATTATCATACACTCACTACTTTTTTGAAGCAATATTTCAGCACTACAATTTACAACTGAGAAATTTTTGAGCTAGATTCTATTTCAGTAATTTAGGCCTCAGGTGATCTCACATAACAAATCCGTATAAGCGTCACAGTCAACATTAATCACAGGGCTTCTAGTCTAAACCTTCTGCATGACAATCACCATGGCACCATGGTGAGAATCTCTGAACAATTTTTAGACTTCTATTTTATTACAACCATGTAATATACACAGCATAAACATACAACTGTCAACGATTTGGTTCCCGTTCCGAAATGCAGCATAACCCTGGTAGGTGCTGGACACTAGTCTTGCCAGTACTCTATGCAGCCAGCATCAAGGAATTCCATGACAATCATTGAATATTCTCCATTACATTTTGGTTCCTGTACAGTATGATGTTGTTGCAGCTTCCCCTTCCTATATTTTAGTCTGTCCATTCTACCATATCCTCCAAGTTCATCGGATAGCACATTCTCGTGTGCAGGCCATTCCAGACATTATATGACATTGACTGCATCAGTTGGATGAAATTGATCCCACCAGATGTGGTTAGAAGCATCACTGCAAGCCATGTCTGGTGAAAAACACATGAGAAAACCTTTGTAATTGCCCATCCCGCAGCAGGCATCAGTGGTGACCTTGAATCCTGAACAAAGAAAGATCACATTCAGAGCATTAGCTGCACTACCACTTACAGGATTTGGTAAATAGAATAGGAACAAGTTTAGATAACGTCGCACCGTAACGTTCTTTGTTCCTTAATATGTCCATGGAAGATTGGAACACATCACAGAAGATGATATTGGAAAGTGGAAGCTCTTCGCCTAGCTCCTCAATCATAAACCTCATAATAAAGTTGACTCCAGTACCATGTTGTTTATATCCTCAACGCATTGTCCATCCTTCACGCTGTACTTACACAAGTAGTGAGGAGCACAACCAATAGGTGGCAGACCCATCACAACGACCTTCTTGACCTTAATGTTGTACAAGTTCTGTACAAATCAGAAATATAGAGTTATCATGATTTATCAGTAGCCAGATAGACTTCAAATTGCAAAGTTAATAGAAACCATTTATCCTCAAAGGTTAGGAAATCACCTCACCTTGATTTCCTGCTTCACCGTATATGCTAAAAACCGATTGAAAGTCCAGGGAAAGTATAGATTTTGCACATTCGACTCATTACGCAAGTAGTAATGAATGTAGTCATTGATACCAATTGAAATGTAGAGCACCGAGTTGGAGATGAGATCAGTTGCAGCTTTCTCCCCCATAGTCAACACAAACTGCTGATAAGTATCTGTGAACTGCTGAATTTGCTGAGACAAGGAAACATGTTGACCCTGAAAAAAAACAAGCACATATTAAGCTCTAAACTGAAGCACAAAAACTCAGATGAAAGAGCACTAATTCTAGTTAAGCTCCATCAAATATCTCAAACCTGGACACTCCATTAGATAAGTAAAGGATCTAAAGGCAGTTTGTGCATTGTAATAAAGTAAGCTTAAGCGTGCCTCAAACTTCCACAATTCAATAGCATACCAATTCTGACCCACTTGTGAATATAACTCCAGCACCAGCAGAAGCAAAGTTCAATCCTTGAAGCATGTCTTCCACTCTCCCAGTCTGCCCAAGATAGCTGGGCACAAAAGGAAGCCCAAGACGCAATGCTGATCCAAAACCCACCACAAACAACAACGAGAACCCATTTTCATCAAACAAAGATTATCAAGAAATCGAATTCAAAGAACCCAGATGAGAAAAAAAGAAGAGAGTTTTGATGCTAAATCAAGAAAAGGGTAATATCTAAAGAAGTAAACTTTAATTACCAAGATAATCGACTGGGATTCGTCCATTGCAGAAACGCCCAGTGGGTTGATGCGTGTCGAAGTCTCGGCCGTAAGGAAGTCGGTCGGCACGTGCGAAGGTGCCGAGGAAGTTGTTGGTGCCGCAGTCGACGGTAGAGTCGCCGATGACGAAGAGCGCCGGTACAAGAGGAGTGTTGGGTGGTGGGGTCGGATGAGAAGATGGGGCGGCGGCGTCGATGGATTCTTCCGGCGGAGCAGCGAATGGGTGCGCAACGGCGGTGGTGATGAGAATGGAGAGAAGAAGAGGAAGAGTGATGGACGATGCCATGGGTTTTGTGTGAGAGAAAAGGAGGAGTTTTGGCGGGTAAGAAAATGGTTGCAATGTGCGGGTTATGGGAGAGCCCTTTTTTTGGTGTTGGGTAGTTTGGTTGTTGGTACGATCTGATGTATTTGGGCCTACAGTGTGGCAACATTTGGGCTTGGTTGATGATTATAGTAGAAAAATTACCGGATATGATTAAACCATTTAAACGAGTCGTAACCTTGGTATAGGAGTCAACTTTAGCTTCGCCATAGGTGTGTAGATAGGATCTTCATTCGAAGTGAAAAAATTCTGCATATTTTGACCAATTCAAAATGGGAATCAGTGGCGGAACCAGAATCATATTGTTGTATAGGCTAATTGTTACAACAACAAAAAATTAGTATTTTGACTGTATGATGAAATTTTAATATATAAAAGAGAAAAATATTCCTGGGGACAATACTCCATAGACGAACATGTATAAAAGTTCAATACATTACGCAATACGATTCAAACATGATCCCCCAAAAAATACAATTCCAATTAAACAGAGTAAATTTACTCTTAATTTCAAACATTAAATTTCAAAAAAGATAAAGTTCTTTTAAACAATGAAAAAGAAATTAATATCTAACAACACCCAAACACAAAATTCTCCATATTGATAACATATGCAACAGTTGGCCAATTTCCACCATCAATTCCTTAAGAGTAATACACACTCGAAATAGTGAGATAGTACTATATATGATTCAAAGGAAAAATACAAGCGCACTTATTAGCACAATGCAATAAGTTTCTTAATCTCTAGCTACAATATATATCTAGTGCTAGTTAGTATAAACTTGATGAATATCCACGATGAAGATATATGATATAGGCCGGGATTGTATTTGGATTGGATGGTTGGTTAATTAAGTCTTAATAAGAAGGTTGTGGTACATAAAAGCATGAGCATACATAAAATAAAATAAAAGAGCGTGAGCATATATGAGATTGAGAAAAGAAGGCTGAGATTGAGAAGAGAATGTCGGCCAAGTACGAAAATGTAAGAGATTGATATGGCCATTCTATCACAAAACTTGGATATATAACCACATGTCGTCTGCGAAGTCATGCCAAGTAAGTCAACAATACCCTATGTTCTTTCTCAGTCTATATACGTGCATAAACTATACCTAATAATCTTTTTTTACTTCAAAATCTTTTCAGGGGTTCAGCCAGTGACTGGCTCTGCCACTGATGGGAATTGTGATTGATCTCTCATTCATTTATGCTAATTATTTTCAAGATTAAATCGGGTGCTCATTTCGTACACTCGTTAATTGTTATTACCGTTTGTAATGATAAAGTTTTAAACATGGCAATTTGAAGAAAAAACAAATTGTATGTGGGCCGTTTGGGCCAAGACAAAAGTTAGATTTTTTGTGCCTAATGCCTAAAAGAATTGAAGTAAAACAGTGTGCCCACTTCTCAGTTGCCTACCAACTAAACACTGCATTGCCAACTATTATTAAGGTCATCTTCAGTCCATGGTCAAGAATTTGATATAGTTTCAAAATCAGCAAAAAATTATCTCTAATCTAGGGTAGGACTATACCAACAATGTTAAATGTAACCCGATTGGGCTAAATGTTGGGTTATATATGACATTTGGTATAGTCATGAGCTATATTTTGTGGGAACCATAATTGTACTTAAACATTATTAAATTGAAGTTCAAATGATTAATATTAATTTTAATTAATGATCATATCAATTAAAAAGTTATGGTGACATCATTTAATTAATCAATTTATTTTAATTTTTTAATTCCAATAATAATCACAATATTTTTGTAAAATAATATAATCAAAATAATATATTTATCATGGGTAATAATTTAAAAATATTAGAAATATATTTTTAAAAATTTCAGTAAATAAAATATATGCAATGGTAATATAGTAAATAAATATAAATTAAATAATATAATATTTTAAAATATTAATAATAATTTATTTTTTACATAAATCATCAATGAATATAATAAATATAAAGTAATTAAAATATTAGTATGCAGATCAATGGTGAAAGTTGTTGATTTTAAGTAAATATAAGTTTGAATGAATTTATATATATAAGTTTAAAAGTTTGAATTAATAAAATAATATAAAAATTAAAATTATAACTCTTATGAATTAGAGATTGTACAAAATATAACTCACACTATTTATTAAAATAATATATTTAAAGACTAAATTATAACCTAAAATCAAATATAACCCCGAAAACTGAAGATGACCTGACGGGTGTTATCCACCAACGGCTTTTAGTCTTTAGCAGGAGCCGAGCGTCCAAACGGTCACCACGCACCACTTACTTAATATAAAGTCGGTGCTTCTTCTGTAAATTATTCAAAGCCTTTGTCTTCATTTTTGGTATTAGGAGTGTAAAATATTCAAAACTTTGTCTTCATTTTTGGTATCGAGAGTGTAAGACTAGTATGATGCGGCCTCCTCCATGATACTATATATACAAACAGTCCCGCTCTCATAACTAACCAGAAAAAAATTGAGTAATTGATTATGAAAAGCTTAAAACGCACCTCACGCGCGAGGTAAAAAAAGTTTGTCATTAGAATTTGCAGCACTCGTTCGTCCGGCGGCTTGCCTCGTGAGCGACGGCGTTGGGCCACGTCGCGAGTGCAGGCAGATGGGCGTTTTTGTCCTGACATGTGAGTTTGTTCGGGTGGTTACGATCGGGTCTCGAAAGGAGGTGGGGCGGTGTGGATCCAGGTTTGGAGGCTTGAGTTTCAGTGGTGAGTCCTCTCTGTTCCAGCAAATGGCAGTGTGTAACGACGGAGACGAGAGATTTGGTCGTTACACAGAGTTGCTGGCTTTCATTCCGAGTCCGGCGTGATTGGGTCGGCTGTGAACCAACGGGGAGGTTTGGTTCCAGTTTGGTGGTTTAATAACTTGATTCGACGTCTTTTGGGGCACTACCTCTCTTGGGTTCAAGCTGGTTGGCTCTGGTCGGCCGAAGATGATCTCGGTGGTGGTCGGGGAGATGAAGCGGCATCTCACGGGATGGAGGTGATGGTGTTGGGTCGAGGGCAATCAACTTTGGGCATCATTTCTACTGGGGTTGGGCCTGGTCTTAGTTATGCCTAGGGAATAGCCCTAAACCCAAAGTGTTTTCTTTTTGTTTATTATTTTTTGTGTTTTATTTTTTTTGGAAAATAAATCTCTATGTAGTGGGATATGTCGGGCGATTTATACGATATGTCTGTGTGTGCACTCTTAGTGCCATGTGGACTCTAGGTTGGTGGCGAGCTCTAATCAAGTTGTTGCTCCCACCTAGTAGTCGGATAAGAGGAAATGTCGACATTTGTCGACAGTAGATTGGGAAAGCTATTACAAAACAGGTATTGATGCATCACTTTCACTAGGAATGCCGTTTTTCTTTTCCAATTTGTCGTCATCACCTCAAAATAGGTAGAACAGCCACTAAACTGTTCGTTTTTAATTGATGTGTCGTTCTTTACATAGTTATTGTAGTGTGTCTTGTTAATATTCGAGATAGCCAATATGAGCTTATTGTAATATGAGGTCCAGGTTGTATGTCCCCCTTATGTATTCAATACTCTCATTAATCAAGGCTTGAGGGGTACCGCACAGTCCTTAATTTCAAAAAAAAAAATCCTGCTCTCTTGCGGGATAACATCTTTATTAATTAATGTCGTATTTCAGTACTTTGTACTTATCTATGTGTGTTTTTGAAGAAAGCAGATCTTATTGATAGTTTCATGGTCATATTAGCAAGTATTTTAAGTATATGATCGCGCTCCATCCTTATTAGGGCGAAAGTCTTGCTAAGATGCAATGAGAGAGAGTCTAAACATAATTATATTATTAAGTAATTAAACTAAAAATGTCGATGATATATATTTGATATATCGATATGTTTGTATTTACATAGAATCCTATATAGAATTCATTAGCTTAACAATACAATTGGGAAAGCTAGAGCTAGCTCAATGTCCAATGTACTTTACCAATTCTTTTGAGAAGCCATATCTTTAGGCTTTACAAGCACATAGACCCGATGAAACCAATCAATAAACAATGCTTTATGCAGACGTTACCAAGCAAATGACCATATTATGTAGCATAATGACTCCCCTAATATTGTTCTAAAGAATTCGACAAAATAAAACACCGAAGATACGATCACTTGATGAATGCGAAAACAATGCCGAGCCACTTTTGAAAATATGTAACAAGGATTCGAGACCCTTTTCGAGTGCAACGGCAATGAACTTGGGCTATGAACCTCAATCCATGTGCTTTTGCCTCTTATATCAATATGTTAATTAAATCTCAATTTTACTATACCTTAAATTAGCTAGTGGGTAGAGACAAATTGGGTTTACGTGGTGTAAGGCTTTGTAAATTATTCAGCTTTAATAGTGATGACAAGTACACGTGTGAGGCAGTGCGCACATGTACAAATACGTACTCAATAAACAATCCTAAAGTCAGGTTGTTCAAAGTATATCACATTTTAATATCCTTAATTAAATGTATGTTATACATAAATTCGGAGCTAATTAACGTTAAGTTGAATAATACTTCTCTGTGTAATCTTCTTCTTTTTTGAAAGGCCGTGTGTAATCTTATCCCTTTTCAGTATTGACTAAATGACGATCACCATTAAATAAATTGTTCTAGGAATTCTTCGGTCGAGCACATGGTTGATGTGGATTGTTGAACCATAGCAGATGTTTGCCTGCTAGCTGAAGCTTTTGTTGCTACCCAGCTATGTGGTAACATTTATGAAAATATCTCTCGCAAGTTAATTAATAGATAAATGTCAGTTTAGTATGTTCAGATTTAAGTCTTTTCTTATTTTACAACGTGAAGTTATAAAAATTTTAGTTTACTATTTTTCTTTATGTTACTACTTAAGTTTTTATTTTTATTTTTAGTTTCCTACTTGGGGTTTCATTTTCTCATCATTTTTTATTTTTGCCTTAAAAAAATATGTAATGTAAGAGGGTATTTTGGTCAAATTATTTATTTTTTATAACAAAAAAAATTATCTTCTAAAATGGTTCTTCATAACAAATAAGTTATATTAAAAATTTATAAAAATAGTCGATTGACTAATTATGTCATTCTCACCCTTAATTGGTTAGGGTCATATGAATATTCATTAAGACATATGGGCAACATAATTTGTGTGAACTCATAAATTTAGCTCGTTTGACACACCCTTAGCTTTAAAAAAAATCTAAAATTGTTCTTTTAGTAAAATAAGTGCAAATAAAATTTAGAACATTGAGATCACTTATTTTGTTAAGAAAAAAAATTTATATTTTTTTTTAAATCTAAAGGTTTGCCATACGAGCTAACTTTACAAGTTCCCACAAATTATGTACTTATATGTCATAATATCTATACTGCGGTAACCAATCAAGGGTGAACATGACATATTTAACCAACCAACCATATATATTTTAGAAAATTAACATAACTTATTTTGTTAGGAAGAACAATTGTAAAATATTAAATAAATTTCTCATTAAAAATAAATAAATTGACCAAAATTACCCTCTTGCATTACATATTTTTTTAAGGAAAAAATAAAAGTGATAAGAAAATAAAAGCTCAGATAGGAAACTGAAAAAATAAATGTTTAGGTAGTAACATGAAAAGAAATTCAAACATTGAGTAGTAAACTGAAAAATTTAAAACTTTAAATAGCGACATGAAGATTGACTCAAACCTCAAATTACTAAAATAATTTTTTTTTAATTAATTTAAACCACAAAGATGAGGATTGAGCCATTGAGAGATCGAAAACCAAACTCATGAACTAACGTAGGCAGTTAGGCAGTTACGTACGAGTGATAAAATCAAGATATTTCGACGGATGGTAATTAAGCTAGCATAACCGTTCATAATAATTGCTTCTCTTATTGAGAGTTAGAGTTGAGACCACAATAGTAATTCAAATATCGGTATCATCCTCAATTTTATTTTCGGTCATCTAGTTGGCAGTCGGTTATGTTAGGTCCATTAGGTGTGTGATCTCATACGATAATGGAATAAATATCAAATATCAAAAATATATCAAACGTCGAAAATATGAATATTTTAACGAAAATATCGATAAAAAATCGATCCAATAAAATTTTGACGAAAATGATAGAAACTAATAGAAATACATATAAATTTCTAATGAAACTTTTATGAGATTGTTATATGAACAATTATCTGTCTTATATGAAAATAAGATATTGATCAAACATTACGACATATAAAGTTGTTATATTATTATATGAATTAGTACATGTTAAATGTTGATTATTATTAAAGCATGATTTAATACTTCTAATTTTTCTTATAGCTAAAACCCAAAAGGAACTTGTGTCATCACGTCTTTTGTACATTATATTACATATCATACATCACAAAATCAACTATACGAATATTACAGAACCACATAGAAAACATATGAGGTTTGAAATTCACACTATCTTCCATATCATCCTGTGCAAAATCATGTGTGTATTTTGAGGATAATCATTAAATGATTGTTCTCCCATGAAATTTTACATGTATTGACTTACATGTCAACCATATGGATCAGGAGGCGGTCTATGAGGATTCCAGAGCTTGTAGTGTAGACTAGGCATTGCTAGATTTTCTCTATTACTGTCATCATCTGAGCTATTTATTTGTGATTGTAATCATCAGTTGTTACTCGATGGAAAACCATAAAGCATATGACGGATAATGCATCACAAAGTTTTGACCATAATTATAAAGCTGGTAATTACCATCTCGTATACATATTGAGCCAAAAGTAGTAGATAAAGTCCTTGGACTTTGGGCTTGATGAAGTCCAAATTAAAAAATCAGATAAAATTTTCGTAAATTTCAAGATTATCGGTAAATATCGACGATATATTAGAAATTTTGATAAATAGCGTGAAATTTCAAAAAAAAATACCTTGATAACTGAATTTTTTTTAGGTAAATAAAAAAACGATAAATATCAATTTTACATTCGGCTATAAAACATGTGTCAAATCCTGGTTCACAAGTTTCACACTAAATTAAGACCATTCTCTTACTCATGATCGAGTCTCAATCCAAATTAATCAAAACATAATAAACTATATTCTCATTTCAGTTATATAATAAACTACTGGTGAACTACGTACATTGTTTAGCTACAGCGGTCAAAGTTCTAGCTTACATTTCAGGGATAATGATCGATGTAATGTCCGTGTATTTGTACTAAAACGGATTGAGAGCTAAACCTACTCTCCTCATCCAGAACAATACTAATCTTAAATTTGCTATTATTTCTCTTCCACCCAACTCCATAACAGAACACGGCGCCGTTAGAGAGCCCCCAATCCAACGTCGTCGTTTTGATCTCCAAAAACCACGATACCCCACCCTTCTCGAATTGAGGGGTCAAAGCAGTCTATAAAGCCAACGGCTATTATTTCCGTTTGGGTTCTTCCCTCACTCCTTTATTCAGTTTTTCGATCAGTAGCTCTCACCGATCAACCGACGCCAGAAAAACTCCGGGGAGAATATCCCGGAGCTCAAAAAAATAAGACCGATCACACAGCTCGATCGGACAATGTGGCAAAAAAAAAACTCCGAAAGTCGTGCAATTTAAGCTCTCGTCCTTTGTCCATTTCCTCTTGATTCTTCCCTTTAGGTGAGAATCCACTCTCTCTCTCTCTCTCTCTGACCCCTGAACAAAAATTATCTTTCTGAGAGTTGATGCTTTTCTAAATCGCCCACCGCAGAAAATTAGATTAAGAAAAATAAAAGGTTGGTTCTTCAATTCCCCGGAGGATTATTATTTGACCGTAATATCTTATCAGAGTGGGAGAGCTTCGCAACATTCTAATTTGTTTTTTTGTTGGTGTCTGCGTTTCAAAAGGGTTCTTGAATCCCGGGGATTTGGAAATTTCAAAACTTTCATTTCTTTCTGGGGATTTCTGGATTTTTCCCTTGTTTTTGTACAGATAATTTCTACTTTCGAATTACTAATTACTATCTAGTTTCTTCTGGGTCTTTTGATCGATGTGATTGAAGGGCCTTTGAGTTACGTAGAGGCCAGTTTGAAATTTGAATATTAGGCAAACGGAAACAGATTGATTGATTTGAGAGAGAAGGTGTTTGTGTGTCTTCCTATTCATTCAACAAAAACAAAACAAAAAAAATGTCTGTTGCCGGTGTTGCTCTGAGTCCGATTCGTAAAGAGTCGGTTCATTCTTCTTCTACTGGTTTCTGCGGCACTCAGCTCGGACATTGCTCCAGAAAATCGATCATCTTGTATCTCAGCGTTGCCGGCTCTGTGATCCCAATGCGTGTTCTTGAGTCAGACTCCATTGCTTCGGTGAAGCTGAGGATCCAAACCTGCAAAGGGTTCGTCGTCAGAAAGCAGAAGCTCGTTTTTGGAGGCAGGGAGTTGGCCCGGAACGACACTCTTGTCAAAGACTAGGGCATTACAACCGAGAACGTCTTGCATTTGGTCCCGAGGCTCTCGGATCTTCTGCACATTACGGTCATGACCATCTGCGGCAAAGAGTTCGAGTTTCATGTGGACAGACACAGGAAAGTGGGGTACTTGAAGCAGCGGATCTCGAAGAAAGGGACGGATTATGACACCGAGGATCAGGAGCTTTTCTGCAATGGAGAAAAGCTCGACGACCAGAAGTTGATCGATGATATCAGCAAGAGTAGTGATGATGTTATACATTTGGCGGTACAGAAGACTGCACAGGTTAGAGCTAAGCATGTGGAGAGAGATTTGGAGCTTTCGGTTGTGGCATCATCGGTTTCGGATGAGGTCAAAGGAATAAATGAAGAAGAACAACAGAAGGTGATTCCCTCAATTGCTTGGGAGTCACTTGCTAGATATCCTGATTTGTGGTTGGAGCCAATCATTGTGAATCCCATGGTTGAGCTGCCTTCCTATGTGAGGGAGATGATGAACTCTACTTTCAATGGAATGGCGAAGGGAAGCCAGCCTATTCGGTCGTCTGAGGGCACAGGAGGAACTTACTTCATGCAAGATTTCTCTCAGGAGATCATGTCAGTTTTCAAGCCTATTGACGAGGAGCCTAATGCGGTGAACAATCCCCGCGGCTTAACCGACTCGCCAAATGGTGAAGGTTTGAAAAGAGGGACGAGGGTGGGAGAAGGAGCAATCAGGGAGGTGGCGGCATTCTTGTTGGATCATCCGAGGAGCGGGCCTCGCACATTGTCTGGTGAGACCATGGGATTTACCCGTGTGCCACCTACGATTTTGGTGAAGTGCTTGCACAAGGGGTTCAATCATCCAGATGGATTTGAGAGCTCATTGAAGAATGTCAAGATTGGATCATTGCAAATGTTCATGAAGAATGATGGGAGTTGTGAGGATTTGGGTCCTGGTCGATTTCCCATGGAGGAGGTGCATAAGATTAGTGTTTTTGATATCAGAATGGCCAATGCAGATAGGCATGCCGGGAATATTTTGTATCGAAAAGGCGAAGATGGTCAGACTGTGCTCATTCCAATTGATCATGGGTACTGCCTGCCTGCGAATGTAGGTATCTCTTTCCTTTGTTTCATTCATGTTTTTCTTTGTACTGTTTCAAAATGTCCGAAGTTAGGCTTATTTGTGTGCTATTCCTGCAGTTTGAGGATTGCACATTTGATTGGCTTTATTGGCCACAAGCTCGTGAGCCTTATTCGGCTGACACCATTGAGTACATTAAATCCTTAGATGCTGGGCAAGATATTGCTCTTGTCAAGTTTTATGGATGGGACATGCCTCTTCTGTGTGCCCGTACTCTTCGTATCTCAACCATGCTTCTGAAGAAAGGGGCAGAGAAAGGTCTCACCCCCTTTGTCATTGGTAGGCTCATGTGTAGGGAAAATTGATGAAAACAGAAACTACATTGTATTCATCTGGGAATCTCACCACTTTATTGAATCAAAGCTTCGGCTATTTAAAAGCCTTACATAACTGGAAATCAGGAAAACATGCAACCACGTAAACAACTACATACGTGGGAAAGAGATGTTCAAACCCTAACAGCACTATCCTAGTTAATAGGGATCTTATTAACAGAAGGATAAACCTTAAACCTTATCAGTTTCAAGCATTAACTCTAACACCCTCCCTTAAACTAAAACGCCTCGTTTTAGTTTACTCTTGGTACCTCGTATAACTCTAGCATATTATGCTGCTTCTCAAACATATCCATGTTTAATGACTCGTCAACACTTACCAGCCTCTATTTGGTCCGTCCACATCATACTCAAACTCAGCAAAGTTGTGAAACACTTACTGCATCTACCGTAGCCAACTCTTACTGCATCTACTGCAGTCATCACCAAACACCCACTCATGGTTTCTTCTCGGGACTCACTGTGCCTCTCCTCTCGGGCCATCCCTTGATACCTCTGTATCTGTCATCCCCCCAACAAGCGAGAACCGCAGCTCTTCTTTCTTACTTGTTGGATGACTTGAAACCACATCTGCTTCACTCGCAGACTGTCCTCCGGCTTCAGCAAAGTTGTGAAACACTTACTGCATCTACCGTAGCCAACTCTTACTGCATCTACTGCAGTCATCACCAAACACCCACTCATGGTTTCTTCTCGGGACTCACTGTGCCTCTCCTCTCGGGCCATCCCTTGATACCTCTGTATCTGTCATCCCCCCAACAAGCGAGAACCGCAGCTCTTCTTTCTTACTTGTTGGATGACTTGAAACCACATCTGCTTCACTCGCAGACTACCTCTTCAAATAGGCCATCCAAACCCATTTTCTGCAATTGGGCTTTGTATTTATCTTCAACAGAGAGTCCATTCAGACGTCGCTCTTCTATCTCCTCCCACAACAGCATTCCCTTGTCCATGCTGTCCTCTGCCTTGTTGTAAAGCTGAAGCACCTCCGAAGATGGTTCAGATTGCAACTCAGTCTTGCTTCCAATTGCATAGTACCAAGAGAGCTTTGCTTGCTCAAACTGCTGCTGGCCAAGTGCAAGATAACCTTCGTAGAAGTCTGGCTTTATTTTCACAGCTTCTTCATACTTACTCTCTGCCTTCCTGTACTCTTTATGTGCCCATTCATATGCAGCCTTGATCAGTTCAACAATGGTTTCCCTTGAAGCATCTTCTGGAAATGACACCCGCTTCCTTGCTTTGGACATGTGGACATTTCCCCAATTAAACAATGCTAAAGCCGCCATCTCTTGAAACTTAATTGCAGCAATGTCAAAAAAAGTTCTTGAGCATCATCAAGTGTGACACTGTCCTCCATTGCCTCTGAGTATAGCTTCACACCAAGTTTGTGAAGATCCAAGTACGCATCAGAATCAAACCCAACATGATTCTTGAACAATCTTGCAAACTGTATAACCCAGTCCTCAACACAAGTCGTAGACCCTTTTCCCACTTCTCTATCATTTCCACTATTCCCATTCTCAGCTACATTACTTGGCTTTGGATCTTCCTTACACACTACATCTTCGCTTGATCCCTCGTAAATTGGTTCTTGATCAGGACTGACTTCTGTTATGAAAAACCTCAGCGACCCCCTCGTATCACATGATGATTCAGCTAACCTCAACTCATCTGTAGTTGTAATCAGGACCGGTTCGTCGTGGAGGACATTGTTCGGTTCGGGAAGCCTTTCCGGTTCGGGCTCGAAGCCGGGTCGAAACCAGAGCTCCTCTTGGCGATGAGCTGTCTCTGCAAAGGCAACCCCGACGCTTTACTGGTCTGCAATGGATTCAAGGACCTAGAGTACATCTCTCTCGCTCTAATGGCTAAGAAGCTGGAGCAGAACACGGTGATTGTTCTAGAGCAAGAGGAGGAGCTCAACCCAGGTCCCAATTGTTCAATCCCCAACGACCCTTCTTTGAACTGATCAACACAACGTTGCTTCAGCTGATCAGCATACATCATACAAGCTTCGTACTCGCCCCCGATCGCCGCAGCCGAAAAGTTCCTGTAATCCGCACGAGCTTCCTCCGTGAGTCCCTCAATGAAATACTGAAGCGCAAAAGCAGACATGGAAGGAGCTGCAACATCACAAGCGCTGGACGAGACGGCCTCAAAAATCAGAACAGAATGATGCGACACAATGGCTCTGCCACTCTCGCTGCATATCACAGGGTGCTTCACTGACCTCCTGTCACACACATACATAACTGCTCGAACAACCGCCATGGCATACTCTTCAAGTCCATAGCTCACCGAAATCTCCGAGTCACTGGATTTGGAACCATCATAATCAATACCCAAGCCACCTCCGATGTCCATGACTTTCATGTGAGCACCGAGGCGGACCAATTCACAGTAGATCTGCACCGCCTCGGAGACACCGTCGGCGAGCAGAGTAGTGGTAGGGATCTGGGAGCCAATGTGGAAATGCAGGAACTGAAAGCAATCAAGCATACCTACTTGGTCAAGCTTCTTCACCACCCTCAGTATCTGAATCGTGGTTAATCCGAACTTGCCTTTCTCGCCGGAAGTCGAACCGAAGTGGCCGGAATGCTTGGTCCTGAGCTTGGCGCGTACGCCGACGACGGGACGCACACCTAGCTTCTTGCTCAAATCTGAACCAATCGCTTCGATTCGACTATCAATGTCTACCGCTCCCTCTCCTCTATCTCCTTCTGCAACTCACAGCATCGGCCTCGCTCTCTCGCCTCAGCTAATGGTTGCGAAACGACTCTCTGAAGCTCTGTGTTTCTCTCTTTCTGTTTCCTCCTCTCTCTCTCTCTTTTCTCTCTTTTCTCTCTTCCGTCGCTCTCTCAGCCCCAAACAAAAAACTTAATTTAAACAAACTAATATACTCTCACAGAAACCACAAGGTACCAGATCGGATACCATGGGCTTTGATACCAATTGATGAAAACAGAAACAGTGATAAAGTAATCTGAGGTCAATTGGCAATGGTAGGAGTAGCCCAAATCCTTATAACCCACTAGCAAGGCCCCTCATTTCCAATGTGGGAGTATTTCTCCATTCACATTCTCTAACACGCCCCCGCACGTGTGGCGACATCACAAGCCAAACACGTGGACAACATATATGGGTGACGGTGAGCACGTGTGACCCATTTGGCATCACACGAGGGTGAACCTGCTCTGATACCATGATAAAGTAATCTGAGGTTCCATACCAAAACCAATTGACAATGGTAGGAGTAGCCCAAATCCTATCACCCACTAGCAAGGCCCCTCATTTCCAATGTGGGAGTATTTCTCCATTCACATTCTCTAACAAAAATATCAATAAAGAATCGGTGATCGAGGAGATTGTTCGTGAAGCTGAGGATTCGTTGCTCCCGGGCATGAGTGAAGCCGCATTTCTCGAAGCCATTTCCCAGATCATGGATTCCTGGCTTGACAAGCTTGCAAAGTAACTTTTCCTCTATTCCTGTAGTATATATTTGTGTGTATGGATCGAAATTACTAGTCCATATTTAGATGGACTGAAGAATATTGTATGAAATGAGGAGGGCTCTTGAATGAGATGTATTCTTGTATATGAATTGCTAATTCTGCATCCAACTTACTCGGTATCTGACATCTTTCACTCTTTTTCATTTCCCACTTTGGGCTTGTACTTGGCCATCCCGGTGGGATCGATGGAGATAGAGTCGCGGCTGGAGATGGCGGGTCGGGTTCGGGTTATGCAATTTTTCACCCACCGCGCCGAGGCCAAGTCAGGCTGTAGAGTCGCCATTGCTGTTAGCGACGGATCTGTCATGGGTTTTCACTGTTGAATTTTCTAATCTCACGAGTGAAAATTTACTTTGTAGTGATTTTGTTATTGTTGCTAGATTTACTGTGGCTAGTTCTATGAATGGAAGTGTAAAAAAAAAATGAAGTGATTCTTGACGAGGATACTGGATGCTTTGTGCTCTTTCTTGGTTTGATGAATTAGGTGGTTTGTGGGGGTGGGGGTGTGTAGAGATTAATTCTTTTGCATACCAAAGTCCTACATTTCATATTGGACTAATGGAAAACTGAGAAAAGCCGGCCAAACAATGCTTTGGGATTTTGGGGGATTTGAGAATTCAGATTTGGTTTGGTGTTGGATTTAGGGGTTACCCGGTACAAATATTTCGGTTATTTTGGCCAATCGGAAAATTAAACTGAACTTTTTAATTTTGATTTTTTTAACGTAAAATCGATTAAATCAGTTTGGTTTGGTTTGATATTTTTTTTGTTTAAAAAAAATTGCATTTTTTTCTTTGTAAAAAAAGAAAAATTGTTGTTTCTTTCCATTAATTTCGAAGCAGATCTTCATTAACTACATTTTCCAAGAAGTTTATATCTATAGTTTATATCAAATCGAATCAAATTACAACAAATAATATTCAAAATTGCCAAATATAAATAGTCACAAATCACACATTTAAAGTTTCAAACCATATCAAATGCTTATCGAAAGTTTACATCACAAATTTAAAGTTTCAAACATCAACAAACATAAACCAAAATTCACAGTCCAAGTTTAAAACAGCCTACAATCCAAGTTTAAAATAGTCACAAGTCCATTCAAATAAAAATACAATCCAAAATATCACATAAAACACTTCATTCTCAAGCTATTCTCAACTTGTCCACCATTCTCACTTTCTTAGCTCGGGTTTTCCTTTGACATCTTAGCATTCTTTTTCTTAAACCTACAAAAACGCCAATAATCATTGTTAAGTATCAAACTATGGTACATACCAAATAGACAAATACTACTTTCATATGGGACAAAAGAGGGATACTCAACAAAATACCCAACAACATCAAGCTTGATTGACACTTGTAGGAGGTCTCATATTACCATTTGATGAAGCCGAACAAGATTCATTACGGAGTTCTACGTAACAACAAAAGATAGAGAAACTATTAAAATGCATAATAACAAAGCAAACCAACAAAATAACTAACTAAACGATATTCAATAAAATAGTACCTTCTATTACAGTATCACAAAACTTCATATCATCAACCGTTGAGTCTTCATTTAAGGCAACATAAGTACCTGTTAGCCAATTTTGTTTACAAATCAAAGCCTCCACCATCTTTGGACTCAACGAACTACGGAATTGATTGATGACACGACCACTTGTGTGCTAAAGGAATATTCTGAAGCTATAGTTGACACCGGAATAGCTAGAACATCTTTTGCAACTTTAGTCAAGATTGGGTACTTAGAGGCTCCACTCACTCTCCACCACCTCAATATGTCAAAGTTCACATCCTCGTCTCCCTCAATGGCATCAGCTAAATATTTCCACATCATTACTAACAACTCCAGCTTTCATTGTCTTTCTCTTTTGTTCTTTTTCAGCCAACCTTCTTTATAATTTAGTGGAACTAACAACTGAAGCTGACAAGGTGGGTTGAGAGTTTTGAGAACTAGAAGCACCATTTCCTAAATCCGTTTGTTGCATAGCTTCATTTTCATACACTTTAAACAACTCAGGCAAGAGATTCTTCGCCCTCTTCACATTTTCTTTAACCCTTCATCAAACTCATCGAAATAATCATTGAGCTTCTCCAATTTATGGCGCGAGTCAAGAACAACTCTGATAAATATGTACGGATTAATAGTCTCTAACTTCCCTCAATACTTGTCATACTTTTCTAGCATAAGTTTAGTAATTTCACAAAGTAGGTCACTACTATTTTCTTGCAATAACCCAAGAATTTTAAGCAAATCCTTGAATGTGGTATGGATTGTTGGATGGCTAGAGCAACACACATGCAAAGTAACATCATAAAATGACTTCAAAAAAGCAGCAAATTCATTGGCAATAAGCCAATCATGAGAATCAGGTGCCCCATCTCTCAATCTAACTCCTATGTCACTCCTAAAGTATTTGTTGTAGTGACCATCATCTTCTATCAATCTATCAAATGCTTTCTGAAACTTCAAAGCATATTACAACATAAAAAATGTAAAATTCTATCTAGTTGAAACATCCAAAATCACAAGCCTTTACTCTCTAATTTCACACTCTCAACACACTTCTTAAACATGTCTAACCTTTGTGAAGAAGATCTCACATACCTAACAGTATTACGAATGCTTGAGATGCAACTATTCATTAAAGCCAACCCATCATTCACAACTAGATTCAAAATATAGGCAACACATCTCATATGCAAATTCTTTCCATCACCCACAAGTGCATCCGTACATTTTCATTCACTAATTCTCTTCATAATATCTTTCAAAGCAACATCTTTTGTCGAAACATTATCAACTATTATTGTTAGGACCCTATCAATTTCTCACTCCAGCATACAATCTTCTAAGAGCTTAGCAATGGAATCTCCCTTATGGTTCAGAATCACACAAAATTTTAAAACTTTTTTATGCAAGACCCAATCATCATCCACAAAGTGACCCGTAAGCACCATATTATTTATATTCTGAACAGATGTCCAAGTATCTGTTGTTAGGCTCACCATCTTTCCCCTTAAACATTTCTTTAGCTTTCTCTTTTCAGACTCATAAAGACCATAAACTTTCTTTGCAATGGTTTGCCAACATGGAATGTTCCAATCAGGACAAGCAGCTTCACAAAATCCCTTAAACTCATCCCCATCAACAATCCTAAAGGGCAACTCATCAATGACTACCATCCTAACACAAACCATAGTAATTTCATGTTGAGTACTAGCTACAACAACCAATTCACCATTCTCTCTAAAAACAAGAAATTTTTTATTCTTCTTCTTGTTAACTTCAATATTATGGGCATACTTTTTACAGCGAGAGAGGTGATTTCTAAGCCCAGATATACCATTTGATCCAGAATCAACAATAATTTTCCTTTTACAGTAACTACACACCCCCTTAAATTCTTCATTCTCAATAATTATTTCAAAATGATCCCAAGCATATGACCTTTGTCTCTCCTTCTTGGCTAACAATTTTTGCTCGTCAGTCATTTGTATAGTTTCAACATTATTTCCTGATCCTCCTCCGTCTTTCTTCAAATCAACAACATGATGAGCTGCACTAGAACGATCTGTTGGCAATCGAGAACTTTGAGTTGACGTTGGTGTGGATGAGTCAGTAACAGGGGGCTGTATAGAGTAAAAAAATAAAACAAAAAATATTATTATTCAATTTTTCACAAGCAGACTGCATATTGGTAATTATAGGTTGAAAGTTGAAGTCAAAGAACAAATCAGTGATTAAGATTGAGATGATGAATTCGTCATTTAAACTTTACCACATTTAGTTGCCAATTGCAAAGAATCCCGGTTCTCTTCATTTTTTTCTTCTATAAATCACAAGTCACAAATATTTCAATTTATAAACATCAACATGCAATAAGTTATCAGTCTATTAAAGCTCAAAACTCAGCTACACAACTCAATCTGAAAAATTGCAAATTGCAAAATACAAAAAAAGCACAGCACAGATTCAACAATACCGAAACAAACAAAAAACAGCCCTTCCTCAACAATTCTAGTACTCTACACATGAAAAATACAGACATTTATAGATTCAATGCAAAAATTGTTATGGATTAAATTATAAGAAATTATTAAAATCCAAAATGAATATTTTTGAATAGTGTGGATGTCATTTGAAAATGAGTAGTTTCGATATAATCAAACTTTCGATTGATCCCAGTACTTGGGATCCTATGAATGAAGACAGAAAAAAAAATGCAGGATCTAACTGCTAGAAAAAACAGAATACTATATCAAATAAAAAAAATTACAAATGAAAAAAAGGAAATTAACACAAAAGAATGCACAAGGCCACAAGTAAAATCAACTGGTTCAAAAGCTCTGCGATCTACACATTTCAATCAGATACAATAGAGTGAATAGACGAGAGGAGAGGTTAGGGTTTTTCGAAGTACCTGATATTAAATAGTTGATAAGATAGGTCCGATAGGATGCCGGAGTCGTGACATGGCCGTCAATTTGGACGACGGAGATTGAAAGCGGAATCGGGGGTGAGGCCGTGAGGGGAGTGAGGGTTTTTGAAGATTACAGTGTGGGGTTGTGTGTTGTGGGGGGCGAAACAGAAGAGATATGCCATGAGATTTCTCGAGTCAATCGGCGACGAGTCCGAGTGTTCGACGATAGTGAGAGTGAAGTGAGAGAGTGAGGGACTGATGTCGTGAGGGCTGAGGCATGTGTGTGAGGCCTGTGAGGGTGAGGCTGTGCATCAAAAAATTTGAGATTTTTAGGGTAAAAAAAGAAGCACCGAACGACATCATTCAATTAAGAATCGGTAAATTTGGTTTTGTTCGGTTCAGTTCTTCTGGACAGAAAAATCAAAACTGAACCGAATTTATCTGATTCGGTTCAATTTTTTTATTTCGATTCCATTTCAATTTTTTTTTCCGATTATTTATCGATTTTGGCTCATTTTTTTCTTTCAGTTTTCGATTCGGAAGTCACATATCGGATGGACATATGGCTACCCAATCATGAAGGCAAGGATCTTATATCTACTGCAGTGGAAGTGTAAAAAAGGAAATTACAGGGGCAGTAAACAGAGTGGTCTGATGAAAAAGTGATTGATTGTTAGTTACTTGAGTGGGGTAAATGGTAAAGTTATTTGGGACAAGAAGCTGTGGCTAGGGGTCGGCAAAAAATCCGGCTCGGCCCATGTATAGCCGGCACGGGCCGGGCCGGGTCTCAACAACGTTTTAATATTTGCGGGCCGGGCCGGGCAAGGTCTCAACAACAAGCAGGCTTTGCGGGTCTTTGCGGATTTTTACAGGCCGGGCCTTTGTGAACTTTTACGGGCCGGGCCTATCGGACTTTAATTATTGAAAAATTAAGACATTTCACATAAACGTAACATTCATCCATGCACCGGGGTATAAACGTACTCCGACGAGTCTAAATTTTACGTACGGTGTTTATCACTATAAGATGGACCCTTCTATATGTCCTCGTTTATCATTAAAACATATTTAATTCTCATATTGCTTGAATTCTCCATATGTATATTAATGTTCTTACGTTTGTTCCTTTGTTATATGGAATGAAATACCTCTGTGAAACTTAATCAAACATGTTTAATTATTTTATAAAATTGACCGTCAGATTGATTGGTTAGAATATTATAATCATGCTTTTAAAATTTTATAAATTTTGGACTTGATTTAGACATCGATCCATGCATTTCGCCAAATGTGATCGTAGTACTCTTACAACTAAAACGGAAATTACCCCTCCCGAAAATAATTTTTTAACATCAAATTTTAGACACATATTCTTATGGAATACATATCTATCTCATAGTTTCAAAAAAATTGACATAAAAATTGATTTATCTACTCCCCCCATAGGAAAATAAGATGAGTGTATTTTAGTCTTTTCACAAAATTTGTTTAACTGTATTGACCGGGATCCAAACGTACTTCGATTAGACTAATTTTTACGTACGGTGTCTTTTATTACAAGGTGAACTATTACATATGGCCTTCTTTATTGTTAAAACATTTTTAATTCTTATATTACTTGAATTCTCTATATGCACACTAATGTTATTACCTTTATTCCTTGGTTATATGGGTTGAAAGACCTTTGTGAAACGTAATCGATCATGTATCATCATTTTACAAAAATGACTATCAGATTGGTTGTTCATAATATTCTAAGCATGCCGTTAAAATTTTATAAATTTTGGACTTGATTTAGACCTACATCTATGGGTTTCGCTAAATGTGACTGTAGTACCCTTATAACTAAAACGTAAATTACCCATCCCTAAAGGGATTTTTTAAGATCAAAATTTTAACACACATTCTTGTAAATTACATATCTATCTCATAGTGTCAAAAAAATTGACATAAAAATTTGATTTACCTAGTTTCTCCATGGAAAAATAAGCAATATATAAGAGAAGGGTATTGATGTCATTTCACACAGTCTCAATTAAACTCTTACCATTGAAAAATTACAAGATCTAATCTGAACCATCTATTATATTTACTGTTTTACTGTGTAAGGGAAATCGATATAAAAAAATTACAATGAAACCCTAAACCTAAACCCTAAACCCTAACTTACTCTAAACCTCAAAATTCCTAAACCTTAACTTACCCTAAATCTCAATCCCCTAAACTCTAACTTACCCTAAACCTAAACCCTAACTTATCCTAAACTCTAAATAATGATTTAATAGTAAAATAGATACACAAATATAACTATATATGGAATTCCAATATTTGATCAATATATGTATATGTAATATATTAATATAGACATAGACATATACAAATATAAAATATATATCTATATAGTACTAGTCACTATATCATATATATATATAAGTGTATGTATAATGATATATGTACTACTATCTTATATATATAAAAAATTGCGGGTTTTGACGGGCCGGGCCTAACGGGCCTTAACGAGTTTTTGGCGGGCCGAGCCGGGTTTTAGACCTCTAAACCAAGCCCTACCCACCATCCACCTAAGCGGACTTTTTTTTCGGGCCGGGCTGAGATTTTAGCCCACAGGCTTGCGGGCCCACGAAGCCCACATGCCAAATGATGACCCCTAGCTGTGGCAGTGGAGTGGAGAATAGGGGACACTGCGGACAATGCCTTGGGATTCGAGAAAGACTTTTTGACTATTTTCAATTTTTCAATTTTTTTTTTAGAATTCAATAACCGCCGAACTATTCTGAGAGAGAACCCTCCAAACCGCACCAACATTATTTTTAACAAATCTACCATTGGGTGGAGGAGACCATTTTTCTTCCTCAACACTTCTGCAATGAGTTGTGGCATAAACTAGTAGTCGTGGAAATGTATGTTTCTTAGGTAGATGGGGCGGATTTTAATTCAGACTTATTTTGAATTTGCCGTTATTAAACGTATATGAATCTAATTTTTAGACATCTTGATCCGTTTATGATCCGGATCCGTTAATTTTTTTATTTAACTGATCAAATCCGGATCATAAGCGATTCGATATGTTTATATTTTTAATTTATTAAACATAATCTCTTTTTATATACATATATGACATGTTTGTAATGTAAATGTCATTTAAAAAAAAACTAAATGTCTTTATCAAAACTATATAACAATACTAATCAATTAAAAGATTGATAAACCAAATGGTTTTGTTTACGTTCTCAATGAAAATTGGAAGACAAATTATTATTTTGGTCTAAGTTGTCTTTAATGAAATATTTTTGTTATATAACGATGTCATATACATATTGGTAATAGTTAACATATTGATAAACGAAATAAGTTTAGTAATTAACATATAGAGAAATAGGTCCGGATCTGCTCCATTGATCCGCCGAGCCGGATCTCGTTATTAAAGATCTACCGGATAAACGGGTCAGAACGAGTCTAATTTTTTCTCTTTTTAAACGGATCCGGTTGATCCGGTCCAACTCCGCCATCAGTTAAGAATCTGCAAAGAAGCTTCAACTGTATCTGTGAGTCTCGAACTGCCATTGCTGATTCTCTCTCCACCATTGTTGAATCCCAAGCGCTTCTTTGAAATTTCTTGAAGGGCTTTTGTTGACTGTGAGATTTGCACAAGGTATAAGATGCATTGGTGGCTCTGCCTCTTTCCCTATAGCATACCTCAATAGACTCCCAACTGAATTCTGTGTTGCTAACCTCTCAATCCCACTTGCTCCAATCTCCTGCATCTTTTTTCTGTGTTCAAAATAGCCAATGTAGCCAGAGCACAAGTCATCACCTTGGTTCACATATATACTAGGCACCCATTCATACAGACCCAAAAATGGATCTTCATTTCCTGACCAGCTAGAGTTAACAGCTTTGGCAAGTCCTGCAGTGATCACACTCCTAGCAAAGCGAATCCCGAGCTTGACTTTCTGCTGCTTGATCCTCTCCATCGGGGAAACAAATACGAAAGGTTGGTTGAAAAGAAAAGATTTGAGGAATGTTCCATCCTTGGCCATTGTTCTTCCAACGAGCATTGCCAATACTGAACCCATGGAATGGCCAGCCAAACAAAAGTGTGATACATCATCCCCTGCTTCCAGAACCATAGATCGGATTGCTTGCATTGCAATCTCGAAACGAGGTGTCTTGTGAAGTCCATTTCTGACTAACTTGAGGGACAAGTTAAGGTCTCGAGAAACTAGGTCGTACACACGGCCATGGTACCCCGGAAGGCAATAACAAAGTGAGG
Organism: Geum urbanum; assembly: GCA_946800695.1. NCBI lineage: Eukaryota > Viridiplantae > Streptophyta > Magnoliopsida > Rosales > Rosaceae > Geum > Geum urbanum. The sequence continues at coordinate 38,326,223 of OX327013.1, read as the reverse complement.
TCTTTCTGCTTCATCTTGAAACATTCCTATTTGGTCATCAGTGTAAGAATGAGAACTACATTCGTAAATGGCACCAAAGATGGAGCAAGTGGCATCATCCATTATTGGACCATGCAACCTAAAATGGAAAAACTCCCACCAAGGAGGAGCCAAGGCCTCGCCCCCTTTATGCTTCTCTTGGCGATTTAGCTCAAGGACTTTGACACCCTGAACCAAACTGGCTGCAACTGACCTCTGATGGTCAGTGTTCTTCCTGTACACATTTTATAACCATATCAAATTTGCAAACACAGACGAAAACGATCGACTAAGCCTAATGGTTTTGTCAAGACATAAACTTAGTATTTAGCTCTAGCTGGTTGATTGGCTTATTTATATATATCTGCGTCCAACAGAAGGGTGATTAACAAAGACACTGCTTATTAGAAGGGATTCATACAGAAGCACCGATCACAGATATGAATCACAAGCTAGCACTTCAGAATGTGAACCTAAAATCTAATCTGATTGCAGTCTCGGAATATGAAGAAGAGAAGTAAGGTCTAACCAGTCAATGGAAGTCAGATGTGATGGCCCTGAAACATAGAACAGATGCCTCTCAGAAATAACCATTTGACACCAACGTTCTTCCCTCTCTTAGTTTCCTCCTGATATATTGACGTTCTGTGAATAATCAAACAGAGAGAAGAGAAACTATATATGGATTAGACAGAGAAGCTATTAAGGGCTCGCACCTTTGTCCGACCGAGAAGATGACCAACACGTACTCCAACTTAAGTGTTGCTTATCATCATCTTACGTCTGTTATATTGGATGCATCTTCTTGAATCTTGACTTTGACCTGTTCTTTACTTCATAGCTAAGGCATTCTGATCTGAATCCAAATTGCGAATTTGCGATGGAAGAGTTGAAATTTTGGCTATAAATTAATCAGGACACGTTATCTATATTAAAGCTAATGTCAGCCAATTTAGCATTCAGAGGACCCTTCAATGAAACACAAATAAAGAACCATGCAAGATGGTAGCTTCAAAAGAAAATTCTTGCTGCTGCAACTCAAAATAATGTACTCCTACCATTCACAATGGAACAATATTAGGTAACTTAGTGTTCTTCATTAACTTAGGCACCCTTTAATACTCTTATATCACAGAAATCACACTTGAAACTATTTGTATCTGTGGATCTCAGACTTCAACTGCATACTGTCCGCCCACCATTGGTGAATTCCATGAGCTTCTTTGAGATCCCGCGAAGGAGTTAGATTAACAATCAGATTGGCAGAAGGAATGAGGTGTAATGCTGGCTCAGAATCTGAGGATTGTCCTATTGCATTCATCAGTAGACCTCCGAGCGAATTCTGGGTTGCTAACCTCTCAAGTGCCCCAGCTCCAATCTGCTCCATCCTTTTCCTGTGTTCAAAATAACCAATATATTCAGAGCAGATGTCATCGCGTGGATTCACAAACAGACTAGGGAACCATGAAGATAGAGTAATGAATGGGTCTTCAACTGAACGGTTTCCCTGATTTTGTTGTTTAGCCTTCATGAAAGAGAGTCCTGCAGTAATCACGCTGCCTGCAAATCGAATCCCGTGCTTCACATTCTTATTATTTATCCTCTCTATTGGGGCTGAAACAAACGGTGGATTGAAGAGAAAAGACTTGAGAAAAACACCATTCTTGGCCATAGTTTTTCCAGCAAGCATTGCCATTGATGACCCTAAAGAATGGCCTGCTAACCAAACATTTGAATCCCCTGCTGCAGCAACCATATTTCTGACAGCTTGCATAGCAATCTCAAAGCGAGAAGTTTGATGAAGTCCATTGCGGATTACCTCCATATCCAACTCAAGATCTCGTGAGACAGAGTCAGACTTAGTCAAGGTGCCTCGGAAGGCTATTACATAGCAAGGTCTTCCCTCCAGTGAGCGGTGACTAATGGATGGAGGAGGTTTGAATTCATAAATGGCACCAAAGATGGAAAAACCAACATCATCCACCAGTCGGCGAAGCAACTTAAAATGGACGAACTCCCACCAAGGAGAAGCAAGGGCATCATTACCTTCACGCTTCTCATGGCGGTCCCGCTCAACAATATAGACACCTTGAACCAGACTGGCAGCAACAGACCTTTGATGGTGAGGGTTCTCCCTGCATAGAATGGCATTCGATTTTATTTCCCATATCCATCATAAGACAGTGTGCATCTTCACCATATTGAAAGTGATATATAGCAACAAGTTTATCATACACAGTTGGGCCAGATGATGACAAACGTGACACAATTGGGCTACAGACTACAACACGAGAGTCTGCACAAAAAGATGCTATACATAATAAAATTGGAAAGGCTGCCTGTGAGGTCACATACACACAAAGATGTACAGATCCTATAAGCCATATTGAGCCAAAATGTCAAAGCAGGTATATAAACAACCTACACCACCAAAACTTAAACAGCAAAAAATTTACCTACAGTTTAATGAACTAAACTGAACAGCGAGTTTATTTGTTGGCACATGAAAGTATATCCATACGTTCATTGCCAACACTGTTATTGAAATGAAGTACAATACTTCATACACCAGAATGAGAACAGAATTGATAGACTAGTATGTAACATATGATCAATAACTCACAAGCACTTCAAAACATACTCACATGAATAAGCTTCAGGAGTAAAAAAAACAGTAGTAGTAAACAGAATTAAGTATTTCACCAGTCAATGGAAGTAAGGTGCAATGGTCCTGAAAGGTCAAAACATTCCCTCTCTGATGCCATCTACGCCAGAATGTGATTCTTCTGTGTATCCTCAACTCCGTTCTACATTCCACAAGTCCAGATCTTAGTATATATATCGCCAATAAACCCAATAAAAAACGAGGAAAACACACAAACTTTTGAGAAGTAGAGAGTTCCAACATAGATGTATGAACATACTTGTTGATTTGCCTACATTTCATAAAGAAAATTGAAACAGACAATCTTTAGGTCAATATTCCCCTTTTTGAAAAAGCATAGACCTTGCTGGACCTAAAGACTAAAGCAAAGACCTTGAAGTTGCTTTACTTAGTCACCTTGGCCAAATATACAATGCATAGAGAAACTGTTCCCAGTTAACGTTTTTATCTAATACAAATCAGATCTGATCAGATAACATTTTAGGTGCCTCAGTAGCACGTAGAATCCATTACAACCCATTAACATTCATCATTCTAAAATTAAAACGGACCGGCCAGACCCAATAAAACCCATCGACCTTCTCAACAACAGAGATACAGAACCATTTCCACATTACTGAATAACAATTACTCGGAATTGAGGAAAGCCAGGATCTTTATACGATCAATCGAATGTGAAACGATTATGCAGGTAGGTTATTGAAATGAGATTGAAAAAATGTACCTTGAAGAAGTCGAAGGTGGGAGTGCCTGAGCGGTTGGTTGATGAGCGCCAACGTTAGAATGTCGTCTTCGTCGGTAGAACAATAGAAGCTTTTTCGCACAACACCAGGGTTTTAATGAAAAATAGGAACTACCCACTCTTTTGTTTTTCGTTTCTGACCTCGCTTTGCTTGTAACCCAAAAAAGCCTCTTTTAGTCTTTTCCCCTTCTAGCAGCTTCTGCGTCTACGGTGGTAAAATAAAATAAGAAAAAATAGCCTAAATGATTATTAAATTTTTTCATAATCAATAATTTGATCACTAAAGTTTAAAAAATATTTAAAAGGTCACTGAATTTTTACTTTGTCTATTAAATTCATCATTTTGTCCATCTTGAATGTCAATTTTTCTTATTTCATTGTTGTTTTATACTTCTCTCATTTATGTTATATGCATCTCTCATAATCTTATTTATATAAATAAAATATTCGACAAATTAGAATGTTTAAAATATACAAAGTGATCAAATTGATAGATAAAATTAAAGTTCAATGATCTTTTTAATATTTTTTAAACTTCAGTAATCAAATTGTCGTGATTGAGTGATAATTATAACTACATTCTTATAAAATATTTCTTATCATCCATTCGGTCATTCTCGTTCCAGGTTCCGCCGAGTTATACCCAAGTTCAACGACAGAGAACAATGAAAAACTCTCGCGATCATACACAATACAAGCAATTACACCTCGTCAATCCGATTCTGGTTTCAAAACAAGCACTTCCAAAATAGATAGACAAAGCATTTGTTTTGCTATAACCGACATTTTTACACCGATAAAATCGTCGGAAAATACGACACAACAATCTACCAAATCATATATACTATCTAAATGTAGCTGTTACAAAAGTAACAATGTAGAAATGTAACTTGACATGTGGCAAAGACGAAATCAGCTCTCGGGAATTTGTTGGTACATAAAATACAAAAAGGTGCCTCCAACCCCCTATTTTCCCCATCATCAGAACGAAACCTTAAATGAATGAATCATGTGGTCATCGAGACAAAACCCACATTGAAATGAAATAATGCACCCGCTGCATATCTACTTGGACCAAGCAACTGAATCCATTTCAGCTTGGGCACTCCTGTATAACTCCAGCCTCTTTGCAAGGGCAGTACGCCTCTCCATCACTGCCGGATCCTCATTCAGTAGAGACGACAACTGCTTTGCCTGCTCAAAGAATTTTAGAGTCAATGCCGAGTCAACAATTGGTTTTCATAAAAAGCACACTTGCGAAGGTGAGAGCAGGAGTGTAATTACCTCCAGTTTACCCAACTCGATGAAGAAACGGTCGAGTAAGGTCCGTTTTGCTTCTCTGACTTGGCAATAAACAATGGACTTGGGAATGGAGTTGCGCAAACTAGCACAAACCATATTGACATAAGCCAGAACCGTTGACCCTGTTTATTTCAGCACAGAGATTAAGTGATAGAAGTAAGTATTTTCCATGGTCAAATGAGTTCTGTTATCAGATAGAGAAGCAAAAGCAATGTCAAAACACAATTGGCTTTCGGGAAGGCTTTGTTTCTTAGACTCACCAATTCTCCTGAGATATGAATCATTGTATCTATCAAACAGTGAATGAGATGGGTTGCCACCCTTGTCAACGTCTTGAGGAAGTTTACGGAAGAAATCAACCGTCAGGTAACTAGTTTCCATATCAACTAACTGTAGTGTTGCTTTCTTGCTTTCTTCTCTCATTCTCTCCAGTGACTCGCAAGCTGCATTTGTGACCTCTGCCCTAAGACCAGGGTACTGCCTTAGCTCCTGTAAGTAAACACAACCCAACATTTATCAAACAGCTTGAAAAGTCAGAAACTAGGCAATATTGTGGGCCAAATAAGAAACCAAAAATGCAAACGATCAAGTTCAGTACAACTTTCAATACTACCAAAAAAATAATTGAAACATAGATAAATTTGGATTGAACATACCAGAGTCTCATTTACAGCCTTGTGAACAAGATCCTTCAAGAGGCCATGAACCTGGATCCCAGAAGATAACCATTTCAGTACAAGCAATGTAAATAAGTACGCAATTGCAATTTCCAGATGACGGAATTTAAGCTACTTCCTTACCGCATCAACTGCAGCCTCAGCAGGACCTCTTATACTAACTACAGAGGATTCAATGAGACGACGGTACCCTTGTTCAGGAGCTATCAAATGAGGTTGATACCCATCAGCTTCAGTAATGAGCTTCCTTATATTTTCCATTGAAAGTTGCTTATCGAATTGCAATCTTTTCAGAGCAGCTGGAAGTTGGTTATCAAAAACATTGTAGATCTTATCACCTCCAGGACGCCTGAACGTAACAAGAGCAAATTATATAAAACTGTTTTACCAAGCAAGACAAAGGCACCGCTCATTCCTTAACATGATAACTAATGATTAATACTATTTCACAAAAAACTAATGATTAATACATACACGCCATCAAGATGTTCTTTATATGTTCCATCAAATAGACGACAAATCTCCATGATTGCATACAGTTTTCCCTGCAATTGGAAAGCAATCAATTACTACAAATTCTTGTGACAATAGAAAATTCAGACCTAGATGTGAAGGCTCCCTTCCAACTGAGGTCGAGAATAACTAAAGATTAGTCAATCAAATCATAAAGAATGACTGACTATAAACCTCCAGTTTAGATACATATTGTACTATGTAAAATAGACAAACTTACTCCAGCATCTGTAGCGATGGGCTTTCCAAGACGACTCAGTTCAGATTCAAGTTCAGCAATGGTCTTGTTGATAAGGGACTGGATGCCAGGGATTTTTGTCTTGATTACAGTTTCCAAATGCTGAAAACATTAATCATTGAATGCTTTAGTGAAATTGACCAAAATCAACACCAAAGTTTAGCATACGAGCAATCTACTATCTTCATTTTCAGTCAAGGAAAGTAGAGCAATACAACAAAAGACATGCCATCACCTTAGAAAGCATTTTTGCTAGATGCTCGGAACCCATTCTTTGAGCCATGTGCTTGTATTCGGGGGTAGTTGAAAAGTACTCGCGTTCTCTACGCCGAGCAGCAATCATGTCAACATTCTTGTTAATATCCGCTTGTGAGCGATTGACAACTCCAACCCAGGGAAACTTTAAGCGATAAGACTTTCCTTCCAAAATCTAAGTTTCCCGCAAAATATAGGAAAAAAATTAGAACATAAATATGCAAGTACAACTGCAGAATGTGTTATAAACACTGCACACTCTACCACTTTCTGACAATAAAGCTCAACAACAGTTTTCAAGCAATAGAAGAATTCATTCATACTATTTTATCATCTAGTGTCAAACAATAAGACCTAGATGATAGGCGAACTTACTTCAACTGCATCAGTACCCTTGTCCATAAGATCAATTTTTGTCAAGACTCCCAGTGTCCTCTCCCCTGTTGAAAGAAGAACATTAGACTAAACACATCTTGAATCAAGTGTAAGATATTTATCTCACATGTAAGATATGGTGTCAAGTTAAAATTGAGTACAAGAATCACATTTTTGTTGATTGACCTAATAATACTTGCTTTAGAGGTTTTGGATGAGTCTCTCTTTGGTAAGCAACACAAGAATAAGTTAAATTGGATGTGATTTTTTATTTTTTTTGGTAAAGAGATCTCCCAAATAACTATACTAGACTCACCTGTCGGATCCACTTCACGAGAGATTTTAATAGCATCAGATGTTGCAAGATCTTGATTGGCAGGTGAAATTGCAAGAATTATACTGTTGGGCTGCATAAGATAATTGAACATATGAAATTAGAGACATTGGAGTGGAATAATAAGAAGAAGAAAGATCCAAATTTTCAATGGAGTTTACCTTCTCAATATAGGACCGAACCATGTTTTCAATGTCGTTCACAATACTATCTGGCTGACCCTCTACATTTCCAAAGGTGGATTGTTAATATAAATTAGAAAAAAAATTCACCTAGTGTAACTTAGATATCCTAACATACTATTCAAAGAAAATCAAGGAGAAAATACATTACCAACAGCAACTTTTGTAAGCCCAGGAAGGTCAACAAGTGTCAAGTTGACAACTGCAAGAAACAAACATAAAATTTGCATTCCCATCACAGAAGTGTCAAAACAAAAAATTAAACACAAGTAAAAAAATGAGAATACTCATTATCCTACCATTAGGAGAATATATGCTAAGATGAATTGGGACACTAGAGATCATTTTGCTACGGCCAGTCTCACGATCTGTCTCATCTGCTATTTCCTTCCTTACAGCAGCTGTACATACAAAATCATTATTAGCATGTAAGTTCTGTTTAAATAATTAAGCTAATAAGAAAATATATATCAAGCCATTGATTATTTATTGCCTTCGTAATGTACTCTGAAAGAATGAATCACAAGCAATAGCAAATAAATACAGAGGAGCAAAATCATCAGATAACGGGTTTACCGAAATCGGTGAACCTTTTCCTCGGAAGGTGGAGAAACTCTGCATATTCTCTGCTGCCTTCGTCAATCTTATGGAGCTGCAGCACAAGAGGACGTCTAGTAACAATTCCTGCAATTTTTATCCCATGTATCAACTACCAAACATCCAAAACAAAAACCCACTTATAGTAAAAACATTCTATTTACTGAGCAGCAAGAATAGCTAGAGACTAGTATTCAATATCTAATTGAATATTCAAAAACTACTGCTCTAAGGCCAAACCAAACCCAACCCTCACAAATGACTAAAAATGGCGTCCAGTATCTATCTTACCAGATCCACGCGGTAAGAAGTCCTTCCCAACAATGCTCTCCAAGACAGAAGACTTCCCAGAACTCTGGACCACAAAACCAAAAATATTATCAGCATCATAATCAAATCATTCCTTAATTATATTCTTCTCAACTATTCTATTTCCATTCATCTCATATCTAAATTTCATATACTCCTTCCAAAATTAGCAATGTCTCAGCTATCATGTACAGCTCCTAGCAATTCCACTATCACGGGAATGCGTGCAATTTGCTACCGTTTCAAAGCGCCTAAACTAATTCTAAACTGAAGAATAGAGTCAAAATTTACGATGACCTATCTTCGTGGCAAAGCAAATTGTGCAACACAGTTCAAGCAAAGCCAACAGATAAAGAGCTAGGTTATACAGAGGCTGAAAAGTTAGATGAATCAGAATCTTCGGTACCTGGCCGCCGACGACGGCGATGGAGGGGAGCGCGTCCCAGAGAGTAGGTAATGCGCTGGCTTCGCCGTGGTCACCGAGAGCTGTACAAGCTCTTTGGATTTTGTTGACCAGCGAGATCAGGTTGTCCATCTCTTGAGACTAGCGGCGAAGGCGACGGCGGTGGTGGCGGTCGGAGTCAGATCGCGTGGATCTGACGTGAGCTGTGAAACGTCGACGTTCAGAGAAGCTGGATCTGCGGAGCTGATTACGACGGTGAGGAGCCGGCCCGAGAGAGAGAGAGAGAGAGAGGGAGGTTTCGAGGAAGTTTTGAAGTTTGAAAGAGAGAGAGAGCTGAGCTGAAGAGCTTTTGTTAAATGAGTCGTAAAATCGACGACTGGCGTTTTACCTAAACGACTGAGGCAACGACTCGTTAGATCTGATTTACGTTGCCGTGTCCACTTCCAGTCTTTTAAAATGCCGCGTTCCTTACCCAGTAAAACCGGATGGTAAATTAAAAATAAAAATAGAGACGGAACGAAACGAAACGAAACGCACATTTATTTGTCGTTTTAGCTGAAATCGGCTTGCTTTAATATATTGTGTAAATATATTGTGTAGGTCCTTGTACTTATTTGAAAACAAGTAAAGATTTTGATGAATAAAGTGTCGATATAAGTTTAAACTGATAGATTGCAACATGAAATTGCAAGAAATCGATAGCATTGTTTAGAACTAGCATTCATGCACGCGCAAAAGGCGTCGCGCTTGCGCGTGCGACTTATCGGTGGCATACTCAAGAGTGTGCAATTATATCGTCTTCACTTAATTGTCCAAGTCCATTGCAGCTGACAGATATTATCGTGCATTTTCAGGTCTATCTCTATTATTCGAACACTGATTAAATTGAGATCTCTATTATTCGAACACTGGTCTAATTGAGATGTGAGAAGAATTACCAATGATTGATGATATTAAGTCAACACTATGTAAAAAATAATCAATTACTGATAATAAATGCAGTGTCAGTACATATGAAAATAGAACAAAAAACACACGAATAGAAACTATAAAAAAATAACAAAATTTTTAACTATGATGACGTCGATATGTCCAACGAAGTCCAACCACATTAGTCATCATGTAGAACGACTTGTCACTCCAACTACAAATAAAATATAGGAGAGTTAAAACAAATGAATAAATGGCCACATACATGTACATGTACATACCTCAAAACGCGTGAGAAAGGCGTTGCGCTCGCGCGTGTGATTTATTGTTGTAATACTCAAGAGTGTAATTATATCGTCTTCACTTCATTGCCCAAGCTCATTGCAGCTGACAGATACTATCGTGCACTTTCAGGCCTACAATTGGTAATTCTTCGCACATACATAATTGAGTATGTGCGAAGAATTACCAATGATTGATGATAAATTTTGCAAAATAATATTAGCCTACTTCATATTAAGTCAACACTCTATAAAAAAAATAATCAATCATTGATAATTCTTCGCAGTGTCAGTGCATTTATCGAGGTGTAATTATACTATTTTATGAAATATATAATTCAATCACCACTAATTTTGGTGAACCAAATTATAACTCTCCTTGGCGTATGAAAATAGAACGAAAAAGACACACAGAGAAACTATCAAAAAATATATAAAATTTTTAACTATGATGACGTAGATATGTCCAACGAAGTCCAATCACATTAATCATTATGTAGAACGACTTGTCACTCCAACTACAAATAAGATATAGGAGAGTTAAAATAAATGAATAAACTGTCACAGTATATGTTGAATACGAATGCGTCACGTAATTACCTGAGCAATTTGTATCAAATTGTTACGCTTTTTTGTAGAACTGTAAAAGATACAAATAAACTGTTAGAAATTTTCAAATAAATTTAGGTTGACCATCAATGCTTATGTATTTGCAACTGTTAAATTCAAAAAGGAAAATCATAAATTGTAACATATCTCTATTAATATATGGCATATGTACCTTAAGTGCAAAACTTTTCTCCATTTTCGTGTGTCTTTACATAACGGTTTTGTTGTCATCAACTCTCTCCATGCCATTTTGTAGCGCTAACTAATGATAATATTCAAAATTTACATTTAAGTTGAGTATAGAACTTGGAATATAACAAAAACAAAAGTGTTCAAGGGTTCATACTGTTCATGCTTCTTCTCGGTGTGAAAGTGCCTCAAGAATAATCTTCATTAATAAGGGAAGGGATGGATGAAACTTCAAACCATGTATATAAGTTAGAATTACTAACAAATGAGTACAACCTGTCTAAAGCTAACAGAACAAAGCCAAAATAGATAAAAGAACTTTTGATACGAACAGTGATCAATTGATAAAAGAACTTTTGGCTTCAATATTGTAGTTGAAGCATTCATCTCCATTAAGTTTAATTCATCAAGCCTCTCTTGTAAAAACTCAACGGAGAAACTCTTAGTGTCTAAACGGTGGGATAATCTTCTTCACACATGAATGAGTATTCATACAAAGCTCAATTGCAATGCGTTCTATATCTTGTCCGAGTGAGATCAACTTTAAAATACTTCCACTGTGCTGCTCATCATCTCCGCAAGGAGGTTCAAAACTGAAAACCACGTGGAATCCAGGACAAACTTCATCCAATGGGCACAGTTTCGAAGATATAGGTACTGAAAAAAACATATCCACCAGGAAACGACAGGCTTGCCTATACACCTTACTCAACAAACAATCTCTCGAACCAGGAATACAATCAGTCAAATATTTTGTTTGTTGTATAATGACTTCAAAGTCCTCAGAACCATACATATCAATCCATGCCTGGACATTAGCACGAGCTTTGCCTTTGATATCCCTTTTCATTTTGTTGGCAACCATGTTATACATCCTTAAGTGCAGGAATAACAGCAGCTAAGAACTTCATAACATCCTTTGTCTTACACATACCTCTTAGCAACTCTGTGTATGTTCTAGTGGAGATAGAAATATCGTTGTCTGAGGGAACAACCTTGTGCAGCGCTATGCACTCAAAGGTCAGTGTCTTCATGTCTTGTAAGGCACTTTCCTTCATCAGCAATGAAGACGATTCAAACCTGAAATGGTATCGAAATCAACAATAATCAAGTGGTTAATCAGGTCTACTCTACTACAACAAAACTAAGCATGCTTTCACCAACTTGCAATATGGAAAAAGGCATTCATCAATACTGGCAGGACATTCGCATAACAAATAGTATATCAAGACCTAATGTGTCTATAAGGCATTTCATCGAACACATTCAGTGCACATGACCCAATTATGTAAAGAAAATTCAATGAAATAAGAAGAACAACATATCACGATATACCGAAACATTACTTGGCCAAAAAAAAACACGTAAATTTATAAAGTGGCATGATATGATTAGGGGAAAATGATATTGAAGACTTACAATTTGATTAAGGTTGTCAAGATAGGATACTCCTGATAGTGAAATTGTTGAAAGGTTTGGCGATGACGCGCCGCTGGATCAGGTCGCTTGCTGGACGAAGAAGAATTGTGAAGCTAAAACCCAAGGTGAACAGAAGTAGAACAGAAGATGCAAGTTTTGTCAATATCGCAGTTTCTACGGTAAGAATCAAAACAGAAGCTATTAATGAAAACAATTAAATTTTTAATGAAAGGGGCAAATCCACGAAAGGGGAAAATCCAATCAACCCCATCAGCCACCAAATCAAACTCCGGCGCTGCCGCTTCCGCTACCACTGCGCCAACCGTACTCCAAGCGATGTCGTTCGACAACGTCGAGAGCTCCGAGGGATGGGGCGGCGAGACTCGCAGGAGTCGGAGGGTGTTTCCGGCGGCGAGACAGGCTGTTGCCGGCGGCGAGACGACGAAGAAGCTGTGGAAGGCCGCCGAGGCTCTCGGGCTTAGGGTCAAATGGGCACAGAAGGAGAGCAAATGCACAGGTTAAAGATTCACACTAGTTTCCCAAACTACTAACATGACGAAAGAGAGATTGAGATAGTGGCTCTCATTTTGTCTCTTTTACGACTTAATTCATCTTTGTACTTATTCTATTCTCCTGTTTATAAAAAGAAATGGCACAATAAGGAATTGATACTGTTCTACCTTGTAAATTGACGTAAACTTCCCTTAACCTCCCTAAGCTCCTTTACCTTAATTAATAAAGATAACTACGATTCAACAGTGTTGGGTTTAAAGAATTAGCCGATAATATTCAACTCACAGATCCAACACAGAACCAACTATTGAAACAAAGGAGTTTCTCCATTAAGCACCTCTCTTAATGAGAACTTTTAAATCAATGGTTAATAAGACACAATTTTAGATTATATTTTAACAAAACAACCATTAGATATTTAGTTATATATGAATAAATTATTTTTGTAAAGTTTCAACCAAATTAAATTTTTTTAAAGAATTCATAATCATCATGGATCAATTATAAACATGAACGGTTTAACTTTGACAAATTTAGTATACATTGATTTTATCTTTTTCAACACCTTAACGATTTTCAAATTTGATGAATATTTACGTAAATGATCTACTTGCATATATATGTAGATATTTAAATAAAAATATATATGTAGATATTATCAGAAAGTATGAATTTTAAAAAGATATTCATTAAATTCTCACCATAAAGATCCTCCATGGAGAATTTTTCACTGAAACAACACGGCATCATGGTTTCCTATAGAAAATTACTTTGCTTTTGGATTTATTGCACAACAGCTACCTCGATTTGAATTCGAATTCAAACTTGTAAAAAGCTCTCCATCTTTCCAAGTTTGAAGTGCTGCTGCAGCCCAAAGGTTCACACCAACGGTCCACCCAACGGCACAAAATGATGTCAAATTGGGTTACCATATAATGTGATCACTTGGCTCTCATTCTCATTATTGGATAAGCTTGTAGCTTTGTTTCTGAAGTATCCCATCTCCATATATATATGCTTCCAGCTTGCTTAAACATTTCTGCTCAACAGTCAATCCCTCCCATAGCTTTGTTGCCAGAACCATATATATTGCTCAACTATCAACCCCTCCTGCTACGTTTGACACCTTGATCAGGATATACTTATACTCCGGGGATTTTGAACATAGTCTAGTAAAGTGGGGTAAACTAATATCACTTGAGACAGAGCTCACCGAGTTAAATGTCATGACCAGTTTTGTTTTCCTGCAGATAATTTAGGTATGCTAGTAAGAAGAAGATCCACAACTGTACAAGCAGCTAGCTGCTGAGAAAGGAAGACGAATAGATCTAAGTTGAAACCACCCTGGTTGGTCTTATTTGATATGATAATTGGGTTAGTGCTATTGAAACTTTGACAGATTGAAACATCTCGTTCGATTTTTACATGTTAGCATCAAACACCTTGCAATGTCATTATCTATTGCTCTAGAGTGCTGCTGCTCTATCTGGTTTATAGCATTCAGCACAAAAATAGAAAGAAAGAAAAAAACAACTAAATTCCCTTCACTCGGGCTTATGCTGAGCAGTGGCAACATGAAGTGAAATATAAACACTTGCTATACTAGAAAATGGTTTACTAAACAAGTAGTTAAGAACTCAGATTTGATATGAACCAAGTGAATTACAGTGGTTGTTGCACGCATCATAACTATATGTGGTTGGTGTTTCTGCAAGTGCACCCTTGTGAGTACCTTCACAAGGATTTCAATGCTCTATGAAGACAACAGGAAGGGCAAAACAGAATGAAAACTATTCTGAAACTGCAATTGTGTACATAAAATTTCAAGAGAAATGTATGATCAACACAGAAACTTGTCAGTCTTTCTATGTCTTTTAAGTTGCACCCATTTGATCCCATAAAACTAACTGTTACGCAGAGATTTAGCAAAACATTGAAAATATAGTATAACACAGATAGTGAATCATTTAGCATACATGGCATAAGAAAAAGATACAAGCAACTCAACACAAACATGTTTGAGTTTCAAAGACATTAGATATTCAAGCAATCAATAACAGGTGTAATAGATCTGCAGAAGTAAACTAACACCCCTCGGCCCTTGATGGTAATCATTCGATCCAAAGTAGACTCTCCTCGTACGGGATAACATGAACCCTTTCGCCACTCATCCTATACACCCCAATCTTCTCTCCCTCCTTATGAACAATCTTTATCAATTCAATCACATTCCCTTTCTGCTTCTCCACAACAGTGCAATTCTCCATAACCAAGCACGGGGCGCCATGATACAGCCTCTCAGGCATCTCTGGCACCCTCATTGTAAGCATCTTACACCACGACTCACGCACGCCATACTGATTCATCACCCAAAAATCAACAAAACCACTAGCACCCTCCGGATACCGCGACACACACAGACTCTTCTCTCCTCCACCGCAGCCACCCACACCGAGATGGGTGAAGTATTTCCCATCCCCTTCAAAATTAGGCAGCTGCATTGTCTTAAACTCCTCCTCCTCCAAATCAAAAGCGACAATGTCACCCGGCGCAGCATGGTCTACCCAATGCAAGGCCTCATTCAAAACAATTCCGTGATAGCTGATATCGAAATAGTTTCGTGCTTCGATGGTTTTCCATTGATTACTTCTCAAAGAGAACATCTCCACAGCCGCCTCCAGCGTCGAATACTCCGCCCCCGCATTGGATTCTGCAAAATACAAGTACCCTACAACTACTTTGTAGTCGTCTGCGGCGGAGAGATACCCCACAGCTTGGTACGCTATGCACTTATCGGCGGAGTAGATTCCCGGGTCGGGTAAGTACTTGAAAGCCATAGTCGAAGGGTTACATATAACGAAGCTTTTGGAGTCGAAGAGAACAAACACCAAGCCATTGCAAGAACCGAGTAGAGACGCGACGGCGCAATCCGGCAGCAGCTGGAAGGGCCGAGCCGGAAGCTTCCTGACGGAGTTGTCGTCGTCGCCAAACGACGTCGTTTCGAGGTCGAGGGAGTGAAATTGAGGGACCGAGTCGGTGGAGACGAGGAGTCTGTGACGGAGCGGTTTCCGTTGGCGGAGATACTGCGACGTGGCGAAGTGGCGGTCGGATAGGATGATGAAACGCCACCGTTTGGAGACGGAGGCGAATCGGATCAGGGGTTTGAGGGGAAGGCGGGAGAGGATGTTTACTATGATGTCTTCAGGTAGGTGGATGATGATGATTTCCTCCGCCATGGTTTTAAGGTTTTTTTTTGTTGCTAAATCTAAAAGGGAGAGAGTCAGAGACTCACATTAATTATATTGGAATGAGAGATTCGAAAACCTTATGCTGGGAAAATGGACGGTTGGCCGTGAAGATCGGAGAGTGAGAAGATGGGAGTTGGGGTCAGGCTACCCTGTCTGTCTGTGGTAAGAATCTAGAATGAAGGATTATGATTGGCGAGCAGCGAGTCCCTACCCATGTGAATGTGGCTTTCTTCACTCGGACAGTCTGGAGACTCAGACTGGAACCGAATAAGGACGCCCAAGTGAGCTAGTGACGGGACTGTTTCAGGAAACAGAAACGACGTCGCTTCAGATGTGCTCTATTGCTCTTGTGCTAATTTGGCTGATGCATATTAGTGATATTACTATAGGATTCTAAAAATTGATGGTCGTTGTTTCACAAAAATGAGGGCATTGGACACGAAATTCACAAATTTTAAATTCGACCTAATCTTGTATGGAACAGAACGGGTCAAAAATTAAAAATTTAATATTCTATACCATCTTGGTCTATCTACCTTTTTAGAGACGGGATCAACTTTTGATTTTAAAATCTCAATAGACCTCTCACGTTCCGCATAATATATTTTATTATTTATTTTATAAAGAGTTAACATATTAAATTATTAAATAATTAACAATAAAAAAAATTACTCTACAACAATCAAAGTATCACGCTACTTGTAATATGAACTAAATGTATCAATTAAACATGAAATAAAATTGCTTATAGATTTACTAATTTTAATTTAAACATTAAGTAAAACGGTATTACTCTGTGTTGTTGTAGAATTCTAGGTCTTATCAAACTATGTTATAAAGCTTGAAATTTGTTTCATCTCGTCTTATTCTGATTTTTGTTGTTAAATACTCAATTAAATGTTCATTTTAAATTGAGCCCGAAAGTAGATCTGTCCCGTCCCGTCACATTCCGTTCAGATTTCAGGACAATCGGAAAGGACTTTTAAAATATCCAATCTCTTCCCGTCCCATTCTGGATAGAAATAAGACGGCAAAAAATAGGCCCATCCCATGCCCATCCTTAATTTTTTTTTCTCTTCTTAATCTTCTGGAAGGGTTTATTTCATTCCTTTTGTTTCGTTGATAGTTTGATACGAATCATACGATAAGCATTGAACAAGTTTTACAGTAGCGGGTTAATTCATGAATATTGCCTTGTTCTTGTAGGCAATCACAACATATTTATAAGACGGCCCTTTAAGTTTCGAGGTGATTCAGTATTAGCATCCTCCAAGTCTCGCATGAATCAAGTTTATGGAGCAGATCCGCACACAGGCTTCAACTAGGCTTGTTAATTTCGACACAACCTATAAATTCAACTCGAAACTCGTACGAAATGAAGCGGGTTGAACCCGCACGATTAAAAAACGGGTCAAGCCGTCATAACCAGTTTAATAAA
Source organism: Geum urbanum (assembly GCA_946800695.1). NCBI lineage: Eukaryota > Viridiplantae > Streptophyta > Magnoliopsida > Rosales > Rosaceae > Geum > Geum urbanum. The sequence continues at coordinate 38,308,986 of OX327013.1, read as the reverse complement.
TTGGTCAACCGCGGGTCAACCCGCTAACACGATAAATACCCGTGTAACCCATTTATTAATTAAGTTTGAGTCGACTTATACATGACTCGCATACGTGACATATTTAATAATAAGTTATATTAATATTTAATTATATATAAAAGTTATTCAAGTCTTTTTTTTTAAGATTAACCCTCATATATAGTTTATCTTTTTAATACTTCTATTGTTTTGTATATGAAGACGACTCATTTATTAAACGGGTTATGCAGGATGACCTGTTTATAAATGAGTTGTTTTTGAATTTGACTTTTCGACACGGCCATTGACAGGCCTAGCTTCAACCTCCTTCGGAAGTCCACCCAAAGTCCCAAGCTATAAGAAGGCCTACTCTTCTGGAGCAATACTGTGCTGAAGAGACAGAAGAGAGAAGACTCTCAAACCCATTTTTTGTTTGGCATATATATTTGATATAATGACCTTACCCAACGGTTACAACTTACAAGTCTGCTGATAAATTAAGGGATAACAAAAGCATAACATTAACTGGCCAAGTAATCCAGACCGTGTCGCCACAATGACTATCAGCTTATGAGTACTGTAGACAAAAGAGAAAAAGCCTAATCTCTGGAAGGCCACAGAAGCTTTACATAACAGGGTGAGAGATGACCACTAAACTAAAATATAGAGTATACAAAACTATCAGCTTTTAGTTATCGCTAGAGTCTGAAGATCCGTAGACATGGATTTGCCTAGCCTAGTTCCACTGATGGTAACCACTAAACTAAAACTATTGTCCTTTCAGCTTTCACTTGCTATTGCAATTGTCTTCAGGTGCTGCATAGCCATATGGGTTCTTGCTAGCCCAGTTCCACTGGTCCCGGCACATGTCATCGATGTTATATTTTGCCCTGCAAATTTATTAAGCTCATAAATATAAGATTCACAATTCATATAATCACATACTTTGACATTCTACCAACTCTGTATCCTCTGTCAACCATAATCACTGGTCTCAACTCTAGGTCAACCATGGCATACAAGAATTTGGTGATTTAATGTTTGCATGCCACTGAGAACTTACTTCCAGTTCAGTTCCTTTGTTGCCTTTTCTGTTGCTGCATAGACAACTTCAGCATCACCAGGTCGTCTTCCAGCTATGACAAGAGGTATTTTCTGAAACAATAGAATACAACGACATAAGCGTAACAACAACATGATGGCTGTTCTTGGAACAAGAGCTCAAATTCTTCAAACATGAACTGTATCCAAAAAGTTGAAGAACTTTAGGATGTTAAAAAAGTCGTCTGGAAATCAGTATACCAACTGGATTTTGACAAGATTCAGGGTCTAACATTCGAACTTGGGAGATCAAATGAATTTAATGCCAAGAAAATAACTGTATTGTTAGTTCATTTATCAAGAGGGGGATTATGCAGGAAGAGACCCAACTTAACAAAAACAAATACAAATTGATAAACAATTTCAAAAGTCGCATCGGCCAGGGCAAGGGAAGACTAACCTTTCCAGATGCCTTTTCAAATGCTGCAACCATTTCCAAGACTGAAGTTCCTTTACCCGTTCCTAAGTTGTATACCTCACAACCTGTGGATACAGATACAAGTAAGTTCAACACTGAGCCATGTATGAACCTCAAGACATAATATAAAGAGAGAACAGCTTAAGGGTGAAGTACGGCATCCAAAGTAGAAGTTATCCGAGGAAAAACCATACCTATAGTTGCCTCCTGTAACTTGTTCAATGCAGCAATGTGCCCATCAGCTAGATCATCGACATGAATATAATCACGCACCTGAAATAGAAAAAGAAATGCCATCAAGATTGAGCGTCCAACATAAGTAATGCATACAAACCAGCTGACCAGCATAGTAAAGGAAAGGAAAAGAATATTTTGTTTAAAACAGCAATAAAGGTAACAGAACACGTACCCCAGTACCATCTTTGGTATTGTAGTCATTTCCAAACACCGTTAGTGCAGGACGCCTACCAACAGCAACTTGCTGCACAAAAGGCATCAGATTGTTTGGGATCCCATGGGGATCCTCACCAATATAGCCACTACTGTGCGCGCCAACTGGATTGAAGTATCTCAGCGATATAATTTTCCATTCAGAGTCTGAGCGGTAAATATCACGACAAATTTCTTCAATGTAGAGCTGAAAGATAAACAACAACACTAATATCAACAACCAAGAAGCCGCATAGTTCGCCCACCAGATGAATAAAATGGAGCTACAAAATTGATCAGATATGCACACCGGATACCTTAGTTCGGCCATATGGATTTGCTGCACCCAGAGGGAACTCCTCAGTACAAGGGACCTCCTTCGGCCAACCATAAACAGTGGCTGACGAAGAGAACACAAGCTGAAATTTGTACAAATTAATGAGATTGCAGTAATTCAAAGCCACAAACCAACATTTCAAGTGATCAAAATTGAATCAAACAAATGATTGGAGTCAAAGAACGAACCTTTTTGCAACCATGGGCTGCCATGACTTCCAAGAGAGTAATAGTCCCAATGATATTGTTGTTATAGTAGAGCAATGGTTTCTGAACACTTTCACCAACTGCTTTCAGTCCAGCAAAATGAATAACAGCATCAAACCTGCAGTTCTAGCGCACATTAGAATCACCTACACTTCAATACTACAATGAAAAAAGGTCCCAACTTTGGGGCAGGGAGCTTGTCTTCAAACCACTTACTGTCTTGAAGAAAAGAGTTCTTCGAGTGCTGGTCTGTCCCGCAGATCAATCTAGACATCAACATACAACTATCAGTAACCATTTTCATATTTGTAAAAGAAACTTGACAAACTTGACAGAAATCTAAGGCACTATATATAAAAGAAGAACAGGATATATAAACTTCTACAAAAATTGTCTTATATGAACAATTACATTCTTCAATGAACCCAGGAAGCAGAATACAGTTTTTTTTAACAAAACCAAGAACAAAAGAAAACAAACCAGGATTGAAATAAATAATAGAACTGAGCATATAAAAATTTCTGACAAGCAGGAACAACCCGTCAGTATCAGTCAGGTCTCTCTCTCGCTGTTCAAATCAATAATTCATTCAGCACCCAAAATTCAATAATCAAAACCCACAATTCCTTCTCCAATATCAAAATAGACAAAATAAAAATAAAGGACAAACCTCGTGAAACGAGAGATTGCGGCCAGAATCGCCGGCGAGTTCTCTGACACGTTGGAGGGAAACTTGAGAAGAATTGTCAAGATTGTCAACGACGACGGCGCTGAAGCCGCCGAGTAGAAGCTGCAGGACGGTGTGGCTGGCGATGTAACCGGCGCCGCCGGTGACGAGAATGGTCTTGGCCATCAAAACCGATTCGGAATAACAGCAACGAGAACAAGAATAACGAAGAAACTTGGTATGACGATAAAGTGTTGTGAGGACAAGGCTTTGTGGTTTAAGGAGCGACGCAGGCAAAGCTTGACAGGAAGCCCCGGTATATAGGAATCGATGCTGTTCCAGTAGACAACGCCAGACATTAATTAATTAAAAATTTCCTTCCTTTCCAGATAGGAACCGAAAATTGAATCAAAGAGAGGTGGTGCTGGACCAGATCTGCCACGTGGTGCGATCTGGAGGGAAGACTCACACGTCCACCAGCGAGCGCGACGGGGTTAATTGGCCTGGGGACGAAAAGAATCTTCAATCTACGGGACTAGTTTAACCAACCATTTGTATACACGTGTTAAATTCGATTAACTATTTTATCTAGTTTTATGACAATTTTTGTTGAACAAAATTGTAGTTCATTTTTTTATCTAGTGCCTGATTATTTTTTTTAGTACATTACAACAACGATATTCTTCATTTATATTTTCTATTTCTTTTATGGCTGTTTTTATTTTTTCATAAGGATATTTTTAAATTTCCACAATTTAATATGTGATGACATAAAAAAATACGCTTGATTTTACATTAGTAAATATGAAGAATAAAAGTAAAAAACAAAGGCCACGGGGTTAATTGTTTTGATCCATTTTGGATTTTTTTAACTTTGATTGGGGTTGTTTGTTATTATTGAGGCCCATAATGGTGGGGTGATTTTCAGATTTTCTGTCATTAATATGCTGGCATTTATTTGGAATATATTTATGCCATGTAATTGTGAGACAGAGATGAGAAATTGACAAAGATTTTGACCTTATTAATGGAAAATAATAAATAAATGGGTACAGATTTTTTAAAGGGGAAGATATTTTGTGTCATCATCGATCGGTTTCATATGTAATGTTTTGTTTTATGAGAACCAGAAACTACCTACGTTCGTTGTGTATGGAACAATGGAAATAAGATCTGGGAGATTAAAACATATTTATAGTAATTATTTTTATTTTTAGGAGATTTTAAATAAAAATTAGGACCAAATATGGGCATGTTTTGGAAGAGAAATATGAACATTTTTAGAAATTCATATTTTAGTGAGGTTGATGACATCAAAGAAGAACTTGATTTTATTAATAGAGATATTGATCACGGTTGCTAAGCGAGGGTAAAACATACAACTATGCAAGTACCGTTAGTTATACGATAATAGTCGGTCTATTTCTCATTCTCATGTACCAAGAGTAAACTTAGTAGTACATATTTAAGCTGAAAATGTTCTTGTTATTCTTTTGTTATTTGTTTGAAATTATGTAGTGTGATGTCAAACACGTATTATATTTTAAAAGACTCAATTCAATTAATATAGAAATAATTAAATTTAAATATGTATATCTCATATTAAATTTAAGTTTTTTTTCTTCGATAAAATATTAGATTTAAGTTGAATATGACCAATTAAGATTTTGTAAATCATGCTGGTGCACATTATTGTGATCAAACTTTATTCAAATGTAGATTCTAAAATATTTTCATGTTAATCATATTGGTTACTATACAAAAAATTTCCATTAGGTTTTGATATAGAAAGACGTTGACAGAAAGTACACCCAAAATCAGATCATATGTGATCCTATCTCCTTTCTTGATGTGTGACCGTGAGAGGATCATATTCTCTCCGTTATATTCTGGATGTCAAAGTTAGAATCTCCAATCCCAATCATGAAAGCTTCGATTCAATTCACCTTTCTAAGGTACGGTGGACCTCGTGAGTTTTGAGCACGTCAACAAGGAATTTGCTAGTGTGCCAATTTTTTTTTTCTTTCTTTTACATCAAGATATCTTCAAGAATTTTATAAACACGGATTGATTCTTTGAAAATAAACATAAGTCGATTTTTTCATTAAGTACCGATTTCTCTTTGAGGTACAAAACAAAATGTTAAAAATCATAAAGTCTTTCGTGAATATTCGGGATGAAAAAGCTAAAAAGAAGAAGAAAAAGAACGGAGATTGATGAGTGGTGAGAATCCAACGGCTGAATTTAGAAGAGACGTGAAATCGTGTTGTAGTTTCTTCTGGACGTAGGGAGTGGTTAAAGAATAAGAGGGAGGAAGAGCACCTGTCCAAGGAGAGGAATTTAGGCGGCAGCACCGATGACACGTGTTGTAAAGTGAAACGGGACAAGTGTGAGTTGCTTTTTTTTTTTTTCAGTTAAACTAGGAAAAAAAATACACAAATGATATCTAGACTTTTGATATCATGATGGTTTGGTACCTAAATTTTTAAAGTTAACAGTTTGATATCTAGACTTTTAGTTTGTTAGCTTTGAGATGCGTAGCGTTATTTTTTCGTCAAAAATTAGTTAAGTGTGGTATGTTAAGATAGACACTTTAGTAAATAAACTAAAGACATACATCAAAATGGTCATCCAACTTTGATCACTCTGTCTCAACGTACGTTTAATCTTGACATATTTGGTTACCTTTGGAGGATATTTACGTAATTTCAAACATTTATTTATTTTTCTTCCTTATTTTTTTCTTTCAAATCTATTATATGGACACTGAAAATATCTGATCTAGGCACCCACATTGTTGAAGGAGAAGGGAGAATCAAGAGACAGAGAGAGAGGCACGAGGACAATAATTTGCTTCCCGATGGTGCAAGATTCAAAGCTTGCTTTGCGACGACGCGAGAGCAAGGCTGAGATGCGCGAGGAGCTGGACGACGAGGCTGAGGCAAGGATGATGAAGACCAGTGAGGCAGCGAAAGCGCGAAGCAAATCGACACCGACTACATTTGGTTTCTAGCCAAGCTTAGGTAAACAATTGATGGTTATAGGTCACGACTGCCACCAAAAAACTTCAATGAGACGAGTTAGGGTGCGGTGCTCGAGAAAAGCTGAGGCGGCTGAATCGGGGCCTATGATGGCGATGGAGATCAGCGGACGACGATGAAGAACCGGCTCTGCAATGAGAGAGAGAGAGAGAGAGAGAGAGAGAGAGAGAGAGAGAGAGAGAGATAGAGAGAGAGAGAGAGAGATCTACAATGATAGATTTTGTAATTTTTGAAAATAATATTAATGTTATTATCGTAAATACTAAGAAGTTTAAATGAAAAAGACATATTTACCTATCATATGCTATATAATATATATGGCCATTCCACAAAGGTATACATATTTTTGGTCATTTTCAGGTATAGGGCATTACACAAACTTTTCGATCATATTTTAACATCTTCACCGTCCAATTATTAGATCTATATGAGTAAATCATTCTTGTAAATTTTCAGCCAAAATGGTGGTCGTTAAGGTATCGAACTAGGTTAAATCAAGAGATGAATCAAATCCGTCAAATCTAAACCGTTCATATTTATAAACTTCAATTGCAATTTTAAATACCTTAAAGATCACTATTTTTGGCTGAAAATTTACATGCTTGATCTATACATTATGACCTAAGATCTGAACGGTAGAGATGGTAAAATATGATTGAAAAGTTGGTGCGATGCCTTATATCTGAAAATAACAAAAAAAAGTATATCTTAGTATAATGGTGCTACTAATATATATATATATATATTTGACCACTAAAATAGACGAAGTGACTATTTTGATATATGTCAAACTATAATTATTAAAGTGTCTATCTTAATATTATTCAGCGACTATTTAGATAAAAAAAAATTAATATTATCGTCTCGTGGACTGCCGTTTCCTAACCTCACCTTAATGGCATGAGTAGCTCTCTCTCTCTCTCTCCAAGCTTAAAGGCTTGCTTCCCTCCAATTCACCTACCTCAACACTTTGTCAGCTAAGATGATAACCAAACCACATGACAATGAAAATATAAAAATGGTCGAAAAGCTTAGTTACACTGCTGGATTCGTATCCATGACATGTTACAGCTCCTCATCGCCATCATTCATCCCATTTTAATCAAATGTGAGCTAAGCAACTAGCACATATACCTGTTCACACCCATAATTTCACTATACCGACAAATTATTCCCTGTCCTAGGTCCGGCAAATAATAATTGAAGTCTGTTTCGCACTAACTCTTGGGCCACAACTTACAATGGACCCTGAGTTGGGCTGAAGACCACTCACACGAGCCCATCAAATGGACTGGTTTCAACTTAAAATTACAACAAACTACTCCTAAAACTTAAGAACAAGACTATTATTTACGCAATAAATGAAAAAATATTGCTCATAAGGACAATTGATTTATAGACTGTCATATGACGAAGACAAAATTATTTTTTTTTCCCTTTTTGTTTCTTTTTAAAATTTAATAATTTTTTTTGTTCAATTTTTCTTTTTGTGTTTCAGTTCAACTTTTAAAAAATTGTTTAATTTTGTTTTTCCGAAAAAATTTCTAGCATCGACTAAGTTTAAAATTTAGTAGAAATCTCGAAATAAATTCAATACAATTATACAAGTATCAACGCAAAATTAATATCAGTATCATCTCGTTTTTTATATAAAAATTAAATATTAATTTTTTAAGTGAAAATTATGTAGGACTTTGTTCGTTACATTCAATAACACATATTTTTAGTAGCAGTGCTAAGAAAATTAAGTATCACTCCCAATGTAAATACAACAAAATCTAAAACAAGATACAGTAGCAGCTCGACAAAACTTCAATAGCAATCCCCGAAAATATAGTAGCAGTTTTCAAACCGAAAATACAGTTGCAGTCCCCAAAAACGCAGTAGCAGTCCTCAAACCGAAAATACAATAACAACCCCCAAACTGAAAATGCGGTAACCCTTCTAAAAAATGCAATAACAATCCCCAAAAACACAGTAGTAGTTCTCAAACTAAAAATACAGTTTCAATCTCCAAACTAAAAATGCAATAACCCTTCCCAAAATTACGTTAGCAGTCATTGAACCAAAAATACAGTAACAATCCGCGAAATCACAGTAGTAGTAAAATTTTCACAGTTAAATTAGCAGAGCATTATGCCACCAGGCCACTACTGTCCCTCCTTAATCATTATCATCAAACTATACCAAAATCAAAAACACAAATGCTATGCTATTACAAAGTAGAAATATTAACTGCTATTGTAAATCACACATTAACTGCTACTTTAAATCACATATATGTTCTAACATAATCAAACTAAATCACACAAGCTAAATTATATTGGTTAGAAAATGATACAACATCAAATCACACGGGTCCCAAAAACAAGGAAGGCCTCACATGGTAAAAAACTCGATGAAAACTTGTCGGTGGTGCTGCCACTGAAAACTTTCCACAATTCAACTAAAAATAAACGATGAACGCCAAAAAATTCATAAACTTCACAAAAAATCACACACAAATCTGCTCAAACCCTACATTTTGAAAAGAAAAAAAATAGAAAAGAATATGCTCAAATACAAAGACCAAATGTTGAGAGTTCGTCGAGGCAAGTTGTTGCTAGTGAACATATCTGAATAGATTCGGAGGCGAGATGCTGCTACTGGATCCAGAAGGCGCGGTCAAGCCGATGCTGAGGAGTCGTTGCATGCGTGCAGAGGCGGAGGAGAGAGGAGGCGAAGTAGCACGATGTTGAGGAGAGGTGCTGCGGTGCAACTCGTCGACCGAGGAATCGTAGGTAGTTGCAGTGGAGACCGAGGCGCTGAAGATAAGTCGCTGGTGGCGGAGTGCGACGTGCTGGAGGCCTAGATCGACCTTATCCGGCTGTCTTCATCGGTGAGAGAGGTTGCAGTAGCAATGATTATAGTGCAAGGACGGCGCAAAGGATGTTGAACTTGGGCTCGTGAAATGCGCACCGAGGAAGACACCACAGACGAGTGCGATGCCGGATCTGGGAGGCAACGAGGGCGAGCCACGACGGAGATGGCGAGGATCTGACAGCAAGGTTGGGAGGCATTGCAGTGCGTTGCTGGAGAGAGAGAGAGAGAGAGAGAGAGAGAGAGAGAGAGAGAGAGAGAGATTTTCTAGCTAGGTTTTATGTATAATTACAAGGGCAAGGGCACTTTATTCCTTTTATTATGTTTAATAGGTTAGATTACTGATACTTCGTTCTGGACTTTAGGCCATGTCCGTTGTTTAAGAACATCTCCAACAATTCTTGTAAATAAAATTCTCTATAATACAAGATGAAAACACAAAATTTGTAATATAAAATGATACCAATGTTAGGTCCATAATTACGTTCTAATTATGTACCTAACCTTATGCTTAATGCTTGCCTTATTGGAATAAAGTATCGTTTTTGATACGTTTCCTTGTCATGCTAGAAAATGGTGAGTTTGCGTGGAAACGAGCTTAAAAATGGATATTAACCACTTTTTTAAGAAGACAAGTAAGTTTCCTAGGCATTTGGAGAAGAATGGCCAAATTCGGGAAGAAGACAAAAAGTGAACCACCGGTCAACGGTTAACTCTGACGGTCAACGGTCAACTCCGGTGACTCTTCACCGGTCAATGATCAGGTCAAGATATGATGGCCCAAGACTTCAAGGTCCAAACCTACAAGAGCCCACATAAAAAGATATTTTAGTATGGAGACATGCACATGCAACTCACGTGACATGGGTAAGTCATCTTAGGATCATCACTTAAAACCTAAAAATGTGGATGTCTCACCCTATAGTATGGAGACATGCACATGCAACTCACGTGACATGGGAGATATTTTAGCTTGAATTTGAATTATTTTTACCCAAAATATCTCCCTCAACACTATAGGGTCGAGCTCCCCCTCATACACATACACAACTCACCTCATTTTCATATTTTTCATAGTTTTACACTCTCTCTAGACCATTTATCCTTATCCCAACGCTCTAACACTCTCTTCTACCTCTTCTCCTCCCTTTCTAGGCATAAACACCTCCATAACCACTATCATTAAAGACCTATTTTTTTTCCTTTCTTGGGTAGAGCCAAACCTCTCCACCATCACACCATCACTTTGGTCTATTTGGGTATTCCTCCTCTCATCTCAGCCTCTAGGGTTTGGTTTGGTCTTTAGAGTTCAAAGAAGTGGGAAGTAATCTCTCTTCCCCTTAGCTCCTTAGAATCCTAAGGACTACCCTTACCTCTTCTTGAAGACGTGGTGCTAGCTTGGAGTGAAAAAGTGGAGCAAGAAGCCTTGAAGTCATTTGGTGGAGCTTTGGCTAAGGGGACTCTTGGTTATTTATTTCCTCTTCTTATTTTGAGCATGTATTAAGTCTTGCTTTATATTATGCTTAGTGAGTAGTTGCCTTTTGAAAGGCTTGGGCTTAGCCCTAGTCAATTTGATGTACATACAACTATGTTTTAAGTTATGGATTTGAATTTGGTTTAGTTTACTACATGTTGTGAATGAGTTTGATAGCTTGTGATGTGATTGTGGTATGTTTGCATGTTTGGGCTTTATTCAATATTTTCATACTCATGTCTTAGTCATGACTAAGTTGAGATATGTTTAAGGAAGCTAAAAATGAACCTAAGTGAATTAGTCACTCACCTAAGAAAGATAAGCATGTAAATATGACTTAGGTTGCATTTGAGAATGTGAGCTTAAGGTTTGGTTTTCATTGGGCTTAAGCATGGACCGAAGCTTTCTTGAAGTCCAAATCACTCAAGGAGCTTCAATCAAGCTTATATTGACTCGAAGGGGCTTTGTAGGTAATCATTACTTCTTCTAATTCATGTTCTAAAATGTGTGGATTAGGAAAGTCATTAGAACATACTTTCATGTCCTCTAATAGAGACTTAGGAAGGAAAGTTATTCATATTCATCATAAGTGAACACATATTGAACTCATTGGGCATCGTGGTATGATTAGGATACTATTCGTAATTGAGTTGCATTCTAGTTTTGATTTGCTTTATATTTGAATGTTGAACCGGAACACTTCTAGTGCCCTAATGGCCTAGGAGTTTCGATTCAAAACCAATAGTGACTCCAAAAGATCACGAATTGGACAATCACATGTAAATCAGACTAAACTCATAACTTGGACATATATTGTTGGTACATTGAGTTGACTAGTGGTGACATCTCTAGCTGACCAAACATTTACATTTTGTTTTTCTTTCTGTTTTCACTTAATTCAGTTAGTAGTAAATATTCAATCAACCGGATAATCATTCATTGTAGTTCAACTATCCCTTGCAATGGTAAGTCTCCAATGGACTTAGTTTTGTGAGATACACTTCCACATCTTGCTTTAGTTTTAATGTCATGTCTTTTGTCTAGTTAATCCGTAATTTGAGTGCGTAATCGAGTCAAGCTAAGGAGTTTAAGTGGTTAATCCTCGTGGGTTAGACACTTGACTTCTTTACAAATACTATAACTTGACCCCATATACTTGCGGGTAAGAGAAATTCATGTAACCTTAGATTAATGAATAGTCGAAAGGTCAAAGGGATAAATCTCACAAACAAGCTTTTGGCTCCGTTGCCGGGGATTGATTTCACTTTGATTTCTTAGCTTCAGTTAGCCTTTGATTGCAGAGTATCTGGACAGAGTATTTGAACCCAACCCAACCCCACCCCCCCGCCCGCTCCGTCTTCTCTACTCTTGAAGGACTGTACACTATATGACCAGAATATAGTTTCAGATGAGATGAGAAATTCAGAACACGGAGACATCAATGCTCGTCTTGCAAGTTGCTGGTTGTTTATTTCACTATCATTTCGGTGTGAACTGGTGTGACAAGGAATGCAAAAGGTCTCTGAGAAACAAAGACGTTAGAGGTTCAACCAGGCTGCAGCAAACCACAAGTTTGTTCTGATAACCTAATCGGTTACTTGCTAAACCCATTCAGAATGAAGGATCAGTCTTCTCTGTGACTTAATTTTCAATGTATTGCGGGCAAAATTGGGTATACCAGAACTCTTCTAACATGTACAAGTGTGGTGATTAACCGGAATTTTTCATGACCATTGTCAATTCATTATCTGTTTACCTACGAAGGCCAACAAAAGCCAGGCTCTGAAGTCTGAAGTGACTCAATGATTCATAACTGTCCAACATCATGACATGAAAGCAGCACCACCTTCTGAAGTTCCCCCATGTTCGTTCCTTGCTATTCCCTCCTTGAACTTAGCATATTCGTATGTCATTCATGTTTTTTGGTAGAATGTAAGAGGAGCTTGTGCCTGCTCTTTAATCAATTCAACCACAAACTGCAGTACTGAAAATGTATGATACACCCGCGGTACAATCCTAAAGCTGTTCCGTGGGTAATGGTTGTGAACTAAGCAGTCTTTCTGCCTCATCATTTGCTTCGACTTGTATTCTCCATCTCTGCAGAGTTTGATAATTGATTATCAATCACATTCATATGTGAGGAAAAAATATTTCTAGCAAAATAAATGGATCCAAGTCAAGGGAGATTAGGTGACGATGCAGGGTTGTGGCAAGGCGAAGCAACAGTTTGGGCTGGCTGGTGCTGACCAATAGCGTTGTTTCGATGATGGTGTGTGGGCAACAGTCACTGTCGAAACTAGACTGGAAGTCTAACTAGAGGTCTATTTCTTGTGGTTTTTGGGTCTGGGAGTTTTCCTGAGGCTTACAAAGCTTTTACTTTATGTGCTTAGGTATAATAATATGTATGGTGATACTTTTGTATTGCTAAATTATCTACACCCTTTGTGGTGATTATGCTGGCTCTGTCCAGATCGTACACCCTTGTGGTGGCTATGTCTAGGTTTAAGTTCTATTATCACCACATTATCACATACGTTTTCATATCAAAGATCAGTCAATCTCATATTGTTTCGTGCTTTCTTATCCCTAACCTCAATGAAATGAGAGGATTGGCCGAGGGTACTTATGGTTGCCATCTATCGGTTCTAGTCACTCATCGCGGCGATTATAGATGCTCACGCATGGGTGTTTCACCCCCTATTTTTCATCTTAGTTTTTGGTTCGGTTCTGTTTGGGTTTGTTGTTGTTCTCTATGATTTGGATCCTTGATCCTAATCGGCAATCGTGGATTATCCTTGGTCTCGGTGGTGGAGTGTGCTCTTGTTGGTATTGGTGATCTTTTGATGTGTGTATTGGGAAATTGTTGGTATCAGTTGGGATTATATTCCTTGGATTTGAATTCTCTGACAAGATCATTGGTGTTCATTGCGGGGAGGTTTATGGCAATGTAACTTGGTGGTGATGGCAGTGGTAGTTTAGATGTAAGATTTTGTCCTTTTATTTTTAGGATTGTTCTCTTTGCCTTGAACTTAATGGTTTAGGTTTGAGCTGCAATTTTCTTATTATTTTTATCTTGTTATAATGCTCTCGTAGGCGGATTTTTCTGTCTTTGCCGTTTGCCGTTCGTGACGTTTAATGAAGGGTTTCTTTTCCAAAAAAATAAAAAATCAAGGGAGATTAACCTCTTCGAGATTTTCTAGCTCCATTGTCTGCTGTATTTGTTCAGCAATATTTTCCTGCAAATAAAACTGTCAGCTTAGCTTGTGTGAAGTGCACATCAAAGAAGAAGAACAATGCAACTAGCTGACTTACCACATTGCTTACTTGTTCAGCAGCAAGGACATCAGAGTCCAGTTCTACCTCAATTTCAATCATCGAAGATATCTGATAAATTGGACAGCATAACTACATTAGTTGATGACAATTTTCGAGTGGATGGAGAGAGGAAAGGCTAATTTGTGTAGGATGACAAAACTATACCCTTGCATAGCTGTCAATCAGCTCAATTCTTCCCCTGAGAGAATTTTCCAATCCTTCTCGAACCCTTTTTACTTTACTTCTTCGAGCACTATACATAATCAAACCATTGTATCAGACTGCGGGATTCGAACACCAATTTCTTCCATGCTCATGTGCAAGCAGCTAGTTGCTATATCACTGTAACTTCATTCAACTTAAATTTACTACTAGGTAACAATGCAAATAAGTTAGTAAGAAAGATTTTAGAGGGCTCACCGGTAAGAAGGCTCTCCTACAGCATAAATTTTGTTTTCAAGTTGGCACATCCGTGCCAACATCCAGACCTAGAAAGGAAAAACGTATTTCTTATGACTCTTATCCAACTGTTAACTCATGCATAAAAGGGAACTTGCAATATGTTATCGTCCCACACAAAAAAAATTCGACTGAAATTGTTGCTGTCACTACAGCACTAATGAGTGCCTCTCGTAGAGACTCTGGTCGAAGAGTTAGTCAGAAAATCAAATATTAGATCATGTTTCTATACATTAGGTGAGTGCTTTTTAACAAACGAACAAATAATCACACAAAATGATTCATACATGTCGATGCTCCCCTGGAAAAGATCACTAATTTACCACATAACAGTCACAACTCACGACTAGCAAGAATGGTACCTCTTTTTCAGCAGCTTCTTTGAGACCCTTTATACGAGATTGGAGTGTGTCATATTGAGCTAGAAGCTGCTGTTTAATAGCTACTGTATCGACTACTCTCTGCGGAAGCTGACAAAAACAAATGAGTACAACGGCAACACTTTTCAGTTGTTGAAGGAATTTCTTAAATGGAACATACAGTCATAAACTACTTGCATAACTATTCAATATCCAGAATGATGTGAGAACTAATAATAAACCCAAAGGGACCTGAATCTCATTAAGATGATCATTATGCTTGTTGTTTTCCTTTGAGCTTTAAATCAATAATATCAGATGCTACACAGAGAAATATAAGTCATTTCTTACACGATTCAGTTGGGGCAAAACAAACGTTTTGAGGGTAACTCCAACAGCAAGAGATGTCACTGCAGCAACTGAAAGGAATTGAGGGAGGCTGGGGTCTATAACTCCAGAGGCAGCATTACCAGTGGCCAAAACAGCAAAGATTGGAAATAGAACAGAAGGGTTGGTTAGCAATGTGTCACTGTCCTTTGTGGGGGCTCTTAATAGTTGTGACTCCCGGCCATTCTCATGGTTTGTCAGGCATATAGGTTCACTAGGGTAAAAACTGGGGGCCTTTGGACTCAATTTTAAGGGACCTACTTCTCTATATACACTTAATGGAGCTGCTAGAGCAATAGTTACTCTTTCTCCTTCCTGTGCTGGGAGATCAACTGTTTCAGTGGCAAACCTGTGCGTACGAGCCATACCAGAAGGGGTTTGTACCTGAAAAAAGAGCAAAAGAGAAATCAATGGTATTAACAGAAATCATCAGAGCCAATTGAACATGTGAAATGAATAATATTCTACCACAATGGAGTGAACAGCAGCAGGAATCTTTTGCTTCAATATCTGCAGGAATCTTAGTGCCCGTTTCCAAGCTGGAATATCCATGCTGCGTTCGGCAGGAGGAGATCCTTAGAAAAAGTCAATATCCCAGTATCAACACCACACATAATAAGATTGTGTGATTGACAGTATTGACATTTTATACGCTTTTATTCAATATCTTACACATATAACTGTGATTATATACAAAAACTCTTTAATCTGGCTAGACATTACATTATTGCTAACAAAATATTCAAGTTTGGTTACTGATAAATGCTCTTCTCCGTGTTCATAAGAACTGTAGTAACTCTAATCCAACATTTAACAGATACATATTTTTATAGAATGGATAAGTATCCAACCCAATTTCTTCTGACACAATACTGTCTATGTTGCCTGAAACAAGTTCGTACTGGTAGGAACACTTTGCACACGATGCTATCTGCATGACATTTGTGGTATGAGTAACATAACTTTGAACAAAAAATCCAATCTCATCCATTCCTGATAAAAAACGAGTTCAAAAGTCTTGAACATGCAAACCTGAATACCATGCTGTGGTTGAGCAACAGCAACAGCTATCATACAGCTTGGACACCTAACAACTTTTCCAAAAGGGACCTGAAAGACATCCACGAAAACCACGCCAGAGTGAGAATCAGTCGTATGATTTTCCCAAGTGGCCGTGACAAAATGATCAAGCGGAAACAAGGCAGTAAAGTCTCCTATGGATGATTAGAAATTTTATTAAAGACGGCAGATAACATGCCGAAAACCAGTAAGAGCTATTTTTACCTCCTCAGCTGGAGACACTTCTACTCGGCATATATTGTTGATCACCTTAAGAGCATCAGAAACCCTCAGTGATGCAGCCAGACCCAGAATCAGTGTTGTGTAAACACTTGCATCTGGTCTCGACCACCTCCACCTCCCATTTAAAGGCCCATTCTCATCAACTACTGCCCCAAACATGCGATCAACAATCTCAAATACATCACGACGACACTAATGTACTAAACATATGTTATTAGAAACTGAAGTTCAACATTAAGAACTTAGTGCTATCTAATCCCCCAAATATCAAGCCTCAGATTCTAATGCAGGTCCTCTGGACTATTCATCAAGATAAACTTAGTAGTAAAGACCTATTCTTCATGTAACAATTACCTTGATCAAAACTAGCTCGCATTTCATAGAAAACAGAGAGAGCCAATTCTGGTTTGTTCCGTTTCAGGGCAGCCGATATAATAGTGCAACAATCAGAAACACTCACTACACCACCGTTGTTTCTCTCAGGCGTTTGATTGATCATATCGAGTGCTTCTTGAGCGTCTTTAGAATTCGAAACCTGACTTAGCAACTCATCGTCCAAAAGCTCAGAAAGAGAGTTCTCTGCAATCCCATTAGCGCTTTCACTCTCACCCAAAGACGAAGCTTTTGTAGTAAGGATTCTTGGGCAGTTGGATGAAGTCAAGCCAAGTCTGAAAAACGAGGTGTTGGTATTGTTACTGAGAATGGGTGGAGATGGATGAGAGAGCCATGGTGGAGATCTCATGTATAAACTCATGGTTTTTGAGATAGGATTGAACCGAGATTGAAGAAGAAAGATGTTGTAGCTTATAGAGTGTAATGTTACGACGATGGTGGTCTACGTGTGATCAAGATGAGGAACGAGAGGTGGTTAGGAGTTGGAACATGGGACCAGACCAGTGACAGAGGTATGGCAGTTAGTGGCACTGCTAATCTGCTACTTACATAGTTCTAGTTTGAAACAGAAAAAGATGAAAAAGCATCATCAATTGTTGAGAGAACTGTACACTTCCAAAGACAACGCTACTATTTCTGCTATAGCTAAGTAGGCCAAGGATAGATCGTATTCATCTTTATAATCGGAAAGCAGCAATTTGTGGTCCGAAAAAGATGAGACTACTATATGTACACAACATTGTCACTGAATGACACTAAACGGGATAACAAACGTCGCAGAAGTCACAAAACAGAAATTAATAGCCAACAGACTGAGTAGAACAGGCTGTCACATCTTGCCTATGAGAGCACTTTTGGCTACATCTACAAGGAGTAACAGTTGACACAATCGTCTTCCTGCAGGTACAGTGTATGAATTAGTTGCCAAATCGCCCACCTCCTCTTCCCCAAGGGAGCCTTGAATGGCCGCCCCTATTATGTTGTGGTGGTTGGGTCTTCATCCTCTGCTCCTTCATGTTTGCAAAAAGCGAATCAAGCGTTTGAGGCCTCTGCTTAGCAATTCCATTCTCTTGCTGTTGACGCTGCCGCTGTGGTGGAAGCTGCACACCAAATACACTATTATTAGGAACAGACCACAAAACAGCATGAGCAGATAGGTACCAAGTACAATACTCCCAACCCAGGGCTTCTCCACATTTATGTATTCTCATAACCCAATACACATTACTAATAGAAGCCCTATGGTCATTAACCAGGGAAAACCAGCTCTTACTACCAAGCCTATCTAATTCCTTTATACTCTCTACAGCAGCAGGTAGTTTCTTGACAGGTATAAGATAAAGAAGGCTAGAATAAACTAAAAGAATACCTTGTTATTGAAGGCATTGTTTCCGGCCCTTCTCTGAATAGGAGCACCAGTCCTGCACCCAGAATAGCAAAATATGGTTGATGAATTGAATAAACAGTTTTTAATAGCTCACTTAACAGATACGAGGGCTTATCCAATTTGCCAGCACCAAACAGAGTAATTGACCATGCAGAGATATGCATTCGCCTTGATTGAAGTTTAAAGTGCATCACGATAATTATACTACATACATTATCCAATTAACAAGACAAACCACTTTGAGGACAAAACAGTCAACAGAAAAATGATATATCAGCAGTGTAGCACCCCTTAATTCTGCAAAAGCTTCCTCTAACCACAAACCATGAATTGAAGTCACGCCCCACCAGGTAAATGTTTGCTCACAGAAACCCTCAAGAAAGGCCTTTATGTCGCAGCAGAATTAGTTGATTCACAACACGAGGCTCACTCCTTATACAGTTAAGTGAACAACCCATTCAATTGAATGAACAAAATGACTTCCAATCCCAGGTACAAAGATGAGAGATTCTGATGGAAGACCGGATACAGGGTTATGGATTATGGCTCCGACTAGCACCCACAATAATATGTGAAAAGCTGTGCCCTACTGGACCTAGACCTTCACCAACTGAACATCCATCCCCTTTTGTTTTCCAATTTGGGGAAGATTATACACAAAAGCTGCCACAGAAGAACTGTTCTTTAGTTTGTGATTTTGAAAACTGAGACTGATGCTTGGTTGGTCAGTTAACCCATTTTATATCCTGTCCATGCACCCTTAAAGCACATGAACTCAATCATCAATCAGCAGGAAAACAAGACCAAGTAATGGAGACAAGGGTGAAGCATTGCTGCTAAAATAAAGAGTGAAAAGCTCGGTCAGACGCCCCCTCCCCGAACCATAAAAACCAGCAATACTGACCAACTGAAGATAAAAGACTAAAGCAAAATGGAGGGAACCAATGACTAGTCATTTAACAGCTTGCAGGAAAACCAGCGTATGCAGCTTGCACTGATTAATTGGAACAGTGACATCTTCAATGACTCAACTTCAAAACCAAACATGAGTCCGCTTCCCAAAAGATAAGGGTAATGACACGAAGCACCCACTTGGCATAGCAAAACATCTGAACAAAGTTAAGCCTATCATCAAACATCTCTTTTCAACTTCCATGTCCAAGTCTTGTAATCCTTACTTAACAGTCAACTAAACCAACACAACTCCCATTCCCGAAGGAATATCTGTAAGATATATGTGCCACTCAATATATGATATACTTGGCATATCACAAACATTAAATGCTAACTCAGATATTCTATTGTGGATGGCATCTATGGAAACAATCAGAACTTCAGTACACTCCCAAACAGGCAGTTTGCCACAGAAACAAATCATATGCAGGAGTTCCACCATTATGAGAAGTGAAATATTGTATCTGAAGCACATGGCAGTAGGTCATCACTAATAGAGAAGCACCAATATTTACCTGTAGTGAATTCACAATCACATAGTTACAATTAGGTGCTGACTATAGAGACTCTCACCACCTTAAGGATTGAAAACCAAGGCACATCTCCAATTTTCAGGAAGTCTATTATAAAAGATTACCTTGGTTTCCAGTTAGGCATCTGGTTACGATTAAAAGCTCTATTGCGGAGAGGAACAACAGCAGCCTTTCGTGCAGCTTCAGTTGCCACAGGAAACTGGTTACCCTGGAAGTTGGATCTTCTCTGTGCCAGAACTCCCTGAATTCCATATGGTAAACACCATTAGGGGCCATGTTCAATTAACACAACAAACAAAACAAAAAATCAGTTTCACACCTGTCTGATGGATGATCTTGTGTCCATAAAACGACGTAGCTTAGTTGTTTTATCTTGAGCAGTACTTTTAGGAAAAGTCTGACTTTTATTCTGCATTAAGAGACATGTTTGGTACCATTCAATTTTCATTCTACACGCATAATAGAGTGAAAACCTTATCTAAAAGAAAAAAAAAATGTCTAGACATAAACGCACTGAATCCCTCCTCTGCTTCTTTCCCTTGGGAGAACCTTTGGACATCTTAATAATGTCATCTGCATTGACAAAATCACCACTGATCACAAACTGGAACGAAAAAAGACACCCAATACAATCAAACACAAACTCAAAAAGTTGATAACCAAAACAATACCTAACGCCATGTCCATCTTCTTCTCCGTCAGCGCAATGGCCTCAGTTGTAAGGGGTTTAAGAGCTGCCATCTAGAGATAACATACACATAAGTCTCAGCACATTAATCAAGAGAATAAAACAAGTCCTTTTAATGACCAATCCAATCACACAGCAGAAATAGCAACGGGGTTTCTTGTATATTAGGTACAACCGAAGCCTCGCGTACACCAAACAATAATGTATTTGGTCAGAACAAGCGTTTCAAGTGGCTAAAGAGCAGTAATTGAATCTCAGTTTCATTATCGGCTCATAAACCCTAGATTCCTAAAACGCTAAATTCGAAGCTCGACCTCTAAGTTGTCTGAGCGAAAATCAAAAGCAAGCACAAAGCCACCAATCCTTTTCCGTCAAATTCACATCAATCGACCACCAAATAGTCAATTACAGGCAAAAACAGCTGAAAACCCAGCGCGAATCCAAACTCAGATGTAGATCGAAGAGAATCAATTACCGATTTAGAGAGAAGAAAGCCGCCGCGAACAGGAAATCGAACGGAAGGCGGAGCGGAATTAGGGTTAGGGCTTCGGAAAATAGACGCAGGGCGAGGAGAGAGAAGACTTTGTATTTATAGGGGCGGGAGCCAGGCCTGCGAGAGCTCGGCGGACCTGACTGAATTGGAATCCAATGGGAAAAAACAGCTGGAACCAGCCTAAAACAACGAATGCGTTTGCTGACGTGTCATAAGGGATATTCTCTGTGGCCTCGACGGAATAGTCGTCCTAGCTACTT
The DNA here is from genome assembly GCA_946800695.1 of Geum urbanum. Classification (NCBI taxonomy): domain Eukaryota; kingdom Viridiplantae; phylum Streptophyta; class Magnoliopsida; order Rosales; family Rosaceae; genus Geum; species Geum urbanum. The sequence goes on along the minus strand of OX327013.1, from coordinate 38,287,924 downwards.
ATGAAAACACCCCCGACGGATTAGTCGTCGTACTTACGAAAATTCTGGTGTGGTTTAAATGGCACAGTGTAAACCAAAATTTTGAAGTCACATACCAACTCTGCTTCATTCTCTCATTGCTACCTAGGTCTCTCTCCAAGACCTCAACTCCCAATGCCGTGTAAACGAAAGAAAATGTAACTAACCTACCCAGCAGAACCAAAATGAGACAAAAATTGAGGCAGCCAAAAACATGATTATTTGAGATTTAATTTAGAATTTTGTTCATTGAATAGCAACAACTTCACTTGCCTCAATGGAAACATATTTTATTCTAACAATAACCTCTATTTTCCTCCGCGCTTGACGCAGCAACTATGTCGCCGGAATATCTTAAAACAGAACAAAAATCACTAGTTATTTCCATACAACCACTTCTCTGCGTTGCTGGTGTAGCTAACCAACTCATTTGGTTGAAACCATAGGTTGATTTCGTCTTTCGCAGTCTCGGGGCCATCACTGCCGTGAATGATGTTTCTGTTGGCAAAGCAATAGACAGATTAGTTTTGAAAAGAAAGTGATGCATACAGCCAGGTGGTGAAGAAGTTTATTTAAAAGCTAAGGAGGGAATGAAAGTAATGGAATGTAGTTTTATGAATAGAAGGTTTACTCAAGTTCAAGTTATTACCTTCCAACGACAACAGCTAGATCACCTCTGATAGTTCCTGGTTCTGACTTTTGTGGGTCAGTGGCGCCGATGAGTTTACGCCCGTACTTGATCACTCCTTCTCCTTCCCATACCTGTAAGAGTTACAAGAATTAGAAAGGCAGGATGAAAGGTTCTTCATAAAAGGTACATGTACTTCACATCAATATGAAAATGAACCAAAGTGCTACTGACCATGGCAATAACTGGGCCAGAGCTAAGGAAGTCGCATAGGCCATTGAAGAATGGTCTCTCGCTTAGATCATGGTAATGCTTCTTAGCGAAATCCTTTGAAGGAACAACTACCTTTATGCCTACAAGTTTGAATCCCTTCCTCTCAAATCGAGCTATGATTTCTGAGATCTGAAATCAAAAGTTCAAAGGCTTAGCACAAAAAGGTATAGAAAAGGTAAAGAATATGCTTACAGGGGATCAACAAAAGTCAAATGGTTATATTACCAGTCCTCTTTGAACTCCATCAGGCTTGATAGCAATGAAAGTGCGCTCAAACTGATTACAGAACAAAAACTTTGTAAGAACACAGAAAAAATGTATTAATTAACTGAAAAAGAAATGGAACTATAGGTTATTAAAAGTACCTCTGCAGCATGAACCTCCTGGTCCAGGAGCATGTAAGCTAGAGAAAAAAAAAACAAATATCTGTTAGGATTACTACCTACAAAGAATATGCAATTAACAGGGTACAAAAAGAAATGCTACTAGAATTACGTTCTACGAATATCAATTTTTGCGAGACGTTACAAGATAAAAATAACCTTGCGTCATAATCATACAGTATTCTTATTTGAATACATTTTAACAGTTCCAAACTAAAGGTTATGTATCTGTTGATGACATGCTACTGCAAGGATCACTAAGATGTGATCAGAAGAAATCTAGTAGTAGTTACATGACATATCTCCTTCTCTCTTTTTTTTGAAAATACATGACATATCTAGTATAGGCGTTGGATAAGTTTAAATTATTGTTTGTAGAAGAACATGCATATGCCTAGAAAATCTACTGCAGACAAAACTGTTCTTTTAGCAGTCTATAACATTGCATTAAACTCAACTACAAACAAGCAACACCCAAGAGACATTGAAATGATTGAAACAATAAAAAATAAAAAACAGAAGACTATTTTGTAAATTGTATACCTGCAGCAGGAACAGCAAGGGCTCCAGTGATCCATCCTGATGCACTTTCAGAACCGGCTCTTCCAAAATTCGAAGCAAAAGCTGGCACCTTTCCACATAAGGTCACCGCCGCCGCAGTAGCTACAGCTTGTCCTTCTGCAAAGGAGATAAAATGATACACAATCAGAAAATTTGCACTTTGATTTCCACACCTATATAATGATCAATCAAAACCGCTCAATTAATAATTACTTGCATACTTTTAAAACCAAGTATTTGATTTGATAAGATTTAAAATATCAGTAGGACTATCAAAATCATAGCAATTTAACAGTGGATCCCACAATTGTCGAAGCACAGACAGAATAGTAAGACTTGCAAATCCAACACAAAATCATAACACAGAAAAGAGATGGTGGAAAGGTAAAGTCAAAAGACTCAAAAACAAATCTAACAAAATACTCATTTCACTTCAGTGTCAAAGCTTAAAGCTTTTGATTACTACTTTTTGCATAAAATTACGAATCAGATTAAAACTGGCACACAAAAAATCAGACTAGCAATCGAGGCGATCTGGCTCCATATACGATCAATGAAACAGTTCATATCAATCTCCGAAACGAAACGAATCTGAACACTGAATTGGATTGATGATCAGAAGAAGATCCCATTCGATAATGAGCACAACTTTTCATAGCGAAAAGGTGTAAATGAAAGACAGAGAAGGAGGAAATGAAAACTGACCGGAGAAAAAGCGAGAGGTTTTGGGAGCTGCGAGGAAGGACCTGGCGGCTCTGGAGGCGGATCTGAATAGCTGAGAGCTCATTTTTCAAGACCTGAAAAACAAAGCGCTCGGTCGAGAGAAGTGAGAGTGAGGGAGAGTTGGTCTAAGCGAAGAGGAGGAGGAGGAGGAGGAGGAGGAGAGTTGGTTGGTTGGGGTTTTTGTTAGTTGCGAGTAGTCAAAAACCCTATCCGCAGTGGACGCGTGGGAATTGGAGACGACTTCTTTCTTTGCGGTTAGCGTAGTATTTGGGCCTCCGAGTGGGGGCGTTGGGCTTTTCAAACCTTGGTAGGGCCCAATTGTGAGAGAGAGGAGCTAGTCTTAACTCCACGCCCTAAACCCAATCAGTCCACGTCCAAATTTATTTAAATTTCTCCCAAAACGAGTTTACAATGAGCAAATGCCACAGGATGACTGGTATCCTTTCTCTCTCTCTCTCTCTCTGTCCGCCACATCCCTCTGCCGCTCACCACCGCCGCTAGTCTGTACCAAACCGATCACGTCGCGACTCGCAGCCTCCTCCTTCTCCTCGGCCTCATGGCCTCCTCGTCACGTCCTGCAGCCACAAACTCCTCAGCCTCTGTCCTCCCTCAGCGCTATGTCACCTCGCGATACCTCACCGTCTAGCCGCGCACCTTCGTACAACTCGCCGCCCTCTGTGGCAAGGAGTAGGCTCGCCGCCTTCGTTTGCACCCTTATCGGTGAGTGCCAGCGAGGCAAGCTCGGTGGCGGCCTCGACCCCATCTGCGAGCTGCGTATCCAATTGAATTGGGAACCGACTGCGGAGTTACTTCATGTCGCCGAAGGAGGAGTCACCGCGTGGCAAGGAGGCGCTGTATTTTATGAGTACTGTACAGATCAGACAAGAATCTAGGGCTGATGGAATTTGGGGGATTTGAGGGCGAATTGAGATGGGTCAAGAGAAAGTTGATGACGCTCGAAGGCGGTTGTGCTGCGACGAAGGTCGAGAGCGCGATTGATGCCGGCGACGGTGAATCCCGATACTGGGTAGGCGAGGTTGGGCGGTTCGAGTCGAGTCTGGGTTGTGGAGCTCCGAACGAACCGGGAGAGAGAGAGAGAGCCATATTCTGGTGGATGCAACATATGATAGGCTCATTGACCGTTGACTAATTAGACCAATGAACTGTCGACACGTGTAACTTTCTTAAAAAATTTGGGGCCTGGACGGAGTAGGCGTGGAGTTAAGACTAACTCGAAAGAGAGAATAATGCCTTAATTAGAACCTTCTACTTGACATAGATGTTGAGGATTGCTCCGAAGAAGATTTGGACAGAGCTGTGATTTGAATAATTTGACTAAATTAACAACTCCACGAATGCTTCATCTTCTTTGCTAACAATGCCTAGATTATATATAAACGATACTACCTAACAGTTGTAGTCAATAGTATGTAATGTATCGAGCATCAAACTGTAGCCTAAAGGCACAAGTAGTATATGACTAACAGTTATAAGACCCCAATACTACTTGACTTAACAATGCCTTTAGGCTACAGTTTGATGCTCGATAGAGAAGACACGCACAAATTAGGCGTGCAACCTTGCACAAATTGTACCCTAAAGGCATTTGCTATAAGACCCCACCGCCAGAGAAGACACAAGTAGTATATGCTTTTGGTCGGAAAGCCACAAAGGTAATGGAAAACCCTACCATTTCTAGACCTTACTTTGGAGGGACCATTGTCTTCTTTCTCGTTAATACCTCATTTTGGAGGTTGTAAAGCTGGTAAAAATATATGTAAAGAGATCACCAGACTTTTCAGCCATGTCTTTTCCAGTAGAGATGGTTTCGATAATTCTTTACTTGGTCGGTTTTCTTTTCTTGCAATCAAGCTCTGATAGAGCCGTAGAGATCTTGGCCCCAAAAAAAAAAACCTGGTAGAAGCTAACAGTTAAAATCTTTGGGGTGTCTGTCCTCGAGTATTAGACTTCTTATTTCCGAGCTTAGCATAGCGTGCAACCTTGCACAAATTGTGCTTAAAGACATTGTAGCAGTAGAGAAGGTTGCAGAAAAACGAACAAGATTTGCTTAAAGAAATTTTACCATTTAAAATTTTAAATGGTATCAAAGGCTTCGAGGGCCAAGAAATCCTCATGTAAAGACTGATGTGCTTAATTATACATCGGTCAACTACTGCATACGCGTAACATATTCACATTTCGCAATGCTGCTTCGATTAGATGCTATTCTTATGTACAGAGAAGAAGAATCAATTTAATGACAGCAGAGATGGACGTTATAAGCCCAGAACATCACATCACAGTCCAGTCAGATTAACTAAATGAACTATAGGTTTAAGTTTCTACCTATCTTAATCTATGACTTACTGCAGCTAACGGTGCACAGCTTCGCATCTAACAAGAGCCATTTGGTGTTTCTGCATCAGAATTTTCCAATTTCCAGTCGATTCTTAATGCTGACAACCAGGAATTTAACTGCGAGAAGTCAGAAGAAAATCAAGGGATTGATCATACAGGATCTTGGGACGAAACAATAAATAGAGGCATCAGAACCATCTTACCTGTATCTGAGAAACACTGGAGCACTCGTACCGCAGTCCTTGCTGTGTTAAGATATAAAATGCATATTGAGTTCCTTCACCATCTCGTGTAAAGCTTGGCAAGGGACCTAATTCAACAATGTCAGACAACAGAGTGGAGTCTTGGGGACTCAGATCTGAAAGGAAAACAAAACTCATCAGTGATTAGTTTATGTTGCAATGCAATGGAAAAACATGATGAAGAGGCATATGAGCTACTTATTTCTGGAAAATCCGCACTACTATACATTATTTGTCCATAATTGAAAAGCAAGGAAAAAGACAATGATATGAAATGTACAATCAGACCAGAAATGTGGTGATGCCACATTAAACTCTTTCTTGTTGCCATAGTGAAGCAAACTATCCCAAAGTGAAGAGAAAAGACAAATGGAGGTGCTTCATGTGGCACACAGAACATGAATAAGACTAGATGGTTATTCACCTGTGGAAAGCAAGTAGAAGAACATACAGGTCCCTTGCAAGACAACAAAGCGTGGTAGCCAATCATCAACATCACTGTCATCAAGAGGAGGAGGTTCTCCTGGTAGTGCCGTCCATCTCTGTTAGAAGAAAAACATATTAAAGAAGAAAATTATGAGCAAACCATTAACTGGCATCATGAAAAGTAAAATCTGAGTCGAATGCAGTCATTACGGTTCGAATGTACAAATAGCCAGAGAGACGGGCAGAGCGCAGAACTTCATCAACGTGTTCCAATCTACATAAGCATAAACCTTAATGACATCATCTTTACATTTTGTAGAGAGGTCATAAATCAAGTCACAATAGCAGAGGGGTGCACCAAAATGCCAAAAACCTCAGAAGTAGCACTCAATTGTTTTACTAGGCATCACAATTAAATGGTCTAATAAGTTCCTTACTGAGCTTTCAAGTGAGCTTCCTTCTCTTCTATATCAGCAAGCTCTGTTCGAAGTGATTCCAGTTCTGCAGCAGATAGCTCAACCTGCCAATTACATCACCCTAGCAGTCAGAAACATGGAAACGTCACAAAAAAACAATTGAGGAACTGCAAAAACATCTGAACCAACCTTTTCTTCACTGTCTGTGCTAGAACCCCATGGCACTCTTAGACTAAATAGGTTCAACTTTAACATGTTTGTCGCAGTTCTTAACTTTCTTCGACTCCAGTTATGGGACCTATCCTACACCAGAGTAAGCAATGAATAAAATCAACAAACAGTCTCTCAAAAAAATCATCCCCAATGCAAACAGATGAAATCAACCTCAAGCAATTATCTGTTCTTGGACGTGAAATAGATGACGTTACGTTTTGAGAAGAGTTAACGCTGGTTGGAGATGCTTTAAAATGATCTGGAATAATCTTTATCTTTCCAAGACCATCATCCATGAATCTGAATTTCACTTCTAGGAGTGAATCTGTGTTCATAGTATATGATAAGAATCGATAATCAACATAACAAATAGTTATAAGCCTCCTAATAATTTTAATCTTTCATATCAGCTATGAAGTCGAATAGCAAAATGGGATGACATACATATAATCTCAACCGATTATTTAGAAATACTTTTAACTGTTTTAAGTCAATACTAAACACCCAAAGAGCTCATCTCATTGCTCACAATAACTTCACATGAGACCCAAACTTCTCCATTCCTCACTCCTTAGGGATATAACAAATTAGCTGCATTCATTAATAGAGCTTAATACCCTGGACTTGCATATTTAATACAAAGTGATGTTTAAAAAATGAGCTGCATTCAAGATTTTGATCTCATCATAACTATCTGATTCATACCCCAATAGATTGCATGAGATCCAAAACTAATTTCTCTGCATCATGATTAAGACCAAAAGAAAAAATCATATATAAACTGAAAGACCTTTATATAACAAACTGAATTTTAATTTTGAGAACCCAAATCTTAGACATTGAAGCATGATAGGGACAAGGATCAAAAGGAAAAAAAATTCATGAACTAAAATAGACTATTTACTACTACGACAAGAAGATGCGGCTTATTATTTGCACACAATTCGATCGGAGGCGTCGAGTCTCAAAACAAACCTCAAATTTCACGAATCTAAGTCCAAACTAGAACAAACCTTCTGACAACACACGCAAACTACTTTAACATGAAATCATCAACTACTTACTGGCAAAGCTATAAGTTTGCAGCATAGTGATTAGTGAAACACAAAGACACGGTATTGATGAAACAAACAGAGCGGAGAAGAGAGGAGAGGGAATACGTACCAGTAGGAAGAGACTTATGATAGAAACAAGAACCGAAGCTGAAGAGAAGTCCCTCTTGTTCATGGAAAGTGTTTGAACCCCCAATCAGGTTGACTATTTGGTATATAAACACAGCAGCTTCCTTTCTCCAGGTGATATGTCTATTTTGCCCTTACGTCACCTTGTTCTACTCGGTTAACGTTGATCGATATTATGCTTGGCATTTTGGGCTTTGTGCTCTGTTTATTGTAGATTTGTGGATTACATTACTATATATATAACTTTTATGAGTGTGTTCCAATTTTAATGATTATCCGAAAAGAAATTTAGAATGGACAGGACAATGGAACACATTAGATTCCACCCAAGATATGATAAATTAACTTTTTGTTGGAAAACAATTTTTTTTTTATCTAACAATATCAGTAAGTCGAGATTTCGAACAATATATTGTTCCAATCAAAGCAACAGTGATGACACTCAGAAACATCAACAAGATGCACCCAGAAGCCCGTGTTGACACTAACATCTATAATCTCGTCGATTTGAAAAACAAAAATCTGATATTGATACTATGCAATATTCATATGAATTTAATGGTTCCTTACATGAATTACCAAATTTCTGACCTTTAGTTAATAACCCACCTAGATGGATTTGGTTGTGGATTTGGACTTGGACCTGGACCTATCAAACGATTACGACTCCAAAATGGACCCAAATGCATGTCTTGCATTCTGATAGCTGAATCACAAATAGTGGTAGCACCAAATAGTTGGGAAGATAGGATCATAGGACAAAGCTCAAATAACATCTTTGTAGCCACAAATATTATTCATTTTTCCTCTCTCTCTCTCTAGTCTGAGTGCTTTGCCACTGTCAAACAATGGCTTCGAACATCAGTCTCCCTAGCTTGCAAGGCCCTATTCTCAAATCCACTTTCCTTGGTAGAAATGACCTCTCTAATCTGGCCCTTAAACCTTGTTTCACAACTCACAAAAAGCCATCATCCAATTACCTAAAAACCTATGCCAAGTTTAATCTATTCGAAATCTTGGGAGGCAGGGGGCTATTGAATGGTGAGAAAGGTGTAGAGAAAGAGCTTACAAGAAACGTCGAAGAACCAGAACCACCAGCCGTTGCAGATGGAGCGGAGGCAGAGAAACCGGACAGTTCTGAAATGACTGGAATCGACGGTGATCAAGAAGCAGCTTTCGAAAAGGAGTTAATGGGACTTACTGGGGGATTTCCTGGTGGTGAAACAGGGTTAAGAAAGTTCATTGAGAAAAATCCACCTCCAAAAAAGCCATCAGTTGCAGACTCTGTGACAGCAACAGCAGCACTTGTGAGCTCAAAGAAGCCAAAAGCACCTGAGTTGCCATTGTTACTGCCCGGTATGATAGCCATTGTGAGCAACCCGAATAGCCCATATCACATGTACTGTGGTATTGTTCAGAGAATCACTGATGGAAAAGCTGGGGTTCTTTTTGAGGGAGGAAACTGGGATCGGCTAATTACTTTTTGATTGGAAGAGCTTACTCGCAGAGAGAAGAGACCTCCAGGGAAGAATCCCAGATCTGCAATCCTCGAACCTCTGCTTGTGAGGGATTCTGAATGATTCACACTCTTTAACTTCTGTATCACAGGCATATGTGTTTATGTTTGAAATATGCAAATAAAGCAATTCCTAGCTTATGTAACAATCTCTGTAAATGAAAAATGTAAATTGCTTGCACAAGAGAAAACATATGTCAAGGATGGAATTCAATACCACATCTTAAAGGGTGTTTGACTATCATTATGAATTTCAGCCAGTAGTTGTCATTCAAACATTAAAGAGTGAACCAAGAGCACTTCTAAAGTTCTAAGTGCTTAAAATTGGTCAGAACAATGTCTAAAACATAGACCTCCATTATTTAAGCTCCAAATGATATCAGATGCATCCACCCAACTGCCAAATAATGGTTAAAACAAATCAGTGCATGAATCACAGCATGGAGCAAAATGACAGACAAACAATTGATTTCAAGTTCACCATATTAGATTTTTGAAAACAATGGACCATGGAGTTACGTGCTAGTAATGATTAGATTAGTATTTCGGATGTAGAATAATAATATGACATGAACATTAAACATATACGATCATGAGCAACAAGCACACACAAGAATGAAAGAAGAAGCGAGAATTATCATTTTATCATACTGATAGTGCAGATATTTGGTCATCATACATACGAAGAGTCGCATTTGCATACTATGCGAAACTGCACCACACAATCACATGCAAATTAACTTGTTTGAGTTGTTTCTGACATGAATTGGTGAAACTCGTGTCTTCCACCAGTTTCACAACACACAAAAAAAAAATATAAAAAAGAAAATCATCATTAACAACAATTTTAACGTCTCATCACTTCCGTCTCAGCAGACAACTAAATGCCTGTCAGTGGGCAGTGAAGAAACAAGCATTGCCGTTTATCCATTTATAATTTGCCCAGGCCCCATTAATATAGCACATCAGAAGATATAAGATGCAACTGGATTCAGGGAAAGTTGATGCACAAAGTTTATTGAACTAGAAAGTTTCACATACCAAAATGGCCTCAATCTCTTCTTTGGACACTGGTGTTCGTGGGGGTTGTTCAGAAGCTTTCCCTCCCAAAGTTTTTGATGCCTTTGAACCCGAGAAGAAAGTTTGAACGGAATCGCTAACCAACGGTGGTGCTTTCTGGGGTTCCGAATCTGCCATGGTAAATTACATGTATCAATAAAAACAGCAACTTTTGATCCATGAACAACACAATGGTATATAAACAAAAGAATACGGGCTGAAGAAAATCAAGAATGGTGCTGACATGCATATCAAAACAATCCTTCTGAACACTGAACACAGTGTACATAATGATAGATAATCTTATGTTACGAGACAGCATTAAGTTGTATCATCATCATAACACCGCCACCAGAAACTCAAACAGAGCATCCAAAACATTTAACTAACAGGATACATATAGAATGAGAGTCGCAGTAGCTATCTACATATATTCAAAACTCCTCAAGTCAGTGTGCAAAGTGAAACTCTGAGGCCTACACGTTGTTTACTACAAGCATTATATTCTCAGTACAATAAAGTAGACAACTTTCAATTCCAGATTCCTCCGATGCCCACTTAGTCTATAACAAAGAGTAATTCCTGTAAAGCTTATTGAACTGGGTTTCGAATCCAATCAATTACAAAGTCAAAAACTCAAAATTGAAAGAAAGCAGCATGCATATAAACCTCGAGAGATTGATTGATTAAAAAAGATGAAGACAGACCAGCGGGGGTTGCACGTCTGTTGGGAAACTTGATGCGAGGGATTCGCTTCATCACCTGGGCTCCACTCATCTTCGACGACGAACAGGAAGCAGTTTCCGATCTCTGTCTCTGATTCTGTCTCTCTGTCCCTATTAACACCAAGAGAAACAAACACGTGCCCAATATTGACTCCGCCCACCCAGTAATTACCGGTTTAACTTTTACTACACCACGTCCTTGGTACAACAAGTAACTCCGGCTTTTATGCTAGTAATTTTTGGTCTTGTAATAATACTTCTGGTACCATGACATTCTTATGCTTTTACCACTCCCAATGTTAATTTAGAATCTCAGCTTTGGATTAATCAATACAAAGAACAAAGTATTTTCTTTTACTCAAATTGTTGCTCGGCGGCAAATTAGAGTCCGGAGATCGCTGCTCTAATGCAGTTTCTTGCTAGGCTTGACAGGTTGTAACAAGATTGCGAAAACTTGAGTTGGATCTGGAACAGAGTTTATAATTTTGACTTGGATCCCCACTTAACCGAGGCAAAATAAAATATGACCATAGTGCTACATTCGTCTTTGCTTCAGATCCAAATTAGTTAAGGGTCACTAAAAAAGATATCACCAGGTTGCAAGTGCTGAGAGCATAGACATCCATCAAGCACATTTTAGAACAAACAAAATCCCTTTAAAAAGAATCCATATAAGCACTCACTTCAACAGCAAACGAAACACACTACTCTTCTAGTTTAGGCTAAAAATGAAGATAGTTTTGATCCTGCTCTTCTTCCACATGAAAGGCTGCTCAAACAAAACTTAATAGATTCGGATCGCTTTCCCCATGGTACTCTTCAGGTTCAAGGATCTCACCTGTTTGCACATTCAGAGAGAACAATACATTAGTGGATGGTAAGTAAAAAAGCATACATCTTGTTCAAATAGAGATTTTCCAAAAGGCAAATGCCAGTACCTAAGCTCATGTTCAACCAATGAGATGAAAGAACAAAACCAAATGTTTAAAAGAAATATATGTGAACTTACATTCTGCCAATTCTTCTTCAACAAGGAAACCAAGAAATTGACACTGAGTTGCACGTTCTGGAATATCTGTTTCTCCTCCATTGCAAGATTTCCAACAGCAACACCCATGCAAAGAACCTTCTTCAGTTGGAACTTCACCATGGCCTTGGTCTCATTAACCTTAGCCTCCAGAGACTCCTGATGACTCACCAGAGTTGGAAACTTACCTGCAGTATGGCAAACATAACAAACCTGAAAAACTGCATCTGCTAATGCTAAACACAAACGACTATAGTCCACAGTTTAAAAGACTAGAAAACAAAATTTGATTATACGCCAACAATATAACATAATAGTTTGAAAACATTCTAGTCACTTTCCATTAGATGTGGATGTCTAATCCTAGGTACTAATTCAACATCACATTGAAAGTTTCCAAACCAACATACAACTAAGGGATCAAATAAGAGAATCTGAAAGCTTAGCATAATTAAGTGCTGCAATAGGAACAGTCACTTGCCTGCCTTGTTGAGACCAGGCCCTAAAAGACGGGGAATTTGCTTGATGACAGCTTCAGAAGCCAAAAATGCATGGTATTTCTTAGCAAGCTTCTTGACAAGCTTCTTGTTCTTGTTAAGCTTCTTCAGGGATTCCACATCCATATAGGCCAATCCCATCTTCTCTGCCTGTAATATAAAAGTACAAATTACATCGTTAACAGTCTTGTTCACGGCACTTACTTCGACGTCAAATGCACCACAAAACACAAGCATATCAAATTCACAAACATTTTTTTTATACCTCCTCAACATGCTGGGCATCTCCAAGCATACAGACCCTCATCTTAGGGCGAGGAATGTGGGGAAGCCTCACAGAACCGCTGAAACGCTTGTCCTTTTGTGGGTCATAGTTCTTCAGACCGATCTGTAATTCCACTGTCTCAGTGAACTTCCTCTTCTTGGTCTCGGCATTAGTCTTAATCTGAGTGATTGCCTCCCTCAACGCATCACTTTGCAGCTTACTGTTTCAAAACAAAACAAAAAACAGTAATAAATAAAAACCCAAACGTAAGAAGATAAAACAATCCAAACACCAGTAGCTTTTCATACTAATCCCAAAAATCAATAGTACAATACTAGGATTCCAAGTTCATATTATCCGGGACAAACCATGAGTCTATGTGAAAAGTCTAGGGTTCATGTTGTTAAACTAATCCAAACGCGCAAGTGAGTCTGCAAGTCTAAAAACCCTAATAGATTTCAAGCTACTATACTGAAGACAATACAACATCCCGGAGAATGATACATGAAACTGTAACATCAGATCTCTTAGTTCTTAATATAAACAACAACAGTTTCTAGTACAAATCAGATAACAAAATGAAATTGACATCTGATGGGGATTACCTCATGGCGGAAACCAAACTGAGAGTCGCGGCTGCGAGGAGGAATATGGGAGTCCGATGACGGCTAGCTCTGAGTGATTATAACTCATAAGCACTTGGAAACCCTTTGGGCCTTTGGCTTGTTTGGGTTTGTTTTTTACCAGCCCAAAAGTATTTTTGAATTTACAAAAGTAATAAAAGAAATTATAAAATATTTTCTTTCTTTTCTTTTTTAATGAAAGAAAAAAAGCGTACATTCCTTAATAAAAGAGTTGCTACTGATCTTACAAAATTTTATCCCCTTTTCTTCTCGCCTCTATTTTTTTTTTAAAAAAAAATTAATAATGTAAACCTTCAATATCGAAAAAAAATGAAGTATCAGAGGTACTAATTAAAATCGATTTTCTTCAACAAAATTCGATCGGTTTATCATAAAAAAAAATCAATCAGAAGAAGAAGACTCCACCTTGATAATCCAATCAATTCAATCCGGCTCAGATCCACCAATGAGAAATCACTATCACTCAAAAACTTATGATCAGCTAAATCCACAATTCAATCAAAACCCAACAAATAAAACTAAAGATAAAAAAAAAATTAGACAATGAGAGATAACTACAGCCTATAGTCAAATAAAACTCCAAACTTTATATAACTCCAAATCAGTGTTCTTTTTATACAGAGAGAGAGGAGTTACTCTTGGTTGCACCTAAGGTTCTAAAAATCGTTAGGCAGCTTTAGACGGTGAGGGTACCTTCTAGCGCCTAGGCGGCTAGGTAGAGATTAATCGGATTCTAGGTGATTTCTAGGCGGTTTATATTAAATATATATTAATTGATATATATAATAATAAATATCATTATAAAGTCAAATTAGACATAATTTATGTTACAATAACTAAATATAAAACATACCATCGAGTCTTTATTATAAGTTACATGACACACTATTAAGATTTTATAGTATTTACAATCCATATATCCACATAATATAAAACCATAACATAATAAAACGCTGCAAAGTGAGGAGATCGAGCTTAATTAGTCGGGACTGACTGCTGCAAGGCAAGACTTCAGAGGCACTCTGTCGCGAGTTAATTTGAGAATTTAGGGTTAGATCCCTAAATTTAAAGTTTTTATATTTTTGAAAGAAAAAAAAAACTAACCCGCCTAGAACCATCAATAAAAAATAAAATTTAAAAATTTTAAAAAAAAATTTAAAAAATTGACCGCCTAGGTCCGCCTGGAAGGAGAAATCGATTTTTTGCTCAATTTTTAGAACAATGGTTGCACCTCTTCTCTCCACACCCCCCAAAAAAAATTAAATCTCAACCGTTAATCTTAAAAACCAAAACAAGCTTACAACGAGCAAATGGAACAAGATCACTGCCTTGGCCCAGTTCTCTTCATCCCTCTCCACCACAGGAAACTGCATCCGTCGCCGCTCTCTTTCTCCTCTCTCTCCTCCGGCCTTCTCCTCTCTCCCTCAGTCGAACCCTCAACCTATGCTCTGGACACCCAGAGCTTCGCAATCGGCGATCTCTTTCCATCTGGCGTTGATCTCTTCCCTCTCTCTCTCCTCGTTGCTCTCTCCGGCCACCACCTCGTCACACCGATTGCTCTGGGCACCCAGAGCCACCACAAATCTCAATCTCAATTGGTTTCTCGCCATATCCTCCTCCTCCTCTCGCTCTCTCCTCCTCCTCCTCTCGCTCCACTCTCTCGTCGGTCGATGATAACGCCATCGATGACTATGACAACATCGACACAGGACAGAATGACGTGGTTCTGTGGCCCGAACTCGACATCCCAGACAATTCGAGAAAAAAATAAAAACAAATTGAACGGCTCAAATCCATCCAAAAAAAATGTTAAAATTAAATTTTATTTAAGTCATTCCTTGCAAAAACTAAAAAAAAAAGGTAAAAATTCAAAAAAATCTACGAAAATTTTCACGGAACAGTTTTGACATCTACATTATTCTAAAATTATTGGACATGAAAAAGTTTCACATACGAAAATGGGTCGTTCGAATATCAATCATTAATTATAATAAAATATAATTGTTTGAAAATTACTAATAGTTAAAAAAAGAAAATTCAGAAAACGAACCGTATGATTAGATTTATTGATTATTTTGTACATTTTCAAAAAATTTAAACAATTTTGGTGACCATTTTGAACTCGATTGACACAGTAGACTTTCATTTACAATGAAATTGTCGATGTGAAACTCTCAAAAATAAAAAATAAATAGCTCAATCATTAAAAAAAAATTAACAAAAAATGGCCGTGGTTATTTATGGTGCCAATTTTCACTCTGAATGTCTGATATTACGAAATCCATGAATTCTTGTCGACGAAATTAATGAGTTCATGATGTGCCAACTAGTGTTGTATAACTCGTTGAATGCTTCGAGAAAGTATGATCCTTTGAAAGTGAAAAACTTAGAAACAAATCAAATATAAAAAATGAACCATAGGATGAGGACGTATAACTATTGTATACGTAGTGTAAAAACTTGAACCAGTTTGATCATCATTCGGCCCTCGATCCGCGCAGTCAACCATAACGGTCTTTAATCCCCATATTATCATTATATATGAGTCACAAAGAAAATGCTATCGCACATCCATTTGGAGAGTGAAATGTCATACTTGTACATAGAGGTACCCCTTACGATGTCTTGTATGGGAGAAGAGCAAAAATTTGAATTGCCAAAATCGTTGATAAGGCAAAATTAGCAGGATGAAAAAATAAGGGCATAAACAACCGACGCGTTTGACAGAATGGATCGAGACAGAGATCATGACGAAACCAGCTGAAATTTTAATCATATTTTTATAATAGTTCAATGATTGCATCATACAGTATATTTTTGTTAAAATACATTGTTTTTTTACTGCGATTGATGTGGTCAATCGCAACGCCGTTTATGTCCCTATTTTCATATTAAACGACTCATAGATGAAAATTTTATCGCACCACCATTTGAGAATATAATTTTTCATTAAACCATACAGAAGTGTCCCTTAGGATATCATGGGCACAAAGTGATCTCTAGTTGGATTATCAAAGTTGTCGATAGGTTAAAAGTAATGAAACTAAATTAACGAAATTAACGTCGGCGTCGAAGTTGACTTCATAGAACAGGATTGAAAATAATGTATTTTAATAAACTAACCGTATGATACTATTATTAAAATATTATAAACATTTGGTTAAAATATCAGCATGTTTCGTCATTATTTCAATTTCGATCGATTTAGTCAAAATCAACGGTCATTTATGTTGTTATTATTTATTTTCGTTAATATTGCCTTATTAGCGACTTCACCAATTCAATTCGAGATTTTTTTGTTTCCACAATATTCCGAGGAAAATCTCTATATTATTGAATGATAATTTATATTTCTAAATGACGGTGCATAACATATTTCCGAACGGCATAAACGACCATTAATTTTGACTGAATCAATGGAAATCGAAACAATGACGAAACAAGCTGATACGTTAATTTCGTTAATTTTAACCTATCGACAACTCTAGTAATCCAACTTGACGTCACTTTGCGTCCAATATCCTAAGGGAAACCTCTGTATGCTTTAATGAAAAACTATATTCCCAAATGGCGGTGCGATAAAATTTTCATCTATGAGTCGTTTAATAATTAATATGAAAATAAGGGCATAAATGGCGTCGCGATTGACCACATCAATCGCATTCAAAAACAATGTATTTAGAAAAATATACCATATTATGCGATCATTGAACTATTATAAAATATGGTTAAAATTGCAGCCGGTTTCGTCATGGTCTCGATCTCAATCCATTCGGTCAAACGCACCAGTCGTTCATGCTCCTATTTTTTCATTCCGCTAATTTTGCTTAATCAGCCACTTCGACAATTCAAATTTTTGCTCTCCTTGCTTTCAATACATCGTAAGGGGTACCTCTATATGCAGGTATGACATTTCACTTTCTCAAATAGATGTCTGATAGCGTTTTTCTTTGTAACTCATATATAATGACGATAGGGATATAAACAGATCGTCGTGGTTGACAGCGCATGTCAAAGTCCAAACGATCACCAAACTGGCTCAAATTTTTATACTGCGTATACAATAGTTATATGTCTTCATCCTACGGTTCATTTTTTCATATTCGATTTGTTTCTAACTTTTTCACTTTCAAAGGATCATATTTGCTTAAAGTAGTCAACAAGTTATACAACATTAGTTGGCACATCATGAATTCATTCATTTCATCGACACGAATTCATAAATTTTGTAATATCAGACATTCACAGTGAAAATGGATACCATAAATTACTGTGGGTATTTTTTGATAATTTTTTTCAGGGACCGAGCTATTTATTTTTTATTTTTGAGAGTTTCCAATTGACAATTTCATTCAAAATAAAAGTCTACTAAATCGATCGAGCTCTAAATGTTCACCAAAGTTCTTCAAATTTTTTTGGGATGTACAAAATAATCCTTTGATCTAATCGTACAGTCTGTACGTTCTTTCGATTTTCTTTTTTAACTATTAGTAGAATTTTCAAACAATTATATTCAATTATAATTAATTATTGATAATCGAATAACACATTTGGTCTTGAAACTTTTTTGTGTTCGATAATCTTAGAATAACCTAGAAGTCAAAACAGTTTCGTGAAAATTTTCGTAGAATTTTTCGAAATCTTAACCTATTTCTTATAATTTTTACAAGAAATAAAATAAAATAAAATTTATTTTAACTAATTTTTTTCTGGGTCAATCTGAATTTTTTTATCTCGAATTTTTTGGGCCGTCGATTTAGGGCTACAGAACCGTTGTCGTCTTCGTCTCTGCGTCGACGTCAGCGTAGTCGGCGTCGATCGACGAGAGAGTGGGGCGAGGAGGAGGAGAGGAGGTCGACAACGACGATTGGAATTGGCCGTCGCAGTTGCTTTGGGTGCCCAGATCAATCAACGCGACAGAGAGGAACAAGGTGGTGGTCGGAGAGAGAAAAAGGAGAGAGAGAGAGGATGTCGACACAGGATGAAGAGAGAGGAGAGAGGTAGCCGAAAAAGAGAGGGGAGAAAGAGAGAGCGACAACAAGGGCTCGGGCGACGGTTTTCGACGGCGGAGCGCGGATGAAAATCTTGGCAAGGGTGATAATTTGGTGCTCTGAGTTTATTGTAAGCTCATTAACTTTTTATTTCATTAACCAATCGGATGTTGACACATGACAATTTTAAAAAAATAAGGGTGTGGAGAGAGGGGGTGCAACCAAGACTAACGAGAGAGAGAGAGAGAGAGAGAGAGAGAGAGAGAGAGAGAGAGAGATGGAAAGCTTCCGTTAAGGAAAACAAAAGTTTGAATTGTAATTTTTTTGAATTAGGGTTAAAATTGGAATATTAAAAGTTTAAAAAAAATTGGAGGTGCAAATAACTATTTTGGAGGTGTGAATAGACGCACCCATCAATAAAAGAACTAATTTGTTAACCTTAATCCGTTCATGATATAACTAAAATCATGATTATGAATCAATTAACGATTTTTATTTGAATATGACATTGCAAAAATGATATACTAATATATATTTCAACATCTTCTTCTTTTTTGAATAAAGGGCAATGTGACAGCCCCCACCCCTTCATGAATGAAACTGCCGAGTACATACTCAGGGGGGACATAAGACCTAAACCCTGTATTACAATAAGCACCAACAGAGCATGTCGGATAATCATAAAACCACTCATACTTCCTATGCATTCAAACAAGTACTAATTAACAGAGAGTGCGACTTTGGCTACTCTATCTACTTTAACATTGTGACGACACAATAAATGAAAGATTACGCGACTACAACTACACGTCATTACAAATAAAATAACTTTCTCACGCTGAACGAGAACATCTACCGGTTGATTGATTGTTTGTTAAAATGTGGTTGCAAATGCATGATTGCTTAAACAAATTTCAACTATTTCTATAATTATACAGGTCATCAAAATACTGATATTCTAATACATTGATAATAAAGATATGAACAAAATACATATAATTTGGAGCCATAAATCTGATGACAGGTATCATTGGTCCAAGTACGTACGTTTGTTAGACCATATCATTAATAGATTGATTGATTCAACCATCAACAACCACATGGTTCTGGACTTCTGGTGCTTACTTCAACATTAATTGGGGACATAGTGTTTTCAAAATTTGTAACTGTATAATCTGTCGGTAGTTTCTAGCTTACTTCAACAATGGTGCTTACAATCCCTGGATTTCCTGCCGTGATAAAAGAGATCGGAGGAGTTTGCATATCCTAGACAGATGAGTTCGGTCATAAAATACATACAGATGTTCCTACTCGCACTCATACAGTTGTTTTTCCATCTCAAGTTTCTCACCTACTTACTTAAAAGGTTCTCCATTCATGAATAGTCTCTTTAACTAATTACAGACATCAAAACTCTTACAAAAACAGGTGGTTTTTGGATTCGAGGAGTACTGACTATGATCTATGATCTATCCATTTCTTCAACTACTTCAGGGCACTCCATGATACTTTCCAGTGAAGGCTTCCACCCTTGTTCAACTAGCACTAACTTCCCTCCTCTGCCTTTCTGGATTTCCTCCACAACTTGCTCTAAGCTCTTCTTCCCTCCTTTGTCTTGCAGCTGAATCATCAACATCTCCAGCTCCTCTTTTGTCATCACAAGCTTTATCCTCAGCTTCCCATCTTTCCCTGAACTAATGTCCTCCTTCACAAACCTAATCTCACCTCCTCTCTCATCCCCTTTCTGTTTCTGCTGCTGCTGCATTATTTGATCCTCTTCTTGCTGCCTCTGCATACATGTCTCTATGCAATTTCCCATGATGTACTTGCGGCTAGCCAAATGAAGCCTCAACAACAATTACTAATGGAAAAGAAGTTTACAATGAAGTACGTGGCTTTTAGCTTAGACAGGATCACAGAGTTATAGTGCATGTAAGGCTCTTGGATGAGAGAAGGGAGAGCATGTACTTATAGGTGAGGAGGTCTCTGATACAATAACTACAAAGACGAAAGCATTACGTAGACTTGTAAACTTTGTAATTTGTTAGGGATTTGGTTCTTTACTATAAAAGTGGGAACGGGGTCTGATGTAGAGCTAGGTCATTGTTTATCCCATCCATGACAAAAACAAAGAAAAAAGAAACTAATTCAAAGTAATTAAAGCGTGAAATGGTGTTCTATAATGCAAAAGAGAATCAACTACTCTATATTTGTCGGTACCAATTAGTGAAATGAGTACTTCTTGTACAAACTGTGGCATCACAAACCAAACAAAAGCTAGCACTTATCTGTATCACAAACAGGGGAATCACAGACCAACAAATCGTTTCGGCCAAATATAATTTGGAAGTATTTGCAGTCACGAAATTGATTAAAATTGTTTGAAAGTATAAGATGCTTCACGCGAGGGAGGAAACAAAAACCTTTCTGTCACTTGTTTTCTCTTCATTTTTTTGTAGCTTATGTGACGTTAATACTTAATAGGTTTCCATCTCTTCGTGTATACACGCTAACGATCAATACTTGTCGGAAACATAATAAACAAACGATTATTGCCCTAGCTCGCAATTTACACAGTAGACGCCTAATTTACCGGTGTCGGCAAATGAAGGTTTAAGATCTACGTATAAACCGAAAATGTGAAGACATTTGAGGTGAACGATACCCAATATGTCCGTGAAGGGATATAACCAAATAGTGCAAGTGATATTGGTGTTCTTGAATAGTAAGAAGCTGCCAATATGGACATTTCCTGGAATGTGCAGACTAAATCAAATGAAGTTTCAAGCTCCTCAAATGAACAGAGACCCATTTCCCGACATGTCACGGGTATACAGCAACAAGTACGTAGTCCCGTAGACCTAGCGTCACAATTCGATTCCCACCATGGCATAATCGTATAAATTACAAGATTTGTAGCTTCCTAGTAGTCCAAGCAATTTTGTTTAATGTAGAAAATAATTGGAACACCGTCAACCATTGATACCAGTGCTTACGCAGTATCATTTCCACTTTCATATTTATTCCACTTTGCGAATATAAAATAACAATGGTTGAAATTTTCTACATGTGCATGTGCATGTGCCAGAATTTACGTAGAAAAAGTCGAGGCTTTTTACCTACTTTAGATTTTGTATGAACGAAATGCTGCTTACCATTAGATTTTGTATGAACGAAATGCTGCTTCCATAATGGTAAGCAGCTTTGTGAAAAAAACAGCACTAACAGGATTTTTCGAGTCCAAAATTTCCAAAAGCAGAACAAAGAAAATCTTCGAGAGAATCCAGCAAAATCTGAATGAAACCTCTAGATTTCGAGCATATAATTTCTGCTGATGACCAAACATGTTATGATGCATAAAGAGGTTAGAACACAGATTTATCATATCCATCTTTAACATAAGAAACAACAATTGAATTTCCATGTCAATGCTCTACACAGTGATGATCTGAAGTTCTGAACCATCACAGGATTGAGGTGTTCTTCGTTAATATTGGCAATGCAGCCACCATCTAGTCTTTGCTCAATAAGACCATGCTGAACTAATCATGACCACAAATGACGTTTTACATGAACAATGCACAATCTAAGGAGAAATTAAGTGATTTTGTATAGCTTGAAAACGTATTTAATTGCAAATTTTGTATACTTGTATAAGATAAGCAAGACCATTTCATTTTCAAGTACAGTAATTCTCAATTCGCATCACTCGGCAGTCTCCGAGTTTAGGTAAGGAAAAGACTAACTTTTAACAAATGATTCAAAATGAAAGACTCAATCAACTGTAAAACACATGCATCCAATCATTCCCTTTCCCAAGACAGCAAAAAAGACAACCTACTTTTGTCACCTCTAGTTAAATAGTGTTGACAAAAATTGCATCCACATTGAAGAATATAGTTAATGGTTATGTGTCGATCACAAAATCAGGCCTCCTAGATTTACTGAACCAAAACAATTATTTAATTGGAGAAAGCTCTAGACTAGAAAAATAATGCAACAAATTGACATCTGATCTCACATGCAGTTATGAGCTTATTATAATAGAGTAGACAATTTGTACTTACGGAAAACGAAGAATAAAACCTATTGGGATGGAGATGATTCATAAACTTCGCTTTCTTGATATAATTCCTACTGTTGGTCAGCTCAGAACTAACCAAATCTGTTTGTTTACTGTGTTAGATTTCGCATGTTCTACAGCAAACTTAATGTCTATAAAAACTGTAATGAGAAAAGATAAATAAATAAAACCTGATAAATTAACACAACCAGACAGATTTAGAACATCCACTTGATTAAAAGTCATAATGTTCTGTAATAGAAGTTCGAATTAAATTATAATGTACTGGACTTGGGAGATGAATCTAACGAAAATGACAGATACTATTAAGTAGTAGTCTTTTTTCGTCACTGAAACCTGGATCATCTCCAAAGGCAGAAACAGAAGGTTACGGATTATAACATGCACGAAGATCCAGGAATAGCTCACTTTACACGCCTGCGTTTATTTAGATTCTCAAAAATCTGGCGGACATCTGCAGCTGTGATTACCTTCGACTTATCAAATGATTCCTGCAAATTAATGTAACAAAATTTAGTCCCAAGATGAAATGAATAATTCAGAACTCACTTTAAAGCAGCTCATTTGCATGGTTTACACTAGATAAGAAATCGATACACCTATAATTTCAATCCTGCATGACATACCATGAAAGAACTAAGCTCATCTTTGAAGTCTGCAATGCCATTCAAAATCTCAATTTTCTCTACATGGCCAAGGTTATCGAGCATACTCAAGTCATCTCCCTCACGCTGCAACTTTTCAGCTCTCTTCTGCTTCGCCATTTTCTCATACTCGATAATAGAGTCCTCCATGTCACCTAAAAAACTAATATGCTTTATTTTATAAAATTCACTGCAATTTTCGCACCTGCAAAGAGCATTCTGCCAGTTTTTTGAAAGAAATATTGGCTTATTCTCTGAAGCAGGGGAAGCATCTACCAAATTAACTCCGATAACACAAGCAGCAGGCGTAACAGCATCTGTAGCGCAATCCTCTGAACAAGTCTTCCCAGAAGCATCTCCAAGAAGTGACAGCTCCCCACCAGAGACGGAACATATAGTCTTCCAATGTACTCTGAAATATTTTCTAGCTTTCCAGACCCACAGGCTAAAGGCACTTCATCTTCTATTTCTTTATCTTTTCCAGTCTTATCAGAGTCATTGTTTTGGCCTCTTGCTTCCGAAATGATTTGAGTATAAAATCTAAGGAAAGAGCAAACTTTTGAGCATGCTGGGCATAAAAATCCTCATATAGAGGTTCACCTTCTCCATCTCTTGGAATCTGTAAAAAAATAGGGTAAAATGTTACCAAAAAAGTTATATAGATTATCAGCCATTGGAAGATTGAGATTTTTTGGTTAAGAACATCATGATTGAGAGAGATGAAATATAATTTGTTGTAAGCAAGTAGACACCAACCCACCATCTGTAAGATAGGCCTTCACAGCTTCTTTTTTCTATAAATATCTCAACCATAGAAAGGCACCAGGAACCAAATTAGAACTTGATTATCTCAGGATACTAGAGTCTACCTTTGTAGGCAAGACTGATAATGAACCAATACCAACTGATAACGAGCAGTTTCAGAGTCAAACAGACAACTTAATATCACTTCTAACACATGTACACAACCATTTGTTGGATGTTTCTCATGATTGATCAGAATGAACTTACGAGCAAAGTTTTCAGAAAAATCCTACACATCCCACCCAATATGTGCAGTTTAATTAAGCTTATGTCAAATCACCAATTAGGATGCTGCCCATGACAGCTAAACACAGTACTATTTTACTAATTGCATCATTAGAACAAGAATCATACAGTGCTATATATCCCACTGAAAAATGAGGTCAACATAACACCTATAATAATATAATACCAAACTACTGAAAAGAAAATATCTGTAGTCCCAGCCCCGCTACTAACCTCATCAGAAGTATCAAGACCAATATGTTCCTCATGGAACCAGTCCTCACACACACAGCATTGTATCATTTCTTCTTGTTCTTCCACATCCGGATCAGGATAGGGGCGGCCACAGGTGCAGTATGACCCTTTGAAGTTATGATTGTATGAGTTCTCAACATTTTCAATATCTTTACTCGGGAAAATCTTGCAGTAGAACTCTCCAAATTTTGAATTTCTAGTCACATCTGAAGTTTCTCTTGGTCCATATATCCACAATCTGGTTAAAGTAGCAGTAGAGACCACCATTGGTTAGTATTATTCTTTGTCAGTTTGATTTAAAAGAAAAGAAAGAATATGAAGGTGGTTCAGAGTTGATATAGGTAGGATGTCAGTATTATTCTTAATAAACCAGAAAATAGAAGTTCCTAAAAGAAAAAGATGTCAGTATTGTAACTATTCTTCTTTATATGTTTGCTTTGAAAGAAAAGGAAGGATGTGAAAGTGGATACTGTTAGAATTTATGAAGGCAGTCAACTTCTGCCCTCATCAAATTAACTGAAATGAGTGAAATCACCTCTATAGTCATATTATCCATTTGTTCATCCCTATTTCTTACTCAGTCAAATCCATATTATTATACTTTAAGAACTAATCTATCATTTCCCTACAGTGTATCTTTAAAACTATGAACAAAATATAAAAACCTCCCTCTTTCTCTAGGCTTGAAATGGTGCAACTAACTTAGATATACACACAAAAGAAAAGACCTACTGATCAGGTAACTAAGATGAATATTTGGCCAAAACAACTAATAATTCCAGTTAAAAAGTGTTTAAATAAAAAAATTACTGATTACATAAACTTCCAAGACATTTTTAATCATAAGCATACTAGGCTACTAGCTATCACAACACCATGGCCTTTGATAGCTTTATCGGGATAAGCATTTCAAAGTACCTTGTGGCCATCATGACAAGACAAGCAGCAAGCTGTGCATACTCCAACATTTCCACGTGGTGTGCATGTCAAGCATGAGAAAATTGCTTGCTTCTTCATATGCCCATTTTCATTGGTACAATCATAGCCTTCATCTCCCCCCAGAACTAAATCAGCTTCCTAAAAATAATCGAACACCCAATATGCGTGAAACGTAGAGTCAACAACTCAACATGACAACATATTAACATTTGAATGAGTCTATCTCGAAATTCTCAACTCAACAGCCAGAACTGTGAGTCAACACAAGCATTGGCACTAAACTCAGCTTAGTTGGGCTAGTTATAAAACAAACATAACACTTCTACTCATCACTCACATTTATTTCCTTTTCAAAAACCCACTTTAAACATATTCTAAGTTTCTTTTATGAGCAAAATTCACCTTAGGAAATAGGAATCGTTAAAGAATCATACACTACTCCTTACTTCATGCATAAAATAGCCTTTAAACTCAATTAGACGACTCAAACAAAGATCAAGCACACATTCTCCATTTGCAACATGCCTAGCAAGTAGCAACAGATCACCATCAGACTAAAATATTTCAAATTCAAACAAACTAATTAAAGCCCACAACTTTTCATATCTCCCAAAAATCATAACACAAGTACACAAATACAGCCAACTCAATCTCACAGATTTGTAAACAAAACAATAGCGCAATCCACACAGACTTTGAAAGCTTAATAATTTAATTATGTATTAAGAGAACCGAACCAGTTCCTGGTCCTCAACACTCTTCAGATACTCGTTGATTGTAATCGTCTCGCCGTCTAGGGCCTCATCCTGAAACGCAGGGTCCATCTCCACCAACACAATCGATACCTCTGACGGAGCAAAACCTCTGTTAACCAAAAATTCAATTGAGAAAAACTGTCAGTGAATCAAATAACATAACGGTAGAAAATGGAGGATCCGACCCGGGAGAAAAAACCCTAGATTCCGCGAGAAAGGGGGAAGTAGATGTTGAGGAGAAAAGTACCGATCTTTGACGGTGAGGTGGCAGTTAGGGCAGTGAGAGGTCGGAGATTTGGGGAAAGCGGGTGTTGGGATTGAAGCAGACGAGAGAGAGAGAGAGAGAGAGAGAGAGAGAGAGAGAGAGAGTGATATAGTAGGGGCCAAGAGGGTTTTTTCATATGGGGGGTGAAGGACTATAACGACATTTTCCCGCCATCTTCAATGTTTCTGCGTATTCGCAATTTCCGTTCCCTCCAACAAGGAAGGCTTGTAGCAACTACACTTTGCTATTGTGGAAGTTGGGAGTTTGAATTATCAGTTTATCACAGACACTGAATTTTGTAATTCAAGATTTTTTTTATGAAGGAAAGAAAAAATCCAATGTGACTTGTGAGTTGTGACATGCTCTCTCTACTCTTCAGTTTCACACTATCATGTATCATGTAGTAACTTCTCTTCATCTTAATCATCAATTTAGTGTTTGTTTCAAAACTATCACATACAACAATATCTCAAATTTTAATCTCTAAAACTTTTTCATGTGATCATACCAGTAGTTGATACTTTATTACTTTGGATTTGTAAAAAATTGATATGAAATAACAAATTATGAAAATACTAATTATTTAATTATTAAATCTAAACAATAATGAAGAACAAATTCTGAAAATTGGAAATGGACTAAATTGAGTTACGTGTATCACACTTTTTTCTTAAGAACTTTTACGCCACCTATAAGCTTGTATGACGTTGTTCTCTCAAGATAAAACAACTTCTGAGTTTTGTACCACAATACAAGAAATCCTCGACGAACTAAAAAGTACTCTATCCACGAACTTCAGAGGGAGATAAGAGATCAGAAAAGGAAGATGAGATAGTTTTAACCGGTTTCCTTCAGGGAAGGTCGTAATGGACAATAAGATGATTATGAGAATCGCTCCTGACGAATCTCTTTCCTCTGCGCTCCAACTATCAAACCGCAATTCACATAGTGCATTAGAGATTGAGATGGGGTGGCCCGCCTTCGATGCTCCGATGATTAAGTCAGTGAACCAGGAGTGTAATAGTGTTAGCAAAGTACTAGCGTGAGATGCGTTACCTCTTTCCTGCCTTAAATGAGGCTTTAAATAGGCGGTTGGAGGTTGGTTGAGTATTTATTGTTCGATGTGGGATTAGCCTTCATTACTTTATCTGTAATACTTGTCTAATCCGTTAGGTTTGATGGGCACATGTTCCGTCAAGATTTGATCAGTCCCGAAAGGTGCATTCCCCAAAGTTGTTCCTTTCTAGTCAATCATTCCGTTAGTTTATGAGGTGTAAGCAAATGTTTAGCGTTAAGCATGCTTAATTAGGCATGTACAGTGTGGTGTACTAACAAGTCCCGAACCTAAGATGTCGATCTTGGTTAGGGAGTTGCGTTTGCAATTGCCTAATTAAGCTTGTTTAACGCATAAAATTTAGATTGCCTAACCCCATAGTCTCCCAACCGCACAAGTAAGATCTGGTGTCTTCGACAAGGCACGACCTATATAGCATCAAAGTAACAAATGATCGGTGTTAGCCTTGGAGTCCTCAAGTGTCTGGGTACGATTGTCCAATGGTGGGATTCGCATCAGCCATTGGATGAGATTAATCTCTGATGTGATTTGTGTCAGGAGAATAATCTGTCAGTGTTAGTTCTGGGAATCGCTTCAGATACTAAGTGACTGAAAGTGAACGGAACTCTGGGATTCGCTTCAGAAGTTTTGTTCCTTTTGTCCAATGGTGAGATTTGCATTAGCCATTGGATGTGATTAATCTCTGGTGTACGTCAGGAGATTAATTCGTCAGTGTTAGTTCTGGGATTCTCTTCAGATACTAAGTGACTGAAAGTGAACGGAACTCTGGGATTCGCTTCAGAAGTTTTGTTCCGTTTATCCAATGGTGGGATTCGCATTAGCCATTGGATGAGATTAATCTCTGGTGTGATTTGCGTCAGGAGATTAATCCTTCAATGTTAGTTCTGGGATTCGCTTCAGATACTAAGTGACTGAAAGTGAACAGAATTCTGGGATTCGCTTCAAAAGTTTTGTTCCGTTTGTCCAATGGTGAGATTCACATTAGTCATTGGATGAGATTAATCTCTGGTGTGACTTGCGTCAAGAGATTAATCAGTCAGTGTTAGTTCTGGGATTCGCTTCAAATACTAATTGACTGGAAGTGAACGGAACTCTGGCCATGTGCAACCTGTACAAGTATCGTTTGACAATGTCAGTTAGTATAAATGATAGCCATTGCTTTTTGTTGGCGTGTCTTACACATGTCATATTTTTATTGTGTGGCTACATATGCGCCATGTGTCGGCTCAGACTTAAGTTTTGAATTTTGAAATGGCGACTGACGTTATTGTGAAGAGATAGGGTAATAATGGTGCCGCTTCGTTAACCAATGTATCTCTCTGCCTGATAAATAGTTGGGCACGTGGCAAAATCATGCAGCTCACCTTGGTTGACGTGAACGGCGGAGATGTATTCAATGAAATCCTTTGTTTCCTATAAATTCTTCGCATGGGTTTGTACGTTTGTTTCTATATAGAGTACGTTCACTATGTTGTCCAAAAATAACATTATATTTTCGCTCCATCTTTTTATGGATCAATCGAATACGAAAATAAATTTATGAAAGAAAATTGACGTTAAGGTATATAACAAATCAATTAATTAGCTAATTTTGTTGTGAATTTTGATGATGATTGGGTGACAAATTGATTATATGTAAATTAGAAAATGAGCAAAAATAAATGAAACTTAAGATTGCAAATTGAAGTGAATTCTTCAGAATTTGCATCAATTTAAAGAAAATTAGACATTAATACATATAATTGCTATGCACTTCTATAGTACCAGTGTATTGGTTACCATAATTGCTCAGAATAACTTGATGCACGTATTACGTACACATTTACACACTTGATGGTTACCTATATACATCGATCATTAAAGAAGTGAAAGAACACAAAGGAATTACGTTTGAATCACATGCAGAATTGCAGAATTGAATATATTGCTTTACTTAATTAGTTATCATCCTGTGGAACTTTCCGACAGACAGGGCATTTGGGGTTCTTTCTAAGCCACTCGTCGATGTAATTAGCATGAAAATGATGACAGCATTCTGGTATAATCCTCAGAGTTTCTCTGGGCTGGTACTCGCATAAACGTATTGGGCAAGTGTTGTCGTCCGGCGTTGGAAAATCCCATGTCTCCCCAAGTTGAATTCTGGGGTATAATTTGACGGTAGACTCATCAAGACCCATTATATATGACTACTCGACGAGGTTCTCCATCGGCTGTGAGAGATAACTCTGTGATAGGTTGAGGCGGGTGAAGACGATTCCTGAAGAAGATGAAGATATAAAGTGCGAGCCCGCTGACGAACACTAGCCCTGCAGGAGCTCCTACGCTTTTCACTAACCGGAACTTTGCAGGGTTGGACAGACCTGAAAAACCAGAATTAAAACTACATAACTATATTGAACAATTAATGAACATTCGAATTCATATATTAAGTACTCAAGAATTTTCCGATCGATGCTAACACATATGATCGATCAATTTGTATTCCGATATGCAACTTCATAATTAAGTATCAGATCGATACTTAACATGAGATGCATGATCGAACAACATATATATGTGGTTTAATTTATATATGCAATTAACAATTATATATCGTACCAGGATGTGGCTTGGAGCAGAGAAGTTGCGAATCAGAACCTTTCTGAAGCCCACAAACTCTTCCACTGGCTTCACAAGAACGACAATCAGGTACGCCCCACGTCAATCGCACACCAAAATCTGTGAAATATTCCCAGTCATAACTATTGAATGGAGCCATTGCTGTCGAAATGGCAGTACAATTAGAAGGCGGATCAGAGCTACTAAATAACCTTGCAACAACAGCAACGACCTTGTAGTTGTCACTGCTAAGGCAAGTGATGGGTACGTAACCCTGCAGTAACTGAGCATTGCGAGAGCATCGGAAGAAGGTGTAGCTTTTAAGTTGATACTCAAACTCGAAGGGCGAGCCTTCAAGGCTGAAGTCTTTGTCGAGAAACCGCTTGGGAAGGCACTTGGTTTGGTCATTGATCCGCAGGCGTTGCTCGCTGTTGTAGTAGATGATTTGGACGACGAAGTCTCCGCTCCCGGAAGTTGATGGTAGGGTGAAAATGGTTTCTTTTCGCTCGTTGCATGAGAGATTAAAATTAGTTGAATATCCACAACGTGATGATTGGTGGTTTCTTATCCAGAATGGGAACCGAACCGGTGGAGAGTCGTAAGACTTACTGCACTTGGATTGATGGCACTTACTAGCGGCTAAGTGAGGAAGGAAGAAGAGGAAGAAGAAGGTCCACAACTCCAAGGTAGACATCAAAATTAACACTTTTGCATTTGGATTAGTGCATGTCACTTATTCTATGAATGGTTCAATACATATCGATCAAATGAACCTAGCTAGTAATAATATATGTGGAACAATATATAGTAACTTTGATTCAGCCAAACACACGAGTACAACAAAGTGAAGACAACTGTTATATACTTGATTTTGTGGAAAGTGGAAACAGATCGATGACAAGAAAATAATTACAAAATTTAGATATTTTTTTTTGGAGAGTCGTACCGAAAACACCGGACGATTATATTCCAATAAAATTTGATCGGAATAGTACAAATAGAGTTGGCAAAAACTAAGACCTATTACAATTCTTTACATACATTAAGCCTAACATTCGTCGAACTTATTTGTAACTTAAAAAGAAGTCTTAAAACATGAAAACATGCATTGACATACCCCTAAGCACTCGATTGTGGTAGCTATGTCAAAAATCAATGAATCACGCCAACCAAGAAAGACGCAAATAAGCTCGCGGTACACAAAGTATCTAACTAGGGTCCTAAAACTAAAAGACATTATTGAATTAGATAAACTAAAACATAAACTTGGCTAAAAGAACAAGCCTTAGCCCAAAACAACCCATACACGATAGCCCAATCAAAAGACCCAAATTCTTGGCCTAACAAGATCACTTCCAGCCACAACTAGCCCACCGCCGCTCCTAGCATCGACCTGCAATCTGCCATCACCACCCACCATCCCTGTATCGTTGAAAACAGCCCCCATGGCCGCAAATCCTAGTCAAAAACATTGCCCCAACCACCTCAAGACCATAATCGACGACCACCAAAGCCATTCTCGATGAACCCCACCTATAACACCACAAACCTTGGTAGGATCCAATCTAAACCATCTCGACCTCCACAACAGAGAACCAAGACATCCAATCAAACCCAACCATTACAGGCTACCCAAGAACTACCATGCCATCAGAAAGTCATCGGAACCAACATGTAATCACCAAAAACTCAGACCCCAAAATCGAAACCACCAAGGCAAACCTCCCCGTCCGGTAGCAAACAACGAAACCAGGATGTGGTCGACGACCAACTTAGGTCCGGGTCACCACCGGACGAAGACTAAAGAAAAGAATCGACGTCGCCGCTAGAGAGAAGAGGCAGAGAGAAAAACTCTATTCGGACTACAAAATTTAGATATCTATAATAGTGTAGAGAAGGAAAAATGATCGATGAAGTAGTCAAAATATTAGGTCATAATTTGTGCTCACATTTTCTCTTGCAAGAGCAGATTGAGATGTTTTCATTAGTTCGGTTCCAATCAGGATGTTTTCATTTCGGTCATCACCCTCCTTTTCTGAAAGGCATCACCTCTTTTGTATTTCATTTTTCATAATTTATAAATTTGGGTAGAAATAAGGTCGTCCCTGAGATTCAGGGGGCTCTAGGCGAAAAGAAAAATTAGGCTCTCGACCTTTTTTCACCTCAAATTAATCAAATAGATAAAAATAGATTTAAATCAAAATAAACAATTTCACATACATATAATTGACATTGGAAAATCGGTAGAACACAATAGTTGTTGTGAGTTACTGTACATATGAACAATCTTAATGAAATGAGGTCTAAGAGAGACAGTGGAGAGAGGAGAGCTGTTGTGAGTTATAGATCATAACATACTTACTCAAAAACGATGAATCAAGTTTAGATTGATACAACAACTATCCAAATGAAGCATTTTACTTTTATTTTTGATAAATAAAAATTAAACATAAAAATGTTAATTGTAAAATACAATTTTTGGAGCCTTATGAGTTGAGACTCTAGGCCTGTGTCTACCCTCAAGACGGCCTTCAGTAGAAAGGATCTTTGCTTACCTTTACTCAATTGAAATATATATCATTTATCCAAGCCTTTCAGAAAGTAAAATGATGGAGGGAAAACTTAACTGATGATCGACCACACTGATCGATATGCATGGTAATATATTAGTTAGCACTAAACACATACTACTGGACCGAAAAATAAAATAAAATGGGAACGCATAATCTGGAGAATGTACTAGTATCATTCTCATATCCAAAAATTAACATGACCATAAGGTCTCGTCTCTTAGTTCAAGTACGTTATCACCACTTGCATGTAATGTTCATACGTCGAATGAGGGAAACCAAATTTCATAGCATAGTCTTCAAGCAACTCGGCCCACCAGACCCAAACCTTAATTCCGCAAGGGAAATTCTTTGGCTATAACATTCTAAGGCCTAGTTTAGGAGAGACGAGATGTGATGTGGCGTGGAAATAATCAGTTGTAATTTTTACAGAACGAGATGTGATGTGGCGTGGATATAATCAGTTGTAATTTTTATCTATAAAAATTACATATCGTCAGTTTTGTAGATTATTGTTAGGTACAAATTTTTGAAATAAGATGTATTTGTTTAAGGAAAATACATTAATTATTGGTATTCTGGTCTGTGTCTTGTCCTAACTACTGTAGAAATAGATATTCTCTTAACCCCTGATTTATAAAGATATTGATTGTAACAAATTATAATACATGTATTTAAGGTTATCTATCAATTAATAAAGATACAGTTTCAATCTATTTTGATTGCGTATATATTTTCCCATTCAACACGTTATCAATAGCTCTTGAGTTAATAGTCATCACCCCAAACCCTAAACAGAAGAAAAATAAATAAACACCTCACCTTCATCACCAATGCCGCTAGTCTCCTTTCGTCAACAGCAGCTCGCCGAAATCCCTCCTTATTTCAAAATTTTTACAAGTTTTCATACCGAGCATAACACTCTCGAGATAAATTTTCTACTTTCTTCGATTTAGAAATTAGGTTGTAAAACTTAATTACCTTAATACCCTAGATTTAGGTTGACAATACCGTGAGTTTTATTTCAATTATATGCTCTAGTTCCTATGGATTAATACATGTTATGAGGGAATAGGATTTCATCACATCTTCACTCAATGCTGAATATTAGTGACGTTTCTGGAGGAGTCACGATATATTGATAAAAGAGAAGTCGATATTTGTGACTAAATTGTGAAAGTCATGGTTTATGGGTGTAGTATGAAACCACCATTTTTGCATCAATTTTTATGACCATACATCATTAATCACAGTTCTTATTCCTTGAACTTGAGATTAGTGATCGTAGTTTTTTTATTGGTACTAATTATATCTCTCATCTCTTTTATATATGACTTCAGCTGAGCCGACAAGACCTGAGTTTGACATCATTAATCCACAAGGAGCAGAATACCATTGTTGGGTATCAGATGTTGAGAATACTCTTCTCGGTAAAGATCTTACTGATACTACTCAATCAACACCACCAGGTGAAAACGACCATGCACCATCTCTAGCTCGAAAAACTCAAGTCTTCATGTTCTTGAAGCGACATATATATCAAGTTCTGAAAAAACAGTATTTGCTAAAGAATGACCCACGGATTTGTGGATGACTTTAAAATAAAGATTCAACAATGTGCATGACGTACAACTTCCACAATTGCAAGAAAAATGTGATTGAATCCTCTGAGACCCAAAAAAATTTAAGGAATTAATATCCGTGTAATCGGGAAAAAAGTAAAATCTGGATAACGATCACGGATGCGTTGAAGATGTTTTGAAAATTTTGAGGATGTTTATATATATCGTCATGACTAAGTGAGTACGTACATTCGTATTATTTGTTACGACTATCATCGGAACTTAATATGAAAATAAAATAAACATATATTGGGATTATAATTTTACCATATGACTCATTGGAGAAAATGCACATAAAGCCCAGACTAATCGAGCGAGAGAGAGAGAGAGAGAGAGAGAGAGAGAGAGAGAGAGAGAGAGAGAGAGAGAGAGAGAGAGAGAGAGAGAGAGAGAGAGAGAGAGAGAGAGAGAGAGAGAGAGAGAGAGAGAGAGAGAGAGTAAGCTACTATTTTCGTTATACCATTAGTTTCGTCATCTGCATTCCAGATATCTCCATGATAGAGTTCTCATTTACTCTTGGTGTCTTCATGAAAGTTGCTCTTAATTGTGTCGTAGACAGAGAGAGACTAAGCTACTATTTTCGTTATACCATTAGTTTTGTCATCTGTATTCCAGATATCTCCATGATAGAGTTCTCATTTACTCTTGGTGTCTTCATGAAAGTTGCTCTTAATTGTGTCGTAGACATCATACTAAAATTTTGTGAATTTCCAGTGGTGAAATCTACCTGAATCAAAGTAAAATCGACTACTGTTCGTTAGAGTTTCAGTTTTGGGTATAATCGAATTTTCTCTAACTTGAGTTGCATGTCATTTTCCTCTATCAAATTCCATGAATCCGAGCTATAGGTCATTGTTCTCCAATTGGGAATGAGTAATCGATAAGTATAGCCCATTGAACTTACTTCACTTTGACTCCCCGACCATTCATGTAAGGTGAGAAAGCTGTTTCCTCCAACATGCTTTAGATTTTGGTAGAAATGAATCATCTAATGGATGATAAATGGAAATTGATTCTATCTAGTTTGCATGTCAATTCAAGAGAAGAATATAACTGAAACGTGATCTTTAATTGAGCTGGAATTGAAGATAAGGAGGAGTTATCTTCTGGGTTCAATCAAATTGAAGCAGATGCTAGTTTGCTGCCTAGTTGAGTTTTCATTCAGGAAAATAAAATCGTTGAGTGCATTTGCAGCTAATGAAGGTAAGCCACAAGGCACAATATTGATTTGTTTTAATTATAATCATGGTGTATTGTACGTAGTATTAGGACATGTTGGTGATTATGAAGTAAACTTTTGAATTCCCAATCGATTACAAACATGGGCATGGCTATTGTCATATAATGAAGCATATGTCATTGAATACATCAACTACTAGCTGTTTTGCTTATTCAAATAGACAAGATGTGTTTATTGGATTAAGTTACAAGATGTGGATTATATTATGATAGTAGATTATATTAGTATGGGAATCTACATCATACATGATAAGTATAATAAGGTCATAGGTATCGTGGTTGACACTTAATGAATGAGGGAATGGGTTATGGTATCAGGAGATTAGTAAGAATCGGTGGATATGAGTTAGTCCTTCATATAAATGGAGACTTTAATATACTTCACGCACCATGATTGATTGAGTTTATTTGTGTCGGGATAGGACTCTGAACACGTAGAGGAACAAAGATAGGATAAATAATAATCTCGGACAATGCATAAGGAAATTTTTTGGTAATCCAGGTAGGAATTTTGGACTTGCCTTGTTAGTGATTTTTCAGTTATATATTATAGTAGATATATACTATGACAAAATTTATTTTCGATGTATTTGTGGTACCTTGTGATGATGACTTGAGAGTGAGCGGAGCATAGCGACTACCTTGGATTTTGATTCCCTAGACCTCCGGAGGGGCTGTATGGACGGAGTAGTGTCTGACATCCATTATAGTGTGACACTATTTTTAGGCGATACGGCATAAATGGACACTTCCGCTACACCTTGACCGTCGGATAAGATTAGATCTCTGGTAAGGTGGTAGTTGGGCATAAGCATCGGTCATCAGGTTTGGTATATTTCTATGAGTTTTTCGATGTGGATTTCTTCTATTTATCTATATATATTTTCACATACTTGATTGATGGCCATCACTTTTATATAAATGTTTTAAGTAT
Organism: Geum urbanum; assembly: GCA_946800695.1. Classification (NCBI taxonomy): domain Eukaryota; kingdom Viridiplantae; phylum Streptophyta; class Magnoliopsida; order Rosales; family Rosaceae; genus Geum; species Geum urbanum. The sequence continues at coordinate 38,251,769 of OX327013.1, read as the reverse complement.
GGTTTTCAAACCTAGCTTGGTGTAGTCCTGTTGAGCAGCGAGAACTACAACTCACCCCTACAATAGTTTTGAATGTAGGTACTGTGCACTGAAAACGGGACAAAGGAGGACGGAGTTAGGTGTGCTGAAGACATTGTGTTCCTAGTTCAAATATTAGTCGTCAAGTTTCAAACTTGTATCTTGTTCCTTCTGTGTTTCTATGTTCTTTTTAGGTAATCTTCTATTTGATCGAGTCTGTATTAGTAGTCAATAACTTCTTATGAAGTCATTAGTCGAATGGATTAAAGTGATAAAGCTTGTTTCTTTTTAATGATTTCACCTCATTTTAAAGAATAATCGTTTCCGCTTTGCGAATTGTATGAATTATTTTGAACGATTTTTCCTTGCGATTCTTTAAAGTGTTTAGTTGGGTTTTAAACTTACATTTTAAAGGATTCACAGCATTGTGATGAGCCAAAACTGATGAGGTGCAGTTTAGGACGTTACAAATCTGGTTACTGAACTATCCAAAGATTAATACATTTAATCAAGCTATTTTAGAGCTACAATCAGAGTTGAGTTTTTGAGGCGTTGTTAAGACTGATCAAACTATGATCGAGAAGTGTTTGAGCACATTCCCTACTTTTATGGACATACTTTCGCATCAATATCAGACTGATTTTGAGCAGAGCAGGATAAAGTCCTTTCGTGATCTCATGAACACTCTTGCGAAAAAATAAAGGCATCTTGAGATTCTTCTCAACAACAATGCCATGCCCGCTGAAACAAAGAAAATTCATGAGAATATAACACTGGTGGGAAGACACGTAAGGATAGGAAGAACAGTCGTTCTGAGACTTACAATACTCATGGTAGGAACGAAGGACGAGGCAGAGGTCGTGGTAGATGACATAGTAAAAATTTGACTTGGACTCACCAAGACACAAGCCAAAGTAACTCCAACAAGAATAAATCTAATTTCGGTCAAGGAATGATGAAAATTCTTCTCAATCTGCTCCTTCTGGCTTGTCACCTTGCTATTGGTGTGGTTCTACAAAATATATGCACAAATAATGACATGCACCTAAGGATGTCCAGAATGCCTACAAGACATGCAAACAATATCTGATACATGAGACTAACTTCACTGAAGACTATGAGATGGAAGATTACGGTGAAGCCAATCTTATTGTAGCAGATGACACAAAAGTAAGTATGGAGACTGAATTTTTAGTAGTATATGTATTAGGCTCATATTTATGCTACGTAGTCAAGTTTAACTTTATTTTTGGCTTGATTTTAGTCATGGTTATGAGACTTTGTTTTAGTCACTTTGGAATAATATGATCTTTAATGTAAGTTTCTATGTTGTCAAAGTAATAAAAATTTATTCCTTTCTGTATATGAAAGTGTTAAGAATGATTATTATAATTTATAGTGCATGAATAGTTCGAAATATATAGTACTTTTTGGAAATATGACATAAAAATACCATAAAAATAAGACAAAAAAAGATGGTGGTTTGATCCCAAGAAATTTTTGACTCGACGAGATTCTTTCTTGACCCGTCAAAGATAATCTTCTGGATCAATTTCGGCACATTTTCGACCCGTTGAATGGATTTTTCAACCGTTGAACATCAATATAAAAAATTATATCGATTTTTGGGTTTTTAAGATGTTGTTCTGGACACAATATGAACTATTTTTCTACCCGTCGAGTGGTATATCTCGATCTATCGAGATTCAAAACCAAATTTGGTATTTTTGATGTTGTTTGTACATAGGTTTTGTCGAGAATACCTTTTGATATGTCAAAATTAGGAATTTTCCTTCTGGTCTATGCCTGGTTCTCTACATCAGATGTGGTTATACCTTTATTTTTGGTTGTTTACATTATCCACACTCTAATCGAACTTTGCTAAATTTTAAAAACATTTGTGCTAATGTTTTCAATTGGAACAATATTGTGAGAATGAAAAATAATATGTGTGTTACCTCCAAAAATTACAATTTAAACAACATAATGGAGAAGTTTATGAGGATTTGTAGTGGTTTAATACTACAGTTCGGATCATTGAATTCAATGCAGTCAGTCATATTACTATGTGTGACTTGGCCTCATATAAGTTTTGACATTATAATGATTGAGATATTGAGAAATCGTCATGATCATGGGTTCTTAAGAGAGAGAATACCTAAAGCCATCAGTTTATATGGGGGGATTGAGATTACTCCACTCAGTCTATGTTCGATCTCCAAGATGAGTGCAGCACCTTCCCAGCGACATACTGCTGAGGCGTTATACGTTTTTCCTCAGAATTCTTTTATGGTAAAATTCAATGCACATCGCTCATTTTTCAAAGCTTATTTATTAGCAAAGTTATGGGTATGGCCTTCTTTTGCTGTAGACACAACTTCCATTCTTTCACATATTACAAGGATATATTTTTTGACCAATCAAGTTGGTATGCTGCATTTGCAAAACTTCTAGCACATATTATTAAGCTTCAGGCTCACCACACGGACAATTCAATTAGGTCTATTAGATTGGATAATATAAGATAATTTATACCAAAATCTTTTGTTGATTACTTCATGTCGATTGGGGATTGAAGTTAAATATCTCGATTTCCCCATGTTCATTCATAGAACGGTCTTGCAGAGGCAAAAATCAAGCGGTTACATCTTGTGGCCAGAGCTTTGGTAATGCATACTATTTACTGATATTTGCTTGAGGATATGCAGTTGTATATGCAGCTATGCTTATTCGCTTGAGACCCGCAACCCACCAATCATTCAGTGCAAACCAGTTGGTAACTGGATATGAGTCTGATATTTCACATCTGCGCATCTCTTGTTACGTAGTACATGTGCCTACTACGCCTCCACTGCGTTCAAAAATGGGTGCTCAACGACGATTAGATATTTATGTTAGTTATGAATCTCCAACGATTTTCTGTTATCTAGAACCTTTGACATGAGATCTCTTTACTGCTTGTTTTATAGAATGTGACTTTAATGAGACATACTTCCCGCCGTTAGAGGAAGATAGGAATAATTTTATTCTAGTTAAACGTCAAAAATTGACGTGGTATATCCTCAGTATATCTCATCTTGATCCCCAGATATCTCAGTGTGAGATTGATGTGTAATGTGTTCTCGATCTTCAAAAAGTAACATATTCGATGCCTGACTCTTTTACTGATATCAAGAAAGTGACGAGATCAGCTATACCTACTACAAATTCTGCAAGGTTGAAAGTCCCTGAAATTGGACAAGTTAATGCAACACCTGGGCAATGTAGCGTTTCTCCTGCCCATAATGGGGGTTTAGCGTCGATCAAAATCCACTTATGAGTTATCAGTGAAAAGGCAAGCCATCAAGGCACAACCGTTCATCATCAACATAAGAAATTATTTTTGACTGCAATTGTGTCTAAAAGTCGACATTGACAAACACTAGGGGGCATCTCAGAGTCAATGACCATGTCAACAAACAAAGAAATCTCACCAAGTTAAACAAATGCTAACAGTTTTATGGATAGTTCTTCCACGATCATTGATGATGTATTTACTTATTCTGTTGATCAGGAATTGACGACGATGAAGTGGAACCTCGCTCTGTTGTGGATTGTCAACGGTTAACTTAGAGTAGATTGACCGATATGGAAAGTTTCAATCTATACTAAACTAGACTCTCTTACAAAAGGCAAGTTTTCGGTCAAGTAGTGCTATGATTACTGAATGGTAAGCCAGTTAGACACAAATGAGTCTTTGTTTGGAAGCACAACGAGAAAAACTTGAGGCGCAAGGATTTCTCAACACCCTAGTATTGATTATGAGGAGATGTATTCTATGATTATGGACATCATTACTTTCCGCTATCTTATTAGTTTGGTAGTGTCCGAAAAACTGAGTATGCAACTTATGAATGTGGTTACAACATATTTCTATGGGGATCTTGATTTAGAAATATACATGAGAGTACCGATTAACATGGTTATACCCAATTCAAGTAATCTTAAACCATGGAGTCCTCATGTGTTCAAATTGAGACGTTCAATATTCTAAACGACTACTTGATTTGGCAAATGATACAAAAATGATAAGTTATGTCCATACGTTTTCATTAGATGAATAAGTTGTTTGAGATGATAGACCTTGTTAGGACTCAATTTTGTCTTGGTTTAGAGATGGAACATCAAGTTAGTTGAATTCTCATTCACTAGTCTGCTTATGGACAAAGCACATCCTCTTAGCACACCAATGGCGGTTTGTAGTCTAAAACCCAAAAAAGGATCTATTTCATCCAAAAGATGATGATGAAGAACTTTTGGAGTTGAGATTTCATATCTTAGTGCGGTTAGAGCTTGCTTATATATAGTTTGGTGCACACATCCAGACATTGTCTTCTTGGTCAGCGCCTACGTAAAGTACTTAAAGGGATCCACTGACTTGGGCATATTCTTTCCCTACAAAAAAAAAACAGAGATAAACTTGAAATTCCGGATAAAGGAATAGTTGAAATGCAGCTTTCACATTTTGAGATTTTTGACTCGTCGAGTGGATCTCTCGACTCGTCGAGTGGAAGTCCGTAGATTGACCACAACCTATTTCTCAACCCATCGAGAGAAATCTTTGACCCGTCGAATGTTGTTTCGGCTGCAAGCACTGTATCTCAATTCAGTGCGGTCCCCTACTCAAAGACACCATATGATGCCATAGTTGGATTACTTGATGCTAGGTATCTCTCTAACCCACATAGGGGACGTTCCCAAACATGTTATATATTCATCATGGGATCAACGATTTGTTCACTACCGGAAAAAGTCACTTAGGCGACGAAACCTTACAGGTGTGGGGCCACATTCTACGAGGCCTGCAGGAAAATGGGGTTGCCCGTTCATAATCTTGATGATGAGTGTGGTCCCCAACCCGGGCCCACTTCTGGCCCAGCCACGACGATCTGAGCGGCGACGGGGGAATTAGCTGCACAATTCCTACTCCTACTCCTGGTTTTTTAGTTTAGTAGTTAGTTTCGTTATTTTATTATTATTTATATTTAATGAGATGTACGTACACTGTTTATATTTAATGAATATTTTATATATTTAACGAATATTTTATTAATTTAATTGATTGATTTTTAATTTATAATAGATTACATAAATTATATATATTTTAAATTTAATTTATAATTCAGATAAAAAAACAAAAAAACAAAATTAAAAATTCAACTTGGGCAACGGACAATCTTCCCGTTCGTTGTCTTAGTGAATTAGTTAGGCGACAAGCCGTTCGTCGTCTAACTGTTGTCACTTAGACAACGAAAACAAGTCATCGTCGTCTAAGTGTTTTCACTTATACGACGAAAACAAGTCGTCGTCTAAGTGTTTTCACTTATACGAAGAAAACAAGTCGTCGTCTATGTCATTGTACTTAGACGACGACTGTACGTATTCGTTGCCTAAGATGGCTCTTAGCCGACGAACACTGTCTTCGTTTAGAGGAAGATACGTTCGACGTCTAAGTACTAAGGCGACAACAGTTGTTTCATCACCTAAGTGGCTACTTAAGTGACGCAAATAAATTGTTCCGTCGCCTAAGTACTTAGGCTATGATTGTTAGCTGACGAACGTTTCGTCACCTAAGTACCTGGTCGACGAAACATTCCACTTAGGCGACGAAGCTTAAGTGCATTTTTTTGGTAGTGGTTGGAGATCAACAAAATAAACCCTTGTTGTTACTTCCTCGAATCATTTGGAGATTATAGCTTTACATGAAGCGGTTAAGGAATGTGTCTGGCTTAGGTCAGTTATACACCACATTCGAGGGTCTAATGGATTATTATCTACTACGACAACATCAACTTACATATTTGAGGATAATGAGGTTTGCATTAAATAAATGAAGTTGGGTTACATTAAGGGTGGTCATACTAAACATATTTCGCCAAAGTACTTCTTCAATCAACAACAACAATGGTTATTGTATATCCATGTGAACCAGTTTGGTTTGGTGGATATTACTGCGGACTTGTTCACCAAGTCACTTCCTAAATCTACATTTGTGAATCATGTGAGACACATTGGAATGTGAAGGTTATTTGAACTCCAAGATTGAGTTGTTGATTAGGAGGAGTTTATTTCGTAGACATCAGAAGGAGTCTACATCACATATAGTTGCTTTTGTAATTGATGTGTTGTACTCTTTTTTTCCTTAGACCAAGCTTTTGTTTTACCCCTGTGGTTTTTGTTTGCTTGGTAAAGTTTTTAGTGAGGCAATAGGTTATGCATCATACATTAAGATCGCGACATAATGGGGAGTGTTTCAGGAGAAATATTCTTGGTATCTCAGAGTGTGTCTTGTCTTAATTAGAGTAGCAGTAAATATTTTCTCAATCCTTGATTTATAGAAATATTGATTGTAACCAATGTTTAAAAACACGGTAAATGATAACGAAACGATTTGGTACTGTTTACCGTTTAGTCATTTAAACGGTGATTAAATAGGAATAAACGGAAACGATATTTTTTATTTAAAAATAATATTATAAGTATTTATATATTAAATATATATAATATAATATATCATTGAATTAGAAAATAAAAAATAAAATGTTACAAAAATTCACAAAATAATTAAACACATAGTTCAACACATAAGCATAACAAAATGTCTTTCTAACAAGAAAATCACTACATATCGCCAAATCTTTCAAACATCTTCTCATCAAGATCGGTCTCATCTTAGAAGGTGGGTTGTAGCGATTTAACCAGAGAGAGAGGGCAGGCTGTGGGGGCAGGAGGTGGGTTGTGCAACGATGGTGCGGCGAGCGAGAGAGAGAGTAATGCGAGAGAGAGTTCGGCGAAATATGATTTTCAAATTTAGGGTTTTAATTTTTGTTTTTATCATTTATTTTTATTTTTAAATTAAAAAAAATAAAAAAGTCAAATCGTTTAAACATCCGGTCAACCATTTAAAAACTGTTTAAACTGCCGTTTCGCCATTTAATTGGCGATTAAACGGTCCACTGTTTAATACCCCGTGCAGACAAAAAATGTCAATTTTTTTACTGTTTAAACACCGTTTAAACGACCGTTCAGACTGTTTTTTTGAACTATGATTATAATAAATTGTAATATCTATATTTAAGATCATTTTTCAATGAATAAAGATACAATTTCTGTTTACATTAATTACGTATCCATTTTCTCTTTCAACAATATTTTTTTTAGTTTACCCTACCAAACACCACAAGTATCTGAAACTTTAATTTGATGACCGCTTCTTTTCATAAGTTTCCCCAACCTGCCAGGCTGCCACCATCATCTTGTATTTCGCTGTCGAAAAGACCTTGCCCGGGGAGACTCCATGCATATATGGGAGACTGGGACCTTTGTAGTTCAGTTTGATGAAATAGTAGCAAATTGACTCATTTCTAAAATTTAAATAAAAAATTAGCAAAATTAATAAAATTTGAGACTGCAAATAAGCGTTAATCATAAGGCCGGTATTGATCGAGTTGAATTTATATGCGTGCACTTCAAATCAATTTGTTGTGTTACACTTAACGTATCATCAAAGAATTACACACAAGAAATACGTTTGATCGAAACACTTGTTTAGTTATCCCTCCCGTGGTACTTTTCGACAGATTGGGCATGAAAGTGATGATAGCATTCTGGTATAGTCCTTAGAGTTTCTTCGGGTTTGTACTCGCAAAAACATATAGGGCAAGTGTTGTCCTCTGGCATTGGAAAATCCCATGTTTCCCCAAGTTGTAAATTGGGATACGATTCAATGGTAGATTCATCAAGACCCGTTACGACTAGTACTCGATGCTGTCCATTATTGGCCCTTGGAGATAATTCTGTGAGGGGTTGAGATGGGTGAAGACGAACCCTGATCAAGGTGAAGATATAAAAAACAAGCCCGGTGATGAGGAACACTAGGCCCGGAGCTCCCACGTTTAATGCTAACCGGAAATTGGCAGGGTACATGCCATTTGAGAGACCTGAAACCCCGAATTAATTATATATAATATATATACATCTATTCAGGCCCTTTTACTTATGTATACATGGTTATTTTCAGGTATATGGTATTATATTAACTTTTTAATCAAATTTTGACATCTTCACCGTTTAGATTTTAGGTCTTGTGTATATAATTTTTATAAATTTTCAGCTAAATTGATTATTGTTAAGACATTTAAAATTGAAATTTAAGTTTATAAGTATGAACGGTCCATGTTTCATAGATTTGATCTGTCTCTTGATTTAATCTAATTTGATATCTTAATAATCACTATTTTGGCTGAAAATTTACAGAAATGATTTACTCATATAGACCTAATAACTAGACAATAGAAATTTTAAAATGTGATAAAAAAAATTGTTTAATACCCTTTATCTGAAAATGGGCAAAAAAAAAAAGAATATATTAGTGGAAGGGCCTCATATACCTCTACATCTATTATATACTCAAGAATTTCCCGATGTCTGTGACATTTGAAATTTAGAATGTTGAAAAAACTCGCACACATATGATTTGTGTATTTCATATATGGTTTGCAATTTCTAACATAAGCATCATATCTATAAATAACAAGAAACTGAACAATTTACGTACATGCATGAAAGTTTATTTACAAATGAAATTAAATTATCGTACCTGAATGTGGCATGGAGCAGTGAAGTTGGGAATTAGAAGCTTTCTTAAGGCCACAATCTCCACCACTAGATTCACAAGAACGACAATCAGGCACACCCCATGTCAATCTTACACAATCTGTGTATTGCCAGTCATAACTGTTCGAAGGTGCCATTGCTGTTGCAATAGCAGTACAATTAGAGGGAGCCGGAAAATAGCTACTCCATGAACTTGAATCCAAAGCAATGACCTTGTAATTGTCACTGCTAAGGCAAGTGATGGGTTCGTAAGCGAGTAGTAGCGGAGCCGTGGGAGAGCACTGGAAGAAGGTGTAGTTGTTAAGTTGATGTTGAAACTGGAAGGACGAGCCTGCAAGACTGAAGTCGTTGTCAAGAAACCGCTTGGCTAGGCACTTGTTTTGGTCATTGATCCATATGTTTTGGTCGTTTTTGTAGCGAATGCTCTTGACTATGAAGTCCCCGGAAGTTGATGGGAGGTTGAGAATGGTCTGTTTTTGCTCGTTGCATGAGAGCTCAAAGTTAGTTGAATATCCACAACGTGATGGATGGTTATTTCTTAACCGGAATGGAAACCGAACCAACGGGGTGTCATTAGACTTCTTGCATTTGGACTCATGGCACTTACTTGCGGCCATGTGAGGAAGGAAGAAGAGGAAGAAGAAGGACAACAACTCCAAGGTAGACATGCATCAAAAAATTTTAATCACTGCATATTGGATTAATTAGTGTCACTTATAAATCTATAATATGAACGATACGTTTCAACGGGCACATCAATATTGCCCGTACCTAGCCGGCCAGCTAATAATATATGTGGAACATATTTAGTAGTATATGTTACATTGTTACAACATAGTGACTTTGGTTCATCCAAATACATATGTACAACAAAGTGAGGACAAATATCATAAACTGATTTTGTGGAATCGATCAGATGACAAATAAATAATTACATAACTTATAAATGGGAATCGACACCCCATTTTTACAAAGCACACCACCTCTTTTGTGTTTTGTATGTATTTTCAAAACATTTTTGCTTGAAAATGTGAAAAAGGAGTGTGACGCTAAATTTAATAGCGAAGAGAACGAAAGAAGGTGATCGAAGGAGTCAAAATTCGTTTGTTACTTAGCTTCATACGGCATGTGTAGGTCTTAGCATTTTTTTTGAGAGGGTTTTGATTTGTGTGATTGATTCACCTTTTATTGTTCCTAACTTGTTTAATACGTGTATAAATTTGAAGGATCTTCTGCGTTTATCCTAAGCTTACAGAAAAAGAGTTTTAAAACAAAATTAATTGAGTTAAAACTAAAGACGGCAACATAGAAGAAGATGTTGGAATCATTATTTTCCTTGATCACTTGAAATTATTTATAATCCAGTTTAACATGACAGAACTAAATATGCATGGAGAGATTGACAGATATATTAACAAAAGAGAAGTTATTTCATTTCCATTTGTGCCTTCTGAGGAGCAATTAACAAATATTTTTACAAAGACAATTTCAACCAAGGTTTTTTACAAATCACTTGACAAGTTGGACTTATATGCACCAATATGAGGAAGTGTAGGATTTAACATTTTCCTTGGTAGTTTAGGAATATTGTATCTGTTGGGAATACAATTTTCTATAATTACTCTTGTGATTAGTTTCTTAGTAGGATGTCTTGTAGTGTATATTACTGCATTTATGGGTCATTATTTATAAGATTTCACTCTTATCCCTCGTGATTCAAACTCAATACCTAATAACTTATTTTATAGATAGTGATACTCTTACCACTTAAGTTAATTAATACAACAGAAAATTCCCCAAATTCCTCGAGTTATTTTAACTGAAGACTCCCTAGCTAACAAGCTACATCAATTCCAAAGAAATTCTCTGTGTTTAGATTCAGAAAAAGTAATTCGTCACATCATATACATATGGTCAAGGCACATAACACTCGTATTGTGAAAGAACAAACCAAGTGATGCATTATTTGGTACAGCACTTGTATCTTGCAAAGGGGGTCTAGGCAAACCAAGCCGCTGATCTCGACAAAGAGGGCAAGTCACATCCTTTTTAAACCACTCGTCTATGCACTTAGCATGGAAATAGTGCCTGCATTGCGGGATAGTCCTTATAATTTCTTTCTGCTGATACTCACACAAACATATTGCACAAGTTTTGTCGTTAGGTTTGAGTAGTTCCAAACTTTTGCCAACTTGAGTCTTGAGATATGATTAGATGGTCTCACCGTTTAGACCCATTCTACTCACAACATGGTCGGCGCTGGTGGCTGCATTCGGAGGTTGTTCACTTACGACTGTCGACAATTCTGTGATGGCCGGTTGATGAGCTTGACTAGAAACATTCATCTTGGAAGCACATATTACAATTTCGATGATGCACATTATTACCGCTCATTCCGAAACCTAGCACGATGCCGTACTTTTAACCGTTTGTTGTACCTGAATCTGAAGAAAAAAAATAATGAACAAGGCGCTGTTTGTGTTAATTTGCAATTCATATATAGACCAGTACACCACTATCACCACATTAATATATATATATATGCATGGGAATATATTAGTGTTGAAGGAGAAAAATAAATATGCAAGAAATAGATTTGAAACTGTATTTTATTCATTGATAGATGACCTTAAATAGGCATTACAATCTGTTACAAATCAATATCCCTATAAATCAGGGATTGAGAAAATATCTACTTCTACTCAAATTAGGACAAGACACACGCCGTGATACCAAGAATATTATTTTCTTAAACACTCAACCTTGTGTCGCGATCTGAATAGATGATGTATAAGTTGTTGCCTCACTAAAAACCTTGCCAAGCAAACAAAAACTTCTTGGGTAAAAATAAAAGCTCGGTTTAAGGGAAAAATAGTACAACACATCAACTACAAAAGCGACCACATGTGAGGTAGACTCCTTATGATGTCTACGAAATGAAATCCCCTTATCAGTAACTCAGTCTTGGAGTTCAGATAATCTTCACATACCAATGTGTTTTACATATTTTGCAAATGTAGATTTTGGCAATGACTTAGTAAACTAGTCTACAACATCATCAGCTGAACATACTTGATTCACATTAATGTTTAATAACTGTTGTTGTTGCTGATTGAAGAAAAACTTTGGTGATGTGTGCTTAGTAGGATCACCCTTGATGTATCCCAACTTCATTTGTTCAATGCAAGCCTCATTATCCTCAAAGATATAAGTTGGTGTGCTGTAGTAGTGGATGATAATCCACTAGATCCTCAAATATGATGTGTGATTGACCTAAGCCAAACACACTTCGTAACCGCTTCATGTAAAACTATAATCTCAGAATGATTCGAGAAAGTAGCAACAAGGGTCTACTTAGTTGATCTACAAGAAATTGTTGTGTTTCCCATGGTGAAGACATAATCTATCTAGGAATGTCCTTTATGTGGGTCAGAGAGATACTCAACATCGGTAAAATCAACCAAGACATCACAACTGAATATGGGACTGAATTAAATTGAGGAATAATGCTTGCAACCGATCAATGTTTGATGGGTCGAACAATTCCTTTGACGGGTCAAAGGTATGGTCATGGTTCGTCTAGAGTGCAGCATTCGAAGGGTCAAGTGATTCACTCGACGGGTCGAAGACCCTGGAATTTGTATGCTGCGATTCAACCATTTTTTTTCTGGAAATTTTAACCTTCTCTCTGTATTCTTTTTAGGGAAAGAACAAGCCCAAGTCTATGAAACCCTTCAATTATATGAAGATGTAGTTTACACCATTCCAATGATGCTGTGTAGGTGTAAAACTAAACCTAGCTAACAAGTTTACAGAGAATGCGATATCTGGTCTTGTGCATTAAGCTAAATACAACAAAGCTCCAATAGCATTAAAGTATGATACCTCAACTCCCAATAATTCCTCATCATCATCTTTCGGACTGTACAGATCCCTATTGGGTTATAGACTGCGTACAATTATTGGTGTGCTAAGAGGGTGTATTTTTTTATGTTAAATCGCCTGAGCATTTTTTGGACATAAGCATATTGATGAATAAGTATTCCACCAACTCGATGTTCTAATTTCAAACCAAGACAAAATTAAGTCCTACCAAGGTCTTTCCTCTCAAACTTGAATTTTAAGTAGCTAACCGTCTCATTAATTTCATCAAGAGACTCAATGATATTCATATCATCAACATAGACCGCTACAATAGCACATCCTAAACTTGTTCTCTTAATGAACACACATAGGCATAAATCATCGTTCTTACATCCATTCTCAATCAAGTAGTCCCTTAGACGTGTGTACCACATCCTATTAGATTGCTTCAATCCATATAGTAAACGCTTCAATCTAATCACATAAGCACTCTGTGGTGTAGAGTTACTTGAATTGGGCATGACCACGCCTTCCAGCACATTCATGTATCTGTGAATCAAGGTTTCCATAGAGATATGTTGTTCCCACATCCATCAGTTGCATGTTCTTAAGCTTTAGACTATTTGTGGACCATGTGGGGTTTGGTAAAGTCTGAATGAGAGAGAAATGTGTCGCGAGATAGTGCATGTGAGTGAGGGAGACACAGAGAAAGAGAGAGGAGAGATGCGCGAGAGAGACATACGTGCTAGATTGAGAGGCAGAGAGAAAAACTGAAATTTTGGTTTTGAAAGATGGCTTGAGCGGGTGACATGTGGCAACCCAAATTCCTTTTTTTTTTCTTCAAAAGCATTAGCCCACTGTTGGCACTAATTAATTAATTTATAAATGATTAATCCAATATATATATCTCAAAATAATAGTTTATAAATATAAAATATTATATAACAAAGTATATAAATAATAAATATTATGAGTTTTAGTGTATGAGGTATGAGGTATGATGTATGGTATGGTTAGAGATGAGGAGAGTTTGTCTCATTTTGAGGTATAAGATCTTGATGATTGGAGATGGAAAAATCTTATAATAAATAGTAACTTTCAAGATCTCATTATAAGATATAGAATTTTTATAGTTGGAGATGCTCTAAATAACACGCCCAAAACCTAGCTGCCGAATCATTTTTTAAATCTGTGAAGCTGATGGATTCCTTTCACCCTTGTAATTGGGGACCTAGTGTCCTTCAGTTTAGTCGTAGAATTCTTGTATTTAACAGTGGCGGATCTAAGAATATAAATTTGCATGGGCTAAATTTTAACCAACTTAAATTTTTTTTTTTAAAGGTCAGTAGTGTTTTAAGAATAAGCAAGAAAAAAATGTAAAGAAATATAGATAAGAATATTGAAGAGAATCTTCGATTAAAGATAAAATTAAGACTAAAATGGTAGAATTTAAGACTAGAAGGTATAAAACTTTGAGAATTTTGAAAAATATGGAGAAAGAATGGATAAGAAGCACGTAAAAGAGTGAACTGCACCTACAAGGTTTCAAACCATACATCTCCCGGTTAAAAACTCACTCTGTTTGCCAACTCTGCAGGGCCTACAAAACTTTCTCAACATAAAAAATATATATTGGATTCTGAAATTGTTACCTGGGCTGCAGCCCACTTAGCCATAACCTAGATCCGAGCATGGTGTTCAAGTCCGGAACGACCCGGAACAACGGGACCATTCCCGGTTTGAGGTAAATCCACTGTTATTTTCGCGAAAGTAATTTTTTTCGGGTCCCTATACGTGCCAACCTGGCCGACCCGATTTTTTCGTTTATAAATAGTGACTGTTTCCCGCTAGTCTCAGAGCCTTGAGTTTCAGACAGAGTGAGATATCTGTGATCGTTCTCGTAGCTTTGAGCTCTCTCGATTTCGCCTTCTGGAATCTTCGAGGCCTCGTTCACTTCTCCACTGCCATGGATCAACCTCTGCCTCCTCAGGTAGCTTCAATTTTGTTAATCTCCGTCGACACTTGAGCTCCGACAGTCACCGCATTTGTGCTTTTAGCTTTGATCGGTATCTTATGGTTTTCTAGGGTTTGAGGTTTTGTCATTCTCTCGTGCAGGGACTTCAGATTCTGGTTTCGGACCTCAATGTACCAGTGAATGAGGTCCGTAGCAGTTTTTCAGCTCCGATTTTGTTTTTATCTATGTCAATATGAAGTTTAATGTTATTTAGAGAATTTTGTTCATGTGAAGCAACCTGAAATCGAGCACCGGTGATTTTGATCTGAAATGTTTCCTTGTTTCGTTGATCAGTAATGTTGTCTTAGTCTTCGTGCCTCGATTGCATTGTTAAGTATGTGTTTGCCTTCGTGTTCATGCAGCTCTTAATAGTGGGGTTATGTGTATTTGAAACAGGAGAAATGAATGGATGATTTCGATAATCAGTACTTACAAACCAGATATCATTTTTCGGTATTGTTTTGTTTGAACGATATGAAATTAAAAGATGCACGGCTGCTGGTGTCAGAATCCACTTGCAGCATTGTCTTTTTGTATTGATTTGGGACTGTTTTTTGCTCTGGAGAAGTGAATGCCAGATCATTTGTCAGGTTTTAGTTCTTGATTCAGAAGTATTACTATTTAAGCCTCAATACTATGCATCTGAAAGATCAATGTTGCGAATATGTGGTTCTAAAAGTTATTAGATAATAGGAATTGAACAACATTATGTCATATGAAAGATTCATTAGTTCTCAGGGGAGCATCTGAAAGGTCAATGTTGTGAATTTGTGATTTTTTCTCATGTATTTAGAGTCTAAATGTTCTATTGAATTGTTTCTGTCAATCATTCAGAAGTTATAAAGTTACCTTTTATTCTAGTAATTTCTATCAGGGTTAAATTCACTACTAATCACTATTTTATTTCCATCACGGCTGTATGAAATGATGTGATTAATCACTCTTACAACCTCATTTGTTGTTTTCGTGTTCTGGTTTGCTTATGTATAGTGCTGATTTTGTTTACAGTGAACGCTAGTATAGAGGTTGAAGGTCCTCGGGAATAGACATTTACCAACTTTTTGGTCAAAGTTCGTTATCAGGGATAATATAATATGTAACTATCCTGAATAACAGATACATAACGACATAAATGAAATGTGCAAGGAAGTAAATATACACATAACACCATAACATTTTTTTATTCATAAAAATCCTGCAACCAGGGAGAAAAACTGCGTGACTCTTACTCATGAAAGCCAAATATTTCCACTATGTAAAAATCACTTCTTACAAGATTATAGTTTTGATAATAGCAAGAACGGTGCTATCCTATCTAGTCTCACACACTAACCTAAGAACCATACTCCATCTCATGTAAGTGTTTACATACAAAGGTACAAAAAACTTCTACCTGGAATCCAACTCCCATAGTTGATTCCAAAGAATCCATGCGAAAGCACCCTCACAAAACTACAACTCAGAGGATAGATACTCGCCCATCTATCCTGTATAGTTTCGCACACTAGCCTGAAAACTATACTCTGTTTTGTCTCTCGGTGTTTATACATATGAAGCTAACAAAAATTTCTCTCTAGAACTCAACCATAACACAATTGATTCTTTAGAAACACTTCCTGTGTTGCTTGCATCACTAATCCGACTCATGGTATGCATTCTGAAATGAGTATGAAAAAAGGTTTTGTAAGATTTACACTTCAACAAGAGGAAGACTTAGAGAATGAACACTTAAAGACTCTACATTAGAAACTATGCTATGAAAATTTCTACATTGTGACAACCAAATTGTGATGAAGGAGTATTCCTCTATTTATAGACCAAACAAGGTGGCCTATGAGAGAGAGGTTGAACCATCTCAGCCGTTCAGTGTTTGATCTCCAAAAAGACAAGACAATAACCATGATTCAACAGGCTGTCAAGAGAGACACCCATGTTGTTGCTTGTCCATGAATTAGGGAGAGCCATGCTTTCAAAATATCTTCTTTAACTTAGGAAAGAAGCAAAGTCAGATTTTACACATGCTTTATGTATAAGGACTAAACATATTTATGTTAGAGTAAAACCTTTTATTCCTTCATTTTTAACAATAGATCAATTGGCTTGTAAATCACAAGACTCATTGTTTTAAACCCAGAAAAATAAGGATATCAGAGAACTTGATTATTCTAGTTGTGATCTGCTGAACCATCTCAATCATTGATCTTAAATGCTAAAATCAAGACAATAATCATGCCTTAGCAAGCTGTTAAAGCAACCTCAACAACCATGTTTTTGCCAGCTCTTAAGAAGCCACATGCTCATTATTAAATGAGAGTCATGCTTGGGCAAAATATCTTCCATAAATCAAGAAAAATGTGAGATAAGTTTTACATGCTTTCATGCTTAAAATAAGGCAACTTATTTTATAGAAAACAAAACTTATTCACTTTATAAAGATGACCAGAATTATATTTGAACAAGGGTCACAAATAAATATGGTGCCTCGAGAAATCTGGACACACAAAACGTCAAGGCAAATGACTCAGGATAGGAGACCAAATATGCATCTTCAGTGAAAAACTATGAAATTTATATGCATATTTTACCTAAGATCATGAGAACATCTTGGTTATTCATCTTGTTCTTCAGCTCCATTCTTCACTTGTAGGGATCTATGTCCAAAATAGATTGCGACTTGTTAAATAAGAGGATTGCCAAAATATGTCATACTAAGAGAGGTCTGTACATGCCTATCAATCTATCCATGATTTTATGATAGTATCCAAGTCCGGCCATTTAGTTAGATTTATGCAATCTTTCTAATGTTCAGTGATCAATTTAGCTTTAAAGAGTACTGCTATCGGTGTTAATTATCTAAACAATGATCAATGTTCAGAAGATCAATTTGGACAAATTAATTCCAGTGGTTTAAAAATTTGCTATCGACTGATTTGCAGAGCATTGTTGAAGCTCAGCCAGTGGCAAGTGCTATAGACATACTAATGAATACTTATCCCCTTGTGTTTTGTCCATCTTAATGAAATTTATCCCTAGTTAAAACTGCTGTATGGGGAAGGCGATATGATAAAATTTTGCACTTATATATGCATTATGTTTACAGATAAAATTTTTCACTTATATATGCATTATGTTTACAGATTTGTGAAAGCTTGCTCATCCTTGTCTCTCATGTTGCATGAATCCCTCTGCACATCTCCCAACAGTATAAAACTCTGTTTGTGTTATTCATAGTAAAACAAGTCTTCACTTTGTTTACAAATTGTGAAAGCCTCTTCTTTTTTCTCTTGATGCCGGAATCCTGAACATCCCGTCATCCCTCCGACCGTCCATTAACAGTAGAAATTTTTAACCTCTTTTTCATCTTCTTAGTAAAACAAGTAACTCACTCGACAGAGCGTGGAGATGCGAAGGTTCACTATAGCAACCCAATGACAACGGCGATAGGAGGAGTCTGGTTCACCCGACGGATCATGGAGATTCAAAGGATTAACAAAGTCACCCTTGTGTTCTCAACACTCACCCCTTAAGATTGCTCTACTTTATACTCACACTGCATATATATAGTATTGATGCTTTTGTGACTCAGCGAAGAGACACAAAACCTACGTCTTGAAATAACTTAGGCAAGTAGAACTCAACGAGTGAGGTTGGTGCTCTCCTCGCTCTAATCGCTTGCAAGGAAGCAGAGATTACGCAGCGCACTACAACAACTACATTCTGCATTTGGCAGTAGCACGTTACGCACGCACAAGACAACTAAAAAAGACATCTTGTGATTTCTTCGTCACATCGACCTGACTGGAGAAAATCAAGCCAAACATTTTGGCACGCTCAGTGGGACTCAGGTTTAGTGTCTCTTAAAAGCAATCATAGAGAATCAATAAAAAAAATATTTCTTAGCTACTGCAAACACCCATCACCTAAGTTTCAGGAACACAGCTCAGCTGGTTGTCTGGTCTAAGCAGCGAGGAAGTTGTTCAAAGGTTTGGTACGACAATGTCTTTCAAACCTAAGTCAGCAGCCGAAATCAAGACTCTTAATTCAACGGCTTACCGTGACTATGTCATGGAACGAGATCAACACATTAATGGTCAGCTAGACCACATCCTTCAAGCAGTCACCAAGTGCAATCAAACGGTAGCACAGTTTTTTTTTTATCAAAAGTAGAAGATATGCGGTTCTCCATGCAAAGGTGCAATATAATACTAAGTTTGATAATTTATCAAATTCTCTCGCGGCCCTGACTAAAACTATAACTGAAAGCCTCACGGCTATAACAACAAAGCTGGATATAGAGCCGAAATTCCGTGAGGAGGAGGAGCCTAAGGAAGATGAAGAACCTTCACATCAAGATGTTCCTTCACCACTAAATCCAAAACATGACTTGTAGGAGCGAATTAATAGGATCATCGCACAAAGGCTACCTGCTACAGCCGGAATGACTACTACCTATAGCGATCCGCTTCCTCCGCCGCCACGTGATTGGAAGTGGCCGAAGAGTTATAGACCTATTTTCTTTACTTAGTTCAGTGGGGAGGGGGCAGAACCAGCTACAATACACATGACATGATTCATCTCAATGCGGCCCATGGGGAATCCTGAATGAGTTCAAGCAGAGCTTTCACATCATCATTATCAAAAGCTGCACTACATTGGTATACTAATCTACCGCAAGCTTCTGTACTCGATTGGGCAATGATGGAAAGACTATTCACCGAGCATTTTGGTGGAGCAGAACCTACAGTCAATCTAGGGAAGTTGTGCCAAATGACTCAAATGCCTAGTGAGTCCCCAATTGCATACCTACACAGGTTTAGAATAGCATACACAAAGAGCAAAACTTCATACACCATGGAAGAACTCGTGGATATCGCAGTTAGAGGCTTAGAAGAGCAAGATCATACCAAGTATGTTAACATGAAGTTCACTTCCTTGAATGCACTCATAGAAGTAGTGGCGTAGACTTATTCAGCGTACTAGGAGGCTGATAGTAGAGGTAATGCCACTAGGGGTACTTACACTGCAAAGACACCATATTATGGAGAGTGTCATAAGACAATCACAGCAGCTTACCTTGAAGAGGAGTTTGACGAATCTGAAGATAAAGATGCAACAGTGGCTGAAGTATAATTAACTACCAAAAACCTAGTCAAGTCTAAGAAGGTGACTCCCACCAAATGACTGGTACGAATATTGAGAAGTGCATTTACCAAGCTAGAGTTTGATGTATATACGTATGATGCACGAATGCAGCTCACAAGATCTTGGATGACTTGATGGACAATAAGTTAGCCAAGACGGACTTTGGTGCATTCCCAACAGCTGAACAACTAAAAAGGAAGAAATATTGCAAGTTCCATAATATGTGGAACAATCACACAACCAAAGATTGTGTGAAGCTGAAGGATCAGACCCAAAAGTGGATCAATGACGGAAGAATCGCGATAGACGCAGCGTCTCAAACAGCGCCTCAGATTGCCTTGTTGGATCATCAACCGATTGCTGAAAATTCAGTAGGCACTATAGAGCTTTCAATGCCAAGCATTGCAGACACTTTCTGTGGTGACAAAGCTGCAGAAATTCTGGATGACCTCATCAAAGAAGGCATCGCAGTGGTACCTTTCGGTCCAGCACCAGATATATGTGGAGCACCGACCAACTTATACTGCAAATTTCACCATGTTTGGACACACATTACCGATCAGTGTAAATAAATTCAGAGGCAAATCTAGCTATGGGTCAATGAGGGAAAAATCGTGGTACCCAATGTTTGTGAGGAAAGTACCAGTGTCGGATCTTTTATGGTTAGAACTTTGGAAGTATCATGGAGAGGTGGAGCAAAAAGAAAATAAACTTTAGACCTCGGGGCTACTACTGAAGCAATTACATCAAATAGCAAGAAGATAGATGATTAGAAGGGAAAGCAGGAGAAAGTTATGCATGAAGCAACCCATGTAGTCATATGCTCACGCTACAAAGCAGAGTGCAGTTTGAAGGTGGTATATGATGAATTTGTTAAAGCTGTACAAATAGGCCCACATGTCAAGCTTCTTCCTGAGAGTTATCAGTCCCAGAGAACCAAAGAAAGCTCCAAAGGTCTTAAATTTGTACAAGAGGCAGCGAGAAGGAGAAAAGAAGCCTGAGCCAGCCAAAAGTGTGCAACGAGTGACAAGGAAAACTGCTAAATCTTACATTCCTCTAGCAAGTAGATCCATTATTAAAGAGGATGTTTGGTACATGAACATAACAAGAAAAACTATTAAGATCACTCCTACCAGAAAAAGGAATTTGCGGAGACAATTTGGATCAGCAAAAAGGACTCTGGAGACGCTAGAAAAAGGATTGATTGAGCCAGACTAGTTGGTAGAATCGTCAAAGTAGATCCAAAGAAGAATGAATAGACTCGCTGCAAATCCAGTGATTGCTTTCGATAGGAACTCTGATAAACCAAACGTCAGAAACTCGGTCAAGCTTTTTCTCCAGAATTAATGAGGTAGAGCCAGTCGCTGATGTGCAACGAACTCCAAAGAGACAAAAGAAGGTGATAGAGATGGATGATAGACCAGTATGAAAGCCGACACTAGAGCGAATAGAAGAAAATAGAGACAATTGCTGAGCCGAGCAAGAAATCAATACTTAGATGGTGTCCTAAGCCCTTGGTCATTAAGGAACAAAAGGAGATGATCCTTATTCATAATGTTGAAACCAAAGAAGAGACAAGGGATTCACCTAGTGAAGTACTAAAATGACCTAAATCTGAGGTTCACTTAATTCAAACAGATGAAGTGCCAGTTGCGATAGTGGAATCAGAAGTTGTAACAAGTACATCAGCCACATATGTAGTGGCAGAGGACAACGATGATGAGCAGTTGTTGGACTATGAAGAAGATGACATGCTAGAAGAAGAATATGCAGAAACCATGTATGTTGGAATAGTGTATGTCTTACCAGCTCGGTTTGCAAAACCAGTATAAGCCAAACAAGTGGCTTCAGCTAGAAAAACTGTGAGAGGCGTAATCCTCGTTGAACATGAAGAGGAGGAAGTAGCTCTGCCGATGGTAGAGCTAGCAGTACGAAAATCACACATAATGTTCTTTAAACCTACTGTGACCATGACATCCCACATGAGACCACTTTATATCACAGTGGGCATGGGGGGGCATCCAACTTAGTCAGATCATAGTTGACACAGGAGAAACAATGAATATTTTGACTGCTCGGGCAATGACCTTGCTTAGGATTCCTAGGTCCTCTATACAAGCTTCCTTCATAACTATTAGAAATTTTGCAGGAACAGTCTCGCAGACTCTTGGGCTAGTATTTGTAGAAGTCAAAGTTGGTTTAGCAGTGGCTACTTATACCTTCTTTATGCTAGATTGCAATGCACCTTACAAGGCCATTATGGGGAGGGATTGGATACATAGAAACTACTGCATCTCTTCATCAACAGCTTTTGCTTTAGGATATGGAGAGTGAGGAATTACTTCTGAGTAGTGCAGACCTAAGACCATATTCTGTGTCCGCGAACGCTTTGGATGTTGTCACATCCCACTCTACATAGTAAGATATTATCTTCTTTGGGTCTCACCCGCACGGTTTTACTTTTGGGCCTTCCCCAAAAAGGCGTCTTACTATAGAGATATGTGCATTCACATATAAGCACATCACCTTTCCACACCCAAGTGATATGGGATTGCATGCCCATGTAGGAAGCTAGTGCTCTTGACACCCCCACACATGAGTCATCTAAAATGCTAATTACTACAATGGAATGCTAAGACTATTGGAAGTATGTGGCGTTGACAATAAAGGTCGACCTGTTGGAGTAACGACCTTTGAAGTAGCTCAATAGGGGATAGTGCAAGCTAAAGATGATAAGGCTCATCCATGCTTCCTTGAGTTAGCCTCATCCAGCTATCAATGATACGAACTTCTAAGGAATTGGAAGCAAATGCTTGTGCTTCTTTATATAAAAGATTGCAAACATATATGATAGAGAAGCAAGCCTATGATTGTCTGCCAACAGTAGTATCGGCAGAATGCATAAATGAGGATGTACAACAAGGAATTATAAAAGAGGAGGATATCATTCAATTAGCACCAGTGTCATTAGATGATACTCCACCTAAAGTCAAGGATCCCACTGGAGAGATTAACTTGGAAAAGAAGGAAGCTGTTATTAAGGCATCACCACTAAAGAACAAACGGGAGCTGCAACAACTTCTTAGAAAAATTAATTTCTTGAGGAGTTTTATCGCCAACGCTGCATGGAAAACCAAGCCTTTTGCTCCATTACTGAAACTGCAGGTGGAAAAAGAGTTTGTTTGAGAGCCAATCCACCAAGAAGTATTTGATAATATAAAAAAGTACCCAGTCAATCCACCAGTTCTGGTACCACCATAGCCAGGAAGACCTTTGAAACTCTATATCTTAGCGACGGAATCTTCTGTAAGGAGCTTATTAGCACAAGACGATGACGCCAAGGACGAGCGAGCCATTTTCTACTTAAGCAAAACGTTGGCAGACTACGAGAACAAGTATACACCGATGGAGAAGTTGTGCCTTGATCTGTATTTCTCTAGCTACAAGCTGAGGCATTACATACTATCCTTTACCACTTATGTCATCGCTCAAACCGACTTAGTATGGTACATGTTAGTCCGACCTATACTTCAAGGACGGATTGGAAAGTAGATTCTCGCACTGTCTGAGTTTTCACTGCAATATGTTCCATAAAAAGCAGT
This sequence comes from Geum urbanum, assembly GCA_946800695.1. Lineage (NCBI taxonomy): Eukaryota > Viridiplantae > Streptophyta > Magnoliopsida > Rosales > Rosaceae > Geum > Geum urbanum. Next base: position 38,228,474 of record OX327013.1, on the reverse strand, counting down.
AAAAGGCCAAGCAGTAGCCAACTTTTTAGCACATCATCTGATGATGGAAATTCCAGAGCTCAAAGAGTTAGAATTATCCCATATATCTTTAGCACCATAGAAGCTCTACTTTGATGGATCCAACACAAGTACTTTCGTAGGAGTAGGAATTGCATTAGTTAATTCTCATGGGAAAATTTTTGCTTATTCCTTTAGGCTAGACTATCACTATTCGAATAATACAGTAGAGTACGAGGCTTTTATCATTGGGTCATAATTATTGGTCGACTTAGGAGTCAATGACGTGCAGATTTGGGGTGATTCGTTGTTAATTATTCGGCAACTAGAGGCCACATTCAAGACTGGAGCTGCGTTGGAGCCATATGTGAATAAAGCGAGTGAATTGCTGGAACAGTTTACTGATGTAGAATAAGTGCACATCCCCGGAGGAGAAATCTATGCAGCGAATGAACTAGCACAACTCGCTATAGGCACTGGGCTTACAGACGGTGTACAAGAACGTATCTTGAAGATTGAACGCTGAACTCTTCCTTCTTTTATGATTAGGAAGGAAGAAAAACATGAATGATACGTAGCAACTCTAGACTCTATTGATGAATATTGGAGGCAGCCAATCATCGCATACTTGAAGGATCCTAGTATTTCGGTGGACAAATGCCCCAGGTATCTTTCCCTAAACTATCTCCTATAGAATAAAGAGCTACTTAGAAGATGAGGAGATGGAGTAGATTTACTTTGTGTCTATGGAAACGAACCCAAGCGATTGATGCGAGATGTTCATCTAGGGGTCTGTGGTGCTCACCAGTTATGACCTAAGATGAGATGGTTGCTGCGACGACGCCGTTATTTTTGGCCTTCTATTCCAAAGGATTGCATTTACTTTGCCAAAAGATGTGAGGATTGTCAAGCTCACGGGCCAGTTAGCCATATTCCAAAAATTCTTATGCAGCCAATCATTAAGCCGTGGCTTACAAGAAGATGGGCTTTGGACTTAATTGGAATGATTTATCCTCATTCATCCATGCATCATAAGGTCATCATCGTGGCTACAGATTCTTCACCAAATGGGTAGAAGCAAGCCATTAAAAGTAGGATCTGCTGCTGTAATCAGACAGTTCTTATATGAAGATGTCATTTGTCGTTTTGGTGTTCCAGAATGGTTTGTCGTTTTAATTAGAACGAAAAACCCTCACACAACTTTCACCTCTCGGATCAAACTGGTAGGTCGAGTTTGTAGAGGGAGGTAGACTATTACACCAAGGAGTAGCTGAGGGGATCACATGGCCTATCTTTGCTAATCATCGGCTACAAAGTTAGGCCATCCTCAGCTACGGAGAGCCAAATTGGGCCCAGGACTATAATATAGTCCAATAAATATTACTTTTTTTTATTAAAAATTTGGTGACCATCTCTTACAAGACAGGGCCAAATTTTAGTCATTTTGAATATTTTATTATTTTAGTTTTAGTTTTATGATGTTATTCTATATATTACGATAATATTCTAATTTAAATAAAATTAGTTTTTGAAACAATTTAGTTTCGTGTATGTATGTTCTATTGAGAAATTATTATACATGTGAATCTTGCCGATAATATTTTTGTATAGAAAATTTGTCACATATCTTTTACAAACAAATTATGAATAAATTGGCCACGTATATTTTTTTAATTTTTGAATAAACTTTGAATCAGATATTATAAAGTTGACATAAAAAATATGAAGTTCATCAATTTTTGAATAAGATCTATACACACATTTATCAACTAATTAAAACATGGCATTTGCGTTTATCTTGATCCACTTTCAGCCACCAATATGTATTTTTAATCTGATAAGTGGTCCTCAAATATTTGGCCTGGGCTAGCCAAATGGCTATATTTGGCTCTTTCTATGGCCCTTTTATGGTCCTTTGACTTGACCCTTATTTCTTGTTGGAGTTCAAAATAGTAGGGGTGGGACTTCCGAACCGAAAACCGAAAAAAAAACCGAGCCGAACCGGAACCGAAACCGAAAAAATCCGAACCGAAAAAATCCGAACCGAAAAAATCGAAAAACCGAAAAAATTCGGTTCGGTTTCGGTTTCGGATTTTGAAAACCCGAACCGAACCGAAAACCGAAAAAAACCAAACATATATAAAACGGTGTCGTTTTGGAGTGAATAGGAAAAACAGTGTCGTTTTGATTTAAAAACTGAAAGAGAAAATGGTCAAAAATCAAAATAGGGTTTTTATTGAAGCAAAGTGCAAACTGCCTTATGCTGAGATCAGCTGCTGGAATTTTCATCAAATAGTGCTGGAAATTGAAGCAAAATGCTACTAGAACTTTGTTGAGATTTTCCATCAATTTGCTATTTTTTTGCTATTTTCTTAATTTCTGGACTGTTTGCTTTATAGACTGTTGAAAAACGAAACTGAACTACAAATATTATTTGCGGAATGTTTTCTTTGATGTTAGAAACTTGGAATTGATGGTGTAACTTGAAAATTTGAATTTGATGTTTGGATTGCTATACTATTGTTATTTGTTAATGTCTTACAAGCTGAAAGTAATTGATTTTCTCCTATTTATTAGAGTTTTTTTTGTGTGAAGTTTGTTCATAATTTGAAGAAAAAAAAACAAAAAAAACACGAAAAAAACTGAAGTTTTTAATCGAACCAAACCGAACCGAATGACTTGGTTTTTATTGTCGAAAATTGAAAAACCGAACTGAACCGAACCGAAGAAATTTTTGTAGTTTGGTTTTGATTTTTATCAAAAACCGAATCAAATCGCCCGAATTCCACCCCTACAAAATAATGTTATAATTTAGTCTATAATCATTTAGACTCTCTTACTAAAGATGCCACTAGTCTCTCCTCATATATATATATATATGTGTGTGTGTCTATAAATAGTTCCTGAGAACAGTTTCATGAGACATTTAATATCTTTGATAATATAGTTGATTCTTGAAGAAGGATCTGTAACCTTGTTGATTGCAGAGAGATCAATAATGAGATGATTCAACCCGTCTCTAAGAGCCACAGCTTTAATTGTTTTGTCCTTGTTAGAATATCGGTCTTGCCCATTTTTCTAAAGAAGGCCAAAATTGGCTGAAATTAGCATCCTTGATAACAAATCCCCGATTTGATCTCCTAAGGGAATTTAAGATATTAAAAGGGATTAACACATCCAATAGTTATGATTTAAAAATACAAAAATTGTGGTAGGGTTGTTTTAATTGCTTTTAATTGCAGCATTTGAATGTACTTAAGACTCATCATGGGCTGAGATAGGGCAAGTCAGGCCTCGGCCCTAAATTTAAGGTTTAGGATTGAGCTGAGTTGGGCTTGACCAATGGTTAAACATAAAAAGGGTGGGTTGAAGCCACAATTTAGAAATCCTACCACACCCATTAACGTAGGCCAATGAGGCTAAAAATGTCAGGCTAAGATGGATCTTAAATTGAAAAAAATTGATATATTAAAAATTTAAGGTTTGTAATTATTGATTTATGATATTTATTCTGAATACATATATTTGTGGATTGAGGATAATAAGAATATAAGAAAAAACATGATAATAACCATAAATTGTATTCTTTTTCTAATAAAAAAGCCAAAAATGACCCGGACTTTTAAGCTCGAAATGGATCAAGCTAGGCTAGACTTTTAGGGCTCAAAGAGACCGGGTCAAAGTTCACTTACATGACTCAAGCCCTAACTTAATTTTAATGAGGATAGGGCAACCCGCTCTAACACGAGGCCGAGTCAGATAAGCTTAAAAGAGACTTAAGGCTTTATGGCTAAATGGTAAGACCTAAATGTACTCATCACATTTCATCCCTCAAATTGTATCTTAGGAGAGTAGGACTTTAATAACTATAACAAATTCACCTGCAAAATCAAACGGCATTCGTAGTAGTAGATCTCCAATCATGAATTTTGATACAAGAAAATATTGAAGATAGTTTTATGGTTCCATGCATACAAAGTCCTTCATCAACTAATATCACATAAAAATTTAATCATCATTGATCGACAAAAACACAAATTCTGGCTTCTAAAGAAAAAAGAATACTCGTACGGATTCTAAAACGTAACTCTTAAATATATGTTCGCAATGTCGATTCACTTGATTGAGATGGAGTTACCAACAAAATCACAACTGGTCAAGACTTTGAATTATACTCTCTTTTCTTCTTTTTTTACCTTTCAATTTTAATTGCCTTTTTTTTACGAAAAGATGTAAATTTTATTCACTTTGGACAAAAGGTTTACATCATCAGCAATTGCATCCTGAATACAACCAGGAGCATTTCCTAGCCAAACTAGGTTTCTGTCACTTTCCATCGCTTGTTATGCTAATAGGTGAGCAACTCGATTTCCTTCTCCTGGCCAGAACCTCATTGTGACTCTTGGGAGCTTTGCAAGAAGCTCCTTTATATCATATCAATCAACAGATGGTAGTGATGTCCCCGATGCTCAGTTGTCGCCGTGCTCATATGCACTGCCGGCAAACAATCTGACACTACATATATGGGAACCTCTGGCAGAGTCATCGCCAGTTCCAACCCTAATCTGATACTCAGCAATTCCCCATGTTCTGCTGACTGCATTTGATCGATCTTTCTTGCATAACCTGCTATGAACTGCCCTGAATGGTCCCTCACCACTCCTCCCATGGCACCACACTTTTCACGAGGTAGAAAACCGGCATCAACGTTCACCATGAGTTAAAGTGCTATGAATTATACTTTGCGGTATTAACTGGGACTTCGATCATTATCCAAATTCTTGTAGAAAAATGATTAATTTCTAGTCCATCGTCTGTTCGATTTGAGTTCAAGTGCTAGCTATGTATAACCACACACTACAAACCACCCTTCACGTACTAGCGAGATTATTAGGTTATTAGCGATTATCTTTTTCATATTTTTATGTGTATTCTTCCTGCAGCATGTCCACCGGGAAGTATTTTTTCGTTAAATTTCTCCAATTGGAAACTGAAACGGGCATATCCCGGACCGTCCACGAGAAGGCAACAAATCGAATTTTTCTTCTTCACGAAAATCGTAACCTTTCCGTCTAATATTGATGAATCAACAGAGTCTAATATCGATGATGAAGTAACCATCAAATCCAATGTAAGACTTGATGTTAATGATGTACATCGCAACTGGAGTGGATACCATACATAAATGGTCGACCTTCTTTCCGCTATGGAAGTCCCAGAAGATGAACAGCCGACTTTGATTTTGAATCTGTTTAGGTATATTGGAGTGGCACACCCAATGGTGCCTATTGTTGTGATCATAGTGGACTGGACGTTGCACTTCTCAAGTGTTGATGACGCAGTCACCTTCGATACGATAATAAGCACTACTGGATGAGGAAATCGGGGCGACGTAGAAAGGTGGTCGCCTCGTATGAATTTTACGTCGCCTCAATTTCTTGTGACCAAAACGACGTCGCCTCGTCTTGTCGCTTCAGATTGATCACGCCACCATTGGGGCGACGTAAATACAATCTACGTCGCTTCGTAGGATTCACGTGACGTAAATAATGTTACGTCACTTCAATTGAAGCGACGTAGATTTATCACGTCGCTTTAACTGAGGCGACGTATATTGATAAATATACGTCGCTTAATTTTATTTATTTTTAATTTATTTTTCTTTTTTTAATCCATTGAAGCGACGTATATTGATCAATATACGTCGCCTCAATTTATTTAATATTTATTTAATATTAGTTTTTAATAAATTTAAGCGACGTATATTAATCAAACTACGTCGCTTTAATTTAACTAAAATTTATTTAATTTTTATTTTTTTTATTTTTAAATAAATGAGGCGACGTATATTGTTTGATCTACGTCGCCTCATTTATTTCTAAATAAAAAATAAATAAATATTAAATAAATTGAGGCGACGTATATTGATCAATGTACGTCGCCTCACTGTATTTTACATTTTTTATTTTAATTTTTTTAATAAATGAGGCGACGTAGATCGAACAATCTACGTCGCCTCAACGTATTTAATATTTATTTATTTTTTATATAGAAATAAATGAGGCGACGTAGATAGAACAATCTACGTCGCCTCATTTATTAAAAAATAAAAAAAATAAAAATTAAATATTATTGTACCAAGTCACGACCTATCGCAATTTACAAACACAAAAACGCATTCAAATTGCAGATACGCATTCAACCACAAAAACGCGTTCAATCACAAATCAAAACGTTAAAAGTTTATACAAATCAAGTTTACACAAATCAAGTTTATACAAATCCTATATACAGTTTACGAGCCGGGAGGCGGTGGAGGAGCTTGAGGTTGTTAACTCGCAGCCTGGAATGATCGCATCATGGCTTCCATTTCTTGCATCCTTTGGGCGAGCGCACTCGCTTCCGCTATGGCCTTCTGCGCCACCTCGCTCGATCTGCGCGCCGCCTCTTTGGCTTCATCGATCTCCTTTTGCATTTGAATTTGGCGTTCCTGTACCCGGGCCCCTCCTCTCGGTTTGGGGTCGCGTGTGAGAGCGTGCCCCACCCCTGTAACGTCGAACAAGAACAAATATTATTAAACTATATCGTAAACCAAAATAAAGCAAAACATAAATCGAGATATGCATCGACGGAATCGTTTTGGAGATTTATTACCTCTTATAGAGGTCCCGTGCCTTGAACCCACCTCTTCCTCTATGATATTTATTTGTGTATCAAGAGGAAGATGCTGGGGTTGGGAAACCTCTTCACCGTCAACTGGGCCCGCAGCACTATCTTGTTGCGACAAGACTTCATCGAGTCGACGCTTCACTGCCGCCTGCTCAATTAAAATAGATAAAATAAATAATATTACAATTTAGTAAACAAAAATAATTGAAATAACGTAACGTGAACCTATTTGAGCTTACAACTTTCTCAGCTGCATTCCTCTCCGGCTGGTATACGTTAATCCACGTCTGGACGGCGGGCGCTCTATGACCCTCCTTCTCCAACACCTCGCTTCGGTACGAGAGGGCGAGGGATCTCGAATGGTGGTTGATCTGCTGCTCCTTATTCTTGTTTCGGTTTCCTCAGTTCCGTTCGCACAATCGCTGCCACACACACAAAAAAATCATTTTAAAATAAGAACAGATAAACATGCATATTGTTCAAACGTTTGACCAAAACTGTAGGTTCGTTTATGAAACTCACCAAGTAAGCAGGGTCTTCGAAGTGGGCTTTTAACCACGCCCATTGGTCTTCCCTCCCGAGAAACTCGGCCGGAGTCTCCTGGCTGACGTGGAGATAATGTTGATGGCAATCATACTTCCAATCCTTATAGATTGTTTGCGCCGTCCTATCAATGAAGTTCCACATCTCCACATCAGTCGTCGGGATGTCGTAGTTCGTCTAGCACAACACATTTAAATTTCGTTATGTAAAAGTTATATTTACATTTACTACAAGTATGTAAGTAAGCTAAGGCCAGCAAGTATACCTCAAGACTGTTACTGACGATATCGCGATGCAAATCGCTAAGTCCCAAGAAGCTAGATGCAAGCATTGGAACTTTTCCGCGGATGATGCTACCGATGTCTCGGCACATCAGACTCCTCATTTCCCTCGTCGCAGGCCCCGCATGCCTCGTAGAGTAAGCGACTTGTAGTCGCCTATTGTTGTTCATCCGGACGAGGTACTCCGTCTTCGTCCCAACAACGACTCCGCGCTGTTCCGTCGTCGGGTCTCCGGTTGCCATGTCGACCATGTCGGGGAGTTTGGTCTTCTTGCACCGGATGCTGAGGGCGGGAGGGTGCTGTGACGCCGTAGTGGCCTCGCTGCTGTCATCCGCTCTTTGTGGAATCGCATCCTCAAGTGGAGGGGCGGGCGTTAACATGGGAGCTTCTGCAATCGACGGGGTCGCCGATTGTCCCGTGTGGCAACCCGACCCGGAAGCCCCATCTCGGCTGAATGCTCGCCACCCCGCCTCCGCCGCCTCCGCAGCTGCCGCCGCGGCCGTCGCTTCCGCTTCACGACGCTGGATCGCCGCTTTCCTCCTCTTGTATGCAGTATCTCCGGGAGCCATTCTATTAAAACTAAACTGTTATGTATTAATTAGATGTTAAAACTAAACTATTCTTTTTGGGATTCAATAGAGTAAACCAGAAGATGATCTTCATATATAGAACTAATTTCACAGGTAAACCAGAAGATGACCTTCATATATAAAACAGATTAGCTACATACGTTTAATGGTTCGATAAGAAACATACTAAACACCTTCAAACATCGGCTCTGTTGTTTTCACAAGCCTTAGAGTGAGAACACACAAATGTACATCAATATACATTACACATGTGAAACTATAATCTACAAATGACTATTTATTTAACTAACATTCTTTTATACATGCAGGCAATATTGAACTGTCAAGTACAAGTAACACATGCTCTTTCATCAATCCTAATATCCCAGAAATAGCAGCTAACAAACAAAAGTAAGAATTAGTATAAAACACAAACCCTTAATCATTACGCATATGTTTTCATTTAACCAAACCCTTAATCATTATCACAAAACACATTCGAAATCATCATCATCACAAAACACAATACTTACATGAAAACATATTGAAAACACATTCGGAATCATTATCACAATACACATTCGGCACAGTATAAAACACAAAGCTCCGTACCTTCTCGAGTTGCCTCAAATTGTTTGCTTTAGCTACACGGAGTTGGCTCGGATTCGGTTGCTTTAGCTACACCGATGAAAACAGATTTACAACATATTAGCTACTTCAAATAACACATGCTAGCTTAATGTCACATATTCATTAAACTTCAAGAACAAAAGCTACTTCAAATAACACATGCTAGCTTGAGAATTTAATATGAAAATGAAAATCCTCAAATGCTTCAAGTCGGTAATACGTACTGTATAGCATCAGTAAAATACAACAACTTACAGGTTCAATGACAAGATATTCAAGATTCGGGGATCTCTTGAGAAACTCTATTAGATATGCCGAACCATTGAAAATAAACAATTTATCCAGCTTCAAATGGGTCAAATTGTCAAAATCAGGTAACACCTTCATGAAAACAAAAATTCTTGATCACAAGGATACTCATGCCGAATAAACATTTACTCATGCTAATCGTTCTACTGATGTATGCCATCATTATGCAAAAGGACAACAAAGCAAACCACTAATAGTGTGCTACACTAGATATGATAAAAGACCTAACAGTTGTGTAGTGTATCTCACAAATGTTCTGTTAAGAACCCAATTCATCACAAGCTGTGTCAAGAAGAATCTACTACTATTCTTGTGATCACTTAAATGCTATCTTTCCATTGCATTCTATTATCCTCTATAAAATATTGTTGGATGGGGTGAATGGATTGTTGGATGCTTACAGCAATTACGATTATAAAGACATTAGGAATACTTATCACAAGTACCCGAATCAATTTGAAAATTGAAATAAAATCATACCTTGATTACAGATTTCGTAGCTCAAGATGGGGTGAATGGCTTCAAAGATTGATTTTACAATCTGGTTTGGTTTCGGGGTTGGAGTTCGATGGAGGGGATTGAAGATTTGGTTTCGGGGTTGAAGAGGTTTCGGGGTGGAGAGGTCTCGGGGTGGTCCGATTGAAGGAGACGGCGAGAGATGGGTGGTCGTGGAGGGGATTTACGAAGGAGACGGCGAGTTTCGAATTCGGGGTGGTCCGATTGAAGTAGACGGCGAGGTTTAGGAATCGAAGAAGGAAACGAAATGAATTAGGAAGAAGGAAACGAAATGAGGAACTGATTCCAGAAACTGTGAATCTGGAATACATATAACCATCGAGGCGACGTATTTTGACTTTTACGTCGCTTCGTTTCATTTTATTAATCTAAGCGACGTATATTTCAATATACGTCGCCTAGTTTTATTTAATTTTTAATTTTTTTTAATAAATGAGGCGACGTAGTTTGTTCAAACTACGTCGCCTAGTTTTATTTAATTTTTAATTTTTTTGATAAATGAGGCGATGTAGATTGAGCAATCTACGTCGCCTCATTGTATTTAATTTTTAATTTTTTTTAATAAATGAGGCGACGTAGATTGATCAATCTACGTCGCCTAGTTTTATTTAATTTTTAATTTTTTATATAAATGAGGCGACGTAGATTGATCAAACCACGTCGTCTAGTTTTATTTAATTTTTAATTTTTTTGATAAATGAGGCGACGTAGATTGATCAAACTACGTCGATTCCTTCTATTTAATTGTTTATTTTGGTTTTTTTTTGAATAAATGAAGTTTAGAATTATAAAGTTAGTAATATTTTCTCGTATACATAAATTATGCTTTAAAGAAAATACGAATTTAGGTTTCAAATTCATAATAATATTAGTTTAGTCCTCGTCTTCGTCCTCCTCCTCCTCCTCCTCCTCGTCCTCGTCCTCGTCCTCGTCCTCGTCCTCGTCCTCGTCATCGTCTCCTTCTTCGTCCAAAAGTAGTTGAAAATCTGGGTAAAATTGTATCACCGTGGGAGTGTCCTCTTGGTAAGGCTCGAATATATGATCTCCTGTAAGCGATATGTTTTCATCTATGGCCAGAACTTCGGCGCTGTAGACATTGCGGTGCGACATTTCTTGTACTACCTTCCAAGTACCACCAGCCTTTGGATCGTCTATGTAGAATACCTGTTTTGCTTTGGTTGCAATTATGAAGGGTGAATCCTCATAGTAACTGTTGTTTGTATTCACTGATATCAGTCCATGATCTTTTATAAGGGTGTCAAGATCTTCAGGGTCCTCGGAGTTGTGCCATGTGCACTTAAACAACACCACTGGCATACGGCCTGCATATAATACTTCGACCACGTAGTTAACATGGCCGTAGAACTTGGATGAACCCATGTCTATCATGACACCGCTGTTTTGAGTCACGGTTCTTTGATCTCTATCAAACGATGTGAACTTGACACCGTTCACATAACACGACTTATAAACCCGACATTGCTGAGGTCCTTGAGCTAATGACTTTATTCCTGCAACCAAGCTCGGGTCCGAGTTTTTTTCTTTAAGGGACACCTGAGAGATAAATGTTAAGAGGAGTTAAGGATAAGTGTTATAAACCCTCAAAGAACCTTACAAGAATTAATAGGCATATGTACCCATGTTAAGAACCATCGAAGAAAACTCCTCCTCCGATGCCGCTCGTCGAAATCTTCACCATTTTTAGCCTCGAACCTTCTGAGATGTTCTTCTAGGTAAGGTTTGACTTCGTCTGTTTCCACCAAGACTTGCCAGTGAACCTCAGCAGTCTCTGACTCAGTCAACCTGAACTGGCGACGAGTCTCGATAATATCTGGTCTTACTAAGAGTGAAACACAGCTGACATTCCACCCAGATATGGAAGTGTCGATATCTTCGTTGTCCATCCGTCTGAGATAAGCCTTACAATACGCCACCGACTCATGTACGAGGTACTGTTCAGCAATACTACCTTCCGGGTAACGTGTATTCCTCATTGACTTTTTATATTTTCCTAATTGCCTGCAAAAACACAGCTTTAAAGATTAGTACAATATTTTCCTAATTGCCGACATATTACACAAGATTAGTACAATAATATTAGTACAAACATATTTTCCTAATATTAGCAATAACAAAAAATTTTACCTTTCAATTGGATACATCCATGTATAGTGTACTGGACCTGTAAGGAATACTTGTACGGGTAGATGAACCATGAGATGAACCATAGATGTAAAAAAATGTGGAGGAAATATGAGCTCCAAATTGCAGAGAATCATCACTATCTCAGTTTCCATGTCACGCACAACCTCCTTCTTAAGCTCCCTACTGCATAGTTGACGAAACCAATTTGACAGTGCTATCAATGGCTTGACAACGTTTTCTGGCAGGAACCCTCTTATAACCACAGGAAGAAGACGTTGAAGCAAGACATGGCAATCATGCGTCTTCAATCCATAAAACTGTGACTGGGAACTTATTTTCACCTTACTTCTCAAACTACCTGCATAACCAAGAGGATACTTAACATCCCTGAACCACTGGAACACATCTTCTAGATCATCCTTTTTAACTAAAAAAGGTGCATGAGGAACTTTCCCCGTAGCCAAGTCACCCGCTCTTTGCCACTGGTTTTTTCGCACATTCCTCTTCTTCAAAGCAGCGCGAGCTTTTGGACCATCCTTAGACTTCGATTCAATCGAAAAAATGGTTCCAAGGATGTTGTCACACACATTTTTTTCAATGTGCATGACATCTAGGCAATGTCTGATCTTCAATGATGACCAATACGGCAGCTTCCAAAATATGCTTTCGTGAGTCCAACACTGTCTGTTATTCGGATTGTACGGCACCTTCAAGTCTTCATGTTGGCTAAGAATAGGGTAAACGTTTGACCTAACGTCCTCCAAAATTTCATCTCCACTCTTACGATAGGGTCTTCCGCCAAACTCCTCCTTCCCGTTAAATGCCTTGCTCAATCTCCAAGGGTGATCCTGGTGGAGCCATTTTCGATGACCTTCATAAACTATCCTCCCACATATATGCTCTGAAGTTAGCTCATCTAGACAGATTGGACATGCCTTGTACCCTTTAACAGTTGACCCCGCAAGCATCCCTAAACCTGGAAAGTCGCTAATAGTCCACATTACCGCTGTCTTCATCAAGAATACCTCATTGTCTACTCGATCAAAAGTATGGACTCCAACGACCCATAAATGTATTAGCTCCTCGATCATCGGCTCAATGAGTACACTAAGGCACTTTCCGGGAGATTTAGGGCCTGGAATCAACACTGATAACATGTTATATTCCTTCTTCATGCACATTGATGGTGGTAGATTGTACGGCATCACAACAACGGGCCATGTACTATGCAAAGTTCCCATTGTTCCGAATGGATTGAAACCGTCTGTTGCTACTCCAAGGCGCACATTCCTGCAGTCCCGTGCAAAACCTGGAAAAGTTCTGTCAAAATGTTGAAACGCTTCTCCGTCAGCTGGGTGGCTGAGGCTACCAGCCACGCATATCCGCTCCCCCAGCCATCGCATATGCTTGGCAGTGTGTGGGGACATAAACAAGCGCTTCAACCTTGGTGTTAGAGGGAAGTTACAAATTATTTTTTTGGGAATATCATTCGTATTTGGCTTATATCTTTCAGAATAACACACTGGACAAATCCTCTCGTTTACAAGCGCCCCCCTGAACAACACACAGTTAAACTCACACGCATCAATTCTTTCGTAACCCAGTGAAAGATCACTCAAGATTTTTTTTATTCTCGAGTATGAACAGGGGAATGTGTGCCCTTTAGGAAGAAGTTTATTAATGTAAATACATAAAGAGTCAACACTTGTGTCCGACCATCCATTTTCATTTTTCATTTCCATTGCATCTAATATGGCACTCAAAACAGTTTCGTCACTGCCTTCGTATAATGGGGTATGTGACTCCTTCAATAATCTATCGTACTTTTCATAATCATCGTCTACCATGTCATTGAAGTTCATGCCCGAATTATCTTCCACTAATTGTTGGGGTGCATCTGTATGGTATCCAGGATAATAGGGATATGCATCATGTAGAATCTCTAACTGCGGGTTCACTGAAGGACCGGCACCACTAGAAGGACCGACCCTGTCTAGAAGCCACTGTCTTCGTTGACTGAGCATTGCCGGTTCACCAGAAACTTCCCCGTGAAGGTGCCAGACTGTATAAGTAGGACTCAAACCACTGTGTGATAAGTGATGATACATGACATCCATAGTAACCTTGAACGGACCGTTCTTACAACGTTTGCACGGGCAGAAGTAATAATCGGCTCCGTTACTATGTAGCCGGGCAAAATTCATGAACTCGAATATGCCGTTGATGTACCTTGGATCAGCACGATTATATGTCATCCAAGTTTTGTCTGGGAGTCCGTCCATGTTTCCTGTCAACATAAACAATCAATATGAACAAATTTACCACGCAACAGTTGCGATTCAACCAAAACCCCACACTTCTTCGCCTTATGCCTCCGGGTTGGGTCCTATCCCCTTCAGGGGAACACGACATTTGTCAACGCTTTTGCACCCATGCGTTTCAGCTCCAGTTTAGGAAAATTTCGGCAGCATCTCCCTACAGTTCCCCGAATGCACACATATCTAAACAACCTAATTTGCACTCGGGGAACATTCAAAGGAGACACTGTCGAAACCATATCCCAAAACTGAAACTGAAATCACACGAATAGCAAAAGGATCAACAAAGTCATGTTCACCTAAAGTGTCCAAAAATGGGACAATTCGAGAATCAACAACTCAACTCGATCAACTAGATGAGTTGTTGATTCTCAAACGGGAGTTCTAAGTTGATAAACACCACAATTATATATAGTCATACGCTCGAAATCATGATTAACACTAATAACACTACTAATTAAGGCTCGAATACACATAATCTACTCTAATCATCAATTAATTTCACTAAATTGAACCAAATTTCAAACATTAATCATGAACCCATAACATGATTTATCACAATTCAATGCTTAACACACTAAAACTACAACATAACACCAAATTCAATTCAACTTCAAACATTTCACCAAAACTTCAATTTCACTTCTAATCATCAATAAATTTCATTAAACTTAACCAAATTTCAAACATTATTCATGAACCCATAACATGATTTAACACAATTCAATGATTCAAACACTAAAACTACAACATAACACCAAATTCAATTCAACTTCAAACATTTCACCAAAACTTCAATTTCACTTCTAATTTAACATATTATGGTCATAAATAGGGTTAAAGAGATACAAATCAAACTAACCTTACTCAAGAATCAAATCAATGGCAAGAACAACCTTCTTTCTCAATTTCCTCTAATTTCTCCCCAAAATCGCCCAAAACAGCTGCAGAGCTCAGGGAAACTGTTTTTCTAAAATACCACATTTATGAACGGGTTGACTTTAAGAAGAAGAGTAGATCCAGATTTTAAAAAAACGAGGCGACGTAGATTGAGCAATCTACGTCGCCTCGATTTTATTCGAAGCGACGTATATTTGTTTGGTCGCTTCGAATGAAAAACTTGTCGCCTCAGATTATTCAAGCGACGTACTTCAATATACGTCGCCTGAATTTTTTGAAGCGACGTACTTTTTATCAAAGCCAAAATACGTCGCCTCATCTAAAATCGGAGCGACGTAGAAATATAACTACGTCGCCCCGATGCCCTCCTCCAGTAGTGAAGGGAATCCATGGATGAATTGGTCACCTTCGACACGATACTGAGGGAATCCATGGATACGTAGGAGCCGAATTTTACTCCTGCAACTATATCATCCATCGAGGGTTTAGAGAAAGTCGAACTTGATAGTTTGGATAAAGATACTAGTACGTCCACATGCGCTGTTTGTCAGGAAGGCATTGATGATGTAGAAGAAGATGATGATCATGACGATATTGAGATTGATCAGCCAAGTACGACGAAGACTACTCCCTTGTCTAAGGAGGATCATGATGAGCTGGATGTTGAAGAAGAAGAAGATGATGATGCTCATGGAAATCTTAAGAATAATGATCGGCCGAGGAGAACAATTATTCGTTTGCCGTGCTTACACATTTATCATGATATCTGTATTGTTCGGTGGCTAAAGATCAGTCACTTGTGTCCGGTATGCCGACATCCAATGGTGGCGAATGTGGAAGCGTCCCACGAGCAATGAATGAAACCAGCTTTTGGGAGGCTTCATTGAGTCCATTGACTCACAAGTACGTCGTTACAATTTTTCCAAGAAGATTGATCTGTTACTATATTCATTCTATATATATATATATATGCTAATTGACTGCTAATTAATTTAATCTTACTGATTACTGCTAAAAAGGCTTGATATGCATGCTGGAAATCCCTGGAATGATCGATGAATTAGCTTTATTTTTCTTCCTGATTGAAAGTACGTACATGTATTGCTAGGTATGTAACTGTTTAGGCCAAAATAAACTAAACATTTATTTTAATACTTTTGAGTTTCAGAGATAAAATGGGCCGACCACATGCGGCCTAATGAGAGCTGTGAATCAGAAAATGATATCTATGTGATTCCTAGGTAATCTAAGGGAATCTAGAGGCAAAATATTATTCCTAATCAATAAATGTTATCTTGTCAAGCGAGGGGGATCAGAGTGCCTACCTCTATAAATAGAAGAAGCAAAGCACATTTGCGGACCTCTACACTAATACACAATTTGCACACCAGCAAATCTTACTCCACTGCGAATAGACAACTAGTGAACAACAAGCTCAGGATCTAGGCCACCCGACAAAGTGTGGGGATTCGAAAGTTCACTCAAGTTAACCACCCGACAACAGCCAATTCATGATCTAGGCCACCCAACAGAGCGTGGGGATTCGAAGATTCACTCGAGCTACGACGACGACAATCGACGGAGTCCAGGCCACTCGACAGAGCGTGTGGATTTCAAAGATCTACGAAGTCACATTATTCGGTATTCTCGACACTACGTCATTAGGATTGCTCTGCTTTATACTTGCTCGAGGGTGTAAAGTATCGAATCTTTGTGGCTCGGCTGAGAGACACGAAGCTTACGTCTTGTATCAAGACAAGTAGGACTCAACGAGCGAGGTTAGTGCTCTCCTTGCTCAAATCACTTGACAAGAAGCAGAGACTACATGGTGCACTACACAACAACATTCTGTCATCGACAATGGCACGCCTCACATACAGCACATCAACAAACAACGGATCTAAAAAAGCGACAGTTTGCGACAACTCCATTCGCATCAACATAACCAGAGAAAATCGAAGCCAAACAATAAATAATAAACATGGCGAGGTTCATTATACACATATATATGTATATATCCTTATATATCTGGGTGTGTATATAATAAGAGTTTATCTATCATCAAGCCCCTCTATACGTATTACATAACAAGCATGCGCCAATCTAATGACAAACATCCTTAATTATAAACAGTGGTAACCAATAAAAAACCGGCACACAAACAAAATTGAAAAGACTACAAAATATATGGAAACTCTAGCTATTGAATGCATGCATGGATGCTAAAGAAGACGACGATGAGGATGACACTGAAGAAGAAGGTGTGACGACAGATGAACCCTCCGGTGACTTCCGGCATACAGGGCACGTCGCATTCAATTTGAGCCACTCGTCTATGCAATTAGCATGGAAGTAGTGGTTGCATTCCGGTATGGTCCGCAGTTCTTCTTTGGGTTGGTAGTCGCCCAAACAAATTGAGCAGGTGTTGTCGTTAGCCCTAGGCAACCTACGGCTCTCCCCAAGCAAAGTCTTCGGGTATGACTCGATGGTTGGGGCGTCAAGGCCTACCACGACTTTGGTGGAGATATGAACAGTCGAGGCGGAGGGATCCTCCACACTTGGATGCCTGTGGCGGCGACCAAAAACCCTGCTGTAGATGTAATTTGCGATACCAATAATGATCAAGAACCCTGGTATTCCCACACCTATGATTATGCCGTATTTCGCACCTCTTGGGAGACCTGAAACTACATGAATATATAGATTGATTCAAATTACGTACTCAATTTCAGTTTCAATGCAACAAAAAGCAATAATAAGAAAATTAACGTGGATATATAAATATTGAAACAAAAATAAAGGGTTGAGAAAGTGGCACCCTTTTTCACAAACCACACTTCCTTTTTTTTGGGAGGAGATCAGCGGTCCCGAATATTCTGTCTCAACCCCGTCACTTTACTTAGAAAGCTGACATCTGTCCTATTAACTTCTCGCCTTTAACTCCGTTAATTATTTTTAATTTAAATAGCTTCTATTTATATTTTTGCTCAATACAATAATAAAGAATGATCTCGTAAAAACAAATGAACGAAATGATCGTAAAAATCATCAGATTTTTTCTAAGAGCAGAAAAATTCCTGCTTGAGTGATTAGTTTCCATGAAAACTATTGCTCTCACCTCAAATCTGAGCTACCCATCGACTACAATCACCGGATAAAAAAAATCAGATTTAGTATTCAAACTAAAGGGCAGATGCAATGATTTTGACCAAGTTAGAACAGGTCACCTATTTTGGCGATACTCACCTTCGGAGATTCGCCATATATTTGAAAAACCCATAAATCAAACAAAATAATCGAAATTAATAGAACCCAATACGTAGCAAACGAAGAAATAACCCATGAAAGAGATAGGATCGGAGGAGGCCAGTCCCTCAACTTCGAATATCCCTTTTGATGAGATTTTCCAAGTCGCAAGTTTCGATAATTTTGGGAATTCTTCAGTACAGGGCAGGATCTATGGAGGGCGCAAGCCCAGCGACCGCTGGGAAGGTTGCAACTAAGACACGTGCTTAATAGTTTTTAGCTGGGTAACAATCCAGCCTAAATATAAATTACCTCAAGTAAAATAAATTTACTTTACATTCAATGTTCTTTTTAACTGAAGTGGATAGAGGCATGTGATAGTGAGTGTCCAAATTCATATGCCTAAGTCCAATGGGAAGAAATGGAGGAGGTGAACAAGTGATTTTTATCAAACTTAATAACAGTGATATGTTGGGGTTAATTTCTAATAGATATCTAGGGTTCAACATTTTTATTTAGTATTCATTTGCACCTTATTATTTTTGTTCTTCAAATTTTTAGTTCCATTGGGTCAAATTGTTTGATAATGAACTATCATTAACCTCTTTCTTATTTGATGATTTTTTTGAGGAAAAACGACAGTCAAGGACAGCTATAGTATCAATAATACAAAAAATTTAACCACAACCTAATTTAGAAAATAAATGATAGGATCTTAAGCCCAAACGTAATAACAGCCAAACCCAATTCATTAAGCATAACACATTTACGACTTTACCCTTCTATATATAAAACAAACCCTAGATCATAAATAAAGTAGCAACCATATCTTTCTCTCTCCAAAAACTCTCGACATAAATATGCAGTAGCAGAGATCGGAGATCATTCCTCGCCACCGTCGTCCACCCTAGATCTCGACTCTGCCTCGCACCGCCCCCCTCAGGCTTGGGTTTGCCTCTCGGAGCCTCCCTAAGCCTCAAGCTTGACTCGCGCCATTTCATCGGCATCAAAGATCAGCTCGCGTCGCCGTCCTCCCTTGGCCTCAAGATCACCTTTACGCCACCTCGCACTCCTTAGAAATTGCAGCAGCAACGCATTTGCCCGAGCCTCGCCCCGACATCCTTTCTTAACGCCGCATCGCGACGCCTCTTCCAGATTCAAACATCGCGCACTCTGCAACGCCGACATGTCTATCGGCTTCCCATCGCCGTCCTCATCATGCTTAGACCTTCTGCATCATCTCTTCTTGGCCTCACCGCGAAGAGATCGAAACATAGTAGTAGCCCCGAACTCGTCGCTACCTATCGACCACGGTGCTGCCTCCATGTCGTCGTGGCTTCCACTTCAGAGCTCGATCTCTTTCTCGCCATAATCCTCGTAGTCGTAACTTCACAAGGATCCAATTGAGCTTGTCCATTTTCGGTTCAGCCTCAGTTGTGATTTCATCAAGATTTGGTCATTTTGTTGATGTTGTGATTTGTGAATGCCTCAACCAAAGCTGCCCTCATATCACACAGTACCAGTGATTTCTTTTGTTTGATTGTTTGAGTTTGTCCATTTGTGTATTTCATGATTTCGTAGTGATGGTTTATGGCTTTTGCAGTAGAATAATATTGATGATTTTTTCAATGGCATTAAACTGATAGTTGTAGGTTTGGTCTACGTGAGCATTACAATTTTCTTCGGGTCGTGTTATGTGTTTTTTCAATAGCGCTGTTATTTAATTCTTCAGTAGATTATTATTTTATTTTTTAGTAGCAATGTTTTCGATGTTTCTGTAGCAGTGTCATATTTTTTAAATTTTTAGTAGCAGTGTTTTTTAAAATTTTCAGTAGCAAAGTTTTTTTATGTTTATGTAGCAGTGTTGTATTTTTTTAATTTTCATTAGCAGTATTTTTAAAAAAAAATTTAGTAGCAGTGTCATATTTTTTGTAACACCGTTATTTAATTCTTCAGTAGCATTATTATTTTATTTTTTAGTAGCAGTATTTTCGATGTTTCTGTAGCAGTGTCGTATTTTTTTAATTTCTAGTATAAGTATTTTTTTTTTAATTTTCAGTAGCAGTGTTTTCGATGTTTCTGTAGCAGTGTTTTCGAGATTATTAATGCTTTTGAGGACTGCTACTGCGTTTTTATGACTGCTACTATATTTTCGGTTCAAGGACTGCTACTATTTTTTTGGGACTACTATTGTATTTTTCGGTTCGAGGACTGCTACTACATTTTTGGTCCGATGACTGCTATTGATTTTTTTGGACTGTTACTGCATTTTTGTTCGAGGACTGCTACTATGTTATCGGGTTGGAAAATGTTATGGAATGTATATCAAAATTGCTACTATGATTGTATCGAAATTGTTACTCGATTTGTATTTGAACTTCTAGTGAATTCGTATTAAAATTGCTATAAAATTTGTGTTTCAATCGGTATTGAATCTTTAATGATAATGCTACTGAATGTGAATTTCAGGTTTAACAAAAAATTATATATGTGCTTTTGAATTTTTTCATTGTTATTAAAGGAAGGAAAAAAATGAATAGAAAAAAAATTGAATGAAAATTTTTTCAAACTGAAAAATATTGAAAAGGAAAGAATTTGAATAAAAAAATATTTTAAGTATTTACGGATAAAATAAATATTAAAATAATTAAATACGCATACAAAGACAAAGCAGGGTATAAAAATAAATTTATACCTGCCATATGGCAGCCTACAAACAACTTGTCTACCTTATTTGTAAAATTTTGTCATTTATTGTCCAAATTAAGAGGTATTGTCCTTTAGTGCAGTTTACCCTTTTTTTAATTTTACCTATTAGCTCATACAGTTCTATTACGTACAACACATTTAAAACACTCAAATAAGTCAGCTATACCAAAAAAATGCTTTTAGGCCATTGTCGTGACCTCAAAAGTCTCACACATTTGTTCATCTTCTCAAATGAGAAAATGAAGAGAAGAGCTTAAGACATTGACTATAGACAATCGCTTTGATTTTTTTTTTCAGCTCACCTAAGTTTGGGAGACTAGGTCCGCCACTGTGCCTATGGGATCTTGCATGCTCAGCTGCCCACGAACATAATTGATGCAATTTATTAAGGTCTTTGACTTATATATATTGAAGGTTATTTTGAACATATGAAGCCTAAGCCTCTGATCTGGGTCAGATTCTGGAAATGTGTAATTAAAATGTTTTTTTTAAATAAGGGATTAGGCGATATTAGTTCATCGTAGGTAGACAATTTAGGGAACAAGTCTCGCCCTCAAACCCGAAAGTGAAGGGTCCACCACACTCTGGGAGCCTACCGCCTTTCCCCCTATTTTAATTTTATTAATAAATAAAAAGAAAGTACGTACAAAAGAAATAAAACGGGGGACAAGAACCTTACCCCGGCCATAACAAACTACAAAGGAAAAAAAATAAAAGATCTAGATCTTAAAACTACAACCCAGCATCACAAAAATTTTGTATTTGTGCTTTTGAGTTTTTATCATTGTTATTAAAGGAAGAAAAAAATTGAATGAAAAAATTTTCAAACTGAAAAATATTGAAAAGACAAGAATTTGAATAAAATAATTTTAAGTATTTTCGAATAAAATAAATATTAAAATAATTATATACGCACAAAAAGACAAAGCAAGATATAAAAGTAAACTTATATCTGCCACATGACAGCCTACAAACAACTTGTCGACTTTATTTGTAAGATTTTGTCATTTATTGTCCAAATTAAGGGATCTTATCGTTAAGTGTATTTGACTCCTCTAAATTTTCTTTAGTGTAGTTTACCATTTTTTTAATTTTACCTATTAGCTTGTACAATTATATTACATACAACACCTTTAAATCACTCAAATAAGTCATTTATACCAAAAAAAATACTTTTAGGTCATCACCGTGACCTCAAAAAGTCTCACACATTTGTTCATCTTCTCAAATGAAAAAATAAAGGGAAGAGCTTAAGACATTGACTATTGACAATGACTTTGATTTTTTTTTTCCACTCACCTAAATTTGGGAGACTAGGTCCGCCATTGCATCAGTATGAAGTGACTTGGTTTTGATAGATGTGGATGATAGAAGCTATAGTTGGATTTAAGAGAGGATGTATATATAGAGTTACAAATTGTGTTGCCATTGGTCTGCACTCTGCAAGTAATTGTGAATAACTGGAGATTCAACTATGTTTTTGTCAATTGTGAATGACTGAAGATAATGGAGAATGAAAGACAAAGCATGCAGATTGTGCATTTTGGCAGCGTACCAGCTTCAAGTAATTAAAAAGGAGATGATGATGATGACAGCATACTGCGATGGAAATGAGTGCAAAGGTGAGCGGCATCATAGCATGGGGACAATCTTCATCTCCAACGTCATCTTCATCGTCTATCAGAGTACATCCAGTAAAACAAGATTGTCGAAGTATAACTTGAAATATCTATCTAGTATTATCGGTTGATTGACAGAGTTAATAAAAGTTAACTCAAAAGACAGGTGTCATCACATTTTCAAATAAAAATGTTTAAGAAATACTCACAAAAATCAATGAAGAGTGCCAATTTCACCTCGCAAAATAAAATATCGGCAATTTTATGTATGTGTATATCAGGTCAAACCGGCCACTTCATTTTTTGGCAGCTAGCTAGCTAGAGCGACTTTCTTCAATATTTTCTTTATATTCCAAGCTGAGTTGTTAAGCATGGAAGTTTCAGTCAAGTTTGCTCTGCGTTTGAACTCCCCATATCCTGGGGTTGACTGTTTAAGAATTGGAGATGAAGCAGAATGGAAAAGCGCCATGCCACGTGTCAATAGCTTTCAGTTCCACACAGTAGCTTAATTTGGCGATCGATGCATCGTGGAAAAAGATGCATATACTCTAATTAAAGTTTTGGTATCAGAAAGAGAGGCAACTATGCAACATGAACCCTCTCGCAAGCAATATTGACTTTGAAAACATGGATGATATGATCACACTGTAAAGTATAAACATTAAATTACTGCGCTTCAAAAAGTAATGAGAAAAACATAATTAACCTACGTACCTTGGCTTTTGGCTCTTTTACGGTCAAAGCAAACGATCCGATCTGTATCTGTGTCCCGCCCACAATTTTTACCCCCGTCTTCACAAACGCTACAATTAGGCTGCGACCAAGTCAAAGCAACACCGCCGCGAATATCATCCCCGCCCACGTTTACTTCCCACTCATAAGCCACTCCTCTCGGAACCAAAACAGTCGAGATCACGGTCCATGACTCCGAAGAATTCAAAGAAGAAGAAGAAGACGGTGCCGCTGCAGGAGCAGAAGCATAGTACGTTCTCGATGGCACAGCGTAGACCGCGTACGCCCCACTGACGCTGAGGCACGAAATTCTCGTGTACGAGTCCGGTAAAACTGTTGTGGAAGTGTTCGACTGTGATGATGATGATGATGATGATGATGAGCAGTTGAGGAAGGTGTAGTTCTTGGAGCCGGCGTGGTGAGAGAACGGAGTGTCGTCGAGAGTGAAAGGATGAGCTAGGAGTCTCTTGGGGAGGCAGTTGCCTGGGTCGTTGATCCAGAAATTTTGAGAATCGTAGTTGATGCGAGTGACGAGGA
This sequence comes from Geum urbanum, assembly GCA_946800695.1. Lineage (NCBI taxonomy): Eukaryota > Viridiplantae > Streptophyta > Magnoliopsida > Rosales > Rosaceae > Geum > Geum urbanum. The sequence continues at coordinate 38,204,754 of OX327013.1, read as the reverse complement.
AGGATCCGGAGCCTGGGAGAGTGAGCGTGGTTAGTTTGGTCCGGTTGTTGCAGGAGAGATCGAACCCTGGATAGCCACAGAGGAATCGCTGCTGGAAAGATCTGAGCCGGAAAGGGAACCGGACCGGTGGGCCTCCGGCCGGGCACGTGGCCGTTGGACAGTTAGCCGGAGCTCCTCTTGCGATTTGGGGAGAGAGGAGGAAGAGTAAGAGAGCGAATAAGAATTGGAAGGAAGGCATGGGATGAAGGCAAGCTAGCACGAGCTAAGTCAGCTAAACTAATTTGAGCTATCTGTACGTGAGAAAGGAGAATTGAGATCGAGCTAGCTAGGCATGGAGAATTAGAAGTTTATAATTGGTCTCAGAAGGCTATTTTATTATGTAAATATGTATCGGAGAGGAAATACTCTTGCATATATGACAGTCACCTACGTTGCGGCGACATGTGTTGACCTCTTGATCCGTTATGCATGCTAACAAAGTAACAAGCTCATTACATGACCTTGTACCCTCATTTGCAATCTGAAATGAACGAAAATGCATGGAACTTGGATTCCCTCTATCGATCTTCGCTTTACACTCTAACCAGAGAGAGATCTATATCAAACCAAGTGACTCAAGACTTATTTTAGTAATTAGACATTATACACGGTGTACATCTTCGCTTAAACCTCTCTCTAGCTTTCATGGTGGACCTCGATCGTGAATGGCTTGTGACGGTGGAGCTGGACACAACTAAAAATGCCATCGATCGGGATACATACGTAGTAGTTCTAATTATTGGGTGGCATTGAACAGTTCAAATTTCAGAGAAGCAAAATGCGAAGGCCTTGAAATTGTTTCGACTTTCGAATAGACATGGAGTGTGATGGACTGGACTCACTGAAGTACGCGTTCGTTTACTTCGAGGCAGCTTTACACGGACTCGGATCCTCTCCTAACTCTTCTCTCTTAACTTCTCTCTAACTAGTACATCTGACCATCCATTCTCATAGTAAGGACCAAATTCACTTTCGTTCTCTTTTCTTTTCTTAGCCAACCCGCGCTGAATTTTTCTCTCCTCTTCTTCTCTTCCTTCACTTGTTCGAGTCTTTCACTCTTTTGGTTCTTCAGGATCGAATTCGTTTTTCATTGATATTTGAGATAAGAATAAACCATGAAAGTCACAGTCTTGCTCGGCAACCAAATCCAAATGAGTGAACCCATGTGAACTATAAGCATCTCCAATTCAACTCCACAGACATCGTCGGTGAAATGCCACTTGTTCATGAGTTCATTCATTCTCCAATATATGATCCGACATGGGTATCTTTCTCAGTGAAAAAAGAACTGGAAGTTGATTTGTTCATAGCAAATTAGCAATTAATTGAACAATTGCAATAGATTCTTCATTCGAAAGAAAAAGAGGAAGAAGCCGTGAAATCCGTCACAAGAAAATCTTCATCAGCTATCCCATGATTCTAATTTATATGTAAGAATTAAAACCATTCACAAAGGAAGTGAAGGATGAAAACACTGAGAAGGAAATCCAGCCTATTTCCCATGAGAAAGAAAGAATTTGTTCAATTCAAAAATCAGTGACAATTTTTTTTTATCAATTTGCTTGTAAATCGGTTTGAGTTCTGGGCTCAATCCCCATTCTTGTTACCCAAAACCAGATGGGGAAGACGAGATCGAGGTGGGTTGGAGATGATGATTGGGAAAGGGTAAGGTGCAGCATAGTGTAAAAGTAAAAAACACAACTAATATGAAGTGTCACCACAGGATAGAATGGATGGTCAGATGTACTGGTGGAAAATCCAACTGGTTCGAAACCATCTGACACAGTTGGGTTCATTTTATGATTTGTATGATGAAATCATGCAACAAAGAGAAACAAGTAAATGTATTTTGATGAAATTGAAATGAATTATTTGTAATTGCAAACATATTTGAGGAATGATAGTGAAAAATTATTGGTCAAATACAATTCATGTGTTGAAATGGATTGGAATTTATGTGGTTAAGGATGCTGTTCAGTTTCTATTGATCTTCAAGTTTTGATACTTTGTGTGCTGATGTCTTCGGCGGAGAGACTTTTGTCAATATTGGAGTGAGTCACACTCCTTGTATAGTTAGGAGATCTTGTATAGTTAGGAGATGTATATTCTGTAAAGTAGAATTCAATGTTTAATTTATTTTCCTTTTAGGAATGTCAGTATTTGTGGATATGTACCCAAATTTGGGTTTGATCAATATATCAGAAAATTTCCATAAGCATTGACTTGGTATCAGAGCCTAAATCGCTCCTGAAAATTTGACCTGACTTGATTTCTGCTGCCTGACCTGAATCTGAAAGTTGACCTGACTTCTGATCCTTGTTCGACCTGTAGAATATTCCTTCAACCAGTCAAAATTTGACGTCTGAAAATTTCTGCCTTGAAATTATGAGTTTTGATCTTCTACCATTGACTTTTTTTTGCAATTGATCTTACAATTTTTGAGCAACCTGAGATCTCTTGTGATCAGATGATGGCCCTTCAAACTGGGCACACAGGATGTGGGGAGCAATTGGATGGCAACAACTATCAGTTGTGGAAACAATTGATGAAGATGCATGTTGGCGGTGTTGAGAAGTGACCATATGTGGTCGAAACTTTACCACGACCTTCAGATATTGGTAAAGAACAAGCATTATGAGATACGATGAATTTCAATACAATAATGATTCTCCTCAAATCCATGACGAGACCCATGATGATATTATTCTCTGGCTACTCATATCCAAAAGCTATATGGGATACTGTAGCAACCACCTATTATGATGGAAATGATTTCACTCTGGTACATGAGTTGACATGTCAAGCTTTTACCACTACTCAGAACAGCCAATCGTTAGCAGAACACTACACAAATCTAAATGCTATTTGGCAAGAACTAGACGAACGAGATCCGAATCCTATGGTGTATGATACTGATACTGCTACACATAATATGACCACCAACAAAATGCGAGTTCATATCTTTCTGAAATGGTTGGATTCAAGATTCACTACTGCCAAAGGAGAACTATTTAGACAAGCCACACCACCAACCCTTGAACAACCATATGCCTATATCCGTAAAGAAGAGTCGAACCACCCCAAAGAACTCCTTAATGTTGTATCAAGTCTCACAGTACAATCAAAACCACAACAAGGGTGGAAGCCAAGGACTCAAGATACTCAGCTACGAATTCAACCTGCTCGTAGCCTGGATCTGAGCAAGGTGCAGTGTTTCTACTGTAAAGATTTTGGCCACTACAAAATCTCGTATCCTCAGAAACTCATCCAAGGTCCCACCTATGACAAGAATCGTAGTAGCAAGGTGGCAGTACAGCTGGTTCAAGCACCCAACTTATGTGGAATAGAGGGCCAAGATCTGACAACAGGTATTTATGCTCATGAGAGCAGAGGTAAAATTAGTATTGCACTCAAAATTTATGACTTTACTGGTAGTAATACATGAATAATTGATTCTGGTGCGTCTGATCATATGACATTTGACAAAACCTTGTTTTTGAGTCTTTCTTCATCTCCCATATCTGAAGTCTCCAATGCAAATGATGTGTCTTTTCCTGTTTTAGGTATAGGGTCAATCCAAGTTACTCCCACCATCATATTACATAATGTTCTTTATGTGGCTTCTCTATCTCATTATCTATTATCGGTCTCTGAATTGAACTCACAAAACAAATGCTCTGTAACCTTTTTTCCAATGTATGCCATCTTTCAGGATCTGTCATCTCAGGCGATAATAGGCAAAGGAGATCTGAGGAGGAGACTGTTTCACTTGGATTGCATGTACAATGGGGAAACAAGAAAGACATCACCAACGGTTGTCCTAACTTCGAGTTCTGATCGAGTTAAGGAAATTTGGCTTTGGCATCGTTGATTGGGTCATCCATCGTTTGGGGTTATGAAGAAGTCTATGCCATCTTTATTTGTAGGAATAAATGAGTCCACTCTCCGATGTGAAACTTGTGTTTTTGCTAAAAGTCATAAATCAAGTTATCCCTCTCGCGTGTCTTCTAGTACAACACCATTTGAATTAATTCACTCTGATGTATGGCGACCTTCCAAGAATCCAACATTGTCAGGAATGAGATACTTTGTTTTATTTATTGATGACTTTACAAGATTGACATGGGTTGTGTTACTCACGATAAAAGATGTTGTGTTTTCTGCCTTCACTGCTTTCCATAATCTTATCCGGAATCAGTATGATGCCTGTGTAAAGATCTTTCGATCTGATAATGGCGGAGAGTTTGTCAACCACTCTCTCCAAGACTACTTGTCCTCAGACACCTGAACAAAATGGAGTTTCTGAACGAAAGAATCGTCATACGTTGGAGATGGGCCGAGCTCTCTTATTTAGTACCAACATGCCCAAATATCTGTGGGGTGAAGCTGTATTATGTGCCTCTCACCTCATTAACTGACTACCATATGCCGCTCTACAAAATCAGATTCCATTTGAGATGTTGTGTCAAACGGTTGTAATTCTTTCTCTGAACAAGCTTCATGCCCGAGTCTTTGGTTATGTGACCTATGTTCACCTTCATCAAAATCAACGGACTAAGTTAGATGCCCGTGCCTTTAAGTGTATCTTTTTTGGCTATGGTACTCACCAAAAAAGGTACAAGTGCTCTCACCCTCCATCTCAAAGATTCTACGTCACCATGGATGTCACTTTTAGTGAAGACGTGTGTTATTTCTCTCCGTCAGCCACTCTTCGTGAGGAGGAGAAGAGTAGATTTTATGAAGACCAGTTTGGGGCACCAGAAGACGACATTCCTGAGGAAAGTACCCTAGCCGGACGAAATATTCGACCGGTCGAGGTAATTTTTTGACCGGTCGAAAATCCATCGGACCATACAGGCTTAGCTCATCGATTGGTTGAGGCAATTTTTCGACTGGTCGAAATTTCTTCGGACCAGACAGAATCGGCGCATCAACCGGCCGAGGAAATATTTCGACAGGTCGAATCTGATCACCCGGATCAGACAAAACCTGAGCATCTACCGGTCAAGGGTATTCTTCGACCCGTCAAAAATCCCTAGACAGTTGATGTTCCACGTGTCAACGATGACACATGGAAAAGAGGAGAAGAAATCATTGATCAACAACCAGTTCTAGAAGATGTACATGCAAGCACAGTCTCTCCCTCTCTATCAACGATCTCTCCTGACCTGTCATCACCTGAGGTATATAGTCCTTTGCCTAGTTCTAGTATTCCTGAAAGAGTATTACCTGTTAGGTCAACTCATGGTCACCTCTAAAAAAAATATGAACCTCTCATGTCAGCTAAAGCCAAGTATCCTGTGGCTAATTATGTGTCAACCTATAGACTATCCAAACCTTATGTAGCCATTTGAATCAATTATCTGTTGTATCTCTTCCTAGTAAAGTGCGGGATGCAATCAAAGAGGAGAAGTGGACTAAGGCGATGGAGGTTTAGATGGATGCTTTCAACAAAAATGATACATGGGATGTGATACCACTACTACATGGCAAGAAGACTATTGGGTGCAGATGGGTTTATGCTGTGAAACATAATGCAGATGGATCAGTTGACAGGTATAAGGCAAGATTAGTGGCAAAAGGATACACTTAGAAGTATAGAGTACATTATGATGAAACATTTGCACCACTAGCAAAGATGAATATCATTCAAGTTCTCATGTCCCTGGCAGCTGATCTAGACTGGCCCTTGCAACAGTTTAATGTGAAGAATGTTTTTCTCCATGGATACTTGAATGACATGGTGGTAACAGGTGACGATCTAGAAGAGATCAAGAGGTTGAAAGTTTAGCTATCATCTGAATTCGAAATGAAGGACCTTGGAAATTTGAAGTACTTCCTAGATATTGAAGTGGCTAGAAACAGAGAATGCATTATGTTGAGCCAAAAAAAGTATGTTCTAGATTTGTTAACTGAAACTGGTATGCTTGATCGTAAACCAGTTGATACATCCATTGAACAAAATCATCGGACTGCAGAATATCCTGATCAGGTTCCCACATACAAGTCCGAAACCAGAGGTTAGTCGGAAAGTTGATTTACTTGTCTCATACTAGGCCCTATCTTGCTTATGATGTTAGTGTGGTAAGTCAGTATATGCATAATTCTAGTGAGGATCATATGAATGTGGTGGTGAGAATCCTAAGGTACTTAAAGTCTGCTCCTGGTAAAGGTCTTGTGTTTCGAAAGAATAAAGATTTGGGAACTTGTGGCTACTCCGATGAAGATTGGGCTGGTAACATCACTAACAAACGTTCTACTTCTAGTTATTTCATATTTGTTGGTGGAAATCTAGTTACTTGGAGGAGCAAGAAGCAGAATGTTGTGGCTCGATCTAGTGCAGAAGCTGAATACAGAGGAATGGCTCAAGGAGTCTGTGAGTTGCTATGGCTCAAGTATCTGTTGGGAGATTTGTGCATTAAGCAGGAACGTCCTATGCCTCTTTATTGTGATAACACTGCTGCAGTTGAGATTGCACATAATCCTATTCAACATGATCGGACAAAGCATATGGAGATTGATAGACATTTTATTAACGAGAAGCTAGATGCTTGGATCATCTTATTCCTATTTGTTCGATCAGAAGAGCAATTGGCTGACATTCTTACTAAGGCGGATTCATCCAAGACGTTCAATGACTCACTTGACAAGTTAGGCATTTAAGACTTGTATGCTTCAATTTGAGGAAGAGTGTTAGAGTGAGTCACACTCCTTGTATAGTTAGAAGATGTATATTCTGTAATTAAGTAGGATTTAATGTTTGATTTAGTTTCATTTTAAGAATGTAAGTAGTTGTGTATATGTACCCCAATTTGAGTTCGATCAATATATCAGAAAATTCCCATAAGTATTAACTGTCAACACTTTTATGCTGCAAATTTCTGTGGTTTCAAATCTCTTAAATGGGAGGGATACTCATGTGCGCCAGATCAAACTTTATGGCCCTAGACCGTGAGTTTTGCTCATCTCTTTGTTTGTTTACGATGAAGAATGTTGTGTGATGTTTATGAAATTGTGGTGCTCTGCAGGAATCCTATTCCCAATTAACCATTCCAGTTTACATCAAGAAAGTTCATTACTTACGCATCTATCAGATGAGAACTATTTTTGACTATAGAAATGGAAAGATTGGACCTTGAATTGCAACTGAGTCGAGTCCTATCAGTCTACACAAAATGGTTATGGGATATTTCATGTAATTATTCACTCAAATTCTCCTGTAATCCTCTTTTACACCTTTACTCAAATGCCCACTTGTCAATACAGTAATACGTCTATTCTTTGTTTCTTATCTACAACACCTATTCTAATTTTAACCAGGTCTGTTCTGGTATGGTAAGGTAGTTATTTTCTTAAGTTGGTATGTTGGCAAATTTAGCTAACCAATTCCAGTTCCTTCCTTTATATACAAAACTACATTTACATGATATATGAGTTGATTATATTTTTTTTAACATAATAGATAGAGCAGAATGGAGAAGAAACTGATAAGAAGAGTGTGTGGATCAAAGCACGTAAAAGAGAAGACCTAAATGTTATCATGGCCATTGTATATATCCCAAAAATTTATTCTTTCATTGTTAAGGCTACTGGATATCTATTTACTTTTGTTGGAATATATATTCATGTAGGACTCTTATACATACTGACTAAATGAGGAACTAGAGGACCAACGATATCTCAAAGTTGTGAAAATTCGAGTATTTCATGAGATCATGGGTGAAGATGGTCATGGGTACTATCGCACTTTTGGAAATGATGTTCCTCCTTTCATGGTTTATCCCAGTAATTCATTTTCCTCTTCAAGCTCTAGTAGCTTCATTGGGAAACTTATAGAGTCCTTCAAAGAGGTTGTTAGGAGAGAGGTGACATTTCTGCATGCTCGAATTGATTCAATGGAGAACAGGAATGGGAGAGAAAGTGATGCATATGAACATGTTTGTACTATTATATGAAATTTTTTGTTGTTTTACAAATGAAGTTCAAGTGCTTAAAATATGTGTCTATATGTATATGCAGAGTATTCTAGATGTCACTAGTGTCTATAATCTTGAGAGAGAATCCATAGGAGAATAACCAATCCCATTTCATAAAGAAAACAATGCTATCAACATAAGATCAAAATCTTCCACTTTTATAACACTCCAATAATATTAGGAAGAAGTTAGGAGAGATAAGTTATGAAAAGATCTGAGTCTTCACACTTTACCATCTTTCCACATGACAGTGTAGTGAAAACTACACCTAGCCGTGAAGCGTGGAGATTGTTCCAAATTTTATCAACTGATTATATTTAGGAGCGTTTGACGATATCAAATTAGTTCGATGGCTTTGACACTTTCACATCGCAAATGTTGGACCAATTAACAATTTAATTACACAATGTAATTAAGGTATGTTGTGTGCATGTGGTTACTTGTTGTTTGATCGTGAGTTCGACTCCCCTTAATCATTTTCTTCTTTCTTCCTTTGTTATCACTTTCTTCTTCATCCTGGGCTTGTTGCTTGTGACGGTGTTTATCGGGTTGAGAATGGTCAATATATTAGAGGATTATGTCAAAGCTTGGATCTACATATAGCTTTCTTCGTTGAATTGATTGGGGTCATTATTGGTGTTGAAATTTCTTTTCACATGGGTTGGCATCACCTTTGGCTAGAGAATGATTCTACGAGTGTCCTAGCCTGTATAAATTCTTCTGATTTTGTTCCTCTATAGCCTCTACGAATCATTTGGTTTAATTTCTTATTTCGTAGTTTGTTATGGGGTAAGGTTCTTGTCCCCCCTTTATTTCTTTTGTACGTACTTTCTTTTTATCTATTAATAAAATTAAAATAGGGGGAAAGGCGGTAGACTCCCAGAGTGTGGTGAACCCTTCACTTTCGGGTTTGAGGGCGGAACTTGTTCCCTAAATTGTCTACCTACGATGAACTAATATCGCCTAATCCCTTATTTAAAAAAAAACATTTTAATTATACATTTCCAGAATCTGACCCAGATCAGAGGCTTAGGCTTCATATGTTCAAAATAACCTTCAATATATATAAGTCAAAGACCTTAATAAATTGCATCAATTATGTTCGTGGGCAGCTGAGCATGCAAGATCCCATAGGCACAGTGGCGGACCTAGTCTCCCAAACTTAGGTGAGCTGAAAAAAAAAATCAAAGCGATTGTCTATAGTCAATGTCTTAAGCTCTTCTCTTCATTTTCTCATTTGAGAAGATGAACAAATGTGTGAGAATTTTGAGGTCACGACAATGGCCTAAAAGCATTTTTTTTTGGTATAACTGACTTATTTGAGTGTTTTAAACGTGTTGTACGTAATAGAACTGTATAAGCTAATAGGTAAAATTAAAAAAAGGGTAAACTGCACTAAAGACAATACCTCTTAATTTGGACAATAAATGACAAAATTTTACAAATAAGGTAGACAAGTTGTTTGTAGGCTGCCATATGGCAGGTATAAATTTATTTTTATACCCTGCTTTGTCTATGTATGCGTATTTAATTATTTTAATATTTATTTTATCCGCAAATACTTAAAATATTTTTTTATTCAAATTCTTTCCTTTTCAATATTTTTCAGTTTGAAAAAATTTTCATTCAATTTTTTTTCTATTCATTTTTTTTCTTCCTTTAATAACAATGAAAAAATTCAAAAGCACATATACAATTTTTTGTTAAACCTGAAATTCACATTCACTAGCATTATCATTAAAGATTCAATACCGATTGAAACACAAATTTTAGAGTAATTTCAATACGAATTCACTAGAAGTTCAAATACGAATCGAGTAACAATTTTGATACAAACATAGTAGCAATTTCGATATACATTCCATAACATATTTCCAACCCGATAACATAGTAGCAGTCCTCGAACAAAAATTCAATAGCAGTCCCAAAAATATAGTAGCAGTCATCGGACTAAAGTGGAAGCTATGACTACGAGGATTGACTTAATTGGCTCATTGTGAAGCTATGACTACGAGGATTATAGTGGGAGAGAGATCGAGCTCCGAAGTGGAAGCTACGACAACATAGAGGCAGCACCGTGGTCGATAGGTAGCGATGAGTTCGGGGCTGCTACTATGTTTCAATCTCTTCGCGGCAAGGCTAAGAAGAGATGATGCAGAAGGTCTAAGCATGACGAGGACGGTGATAGGAAGCCGAGAGACGTGCTGGCGATGTAGAGTGCGCGAGGTTTGAATCTGGAAGTGGCGTCGCGATACGTTGGTGAGAAGGGATGTCGGTGCGAGGCTCGAGCAAAGGCGCTACTGGTGCAATTTCTGAGGAGTGCGAGGTAGCGTAAAGGTAATCTTGAGGCCAAGGGAGGAAGGTGGCGTGAGCTGATCTTTGATACCGATGGAATGGCGCGAGTCAAGCTTGAGGCTGAGGGAGGCTCCGAGAGGCAAAGCTGAGCCTGAGGGGGGCGGTGCGAGGCGGAGTCGAGATCTAGGGTGAACGGCGGCGGCGAGGAATGATTTCCAATCTCTGCTACTACATATTTATGTCGAGAGTTTTTGGAGAGAGTAAGATATGGTTGTTACTTTGTTTATGATCTAGGGTTTGTTTTATATATAGAAGGGTAAAGTCATAAATACATTATGCTTAATGGATTGGGTTTGGCTGTTATTACGTTTGGGCTTGAGACCTTATCCTCTATTATCTAAAATAGGTTGTGGTTGAATTTTTTGTATTAATTATACTATAACTGTCATTGACTATCATTATTCCTAAAAAAATCATCAAATAAGTAAGAAAGAGGTTAATGGTAGTTCATTATCAAACAATTTGAATTAATGGAACTAAAAATTTGAAGAACAAAAATAATAAAGTCCAAATGAATACTAAATAAAAGTGTTGAACCCTAGATATCTATGAGAAACTAACCCCAACATATCACTCTTGTTAATTCTACAAGTTACAACATGGGTTAACAACTTAACATAATAATCATCAAATATGAATAACAGTAATTATATTCATCGGAATTGATTGATGTTCGATTAACAGTGCGCAAGAAAATATAATGGAGGCTGATTGAAACTACGTATATATGTAGGGCAAAATTCAAGGTTTGCTCATCACTACTGAATTGTTCCTTGTGCTATAATTTCTTGGATTGGAAATCCTACATTGGAAAAGAGGTAAGTTTAAAATAACTTATAAGTGAATGGACAAAACTCAATATTAACCGAGGTCTTTTAGATAAAATCTAATACCTTAAAGATGATTCAAGTTGGGACAATATCGGTGGGTCCACGTGCCACGCTTGTCGCTAATTCAACTTGGTATTAGAGCGGGTTCCTCTTCAATTACGTCTCGAACCCATTGGAATCGAATTGAAATCTGGGCCGAATTGAATTGGTTCCAGCTGAATAAATGAATTAGGCTTTTCAAAAAGATGTGTTGGCTCCTGAATGTACTTCCATGTGCTAACCTAGAGTTAGGTTGCACGTACGGGGGCGTGTTTGATTGGAAATCCCACATTAGAAATGAAGATAGTTGAAAGTAACTTATAAGTGAATGAACAAAACTCAATATTAACCGAGGTCTTTTAGATAAAACCCAACACTTTAAATGTGGTTCAAGTTGGGACAATATCGGTTATATTGGGGATCTCTCTCGCACACGGTCTGGCCAAGCCTCTCAATCTCTCTGCCTATATTTTTTGACAACGCCGAGCTGAATCCTATCCCCTCTCTCTCACGCCACCCAACTTAAGCATCCGAACCTAACAACTTTGTGGCCTCTATTGATTTGGCAAATTTAGGAATAGTTGTGGGTTTTGTTTATCAAGAAGTTCTGATTTTTAATGATAGTACGTATGAATTCGAATCGGGCATGTTTGAAGGTATGGTTTCAAATTGGCAACGGTTGTTGGGAAGAGTAGGAAACGACGAGCTGCAGAGAGAGAGAGAGAGAGAGAGAGAGAGAGAGAGAGAGAGAGAGAGAGAGAGAGAGAGAGAGAGAGAGAGAGAGAGAGAGAGAGAGAGAGAGAGAGAGAGAGAGAGAGAGAGAGAGAGAGAGAGATAGTTTTGATTTAATCACAGTCGTCCAGCTGTCATCCCATTTTATTCCGCATAGATTATTAGGTAGGAGTAGACTTATGTATATATAATTACTAATTAATAACGAAGAGAACGAAAAATTGGGCGTTGAAAGCTATCATGATGGGCCCCAAGACTTATACCATTGACAAAACAATGTCAATCTATATATACTTCGACATAACATATGCATTAATGCATGTATTGGGTGGATAAGATTTTGAATTTTGAAGCAGAGTTCATGATATCTATATATTATAGCCTGGTACGTCCGAATCAAGCATTATTGTAATGTTCCGGGTTTCATTTTCCTCTATTTACACAATAAATATGAATAACGGAAGCAGAAAGTATGGATGATCGATAGCGCGATTCAATCAATAAGTGAGTATCAAATAAAGAGTACCCGAACAAATATGACTTAGTCTTCTCTTAGCTCTGCTTTAACTACTCGGTTAATAATTAAATACGAATCAGTATCCGAACAAATATGATCATGCAGGCAACGTTCTTTTTAACATTGTCCTTAATTCCTTATACATAATTGTGATCGAGGTCTGTTATCCTAAGAAACACAATATAAAGGATGAAGAATGATAAACATATTCAACGACTGTGATTGAAAATAATTAACACGATTCCGGTCATCATAATTTTTATGTTTTTGAATCACAATTGCTCATCCCTCTTAAATTCATCCCTTAAAAAATCAAACTTGATATAAATATTGTATCTTATTTTCAAGAACTCGTGACAAATCAATATTTACTGTGAAGCCATCTGGACTAGTGACAGTCCTAACCGGCTGTGTTGGATGCATCCGCTAAAATGAGTTCTAATGTTATGCAGGAGCACAGGCTAGTTCCTCCAACATCATTATGACATTATGAAATGGAACACATATGGATATAGGTTAGAGGACTTCACGTGAAGAGAAGCTTGGACTATCATGTTCAGATGACGATGGCTAAATGGATGCTCGTAGAGGGACACTCAAGCAAAAGTCCCCGAAGAAGAAAGTGATGTTGGGGCCAAAAATGCAGAGGACGTTGCAGTCGCAGAATCATTGCGGCCAACTCTTCTCTGGTGCGTTCTGGGGTGCACAAGGGCTTAGAGTTTAATTTTTTAAATAATTGTTTTACACCTGAGCATTTATCTATATTAGTTTAGATGAGCTGATTTGGAGGGGTGTACTGTATGATGATTTTATGTGGACTTTTTTAAGTGAAGAATTTTTTAAAATGTTTGTTAATAATTTATTTATTTTTGTGTCGGGTGATCCGGTGTACTTGCATACTCATTGTGTTACCTTTTTACCTTTAAAAGAAAGTGAAAATTAATAACGTTGTAATTAGATGTATATCACAGGCCCATCCCCCTTGCTTAGCTATGTGTTGAGACCCAAATAATAGCATCTCCATTCCAATTTTTATCAGATCCTGTCCAGCCAGTATTAGGCCGATCAGCTTTCGTAACCTCAAATTACATGTTTTCTTTTGACAACATAGGGACTGCCACTTCTATCTATTCGGCCCAAGGCTCGATTACAAAATTTTGCTTTTGCAAAATTTGTAGATAACTGAACAATCTTGTGCAAAAAATGATGAGATCGATGATGTACATCCTGTTAAAAAAAATAGTGATTTTTTCACCATTTTTTAGTGAGACAATTTAACCAACAAAATTAAGCAAGATGTATTCTATATTAATGAAAAAGAAATATTAATTTGAGTTTTTTATAAGAGTATATAAAGATTATATATTTATTTGTTTAAATTGATTAAAAGGTGAATGAGAAATTGTCACCCAAAGTTGGTCAGTTGAAACATAATGAATGTCGTTTATTTCACATGGAAAAAACTAGGAATATGAAAGTCTTTAAATATAATTACACTCTACTATGCTTTGAGTGAACAAGTAGAGACTCTCCCTCACGTGCGCACGGTGAACTTGTGACATGACTTTTGACTTTCTACATTCTACCGGTTACATGTCATTTGGCCTTTCAACTTTCCTTTCCCCGCGTGTATATAAATAGAGGCATCATTCCCTCGTTCTTCATCTCTGTTAGTACACCACACTATACAAGCCTAATTAAACATGCTTAACGCTAAACATTTGCTTACACCTCATAAACAAACGGAATGACTAACCAGAAATGAACAACTTTGGTGAATGCACCTTTCGGGACTGATCAAATCCTAACGGAACACGCACCCACCAAACCTAACGGATTAGACAAGTATTGCAGATAAAGTAATGAAGGTTAATCCCACATCGAACAATAAATACTCAACCAACCTCCAACCGCCTATTTAAGGCCCCATTTAAGGCGGGAGAAGGTAACGCATCTCACGTTTAGTACTTTGCTAACACTATTACACTTCTGGTTCACTGACTTAACTGTTAGAGCATCGAAGGCAGGCCACCCCGTCTTGATCTTTAACGCACTCTGTGAATTGCAGTTTGATAGGTGGAGGGCAGAGAAAAGAGATCTGTCAGGAGCGATCCTCATAATCATCTTATTGTCCATTACCACCTTCCCTAATGGAAATCGGTTAAATTAGTTGGCGCTGTCTGTGGGAAGCGCATCAATTGCAAACCACGTTATCACATCAACACGAAAGCAACAATACGCATCATGAATGAACTAGACGCAGACAATTTTATTACACCCCTGATGGAGAAACAACGACACATCGAAGTCAACGTTACCCCGACCTCAAACACTAGCGGGTTATTTTCCTCTAATTTCGATGAGTCTGCCATCAATGCTCAGTTACTAAAGCAACTGGATATGACAAGGAAGGAAAGGGACCAAGAGTGCCTGGCCCGAATCAGGGTCGAGGATGAATTGGAGGCAAGACGCGTTAGGAAGAACGACTATTACTCACCAGAACCCTCCGAGAAGGGACATGACCTGTCTAACTAAGAAGATGGACGTTAGGCTGATGCAGTCACTGACAGACGGATGCTCAAGGATAAAATTGATTCGAACCCTAGAGTCAACACCACCACTCAAAGAATCCAGGAGGGGACAAACAGAGATAAACTTGTGATGGAGCTCCTGGCCAGGATTGATGCCTTAACGACAGAGATGCGTCAGGGGAAGCAGGCTCTGAACTAGAATATGGCTCACATGTTCACGCCAAGGGCAATACCATTTTCAGCTGAGATACTCAGGGCAGGCAGGAATCGTCACGTGAAAACCTTGAAGGATAGCAAGTTTAACGAAAAGAGGGACCTGAGAATGCATGTGGATGAATTCCAATCAGCAACAACAGGCAGAAATTATGATGACACGACATTGTGTTATTTATTCCAAGAAACCCTAACGGAAGAGGTTAGGGATTGGTTCTGTGAAATACCCAAGGGGTCTATACACTCATTTGTTGAAATGAGGGAGAGCTTCCTCAAGCAGTTCCTAATCAATGTTTTCATGTCGTCATCATCATCATCATCATCTAGTTTAGTTTGGCATTGTTAGCTAACAATCCTAGCTAGAGTTTAATCTGTTCTAATTACTTAGTTGTCATTTTTTGTCATAGTCATGATCGGCCGGTCGTTAACCAAACCCTTGTCGCAGTCTTAAGACGGGTAATTTAGTCTTTTTGTGCAAAATTAGTATTAGTCTTATTCACAGCAAATTAGTTCATATGGCTACCTTGAAATTTTTCATCGCCTTGCTCTTGGTATTGTTCTTATGCCTTCCTCACACAGCACGATCCGTGGCATGTTCTCGATCGACATGCACTTCCGGCAACCCATCCATTCGCTTCCCTTTTCGACTAATAAATGGACAACTTTTACACTGTGGATATCCAGGTTTTGATCTCTCATGCAATAACCTAAGGCAGACCATTCTCACTCTCCCATCTTCCGGGGACTTCACTATCGAAAGCATCAACTACAAAGAACAAGTCGTAACGATTAAGGACCCCGACAAGGCGACAACTGCCTCCCTAAACGGTTCCTAGACCATGACTACTTCAACCTTACAGCTGATTCACCCTTCATGTTCTTGACTCACACTAGAAACTACACGTTCCTCAACTGTTCGTCCCAAGATAGAACATGGTCTTCATCCATCTCTTGCCTCAGCAATGACTGCTATAAGGTCCTTCTTGTGCCTACGCCGGAGTGACCTACGTCATGGTTTCCTTGTTCTGTCATTTCCTCAGCTTCGGTTCCAATATATTCTTCATACAAGTGGCAAATTTAGACGACATCCTTGGTGTTCAGTTGACATGGGAGCAGCCAGATTGTCGCGCTTGTGAAGCAGGACGTCTACGTTGTGGATTTGAGAATGCTACAAGTTCGAATTCTCAGGTCCGGTGCTTCGGGTCTCCGCAGCATATATACCAGTATGTTCATTGAGTAATGATTTTAGGTGGTAATGATGTGGAGGTCCCAAATTTATATGGCTTAACACTTATATCTATGTCATTATTAAAATTTCACATTCAAATCATATTAATTATATATAAAAAAAATCTTACTTCTTATAAAAATAAAAATAAAAATTCTAGTAATTGATCATACATCTTACTGCTATTATGTTTTTCTTTTAACTTTGATCAATTTTACTCTTTAATTTAAATCATAATATGAGATTAAACTACCCATCAAATAATAGATTAAAGTTTCAAATATGAATTTGTGTGAAGAATTAAATATCAATACATTATTGATCATCGATCGTCATTCCATCACTTTCATTTAGTTCTCGAATTTTCTTCATCCTAAATAAAATTTAAATTGTAGGTGAAATACATATTGTTAATATCTTCCGGTAGTATTGCTTTCATATTGATTTAAGATTTTTTGTTTTAAATATTGATAAATTTATTTTCTATCTTTCATATAAATGAATAAACAATTTTTTTTCCCAAAAATATGATTATTTCAAGAGAAATATGCAAGCATTTATGAGAGTTATTAAAAGTAATGGGACTGATTGAGACTATTTTAATTGCAAAAAAATTAGAAATGGAAATATATTTATGTTTATTAATTTAAGAAATACTATCATTAATGATTGGTTATATAAATTAATAATTTAAAAGGAATATGTGTTGATTTGTTGCTGTGTTGTTCCCATTTTCTCTCCCTAAAATCTATTTTTTATTTCTTCCAACCTTGGCGACGGTGGTGCCTCCTTGCTCCTACCTTTGTATTTTCCCCCTAAATCTCTCTTGTCTTCTCCGTTTTGAGGTCTTGTCTCTCTCCATATCATCCTCAAATATCCAAATTGGATCCATCCCTCCGAAACGACAAGGATGGTCGATGACTTAGATGAAGTAGCGGCGGCGGCTATGGCTCTGTCCGATGATCTTGATGTCGTCAACCTTGTTCCTCCGGCTAAGGGGGATGGTGATGCAATGGGATCGGTTGCAACATGCAATGGCGTAGCTTAACTGTTCAGGCCGGTGGCTTTGCCGAAGGTCCAGTCTCAGTCACTCAAAGCGGCCATGGTGCAGTTGTGGCACGGCCCTCTTGGACCCGAAAAAGAGGTGATCCACCGCCACGATGACTTTCGGTTCTTTTGCAGGTTTGAGGTTCCGGTTGCTTTTCGACGCACCGCCCAAGATCCTTGGTTCTTCAAGGAGTACACAGTGGTGGTGGAGGAGGTCGATGGATTCTCTGATCCCTCCTTGGTTCTGGCGGCAGTAACCCAAACGTGGGTGGTGGCCCACGGTGTTCCAAAGGCGGCACTTACAAGTGAGTGGGTGGTGCGGATCTGTAACTTTATGGGGAGCTACATCAAGCACAACCGGGCTTTGCTTCCTAATGAAATTATGAAGATCAAGGTTCGACAAGATCTTCGGCGCAGTGTGGCGGTCAAGCGGAAGATCCGATTCGCCACTGAGTGTGCACTATTGATTTCTTTTGAGTACCCTAAGGTGAAAGGGTCCTGCCCTCTTTGTGGATTGTTTGTGCATGGTGAAGCAGGTTGTGTGGTGTTGCAGGCTCGAGAGAAGCGGGCAATGACAATATCCACAACACCACATCTGGGATTTGAAAACGGCCGACCTTCACCCTTGCGGCACAACCACCAGCAGCGACGCGCCAGGCACCGGCGGCGGCGCTTGTGCATAGGGGGAAGCCTTTGGCAGTGGCACATGTGCCGAGCACCTTGGTGGGAGAACCACCACAAGTTGAGGCCATGCATGCTGAACACGTGGTGATCATGCAGGAGGTTCAGATAGAGGGTTTGGGACATTTGTCCTATATGTAGAGGAACCCTCTTTTTGAGGGGGACCCACTAGCATCGTGTGTGTTTTTGCAGGTTCTAGTTTTAGTTGGTATGGGGGAGAAATATTTCTCCACGCCAACTAGCTGAATAGAGTTCTTGAAGAATAATGAGGTCTCAGATCGTTTGGACGAAAGGTGAATGAGAAGATTTGAAAAGCTCGACGAGGAAGGAAATTGCATGCTAAAAGGTCGACGAGAAAAGGCCGCGAGGCATACGGCAAAGTCAAAGTTCGTTGAGATATTCACGGCGTAGGATTCGTTCTCGCCGTGAGAAGCTCAAGGCCGTTCTACTCGACGAGCTGCAAAACGTGAGCCTTCAGGTAAGGAGTGGGTTTCGGGTTACATGTCCAAAACTTGAGGCCTAGACGGTTGTTACCGATTTGGAGGGAAGGCTTGCACTATAAATACTGTCATTCCCGATAGATTTCACACAGAATCATTCTTTTGCAAAAATCACTTGCACTTACATTCGCAACTAGAGCATTTTGAGTGTCAGAGTGTCTTTGTAGGTACCCCCCCCCCCAACACACACCTCATTTTGGCACAAGGAAGTCGAACTCAGACTTGTCAAAGGTGTGAGATCATTCAGTGTTCGTTGAGAAATTCTTGTTGAGATAATCAGTTCTCGATGTACTTTTTATCCCTCAAGAAGTGGCAACATCTATGGGAAACGATGGTACCAAACATCTCAAAAAAAATGAAAATGAGGCATTGCCACATGACAATGACGGTAACCAGTCTGATGACTACAAGAGTGGTGAAATTTCGGAAGTGGGATTGAATGATACCATAGGGGAGGACGGCACCGAGAATGAACTAGCCGAAGAATAAGGACTGTGGGAAGACGATGAGTCCTCCGATGAGGATTACGAACTACAAAAGAGATCTTGTCAAAAGAAGAGAATCTCGTCGAAAAGAGTTCGTCAACTCCGATGGACAATTAATTGAAAGAACTTATAGCCGAAGCTATGAAGTAAGCTACAAAGACCAGATCCCAAGACATAACCGCTAAGTTAGCCAAAGAAATCACACAATCTCCCTTTACTGGCCGAATTCTAAGGGCTAGGAAACCGAAGCATTTCTTGACTTCGGCGGTGCTTCCCAAGTACACGAGCAATATCGATCCCATCGATCATCTGAAGGAGTACATGAGAATAATGAGGCTCAAAACCACCAATAAAAGGCTACTGTGAGAGCTTTTCCCTACAAGCTTTTCAGGGCCAGCAATAAAGTGGTTTCAGGAATTAACCCCAGACTCGATCGCTAGCTTCAACCAAATGGCTCAAGTTTTCATCTTGCAATACTTCTGCTTAAGGAAGCAGAAAAAGAACATATCGGTTTTATTCAACATTAAGCAAAAGAGTGGAGAAAGGTTGGAAAAGTACTTCGAAAGATTTGAAGAAGAAATGATTAGCATCCATTGCGACTCGAGCATGGCCATCATAGCCTTTCGAGAAGGTTTTCTCAATAGATCGCCACTCTACGAAGAGCTTATCCATCACCAACCAACATACATGGACTATATCCTCGACAAGGTCGAGGGTGAAATACGGTTAGAACGCTTGAAATATTCTCGACCAGGTAGAATGGTAGCCAACGTCGAGGATAAGGCGGAATCAGAGAGTTCAACGAGAAAAGAGGAGGCCAAAGCCAACAAGACTGGGGGCAAGAATAATAGCCAAAGACATCCAGAAAGATGAGAGAATAGAAATATGAAGGACGAACCATGGTTCACATAGAGCGCTGCCTTCATCTTCCGAAAGCATGAGGTCAACGGCATCTTCAAGAAACCTACACCACAACCGAAGTCCTCCAACGTCTTCGAGCGGAAGACGTACTGCATATACCACAAGACAAAGGGGCACAACATCAACAACTGTGAAGCAATCAAGCCAGTCATAATAGAGCTTATAAGACAAGGAAAGCTCTAACAATACAAGCCAGTGGAAGAAGGAGTCGAACGAAGGGTCGTCGATGATGAACCCCCTGTTTGAGAAATCCTCGTTGTCCACGGATGACCGTCAACTATACGAGAAGAAGATGTACGGTTGTGAAGCGAGACTAGGCAAGCCGAGAAGGTGAGAAAGATATGCAACATAGAATGAGGAGCTGTGAAGGCAGGGTCTGTATAAGAAGAGCCCCTCATCAACTTCTCGAGCAAATATGGCATAGGGATATAGTTCCCACACACTGGCGCACTCGTCATCTCGACAAAGATCAACGATTGCTTGGTACGACAAGTTCTCGTCTATGTCGGGAGCAGTGTCGACATTATCTACTTTGGGGCATTCGAAAAACTAAAATCGACCCAAAAAGAGTGAAAAAGAGCAAATCCCCCGTGTTGGCCTTCGATGGGACAGAGTCATGGCCCTATGGAGAAGTGACATTGCCAATTGTGATGGTAGAAAAGATGTCACATTCGTTGTGATCAACAAGCACTCGTCATACAACGTCATGCTTGGTAGAGGATGGCTACACATGATGGATGCCGAAGCATCAACAAGATATCAGGTGCTTAAGTTTATCTCTATGGATCGTAATAAGATCGTATCTACTCGAGAAGACCAGCCACAAGCAAAGAGGTTGTATGCAATGGAAATAAAGAAGAAGTTTGTCGAGCAGAAGGACGAAGGTGAAATCTCGTCAAGATTATGGCAATAACAAAAGGATATGGGGGCACAAGCCATGAAAGATGAGGAAGAGCGGCAGATGCCCATCACCATGGAAACCATGAGAGAAATGTTCCTCAATGAGGAAAAGAGAAAACCAGTTTGGATTGGCGAGCTCTTGTCCGTCGAGGAAACACAAACTTTAATGGATTTCTTGAGGACAAATCAAAACGTGTTTGCTTGGACTCAGAAGGACATGTCGGGAATTGATCCAAAGATCGCCTGCCATAAGCTAAACACCGACCAAACTTTACATTGTACCAACAAAAGACAAGGAGACATGCCCCCAAGCGCAACCAAATAATCAGCGACGAGATCGACTGTTTTCTCAAAGTAGGCTTTATAAGAGAGGTCTGGTGTCTAACCTGGATATCCAACGTGGTCATCGTACAAAAAAAGAATGAAAAATTGTGTGTGTGCGTAGATTTTACCAACCTTAACAAAGCTTGTCCCAAGAATTTCTACCCATTTTCGAAGATAGATAAAACGGTCAATGCCACCACCTGTTATTAAAGGATGTCATTCCTTGATGCATACTTCGAGTACAACCAAATACCGCTGGCTCAAGAAGATCAGCTCAAGAATGCGGGAGCAATTACCGGTGATTAATTAATATGATGTTTAAGGAGCACCTCGGCAAAACAATAGAAGCATACATTGACGACATGGTGGTAAAAATAAAATGGAAAGGTGATCACATCAAACATCTAGATGAGGTTTTTGGGATACTAAGGAAATATGGGATGAGGCTAAACCCGGTGAAGTGCATTTTTGGAGTATCATCAGGGAAGTTCTTGGGGTACATTGTGAACCAACGAGGAATAGAACCAAACCTGGAGCAAGTGGAAGCTATATACAACATGCAAGAGCCGAGCACCAAGAGGGACATCCAAGTCTTGACATGGAGGATAGCCGCATTAAGTAGTTCCTCTCTTGGATGACTGACCGCTGCAAACCATTTTTCAATGTTTTAAAGGCCCTCTCGGGTCAAGAATTATGGAGAGAAGAACAGAAACAAGTGTTCATCGAGCTAAAAATATACATAGCTAGTCAAAACTTCCTCGTCGTACCAAAGGACATGGATCCTCTGTGCCTATACTTGACAGTAACGAAAATAGCTACAAGCGTGGCATTGTTCAGAGAAGAGGGAACATTCCAATGGTTGTTCTTGTTCATTAGCCATAGCTTGATCGACGCAGAAACTAGGTATATGCTCGCTGAGAAAATTATCTTGGCCTTGGTGCACTCTAAAAGGAAACTTCGCCAATATTTCGAGGGGAGGAAAATATCGGTGTATACAGACCTTCCACTTCGAGGAATCTTAACGAAGCCGGATGCATCAGGGAGGATAATGAAATGGGCAATAGAGCTCAACTAGTACGACATAGAGTTCAAGCTGAGGATATCGATAAAAGGTCAGACATTAGCTGACTTTCTCGTTGAGTGTCATCTCTCGTTGGTCGTAGATAATGTCCCTTGGGAAGATTCGATACGGAAAATGGATATCGACGGCTCGTCGAACAATGCCGGAGCCAGAGTGAGGATCATGTTGAGAAGCTCGAAAGGGTTCAATCTAGATTGTGTCGTGAAGTTGTAATTTCTCACATCCAACAACGTTGCCGAATATGAGGCACTTATAACCAGACTCAAGTTGGTCAAACAATTATGCATTCAGTGTATCCAAGTGTATTCGGATTCGTAATTGGTGGTGGGACAATCCAACGATGGTTACGCGGAAAAAGATTCCAAGATGGCAGACTACCGGGAGCTGGTGCGCGAGACGATCCGGGAATTCGAACAAATATCGTTGGTAAAATTTCCACGAGAGGAAAATTGGCGGGCAGGCGAGTTGGCAAAATATGCTTCGAGGTTCATCCATGGACCAGTGCCAATCCGGCTCGACGTGCTCGAAGGCCCCAGCATTGACGGGAAAATTGAACGAAGTGCAATGGCAATAGAATCAATTCCAAATTATTGGAAAGGAGAGATAATTAATTGTCTGGAGTTCAACATTCAACCTGAGGATCTCATCGAAGCAAGAAAGCTGAGGATGATGGCTGCACGGTACCTATTGCTCGACGACATTCTTTATCGAAAATATTTTGGAGGGCCACTATTGTGATGTGCAGGGCTAAAACAAGCCGAAGACATCATGGGGGAAATCCATGGAGGACTGTGTGGAAGTCATGTTGGTGGGAGAAGCTTGGCAAAGAGAATAATCACGCAAGGATAATTTTGGCCATACATGGCAAGATAGTTGGAGCAATATGTCAGGAAATGATCTCAATGTCAGAAGCATGCACCTGTGAGTCATTCCCTTGCATAAGAGCTCGTTGCACAATCAGGTCCATGGCCTTTTGCTCGTTAGGGAATGGACATTGTGGGACCATTACTGTTAGCACCCGGAGGACTCAAATTGGTACTTGTTGCAACAGATTACTTCACAAAATGGGTGGAAGCGGAGCCGTTTGTCACCATTTCCTCAAGAGATGTGGTCAACTTCATTTGGAAGAAAATAGTATGCAGATTCGGGATACCTTGTGAGATTGTGTGTGACAATGGAACTCAGTTCAACAATGTGGCATTCTACAACTTCTGTAACAAATATGGAATTAAGTCGAGGTTCTCATTGAGAAGTTATCCTCGAGGAAACGGTCAAGCAGAAGTCACCAATTGAATTATTTTCGACGGGGTGAAAAAGAAGTTAGAGGGAAATGAGGTGCTTGGGCTAAGGAGTTGCCAAGAGTGTTGTGGCCATACAGAAGAACTCAAAGGAAAACAATGACGGAAACTCCTTACTTGTTGGTATACGGGGCTGAAGCACTAATTCCCGTCGAGAATATATTCCCAACAACAAGGACGATGGCATACGTTGCCGTTGGCAATGACGAACGCATGATTGTCGAATTGAACTTGGTAGAAGAACGTCGAGAAGAAGTTGCTGCTCGAGTGGCTGAGTACCAAAAATAGGTTGAAAGGTACTTCAATAAAAATGTTCGACCATAAAGTTTTCAGCACGGCGAGTTAGTATTGAAGAGAATGGTAGAGGACATACGAACTCATGGAACGACAAAGTTTAAAGCCGCATGGGAAGGACTGTTTCGTATAATGGAAGTGTAAAATCAAGGAGCTTATAGGCTCGAGGAAGTTGGCACTGGGCACTATCTCCCAAGGTCATGGAACACCATTTACTTGAAAAAGTACTACCAGTGAACCTGGGGAGGTATGCGAAAGCGATAAAGCTATTTTAATTTGCTATGTACTTTGAATTTATTTCCAGAATTGTAAAATGCTTAAGGTAAAGGCAAGTGAAAAAAATAAAGTTTTCGTTAAGGCCAAAACTATGTTGATATGGCCTTATGATAAAGACGACCCAAAAAGCCTCAAGCATAATGGGATCAATAGACATAAAATCTTAAAGAGCAGAAAATGCATAAGATCGAAAAGCTAAGTGTATGACTAAAACATGCATCAAATAAGTACATAAAGTAAACACTTAATATATAATTCAACCATATGCAATTTAAAACCTTTTTTGTGTAGATGTAGCATTGGTAAGTAGGGTATCGTTCTAAACCGGAGATTAAAGGATGTATGCAATTATTATGTAAAATAAAGGGGGTTTTCAAAAATTGTTTTCTAAACTAAATTACTACCTAAAACGTCATATACATAAACAAGAATTTCCTAGAACTCTAGCATGCATAAACTCATAGAAAAATAACACATAAAAGACCCCTAAAAACTCTAATTCATGTTATAACAAAAATAAACCTAATTAATTATATACAAGTGATCATCCCATCCTACCCGTCATGCATTTATACCGATTTCATCCTCCCACTATCTACGAAATTTATAAATTCTAATTCCAAATTACATGTTATGATAATTGAATTAAAGTGCAATGATCGCATATAAACACCCTAATTCATAATCATCGAATTAAATAAAGATAGGAACTAACATGCAATGATCGCATATAAACATCCTAGTAACCTATTCTCTACCCAAATCAAAGCATTAAGTGTAACACATAACATGCAATCAAGAATAAATACTTATAAACACATGGAAGATATATGAAATTCAAAAATAGCATAAAACCAAAATAAACATGTAATCTCCAATTTTTCACACAAAGAAATATAAAAGCATGAAAGACTACGAAGTAAAGGTTCCATGTTTACACTTTTTGTTCTGTGATCGCACTTGCAAACTCAAAAGAAAACTAGGAAGCTTTAGTGATGGCAGTAGGAATTTTGAGATGGTGACGGTGTAGTCGAACCGGCCTTGGAGAACTTTAGTGGAGGAGGGTTTGTGAGTATTTTGGCAGCAAGAAGGCTAAAATACAAGATGCTCCAATTTGGGATGGGCCTCTTGTATATATAGGCATTACAAAATAGTTTTCCTCATAAAACAAGGTTTTCCTCCTGGACCCGAGTAAGTCTTTCAGTCTGTAAAGAATAATACTTTTCTGGAGTTGTAGACCTTCAAAAATTATGATTTTTGGCTCGTTGGAAAGAAGACTCAAATATATTTCCAACCATATGTTGATCGACATCTAACTTCTCCTGAGCTATTCCCAATCGTCATTCGAAGTTGGCTGATCTGTACAAGAAAATTATTTTTTCCTTATTCTTCATGATTTCATTCTCCTACTCAACTTGGGAATCATTTTCTTCCCATAACTTGTTCTCTACAAAATTGGATGACTTGATCTTCAAGTTTGGACTTTTAAATGGTCTTTTAATTAATTTGGTCTATTTGTATTAGTTCTTTTTCCAAGTTCTTCTAGAAGCTTCTTTTCCTAGTCAACATAGGGTTTTTTTTCTTCACTTTTTCTTCATGCTTTCCTTTTCCAAATTTCTTGACCGAATTGATCCTCCTCTTCTTTTCCATTTTTCTTCGTGATTTACGTACTTGTAGACTCCTTTACTCCGTCTCTTTTGGTAAAAATCTAAAAATAAACTAATAATACTAAGTAATTAACAAAGTAAAAATGTAGAGAAAAACTCATTAATTAATACACCTAAATTGCGTAGAGCACTTAGAGCATACCAATGTAGACGCTCAACGAGCGATTCTCGATGAGTATATGACCTAAAAAGCTTCGAGCATAATGGGATCAATAGGCATAAAAGATCAAAGAGTAGAAAATGCATAAGATCGAAAAGCTAAGAGTATATCGATGTAGACGCTCAACAAGAGATTATCGACGAGTATATGACCCAAAAAGCCTCAGGCATAATAGCTCAAAGAGCAGAAAATATATAAGATCGAAAAGCTAAGAGCATATCGATGTAGACGCTCAACCATAGACGAGCATATGACCAAAATCCAGGGGCATATAGACTATGAAAAGGCCAATATACCAAAGGGTGAAATGTCATAAGATCGATGAGAGATTCTCATCGAGATATTTTTTGTCCTCAAGAGAATGTCTTTTGATGGAAAATTTCTGAAGAAAAGACATTGGGGGCATGTGTGGCGGAATAAACACGAAATATATGCTTTATTAACAGTACTTGTAGGAGTAAAGGCTCAAAAATTAGAAATAAAAGAGCACGACCTCTACGAAGCCCAAACTTATTTGTCGTCGAGAAAACATTCGACGGACTTTCTCGACGAGTTCGAAAAATAAATTACAAAAATAAAAAGGAAAACTACGACATATTGGAGCTCGAGAACAATGTCAGGAAGTGAGTATGGATCCCTTGTCTAGAGATTAGCTCGCTTCGGTAGTTGCTGGCTCCGACAATCATACCACGGTCGTAGGCAATCCCGACTTTGGTTTGATGATGACCTTGGGCGTTGCTGCCATTTCAACCTAAACCTATCTCCACTTCCCTCACCTCTCTCTCTCTCTCTCTCTCTCTCTCTCTCTCTCTCTCTCTCTCTCTCTCTCTCATCTCTCTCTCAATTCTTCGATCAGAAGAGACGAAGACACAAAGCTAAGAGAGATGAAGGCACGAAAGAAAGTTTGAAAATGCAAGTAGGCCTGCTATGCATCAGTCAGAAGCTCCACTCGTTTCTACAGAAAATATGTCAGTTTACCTCCGCAATACCCAACGTGAAGGTAAGCCTTTTCGTTTAGTTAAACATTTGGTTTAAATTTTTAGGGTTGTTCAATCGATTTCTTGGGTTGGACTCGCTTCAGAAGCAATCTTTTTCACATCTATCTTCTATATTTGATGGTCACACAAGAATTCTATGGCAGCTTAGTAATTGACTACTCTTTCGAATCAATCATGGGTTCTAATATTTAGGTGCTGGGTTTCAATTCAGATATGATTTGGAAAATTTTGATTCTGTTACGGGTTATATGATTTGGGTGCTGGGTTTGCTTTATCAAGTTTTCTTGCACATAGATTTATATCATTTTGAGCTTAATCAGGTTATTAACGTGTAGGTATGTTAATGGACAATGTTTCTTCAACAATCTGATGCGTATCACTAAATGCCTTGAAGAAGAGCAATTGAAAAATGGCTTGCAGAAGATGTGTTTTGCCACTTCTATAATGGTTCTTATCATTAATTTTTAAATGAGATTAATTTAACAACCTTTCAGTTAGTCAATATTGGATATGTGACGGGTAAGTTTGAGTGAGATATGAATTTGCAATGGGCTTTTAACGTGGTGTTTTGTAGGATTATTCATATCATGTTAGATCAGTTCCTCAAAAAGTTAGTATCAATGTTGAAAAGCTCACAGGACAACACTAAATTCAAGGAGATAGTCTTGAACTGATAAAAATACCTCATCGTCATCAAACAAAAGCAATCAGCATTTAAGAATTTATAACTCATTTTCTCACTTGATACAATCATACGAATAAATTCAGTTAATGTCTTTGTTCGCAACCGAGTTGTAGTTCAGTCTAAGTCGATTATAGTTTCTTGGTTGATAGTTCAATGTAACATTTCCTAACTTGGTTCGACAGGTTAATGTCTTTGCTTCAATTTAGTTTAAATCATTGATTTACTCTGTTCAATGCTTTCACAAATTTATTGGTTATGTGTAGCATGTGTTTGTGCAATTGTGGGTCGTAAATACGAATTTGTAGGTTCTGATAATTGTGGTTGTGCTGTCTTTTTCTTTGTGTAGGTATTGTGTTTATAGGCAGGAAAACAAGGAGATGGTGTTTAGGTACTGGATACTGTAGACTACAGTATATCTTCATTGGTGTGTTTTTGATCAAATAAAGATCTGACCTCTGAAGTAAGTACTCTCTCTCCTTCTCAGCGATTATGCATGCTAATGCAATTATTAGAAAGATTATATCATGTTGAGAATAGAGCAACACTGTTTTTTTAAACATAGATGAGACTCATATATTAGTGTTGTCATACTTTAATAGCTATAAGAAGTTGATCTCGATGACCAAAGTAAAAACAATGAGGCGTGGTGGTTGGTTACTCTTCAATTTGGATATGAAGACTATGAATTTGTCTTGGGGGTTCCTGTCAAGTATAAGTTTGATAAGGAGATGTTATATTTTTTAATATGCCTCTATTGCACTCCCGTTAATTCTGTTAGTGGACTTGTTGAGCCATCAAATCATTTAGTTCCATATAGTATAATGATCGTATCTGTTGATATTTTCATTTTTTTGTGAAGGGTTTTCTGAAATTGGTTATGTATACCAAATGGTTGTGGAATTGACTGACTTTGATATTTTGAAGACAAAACCATACTTTATGTGAAGTGTGTTAGACTATAAATATCCTGTGTAGCCATTGCAATGTTACATGAATTGATTTACAGAACAATAATACTGCGGTTTTTTATCTTCCTCTCTTTTTTAGTTAAGCGAATGTCTTAGACTATGGATATTGATTTGTTGATATTTTGTTTTGTTGTACTATTTTCAGTGTTTTCCAATAAATGACTTCAAGAAAATGAAGGACCAATACCTCATGCATATGCACTACCTGGTACAGACTGTATTGGAAATTTTTCATCTTTACTTGCAAACTATGGAGATACTACAAAAGTTTTTACAGCTGTTAATAAAATCCAAATTAAGGATCCTAATGTGTCCAGCTCTATATTTTTCATGAAATACTAGACTAAAATCAGCATACAAAATAGATGAAATAATGTTTTGTGTTCTCATATGTATTAATTATAATGTTTGTAATGCGATCTACTACTCATATATTCTATATAATGTTTTGTATAACATTCACCTTTTATATAATATTTGCATTTCAATTTACTGAGTTTATATGATCACCCACGGGCTTTCATTCTAGTTACTACAAGTCGATCGACTTGGAGTCTTAACAATAGCCCCTAAACACCGAGCATGATATTTACATGATAGTCAGGTTGATCAATCTATAAACTTTACAGTTCTACAGAGCATGCACTCCATTCCAACACTACGTACACCAGTACATATTAGCTACTTCATTAACTAATTTTAAGTTGTGAATTCAAACCATGTCTCACCTGACCAAGATTGTAGCCGCAGCCTTGTCATTATCGCATTGGTTTCCGAGTCGGGCATGGGTGCACCCGACTGTGATTCCATCCTCATTACGGTAGAATTTTGCAATTCTTAGAATATCTGTATTCCTTTCGGAAGTTCTATTGGGTTAAGAATTTTTATCCATCAAATATGATGTTCTATTCATGATTTTTGCGTAGTAGTACAACAAATAAGAATTATTATTATTATTCATTAATTAGAAAATAATATATTTTTTAATTTTTTGGTAAGATTTGTAGGAAAATTAAAGGGGGTCATTAACAATTTTTTAATTAATCTTTTACAATTTTTAAGATATTTTATGCAAATATTTGAATTATTAATAAAACATAGCCGTTGTATTTGAATTTGGGCCGTCAGATTAAAATTTTGAATCAAAATGGACGGCTCAGATGGAGATGACCGTTGGCAGCAATTTGGCAAACAGCCCCGCCACATGACGAACTGTCACTGGCTCGTTAATCACGGTTAAAAAAAAACTTATTAAGGTGCGTGTATTATACGCACTAGGTTGAAATAAAAAATCACGCACCAAACGTCACCCATGTGCGTGGGCTCCACCAGAGCGGACGTTCTCTTTGGCTTTCGATTTCAGCACGCCGACGAGGAATTTCTCCAGGTCAATCGTCGGCCGTCGTGGCCGTTTAGCACCGCTGCACGTGATTTTTCTCGGGGACGTTCTATTTTCGGCGAGACCCACGAAGGGGAAGTTCGATTTCGCCCAAAAGTTCCCTCCAGTGCAGATGCTCTTACCAAGTGCAGAATTCGGGCGCGAGCACACCCCAACTAAGGCTTGCTGTGACGGTGTCAGCTCACTCAACCAACTTTCCAACCTCAAAGACGAATGTGAGTGCATCAAGGCCTCCACCTTGTTGTCGCATTGATTTACCTCAATATGCTGCTCTCCCCAGTGACGGCAGCACATCCTTGAAGATCCCAAACATCTCCCCCGACATGGATTGTTCCATGTAAGAACCACAACCCTAGCCGGCTAGCCTCTTAATTTCGCTATAAGTATATTCCTAAATCCTTGGCCTTATGAGAACATGTCAAAGACTGATGAATGTTTTGCTTGCTTTACAGGATGTGAGGATTTGCGGCAAGGATTTGGCTACGTACATTTCGTAGCCTGGCCAAAATTTGCCGATATCGAATAAATGTGGTTCTTTTCAATAAAACAAAAATAGATTGCTACGAGAATATGGTATATATACACATTGTGTGGAATACTTCCCCTAAGAACATCGAATTTCTTAATTACGTACCATGATAAGTCATTATCTTACCATCCAATTCTTGGTACTACCAAAGAGTCGCACTTGATGTATGCGGAACAACAAAAATGAGAGTCTCGGAGAGTAGACACATATTTATAACAATTATTTTTTACTTTTTACCTTTATACAAGTATTTGAACGAGCTTTTGTAGCTAGTGTGTGCATTGCAGCACAATGCTCTCTCAGTCGCTACATTTCCTTTGTTGTCTTTTCCAAAGGGTAAAATATCGGATATCGAGGATATATCGACATTCCAAAATTTGGATATATCGACGGAAATATCGATGAAATATCGATCTAGTGAAATTCTGACGGAAACTAATAAAAATACATGGAAATTTGTAATGGAACTTTTGGAGGTTGTTACATGATCAATTATCTACCTTATGTGAAAAGAAAATATTGATCAAACATCAAGACATATGAATTTGCTAAATTACTATATGAATTAGTATGTGTTAAGTGCTGATAATTATTAAAATACAATTTATTAGTTCTATTTTTATTTTTTGATGGCTAAAACTTATAGGAGGCTAGGCCATCACGCATTTTGTACAATATGTTACATATCACATATCAAAAATCAAATATATAAATACTTCAAAACCACGTAGGGAACCTATGATGTTCGAAATTCACACTATTTTTTCTCCATCTCCCTGTACATAATCATGTGTGTATTGTGAAGAATAATCATTAAATGATTATTCTCCCATGTAATTCTGCATGTATTGGACATGTCACGTGAATGGTAGATTTGACATTGAGCACGTGAAGATTGGACATTTACCAAATTAAATGTTAAATGTGAAAATTTTACGGAAATTTCGAAAATTTCAGAAAATATCGGAAAATATCGGAAATATCGGGGATATATCGGAAATATCGATAAAAATCGAAAAATTTCGGAAAATTTAAGGATATATTTGAAGATTTTTCTGGTAACTTTAAAAATCAAAATATCGCCGATAATATCGATTTTACATACGCGTGTAGAGTTCGAATGTTTTCAGCAAAACAAACCACACATATATGAAGACCTTTCTGCATCTCTCAATATCTTTTTGCCAATTCCAATATTATTGGAAATCAGCGTATGTATGAACAGAACGTAAAATTTGAAATAACGAATATACCCTTCACCCATATTTTTGTTTCCCCGATCACAATGACTAATTTCGTGACTACACCTTTTTTGACCAAAAAAAACTCCTTTAATAAGAAGAACAAACAACCGAAGGCGGAGGTCACCAGTCCAAAACCGCCGAGCAGATGCCATTGCTCTCACCTCTACTAAAACCCAAGCTCACCTTTCGAGGGTTTTATTCGGGTTTAAAGATTCAATCTTTTCCTCTACTTGCATCAATCGATGTCTTACTGGCGAGGCCTCTCGTCCAGAGCGACTATCCTAGCTCGCCGAAGGCAACACCATCCCTGCATCGCTGCTCACACTCTCCACGAAGACGACGCCGTTTCCGACCACGCTCCTTCCCCAACAGCCAATCAATTCCTCGCCCAAAAGCGCTTCTACGGAAGCAGCATCCCCTATAAAGTCCCCGCCTTCGACGGGTTTGCTCGGAATCGGAGCTTTTCAGATGCTTTGCTTTCTTCGCCGGCCGGGTTTCACTTCTCCCGGAACGTGTCTACGGCGAGCGGGGACGTTTCCGGCAAGGTTGAGGTGTTCAGCGATGTGCCGCCGCCAGGGGATCTGTCGGACACGACGGTGGAGTTCTTGAATTCGCAGCTGTCGGCGGTGAATGAGGTGGCGATTGCGGCGGCTGATTCGTGGCTCCCGGTCAAGGGATTGCAGTATTTGATTGACTATGTCCATACTTCTACTGGTTTGAACTGGTTAGTAGCTAGCTGTATGCATCTGAGACTTTTTTTTGTTTTTTGTTTGATCTTATTGTTATTAAATATTATGAAAGTAGAGAAACCAATGTGAAGGATAGGCCCTCGTAGAGAAATGGTCGAGTAGAATTACAGATTAAATGACTTGCGAAGTTTGCATTGAGAGGTGTTCTGGATTTGGATTTTGTATTGCAGAATAATAATGAGTATTGTTGGCTTATCTGATCTTAGGTGGGCTGCCATTGTGGTTACGACTATAATGATTCGAACCTGTACGGTTCCGCTTTTAGTGAACCAACTCAAGGCAACAGCGAAGCTCACTGTAAGTTTAGGCGTCCTCGGTGGCGCATCTAGCTATCCCAATCATGTTGCAGATCTTGTGCCGCTTTATCTCTTTGACTCTTCCGCTTGGAGTGAAATAAACCCATCTGACTAAATTCAGTTAGAGTTCTTACAATTGGTGTTGTTTTCTGCAGCTCATGAGGCCACGTCTAGAGGAACTTAAGCAAGAGATGGAAGCCAAGGTATGATACCAATTTCTCCTGTTAGCTATTGCTTATTACTTATAAATGCTCACTTTTATTCTTCTATGTAGTACTTGCCTATCTACCCTCTTATCTGTAATGCACGATAAACTACAGTTTCTTAGTATAGGGAAAACAATACCTTAACAGCATCACTCTTTTAGTGCTTCTTAGACTCTGTTGTAGTTCTGGTGGTCTATCTTTTCCAGAAAACAAAAACATAAAAGTCCTTGAAAGTTAGATGCTTTTGAATGTTCTATGTACTGAACGCCGTTAGGCTTCAACCAAGGATGAGCCAAACAATGAATTTAAAATTAACAATCAACTGTCTTTCCTCTTCAACAGGGTATGGATCTCGGAGCTAGGTTGGAGTTTCAAAAAAAAACCAAGATGGTATACAAGGAGTAAGCAGTTTTGTTTTATGGAATCTACAGAATTTCTTTGCTTGCTGTCTCGTATCTTTCCATTTTATGTAGTTGGGGTCAAACCTAGACCAAAAAAGAACACAAACATTTTGACCTTTGGTTGTACTACACTGTTTATTACAGGAATGATAGAATATAATCTAATGTTGCTTGGTAAAAATATCGTTTAGTTATTCAGTTTTCTTTAAATGGCTTTGCATGATGACATGTGTGTCTGCAATGGATTTTTCAAGAGAAGTAACCAGTTTGCAAGTACCATTTTCTCCTTTATGGCAGCTTTCTTTAGCATTCTCATTTTGATACATTGATGTGGATTGCGCAGATACGGCGTTAGTCCAATAACTCCACTAAAGGGAATCTTTATTCAAGCCCCTGTGTTTATCAGCTTTTTCCTAGCTGTAAGATCTCTCTCTCTCTCTCTCTCTCTCTCTAGACATGGTCTTCCAGTTTCTCAAACTAGTTTTGTTTTGCAGATATCAAACATGGCAGAGAAAGTTCCATCCTTTAAAGGTGGTGGTGCCTATTGGTTTGTTGATCTGACAACTCCTGATCCAATGTACATTTTTCCAATTATGGCAGGATTGACATTCTTAATAACTGTGGAGGTAGGTTTCTTCAACCATACTTTGATCTTTCTCAAGACTTTCCTGGTGAAATAGATTGACATGCTTGGTTTGAACACTATAATATTCCTCTTATATTATAGTGAAGTGAGTTCGCACTTGTTTAGACTCTCCAGATCGGAACTTCAGTGTTATTTCCAGTAAAATCACCCCAAAATCAATGAAAAACAGAATAGGCCAAGACTAGTTGAATCCTATAGTTAATCCTGGATCTGAAGTCTGTCAAGGTTTAGGGGTTTGGTACATCTGATACCTAGATTGATAGTTGTATGTTAACTCTTATTTTGGGTGAGGGAGTTGTATGTCTGCTCAACTTAACTTATGGTTTTTTTTTTCTCATAGTGCAATTTGCAAGAAGGTATGGAGGGAAATCCTATAGCTAAAACCATGAAGAACGTTTCAAGAGGCATGGCTGTTCTTACAGTTCCATTTACCATGAATTTTCCAAAGGTACAAGGGCTAAATTTTTTTGTTTCACTATGTATCTGTTGTGTATGAACATCTATCCTGTGATGCTGGAATTAATGATAATAAAGCCTTGCACTGTTAAGCTGAGTGTAATGGCACATGTACCAAAGTTTGATTTCTAAAAGCTGCATGTATACTCTGCCACAGCTTACACTGCATTTTACATTCTCAGACTGTCCATGGGTCAGTGAATTGTTTCTGGGGATGTTCATATCCAGATATTTTTATGGTGGCTAGTTTGGTATCTGTTTTATGACATTTCTTGACCGTTTCTCTAAGATATACATACTTACTTGAACAGACATAACAGAGGTGGCAGCAAGTTCCTTTTTGCATATTTTCTATTTTTGAGTGATTTCCAGCAACCAAAGTCATGATGAGATTAGGTGTATTGAAGTGAAGCTGATGAAAACTTTTCCTTGATTTTATCAAATCTGCAGGCTGTATTTTGTTACTGGGTTACATCCAATTTGTTCTCGCTCGGTTATGGATTCAGTGAGTCCTTTTAAATTACAGTTTGTGAACAGTTGTGCCCTTTCTCGGTTTCTCCCTCTCCTCGCTTCCTTTATTTCTCTAACCTTTATCTTGTTAAGTAATTTGGTTGTTTTCTGGGGAAGTGAAATAGACATAATTTTTGCAGCTTCACAAAATTAACTGTGTTAAACGTTCTGTGCACCTGTCCACATATAAATTGATTCTACATTTTGATTGCAGTAATTAGAAATCCTGCCGTGAAGAAGATACTGAATCTTCCTAACCTGCCACCTCCTGCTCCACAACCACAAGGATCACAACAATCTGCATTCTCACTGTTTTCACAACTGAAACAGATGGCTGCACCCCCAGAGCCTGCCTCATCTACTGTTCAACCAACAAAGCTTCTAGACCGGAGACCATCATCGACATCAGATCTCAGTCAAAGGATTAAAAGTTTAGAAAAACAAGTAAAGGGAAGAAAGAGAAACAAGAAGAGGTAGTGAATTTATGAGTTTCACAAGCTCAACCAACAGCATGACCATTGATGATGAGGTTTCACCTGCTTTACATTTTTGATATAATATTCTTTGAATCGATGACTTGATGCTTAACTTACTAGTAGAGAAAAAATGAGCTATAGGATTTGTTATAATAAATTGTATCAAAGCTATTGTTGGCTGAAACTTTTACCTGAAAAGCTTGAGAATTTTACTTTGGCTGAAACTTTTACCTGAAAAGCTTGAGAATTTTGTGCAAGTACTTGGATGAAGGTCAATGGCCCCTTGTATTGTAAAATAAAATTTTAAGTTATACATCATTTTTCACTAATAGGATATAGCTGATTTCTTGTAAACTTGAGGATTTGTGCTGGCTACAAGTTTGCCTTCTATATCCAGCTGACCAACTCTGTTATGGTTTCTGGTCCTCTCTCCTTTTTGTATTGGTTTGGCACAAAGATGAGCATCACCAAACTGAAGATAAGGAACCAACATTATGTTTGTTTGACTTAGGACCACAATGATAGCTGTTGACAGTGTCTCTTCTTCTTGAATCAAAGTCTCAGCTTTAATGTAGTAGAAGAAGATCACTAGATTGCCATCTTGTTCTTCCTTATCTATGTACATGCACAGCAAAGTGAAGGTAACGCGAGCTTTCATTTCTAGTGAATTTATCTTCTGAAGCTTTAGCCATACATTGAAACCTTGTAATCATTGTCTGGAAATGATCTTTTGTCGATATACACCGAAAGGACTTAACCCTAGTTTAGCTAGTAAACTAGAATTAAATCTTAACGACTAATGAAATTCTGAGAATTTCTATGAAAATTTTGACATAACTCTTTTTGAAATTGGACAATCCAAAAACCTACAAAAAAATAACATCCACAACTAATTCCACAGACACACCGTGGATCACCAATGTCCATCCAGATTTCTCAACAAATGGTACAATTATAACCAAAAACTCAACACAAGAATTAAAGCATCATAACAATGTACTGATTCAGAATACAACGGAATCTAACTTAGCTATTTACATGAATACTCTATATACATGAGTACTACAGGAGTCGACATAAACAGAGCGACCTCTACTAATATATATATACAATGTTAAAAAAAACGGTAATCGGACACGAATCGTTATGGTACTGATTATTTTGTAGCCGATTACTCGGTGATTAATCGGGATTAATCGGAATCGGTATTTTTTTATCTATTAAATAATATTATAATTAGTAATATATAAAAAAAAATATCTCAAGGATCATTAGCATCTCCAACGATACCCTATTTCACAAATAAAGTCAAATTTTAACTTTTTTTACGTAAAATATCACTCCAACGGGTACCCTAAAGCAAAGTTAAATGTAACTTTGAGTTAAATTTTGAAATTATATTTAACAAAAGTGGAGAGAGAAAATGACTTGAAGTCATATTCTCCATCTTTCAGTTTTTATTGTTTTAACGTTCAATTTAGTATAGTTTAACTTTTAAGTAATTTTTTTACAATCTCACAAGTTATATATCGTCTAGCTATATTTAACTTTTAGACAATTTTAACTTTAAAATTTAAAACTCCATCATTGGAGAAGGTAAAATTATTAAGTAAAAAAAAATGTTAGGAAAGTGATCAAAATTGAACACATAGTTTAATATTAAAATAATAACATAAGAGAATGCATTTCAAATAAGAAAATCACTCCATGTCAAATCTTCCTTAAAAAAAAAAATTGGGTTTTGGGTTGTTATTTTTAAATTTTGATTTCTCATTAAAAAAAATATTTGGCTGTGTAGACAGTGTAACACACCGATTAATCGGTGAATCGGCCGATTAATCGGTCTCTATACAGTTCACTGTGTAGGGGGCCATTCAGGCCTTAATCTACACAGTTTCTTACCGATTACCGATTACACACCGATTAATCGGTCGTGTAGACTGTATTTTCGAACACTGTATATATATATATTATAAGATACAAACTGACAGTGAGCTAAGACATACTGCTGGAAAGATGACTGGTGGACTCGAACCCTTCGACGCTACCAGGCACACTCGGAATATAAAAAAAAAAGCATCTTGGGCAACGGAAACTGAAAAGCCCAGGGAAAGGTAATAAAATATAAAACGTTAGCGTGAGTGGAAAAAAATAAATAATCAGCGCAAAAAGATAAAGCTGCCATATCCTGCCTTTCCGCTGATTTCAAAGAAATACAGCGAGTTCAAAAATTGTAAACAGAAAACAATGGAGGCGCTCGCCCGGGCCACCTAACCTGAGTCAGATAAATGTAAGAAAAATAAATAAGATAAATGTGATGAGATCGTTCCTATGCCACCTAACCTGAGTCGATCTGGGCTAGACGAGGCTACCTAACCTTCCCGGCTAAATTATCCGGTGATCAGCCAAATAGCTAAAGCATCGATGCAATAAAATAAATCATCACAATAAACCTCCAAATTTAAAAGCTCTAAAAATAAAATTGTAGAGCATGCTGTAAAAAATAAGAGCTCACTACAACTGTGAAAATAAAGGTCCACTCACAAGTATGCGACTACTGCAGGGGTCTAGAGGAATTCCCTTCACTGCTATTGTCGCGATCGCGTTGTCCTGTAAATGAGGATCATACAATATCAGAATATAAGTAAAACAACTAAAATCGGCCCCAAAAATAACCCCCAAAATCCCGTTGGAGAATCCCTCAATCTTCCTCGCCGGAACTCCGCCGTGGGCGACAATGCGTGGGCCACACGCGCCTCGGTGAAACTGCTCCGTTTCTAACGATTGACACATCGTTGGAAAGCTCTCATCGGGCTCTACGACTTTAATAACTGGACCTCCGTCCAAATCACCACCATAGACGGCGACGCTGGCCACCGTCAACCACCACGGTTGACGGCAATTAACCCCACATTTTCTTCCTCTCTCCAAGCCCAATATCTTCCTCCAAAGGACCACCACCATCCAGTAACCACACCGGCCGGAAACAGCCTGAAAAAGGCCACGGTCCAACTTTGAACCGATTTGCTCTTGACGTCGCAGCTCCACCGTGGAGCCTCCTTGGTCGGAGCTACCAACCCAGAAACACTCAGGGGATTGAGGGGATCCAAAACCCCCAAACCCCAACCCTCACCCACAAAACCTCGTCGGAGCGCCATCACCGATGACGGCGATTCCGAGTCCCTAAACCCGATTCAGGTGACGTCCTAGCACCTGCAAATCCTAAAATTTCTCACAACAAACAGATTAAGGAAGCAAGGAGCTTCGACTCCTTACCTTTTCCATTGTCGAAGGTGGCTGGAATCGGTGAAACGGGTCGGGTTGAGCGAAACGGGTCACGGGGAGAGAAAACGGGTCGCCCCACCGTGAATTTTCTGATTTTTCTGAAATTAATTTCCAAAAATCCTCTATTTATACTAAAAATTTCTAATCTAATCAATGGTCCGAAATCAATCTTATCACGATCAAACGTTCGAGAATTAACCGACTAAAAATTATTTCGTTTTAATTTTACTTCTAGCACTGACTTCCGATAAACATAAAAACTAGCTCGCAAATCCAAAAAAATTTCCGAAAATTCTCACGAGCACAAAATTAAATACTCTATGATTTTCGCGAAGAAAATAAAATAAAATTCTCGCCCAAAGAAAAAGTCGTTAACAAACTCACTTATGCGATTAATTCGCGATAAAGCTTAATATGTCTCGATTAATGCGTCATTTCGGTTCAGGTCGTAACACAGTTATTTATTTTAGGTTAAGAAAATAGTCACAATGATCACTAAACTTTGTCACAATCGACAATTTGATCACTAAACTTTGTCACAATCGACAATTTGATCACTGAACTTTGTCACAATCGACAATTTGATCACTGAATTTTAGAAAATATCAAAAAAGTCATTGAACTTTAACTTTGTCTATCAATTTGGTCATTATGCTCGTTTCACATGACAATTTTTTTTCTTTCTTATCGGTCTTCACAATTCTCTCGCTTATGCTATATGCATTTCCTTTAAAATTCTATTTATATAAGGAAAAGATTTGACAAATTTTAATGTTTTAAATAGACAAAGTGATCAAAGTGATAGACAAAGTTAAAGTTCAGTGGTCTTTTTAATATTTTTTAAAGTTCAGTGATCAAATTGTCGATTGTAACAAAGTTCAGTGATTATTCTAACTATTTTCTATTTTAAGTCTGTGGAGGAAGACCAAGCCCAAATATAAATATTTTTTTTTCTTATCACTAAGAGTATTTAGTTGCCTAACCAGAAAATACAATATTATCCTGTGGGAGTCGTTGTATTCGTTTGTACGATTGCACTTCTAGTTCTAGATTGTTGATGGCGGTAAGCAGATATTATTGTAAACACTGCCGTTCTATATTTGCTATGAATTGGTCAGCGATGATCACAACTCAACAAGCAGGTAGTTTGCCTAGCTAGCTGCATCTGCATAATGCATTGCTTCATCCACTGCCCACCTTCAAGTCTTTAACGTATTCATTTGGATGAGGGGAACAAGATAGAAGACGTTCCCATGACTCCGAGGAGTCGAGCCGGACCGGCAGCCGGTTTCCGAGACCTTTCTGTAAATGCTCATGGATCTTTGGACTTCCCTTTTTTTGTATTTGGGGAGTAATGTTAGTTTGGAGTTGGAGGATGTTGGTGGTTATTCTGTTACTTTCAAACTAATTACAAAAGGTGAATTTTGGAAGAAAGGGCCGTGGAGGATGGAACAGAGGGATTGCGGCAAAAAACTCGGTCTACCTTGTGGACCGAGTGCCATGTACACATTAATACCACAAAGTCATTGCGGCAACTTGTTCAATTCCCCATCCACTTTTTCTTTAAGATTTATGACTACGGTCACAACCAGCAGCTGCTCATAACTTATAACTTCCACTAAACTCAATTTGACATGTACTTCAAATACTATAGATCTATAACGAAAATAACCTTCTCTAAACAATTCCAAATATAGTTCCAGATAATCCAATTCAAATTGGATTGTAAAATGATCCATTTCTTGACATGAATGGAAGACTTTGACTATGACATCCGGTATAATAACATCTAGAAGAAGAAAAAAGAAAAAAACAAGGTAGAGAGACGAAACAACAAATCCGTATAGCGTAAAAGGAAAAATTAGCAAACTCGTGTATAAGTTAGAAAATTTCTTCATCAACTTTCACCGTTATTCATCGATTAAAAAAACCAAACATTCTGAAATGAAAAACTCAACCTAACACAATGAAACATCACCATG
Organism: Geum urbanum; assembly: GCA_946800695.1. Classification (NCBI taxonomy): domain Eukaryota; kingdom Viridiplantae; phylum Streptophyta; class Magnoliopsida; order Rosales; family Rosaceae; genus Geum; species Geum urbanum. The sequence goes on along the minus strand of OX327013.1, from coordinate 38,163,830 downwards.
TTACATGCTTGCTTGGATTGAAAGTAATATAAACAGAACAAGTAATCTAGTGTTCGTTTAGCAACGTCAACTAATCCCCTAAGAGGAAAAAAAAAACAGAAAATGCATGAGGCATGAGTTTACATAAAACGACAAAACGTGTGAAAGACGGCCGGAAAATCTCGCCGGGAATCCCGAAAATGGGTGGTTCACCAGTCTTAGCCTACAAGTCAAACTCTGGAGTTGACAGCCGTAGTAGCCTCATAAACCACGGCACTGAATTGACCAAAGTACCCCTCCTCCAACCACTGTCACCTATTTTTCTTCCCCTTTAAATTTTTAGTGGGGGAGTAAAATAAATATATATACGACTCTCTCCTCCATCTGGTATTTCTCCCGTGTTTAATTTTGGTTTTGTTGCTACTACATTCCGTGTGAGATTTCGCAGAGCGATCCGCGATCTAGAGTTGAGAGAGAGAATGGCGGAGAGTAAGTATAAGTATCTGATCGAGCTCGAGAAAGGGAAGGAGGCTAAAGACGGCCGACCGTCGCAAGGTCCAGTCTACCGGAGCCTCTTCGCAAAAGACGGTTTTCCGGCGCCGATTGACGGAATGGAGAGTTGCTGGGATGTTTTCCGGTATATATATATTCTCTCTGATTATTCCGTTTGAAACTCAAGAACATTTTTGTTTTGTTCTGTTTATTTTACGGTAAATTTTTGAAAATGAGGGAGAGTTCTGAAGTGAATTTTTTTTTGACTGAGCCGAATTATCGGAGTCTAGATTCAGAGAAAGTCAGTTTCTTTTTTACCGTGACTGTTTAGCTGAGTGATTGAGCATCGGTTTAGTTTTGGGGTCGAATTCTGTATAGGTTTGATTTTGTAGCTGTGGTGTTTGAGGCTTTGACTTACAGAAGATTTGGGATTGGTAGCTTTCATATGTCGGATGCAATTAATGAACTCTAATTCACTCTTGACTAAGCTATGTACTGTATTAGTGTAGTTTAGAGAACTGAAGTTTGAACCTTCGATACAATCAATGACGAAAATCAATTACTATTATCCACGGTGTCTTCTTGACGTGTGGAATTCACTGTTTTTGATGGGCTGAATTCCAATCATGCATGTCAGGCTTGTAATCAAGCTAAGTTTAGCTCTGGATATGGAGTGGTTCAGTTTTAATGTGGTATCAACGTAGCAAAATTTGATGTTGTTAACAATCTGAAAACTGAGGTCACATTGTATATGAAGTTTTATCGATATTCTTTTACTTATTTTTGCAGCATGTCAGTTGAGAAAAATCCCAACAACCCAATGCTTGGTCGACGTGAGATTGTGAATGGAAAGGTATATATAGAACTTGTAGACTATCGAAGACTATTATGTGCATAGCTGTCTAACTTACTGGAAAAGTTTGGAGCTAAATTTAGAACTTTTGGCTCATTGCAGGCCGGTAAATATGTTTGGGCAACTTACAAGGATGTATATGACGTTGTGATCAAAGTTGGAAATGCTATGCGCAGTCTTGGATTGGCAGAAGTATGTCATCATCTGTTCTGATTGGCTGGTCATATGATATAAAGTCTCACTTCTGGGGAACATGTGTAACATTAACATCTGATGAATATATATTGCTGAATGCAGGGAGACAAATGTGGTATATTTGGTGTCAACTGCCCAGAGTGGATTATGAGCATGGAGGTAAGAGCCTTTTGTTGCAGTGTCATTTTCATGTGCAGTTTCTTCTATATTCCCTCTTATTTGTCTATGGTCAGTCGAGAACTCAGAACTTTCTTAAGCAGGAGCTCCAAGTCCTATTTTGGTGTAACTGCTCTTTCCGCTGACATGGTATTGGAAATAAATTTAAAAAGGAAAAAACAATCTTTTTCTGCTGTGGTGGTGTCATCTTGAATTCTGAATTGTTATATCTGATACCCATTACGAAATATTCCTTTTGGTGGCCTTGTTAAAGTTGCTTCTTTCACAATTAGTATAGAAGGGGGAACGACAATTATGTAATATTCTTTTCTCTAATTTTTTAATTAATAATGAAATTTATGCAGGCTTGCAATGCTCATGGACTCTATTGTGTTCCTTTATATGACACTCTAGGTAGGCATATCTCTTCTTTATCAACTCATTACCTCAATCAATTGGTTGAACCTGAGATTGATATGATTTTAGAGTGTATTCACCTTGGACATGCTAAGCATTTGTTTAATCTCCAATGTATGATATAGGTGCTAGTGCTGTGGAATTTATCATATGCCATGCAGAAGTTTCACTTTCTTTTGTAGAAGAAAAGAAGATACCTGAGGTATGCAGAATTTTCATTGATAGTTGTGTCACTGACTAAAAGTAATCTGCATAAAAATATGTTCACTTGACCATAAGATTAAACCGTTTAAAGCATGAAAGTTTCACTCAGGTTTATTTTATTTGAACTGTATATTTGTCCTCTTTCAGCTCTTGAAGACATTGCCCAATGGGTCGAAGTATCTTAGGAGTATGTTGCATGCTTCCTACACCTTTCAAGATATTTTTGTATAAACATTTTTGGCTCTTAGTTTAAACAAAAAAAAACTTCTCTTTTTCGTTTTCATCATGCAGCACTTGTAAGCTTCGGCGAGGTTACACCTGAACAAAAGGAATCTGTTGGAAAGCATGGATCAGTTATTTATTCATGGAATGAGTTTCTGGAACTGGTGAGTTGTTACCTGTTCTTCTAAGCCTCATCTCTACTAATTATGTTGTTGAAGCTATGAATTTTATCTGTATAAAAAAGCGCAAAGGTTTCTGCAACAGAAGCAGACCATATAAAGGTTGTGAATGGTCTGTCTATCTGTGAGATATAACTAGCTGCAAATCACTTTCTCTGAAAGATCAAATTGTGTGCCAGTTTTAAGATATAACTGAAAATTTTTCAAGGCAAAGTGACTGCCTGTACCTGCCATTGTTGCTCAGTTTTTCACCATATTTGTTTGTGCAGGGAGCTGATAAAAATTTTGATCTTCCAGTCAAAAAGAAAAGTGATATCTGTACTATTATGTATACTAGTGGAACAACTGGTGATCCCAAGGGCGTATTGATTTCCAACGAAAGCATCATCACTCTATTGGCTGGGGTGAAATGCGTGCTGGAGAGTGTAAATGAAAAGGTGACCTCCTCTTCATTTTAATTTAAAAATCTCATTTTTCGGAGTACTGGTTACCCTCTTCATTTCTAGAATGCTGATGCAAAACTTCATTTCTTCCCTGTCTCATTTATGAAGTTGGATGCAAACGACGTATATATTTCCTTTCTTCCTCTTGCACATATCTTTGATCGGGTGATTGAGGAGTTATTTATCTGGACTGGTGCTTCAATAGGGTTCTGGCGTGGGGTGAGTACAAGTGTACAGCTACTAGTAGGTCTTATATAACCAAGTACATTTTTGATCTGATCATTCTTATTTCATATTCTGCAGGATGTCAAATTATTGACTGAAGATATTGTGGAGCTAAAACCAACTATTTTTTGTGCTGTTCCTCGTGTTTTAGATAGAATCTATGCAGGTACTTACTACTAAAACAGGGAAAAATAATAGCAACCTATAGAAACTCTCAAAATGGTATCAAAGCAAAAGGCTTCAGTCTGGATAGTTTCAATACATATTTGGTTGAATTTCACAAATTGTTCCCTAATTAATGCAACAATAATTGGATGCGTCAGTTTTGACTTCCAACTTTTTGTCATAACATATCTGTGCAAATTTTCAGGCTTGACACAGAGGATTGCGTCAGGCGGCCTCTTGAAAAAGACGATGTTCAATTTTGCATATTCATAGTAAGTTCTCTTCATAGATTGCACATGAGCAAAAAATAAATTGAGATATTTCCTCATCCATTCCTTCTTCCTTCTCATCCCTTCCCCTCTATCTTTATACTGTATAAACAATAAACTGTTTACCTTTATGTGGTTGACTTTTCTTTTAAAGGATGAGTAACCTCTTTTCTTAGTTGATATCTAGACTCTAAGAAGATATCAGGTACATTTGTTTTTTAAATGATATCACACTCTTAAGTGACATGTTTTGTCTTTCCTGCAGCAAGCATCGTAACATGCAAAAGGGGCTTGCGCATGGGGATGCATCTCCAATTTCTGACAAGATTGTGTTTAGTAAGGTTGTGGCATGTTTATTTTTGTATTTTTCTTCTCCACACATCACATGCATGATCATTAATACAAATCTTTTTGAAGATGTATTCCTTCTGCTGACAGATCAAGTATCATTCATGTTCTTACAACTTTAGGTTAAGCAAGGATTGGGGGGTAGAGTGCGTCTAATTCTGTCCGGAGCTGCTCCTCTTTCTACTCATGTGGAATCTTACTTACGTGTGGTGGCATGCGCTCATGTTCTGCAAGGATATGGTTAGAGATCGTCAAATGTTATTGTCTTTGTTTTATATCAGCTGTTATTCTTCATTTTACATCTCATTTCGTTTGTTATTGCTGTGTTTGTTACCGACTTGTTTGTGTTTTACTTTTTCATCAATAACCTACATTATTGCAACTGCAGGTCTGACTGAAACTTGTGCTGGGACATTTGTATCGCTACCAAATGAATTGTCAATGCTTGGCACGGTGGGTCCTCCAGTTCCAAATGTGGATGTATGTCTAGAATCTGTCCCTGAAATGGGATATGACGCACTGTCAGACACAGCTCGTGGAGAAGTATGTGTGAGGGGGAAAACTTTGTTTTCAGGATACTACAAACGCGAGGACCTCACAAAAGAGGTCATGATTGATGGATGGTTTCATACAGGTTGGCATACTGATTTATTTCTTAGTCTATTATTGCTGTTGTATCGATAAAAGTTATGCATAACTATCTTGCAACAGGGGATATTGGTGAGTGGCAACAAGATGGAAGCCTTAAAATCATTGATCGCAAGAAGAATATCTTCAAGCTTTCACAAGGAGAATATGTTGCAGTTGAAAACTTAGAGAACATTTATGGACTTGTTTCAGATATCGATGCGGTATGCCATTCTGCTATAGTAACTATATTGCACGAAGTAGAGTTTGATCTGTTATTCTTTTGTGTCCTATAAATTGGCTTTTGTTTTGGCCTTTGGGTTATGAGCCCCCTGAAACTAAATATATTGACCTGTGAATTTGAAGGACACATGAGCGCGAGTGGTTTGATGACTTGTGAGTGAAAACTCATTCTCTCAACCTAGCCTGATGCCATGTTATTTTTTCTGTCTCCATTGTAGATATGGGTTTATGGAAACAGCTTTGAGTCCTGCCTGGTAGCTGTGGTCAATCCCAACAAGCAAGCAGTTGAAAGATGGGCTGAACAGAATGGTGTATCTGGTGACTTCAATTCTCTTTGTCAAAACACAAAGGTCAAGGAATACCTGCTTGGAGAGCTGAGTAGGATTGCAAAAGAGAAAAAGGTATCTGCTCTTCTACTTGAGGGCCTTAATTTATAGTCATTGATCATAACGTAATAATCTTGAAAACTTTTTCTGATTCTGGTATGGTATGTTATTCTTGACAGTTGAAAGGTTTTGAGGTTATAAAGGCTGTTCACCTCGACCCTGAACCATTTGACATGGAGCGTGACCTCATCACTCCAACATACAAGAAAAAGAGACCCCAGTTGCGTAAATACTACAAGGTACTCTTAGCCTGTTGCTCAATATATTTTACAGTCCACATTAATTAAGAGTTGCATTCACCACCACGACTGTGATCTAGAGTGACATGGTTAATTCAACAATATAATCATGTCATCCACAGTGATATTATATTATGGCTTCATTTGAAGTTATTATGGCGGTTAAGCTTCTACCCCTGAATCCCTACTATAATCTATGCCGATTAATAGTCATGATCTGATACGGAGGTGTAATGACTGGATGCTTCCTGTGCTTAGAAAGATTTATGCTAGTGTTAATGCTGACCAGAAGTTTTGGTGCACAGGGTGTCATTGATGACATGTACAAGAGTGTCAACCAGCCCAAGGCCTGAAAGTAAACTTGTGGAGCTAGAGCCCAGATGGCCCGTTGACAACTTCCATTTCTGTTTGTTAATTTTCTTTCGACAGTACATATAAGCATATTTATACACCTGATAACTTTCTTATGAAAATTTCCTTGTATTGTAGAAAATTAGTCATGTTCATTCCAACTAATCACATTTGGTATTTGCCTCGTTAAACTTGCTTTGCTTTCTTTTCTCTCTTTCCGGTTCCATTTTCAAAGTAGCAAAATCTTTTCTATTTATTAGTTACCAGCAGATATACATAGCTATGGATTCTTTGTACTTCTATTTGAGCAGTCTCACTCATTTCTCAAAACTAGGAGATACAACTGAAAGAATCAGTTAAGTGTCATTTTCCATCTTGTGGTTCACAGATTAGGATAAAAATGTTTCCGAGTCCCGACCATGCTGATTTCAGGATTGAGTTCAGGGGCCAGTATCCCATTTTTAGAGATCTGGAAATGAAATCGGATTTTGGTTGCTCCTTTGAATGATTCATTCTTCGGTCATTGCTAAAGATACTATTACGGTGTATTACCCCATTCATTTAGAAACCTTCATACATGTACTTTGACAAAAACAGTAGATTAGGTATAGGTGCTTTTGCATCTATATTAAACACAAACAAAAATTGCCTTGGTGATGAATTACCGTCTTCAAAGAGTATTTACGCACTTTTTATACTGTTGGACTCGGTAGAGAGTTGAGCCTGTTAAAGCTTTGGGCACAGGAGCTTTCAAAGTTTTATACATGTCCTATGACAGAGTTGATATAGAGTTGCTCTTGGCATAAGCACATTGGTATCCGATTATACTATTATAATTGACCTGAGAAAAAAGATAAGCATGCAACGGAAATGCAGTTACAAATGATGTAACGAATGGAGTTGCACTTGATCCTATCGTGTGCTCCATATTTTGATGTCTCTATTGTAGGCAATGCAACGGGAGCAGACGTATACCGCATAGATAGTAGCTCTTCTCGGCTATACTTCAACCTTTGATCTGGTTCATAAAATTGAAGAACAGAATTAGATGCTGTATGATAAAGCTGCTGCTAGAAGCCTAGAATATTCTCACAAAATCTTACCTAAAATACACTCCAACATGGGAAAACTTTCATGCTTCTTCACTTGTGGGGCCTTCGAAGTTGAGCGTGAAGGTAGAGTATTAGAAACAATCTGACCTTTGATCTTGTCTAATGGTAATATATGAACAAGATCATGCCATACTTCAATTTGGGGGTGAGCTTTACAAAAAGATAAGATAGCTTCCTCAGTTAAGAGCCAACATCCCCTCAGGTCCATCATTGTTAGAGTTGCAGGGGGTTTGAATGAAGTGAACCCAGAGTTTGTCAAAACACCATCATGAATGCACACATTTGTCAGCTTTGATATAGATGATATATAGTTCAGGGACATATCTGTAAGAGAAGCACTTTTAAGAGATAATTGGCTCAACTCTGGAAAGCTTGTTAAAGGTTTTAATGCTGCATCCATGACTTGCGTATCTGCCAAACTCAACCTTTCCAGACGCATGAGACTTTGAAGTGCTGACAGTGAGAAGACTGAATCTTGCTCACACTCAGGATCAAGCTCGGTCTGGTGAATGACCCCTGAAAAAAATAAACATTAATACAAATACAATCACATTTTATCAATATTCATCTAGTAAATTCCTAATAGCTGATAGCTTCTATATATCTTGTTCCACAGTAAGTTGCAGAACCCTAGAAAGTCATTGCACCCTAAAGCTGTATAAGGACAACTAAATAACTGCAGCCTCTTTACAACCTGATTCAGGGCTCCAGCCATTGTATCACTATTTAAAATTCCTCACATTTAGGATTTATTTTAGAAGTTCATACCTACGATGTTGGTCTGGCTCAAGTCAACAGACTTCAGAGAAGGCATCATGCTGATGTAAGATATGGTAACATCATCAACTGATGTATGAGATATAGACAAAACCTCAAGGTTCAGTACATGCCCTGTTAAGCTTCCAACTCCTGCAGAGCTTATTTTCGTGTGATTCAGATTTAGATACTTCAAATTTGCTCCAATACATGCAATAAGTTCAAGCACATCATCTCCTATCACAGTGAAGCTGAGATCTAAGTGTTCCAGAGCACATAATTGAGACAAAAAATTGAAGTCATGAAGAGAAGACTTGGAAACGTCTAAAAAGGTTAATAGAGTTCCTTCTATATAATGGAAGCCAGTAACCTCTTCTCCAAATGTAGCTCCAGAAACCATAAACTTGACTAGAGGAGCTTTACCATTATCAACTTCGCGTAGAGAGCTTATTTTACAATAACTCATGTTTAAGCATTCAAGGGACAGCAAATTTGGCAACATTGTGACACTGGTCCAAGCTAGATTGAGGAAACTCAAATGAGGGAACATTTGAAGAACAGAAGTACCTTTGTCAGATATGTTACTCCCCCAAAGATCAAGGTACTGTAGTTTAGTAAGTACCTAAACAAAATATCACAAAAATGAAGGTGAGGCTTTATAATGCAACAGATGGACTGAACATAAAGGTACGGAGAGCAACTATGCAGCACGAAAAACATCGCAAAAAGTATACCAGAACCCAAACCACATATACATCCTACAGCTGTTTAAACGATAAATGTTCAGAAATATCCGCTCTTGACTTCAAGTTGTAAAACAGAAACAGAAACCAAATTTAATTTGAAAACGATTATTTGAGTTGAGTATTGAAGATGACAACAAAGCAAATCCGATTACCTGGAGAGAACTCAGTGCTTGATCAGTAACAGGCAAACCACCCAAGTCCAGTACAGACAAGTTTTCAAGCAAAGAGAGCATCATAACCCCTTTGACAGACACACCTGTTTCCGATATACACAACTTCTCCAAAGTCGGAACAGACAGAAGATGCCTAATTCTACCATCATTAATCTTGGAGCATCTCGAAAGATCCAGCTCCCTCAAACTCTCCAATCCTAACAAAATCCTAGAAAAACACTCCAACAATGTACGACACCCTTCAAAGCAACATTCACTCCCATTCTCAGTGACAGCCTAAAAAACACATCCTGATATATCCCAAGCATAATCCTAAATGCTAGTACATATAAACAATAATTCAAACTCCTTTCAACTTATGAATCATTATAATGTGTCAAATATACGAGGAAATCTGTAAAGGCGGAAACTTTAGTAGAAAGAGCAATACCTGCTAGAGCCCAAAGATCACAACTGGTGAGTCTCCGGCAACCGGAGACGTTTAAAGACCGCAAGTGACAAAAGGATCCGATGTAAGCAAGCCATTCGGCGTCGACGATGGAGCTCTCGCTTCTCAGATCAATCTCCTCTACGCTCTTTTTGAACACTCTGGAGAAAACAAAACAGAAACAAAGAACCCAACTTTAGAAACCAATTTTCATTATTTATGAAAACGAATTTCTTGGAGAATTGTAGAGAGAAACGTACTCGAGCAAGGATGGGAAGAGGAGGCGCCGAGAGATGAGACGGCGGAGGAGAGAGTCGGCGAGCTGAGAAGGCAAGGACTCGAGGCTCCGCCGCTGCCTCCGCCACTTTGCGACGCTGTCTTTACTTTCGCAGGCGGCTTGTAAGCAAAGCTCTACCAGCTCGTTCTCCATGGTGGCTGAGATTTGAAGTTGTTGGGTACAAATTGTGTTTCTGATCTCCCTCCCTTGTGTGTGTGTGTGTGTGTGTGTGGGGGGGGGGGGGGGGGGGGGGGGGGGAACTCTCCATTGAAATGTACTCAACAGCTACTCGTTAAAGATCCCTCAGTAAAGAAGTTCTCCTAGATATTTTACTAATTTTGCTCATCATTTTTTTTTTCGAAATAAAAAAAAATTCATTAAAATCTTCTCGACTGAAGAGTACATACACAGTTGATCAGCAACTCAACCTCTAATCAAGAGAAAATAAACTAATCAGAGCAAATACCACTACAAGAAAACAGCACTTAGACCACGGAAACGTAATTGTTTCGTGGTCCAAGTGACACCTGGACGACGGAGAATACCATATCCGTCCTCCAGGTGATCACCTGGACAACGGACCGACACGCCGTCGTCCGAGTACTACGTACTTCCACTTAGACGACGTACCGACACCTCCGTCGTCTAAGTGAAGCATTATATAAGCCCGATGCCAAACTGAATTCATTCCATCCGATCCTCGATATATCTCTTCATTCCATTTGAAGAAGAATTGAAGGAGAAGGGAGAAGGAGAAGGGAGAAGGAGAAGGCCGAGAAGAATCAGGATCGATAAGGGATCTCCGCTGACTAGCTAGCTAGCTTAATTAACGTACAGATATCGAGAAGGCCAGCAGGTACGTACGCAGTTAAAATTTGCTTAATTAATATATATTTAGTGAAAACGTACGTACATACATGCAAGGATGTTAGCTATATATATATATACAGATCGATTAAATGACGTACGTACGTACGTAATTGATGGATCGATGTAGATCGAGTACGTATAATTAAGCGTAAATTAATGGACTAATATATATATGTAATAATTAATTAATTATAATATTTTGTAGCAGTATGGACAAGAGTTGGATGAAGTTGAAGAATAGATGTGATGTCCGGTATATGGATGGAATTAGCGAATTTGTGAATTTTGCGATAGAACATGGTCAGGGAAAGAAACGTTTTAGGTGTCCGTGTCAGAAATGTCTTAATTGTCAGTATGCGGAGGTTAATGTTATGGTGCAACACCTGTACGAAAATGGTATGATGTGGAGTTACACTACATGGAGCGAGCATGGTGAAGCAGTAGAGTTCAGCGCAGAAGACTTCAGCTCAGGGTACAGTTACCATGGTGCCTCATCCAACGGCAGTGGTGCCGGACCCCCAGCCTGCAACCCAACTGCAGATTTGGTCCATGATGCGTTTCCGGGATGTAGTCATGGTGGACACCAACACCAAGACGGAGGTTACAGTACCACTAATGAGCATGATGACACATTCCCCGCAGCTAACTTGGCCACTGACACCAGTGAGATGGAAAAGTACAACCGGATGCTACTTGAAGCGCAGACCCCGGTGTTCCCTGGATGTCGAGAGAATGTGTTGCAATATGTGATGGAGCAAATGAAGATAAAAGTGAAGCACAAAATGTCAGTGAGTGCTTTTGACGAAATTCAGGAGCAAATATGTAAGTTGCTTCCTGATGATCACAATCTTCCTAAATCTCATTATAAGGTTAGAAATATCCTGAGCAGCCTCGGCCTAAAGTACAGGATAATTGACGCATGTCCGAATGATTGTGTGCTATTTTATAAAGAGTATAAAGATTTGAACTATTGTCCCGTATGTGGCCAGTGCAGATTCCAGTTGAATAGGAAGATTTCGAAAAAGAGAATTCCTGTGAAAGTTGTTCGATATTTTCCCTTGATTCCCAGATTGCAGCGCCTGTACATGTCTCTACACACAGCAGAGGCGATGCGATGGTACGCAGAAAAGCGAATAGATGACGATGTCCTGAGACACGCCGCGGATGGGGAGGGTTTCAAATATTTCGACAGAGAATTTGGAGACTTTGCTTCAGAGGTTAGAAATGTTAGACTCGGCCTATCTACAGACGGATTCAATCCTTGGGGAAGTAATAGCTCCGCCGTCAGCACTTGGTCAGTTATTCTGATGCCGTACAACTTGCCTCCGTGGATGTGCATGAACAAGGAATTTAATTTCCTTACCGTACTAATTCCAGGTCCTAAATCTCCATCGAAGTGCTTAGATGTCTACCTAAGACCTTTGATCGACGAGCTGAAACTGTTGTGGGAAAATGGAGTCCCAACTTATGACAAATTCACGGACACGATGTTCACGATGAGGGCTGCCGTAATGTGAATGATCAGCGATTTTCCAGCTTATGGGATGTTGGCAGCCTGCAGGACGAAAGGATATAATGGATGTCCTATATGTTTGGACGACGTGAACTCTAGTTGGCACGCGGGGAAGGTGTGTTACTTGGGTCACCGTAGATGGCTTCCTCACGACCACCCGTGGCGACAGGATGAAGCTCATTTCGACGGTACGGTAGAGAACAATCCTAAACCCCGTAGTTGGTCGGGCGAAGAGATTTTAGAGAGGTTGAGCTATTTCGACTTTGGTGTGTTGAGCAATGACGCGGATGTAAAGAAATGCAATCCAATTCCTCCACATGATCTGAGCTATTGGGATCACAAGAGTATATTCTTTGAACTCCCTTACTGGTCGAAGTTGAAGCTGAGGAACAACTTGGACGCGATGCACATAGAAAAGAATGTGTGCGACAGCGTGGTGGGAACAATTCTCGATATTAAGTTCAAGACTAAAGATACTCCCAAAGCGCGCAAAGATTTGGAATCAATGAATCTACGTCGTCCCTTGTGGTTGAGGAGGGATAGGAAATGAGTGTACAACAAGATGCCAGATGCACCTTACACAGTGAAGCCGACGCTTAGACGTTCTGTATTTCACTGGTTTAAGGGCGTTCGTTATCCGGCTACGTATGCAGCTACTATAACTGGAGCAGTGGACGAGGTGCAACACAAGTTTGTTGGTCTAAAGACACATGACTATCACGTTATGCTGCAACGTCTGATTCCAGTGGTAATTCGACCATACTTGCCTCGGGACGTCGTAGAACCAATAGTGGCATTGTGCAGGTGGTGGAAGAGGTTATGCGCCAGAGAATTAAAGAAGTCAGATGTGGTGGAATTGCAACAACAAATTGTGCACATCATTTGCAAACTAGAGAGGATTTTTTCCCCCTGCCTTCTTTGACATCATGATTCACCTAATGATCCACCTGCCCGAGCAGGTGCTCATTTCTGGTCCGGTCCAGTACACTTGGATGTATCCTCAAGAAAGGTACGTACAACTAATTAATTAATTTGTTCCACTGGAGATTATATATATACTAGCTAGCACCTGTACTTATTCTTATTGTACGTTTGATTTTGTAGACAACTTGGACAATATAAGTCATTCGTCAAAAACAGGTCGGCCCCGGATGGCTCCATAGCAGAGACATACCTAATGCATGAGTGTGTTACTTACTGCAACAGGTACCTCAAAGATCCACCACCTCCCACTGCATCCGATCGCAGTGCCCGCATCAATCTTTCTGTCGTCACCAATGTCGTCCGACCGTTTAGAGGAGTATTAAAGGAATCGTTAACACGGGAAGAACTTATTGAGGCACATTGGGTAGTGTTGCGAGACTGTGACGAAGTTGAGCCATACATGATGTCATACAGGGAGAGGCTTCAGGCGTTAAATCAAAACAAGAGTTCGGCGTGGATTGAGAAAATGGTTAAGAAGAAGTTTCCCGATTATTTTTTCCAATGGGTACGTACGTACGTCTTGGTATTAATTATTTAAATACATATCGATCATGTTTGTAGAAAGTAAACCCTTATATTAATTTGCCCTTTTTCGCAGATGATTGATCTGCAAAAATCTGAAAACCACGGAGGGTGGTGGTCATGGCCAAAGCACTTGCTAGCAGGGAAGCCGGTTAAACACTATATTTATCCCGGATGTTTTGTGAACAGTGTAAAGTTCCATTCATTGGCCCGAGACGAAGGAAGAAGAACACAAAACAGTGGGGTAGCGGTTGGGAAAGACAATGATCTATATTACGGGGCTATTGTATATGTGGTTCAGCTATGTTACGGGAATGATGTCAACGTTTTCCTATTCAAGTGCAGATGGTTCAAGCGTACAAAGGAAGACCTGGGACTATTATCAGTCGATACAAACTCTAGCTGGTATGAGGATGAGCCTTTCGTTCTCGTCACCTTAGTTCGGCAGGTGTTCTATCTCGACGATCCGATTGCCGGTGAAGGGTGGAAAATAGTGAACCATATCTCTCACCGAGGAATATGGAATACAGAGACAATTGAAGGGACACCGGCGACGACTGAAGATGCTGCTGAACCAGAAAGAGACATTCCTGCCTATCAAGAGCCTAATATTTCTGTCATCCGCTCCGATATAATGGACCTGGTTCAAGATGATGAACGGTTACCCATGCTTTATGGTTGTATAGATCTAACTGAAGATGAGATTATCGATGAGGTAGATGAAGAAGACGAGCAGGAAGAGGACGCGGACGATGACTCAGGTTATTCGTCGGACGATGTTGAGTATGATGAGGAGGACGAGCAATCGGATACCGGGGACGAGGATGATGAGGATTATGATGATGACTACTTAACTAAGACGAGAAAAATTAATTGGTAATTAATTTATGTAATTATTGTAATATATGATCGATGCATCATCGATCAATAATTAATATAAATTAATATTATAAGGAGGAGAATGTATATATGAACGTACGTATATTTTCGACTTTTTTTACATAATTAATTAATAATTACACGCGTCCATGCTCGATCAGATATATCGGATCGACTGACGTACGTAAACTAAATTAAATTAATTCATTAATCCGATTTATATATCGTGGACAACGAAGAAATTAATTGCAGGTTGTCGCCTTTGGGTGTTTTGGCTATCTCCCTAAATCCTCGACCCTAAATCTAGCAAATCGGATCGATCGATCATTTTTTTAATTTTTTTTTTTCAAAATAATTGAACGGACACACAAATGACCCTGGACGACCTAAACCCTAAGGCCCTAACCCCTGAATTCAGGGTTTTTACACCTGGACGACGGATATGGTCATTCTCCGTCGTCCAGGTACTCACTCGGACGACGGAGAACGTCATTCTCCGTCGTCCAAGAGAAAAAACCCTAAACCCTAAACAGTAAGGCCCTAACCCCTGGATTCAGGGTCTATACACCTGGACGACGGAGATGAGAAGGTATCCGTCGTCCAGGTGATTACCTGGACGACGGAGAATCTCATCTCCGTCGTCCAGGTGCAGATATCGTCAATTTTTATAAGACAACGACCATCTAGACCTTCTTCCAATGCATATTCTTTTCGTCAAGACTTTAGAGTAAACAATTCTTGGTGTGTGAGCTTCGACGGTTCGAAAATCGGAGTTGCGAAATGCCTTGTATCCACGTTTCCGGTTTGTGAAATTATCGGTTTTGCGGTTGACTGTGCCGATGAAACCCTTCCCCAACTTATTATTTTATGGTCCTTTGAAGACAATTATATATTATGTTACGACGAACATATCCAACGGTTGTTTTTTCCAAATTCAATTTCGTTAATACTCTGTTGCAAATGAGCCTCTACTTATGAACACTTAAGTCATAAGGATTAGTCGATACTTAACAACTTTCAAAACGAAAAATTATTCGTCGGTTCAAATTTAACTGTTCATATATACGATGCGTTCATCGATATTGGACAAATATTTCACTCGAATGACAGATCGCTAAATTCCTAGCGAATTAATTTTAAAAAATTTTTTAACGTAAATTTCACCTGGACGACGGAGAATGCCGTTCTCCGTCGTTCAGGTGAACACCTGGACGACGGATAAGGACAAGATCCGTCGTCCAGGTTCAATTTACCATGGCGGTTCGATTTTTTTTATTTTTTTTTCAAAGAATATTTAACTTGGACGACGGAGATGTGGTGTTCCGTCATCCAGGTGTTCACCAGGACGACGGATAACGTCATTCTCCGTCGTCCAGGTCGAAAATCATGGCGGTTCGATTTACCTCCTCAATTTTCGGCACCGCTTGAATTTCCACTTAGACGACGGAGAATCTATTCTCCGTCGTCTAAGTCCAAATTCATGGCGGTTCAAAACGTCCCGCCCCTTAATTACGCGCCGTTTCAAAATTTTGAAACCGCCACTTAGACGACGGAAAACACTGTTTCCGTCGTCCAAGTGAACTTAGACGACGGAGAATAGTGCTCCGTCGTCTAAGTGAAAGCCTATATATAGGCCGGGGCTCATCTTCTTTTCCTCATCCCATACAACATTCTCCTCTCCTCTCTCTCTCTCTCTCTCTCTCTCTCTCTCTCTCTCTCTCTCTCTCTCTCTCTCTCTCTCTCTCTCTCTCTCTCTCTCTCTCTCTCACTCACTCCGGCGATCCTCCTCCGGCGACGCTCCGACGACATTTTTTCCGGCGTGGTTCCTCCTCTCCGACGACTCAACTCCGGCGATATTCCCGAAAACTCCGATTCGGTAAATTTCTATTTTTCCCTTATTAAAATAATTTTCATTTAATTAATTAATTAAATTCTAAATATAATTAATTAGTAGAATTTAATTTATTATTTAGTTTTAAATATTTAATAAATGATTAATTATTGTTATTAATTAATTAAATCATAATTATTGTTATTAATACTAATTAAATGAATAATTTTAAATTTATTGTTATTATTTATATTTAGATTAATTATTGTTATTAATTAAATAATTGATTAATTATTGTTATTAATTAATTAAATGGTTAATTATTGTTATTAATAATAATTAAATGAATAATTGTAATTACTTGATAATTTATTAAATTTGCAAATTTATTATTGTAATTATTTATTATTAGTTGCATGATTAAATGAATTTATTATTAAATTTATTAAATGAATAAATTATTATTCATAATTTATTAAATGAATCAATTTTTTATTAAATGCATGATAAATAAAAATAAATTATTGCATGTAATTAAAAATTATTAATTAATATTTACGTGTATTTTCTAGTAAATTAATTAGTAGTACGTGTTCGATTTAAATTTAGTACATAAGCTTGGTTTATTAAGTCGCACTCTTTGGAATAGATGGCGCCTCTTTTCCTAGCTTATCTCATTAACCCCTCGTGATGTGTGGATTTCATCACTGCACACCATAACCTAAGTGAAGTTATGGACACGAGGTTGAGGGCGGAGTTTGCAAAGGACTTGAGGGAGTGTAAATTTTCGAAAAATTGGCCGAATGTCGGACATGGTGTCTAGAAACAGGTTATGACTGGTGACAGGATTTGGACTAAGAAAGACTTTTGTCGAAATTAGTCCTGCCTCTCGCGTTATCTCTATCCCTAACTGGCCATGTTTTTCGATTTAATCAAGGCTGATTAATTGAAAATTTACACCTTATCGCGCGGGTCGCACGTCCATTGAACGACCGAAAAAGCCAAGCTAGTGTACTCTATTTAAATCTTAAACGTACTTAATTAGCGTAAATTTTTAATTTGTAATTATTATGGTAAGTAGGTATTTTAACACCGTACTCTTAGGTTTAAATGGCTCCGCCAAAGATGACATCCGGCAAGAAGAAAGCCCAACAGGAGGCAGAAGATGCCATGCTCCGAATGTTGGGGCCCAAGTCGGTTGGGTTCAACAGGAGGGCAACGACGCTCTCAATCCGGACGGATCATCTGGTCCGTCCGTAGCGCCCTCTGGGGAAATTCCCGCTCCCCCATTCATCTCGAGCGGTGATGACGTCGACCCCTTCCAATCTCCGACGCCCGGTACCGGTTCAACGGGAAGTACTCAGGCGTCCTCGACCGCCGAATCAATCATGTACAGCGCCCGCCGCAAGCAAAGGAGGGCCCCCACTGACCCGGAACCGAAAAGGACTCGGGGTCTCGTTAAAGGGGGCAAAGCGGAGCGTATTTGCAAGGCGACCGGGAAAAAGATCGACTTGCCCTACGACGAATTCACCGGTGGCCCTCCCACAGCTCAGCTAGCAAGTCTCTCGGTGCATGGGATAGGGTCAATCATCCGTAACCGGGTTCATATCACTGCCCCTACTTGGAAGGAGGCGCCGGATCATGAGAAGGCGAAAGTCTTTAAAGATCTTTCGATACGTAATACGTCCAATTTAGTTATTATATAATATTGTTAATATTAGTTAAAATTTCATAATATATATACGATTATAATTTTCTATTTATTTTTGATAGGAACAATTTGCGGTGGATCCGACACCAGCCATGTTGAGGCATATCAACCAAACCACCAACTCCATCTACAAAGATTGGAAGTACAAGCTCCATAAGTACTTCCAAGATGTCGGTCCCGTGCCTCCCCCGGTAGAGCTGCAAGGGGATAGAGAAGATGAGTGTGAGTGGTTGTGTAACCACTTTGCCGATGAACAATTTAAAGTGTTAATTTTTTTTATTTCAATTAAGATAATTGAATTATTTAAATTGTAGTTATTAATTTTTTAATGATATAATTATGTAACAGAAATTCTCCGGTGTCAACAAAGCCAACCGGGGGAAGAAGGAGAAACACCATACTACCGGCGCCAAGCAGTTCATTCAAATAGCCAAGGAGCACAAGGATAAGGGCTCCAAACACCCTTATCTTGATGCAAGCGTAAACGCGTACGTGACGCCTGGGCTCGATAATGAAGCGAGTCAATGCGGCGTAAGTGATATATTTATTGTGTGCTTTTAATTATAATAATTATTATTTAAATATGATTTCATTATAATAAATTAATTATTTTTTTGTAGGCAAGGGTGATAGAGCGTGCGCAGGAAGAGTTGGCTAACACTCAGCTTGCGTTCCCAGATGTGCCCGTGGAAGACCTGCCTCCTCTATCCTTAGAGAGCCAAATTGCAATCGCGGATGAGGTCCACAGTCGTAGAGCTGGCAAGGAGGTTAGGCACTTCGGGCCTAGGGTGGTACGAGATTTGTCGACGACCTCCGGCTCATCACCTACGGGAGGTTCGGGCCAGCAGAGAAGGACTACGGCTGCGGCAGTCGAAGCAGCCATTCAAGAGGCTCGACTGGCACGAGAGGAGAATCGACTGGCACAAGAGGAGAATCAACTGACACGAGCGGAGAATGAGTCAATGCGGCGAAGACTTGACGAACAACAAGCACAAATAGCCCAACTCATCGCCCTCATGAACCAAAATCGAGAAGTATGTCAACCTCCTCCGAACCCACACCCCGACGACAACGACCCGGCTGGAGGCGGAGGACCCGGCGGCGCATCTGCTCATCCAGTGTATTAGCTAGCTAGTTAATTATCGCGTTTCTTTATTTCCGAGTTCCGAACAATATTATATAATTTTTATGGGTTTTTAATTTGGATGTGACGTATGTACAAATTAATTAATTATTTAATTAATACATTAATTAATATTAAAAATTTAGTTTAATTAATTAATTTCGACTATTTTTCATTATTTAAATTAAATTAATAATATTTAATTTCAATTTATTTTTTTAAAAAATTAAATAGTCACTTGGACGACGGAGATTATGTTCTCCGTCGTCCAGGTGCACAAACCCTAAACCTAACCCATAACCCTAACCCCTAACCCCTGCCATTCTCCGTGGCCCACGTGTTCACCTGGACGACAGAGAATTAGAGTTTCCGTCGTCCATGTATGCACCTGGACGACGGAAACTCTAATTCTCCGTCGTCCAGGTGCATACATGGACCACGGAGAAACTAGCAATGTCCGTGGCCCATGTATGCACCTAGACGACGAAGAATTAGAGTTTCCGTCGTCCAGGTGCATACATGGGCCACGGAGAATGTCCGCGGTCCAAGTGAACTTGGACGACGGAGAACTAATTCTCCGTCGTCCAGGTGCTTGGACGACAACACTTGGAGCACGAACCTTGGACGACGGAGATTCCGTCGTCCAAGTACTTAGACGACGGAAAACTGAACCTAGACGACGGAAATTGTCCGTGGTCTAGGTGCGGTTTTCTTGTAGTGTATTACTCATTAGAACGCCATGCTCGAACATAGTCAAGCTTAGTTACATTGTTTAAAAACAGACGAAAAACACACTAAAAGCGATTAACATACTTCTAAGCACGCAATTGTGGTAGGTATGTCATCCCCATGAATTACACAGTCCCAAAAAGATGCAAATAAGCTCTGGTACCCATAGTACTCGACTCTAGCATCCTAAACAAGAGGACCAATAAATATCAAGTCCTTAATAGATACACTTTTCGTCATGAATTTTTTTTTCTCTGCTAGGGTTTGGGATGGCCGCCTCCGCGGCTCTTCCTTCTCCAGCAACACAATCCCGCTTTGGGCATCGGATCTGCTCCCTTCGCCGGAGGCAGATAAAAGGAGTACATCTCATGATGTCGCTCAAACCTTGCCTCCATCTCCTTACGTACGTGGGTGGAGTGCGATACAGTACGTGAAGGCTTTGATTGAGCGAGGTGCAGATCAAGGTGAGTGTCAAATAAGGGATACCAACGGTGATGACCGAGTGTGTTGGCCGAGCGCAGAGAGACGTTGTTTGAAGTTTTCTCCCTCTACACTTATGAACTATTTACTAACTCATAAATGCTAAAAATTTCTCTACCGCAAGTATACGAGGTCAAGTTATATTATTTATAAGAAAGTTGAGTCTCGAACCCACGAGGATTGACCACTTAAACTCCTTAGCTTGACTCGATTAAGCACTCAAATTATGCATTAACTAGACACTAACTTGACACTAAATGAGAATTAAAATACAAAAATGTGTATCTCACACTACCAAGTCCTTTGGAGACTTAGCATTGTGAGGGATGATTAATTTACAATAAGTGATTATACGATGCTTGGTTGATTGGTTGATTATGGTAAAATGCAAACACGAAAAGAGTACACAAATTCAAGATAAGGAAAGATGGTCAACTAGGGGAGTCCCGCTAACCACATGATGCATCAAACAATGTTTTGGTTTATGTATTGGATTAAAGTCCGTTCACACAAGTTATTGTCCAAACCGTGACATTTTAAGTCACGTTTGGTTTTGAATCCAAGTTCTTAGGCCATTTCGAACACTAGACGACTTAAGCCCAACATTGAAGTGTTTAGTGAATTGTTAGCGAATTGAAACCAAGACCTAAGCCATTTCGGAATTACATCTCAATCATATGTTACGTGAGTGAAGCAAACAAATGTACTATGTGATAAATGTGGAAGGTTCCCCTTCTCGAATCTCTATTGGAGAATTCGAGAGGAAGTCTAGGTGAATCCCCTAACTTGCACTTAACGAGCCAAGAGATTCTACAATTGACACAATAACCTTTTGGATTTAAAGTGTGCTTGACTAGAGTCCCTCAAGTCTATTGAGACTCAAAGGAGCTCTAGTCCATGCTAGGTACTAAGGGAACCAAGTCTCAAGGTAAGCCTCTTAGAAAATACCCTAATCATATTTTCATGTTCATCTAATCTTAAGTGAGTAGCTAATTCATTTAAGGGTCATTTTTAGTCTCTTTACACATACATCAACTTAGCTAGGGGTCAACACATGCATATAAGAAACTAGACATGAAGCTCAAACACAATAAACATCCACAAACACATAACAAGCACATTCACAACACACAATCACATAGCATACACTAATACTAAAAGTCATACATAATCAAAGACATCCTTTGTTCATCACATGGCTAGGGTTCTAACCATAGCCTCCCAAATAGACTACCAACTACTCATAACTACAATCAAATTTAGATACAAATATAAGAGTTAATAAGTGCAAGAAATAACTGAAGAGTCCCTAAAGCAAAAGTCTCCAAGCTTCTTCAAGTTCCTTCTTCTTTTCTTGCTCCAAAAATGCACCCAAGCTTGTAGAGGAAGTAAGGAAGACCTCTAGGACCCCAAAAGGTAAAGGAGAAGAGAGATTACTTCTCATCTCTTTGAGTTCTATAAATCTCACCAAACCTTGGAGGCAAAGATGAGAAGAGGAAGTGAGGGATGGTGATGAAGGAGAGTGGAAGAGGTTCGGCTAAGACTTGCAAGGCTAGGTCTCTTGAATTTGTAGAGGGTTGGAAGAAAATATTAGAGGAAGAGAAATCTAGCTTCTCTCTAGAGATCTCAACTAAGAACCCTAGAGAGAAGCTAGAGAGAAAACTAGAGAGAAAAAAGGCTCAAAACTTGGAAAATGAGTGAAATGAAGTGTGGTGTGTATCATGGTTGGGGAGCTCGAATTTGGGCTGAATAGGAGGGATAATTTGCACCCTTGGAATATAGTAAATAGTGAGATGGAAGATCTAAATGTTAGTTTTGAATTAGAAAGACCATGATCCACTCATTTAGGCTTTGGAAGGCTAAGCTCCAAATTAGTGACATCATGTGGTCCAACTTCTTCTCTTTCTCTCCAAATCAGATTGGTAAGCATAAATGGGCGGAATATGCCTCCATTAGGCAGGACTCCATATGATTGGGCTGGCCAAGATGGGCTGGCCGGCTGTAGCAAATTCCGGCGTGTTCTGAACAACTTCCGGCGACTTCCAGTGAAGTTATTTCGTTATTTTTCCAAAGTTGCTCCAAATTCTCTCGTGGCCTCGGAAATGTATACGTCTTCTCCAATAAGAATCTAATTCTTCATATTTAATGCATTTCCAAGCCAACTCCACATTTCCTAGCAAGAATAGGAAACGTCATAAGAACAATGCTTTATTCATAGAAAACAAGCTATAAGCATAAAGTTAAGAGGGTAATAGACACATAAATATGGTCCTAACAACTACCTCACATTTAAGCTTTGCTTGTCCTCAAGCAAATTAAGCCGAAAAGAAATAAGCTAAGCTAGACTCGAAGCACAAAAACACACAAAGCATGTACAAGTATGTAAGTGTCCCGACTTAATGATCGATATCCCTCAAAGAACTATGGCTAGATTGATTGAACTACTTTTGAGTAACGCTTTTAAAACATGAAATAAATGCATATGTAATAAGCCAAAATGAGATATGCTAAGCTAAATGCACCACAATTAGATGTATTTAAATTTATATGTTTCCTAACCATTAAACTCACTAGATATCACTCAATGCACACAAGTGTTTGAGGGTTAATGTTTGCACTCATAAATCGCATCAATCACATGTTCTCCATAGGCTTAATTTTTAACCAATACTCCAACAATCCAAAACATAAGCATTTCAAATCAAGAGGACTTTTAATCGGGTTGTAACAAGGTTTAAGGAAGGGGTTTAAATGAAAGAAGGGCATAGGAGTTCAGGAACCAAGCAACCTAACAAGCAACTCACACATTGAAGTTCCAAACATACACTAGGTGCTACTATCTTTCCCTTTTTCACACAAACCATTTTTCAAAACACTTATTCTTTATATATACTGCCATGTTTTTGTGGATCCTTATTCTATTTTCTAATTTTCTCTTCTTCTTTTTTTCTTTCTTTTATTTGGTACTTTTTTTTTCTCTTTTTTTCTTTTTGAACAAAACACAGTGCTAATGAACATCACAACAACCTCCTCCACCTCACACTTAAGCTTTCGTCAAACTTCACAATAAGCACAACTCTAAGCACATCCTAATAGAACTTCATTATCGCTTGCTCGATTACCTAGTTAAGGGTAGGAGTAAGTGTTTAGGCTTGATAAGGATTTGTGATGTTCAAGAATTAAAAGGCTAAACAATATAAAGCTCAAATTGGCTATCTAAAGGATGTACGCATCATAGGCTCCAAAAGCAATTTGGACAAAGTGGTGATCATCATAATGCCTCTATCATTTTCAAAATAACTTATGGTTTGGAAAATGTTTTACATGGTTTAAAGAAAGTTATAGATTACACAATGATCAAACAATTTCACACATGAAATAATAGGTGCATAATGTAGCTATGTATGCATAATAAGGCTCAAAATCTCACATGGAGTATGAATAGTTTCAGAAATATGTCAATCCTTCTTTTTCTCATGTACGCATTTTGAATAACATATGAATTTTTCAAACCGATTAAACATGCATTATTTTCTCTTCTTAAACATGTTCAATATTATGCAATCTACTAGCCTTTAATTCAATCTCATCATTGGGAGTGGTTATTGAGACACAAAACATACCAAAACACATATTTTTGTGTTACATTTTCTCACATTTTTCAATTTTTATGGATTTTTGGGTAAGGAGTGATATGACTTAGCCATCTACCTCACACTTTAGAATCAAATTGTCCTCAATTTGAATTAAGATATAACAAAAAAAGTGTACACAAGATAGCAAGGGCATCATCATTTTACATTTTATTCTCCTCACACATGTTCTCCTAGGCATAACAACTAGCATGCATTCACACTTAAATGGTCATATAGTCTCTAAGAAGTAATGAAACTATTAGAGTCCTATCAACCACAATGGGAGCATGCATACTAATCATATTTTAAAGAAAAATAACAATGCAATCAAGCATATAACATGAGGGGACCTAACACATATACAAGACTACCACCTTCTATGTGACTCCAAATAATATACTGATGAATAGATCACTCCTTCATCGAACAAGAGTGAGCCATCAAGACATTACAAGGCTAACAATCCTTGGAAGATGTCTACTCTTGGGGATGAGAGTTAAACCTAAGCATTCTAACATAGCATCATTCTCAAACATATTCTCATAAGTGCTAGAAAGTAGAGAGAGATTAAGGGAGAAATAAAGTGCAAACGCTTTGTAGACCGCCTCCGAGCTCCATATGTGTTAAAATGTAAACCAACGAAGGTCAAGTTAGGCCTCGTCATCCAAGGTTACATATGCTTGGTCATGATCCTCAAATGGTGCTCTAGGACCTATATTGGACTCAAGGTATTGCACTATGCTCCATGCCTCAAAGCCCCAAGTTCTTGGTCTTCACAAACCCCATAAAAGCCAACATTTGCAGAAGAATCATTCGACGGGTCGAATTTGATGCTCGGCATCATCCAGGGGTTACATTTGATAGGTCGAGGATTTCCCTCGACGGGTCGAACTGGTCTAGGGTGGATTTTTCGACGGGTCGAAAATTGCCAGATTTGGCTCTTTTTCAAGTTATTGACTCCCATGCACATTCCACCATATTCTATACTCCTCCAACCTCATCCTTATTACTCTAACATATCAATGGTATCCAACGATCACGGGTTGTAGTTTAAGGACATAAACATAGTCTATAACTCCACCATCTTATTATGGTGGATACTTCTTGAGTAATGCCACTCTACTACTTGGAGCTAGAGGACTTCTTGACTTGTCATAGAGGCAAAAATCAAAGTGATCCATGCACTTTTCAATGGTAGACCGAAATGGATACCTCCTTGATGTCTTCCTCTTCTTCTCGATCGCTCTTCCAAGTAGCATTCCAAACTCTTCCTTCAATGTTGATGTAGACTTGATGTATGGGAAGAAAGTATGTGGTTGTGGCATCTCAAAACAAGGTGGAGAGTTGGAAAAAAAGTTTCATTTCCAATCCTTCACTTCTTCATAGAAACATTGGTTGCTAAATGGAGGATCAAGAGGCAAGAATACCTTGGTCTCAATCCTAACGTCGTGGTCATAACTCTTGCTCCATCGGAATTCCTTGGTGATACTCTTTTAGTAGTGGGGGAAGGAATGGTGGTGGTTTTTCAACTTGGTCTTCAATGCTTGGCACAAACACATTCTCTTCACTTTGGGCACCCTTTTCATCTAGCTCCTTCATCAATTCTTCACGATAGCCCATAACCTGACACGTAGATGAGTTCAAAAGTATATTTTCCTCAACACTCCAAGCTTCATCATACACGCTCGCACAATCATCATCGGATGAGAATTCATCATCTATAACACCTTGACAATCTTTCTGTTACGACCCAAACTGAGAATATATGTTAATTACGTCGTTTTACGCTTAATCGTAACCTAGTCGCGTTCTTAACGACTGTTTCTTCTATCGATAATTTGGTTTGACTTCCTTCGCGAATGTCGCAGAGGATTTTATTGCAAGCTTGTAAGAATTTTCGGGAGATTTTTTGGATAACCGAAGTATTTTTAAGGCTTATCGGAAGTTTACGGTAAAAAGGATAATTATGAAAATAATTTATTATTAATTTAGGTAGTTCAATCAGATCCATTAATTTTTGATCAGATTGAATCTCAGCCCTTGGATCAGTTTTTCCCAAAGCTATAAATATGTGGATTTTTTTGAAAAAAATAAAATCTGAAAATCTGAAAACCGTGACCTGTTTTCGACCCGGTAACCCGAACGGTGACCCGTTTTTCGACCCGACTTTTCCAGCCACCTCCCGCGACGGGGAAGGACACAGAGACCCTATAGTTACAGAACGTACAGATCGCATATTTCCAAGACAGTGAGATTGCAGAATTACCAGACATCTTGATTACGACCCCAGTGAGGGCGAGTTCAGTGGACCCCAGTAGTAGTCGCAGATTTGTGAGTGGAGTTTTATTTTCACAGTCGTAGCGAGTTCTTATTTTTTTTACAGCATGCTCTACAGTTTTATTTTAGAGCTTTTAAATTCGGAGGCTTTCTTTGTGATGATTTATTTTATTGCATCAATGCTCTAGCTATTCGGTTGATCACAGGATAGTTGGTTATTGGAGGTTAGGTGGCCTCGTCTAACTCAGATCGACTCAGGTTAGGTAGCCAGGGGACGATCCCGTCAGATATTGCATATTTTCCTTTTCCGTTTGATGCCTTAGGTTAGGTGGCCTGAGAGAGCACCTCCATTTATATTTCAGTTATTCAAATTAGAACTCGCATTATTTCACAGAAAATAGCGGAAATGCATGAAATTACGATTTAGCGATTTACGCAGATTATTATATTATTTTTTGTCCACTCACGCTAACGTTTTATATTTTAAATGTCTTTCCCTGGGTTTTTCGGCTTTTCGTTGCCCAGGTTGCAGTGTTATTCCTGTGAGTGCTTGGTATCGTCGAGAGCTCCGAGTCTACCTGTCATCCTCTCATCAGTAGGTTCCAGCTCACTGCCCGTTTGTTTTATATATATATGGAAGTTGCTCTGGATACTAGTTTTCTCATTTTGTTAGAGTGAAACTCTTGTGAATAGGTTGTTATTCGAGTAGTTGTCGAGTTTGGTTTTCCTTGTATTTAGAACCAGTACTTTGTAAAGTATATTTTTTTTAACCTTGAGTTATACATCTGGTTTAGTTTCTACTATATGTTGAGAAATCTGGATGGACATCGGTGGTCCACGGTTTTGTTTGTGGGATTTATCTGCGGAGTGTCATTCTTCTTGCAGGTTTTTGGTTGTCTCAGTTTTAAAGGGGGTTATGTCAAAAAAATTACAGAATGCCATAGAATATAATCAGTCGTTAAGCTTGATCCTAGATTACTAGTTAATCTAGGGTTGAGTCCTTTCACTTTCACCCAATATGGATTTAGCTCTCCTTCCTTGGATGGGGAATCATCGTACTTGGCTCCTTGAGAGGTTGAAGCTTTATGATTGATGGAAGACTCATGAGGTGCCACCTCTTCTTAAATAATATCTTGGGCTCTCTCGGCTAGTATACTCACTTGAGCTTTCAATCCTAGAATGTCACTTTGAAATTTCTCTCTTGCACATTGAAGTTCTTCTTGTATACTATAACAAACCGAACCAAAATCTACGTATTAATCTACACGAAATTGAATTATTGCAAATTAATCGCGTGGGGTTGTTAACGACTTTTTCACCAGGTGAGAATTTGTGTTGACTTCCTTCACAAGAATTTTAGAGTATTTAATTTCGAGATTGTAGAAATTTTCGGGGAATTTTCTGGATAAGCGAGCAATGTTTTATCAAGTTTTGAAGTCGGTTGGTGAATATATATAAAAGTGTTACTGTTGATTTAATCGTGATCGTCCGATTTGGATCAGATTGAACCGTAGCCGTTGATTTGGGCTGGTATGTGCACAGTATAAATACGAGCTATTTTTGGAAAGTTTCCAATTTGAGAAATTTGGGTTGACCCGCGTTGACCACTGGTCAAGCCGACCCGTTTTGTCACCGAAAATCGTTGCCGACGGTGAGCTCTATTCCGTCCACCTTTAGCCGTGCTTCCTTGATGAAATTTGTTGGGCTTGAGCTCCTCTTCAAGTTCATAGGTGGATCATCGAGTTTGGTGGCCGGAGGAGGAGGATTCGACGCGATGAAGATGAGGGAATTTGGTCGGAATCTGCGGCGTTGGTGGCCGCTCAAGACGGCGGCGTTGGAGGTCGACCTTATGGGGGTTTTGTAGCCCTTAGAATGGTGAGTTGAACCCATGTGGTTTTGGGCCTTGCCGTGGTCGGACGGAGCCGATCAGAGAATGTGATTCCGGCGAGATTTTTGAACTTCACGATGAGTGTTGGACGTTTTCTGGTTAAAATTGGGCTTAGCTTTGAACTGAAAAGTTGTTGAAAATGTTGAGAACTTCACGATGAGCTTTGGACGTTTTCTGGGCCGGTAGAATTCCGGCGGCCGGCGGCGGCCCATGTGCCGCCGTGCGAGGTGGAACTCTGGTGAGGTAGAATTTTTGACAAGTTTTATGTCGTTTCTCTTGTTTTCGCATGCCGAACGCAATGGTGAGGTTTATATTCGGATATGAGCTTGTTAAATTTGGGTGAGTATTTAATTAGACAATTATCAGTTTAATTCACGACAATATTAAATGACGGTTTGATTATCCGTTTAATTGCGAATCGTTTGATATTCGAGATTTGTTTGCAATTCTTAAATGTGAAGGATTACAGGGAATTGAATTTAGAATTTGGTTGAGTCAGTAATTAAACAGAAGTTACGTTATTCGAGTATACAAGACTCTCGATGTTATTACTCACCAGATTATGATCTTTGCTATTCAGTATGAACTGCGATGATTAGATATTAATTTTAATCGTGGTTATAGGATATTGAGTTAGCTGGCGTGTCAGATGAATAATCGTGCCGATCGACAGGGTTTCAGCTTTATGTTGATCCCGGCAACCTGTGAGTGGACATTTTATTTTCATCGTTGACCTACGAGTCTTGATTTATGCATTTTACGATTATGCATTTGTGATTATGCATTTTATGACTATGCACGTATGAGTATGCATTTACGATTATGCATTTTATGATTATATGTCGTACTAGTATGCATGTGCATGGAAACAAATATAATTTGTTTTATATAGAGTAGAGTCTCAAAGGTAGAAGCATCGATGCGTTGGCATGCTCGGCTGATCCCCGAGATGCTCCGGGGGGGACAGAGTCCTAACCCAAGGTCTTTCTGACTATTTATTCACGTGTGGGTCTGAGATCCCGTGATTTAGACCCTACTGTTGCGGATGTGTCCGAGAGGGACCCCACGGTTTTAAACTCGCATCATGTTTATTTTCAGACTTGCATTATTTTTATGCACATTATATACGAAAGACATATTATTTACAGTTTCAGTTAAAAGTGAAATATTATTTTTGTCCACTCACTCTAACATTTTTTATAATTTTATGTGTATTTTTTCCTGGGCTTTTCAGTTTTCTTTGCCCAGATTGCAGTGTGTATCATGAGGGTGTTGCATGTCGTCGAGGGCGTTGAGTTCACCAGTCAATTCCTTCAGCAGTAAGTCCTTGCTCACTGTCAGTATGTCTCTTGTGTTATTGAAGTCACCTTGGATACTAGTTCTGTAGTATCATCTTAGTGAGACTCTTGTGAATAAGTTGTCACTCGTATAGTTTTCGAGTTGATTTTCTTTGTTTATGAATCAGTGTATTTACTGGAGTTATGTTTTCAAACTCTGAATAATGTATCAGTTTTAATTCCAGTTTTATGTTGAGAAATCCGGATGGACATCGGTAGTCCACGGTATTGTTTGTGAGTTTATCTGCGGAGTGTCAGTTTTCCTTGCAGGTTTTTGGTTGTCTCTTTTATAAGAGAAGTTATGTCAAAATTTTCACAGAAAATCATAGATTAGGGTCATTCGTTAGGGCTTGATTCTAGATTACTAGTTAATTTAGGGTCGGGTCCTTTCATATACATTGGAATTCATTCTTCATATGTTGCCTTAAAGCTTCTTGTTAAGCAAGCAAGTTGGCAAACATCTCCTCCAAGTTCGAAGAAGGGCTTTCTTCTTGAGGTGGAAATGGTGTCATCAATTGCCTAAATTGTGCATGGGTCTCCTCTCCTCGAGCTAGGTGCACCTCAACTCGGGCTAGGTGGGTGTGAATGAGTGCTTCCAAATTTGAACTAGGGGTTTCTTCTTGAATAGGTACCGAGTGTGCTTGATGCATCCTTATGTTGTACTCGTACTCTTGAACACACTCGGGATACTCATATCTCAAGTTGCACTCAAGAGGTTAATGCACATGAGAACCACATAGAGCACAAGCCTCCACATAAGAATACGTCGGCTCCTCGGCTTGATAGCCTCTATTGTAAGGTACTTTTTGCCCATAACCACTTGAATTTTCCCAACCGTTTGTTACGACCCGGAACAATATTACACGATAATTAGAACGTATGTGGTTAGTTAATAATTAATTATGTTAATCATCGATGGTAATTAGTTTTTACCGTTGGTAACATTCGCTAGCGATTTATCGAGAATTTATCGATTATGTTTTTTCTCAAGAAATTTCTTTGGATAAGATTGTAGAGTTTGTCGATACGAGTTCGCGGCCACGTCAAATGTTGAAATCGGAGTTACGACGAAGAAGTTATGGTCAGCGAAAATTTTACGAAAATATCGAAAAACGTTTTGTCGCAAAATCACGAGTATAAATACGGGTTTCCATTTTGGGAAAGTCAGAGTTTTCATTTTTGGTAAGCGGGTTTACCAGCGTTGACCGGGCTTACTAACCCAGCTTCGCCACCGTGGGCGACGGCAGATGTTTCAAGCCACCTTTGGCCATGAAACTGGTCGGGAATTTTTGGGCTTGACCTCCTATTTTTTTTGGGGGGTGCTTCACCGGTGTTGGTGGCCAGAGGAAGACGAATCGAGATGATGAAATTGGAAGGATTCGGGTGGAATTTCTCCGCGTCGATGGTGGTGCTCACGACGACTTTGGACGTCAAACCCAGAGGGGTTTTGTAGCTCTAGATGAGGTGGATCGATTGCAATGGGTCTCGGACCTTGCCGTGGCCGGACAATGGAGATCAGAAAAGATGATTCCGGCGAGGGTTTTGAACTTCAACGATGAATTTCGTTAATTTTTGGTTTGATTTTGATGTTGTGTTGTACTACAATGTTGTTGGGCTTTTTAAGATGAACGTTTTGGTATGTAGGTTTCTCGATTTAGAGCTTGTGGGTTTCTCGATAAATGGTGAGATTCTTATTTGGATCTGGACTTGAATAATTTAGACGTGTATTTAATCGTACAATAATTAATTAATTTCACAATATTTTTAACAGACGATCCAACTATCGATTTAAATTCGATTCGTTCGATATTTGAGATTTATGTTGCGACTCTAAAATTTAGTTATGGTAAAGGAATGCAAGGAGCTGAATTCAGAATTTGATTAAGTGTGTTTTTAGTCGAGAAATATGTTATTCGAGAAAGCGAGATTCTCGACATTATTGCTCGTAGGATCACGAGATTAGCTATTCAATATCGACGAATAGATATTAATTATAATCGTGTTTTCAGGATTACGAGTTAGCGGGCCGTGTCGGATGATTATTGCGCCGATTAGCAGGTTATGTCTTTATAAATATCCCAGGATTGTACGGTGAGTGGACATCTTTATTTTCACAGTTAATAGCGAGTTCATGGTTTTTATGGATTACGTTTTACGGTATATTTTTCCGAGCGTTAATTTGGAGATTTATTTTTGATGGTTATTTAGTTGCATCGATGCTCTAGCTATTTGGTTGATCACTGAATAACAAGTCAAACCGTATTAGGAACCCTGTCCGACCCTAATTCATCTCGGGTCAGACAACACCCTAGACGCTCCCATCACCTGTATTTTCTGTTTATAGTAATACCAGGTCAGGATCCCTAAACGACCACCTCTATTGCATTTCAGTTTATTTATTTTGAACTCGCATTATTTCACAGAAATTGGCAGAAATGCATGTTAAATCAGTTTTATACAGATTATGTTATTTTGTCCACTCACGCTAACATTTTTATGTTTTTATCTGCCTTTCCCTTGGCCTTTTGTTTTTCGTGCCCAGATTGTAATGCTTCTCCTGAGCTGGATTTTAGATCTTCACAAACTTTGAGTCCACCAGGTTATCATACCTTCCTGTAGGTTTCGGCCACTAGCAGTGTATTTTCATATGTTTTATTCTGCTCTTAGAAGTCACTTTGAACACTAGTATTGTAAATATTTTTCACTATCGGTAGTGAATTGTTAATGTTGCTGGATCATGAGTTTTCAGTTTCGTATTATTATTCTAGAAATTTAATTAATTTACTTTCCGCACTTTATTGAGAAATCAAGATGGACATCGGTGATCCACGGTATTGTTTGTGGGAATCCAAAGTATGAATTTTGTTGCAGGTTTCTAGTAGTCCGCTTCATAGAAGAAATTATGTCAATTTTTTTTACAGAAATCCGTAGTTTAGGTCTTGTCGTTAGGAACTGATCCTAGATTACTAGTTAATCTAGGTTTGAGTTCTTTCAGTTGGTATCATAGCATTATGTTACAGATTCTGTAGACTCTCTTAGTCAGATCAGTTCAGACATTTGATAGTGTACAACACTCTCGGGAGAGGTGGCCCGACCTGCTGGCAGATCCCCATCACCTCCAAGTATTGTGCAATGTTAAGTGTTCAGAGTCTTCTAGTTGAGCCAGTTTTCTTAGTCTGATTTGATGGCCTAATTAGTAGTGGTGGACTCATAGATCATTATGCCTCGACAACCAGCTCTTCGGGATGAGGCGCA
Source organism: Geum urbanum (assembly GCA_946800695.1). Classification (NCBI taxonomy): domain Eukaryota; kingdom Viridiplantae; phylum Streptophyta; class Magnoliopsida; order Rosales; family Rosaceae; genus Geum; species Geum urbanum. Next base: position 38,131,312 of record OX327013.1, on the reverse strand, counting down.
GTCTTTGGCCCAGCTTATGCGTGAGCTATTTGCACGCATGATATTAGTGCCACAGAAGGACCATGACGATCTTGTTGATCGTGCCAATAAGGCAGATGTTGTGTCTTTCCCTGGTACTCACGACCTGGTGGTGTGTGAGAACTAGTTTATCGTTATCAGTCGAGTTTTTGACCGTATGCGTCCTCAATTAATACCTGAGCAGATGACAAAGTTAGTTGTCGACCTACTGCAGGACCATGACTATCGTTAGTGGATGAGCATCGAGAGGCAGGAAGTACGTTGCAACCTTGTGGGCAAAGATTAGCAAATTTTGAGGTGTCACTTTTCAATAAGGCGGATAAGAAGAGGAAACATGCAGAGTTCGTGAATCTACAGCGAGGAATTTGTCAGCTATGGTGTATCAGGACTGCTTTTATTGCCTGTTTCGATTTGTATTATGTTTTGTTAGAACAGTGAGGGAGAAATGCTAGTGGTCTGAGCAAGGCTTGTGATCTGTAATTCCTTCATTTATGGTGAGCGCGCCATACACTAACTTCGATGATTGTGTCTGTGCTACGGTTTAATGTGATATTTGACCTCGATTTGTGTGAGGTGTTAGTTGATGATTTGAAGGAGGTGGAATAGCTAGAGATATTCAACGAGTAGAGGTTACAGTATAATTGGTTCCACATCATCTTTTGGCATGAGATTTCATACCTCAACTCCTAGTGCCCATCGTTCGTGTTGTTTTCTGTGATAAAGGAGGAGCCGACGCCAGAGACGAGAGTTTTGGATCTAAATTTGTATCTCCAACACCCAGAGATCCTCTTTTATGTAACATTTTCCATAAATGTTGTTTTGGGTAGTGCCCATTGGGATCTCAGTATGTTGCCATTATGGTCAGGTAGATCTCTTTGTGTGAGAATGTCCATAGTGGTCAAGTAGATCTCTTTGCATGAGAATGTTCATAGAGGGACACCTCTAGTACATTTCTAGCTCTAAGTTCTGGTGGCGAATAGAGAATTACTTTGGGAGTCAGATCTATGCCATCACCCCGACCACCAGCATATCAGGACTGAGGTCAGGAGGACGGTTAGCAGGATTGTCAAGTCAGGCTCACCTTCATTGGATGATTCTGCGGGAGCCCCGAGCATCTTTGGAGGTCATTATTTGAACGTTGAATATTTTTTATTTTGTCGTTTATATTTCGTCCAACCTGGAGGGTGACACGTTCATTTATAGAAGTAAGGCTAGTGTTTATAGACCACGTACCTACCACATCTTCTCCGGAATTGTGGTGAGCAAATTTATCCCTCTGGTGAGGTGATGTTAGTTAAATTATTTTAAGGAACTGAAGTGTAATGTTTTGAGGTTTTGGTTTATCTACCGATTTAACACTTCTGATATAATAAAATTTGTGTTAATCTTAGGCATGAACTTCTTGAGCCATCATCAGGTGTTGGTAGATGGTTATTGTGATGTGGTGTTTTGGAGTTCGATTTGCCTGAGATTTTACTTTTTGATGAGGTAAACGTGTTATTTTGTGCCTGGGTTCGGCCGTGAAGGCTGTGATGATGTTGCAAAAAGATTGTACCGCATAATTGTCACATGTGGTGACACTTTGTGTCTCTACTTTCTGTACTAGGTCGATTAAAGTAGTTAGTGTGAATCCGGATATATTTCCCAAAGAGTTATTATCATTACCTATGCTTCGGAAGAGACTTAATTGTTGAGTTATTATCAGGTACCGAACCTATAACTCAAGTATCTTATTGTATGACTCCAGTTGAGTTGCGAGAGTGGCAGACTCAGCATCAGGAATTGATCGACGAGAATTTTATCCGTTCCAGTATTTCATCGTGAAGAGCCCCAATATTATTTGTGAATGTGAAGGATGGTTCAACGAGGTTAAGCATCGCTTATTAGAAACTGAACCAAGTTTTGGGAAAGAACAAATGTCCATTACCAGGGGTCAATGATTTATTTAATCTTGATATTCCTTCTTCAAAACTCATTCATTCTATAAGGAATTCTAATAATTTAGTTTTGTTAATCAAAAATGTTTTCACTTATGTTGTTTCTTATCTTGTTTGTGTTCATTTCATATCGTGAACACATTCCCTCGTGAAGGGTACCATTCGTTTCGTGCCACTAACTTGAAAATATATTGTATTAACATTGGACCCATGGGGCATATGTTATGTTGCATAGATTAAATCATTTCAGCTAGATGTCAAATATGGGTTTGCGAGCATTACATGTGTACGTGGAGATTAATAGTTGAACAATATGATTTGAAATTTCTATGTTGTATGATTTCCGGATTTCTCCTTGACGTGATTTGGAGCTTCCTATTGATAACTCAGAGTTTATCACGTGCAAAAGTATATAAGGATTTTATCCACGAGCGCGAATTTCGACTAGGGTTATGTTTGGCAACGATGATTTAATTTATTTATTTCAGCTTTATAAAAATTCGAATTTCTAATGCTGCATGTTATCTAGAACTGTCGCAATTCTTGGATTTCGTAGTACTCTGACCTTCTGATTAATCTTTATAATTGACGATTCAATGTCAGAGGAGTTATAATATCTACGATGGTACAACATTGATGGTTGCAGCAATTTGATTATTCAATCGAGATGATACTCTGGTATGAGTTTGGCGTCCCAATATTATATTACTCTTAATGGACTATTATTGTCGGCTTACGTGTATATGTATTTGTGGCCTATGCCTAATTTCTTTGGGTCTGTTGGCTCGTGTCAGTAGTAGTTATGTTCTTGTGCGAACCATATGGGTGAACATTTGAGATGCAGCTGTGAGGACAGTTAGTTTTAAAGTTTGAGTATTTGAGCTCTGAAAATGTCGAGCAAATGCTAAGGTTCAGGTTATGCATTGTTAGTTGTTCTGTCTGCGGAAATATTAGATATTATTGACTTAATAGTGGCAACTATTCAAGAACATCATATGGAATGCCGAGTTAATATCTCCAATTTGTAGTAAATTACGATGTCGGTTTGACTTCCTTGTTCTTGCCCATGGTTTGGGTTTATTTGAGTCTTACTACAAATGTTTTCTATTGAGCCTCTTTTTGGTTATATGAATATTTGTTTAGGTAGTATGCTTTTGGGAGTGATGAATTGTGGAGATTCATGGTTTGTGTAATCAATACGATTCGTGAGTTCAATCAGGTAGTAGTGATTTATGTTTGGTGTATAGCTCTGTTAATTTGTAAGTAATCCGACCGGGGTGTAGAACCCACAGTTTATATTCTTGAGTTGAGATTGTTGGAATACTTTCGTTATGCAGGTTTTTAGATTCCTTAAGTTTTAGAGGAGACTATGCCCAATTTTCTGTAAACAATTTCGAAAATAGTATATGGTTGGAAGTTCATTGCGAATCAGCCTTGTACCCATATTGGTTATGATTCTAAACTGCTTGGTTGGGTTCCCTATTTGTGATTTTGGTGGTTTTAGTATCCACCTTATGGGTGAGTGTCTATGATTGGATATCTCAATTAGTTTCCGTTGCTCAGTTCTGATGGCGATTTGTGTGCCACTTCTGTGTTGGAACCGCACCACTACCTATGTAGTTATCCTTGTGGGACCTTGGTCTGTGCATTTTTGGGGAAAGTTTTGCCGTTAGAGTTAGAGTATGTTAGTACATTTGATCATTAGTTTTGGCATGGTTATCGGAAGCTTTTAAGTATGCACGTTACCGAATTTGAATTATGTGTTCCTAGTATTAGATTTATATGGAGTAGTTATTATGACTTCAGATTTATTGAGCGTGACATGTTGATGAGAAGTTAGTTTAGTAACAAGTTTTTTGGATCATTCTGTTAGTTGCGTTTGTTCTTATGAACTTGAAATAACTGGCTGGAACAATAATTTAGAAATTCTTCCCTTTTACGTTTATGTGTAAATTTCAAGGGAGAAATTTTTGTGAGGTGGGTAGATTGTTAAGACCCAAAACCATATTACACGATAGTTGAAACTTATGCGGTTAGTTACTAATTAATTACGTTAATCGTCAATGGTAATTAATTTTTACCGTTTGTAACTTTCGCTGGCGATTTATCGATTATACCTTTGGATAAGGTTGTAGAGTTTGTCGATATGAGTTCGTGTCCACGTCAAGTGTTGAAATCGGAGTTACGACGAAGAAGTTATGATCAGCGAAAATTTTATAGAAATATTGAAAAATGTTTTGTCGCAACACCGTAGGTATAAATACGGGTTTCTATTTTGGGAAATTCAGAGTTTTCATTTTTGGTAAGTGGGTTGACCAGCATTGACCGGGCTTACTGACCCAGTTTTGCCACTGTGGGCGACGGTGTGGCGGTTTTCGGCCACTTTTGGCCATGAAACTGGTCGGGAATTGTTGGGCTCGATCTCGTCTTTTGTTTGGTGGGTGCATCACCGGCTTTGGTGGCAGGAGGAAGACGAATCGAGGCGATGAAATTGGCCGAATTCGGGTGGAATTTCTCGGCGTCGATGGCAGCGCTCACGGCGGCTTTGGACGTCGAACCCAAAGGGGTTTTGTAGCCCTAGATGAGGTGGATTGATTGCAATGGGTCTCGGACCCTGCCGTGGCCAGACAACGGCGATTGAAGAGCATGATTCTGACGAGGGTTTTGAACTTCAATAGTGAATTTCGTTAACTTTCGGTTTGATTTTGATGTTGTGTTGTACAACAATGTTGTTAGGCTTGTTGAGATGAACGTTTTGATATGTAGGTTTCTCGATTTGGAGCTGGTGGGATTCTGGCCACCACTGGTGGTGGTGCATAGCCCCAAGCGCCACCGTGCGCGGCGGAGCTCTGATAATGTGGAATTTTTGACAAAATTTTATGTCGTTCTGCTCGTAATTTCGTGACAAACGCAGTGGTGAGATTCTTGTTTTGATCTGGACTTGAATAATTTAGACGTGTATTTAATCGTACAATAATTATTTGATTTCACAATATTATTAACCACTGTTCTACAAGGCAAACTAGGCGATGCCTAGACGCTAGGCGAAGCTAAATGAGGGAATAAGCTCTTTGGGCGGGTTAGGCGCTCCTGGGCGAGCCTAGGCGATGCTGGGCGTGAAAATAATAATAATTTAAAACCCAAATAATTTTAGATTTGAGATTATTACTCTATATTATATATTTTTGTATGGAAATTATGACAATTTAAACTATATTTATTGCCAATTTTAGTATATAAGTGTTTTAAATATTCATTATTTCACATATATATGTATTGAATTAATACCGCCTTTAAGTTGCCTAGAAAACATCTAATTCCGATTAATCCATGTCTAGCCACCTAGGCGCTCGAAGGTATGTTCACCGTCTAGGGTCGCCTAGCGTTTTTTAGAACCTTGTTATTAACAGAGGATCCAACTATCGATTTATATTCGATTCGTTCGATATTTGAGATTTATGTTGCGACTCTAAAATTTAGTTATGGTAAATGAATGCAAGGAACTGAATTCAAAATTTGATTAAGTGCGTTTTTAGTCGGGAATTATGTTATTCGAGAATGCGAGATTCTCGACATTATTTCTCGTAAGATTACGAGATTAGCTATTCAATATCGACGAATAGATATTAATTATAATTATGTTTTTAGGATTACGAGTTAGTGGGCCGTGTTGGATGATTATTGCGCCGATTAGCATGTTACGGCTTTATGAATATCCCGGCATTGTACGATGAGTGGACATCTTTATTTTCACAGTTAATAGCGAGTTCATGGTTTTTATGTATTGCGCTTTACGGTATATTTTTTTAGAGTTTATTTGGAGATTTATTTTTTATGGTTATTTAGTTGCATCAATGCTCTAGCTATTCGGATGATCACTGAATAGCCGGTCGAACCGGGTCAGGAACCCTGTCCGACCTTGATTTGTCTTGGGTCAGACAACACCCTGGACGCTCCCATCACCTGTATTGTCTGTTTATAGTCATACCAAGTCAGGATCCCTGAACGACCACCTCTATTGCATTTCAGTTTATTTATTTTGAACTCGCATTATTTCACAGAAATTGGCGGAAATGCATGTTAAATCAGTTTTATACAGATTATGTTATTTTGTCCACTCACGCTAACATTTTTATGTTTTTATCTGCCTTTCCCTCGGCCTTTCGATTTTTCGTGCGTAGATTGCAGTGTTTCTCCTGAGCTGGATTTTGAATCTCCAAAGTATTTGAGTCCACCGGGTTATCATACCTTCACGTAGATTTCGGCCACTAGCAGTGTATTCTCATATGTTTTATTCTGCTCCTAGAAGTCGCTTTGAACACTAATATTGTAAATATTTTTCATTATCGGTAGTGAATTGTTAGTGTTGTTGGATTATGAGTTTTCAGTTTCGTATTATTATTCCAGCAATTTAATTAATTTAATTTCCCCACTTTATTGAGAAATCCAGAAGGACATCGGTGATCCATGGTATTGTTTGTGGGAATCCAAAGTGTGAATTTTGTTGCATGTTTCTAGTAGTCCACTTCGTAGAGGAAAATTATGTCAAAAAATTTACATAAATCTGTAGTTTAGGTCTTGTCGTTAGGGCGTGATCCTAGATTACTAGTTAATCTAGGGTTGAGTCCTTTCACCGTTATACCATTCGTCCAAGGTTCAAGGTAATCAATCTAACAAGCAAAAATAAAGCTAAAACGTTAAATGCTCAAAGATTGTGGTTCCTCACAACAATGAGTCACCAACAACCTTTGAAGTAAGACTCTAAGACTCTTTAAAACACTACGTTTGATATGCTAACAAAAAACTCAAAGCGATAAACATAAAACGGTACGCGGCGTAATGGCATTCACTGTGCAATTGACACCAAAGTGAACTAAAGTAAAGGCGTACGTTATCCAATATACTGATTTGCAGCCACAAAGAATACACTATTTTAGATATGTTCTAAAGAATATAGATAAGCTAGAGCAAGTAAACAAGGGCTAAAATAACACTTTCAAACACAGTCAATCTTCGATGGGTCGAAGGATTTTTTCGACGGGCAAGAAATCACTCGACGGGTCGAATGAACACTACTGTTTTCCTGAAAACCAATTTTCGACGGGTCGAGAATAAGGCTTGACAGGTCAAAAATATGTCCTGCAAAAAGATTAGTACCACAAATTGTAGCACAAATTCACCTCAAAGCTATCAACCAAAGTATTCTAGAGATCAAAGATAAAGAAAACAAAGTCTTAAGTGATAAAATGAAGAAAAACTACAAGGCTAAGAAGCAAATACCACACACATGTCCGGATACTCCGCAATCAAAGGCAAACCAAGGCCACAATAACTTGTGTGAACAGATTTTACTCCAATACTTAAACAAGGACATTATTTGATGCATCATGTGGTTAGCGGGACTCCCCTAGTTGACCATCTTTCCTTATCTTGAATTTGTGTACTCTTTTCGTGTTTGCATTTTAGCATAATCAACCAATTAACCAACCATCATTTAATCACTCATCGTAAATTAATCATCCCTCACAATACTAAGTCTTCAAAGGACTTAGTAGTGTGAGACACACATTTTCACATATTAATTCCAATTTAGTGTCAAGTTATTGTCTAGTTAATCCGTAATTTGAATGCGGAAGTAAAGGTAGTATCACAGTTATGGTGGTTGAGCTCAACAAGCCATTGGGAAACATCTAGCTAGTACTTCCATGCATGTTTCTATTTAGTAATTTTTAATCTTCCGTGTCACATATGAATTTCCTAACGTAGTAACGTACGGTAAACTTATCGAAGAGTAGAAAAAAATCAATATAACGAAGAAAAGAGAGTAGAGATATTCGAAATTTGTTACAGTTGAGTCATACTCCCTAAGCATTCAGGAGTTTAAAGGCATGTATTGAATTATTCATTTTTTGTGGCAGCGATTACTTCATATTTGTTCCTAAATTTGAAGAGTAAAAGTTTTGCTTCATATCAGTTGTTTCTTTATTTTTCTCATATTTGGCGCGAAGCGAACTTTGCGGCCAGCGCTTGCTAAACTCGGGCATTCTGGCGGTGTTTATGCTTTGGTTAAATCTTAATTATAAGTTAAACCTACCTTGTACTCTTTTGCTGTAAGCTGTTTTAGAGATTTTGGTCTCTAGTTAGCAATTGAAATATATATATATATATATATATATTAATTCAAAGGATGTGAAATTGGCACCTTTATTCTAGAGCGCAGGTCTCCGCATATTTTTTTCTTCATGTTTTCATGCATATAAAAGGCACACAAAAAATAAACAAAAGACTGGTTTGTAAAGAAAGGAATTGTCAATTTCAATCCCTAGTTCAAATTACCCAAAAACAGATTTCCGGGTACTTGAGGTTTGGATAATTGGATCCCACAGGTCTAGCAAGTGCTTGATTGACCGTATAGTGTACAAAGGCGAAGTTTGGAGACTAGGAGTTTACATCTGTCAAAGTGTAGTGCAGATATATATGCACATGCAAAATTGCAAATGCTTGGAACGATGTTGGCAATGCGGGGGTGCATTTGTTTCAGACCATGTGAATGTCAAGGTTGGTATTACAAGGTTACAGCATTGTTTGAGATTCTTGTGATTGTGAACGTGAATGTGTTTTTCATGGTACGAGGCATGAGCAGTTGAGCACCAAAGACATGAGTTTGGCATGAGTGAAACTCGATTTATAACAGACGCTTCTGAATTGATCAATATCAGAGAAGAGGTAGAAGAGCATGGACACAATGGCAGTGCACAAACTATATTCCATTCAAAAGACTTATAAGTGTTGCAAAGCTTACAACATCACAAGATTCACAAAACAAAAAAGGTAAAAAACAGACATAGAAAAGCTAGTACAAAGAAACAAGACCTGTTGAAAATCAGGTTGAGAAGCCACTTCTGCTCCCCAACCCCTCCTCACACTTAAACTTTAACTGTTACTCTGTCTCTCTCTCTCTCGCTCTCTCTCTCTCAAACCTATCTATATAACTTACTGAAGTGGAGGTGAAAGAGGATGAGCACACCTTTTAAACCGTCTCTTCACTCCTTTCTTCTCCAATCCTTGATAACTTATTTGTCGACCTAACTTCGTCTAAAAAGCCTAAGCAGATCCTCAATCATCATAAGTAAAGTAATATTCGAAAGGAAAAAAAAAGGACCTTTCTGGACCGCATTTCTGTATAACTGCACAATTCTTACATTTACTACCCCAGAAACTGTGTGAACCTCTCTCCTTTGCTTTCAATGAGTGCTTCTTGTATTCTCCTTTTTCACGCTAATGAGTAGCTTGAGACCAAGACATTTGCTGCATTAGCAGAATGGATGTAGACAAACTCGAGGCTCTTTCCTGCAGGTAACGAGTTGATCCAGGCTGGGAATACGTAGGAATCACCGGTCTTTGTGAGACCCCAAAGAGGACCGTAAAGTTTGGATATTGTAAGCATGAGGTTCTTAAGTGTCTTGCCAGACTTGTTGGTCACAGTTGTGGAATATCTGTAGTAAGTTACTCCCTTGGCAACCCATGAAGATGTGACCTTCTGCACTACGGTAATTGGGCTTGAAGAAGACGAAGTGGGAGCAACTGGAGTAGCTTTAGGCTGTGGAGTTATTTTTACCTGGCTTGTAACCACTGAAACAAAAATGCATGATCAGTGACTAATTTATGAGGGAAATGAAACGGGTTTAGTAACAAATTAACAATGACCAGCAGAGCGGATATATACCTGGAAGCAGCTGGTTGCCGCTGTTACCACCTCCCAAACGAGCCAATATACCAAGAAGAGGAGCATTGTTGTAGGTAGCTGGCTCAGTCTGCTCATAGTTGTCTCTTTGGTCAGCGAAGTTGTCATAGGCATCAGGTCCACCAACTATAGCACCAGTAAGGAGATTGGGATCACTGGCCTTCCTGCTAAACCAAGTGGCATAACCTCCCCTGCAGGTCACAAATTTAGGATCCTTCTTGATGGAAACAATCGATGAACCCCTGTGGTGAACTTGTTGAGGATAGTTGTTTCCGTAGCCAACCATGTAACTAGTGGCTCTTGGATTGTCACCGAGAATGTAATCCACCTGAAGAAGTTTAAAAAATGTCAAATTACACGCATTTCAACTAAAGCAAAATTTTATTGACAAAGTTCTGCTGGAAAGGTCGAATTACCTGAGATTTTGCGAAGGACAGGAGCTCGCTAGGTGCTACATTGCCAGAAGAACACTTCAACGTTTTTCCGGCAGATGTAAGATAGTCGGAGTACACAGTGGTCAAGAAGGAGGCACTTGTCACAAACTGCATGTTGTTCCACCTCTGTCTGAAAATGAGACCACCTGGAGTCTTCTGAGCATTGCGGCTGCCCTTCCCTAGGCACGAACACATGAAATACTCGGCTTTCTGTGTGTACTTTTCAAAGACAGCAGCATGTTGACCAGCTTTGCCTTGCATCAAGAACTTTGGGAAGGAAAAAAAAATCAACCAGTCAGTCCCATATGACTAAACAAATCAACATAAATTTGCAATCTCAAGTACTCTAGTGTACTACTAATGTTACATAACATCAGTCTAATGTTTAAATTGATGTTTGCACAAACAAAATGGATTGAGCAAAGAGTGAGGAAGTACCTTGGCAACAAGGGTCTGAACACCAGAGTACTTAACATCCCAACCAAATTCGGTCATTGCCCAGCCAGTTCCTCCCATGGAATCGGCATTTTTAGCAAGGTAGTTCAAGTAGTACTGGTTGTTGGAAGCCTGGTACATCCAAGCAGCGGCCCAAAGCAACTCATCCTGCACAGTCCATCAAACTTTCAGATAAAAAAACATTGGGCCCGAACTGACTACTGGGTCCATAAGTCAAAACACAAATCAGCCCAAGCAAAGGCCCAATAACGTACGTTGTAGCCACTGATGGAGCGGTAGTACTTCTGGGCAACAGTAATGCTGCTGTCATATTTGCCCCTGTACTTGTCTGCAAAATCAAACAGCTGCAGAAAACAAACAACAACCAGTGTCAGAGTCAACTTCATTGTTCAGTGGTATCTTCCGTAAAAAAGTCAACAAAACCAAAGGGGTATTCTCGTAAAACACAGTAGCTAGGCTTGTACGGTATCACCGACACAACAGTCACGCCACTCACACGTGACTGAGCTAAAATAACTGTACCCACCGCCGGTTCCAGCTGAACTGTTTAAACATCAGATCTGAACCGTCCAAGCGACAGTACCCGTGATCAACGGCAAAAGTGTTCCCCACGATCCCATATATGCGCCGAAAAAGAATTACCCCTAATAAATTGTATTTGCTCAGTCACGAAAATGTAATTTTACCGGCATAAATACGCTGTAATTTTGCTAACTTGCATCGGTAGGTAGCGAGGACCTCACTGACAGAAAAAGTAAAGTCAATCGTAACCGCTTATTAACAACGACACGTGCGCGCAAAATAGTGTGACACCGGAGAGAATCAAATTCTATACCGACTAGGCGGCGCGTGACGGACCTACGCCGCTCCGACACTAACAACACTCCTACTGTTCTCTAAAAGCACTTTTGTTTCACACCACCAACGGACCACAAACAAGTAGGCTTTTTAGAAAGCACTTCTAGAAAAAACATGTAACGTTTAACGTTATGTTATGTTCGTGAATAGTGACAGTGGGAACTGGGGAGCGACTGAGTGAGACGAACCTGGTAAGCATGCTGTAAGAGCTCGCGGGAGTAAGCCAGGTCGGTGCGGCGGAACACGATGGATGCAGCGGCCATGGCGGCGGCGGTTTCTCCGGCGAGATCCGACCCGGGATTGCTGGGGCTGATCTTGTAAGCACGGCGGTCGGTGGTCATGTCCTCCGGCCTCTGCCAGCAGTAGTGATCTGTGTTTCCGTCTCCGACCTAGTAGCACCCACCAAAAACAAAACATCATCAATAAACAATCATTAACATAACTAAAATATAATCTCGTTAAGAAAAGAAGACAAATTAGTCAATAAAGAAAAGAAATTAAGGATGGTTTTTAAAGCGTGATGTTAACAGGCAGAGTGAGCTTTAGATGCTTTAGAAAAATGGTTCCTTTTGAGTGAAAAAATTTGAAGGTAAAAGGTACCTCTCCATAGAGAACATTGGGCTCCGGATGAGCTTTGATGAAGTAGTCAGTTCCCCACTTCACAGCTGCCATGGCGTGACCAAGCTCACCGCTAGAAGCCATTTGTTTGCCGTACTCTATTATACTCCACGACATCATTGTAACAGTGAACGCCATGGGAAGCCCGAATTTAACATTGTCACCAGCATCATAGTAACCCCCAACAAGATCCACCTACAAAATCATTATTGAAATAAATTATACACTTGAAACTAGGTTGTCAAATATTAACACTATTTATTAGTGTTTGGGATGAAATGACTTACCCCGCTGGCCTTGCCGTCGTATAAGCCGGAGTTGGATCTCCAAGAGACCCTCTGGTTACTCGGAAGGACACCAGATCTCTGGGCCTCAAAGAAGAGAATGCTCTTGCTCAGAGCTTGGCGGTAGTCATGGCCAGCCAGAGCCAGAGGAAAACAGAGCAGTAGAAACAGAGGAGCCGAGGAAATGAGTCTCATGGTTTTCTCCATATTATAAATGGTTACAGTTTGTGTTCTATTGATGCTTCGCAATGTTAAATGGTTTTATCAGCTTAAAATTTCTGATAAATCCACCGGAAAGAAAGAAAAAGAGAGAGAGAGAGATACAGGCGAGACCTTTGGAGAGTGGAGAAGGAAGAGAGTGTTGTGGGATTTGGGAGAGAGGGAGGAGCTGAAGGACCTCTATATATTGTGGAAGAAGGGTAATAAAGAAAAGCGCAAGTGCCCAAAAATCAGCATTGGACAAAAAACAAAGGAAATTTCCATTTTATTATTTTTTTAAATTTCAGCAAATTAAGTTTCTGTTTTCGAGGGCCGATAACAGTCGAGGAAAAAGAACAGGGTCATGTGGGTGTTCCCGCCTCTTGACCGGGAAGGTCGGTGTGTATTTAATGTGTGAACTGAAAAAAAGTTACCGAAGAAAAATGTATATTTGGATCGGGATTCTCTCATCTATTGTCTAAGATATTACTAATGCATTAATCTAGGTCATTCGATTGAATGGACAATCAAGATTTTTTTTCTTCTGTTCTTGAGAGATGTTTTCACTGAACCCTCGACCACCATGTCATCGTCGACCTCCGCGACAACGTCTTTTTCTTCCCTGTTGTAGTCGACGACGGGACGCTGCTAAAGATTAACCGGTCGCCTCCTCGGGGATTCTAACATTTTGGGAGACAGGATCTCGATTATGTCCATGTTCCTCACGAGCTTCCCGAGAGCCAACTCTGAATCCCAGAAGACCATGAAAACCCATAATAGAAAGGATTATTGGAATTATGGGTTATTGAGATCTGATGTGTGGGATTTCATGATTGAATTCTGGGTCTATTGATGCTTATTAGCTTTTGTTTATGGCTCCAGCCATTATATGAATTAACATTGAAGGTGCGACTTTGATGGTGCAATTGGGTAGTTGGTGAAGATGAGCAGAATTGATTTTTTGCATTTTAGTTCATTTCAATGTCTAGTTAACAAATTTAGACTATGAAATATGATGAACCATAAAACGAATTATGAATTCATGATCCATGTTTGAATGAATAACTCTTAGATTGATTGTTTGATATCGTGATGTGGTTTAACTTTGTGTTTGAGGTGGAGTTTGTGATGAGTTATTGTGATCGAGAAGAAAAAATCAATGGCGAACGACAATGGATATGCATTGCAAGCATATCAACAGTAGCAACAAGGGGAGATTGGGAGAGTGAGAGTCTCAATGAAGAGTGAAGAAAGAAGGCTAGAATAAGATCTTGGCCACTGATCTGGTATAGACGGCCCAGATTAATGCGTTAAGTTATGTGTCTGACAATAGGTGAAGAGAGGATTCAGATCCATGTATATCACCATCAGAGGTTGTGTTTCGTTGTTCTTATTAATCCGTGGTGCCAAATCTTCCACTGAAGCCTCAGAGTTATCGGATCAAGAAAGACCAGGAGGAAAGAGTAAGGTCATCTCCAATCCAGGGTCAAGGGATTGATATAACTTCATAATCAACAAAAAATCATCTCCAACCCAGAGCAGGGCTATACCAAAATACTAAATGTAGCCCAATTGGGCTAAATACTAGGCTATATATGGCCCTTGGTATAGTCCTGGACTATATTTTTATGGAGACCACAATTGTACTTAAACACTATTAAATTGAAGTTCTAATGACTAATATTAATTTTAGTTAATGATCATATCAATGAAAACGTTATGGTGACATCATTTAATTAATTTATTAATTTTAATTTTTTTAACTCCAATAATAATCATAATATTTTTGTAAAAAAATATAATCAAAATAATAAATTTAGCATGTGTTATACTTTAAAAACATTAGAAATATATTTTTTAAATTTTAGTATATATAATATATGCAACAGTAATATAATAAATAAATATAAATAATGTAATATTTTTAAATAGTAATAATAATTTATTTGTTACATAAATTATCAATGAAGATAATAAATACAAAATAAGTAAAATATTAGTATGCAAATCAACGGTGAACATGGAGATGGCCTAAAAGTCAAAAGGGTTTCAGTTTCTGTCCTCCGGCTATGGGACCCCCTCTCGGCGGCGCAATGGCCGGCGTGCCCCCGGTGAAGTTGTGATATAGGATTAGTTACTGCGTCACTTTGTGGGGGTTGTTGTCTTTTACAGTTTACTTGGGACTATGGAAATTTTGTTGACCGCTTAAACCGGTTAATATTATTTTTTCTGTGTTTATTTCTAACATACCTGAATTTCCTCTATAGGGAAAATGTAATTCTATCCGGATCAGATTTACTACTTGAGATGCTTTGTTGTCTTTGGTATGTGTTGTTAATGTTTAGAACTTTCCTTACCTCGGAGTGTCGGAGGATTGTACTTCATCCCAGTGATCCCACTTGATCCTTTTCGTTCAATAGTGTAAAGTTCTATGTTCGGATTTGAAGGTTTATCTCTAATAAAAAATTAGATGATATGAACTTCTAGGAGCTGTTAAAATCAGTGATGAAAAGGGAAGAATTTGCTTTTTCTCCGAAGGAGGGATGGAGATGAACAGTAATGGAGATGGTGAATTGGCGGATTTGGGAGAATATTAGTTGAGAAGTATGACGTTCTCAATTTCTTTTATACATTTTCAAGAAAAACATGTGGTTTTCAAATATTCGGACGAAGAGACAAGATAATTAATAACTACAATAATAATTTACAATGTTCTTAAAACGTATATTATATTTTTTTTGCGGTGAAAATATATATTATATAACAAATTCATTACTTATATACACATATCATCTTAGATTGTCAATCATGCGAAATTTAGCATGAGTTAACACATAACATGTATCCATTTATAAATTTATTCAAAAAGTTGTAAATTGAGTCTTTTTTTCTTTCTAATTTTAATCAATTAGTAGTAATCACTCAATAAAAATTATTTTTATAAATTCAAGGACCACATTACAAAGTTAAAATACACATTTTATAACTTTGAAGACAAATTATAAGTATATGTATGTCATATGCTAAAACATACTATAATTTTTCTCCTAATCTCACACCGAAATTACATTCTAACAGTTGGCTAGAGTTTACGTTACGGATAAATCTTATTAGTTTGAGTAGTTTCTTAACATAAAACGTTGAATTGACTTTTATTTTAAGTATCGTGGGCTTAATCACAATGCGTAGGGTAAATTAGCAACATCGACCAATGAATTAAGCAAGATCACGCAAATATTTTGCTATCTCGCCAGATATTATCTGTCCCCAAATTCATGTCCAAATAATACAACTTGATCGAATAATGTAGGTTAAATCCGACTGACCAGTGAAAAGCCGTAATTCATAATGACCACAGAAAACAACAGAGACACACAGATTGCCCACGTTTGCCGTCCGGAGCTTTGTAGCATATGCTAGCTCGCCTTAGCTGAAACAAATTAAAACGCGAGTGATTGATGAGAACGATCGACTGTAATTGTTCATGGTCTGCTGGCAATCCATGTGGAGGAGTTGTATTATCATTTATACGCATCCGAAAACAGACCCATTGTTCTACGTACGTACTCCGATCCTTCTGCACAAGATCAACTTCAATAATATTCTGGGCCATTAATTTCCCCCCTGCTGTTCATGCATGAAGAAAATCTTTGGTGATCGATCAGGTTGGCCTGGCTTTGTCTCCCTTTCCCATGCTTTTGCTTATTAGAAATTAGAAATACGACCACCTTTTCGAACTCATAATATATAACAGTGATCTATGTTTCTTCTTCACTCTATGTCAGGTTAAATCACGTGTAGAAAATGATTTGCTCGTTTGAAAAATGCTTGTTAAATGTGCTGGCTATAAATGATAATACAAGCTGAGGGGATTTCTGGTTTTTTAAATTGGCTGGAACAATTAATGTGACGTAAAACTGATATGTTAGAACTTCGATCTAAATATATAGAGGATGCAAGTCCTTTCTAGGAAGGACGCAAAACACTGCAAAAATGAGTTGTTTAGCCGGAAAATGTGGTATTTCCCGATTGGAAATGGAGGTGTACGTGTGCGAAGTTAAGCTAGGCTTAATTTTTGAATTGTGTAATGGTTTGATGGATCAGTTGCTAGCTTTGGGAGAAAATGGTTGACCAGATGTGAATGTTTGACCGCGGAAATTAAGGAGTTTCAATCTTGTGAAATTGAATTGGTTTGACCCTAATAACTTTGATCCTATGTTACACGGACACAAACATACAGTGACACAGTAAACGGTAAAATTTTAAAAAATATAATACGGACATGACTATGACACAACAAATAGATTAATATAAATATAAATATTTAATATATATAATAAACTAAAATGGGGTTAAATATTCAAAATTATTCAGATCCTGAATATATCTATTAAAAATTCACATATCATTAAGAAAAATAATACGCATCGAACCGAAGAAGAAGTTAGAGACAATAATAGAATATAGGTTAGAATAATTTTGTTTGTGTATATATGAAAACTTTTAACCGGAACATGACTATACTTTATCTTTATATCTCAAACTCAATCATCAAGTTCAATAATAAATATGATTCCTACTAAAAAAATTAAAAATCTATATATTATTTGATGTGTTAAAGTGAAAGGACCCAATACTAGTTTAGCTAGTAAACTAAGATTAAGTTCTAACAACTGACCATAATCTAAGAAATTCTATGGAAATTTTGACATAATCTCCCTTGAAAGTGAGACAGCCAAAAATCTGCATAAATATAACATTTCAAAAATCAAATCCCAAAAACAGACCGTGGACCACCGATGTCCATCCGGATTTCTCAACAAATGTCATAAACAAACAAGAAACTCAACTCAGAAATTTAGAAACATATTTACAAAGTACTGGTTATGAATTCAAGGAAAAGTAACTCAACAACTACGTACATGAATAAATGACTATTTACATGAGCACACTGAAAGGAACATACTACAACTGGTATTCAAAGCGACTCCTACAAATATATGATACATATGAAACATACTAACAGTGAACTAAAACCTACTAATGGAGAGATGACTGGTGAAATCGAAGCCTTCGACGAAACCAAGCACTCTTAGGAAAAACTCTGCAACCTGAGCAACGAAAATCTAAGAGTCTAAGTAAAGGGATTGAAATATAAAACGTTTAGCGTGAGTGGATAAAAATAACATTGACTCTGCTTAAATAGATAAAATGAAGTTTCATGTCTTTTCTATTATTTCTGTGAAATAATGCGAGTTCAAAATTGTATAACTGAAACACAAATGGAGGTGATCGCCCAGGCCACCTAACCTGAGTCGACTATCTGTATGAAAAATATAGGTGAGGGGTCAGACGAGGTATATGTCCTAACCTCCCCTTAGCGGACTATTAGAGCATTCGCACCCAAAAGAAAAACAAGAAGCAAAGCAAGAGAAAAATTTACTTGAAGCAAAACAAATCATTTATTTTCTCTAGCAAAACAAGTTTTGCACATACCCATCAACCTTTTGCTAGAGCAATTCATTTTTAACATGGTGAAAAAGTAAAAAAAAAATAATTTATCGGATTAATTTACGGTTAATAATAATGTGACACGTGTCGGTATGGACTTAATAAATTATTTAAGATTTTCAATAAGATTTTCGGCTAATAAAAAAGTGACAAATGTCCCTGCCACGTGTCATTATCGACAAAATAATTGAACTAGATTTCCGGTAAGATTTATGACCAATGACGATACGACATCTGTCACTACGAGATAGCGTCGTCGACAAAATAATTAGACCAAATGAAGTAGTATTTATAGGAAAAAAATTAGGGAGTTTTCTGCAAGTTAAAAAAATGACCGTTATATTTAAATATCAGCCATCAAATTGATTTTGGCTTTCAAAACCAACAGCCCAGATTAGAGGCCCGTTGCCTATTGTTGGGGCTGATCATTGTGCCACGTGGCTTGATGTTATTGGTGCATAACTCGGTAGATTTTTTTTTCAACTTTTAACTGCTAAAAAATTACCACTCACCAGACATCACCCACGAGCTGTGGGATCCGCCACACACGCGATCAAACGCCAGAGCATTATTTGCTCGAGCAATTGCTCCCGAGCGAAGTCAACGAGCAGCCGTTGCTGCCATTTTTTCCGGTGTGCCTTCGATTCTGTCGTGCTCAAGCAAAACCCAGTCGGACCCACCTTTTGATCGAGCACCAATGCCTCCGGTGTAAATACTTTTAGGTGATCAGCCAAATAGTTAGTGCATCGATGCAACTAACTAATGTCATCACAAAATAAAACTCCAAATTAAATGCTCTGTAACATACCATAAAATGTGCTGATAAAATATAGAACTCAAAAGCAACTGTGAAAATAAAAGGTCCACTCACAAGTCCGCGACTGCTGCTGGGGTCCAATAGAATTCCTCTCACCGGGGTCGCGATCTCGATGTCGGATCACATAATATTAGAACATGTAAAATGATGGAAATTGGATTTAAAAGCACAGTCAATAAATCCTATATCCCTGGAAACATAGTCAATAAATCCTATAACCTGTCTCGCCAGAGCTCCGCCATGGACGGCGGCGTGTAGCCCTCACGCGCCTTCACAGGCAGCAGCGCGTAGGTCTCACGCGCTTCTGAAGAAAGTGTTATGATGGGGGAATTCCACACCTTGTTGAAAAGATCATGCTACAACCTACAACTTTTATAACTGGACCAAAACCTAAATCGATGGCGTTAAGGCCCAAACCGCCTCCACAGACGGCGACCTCCTTGCTGGAAACCGCAACCAACATGGGCACCATATACTCCAAATTCTTCCTCTCCTCGAGCCCAATCACTTTCCTAACTAGACCATCCCTCAATTAGGCGGTGTTAAGCCGCTACGAGCATCGAAAGCCGGCAGCCTAAATCGTCGGCCGAACATCCCGTCGTCCCATCTCCTCTGTAGAGCATGAACGGACCCATAACCTAGCTAAAACAACTCAGAAGGAGGAGAGCTTCAATAACCCTCAACTCCCAACCGGTAACTCCATGGATAAAACCCGAATTAGGTTGCTCTAAATACACCACCAATAACCAAATCAAACCCAAAAATGATATCACCATGATTAAAGCTTTGAAATCCTACCAATTTCGATGTCGAAGGTGGCAGAAAATGGCGGTCTGATCGGGTCGGGCTGGGCAGTGCGGCCCGGGTCAAGGTTCTCAAAGACGAATTGAGCTCTAGTGAAAATGATTAGGATTTAAAAAAAAACATTTATACCCCTAAGCAACTGATCATATCAATGGCCCAGATTTGATCTGATCCAGATCAAACGGTCGAGATTAAACCGACCTAAAAATAATTTCCTATTTAATAATTCTCACATCGACTTTGGATAATCATAAGATATATCTCGGTAATCCGAAAAATTCTCCAAAAATTTCTACGATCTCGAAATAAAATACTCTACAACTCATGTAAACAAAGTCAAGTCCAATTCTCGCCTGGTGAAAAATTCGTTAATAACCTAGTTAGTGCGACTAATTCGCGATAAAGCTTAATATGATTCGATAAGTGCGTAATTTTGGTTCAAGTCGTAACAATCCATCCCCTTTACAAAAATTTCGTCTTTGAAATTTACATACCTACTAGAAAAGATGAGGGTATAGCTCCCTCATGTGCTGCTCTGGTTCCCATGTGGCTTCTTCTACTGCATGATTTCTCCATAATAACTTCACTAAATGAATGATCTTGTTCTGGAGAACCTAGTCCATACGGTCAAGAATCTCCATTGGTTCCTCAATATAGACCAAGTCATCACATAATGATATTTGCTGAGGCACAATGACATGGGAGGGATTAGGAATGTACTTCCATAACATGTACACGTGGAATACATCATGAACTCGTATCAACTCTGATGGTAACTCCAGACGATAAACCACTGCACCCATACTCTCTACATTCTCATAAGGTCCAATGAATCGTGGTTGGAGCTTACTGTGCTTCCCGAATCGCATCACCCCTCTCCATGGAGACAATTTCATGAATACTCAGTCTCCCACCTCAAACTCAAGATCTATTCGTCTAACGTCTGCGTAACTCTTTTGTCTAACTTGAGCGATCTTCAATATGTCTTGAATGATTTGCACATTCTTAGTGGTTTCCTAAACTATGTATGGACCTATAAGATTCCTTTCTCCTACTTCGCTCCAACAGAAGGGAGTCTGACACTGTTTCTCGTACAAAGCTTCATATGGTGACATTTCAATGCTAGAGTGAAAACTGTTATTATACGCGAACTCCATCAAATGCAGATACTTATTCTATTTTCCTGGAATTATAACACACACAATCTCAGCATATCCTCCAACGTCTGGACAGTTCTCTTAGACTGATCATCTTCCTGGGGGTGAAAGGTCATACTCAATCATAACTTAGTTCTCAAAGCCTCATGTAATGCTCTCCAGTATTGTGAAGTAAAGTGAGAGTCTCGATCTGAGATAATGGACACAGGTACACTATGTAGCTTCACGATCTTCTACATATACAATATAGCTAGCTTGCTCACCGAAAGTTTCTTTGTGACTAGTATGAAATGTGCAGACTTTGTGAAACGATACATGATCACCTAAACACCTGTATGACCCTTGAATGTATGAGGTAGTTTGTATACAAAATCCATAGTGACATACTCCCATTTCCAAACCAGAATCTCCAGCCATTGCATTTTCCCCGAAGGTTTCTATCGCTCACCCAAACACCTGAATGACCCTTGGATGTACGAGGTAGTTTGTATACAAAATTCATAGTGATATGCTCCAATTTCCAAACCAAAATCTCCAGCTGTTGCATTTTCCCTGAAGGTTTCTGTCGCTCAGCTGTCACTTGTTAGTAAATAGGAAACTGACTCACATATGTCGCTACCTCCCTCTTCATATTAGGCCACCAATAGTATTCTCTGAGAGTTTGGTACATCTTCGTGCTACCAAGGTGTATTGGATAAGCTAAACAATGAGCCTTATTGAGTATTTCTCATTTTAGCTCCTCGTCATTCGGAACACATAGTCTACCTTTGAATATTAGAAACTCATCTTTCCTTAATGTGAAATCTGGTTGTCCACCGTCATGCGCTGCTTCCTTTAGCTTCAAAAAGTGAAGGATTTGAATCTTATAATTCACGTACCCTATCAATAAGAATAGGTCGAACCTACAAACTGGTGAATAAAACTCTATCCTCGCTCTCATCAGTATACAACATTACTCTAGAAGCTTATAACTTCGCAAGCAGTGGTACCCGAACCATTTGTAAATGAGACGAGGAAACTCCATACTTCCAGCTAAGGGCGTCTGCTACTACATTCGCCTTTCCAGGGTGATACTTAAAGGTGCACTCATAATCGCTTATCAATTCCATCCGCCTTCTCTATCTCAAGTTCAATTCTGGTTATGTGAGGAGGTACGTAAGACTCTTGTGATAAATAAAAATTTGACATTTGGCACCATACAAGTAATATCTCAAGTTTTTCAACGCGAAAACTATCGTCGCCAACTCCATATCATGAGTGGCGTAGTTCGCCTCATGAGGTCAAGGAGTAAAATATCAGATATCGAAGATATATGGATGATCAAAAATTTGGATATATCGGCAGAAATATCGATCCAGTGAAAATTATGACAGAAACTAATAAAAATACATGAAAATTTGTAATAAAACTTTTGGAGGTTGTTATATGATCAATTCTCTACATTATGTGCAAATAAAATATTGATCAAACATTAAGACACATGAATTTTCTATATTACTATATGAATTAGTACGTATTAAGTGCTGATAATTATTAAAATATAATATAATACTTCTATTTTTATTTTTTGATGGCTAAAACTAATGGTATATATATAAATCAAGTAACTTTTATGCCAAAAATCATTGTGGCCCGTTTGGCTATTGCTTTGGAGCTTATTTTCATGGTGTAAGAGGTTAAGGATTCAAACATCACACTCTTGTAAGTTGTAAGACTTACTTTGAAGTATATAAATAAATTTAGGTGCTTGTGTAACCATAAAAATATGTATCTAAGTTGGCTAAGGCTTTGATGGTTTAAGTTTGAGGTCAGAAGTTCGAAACTTGCTAGAGGTGTTGATATTGGAGCTTTTTGAGGTTAATTATATGGTGGGGTTTGGGATTCATCAAGTCCAAATATGAAAAGTTTCAGATAATTTTAGTAAATATCGAGAATTTTGCAGATATATCGAAAGTTTCGGTAAAAATAAAAATAAAATCGGGAGATTTACCTAAATAACTCAGGATTTTTCAGGTAAGTGGAAAAAACGGAAATATCGCCGATAATTTTGATTTTGCATTTCTTGTATAAGGTTTCAACTGTCGTGAACCATATGCGACCACCTTACCATGCTACATCAATAAACAACCCAAACCTAACTTGGAGGCATTACTGAAAATAGTAAACTCCACGTTATCATCTGGTAACGTCAACATTGAGGTTGTGGTCAACCTTGTCTTCAGGGTCTGGAAACTCTCCTCACAAGCCTCCGACCATTCAAACTTAACTCCCTTCCTCGTGATTTTTATAAGAGGTGCAGCGATTCGTGAAAAGTCTTGCACAAATCGACTGTAGTAACCGGCTAGGCCCAGAAAGCTTTTAATATCTGGCACACTCACATGTATGTTCCTGTTCAATACTGCTTCAATCTTGTCTGGATCGACACTAACTCTTTCTGCTGAGATCACATGGACAAGAAATTTAACATTATCTAACCAGAACTCACATTTACTGAACTTGGTGTATAACTGAGACTTCATCAATGTCTCCAGAACTACACCTAGATGCCTCGCATGTTGCCTCGCATCAGTTGAGTAAATCAGAATATCATCAATAAATACATTGATAAACTTAGCAAGATAATCCCGGATACTCGATTCATCAAAGCCATAAAGACAGCAGGTGCATTCGTCAAACTGAATGACATCACAAGAAACTTGTAAGGTCTATATCGCCATCAGAACGCGGTCTTAGAGTCATTCGACTCTCTAATTCATAACTGATGGTATTCCGATCGAAGATCAATCTTAGAGAACATCATATCTCCCTTTAACTAACCAATCAAATCATCAATACGAGACAGTGGATACTTGTTATTCACGGTAACCTTATTCAGTTTTCGATCATCAACGCATAATCTCATAGATCCATCCTTCTTCTTTACAAATAGAACTGGAGCTCTCCACGATGATATGCTAGGATGGATAAAGCCTTTATCAATCAATTCCTAAAGTTTAACTTGTAACACCTTCAATTCAGCTGGAGCTATGGGACCCGTACCCAGAAGAAGCTCAATCGTAAAATCTATTTTCCTTATTGAAGGAAGACCTTGTAATTCCTCAGGAAAGACATCATAGTACTCCTTGACCACCACAATCTCCTCAAGGTTAGGGGTACTGTAAACACAAGTGTTCACAACATGTGGTAAATATGTTGTACACACTTTCCACAACATTTTGTTTGCCTTCCCAGCTGAAATAAGGTACGAAGAAAGAACATTTCTTTCTCAATAAAATAAAATCACTGGAAAACATGGACTTATAAACACCACATCTTCTGATGACAATCAACCAAGGCTTGGGGATTTCTCAAAATGCCCATACCCAAAATCAAATCGAAGACCATGACATCAAGAGGTATTAGGTCGGAAGATAACCCGAAACCTCCAACCATAAACACTACAGTCTTTATAAACTAACCCAACTAAAACCACCTCACCGGAGGGATATATCACTCGCCACAATATCGATAAGGGAGTGGCAGATGCATTAATTATTGTTGTTAATCTCATAGAGATAAAAAAGTGTGTCACCTCCGGATCTAATAAAGTATAAACAACATAACCAACAATATATAACATCAATGATCACCTCTGGAGATGTCTTACCCTCTTATAAGTTCATACGATGAAGTCAAGCTTGTCTAGTCTATCCAGCCAGTTGCCCTCTCTGGCTCCAGTCCTGATAAGCTGGCTATCTAGGTGGCAGTACGGCTCTAACCCCTGAAGTGGCTTCCTGATCACCACCAGAACTCTGTACCAAAAATCCACCTAAGGGGTCCCCATGCGGACCCCATAATCTACCTAAAATGACTTAGGAGTAGGAGAGCTTCAATAACCCTCTACTCCTGACCGCGAACACTCGTTGGAACGCCGGCACCGCTTGCGGCAACTTCACGTGTACAACTCGAATCAAATTGCTCTAAATACACCACCAATCACCAAATCAAACCCAGAAATGACATCATCATGATTAGAGCTTTGAAACCCTACTTGTTTCGATGTCGGAAGTGGCGGAAAACGGCGGTCTGATCAGGTCAGGTCGGGAAGTGCGGCGTGGATCAAGGTTTTCGAAAACAGATCGAGCCCGAGTGAAAATGATTAGGGTTTTCAAAAAACCTATTTATACCCCTAAACAGCTGATCAGATCAATTACCTAGATTTGATCTTATCCAGATTGAATGGTCGAGGTTAAACCAACCAAAAAAATTTTCTTTTTTAATAATTCTCACGCCGACTTCCGATAATTATAAGAAATAACTTGTTTATCCGAAAAATTCCTCAAAAATTCCTACGGTCTTGAAATAAATGACTCTACAACTGACATAAAGAAAGTCAAGTCCAATTCTCACCCAGTAAAAAAGTCTTTAATAACCTAGTTAGTGAGACTAATCTGTAATAAAGCTTAATATGATTTGATAAGTGCGTAATTTTAGTTCGGGTCGTAAAATAAAGTGTCCCCAAATATTGAAGAAGTATCCTGAGGTGTCTAAGAAGTGTTCTCAAGTGTTCAAATAGTAATATTTTGGAACACACCACGTGACACTTCTGACACAGTAACCTCAAGTATCGAAGTGTCACGACAATAAAATGAAGTGTCGGTCAAATACCGTAAATACATTTGAAAAGGGACAAGACAGACGTAACTTTGACGAAATTTTTTTATTAGCTTAAGTGGCATGTTAGGTTAGATAAATTAGATAATCCTAATTCGAAAACGATACAAGTCGATTTTGAGGGCATAAAGGAATTATAACTAAAATGTGCATTCCCACAGCTTGTATTGTTCCTGTGCCATTCCCTTTATAAACCATATCATTCACCTCATTCTATACCTGTAGCCTAAATATAAACCATGTCCTAACTATTAATCCTTCGTTTTCTCTTACATTGGGGACAAACAATTACTATCAATAAAACAAAGTATCGTATCTTTTTTTTTTTATAAAAAAAATTATGTCTAGTTGTTTATATTATGTTTGTATTTTGCTGTTCTTAATAAGTTTCTGCCTTGGCATGCCTGGTCAGACAATCTAGTTGGTTTGTCTGTGTGTGCACTTTAGGTGTCTTGTCGACTCTATTATGAACTTCCTCTTAGATGCCAGATGAAACAAAATGTTGACATTTGTCGACAACATGTATAGTGGGAAGTTGCTCCAATATAGATTTTGAAGCATTGCTTTCAACGTAGAAGCTGCTTAACCTTTTGGGAGTGTCGCCTTCTTTGTAAAGTGGATATTGTTAGTTTTATTCCACTCTCTGCTAAATGGTGTGTGTTCGTATGCACAGTTTTTGTAGAGCATTATGTTATTATTCGGAGTGCTCTATTAATGCTAACTATAAAATGGGGTTTAAGCTTTATGTCGAGTGCACCTATAGTGTATAGAACACTTGTCATAATCTCACCCACGTTACGCATAGATGAATATTGCTTGAGAGAAGTTAGACCGTAGATTACTTTTTTGCACATATATTTTCTGCATATTATAGAATTACTCATTTTATGTCCCTTCTTGTGTATTCAACAGTTTTATTAATTAAGGCGTGAGAGATGCTGCATTGTTTTTATTATATATAAAAAATCATACTCAATTAAAATTTATATATTTATTTTGAACCTCAATCATTATCGCGAGTCATTGAGTACGGATTAATTACTTATAAGGATAATCAAACACTATTTTTTTTAATAAAAACAAAATCAAAAACTTCAATAGTTATTCATCATGAACCGAAGCCTATAAATATAATACGATTAAGACCTACTTAAGAATGAAAATTGTAGAAGTTTCAACTTATAGGTTTAGGTTCTATCTTTCCCAGTGAGAAATAGAGATTTTGTCCCGACACCACTGTCGGCTAGGGTTTTGCGTACTTTGTTCATGACGATGTCCATATTTCTTTTCTTCTCTTGTTCTCATGAGTCCTGGTGGTGTCATTCTTTGGTTCTTGGTGTGGTTTTGATTCGCAAGAAACGTGGGTGTAGGTGGTGCGATGGGGAAGTTTGATGCCAGTTGGGATGGAATGGTGAATCTCGGCGAGGGACGCATTGTTGTAGAGGCAGAGGATGACGACATTCGGCCAGGGATTATTGACCCAGGTGGTCGGGACCAACGTGCGACGGCGGTGATGACAGCCCTTGGGATTCACGTAACGCAGAGCAACAAAATTAAGGTTGGGATTTTTCTCACCCGTTTGGCCCCATTGATTCAAGGTGGGCTCGTGGCTATTTTGTGGGCTGGTGGTGTATGTGATGCTACAGAATGGGCCAAACCCTTTATCCTTCTTCGGAACGCAACGCCATAGAGGGGGTCTCTAGCTAATTAAAGAGAGGTGCACGTCAAGTTTGACACTTACTTCGTGCTACTCTGGTTTGTTAGTCTATGGCCTTTGTTTTTCATTGTTTTTCTAGTATAATAGTACCATATGGTTTCTTTTTATAGTGCGGAGTATTCAGGTGGAATTCTGTATTACTATCAACTTTCTTCTTATAGTGAATTTGATCGACCCCTTAAAAAACACTACTTAAGAACGCCCCTTCTCCCCACAAGAAGTCAAGAATTGAGAGTCTTCAACCATAGGTGAATATAAGAGAGAGAAAATCCAGCGACCGACATGGGACCAAACATAATACCTCTGGGTGAAAATAAAATTCAGCAAGCTTGGATTAATAACAATGGCAGAAACAAGGCTGAGATGGGGGAATATGACGAGTTTCCTTTTTGTTTGATTAGTAGAAACGATGTCGTTCGACTAGAAACAAATCCGTAAAGTTAAAAGATAAGGAAAGTTGCTTTCACACTCATTAGAGACTCTTTCTCTTTAGCAGCTGAGCGAAAATTCTTTGATACTCCCAATAGCAGTGCTCTGCCTTGTCATCATAATTCTCAATTGTTGGATTGCAATGGATTGATCTCAGCTTTTAAAATCCATAAACAAGATGATCAGTTGGGCAATTGATGTAAAACAAATAATTATGGTCCCGCAATAATAAAAAGCATCAATAATGATAAAAGTAGTGAATAAAAGTTAATTGTGAATTTATTACAGGTAAAATATGAAATTGTGAGATAGTAGTAGTAAATTAAATTCACCAATTAATAAACATTATATTTATATTCCTTTTTTTGTTATAATTACTCTGTATTTGTATTGTACTTTCTCCTAATTATTTTTCTTCCCCGACACATCTCTCTCCTTCAAATTTAAATTTTCAAACATTTTTCTTTCTAATAGAACCCACTTTAATTTACTATCCATTAATTTTAGAGATTTTACAAAGTGAGCCATATGATTCCTATAAGTGTATAGGCGTTGATTTTGGTCTCAAAAGATATAAAGTGTGAGTACTACAAGCATTATTCCCAATAATGGATATTGTAATCAATGCGGCAATATGGACATAATAAAGTTAATGAAAATATAAACCTTTATAATACAAAATCGCGAATACATAATTATTTTTCGAAACTGACTTTTAGGTGGTATGAAGGGAACAATCTAAATATGTCGTAAAAAAATTATAAATTTTTTATTTGGATTCAATTTCGATCCATGAGATTTACATTTGTGACTTTAATTTCTTTACAACTAGACACATATAGCCACTCCGTAAAAAATAACTAGAGACCAAATTCCACGCACACATCCTAATGGGTTCGTATCCACCTCAACATATAAAAAAATGACAAAAAAATCCATGTAGATACTCCCCCCCCCCATTAAGAAAATGAACAAAATACTTTACTGTCTTGCCGAGTAGTTAAGTAATCTCATTAAAATGGTTTGACCTCTTTAACCGAGATCCAAACAAACTACGACGAATCTATTTTTTTTTTTTTGCACATAATGCATAATATTATTGGGTGGAAGCATGAGTAGGTGCTCATTTTTATCATACTACTTTTAATTTCTCATAAATTTCAAAGTCACCATATGACTACTAATGGTGTTAACTTTGTTTGTTGGTTATATGGAAATACAAACTTTTGTGACACTAAATTGCAAAGGATAAATCATTGTGCAAAACATATTGTATGATGAGACGACAAGAATAATATAAGAATGTTGTAAAAAAATTAGAATGTTTTTACTTGAATTCGACCTCAATCCATGTTTTAAATCATTTTGACCAATGCCTTTACGACTAAAACTCGAGTAACCACTCCTCAGAAAAATATTTTGAAACCAAATTCGACACACACATGTTTGTGGAGTTCATATCTCTCTTATTATGTAAATTTTGTTTTCTATAAAAATCGATATAGCTACTTCCTCCCTAGAAGAATGAGCAACTTCATTCAAACAGAGGTATGTAGTCTTTTCACAAATTATATTTTGCAATCTTCAAAAATTATATTTTGCAATCTGACCGTTAAATAACCTCAGATATAATCTAGACTGTTTATTGATTTATGAAAATATTCCCCAATTGGTTTTTTTTTATGGTTTACTTCTCATCAAACCTTAAACCCTAAGTCATAACTCTAAACCCCAATCTCTTTCCCCTATCCCCTAAAAAATAGTTTTTAAAGAAAACTTGAATTGCATGTGATTTGTACTCGCGCACGTCGGAGCACCTTAACTCACGTCGGAGCACTCGCCGAGATGCTAAAATTTGTGACTGAGCTAAGCGTATCTTAGCCATGGAAGCAGAGGGGTTGCGGCCCAAGTCCATGATCCGCACAAGATTATAGCCTCTTTGAATGACGGCGAAAGAGATGGCGGTGATGTGGAAGAGCTGCAGTGGAAGAGAGTCGTGGAGGATTTTTTCAAGGAAGGAAAGATGAGGAACTGTTTGGCAATGGGTGACGTGGTTTGTGTTGCATTGGGGATGTTGGTGGCTGAGGAAGTATGACTATAAGGTGGTAGTTTCGAGGGGATAGGAGACTGACTATAAGGTGATAAAGAGGAAATATAGAGAAAAAGGGTATCGCGATGCGATGCCCAGATTATGTTTTAAATTCAAGGAACTCAAAGGCTACACCGGTGCCAGGGACACAACTTGGAGGGTATTTGCTGAGTGGCAATCTGGGCGATCGAGAGAGAGTAAGATCTTGACGATCTCAACCATTGAAGAAGATATTGATTTGAGGGCATCATGTATGATATTGGTTTCGTCAATGGATTTAGAAAGCAAAGCTTTTATCGGCTATTTCGTGGTTGTGATGGAGCTCGAGATTCTGCCGGATTCCATTGGGTTTAGGCAGAGACTTTGAGGCATGAGCGCCCAGAGTAAACCCATTCACTGATTTCACCTTTATGCCACCGACTACTGCCTCAGCCTTTCACACTTCTATGTTATTGCACTTGTATAAAGCGCGTAAGAGGGGCGGAAAACTCAAGCACTGCTGAAGTGAAGTATTATAGTCGTTACCACATTTGAGGTTACCAAATCCACTTGTAGCCACTTTCTAACCAAAAATAAGATAAAATTAGAGGATATAAGATTCAATTGATTCAATCTCAAAGTTATATTGGTTTTCAAAATTGTTGAGTGGTTATAATTTTACTCTTAAGATTCTCTTTTACAAAATATTTAGTTTAATATTCTTTTTCTTAGAGATAATAAAATTGAATGTTTAGTATATATAAATTTTTTGTTTCCTTCTGGTGTGTGATAGTAGTTATTTCAAGCTTTCTAGTAAAAAAGATTTGACCAAAATGACATTTCTCTTGGAAAATTTTTCGCTCACTTAGAATTAAACGCTAGATCCGCCACTGTGTTGCTCTGGCAAACCTTCAATAATCTCTATTTCATGTAAAATACAAATAGTTTTAGTTGTAATAGCTCTTGTAAACCATCTTGTATTCTATAGAAAATACAAAAAAAATGAATAAATAATCCATATATCTATAGAAAACTCAAGACTTTTTTTCAGGGAAAAACGTGAGACGTTAGTTGAAAGAACCCAACCTTACTTTAGCTTGTAAACTACATAGTTTAGCTAGTAAACTAGAATTAAATCCTAACGATCGATTAATTATGAGAAATTCTATGAAAACTTTGATATAATTTCCCCCGAAAACTGAACAACCCAAAAACCTCCTAGAAGAGAACACTTCTAACCAAATTCTCACAAATAAACTGTGGACCACCGATAGTCTATCTGGATTTCTCAACAAATAACACAATCAAGAACCAGGAAATTAACTCAGTAATTTAAAACATAATTACAACATGTTGGTTCTGAATACAAAGAGAACATACCCGACTACTATTCGAGTAACTGAAAATAACAAAAATAATTGGAATTCAGTGTGACTTCAATTAACATAAGATATATATAAGCAGGTCTGACAATAGACTGGAACCTACTGAAAGAGGAGCTGACTGGTGGACTCAAAGTTTTCGATGACACCATACAAACTCAGGATTTATATTGCAGCATGGGCGATGGAAACCGAAAAGCTCAGGGAAAAGCATTTAAATATAAAATGTTAGCGTGAGTGGGAAAAATCTCATAATAATCTATGTAATGATAATATATGCTTTAATGCCTTTCCTCAGATTTCTATAAAATAAAGCAAGTTCAACTATAAATCTGAACTCTGATGGAGGTGATCGCTCAGGAGTTTTCCCTAACCTGACTTGACAAACTATATGTAAAAATATAGGTGATGGACCAGACGAGGCAATCTGACCTCCCCTGCCTGAACTATCCGGTAATCAGCCAAATAGTGAATGCATCAATGTAATTAACCAAAGTCATCACAAGAAAAACCTCCAAATTTAATCTATTCTAAAATATATTGTAATTTAAACTGAAATACTGAAAATAAATGAACTCGCTATCGACTGTGAAAAAAAAAGAGTCCACTCAAAAGTCTACGACTATTGCTGGGGTCCACCAAAATTTTCTTCGCTCCAAGTGTCGTGATCTCGATGTTCTGTAAATACGGATCATACGATATCAGAATATGCATAAAACTATAGAAATTGAAATTAAAAACAACCCTAGAAGTCCCGCCGATAAATTCGACAAACTGCCTCGCCAGAGCACCACCGTTGGCGGCGATGCGTGGCCTTCATGCACCTCTGGTGAAATTATTCCAATAGGGGCGGTTGAGCCCTTGTTGGAAAGTTCTCGGCAAGCCCTTCCACTTTCAAAAATGGATCGAAGTCCAATTCACTGGCATTTGGCCGGAAATTTTTGAAACAGACCGGAAACCTAATTCCTGCAACCGCCACCAACGACGGTGATTAACCCCTCAAAACACTCCTCTCAACCAGACCAACCTATCCCCTAGCCCTACGTGTCTCAACTAGTCGTAAAATGGCCGAAAAACCCCTCGAAAATTCACGGCCCAAAACCGACCGAAAAATTCAACACGACGAAGCTCCGCCGTTGAGCTTCGCCGAACCTTCCTACCTACCCAGATCAACTCAGGGGGATGAGAGGATCAATTAACCTCAACTCCCGACCTCCACAATTCGGAGCACCGCCACTGACAACGGCAATTCGACAGTTCAAAACCCGAATCAGGTATCCCAAAATCTTGCAGCTTTTCTCAAAAATCACACAACAGAACAACAAGGAAGCTTCAAGGATCCTTTTCTTTTGCTGGAGGTCGCTGGAATCGGAAATCTTGTCAAGTCAGGTCAATGGGTCACGGGAAGCAAACACTGGTCGAGCACTGTGGGTAATTTCTGATTTTCCCATTTTAATTTCCAAAATTTCCCTATTTATACCTCCAAGCTCCTCGACAGATCGACGACCCAAAATTATTCTTATCGCAATCGAACGGTAGAGAATTAACCGACTAAAAAATGATTTCCTTTTTATTTGTTTCTCGCGCGAACTTCTGATAAGCATAAAGAAATAGCTTGCTTATCCAAAAAATTCTTGAAAATTTCCTACGTGCTAGAAATTAAATAATCTATAGCTTTTATGAAGAAAATAAAATCAAATTCTCGCTCAGTGAAAAAGTCTTTAACAACCTTGATAACGCGACTAATCCGCGATAAAACTTAATGTAACTCAATAAGCGTGTAATTTTGGTTTGAGTTGTAACATTCTACCCCCCTTACAAAAAATTTGTCCTAAAAATTTACATACCTACTAGAAAAGATGAGGGTATTGCTTTCTCAATCGTTGTTCTGGTTCCTAGGTGGCTTCTTCCACTGCATGATTCCTCCACAACACTTTTACTAAAGGAATGGCCTTATTCCGGAGAATATGCTCCCTACGATCAAGGATCTCCACTGGTTTCTCAATATAGACCAAGTCCTCACGTAACGGGATCTGCTGAGGTAGAATAACATGAGAAGAGGCGGAGATGCATTTCTGCAATAAGGACACATGGAATACGTCCTGAACACGTGCTAGCTCTGATGGTAACTCCAAACGATAAGCGACATCACCAATATGTTCAATAATCTCATATGGTCTAATGTATTGTGGCTGAAGCTTGCCATATCATCCAAATCGCATAACACCCTTCCATGGCGACAATTTCAAAAATACACAGTCACCAACCTCGAATTCTAGTTTCCTCCTCCTAATATCTACATAACTCTTTTTCGATCTTGGGCAGCCTTTAATTTATCTCTAATGATCCGCACGTTCTCTGTCTTTTCTTGCACAATATCCGGACCAATAAGGCTTCTCTCGCTTACTTCGCTCCAACATTGCGGGGTTCTACACTGTTTCCTGTATAAAGCTTCATATAGTGACATACTAATTCAGCATATCTTCCGGCGTCAGAATGGTTCTCTCGGATTGGTCATCCGTCTGGGAGTGAAAAGCTATACTGAATCGTAACTTGGTTCCCATAACTTCCTGTACGGCTCTCCAAAATTGTGAAGTGAAAAGGGAATCTCGATCTAAGATAATAAAAATAGGCACACCATGTTACTTCACAATCTTCTGCATATACAACTGAGCTAGTTTGCTCACAGAAAATTTCTCTAAAACTGGTATAAAATATGCAGACTTCGTGAAACGATCCATAACTACCCAAATACATGTATGACCCTTGGATCTACGAGGTAGCTTGTATACAAAATCTATAGTAATATGCTCTTATTTCTAAACCAGAATCTCTAGACATTGCATTAAGTCTGATGGTTTCTGCCGCTCTGCCTTCACTTGTTGACAAATGGGACACTGGCTCACATATATCGCTATTTCCCTCTTCATATTACGCAACCAATAATACTTCTTATTTGATACATTTTTGTAATACTAGGATGCATTACATATGCTGAACAATGAGGTTCATCAAGTATTTCCCGTTTCAACTCTCCATTGTTCGGAACACAAAGTCTATCTTTGATCACCAATAAGCCATCTCTTTGCAATGTAAATTCGGGTTGTCCACCGCTACATACTGCTTCCTTTAATATTTCAGCAATAATGCATCAAAATCTTGTAGGTCACGAACTCTGTTAATAAGAACAGATCGAACCTAAAAGTTGGCAAGTAAAACTCCTGGTTCATCATCTGTGTACAGGAATACGTTAGTGGCTCATAACTCAGAAAGTAGTGTCATTCGAGTCATTTATATACGTGACAGAGCAATTCCTGATTTCCTTCTAAGAGCATCAGCTACCACTTTCATTTTTCCAGGATGGTACTCGAAAAGTGCACTCATAATCACTCAACAGTTCCATCCATCTCATTTGCCTCAAATTCAATTCTGGTTGTGTGAGAAAATGCGTAAGACTTTTATGGTCGGTAAAAATCCGACACATGGCACCATACAAGTAATGTCTCCAAACCTTTAAAGCGTAAATAATCACTAATAACTCCAAGTCATGAGTGGGGTAATTTACTTCATGTGGCTTTAATTTTCGGGAACCATAAGCAACAACTTTGTCTTGCTGCTTCAACACACATCCCAAACCTAACTTGGATGCATCATTGAAAACTGTAAATTCCCCACTATCATCCGGTAAGGTCAATACTGGACCGGTGGTCTGCCTTGTCTTTAATGTCTGAAAATGTTCCTCACAAGCCTCTGACCATTCAAATCTAACTCCTTTCCTCGTAAGTCAGGTAAGAGGTGCAGCAATAAGTGAAAAATCTTGCACAAATCGACGATAATAACCGGCTAAACCCAGAAAGCTCTTGATATCGGCTACACTGGCAGGTCTGCTCCAATTCAACACCGCCTCCACCTTATCAAGATCAACACTAACTCCATCTGCCGAAATCACATAGCTAAGAAATTTAACATTATCCAACCAGAACTCACATTTATTGAACTTAGCATACAACTGAGGTTCTCTCAAGGCCCTCAGAATAATATGCAAATGTCTTACATGTTGCCTCACATCTGAAGAGTAAATCAAGATATTGTCAATAAATACAATGACAAATTTATCAAGATATGCCTGAAATACTCGATTCATCAGATCCATAAAGGCAGCAGGTGCATTTGTCAAGCCAAACGACATAACTAGAAACTCATAGTGCCTATATCGAGATCAGAACACGGTCTTAGAGACATTTGACTCACTAATCTGTAACTGATGGTATCCCGATCGTAAATAGATCTTAGAAAACACAGTAGCTCTCTTAAGCTGATCAAACAAATCATCAATCGGAGGCAGTGGATACTTGTTCTTCACTGTAGCCTGATTCAGCTTCCGATAATCGATACATAATCTAATCGATCCATCCTTCTTTTTAACAAATAAAAGTGGAGCTCCCCATGGTGATATGCTAGGACGAATGAAACCATTATCAATTAGGTCTTGAAGTTGAATATGCAAGTCTCTCAACTCAGCTAGAGCCATCCTATATGGAGCTTGAGCTATGGGACCTGTACCCGGAAGTATGTTAATTATTTATGCTAATCTCACAGATATAAATGAGTGTGTCACCCCCAGATCTATTAAAGTATAAACAACATAACCAAAAACTTGCAACATACCAATGATCACCTCTAGATATGCTCTGGCCTTATGTAAAGTCATCTGATCAAGTCGAGCCAGTCCAGTCAGCCGCCCTTCCTGGCTCCGACCCTGAAAAGATGGTTGTGTTGGTGGTGGTGTAGTTCTAACCCCTTAAGCGGCTCTCTGACTACCACCAGAACTTTACACCAAAAAACCACTTGAGGTGTCCCTCTGAGGACACTCACTCGCAAAATGGCCCATCTGACCGCAACGATAGCAAGCTGAAGTCTCAAGCTGAACCTGTCCAAAATGGCATCTTTGACAGATGTTGCATAAAGGAAACTCTCTGGATGCTGGTGGAATAGGTTGGTATCTACTGGACCCACTAGAACTGGCTCCAGATCTCTGCCTCTAAGGTCGACTCTGCCTCCATCTGGGAAAATAGCTCGAATGACGTGCGCTAGAAATCTGAGATCCCTCTCTGGAAGATGATGTGGAACCAGATACGTTGGATCCTCACCTTCTTGAAGGACCCTAGTTGGGCCCACCTTCCGCGAATGGTCAAGTTTAACTTTGCTCCGATTGAAGCCTATCTTCACATCTCACAACAACAATGACAAACTCGTCAAAATCAATGTGTGGTACACCTGACATGTATGGGGGGATCTCATGTCGCAAACCTTGTTCAAACCTCCAACATCTTTCCTTCATTAACGTGACAGAATTTGGTGCAAATCATATCGTGGGCACCAATCTCATCTGGATTTTTCAAAATCATATCATCATAATATAAAGTAATAAGCAAAAATGTAACTTTACAGAAATCTGGGAAAATCATATGAAAATATGAACATCAGAGTATTTAGAGCGACCTCTAGTATATATATATATATATATATATATATACATAAATACACACCAGTAGGCTAAACAAGAAACCTACTGAGAAAGAAAGGTAGCTTGAAAACTAAGCCTCTGACAGCGATGTGCGACACCAGAATCCGAACTGCACACTGGACACGGAAACCGAAAAGCCCAGGGGAAATGCAAATAAAATCGTTAGAGTGAGTGGACGAAAATAAACATATGTCTTTCACCATTTACATATCATAAAAATATTGCGAGTTCTTAAAATAAATGGAGGTGTCGGGCGAATCTTTCAAGCCCGACGGTGATAGACTAGGCGAATCTCTCAAGCCTAGTGGGCAGATCAGGCCAATCTCTCAAGTCTGGAACTGGACTACCGATGATCAGCCAAGTAGTCAATGCATCGATGCTAAGTAAATGCCATCACCAATAAAACATAAAAAAATACCTCCACAACAATAAATAATCTCAATACTGTACTGAAAATAAATACTGAAACCAAGAACTCGCTACGACAGTGTAAATAAATGTCTACTCACAGATAAGCACAGCGCGCAGACGCGTTAATCCTGAGATCCGGCGGAAGATCCCTCGGCCAACGTACGATCTCGATCCCCTGAATAATCACAAAATATCACTGATCAAAATCACAATTCATTACTCTGAACCACACCTCGGAAACAAACCATTTCCGGAAACATATAACTCGGATAACAAAATAATCTCCGAAAATCCCAAAATACTCCACATAAACCTTCGACTTAAAATCCAGCATCCAAATCAACTCGAAAACCTCAAGGCGACAATCGGGACGTGATTACAAGAAAAACGGCATAAAACTTGTCAAAATCTAAAAATTCAACGCGTCGCCAGAGCTCCGCCGTCACTGGAGAGATTTTCCGGCGACCAAGACCACCACAGCTTCTTCTCCTTAAGCCCAGTCCAAAACCCTTCTGCACCATAACCCAAATCGGACGGCAACTGGCCCAAAACCAGCTCGAAAGTTCCACGGCCAAGAATCGCCGGAAAACTTTCCCGGCCGATTCCGGCACCGTCACCGCACCAAAACGTCTTAAACCAAAGGGGCTTTCACCATTGGCTCGAACCCGGTCCATTCCACCCCAAGAACCGACCGAAAAGTCACCGGAACGCCACCCTCCATCAAACCCGATTCCGGCCACTTTCACCAACACATTTCACCAACCAAAACACAACAAAATCTCACCATATGTATATCAATTGAAAACTTAGATCCCAAGCTTCAAAACCTTACGTTTATCTCCGGCAACAGCGCCGTATTTTGGCAGCCACCACGACGGTGAGTCGTGACTCACTGAGTCAACCACGGGTTGACTTTGTCAACTCGGCCCAGCTCAGTCAACTCGGTCAAACAGCCCATTTTCACACTTTTGCGACAACTTTACGACTATTCGACTATTTATACGTCGCGAAACAACTCTATCCACAATTCGGATAACTCAAACTCAAATGGATAAGCACGACTAACTCGGTGATAATTTTAAATATTCATTTTATATTCCTCGATTATCTGAAAAATCCTCGGAAAGCTCCAACGAACTCGAAATCAAATTTTCTACATTTCCCATGAATAAACCCAAATCAAATTCGTGTCCGAAAATTAAGTCGTGATCAAAACCACATATCCAATTAATTACGATAAATCTCGATTACTCACAAAACTCGCGGATTAAGGCGATTACTATACCAATTCCGGTCGGGTCGTCACAAAACAACCCCGGAAGTCCCGCCGATAAATTCGACAAACTGACTCGTTGGAGCACTGCCGTAAACGGCATCATGTATAATCCACGCACCTCTAGTAAAGTACTCTAATTGGGGCGGTTGACCCTTCGTTGGAAAGCTCTCAGCAAGCCCTTCCACTCTCTTAACTGGACTGAAGTCCAATTCACCGGCATTTGGCAGGATATTGCTGAAACAGACCGGAAACCTAATTCCGGCAACCGCCACCAATGGCTGTGATTAACCCCTCAAAATAATCCTCTCAACCAGTCCAACCTATCCCCTAGCCCTATGCTCATCAACTCTCCGAAAAATGGCCGGAAAACCCTTCAAAAATTCACGGCCCAAAATCGGCCAAAAAATTCAACACGACGAAGCTCAGCTGTTGAGCTTCGTCGAACCTTCCTACCTACCCAGATCGACTCAAGGGGAGGAGAGGATCAATTCCCCTCAACTCCCAACCTCCACAACAAGTCGGAGCGCCGCCACCGACGATGACAATTTGACAGTTCAAAACCCGAATGGAGTAGCCCAAAATCCTGCAAAAAATTTCAAAAATCACACAACACAACAATAAGGAGGCTTCAAGGATCTTTTTCCTACCTTTTCCTTTACTGGAGGTGGCCGGAATCGGAAAATCTAGTCGGGTCGTGTCAATGGGTCACAAGAACCAAAAACGGGTCAAGCACCGTGGGTATTTTCTGATTTTCCCATTTTAATTTTTAAAATTCTCCTATTTATATCCCCAAACTCCTCAACAGATCGACGACCCAAAATCATTCTTTTGACAATCGAACGGTCAAGAATTAATCAACTAAAAAATAATTTCATTTTTATTTATTTCTCGCGTGAACTTTCGATACTCATAAGAAATAACTCGCTTATCCTGAAATTTTTTCAAACATTCCTACATGCTAAAAATTAAATAATCTACAACTTTCGTGGAGAAAGTCAAATCAAATTCTCGCCCAATGAAAAAGTCATTAACAACCTTGATAATGCGACTAATTCGCGATAAAATTTAATATAACTCGATAAGCGCGTAATTTTGGTTCGGGTAGTAACATTAGTTCTCATGGATAAATGATGAGGACAAGTTACAACTATAGCTACCCTTAACAAGGGCAAACATCAGAGGCCAAGAAGCCGCAGTCTAGCCTTAACCAACCGAATGTCAGTTAAGACCAAATAACTCATCCAACAATAAGCTAAAAAAACAAACTAAAGTACGAACCATGACGTAGGACGGGGTGTGACGATAAGTAATATCTATCTCACCCATCCTTATTTTGCAAGATAAAACAATATTAAAATGAAAAAAAAAAACAATAAAATCTCCTCCCATAGAGAAGTTTATTTCACCAGCTTCTCAACTCCATCAACTGCACACTCCGTTAAATCCACATGCTCTATAGTCAATGCATCACCTCCATCCTCCTCAAAAATCTACTAGGACCACTTCCAATGTCCCTCCAGTCCACTTTGTTTGCCTCCTAAAACGGAAGACAACTCCATTCCTTTGTTTTCATAATTCTCAGCACAAATAACTTCTACCTCCATACCTTTAGTAGTAGCTAGCTTTGAAAGCCTACGTTGCTCCATAATGGTCACCTTGTGTCTCAGCATAGCTTCTCCTTCCTCTTTTTCCTCCATTTGCAACCTTTTGGGTTTGTTCTTTTAACCACTCGGACGTTCACGTCATGTCTTCTTCGCTGAGGATTTGATTAACATACCATTGTTCTCTGCCAAAATAAGATCAGTACAAGGACCAAGGTGAAGGTTAACTTGCTTGTTACAACTGCAGAGTTTCTTCACTCCTATCTCCACCTCCTCTATTACTTTACGCTGCAAAAGAACATCTCTCACAAGTTTTGGAGGTGCTGCTTTACGTAGGAATGCATCCACCTCCAAGAAACTCTAAGGGGTAACCCCTGGGACAGTAAACATAAGAGGCTTCTAAATAACTTGTTGGATAGTGACCTGCAAATCTTACCTTTGACGCTAGAGTTTTGGTTGAGAGCTATAGTCTTTCCTCGAATAGTCCTTCCCTTTACCAGAGCTTGCGGTTTCTTCAACCTTTCCAATAAAGTTTACTACCGATTCTAGGACAATACTGTTAGAAAGATCAAGGGATCCAGTGCAACCCGAGTTCGGATGCTCAAAGAGACCATAACTGCCGCAAAATTCCACCAAACACTCGTAACAAAACTTCAATTTTACCTCCACCCCTGGTTTGAATTCAAAGGTATGAGCTAGAAATGGTTGTCAAACCCTAGAAGCCACCGAATGATGAATACATACCCTAGCAACACCACGATGAAAACTAGGGAGATCAAGCTTCACGAAAACACCTAGGGCAATAGCAACCATGCGAATTGATTTCTTAGTGAACACGATCGGCTCCAACCATAATATTTTGACCTAAACTTGTATCGAAGGCAGAGGGATATTCGACGGATCTCCACGGCCACTAAATCTCGCCGCGACCAAAGTAGCACGACCATAAAACCAAGGACCACCCTCAAGCACGTGTTTCGCTTCGGCCTCCTTGTCAAACTCCATCAAGAACCGAGTTTCAATCGTACGAATGTTGAGATGTCGTCTATAGCCCCACACCGAACCTAACATGTCTGCAGCCATTGGCATATTGGTCTTTCTTTTCACTGACAGGAGATGCGATACCACAAAGGTGTGATTTGAAATCGCAGCCACTGCATTTGCTCCAAATGAAATGCGCCCCTCCTCTGACAACGTCAAAGAAGACCGAAGTTGTTCTGACACTAACTCGTCCATGAGGCAATGATGAGAATCAACAAAAAACAGCAAAGATTCTGGAAAAAAAAAAACAAAAAGAGT
The DNA here is from genome assembly GCA_946800695.1 of Geum urbanum. Classification (NCBI taxonomy): domain Eukaryota; kingdom Viridiplantae; phylum Streptophyta; class Magnoliopsida; order Rosales; family Rosaceae; genus Geum; species Geum urbanum. Next base: position 38,090,113 of record OX327013.1, on the reverse strand, counting down.
CGCAACGGCGGCTCTAAGGTTTTCTTGCTCGGGTTTTTAGTTATATAAAACTCAAGACTAGTATATTCATAAAAAAAACTAGTAGAAGTTGATGCTTGCCCAATAAAACTCACTCTCTCTCTCTTTAAAACAAGTAAAAAGAGAAAAGCATTTAATAGGAAATTTGGTTTTATTTGAATAAATAAATCATATCTATATAGATATGCATGAAATATGATAAATATTAAAACAAGTAGATTCAACATTTATTTGAATAAATGAATCATATTTAAATTATGCATGAAAATTAACATTTAATTTTGTAGAATAGAATAGAAGACTTGTTGGAGTTAAACTTCACTTTTTATAGAAATTTTGTGATTTCATCTTCCATAATAGAGAATTTATAGAAGAATTGTTAGAAATGTTCTACAAGAATTGCTATTTTGGAAGAAAAACATAAATTTTTTTTTAGCTCTAACAATTCTTGTCAACCATTTGTATCATATAGAAAATAGGAGAAAAAAATGATGGAGAATCCCGATATCTATAAAATTATCAAAACATGTATGGGTCTATTCACACCTCCAAAAATGCTATTTACACCTCCTTCTAAATATTTACCACTAATCTTACTATTTTATCCTTTTATACTTTTTTCTTTTCTCACCACCTCCATTTAATAAAAAAATCACGAATCTAAACTTTCAACCATTGAAACACAAAACTATGAAACATTGTTTGGAATCTTTTAACCGAAATCTATGTTGAAGAACATATAACAACATTGACCTTAACAAACATAATAAATGACTTGCAACCATAAACTAAGATTGATTCACCAGACTTCAAAAATTCAAAAAAAAAAAACTACAAAGACCAATTCCAACTAATTTTAATTTTCAAAATAATTCACCCATATTTTAAGTTTTAGGCATCAAACCCAACCTGAAGTTATCAAGAAAAATTATATGTAAATTGAGGATGGTGAATTAACACTAAGGACACGTAAGATGAAAATTTATATGTAAATTGAGGATGGTGAATTAACACTAAGGACACGTAAGATGAAAATTTATATGTAAATTGAGGATGGTGAATTAACACTAAGAACATGTAAGATGAGAGAGAGAGAGAGAGAGAGAGAGAGAGAGAGAGAGAGAGAGAGAGAGAGAGAGAGAGAGAGAGAGAGAGAGAGAGAGAGAGAGAGAGAGAGAGAGAGAGAGAGAGATTGAGATTTATTTTTTGTAAAAAATATAAAGAACTCAGATTCTAGCTATCTAAACAATTAAAGATTTTTTTGAATTAGAGTTAAAAATAGGATTATAAAAGTTCAAAAATATTTGGAAATGTAAGTAGCAATTTTAGGGGTATGAATAGACGCACCCAACTTGTATATTCATTACAAATCTCTAAAATTTATTGTTCACCTACTATAATTCACTTACTGGCTCTTTTGAAGAAAAAACAAGTTTTAACAAAAGATTTTAATTTTGATATATAATATTTATATGAATTCATAAAATTATACAAGAAAATATTTAGTTTTGTATTGTAAAATAATTGTAGTTAGAGTCATTTTATTTTATAAATTTTATGTTAATTTTATATTTTTATGTTGTATTATTAAAAAAAATTAAGAACCGTCAGGGAGATGTTCTAAAACTTCCTTCGAACCTGTTTTCAAACTCTGGAAGGCATGGAAGTTGGCGGCGTGGTTACACATGGTTCGTGGAACACACAATATCGATATCGAAGAAGATTTGACCTAAACAAAAAATGTTCTGTAATGTAGCCTGGATTCGAATGCCCGACAACCCGACACAACACACTTCACTTCTCATTTCAGCATTTCTTTTTTAATTTCCTCCCTCTGGATTTTCCCATTTAATAAAAAATCTTAAACCAAAAAACAAATATCATGCCCACAAGGACCACCGACAGCTCCCGGTAAAATCCCCAGAAACTTATGTCCCTGGTGTTAAAATGACTCGGCACTTGTCAGTAACAATATCCCTTAATATTTTAAAAAATTAACACATATTTGAAAATTCGAAAAAGACAAAAAAGACGTGGTCAATAAAGGGCACGATGGTCCCCGTTCTCCCGCGCTTTATTCCCAACCGCAATCAACGGTCTTACCCGAAAAAGGGCGATCCGTTTTGAACTTTTACCTCGGTCTGTGCTTTTTTACTTGTTCCCAAAACAAGTTGTAGATTAATTAAGGAAGAGGCAGCAATGGACACGTCATCAACGGGGACAAAGAGGCAGAGCACCTCCTCCGCGATTACGGGATGTCGCCGGTTCTGTGACGGCCACGACAACCCTAGCAACGGGTGAAATCTTTAAACTTGCGGCCCCGGAATCAAAGCCCCCTCCACCCCATCACCTAAAAGTCTAAAACGACCCAACTCGAAAAAGCTTCACGCCCTTCACTAGAAGCTTCATGTACATGAAAGCGGGTAGATGTTGTAATAATGGGAAGCTTCCGATCCTTTCATGGGGCTTTAGGGTTTTGAGTGGGTTAGGTTTATCTCTCTTTTTTTCTTTTGGAAGGCCTAATTAACCCTATTGCTTTTGCCCTGGTTGAATACATATTCCTGGTCACCAAGCATTCAAATATATATTGCTTGAGTAACCTACCAAAATTTAAATGGCTTCAAAGGTGTACAGCTCTTTTGAGGGAAACTCTGCTTGGTTTGTTAGATGAATTAAGCACTTTTAGGTGGCAATGTAACTTGGTGGATGATACCGAACAGAGAATTGAATGGATTATGAACTAGGGTTTACACACACTTTGTTGACATAGTATCATATTTACTAATATTTGACGGAAATAATTGTGAAGATAATGTACATGTGCTTGGTACAAGGTCTATTTTGGCAGCTTGTTCCCCAACAGGACCAAACAAAAACCATTTCGCATCATAAACATCTCTAGCAAGATGCTAAACTTTCACATCAAGAAAAATACATCCCATAAAATTAAATGTGAAAGGAGCAATGAGCAAATGAAGTCATTCTTCTTAGAGAAAAAGAAAAGAAAAGAATTCCTCACTTGGAAAGTGTTACTAATTAAAGTGTACGGCGTAAAGAAAACTTATGCAATTTTCTAGAATGAATTCCATCTTTGAAGAATTTTTTTAGTATGTGTACGTTAACATGTGACATACATATCACTTGTAAACTAGTCTCATATAATAATAATATATGATCATTTGTTCTCACAATTTTATTCAATTAATAGTAAATACTTAATTAACGACTTACTGTGATATGAAAAAGGAAAATCAAACTCTCATCGAGAATGTAAGATTACTGTTCGGCCGTAACTACAAGTACAACCGCTCAATGATAATATACCTAATTGCGGAGTAACAATATTGCTGAAATTCAGATCGATTAGGCAGCCGTACGTGCTATTTTGTATTTGTTAGTTAAGATATCGGTGTGAATTGAAACTGTCATTAACCGGACGGATGAAATATGCCATGGATTACCATGCATACTCTGATGGAGATTCATCCATCAGCTACTCTATATAATGGGTTTGGTTGTTGGCTCCAAAACTCCTCTGATTGGTCATTTGGGGTTCAAATTTAGCGGTATTTTGGATCGTGTTTCAACTCGAATCTGGTAAGTGCTTCTCTTCCTATTCCTATCTGCCAAACCAAATGAGATTCAGATTTATCCAATTAATTTCGTTGCTATACAATATTTGTTATTGCTACCTCTTTGTATTTATGTATAAATATAACTAGTTTACTTGATTTTGTAAAAGAATTAAAATCTACCTTATGTATCAAATTATCAGTGTATGAATCCACTAGCTCTATATATAGCATTTGGATTTGATACATTATCCACTTTATATGTACCATGCATGTACGTGAGTATACAAATTTATAGCATAGCCACGATGGAGACCAATATCATTTATGCTTTTGATACAAAACAGTAGTCACGCGAAGAATGAATAGAGGATCCCAATTCCACGATTGTGGATATTCTATTACAATAACAACTTGGTCCCTAAGCTACAGAACATTTTTTTTTTGAAACAACTAAGCTATAGAACATTAGAACATATACATGTAAAATCCGCATGCATTTGGTTAAACAGAAGCTCCTCGACCGCTTTGCCTTTAAAGCGTGCCCTTCATCTCCATCATAGCCATTTGAACACTTTATCTTTCTTTTCTGGGTTCGGAGACCCGTTAATGTTCACCGGCCATGAATGAATCAAAACAAATAAATCTTTTAAAAGATGAATTTGCATGGTCCCTGATTACACGTGAAAATCATATTTACGAGTTGTTGGGCATGCATGATCTATATGCCATGGCCCTTCCAAGATCTTATACGATATGAAGTCTCATATCATGCATGTTTCCCACTGAAAATGATGGGAGACGAACTTTTAATGTCGCGATAGGGAGCCTATTACATATCCTCTGAAGTCTCAATCGTAACATAGTTACCACGTACTACCCGCCCAAATATCCGTACCCGGATATATAAAATTTAGTTATAAAATTACGTGCAAGTCTCATATGAAATTGTTAAGTTTTTTGAAAGTTTGATAACTATGTTCAACTCCATTGACTAACTGAAAAACTGGGTTTATTTCAGCTGCATTGAGCTCAAGAGTCAGCTCGATCAAAGGAAGAAAACAAAAGAAAATGCATGCAGTCTTCTGCTTCGTTAAATATATGTCTGATTTGATTAGTAGATATACGTATTGGATTATTGGAGTACATGCCCTGAGCGCAAATCAAGGCTATTTTGCCAGAAGCATATAAAGTTATACTAATTAAGAGGCGTCGCTACACTGTGAGCTAGCTAACTAATCACGCAAGAAGTTTGGGGAGTTGTGGCCTTTTGACACTCGCGCATACATATAAATATGCTGGATAATACACGACTTTGATTTTTCTATTTCAATTCTGGACCAATTTGCAACCAAATTTCGTTTTTTTTTTCTGAGGTATATCAATTGGCATGGCATCCCCACTAATCCCACTAATCAAACATTTCTTCTTTTCTGTCTTTCGGATACAGAATTGGCGCCTCTTATCATGGTGTCTTTGTTTTCTGAATGATACGATTTCACATACCTTAGCTTAACTTAATGTTTTGATCGTGTTTAAGAAGAGTACATTGTGACGGACTTGACATTTCAAAACGAATTAGCTATTTCCAATATATATTGTTAACTATTAATCAGAAGGCCAATGTTTAAGGACTATTTGCTTTACTAATCTTGTTAGTTGATCAACATAAATGGTAAAACTAAACACTTTATGTCAGTTCACAAATAAGAAGCCAATTACATACACAATAATCTGAAAGATAAGTTCAAATTAAGTTCACGTTGTTAAGAGCGGAAGTGTAAAGAACTTAGTTTCAAGTAACTTTGTTATTCACGTTTGTGAAAAAAAAGCTACCGAAAAGTGTTTTGATTGGTCATGACTGTCATCGTTCGTCTGACTAGAGTTCGTTTATATATGACAATATTGTATATTAGACTGAGTTGTCGAGTAGGTTTGCTAATTAACGATCTTTTAATAAATAATTAGATATCCATAATTTGATCCCCCGCGACAATAAGAAAAAACAATCATTCATCCAAAGAATGGGATATTATATATCCATCCCCTAGCCAATCATTCATACGCGAGCGATGTCATTCTTCTAACATGCGCGTCCCTTTCACTATTTGTCAAAAACCAACGTTACATTATGCATGTTCATGGACATCCCTTTCAAATGACAATGATGTCCGTTTATCACATAATTATTATAACCAAGCTGTCCAGACCAATAATCACCACGATAATCCTTAATGCAGTGTTCAACATTCCCCTTATTGCATGATCTTGATTTGATAATCGTATTCATGCATTTGAAATTAAGTTGCATGATCAAGATTAAAGAATTTCGTTCTTATTCTCCGGTGGCTCAAATGTGCGCAAGACGTAATATATACTGAGATTACTGTTTCTAATATTCACTGATGTGTAGAATATATACATATAGTTATTTTTGTTATTCCGAAGATAAATTAATTGTGAAAGCGATCGATTGTAACTTTGTAAGTTATAGAAATCGAGAAGTGAGCATCAAGAGCCGACACCCGAATCCGGACGATATATAATCCTTACGTTCACACTGAACTGCAGTGGATTCTGATATTGGCCCCGATCTTCTTTTCTGTGGCTTACTTTCTGCAACTAGCTGGGATTCGTCCTCATTTGCATGCCTTGCTCTCCTCTATTATATATATATATATATATATATATTTCTATTTCTCTGTCTTTCCGTCACTAATTGCCTGCAGACAAAGAAGTAGTTTTTAAGAACAAAGATTACCACTTTTAGTTGAGGGTAACCGGCTATTATATGATCGAGTAACCAACAGCCAAAAGAAAACTACCTTATTCTAGAGTTGAATTGAATAATATCTTGGTTTGGTTTGGGAGGTTGAATAAGACTGTTTATTATACAAAAGAAAAACTGGATTCGGTTTTTCACTGTTTTTCGGTGTATGCGGAGTGCGTGTTACTACACCAGCAGGTATTCCATTGTTAATGTTATAGACTTATAGTAAGTCATCTTTGAATGGATGAATCGAAAAACTAGAAAAGAAGTCCCCTCATGTCATTAGATTTTCAAAATCAAAGACAAGGGCTACACGATCGATAGTCGTCATCATATCAAAGCTCAGTGCCAATTTCTCTTAATTTGCATTGTGGTGCTATATCATGTTGGAACATTCATCGTTGATTCACCAAACGGTAGATAGAAAAGCTTGCAATAATGCAATAATCCATGAACGATATAATGATACATGTAAGGAACATAATAATCGCAAGACGCCTGTACAGAAGTACTGTTAGAACTTGGAAACAAGAACATCTGAACATGACAGAGTAAAAGCTAAATTCCATGTACAGTCCATAATAGATGAGCCGCAAATGTGAAAGTGAAAAAAGGTCACCGGCCGACTCGGTAAAGTATTAGTTTTTGGCTCTTTTACGTTTCAGCACAACTAGACAAGGTGAGGACGAGAATCCGATGAGGAGGAATGTTCATATCGGCGAATCTCAGCCGTTCAATCCGCCTCTCCTTCAATCACGGTAATCGCGCTCCTTCTTCCACGCGTTTCTGGAGGAGGAGGGCATGTGAGAGCTCGTGCGACGGTGGAGCCCGCCACGTGCTGTCTCCTCTTGAGTCCCATCGCCTAGCTACTAGGAGGAAGAGAGAGAGCGAGGCCCAGCTCCCACGTGCTCCTTCGAGGTAGTCCAATGAGAATGCGACACGACGTCCAACGGCGACGCTAGCTCTCACATGCGCTCTACCAACCGGTTTTGCTTACTTAAATAGCTGCAATACGACGTGTTTTCGTTTTTTAGGGAGAAGTTAATGGAAGCGAGGCCGGGATATACGACAATGGAATGGAATAGAAATTACCAGAGGTGATGACGTCTTGTTTCCCTACGGAGCAAAATTGTGCGAGGAAAAAACATAACTGAGATATTGGAAAAATTATTTAAATATTCACTTATTTTTGTTATATTCGACATTTTAGTCATTTTATTTTTTGAAATAACACTTTAGTCACTAATATATTATTTTGCATATCAATTTAGTTATCGTGTTTGAAAGAAATAAACATTTAGTTTCACATGTGTTCTGTTAGTTCGTCGGGTGTTTGTCTCATCAATTTTTATTTTTTATTTTATTCTATAAAAAGAACACAAAAATATCACCAATCTCTCTCTCATCGCTTATCACCAAACTCTCTGACTTCAGCTCGACTCGGCTGACTCACACTGTCATTTGTGGACCATGATCCAGACCGGCCTTCTCTCTCGACCATGTTTTCATTGTTTTTACATTTTCTAAATAAATAGTGCATTTTTGCCCATGATCAAATCTAACCCGATCCAAATTTCATTTGAGTCATAGCTCCATTCTAGATTGGAGGAAGAGAGATCGAGATAACACGACATTAGCCGACGATATTGAGGCAGAGTCACCATAATGGGTTGGGTAGCACGACGGCATAGCAAAGGGATTGTTGGGTCCAGGAGTGTGTCGCGACAGACTTGGGGGGAGGGGGGAGAGAGAGAGAGAGAGAGAGAGAGAGAGAGAGAGAGAGATGCCCTGCTCTACCATCTCCTTGCCTGGCTCGACCTGAGCTAGCTAAACCTGAGGTCAATGCGGGTCGCTCGTGTGGTTTAATGTCGGTTGCGATTTACAGTTCAATAAAATCTCGATAATTTAATACTTGATTAATTAATAATCTTGATAAAATAATAATTTTTATCGGTCTCTGGGGACATGAGTATTAATTTAATACTCGATTAATTAATAATCTCGCTAAATTAATAAATTTTGTTAGTACCAAAGTTATTAATTTATCGAAGTTTTACTCTAGTTGTTTTCAGAATCCTGAGTTCCATACTTGAGAGAGAGAGAGCAAAAGGACTAAATTCTCCCTCTAATTAAGTCACGTGTGATGCGCGTGGCCGTATTGATTTTAAGAACTAATATAGTTATCAAAGTGAAATAATGATTAACTTTGAGTGACTAAAGTGATATTTTGGAAAATAGAATGACTAAAGTATCGAACGTGACAAAGATAAGTGATCATTTCAATAATTTTTCTCAAGATATTGAAGCTGTGATATATATTGTCAACATTCTGGACTTTATCAATTCACGATCAATGCAGGATGGTCTACTACATTTTCGGACGGCTTAAAAAAAATGGTTTACAAAGTAAAATTACCAAACAAAATGAAATAATTATCCCAAATAACAAATCCATAATTGCTTCTCAACCTAGATAAACTTCGCCCTGTATATAGTTTTATTATTAATCCATTAATAACAATGTTTTCGTATTGTAAATGCAATGCTCAGTTCCGATAAGATATATGACAAAGAAACTATTTGTTGTCATAATTTAAGTGATAATATCTCAATCTATTTACACTAAATAATCTATCTTCATTAGAAATTCCAAACCGCTTGATCCAACCATCTCATCAATGAATGATGTAAGTGATTTAAAAAAGGTTAAGTTATGCAAGCTACTAGTCCCCAACATCAAATTAAGACTAATAAAGCCAATCAATTACACTTTTTTTTCTCTCACTCTCAAAATCCTAAGGCGCGGTCGCTGGGTCTTGACCTAGTTGTTGCGTAGCATTCAATGGCCACGTCTGATGGAGAATGTCGTCGCTTTGCCGTGGCCTTTACTGTCTCGAAGAGGGGCAAAACCTCTTTTGGTGTCAAAGATGCTGGAAACTCGAAAGACTACGTCGTAGAGCGTCTCCTTTCTGTGACAGGTTGCCAACGTTTGGGATCTCAAGAAGCGCCTCTCGATCTGCCATCAAGAGGGTCTCTACATATTGTGCTTCGATGTGGAGGTGGAACGTAATCGGATCATACCAGAGGGTCCTTGGTTCTACGGGAAATCTAATCTCGTCCTGAACATGTATGATGGAATTGAGGACGTCGAGGCAGTGCCACTTTCTCGACTTTTGATCTGGGTTGAGATGTTCAGCCTCCCACCAAGGCTTCAAACGAACAAAACTGTGGGATACATAGCCACGACACTAAGGGAGATTATCTGACTCAAGCATCAAGAGTGGGAAGAGGATTAGATCCCGAATCTGGCATGACATCAAGACTTTGGTGAAGCAAGCCTACCCACTGGAGATCTTTGTATTTGACGGGGTTGTTATGCCGATGAAATTTTGGTATGATCGTGTGTTTTTCTTCTGCAGAACATGTGGTATCCTAGAGCATACGGTGTGTGCAAGAGGAGGCAATAGCGACCCTGAATATCCCTAACCCTAATGGAAAACATGTGGCTGGTGTAGGTGCTTTGACAGAGAAACTGGGTCAACATGGGTTTCCTAGTTTGACTAGGAATCCGAGCACAAGTTTAGGTCAAACAGGTTCTAGTGGCCTCTCCTTGGCAACACCCAGATTCACACTCAATTTCCCTGGAATTTCGGCGACGGAATTGGCTCTAAAGCTTGGAGCTTTCTCCTTTAAATATCTGAAATTGATAACTCCAAGTGTGCGGTTGGCGATGAGGTGCGACCTACAGTGGGAAGAAAAAGGATAGGTCTGGAGGACAAGGAATCAAAGCTAGCTAGGTCGGTGAAGGTGTACCAATGCAAAGCATGACTTCCACTACCGAAAACCCCTAGTGAAGGAGAAGTTCTACTCAAGTCTCTCACCACCTCTTTGACTGACGAGTATGGCAACATATGCCTCTCTCCTTTGAAAAGGAAGAGAGACCGCCATGTGGGCTCGAAAATTAAGCCTAAGGAGAAGACCGAGGCTGAGGGCATGGAGGGAAATACTAAGGAGGTTGAAGGTTCCCCAAAGGTGAGGAAGAGACACATTAAAGAGCGTCGTATAGTTTTGGACGATGTGGAGAGTCTAGAGGAAGTGGTTTCGGCTGCGGCAGTGCTTCCAATAGGCGGAGGGAGTGGTGACATGGCGGTAGAGACAAAGGAGGACTGTGGAGATTCCCTGGTGTAGGTCATAGTAAGTGTTAGACGAGCATTACCTTGGTTTACCCGTATTGGTGCTTGCCTAGTTTTTGCGTGGCATGGTTCTCGATTACTTTTCGTATTTCATTCTGATTACAATGTCCATGTGTTGATTTAGGTTTCTCTAGGTTAGCTTAGCAGGAGTATTTTCTCTCGTACCCTATCAGATGTCTACTGTGTAACATTGTATACTATATTAATAAATATATTGCTTCAAGTTTGAGCCTTAAAAAAAAACTACTAGTCCCCATAACCAAATCACATGAGTGGACAAATATGTGGTATCGAATTTATTTCCACCAATATTTCACTCAAATAAATTATTGAAGCTTACCGAAATCTAGAGGTCTAGTTATCCTATATATTCTTCACCTAGCTTCAGAAAAAACGTGTTGGTCTGAAACTGACGTTGATAAAAAAAAAGTAGGAATGGCACAATTTATGCATTCCACAAAATCAAGTAATTGTGATATTCATAGTAAACTTGATATCTCGAAACGAGTATGGACCTCATGATGCAAGTCACATATATGTACACGTCAAATAGTTTTAAGTTGTAATATTACGTCAAAAAGATGTAAATCATCGTATAACATATGTTATCACTAATATTACACTAAATAAAAATAATAGAAAATGACACTTAAGGACAATTATAGTATCAATATGTAGTTTCAGGCTCTCAAAACCCAAAACACGGGCCCAAAATTCAATATGTAGTTTCAATAAACTCAGCTCGTTAAGCCCCTTAAAAAAATATTTTTACCCCTGTATATAAACGAAGATATCCCTCGACTCGCCGCCATTTCTTTCATTTTTTCTGTGACTTTGCTACTACGAATTTGCATTCTTCGATCGAATCTTCCTCCTCTTCGATTATAGTATCAAAACGCAGAATCGATTGAAGTATCAGGCTCAATTTTGGACGTAGATTTGATCACAGTATCAGGCTCGCTTCGCGAGGTAAATTTGATCGAGGAATTAGGATCGATTTGGAACACATATTCGATCGAGGGATCAGGCTCGGTTTGGAACGCAGATTCGATCGTAGTATCAGGCACTCTTCGAAAACGCATATTGGATCGAAGTATCAGGCTCTCTTAGCGATGCAGATTCAATCGTAGTATCAAGCTCTCTTCCTGACGCAAATTTGATCAAAATTTCAGTATCGAAACAAGAAAGCTTGCACTGCTACTGCTTTTTTTTTCTTTCTATTATATATACATAGAAATCGTTTATTTTTAATTAGGGTTTGTTTCAGAACTGTACTAAGAATTTTGACTTTGTTTTCGTTGATTTTTTGATGATATTGTGTTTAATTTTTGTATGATTCTGTATTTGTTTTTGTTACTTGTACATCAATTGAGATATGACTTCCTTATAAGGATTTTGTGTTGATACTGTGCTTATAACTATCAGGATTTTGCTAGAGAATTCACCAAAGTAATTAATGTGGCTGATACTGAGTTTTGTTATTAAGTGTTGTTAATGCATGCATGATTTAAAAAACAGTTATTCTTTGTTGTTGTTGTTATATATTCAATGGTAGGTTTTCATGGTTTTGAATGTGTTGTACTGTGATGGATTTTGTTTGACAATTTCACTGCTATTGTGTCATGTTTCTGCACTCAATTGACAGTTTTAATTGTTTAGGGTTTTAGGCACGATGATGAGGTGGTCAATTTATCGGTACATTCTTAATTTGATCACTGAAATTAACCATCGACTATAGTAGAGAAGCTAAAACTCCTTTTCGTGTTTAGAAAATTTTCTAAGCACTGAGGAGCATTAGTTTTTCTAGTTGTAGTTGATGTTTGTTTATTACCATGTTAAGGGATACATGTCAACTACTTCTACGTGTCTTCTTGGTGCATTTTAGTGTATTTGATGATTGGTACTGTGTTTGTTTTCTTGGTTAATTGGTAATGTTTCACAATTTCACTATTACTATGTTGTTTAGGAATGGCTGACACTTGAAATTATTGCTCTGGTATTGAGTTATGCTATAAAATATATTCGTCACTAATATATATATATTCATCTTTTTATTTAACAAGATGCCTTTCATACCGGGGTGCTTCCGTGAAGATGTGGAGAAACTGCTAACAGATGATGCGATTTCAAACTTCATAGTGAACAAATACATAGAAGTCATCCGCAGAAGAGAGAAAATTCAATGTCTGTACATGAAGTGTGAATTCACTATAAGTTTCCTAATTTCTTTTAGCACTACTATTAAAACTTGTTTATCAAAAAAGATGCAGCTATGTTTTCGGAAAAATTGCTTTTGTGTTTCCCAAACATGTTACAATGTTTTAGAGACTGCTACAAAAACTTGTCTGATATGTTACTAGTTGTTGTTAAATTAACTACTACTCATTCCTTCTTCTACAGTTGCAACAACATCTCAAACATTCATGAAGGGGCCTACAAAAATATGCTTTGGGACAAGATGAGGGTTAGTCTGGAAGGGACTCAAATTATGTTTTTTCCGGTGCTTCATCGGCCGGAAGATTGTATTTGAGTATCGTAATCCTAAAAGGTGTTCCACATCTATGTTCCTTATTTGACCCATATGCGTGCCAAACTTGAACATCCTATGGTCTTCTTCATAGGTCTCAAGAAACATTCACAACAATTCATCCAATTTCTTCAAAAAACTAACTTTTTCATTATAAAAAACGTCGATGACTTTTTAAAATGGTGTTCTATCTATTCTCGCCTTCAAGAGTGTCAATACTGGCTGGTCTAATTGCAACAAACATCTAACGCCAATCAACAGATATACCATTGCATTTGTGATGCTTCTTAATTGCGGTAGATTTGGTTTCTTTTCAATAGCAAACTTTGTTTTTTTTTTCCTTCACTGCATTCTTCCTTGATGGACTCTTTGCATCGCCTTTCTGTCTTATTTTTGGTTCCGTAATCTAATTAGAACAAAATCTCAATGATAAGTATCAACCATAAGTAGCAATAAGTTTACCAATAGCAACACCATTGTAAACACCTGTCGTAATGTTTTTCCAAAACACAATACCAGCTACAAACACACAAATGAATCGAGAATACACCAAAATCGACATTTTCAGTAGCAGGTTTAGTGATTATTTAGGGAAAATTTACAAATACCTAATTCATTAATCGAAAACATGGTATCACCTCAAAACAAAACCTAATTTATTCTTAAACTTAATCGAAAAACACAAACACAGTAATAGCACAAAATTGAGAAGGCAAAACCCAACCAAGTACGAAAATCAACAAACAAACTCGTAGTAAAAATGCGGCTCGAAGCGTAGTTGAAGACGAAGTGGAGACGAGAGAAATGGCAGTAGCAGTCGAGTAGTTAGAATGAAATAAAGTGGCGTGATTGAGTGGTTCTATTTCAATTATATATAAATGGGTAGCATCATTTGGGCTTTTTATAGGTTGGGCTTTTGTTTTTAGGAACTGGGCCCATGTCATTCATTGGTTTATTCAGTAGCAGTCTATTGAAGAGAACACATTCATGGTGCATATAGGTCACAAGACTTGCTCATATAGTTTGTAGCAATTTCGTTGCTTCCTGTGTGCACATGTTGTTCAAGCTATTCAAAAAACACGAAAACTGATCTAATAGGTATGTTAAAGATTATTGGAAGACGAGTTATTTATAGGCAAGCTCATGAACTTCCAATTTTGTCGGGATCATTAAGTGCCAACACACCAGTGCTCTTTTCTAGTAGCAGTCCATTTTTTTTAGTAGCAGCACACTATTTTTCTTTTCTTTTTTCAGTAACATTGCTCAAGTACTGAAAATAACATGTCCAAAACATACAGATAACATGAATTCCACAAAAAGCACAAATTTAACCATAAATTTTACCAGTCTATATCATTCAGTACCTTTCAGTTCCCTAAATATTAGTAATTACATTCAGTTTCATAAGTTTATATAACTAGTTTCAAATTTTCAATACTTTCCAAGTCTTATTCCATTGGTCATCAACGCATGAATTTAGTCACATAACTTTCCTTGTCTTTCATAAAATTCATGATCATTCTTGCACGGTACTTGTACACATTATTTTTCGGCCATTTTTCTACAATTTGCTCGCCCTTTGACAATATTTCCATAAAGTACAGAACAAAAATCCCACAACTATTCCTGCAATGAGAAAAATATCGCAGCATTCTTAGTTTTTCAGTCTCAGTATATCTCCATTAGTTTTCAGTAACATATGAACTACATCAATGAATAGAAGGAAGTTTTGCACTGTCAGTTGTATTTTTTCACTTACGTTGTGTTTTGAAGTACGCAGTTTTGATCATTTTTAATTGTGAAGATGAATGAATGCGCCTCGCCCAAATTGTGCAAGCTTGCTAGTTGCTCCTCCTCGTATTGTGATGCCTAAGTAGTCTCTATTTTGTCTTTCTGTAATGTTAACATTGATTAGGATTTTTTTCAGTTTATTTTTGAAAATATCATTATAAAATTCAATGAAAAAGAACTATAGATGAAGGTATACCACTTTTTCTGCTCCATTGTAGTATTTGTCTTGGGTACCTTCAGTTCTGGGCCTTAAGAAGTTGTAGTGAGTCCACTCCTTCCTCATTACGTCAAAAACAAGAAGTGTGAAGTGAAAGTCTTCCTTCTTATAAACAATTGGGAAAAAATAACAATTTCTTTCCTTCTAGATCAGTCCTGGTTTTATCTCTTAGTAATCTTTTCACGCCTTCTGAGTTGTCCTCAAAGTTTTTTTTGATGTTTTAGCAACTATAATAAATGTAAAGAAATATATTTCAGTGCCACCATTAACAAACAGAAAATGCAGTAGCGGATTTCTAAAAACATACTATGAAGTTGGTATCCATGTAGAAGCACTGAATTGCTTCCCTCCTATGGATGAATCCCATGTATGCGTTAATTATGAAGTTTGACATTGCTAGATCTTTTGACAAATCCTCAACATCGCTTCAAAAACATCTTGGTACAAAAAGCTCACTGCCATAGTTGAAAATAACATATATTAGTAGGCTACATTGGTTTTTCCAAACACACATTACTGATAAAAAATGAGTTTACTTACTTAAGCTCTTTCAGTTTCCAATACTTCACAATCGTTTATTGATGTTGCTCGTCCATTTTCTTAAAAACTGTGTGTTACTTCCAATTTAGTGTTCTGCCCTTATTGTTTTCTTTGTTCTCCTTCACTTTTTTGTCACCCTGCTTCTTCCTCTTGCAAGCTTGAACATAATATTCTTTCATCTCCTTCTCCTTTATGTCCCTTCTTGTTTTAATCCTCTTGATTATCGACTTCTGCTTGTTTTCAGTAGCATCATCCATCTTGGTCAGGTCTTCATCATCTGCTAAGTTCAATGTGTCATGCTGCAGTTCAATTATTTTTTTCCTCCATATTCTCTTTCTGATGCTGCAACAAGTTGCACTTTGTCTTCATCTCCTTTAAGGCCTCGTCTTTCTGAGACGTCATTTTTTGTAGTAGCACAATTTTTTTCTTGTAATGCTCATTTTTCTTCAATAGTCTCTCTTTGTATTTGTTCTTCCGTCTGCATTACTCGATTGTTGACGAAGCCATGTCTTGCTTCAGCATTGCCTGATCCTGCCACTGCTCGATTGTTGTCAACTCTTCTTCATATTAAGTATACTGCACCGGAGAATCAAAGTTGACTTCGTTTAGCATTAGCTGCTCCCAATTATCAAGGACTTCTTTGTTGTATCTCCTATGGTCGTTGTTTGGTAAGTCGACATTAGCTTTTGCATTCGCTGTTTGCCACCCGTCATGTACGACTTTCGCAAATGTTGGTGTTAGTTGTGGATCAGCAGAGTAATCATTCTTGTTGAAGGGTTGTGAGTCATTATGCTCTCTACTATCTGTTTCTTCTTCTTCAGTGTTGGGAACAACTTTTGCAGATTCTCTGTGTGCATGCTCATCAATTTGCGGTTGAGTTATATGTCCGTCTTCAATAGCAGAGTCTACTTTAGAAGAATATTTTGAAAATGCCGCCTTGGGCTCTTTAGCAGCAGCAGGTCCTAGTTTGGAAGAAAATATATTATTAGCTTCTACGTCCACATGTTCTTCAATAATAGATACTTCTGTTTGAAGTTTGTGGAAGTTGAACGAGGGACAAGATGAGTTTTCATCACAATCTTCCTTAGTATCAGCAACATCTCTATTGGTGTGTTTGTCCTCGTAGTCATTTTCTTTATCAGCAACAGTTTCTTCATTCATCGGCTCAACAACTTTGTCGTCCTCCACTTTTGCCTCCGCAACAACATCTCTATAAGGTTGTTCCTTTTCAAGATCTTTGTGCAGATGCATTTCAATATCATCACTGCATACCTTGTATGGTGCACCGTCTTCAGTAGCATGGATGATTACGTTCTAATTTGCCAAAACGTGATTCATTGATTCTAAATCAAAACTTTCACTGGTATTAGAAGCAACTTTTGCAAGCCTATCCAAGCTGAATTTATGGAACTCCAATGCATCATCGTCAACTTCGCCCTTGTCAGCAACTCCAATTTTGGGTGAGGATGTTTTTCGTTTAGGCAGTATCAACTTCATGATCTCGATTCACTTATGTGTTCGGGTAAATGTCTGATACTGTTTTGGCATCTTCCCAAGCTGGTTCTACGGGAGGACTTGATGATAGTTTTGGCACACCAGCCTGCTTCACATTATGCATATATGACTTTAGTTATAGACATTTTATAATTGTATATAGTAGTAGAAAGTTATAATGTAGAGGCATAATGCACTTATGCATTCTTCTAATGTCACATTCATTTCTCTGTCTTCATCTTCTTCTTCTCCTTTTCTGCCACACACTGCTTCTTTTTGCTAGCGTGTCTTCTTTCACTTTTCCTCAACTTTTTTTGCTTTCTTTTTTGCTTTTTCTCCCTTTGTCATGGCTTTCCTTTTTTTTACTGCCGTAGTTGCAAAAGTATCATCATTTTCTTCAGTAACAGGGGTTGCAATGTTTTCCGGTTTGCTGATTGTCGAATTTGAAAGCTGAATTTTCGTTTGAATGTGATCAGTAACAATAGGCAATATTACTATTAGGATTTGTAACATTAACACAAAATGTATTTTTTTTCATTTTTTCATTATGCTTTTATTTACCTTAATGTTATATATGTTCGTTGTCTTCATCTTTTTCCACAGTTTTTCCAAATCCCACTTGATAAAAGTAGCGTTGATCGGTTCATCTTCAGGACCATAGAGAATTTGTTTTCTCCTCTATCAGGTTAGTGTTCTCACAAAGCCAGTACTACAAAGAGAGTAAAAAGGAACATATTAGTTCAATATTTTTTCAGTAGCACCAAATGCATCTAATTTTTTGGAATGAGTTTCAGTACTTACCACCACTACGAGAACACATCCATTTGGACTTTTGCATTTACTTATGCCATTCGAGTAAATTATCAAATATCTGAGGGATAACATCTAACCAGTTGTAAGTTCCCTTGTGGTCAAGATTGTCGATCAAATTTACAAAGGACCAATTCAACGTAGATCCTGAGCTTGCAAAGAGGAGAGTGCAGAAAATATATGTTAGTATCAACTTCGTCACGTTCTCCAACCAGTGCTTGTTTTCTGCACGTGTCGCAATCACATTGTCCAGTGCATCTTGAATGGATTTCCATTTTGGACAGTTTTCTAAATATAGGTTGATAAACCGACTATCTGTTGGCTTGTTACATTCATTCTTGTCCATCGGGGCCTTTGCTCCTGATGATAATATACAAGGATTTAATAGCAGTTAACAATCATCATCAATTCAAAAAAAAAACTCCAATAATAATAATTTTACCCGAGTTTCGCATGCCGAACATATCTGCGACATCTTTGGGTTTTATCAGACCCATTTCCTTTCCGATGATGAACCTCTTTTGTTTCTCATCAAAGGTTGCAAGAAGCTTATGCAATTCTTTAGCTGATTTTTTTGTAGTATCATTCAACTTCTGTTCCTAAAATGCTCTCATTAGGGTCTTGAATGGTGTGGAGTAAAGCTTATCTTTGAGTAAGTCCCTTGCTGCATTGTCCATTCAAAAAATTTCTATCACACCAATCATCAGGTCTCGTGTTGCAGACGTTGAGCACCTTGTTTGTGCAACTGGGTCGGCAACTCTTTTTTTTGTCTTTACGACCTGATTTTTCATATCTGCTAGCCCTCCCTTCCTCTTTTTAGTTGGCTTTACTACTTCCTTACTCATTTCTACAAACATCAAGATGCAAATATGATTATTAGTTCAGTAGCTAAACATATAACACACTGTTTAGTGGAGAAAACATACATAAAACAACATAACACATTCAAAATTATGAAAAGTTTAGTAGCAATCATTGATTCAGCATTTGAAGTATCAACAATTGACAATCAATGTATAGATTCACAATCTCAAAAGTATCAAGTGAGTGTACAAACAGACACAATAACCACTAATTTCATCGTTTATATATTCTTTCATGTGAAACACAATATTATCTGCATATAGCTAATCATTTTACAAAAACAAATTGACACAGTATCATCTGCATATGAATTGAAACCATATTATCAAAGCAGAATCATTACAACGAAGACCAATCTCTACTGATATACAAGTAACAACAACAGACACATTATCATATTCTATTTTAACCCATTTGTGTTTCCGAAGCTTTCTCTCCCAAAATTGAGCACTATATCATCTTAAACCCATGTAAAACAAAGCCAAAATGTGTAGAAATTCATTAACCCAAACGTCGTGGCATCTCGGAAAAAAAATCCTAACTGAAATAATCGACTTCTTAGTGAAAAAAATCATAGTAGCAAACCTTTTTTATGGCGAAGATGAACAAGAGTGATTTTTTGTGTCCCGAAGCATGCTGTTAGTCTGCCTTTTTTTTATTTTTTCGAAATTGCTGCCGGCGGTGAAAAAACTATGGTTTCAGATGTGTGGAATTGCTAGCAGACGAGAGGATTTTGTATTATCAGTGGCACCAGTTGAAAAATAAAATGAAAGGGCACGACAAATTTTTCAATATTATGTATTGGGTATGTCTTTTCAAGTATCATATATAAGGGGGTAGCATCATTTGCGCATTTAATAGGTTGGACTTTATTCTTTGGCTTTGTTCAATGTCATTGGTTTATTTAGTAGCAGTCTCGAAGCAACATTGGTTTTATTTAGTAGCAGTGTGCTAATGTTATGTCAATTGGAATGAAACGAGGACAGTAGCAGTCTATTTTCTTCAATAACATTGTTCCCTTTTTTCTTTTTCTTTTTCAATTTCATGACATTTTGTTCAGTGGCAGTTCATTATGTAAATGAAGAAGCCATGGTTGAAGACTAAATTACATAATATTAGTAGTAGTTGTTCAAGTTTACATAGCAAAGTTACTACATTTCATCAAATACACAATGTTCATTAGCTCTTCTTAAACCCAACCCTTCTTTTTCTTGATTGATATCCCATTTTTTCTTACACAAAGCTTTCTTCGTCTTCTATGAACTCTTTGACGATTTTTGCCTGATACTTGAGCACATTTGTTTTTGGAAACTTTGCAGGAATTGGTTCGTTCGTTGATAATCTCTCTATGAAGTTGAACACAAAAAATTCACGGTCCAAGCTGTAGTACCAAAAACACATAATTCAGAAGTAGTAAGTATCCATTTTGAAAAGAAAGAATAATTTAGTAGCATAGAATCACATCTACAAATCAATTTTTACACAAATGTGTGTTCTATTTTTACTTACGTTGGACATTGTCACGCGCACTTATGATCATTTCTTATTGGGAAAGCGAATGAGTGTGTATGATCTAGATTATCATAACTTTCAAAGCCTTCTATGCAATATTGTAAGAACCAGAATGTTTCAATTATATCTTTCTGCAATGACAACATTTCATTATCTTTGTTTTTTTTTTTACATTGCTACTAATAAAGGTGAATATTCCTCAAAATTATTAAGATGCATACCACAGCCACTGCTCTTTCGTAATCCAAGTCTTTCACACTTTCTTATGTAGGCCTCATGGCGTTGTAATGTGTCCATTCTTTAGCCCTAGCATCAAATACTAACAGAGTTGGTAGAGGACACAACAAAACTGATACTGCCATATCTTTTCGTCACATTCCTCTTTGTCGGGTCTGGGTCAACCTTGGTGTGGTGCTTTGTCAAACGCATGGACGATCTGGACAGCTTGGGAGACTACAATTGGGCAGAAGTACTCGTATACTTGCTGAACTGCTTGAAAGCCATTCAGAAAGGAAAAGGTCTGGGCGGGTGTCTTCATCTAGTACCGGTAAGTTCCTGTTTAAATAGACAAAAAAAGAATATACTGCTACTGGAAAAAAGGAAAAAGGAAAAAAAAAATAATATTCAACTAATATGTCTTCTCCTTTTCTTTAACTGTAGTACTAGCTTTGCGAGAACAGTAACTTGATTTTTGAACGAAAAGGAGAGCTACCAAGGGAAGTAGCTTTTGTAAAGTGGAGTCTGAAAGAATTGTGGAAGAAACTTAGAAACACAAATCTTAATCACATCCAGGTAAATATTACCGAAAAATAAAAATGCTACTTTTGTGTGTTATTGCAACATATTGTTGATACTGTTTAAATATCAGCTTCACAAATCCGCAATCGGAAAAACCAACCAAGAAGGCTGCTACTGTACAAGATGACAACACGAATGATGATTTTCAGACTCCAGCAGTGAAAAAAATGGAAAGCAGTGATGGCAAAAGAAGAAAAACCAATAAAGAAAGCAAGGAAGGTTAAGGAAAAGAAGAATATTCAAGAAGCACGTATTTTAGCAAGTACTACAGGCTGCTACTGCAATGTTTTAATGTATGTTTGTACTAATCTAATTATTACTGTATAAATTGCACAGAAGACCCGTAAAAAAAAGCCTAGAGTCAATAGAATTGACATTAGCAGTATGGGTAAGTGCATTATAATTCGCCACTAATGTTGTTGTTACTATATAGTTTATATATCCTCAATACTAATGTGCAACTTGGTAATCAGCAAACACAATCATTCATTCATGAAGGCAATCAAGAACCTAAAATTGAGAAAGATGAGAATGATGATGAATGGTTTGATGATGACAAAAACAATGATAAAGAAACAATATCAAACATTTGCCCCGACGAGAAAATGACTGAAGATCATGCAACTAATACTGAGCAGCAAAGAACATCAAAGGGGCACAAGGACGACGACGACGACGACGCATCAGAATTTCGTGAATTCAGCTTAGATAAGCTTGCAAAAGTTGCGCCTATCACCAGTGAAAGTTTCAACTTACATTCAATGAATCATGTTTTAGCTAATCAGAAGATAATCGATCATGCTGCTGAAGAGGGTGCAGCGTACAATGTAGGCAGTGGTGATACTCAACATGATGAACTGATTATGCATATACTCAATGATCTTGAGAAGGAAAATGGCAGTAAGGAGGAGCAACCACATGAAGCTGTTACTGAGGAGGAACAATTGGATGACAAGAATGTTGTTCAGCCGCTGCAGCGAAACACTGACATTGAGCATGGAGCATCGATAGTTGCAACAAAAGCAGTAGAAGTCGCAGCAAAAACAACTACAATCACTTATGAAAGGAAGGGGAAAAACACTGTTGCTGAAAAGCCTAAGCCAACTCTGAACAAGAATCCAGCTGATGCATTCAACACTAAGACTCATATGCAACAAAATGAAAATGGTGCAAAAGGAAAGGATACTAAAGATGTTGCAAAGGAACAAATGAACAAGGATGTTGATACTCATGAACCGAGCAAGGCGGACGGGGATTCGTCACCCTTTGACTACAACGATCTTTTGGTAGATCAAAATCTGACGCTTATATTCTCACAAGAACAACAAGAAGGGTGGCAAACTGCTCATGCCAAATCAAACGTCGACTTCACAAAACATTACCAGCCATAAACCCTAAACCAGCCTAGATACAAAAAATACGTGAACCATAAAAAAAACTCACTGATAATTGCTGATATGAGATTTAAAGATCGTAAGCTTGAAATTGGGCAACTGCTACTCCAAAACACAGATTC
The DNA here is from genome assembly GCA_946800695.1 of Geum urbanum. Taxonomy (NCBI): domain Eukaryota; kingdom Viridiplantae; phylum Streptophyta; class Magnoliopsida; order Rosales; family Rosaceae; genus Geum; species Geum urbanum. Next base: position 38,067,491 of record OX327013.1, on the reverse strand, counting down.
GTGATGAATCGAGCTTCATTCAAAAATCTAGATTCGTCAAAAAACAAGCTTCGAGAATCGATTGCAGATTAACGCGATTCACAAAACGTAAGGAGGATGAAACAAAAAGATTGTTGTTGAAGCCCTAGAAGATCAATCGCAAGCAGCAGCGATCGAGAGCTTCCGGTTATCGTTGCCAATTTTGGAAAATCATTACTGGGTTTTTTTTCTTCAGAAAAAAGGCTTTTTATACGGGGTGTCTGGGGGTAAATTGGTAAAGCTGCATATGACACGTGTCAGCGCCAGATCAAACTACCCTTATTTGTAAAATTTTGTCTTTTATTCTCTAAAATAAGGGATCTTGTCTTTAAGTATATTTAGCTCCTCCAAACTGTTATTAAGAGTGTTTGCAATAAAAACAAATGTCCGTTGAACAACACTACAAATCGTAGACTTTCCTGTGCAGATACTGCACATAAGATTAATTAATGTTTGAAATATAATAATTAGAAAATGTACACCTGCGTATGCATGTGAGATCAGTTTGTTTTTTTAGGAAACTAATCAGTTTTGGGAGGTTACTGGCTTACTGCAAAGAGAAATATTTAGATAAGAATCAGTAGTTATTTAGAGAGAAGTAAGGAGATAAAAACTATTCTTTGATAATTTTATTATTTATTTTCTATTTTGCTAATTACTACAATGTTCTTCATCTATTAAATCTGTCTAAGATGAAAAGCATTTTTTTTGGAAAAAATGGTAAAAATGGGGAAACAACCTAACTTTCTTTAAAGAATAGTATAGATAACAGTGTGATAATTTCAAAGCAAATGTGTTTTCTCAAATGCTATAGGCTCTATAACCCGGCTCATGAACAACTCGTGGGTTTCAAATTTTTATAAAAATTCGGCCCGATCTGACCCGAATTTCTAAAGCGTTATGTTCTAGCCAAGGAATGCAAAATCGATATTATCGGCGATATTTCGCCGATATTTCGATTTTTTGAACTTACCTGAAAAATCCGTGAATATATCTCGAAATTTTCCGAAATTTTCCGAAACTTTCCGATATTTCCGATATATCCCCGATATTTCCGATATTTTCCGATATTTTCCGATATTTACCGAAATTTTTGAAATTTTCAGTAACTTTTTTAATTTAATAAAATTAAAAGCTTGTCAAAATTTTGCAATGCCTTATCCTTCATATATCATGCCTTATGGTCTTCCAACAAGTGATAACTCATCGTTACAATCACAAACAAATGCCACAAATGATGAAGCAATGAAGAAAGTCGAGCAATGTCTGGTTCATACTACGAGCTCCAAAATCTTCAAAGACCGCCCCCTGACCCATATGGTTGGCATGTAAGTCAATACATGCAGAATTACATGGGAGAACAATCATTTAATGAGTACTCTTCACAATACACACATGCTTCTGCACAGAGAGATGAGGAAAATAGTGTGAATTTTGAACCTCATAGGTCCTCTATGTGGTTTTGAAGTATTTATATATTTGATTTTATAATGTGTGATGTGTAACATATTGTACAAAAATGTGATGGTCTAGCCTCCCATTTAGCCATCAAAAAAATAAAAATAGAACTATTAAATTATATTTTAATAGTTATCAGCACTTAACACATACTAATTCATATAGTAATATAACAAATTCATATGTTTTGATGTTTGATCAATATTTTCTTTTTACATAAGGTAGGTAATTGATCATATAACAACCTCCAAAAGTTTCATTACAAATTTCCATATATTTTTATTAATTTTCGTTATTTCCGTCAGAATTTTCAGTGGATCGATATTTCGTCGATATTTCCGTCGATATATCTAAATTTTGGACTGTCGATATATCCTCAATACCGATATTTTACTCCTTGGTTCTAGCCCGGCCCGGGCTCTACACTTGAACGGTCAAAGTGTTGGTGACAATATGACGCATGAGAGGCTCGTGTACTGATAATCCTGGCCTCTTGCTCATTAAAGATATACGTAGGCAATAAGTCCAATACCGCATTCGTTCGACCAAGAACAACCCATGTCCTTTTAGCTCTGCTGACAGTGCTGAGTCCAATAATTGCACTACTACAATTCCCGCTAAGCACTATACCGCGCATAGACTGTTATCTGATGATCCGGTCAAAACCACATTGCCTCGTTGTGAAGTGGAAATAACATATTCAGCGTTCCTATATATCGCTGGAGAACCAAAACTTCATGTCAGATCAATTGGTTATGTCAATGATAAATAGATTAGTTAAACATACAAACACATTCATCTATTATCTTCACTTTCTTTTTCCCTTCTTTCAAATCTCATGTCAGATGAACATAACCAAACTAATCTTTCCAGCCTTGTTCAACCTTCGCGAGGCAAGGCCTGCGCCGGACAGGCTAGGAGTAACAGGCATCGAGGGTGTATTGGGGGCCTCCTCATCATCCACGTTATCATCCCACGTATCATCCCATCCATCGTTGATGTGCAACTCCGGCTTATCGCCACTCAAACTGGGAGGTGCACATCATCTAGCTTCTGATATTTGAAGCCACCACTGGAAACACGCCTTTTCATAAATCTGACATACATCCAAGCGAATACAAAAATTATTAGTGAGGCAACCAATACAATTCCAACGGCAGGTCTGTGTGTCCAGAGGTATAAGTTGATGGTGTTTGAAGAACTATCAGGCTCCTTCCTGGAACTGTCTGTGATCAGATCCTTGAAATCAAGGTTGGAATTACCTGCTTTTAGAACAATGGTAGCGGTAGCAACTCCATTTCCTACAGAAACATCCACCTGCAGAATACATATTAGAACCGATCACAACCCACCTTCTAACAAGGTGATAAAAGGCACGGTGAACCCAAGCATGCTCATTACATCCGAATGATCCTATCACATCAATCAAAAACCTATTCTGAGGAGAGTTAAATGAATCAGACAAGGGCCATATATTAAGAATAGACATTTCATCAAAGGAAATTGCCCTCGCTTAAATATTCTAACTTGCCAAAGAAAGGTTGTACTTGCAAGGACAAGCTGAATAATTTGTAAGTCCCTCAAGCCAGCTGAAAGCATTAACTAATAGGTTTTACGTAATGGGGTACATGAAAATTGATCCACATAATCGTGCAAATTGGACTTCCTCATCACTCGAGGGCCAAGGGTCCTTTTTGAGGTAGAGCAGAGTGGGGTTAAAACAATGCACAGTTCTTGCAAGGATAATTATGCATCAATATTAAAAGCAAAACATGACAGCAAATATATTTTTTAATTGAAACAACTCTATGGCAGTGTTAACAAATACCTTTGCATCATTTTTCTCCTTCACTTCAACTTTTGTTTTCTCTAGCAGCAAAAATTCAAGAGCTGAAATGCTCACCACGAGAGGACCTTTACCCTGTTCTGAAATAGAAGTGAAAGATGAGGAGAATCTGAAAGAAAAAAAAATCGTAAATCCATTTTTTTTACACGAAATAGATCAGATCTTCAAAGATAATAATTAAATCTACAGAAATTTCAGCTTGTCAAGTGAGTAATGATCTGCAATCTGTAATCTGTAATCACATAAATAACTAACTATAATTTGAATAAATTCTTGAAATTCTGAAGGATAACGTTAGTGGAGCTGTGGAAGATATGCTATGGAAGTTCTCTTCAAGTCTATTACACTTGTTTTTGCACTTTTTACTGCATATTAAACTTAGACTGATAACGTTATTGAGCTTCAGTACATGAACAGATCAGCAACATAGATGCACAAGGCATCAATACATGCATAATGTAACACATACCATCATCTCCAGGAACTCTCAAACACGCAACTAGCTTGCTCTCCTCAACAGTGCACATATTAGCTAAACCACATTCTTCATGATGAGTACCCTCCTTCCTCACCGGGTTCACATTTCCACCATTATCTACCTCCTTGGGCATTTCCTTCTGTTCTGATCCATCACCCTGCTTTCCATTCTTTCCACCATTCAATCCTTTCCGACCCCTAACTAAAATCTTTCGGCACGTTTTCCCCCTTCGAACCACTCTAATCATTACCATCCCCGGAACCGTCATTTGATCCACCGCCCTCGTCTTTACTTTTCTTCACCTCTTGAACTTCATTAACATTTGAACCTAAATTCAACAGGACCGTCTTATCATCCGAACTATTTGAAACTTTGTTAGTTAACTGAACACTTGGATCCACCGCAGTTGCTGCACCTTCTTCTACCTATATTCATCATCTCTACCTAATCAAGTAAAAGAATTTAAAAGCAAAGAAAAAACCATGCTCAACAAAACAAGTTTACTACTTTACCTTTACATCAGCACCATAACAATGAATCACAAGCTGCAACAACAAAACACTAACCAAAAGAGCAAAATACTTCTCCATAATTTGAGGCAATCCCATTTTCAAACCCTAAAATGGGGCCAAACATTAGAGCAATGGATTAAAGTGTAAAGCTTTGTAATTTGTAAGCAGAAAAGTATAAAAGCAAAAGCTTGAGTAATGGCATATACCAACATGAGCTTGGATTCAGATTTGCTTACCCAGAACAAGAGGGTGTGTGTCTCTGCTAGCTTAACATGAGTGTGGCCGAAGGAGTTGGGCTTCTCCTAGAGCTCGGAGCAAACAAGCAAAGAGTATTGCTTTTATTCGAAAAGTAGACAATGGGATTTAGCAGCGGTGAAGTGGTAGCGGTCAACGAAGACGAGCACTGAAAGGAGAAGATTCAAGATTAGAATAGACGCAAAGTAGAGACTCGAGGAACTCGAGAAGCGATGGATCTGAAGTTCAAAGAATCCAGTGATGAACCGAATGTATGGGCCGCATTGGCCCTCAGCATAGTCCAGTTTGATTTCTTTAGAACCAAAATTTTGTTCAATAACATCAAAGAAAAATTGTTCATATAATCACTCATCTTTGTCAAAATAGATATTTTAGTACCAGATGTTTGACATATATCAAAATAGTCACCCAACATTAGTTCGATTATATCAAAATGGTCACTCTGATTTTGGTTTGCGTTAAATAACGAATATTCGAGAATATTCTGTTTTCTCTCAAGGGTAGTTTTGTCCCAGCTCCTTGGCACCATATTTGATGGAGTCCTCGCCAAGCTACAGTAGTTTTCCCTCCAAATTAAAGTTTTTCTCCTTCATAAAAGGTGAAATTCAGGACATCTTCACTCAATTTTTTCTTTCTCAGTTCCCATTTCATCTTTTTCAACAAAAAAAATCATCGAACCCTAAACCCTGAAACAGATTCATCAAAGGCACTTTATCAAAGTTCAGAATCACCAAGGTTCTTTTCAAGAACTCGATTATCTGCTCTGTGAGGGATGTTACAAGGCCACGCTCAAGTGATTTGTTACTGTGGCCGACCAACTCAAATCCAATGTTCTTGGAATGAGTGGTCAGCAAGAAGAAAGTTTTATGGGTGTTATCTAGGCCAAGTTTGTATGCTTTACATTTTTAGTTCAAATTGATTATTTGTTGGTTTACAGTTGACTAATATCCTACTTGGATAATGTTAGGAGCCTGGAAATTGTAAGTTCTTTGAATGGTATGACCCAAAAATGTGTCCTAGGTCACTACAGGTCATTCTTGGTTTGATCCGTAAGAAAAACATGTTGGAAGGAAATTTGGAACATTTGGAGGCAGAGAATGCAGAAATGGTTCTTGCTTGGCAAAGCATGGAAGTTGAGTTGAATGCAATGAGGAAGACAGTCAAGAAGCTTTGGATGATTATTGCATTTTTGTGTAGCTATATTGCTTTTTGTATGCACAATGGAAAGGCAAAAGATTGATGGATCTCTCTGTATGATGTAGCCATTGTGATATGTTTTCTTATGTAAGGCATCATGTTTTAGTTCAGTTGTGGTTGTTGTGGTAATGAAATGAATAATTTTTTAGTTCAATTGTGGTTGCTATTGTTATAAACTTTACACTCAAATAGTTAAGTTTGGTACATATCAGCTCAACAAAATAGAATCAGAATCAGAATTCTTAACAAAACAGAACCTGAATTTGACAGCATTCCAACTTGAATTCATAACACAACATAACCTAAAATTGACAACAATCCAACCTGAAATGCATAAGAATCCAACCATATCATCCACATGGACTAATCCACATACATAACAAAAAGGGACACAAATCCTAATAAGTTACACGGTCTTGTGTTACAAGCCATACAAAAGTGGCCAGAATGCAGAATGCATCATGTTCTGCATCATTATGCATAATTGTTGTGTTATACAAATAAAAAAATCCAAAAGTCCCAATACATACTAAATAAAATGCATCCTAGTTGAATAACTAAGACCTCCACACTCTGGAAGAACCTCTAGAACCTCCAGTCCTCCCTGAGTTCTTCCCTCCGGTCCTCCCAGCACCTTTGCCTCCTCTTGCAGCAATTGGAGTTGGTTGACTTGATGAACCAATCCCATCATCACCATGTGACATCTGAACTACACTTGGAACTAGCTGAGATGAAGTACATAATGGAACCTGAAAACATATATGCACAAGTTTATAAAATAAAACAACAATAAGCATAAGTCTGTGATCTAAACATACTTACATTTACAGATAGGCACCCTTTAACATTTTCATAACATAATTACATTTTTAGGTGGTGTATGATCAGTTTGAGAAGAAGTTCCTAGGCTAAATCCTCTTCCTCTTTGATATCTCCCTCTTTGAGATCCCTTCCACTTTGTTGCTGGTGTCTAGCACAAGTTCTTGCATTATTCATTCTCTGCTTGCACACACCACATTTGTTGTCACTGAAATATGCCTTTGACAGTTTTTCAGCTCCTATAGGTGGTGGTACCTCACCTGTAATATAACATGCCATATTTCATCAATCTGAAAACTAAACTAAACCAAAATTATACTGATAAAAATTAGAAGTTGATCCATACCTGCAAATGGAATCCTTGTCACATTAGGAGGCATTACATGTCCTCTTTTGTATTGTGGATGGAGTATAGAAGCATCAATTCTTTCCCACTCATCAGTGCCAGGAATGGCTTCAATGGCAGGTGCATAAGCCAGAGCATATGTCTCTTTCTTGTAACAATCATGAACATAGTCCAGAACATTTAGCTTCTTGGATAGAATTGCACACATGGCATGAGCGCAAGGCAAGCCATTCAAATCTCACCTCCTACAAGTGCATGTACACTAAACAAGATTGACAGCATGGACTGAAATAATTCCAGATGCATAACCATCTCCTTTGCCCTTTATTTGGAACCTCATATTGGCTGACTCAGTTGGATCATAATCTTGGCTTGTATCTGACAAGTTTTTCAGCAACTTCCCAACTCTCTTACCAACACTTGTAGTCCATTTTTCAACATCACATCTTCTATTTTTTAGTCTGGTCATCAAGTTTAATCTCATCTCTTCATTTAGTGCAAGTATTGGCAATTTCCTTATGTGCAGAATCTTTGAATTGAAGGCCTCACATAAGTTGTTGCACAAAATGTCATATTTGACATTTGTCTTGAAGTGGGATCAACTCTACTCGTTAGCTGGCCTTTCTTTCAACCAATTACAAGCACTGTGATTAGCCTTATCAATGGCTTCCATGTGTCTATTCCACCATAGGAGGGTTGTGCTCCTTGCAGCTTCCCAAAACAATCCTTTCAGATCACTCCCTGTTTGTCAATCTCCCTTAAAGTTTGCATAAAGATGCCTTGCACGATTCATGTGCTCACTATTAGGTATAACCTCCTTCACTGCATCCAGAAGACCATTTTTCTTATCATTGATCATTGTGTAAGAGAAATTATTTGAAATCTCCATATCCTCTCTAAGTAGCTGCATAAACCAGGTCTAAGTCTCCCTTATCTCCTATTCCACTGTGGCATAAGCAATGCGGTACATGTTATTGTTTGCATCAATCCAAACTGCAGTGAGCAGAATCCCCTTCAACTTTGTTCTCAAATGAGTACCATCTAACCCTATAAGTGGCATGCACCCATCTGTCCATCCCTTTTTCAATGTTGCATATGCCACATACATTATACTGAACCTTCTCCTTCCATCTACATCCATAGGTGCATGAGTGTAGACTGTATTTCTTTTGTTCACCTTCCTAATTTCAGCGGCCCATGACTCAAGAAGATTATAATGGCCTTCAATTGTTCCCTGGATCAATTTTTCAGCAGTCTTCTCTGCCCTTTGACATATCTGATAATTGACAGTTAACTGGAAATCTTTGTCCACACCATCCAGGATCAACTATGAAAGTGGATAAGTACCTCTTTGCTAAAAATTTAGCATTGTAGTGGTATACCCTTCTATTCCCTAAAGCAGAACACTTATGCTCCAATTTGAAAGTCCTTAAGCCCATCTCGGGTGAATCTATAGAAATTCTTGAAGCCCAAAGCTTAAATGGACACTTCTCTCCCATCTCTTGGCCACTTTCTTTTTTCTTACCTTTGCCTTATGCTTTGTCTTTTGGCTCAGAAGTCTTGCAAACTGATTGACATCTTCTCTTGTCATTTGGACCAAACCTTAACTCCTTTCTGGTCAGAATGGCATGTACCTTAACTACATACTCAAAGCACTCTGAATTTGGGTATCTCTTACCAACACAAAATTGTGGGTTAATAAGATCAGACTTCTTGTTAAACACAAGGAACTTTGTCCATCTTTTCTTCTTTCTTCTGTTTCTTGTACCATCAAATCTCACATGAGAGTTCTCATCACTAGCTGACTCATTCAAGTTGTGATTTGCATCTGAATTCTCATCATCTCCATCAGAAGGTTGGTGCCACATTTGCTGCTGCACTTTGACCAACATTTGGTACCTCTTCAATATTTTCCCTGAATATTTCATCATCTTCCTCAGATTTATCAATCTCATAATCAGAATCAGGCATCTCCTCGTATTCTGTGTCATCACTATCTGTCAGTTCTATTCCAAAATCATAAGCAACATAGGTTTTCTCCGCTCTGGCCCTTGTAGCATACCTCCTTTTTATTTTTGCATTATTCTTCTTCTTCACCACAGGTCTGGATCTAGGTGTTTTGATTCTACCAACATTTCTCTTTCTCTTTTTCCCTAGTATGGCCCTGAACTTGTGCCCTCACCATGATAAACATTCTGATCTTCATGAACTGGATGATCTTCAAAACCAGGTGGAGCTTCTTCAAACTCAGGTGAGGCTTCTTCAAACCCAGCTGAAGCTGCTTCAAAACCAAGTAGAGCTGATTCATCAACTGATTCATCTTCTTCAATACTAGGGAACAATGTCCTCTGAGTTAGCTTCAATACTATATCTGGAATGTAACCACCAAAGTACTTACAATGCGAAATATTTGGCTTTCCAACTCCATTCAGGTTTTCCAACTCACACTCTTCTTTTCTTCTTTCACAAATTGTCACCATCCAAATCTTCAAAACTATACTGTCGTGATGCTTGAGCATTTGTATAACATCTTCATCACATCTAAGTGGTAAGAACCCATTGTCTTCTATGCTCTTGTAATAATATGTGATTGGAGGCTCCTTATACCCCAAGTCCTCTGCCATATGGTTCAAACAGACCCAACCAAACTTGTCTGGATCTTGATTGTCCACACATACTACCTCACCACCCTTATACACCTTGTTCTTGAAAAATTCCACATAATACATCCTTCCACCATGAGTTAACTCTATAATTATATTACCATCTATAATCCAATGGTCCACAATCAATAACCAAATAAAAAACACAAGTAAGGACAGATTACTTGATTAACAATATGATTTAATAAGCCAATTGACCCCAAACTTCCAATAAATAAACTCCTAATCACATTTTCCTAGCCAGTGCCAAATAAACTACATCAAATTGGAACATTTGTTGTCGAAATCAAGGTTTGATTACAATATTGTAAGCCAAAATCTCAATTTTCACTACTGTAAGTCCTAATCCCAATTTCCCTTTCAGCAAGCCCTAAATAGTAAGTTCAAAACCCTACAATGGCCAAATTGATAAATCCAACCACCTAATCCATACTCTGTCGACTTAAATGAGACAACAAGCAGTAGAAAGAGATGGAAAAAAGATGGGTCAACTACCTTCTGTGGTAGATACTTCTTCAATGCGAAAGTATCTCCAATACTTTGGCATTAGTGGTATATGATCACCCATCACCAAAGATTCGGTCAACAAAAGTGGCTCTCCTTCACTTTCGCAGAATCCTTCAAAACACGTTTAAAACGAATCTTCTTCGATTTTCACTGAGAGAAATGTACAGAGAGAGAGGAGGCAATGGTGAAACGAAACTGACAAAAGAGAGTGAAAGTAAAAGATTGAAGATTTGAAGTTGGTTTTAGGGGTTTCAAGTCGAAGGGCCTGCAAAATTACTCATTTAACCCTCTTAATATGGCACGTGTTAGACAAATGGATGACACGTGCAATTTTTTAATGTCTCAGTTGACAGAGTTACCATTTTGATATATGTCAAACATCTGGTACTAAAGTGTCTATCTTGACAAAGATGGGTGACTATATGAGCAATTTTCCCTAACAACAAAAAAGCTAGAATTGCTACCACTATTGAATCTGATAAAGTGATAATGCTCATTTCAGCTGCCCACCACACTTTATCGCATATTTGATCTTTTCTATTACATAATATGCAATATTACAACCCTCATCACTAGCATGTTCTTGTGTGAAATCATTAGGAACATAAAAAAGTCTTGTATCCCGATAGTCGGGATAGACGACATGTCCACAATAGCTAAAAACTAAAATGACTAATAACAACGCAAGTACGTACATAATTAAACTTCGAGTTGAGGTATGAACCGTATGATAATGAAAGTTTCCGACTCCAAATGTGTCATTATATAGTTGACATAAGGTGTGGATTGTTAGCATATAGCGCTTCATACACACTTGACTGAGAACAAGAAACATGTAGTACACGAATAAAAGGAAATTTAAGTGCACCGAGTCTCACATTGAAGAATGAGTGGGAAGTGTTCCAAGAGTAAGTATAAAAGTAAACCATTTATTATCAAATTAAGTTGAGCAATAATTCCTATATGAAATTCATTACTTCCTCATCCGGACTCTTTACCCAAACGTGTTCTTACTTAAGTATCGGAGTGTGTTAGGCGAGCCACTCCGCCTTCGCTTCTAACGCCCATTCTCTCTATCTTAGCAGTCAGGTGAATAATCGAGCAAACGAGTTTAGGGATTTACATTTCATCCTCATTACAGTTTCAATAAGTATTGAGAAAATAAACTTAATAAAGTGATGTTAACTCGGCCCTGAATTACAATAGATGGGGCTTGTGGCACAAGCATAGAATATATGCTTAAACTCATCATTGGGCAAGCGGCAAAACAATAAGCATATATCCTGAACTACCTGAGCCTACGTACCCTTCTGTGATGTGCTATCGTAATTTCATCTATTACTAAATTGAAATACTTCATTCGATGTCTGCAGTAACAGTGTACAAGGATACTAGTTTACTGACTTGGTCATCTAGTAAACTCAGACTCTCACTTGGCTAATTTATTTGACTTGGTCTTCCAGTGACTTAGGGTTGATGTTGATCGATGAAGAATTTGCAACCTACCCAGAAATGAGGGTTTTAAAAAAAATGATGAGAACTAGTAACCGTACCATAATAGTCTTGAGAGCTCTCATTATCAAAGATTAGGATTTTCATTTTCCCAATCAAGAGGCCAAAAAGAGTAGTCAATTGTAGTTGTCTCTCTCTATTAATTATCATTGATTGAAGTTCAGCATAATTGAGACCTCCAAAGTCCACAGCTCCTGATAGGTTTGCATACAGCATAAGAGGGATTTGCTTTCTATTCTGGGATGTTGAGTAGCGCTGACCATCTCTCTCTCTCTCTCCCTCTCTCTCCATATATATATACTTGGCTAAATAAGATGAAATGAGCAATCTTGTCAAACCGCCCTTGGTCCACACTCCATAACAACACCGTCAGAGGGAATATTAAAGGTGAAATTATATGCAGGCCGGAGGTTCAAACAATCCAGGCCAGCTCACTCAAGTAGCTAGCTGGAGAAGAAGGATGCACTACTGATGAGACGCATATAGGGCCCGGTTTAGGCGCCCTTCCAGAAGCATTTTTAGGTACGAAGTGTTTTGTAAGTTATTGAAAAACTTAGCAATGATTTGCAAGGTACCTAGAACAAGTACTTGCTTCTGGCGGAAAATCTTCATGCATGTTTGCTTGTAACATATGAGCTTCTAGTATAAATGTATGATATTCCACTGAATAATTTACTTCTCACATCTGAAACATATATTGTCAAAATGGTCGTTCTCATTCTCATGGTATTGTCTGATGAAATCTTTGACCAATTTGCCTACATGTCCCAGTGATCTAGCTAGGAACCAGCTAGCAAGAACTCATTGATATTTAACATCTACAAGAACCGTGAAAGCAAACCTACTGTTACATAATGTTCTGCTTCACAACATATTTCATTATCTTAAACGCTTCTAATCAAAAATTAGGCAACAGATTAGCGATTGTTCTTTGACTTCTTTCATATTTACGTGGTACCAGCAGCAGTCCTGCTCTTAAAACCGTTCATGGGAACCATAGAGAGTGAAAGTGGTCAATTATATTCATGTTGGAACTATGCAGAAATGCACAAGTGAATTTTTTTCCGTGAAGAACCCTCTTGGCTATCACTTATATATGTCATCTGAAACTAAACTCGAAAATTGGTGTCCAAGATTAATTGGAACCAATAAATGGCCTATGGCAAAGCTGTTGTAACTTGCATCAGAGAAACAGTTTGAGAAGAAAAAGAATATAAAATAGTCTTCACCAATTCATAAATTGAATGCCATTGTTGGTAGACCAAGATATCATACATATGTTGGTGGCAATATATAGGTAGTATGATCGATAACTGCACTACAAATTTACCCTCGAACCCAATGCTTACTGCACGGGAGTATATGATCAAATTGCATAATTTTACTAATTTTGTGTATTAATTTTTCTTAGCGCATGACTTTCGTGATTTGAAACAAAATGTGGGTATTACATGTGAGCGCTTAACTACTACGTCGCCTATAGTGATTCAATTTTAACACGTGCGTTTTAAGTGAACAAATTGTAATATAGAAGTGAAACGTTGAAAATGAGTCCGGACCAAAATTCAGTCCATAATTCAAGCAAACGGAACCAAATTCAGGCCATAATTGAAGACCCCAACCATGTTAGGCTGCATCTGAATGTTGAAGAGCATGGGATTTAGGATCAGATCATACAGAGGAGAGCAGAATCGTGTAATTTGTAGGTGAGAAGTATGACTTTGAGGATGGCCTATCCTTCTCATTTCTTCGGCTTTGGGGACACTTGGCAACAAAAGGGCCTCATAAGAATAAAATAACAAGTGGGGCCCATTTATCCTGTAATCCGAAAACAGGCTCAGCTGAAGGCCCATGTGGGGTGAGGTGCACACTACTGGACCTTACGAGACCTTCGCTGATTGGCTACGTGACGCCATCGTTGCGTCGAGTTCAAAAGGCGTGTATTGTGAACGGGATACTCAAGATGGCGGCCTGGACGGCGTCGTTTTCTGGTTTCATTATTGTGTGCGCGAGATGATCTATCTCAGTTCATGAGATTTTGAGAAACGATAAGGTGACACGTAGGGTAAAGGAGTTGAGCGAAAGAAAAAGGAGGTCATAATTGGTGTTGTGGTATGACGTGTCGAAATCAGGATTTAGGACCACGGTGATATAGTCGGCGTCGCACCTGATCTGCTTTGTGACCAAGTCCACACACTGCCAAAATACAGCTTTTTGGGGGTTGAAATTTTGTAAATGCCCCTGGTCTTGGTCACGAATCACGTGTTGTACCCTTTTGTGTTGAAAACCAGCTGCCAATGATTTTTTCCTTTCTCCGATGAGATTATCTGGCGATGACATGAGGGTGCCGAGATTTTGCATTCCCATAGTATGCTTGTCTTTGTTTTGAGACATTCCCATAGTATATACGAGTCGTTGAGAACAAACACAGACGATTAGAAACACCACCACCACCATCCCCCGCGACAGACCAACTTTTGTATTCTCTGCGGCTTGCTATAGAGAACGTCAGTAATCATCACTGTTACTAAAAATCAGCCTAGGTGGTGCTTAGGCGGAAGACATTAGTCCATCGTTGAATTTTGCTTCAAAACACGCACAAAAAATATTTTTTCCTTATAGGCGGATTAGGTGGTTCATTTTTTTTTAGAAATAAAAGTTTTAAATTTATGGATGTAACCCTAAATTTTTAAATTGACTCACAATACATCGCCTATGAAGTCTTGTATTACGACAGTCAATTACGACTAAGCTCAATCTCCACACTTTGCAGCCTCTCATTGTGTTATGATTTTGTATTGTGTGGATAAATGGATTGTAAAGACTATAAAGTCTTGACATTGTGTCATATAACTTATAATAAAGACTCGATGATATGTTTTTTATTTAGTTACTGTGACTATAATTATGTCTAATTTGGCCTTATAAAAATCTGTATTATTATATATATCAACTAACATATATTTAATACAAATCGCCTCGAAACTGCCTAGAAGTCGATTGATCCCCGCTTAACCACTTAGGTGTTAAAATGTACCCTCACTGTCTAGGGCCGCTTATCGTTTTCTAGAACCTTCGTAATCATAGAACTAAAGAAGATAGATTGAGTTTTTTTTTTCTCAATTAAGACTGGTGGTCTTTCCAAGTATTACACTCTATTAGGATTGTTTGTACGATTATTAAGGATATAAGTCTTTGTGTTTCAATCAATTAAATATAAGTTTAAACGTGTTCTTTGATGAAATAATTATTGCGGCTAGTGAGCTTAAATCAACTCGTTAGTTGTTTGTACGTTAATGTCACACACTAAATTGGTAGTTATAGTCGTAGCCCAAATCTCCAACTCGGCCTTAATCAGCGCTACAGATGCCATCATCAACTAATTAATATATGTTGTAAGTTTGTAACCCTGTATTTGGCTGCATACAGAAATGCACGAATTTTCCAATCTCTTTCACGTACTTTGTTCACATGTACGTACGTACAAGAAAAAATCTATGTATGCATGGCGCAGAAAGTCTCCTACTTAATTTTGATCGATGTATATAACTGCTATAAGTTGTGACCGGAGAATATTTACCCCACTCGTTTTCTCCATCTGATTCCATGCATAGGCTTTTTAACGAGCTCAATGAATTGACGTCGGGAATAACTAATCCACTTCGGTTTGGTGCTACTTAATTACCCAGGATAAAGGGTACGGTACTTTGAGGGTAAGCTTAATTATGAAGGGAGAATTAAGTAGTGAAAATGGCCGGGTGAGATCGACGATATATAAGGACAGAAAGATCAGATATATCCATGCTTAGCTGATAGCACGAAGATTGAGATCAAGATCGAGATAGCTAAGGTCCGTTACGTACGTACGTATAGTAGCAGAAGACGACTAGATGGATAGCTGAGCTTAGATAGTAACTAGCAAGTACCACTGGTGGAGCCAGCTCAAAATTTATCTGGATTTAAGTCTGAGTAAGTTTCGTAGAGTTAAAAATAAAATCTACTTTAATTTTTTTTTAAATTACTTCATATTAAAAAAAGATCTTTTCATTTATTCACTTAGTCGTTTTTGTGACATCGTTCTCATATAGTTATCGCTTATTTTCTCTTCTTTAATAAAATAACATAAGCTTTTCGCAATCTCAATGACTTAATATTTGACTATAACATCTATCTTTGATTCTAATTATATTTTTGATGTTTTCTTTGCTCAATTTAACTCTTTTAAGTGAAAAAATTTAGATTTTGATGAGTTATGGTTCCTAGAATTATATTTTTTTCCTTGCTTTATTATGTTAAAATTAAATAAATGTGGTGAAGTAACAAAAACCTAAAAAAAATGTGCGCTCCAAAGTATTATACAGATTTACAATTAATCTAATAACATTTTAATTAATCCTGAGTTCGCCACTAATAAGTACTGTTTCGGGTATTTGACTTTTGTGAGAGGAAGTTAGTTAGGTACTGGGATCACATGCAAATGAGATCGAGAAGCTAGATAGGTGATGAAGCTGAGCTAGCTTTTCTTCTCTCTGGGCCATTGATTAATCGAAGAAGGATATGAGAGAGATGGAGATGTGTTTCTGTAAATATGCATGGGTGTCATTTCACGAGCTTTGTCCTCTGGCAAGGACGATCGAACCCCATTATTCACCTTTCAATAATACCTTTACGTCTTCAATGCCCCCATACTGTGATTGGGGTCTACTCTCATGTTACTGTCCGTGCCTGCTATCTATCTTTCTCGATCACTTCCAAAAGACTGCTAATAAACAAAAAGGAGGAAAATTTAAAGAGTCTTGGAAATTCTGAACATTCGTAGCGCACTCGTGTTTTGACTTGGAAAATAACCTCTCGCTTTCTCTATATATTGCCATCGGTCGACAAGCGTATATGCCTTCCTCTCTTCATCTTCAATAAACTCGTTTGTTTGTTGCTTTGGTTACTATAAGAGCAACTGCACCGGTGTTGGCTTTTGGCACGCGCGGGTTCCGCCTGAATAGTATGAGGATGTCGCAAAAAATAATGCAACGGGGAGCAATTCGGTCGACGACCGCACGTTGAACAGTGGGTCGTGCTCGACGGCGAGCAGGTTCAGCACGAGCGAAAGAACGAGTTCTTCTGGTGGAACTCACGCACGTGGGCGACACTAGACGGTTATATATATATATATATATATGTTCATGACGTGTGTATTACACACACAATAGACATGCAAGTAACTTTTATTTATTTTATTTTACGGCAGAGTTACAGTGAATGACAGCTTACTACGTAGCGCAGCTGTCTGCCATAACTCTCCCCAACGGGCAAATTCATCTGGGCCGTCCATTTTGATACCAAAATTCAATCCGATAGTCCAGATTAAAAAAAACGGTTATTTTTGTAATTAATAGGCAGAAATGATAATTTTGCAACAACAAAAAAAACCTTAAAAAAAGCTTAAAAAATCCCAGCAAATTTCAAATAACACCATACAATTTTCCTATAAATACTACAAAATTTTATTCACCTCTCACACTAACTTGTACACAACAAATTTATCTTCTCCTTCCATCTCTCATCTCATTCCTTTGTATTTTTTGCAAAAAAAAGTCAAATTTACTTTTTTCCGAAGATTTGTAATTGTGCATTTTTTATGTTCGTCATAGCGTTGATCCTCTCACTGGCAATCAGCAAAAGGTTAAAAAAATTGTGGGAAACAGTTCATGTCGATTATAAGAAAAATCGAGTCATTTCTCATGGTGAATCAAGGTCGGAGGATAGGACCCAAACCGCGATTTCTTCTCGTTTTACTAAGTTGAGGCCAGTTTTAAAAACTTGGGGTTATGCTCTTAGTTATGCACAAAGGAATCTACAATCCGGCACAATTTTGCAAGATGAGGTAAGTCCTTATACTTTTGTCATCTCCATTTTATTTGATTTATTTAAATAAATGTTGTCATCTCCATTTTATTAGATATAATTGTGACATAAATTCATTATTTTTTCTAGCTAAGAAAAGCTCAATCATGGTATGTGGCATAAAAGAAGAAAGAGTTTATAAAGTTTGAATGTTGAGAAGTGGTAAAGAAGCATCATTATTTTAGGTTCGTCGAAATTACTACTCTACCTTCTTACCATGTCAACTTCGAAGTTACTCCTCTCGTTAGAGAAATGCCTCCCATCGTCGATTTGGATGAGGAGAAAGTGGTTTCAACACCGCAAAGCAACCTTCAAGGTCCCTCGAGTTCGGTTAGACCAATGGGAGTGAAGGCGGCCAATGAAGCAAGAAAAAGGAGAAAGAAGTCATGACTCCTACAAATGAGGTACGCGATGAGGCTTTGAAAACCATTGTGGCTAATAAAAAATATCTGGTTTGCTGGGCAAAAAGTAATTGAGGATAGTGATCTTATTTTACACAGAGTGCAAATTACCCTTCAAGTGAAAGACTACAAATTAAGGGGCTTAGTGAAAGAAACAAGGATCATGCCAATGAATATGGAGGCTACGACCCCAAATTCAAAGAGGTATTTCACAAAGAGGAAAGCGAAAATCCTTAAGCAAGTAGATGACAATGAAGGAGAAGATAGTGATGCAACATTTTCAAACTGTTATCGCCCGCTTAATTTTAGTGATTAATTTTGTTTGTCTTTATAATAAATCTATGTTTGACTTGTCATTATATAATTTAAATTTTCAAGAAATAAAAACGTTAGTTTCTTTATTTAGATAAACTTCAAACACAGTACATAAAAAACATAGTAAACTAAAATTAAACAACATAAAATGCAAACACACAAAATTCAACCACACATAAAATAAAAACAACATTTTTAGAGATGTTCATCGGTTTCAATAAACCAGTTGTGCCTTACTAAGTCTTTCTAAAGCTCTCCATGGATATAAGCATATTGGAGATCCACAACACGGTCGCTAAACCGTTGTTCATTCAGTCCATCTCTTTCAATTTACTCAAAAGAAATTCGATTACCTTGTCCATCCACTGATCCATTATAAACTGTGAAAGGACTCGATGAGTTTTGTAGATCTTCTTCTTCGTTCTCCTTAAATTCGTCCTCCACAAATTCGTCCCCAATAATCATGTTATGCATTATTATGCAAACCAACATGATCATTTTTAATGTCGATGTGTGGTGACACCGAGCGCCATGACAAATATTTCTCCAACAAGATTGCAAGATGTCAAAGCACATCTCCACATCTTTGTGGTATGCCTCATGTTTCTTTTCGAACAGCTTTTGTGGTAGCTCTTGGGGATTGAGAATTATTTGAACAAACAAGGAGTACCTCGGATATATTCTGTCATCTAGATAATAGGTGTTGTGGTATGTCATACCGTTGACTTTATAAATTTGTTGCGGACTTCTTCCGGCAAAGAGAAAATCGAAGATATCCGATTGGTGGAGCATGTTGATATCATTTTGTGCTCCAGGCACCCTGAAGAAGTTGTGCTATATCCACGTGTCATATGAGGCCATCGCGTCTAAGATAATAGTGGGAAACTTCTTTCTCCCTGAAAATGCCCTTTGTCAAGTTGTTGGGCAGTTATTTCTTTCCCAGTGCATGCAGTCGATGTTTCCAATCATACCAGAAAATTTTCGATGTTTGACCCTCCTTAGAAGTCAAGAGACGTCTGCTGCATTTGGAGCGCGGAGGTAAATGCTTTTGTAAAGCATGTACACTTGGGTGCACCACTTCTTCATGTATTCTAGTGTTGTGTATTCCCCCATCCCTGTGATTTCGTACGCCAACATTCGAAGAGTACCGGTCATCTTTTGTTAGGGAAGAATTATGATCATTCCAGTGACATCTGCATTTTGATGCCAAAATTGGTCGTGGCTGCAGAGATCCATCATTATATGGTTGAATAAGTTCTTGCTCATTCAGTACATCCGAAAAAAGTCTTGCTCGTTGAAGATAGGGCGTTCGATGAAGTAATATTTCATCAGATTATGTCCCTTTGACTCCCTCAACCTTTCCTTATTTAGACGACGGTGATGTGGTTCATCATCAAACGTTGCAGCTACCATGACCGCGTCAATGATGAACGCATTAGTAACTTCGGCATTTTGCCAGTGTTATTGTCGCCTCCTCATGAAAAAATTATTCAAATCGAAAGGATTCATCTTACTGATGTGGGAATGCGAATAAGTGTTTAAATAAATATGTTTACGGGTAGAATAAAAAGTGTTTTGTAGATGATGTGAGTATATAAGGAGCCATGCATATATGATACTTACAGTCAATTCCTGATTATTTGATGTTTGAAGACGATGACACGTGTCACATCATGATTGGTCGAAATCTTCTTCAATTATTCATATTATAACGACACATGGAAATGACACGTGTCGTCTTGTGATTGATAGAAAATCTTATCAGAAATTTTGTTCAATTATTTAGATGATAACGAAACGTGGGAGTGACACGTGTTCATTCGTCATTGGTCAAAAAATTTATCAGAAATTTGGTCAAATTATTTAGACGATAATGATACGTGTCGTTTATTTATTGGTTGAAAATCTTACCAAGAATAAAAAAAAATAGAATTAATGAATAGTAATAGGATGTACTATTTTTTGCATCGCTGTAGGAAAAACAAAAACTACACTTCTTATTCGTTGAATAGTGACTGCACCTCTTATTTGAGAAAATACAAGGTATGCAACATGCATACATATCCTCTAACAAAGTGTGAAGATTGAATTTTCTTGTGAGATGCTGATCGTTTACTTTACTATTGACTCATTTAACCTGGTTGGTGTACAATATATTTATTAGACATGCATACACGATTTCAATTCATCATAAAGTTTACCTAGCTATATATCAACGGATACGAATCGCCTAACAACATACAAAAATAATAATAAACTACGTGGTTAAATATGTACCGGAATATCAATTATGATACGAAATGTTATAGCCGAAAGAGAGATTTTCCATTTTGTGATAAGTGAAAATCTTAAAGATTGTACTCCAATTCATTATTTGTCAAATATTACACACATGGCCTTTTATGTCCTCTCTTCAATTCTCAATGCGATGGGCATGGACATGGAGACTGGTAACGAGTCATAAGAGTGCTACGAACCTATTCGATCAGAAGGTTTGTCTGCTCAAAATTGCGAAAGACTTTATAATTATGTGATCAATCAAGTCAATTTCCACATGCCAAACTACATCTCACAATGGTGATTGAGAAGATATGAGAAAAAAGACATGAGAAATGTTGGGCTTACTTACAAAACTACCTAATCTCTTGAGTGGATTCCGGAGTTCCACAAGGTATATATGAAAAACCTAACATTTACAACTTTTGCATTCTTTCTAGTTAGGGTTTAATCGATCGGATTTGAGCCTAAGCTTTGTTGATAAGATATCGGAAATGTTGTTGGTAATTAAACTAAAAAGATGAGACCATTATGATAATGTTTCAAGCTCACATGGTGGATCTTGGACCTTTCGCTCTAACTTTATGCTTTTATGAATCTCATGCCTTTTTGATAGACCTACCATTTCTATCAAGATGTGACATACTAAGTTTCTAACAATCTAAAAAGATTTGGCCAATTAAGGTCCTCAAAATAAATCAAATTTCACTTGTGTATAACATCAGAATTCAGAATTGTGGAAGGTTTCAGACCATTGTAAATATATATTAAGCAATGGAAATGATGTTAATAGTTCCCCTCGGACTTTTTCTAATTCATATATTAGCCAACTATCTCATAACTTAGAACTCGTAAGTTTTGTGACAACACGTCCAAATTAACCCAATTGGATCAACAAAAGTGTATATTTGGACCGACGTACACAACTCGTCCAAATCGGACGGTGTTCAATCTTGATACACAACTTCAACTTGGTTAGTTGTATGTGAACTAGCTAATTGGGACCAAGTGGGGTGCAAAAAGCATTCGCTTGTTGTTTTGGCAAGTGACTGGTTCAAATCAAACCTGAGACTACGTTGCTTATTAAACCTCCTGCTTATCCATCACCATTGCTATTATAAGAAAAAGGCAGCAATTGGCAACTTCTTGAGCATCGATACAATCACACACAAAAAGGCAATATCTCTCTTTGCTTAGATTGGATTTCGAGTACCTGCACGAGACGAAACGAGCTTTGGCTAGGGCTAAAATGATATGAGTTGGGAGATTTGCTTGGATAGAAGACGCGTGGCTTGGTCGAGTTATTGAGGGTGTGGACTTCTGTTACAGAAGGGTGAAGCTGCCCAGTGACTAATGCTATGCTGCTGTCCATGATAAATTTCGACAAAGTAGCTTTTTGAACAGCTAATGGACCACTCGGTGGGGGGGGGAGGTGGGTTTGCAAAAATCTTTCTTTGCGATATTTCACATTTCACAAGTGAACAGCAACAAGCTCTTTTAAGCCTTTTCTTACATGTAATACATTTACAATAACACCCTCAATGGGCTCTTATCATATATATTCTCAAAGAATTTCTCATTTTCAAATATGACTGGTGACTAAGGAGAGGGACAAACACAAAATATCTTTTGATTCAACACAAATTATGGATGGAGGAGATGGAAACAAATGCGTCTTAATTATCACAACTTAGTCTGTGAATTTGTTACTTATTAACTTGATATAAGATAATTGGTGAAAATGATTAGATAATCTCAGGAGAAAACCATAAGAGCGAGTGAGACCGACGACGATCCCTTCTGTTAATGCTCCAGGGGCAATATAGTCATAATGATAGAGCGGGCAGGCAGTGTAAACCAAATTTCACACGCTCTTGGAATTTTGAGGTCGTGAACGGAGACAGAAGCCAGCGATACACGCCAGCTATAAATAGGGAGACCAATCCCAGCCTTCAAGCATAATTATTCAACACTCCTCTCTTCCAGCTTCTCTCATCAATAACAAACAAAAATCTCAATACTTTCTCTTCTCTCTGACCCAAAGCATAATTCTTCTTCTTCTTCTTCTTCTTCAGCTCTGCCGATCTGCTTAAGCTCCTCATCACAAAGACTCGCACTTTCTTCTGATCACTCACTTTTCCCCTTCACTTTCACGCACTCGTTGAAAAAAGACCCCTCTTTTTAGTGCCTTTTTCTACATTTCGGTTCCAATCTTTCGGGAAATCAAAGCTTTTTTTGTTTTGTTTAACCAACAATCATTGAAACAATGCAAGAACCTAGACCTCCTTTCGAGTTCACCGACTTCGAAATCCGGTCATCTCTATCCAATCTCATATTGAACAGCGGCACAAACACCTTGGACTCAATCTTCAACTACATCCCAAACAAAACCTACTCGGCCCCAACAACAACAACATCCCCTGTTTCCGCGCCATTAGGCTCCTCCGCCTACCTCCACCACTGCGACCTCGTCCACAAATTCAGCGACCAAACCTGGTCATCAAACGTCGCCGTTTCTCTCCCAACCCAACAAATCCACAGCTCTAGCTCCTCTTCTTCCTCTTCCTGCTCCACTGCCACGCACTTGGCTCCGACGAAGAAGAAGCTGTACAGAGGAGTGAGGCAGAGGCATTGGGGCAAATGGGTCGCCGAGATCAGGCTCCCTCAGAACAGAATGAGAGTCTGGCTCGGCACCTACGACACCGCCGAGGCCGCCGCCTACGCCTACGACCGCGCCGCCTACAAGCTACGCGGCGAGTACGCGCGTTTGAACTTCCCAAACCTCAAGGACCCCACCAAGCTCGGATTCTCCGACAGCTCGAGGCTCAACGCCGTCAAGACCTCCGTCGACAACAAGATTCAGGCCATATGTCAGAAGGTGAAGCGCGAAAAGGCCAAGAAGAATGCAAACAAGAAGACAACAACAAGTGACAATAAGGTGGTCGTGGATAATAATTCTTCGTCGACTTCTTCGTCGAACTCGCATTTGACTTACTACGACGGTTTGGGACAGGAGCTGCTGTCTTCGACGACACCAACGTCAACAGGGTCGGAGAATTCGAATTCATCTCTGCCGTCTGTTTCGAACGACGGTCCGATGAGCATGGCCATGGCGGAGATGGAGGACTTGGACTTTGAAGACTGCTCACTTGCTCGAATGCCTTCCTTCGACCCTGAGTTGATTTGGGAAGTGCTAGCTTAATTAGTTTTAAATTAATTTTCGTTAATTATGGGTTGGGTTTAGATTAATGGGTTCTTTTTTAGTAATTAATACTAGTGCCAAGTGTAAATGGTAAGCACAAGATGAGCTATCTGAATATCGTTCCAAATCCAAAGGGTTTCCAGTCTTTCTACTAGCTACAGGAATTAGTATGGTTTATGTTCTGGGGGCCCTTTGTTTTTGTACCAGGGCACTTTGCCAGTCATGCAAAATTGAAAATTGTCTGAGAGGCAACTCGATGGGTTATATTAATAATAATTGATGTCTACTTAAATAAGTTTTAAATAGTTCATCTTCTTCTTCTTCTACTTCTTCTGCTTCTACCTATGCATCAGATCAGAAACAACAAATACTGTACTGTTATTACTGTTTAATGTAGCAGAGTCACCAGAGTGTGTACTTTAAAGCTTCTGGATGGTAAGGTGAGCCACGTAGGTGAAAGCAGCAAGGTCTTAACTCTCCTATTGATTTGGAGATGAGGGCTGTGGTCCTTTGTTCTGTGAACAATGGAAACAACCATGTGAACGTTATGTGTCTCTTCAGAACAACCGCTTTTAGTCATCAGTCCAAGAACGACTACACTACACTCTACACATAAGAGAGGCGGTTCCGTGTGGCGTCGTCTCCATTTGGTTTTTACCCGTTAGTTATCTGTAGTTCTGTACTGTCATCTGTTGCAGAAATAGGTCGGCATGAGAACAAGAAACCAAAGAACATAAACATGGCCATGGGAAGATGTATAACAAAATGAAAAAAGTGTGTGCTTCTTTAGTTAATATGATTCATGGAACCGAACTATCTTGGCATACATTTGGAAATAAGATACAACAATGTCCAATCTAAGCTGTTTGCAAAACAAGGGTGTTACAGACATTTACAAATGACTTGCAGTTTTGGTTGCAAATCCTAACGATGTCATTGGATACCAGAAAGATTAACTAGATTGCAGCTAACACGTTCTTGGACTGCTGCAGCTTGGACTGCTGCAGTTTCTCATTGTAGGAACTTATCATCTCTTCCTGCAACATTATAAGCTAGTTATAAGCTACAAAGACTAAAGAGGTTCAGAATATGTAGGAAATGATACAAATCTTGCAGCCCAATTCTACAACTGAAAGGCTCCATGACAAGATGACCTGGTCATCAGTAAATTTATTCAAGCACAAGAGGTTTGATACAGCAGATTACATACCTTGCAAGATTTTACCAGTGGGTCCAAAAATGATGATTGGAAAAACTGTATTGATTTTCCAAGGGATGTGCTATCCCGTTCTGTGATCAAGCAAAAGACACAATACCGTCAATTGTTAGAACAGAAACAAAAAAAAACAACCAAGTAGCATTTCAGTGGGCAGGTTCATCGGCATTAAACAAGAATGCTGGAACACCTCCTACACCAAATACATGACATAGCTACCCAACGGTAACATGTTGGTCTAGGTAGGACAATCCTACGTAATGAAATTTTAAGTGACAATCCTATGGTACCGTTATCTGCCTCTTCTCTCAGGCCTCCTCTATTAAGTTCTTCTATAAGCTGCAGATTCCAGAAAATCATGTAAGTATCCATAGTTCTCAAAAGCGTTGGCAAGTAAGCACATCTCATTTTATGAGCTGAAATGAAAGGCAATGTAAACCATCTAAATGAATGCTCGATGTCATATACATCAGCATGAATATGACACAACACCGGATAATAGTACCAAAATTGCATAAGATAGGAACTAAGAAAATATCTAGGTGGCAACAAAATTAGAACTAGAACTAATACTACCCAGCAGCATTCCAATATCTGTCATCAAGCATCCATATATGTTGAACAAGTATGGAGGTGGCCATATGGAGTGCTAGCTACTAAATAACTGAAAAGATACAGCGAATGTATGTATCTGGAATGCAAACATTCTGAAAGTTGACGCACAAGAATGAAAAACAATGAATGTGATATACTTGACTGAGGCTAAAATATAGGGGTATGGAAGACATAGTTCATTTAGCAGGCCACATTTAGTAAGAATATGTACTAGTTGGTATTCCCAGCATTCTTGGACATATGTCTTAAACTACAATATATACAAACATATTTTATTACAAGGTTGAAAATGATGAATGGCTTGAATGTTTGATTAAGATGACAGAATCACACACCAAGCTAACATGTATAGAATCGAAGAAGAAAATCATGGGTCTATCACATACAGTGGAAAGGGTTGGAACTGTGGTAGGATCAAACTCCTCGCAACGTTTGGGATCAATAGGAACACAAACACGACCTGGAGCAAACAAAAATTAGAGCAACACTGAGAAGATTCAAACTTCGATTCAGCAGTTTAGTTACTGAGAACTTTAATAATAATAAAAAAAAAACCAATATAAACAGGTAAGACAGTAACCTGTTTTCGGATGTACACAGAATGGTGCCTTTAATAAATGGTTCATATGCTTTGAAACCTACATGAGCAAAACCAGTTAGGAGAAAAAGACAATGATATAGTTCAGGAGTAGTTACTTTACACAAATTCAAGAGGACACATTGTATTAAGCGAAGTAGGATGGACACTAGAGTAGGATTCTGAGATGTCGAAGCATGAAACTAGAGAAAGGGGTAGCTATGCAAACCTCCATGTCAAGTCTAGGGTAGGTATATGAGAACACAATCTCCTCCACACATCTACGCAGTCCTTGCATCTTAAACAAAAATAATATATAGAGCAACATTAGTTCAGCAGGTTAAATATATTTCTAAGCATCAAAGACCTAAGACCTTCAGTTGAGACCAGATTCTTGTCCCTGGGCATATACATTTAAATAACAGAACTTCCAAACATCTGTCTTCTTTTACCTTCTGTTTTCCAGATTGCAGCAAATGTTTGAGCTGCTCCCACCGAGCAACATTAATGTCCTCTTTTGCATTGGAGGTTCGTTTATTTCCTTGCCATTTCCCCCGAAGCTCACTAGTTGTAGCTGCAATGATAAATAAAGTATTAAAACTTGACCACTAATTCAAGAGATGGCACAAAGATGCCTAGACTTGAAAAGATTATTGCATACATTCATCAGGAATCATATCTAGGATCTTTTCATATCTCTCCTCGGTAGAAAATAATTTTTGACTTGAAAGCAAATTCTTCTCAAAGAACTCCTTAAGCACTTCAGTGTAAGATCTCCTGCAGAAATGCAGATTTCTTAGTGGATGCAACAAAGAACCCAGCATCAAAAATCTAATCATGTGTTTTAACACTTACGCAAGGAATGGATGAAGAGCAGGACCCATCAAAGAAACCTTTTTATGACTGTTTTCATTACCCTGAACAGAATTTACCATTTAAAACTTTCAAAACATTCTATAGCATATAAGATCTGTCAAAGCCCAATGAAATTTTGAACAATGTAACACCTTGTAGACACGAAAGTAGTCAGCAATAGCAGCTCTCATTTCATTTGTGAGCCTGCAGATAAGATCACAATTTAAGTGTCTTAACATGTCTTACGAACCAAAACAGAAGTATAAGTAACTACCGAGTGATTTACCTTCTAGCTCTACAGTCACAAACCCAGCAATGAACACCACGTCGGCCACTATATACCCAGAGAATGTGACTGAAACCAAAGTCATCTGCAGAAAAGAAGCTCAAAGAGATGAAAAATAGAGGGTCTAACCACATATACATATAGATGCTAATGGCCAAAAACCCTACCTCTAAGGGCACTGTCAATCACTTTGATAGCAACTGTCATAAGTGGCCAGCACTCCAGGCACACATCAGCTCCTGAGCAGCAGTATCTGACATCATCATAATCTGAGATATCCTGTGAAATAAATAGTTTCTCAGACAAATGGTAAACCATTCGCTGATGCAAGTTTCATTTAACTCCTGACTACTATCTTCAAAGTTGAAATGGTTGATGTGCTTACTATATCGAAAACCAGTTCCCTCTCCTCGGGGTAGCAACCATGTTGAGCATAAGAGTGCCTCTTTGCAGGCTGCAGCATAAGAAAGATGGCCTTGTCAGAATAACCCAAAATGCAAATAAATTGTGTTCGATCTATACAAGTTCATTCTTTGAAACACTGAATCTTATTTTTAACTTATGTTAGTCTGTCTCAATTGAAAAGACTAGAATTTGAAAATTTATGTCATAAAGTCTGAACTAAAACCATGAAAAACTTACATTGACATTGTACACAGCCCCTATATCTATTTTGACAGGGCACTTCTCTTTGATAGAGCTTTCAAGCTCAGACAAAGAATTGAAAGTCTTGTACCGCAGATAAACATCATTGTCCAGCGTGAAAGAAAATTCTCTCCGGCCAAAATAGGACTGGTTGCATGCAGGATGCTTACCATCTAAAAACAAGCAATCAGGTTATAATTACAGGAAGAAAAAAAAAACGAATTTCATTTTCTGTGCACAAAACAAAAGGAGTCTTAGGAATTGTGCTGAGCGAGGTATGTGACTTACCATTTGCATAGGACATCCACTTAAACATTTCCGCATAAGGGAAAAGCTTTCCTGCAAAAATTAACACATTTATTTCAAAACGACCCTCCTGAAGTTCATATCGACTTAACAAACAGAAAGACTAGTAAAAGAAAATGTATTTGTATCCAATGCCTTGCAAATCACAACTATCAATCTCATCGACTTGACAAGAGAAAGTGGTGAATGTGCTTACACACTGAAAATAAAGAGCCTTTCTTTCTGTTTCCAAAGCAATCAGCAAATTACACAATTAATTTCAGCCAGAATTGGAATAAAAGGATCAATTACCGTAGTACAGTTTGAGATACTGAGAGTTGAATTCATCAGTAACAGCATTCACTTGCTTGGGTTCATAAACATCGATCATCATCTCATCGGTGGCTTTTACAACTTCGTCTCCTGGCATGTTTTCAGCAGACTGTACCTACTCACCATATCGAATCAAAGCCGAAAATCAGATCGATTCGAGCATATAACTACTCAACCCTAAACCCAATTACAGTGACGAGTCGATGTAATAGAGACAATTAACAACTGAAATACAGCAAAATAAGCAGAATTAACAGCAAACAGAAATATGCGGGGGTAGAAATCGCAACCTTTGAGAGTTCGGAGATCTGCTGCGTTATCAGGACACGTGGGCGGTGGATTCAACTCTGTGGCGGTAGTGTAGTGGAGGAGGCTCGCCGTTGAGATTTGGTGTTAAATGAGAATCTGGATTCTGGAGTGAAAATGGCGGGATAGGGTACAGACTGAGAGGACATATTGGCGGGAATAAGTTGGGCTGACAAGAAAAATCAGTTTTGGGCTGAAGGCTCGGTCGGGCCTTAATCTTTCCGAAAAAAGGAAAAGACTGGTTCTCGTTCTTTTCTCCACAAAAACAATCTGAATCAGTTCGCTGTGTTGGCATTTTCGTACTCCCTTATTTACAATCTGCACTCCTCTTGTAGTTACTTTTATCAAAACACCCCTCAAATGTAATAAGATGATTGCCGTGACAGAGACGACGCCGATCATTTGTCGGATATGGAGTGGCAAACGGTGTCACCGTCTGACTTGTTTCCCCTTCGGCTCCATCCACCCACCACTCTATCAATCTCTACTTTCTTTGTGGACTATTTTGAGCAGAGAAAGGATTTCAATACCACTCATAATGTCATTCTCAGAGACAGTGGCAGTGTGTGTTTTGCTGAGGGAAATGGAGTGTCGAAGAAGAAGAGGAAACTCGGCAAAGAGAGCTGGAGGGAGTTTCTAAAACAAGAGCAATTTAGAGAAATCAGCATAAATATGGTATTAGAAAATAAAATAAAAATTCGAACAACAAACTACTCTAATTTAAATGACAATTTGGAGAAGTCAAAAGACAAAATCTTACAAATAATAACAAGTTATTTGTATGCTGTCATGTAACAGGTATAAATTTATTTTTATACCTTGCTTTGTTATTTTGTGTGTATTTAATTATTTTAATATTTATTTTATTCAAAAATACTTAAAAATAATTTTTTTATTCAAATTCTTTTCTTTTCAATATTTTTCAGTTCGAAATTTTTTTTTCTATTCAATTTTTTTTCTTCCTTTTATAACAATAATCAAAATTCAAAAACACATATACAATTTTTTTGTTAAACCTGAAATTCACATTCAGTAGCATTATCATTAAAGATTCAATACCGATTCAAACACAAATTTTATAGCAATTTTATTATGAATTCACTAGAAGTTCCAATACAAATTGAGTAACAATTTCGATACAAACATAGTAGCAATTTTGATATACATTCCATATCATTTTCCAACCCGATAACATAGTAGCAGTTCTCGAACAAAAATGCGATAGCAGTTCCAAAAACACAGTAGCAATCCTCGGATCAAAAATGTAGTAATAGTTCCAAAAATGTAAAAGCAGTTCTCAAACCGAAAATACAATAGCAGTCCCAAAAATATAATGGCAGTCCTCGAACCGAAAATGTAGTAGCAGTCCTAAAAATACAGTAGCAGTCCTCAAACGCATTAACAGTCTCGAAAATACTGCTACTAAAAATAATAATAATTAAAAACACTGCTACTGAAAATTTAAAAAATACGACACTGCTACAGAAACATCGAAAACACTGCTATTGAATTTTTTTTTAAAAACACTGCTACTCAAAATTAAAAAAGTATGACACTGCTATAGAAACATCGAAAACACTGCTACTGAAATTTAAAAAAAAAAAACACTGCTACAAAAATATAGAAAACACTACTACTGAAGAAAAAAATAATAATGCTACTGAAGAATCAAATAACATTGCTACTAAAAAATTATGATGCAGCTACTGAAAAATATGACACTGCTATTGATTTTTTTTTAAAAGGATAGATGTAGGCTTTGCTGCAAAAAAATTCGACACTGCTACTGCAAATCACAACACTACAACTGTAAAAAAACATAGCTTGGATGAAATAGCAAAAGTTTGAATAACATAGTGGCAACAGTTTTTGAAAATGCATTGAGATAATTTAAAAAAAAAATACAAAGTAGCAGCATTCTAAAAATGGAGTAACAACATTTTGAAATAACAAAAATAACACCTGCTACTGAAAAAAAAAACGAAGCTGCTATATAACAAAGCTGCTATATAAAACAAAGCTGCTATATAACAAAAAAATAAATCTGTGCTACTGTATAATAAAAAAATAAAATTTCAATAATTAGGAGTAGCATGACTAGCTCGTGGCTAGCCCAGGCCGAAGACGAGATCGAGACGAGGTTGATGACAAGTGTCACGGAGGCAGATGAAGGTTGTCGTGCTTAATGCGAATAACCGACAAAAGCAGAGGCCGATGACGGCGATAGGGTGAGGTCGGTAGAAGCCGAGCGACGTCGATTAAGCGCGGCTTCTTTCGGCCAGAGGTGGCGCGCGACGAAACATGTTGGGAGAAAGCGGCAACATAAGGTTGAGTCGCGACGAGGGACAAGAGGGTTAAGGTTGTGAGGCGGCGATTGGATGGTGCCAGCCGGCAGCCGCAACTAGGAAGCGGTGAGGCACGATGGTCGCGACGCTGCTATTGTACAATCTGGAGAGAGAGAGAGAGAGAGAGAGAGAGAGAGTGTGTGTGTGTGTTTCTGATCTGAGGTAGGATTTTTAATATATATATATATAGAGGGGTAGAATTATCTTTTTTGGCTATTTAATAGACTGGGTATAGTTGTTACTACGTTTGAGTTTCAAGCCCAATCATTTGTTGTCTAAATCAGGCTGTGGTTGAGTTATGAATAATATTATTTTTTATTTTGTTCTTAACTGTCATTCTCTAAAATTAAAAATAAAAAGGGTGCGAATTCACTCTTTTTGTATTTAACAACCAAATTAATATACATGTGATATCTCGATTCCACCATCGAGAACGTTTTAGTAGCTGAGCTTATATCTCACATGTTGATGACGAAAAAATAGATTTATAGTAAAAAAAAAACAAAAATGTTTGTTATCAGACCCATTCAAAAATAAATAAATATATAGTATGAAGTGTAGCGTACAGATCTTCAAAAAGTGGAAAAGAGAAAAAAGAAAAATTATTTAAAGGCCCAAAATATATAAGTTTTTTTTTAAAAAAATCAACTTATGACACCAAGGTAAAAAAGATTAAATTCATGACACATTTTTTGTTCTAAAAAAATTCAGTTGACATCATTTTTTCCTAAAAACACCCAATAAGTTATAATTTTTTTTTTTACCGAATTTGTCTCTTTTTCCTAATTTGAATTCTAATTTGAATTTGTTCCCTTCTCTATTTTTTTCCGGGAAGTGAATATCTCTCTCTCTCTCTAGCGATCGCATTGACAATCTCACCGGAACAAAAAATCTGTTCGATCTAGACGTCGTACGAAATTGAAAATTTTAAGCGCTGTAAGTTTCAACTCTCTCTCTCTCTCTCTCTCTCTCTCTCTCTCTCTCTTTAACTCGCTATCAATTATTTCATATATTAAGTTCTGTTGTATATCAATTTTCACTCTGTGTTTGCACGAAACTATTTCAGTTCATAGGTTTATTGATCGATTTCATGATAGCATTGATTACTTAATTAGGTCTGTCTAAATATCTATTTTTGCTCATCAAACTATAAACATTGCGAGATCAAAATCCACTAATTTAGGTCTGGATATGATTTTGCTTCTGAAGATGTGTCTAAGTATCTGTCAGAGTATTTGTTAGAGTATCTATTAATGTATCTGTCTAAGTATTTGTTTGAGTATCTGTTTGGGTAACTGTCTGGATATATGTTTTTTGTTTATAAACTGCATTTCAGTACTTACTATACAA
The DNA here is from genome assembly GCA_946800695.1 of Geum urbanum. Classification (NCBI taxonomy): domain Eukaryota; kingdom Viridiplantae; phylum Streptophyta; class Magnoliopsida; order Rosales; family Rosaceae; genus Geum; species Geum urbanum. The sequence continues at coordinate 38,034,971 of OX327013.1, read as the reverse complement.
CTAGGAACCTCACATTCTTGGTTCTTTCAGGACTCTATACAATTGCATGTGCGATAGTTGATGTCGAAAATGACAGCAATTGGAGGTGGTTCTTGATGAACCTAAGAGATGAGATAGACATACACAACATAAATTAGGAAACTAATACTCATAGGAAAATAACATTTCTCTCAGACCATCATAATGAAATTATGAATTTTCTTTCAAAGGTGTTCCCTAATGATGAGCATGACTACAGTTTTCGGCACTTGGTTGCTAACCTCAAAGACAACTACAAAGGATACTTGAAGGATAGAATTTTTGAACTCTTCATGTAATGTATGTATGCTAGAAGTGAAAGGCAATATGAGTTAGAACCTGTAACAACCCTATCGATTGAACATACAAGTCTGTATAGATTATTAAAGATGTTGTCAAAATATTTTTCTAAAAGTTTAAATATCTGTCTGGATATCTGTTTAAGTATCTGTCTAGATATCTGGATACGAATTTCAGATCTGAAATTTGTTACTTACAAATACAAACACAAATTTGAGGTTGTTTTCGGGTCTCTTGTTTTTCTGTTTTATACTGCATTGTAAAGAAGGGGGAAACAAGAATTTTATTACATATGCTAATGCATTGATTCAATAAAATTCAAGAAAAGTTGTCTGAGTATCTGTCTAAGTATACTGGACCAGGCTGATGATGTTGTATCATTCAGTGGCTTTATATATTTATTCATAAACTTCATTTCAAAACATAAAACTGAATAACAAAAGATACATAAATAGTATTGCATAGGTTAATGAATTGATTCACACGAATTCATGGATCGCTGTCTGGGTAGTTGTTTGTGTAGCTGTCTGTGTATCTGACTGCGTCCTAATACCAACTATACAAACGGGTTTGAGTAGGTTCTGTGTTGTAAAATGGACAGAGAATGCAAATCAAACACTTTAGTTCATAGTCTTAATGTATTGATTCTCTCATTCAAAATTTCAGAGCAACACGAATAGTATTACACAGATAGATACCCAAGTAGATACTCAAACAGATATTCAATCAGATACTAAATCAGATAGTAATATGAGCACATTCGTAATGCTCTCCAAAATGTAACACTTACAAGACATACCCATACAACTAACAACAAAGTTCACACAATGATCACTACAACAAAAATATACACATTAGTTACTGTCCTACACTTGTTCCTGAGCTGGTTCAATCCATATTCTTCGATACCCATGATAGATCATGATCCATAAACAATTCCAACAATTTGGCCTTGAACCAAGCAACATCCTTACGACTTAGATTTTACTTTATTTCCTTGCGCAGAGCAATGTTATACATCATGTAGCAAACAATAGTTCCGAAGTCAAGGCTAGGAGGCTGTTGAGGATTGTTGTTGAACGACTGCACATGTATTTTGTCAAAGTCTATCTTCTATCTTTGACCCACTGAATGCTTTCGCGTTCGTTCTCTAATATAGGGGTACCCAGACAAATACTCAGTCAGATACATAAACAAATACCCAGACAGATACTTAAAAGATATCCAGAAAAAAGGACTTCTATCACACACAAAACAACAACAGCAAACTAGTACACCAACCAAAAATCAAACTGAAAACCTTAAAAAAAATGTCAACAACACCATCAACATACATTTCAATTTTTTTGAAAGGATATCAAGATATATACTCAGACAGATACTCAAACAGATACTTCAAAGATATCCAGAAAAATGACTTATATCACAAGCACAACAACAACAACTAATACAACAAACAAATAGACTTTTGAACACACCACATACTCTTATACTGGTTATAGAAATTCATCATATCCAACACCAGATCCTTGATCATGTACATGTGCGATAGTGGCGTGATCGACGTGGCATCACCTACGCCTTCGATCTTGGTTAAGCACGCCAGGCCGTTGTAGCCGTCAATGTTCATCTCGCACGAGCCGCAGATCCCTTCACGGCAAGAGCGGCAGAAAGTGAGGGAGAGATCCATCTCGTTTTTGATCTTGATGAGCGCGATGAGGACCATAGGGCAGACGCTGAGGTCGACCTCGTAGTTCTTCAGCTTTGGTTTCACCGAAGAATTTGTGCTCTGACAGTAGATCGAGAATGTTTTCAGCTTCGAAGAGTGGGCGGAGCCGGCGGCTTCGGGACCAAGGCGTCAGTTTACGGCTCCGAACAACGCCAGCCTCGCCGCAGAAAATTTTGGAGATGAGATTCCGGTCAAGGACCTCCGTAACAAAACCATTGCCATTGTTGAACTGTTTAGATTATTAAGGATGGAGGAGAGGCTTTGGCTGGTGTTGTTCGGATCAAGTATGGAGTTGAAAGTTAGTGACAGAGGCAAAGAGATCGACAGAAGCAGACGATAGAGTCTGAGGAGGTGACAACAAGTTGGGAGCTCTGTTTAAAGATTCAATTTGAGAGAGAGAGAGAGAGAGAGAATGATTGGGGTTTCAGAAATTGGTGGCATATGTAGTAAATATAAGAATAACATTGGGTTGTTACATACTTGAAAACATAATGAATTTTTTTAGGTTTAAAAACTTATGCCGGGTTTTCGAGGAAATAGAATGATAAAGTGAAATTAGGTGTTTTTTTTTATTTCTCAAAAAAAAAAATTGAAAATGGAAGTGCGAGGAAAAACTTTAACGGCATTTCTCCCCTCGTGACGTGCAATCACTTCTCGGAGACGCTCGCATTTCTTTTGCAATTAATTGAAAAAATGCTGTTCTAGTGACAGCAGTCAGTGCAGTGCCTCCCATTAAAATACTGACCCAGAGTGTTCACTCTCTGCTCTCCAACTCCACCTCCTTCATTTCTCACTTCTGCTAAATACACTGCTTCACAATCTCCGATAATCCAATTCGAACCGGACTCATTACAGCCGTCGGATTTCTCAGCAAAGCTCTTAACCTCAAGCCCACAAAACTGGTACAAATTCTCACTCTTGCTTGCACTCTTCTTTCAATTACTTGACTTGAAGCAATTGTCTATAAACTAACCAACGGCTAAACCCCTTTTCGCAGCTCAACAATAACATCACTCCAAACTAACCCGTATTTAGTCGTTGGACCCTTCTCTTTGTAACGTTTCCCAGATCCAATTACTCACCGACACACTCATTCCCTTCTCCTCCATTTTTCTTCACCCTCAAAATCCCCATTTGGAGTTTTCCCTTTGTGCTCTTCTTCTCCGCACTCCGAAATTTACCAAAATGCCCGCCACCACCCTCTGCCTCTCGCTCCTCCTATGCCTCGTCGCCTTTTCCTCCGCCGCCGCCGCGGAGCCCGTCACGTGCTCCGGGATAGTCCCGATGGCGTACCGCTACGACAGGATTTCGATACTCGATTTCGGCGGCGCCGGCGACGGCGTCACGGTGAACACCAAGGCTTTCCGGGCGGCGATATATCGGATTCAACATTTGCACAGAAGAGGAGGCACGCTGCTCTACGTACCTCCTGGGGTGTACTTAACGGAGAGCTTCAATCTCACTAGCCGCATGACTCTTTACTTGGCTAGAGGTGCTGTTATCAAAGCCACTCAGGTACTTAATTTACCCTCTATAGTAAAATTTGAGGATATAATTTAGGTTAAGTTCTATAAATGTGAATTTGGATGAGTAAGAATGAATTTTGTGGATGTTAAGCTTTGTGGTGGATACAGGCTTGAAAGCAGGAATAGATGGTGGGTCTGAATATAGCATGGTAGCATGTGCATAACATTTATCGATTGAACTATAAATAAGGCTGGACAGCTAGATATGGTGCCACTGGTTTTGTCGTCTTTAACAAATGTCAATAATTTTGCAGAATGCTGTTCCTAAAAGAAGTATGAGAAATTGAGAAGGCAATGATACAGTTTATTCTTTTTAATTAGTGATGGGTAAGAGTGGATATTGGGTTAGTTTATAGTAGAAGCATTGTTCTAAAGTATGAGTGAAGCTCAATTATTTAATCAAAAGATCAGTTATTATAGTATTAATGATATGGGAGTTTTACAAGTAAGGCTATGACCAGACCAAACTCTTCACTTTTGTTTGTCATAAAGGCCAAAGTTTCCTCCATTATTTGCATGATTTTGTGCTTAATTCAGGAAGTCGGTGCTGACCCTAAATGACTGATGGTTTCGAACTGTTCTGTTCTTGGAGCTAACTGGCATGATCACATTTTCTGTGTATAGCAATGCTTTGCCCATATTGTTGTTAATTTAGAACATAATATAGTGCTAATTAAAGATGGATTGAATAAGTTTTATTCTGAAAATTTGTCCACAAAATTACCAGTTTCTGATAATGTGTCTGCATCTGTTTGATGCCCTACATTCTGCCAGGTAAAGCATCTGTTGGAATACATTGTATTTAATCAATTCGATTATGTGTTTTTGCTGGTTTCAGATATGTGGTCCTATATGTTAATGCTGTGAATGCTGGGGTATCCTTATCACTGAAAGAAACTTTTATTATAATTTTTTTTATTCCTTGTTAATAAGTGATGCATTGACAACTGGTGATGCTAATTTAATTTTAGACCCTTGTTTCATCTGATTGTGTGCTCTATCTGATCTCTTCATTGGTTGATCAGGACACTAAGAATTGGCCTTTGATTGCTCCTTTGCCATCTTATGGAAGGGGGAGGGAGCGTCCTGGAGAGAGATATGTGAGCTTTATTCATGGGGATGGACTTCATGATGTGGTTATCACTGGTAGGTTTCAAGCAGATTTCGTTGTTTTTCTTCTCGGGGGTAGCTAAATCATCTCTAACAAACTGTTGCTTTTCAGGTGAGAATGGGACAATTGATGGCCAAGGAGATGTTTGGTGGAACATGTGGAGGCAAAGAACTCTTCAATATACTAGGCCAAATCTGATCGAATTCATCAACTCTAAAAATATTATCATTTCCAATGTGATTTTCCAGAACTCTCCATTTTGGAACATTCACCCTGTTTATTCCAGGTAATAATCAAACATAGAATTAGTTTTGTGAAAAATTGGGTTTCATCCTCTGTTGCACCGACACTTCCCACAGTGAAGTGTCGGAGTGTCCGACACTTCCCGACACTCTGACACGGCCCGACACGGGGCCGACACGCCACATCAGCAACTTATAAATAAAAAAGAAAAACAGAGACAAATAAGCAAAAAATAGAAGCCTAATTTACTTAACTCAGTGGCTCATCTACTCTCTCCTCTGCCTTTAGTGATTGTATCGCTATTGTGAAGTTGATTGATTGCAGTTTTGCAAAATGTTATGCTTGGTTGGGAAATTGTAAAGTTGATGTCTAGAATGTTAGAATACATGATTATTGAAATTGTCTATGTGTACTGTTGCCATCTCAGATTTAGTTTCTATTGAATAACATGAGTTCAATTGTTATTAAATAGATTGAGTTTTATATTTTGGTATGACTATGTAATGAATTTGTTTCATGTTTCTAGTATTTTTGTATGTATGGAAATATATATATATATAAATTATTTACTGTGTCGATGCCGTGTCGAGACTTGTGTTTTTGAGATTTGCCGTGTCGGTGTCGCCGTGTCAGCGTCAGTGCAACACTTTCATCATTTACCTGCTTGTTTTTTGGTTTAGAGAGTTTAACTGCTTAGGGCTGCATGTTTAATATGTGCATCAGTTTACATATTTCCTTGAATTTGTAACATGTATGAAGTAAAAGCATTGCTCTCTCTTCTTTTCATTTGCTATCATCCTGGAGTTGAGTTATTGAGTAGGGATCAAGTTATAAGCAAGCATTGTATTGTCTAATATAATTAGGTTGCATGAAAGTTGAATATCTTGATGAGTTTGCATTTTGAAAATCAGCTATATTATTTGATTTCTCAAAAAGGGTACTGATCTAATAATATAGTCTTATGCATGTTCTGCAAAGAATGTAGATTAGAGCTGTATTATTGATCTCATGCTCAATTCCTTCTTTGCAGCAACATTGTTGTCCGGTATGTCACAATATTGGCTCCAGCTGACTCCCCCAACACTGATGGAATTGACCCAGGTTTGTATCTGTTTTCTAAATTAACCATATATCATTCTTCGGGGAAAACTCTTGATACTGCTGGCTACATGCTAAGATTATAAACATCCGAAGTGATTTAGATTAGACAGCGGGGAGCATGGAACATTGGAGATGCAACTGCATCTATTTTAAAAAACTTCTGGATGCATAGTTTGTTCTAAATCAGTGATGAATGAATAGGACAAGCTGACAAGGTGTAATCCCTGAGAAGTGTGAGCTATATGCTTATGAATTTGCAAATGTGTAATCTTTTCAAAAATGTTAGGGATGACCAAAGAGTCATGATATGATAAAAGCAGTTCTTTATTTGTCACTAGATGAGATGGCACTTGTGTATATAACATAAATATCGGTTCTTCCCCTCTCCAGATTCAAGCTCTAATGTCTGCATAGAGGACTCGTACATTTCCACTGGTGATGATCTTGTGGCTGTGAAGAGTGGATGGGATGAGTATGGGATTGCTTATGGTCGCCCTAGCTCTGACATTACCATCCGTCGGGTGAGAGGATCATCCCCATTTGCTGGAATTGCAATAGGAAGTGAAACCTCTGGTGGAGTGCAGAATGTATTTGCCGAGCACATAAACCTCTACAACATGGGAGTTGGTATCCATATCAAAACAAATATTGGCAGGGGAGGGTTCATAAGAAACATAACAGTCTCGAATGTGTACATGGAAAAGGCACGGAAGGGCATAAAGATTGCGGGAGACGTTGGAGATCACCCTGACAACAAGTACAACCCAAATGCTCTCCCAGTCGTGAAGGGGATCACATTAAGAGACATCTGGGGTACACAGGTACAGCAGGCAGGCCTAATCCTAGGTATCAAGAACTCCCCTTTCACCGGAATCTGTCTTTCCAACATCAACCTCCACAGCACGACTGGCACTAGAGAACCATCCTGGAAGTGCTCAGACGTTAGCGGGGCTGCTCATCTGGTCAGTCCTCTCCAATGCTCCGAGTTGAGCAAGGCCCTACCAGCAACTTCATGCTCCAATTACTAAAACAAAGTTTCTGCAACTCCTCAAATTAGGAGACTACAGCTTATTTCTCTTTCTCCTGTAAGGCAAAATGTAATGTAATGTTCTTCTGCAACACATTCTGGTATGATATATATATTCGGCGATTTTCAAATGACATAGCTTGTAAGATATGATTTTGTAGCATAAAGTATCGCACCCAGATATAAACACAAGCAATTTATATATTAAGTTATGAACTATATCTAGTCTTACAAGCATATAGAATACACAATAAGATTCTACATCTCCCACGGATGTGTAGTTATTTACAGTAACAAGAGTCTCGCTAGATCACAAATCAAGCAGAATGTAAAAAGCAAAAAACACAAAGATAGATCATCGTTCACAAATATAAATACTATCGCTCTGCTCCAAAATTCAAAGCTCAAAAGCGGTTGAGGAACTTGCGGAAGCTCCCCAACAGACCACCTCTACCTCTGTGGCGGCGGCGGCGGTGGTGGTGCTCACCCTGGGACTCATTCTCGAGCTCATGCCTGTGCTCGTGGTGGTGCCTTTCCTCCTCTCCTTCATTTTCTCCGTCGTAGTGGCGGTGGCGGCGGTGCTGGTGGTCAGACCTCTCGGTAGGCTCGGTCTCGGTCTCTTCGTCTTTCCTGAACGGGAATCTAGGCCCGCCGTGGCGGAAGTTGACCCACCTTGCCGGGATCTGACGCACTCCGCCGTGGCGGAACGAAGGACGGTCGAGCTTCGCGTCGTCGCCGGTGGACAAGATCATGTCGTCGCCGTAGGTTTTGCGCTCGCCGTCGTGGAAGCGCGTCGCCCACTGGCGGCGTCCGTGTCCGTGGCGGCACCGGCTGCCTTGGCGGAACGAGAGCGGGAACGGTCGCCGGTGGAAGTGACGGCCGGCGGGGCGGAAGTTGATGACGGTCAACGGAACGGTGTGGGCCGACTTGGAAGCGTCGACCGTGTTCTCCTCGCTCATTTCGACGGTGACGAAGTCCACGCCTTCCGGAAGCTTCGACGCGACCGCGGCCTCCGGATCGCGATCCATGAGGGCTGCGGGTTCGGATCCGGACTCGGACTCGGGTCTCTCGCTCGGCAAAAGCAGACCGTTGGTTTTCTTAAAGGTTTCGGCATCGGTTACCGGGACTTTGGTCGTCTCTGCCGATGCATCGCGGCCCTTGATTTCGGGGGAGACGAGATCGGATGGCGTGCGAGCGTGGGAGAAGGCGAAGAGGAGGAAGAGAGCGGCGATGGTGAAGATGAGCTTGGCCATGTTGATTTTGTTGATGAGAGATGAGGAGTGGTTAAAGGTGGTTTATATATGGGTGGCGTGAAGGTGGAGAAAATATAGGAGGGAGGTATATTTGGGGCAGATCGGGCAGGGGATTGGGGGATTTAACTTGTGTGTTGGGAACGGAGAAGGAGTAAAACGCGGGCAGCGGGCAAGCCCACGTGATTGGATTTTGGAGGGAGAAGAGGAGTGTCCCGTTATTTTGGGGCTTTGTTTCCGTGTGGCGATTTGGGTTCACACTTGGACTGTCCTACGTCGCGTGGACTTTAAACAAACAATTCTGTGTTCGGAAAGTCTATATTACCCTTTGAGATCGCCAACAATTTATATATGACTAGGCTTTTTGCCGGTGGCTGGTTTTATTCAAAAAGAAAAAAAAAATACTAGCCAGAATATATGGTTGAAACTTATATTCAATCCCTCAAGAATATCTTTTTTTCCTTCTCAAATTAGGAGCATTTTCGACTTCAATTTTTGTTTGGAGCGTGCTTAATAAATTTTTCTTATCCATCTGTTTTGATTTTAAATGTTTGCCAAAGTGGTTTGATCGATATTGCTCGTTGAGATGTCTCATTTCATTTGTCCTGAATATACTTTCCTGAGATAAAGCCTCTGCAATGTCATAGTAAAATAGTGAGAAATCAAACGGTTGGATTATTTGAGAACACAATAATAAGTTCAGACAGATTGTATCGCATTTTGCTTTGGTACTCAGAGGCTATTTTGGTAAACTGAATGTAACATGAATGACGTTACTTGGGACGTATTTTTATTTTTTATTTTTGGTTGGAAGTGAGAAAGCGGGTTCTGTTGACCAATGGTGTCATGAGGGAAAGTCAGAACCATATGATCTCCGCATTTGCCAGCTGGCGCAATCAGGAGAGGTAGTGTAGTGTTTATACTCTTACGTGGCCTGAATTATACACGTACCGAAGATTGCCTCTCTAGAAGCTTCTTTACCCGTGCCCAAGCCTACTTACTTTCACCAGGCCCAGTCTCTGTTTTTTTGGTCTAACCCAGGCCTACTCTTGTATAGTTGCACCCATTGAATACTACTGGGCTTGCGTCGGCCCAAATATGAATCAAATCAATGTGGATTCTTTGACGGATAATGACACTTCAGCCTCTCTTTTTTTGTCCTTTTCAAGATCCAAGAGTTGCATTGTTGCACTCTCTCTTCTGCTTAACCCAAAACCTATTAAATCCTCCACAATGACTCTTTTATGAATTGAAATAAAATTTACAACGGATGACTTGAACCCAAATTGTCTATAACATTCCTACATAATTTATTATATAACGTTCTTGGGTTTGTGTTTTGAGCACTGTTGGGAGGAACAGTGCTCCCACGCTTGGTTTGTGCAAGCCATTGTTGTAGTCGGTTTGGATAATCCACTTGCTTGATGGATATCTCCATTTTCCTATTGCACCTAGCACTTCCAAAACTCTACTCATCTTCCTCTCCGTTCTAGATCCAGATCTAGGCCAAACTAACTTTGAGAGAGAGCCGCACACAAATCTCGGCTGGACACCAACTTTGAGCTTTCGGGTTCGTCGTTGGATTTGCTTCTCTTTTTTGTCAAGTTTCTTTTTCTCTTTATTTTGATCATTTTCTCATCCCTGTGTGACCTTTATGATTTCCTAGGTTAAATCGATATTTCGACCTTCATTTCCTAGATCATGGTTCCATTTTTAACATTGTTGTGGATAAAGGCTGCTTCTTCATTAATTTCATCTTTATCTCTTCTCTGATTGATTTTGAAGGTATGGTTCATTCATGGGTGCTTCATTTGGTGCTGTCATTCAATCATGGATTTTGGGTTTCTTGGGTTGTTCGTTACAATTTGTTTATGATAGATGGACTATGTGTATATATGGAAGAATTTCCCTGATTGTGGTCCTTTTGTTTGGCTTCCTGTGAATTTTCAGTTTGTTATTGGCTTATTATTGTTTACCTGTATAGTTTTGAAGATTTACTATGCAATGGTAATGAGACTTTTGGTAATGAGACTTTTGGCTGAACACATGTAAAACTATATAGATTTATGGTGTATAATGATGTTTATGAATGGTTGTCTCTTTGTAGTACTGCCGAGTTTAATGAAGGGATTATTTTGAGTCAAGTTGAGATAGTGGTGGTATTGCATTTAAAACAAAGGTAAGATTGTGTTGTTTTGGATGTTTTGTATAGCTATATGAAAACAGTTGTACAACATTCTCACATCGTGTTTATTTCAGAGAGTGCAATTACTTATGAAATGATATTAGTCACTGTTGAAACTGCATGGGATATAAGCACAATCTTTATTGTTAAGTTAGTTTCTCAGCTATGTTTTCACTAATCACTGATTCACCGAGTTTGATGTTCCATTTGTTTTCCTAAGTAGCACAATTAGGATGATTTTATATGAAGAATATAATTAAGTACTGAAATTGTATAAGGGAAAATGAAAAGAGATATATGCCATTATGTTGTATATCTGAACTGTACATTGTGTTATGCTGTATTCAAGGAGTAAAATATCGGGTATCGAGGATATATCGACAGTCCAAAATTTGGATATATCGACGGAAATATCGATCCACTGAAAATTCTGACGGAAATGACGGAAACTAATAAAAATATATGGAAATTTGTAATGAAATTTTTTGGAGGTTGTTATATGATCAATTACCTACCTTATGTAAAAAGAAAATATTGATCAAACATCAAAACATATGAATTTGCTATATTACTATATGAATTAGTATGTGTTAAGTGCTGATAACTATTAAAATATAATTTAATAGTTCTATTTTTATTTTTTTGATGGCTAAACTTTAATGGGAGGCTAGACCATCATATTTTTGTACAATATGTTACACATCACACATTATAAAATCAAATATATAAATACTTCAAAACCACATAGAGGACCTATGAGGTTCAAAATTTACACTATTTTCCTCATCTCTCTGTGCAGAATCATGTGTGTATTGTGAAGAGTACTCATTAAATGATTGCTCTCCCATGTAATTCTGCACGTATTGACTTACATGCCAACCATATGGGTCAGGGGGCGGTCTTTGAAGATTTTGGAGCTCGTAGTATGAACCAGGCATTGCTCGACTTTCTTCATTGCTATCATCATTTGAGGCATTTGTTTGTGATTGTAACGATGAGTTATCACTTGTTGGAAGACCATAAGGCATGATATATGAAGGATAAGGCATTGCAAAATTTTGACAAGCTTTTAATTTTGTTAAATTAAAAAAGTTACTGAAAATTTCAAAAATTTCGGTAAATATCGGAAAATATCGAAAAATATCGGAAAATATCGGAAATATCGGGGATATATCGGAAATATCGGAAAATTTCAGAAAATTTCGGAAAATTTGGAGATATATTCACGGATTTTTCAGGTAAGTTCAAAAAACCGAAATATCGGCGAAATATCGCCGATAATATCGATTTTGCATTCCTTGGCTGTATTACATCTGTTATTATTTTATGGCATTTCAAGCTTTGCTGGTGGTTTTCTATTATTTCAGTCTTTTTCTTTAGATTTATTTGATGACTAAATAAATCATATAAAATACATAATGAAGGTGGAATTGGATTTGCCATAGGATATGATTATTGTACCCAGAAACTGAAAATGAGAAGCAGAGAATTCAGATGGTTCTACAAAGAATTAAGTATAGTATTAGGATAGTTTACACCACTAAAAATATTGGTACCTTTTATTTAAAATATAAGTATCCATACAACTGGGAATCCCGCAAAGTTTGCAAAATAGCACGTAAATGCTTCCGGTGTTGCTTTCCATCTATGGAATATATTAAGATGTCATCGATAAATACAATGACACATTTATCCAAGAATCGCCTGAAGACTCGATTCATGAGGTCCATAAAAGCGGCTGGGGCATTTGTCAAGCCAAAAAGCATAACAAGGAATTCATAATGTCTATAGCTCGATCGAAAGGCCGTCTTAGAAACATTTGATTCTCTAATCCGAAGATAGTGATATCCCGATATGAGATCAATCTTCAAGAAAACTGTAGCTCATTTTGGTTGATCGAACAAATCATCAATTCGCAGTAAAGGATACTTATTCTTCACTATGACTTGATTAAATTTCCAATAGTCAATGCACAACCTCATTGAACCATCATTCTTCCTTACAAACAACACTGGAGCACCCCAGGGTGAAACACTGGGTTGAATAAAACCCTTATCGATCAACTCCTGCAGTTGAACCTGCAACTCCTTCAACTCTACTAGGGCCATTCGATATGGTGCCTGAGAAATAGGACCAGCACCTGGAAGTAACTCAATGGTAAAATTAATCTCCCTCATTAGAGGAAGACCAGGTAAATCCTCAAGAAAAATATCCGGATACTCACAAACTATTGAAATATTCCCGATACTCGGAACACATGTGCCAAGTATGCCACACAACCCTCCTTAACATCTTTTCCGCTTTCATTTCTGAAATCATATAAGGTGGAGACGTATTTCTTTCGCCGCAAAATAAGATTTTTGGCATTCCTGGACTTCTAAAGACTATCTTCTTTTTATGACAATCAAAGACTGCCCAATGAGCCTTTAAGAAGTCTATCCTGAGAATTATATCAAAATCTACAATGTCTAACAACATCAAATCCGCAGCTAACCCATAACCTTCTATAAAAATCTCACAGTCCCTATACACCCATCCAACACACACAACCTCACCAGATGGATATAGCACTCGCCACATACCCGGAAGTGGAGAGGCAAGTATAGTGACCAAAGATGTCAATCTATATGATATAAAAGAATGCGTAGCCCCAAGTATATAAAGTAAAGACTGGATAACCAAAAATATATCATTTATCGATGATAACTTCTGGGGAAGCTCTGCCCTCTTGCAGGGTTATGGTATGCACTCGGGCCTGCCCAGCTGGTCGTCCACGCTGATTACGGTTCTGCCGCTTTGCTTGTCCTGTGGGCTGCGTCAGTCAAACTCCAGAAGTGGTACCCTGATCTCCACTTGAACTCTGGCTTGCTGCACCACCATAAGTACCCCTATACGGACATATTGTAGCAAAGTGACCCTCCTGGCCACAATAAAAATAACCCCTGATGCCTTGCTGATACCAACCCAAATGATGCCTATTAAAGATATTGCACAATGAAAATTCTCTCGGTGTAGTTAGTGTGTCATATGGACGTCGAGGGTAACTCGATCCGCTAGAACTCCCACTTGATTGTTGCATCTGAGGTCGATTCCTCCTCCATCTCTGGCTCTTACTCTGACCTGATGTGCTAGCAGGAAATCTATAAGGTCTACTATCAGAAGAAGATGCTGACCCGGAAGTACCTGAACTCAATCTCTTCGAAGGACCCTGGCTGGGTCCACCTTCCTCGAAGCGGCAAGACTGAAATTACAGCTTTCTATCCCTTTTCACATCCTCGCCTCTGATTACTTCACTAACAAACTCATCAAAATTATCCCGAGGCATAGTTGTCAATGCCCCCTTATTGTTCAGATTCAGACGCAGCTCAAACCTCTTACATTTGGATTCCTCACTTGTCACCATATCACGCGTAAATTGAGACAAACGAGTAAATTGATCTCGATACTCAAGCACTGACATATTGCCCTGCCTCAGGTTGGTGAACTCTTTATATTTCTGTTGCTGGGTAGCCTGGTTAAAATATCAACGCATGAACAATTCTCTGAATGTAGGCCATAGGGTGTCATTAGGAATCCTCTCACTACTAGCCCACCAGAAGTAAGCATGTGACTCAAGTAAACCAACAGTTGCTACAGTTCTCTGCTCTGGAGTGAAGTGAAGTCGTTCACATACTTGCTCCAATTAGACTATACATGCCTCACATATTTCAGGATCTGTGGAACCGGAGAAAATGGTTGCTTAAGCTGTTCTTGCCTTTACTACAGGATCAAAACGCTCTTCTAACTGTAAAACTCGCATAAGCAAGTCACATGTTCGCTGATCCTCACCACGATCCTCACCCCTATTAACGTGAGCACCACGTCTAGGAGGCATCTCCTATGGATGAGAAAACACATTAGTCAACAAGCACGAAGGATACAATCATGAAACCTTAAACATTTAAAAACACACAACACCGTGAGCATTGATAGGAATTCACCGACCGGTGGAGCCATCGCCCTGGAAGTGCTGTGTATTCCAAAATATCCTTAGTAACATAACTGTAGAAGTCTACATAACCTACAACCTAATACTCTGATACCAACTCAAAGGACCCGATCCCGATTTAGTTGCCTAAACCGGAATTAAATCCTAATGACAACTGAATCTACAAAAAATTTGCCAGAGTTTCTTCTAAAATCAAGAAACCTAAAAACCTGTAAGGAAAACACACTTCTAAAATGTCCACAAAAATAAACCACGGGCACCAAATCCCAATTGGATTTCTCAAAGCAGTCAAACACTGAATCCACTAGAAATATAAACTGTTTTCAGAAAGTGATAAGAAATCCGAAAACTGAATATAAAATATAATACAACGAAAGTAAACTCTATACAGTATTTAAAGTGACTTCTAATTTATATAATATACATGACTAGTAGGTTAAGCTATGAACCTTCTAGATGATCGAATAAAGTGACACGAACTCTATGCCTCCGTCGGTAACGTGCTAAAATTGGATACAAGCTGCAAACTAGGCGGATGAAACCGAAAATAACAAAACTGTTAGAATGAGTGGACGAAAATAATATTTCACTTTAAACTGAAAACTATAATTGATATGCCTTTCACTATAAATGTACATAAAAATGACGCGAGTCTAAAAATATGATCATCCAGGTACTCAACTATAAAATATGTAGAGGCTACGACTTGGGTCATCTGACCTCAAGTCCTAATACTGCCTAGGTCAAGTTTCCTGGCCCTCCTCCTGGGTGCTCAATAAATCCTCGGGTCAGGTCTCTGGCCCTCTCGGAGCATCTCGGGGATCAGTCGAGAGGCAGTGCATCGATGCAACAACTGTGACTATGCTCTGTGTAAAACAATATGCCGTATTCCTCCAAACTAATGCATAACTATAATAATGCATAATTGAAAAGTGCATAACTGTAAAATGTATAACGGTAAATGCATAACTAGACTCGCAAAATAACAGTGAAAATAAAGTGTCCACTCACAGTACACAGCTAGCTCTGTGGTCCGGCGGAAGTCCCCTCGCCAAAATCACGATCATGATCTCTCGAATAAATAACATATTCATTTAATATTGGATTTCGATAAAACATGCGAAAATTAACTCAGAAACTATCTTGAAAGCCTCCTGGTAAATTTTGGATTTTTGCATCGCCGAATCCCCGCCGTGGACGACGACGTGAACTACTCTGATGGTAGCGTTCGGCCCCGCATTGAAAATATCTCTCCAAGCCCAACAACATTCCTAACTACCCATCCTCAACTCGCCGTCGTTTGGCCGGAAATCGGCCTGAAAGTCAACGTCCCAAAAATCGCCGAAAAAAATTTCCGATAGATTTCAACGCCGTCGTCGCTCCTCGCTCCCCCAAATCTTAGGGGTTCGATTCCTGGGATGAAGCCCGATCTTTTCCACCCCACCACCTCTCTGGGAAGTGGCCGAAGCACCACCGTCGGTTAAACCCGAAAACCGACGGGTTAATCGACTCGTTTCGTGTCCTAAAACCACCCAAAAGCCTACAATATATACATGAATCGAAAGAGGGAAGAGAGAGCTTCAAAACCATATGAAGAACGCCGGATATGGTGGTGTTTTTTGGCAGGTTCAAGGTCGGGCCACGTCGCCTAAAATAAGGGTCGTCCGGATTTTAGTATTTTCTCTGTATTTTCTGATTTTTCTCCGTATTTATATCGTAAATACCATATTTATACCCCAAGAACCTGATCAGATCAATGGCTGAGGTTTGATCTGATAAAGATCCAACGATTCAGGTTAAACCGACCTAAATTAAATACTTAAAAATATTTTCTTCACGTAGACTTCTAAAATTCATAAAAAAAATAGCTCGGTTAACCGAAAAATTCCCTGTAAATTTCTACGAGCTCAAAATAAAATATTCTACGACTTCCATGAAGAAAATAAAGTATAATTCTCTCTCATTGAATTGTCATTAACAAACCACACAATACGATTAATTAGCGATAAATCTAATTCGTACCGATTTGTGAGTAATTTTGGTTTGGGTTGTTACAATCTATCCCCTAATAAAAATTCTATCCTCAAAATTTACATATCTGCTAATTGAAGAGATAGAGATATTGCTCTAGCACCTGCTGCTCAGATTCTCAAGTGTTCTCCTTAACTGCATGGTTCCTCCCCAAGACCTTCACAAGTGGAATTATCTTGTGATGTAGTTCCTGGACTCTCCGATCAAGAATCTGAATTGACTCTTCCACATAAGTCAAATCCTCCTATATAGAGAGATGATAAGGTGTCAAAACATGAGATTGATTAGAAATATATTTTCACAACATAGACATATGGAACACATTATGTACTCTAGCCATCTCAGAAGGTAGTGCCAACCTATACGCCACTGTACCCACTCGTCCAAACCTTATACGAACCGATATAACGTGGACAAAGTTTGCCACGTTTCCCAAAACGTACAACACCTTTCCAAGGAGATAATTTCAAAAATACTCAATCACCAACCTCAAACTCGAGGTCATTTCTCCTTACATAAGCATAGCTCTTTTGTTGGTCTTGTGTAGCTTTCAACTTGTCTCAATTAATTTGAATGTCCTCTGCGCTATTTTTCACTAAGTCAGGACCAATAAGCTACATTTCTTCTATTTCACTCTAACACAACGGAGTTCGAGATTATTTTCCATATAAAGCTTCATATGGAGCCATCACGATGCTGGCCTGATAACTGGAGATTCAGTTGTCGTTAGGGCTTAATTTCGGTTTAGACAACTAAATCGGGATCGGTCCTTTCATTTGGTATCAGAACATTAGGTTATAGGTTCTGTAGACTCCCGCAGTTATGTTACTAAGGAAATTTAGGAATACACAGCACTTCCGAAGCGATTGCCCAACCGGCCGGTGGATCCCAATCAATGCTCACAGTGTTGTGTGTTTTTAAATGTTTAAGGTTTCATTACCGTATCCTTCGTGTTTGTTGACTAATGTGTTTTCTCATCCATAGAAGATGCCTCATAGACGTGGTGCCCGCGCTATTAGGACTAAGGATTGTGGTGAGGATCATCGAATGCACGACTTGCTTATGTGAGTTTTACAGTTAAAAGAACGTTTTGATCCTGCAGCAAAGGCAAGAACAGTTTGAGCAACCACTTTCTCTAGTTTCACAGATCCTAAAATATGTGAGGCATGGATACTCCAGTTAGAGTGAGTATGTGAACGACTTCACTTCACTCCAGAGAAGAGGATTGTAGCATCTGTTTGTTTACTTGAGTCACATGCTTACATCTAGTGGGCTAGTAGTGAGAGGGTTCCTGTTGACATCCCATGGCTTACATTCAAAGAATTTTTCATGCGCCGATATTTTAACCAGGCTACCCAGCAGCAGAAATATGAAGAGTTCACCAACCTTTGGCAATCCAATATGTCAGTGCTTGAGTATCGAGATCAATTTACTCGTTTGTCTCGATTTGTGTGTGATATGATGGCAAGTGAGGAATCAAAATGCAGGAGGTTTGAGCTGGGTCTGAATCTAAACATTAAGTGGACGTTGATAACTATTCCTCGGGATAATTTTGATGAGTTTGTTAGTGCAGCAATCAGAGACGAGGATGTGGAAAGAGAGAGACAACTGCAATTTCAGTCTCGTCGCTTCGAGGAAGGTGGACCCAGCCAGGGTCCTTCGAAGAGATTAAGTTCAGGTACTTCAGGGTCAGCATCTTCTTCTAATAGTGGACCTTATAGATTTCCTACTGGCACATCTGGTCAAAGTAGGAGCCAGAGATGGAGGAGGAATCGACCTCAGGGGCAACAATCAAGTGGGAGTTCTAGTGGTTCGAGTTATTCTCGATGTCCATATGACACATCAACTGCACCGAGAGAATTTCCATTGTGCAATATCTGTAATATGCATCATTTTGGTCGGGGTCAGCAAGGCATCAAGAGTTGTTTTTATTGTGGCCAGGAGGGTCACTTTGCTAGGGTGTGTCCGCAGAAGGGCACTTATGGTGGTGCAGCAACCTAGAGTTTAGGTGGAGATCAGGATACCACTGTTGGAGTTCGGCCAGCGCAGCCCACAAGCAAGCAAATCAGCAGAACCGTAATCAGCGTGGACGACCAGCTGGGCAGGCCCGAGTGCATGCCATAACCCTGGGAGAGGGCAGAGCTTTCCCAGAGGTTATCATCGGTACGTTATATGTTTTTGGTTATCCAGTCCTTACTTTATTAGACCCGGGGGCTACGCATTCTTTTATGTCGTATAGATTGATATCTTTGGCCACTATACCTGCCTTTTCACTTTCGGGTATGTGACGAGTGTTATATCTATCCGGTGAAGTTGTGTAGTCGTAAACAACAATGAGTTTGATGTGTAAGAGCATCTTGCCAGCTATATATGTTGGAGTAATATATATATATATATATATATATATTGCTAAAACTTTGGAATTCAGCTTATGGTATGGAAATTATACTCAAAGCAATAACATGCAAGTATAGAATCTACTCAATCTAGGCTTTGTTTTGTTTACGGACTCAGAGCCTTAAGAAAATAAAGTACAGTATTTTCTTGTGTAATTGTGTTTGACATGCAAAAGTAGTTAGGTCAGAGAAGGGAAGATAAATGTAATAACAAGATATCAAAAAAAGCACACAATGTAATAAACGTACACGTCCTCAAAATCCCACTATAGTGAGATTCCATCGGCAAGAGTGATACCATTTAATTCGATCATAGAGCTGTGTTTCCAGTGTTAAAAAACTGTAGTTAGAATAACTAAATACGTCCATTACCAAATTATACAATGAGAGAATATTCTACTTAAATCATATTAAGTTCATTCCAAAATTTAACTTTTGTTGTCGATTAGAACACACAGAATACGTTGGGTGCAAAAGTTTGAACAGACTTTCTGATTCCACTTTTTGTATCTTCTGAATCCCAACGGCCCAATAACAGAGCCCTAAACTAGCTGGAGGCGATGAATCCCAGGGAATGTCACTACCAATCATAACAAGAAAAACGACATTCCCAAACACACGCCCACATTCTCGATCAGAACTCCAACATAACCATCTTCCCCATCCCCTCCCAAAGAAACCATGCTTTCAAGAGCCTTGACCGTAACCAGGAAGAGCCCTAAGAATGGCGACAACGTCCGAGACTTCGGCTGCAGCAAATCGGGCTCCTTCGTGGACTACGAGGACTGCATCGTTGGATTCATGGAGGATATTCCTCTTGTTCACTGTGACCACGACAAGAACTGCGTCGGATGCGAGGAAACCCTTGCACACTTGACGCTCAGAGGTGTGCTTAGGGGTTCGGTGGGTGTGATCGGAGAGAGCCGGTTGGCGATGACGGAGAAGGTGGTGCTCTTAGGAGGAAGGGTGTGTGCGGTGAAGAGGTTTAGGCAGGTCAGGTTTCGGAAGCGTGAGTTCGGGAAGAGAATCGAGAGGTTGGCTGAGGTGAGCAGGAAGTGTGAGTTTCTTGTGCCCGTCACGGCTTACTTGTATGCCAAGAGGATCAAGTTCGTGCTCTCTGATTATTGCCCCATGGGAAGCCTGGCTGACTTGCTTGCTGGTATGTCTAGCTATTCTTCCTCGTTCCACTTATATATGCTAGTCATTCGATTCAATCTTTGATACTGTGGATGATCTAAATTTAGAGATACTTAAGAATACACACACGGTATGCATGCATGTATATATTTATATTTTTTAGGATTTAGGTCTACAAATGATCAAAAATACGTACGTTTCATTTTGTTCAGGGTCTATTTACTGTGACCTTAATTAAGTTGCTATTTTTTGATGTATCATGAGTGAGTGTTAGGTTAAAAGATGCTAGTCATTCGATTCAATCTTTGATACTGTGGATGATCTAAATTTAAGATACTTAAGAATACACACACGGTATGCATGCATGTATATATTTATATTTTTTAGGATTTAGGTCTACAAATGATCGAAAATACGTATGTTTCATTTTGTTCAGGGTCTATTTACGGTGACTTTAATTAAGTTACTATTTTTTTTATGTATCATCAGTGAATTTTAGGTTAAAAGATATGTACGAGTGTAAAGGTCTTTGGGGGTTGTTGGGGGTTGTTGGGTGATTAGGTCATTAACTACTTTTTATCAAAAGTGAAGTATGACTGTTATCAGGGATAGGTAAATGTGAATCTATCCTGATAAACAGTTTATGAAAGTAAACAAACAGTGCTATAAGTAGATGAGACTAATAACACAAGCATGTTTTTTTTGTGTGCAGAAACTCCTGAATTTAGGAATGAAAACTGCAAAATCTTTTCAATATGTAACACCTCTTATTACAAATGATTGAAAATACGTTTCATTTTGTTCAGGGTGTATTTACTGTGACTTTAATTAAGTTACTAATTTTTGATATATCATGAGTGAATGTTAGGTTAAAAGATACATATGAGTGTGTGTGGGTGGGGGGGGTAGGCCCTTAACTACTTTTTACCAAAAGCCCATTAATTACTTTTTACTAAAAGTGAAGTATGATTGTTATCAAGGATAGCTATATGCAGGGTATAAGATATCTATTAAATCGGCAAAATTTCATCGATAAAATCGTTTTATGAGGAGCCCGATATAATTAGTGACAAATATCGCCGATAATGAGATAAAGACCGAAAATGCACGCAACTGACATGAAAACTATCTAATCATGAAGGTCCAAGCCCAGGCAGAAGAAGATTCTTAGCAATTCTAAACAATATATATAACAAACTGTCCAACTGACATGAAAACTGTCCAATTATTGAAACCTAGAGATGATGTAACTGATTTGGCACCCTAACCAACATTGCTACTCATGAAGGTTGATAATTTTAGTCATCTACAGCGCATACATACCCTATGATTATAAGAGATGGAAAAACAAAAGCTAATTATAACTATTAAATTTCTGTAATATCCGTCGAACTTTTACTAATGTCGATATTTCCTCGATATTTCTATCGAAAAATTCATATCTTTCAGTATCGATATATCCTCGATATCCGATATTTTACTCCTTGGCTAGATGCGAATCTATCCTGATAAAAAATTTGTGAAAGTAAACAAATAGTGCTATAAGTAGATGAGACTAATAACCCAAGTACGTTTTCTTTTTGCAGAAACCCCTTAATTCAGGGATGAAAACTGTAAAATCTTTCCAATATTTAACAACTCTTATTACAATACTATAGTTATGATAATAGCAAAGTTTCGGTGCTATCCTTTTTCTAGACTCACGTGCTAGATCTAAGAGTTATACTCCATCTTATCTTAAAGAAATTTACAACAGAAAGATATAAAAGTTTTTAGACATGAATTTAGTTATCTCACAACTAATTCACTATGAACACTTGTGTTTCTTACACCTACCAATCTAACCTCATGGTATGCAAGATGTATGTATGAGTTTAAAGGATGTTTGTGAAGACTTTAAAACATAAAGATCAACACAAAGTAGTAAGCATAAAAACAGACTCAACTTAGAGAGAAATGAACAATGACAATTTTTACACTAAACAACTAACTTGAACAAGCTATTCTTACCCCTTTATATAGGCCAAACGGAGTGGCCTATGCGAGAGGCCAACCAAACTCAGCCAAGCATAAAAGCAGTCTTTAATCTAAACCAAGTGATGAAACTTGAAAGCCACACAAATATATTTTACTTTAGAAAATATCTTCATCTTAGGATAAGAATGAAATACTTTTGAAGTTTTAATTAAGTTTTACAAAAAAAAGTTAAAACACTTTATTTATATGCTTTAGCCCACAAATAGATTTTTAGAAAGTGTTATAAATATCTTGAAGCCCGTAATTAATCTTGAACACATAACATTAATATAGGGCAGAACCTCAGGGATAGAAGATCATATAGATATCCTCAGTGAAAAAATAATGAAATGCATATGCATGATTTTACCTGAGGATCATATAGATATCCTCAATGAAAAAATAATGTAATGCATATGCATGATTTTACCTGAGGCCATTAAATTTTTATGATGTAATCTTTGATGATCTCCGTCTTCAATCTTTAATCTTGAATCTTCACTAGATTGAGTCCTCTAATCCATGTTTTGTTAGACTTTAAAATATTTTAATATTCATGTACCTTCATTCTCCTCCTTTGACATTCTTTGAACAAAACAATTTTTTTTTTATAAAATTTATATGTTTTAGAGATATCAATCTCTTGAGTAGTACCTGCACAGGTTCTCACACAAGACACAAGTGAAGTAACAAAATAGAGACAGTAGATGCTTTAAAAGATAACATGAAGTAGTTATGATAGTTACTACAAATTAAGAAATATAATAAACAAAAGCTCTTTGAATCACTAATGGTTTTCTCCCCCTGTTTGTTATAGAAAGGCAAAAGGTACCACATATGCAATACAAGTACACAAAAAAAAAGCATCTTACAAAAATCAGTTATGTTAAAGTGAAGAACATAGCAGAGCATGAAACTAAAAACAACATAAGAAAAGCAAAAGTACATAGTGATGAGAATCAGGCTTCATCAACAACATCATCTTCCTTAGGATCCTCTTCTTCATCATCCGAAGCACTTTCTTCTTCATCATCAGAAGCTCCTTCTTCATCATCATCATTGTCACCAGAATCTTCAGACTCAAAGTCTTCATCATCATCTTTCTTATGTTCTAGATTAGCTTCATCATCAGAGGTATCATCCATGGCTTCCTCTAAGTCATCTTGTGTAAGAGAATGGACTGCCCTTGAAGTCCCTGAACCATTGTCTGGAGAGGAACCAATCATGCCTAGATGTTTGGCAAGTTCAGCCAAAACAGCTTCCTTAATGTTACCAAGGCCTTGTGCTAAGAGGTCTTTCACATCTTTCTTGAGAAAAACATACTCAATTGGTTCAACATATACCGATGACTGACTTGGGGACTTATTAAGAGTTTTTTTTGTCACAGGAAGTTGATCCTTTACAAACTTGTCATCATCAAGAACAGACACACCAGCAGCTATACAAAGCATAGTGATAACAGCTGGAAAAACCAAAGACTTGCCACTTTGTGTTTGAGTTTTTATTGCAACCTCCTAAATAGACTGAAACATGTAGAATTCTATGGGAAGGGTGGGGTGGGATGGGCAGATATAGGACATTATTGAAGCTTGCTGGAAATACACTTTGGAAGACTGAGTGGTATGCACAATTAGTGACCTAACAAAGAAGCCTAAAAACTCGTAGTACTCAGACATGTACTAGCTGCTAAGGTATTTCCCAGGGTGTGAAGACAGACTAGGAGAAAAGTAAACTTCTTTAGCTAGAGCCTCAAGAGTGACAGAAGATTTGAAGGACTTAACCTTTTTCAATACATGATTCTCTGTAAGAGGTAAAAACAACACTTCCCTAATTTTAGCAGGAGAGATATCAACATTACAATTTCGAACCTTAATATGGATAGGATCATGAGTGAGAACTTTGACTTTGCAAGAAATTTTGGGAGGAAAATTTGCATAGAATTCTCACACAATGGACAAATTACCCTAGACAAGGAAGCTAAATCTTTAACCCATCCAATTTTTTCAATGAGATCAAAACACTCAGGTGGTAATCCACCAAATTGGAAAGACCTTTCAAAAACAAAATGCCTAGCCACAGTGACTGTCATATACAGGGTTCTAGCTATAGGAGACACAAACCTACTCTAAGGAGGAATAAGTTCAATGGATACCTGAGTAGGTCTCTTTTTGGGAGGTAGATTGCTCTTGGTAGAAGAGGGAGCAAATTTCTTCTTGGAAGAGGATGGCTTTGAAATAGTAGGTTTCTTTGATGAAAAGGGCATAGAGGAGGTTACCTCTTTCCGCTTTGATGGGGATGAATTCACATGAGCATTTCCTTTGTCCCATAAAGGAAAGGGAACAATATTGACTGACCATGGAGATCGTCGAGGTGTGACCTCACTGACATTCATCGAATTTGGACGAGTAGCAATGACAAAAGTCCAGCCTTTTTTGAACACAGCCTTTTTCCTGGCGGTTTGCTTGACACGATAAGAACTAGGAGGTCAAAATGGAAGGACATTGAACTCTGATTGATCAGCATGCTGATTATTGGGGGATGGTTGAGCAGCTTGCAATCTCAGAATGATGTTGACCATGGGTGACTCATCATCACAGGTGAAGGTCTTTTTCAAAACTCTTGCCACCAAAAGTTCTTCAACATTGTCAGAAGCTTTGTGCTTTTGGGAGGCAACTAAGGAATCCTCAGTGGCCGGAATAGGGATAGCCGAAGTTGGTACTTCCCATCAATCATCACCTAGTTCAGTCTCATTAGAAAGACTTTGAGAAGTGAGGGTATCGATTAGAGGAGATCAAACCTCTGTATTAGAAGGATTGGTTCCAAAAGTCTCACGATAACTTCTAGAGGGCTCAATGGAGGAAGATGAAGGGTTGATACTAGGGGATTGTCTGATTCTAGACGTGAGGGGGCCATTTGGTCTTTTGGTTCTTGCCATCTTTGACATGCAGAGGTGTTATAAAAATGAGAAGTAAACCCTAGATTGGTTGGCCCAAATAGAGAAGCTAAGGAGAGTAAGAGAGGTATCAGAGTAGGGTGGAGAGAGAGAGAGAGAGAGAGAGAGAGAGAGAGAGAGAGAGAGAGAGAGGTATCAGAGTGAGGTAGAGAGAGGGAGGTAAGGAAATGGCAGCAGAGGGGAACACCGAAGTGATGGGGAGGAATTAGGAACAACGATGGATATGACTGAGGTAAAAAAAGTTTTATCTCACAAATAAACCACCAAGAACGAAATGGGTCATACCTAATACAATTTTTATCTTAGCCTAAGATAAAAAGAATGATCCACCTAGAATAGCTAGCCCATAGCTTGTGTTGATTTCGAACAAAGACCAAACCCAAAAATTGAGTTGTAACTAGTTTGTAGAAAAACTAGTCCAATTTGAACTAATTAGCCTTATGAGCTCAAAATAGAAGAAACTATGAGTTTTACTTTGCAAAGTCAACTTTGATCAGATCAAATCATGTTTAGCCAAAGTACACCGAAATTTAGGATGAAGATTTTTTCTTTTAACAAAAGACTTGACAACCTCCTTTTTAAATGTAAACCACCAATGTACAACACATTTTTGTTTCAGCCTTCCCTTCTTTCTTTTTTTTTGAAAAAGAATTCCAACAATGTATGATACATTTTTGAAACAACCAAAAAGAGAGTACTCCCCCGAGGTATATGCATACCTAAAATTTATTAAAAAAAATAAAGGAAGTAAAGAACTTGAAGTAGTGCTAAACATATAAGTTTTCATAAAAGTGTATATAGCTTATATCTTGGGGAGATATAGATAGAAATTTTTTAATGAGACTTTTGAGCATTTTAAGTACTTCGTCAAACGAATTTCTATCTTATTAGCACATGATAAGGACCTTTGTCTTTGTATGATATACTTCATTTTGATGCTTTCATTTGTATATGTTTCAAGGTAATGAGTTTGTCCTTATGTTCATCTGAAAAATCGTTCTCTTGGATTTATGTAACAAAGAGGTTATCATTGACTCCCTAAGCGCATTGCTCAAAAGAAAAATATAGGTAACAAGGACACTTGAAGGATAACAAATTCAAATGCAGTGGAGGATAGAATATATTTCAGGGATCCTCAAATTATTGGCACCCATATTAGAAGATTTTGGGGCTTTTATGTATATACAATTGTGTAACATTTTCAAATCATAGAGAGACTGACATTTGATATTCAGAAGTTAATTCATTTAAAGATTTTTCCTTGATCTTTTTCATAGATATTCACACATAGAAAATATCCCCCATTTTTGTGTATACAAAAATCTATGAATTCTATAATATCTAGATATATAGTAAAAAGAGAAAAACGGAACAAAAAATAACAACAATATATAAATTTTTTTGTTTTTTGTTTTAAATATATATATATATATGTATGTAAATAAGAAAAGGAATTAACATAAAGTGGAGCAAATACCAATTGTTTTTCGAAGACTTTCAAAACGAAAATTGTCAAGTGGTTTGATAAACAAGTCAGCCAATTGATTCTCTGTTGGAATAAAAGTTATCTCAAACAAGTTATCTTCTACTAGGTTTTTAATAAAATGATACATGATCTCAATATGTTTAGTATGAGAATGCAACACAGGATTTTTTGTGATATTTATGACACTTGTATTATTACAAAACAAGGTAAGTGTACCTTGTGGAAATCCATAATCAGGTAGCATGTGTTAGCATTTGAGTGCAACAGCTTCCTGCCGTAATATATTCTGCTTGGACAGTGGATAAAGAGACACATTTTTGTTTCTTACTATGCCATAAAACCAGGTTATTTCCTACGAAAAAACTTCCTTCTGAAGTATTTTTTCTGTCTGTAGCATCACCAGCCCAATGAGAGTCTGAGTATCCTGCAATTTCAATGTTAGAGTCAGTTGAGTACATTATACCAAAATCAGTTGTTCCAGAAACATATCATATGATACGTTTAACAACTTTGACATGAGATTCTTTGGGATTAGCTTGGCAACGTGCACAGACTCCCACACTGTAACAGATGTCAGGTCTACTAGCAGTAAGGTATAAAAGACTTCCAATCATGCTTCTATAATATGTAGGATCAGTATCAATGCCTGCAAGATCAACATTGATTTTACAGCTTGTTCCCATTGGATTTCGAATAGGAGAAGATGTCTCCATGCCAAACTTTTTAACCAAATCTTTGGCATATTGAGTTTGAGAAATGTACAAGTTGTCCTTTCTTTGTTGCCCCTGTAAGACTAAAAAGTAGTTGAGATTTCCACAATGGCTCATTTTGAATTCTTTCTCCATTGTGTTAGTAAAAGTTTTGACTAACAAATCAGAGGTAGAACCAAAAATGATATCATCAACATAAACCTGAACAAGAATAACATGTTTAGAAGTATTTTTAACAAACAAAATTTTGTCAATTGAAGCTCTAACATAATCATTATCAATGAGATAAGATGATAACTTGTCATACCAAGCTCTAGGTGATTGTTTAAGTCCATACATAACTTTTTCAATTTGTAAACATGATCTGGATGACTAGTTTTAGGAAAGCCTGGAGTTTGTTTGAGATAAAATTCTTCCTTAATGTCCCCATAGAGGAAAGCACTCTTGATGTCCATTTGATATAGAGTAAATTTCAAATGACAAAAAATAGCCAACAAGAGTCTTACTGATTCTAACCTTGCAACATGTGCAAACGTTTCATCGAAATCTAAACCCTCAGTTTGATTATAGCCTTGAGTTACTAATCTTGCTTTGTTTTGGGTTATAGTGTCTTTTTCATCAGTTTTGTTCTTGTAAACCCACCTAGTTCCAATGATGTTCTTGTTACTAGGTCTAGGTATTAATTCCCAAACACCACTTATTTCACATTGGTTCAACTCCTCTTGCATAACAGTAATCCACTCAACATCACATAAGGCCTCTTTGATATTTTTTGGTTCAACAGTAAATACAAAACTAAAGTGTGATATGATGTTAATATCTTTTCGAAAACAAGCAAGAAAAGATCGAAGGATTAAGAAATTGCTTACAACATTGTGTGATGCACTTTTGGTTTTCATTGGTTCAAAAATATTACCAATAATATCAGAAGTTGAGTGATCTTTCCTTACTTGACATGTTCCTGATCTGTGTGGAGTTTGAATAGCAAGAGTAGCATTTATCCCTATGCTGGCATGATCAGTTTCTGGTTCATGTTCATTTCCATCATCATCTGATATAAGATTATGATTATCTATGAGAATTTCCTTCTCGGTTCAAAGGGACGAGGCAGTGACAACCTGATCAATAGTGGAAGATGTGTGAGTAAAAAGGGACCATCATAAATAGCAACATTCACTATTTCCATAATTTTGTATGATCTTTTATTATAAACTCTATATGCATGACTATTCATTGCATATCCAAGAAAAACTCCTCTATTACACTTGGGATCAAATTTGGTGAGATAATCTTTATTATTATAGATGTAGCAGATGCTTCCAAACACTTTCAAGTGAGAGATGTTTGGTTTTCTTCCTTTCTTAAGTTCATAAGGCGTTTTATCTGTTCCTGGCCTGAAAATTACTCTATTTAGAGTATAACAAGTATTAGATACAACCTATTCCCAAAAATAATGTTGAAGATCTATAGAGTTAATCATAACTCTTCCAATTTCAACAAGAACATGATTCTTTCTTTCAACAATCTCATTATGTTGAGGAGTGATATGTGCAGAAAATTCATGAAACACACCATATTCATCACAGTATTCACGAAAAGATATATTTCCATATTTAGTGTCATGATCAGATCTAATTCTAATGATTTCCTTATCTTCAGAAAGTTTTTCATTTGAAATTCTTTTTGCAAGACTGAACTATTGATCAAAAGTTTCAGCTTCATCAGCTAGACACTTGACCCAACTAAACCTTGAAAAATCATCAACAATAACAAGTGCATAATTTTTTCCATGAATACTTTGAATTTCAATTGGACCAACTAAAAAAAGATGTAACAATTCTAACTCATTTGAAGTTGGTTTGGCATTTAAAGAGGAACGAGAGGTACGAGTAAACTTACTAATTTTACAATCACCACACATACCTTCTGGTTTGTCAGCAAACTTTAGCAAACCCCTTACCACTCCCTTGGTTGATAATTTAACCATGTTTTGATGATTCAGATGACACATTCTTCTATGTCATAGTTCTAACATGTTTGTAGATACAAGTGAACTAAAACATATTTCAGAGGAGAATTTCAGATTTAAAAGAACATAGTAACAATGTTCTTTTGTTTTTTCACATTTCATAAGAATTTTTCCTTTCCCATCAAGGACAAAGCATCTTATTTTATCAAAAGTCACATAATCATGTTCATCCATAACTTGGCTTACGCTTAAAAGACTGACTTCCAATCATTTAACAAGAAGTACATTGTTAAGATGTAGAAGACCAAGAGTGTTCATCATTCCACATTCAATGATACTAGCTTGAGCACCATCACCAAATAAAACTTTTCCAGATAGAAATGACTCATTCATGGAGGTAAACCATTTTTTATTTTCTGTCATGTATTTGGAACATCCACTATCCATATACCATGAATTAGACTTTCTTGCAGTAAGGGTTGTAAGAGCAACATTGTAAATAATAACAATCTTGTTGTCATCCTTGGGTGAAGAGATAACACATGAGAAATTATTCACATAATTTTCTTCATCATTTGAACTGTTTCCACAAAGATCCTAAGAATTTTGATAGCTAGGAATATGTTTAAAAGGTTTTGAAGTCCTTTCAATAGTTTTTCTTTTCTGGTATCCAAATATGGGGATGGTAAGAGTTTTTGCTAGCCTTGAAAGTTCTTTGACAGATTTTTCCAAAGAAAATTGACATGAGGAGATTAAGTTATTTTGATGAACATTATTTGTCTGACTCCTGTTCAAGTTCCTACACAATGATCTAATGTGACCAACAACTCCACAATGATGGCAGGTTGGAACAAAACGTTTAAAAGGTTTTTCAGATTCCAAATTTTAGCTTTTGACAAAAACAATAGGTTTTTTTGGGCTGTGAGTTTTCATCTTTCTCATAACCTATACCCGGTATATTTTTATCAGGTTTGCCAAGACCACATAGTTTGGTCAACTTTTCTGAACCTATGTTAAACTTTTGAAACTGTTGTTGAGATGCATCTAGAGAACTTTCTAGATCAAGTTTTTTTTCCATCAAGGTGGATACAAGTCTAGTATGAGTGTCCAAGCTCTCTTGAAGACACTTGACATTATTCTCAAGACAAGTTTTTTTCTAATTTCCATTTGGTTTTTATAAAAACAAACTTTTCTTGAATTTCAATTATTATCTTCTCACTTATTGATAACTCACTTTGAAGAGTTTCAATCTTAGTGATTATAGACGTAGATGCAACACACATTTCTATATACTTGTCATTGTTTTCGGGATTCATCCAAGATAATTGAATCAATGAAAGCAACTGTTTCCTCATCATGTTCTGAATTAGATTTAGATTCACTATCACTCCATGTTGCTTTATAAACTTTATGGGTTTTACCTTTCCTTTTTGCACAGTCAGTGACTTTGTGCCTCACACCAGTACATTTAAAACATCTTAGTTGATCTATCATCTTTTTGTGAAGATTTTGGTTTGAAAGATCTATCATTTGAAACATCATTGCTTCTAGGATTTTTAGAGCTAGAATCTGACTTAAAACCTTTTGAAGAGTTTTTGGATGAAAACGAAAGTTTCTTATTTTGAGGAATTTTTCAAACTGTTTACGCAAGTAAGCATATTCTATAACAGAGTATGAAATAGATTCATCAACATCATATTCTTGCTTAACAGAACTAAAAGAAATGATTTTGTTTCTTCCTGGTTTAGTTCTTTGAGCTTCATAAGTCTTTAGATTACCAACAAGCTCATCAAAAGAGTAAGTCTTCATATCATGTAATTCCTCAATAGTAAGTTGTTTAGGAGCAAAGTAAGAACTCACAGATCTTAAAAACTTAAAAACAATAGCTTTTGGTTCAAGAGGACTTCCTAAGCCTTGACATTGGTTAGTTACGCTAAGTAACTGACTATGATAATCATCAATAGATTCTTCTTCTAGCATAAATACGTTTTTAGGTCTACAAATGATCGAAAATAAGTTTCATTTTGTTCAAGGTCTATTTACTATGACTTTAATTAAGTTACTATTTTTTGATATATCATGAGTGAATGTTAGGTTAAAAGATACGTATGAGTGTGAAGGTCCTTTGGGGGGGGGGGGTGTGATTAGGCCATTTACTACTTTTTACCAAAAGTGAAGTATGACTGTTATCAGGGATAACTAGATGTGAATCTATCTTGATAAACAGTTCATGAAAGTAAACAAACAGTGCTATAAGTAGATGAGGCTAATAACACGAGTATGTTTTCTTTCGGTGCTATCCTTTTTCTAGACTCGCGTGCTAGATCTAAGAGTTATACTTCATCTTCTTAAAGAGATTTACAATATAAAGATACAAAAGTTTCAGACATAAATTTAGTTATCACACAACTAATTCACTACTTGAGTTGCTTACACCTACAAATCCAACCTCATGGTATGCAAGATGTATGTATGAGTTTAAAGGATGTTTGTGAAGACTTTAAAACGTAAAGATCAGCACAAAGGAGTAAGCATAAAAACAAACTCAACTTAGAGAGAAAATGAACAATGACAATTTTCACGCTAAACAACTAACTTAAACAAGGTGAGCTTATCCCTTTATATAGGCCAAACGAACACTATCAGAAAATCACACTTAGACGACGAAGAAAAAAATTGTCAGTCAAGTGACAATTTTGTCGTCTAGTCTAACTTTAGACAACAAAATTTATTTTTGTTGCCTAAGAAATGTCTTAGACAATGAAACATTTGATTTCGTCATCTAAGACTTGACTTAGACGACGAAAATAAATTTCGTCGTCTAAGTACAATATCTTAAATGACAAAAATGTCTTCATCGTCTTAGAAGATGCACTTAGATTACAAAAACATAATTCGCCGTCTAAGTTTGTACTTAGGCGGCGAATATTTTCATTTCGTCGTCTAATAATATATCCTAAACCCTAACCCTAAACCCTAAGCCTTAAACTCTTTTCCCTAAATCCGAAAAAATCTTAGGCGACGAAACCCATTTTTCGTCATCTTAGTAGTTAGTACTTAGACAATGAAATTCAACCACTTTGTCATCTAAGTAGAGTTTCACAATCTGACCTCTAAGAGTACGCCCATATATACCATCTTAAAATACATATTTTTTTCATCGAGGGCATAGAGTAAACAATTGTTTGACTATGAGTATTGGCGGTTTAAAAATCGGAGTCACGAAGATTCGTATATCAACGTTTCTGTTTTGTTGAAATTTCGGTTTTATGGTTGACTACGCCGGCCAAACCCTTAACGAACTTCGTTTTGAATGAAAATTCATCCTCATACATATTATGTTATGATGAATATATCCAAAGGTTGTTTTATCCAAATTCAATTTTGTTAATGTTGATGTGGAGTGAATATAGACATACAAACACTTAAATTTATACAACACTAGTAGATATATAACAAGTTTTTAGTGTTAAATAAATTTTTTATGTCAAATTTCAATTAATTTATATTTAGTTGATGAATTAAGTTTTTACGACAAGACGAACATCTGTAACTTCGAAAATGAGTTTACAAATTATTTTTTACATTAGTTTTCGTCTTTTAACTATTATTCGATAATCACTAAATTCATTCGATCGAATCCTAAACTAATCTTAATTAGGTTAAATTTTTTTCTAAAATATTGTAAATTGTAATAATTACACCTGATGGTTGATTTTTGATGATTTTTAAACAACTATCCAAAATTAATTTGCTTATATTTTTAAAATTAATTCACTTAGTTGACCAAAACTATAACTTTCGTCGCCTAAGTGAATTTTTAATTTTTTTTCACTTAGGCAACGAAACCTACTAGTTTCGTCGAAGTGAAATTTAATTTTTTTTATTTAATTTGATTTTTTTATTTTTAAAAAAATCTTAGGCAATGAAATTTTAGCGGTTTTTTTTTTCGCCAAATTTTTTTTACCAAAAATTTAAAATTACTTAGGAGATGAAACTTGTTGGTTTCGTCGTCTAAGTTCAAATTTTTGGCGGTAATTTTTTTCGCCAAATTTTTTTTACCAAAAATTTAAGTCACTTAGGCGACGAAACCAGGTTACATAGCCTAAGTGATCGCCTATAAAAAAAAATTCATTCCCTATTTTTCACAATCTCTCTCTCTCTCTCTTTCTCTCTCTCTCTCTCTCTCTCTCTCTCTCTCTCTCTCTCTCTCTCTCTCTCTCTCTCTCTCTCTCTCTCTCTCTCTCTCTCTCTCTCTCTCTCTCTCTCTCTCTCTCTCTCAAACCACACACACCACCACCACCACCACCACTACACGCCGCTGCCATCACCACCGCCACCACCTCGGCACCACCATCACGTACACAAACACCACCGCCGC
This sequence comes from Geum urbanum, assembly GCA_946800695.1. Lineage (NCBI taxonomy): Eukaryota > Viridiplantae > Streptophyta > Magnoliopsida > Rosales > Rosaceae > Geum > Geum urbanum. The sequence goes on along the minus strand of OX327013.1, from coordinate 38,001,414 downwards.
CACCACCACCACCATTAAATGATCTCCTAATTACAATTTTTGCATGAATTAATAATTAATAATTCATTATTTAATTAATTTTTATTTATTTAAAAAAAATCACTTAGACGATGAAATCAATAGTTTCGTCGTCTAAGTTGTTTATTTAATATTTTAATATTTTTTATTAAAATTTACCACTTAGACGACGAAAAACCTTCGTCATCTAAGTGGATTATTTATTATTTATTTTTTTTTAAATTGACACTTAGGCGACTAAAATTTTAAAATTTCATCGTCCAAGTGGTAACACTTAGGTGACAAATTGTGAGTTTCGTCGTCTATGTTCTCACTAAAACGACGAAAAATGTTAATAATTTTTTCATTAATTTTCCATCGTCCAAAAACCTAGACGACGAAGTTTATTTCGTCGTCTAAGTGGATACTTAGATGATGAAAAAAGAAAATTTCGTTGTCTAAGTACATAGGCTACGATTGTTAGGTGATGAACCTTATGCGACGAAAAAAGTCACTTAGATGATGAAAATGTTTCGTCGCCTAAGTGTGTTTTTCTGGTAGTGGAAGTGGCCTATGTAAGAGGTCAGCCAAACTCGGCCAATCATTCCAAAGAGTATAAAAGAAGTTTTTAATCTAGACTAAGTGATGCAACTGGAAAGCCACACAAATATATTTTACTTTAGAAAATATTTTCATCTTAGGATAATAATGAAATGCTTTTGAAGTGTTAATTAAGTTTTATATAAAAAAACTTAAAACACTTTGTTTAAATGCTTTACACCATAGATAAATTTTTAGAAAGTGTTCTAAATATCTTGAAGCCCGTAATTAGCCTTGAACGCATAAGATTAATATAGGGCAGAACCTCAGGGATAGAAGATCATATAGATATCCTCAGTGAAAAATAATGAAATGCATATGCATGATTTTACCTGAGGCAATGAGGTTTTCATGATGTAGTCTTTGATGATCTCGGTCTTCAATTTTTAATCTTTAATCTTCACTTGATTGAGTAGACATCTAGTCCATATTTTGTTAGACTCTAAGATATGCCAATATTCATATACCTTCAAAGTGGTATGACAAAAAAATTAATTGTTTAATTTGGAAACACGCAGCACCATTGCATGCACTGTATAACTCTGATTTAATCTGAGAGGTAATTTTGGTTTGGTGTAATGTATAAGGTGCGAGGGATCGGGGTCACACAGCACTGGAGTGGAAGCAAAGGCTGACCATAATAATTCAGATCGCCAAAGCCATAGCATTCATCCATGTACAGTATCCTCCATACAACAAGAGCATGCAGATGAATATCCACGGCAGCATCAAAGCCTCGAACGTTTTGGTGAACGTCGACTTCTCAGCTTGTTTATCTGACTATGGATTCACCCAATTGGCGGAGCAAAAGAAGATTCCGGAAACGGGGCAACCATCAAAGTCGCCAGGCTGGCTGGTTGAAGATACCAATTACTCTGACGAGTTGAGCCAGAAGGCTGACATTTACAACTTTGGGGTGATACTTATGGACATTTTAGCAGGGCCTAAGGGTTTGAGTCTGATAAAGAAGGGGACAAATGAGAAGAAGGAAGCCATGCGAATTGAAGAAGGTAAGGGGTATCTCGAGTTTGATGTCACGGATGAGAAAGAAAGGAGGCAAGTGTCGAACGTCTGTGGCCTTGCCTGGCGATGTACGAATGCTAATCCGGATACTAGGCCTAAAATAGATGAGATCTACTATGAACTCCTGGGGATCGTAAAATTAAGTTGAGATGGGATTGAAAACTAAAAGGGTTAATTAGGGTTTGGTGTATCAATGTCAAATGCTGTATAGACAGGGTGTGCACGTACAATGGGTTTATATATGTTAACCCCTTGTGAGTGGTAGTGGGATTGAGTTTCTTGGACTACCAAATTCAAGTGTTGGAATTTGTAGTTGGCTCTTTCCTCCTGACCTCCTTAAGATTAAATGTCGATCTAAGAACTTATACGTATATTTTGTGTTTTCACTGAATAATAATAGTGTTATATGCATGGGAATAAACAGTTGAAGATCGCAATTACATGTCTAGCTGTTCGTTCGGGTATAAATTTAGTTGGCAGTGACTTTCATTGTCGGTAAGAAACAGTTGAAGATCGCAATATTAATCGTTTGAACTCTTGGTCCTAGAAGCAGAAAGTCTACGCACTGCATATCTAGTTAATACTGTAATAGTTATCTAGCAGAGATCGAAGAAGAGTAGAGATGGAGAAGACTCTGAAGAGCTAGCTAGCATGCATGTGAGTGACAGCACACACACAAAGTAGTATACTCTCTCTCTTGCTCAGATTTTTCTCGAGCTCTCAACAGTCTTTCTGACTCTTCACTCTTGGAGTCTTGAGGAATCTAATATCGGAGAGGGTACCGCTGCATGTCCAGCTTTCACACGCTCTATGGTTGACACATAGTGAGGTATGGTATAGGGTACTGCGACCTCATTTCAACTCTGCAACTACATAAGCTTCTGGCAGAAAACAGAATTGCCACAGTTACTGCATGCTATACATGACGTAACTGATAGGATTTAGTATTGAGAAGCAGAGAGTGTATTGTATTGAAGAAGAAGATATTGCCACAGAGAGTCGGTTATTAAAGAAACGAAAGAAACGAGTACATAGTTTTATATCGTAGTTAAGAACTAGCCAACTAGCGACAGTTGTAGCACACAAACAGGGATAACTAACACTGTAATAAATTGAGCAACAATAATAACTAGCTAGTAACTAACTAAGCAAGATATAACAGTTATAGTTAATACCCTTCCTCAACTTGATGATCCACTGCTGAGTTGATCATCAAGTTGCTTTTCCTCTTCATCTCTGTCTTCTTTGTTGCAACCAATGCTTGTTTTTGGAGATGTAATCAGCAAAATTTTCTTCAAATAGGAGTGTTGGGGATAGCAAAGTCCTTTGGTGAACAGATCTGTAACTTGTTCATGTGTAGATACAAACAGCAGCTTCAAAGAGCCAGACTTCACCTGATCTCTTGTAAAATATACATCAACTTCAATATGCTTTAGTTTAGAGTGATGTATAAGATTTGTTACCCAAGCAAGAGATGAAATATTGTCACAGTACAAAGTAGGAATGTCACTGAGGTTGATATGAAGATCTCGAATCAATCGTGTTAACCACATTATTTCAGAAGTGTTATCTGCCATGCTTCGATACTCAGCCTCAGTAGATGATCTGAATACTGAATTTTGCTTCTTAGAACACCAAGACACAAGAGACTGACTGAACATTATAACAAAATCAGTAGTTGATTTCCTATCATTGGGATCTCCAGCCCAATCAGCATCACAGTATGCATGAAGTTGAAGAGGAAGTGAGTGTTTCTTAAAGACAATTCCATGATCAATGGTTCCCTTCACATACCTGAGAATCCTCTTAGCAACTATATAGTGTTGGTCAATAGGACAGTGTAAAAATTGGCACACAGTGTTAACACTATAAGTGATGTCTGGCTTGGTGAAAGTCAAGTATTGTAAACATCCTACAATGCTTCTAAAGATAGGTATTTCAATGGATGAAAGCAATATACCTCCTTCCTTAATAAGTTTCAAACCAGACTGGCTTGGAGTAATTTGAGAATGGCATGAACTTAAACCTGCCTTATGAATCAACTCAGATGCATACTTCTTTTGTGATACAAACAGACCTTCGTTTGTATACTTAATCTCCAGACCAAGAAAATAGCATAGTAGACCAAGATCCTTCATATCAAACTCACTTTGCAAAGCAGTTTTGGCTTCAGATATTAACTTCTCAGAATTACCAGTAATTATAATATCATCCACATACAACAATAGATAAATGACAGAGTGATCAAGCACCTTTGTGAATAGAGAGGGATCTGCATAGGAATCAGTGAAACTAGTAGATGGTAGGAACTTGGTGAACCTTTCATTCCAGGCTCTAGGTGTCTGCTTTAGACCATATAATGACTTCTTGAGTTTGCAGACATATAACTTCAATCTCTCATCCTCAAAACCACTTGGTTGAGCCCTATATACCTCCCCAGACAATGTACCATGCAAGAATGCATTCTTGACATCCAACTGATGTAGATTCCAGCCAGATTTTGCAGCAAGAGCCAAAACCAATCTCACTGTAGTATGTCTCACAACAGGAGTGAAGGTCTCTTCATAATCAACTCCATATTCTTGTGAAAAACCCCTTGCAACTAGTGTAACCTTATGTCTAGCCACAGACCCATCAACATTCCTTTTTATTTTGAAGATCCATTTACAGGAAACTAAGTTCTTACTATGAGGTAAAGGAATCAGCTCCCAAGTCTGCTGCAGTATAAGAGCATCATACTCTTCCTGCATAGCATTTTTCCATACTGGACATGTTAATGCAGATTTGTAACTAGTAGGTTCAATCATAGTGAGATCTTCTGAAGGTTTGTCCAAAATTGACAGGAAACACTTTGGTTTGACAATACCACGTTTACTCCTAGTAATCATGGTGTGTTCATTCATTATAGCATTTGTGAGACTAGCAATAAGATAAAGAACATTAGACTCTGAGACTTGAGAGGTTGTCCTGGAAGAAGAGCATTCTAAGATCACTGAAACTCCAGTACCAGGCTGAGAAGCAACATTTAAAAAACCTTCATTCTCATCAAAGTCAATCTGAGTGTGTTGATTAGGATCAAACACAGTGGTGATATTAGAAAAATCAGGAACAACAGGTGTAGTCCATAATGGAGAGGCAGAAGATGGTACAGTTGAAACAATATCAGCATTAGAAGCAATATCAGTTGAAGATGATGTCCTCATATCCCTAGATGTAGATAAAGACTCATTAACATTTGTTTCTATAGATTTAGAAATCATACCTGGTGTGGAGACAAGGGATGGAACCAGAGAATGAGATTGTGTAATAGGGACATATGACTGTACTGCAATCTGTTGTGGAATTAAGGACTGTACTGAAGCTTGTGCTTGAGATGCCACATGAAGTTCTGATGTCAAAACCTTTGTAGCATAAGGAAATACTGATTCATCCAAGAACACATGTCTAGAGATAATGTACTTTCTTGATAGAGGTTCATAACATATATATCCTTTATATCTTGCAGTAAAACCAATGAAAACACACCTTACTGTCTTAGGTTCCAGTTTGTTGTGTCTATATGGGGTCATCAGAGGATATGCAGCACATCCAAAAACTCTAATAAGATATACAACATGGACTTTCTGATATAGTTTTTCAAATGGTGAGATCATGTCAAGAATAGGTGTAGGCATCCTATTGATAAGATAATTGGCCATAGCACACGCATGATACCAAAAAGGATTTGGCAAAGAAGCTGTCTGTAATAATGTCACTGTTGTTTCCCTCAAATGCCTATTTTTCCTTCAGATGTGCCATTCTGATGTGGAGTATAGGGACAAGAAATTTGATGCTCTATACCCTTATCAGTAAGGAATTGCTTAAAATTATTTCCAGTGTATTCACCACCACCATCAGATCTCAAGCACTTTATAGATTTGTGAAAATGAGTAAGCATAAAGGCATGTAAAGACTGGAAATAAGCAAACACTTCTGATTTCTTTTTCATTGGAAAAATCCAGGTATACCTGGTACAATTATCTATGAACAGTACAAAGAACCTATAGCCATCAATTGAAAGATGTGGAGATGGCCCCCAAACATCAGAATGTACTAGATCAAAAGGTTCACTAGTCTGGGAAATTGAAGTTTCAAATGGTAGTTTGTGAAATTTTCCTAATAGACAAGGTTCACAGACTAAAGGCTCATCACTAGTACTAGTAATCTCACATTTTTTCAACATACTACTCACAATTGAGTTGGAAGCATGACCTAGGCGTTTATACCACGATGAATGTTGCACACACTTTCCCAAGAATATATACTGAGTACACTGTGATTGAGCTGCTTGTGCTTGAGTAGGAAGCTAAATAGAAGCTCTATTATTATCACTGATATCTTGAACTTTCTTCTTGCTTGGCAAATCAAATGGTATGGGGTACAGTCCCTGATTACACAGTTCTTGATAGATGTTGGTTCCCATCACCTTATCCTGCACATACACCAAAAACTCATCAAACCAAACTCTGCAGCTATTCTGCTTGCAGAGTTGGTAGATAGATAACAAATGAGAAACTAATGCAGGTATTAAAACAGCTTTATCAAGTTTTAAAGACCCTAGCATTGCATTGCCAATATGAGTAATGTCCAGATGTGCACCATTTCCCACTTGTAATGATTATGATGAAGTGTAAGGTGCCAAATTGTTGAGAAGACTTATTTCACTTGTCATATGATTTGTAGCTCCTGAATCTGCCAACCAGAAAGAAGAAGAAGGATTGTTGTTTGTGCCAACATCATGAGATGCAAGCATTGCAGTGGGAGTTGGTACATTTTTGTTCTAATTCTGCAACAAAGCAGCCATTGCTTGTTGAAGGGCTTGAGCAAGCTGAGCAGGAGATTGAGTAGAGAATTGAGAAGAATTGGTGGTTGTAGGCATAGAGTTATTGCCAGAGAAAATAGCAGCACTGTGGTTATTGGTATTGTTCAGACTAAAAAGCCTCAATTGTTGAGATTGTTATGCTGACTAAAGCCACCATTATTGTGGTTAATGGTATTGTTCTGATTAAAGCCTCCATTGTTGGTACTGTTATGTTGACTGAAGCCACCATTATTGTAATTGGTATTCTTGTTAAATCCACCATTGCCATTTGAGGAATTGTTGCCTGCAAATTGATTCCTACCACCTTGATCAGGAAAGCCATTGAGAAAATTACATTGTGCCACAATATGATTATGTAGACCACAATAAGAACAACCTCCACCATTGAAGCCAGGGTGACCATATGATGCAGATTGAGTCAGAATTTTGCAAGTGCGAGGAATGTGACCAAACTTCCCACATGAGTTGCACTGAGAGTTACTAGCACATCCAAGAACATTATTGTTACCAAAGTTGTTATGATTCTGCTGTTGTTCAAAAAATTATTTTCATTGTTGTTGCCACTGTTGTAGGTATGACCATTGTTGAACTGTCCATTGTTCCCATTGAAACCACTACTCTGATTGTTTCCATTATTAAACCTTCTGGAGTTGCCACTGCCACCATTTCCACTGTTAGTGATGTTTCTGTTGCCATTACCACCAAACCTCCCACCATTACTTGCAAGAAAACCAGCAAGTGCACCCTCAAATAATGAATATAGATTAGCCTTAACATTAGAGGACTGAGAAGGAGTGGAACTGACACTAGGAGTGTTATTAAAACTAGGAGGAACACTTAGTGCTGGTGTAACAACCATTGCAGTGAGAAGAGTTGGTGTAGTCTCTTCAAAACTCTCAGCCATGTCAGCTTCAGTAGCTCTCAGAAAGGACTTGAGTTCATCAATAGAAGCATTTGCATATGTAGTGCGAATCTGACTCTTATAATAAGTGTAGGAAGCAGGTAACCCACCAAGAATGGTGACAACCACATCTTCATCATCCAATACAACACCAACAGTCTCCAAAGCATCACGAGCCTCCTTGACACGTTCGAGAAAAATCTCAATAGAATCTGAACCTTTCTTCAGTTTTAAAAATTGGACTTAAGTTGCAGAATGTTACGCTTATCAGGTGTAGCAAACTTCATACGAAGTGTAGTCCATACGTCACGAGCAGTTTTGCAACCAACAACACTTTTAACAGTTGCTTCACTTAGGGTCTGACCAAGCAAATTAACAATGGATTTGTTTTGAGTACGCCACACATCATAGGCTGGATTAAAATGCTCAACATCGTCAGAACCACAAATAATAGCAGCAGGACAAGTAATTCAGACAAGCAAGTAGGGGTTCAGAAAACAACCATTGTACCATCAACATAACCATATAGTTTCAAGCCTTAAAAAAAGGACTCTACACGAAACAACCAAGACGGATAGTTTGTGGCATTAAGCAGTATATTAGGCAGGTAAACAGTGGTGTGAGTAGTTTATGAAGAAGCCATAGCAATTCAGACAAGCAAGTAGGGGTTCTAAAAACACAAAAATTTCAGATTAGGCTTAACAGCTCAAAATTTATGAGAATCAGAGCTCAATTCAGCAATAACACTCAAAACCTCAGCTTCGATCGAAGTTAAACAACACAAATTAACAACTCGAATAGTATGAACACAGAAAAACAATTTGAAGATGATCTCAGTGGAGTTGAAGCTTATATGAGAAGCTTGAGCTGAAGAAAATGAAGATGATGATGATGATTATACGCAGCAGTGATTGAGAGAAGTGATTGAGTTGATTGATTTGTGTGGAAGCCCTAAGATCGACGAACCTAGGCGATTGATACCATGATAGGATTTAGTATTAAGAAGCAGAGAAAGTGTATTGTATTGAAGAAGAAGATATTGCTACAGAGACTCAGTTACTAAAGAAACGAAAGAAACGAGTACATAGCTTTATACTGTAGCTAAGGACTAGCCAGCTAGTGATAGCTGTAGCACACAAACAGTGATAACTAACACTGTAATAAACTAAACAACAGTAATAACCAGCTAGTAACTAACTAAGCAAGATATAACAGCTTTAGTTAATAGTAACTGTTCGTACAAGTAACATGGCCTTGCGCCTTGGCCTAGTCGCAGTTTGCAACTCTCAAATGCTTAATGTAATGTGATGGTAATAGTATAGTCTCGTATTCCTCGTATAGATTTGGTCCTTTTGAAAGAGGAATCTGTTCAACCCTATTGAAGTGCATGGTCAAAAAAACTGTTATGTAGGGGAAAGAAATCTGGTTCGAGGCTCGTTGATCGATGAGCTACTAAGAAATAAGAATCACTTCATGTTCTTGCTAGGTAATTGGTTGGGACCGAAGAGCCGTATAAAAATAGGACAAGATGAAATACAATTTAAAGTGAATAGGTTATTTGACTTATCAGTATTTTCTCTTTCAGAAAAAATAATTATTTGACTTACTTTTAATTAATTATACGGGATTTATTTTGAGATAAAACTCAACACTTTAAACATAACTGTATTATATTGGTAGCTTGATTTTACGGCTTCACGACCTCATTCATCGATCTCTTTTCCCGTTCATATACTTTAGATAGTATGTACGTGCACGAAGAGCTTTCATCGTGTCTACAGAGAAGTTAAGTTTGTTGCCATTAAGCTTGCCGATCGATAGATGCTTGCTCCGCAATTGGACGCACCCATGCACGTTCCTATATCAGGCATTGCCACGAATGGATTTAACGAATATTTTTAATGTCTTATGATTAAAAGATTGTACCAGACACTTGAAGCACTTGGTACCCAATAGATGTTGGACAGGAAGTTGATTGGATTATTATATATTCCATTATGAGCAGATCTCATTTTATCATTGACTTCCAAGTTCCAACTTCAAGGTCCTCAGCTTAATATTGGATCCAAAGATCAATTAGAGGTCCAACCAAGCTGTTTTGACTTTTCATGCATGCTTCTCTGGTTCTATCTTTATAATTGTTGATCAAAATCTTGATAATGACCAGTTCAATTGAATTGATCGAGTCATATATGTCACATTTGATAATAAAAAAAGTATATTTAAATGTCTCACTTTGCTAAAAAAATGACTACCGTACACATACTTCGATTCTCTAATCAAGTAATTATTTGGTTCTAATTGTCTATTTCTTTCTTAATACTTGATTAAGGAGTTTTGACTTCTGCACCACAACCGTGTGGCAAACATTATAAAAACGTACATTTGTTCTTCAAACACTATGTAAGAAACTTCCAAGTGTGAATGATGGCCCTTCCACAATATTTCTAGTCCTTCCTCAATGTATATTTAGTATCCGATCCATTCAACATTGTTAATTAGTTTTTTTTCTTTCTCAAAGACATTGTTACTTAGTTGGTAATATATATAGTATAATACGAAATATCGATCTATAAATGAATTGTTTGGGGACAAATTTTTTCTTGTTTATCTTTAATGAATAAGATGTTTTCTCATTTACCGGTGGAATAAAAGAGAGAAAGCAAACAGAAATAATATCTTAGGCAGAAATGTTGGCATCTTGTGACTTCAATTATTGGTATTCATGTATAAATACCCCTAGCTGATCGAAGAAGGCCGGCCATCATAAATAAGTTGATAAATTAGTTGTGGAGTATAAGCGCGGGTCTAGAGGTGAACTTAGAAATAGCTAGCTACTATGGAAAATACAACTAAATACGAATCCTACTTTGTTTTCATGAACTATGATCCCCACTACGCTCGCCTTCGATCTAACCGGTCAGTACTAGTACTACTTCTATTCCTTCCTCATTTAACTTCTGTAAATGCCATATTTTTCCTGCTGGTACGGTCTAGCTTCGATCCTTCTGTTTAATTAAGTTTCGAGCTATTCGATCATATGTATTAGTAATCTTGTATTTCTTGATGATGATCGATATAAATGATGGCATTATAAGAAGAAGAAAGAAGGGGACATCAGTGGAGCTCGATTTGTATCTGAGCAGGAAGCATGATGAGCTCTTGGCAAGCAAACTTGAGCCAGGGACTTACACGAAGACATTGTCTCTGGTTATCGTTGATGGCTTTTCTGTGGAAATTACTGAGGACCAGGTCTGTTCTGTGATATATGATATATGAATATATCATCATTTTCGTATAATGTGATGTTTCTAGCTTAGCTTATCTTCGGATTTTTCAGTTAAAGAATTATTAAAATTCACGGTTAGCTTTTGTTTTCTCAGGCGAATGTGCTTAGATCTGCACAAGAAGTGAGGCTGGTGGAGAAGAACGAAGAGATTGCTTAACTAGAGAAATTGCTATTGTAATATAGATTGACCAGTACAAGTGATCGAGATTTGCTTAACTAGCTTATCGATGTGCTTTTATCAATGTGTATTTGTGCGAAAGCTCGACGAGTTTTAATATTATGGATGTGCAAGTTATAAAACTATATTGTACAATCCAATAAGAGTGCCTCACTCAGAGATGATTGGTGCATAATGGAATGCAGTAGTAGAACTAGTGATCGATATACAACGCACACTTGGCCCCAGCTATCACCCTCTCGCTCATGACTGAAGTTGCACAAATTTGGAGCAAGGAAACTGGCAAAAGAGCTTTTTGAACGTTCCACAATTTAGATGTCAAGGACGAACTTAATAATGGGATAATATGTGATGCAATATATAGAACGATTAAATATTCCATATTGAAGCAAAGCTTACAGTACGTCTTACACGACAACGACCTTCCTTCGCACTAAATACGTACTAGTGGCAGTGAGAGAATTGAATTCGTGATCTCCTGCGCCACTCACATTCCACACTTAAAATTCACATAAACGAACATGCACGCACTAGTTTATTCTCGTGCCACTCAGAAATCAATGGAGGCCGGGATTGCAAGATTGAACTGATTACGTACCCAAATTGAACAAGAAGGAAGCTGGCTAGCAGTTGCAAGGAGAATAGATTCCTTTCCTTCTCTTGTTGTATGATTTGTCAAGGAGGGGCCGGACGAGCAATGCATGCTAGTACAAGTAGGTTCAGATTGGTCGTGTAGGGGCTGATCGAGATAGTACTGATGTGATACATCAATTTCTGTGGGGGAAGGAATGACATGCAGCTGGAGCTGACTCGCGGTCGTCGTGCTCTAACAGTAGTTTATCTGGTTTATGTTATAAAACATGATCAGAAAACTATTTATCAAGATAGTCCTTATTAACTATCCAAGTATGTTTAGAAAATGTTAATGTAGTTCAATGGAATTGGGGTGACTAGTGAAACTAATGTCTTAAACACTAAATATACGCAAAAACAAAAAAATTTGGTAGACTCGACCACAGAACAAAGATGTAATTACGAACCTAACCTAGACTGCTCTAAATATCACAAATTTATACACAATAAACTAGACTCAGTGGTGGGCTACCTCACAAAATTTGGTTGAGTTTCTGTATGATTTGATTACTGAAATTAATCGGCGAACTACGGCTAAGTGCAGAAAATAAATGTTGAAAATTAAATACGTGAACCAAATATGGAGAACAAGTTCAGGGGGAGTGCTATTCACTACCGTCATTTCAATCTACATAAAATATACTTAACCTAATATGCAATCTAATGAATGAAAGTTCCCACAATTGAGCCAGTCAAGCCGAAAATATCAATCGTATCTACACATCTCTTACCGGACATACTAACTGAAATGGTCATCTGCCGTAGTGTGATCTCTAGTTGGTAAATTTGGTACTATGGTGAGTCCTCATCTATTCAACTAAAGTCATTGTGTTCTAAGAGTGTTTGAGAATCTACAAGAGTTCACAAGCTAGCCACGAGCATAACCTGCTAGACCTAGAGTTTCTTACATCCAACGGTTTCTCACCTCTATTGATTCTTATCATGGAGAGATCAAAGAGAGTATGATGTTCATCTATCTTAACTCTCCTAGAGTAAACTCCTAAACATGCATACTAAGATTGTTCACTCGTTAGCAACATGTAAAGAATCATCAATGATAAAGCAATATAAGAAAACTCTATTCAATCTTAGTATGCATATTTAGGAGTTTACTCTATGCAAAATATACATACTCGTTAATCTAATCTTATATTGCTTTAACGAGTAACGAGTAAAATAATAAAACATAAATATATTTGCTGAATAAATAAATAAATAAAAAATAATAAAACATAAATATGTTTGCTGAATAAATAAATAAAATTAGATTAACGAGTATGTATCATGTAAACTTCATGTATGGGGCTTCAAAAAAGCCCATTAACTAAGTCTTTAGCTACTCATAGACAAGTAAGCTACACTACAATAATTCATGGAAACAAAGATAAATGAGAAGAGAAGAAGAAAAATTTGGTTTGCAGCTCTTTATTGTATCTTGAGTTGTGTGTTCTCCCCGAAATTTGAATATCTTTTCAAAACCCTAAAATAGAGTATTTATAAGGTGTTGAATGTGTATTTTTCGTTGGACGTTCTTTGGATTTGGGCTTTCGGTGTGACTTGGGCCTTCAAACACAACTTTCTCGTTAAAGACAGATTCTCGACCAGACTGGCATTTGTGTCATAAAATGACCTTAACTTCCTCTAGAAAAGTGATATTCACGATCTGGAAGAAGTTATGGAAACTAGACATCCATGAATTTCCACACATATAAAGATTATTCCCTAGTTCATCCTGAGATGCTCTCAGTTCTCTGTCGAAGTTGAATAACCTGCACATATATTTTCTGGTTTCAGCTTTTAATCCTTCTTTACTTAAGTTTTGGACTCTTTTATTTGACAAGTCAAACCTGTCAACTTCATATTGCACTAGGAATCCTCTATTTCTCTTCTTTTCTTCATTTATCTTCATTTATCTACAAAATAATAAAACATAAATATATTTGTTGAATAAATAAATAAAAAATATATGGACATCGTTAAATAACAAAAAGTGCACATTTGTGCACCGATGAAAGCAGCGTTGCAGAAATGGCTGTATGTACCACCTTCCATTTTTCAACAAAGTTTGAGCGACTCAGCTGACATGATTTCTCTACCTCATGTGCTGCTGCTGCTTCGCTCTCACTCACTCACTCTTCAACAGTAGCAGTCACATGCATTCACTTGTAGTTTTCAGCCCCATGATTGGCAGCTGCCCTCGATCATTCAGTCATTTCCCCGCCAATTTTGCGTTGCAGATACATCATACACTAATTGATCGAAGTTGTATGGATTGCAACTAACAGATTGATTTGAATGTAATGAGTAAACTATTTATTGATGCATGTAACTACTATAGATCGAATTAGACCATGCATGGCTACGGAAGCCGGCCTATATGTGCTGGAAGGGTTAAGGCAAGCTCCATCATCTGGATGCAACGATCGAAACATTTTCGTCAATCGAAATGCCATAGCTAGCTTAATTAAGGACCGTACATGCATATATGTTTATCAGTTTATATATGATAACAACTTAGTGGAAACGTGAATTGCATGTCGACTATATATGCAAAAGGCAAGTAAAGTGTAGATATACAGTTCGAGGTGTATAATTTAAATATGTATATGAAAGTTTAATTTCCACTGACCTGTGCTAGATATATAAGTAGCAAGCACCATGCACCCTCTTTTAATTTCCAAAAGTAACTAATCAACTCCAGTCTGCTTCTGAGCTAATTTTGGAGTCAATCAAATGACACGCTATCACCTACTTGTATGTCAAGACACTTCTTGTTAACTCTCACCAAGAGCTTCCAGCCAGCAAATTAATGTGCATTGCTAGAAGCCTTTGAGGGAGAGTTAACAAAAGTGCCTTGGAGAACTTTTGGATCCGATCGATCCTCATGTCTAAATTAACTTGAGTCGATCCTGCAAGACCAACACCAAATGCAAAACCACAATAATATCAATCAAGGTTACTTTAAAGGGGAACACGATATTTGTCAACGCTTTTGCACCCATGCGTTTCAGCTCCAGTTTAGGGAAATTTCAGCAGCATCTCCCTACAGTTCCCCGAGTGCACACATATCTAAACAACCTAATTTGCACTCGGGGAACATTGAAAGGAGACACTGTCGAAACCATATCCCAAAACTGAAACTGAAATCACACGAATAGCAAAAGGATCAACAAAGTCATGTTCACCTAAAGTGTCCAAAAATGGGACAATTCGAGAATCAACAACTTAACTCGATCAACTAGATGAGTTGTTGATTCTCAAACGGGAGTTCTAAGTTGATAAACACCACAATTATATATAGACATACGCTCGATTTCATGATTAACACTAATAACACTACTAATTAAGGCTCGAATACACCTAATCTACACTAATCATCAATTAATTTCACTAAATTTAACCAAATTTCAAACATTAATCATGAACCCATAACATGATTTATCACAATTCAATGATTCAAACAGTAAAACTACAACATAACACCAAATTCAATTCAACTTCAAACATTTCACCAAAACTTCAATTTCACTTCTAATCATCAATAAATTTCACTAAACTTAACCAAATTTCAAACATTATTCATGAACCCATAACATGATTTACCACAATTCAATGATTCAAACACTAAAACTACAACATAACACCAAATTCAATTCAACTTCAAACATTTCACCAAAACTTCAATTTCACTTCTAATTTAACATATTATGGTCATAAAAAGGGTTAAAGAGATACGAATCAAACTAACCTTACTCAAGAATCAAATCAATGGCAAGAACAACCTTCTTTCTCAATTTCCTCTAATTTCTCCCAAAATCGCCCAAGAACAGCTGCAGAACGCGAATGAACTGTTTTTCTAAAATTCTAACTTTATGAACGGTTTGACTTTAAGAAGAAGAGTAGATCCAGATTTAAAAAAAACGAGGCGACGTAGATTGAGCAATCTACGTCGCCTCGATTTTATTCGAAGCGACTAAACTCATCTTCGTCGCTTCGAATAAAATCGAGGCGACGTATATTTCTCAATATACGTCGCCTAGATTTTATTCGAAGCGACGAAGATGAGTTTGGTCGCTTCGAATGAAAAAGTAGTCGCCTTATTTTATTGAAGCGACAACGATGAATCTACGTCGCCTCAGTTTGTTGAAACGACATACTTTTTATCAAAGGCAATGTATGTCGCCTCATCGAAAATGGGAGCGACGTAGAAATGTAACTACGTCGCCCCGATTCTCTCCTCCAGTAGTGTTTTTGTTGACTCCCCCTAAGAGTTCCGATCAAGCATGCCATTTTTAGCATTAGTACTCGAAGCCATTGAGGGAGAGTCAACGAAAGTACCATGGAGCGAGCACCTCCAAACTGATCGAGTGATCTAGCTAGATGAATAAGCCAGCATGAATTAATACACATATTTTGCAGGCAAAACGCTTGTTCATTCCCCCTCGTAGACTCCACGACCTAGCTAGCTTGTGTAAATACCTTAACTCGATATTATACTTTAGCTACCTTGGCGAGAAGCCTTTGAGGGAGAGTGATCAACCAATCCCTTGCATGTTTACAACAGAATCAGGCATTCGGCTCCGATACTCCATATCTAGCTTTCTCAGATCTTATTGGTTTGAGTCGTTGAAGAAAGGATTGGCTTAGAAGCTCTTATATAGAGCATTATGATAGGCCATAGTGTTATGCATGTGGTGAAATCAACCTAATTAGTCATTATATGGTGGGGACTCCATATCTTGGGCAACGGGCACTTTGATTGACCTCCGGTGGCAAAACCAGATCCTCCTGCTTCCTAATAGCCCCATCTGATAAAATCAGATCCTAACAGATAATTTCATAAAATAATTGCAACCCTTTTATGAGTTGGCTAATGGTCCATATTTTGCATGCCAATTAGTGTTGGACACCTTGGATTTTCGAGTGTGATAATGGGATATCATGCAAAGGACAAGGTAATCCTATTAGGCATATCGATCTTTAAGAAAATTAAAGCAGGAATAAGTTAAACGAGGCTTAATTATAAAGGACTTTAGGTAGCCAGGCATCTTATGTTAACCGTGGTAATCAATGCTATGATTTTAAGAATTTGCAGAGAAAAGTACAAGAGTATTTGAGAGAAAATCTCAGTAGAG
Source organism: Geum urbanum (assembly GCA_946800695.1). Lineage (NCBI taxonomy): Eukaryota > Viridiplantae > Streptophyta > Magnoliopsida > Rosales > Rosaceae > Geum > Geum urbanum. The sequence goes on along the minus strand of OX327013.1, from coordinate 37,984,797 downwards.
CTTCGTTATTTATTTCAGACTTACCTTATATGCAAGAAGCCCAGTACAAGTCTTCATATGCAAGCCTAAAACGAAGAGAGCAGCTAAAAATATCTAGCTAGCAGCTATTAGCAACTAGAATATTCTAATGTGAGAAGTGTCTTCATTACAGCCAAGAGCACACGTATAGCACTGTCAACAGCTCCCCTCAAGATCAGCCGTGGTAACAAGTCTGAGATTGATACTGTGATGATGAAAGCTAGGAGAGTGAAGACCTTTTGTAAGGATGTTTGCTGTTTGCTCAGAGGCGGGAACATACTGCAAATACAAGTCTTGTTTATGAATTCTTTCTCTCACAAAATGGAAGTCATTATCAAGCTGGTTGGTTTTGGAATGAAACACTGGATTTGAGGCTAAAGCCAATGCTGATAGGTTGTCACATTTGAGCAAAGGAGGTCTAGCTAGGTATGCGAATGTAAAGATCACACAGTAAATGTCTCAACCATGAAAGTTTAGCTGCAGTGTTAGCAAGAGATCTATACTCTGCTTCAGTAGAACTTCTCGAAACAGACCCTTACTTCATAGATTGCCAAGACATAGGACAACCTCCCGGAAATACAAGAAATCCCGTTGTAGAACGTCTATGATTTACTTCCCCCGCTCAATCTGCATCACAATATGTATTTATCAAAACTCCATTGTGTGTAGTCTTGTTACTATAGAACAACTATATCTCTAATGTCCCTTGCATGTACCTGAGTATATGCTTGATAACTGCATAATGAACATCAGAAGGGCAGGACATGAATTGACATACAATATAAACGACGAAAGCAATGTCAGGCTTGGTGAAAGTTTAGTATTGTAAGGCACCCATAACACTTCTATAAACAGTAAGATCTGGCAATGGTTCTCTATCATCCTTAAGCATTTGAAGATGAGGCAGAATATGAGTAATACTTGGCTTGGTTTTCTCCATTCCTACCTGAGCTAGAAGATCTTTGACATATTTCATTTAACTCACAAAATTCCATGTGCATTCTGCTTCACTTCAAGACCAAGGAAATATGACAAAGGACCAAGGTCCTTCATATCAAACACTTCACTAAGAGTAGCAATAACTTCTATAACTCCTCTAGAGTTAGAACCTGTGATGACAATGTCATCCACATACAACAACAATATCACAATACCAACATCATTATGTTTGATAAACAAGCTAGGATATGAGTGAGAGAAAACAAATCCTAGACTTGGAAGAAAACTTGTAAATTTGTCATTCCAAGCACGTGGTGCTTGCTTCAATCCATAGAGAGACTTTTGCAATAAACAAACATGACCAGGGCAAGCAGGATCTACAAAACCTTGAGGTTGCTTCATATATGCTTCCTCTTTCAAGTCTCCATGCAAGAAGACATTTTTAACGTCAAGTTGGCGCAATTCCCATTTATGCAAAGAAGCTAAGGCTAAAACAACACAAACAATACTATGAGGAACTACATGACTAAATATTTCATCATAGTCCAAACTTTTTTCTTGGCTAAAACCTTGTGCTACAAGTCTAGCCTTGTAAGGAGACACATCCCCATCTGGATTCTTCTTCACCTTGTATATCCATTTACAGCCTACTATGTTCTTATTAGGTGGACATGGAACCAATTTTCAGGTCCCTTGCTTTTTCAAAGCATCAATTTCCTCCAACATTGCTTGTTCCCACTCATTCTTTCCAGCAGCTGCTTTGTAGGTTTTAGGCTCATATACCTCTGATATTTCTGTAACAACAGTAAATCCACTAAAGAAAGCTAAATCAGAATATTTTTGTTGACTCACAATTGCAAAATATATAAGCATAAGAGTCTTTAAATGTCTTTGGCTTAACAATACCATCCTCCGCTCCAGTAAGGATGGAATGATCATTATAAACTAGATAAATTGTAACTTAGGAGGCAGATTGTCAATGTCCAAAACTTCTGCATTTAACACCACATTTTGAACTCCATGGTTGACAACTACACCTGCTTGAGCTTCATCATGATCAATCTCAATGGAAAAACTATGAGCACTCACATTTTCTGACTCACCAAACTCTGATGGATTGGCCTTACTAGTCCGAGAAATATCATTAAGCTCAGGAACAAGACGATTATGAGAGGTATGGAGAGTAAAAGTAACCTCAGCAAGTCCATCACCATGACCATTAAGAAAAGACGCCACTTTAACATGTTCTTCACCAACATGAGGACTCCCTTCTGCAATGTCAATAAGAACATCAGTATCACCATTCTCAATGTGATTAACATGCTGAACAATGTTAACATGCTGGATTGGAATATTAACAGCTCTTGCATTTATCCAAACATCTCTTGCATTTGTAGAAGCATTAATACCAATACCATTCCCCCTACCAGGAGGTCAAGAGTTGGCTGCAATAGTCTGAGGAGGAGGACAAGGGACATTCATCCGAGGAAGAGTAGTGGAGATATAACTGGAAGGAGTGGTAGATGGAGAAGACAAGGTTTGATATGGAAATGATGATTCTACATGAACAATATGCCTACACATCCACAACTTATGTTTGGAGGGACTGTAACAAAAGACTCATTTATAGCCTAAGACAAATCCTAGAAAGACACATTCTTCTGATCTATGTTCCAGTTTATCCTTATTGTAAGGGCGCAAAAGATGAAAACATGCTGAACCAAATTTTTTAAGGGATGCAAGATCAGGTGTAAAACTAAACAAAAGTTGATATGGGGAGATCATGTTCAAAGAAAGACATGACATTTTATTAATAAGAAAATCAGAATGAGCAATGACATGAAACCAAAAGAATTTAGGAAGTGAAGCTGTGGACAGAAGAATAATGGCACTTTCAACAATATGTCTATTCTTCCTTTCCATAACACCATTTTGTTGAGGTGTGTGAGGACAAGTAATAAAATGTGTAATCCCATGAGAGGCTAGAAATTTTTTGAAGGCATGGCTATTGAATTCCTCATCCCCATCAGTTTGGAAAATTTTGATTGAAGACTGAAACTAATTTTGAACAAAGGCTACAAAGTTCACAAATAATGAAAAAACATCTGATTTATTGATTATAGGAAAATTCCAAGTAAACTTGGTACAATCGTCAATGAAAATAACATAGTATTAGTATCCTTCTAGAGACAAACAAGATGCAAGACCCCAAACATCGGAGTGCACCTTATGGAAAGGAAAAGAGGACCTACTGTTTGACTATGGAAAAAGCAACGTATGCATTTTTCCTTCAGTAAAAAAGGCACAAACACTACTTCTATTGTCCTTAGGAGAAGATATATTGCTACTAGAAAGCATTTTGGAGACTACGACATCAGTAGGATGTCCAAGCCGCTTGTGCCACAAAGAATGAGATATAACAACTCCAACATAAGCAGAAGGTAAAGCAAAGGAGGCTTAGTGAGTTGATGTGACTTAAAGAGAAACAAACCTTCCCCACTACTCTTTCCTTTGTATAGAGGAGCCTTGAATACCTTGTCCTTTACACAAATGTCATTTTCATTAAGAACAATGAAACAAAGATTATCCTAGCATAAATTGGTGAAAGATAAGAGATTCAAGGATAGAGTAGGAACATGTAATATATTAGGAAGATGAAAGACATACTCAGCTGGTTTAATGTGACCAGTTCCAACATGAGCAATATCTATCACAGTACCATTACCAATGGTGATTTGGTTATCAGTGGTGTATTTCTGAGCAATGGCAAGGTTTCTTAGGTCTGAATGTGGCCCCTGTGTCACCAATCCACACCTCAGAGTGACCAACAGAGAGAGCAGCACCAAAACCAGTGGAAGTAGAGCCATGCTCATACACACTATGGGCATGCATAATAGCAAGAGAAGAGGGATACTCTGCACCTTGATGGGCATAGTTAGACCTCTGAGTACAATCCAAAGCCTTATGACCCTTGAGTCCACAAATTTTGCAAGTAGGAATTGAGAGAGAATGATGACCAATAGGAACATCAGTCATATACTAGAAGTTGGCAGCAGTATGGCCCTTCTTATTGCATATTTGACATTCTGGTGCCGGTCCAAAAGATCCCTTGCCATTACCGACAGAAGATTTTGCATTGTTTGGAATCTGGTAGCATGCGTTAGCAAGATGGCATTTCCTTCCATAAATTTGGTAGTTGTTAGCTTGGTAGCAAGCTGCCACAGTGTGACCTTTCTTTCCACAAACTTCACACTCCATAGTAGACTTGCTAGAGGAACCGGAAGAACCTTTATAAGATTGTGACTTGTCCCTTCCCTTGTTAGAATCAAACCAGTCCCTTCTGGATGTGCTAGATGTGTTAGGACCACCACTACCTCTAGCCACCATAGTAAACATGAGTGAGTGAGACTGAAAAGTACATTTAATGCGCATTTCAGTTGAAAGCAATTGAGATCTCAGGTCACGAAGAGAAATAGGAGTTTCTCTTCCTTCAACAATACTCCTCTGGTAAGACATTCAAGATCACAATGATTATATCTTCATCAGCCACTGTGACACCAACAGAGAGAAGTTGATCACGAGCAGCTTTAACCCTTTGCAAGTATTTGTCAATACCTTCAACACCTTTATTAATGTTTTATAGGTCATTTTTGAGCTGCATGATGTTAGCTCTTGAGACAATAGAGTAATGCTCATAGAGAATAAGCCATGCTTCTCTGGATGATCCAACTCCAATGACCATATCCTGAACATCCTCTTCAAGTGTGGACATAAGCAAGTTGAATAGAGCTTTGTCAATTTGTCTCCAAGCTAGGTAAGCATCAGTCACTTGATTTGTAACTACTCCATCTTCAGTAAGACCATATCTTGGTGATGCAACCTCGGTATCATCAAAGAAACCAAATAAGCCATTTCCTTCTGGAGTTGATCTGAACAAGAAACTCCACTTGATGTAATTTCTTTCTCCAAGTCGAGAAGTGAGCATACTCCTCAGAGCATTGATATCAGATTGTGTAGGTCCAGAGACATAAGCAGGGTGAGGATAAGATGATGACGAAGCTTTAGAACTAGTCATGATTCACACTTTATGTAAATTCTGCAAAGATTTCACACTACTAATACAATTCCAATATATCTTCAGAATGACACACCACCAATATAATTCAAGCACAAACTTCTTTACTATAATATCACAATAACACACTCTTTCAATGTCAACTTCAGACAACAGCTCCAAGGTTTTACAAGATTTAGCAACGAACAACACCAAGATTTACGAAGTTTAACGACTAACCATAACACAGAGTTTTACGAAGTTTATAATAAGCCACAACAATAGGATCCACGAGATTTTCACAAGATTCTAAACAAACATCTAGCTCATCAATTCAACACTGAGAATTTGCAGCAACAACTACACAACTCTAACTAGCTACAAAACATCTTCAACTATATCAACATGCTTAAGTAGAAGGGAATAGATATGAGTAGCGATGAAAACTCAATTGTTGTTCAAATGGGAAAATGCTTGTAGATCTGAACTGCAGAGAGAAACCCTTGCCTTTGATGCTTAGTAGAATCACACAACAGCAACAATAGTGAAAACCCTAACAATGGCGATTGAGCTCAAACCTTCACCATTGTTCGAATTGCGATGTTACAACGATGTGGAAGCGATGCGACAATGGACGCTAACAGGCTCAGAGCTAGGTGAGCTCTGATACCATGTTAACCATGGTGATCTATGCTATGATTTTAAGAATTCACAGAGAAAAGCACAAGAGTATTTGAGAGAAAATCTCAGCAGAGCTTCGCTATCTATTTCAGACTTACCTTATACTAGAAGCCCAATACAAGTCTTTATATGCAAGCCTAAAACGAAGAGAGCAACTAAAAATATCTAGTACAATCAACTATTAGCAACCAGAATATTCTAATATGAGACCACGTGTTCATTACAGCCAAGAGCACAAGTATAGCACTGTAAACATCCAATCTTATTCATCAAAAGAGGTCAATATAGATCTTAAATCCAATTCCCATTTGACATTTCTACTATCCCACTTCCAAGAAATCTTTTCTTATCTTCCTTGTCAAAGTGGAAATTGCCTAGCTTGCTGCCAATTGCAACGGTACGTACGTAGGATATAACTGATATAAGCCTTCCTTTTTTTTTGATACAAAATAAGCCTATTGTTTCACATGCATCAAAGAATGCATGTGAATTTGCCAATTCAATTTTTAATTTATATCACAATTACCCTCAATTCCCTCATCTAGTAAATAAGCTTTCCAAGCCAAAGTTTCAGCCAATTTTGGAGATCCTGATTTTGCCATTATCTCAAATTCAACTACATTGCAATTATTACTTAATTTCAAATGTAATTTGATCATGAGCTAGATTGTCAAAATCTAATATCTCTAATTGTTGCATCATATGAGATTGCATGAGACATTTTGTTGAGTACTTTTGTACTTGAGGCCTTTCCAACGAGTGAACAAATATTTATAACTTTTTTTCGGTTAATTTCTATGTGAGATTCTGTTGTTAAAGCGAGCAAAAGAAAATTAGAGAATCTTGTACCATATATACAAGGTGATACCTTAGCTTGATAAAAATGAAAATAAGTTTAAAGTGACAACCAAGTCATATATAAGACGGTGCGCGCTTGAAAAAATATGATTGCTTAATTGTTAGGACAACGTTCGAAATTAAAAAGCCTAGCCTACGACAAAATAATGACCATTTTTTTTCCTTTTTATTTATTTTTGAGCATTAGAGGCCTTTACATTAAAGGATTTATTAGGTCACTTTACTTTCTATTTTTAAATTTTTCGGGCCGAAAAAGAGTTGAATCTTGTGAAATAGTAGTTGAGTCCAACCCATATATTTTGGGTTTTGTCCAAGCCCAACCAAGTTTCTATTGCTGAAACCCAATTCTTGTTCCTAACCGAGTTTGGCGCGTGAACTACACCTGTTACTGGAACGTTGGCGCGAACATGAATTCAGTGCTCTATTTTAGGGATTCGGACGAGATTAAAAACCCAGAATCACCTCAAAGGCTTAAGCTTTTCTGCAAATTTCAAAGACTTTTGTTTGACTAGCTAGGCATGGCTTCACCACCGCCTCCGAAACGCAGGCGTAAAGTCGCTGATACAAATGAAACGACAGCGGCATCTTCACCGGAAAAATTATCCCCCGTGGTAATCTTTGCTCACGGCGCCGGTGCTCCTTCTACTTCTGAATGGATGATCAGGTCCCTCTTCTCCATATTTATCCTTATTTGATGTGTCAGATTAAGTAAAGTTTGAAGCTTTTGGTTAAAACATTGAGAGTAAAAAGTTCAAAGCTTTTTGGGGATTTTGTCTTTTTGTTTAGATGGAAGGATATGTTGGGAAAAAAACTAAATGCTGTTGAAGTTGTTACCTTTGATTACCCTTGTAAGTTTTGTTTGTAATTTTGCTATATATGTTTTGGTTGCTATATGATTCCCTGTGTTGTTCTATGGGCTTGGTTATTACTATCGTTGAGTCTTGAAGTTGTGTTTTTGGTAGATATGTCTGGTGGGAAAAAGAGTGCCCCTCCGAAGGCTGAAAAGTTGGTCGATTTTCATGCCGATTTTGTGAAGCAAATCGTTGCTAAGTACCCGGGTCATCCATTGATTTTGGCTGGGAAATCTATGGGCTCAAGGTTACAATCATCTTACTTTTTCTCCAACATTACTTGGTCTAGCCTAAAATGTATATTTGCAAGTTAATTGATGTTGAAGATAGATGATGTGGATGCTTAGATACTGTAATTTCACCCTTGCTAGGAGTTCAATAATTCTACTGAAAAACAAACTTTGCTTGGACAACAGCACATGGTTATATTCTGTAGAATAGTGATATTAGGACAATTATTTTGTGAATGGGATCTTACATCAGTTACATGGGCTCCAGTACTCAGCTCAAGATATATTATGACGTTATGGTTGGCCAACCGAATAAATGCTCGTTTTTTTTTGTTGAGAAAAAATAATACTAGAATTATGATAATGAAGGTTTTAGTCTACAGATGAACTTTTGGTTTCAATCTTAATGGAGATAATTGTGTGTCAAACTAAAATCCTGTCATCGGGTTCAACTTGGTATTTGGTTTACTTGTGGTGGATACTGATGTCCATGGAGTATGTGCAATAATGTGATAACAGAGAATTTCAGAGCGCTTGCTGAACTCTAAGCCACATATCATAATGTTCTTTCCTCTATTAATCTGTGTATTTCATTGGTGTGTAGAGTTAGCTGCATGGTAGCTTGCAAGGAAGATATTCATGCTTCAGCAATCATTTGCTTAGGATACCCATTAAAGGTTTGGTATTATGATGTTTTCCATAAATCTCATTTTGTTACTTTGCTTAGTTTTGTTATTCTTTGTATTGTATAGAATGGTTGAGCTGTCAATCTTCTTAACGCAGTTGGAAGGTTAAAATAGCAGATGGACGTGTCTGTGCTCTTACTTCATTCTTTGGACTCCTACAGTTTATATTTTCACCTAACTACCATAGACCATCCCTTTTTCACTTCCCCCCCTACTATGTAAATTTTCCATCAATTGCGTTTGAGCCTGGAGCCTTAATTTTCAGGGCGTTAATGGGGCACTGCGAGATGAAACTCTGTTACAACTTTCTATTCCCATAATGTTTGTACAGGTAATAGTTTTCACCAGAATAGAAGTTTTTGTTTAGGTCACGTTGTAGTCTTCTTTCTTACCTATTTGAAAGGTTAACTTGCATTTCTATTATATACAATGATCATACTGATGTGCTCAATATTTTCTCATAAATGATTGCGGAAGTTGAATCAAGTCATATTACAGTTATATGACTTGCTTTCTGGTGCTTAATTTGTACACTATCCTTTCCTGAATTGTATACTGCAATTATGCTCCTTAGGGTAGTAAAGATTCACTTTGTCCGCCGGAAAAGCTAGAAGTTACTCGCAAGAAGATGAAATGTCTTAGTGGGTTGCATGTGATTGATGGTGGTGACCACTCCTTCAAAATTGGAAAGAGGCTTCTCCAAACCAGTGGGTTAACACAAGATCTGGCTGAAGATCTTGCTGTTGAGGCAGTTGCAGCCTTTCTGTTGAGTTCATCTGGAGAAAGGTGACTTTCTATATTGCGCAGAGTTTCAATGCAATATCCAGTGTTGCATCATGTTGTCTTAAAACTCTCTTCTCTTGCTTCTTTTGTGCTGATTGTAGTAACTGTTTAAGAAGAAGTTTTAGTTTGTTCAATTACTAGGACAGGCTTCAAGTCTATGACTAATGTGTTTTTTGAGATTTCATATCATGGAATGATTTCATATTCTGATGTAGATCTGGTAAAAGTTTACTAGGGCCATGTTTCTAAAAAAATCAAAAGAACAAGACACTATTGCTACAACGACTGGGACTTGGCAAGGCTACCTGCCATGTCTACATAATTATCATGATCAATGAGCTATTCTAGTTTTTCTCCACACACACACACACACAAAAAAAACTATTCTAGCTACAAATATATATAGTAATCATGTGATTCTGACAGGTCGTGTGTTTTCTCTAATTATTGGCACATAAGTAACTCATTGATTTGGCACACAAGAAAATAAGTTGGAGCATATCTCACCAAGATGCGAAGAGAGATAACATGTGCTCATAGATTGACCTTAACTAGCCAAGTATCTACTATTTATGCCTGTTTATCAGTTGATGCGAAGTGACACATCAGCTATATTGCAAAAACTTTATCTTGGAGCTTGCAATGGAGCAAAGCAAGGGTAGGAGATTGATACTCTTTTCAGTACCTCTTCAAGGCCATATAATCCCGATGCTGGAGCTAGCCAACCTTCTACACTTCAAAGGCTTCTCTATAACCATAGTTCATACCCACACTTCAACAAACTCAACCATTCAAGCTATCCACACTTGAACTTTCACTTAATTGATGATGGCCTTCACTTAATTGACTCTTCTAGATGAGAAATGTGCTGAACCTTTCGAGGAATGCTTGATTAGCTTGTTATCTGACCTAGGGCTGGCATGGTACGGTTACCAACTTTTTTTTACCATTACCAATTACCAACCAACTATAATCGGTAATCAAAATTCTATTACCATTACCAACCACCAAAGTCGGTATACCGACATGTTGGTACGGTACGGTACATGTTGGTACGGTACGGTTGGGCCTTTACCAACATTAAATTGGGCCAGTGTTTTTTTATGAAAAATAAGACCTGGCCCAAATCTTTTAGGGTTTTCCTGTTATGAAATAATAAAAAAAGTTATAAAACCAACTTAACAAGGTTCATACAAGTAAATCATACAACCACAAAGTCACAAACACAGTTCAAAACTTCAAATTGTTCAATAACACATTAATAAATCACAAACATAGTTGAGAACAAGCTGCTAGACGCCTGGACTGCTGCAAGGCTGCAGTGTTGCTAGTCTGCCTAGTCATCCAAGTATCCAACCATCCCTTGTAGTTCTTGAGTTCTTCTGCCATTAACAAACAAGAAAACACAAAAATGAGAGAAAGGTATAGTATGCAGCAAGCCAGCAAGCCAGCAACCTATGCAGCAAGCCAACAACCTATTACTAAACTACTAATAGGCTTTCTTTTTAATCTCCTTTGACGGCTAGGAATTGACGGCTAAGATTACGGGATCTCCATTCAACGGCTAGGATTAATACAATTTAATATAAATAAAAATTAACTGTCGGTACGGTAATTACCGTGGTAATGAAAATCTATTACCACTACCAACCACCAAGTCTATAGTTGGTACGGTAACCAACCGCAAAAGTCGGTAACCGACTATGTCGGTTACCAATTTAATTGGTTCGGTTGGTTTTGCGGTAATCGTGGTAAATTCCCATACCATGCCAGCCCTAATCTGACCTTTCGCAAGACCCCATTGCTTGTCTCATCACCGAACCTCGGTTTTACTTCACTCAATCTCTAGCCAAGAGTTTAAGGCTGCCAATGCTTTTGCTAAGGACTGGGGGTTCTTCTTCCTTGACTGTCTATATTAACTTCCCGCTGCTGCGTGAAAAGGGTTACTACCATAAACAAGGTAATATATACACTACTCTGTATAATTGGATCATTCAACTAGATTGAACAATAGCCGTGAAGAGGGAGCGCGCACATATATTTTTCTCAATTATCATATTTCTTTGTTGTGGCATTAGATTCTCAATTAGAAGAGCAGGTAAGAATTTCCGCCTCTGAAAGTGAAAGATTATTGGAGATATTAGAGTTATGAAGTTGATGATGCAAGCGAGGTGCAACTAATGTACATGAATTGTGGCTGCCATCAAGTTGTCAAGTTGTCTAGCCCATCAAGTTAGGAGTCTTACTCATCAAGCTAAGAGTCTTGCTCATTAAGTTAGGCATCATGTTCACCAAGTTAGTAGGCTTGCTCATCAAGTTAGGATGGTGCTTCCTTAGAGAGAGTATTGTGAGTTGTTATGTTTAGTTATTTGGCTATAAATAGCCTTATCTTGTAACCTTGTAAGCATACCGATTATACTTGAACACAAACCAGAAGTTATCTCAAGTTTGTTTTCTCCTTCTTTGAGTTTGTTCCCACTTTCACTCTGGAAATTTCTACATGGTATCAGAGCAGAGTTGATTCTCTGTCTTGGTTCTTTTGCAAATCTTAAACTCCTTGCTCTGGTATCATACTTATTCATGATATCAGAGCAAGACTTGTTATTTCTCAAAAATGCTTATGCAAACTTGTTATTTTCTTATTGGGTTGTTGTTTTTCGAACTCTTCTTTGTAAAATCAGAGCAAGACTGTTCTTGTTTATGATTTTTCGTCTTCCTTTTTGTGAAATAAGAGCAAGACCAGTTCTTTTTTCTAGGTTTTTTCACGTCTTTCTTATGTCTGGTTCGGGATTGTTGACCTGTGTCATATCCTCCTGACTAGCAGTCATTCTATTTTTGTGCAATCTAAGCAGTAATAATTAGTGCTTTAGATTTTCGCATATCTTTTATGTTCCAGTGAGGATGGCTGACAAACGCAACATCCTTTATGTCTTTCTTTCTTCCCTTTGTGGAATGGTTGTTTCTCCGCTCCTTTAGAGCATTTTTATTTTGGTATTTTTCCAAAATTTTGTGGGTTTTTTGTCATTGGTGTAATACCTAAAAGGTTTAGCCCTTTTGTGGTTCTTAGGGAGTTCAACTCTTTTTTTTTAAAATTATTTCTAGCACAAACACTAAAAACTTTTAGAGTTGAACTTCCTCTTTATTTTCTAGCATAACACTAAAACTTTGGAATTGAGAACTCCCCTTCATTTTCTAGAACAAAGAACCTTTGGAGTTGTGAATTTCCATTTATTTTCTAGTCTTGTGTTAGAACTTTTGGAGATGATAACTCCATTATTTGTCTTCAGTTTCTTTCCAACATCAAATAACTTCATTTATTCGTCTTCCTCTTCTATTCTTTCTCTTTGGCGTTCAAAATAGAAAAAATCATGTTCTTGGTCCATTTTAGGTCTATTCATCATTAGAATGGCCGACTATTCTGGTATCCCTTTATTGATTGTTTGTGATTGAGGGATTTAATGATTACTTTGTAAGGGGGAGATTTTCGAATGTCTTTGCTATTTGAAATTTCAATATTTTTTTTAGGATGGATGATGCATTTGATATCACCTTCTTAAAATTTCAATTTTTTTACGTTGCATCTTTTCAAGCCATTTTCCTCCAACTCAAGTTATGAGATTATTGTTCAACCTTAGCTCAAAATTCTCTCGAATTCTTGATCCATCTTGAGGGGGAGTATTGAAGATCTGAGAGCTATGAAATTGATGATGCAAGTGAAGTGCAACCAATGTACATGAAGTGTGGCCGCCATCAAGTTGTGAAGTTGTCTTGCCCATCAAGTTAAGAGTCTTACTCATCCAACTAAGAGTCTTGCTCATCAAGTTAGGAATCTTGCTCACCAAGTTAGTAGGCTTGCTTATTAATTTAGGATGGTGCTTCCCTAGAGAGAGTATTGTGAGCTGTTATGTTTAGTTATTTGGCTATAAATACTTAAATAGCCTTATCTTGTAACCTTGTAAGCATACCAATTATACTTGAATACAAACCAGAAATTATCTCAAGTTTGTTTTCTCCTTCTTTGAGTTTGATCTCACTTTCACTCTGGGAAATTTCTACAAAGAAATCTTCCAACTATCAACACCAAGCAGGATCTAGAACAATTTTTTCGAATGACTGAGAATCGCCTGAGAGATGAGGCCAAGGCCTCACAGGGAGTCATTATCAACACATTTGAAGAAATCGAAGGAAATGCGCTAATCATACTTCGTGGTGAACTTTCAACTCCAATTTTTGGAATAGGTCCATTTCACAAGTCTTTCCCTTCAACCGGCTCTTCAGGACCAGGTAACTCATCGAACTTACCACAAGACCAGAGTAGCATTTCATGGCTCAACACCCAGGCACCAAATTCTGTCATCTATTTTGGGTTTGGGAGTCTTCCTACAATAAGTGACGAGCAATTCTTGGAGTTAGCTTGGGGTCTAGCCAATAGCAACCAACCATTTTTGTGGGTGGTTAGGTCAGGGTTTGTTCAGGGTGTAAACTGGCTGGAATCATTGCCTGAAAAGTTTTGGAAGAGTTAAAAGGAATGGGTCACATTGTGAAATGGGCACCTCAGAAAGCAGTGTTGGCGTATCCAGCAGTCAGTGCCTTTTGGACTCACACCGGCTGGAACTCCACACTAGAATGTATAAGTGAAGGGGGTTCCTATGATTTGTATGCCATGTTCTGCTGATCAAATGATCAATGCTAGATACGTGAATGATGTTTGGAAAGTTGGGTTGCAGTTAAACCATGGAAGAGACAGAGATGAGATTGAGAAAACAATTAGGAAACTAATGGTGAAGAAAGAATGTGAAGAAATCAGAAAAAATATGTCAAAACTAAAGGAAAAGGCAGATCTTTGCTTCAAACTAGGTGGGTTCCTCCTATGAGTGCTTGGAGGGATTGGTTAAGCACATTTTATCATTTGAAACCAATCCTCATCAAGTTCTGTTTGGGCCCAAAATAAACTAAACATTTATTATAATACTTTTGGGTCTTGAAAGGCTAATGGGCCAGTCACGAAATGGCTCAGCGAGGAGCTACGAATCTGGAAGGATATCCGGCTGCGAATCTGGAAAGAAATCTATAAGATTCCTGGTACGTCTAGGAAATCTAGAATGCTCGATATCATTCCCAATCAACAACGATTACCTTATCAAACGAGGAGAGGTTGAGTTCGTACTATCATAAATAGACGAAGCGGAGCAGATTTGCGGACATCAACACACATACACAATTTGCGCACCAGCAAATCTACTCACCCCGAGTAAACTAGCAGCCAGCAAACTCAAGATCCAGGCCACCCGACAGAGCATGGGGATTTGAAGGTTCTCTCAAGCTAACCAACTGGCAACAGTGAATTCAAGATCTAGGCCATCCGACAGAGCATGGGGATTCGAAGATTTACTCGAGCTACGACAACCGAATTCAGCGGAGTCTAGACCACCCGAAAGAGCATGGGGATTCTTAAGATCTACGGCGTCACACTATCCGGTGTTCTCGACACTTCACCCTAGAGAATTGCCCTGCTTTATACTTGCCCTCAAGTGTGAAGTACCGAATCTTTGTGGCTCAAGCAGAGAGACACATTATCCTGTGTTCTCAACACTTCGTCCTAAGGATTGCTCTGCTTTATACTTGCCTTCAAGTGTGAAGTATCGATTCCTTGTGGCTCAAGCAGAGAGACACGAAGCCTACGTCTTGTATCAAGACAAGTGGAACTCAATGAGTGGGGTTGGCGCTCTCCCCACTCCAATCGCTTGATAAGAAGCACATACCACGCGCGCACTACACTACTACATTCTGCCCTCGGTAGTGGCAAACCTTGCACACAGCACAACAACGACTGCGAAAAGGAAAAGAGACAGTTTGCGATCACTCAACTCGCAACGACCTGACTGGAGAAAAATCGAAGCCAAACATTTTGGCACGCCCAGTGGGACTCAGGTAGTGTCTTCAAAAATTGATCCATACCGCAAAACCTTCATGAGTTGCCTCAAGCATCCTGCACCCACGTTCCAAGAACACAATTCGGCCGCTTGCAGGGGTTTAAGCAATGAAGAGGTAATACAGAGGTTCGGTGCGACGATGATAAAGGGTCAGCCCTCGTGATCAGAACCTAAGAGCTTCGAGGAGATAAAGGCCATGGACTTCAAGGCCTACAAAGAATTCTCGCTCGAACAAGAACAGCGGCAAATCGCCAATATCGATCAGATTTTGAACAATATGGAAACAAGCAATTGAACGATGTCCAGGGTTCAGAGCAAGCTTGACGGCCAATACGAGGCTCGAGAGATCGAGCGCACCGAAAACAACATGAAGTTTGATGCTTTCACAGCGGCTCTCGCTAATCTTACCAACACTATGACAACCAACTTTGCACTAATCAATGACAGGTTGGGAGAGCGAGAACCTCCGTTCCAGGATAATGAGGACGTTAAGGATGATGATTTCCTAGCTCCACCTCCTCCACCAGCAAACCCTAAGCGAGAGCTGGAAGAAAGAATCAATCAAAGGCTCCCGGGTGCGGGAGGAACTCCGATAACGTACAACGATCCCTTCCCATCACCACCATTGGGTTGGAAGTGGCCTAAAGGATACCGAACTGGTAGTAACCCACATTGCCCGATTCAGAGTCTAGTGTAGACCATGGGGTAGGCTTGGGGAGTTCAAATTCAGTCTTTGCATCGTCAATGTCAAGTGCAGCGCTACATTGGTATACTAATCTTCCGCAGGGCTCGGTCTATGATTGGGCAATGATGGAGAGATTATTTACTAAACACTTTGGCAGGTCTGAACCAGCTGTGAAGCTCGGCAAGTTATGTCAAATGGTGCAAATGCCAAGCGAGTCACCAGTAGCATACTTACATCGGTTCCGAACCGAGTACACTAAGAGCAGAACTTCGTGTACCATGGAAGAATTGGTAGATATCATAGTAGGAGGCCTTGAGGAGAGATTACACACAAAGTACGTCAACACAAGATTTACATCGCTGAATGCTCTCATCGATGTCGTGGCCCAGACGCATACTGCATATAAAGAAGCTGACAATAGACGAAACGCGTTTAAAGGGATGTATACTTTGAAGACTCTATATCGGGAGTGCCCTAAGATGGTTGCGACCATATATGAGGAAGAGGAGTCTGATGGATATGACTCAGATGATGCAACAGTGGCAGGTCTGGAGTTGGTAGCCAAGCATACAGTCAAGTCAAAGAAGATAATTCCTTCCAAAGGACCCGTGCGAGTGTTAACTAGTGCGTTCATAAAATCCGAATTCGAATCCTATACTTATGATGAAAATGCGACGCATGAGATCATTGAGGATTTAACCGATCAGAAATTAACCAAGTCAGACTTTGAAGCTTTCCCTACTGCCGAGCAGCTCAAAAGGAAGAAGTACTACAAGTTCCACAACATGTGGAATCACACAACTAAAGATTACATTGAGTTAAAAGACCAAATCCAGAAGAAGAATAACGAGGGTAAACTTGCTGTTGATGCATTGCCACAAATTGCTTTACTCGAGCGACAACCTTTCGCAGACACCTCGGTAAGAGCAGTGGAGCTTGTAAGAACGAATACTACTGAAGGGTTTGGCAGCGATAATCTGGAGGAGATCCTAGAGGAGTTGATCAAAGCTAGTATTGCGAATGTACCAAAACCCAGGGCCATTCCTCCGTAGAAAAGATTGTATTGTAAATTCCATCATTCTTGGTCGCACAATACCAATCAGTGCCTCGCATTGAAGGAGCTGATCCAGCGATGGGTAGATAAGGGAGATATTAGGCTTTAGGAGTGTGAAAAGAAAGAAGTTGCTACAAGATCGTTTATGGTGGGAACCCTGGAAGTATCATGGCGAGGAGGTACTAAGCGGAAGCAGACATTGGACCTTAAGGCTACCACCGAACCAGTTGCTCACAGTGGTTGCAAAGAGGACCCCAATGGGAAGAAGAAGAAGGTTTGCCGAGAAGCGACTCCGGTAGTTCTGTGCACTTGTTGTAAAGCAGAATGCGGTCTCAAGATGACCTATGAAGAATTTGCGGAGGCTGTCCGAATGGGTTCAACAGTCGCATCTCCACCGAAAAGTTACTAGCCAGCAAGTCCAAAAGAGTCACGAACGGTGGCCAAGGATTCCAATTTGTTTAAACGTATGTGCCTGGTTGAACAAAAGGCTGAGGATACTAATGGTAAACAGCGAGCAGAGACTAACATACCATATATTCCTCCTGCGAGCCGAACCATAGTTAAGGAAGATGTCTGGTATGTAAAGTTAGGAGGTAAAATAGTAGAGATGACTCCTACAAGGAAAAAAAAATTGCAGCGTCAGTACAAAGCTACCAAGAGAACGTTAGAAGCCTTAGACAGAGGCTTGATCAAACCAGACCAGTTGAAGGAATCTCCAGAGCATATCCAGTGGAGGGTGAATAGGCTTGCAGTCACACCCATCATTATAATTGAGCAGGGTTCCCGCAAATCAAAGGGGCAAGTGTCAAAGCCCACTGTATTCTCCCGTATTGACAAACCACAGCCTAAACTAGAGGCGCGACATGCGCCTAAGAGGGCTCGGGACGTAGCTGAAGACAAGTTAGTACGAAAATCAGTCTTTAAATGTATTGAGCCCAAAACGTCACCAGTTGTCGAGCCAAAAGCAAAACCAATGTTACGGTGGAAGCCAAAGCCACTGGTGATCGAGGAGCAAAAGAAGCTCGCTCTTTCTGCCTCTAAGGACAAAGTCATAGAGGTAGTGACTGGTGAATCAACACTCATAACCAAGTTGAATTCTGTTGAAAAATTGGAATCTGGGAGTCAGGTACGAGAGCTAGCGGTAGATGAGCAACCGTAGGAGCCATTGTTCATAGATACTACGGTGGGTGATGAGGATGAAAAACTGGTTGACTACAAGGAAGATGATGAAAACTTGGAACATGTTTACACCGAAGATATGCACGTTGGTATGGTATACTTACTACCAGCCAAATTTGCAGCTAAGGAAGCACACGTGGCCGTAGTGAACAAGAGCGATCAAGAGAGTTCTTCGGCAGAACATGAAGAACCACATGAGCATGGGCCAGTTGTGGATCCTGCCGCACAAAATTCTTACATGATGTTTTCTAAGCCAATAGCTACAATGGCTTCGCATATGAGACCGTTGTACATCACTGCGGGCATGGGGAGCATTCAACTAAGCAATGTCATGGTGGATACTAGTGCAGCAGTTAATGTGTTAACTACTCGGGCAATGAGATTGTTAGGTATCCCAAGATCAGCTATTCAAGCAACATCCGTGACAATCAAGAACTTTGCAGGGACTGTCTCGCAGACGTTGGGATTGTTATTCATCGAAGTCAAGGTTGGACTTGTGGTAGGGGTGCACACCTTCTTTGTCATCAAATGCAATTCACCTTTCAGTGCCATACTGGGCAGAGATTGGATCTATAGGAGTTACTATGCAATTCCCGTTGGAGTCACGACCTCAGAACTAGCTCGGTGGGGCGTTGTGCAAGCAAGAAAAGATAAGGCATTACCCTACTTCTTGGAGCTGGCCTCCAAGAACCATCAATGATACATCCATCCAAAGAGAAGGAGGCGGAGGCTTGTGCTTCTCTATCAGCAAGATTACACACTTATATGATTGAGTCACAAGCCTATGACTGTCTACCAACCGTAGCCTTGACAGAGTGTGCCCATGAAGACGTTCGGCAGGTTGACATAGATGAGGACATTATCCAGCTTGCACCCGCAGTCTTGGATGATACACCACCTAAAGTTTGATACCCAACTGAAAAGATTAACATGGGGACTATTGGTGGGCCAATGGAGGTGGCCATTAGCACCTTTCTTGAGCCTGAAGAAAGAAAGAGGCTCGTTGATCTCTTGTTTGAATACAAGGGCTGTTTTGCTGAAAAGTTCGAGGACATGCCAGGGCTTTCACCAGAGTTGGTTGTTCACAAACTCCCGATCGTAGAGGGAAAAAGGCCAGTCCAGCCTTAAATGCGGAGGATGAATCCAGAGACGGCGACACTGGTCAAAGAAGAAATTGAGAAAATGTTAAAATCTGGAGTCATCCAAGTGGCAAAGTATAAATAATGGATATCCAACATAGTCCCTGTACGAAAAAAGAATGGTAAAATCAGGGTTTGTGTGGACTACAGAGATCTAAATCAGGCTACACTAAAGGATGTTTATCCATGCCCGTTGCTGACTTACTTGTTGATGCAGTTGCAAGACATGAAATGCTCTCATTCATGGATGGCACAGCGGGATATCACCAATCCCGATTGCCGAGGAGGATAGACACAAGACTACGTTTCGTTGCCTAGGAGTCTTAGGAGTGTTCGAGTATGTTAATATGCCATTCGGATTAAAGAATACAGGGGCAACGTATCAGCGAGCCATGCATTACATCTTTCATGACCTAGCTGGAGATACAATGGATGTCTATATTGATGATGTTGTGGTTAAATCAAAGCAGAAGTTGACTCACGTGGAAGACCTGTGACAGGTGTTCATGCGGATGCGGAAGCATCAACTCAAAATGAACCCGGCCAAGTGTGTTTTCGGAGTATAGGTGGGGGACTTCCTTGGGTTCTTGGTCCACCAGGGGGGTATAGAGGTCCCGGATGACAAGAAAGAAGCAATACTTAAGGCTTCTCCTCCAAAGAACAAACTCGCACTCCAGCAGCTACTCGGCAAGATTAACTTCTCGAAGAGGTTCATTGCAAATGCTGCAGGGAAAGCCATGCCCTTCGCACCTTTACTCAAGTTGTGGGGAGAAAAAGAATTTATATGTGAACAGGGTCACCAAGAGGCATTTGCCATGATCAAGAAGTACTTAGTTAATCTGCCAGTCTTGGTACCGCCGCGACCGGGAGTGCCACTTAAGCTCTACATCTCCGCTACCGAAACCTCTATTGGGAGTCTACTGGCACAAGATGACGAGGTGAAGACAGAGCGAGCCATATTCTATTTAAGCTGGACCCTCACGGATTGTGAAAGTCGCTATACATTGATGGAAAAATTGTGCCTTGCTCTTTTTTTCTCTGGATACAAGTTGAGGCATTTCATGTTGTCTTTCACCACATGCGTCATCGCACAAAATGATTTAGTTCGATACATGTTGGATTGACCTATACTCAGAGGACGGATAGGGAAATGGATTTTTGCACTATTTGAATTTTCCTTACAATACGTTCCACAAAAGGCAGTAAATGGCCATGCAGTGGCCGATTTCCTCGCTCACTACCCTATGGAAGATATGTCAGAGCAGCGGGAGCTAGAGTTACTTCGACGGCTCTAGCACGAGTGCCTTTGCAGGGGCAAGGGTAGCTTTGGTCAACCCGCAGGGTGAAACGTTTGCCTGTTCATTCCGTCTCGAGTATAATTGTTCCAACAATGTGGCAGAATATGAGGCTTTAATCATTGGTCTTTAACTGCAGTGGGATCTGGGTGCTACGGAGATCCAGGTCTAGGGAGACTCATTACTCGTCATCAAACAGCTCCAGGCTATATTTAAAACAGGCATTATCCTTGAGCCATACGTAAAAATGGCTGGCGATTTGTTGGAGATGTTTACTGAAGTAACCTTAACTCATATTCCTCGTGGAGAAAATTTTGCAGCGAATGAGTTGGCTCAACTAGCTACGGGAGTTGAGTTAGTCGATTATGTCCATGAGCAATTATTGAAGGTAGAGGTTCGCACATTGCCTTCCTTTATGGCTAGGAAGGAAGAAAAAGATGAATGGTACGTGGCAGCCCTTACTACTATTGATGATGATTGGAGACAGCCGATTATCAAATACTTACAGGATCCTAGTTAGACGGTGGACAAGAGGATCTGATACTTTGCTCCCAATTACGTTCTCCGTGGTACTGAACTATTCAGGCGTGGAAAAGAGGGAGTGGATTTGGTCTGTGTCTTCGGGAATAAGGCAAAGCGACTACTGCGAGAAGTACATCTGGGGGTCTGTGAGGCTCATCAGTCCGGCCCAAAAATGAGATGGCTTCTACGAAGACATGGGTATTTTTGGCCTTCGATGTTAAAGGATTGTATTACTTTTGCAAAGGGGTTCGTGGACTATCAAGCTCATGGACCAGTTAGCCACATTCCAAACATTCCTATGTAACCAATCATCAAGCCATGGCCAGTATGAGGATGAGCGCTAGATCTAATTGGTTTAATTCATCCTTATTCTTCTATGTAGCACAAGTTCATCATTGTTGCTACGGATTTCTTCACCAAGTGGGTCGAAGCAAGGTCTTTAAAAGTGGCTTCTGCTGCTGCAATTAGGCAGTTCCTATACGAGGAGATCATGTGCCGATTTGGAATTCCGGAGTGCTTCGTTTTTGATCAAGGAACTGCGTTCATGTCTGGAGATGTAGAATAATTGATGACGGACTTTGGGATCAAGTTTTTGCATTCCTACCATATTACGCATAATCTAATGGCTAGGCTAAAACAAGCAACAAATTGATCGTCCACATCCTTAAGCGCATGCTCGCAGACAACCCTACACTTTGGCATGAGGAGTTGTTCAGTACTCTGTGGGCATATCGTACTTCAAAACGTAATCCTACCGGCGCTAATGTTTGGTCATGATGCCGTCTTGCCGTTAGAAATCAATGTCCAATCTCTATGGATTATGGATCAACATCAATTCATTGGGGAAGACTATGTACAAGCAATGTTGCAAGAGCTTGAGGATTTGGACGACAAGTGTCTCAATGCTTTAGCAAACTTACTTGCGGAGAAACAGAAGGTTGCTCGCTGCTACGATCGCCGTACCTATGGACTTAGCTTTACCGAAGGAGACTTAGTTTGGAAGATAGTCTTGCCTTTGGGAGAAAAACAAGACGGATGCGGTAAGAGGTCTGCGAGGTGGGAAGGACCCTTTATTATTCATAAGATATTAGGCAAGGGAGCTTTTCAGTTGCGTGACATCGACGGTGAAGTCCATCGCCACCCAATCAACGGTCGATTTTTGAAGAAGTATAGACAACCAGTTTGGGAATACGAGGCCCACGAGGGGACGACTACTTAATTTTGCATTCGTTTACAGCCTATCACATAGGCTTACTTCATGTAAAACTAGGGGGGCAACTAGTGTCCAAAGCCAACATACAAGTGACTAAATATTGC
This sequence comes from Geum urbanum, assembly GCA_946800695.1. Lineage (NCBI taxonomy): Eukaryota > Viridiplantae > Streptophyta > Magnoliopsida > Rosales > Rosaceae > Geum > Geum urbanum. The sequence continues at coordinate 37,962,573 of OX327013.1, read as the reverse complement.
AAAATTTTAATTTTTGACACAGAGTCCAAATCTCTAGAGATTCTTCTAAGTGTTACAATTACTTACGACCAAACTCTTGTGGTTGAAACAACGAAGATGGTATTTTCACAGATACAAAAGATATTAACAGAAGGAAAATACACAATTTTATTCGATCAAAATGAAAATACAACATGAGGCTTTGCGGCCTCTAGCTCTGATACCATGCATCGGATGAACAATTTCTGGCTATAAAAACCAATCGTAGGGAGTGGTTTTAGATCTATCCCAATTGCACAGCAGCGTCCTTGGTAAACACCAATGGATGAGCAGTAACTGGGGATGAGATCTTTCTTCAGTTTCGGAAGACTTTGGGATACTTGCACTCAACATCATCTCTCTGATCACGATCTTTCATGCTCCACTCTGAAAGCAAGGGAAGCTGCAGCGGAAGCGAGTTGGAGCATGCATCAGAACAGGCTGATCAGGGACAGGGATGGGGTTAGTGAGTGCTTGCATCGGCCATCGTCTGCTAATTCTCAAAGGTTTGAGTACTAGTCCAAAACCAAAGGGCCTGAGCTTTGGTACTACGACCTAAGCTCAGCTTGAGGTTTGGTACTTCGACCTAAGAACATCTAACAAAATTCAAGATCTGGAGTTTCTGCTTTAAGGCAAGAAGAGAGAAAACTAAAGCCTAAAGGAGCCATGCTTCTTTTGCGACTGAGGATTTTGAGGAATGTAGAAGAAGTATCGAGCTATTTATAGGCCTAGAAAATCAAAAAGGCTTTGAATAAGAAACCCGGAGCGTTGCATTGAGTCAATGAAGAAATTAAAGGGGTTCAACGTCCGGTTATTAACTCGCGTATCTCTTGAAAGGACCATAATATTATTGTTTCGAGGTATAGAGTTATGAGCCATTAAAAGTGGGCAGTCACTCTCAAGGACCAGCATGATCTTTGGAGGCACGAAGATCTTTTTAGCAGAGATGTGCAGTAAGGTGATTATGGCCATGGGCCACGGTACAAAATTAAACTAAAAATAGAGTTTATACAAAATAAAATAAAAGGCCCATATATGGGGCTTAGTCAAATAAAGTTTAGAATTTCTGATTGAACTACCGAGAGCTCGCAGGTGAGTCTTCTCTTGGAGATATTGGGCCAGTGCGGCGGCCCAAGCCCTGGCAGCATTCGCATCGGCAGCACGAGTTTGTTGAACACTCTCTGATTGAGCTTTCCCGGCATTCAGAAGGGCAATCGTATCTTGTTATTTAAGGAAAAATTCTTCCTCTTGTTCACAAAGCTCAGCTTGAAGTTTAGCGATTTCTGCACGTTTGGAAAGGATCTTCACCCATTCACCTTTGTAGTTGGCCCCCATCGTCTTGATCTTGTCTAAATCACGTTGCCACCTATGATTATGGTCTACACGAAGGGAAATAGCTTTATTACGCTCGTGTGTGGTAGAGACAACAGTGTTGTAAAAGCTGGGAAGCTGTTGTAGTGTTTCCTCCATCTTGTCCAAAACATCAAGGTCCACGCCTTCAATGGACCGACAAGCCGTTTATATATGGACAACTATCTTATGATGTATGGACTAATCCTTAAGATTCAAAACCCACATATCACGAAGGAAGGCGGTGGCAAACTGAACCTCTTGATACACGACTTTGCAACCATTAAATTAACACTTAACAATCAACAAAAACGCATAAACAATTAAAACCCTTTGTGTAGATGTAGCATTGGTAAATAGGGTATCGTTCTTAACCGGGATTTGAGGGTGCATGCATATTTACGCTATGGTTAAAAAGGGGGGTTTGAAAAAGGTTGTTTTGCACTCTACGAAAATAAACACTAAAACATGGCATAGCAAACACATCGAGAAATCCTAGGTTCTAACATGCTTCACTCATAGACAAGTAGAAAACAATTAAGAACAAAGAATCCTAAACATGCTTACTAGACCGAAAATAAACCTAAGCTATTATTTACATGTGATCGACTCATCTAAACTTACCCTTGCTCCTTCGTAACCTGCAATCAAACAATGTCAATCGAAATCCTAACTTCTTAATTTCACATAACACATGTTTACACTTAATTCTCGTGCTCGGGATTTCCCTATACACATACCATTGATTTAGACTCGGGATTGCCCTATATCTAAGCCAAAGCATTACGATTAGATAAACATGCATCATAGAACTTAAAGAAACTAGAACACATGGAAGACAATTGAAATCAAAACAAGTGCAGAAAACCGAAATACTAAAGACCAATCCTTAAACACAAGAGTTCATACAAAAAGGGGTTACAATGTAAAGAGAAATCGAGTTACACTTTTAATTCCTCGGGATTGCCCTATGGAGCTTGAGGTGTAGCCGACTCTACTTTGGTGGAGGAGACACTCGGGATTGCCCTATATGTCGATGGAGGCAGTTTGGAGGCGGTAGGATGGTGTAACCTTCTTCTTATATGGCGTCTTGAGTCTTTGGAGAGGGAGTAGTGTTTAGGCTGAGCTTAGGCGTCTAGAACGAGTGATCCTTGAGAATGAGACCTAGCTCTTGTATTTATAGGTGAAGAATTCCAACTTTCCTCTCCAAACTAGGTTTTCCTAGTGTACTCGGGTAGAATTGCCAGCCTGTCTTGAAACGTCTTTTCCGGGAGTTCTAGAGCTCAGAAAATTCTGATTCTTGTTTCATTGGAAAGCTTATTCAAAGGGATGTAAAATCCATATAATGAACGCCATATTTGGAGTTGAATTGAATTTACTACGGATTTTAGAAGTTAAGTGACCTGACTGCCCAGTTTTCTTCTTCTTCAAGGAAAAGGAAATCTTTATATCTTCAAATCTTGCATTCCTTATTCCCTAATAATTCTTGGCCGAATATACCATATATTTTAACATATTTTGGCCCTCAAATCAGGTATTTATCTTCATAGAATATTCTTCCAAAATTCGTCCATTATATGCTCCATATATTCCGCCATATTTGCTCTTTCCTGGGTCGCGCAGGAGAAATGTCTTCATCTTTTTGTCCACCATTTTGGTATCCATTTCATTTTGCATTTGGTTTCCAATTCTTGACACCATATTGGAATGCATTTTAGTAACCATTTGAAGACCATTCCTCGGACCATTTCTTCTCCGGAATTGAGAACTTCCTCCCTAATACGCTTTTAACTCCAAAACTTCTCCTTTATTATTTTCTCCTTTATTTCTACCTAAAAGCATAAAGTAAGTTAGAAACATATTTATTAAGCATAAAACAAAGTTAAATGTAGAGAGAATTACGTTAAGAATCAAGTATGAAATGCGTTGATCAAAACCCCCCACACTTAAACTTTGCTAGTCCCTAGCAAAAACTTAAAATAAAGGAAACGAGAAGGTAAGCTACATAATTCCAACGATGAGGCTAGCCTTCACGTTGAACATATTTCATGGACTCAAATAAAATAAAAACAACTTCTAAGCCCTTAACTAATTTTGTCTCAGAAATTTCTTTATGTATATGGCGATGGAATCACAAGATTTTAGAATTTAAAGTTCAACAAATTCGAGAGTTAATAGAAATATGATCATGTTAATAACAAGTAGGACTTGGAGAAAACAATGGTGAAGTTAAAGCTATGCATGTTTCGAAAAAGTTTAAATCAATCTCACATGGATGCTCTCATCATATTTTCACTCATGAAAAGAGGTTCACTCAAAATGTATATGTATTGCATCGAAATTCCTCATAATTACTTGCACAAATGAACCAAACCATATGCTTACTCATGTAACTTACTCAACCAATTGAATGCTACTCATCTTAAGGATCATAAAGGACTTTAGAAAGGTTGTAATGAGACTAAGGCTAAGGCATTCGAAATTTAGATAAGTGGTGGTGTAAAACATTCCAAAGACTTAGTTTAGCACTTATAATTCTTTAAATTCGTGGCTCATCCTTTCTACACTTCTTCTTGTGTCAAACTTCAAGATCGAGGGCCAATTTTCATCTTTTTGGGCCCTAACTTCATTGTAAACTTCACTTGCCCAAACTTTTATACTTAGAACTTTTGCCGGAGAGCTTTTACACATTTTCTTTTTTTTTTCTTTCTTTGCTCTCGATTTTTTTTTTTTTTTTGTATTTTCGGCAATCAACTCTTTTGGACAAGTCTTCCCTTCTTTTGTATTCTTTCATCACTTTTTTCGCCACTTCTTTATGCTAGCTTCGAAACCTCTTCACTAAGTCTTTGAACAAGGGTTGGAAATTCTACACTAGGCTGAGTGTTTAGATATGTACGTGGTAAATGAAAGAAAAGGCTTAACGTAGGCACAAATGGGGTAATCTAAGGGTGTCGCAACTCGTGCGCACAATGGGACACAAGGCCATTTGGTTTAAGTGGTGGTAACCTAATTTTCCTTTAATCATATCCAAAATTAGAGCATATATCAACTTAAAAGCATTGTAAATCTACATGAGTAAGTTCTAGTAATCTCTAGTTCATTAAAATATATGGCAAGTAATTAGATGAAGCATGTATTATTTTTGAGACATGATGCACGAAAATCACTCATCAAAGAAAGTATTGTAGGCTCAAAAACTCACTTTAAGGTTCGTATGATCTAAACTTATTCTAGCATGTGAAATCTGTACCATGTTTATGCAAACCATATCCACTACATGTTATAACACTCAAAACATCTCAATTAGCACTAGAAATTGTTTAAGTGATTTGCATGCCATATATATTCTTTTTCGGTCCAATTTCATCATAGACTAGTTAAGGGCATCCTAAGACTCTTTAAAAACAAAAATTTTTTTTTAGGGCATCATCCGCCGGAAAGTTCCTTTGTCCGCCCGGTTTTATGACTTTAAGACTCAAATAAAGTTGTAAACCCCTCCCCCACACTTAAATTCTACATTGTCCTCAATGTATTTAAGGGAATCATAGAACTTCATGGGAGAGAGGAAGGCTACGAAAATTTTGACTAAAAAATACGAAAATTTAAAAGATAAGGGAAAAGAAAACAAATCTGTTGAAGACTCCTCCATTGGGTTGCCTCCCAACAAGCGCTTGTTTTTTAACGTCTTACAGCCTAGACGTGAAACTTCTTCTATGCTTGTGATGTGATTGGCTCGAATAAGGTAGCTTCCTCAACGTCATGCTCCTTGAAATTTGCATGATAAGGTTTCAAACGGTGGCCATTCACCTTGAACTCGTTTCCGGATGTTGGACTCTTTATTTGAATAGCTCCATGGGGAAAAATTTTGGTAACTATGAAAGGTCCAATCCACCTTGAGCGAAGCTTTCCCGGAAAGATCTTGAGTCGAGAGTTGAAAAGCAGAACTTGTTGCCGACGAGAAATTCCTTCCTGCGAATCCGTTTGTCATGGAACGCCTTAGTTTTCTCTTTGTAAATCCATGCGTTGTCAAAAGCATCGTTCCGGATTTCTTCGAGTTCACACAACTGTAATTTCCGATGTACTCCGGCTTCGTCATGATCCATGTTGAATTTCTTAATAGCCCACCATGCTTTGTGCTCAAGCTCCACCGGAAGATGGCATGCTTTCCCATAAACAAGACGAAAGGGTGACATTCCAATGGGAGTCTTGTAAGCTGTTCGATATGCCCATAATGCATCATCAAGACATTGGCTCCAATCCTTCCGGTTGGGCTTGACAGTTCTTTCCAGGATTTTCTTAATCTCACGGTTGGATACTTCAGCTAATCCATTCGTTTGAGGGTGATAAGGTGTCGAAACCTTGTGCTTGACTCCATACTTCCTCATTAAAGCCTCCACCTTTTTGTTGCAGAAATGGCTCCCTCCATCGCTTATGAGAATGCGTGGCATTCCATGTCGACTGAAAATATTAGTCTTGAGGAAATCTACAACAACTCGCGAATCGTTAGTCCGGGTGGCTTTTGCTTCCACCCATTTTGAAACATAATCAACGGCGAGTAAGATATAAGTAAAACCGTTAGACATGGGAAATGGTCCCATAAAATCAATACCCCACACATCAAAAATTTCGACATTAATCACATAGTGTTGTGGCATTTCATTACGTGGTCCAAGATTACCGGTTCGTTGGCACCTATCACACTTAGCACAAAAAGCGTTAGAATCACGAAATAGGTTAGGCCAAAAGAAACCACAATCAAGAATTTTGAGGGCTGTTTTTCGAGATCCAAAGTGGCCTCCACATGCATCATTATGGCAAAACTTAAGAATGTCTTCGAACTCATTATCTGGAACACACCTACGAATCACTAAATCAGAGCATTGTTTCCATAAGTAAGGTTCATCCCAAATAAAAGTTTTAGCATTGAATCGAATCTTATCACGTTGAACACTATGCATGTGAGGTGGAAATTTATTGGTAACCAAATAATTAACAATGTCCGCATACCAAGGAGTTTCCGAGGCACTTACCTGAATTCCGAAGAGTTGTTCATCCGGAAAATTCTCCTTAATGTCGTTGGTCTCTCTCTCGTGCACAATCCTAGACAAATGATCGGCTACCACATTTTCCACTCCCTTTTTGTCCTTAATTTCGATGTCGAACTCTTGGAGTAGAAGTATCCAACGAATTAGCCGTGGTTTAGCATCTTTCTTCGCCATCAAATACTTAAGTGCTACGTGGTCTGTGTATACAGTCACCTGACTTTGCAATAATTATGATCGAAACTTGTCAAACGCAAACATTACTGCAAGCAACTCCTTCTCGGTGGTAGTATAATTGCTTTGTGCATCATCCATCGTCCGAGAAGCATAGTAGATGGCGTGAGACTTCTTGTCTTTTCGCTGACCAAGGACGGCTCCAACAGCATAATCTAATGCGTCGCACATCAACTCAAAAGGTAGTGACCAATCCGGAGCACAAAGTATAGGAGCACTTGTGAGAAGCTCCTTCAATTTTTCAAAGGCAACTTTGCAATCATCATCAAAGTCGAAGGGAGTGTCCTTTTGAAGTAGTTTGCACAAGGGTCGAGCTATGTGGGAAAAGTCCTTAATAAATCGTCGATAAAATCCTGCATGACCAAGAAAAGAGCGAATCTCTCTAACCGAAGTCGGAGAGGGTAAGTAGCGAACAAGATCTACCTTAGATTTATCAACTTCAATTCCTTTTTTCGATATAATGTGTCCTAAAACAATCCCTTGAGTAACCATAAAATGACACTTTTCCCAATTTAGCACAAGGTTAGTTTCAACGCATCTTTGCAATATTAACTCTAAATTCCCTAAGCATGCATCGAAATCTTTTCCAAAGACACTAAAATCATCCATGAATACTTCGATTATTTTCTCAATAAAATCAGAAAAGATAGATAGCATGCAACGTTGAAATCTACATGGTGCGTTGCATAATCCAAATGGCATGCGGCGATAGGCAAACTTTCCAAAAGGGCAAGTGAACGTTGTCTTCTCTTGATCCTCTTCCGCAATGCTGATTTGGTTGTAACCGGAATAACCATCGAGGAAGCAATAAAATGCATGGCCAGCCAATCTCTCGAGCATTTGGTCAATGAATGGCAAGGGAAAATGGTCTTTGGGAGTGCTGGTGTTTAACTTCCTGTAGTCGATACAAACACGATGGCCGGTAACCAGTCGTTGAGGGACGAGCTCATTCTCCGCATTTTTGACAACGGTGATGCCAGATTTCTTTGGAACAACTTGAACGGGTGACACCCACCGGCTGTCCGAAATTGGATAAATTACACCACAATCAAGGAGTTTGATAACCTCCTTCTTCACGACTTCCATCATTGGAGGATGGAGTCTACGTTGAGCTTCCCTTGAAGGTTTGGCGCCATCTTCTAAGAAAATCCGATGCACACATGTGGCCGGATTAATTCCTTTGATATCCGCAAGCGTCCAACCTATAGCAGACTTATATTTCGAGAGCACCTCCACCAATTTCTCTTCTTGTGCCGTCTCTAATGAAGATGAGATGATAACCGGTAACGTTTCGTTGTCGCCCAAGTATGCATACTTAAGATGATCCGGTAACACCTTCAATTCTAACTCCGGAGCTCGGACAATTGAGGGAACCAACGAGTTAGTGCCATAAATGATAGGAATTGGTAGTGAATGACTCACAACTCGTGGTGCTTGGTTTAGTGCCATGGCCATCTCATGAATTCGGGGTTCCAAAGTTTCGATCAAAGAATCAATAAGGGCTTCATCCCCGAGTCGAGTCAGCCCCGCTCCTTCCTGTATGGCCATGTCAAGTTCATCTTCTCTCAAAGTGTCCAAGTGTAGTTGTGCCATGTCTTCAATAATGTCAATCGAGCACACATCCCCCACACTTGACGTTGGGACCTTCATTGCATTGAGAATATTGAACTCAATTCTCTCTCCATCGATTTCCATGGAGAATGTGCCTTCGAACACGTCGATCTTCGTTCTAGCCGTCCTCATGAAGGGTCGCCCAAGCAACAATGGCGTGGTATTCAACGAACTCTCCTCCATGTCAACGATGTAAAAATCGGCGGGAAATATCAAGTTGTTGACACGGACTAGAACATCCTCCACATATCCTCGTGGATACTTATGCGAACGATCGGCCAATTGGATGATGACATTATCATGCTTGAGCTCGCCTAACTCCATAGAAGCATAAAGATAGTAGGGCATAACGTTGATTGAAGCTCCTAAGTCAAGCATGACATCTTCAAAGTTCTTGTCACCAATTATGCATGGAACGGAAAAACTCCCCGGATCTTTTAACTTCGGGGGTAGCCGACGTTGCAAGACCGCTGAAATGGTTGCGTTCACCTTTACAACCTCCTTCACCCGTGTTTGCCTCCTTTGGGTGCATAACTCTTTTAAAAACTTAGCATATATCGGCACTTGCTTGATGCACTCAATGAGGGGTAGATTAACTTGCACCTTCCGGAAGATGTCCAAGATTTCTTCATATTGTTCATCCTTCCTTGGTTTTGACAACCTATGTGGAAAAGGTGCGCGAGCAAACGGGGCATTAGTATTAACAACATTTGAAGGATTAGAGTTAATACCTTTCGTTGGGGATGGTTGAGATGGCGATGGTGCCTTAGTAACCTCGGCCTCCTTTGTGGCCGATTCATCTTCTTCCACGTATTCGTCTAATACGTGGGGATCTTGTGCTTTCTTTGGTTTTGGTATGGTGGCTTCAAGTATTCTCCCACTTCGTGTCGTAACCGCGCTAACATTTCTCGGGTTTGGAAGTGTTTGCGGGGGTAATTGGCCGGTTTCACGGATGTGACTCATGAAGTCCACAACTTGGCCCATTTGTTTCTTCATTTCTTGTATGTCTCGGCCATGGCTATCCAAAGTCTCCTTAGCTTGAGCTTGTCCTGCCAAAAGGACTTGCGTCGAAGCTGACAATTGAGCAATCATCTTGTCGTAATCCGGATTTGTAAGTGGTTGGACCGGAGGAGCTTGGTGCGTTGGAGCTTGAGGAAGTGGCGGCCTAGGTTGAAATGGAGCACGTTGGTAGCCTTGATTAGGTGCCGGAGGGTTTAGACATCCCTCATTACTACTCCACTTGAAACTCGGATGATCTCGGTTGCCAAAATTGTTGTTGTTGTAGTTGTTGTAACGTTGGCCACCTTGATAACCTTCTCGGCCTCCATTGTATCCGCCAATGGCGTTGACTTGTTCGTGCTCTCCCTCTTGCTCGGCTATAGTTGGACATTGGTCATTGTAATGTCCTTGCATATGACAGACACCACACACGGGTCATTGGGCAGATTTGGCTCGTTTAGTCTCAAGTTCGAGAACTTGTTCTAGCATTGTTGCGAGCTTGTCATACTTTTCATCCGTAGCTTGCTTTGAACTTGCCTCTGCGACTGTTTTCCTTGGAGCCATCCCATATTGAGCATCATTGTTGGCTCGATTTTCTAGTAATGTTCGAGCCTCTAATTCGTCTAAATCCATAAAAGCACCAGCGGCTGCGGCATCGAGTAACTCACGATCAATTGGCTTCAAACCATCATAGAAGTAGTTCATGAGATTGGTCTCCGAAAATCCATGGGAGGGGCATGTGGTGCAAAGGACCTTGAATCGATCATAATATTGGCCGAAGGACTCATCCGATGATTGTGTAATTCCGGTGATCTTCTTCCTCAAAACAGTAATCTTTGAGGCCGGAAAGTACTTCGCCAAAAATAAGTCCGCGAGCTGCTTCCATGTTGTGATGTAGTTTGGAGGAAGCTCCAGAAGCCAAGTTTGAGCTCTATCAACCAATGTAAAGGGGAAAGCCTTGAGTTTGAACAATTCTTCATCGGCGTCCTTAGGCTTCATACTCATGCTGATGAACTGAAACTGTTTGAGATGCATATTTGGATCTTCATTTGACAGCCCATGGAAGATTGGTAAACGGTGTAGGAAACCACTCTTCAGCTCAATATCTTTCTTATCCGCTTGGGGTTCTGGAAATGCAATGCATGATGGACCACTACTCCATTCGGTGGAACAAGTGCGTTGGCGAAGCGATCGGCGTTCATTGTTGTTGGCCATTGGGACTTGTTCGGTTTCTTCTTCACTATAACGGTCGGTGGAGCGTTGTGATGAGTGAGGCGAGTCTAGACCGTCCTCAATAATAGGTTGGTCTAAAATCAAAGGTAGTGGAATGATCTCAGACGTTTGTGCAGAACGACGTGCTTGTAGTCGAGTGTTGTAATGTACGTTGAGATCGTTCATACGTTGTAACTATACCACCACCAAAGATCAAGTGTTAGTATCAAAAGAATACACATAGAATGCATGATACTTCACCAAAACGTGGAAAACAAAAAGAAAGGAAGAAAACACACAAAAATACCTAAGAAACACACAATACATAAAAGCACATAGAAACATAACAAAGCACACGTTATATATATGATATAGATTGTAGGAATGGATGTAATGCTTAGATATATATATATATATATATATATATATATATATATATATATATAAATATGCAATGAAATGCATGAAATGAACTATAAACACATGTACACACATTTTCTGCAAAGTTAGATATATATACAATGCAAGACTTATAAACAAGTTAAGACACACATATGCACACAAAATTTATGTATTAATCACGTTGGATGCATTTAGACAGATTTTAAATGCACACATAAGAGATCCTACGTGAAAAATGGTATGGATGCATAAGAGAAAACGTTAGAAACCTGCAGAAAACACACAAAGTTACGTGCTAAACACGTGATGCAACGTGACCATACGTTTGGCCTCATGTCCCTAACTTCACTTAGGTTAGGGTACCCGGTGGTGAAATCCGAGCATCACAAAGCCGCCGGCAGGTTATGCAAGCTAAATGCAACGTGGTTAATTCTTTGCAAGTTAAAATGCACACGAAATTACAAGTAATATGCACAAGTATTTTGTTCATTGAGTTTCGCCTTCAATTTAAAGAGAATACGTTCATTTAGCCTTTAGGTCTTTCATTGGACGTGCGACCCGCGCGATAAAATGTACATTCTCAATCAATCGGCATTGGTTCAATCGAAAAACATGGCCAGTTGGGGATAGAGATAACGCGAGAGGCAGGACTAATTTCGACGATGCATCCCGAGGCTTACCGATCATGGAAAGTAGATTTAGTCCTTGTCTTCTTTGGGAAACTTTAATAAACTTGGCCAGTTGGCAAGAGAGACCACGAGAGGTAGGACCGATTTGATCTCGGATCCAAAACCCGTCATAGAAACCGTCACCTTCTAGACACCAAGTTACCAAAGATTTCTTACTAAAAGACAAGTATTCATCCACTCACCGGATCATTGGTATATACTCCATTGATGCAAGTCTTTCTTAAATCCAGAACCTGTCACCAGTCATAACCCGGTCTAGACACCATGTCCGACATTCAGCCAAAATTTCGAGAAAGACATTCCCTCAAGTTCTTTGCAAACTCCGCCCTCGACCTTATGTCCATAACTTCACTTAGGTTATGGTGTGCGGTGATGAAATCCACACATCACAAGGGGTTAAGGAGATAAGAAAGAAAAAGAGGCGCCATCTATTCCAATGAGTGAGACTTAATCAACCATACTTGCGTACTCAATGTAAATCGAAGACTTCCTTTAATATGTACCTATTTACATGGCTGCAAAACAAAAGGTTAGAATGAAACTTATTATGGACATGTATGAAAATTTTCGACACTTTTTATATATATATACTTATTTACACAATTTCACATATTTACAAGCATAAACACACAATTCTTTACAATCCCCGGCAACGGCGCCAAAATTGATACACGACTTTGCAACCATTAAATTAACACTTAACAATCAACAAAAACGCATAAACAATTAAAACCCTTTGTGTAGATGTAGCATTGGTAAATAGGGTATCGTTCTTAACCGGGGATTGAGGGTGCATGCATATTTACGCTATGGTTAAAAAGGGGGGTTTGAAAAAGGTTGTTTTGCACTCTACGAAAATAAACACTAATACATGGCATAGCAAACACATCGAGAAATCCTAGGTTCTAACATGCTTCACTCATAGACAAGTAGAAAATAATTAAGAACAAAGAATCCTAAACATGCTTACTAGACCGAAAATAAACCTAAGCTATTATTTACATGTGATCGACTCATCTAAACTTACCCTTGCTCCTTCGTAACCTGCAATCAAACAATGTCAATCAAAATCCTAACTTCTTAATTTCACATAACACATGTTTACACTTAATTCTCGTGCTCGGGATTGCCCTATACACATACCATTGATTTAGACTTAGGATTGCCCTATATCTAAGCCAAAGCATTACGATTAGATAAACATGCATCATAGAACTTAAAGAAACTAGAACACATGGAAGACAATTGAAATCAAAACAAGTGCAGAAAACCGAAATACTAAAGACCAATCCTTAAACACAAGAGTTCATACAAAAAGGGGTTACAATGTAAAGAGAAATCGAGTTACACTTTTAGTTCCTCGGGATTGCCCTATGGAGCTTGAGGTGTAGCCGACTCTACTTTGGTGGAGGAGACACTCGGGATTGCCCTATATGTCGATGGAGGCAGTTTGGAGGCGGTAGGATGGTGTAACCTTCTTCTTATATGGCGTCTTGAGTCTTTGGAGAGGGAGTAGTGTTTAGGCTGAGATTAGGCGTCTAGAATGAGTGATCCTTGAGAATGAGACCTAGCTCTTGTATTTATAGGTGAAGAATTCCAACTTTCCTCTCCAAACTAGGTTTTCCTAGTGTACTCGGGTAGAATTGCCAGCCTGTCTTGAAACGTCTTTTCCGGGAGTTCTAGAGCTCAAAAAATTCTGATTCTTATTTCATTGGAAAGCATATTCAAAGGGCTGTAAAATCCATATAATGAACGCCATATTTGGAGTTGAATTGAATTTACTAAGGATTTTAGAAGTTAAGTGACCTGACTGCCCAGTTTTCTTCTTCTTCAAGGAAAAGGAAATCTTTATATCTTCAAATCTTGCATTCCTTATTCCCTAATAATTCTTGGCCGAATATACCATATATTTTAACATATTTTGGCCCTCAAATCAGGTATTTATCTTCATGGAATATTCTTCCAAAATTCGTCCATTATATGCTCCATATATTCCGCCATATTTGCTCTTTCCTGGGTCGCGCAGGAGAAATGTCTTCATCTTTTTGTCCACCATTTTGGTATCCATTTAATTTGGCATTTGGTTTCCAATTCTTGACACCATATGGGAATGCATTTTAGTAACCATTTGAAGACCATTCCTCGGACCATTTCTTCTCCGGAATTGAGAACTTCCTCCCTAATACGCTTTTAGCTCCAAAACTCCTCCTTTATTATTTTCTCCTTTATTTCTACCTAAAAGCATAAAGTAAGTTAGAAACATATTTATTAAGCATAAAACAAAGTTAAATGTAGAGAGAATTGCGTTAAGAATCAAGTATGAAATGCGTTGATCACCTCTGGAGGATCTTTCTCAGAACGGATCAGGTCATTATAAATACCTTCTACCTCTTGCAGGGTGTTGGCCATTCCTTCACTGCCATCTACTGAGGCTGGAAGAGGTAGCACTGAAGACTTGGGGGCAGCAGTCTCATGGCAACCATGAATGACATTTGAGAATTCCCCAAGCCTTCGTTGACCCTCTGCGAGGAACAACTCCTCGAAACTTGGATCATTCTGCGAGAACACCTATACTTGGGGAGTTATGAGGTGTTCAAGGGATTAATAAAAAAAAACCTATTTAGGGAGAATCAGAATATACATGAGACAGATGAGGAGGAGATTGATCATCGTACAACGCAATATTGATGCAGGGAGGAGAAGGAACTTCATTTGTGAACTGCAAATAATAGATTAAGATCTTAGTAAAAGGTAGACAAACCAAACATAGTGGTTTAAGGTAAGAAGCAGTACAGAATGTGCCTCATGACCAGTATTCGTGGCCAAAGTAATAGAAGGGACATCCAGAGCACAAGTTTGTTCTTCGTTCACAGGGGTTGAGGATACATCCTCAGTAGCAAGGGAAAATGCAGGTTCTGTTTGAACATTATCCTAGAACACATAACCAGAAGTCGTGCTGAGGAAAAATACAAAGTAATTATAGAAGGATGAAGATAAATGCATATACCTCAGTAGTGGACGAAGTCTGTACAACAGCAGCATCAAGAGCTTCATTTTCCACGACGGACTCCACAGCCTGCTTCAGAGGCTCTTTATTACCCGCAATGGTGATAATTTCTTCTGCTGTGGCAGTAGCCGCAGAGATTAGGCGCTCGAAGGGCTGGTCATAGACTTGTTCGAGAAGTCTCTTACGTTGAACCTCTTCATCAGCAGCATTGGAAGGACCTGCATCCAGAGGTCTAGAAGCTTGAGGAGCGTCAGATGCACTCGCAGCACTGGAAGAAGGCTCAGAAATAGTGGCCGGCTGTGCACACTTGCCTTTGGCTTGCGCAACTTTATACAGCAAGTCTTCTTCTGAATACTCATTGTCAGGCATCAACTCGATGGAGGGAGACATGTTACTAAATGCTTCTCCTGGTGGCTGTGTACGATCATGAGCGACATTGCGACGAGGGCGATGGGCCTGAATCGTAAGGAAATAAAGGATTATTGGAGAAAGAAGCCTAAGGGAATAAAGTCTTTACGAGAAGAAAATATACCAGTGGAACTTCTTCGTTGGAATCTCCATCTTCATCATCCCAAGCCTCAACAGTCTCTCTCTTCTTTTTCTTAGCGGTAGCCACTTTCGCAGATTTCCTCGCAGTAGGGGAGGCAGCTGCGAGACTCGCACCCATAACTTTGCTGTGCTTTGAAACAAAGGGAGGATAAGCACTAACCTCTTGTGCCTTTCTCTTCTATCCCGCTTCCTTTTGAGCAAAAGAGGCCAAAACTTTCCTATCTATCGTCTTCTTGAAAAAATCAAGGAAGGAAGTTGAGCAGATGGTGCGGAAAACCTCAGGCTTGGACCGCGACCAGATGTCACCATAGTGGCGTTGAATCCACTCATGGTATTCTTCAACCACCGATAAAAAGCTACGCAGAGTGAATGTCAATTGAAGTCCGAGAGGTTCAATAGAGGGAAAGTGGGTATAACAAGAGTCTGCATGATTGCGGCGGAGGGATTCTCCACGCAGGTCCTCCATGAGGTATAACCATTATGAGATTTAATCAGGGGATAGGGGAGACCTTGCTTGCATCCTAGCTGACATGAAAAGTGATTGGGAGCATACAGCTCGAACCATAGAAGTGCATCAGGAACAACAATATCAGTACAAGTGATGCACTAAGCAAAGAGGTTCTTCGCAGCGGGGGCTTGTTGAACGGTTACTGCGAATCCAGTCGCCAACTCTGCAGGGAACCTTCTCGTCAGAACAAACTCAACCATGTCCTTGGGGAACAACTTTTGACCCCAGAGATAATTGAAGCACTGCAAATAGCTCAACGATTCCGTCTTACCTGCAAGTGCTAAGGATTTTCCAAATACCTCCTCAGAGGTAAACTCTTTATGATGTGGGCTGCGAAATTCAGGGAAATACACTTGCAGCCACAAAGACAGAATCTAGATAGGTCCTGCAAATTTTAACTTAAACGGATTCAGAGAGATCCACCCGAGTCCGTGATACAAGGCACCAAGTGCAGGTTGCGCAAGGCCAAGACTGTGGCCATTGTACAGTGCCTCCGCTGCCTTGGTGAAGGTGTTAGTGATCCTGTTTGCAGCAACTCAGAATACATAACGACAAAGCCAAAACTCTAGAAACGCAATGCCGCCATAGGCATTCTTCAGTCGCTGATCTTCAGATGCAGGAGTGGTATGGAATTCTTCTGTGTTATAATGCTTGCTCCAATTAGAGTAAGTTGAACTGATGGTGGAGCGAGCTGGGTCAGAGGAAAAGGGCAAAGATTCACCGTCTAGGCTGCTAAGAAGAAAATGCCCATCCACTGTGGGCAAGTCGGTGATAGTAACAATGTCGAGGAGGGTAATCCCTAAGTGTCCAAAAGGGAGAATAAAACTATTGCTACTTGTCTCCCAGTGACATAAAGCAGCAATGACAGTAGCGCGATTCCCACCTTGGGGAAGATGGAAACATAAATCCAGAGTATGAGAAATACCAACTTGTTGCCAGAGCTCTTCATCGAGGGATTTCCGCTCTTGGTACCATTGAAGCTCATCGGCCAGAGTATTGAGCCATTTTCCTACCTTCACATCGAGTTCTTTTTGGTCCCATTGAATGGGGGCAGCAACTTCACCCCGTAAGACCAATAAAGGACGACGCACATCCGAATCAAGAGCGGATGAGGCCTTCGTTGTACTAGTGGTTGGACCCAATATAATTTCATCTCCCTTCGTTAATCTAACCTACGAATAGGGGATATCCTCCTTGCAATGGAGACGTGCAAACATGTGGTCATGAAAGGCATCCACATCATTCTCAGTGACGTCTGGGCAAAATTTCTGGTACGGAGCCATGGGTGCAAGAGTAATTGAAATTTCAAGTTTGGAGAATATTTTGGAATTTCAAAATTGGGGATTAAGAGTGGCTTTGAGGAGAAGGCAAGAAGGAAATAAGTAGCACGATTTTCAAAGGAAAAACACTTGAGAAGCTTAGCGTGAAGACATTTCAAAAATGCTGACTTAGGAGGCGACACGTCATAACAAGCCTCTTTGATTGGGTTAATCTCGAGGTCTGGGGGGCAATGTTTGGGCCCAAAATAAACTAAACATTTATTATAATACTTTTGGGCCTTGAAAGGCTAATGGGTCAGTCAGGAAGTGGCTCAACGAGGAGCTGCGAATCTGGAAGGATATCCGGCTACGAATCTGGAAAGAAATCTATAAGATTCCTGGTACGTCTAGAAAATATAGAAGGCTAGATATCATTCCCAATCAACAACGATTACCTTATCAAACGAGGAGAGGTTGAATTTCTACTATCATAAATAGATGAAGCGGAGCAGATTTGCAGACATCAACACACATACACAATTTATGCACCAGCAAATCTACTCACCCTGAGTAAACTAGCAGCCATCGAACTTAAGATCCAGGCAACCCGACAGAACGTGGGGATTTGAAGGTTCTCTCAAGCTAACCAACCGACAACAACGAATTCAGGATTTAGGCCACTTGACAGAGCATGGGGATTCGAAGATTCACTCGACCTACGACAACAGAAGTCAGCGGAGTCCAGACCACCCGACAGAGCATAAGGATTCTTAAGATCTACGACGTCACACTATCCGGTGTTCTCGACACTTCACCATCAGGAATTGCTCTGCTTTATACTTGCCCTCAAGTGTGAAGTACCGAATCCCTGCGGCTCAAGCAGAGAGACCCACTATCTAGTGTTCTCGACACTTTACCCTCAGGAATTACCCTGCTTTATACTTGCCCTCAAGTGTGAAGTACTGAATCCCTATGGCTCAAGCAGAGAGACACATTATCCTGTGTTCTCAACACTTCGTCCTAAGGATTGCTCTGCTTTGTACTTGCCCTCAAGTGTGAAGTATCGATTCCTTGTGGCTCAAGCAGAGAGACACGAAGTCTATGTCTTGTATCAAGACAAGTGGAACTCAACGAGTGGGGTTGGTGCTCTCCCCACTCTAATCGCTTGATAAGAAGCAGATACCACGCACGCACTACACTACTACATTTTGTCCTTGGCAGTGGCACGTCTCGCACACAGCACAACAACGACTGCGGAAAAGAAAAGAGACAGTTTGCCATCACTCTACTCGCAACGATCTGACTGGAGAAAAATCGAAACCAAACAAGTTTAGACAGGGGAGCAACTGTGAATCCTCTGAATGGTCATAATTAGCTAGCTAGTAGATTAGTTTGCCAAACAATTTTTCGCTTTTGAATAAGATTAGGTGTTATTCCTATTTTTAATCTGCTCGTCGATCTTGTTCGTCAAATTTGCATATTCAAGCGTGGAAAGTTTGCATTTTCGGTCGATGGTGGGACTTCAATATACATTATTGCTTGGTAAGCATGAATCACATGTAAACTATATATATTAATCTTATGTGTGTGTCGATTATGCATGCCAGACTATTATCATTATAACATTTCTGTACCGATCAGATCCAATAAAATAGTTGATATGAAGGACGAAGATCGATCTTATCGATACTTCAAGTAGAACGGATCCACAAACTGTGTCCCTGATAAAACAACCGAACATAACTTTTTTGGCCTGATAATCGCATATTTATGCATTTATTCGGTATTTAATTCATTCCTTATACTTAGTTTATTGTTCTATAATTGAGTATTTATTTTTTATTGATTGTTTTATAAGTTTTGTGAAAAAATAATAATAAAAAAAAGATTTCTACCTTAATATGGATTCAAGAAGGAGTTTTGTGCAATTAAAGAAGCATATTACAAGGAGGACTTGAGGAGCTCAATTTAGGGAACTATATAAACCAATTTTAGGTTTTTGGAA
This sequence comes from Geum urbanum, assembly GCA_946800695.1. NCBI lineage: Eukaryota > Viridiplantae > Streptophyta > Magnoliopsida > Rosales > Rosaceae > Geum > Geum urbanum. The sequence goes on along the minus strand of OX327013.1, from coordinate 37,943,688 downwards.
AGGCTAATCAAGGTTTTAGAGAGAAAAACTCGAGCAAAGGAGAGAGCAGCCGCAAGGAACCTAAAGCCCAGATTCGATCCATCGAAACCCGAGCTTTGATCCATCGAAACTGGACACAGTTTCTGTTCTTCATCCCATCTCGATTTGTAACCTCTATGCTTTGTTTTGAGTCATTCATTATGACTTTTAGTAGCTAAACATCTTGTTAAGAGGCTGCTTGCAGCCCCGTATATGAAGTCTTTCTAATTATACACTATAATCTAGTTTCACATATTCAATTCAAATGAGGTTTCTTTCTCTATATGACTCACTCTATGAGTTCTTGTATGTTTTCTTTGGTGCAAAACTTAGTATGCATGCTAGGATTCTATTGTTATGAGATACGGGCGACTGAAGATAATTTCTTTCACCGGATTCTCTACAGTTATACACCGATTTTGTCGGGTGATTGAAACCCTAGGTCTAGCAGGGCACACCCATAGTATACATGTGATCCCTTGTACCTTCTCAAACCTTTTCTAGAACTTAATGCTTTCTTTTTTGTAAACCTTGAGGTCCATGACTATGGGTTCAATAGAGGGATAGATGTGGGGGAGGTTCATGGCAAACTCACATAGGCATAAGGATTAAGTAATAGGATATGTTGAGTCTATCGGCCTTCCTGGGAACTTTCATTCATTGGATATGTGCATTAGATTAAGTATATGTTAGATAGATAGAATGACGGTGGTGGATTGCATTCTTCTTAACTCATTAATTATATAGTTAATCACTTTGCATTCATTAGCATATTTACTTTCAGCATTTATCTTATACATTAGTTGTAGCCTAAACGATTTAGTTCGGTACCCAAATCAACTCCGAATACCCTAAAATTATTTTTGATAGTCCATTACTGTGTCTAGTTTAATGTATCCAAATTTCGTGTTATTTGAGTCTTTCCAGAGTAGGGTTGTAGTGTCATTAGTGTACGGTAGTCGAGTCTGTCAGCATTGTATTCTAGTGTTAGGATTTAGTTTCACCAATTTCTTGTGTTTGATAACCCATGTTTATCATACTACATTGATATATCCAAGTTGAGAATATGGTATCATTGAGAGGTAATTCTCCACATCATCAAATTTTGGTACCGTTGCCGGGGAATTACTTAATTCTAAGTCCTAATAGAGTCTTTAAATTTTAGTTTAGTTTAGTTTTGTTTAGTTTTCTCCTTTGAGTCTTATTGTTTCTTCCATGTGCAGTAACATTGTACATGCGTACTAGGCACACTAGAAGTACTGAGCCATTATTACTTGATCTGGAGATTAAACGCTCAGCGAAACAAAACAGAAAGCAGCAAAGACAACAGTCCATGAGCGTGGATATTGGTGGTCAACCTGAGAAAAAAATACATTCTGATACAGAGTATGAATTTGAGGAAGAACAACATATTCCAACGCCACCACCATCACCACCATGAATGGCAAACGCCACAAAGTTGAGAGAGTCCTTTGTGCCGGGCACAGGTGCAGCAGCTTCGCTGATCATTCAACCAGAAAATTTGGGGGCTTATTTTATTCCTCTCTCCCTTATATCGAATCTGCCACAATTCAGAGGAATTCCTTCTAAAGACCTTCAAGATCATCTCAATGAATTCACAGCATTGTGCAGAATCTAGAAGCCAAAAAATGTGGAGGAAGACATTGTCAAACTCCTCCTGTTCTCGTTTTCTTTGAAGGAGTAAGCAAAGGCATGATAGAATTCTTTAGCTCCTCTATCTATCGACACATAGGAGAAGATGTGTACTACATTTATGAAAGAGTTTTATTATGCTTCCCGTACCAAGAACTTGAAGAAGCAAATTAGCACATTCAGGTAGAAAGATGAAGATGAATTACATGAAGCCTGGAGCCATTTTAAGGGTCTTCTTTGACAATGCCCTCATCATAAGTTTGACCTCAACACCTAAATGGAGTTCTTCTATGAAAGACTTAATTCTTTTAATAGGTCAAAGCTTGATTCAGCTTGTGGGAAAGATTGGTGGAATATGACTGGAACTAAAGCCAAGGAAGTTGTTGAGAACTAAGCCAAAAATTCAAGGCAATTTCAGTCAAGGGATAGATCTATGAGAGCGAGTAGAAGATTTCTTAATGCAGTTAGAATCGATGGAGCCATGAAAAAAAGATTAAGTTTTATGGAGAATGATATCGCTCTGATTGCTAGTAGTTTGAAAGTGGCCAAGAAGACAATAGTTGCAGCATTTCAGGTTGTGTGCACTTTATGTTCGGCTACAAATCATCTAGTAGAAGATTATCCCAAGTTCAGAGCAAATGAAGAGGTTAATCAGGAAGAGGAAGCAAATTATTTCCAAAGGCAACCTAACACATATGGTGGAAATAGGGACCATCCACTGCTTAGCTATAGAAGCAACAATGTGCTCAATCCTCCGATTGTTCCACCTGAATTTCAGTAAAGACAGCCTGCATGAGATGGGCAACAATTTGGCGAAAGGCGTGTGTCACAATAGCAACAAGCTCTAGCTCAAACATCAACAAGGAATTCTACCTTGGAAGCCATGATTCAACAAATGATGTTTGATAACAAGAAAGATAGAGAAGAGTGAGCATGTTCCGCTAAGAGAATAAGGCCACACAGTAGCAGCAAGGGAAGTCAATTGACTTGCTGGAGCGATAAATGAGCCAAGATTAGTAAACACTTGCTCAAGTCAAGGAAGGAAGTTTTCCCAACAACACTCTTACCAATCCCAATACAAAATATGAAGCTTTTGCAGTGACTTATAAGAGTGGGAACATGTTAGAAGAAGTTCCCAAGTCAACAAAAAGAAAGTGGGAAGAACCGGTCACCGAACCAACTTCATCAAGTGAACCATTGAAGGAGCCCAGGAACCGCAATTCGACAAGTCGAAAATGCACCTGAAGCAGGTTTAGTGACAAAGCGTAAAGAAGGCTAGGTATTATCTAATCTTTTACCTTTAATTACTCTTAATGTGCCTTTTCCTAGCAGATTGATGAAGCAGATGAAGGTTGACAAAGAGAAGGAGATCTTGGATGTGTTCACAGTATGCAAAGTTCCTGAAAGATTTGTGCACAAAAAAAAAGAAAATTCTATAAAACTGAGACTGTGGCTTTGGGAGAGAGAGTATCTGTTGTTCTTCAAAGGAAGCTCCCACCTAAGTTGGGCGATCCAGGACGTTTCACTATCCCATGTATTATTGGTGATCACAGGTTTGCAGATGCTCTACTTGATTTAGGTGCATCAATAAATTTGTGGATCATGTTTATGCATCAATTTTTCGTTATCATTCCAAGTTATGTGACTTGCATGTGCACCTATCTTCTCAAAATATCTCTCAAGTGGGATTGAGTCTTGAGGTCTTGGCCCAACTTTACTTGACCTTGCCATTGACCGGCGAAGACTTGCCGGAGTTGACCGTTAACCACTGGAGTTGATCGTTGACCAGCTGTTGACTTTTTGTCATTTTCTCAGTTTTGCTCCATCTTCTCCAAATGCTTAGAAAACTTGCTCAGCTTCTCCAAAAAGTGATTAGATTCCATTTTTAGAGCGTTTTCATGTTAATCCCTCATTTCCTATCATAACACAGAAACATAGTAAAAATGATGTTTTATTAATAAAAGACAAGCAATAAGTATGATATTAGGGACATAATTAGAGCATAATTATGGACCTATGATACACGCATTTGCAACCATTAAATTAACACTTAACAATCAACAAAAACGCGTAAACAATTAAAACCCTTTTGTGTAGATGTAGCATTGGTAAATAGGGTATTGTTCTTAACCGGGGATTGATGGTGCATGCATATTTACGCTAAGGTTTGAAAGGGGGGTTTGAAAGTTGGTTATTTATAATCTACGAAAATAAAGAAAGAAAATGGTTAGTAAACATATAGGGAAATCCTAGGTTCTATCATGCTTCACTCATAGACAAGTAGAAAACAAACAAGAACAAAGAACCCTAAACATGCTTACTAAACCGAAAATAAACACTAAACTATTATATACATGTGATCGACTCATTCTTTCATCATTTGCCGTTTTATACCTAGACTCCCTAAGTGTCAACGAAATTCCTAACTTCAATCAAAACACACACACATGCTTATAATTGAACAAGACAGCAACCAAAGCGAGCTAACTCTCTAATCCAATTTTATCTTTGTTATTAGTTCGTGAAACATGCTTAAAAGAGAACCAAAGCGAGTATCTACTTAAAAACAGTTTCAAGCATTAAGAACATATAAGCACACACATGTATTCGAATCAAAGTTAAAAACACATGGAAGAAACTTAGAAGAATTTAGAAATATAAAGCCTCTTATCAAAACTTGTTCTCAAAATACAAACAAAGGAAATCCAAACAAAAACCGAAACAAAATAAAAAGGGGTCATGTTACACTTTTAGACTCCGTGAAAGCGCACCGCAAATCTTCAAGTGTAGCTACTCCTTAGTTGGTGACGAGCCCAAGAATTTCCAGCCAAAGCGAGCAAAGTCCTTCTTGAGGTGGAGGAGAGTGTTTACGGGATGAAGTTTGGTGGTGTTTCGGGTTTTGACGGGATGGCCGAGTGTTTGGAGGTTGAGGAGCTGATCTTTGGCAAGCTTAGAAGTCTAGAATGAGTGATCCTTGAGTTTGAGACCGAGCCCTCTTATTTATAGGTGAAGAAGTCCAACTTTCCTCTCCAAACTAGGGATTCCTAGTTTACCCGGGTACGTAGAAATGCCAGCTGGAAACAGCCTGTCTTGAAACGCCTTTTCCGGGAGTTCTACAGCTCAGAAAATTATGATTTTGGATTCGTTGGAAAGCTTATTCAAAGGGCTATAAAATCCATATAATGAACGCCATATTTGGAGTTGAATTGAATTTACTACGGATTTTAGAAGTTAAGTGACCTGACTGCCCAGTTTTCTTCTTCTTCAAGGAAAAGGAAATCTTTATATCTTCAAATCTTGCATTCCTTATTCCCCAATACTTCTTGGGCGAATATACCATATTCTTGCACATATTTTGGCCCTCAAATAAGGTATTTATCTTCATGGAATATCCTCCCAAAATTCGTCAATTATATGCTCCATATATTCCGCCATATTTGCTCTTTCCTGGGTTGCGCAGGAGAAATGTCTTCATCTTCTTGTCCACCATTTTGATATCCATTTCATTTGACATTTGGTTTCCAATTCTTGACACCATGTGAGAATTCATTTTAGTAACCATTTGAAAACCATTCCTCGGACCATTTCTTCTCCGAAATTAGGAACTTCCTCCTTAATACGCTTTTAGCTCCAAAACTCCTCCTTTATTATACTCCTTTATTCAAAACCTAAAAACAACAAAGTAAGTAAGAAATGAAAGCACTAAGGTCAAAACAAAACTAAATGTAAAGAGAAAGACGTTAAGAATCAAGCATAAAATGCGTAGATCAACCTAACAAACTACCTTACACTTAGACTTTGCTTGTTCTCAAGCAAACAAAGAAGAAAAGAAATAAGCGACGCTAGATTCAAAGCACAAAAACACACAAGGCATGTATAAGCATGTAGGTGTCCCGAATCGGTGATTGATTTTCCTCAAAGAACTATGGCTAGATGAATTGAACTTTTCTTAGGCACAATTAGAATACGGAATCAATGCATTTCTAATAAGTCAAACATGCTACATACCAAACGAAATGCATGTATTGAGATGTATTCAAACTAACATGTTCCTAACCATCTAACTCTATAGAACTTAATCTTTTTTCCATGGCTCCATCGATTGTAACTGTATTGAGAGATCTTATACTTTCTCCCATGGATTTATCCTTTAACTAAAATTACCTTGAATTTTTTGCTTGGTTTTCAACAACTTCATTGGCTTCAGTTCCAGTAATATTCCACCAATTTCTCCCACAAGTTGAATCAAGTTTTGACCTATTAAAAGAATCAAGTCCTTCATAGAAGAACTCCATTTGGGTGTTGAGGTCAAACTTATGATGAGTGCATTGTCGAAGAAGACCCTTAAAATGGCTCCATGCTTCATGTAATTCATCTCCATCTTTCTGCCTGAATGTGCTAATTTGCTTCTTCAAGTTCTTGGTACGGGAAGCAGAATAAAACTCTTTCATAAATGCAGCACACATCTTCTCCCATGTGTCAATAGATAGAAGAGCTAAAGAGTTGTACCAAGCTTTTGCTTACTCCTTCAAAGAAAACAAGAGCAGGAGGAGTTTGACATTGTCTTCCTCTACATTTGTGGACTTCTGGATTCTGCACAATGTTGTGAATTCATTGAGATGATCATGAGGGTCTTTAGAAGGCGTTCCACTAAATTGTGGCAGATTCGATATAAGGGATGGAGGAATAGAATAAGCCCACAAATTTTCTGGTAGAACGATCGGCGAAGCTGCTACACCTGTGCCCGGCATAAAGGACTCTCTCAGCTTTGTGGCGTTTTCCATTCATAGTGGTGGCATTGGAATATGCTGTTCTTCCTCAAATTCAGACTCTGTATCAGAATGTATTTCTTGCTTAAGCTGACCACTACCACTATTCACGCTCATGGACCGTTGTCTTTGCTGCTTTCTGTTATGCTTCGTTGAGCATTCAATCTCTAGATCAAGTAATAATGGCTCAGCACTTCTAGTGTATCTAGTACGCATACACAATGTTCTTGCACACAAAAGAAACAATAAGACTCATAGGAAAAAGAAAACTAAATGAAACAAAACTAAAATTTAAAGACTATTAGGATTTATAATTAAGCAATTCCAAGGCAACGGTGCCAAAATTTGATAATGTGGAGAACCACATATGCAAAGATACCTTATTCTCAACTTGGATATATCAATGTAGTATGTTAAACATGGGTTATCGAACACAAGAAATTGGTGAAACTAAATCCTAACACTTAACTAAAATGCTGACAGACTCGACTACAGTACATTAATGACACTACGACCCTACTCTAGACAAACTCAAATGACACGAAATTTTTACACAATAATATAGACACAGTGGTGGACTACCACACAAAATTTGAGGGTATTCGTAGTTGATTTGAGTACCTAACTAAATCTTCTAAGCTACAGCTAATGTATAAAATAAATGCTGAAAGTAAATATGCTAATGGATGCAAAGTGATTTACTATATGATGAATGAGTTAAGAGGAATGCAATCCACCACCGTCATTCTATCTATCTAACATATACTTAATATAATACACATATCCAATGAATGAAAGTTTCTAGGAATGGTTGATCTACAACCACATCCTATTACCTAATCTGTATGCCTATGTGAGTTTGTCATGAACCTCCCCCACATCTATCTCTCTATTGAACCCATAGTCATGAACCCCAAGGTTTACAAAGAAGAAATCATTAAGATCTAGAAAATATTTGAGAAGCTAGAACGGTTCACAGGTACACTATAGGCATGTCTTGCTAGACCTAGGGTTTCAATCACTCGACAAAATACGTGTATCACTATAGAGAATTCGGTGGAAGAAATTATCTTCAATCACCCGTATCTCATGATAATAGAATCCTAACATGTATACTAAGTTGCGCACCAAAGTAAACATATAAGAATTCATACGGTGAGTCACATAGAGAAAGAAACCTCATTCAAATTGAATATGCAAAACTAGATTAAAATATATGAATTAGAAAGACTTCATGCACAGGGCTTCAAGCAGCCCCTTAACAAGGTGTTTAGCCACTAAAAGTCATAATAGAAGAATCAAGACAAATCATAGAGTTTACAGATCAAGAATGGATGAACAGAAATTGTCGTCCAGTTTCAATGGATCGAAGCTTTGTCTTTGATGGATCGAAGACAGGGTTTTGACTCCTTTGCGGCTGCTCTCCTTCCTTGCTCGAGTTTCTCTCCAATAATTTCTGATTAGCCTTTCCAAAAACCTAAAATTGGTTTATATAGTTCCCCCAATTGATCTCCTCAAGTCCTCATTGGAAAATGCTTCTTTATTTGTACAAAACTCCTTATTGAATCCATATTGAGCTAGAAATCCCTCTTTTATTTATTTTTCTTTTATTCCTCCACAAAACCTATAAAATAATAAATATTAATTAAATACTGAATTATATAACAATAAACTAGGTGTAAGGAATGAATTAAATACTGAATAGACGCATAAATATGAGACTATCAATAAATATCGGTTATTAATTGATGTCTATAATTTTGGACATTAGATAACACCCACTAAGACAACGGTTTGATTTTTATTAGACATCAGTCTCTGGGACAATTGTCTATCAGCATTATTCTAGTAGTGCTCCTGCTGGAGTTTCTACTTGTTTGGCTTAAATGATGAATTTTATTTCAAAATAAAATAAAATAAAATAAAATAAAAACAAGAAAAGAAAGATAAATATGGACCATATCTAGTTGGATTTTAGTGGGACCATATCTAAAGAAAAATATGGACCAGTCTCTACTTCAACTGGTGTCATGTTACTTCATCCTCGACCTGGTTTACGGACTTGGAGCTCGATATATAATCGATGACAGAAAAAAATGATATTAGCCGGTGGCATTTGATAGCGGGTCGGATTCCAGGTCGCAAAGCAGAGCAAATAGAGAGATTTTGGATTATGAAACATAAGCAAGCTGTTTTCCCAGAAAAGGAAAGAGAACGAATCTAAGTATCAAACAGTTCATAGCCTACCAATGCCATCCATCTCCAAATGTGAAGCTATTTTTTTCTATTTTTCTTTGGTTTGAAGTTGTCAATCATATTGCTTGTGTGGTACAATGTCTAATCTTCAGAGTTACTATAAATCTGCATTTTATTGCAATTCTGAAGAGAATGAGTACAATGTAATCTAGCTAAAAACGATAATTTGAAACAACTAATACTAATCTTGAAGTGTTCTGATGTATGAAAAGATGAGATTCTCCAATGTGCCGCTCACCAATATGCGAGTACATTTATATGAGCATAGTAGCATGTACTTTGCACAGGGAAGAACAAGCTAGAGCAAAATATAACGAGCAATGTTGCCATGAAAAGAGTCATACTTTATATAGATTATACATCTTATTCAGAGAATGGTCAACCGGACAAAGTTCACAGAACTTTTATTGTTGCTTGTAGTTTCCTTCAAAGCGCGGCTGCAGAAGAGCTTCTAGATCATTATCCTCTAGTTAATAATATACAAGTTGTTTCTACCGGATTACGTGGGACGCAATCTAGCAGAAGCAAGTACGAGTAATTTCCTCGCGTCCGAACGTTCGGGCTGTTCGGATGATCGGGTGCCTTCTCTCTCTTCGGGTGTTCGGGTATTCGGGTGTTCAGCTCCCACTGTTAGAAGAATACAACGACAAACGGGCAGTCAGATGGCCGAGACAGGGGTGGCCTGCCTTCAACGCTCCGATGCCTAAGTTAGAAGATGTATTGGATATAACAGTCAAGCGAACATGTAAGAAAGTGAGTTGGAGTATTGAATGTGGGGTTGAATTCGATCTGTCTCCCCCTTACCTGTAATAAATGCCTTACCTATATAGGTGGTTGAGGTTGTTGCTTATTTGTGTCCTTCGATGTGGGATGGAGCTGTTTTGCTGTCATATGGTCCGATCATTCGGATGTTCGCTTGTCGGGCGCGTGCCCGGTCGGATGGGCTCGGTCTTGTGGGTGGAGTTGTTGCTTGCTAAGTGGTCTTTCGAGTGATCGGGTAGGTGTCGATCGTCTGTTTAATTGGGTAAGTATGTTTAATTAACGAACTAATGGTGTTATACTAACAAGTCCTCCAAGTCCCCAAGTCAAAGAGATCTTTCTTGATTGGGGAGTTGAAAAAGGGTTCGTGCGATTAAACAGATACTTATCCAATTGAGCACTGCGTGGTCCTGTAACCCCCAAGTCCCCTAACTCTCCGATCAAGAAAGGGCTTGCCTGACGGAGTGGGTACCTATGCGTCCGATCGTGTACCTGTTTGGGTGCTTCTGTATCCGGGTGTACGACTCCCAAACGGATGTTGCTGTTTGGAGCTGTGTACCCGGGCGTGCGCCTGTGGAACTATGTGGATGGATATGCATGTTTGTGTGCGGATGTATGTCAGTATGTAGGAGTGAATGTATGTAGTACAGATATACAAGTAGGGGTGAGTATGTGAATGTATACAGATGTATACGGATGTATGTATGATCGTGCGATATGATTGAGTGATGATTGAGTCAATGTGTTGATGTATGCGTGTATGTGGATGGATGGATGGTTCCGAGCCACTTACCCGGCCCCGCGACGAATGTTGCTGTCCGAAGCCGCCAAGGATAGGCCTTCGGAACGGTCTTTCTTGATGCATGGATGGTTCTGAGCCACTTACCCAGTCCCGCGACGAATGTTGCTGTCCGGAGCCGCCAAGGATAGGCCTTCGGAACGGTCTTTCTTGATGAATGGATGATTCCGAGATGACCCTGACTCCCCAACGAATCTTACTGTTTGGAGCCGTTAAGCCTCGGAACGGTCTTGCTTAGGTGCCCGAGAGGAGATCCTCACTCTCGGCGCCGACCTATCGTAGCGTCAACGGTGGAGCCCCGACCGTTACGTACATGTGTTGCAGCGAGCACGGAGGGACGGTCAGCATGCCCGTGCCGCTCTTCGGTTTAGCGCGCGCACGAAAGGAACTTGCCGCTATCGTGCCGCCTAATTCGGCGAATGTTAGCGTTACGCCTCGGAAGAAATGGGGCCACTCCCGAGTCGCCCATCATTCGGCGCGTGCTCCGAAAGGTGCGTGCAGCTTTCGAGCCGCCCGAATGGTCCTGCTGTTGGCGCGCCCCAGAAGGTAACGAGTGACGTTAGCTGCTTTCGTGCCGCGTAGCCCGAATGGTGGGTCACCTCTTACTGGGTGTCTAGGCGCGGACTCACAAGCGGCCGCTTATGCTCCGGCTTCGCCAACAGAGCCAGGGAGACGATACCACGCGCCGTCTACGGTACATTTAGCGCGCGCACGCCGAAGAGGGGACGAGGACCGTCAGCCTCCTTCGGGACGCCTAAATGGTCTTGCTTTGAGCGCGTGCACGCCGAAAGGAAACGCGTGACGTTGACCTCTTTCGGGACGCCTCAATAGTCTTGCACTAACCTGGTGGGGTGGCGTTTACTTGCCCGTGAGATTGTGGGGCGCTTGATCGTGCTGGTGGTGCGGGCGATAGTTCGGATGGCTGGAGTCATGACGTGTGTTTGCGTGCCTTGGGTGGGGTGATCTGTCTGACGAGACGCTTGAGGTGACATTCTTTTTGACTTCTTCTTGGGAAATGGTGGTGTAATAAGTGCTAGCCGGCGCAATAAATGCTGGCGTGCCCTGTGTAATTAATGCTGGTGACGTAGTAACTGCTCGAAGGTCAGGCGTCATGCGCGTGGGAGCGTGGGATGCTGCATGGCTGACACGTGGTGAGTCGTGGGAGATCATGCTAGGGTTTGAAACCGAGGTGGGAAGCCGAAGGGTGAGCGCGGTTACTTAGGTGGGTAAGTAAACCGCTTGGCTGACACGTGTCATCATCTGACGGTGGACACGCAAAAATGAACGGTTGGCGTTCGTTCGCCTGTCCCGTGCGATCAGTATAAATATGGCTCTCTGGTGTCATCTTCTTCCATCGTTTTCATATTTACTGCTGCTCTGTTGAATTTACCTTGCTCCCTGTTCCCCGTCTTCTGATCTCTGTGTTGCTTTCTTGCCGGAGTTCGTCGTCAACGTTCATCTTTCAACCTTTAATTTCAGATTTTGGTGAGGTTCTAACCCTTTTTGTGTTGCTTTTCCGTTCTATTTTTGTTTTTCTGACGTCTTGTCGTTTATGGTTTTTCTTGTTTCTGGGTTTTCGTCTCAAGAACAAGGCATGTTCTTGAGGTAGGGCTGTTTTGATCTGTTTTGGGGTGAATTTCTGGGTTTTTTCTTGTTTTTGGTAGGATTTTTTTCTAAGCGTTGTGGGTTTTGCGTGCGTGCGTCTAGGAGATGGAACCGATAGAAGTTTCGAGCGACATGTCGCGTGAACGGGTGTACGTTCCGGGGGCGGGGTGGTTTAGCTGTAGTCCGTGCGCGAGCGGATCGGACTCCTCGTCCGACTCCGTGATGAGTGTGACGCCCTTGCATTATATCCATAATGTGTCTCCTGTCGTGCAGCCGATGGAGGAAGGACGAGTGCAAACGGCTACCGAGGTTATCGGGTTGGGAGATTCATCTGAGTCATCGGGCTCGTCGGGTGGGTCTTCGTTTTCGGGGCCGTAGGGTGAGGAGCGTGCTCGAGGAAGGGGTCATTTGCCCCAACTGGCAGAGGGTGGGCGCGTGCACTGGGTGCTACCCGATGGAGTGCCCGTTCAAGAGCCCGAGTGTGCGCCCTCGGTGAAGGAGATGGCGCGATGGGCGCGCGACTACCACATCCCTTCATCTGTGAAGTTGAGGGTCCCGGGGAAGTCCGAGATGTTCACCCGGCCTCCGCCCGGTCATATATGCGTCAGCGAGTTCCACCTGAAGGCGGGTGTCAAGCTTCCTTTGCACCCGTTCTTTCAATACATGCTGGTGCTGTTGCGGATCACACTCGGTCAGTGCGGGCCCACGCTGACCCGCACGTTGGTGGCATTTTTCAACATCTTCCGCCTGAGCGGCCTCGACCACCCGACGCGGGCAGAGCTCCTGCATTTCTTCCGTCTCAAACACTCTTCCCGCCGAAGGGACTCGGGCATCTTCACCGTGGAGCCGCGGGTGAAGTGGTGGTTGGTCGACCCGCTGAGCTCGTCGACCTCGTGGCGCACGATCAACTGTCTAGTCAGAGGCAATTGGGAGTTCGGCTCTTTCTCCCCGGAGTACGCGGCTAACGCCCACCGCATCGATCGAGTCCCCCAGCGTTTCTACCCGCTGAACACCAACCAGTACCCGATGACGCCTGTGGAGGAGGCCAGGGTTGCTCGTTTGAAGTACGTCTTCGACCCGGCTCCCGAGGTGAGACACTTCTGGGTGGCGTGCCACTGGGACTTGATCGAGCGCACGCGTCTCACCCGAGCACTCGGTCTGTTCGGGCTTTGATACCTGTTTTCTTTTTTTGCATGCATACGTATTGTATATTTGATAACTTGCTTACTAACTTCTTGTTTGTTTGTCTTGCAGCCAAAATGATCAAGTCCAAAGCCACTGAGAAGGACGAGGCACTCCAGCGCCGCATGGAGCTTCTGCTGTCGAGCGCTGAGACTGTGCGTCGGGTCGTCGATGATGGACACGGTGGGTTGGTGGTTGGGGATACCGTGCAGGCGAGGATCCCTGCGCCGAACGTATCCGATCACGCCCCTGCCGTGATAGTCCCCCGGGTCCTGGTCCCTGGTGATGCTGCTGAAGGGGCTGTTCGTCCGCCTCCCGGGTCGTCTGCTGCCCGGAGCCACGACCGTGTGGAGCGGGAGCCCCTTGCCCGGGAGAAGGAGCAGAGGCAGGCCGATCGCATTCAGAGGCGTGTGGAGCAAAGGAACCGGTGGGAGGCCTCCCTGAACTCAGGCTCAAGGAACCGGGCTTCCCAGTCTAGTGGTGCAGATCTTTCTGCTGGGTCGCCCGTTCCTGAAGGCGAGTCATCCCGTCCTCTGAAGCGTGCTCGGGCGGATACTGTTGTTGCCGGGGCGGAGGGTGATATGGTGGGTCGTGCTGTTCAGGCCATCTGTCAGGCTCTCGGTGACGGGGTGTCTTCGCTCCAGCTGCTACTCCAGTCGAGCTCTGGCCCTGCTCCCGACAACCTTGATCGGGTCTTCAACGTGTGCACCAAGCTGCAGCACCAAATTTTCCAACTGCACGCACGAGAGACCTCAGTGGAGCAGATAAGGTTGAGAGCGGAAGCTCGTGTGGATGCCGCGGCCAGTGAGAAGCTGCAAGCCGGGCTCTCCAAGGCAAATGAGCTGGCCGAGCGGAAGTCCACCCGAGTGAATGAGCTGACCCAGGAGCTCCAGGATGTTGCTGAGCGGGAGGCCGTGCTGAAGGCCGAACGCGATGGTGCTCTTGCCGAGATGGAGCGCGTGCGCGCGGAGGCTGCCAACCGCGTCGCTGAGATAGTGTCTCGGTTGATGGAGGCTGAGCGGTGCGCCTGGACTCCGGACCAGGTCGAGCTAACCCGAGCTGAGGCCGTTGCTGCCTTCAAAGAGTCTAATGATTTCTTGGAGTTGGTGATGGCTGAGGCGGAAGAGCAGGTAACTGCCTTCCGGTTGGCTGTGGCCCCGTTTATTGACCTTACGCGCTACCGGGCTCACCTGAGCGAGCGTGCGGGTGGAGCGGCCGGTCCTTCCACTGAGCAGCAGCCCGAGTAGCAGGAGCAACTGGAGCAGCCCGAGGAGCCGGTCGAGCGGGCAGACCAGGGCGAGCAACCTCAGCAACCGGATGGGTCTCAGCAGGCGGAGCAGGTGGTGGAAAAGGAGGTGGAGGCGAATGTAGAGTAGTTTTTTTTTTGTAATCGTGTAGGGTTTTGTAATTGGCATCGTGCCCCTTTTATTAATGAAGTTTTCTTTTTCCTTCCGTATGCGTGTGCTTGCTCTTTATACACATTGCTTTTTTTTTTTCAAGTGTTACATCAGTGCGAATAATCGATCCCCAGTCCCCAAGTGTGCGGGTGGGCGGATCAAGAAAATATAAAACGTAACAAAAGAAATAAGTGCATAACACAACAAAACTTAATGAAAATACTTCCTCAGGTGTTGGATGTTCCACGGGTGTCGTAGCCTTTGACCTTGCATGTCCCTAAGGTAAAAAATGCTAGGGCTGACCACCTCGTCCACGACATACGGGCCTTCCCACGATGGACGAAGTGCCTTGACTTTCTGTTGTATTGCCTTCATGACCCAGTCCCCCTGTTGGATCGGTCGAGCCCGAATGTGTTGGTTGTATAATCGGGCGATTCTTTGCTTGTCCGCGGCGTTGTGGAGATGTGCCGTGTCCCTCCTTTCCTCCAGTAGATCGCTGTTGAGTTGTAGCCCCTCTTCGTTCGTGTTCGGATCGTACCCCTCAATCTGTGGGCTCTGGTGGGTGATTTCTAAGGGTAGCACGGCTTTGGTTCCGAACGTTAGGCTGAACGGGGTTTCGCCTGTGGCCGTGCTGGCGGTCGTTCGGATGGACCATAGGATCTCCGGGATGATTTCGGGCCAGCGCCCGTATCCTGTCTCCCCGGGCTTGATGTCTTCAATCTTCTTCTTAATGCCTGCCTTGATGATTTTGTTTGCCGCTTCGACCTGCCCGTTCGTCTGAGGGTGCGCGGGTGACGCGAATACGAGCTCTGTTCCTTGTCGTTTGCAGAAGGCCATGAGTCGAGGGTTGTTGAATTGTGGCCCGTTGTCTGTGATGATGCTGATCGGGGTCCCGTAGCGGCAGAAGAGGAACCGCCAAAGGAAGCGTTCGACCTTTTCTGTCGTGATTTTTATCATCGGCCGATCCTCGATGAACTTGGTATGGTAGTCGATGATAACGATTAGGTATTTGTACTACCCTTTGAACTTTGGGAGTTCCTCAATTAAGTCCAGTCCCACTGTGCGAACGGTATCGGCGATAGGAGGATTGAAATTGGGATGGCGGGCACGTGGTAGTGGTGTGCATGTAGGTGGCACTGGTGGCACTTGCTCGTTAGTGTTGTGGCGTCAGCGTGGATGGTGGGCCACCAGAATCCGCACCGGAGGGCCTTATACGCGATTGATCTTGCTCCCGCATGGTGGCTGCACGTGCCTGAGTGTATTTCTTGTAGAATTGTGTTGCCCTTTGTTGGAGTGACGCACTTGAGGCTCTCCCAGGTCTTTCCTCGCCGATAAAGCATGCCATCCCGCATGCTGAAGTTTGCCGCCCGTGCGACGATGGTCCTAGCCTCTCGCTTGTCTTCTGGTAAATCCCCCTAGCTTTGTACGCGATGAGCACGTCCATGTAGCTCCGTTCGTGCGGTCCGATCGCCAGGATCTGCTATGCTCCCGAGATGCTTGGTCATCGCAGTACTTCGACGATTCGTTGCCCTGGTCCTGAATGGACGGGACCTGTGGCCAATCGGGCCAGCCTGTTGACCTTGGCGTTGAGTCCCCGGAGTATGTGGTTGATATTGACGTAGTTAAACTTGTCGATGAGTGCTTTTGCGTGCTTGAGGTAGGCGATCATGGACTCCCATTTTGCTTGGAATTCGCTCTCGATCTGACTAACCACCAACTGTGAGTCGCTAAATATGTTCAGGTTGGGCGCCTCCGAGTTTTTGGCCAATTGTAGGCCTGCGATGAGCGCCTCGTACTCGGCTTAGTTATTGGTTGTCTTGAATTAGAATTTGAGGGCGTACTCCGCGTTTACCCTTTCTGGCCCGGTTAGGATAATCCCGGCGCTGCTTGTCTTCTTTGTGCATGATCCGTCGACGTAGAGGTTCCACTCCGACAGTGGTCCTCCCTTGATTTCTGGTTTGTCGGATGCTTCTATCGTCAGACCACCAGGTGCGCCGATTGGTGTTGTTTCTACCTCCGTGTACTCGGAGATGAAATCTGCCACTGCTTTTCCTTTTATTGTCGTTTGGGGTTTGTACTGGAGGTCGAATTCGCTGAGCTCGACCGCCCACTTCGCCAGGTGGCCACTGTGATCGGGCGATTGCAGGATCTGGCGCAGGGGCACATTCGTGAGGATGTGGATGCTGTGTGCTTGGAAGTATGGCCCCAGTCGTCGGGCGGCGGTGATGAGTGCGAGAGCCATCTTCTCGATCGTGGGGTATCAGGTTTCAGTGCCCGTCATGCCCTTCCCTGAAAAGAAAAAGGGCAGTTCCGTGTAGTCTTCCCTGCGGACGAGAGCTGAGCTGACGGCCGTGAAGGAGGTGGCCAGGTAGATGTATAGTACCTCCCCTCGGACGGATCTGGACAAGAGTGGGATCGAGGCCAAGTATTCCTTGATCTGGAGAAAAGATGCTTCACATTCGGGCATCCACACGACCTCTCGCTTGTTCGTCGTTCGGAGGGCTCTGAAGAACGAGGCGCATTTGTCCGAGTAGCGAGATATGAACCTGTTTAGTGATGCGAGTTTACCCGTGAGGCTCTGGAGGTCCGCTTTCTTGACGGGTGGCTTCATGTCGATGATCGCCTTCACCTTGGCGGGTGAAGCCTCGATTCTTCTCTGGCTCACGATATACCCCAGGAATTTACTGTTCATGACCCCGAACGTGCACTTAGCCGGGTTTAGCCTCATGCCGTTCTTGATGAGGACGTCGAGCACAGTCCCCAGGTTTTGGATGTGATCGGCCGCCCGAATGCTTTTCACAAGTATGTCGTCCACATAGACGTCCATGATGTTGCCTATCAAGCCGTGAAACATTGCGTTCATGAGCCTCTGGTACGTGGAGCCTGCGTTCTTCAATCCGAAAGGCATAACGACGTAGCAGTAGAGGCCCTTGTCGGTGACAAAGCACGTCGCCTCCTGGTCTTCGGGGTCCATGAAGATCTGGTTGTACCCTGAGCATGCGTCCATCATTGATAGGAGCTCGTGCCTGGCTGTCGCGTCTACCAACTGGTCGATTCTTGGTAGAGGGAAGCTGTCCTTGGGGCATGCCTTGTTGAGGTCGTGGTAATCAATGCACATCCTCCATTTCTTGTTGTTCTTTTGCACCATCACGGCGTTGGAGATCCACTTTGGGTAATCTACCCTTCGGATGAACCCAATGCCCAGTAGTCGGTCCATCTCCTCGTGCATTGCTGCGTAGTGCTCGGCTTTGTATGCCCTTCGCTTCTGTTTCACCACCCTCGCGCTGGTGTTGACGCTTAGTTTATGGGATATAATGTTCATGCTGATCCCGGGCATATCTTTGTATGACCATGAGAACACTTCTTGCTTCTCCTTTAGTAGTGCGATCAGTCCTTCGGCTATCGTGGGCGCCAGCTGTGCGCCAATCTGGACCGTTCTCTCCGGATGGTTGGGGGATAGCTGAATCGTCATTAGTTCTTCGCGCTCGGGGACGGGGGATACTGCCATCAGCCCGCCACCCGGGTCGTCCGGTGTTTCTGTTTCCGGCGAGAATTCTTCCAAAGCTAGAACCTCTTGCCTATTCCCGGGCTTTGCTGCCTCCTCGTAGTCGTAGCCCCGGACGTGCCCGACTCCGTGCTCTGTCGGGAACCGGCCCAGCAGCATGTGCCCTGCGATGATCAGTTTCAGTTGGTTGATCCCCGGCCTCCCGAGTATGGCGTTGTATGGGGAGGGCGTGTCCATGATGATGAAGTCCGTTCGGATTTCGCTGTGTGGGGAGTCGGGGGCACCGATCCCGACCCGAATGCTGTCGCTCCTGATTGGGTACGATGTTTCGCCGGTGAAGCTAGCGACGCAGTCGTGGTCCTGCGTCATCTTGTGTGCGGGTCTGCCCAGCGCCATGTACGCGTCCAGGTAGATCACGTTCACGGATGCCCCGTTGTCTACCAGTACTCTCTTCACGAGGAATCGATCTATGATCGCGTCGATCACAAACGGTATAGTGCTATTTTTCAGGCTTCTTTCCTCGTCTTTCGACGTGAAGCTGATGGTTGGCGGCTCTCTCCTCCCTGCCTTATTCGTTCTTCCTGCCCCGATTATCAGCACCTCCCTTCTCGGACGGTCGGGCGACGAAGTCCCTTTTTTGCGTTTTCCTCCGGATATCGTGCTGATAGTCCCCCTGGTCTCGATGTTCGCCTCCCGTGGGCGTTCCTCGGTCCTTGGGAGGGCTATCCGTCCGTCTCCCTGCATGTCCCTGAGTACCTTCTTCAGCATTACGCAGTCGTTGGTGTGGTGAGTGATGGTGTGGTGGTATTCGCACCATCTGTCCGGTGTCCGACCGATCGGGGCCCTTTCCTTCGAAACGTTGTTTGGCGGTTGGATCTGGTGTCGTGCTAGCGGAGTAGTTGCTCGTTCGACTGTTGATTGATCGCGTAGACTTCCTGTTCGGCCGGTCGGTACCGGGGGGCCTCTCAGGAATGGGTTCCCCGTGGTGCTGGTGCCCTTGCTCGGTCGTTTCGGGCACCCTGGTGGCTACGGTAGGTTGGCCTCTAGTTGTTCTGCACGTGCGTGTCTCGATTTCGTTTGTAGCCTCTGCTTGGCTCTTCCCTATCATCGGCGTTCTGTTGTGGTTGGGTGTTCGCGCTCTCTGGTTGGTCGGTGTCGGATTTGGAGGCGGTCTCGTATACTCGCGTCTCCACTAGCGCCTTCTGCACGATCAGATCCATGATCTCGTCGTAGTCGAGATGCTCCTTCCGTACTAGCTTCTCTACAAATGGTGTTGCAAGCATGTTGTCCATCAGGGCGACCTTAGCCACCTGCTTGTCGAGACTTCTGCATGTGCTCGCTAGCGCCCTCCATCGGTTGATGTAGCTGGATAGGCTCTCGTTCGTCCCCTGGCGGACCTTCAGGAGGATGCCCGTGGTGTTGTACTTGCCCTGGAGCCTGTAACGTCTTTGGAAGCTCTCCGCCAGTTCGAGGAACGAGTGTATGGAGCCTGGCAGAATCTCGTAGAACCAGCTCCTCGCTTCTTCGGACAGCGTTTCCCGGAATAGGAAGCACAAAGTTGAGTCCGAATACCTGGTTCCATCCGTGGCGGATTGAAATTCGTCGATGTGTGTGCGGAGGTCTCCGCTTCCGTCAAACCAAGTGACCTTCGTTGTCTTCGCGTTTAGGTCCCTGCCCCTTTCCAGTATGTGCGCCGAGAACGGACTGACCCGGGGGGGTGAACATCCCACCTTGCCCGCGGTGCTTGTCCTTCCGCAGGCGCGAGACTTCCTCCGCTAACTCTTCCATCCTCCGAAGGATCAGGGTGTTGTCTGTCGGGGGTGCGGGTTCCTCTGCCGGTGTGGGCGTTCGGGCCGCTCGAGAGTCGGTCCTGCCGAACGGGTGTTGCTCTTCGGCATTGGCGGTTTCTTGGATGGGACCTCGCTCGCGTTGTATCTGTTGCTGGTTGACGAGCGCATCTAGCCGTTCCTCCAGCCTCTGCCGGACCTGGCGCTCATGGTCTCTTTCGAACGCTGCCTCTCGCAGCTCCTGGAGCAGGCAATCGGCACGTTCCTCGCCGCTCAGTCCGGGGCTGCTGTTCGTCCCCAGCTCCATTACTTGTCGCGCCCGTGCGCTTGGGGGTGTTTCCTCGACGGGTGTGTCGCTGACGTTCGTCTCTTGGGTATGCATGTGGGCTTTTGGTTGGTGGTGTTTATACGAGGTTTGCAATCTGTAAGTTTCCCACAGACAGCGCCAACTGTTTCTACCGGATTACGCGGGACGCAATCTAGCAGAAGCAAGTACGAGTAATCTCCTCGCGTCCGAACGTTCAGGCTGTTCAGATGATCGGGTGCCTTCTCTCTCTTCGGGTGTTTGGGTATTCGGGTGTTCGGCTCCCACTGTTAGAAGAATACAATGACAAACGGGCGGTCAGATGGCCGAAACAGGGGTGGCCTGCCTTCAACGCTCCGATGCCTAAGTTAGAAGATGTATTGGATATAACAGTCAAGCGAACATGTAAAAAAGTGAGTTGGAGTATTGAATGTGGGGTTGAATTCGATCTGTCTCCCCCTTACCTGTAATAAATGTCTTACCTATATAGGTGGTTGAGGTTGTTGCTTATTTGTATCCTTCGATGTGGGATGGAGCTGTTTTGCTGTCATATGGTGCGATTATTCGGATGTTCGCTTGTCGGGCGCGTACCCGGTCGGATGGGCTCGGTCTTGTGGGTGGAGTTGTTGCTTGCTAAGTGGTCTTTCGAGTGATCGGGTAGGTGTCGATCGCCTGCTTAATTGAGTAAGTATATTTAATTAACGAACTAATGATACTATACTAACAGGATATACTAACACAAGTAGAAATGTGTTTTTAACGAGGAGTTGAAACCCCCTGTCAAAGGTTACATCATTTAAACTCCTAAATTTAGAGGCCAACAACTCGTTTTGTCACTTATCAGGGTCAGTATTGTTTGCTCACTACTGGGAATGAAGTGAGTTACCAAACAATAACGCGGAATAAGGTTTGAAAATTCCATAGCAAAAACACTGCTAGTCACTGCTACTCTGTCTGACTATCCTCTTGTATTTTTGTAGGCCCCAAATAATGCAAATGACCACAAACGACGAATCGTAGAGAGGGAGGAAGTGCCGAGTGAGAGAGAGAGAGCCCTTTTACAAGTTAAGTTGATATAGGACTGGTCAGCTTATATGACCAAAGACCAATCAGAGCCTCATAGCTGAAAAACTCGTTTTCTTGGTCAAAGCTTCAACTTTCTATCTTCCAAATCTAAAGAGGTACCTAATATATACAAGGCACTCACTCACTCACCCTTGTTTCGAACAGACAACTCTCTCTCTCTCTCTCTCTCTCTCTCTCTCTCTCTCTCTCTCCATTTACTTCTGCAGCTTCACTACTTCTCTCTCCCATCTCAGTTCCTCATCATAAAGAAAATACACTTACTACTTCCATGTGCATAGCTTCTTGCTCTAAACAACAATCTGGGTCTTCGAAATCTCGTTGGCTACTTCAACTATTGCAGCAAAGTTTGAAGATTCTGCTTCTCGACAACCCTCGACACACGAGTTGAGCTCTGTGATACAGTTTGTTGCATAGTCCCCGTTGACATACAGATATTGGACAAATGGGTACTGCTAGTAAGAGCTGGGAACAGAAGTCATTAGTCGGGGAGATCATTGAAGGGATGGAGCTGGCACGACAGCTGAGGCTAAGTTTCAGTGCAACATCGGCTTCATCAGAAAACAGGGAGTTTTTAGTGCAGAGGATACTAACCTCATATGAGAAGGCCCTTTTGATCCTGCAATTGAGCGGCTCACCTCGAACATCTCAAGTGGATGCACTAGCCGTTGTGCTTCCGGAATCTGGTATGTCCACTAACACAAGTCCTTGCGGTGATGACTACAACCGCAGAAGCTTCAAGGATCAACAAGACCTGCAAGACATCTCCAAAAAGAGGTGAGTTTAGACTTTTAGTTTAATTCGTCAAATATCAACAGAAGAACACTAGCTTATCGATTACTAATGCTTCCTGCTACATAACTTTTGCAGAAAGATCATGGCCAAATGGACTGATCATGTCATAAGGGTCAACTCTGAGAATGGGATTGAAGGATCTCATGAAGATGGCCATAACTGGAGAAAATATGGGCAGAAAGACATTCTAGGCGCCAAATATCCCAGGTAATTAAACAGTCTCTTTCTCAGAGGAATACTTCTACAAAAACCATCACACTCATCCAATCATTTGCAGCAAAAATATTCACTCAGGCCACGTAAAGAAAACCAAAATATATTAACTTATCTATTACACGCACGCACACGAAGCAAAAGATTTCAGTGCATACTAGATTGATAACTGAAAAAAGGAAGTCTCTTTTTACTGACGTACCTATTATGTAAAACTTATAGTGGCCCACAATTCCACACTCTAGAAATTTCACTTTGTTATGGAGAAAATCTGATCAGTGTCCTCTTGCTATATTTGCAGAAGCTATTATAGATGCACCTTCCGGAATACACAAAACTGTTGGGCTACAAAGCAAGTGCAGAGATCAGATGAAGACCCCACAGTATTCGAAATCACATACAAAGGAAAGCATACCTGCTCCCATGGCAGCAATTCAGTTCCACCACCACCATCACCAGAACAGAAAAGACACAAGCATGAGAACATTTCTCAACCAAAGCAGTCTCGGGGCAATCAGATCAGCCTGCCGACTCATCTGAGGGTCAATACAGAGAACTTGGAAGACAGAGAGAAGATGACATCTCCATTCGTTTATCCTTCAACTTCATTTGGAGGCATGATGAGTGGAGATGACTTCCTATCTTCTATGTTTGATAATGACAATTTCTTTGGCAATTTCTCTCAAACTTTGCAATCTCCAGCCGCAGCCAAATCAAATTACTATGCACCACCATGTCAGATGAGGAACATTGCACTAAATGAGCAACTTTCAGAGTCTGATCTTACTGAGATAATCTCAGCCACCAATTCCTCAACCAGCTCTCTGATTCCAGACATGGATTTCTCACTGGATCTAGTGGAAATTGACCCCAATTTCTCTTTTGACCCCCCAGGATTTTTTATATAATCTACTTGGCTTTGAGAATATAAATAAGTAGGATTCAGATTGCTGCTAGGAGTGCTAGCTTGTTAGACATCTTAGAGCAACCATGTAATATAGGTGAGGAAGAAGATTTGTAGAAGATTAGAGCTTTTAATGATGTTGGCTAAGGGATAGGATCGATAATTTTAACATTTTCCAAGTTTTCTTCTATTTAATTCCAATCGAGGTTCTCAATGGTTCAGAACATAGGAGCATTCCATACATGAGCAGATTATAAGGAAAGCAAGCATATAAGAGGAATAATTGAATAACCACATGTTCGATTCTAAGATGGAGAACAAGCTAAACATCTAAAGACTCGGCAGAAAAATCACCAAAAAGGTCGAACGTGTACATATAGTAATGAGAGATAATGTCCTTTCAGATAGCAGCATGATATATGACTATAGAATGGGAATAGACATTTAGTAGGAAGAGTAGAGCAGAAGAAAATAAGAATTCACAGAAAGAAAATATGTCCGGTGCTCATAAATGGAGGTTTTCTTCTTGTCTTTCAACCCTGGAGTAGTAGATGATGTTCCTTCTTTTGCTTCAGATTTCTGCAGAGCATCTCTCAACCCCAACACGATGAATAAGTTGGTTAGAGTGAGAAGCGACTCCGCCCCACCATGTAACCAATCAACATTTGCCAAAGAAGTGCCGTAGTTCACTTTTGCTGTTGAATCACAAAAAGAGACTAATACAGTTAGGCATGAATTATTAAGTTGATTAACATGAAGAGCACAACATTCTTAAAAAGCAAAAACTAACCGTAAATTCCTGCAGGGACTGCTCAGCATTGACATGAAAGTAAAGAACAAAATGGATGTCAGTTGGGGCTGAAATGCACCAGTTGACAGTAAACAAGTGACAATAGCAGGGAAAGTTGATCAGACACTGGATGTCTGGATGATACACACGTTTTGCTAGATAGCACAAGCATTGTTCTTTCAGATTTCCAATTTAGACCAAGAACCCATCTTCAAGTTCTATATAATAATCAAAAGCTATTCTTGATTCTAAACTTAATAGTAGCCCGAACTATCCCAGCACAAAATGTACAAAAGCAACTTGACAATTGTGTAGAGACTAGAGTCTAATCAAGTCCAACTTAACTTCCCATCATGAGATTCTATATTCTCAATGTCCATTATGAGATTCAAGCTTTTGCTACCAACCTATTCAGGAACTTAACAAAGCTAAACCGGATTTTCATCAAAAACGGTAAAAGGGTACTAAAATGAGAGGAGATGGAAAACTTACTGGTTGCCCCAACAAAGACTAGCAAGAAGTAGAAGCCAAAAAGAGTGAGCTTTGGAGCAGACTTGGACTTGGTGATGAAATACAAGAAACCAAGGTAGGGAAACAATGAAGCAGCAAATAGCTGTGAAGCTATGCTCTGTGAGTCAATGTTGGGTGCCCATGGATCAACTGGGAATATCACCCCCCACACAATCCCACCTCTTATGTTTCTATTGTCATTCCTTCTCTCCCTGTTTATTAGTGATGGGTTTTGTTTCTACCGAATTACGCGCGGGGGCGTAACGGGGCAGAAGCAACAAGAATACACTTCCACAGATACTCCATCCGGTCGTGCGATGGACTTCCTTCTCCTCCTGGTGCGTCCGAACGCTGGGGCTGTTCGGATGGACGGGCGCTTCTCTCCTTCTTCGTGCGTGCGGGATACCTTCCTCTTTCTCTCGGGCGTTCGGGTGCAGCTGTTAGAAGAATACAACAATGAACAGGCGGTCAGGGGTCGAGACGGGGTGGCCCGTCTTCAACGCTCGATGCCTAAGTCAGATGACGTATTGGATATAACAGTCAAGCGAACGTGCGAGTAGAGTGATATGAATCGAGTGAGTCAGCTGGCTCTTGATGGGATGATCTTACCTGTAATAAATACCTTACATATATAGGTGGTTGAGTTTGGAGCTTGGTGGTGTTCTTCGATGTGGGACTGGTGTGGTTCTGCAGGTGTGTGATCCGCATGCTCGGGCGCGCGTCCACCGGGCGCGTGCGCGCTTGGATGGGGCCGGTCTGGTGAGTGAAGTTGGAGCCTCCTTGGTGGTCTTTAGGGTGGTCCGATGGGTGTTGTTAATCTACTTAAGTGGATGAGTATGTTAATCGTACAACTAATGATGCAATATTAACAGGTTTGGTTTGGGACTGTGTAAGAAAGAAGAGTAGCCCAGAAAAGTTGAAGGGGAAAAAACGTTGGGAACTTTACAAAGAAATTGGATGCAACTAGTAGTTATTGAGAAAATTTAGAACAACCCAAAAAGATTGAGTAAAATTGCGGGGAGTGATCGTTAGTGTGTGCTTTGTGGTGGAGCAGATGCTAGCGTTGAGCCGTTGATTGAAAATGAAACAAAAAGAACAAAAGGAACAAAAGATATTCAAACGTCGCCTTAGAGATTCGAACTCTTGCGGGGAAACTCCGTGTACTTTGCATGGAAAACGCCTGGCCAAAGCGACAGTTTGACAGCTCACTTCAAAAAAGAAAAATATAAATCTCCATAATAGCTAGCTGGTGTTTTGTAAAGATTTCAAATGTGGATATGCATGTCTCTAAACTCTCGATGGATTTGATCTCAAACTCTCGATAACGGTGAGTCCATACGTTTGGCGCCTGCACAAATCTGTCCGCAGGAAAATCAAACACCTTGTGTATGTTGGAAAATTGAACACCTTGTGATGTAAAGCTTGTAAATTAACCTATCGATCTCTGCTAGACAGTGACTTTGAACCAAAGTTCACAGAGGAATGGTACATGACTGTTGGCTCCGGAGTGGGCTTCCAACCTTCCAATCACTGCTTCTAGTTCGAGAGTAAACAAACCAAAAAATAAACTATAATAATACACATAGGTTTAATGAGATTCGGTAAAATTCATGTCTACGTTCTCCGAGAGATACTGTTTTTCACTATGAGAATAATATTTGTACAAGATATAATTGAGCTATATACCCTAACCCAAACCCGTATTCCCTTGTACAATGGGCTGTTAACCGAACCGAATTTTTTTTTGGTTTGGTTTTCTCA
Organism: Geum urbanum; assembly: GCA_946800695.1. Classification (NCBI taxonomy): domain Eukaryota; kingdom Viridiplantae; phylum Streptophyta; class Magnoliopsida; order Rosales; family Rosaceae; genus Geum; species Geum urbanum. The sequence continues at coordinate 37,917,598 of OX327013.1, read as the reverse complement.
TTTTTGACATGAAAAACCGATAACATTCGGTTCGGTCCGGTTCAGATTTTTTCGATTTTTATTTCGGTTTCTTTTTTTTGCTAAAAAAAATTAATTTTTAATAACTTCAAAAAACTATATTTTTTTTCCTTTAACAAACTCAATGAAAATAACAATCATACATACGACATATTGACATAGTACATACTATAGTACCAGTGAACTAGTTCATAATAATTATTTCATCCAAGTTCATATTAATCTATATATCAAACCTACATTAGCAGGGTAGTAGCAAATTAAACTACAAGTTCGAGTCCATATCAAACTACAACAAATAAGACCACAGTCCAAGTTCATATCAGATTATCCGTCTACAGTCCCTGCAAATAAATATACACTCCATTATCAAGCCATACTCCACCGTTCTTGCACAAGTTTCTCTGGAAATTTAACATTCTTCTTCTTCAACCTACAGCAACAACATATGATAGTTGATAAGTAACAACTAGGCACATATTACAACAAATGTCATTTCACAAAAAAATAATAAACGATGCAACAACATACCAACATAGCAAGTTAGCAATATTAATCTTGAATAAAATTGTTAGAAGGCTCCATAGCAACCTTTGCAGCAGTAAATTGAACAAGGTTGATTACGGATTACGACTTCAATATGCATTAGGATTAGGACTATACATTGGATTAGAACCTATCAGATTAGAAATCGACGAATCTATCAAATTTAAAATGGATGAATCTGTCAAATTAAGACAGTAAATTGGTTTGATTACAAGTTGAAACTAACTTCCAAGTACTTCAATAAACAGTTTGTAGGAAGAATACCATCCATTTCTTTATTACCACAATAAGCATATATACCAAATACAACGTATCTACAACCCACAACAAATGTCCCAACTCTTCCTCCTAGGATAGGCTACACGTGATTTCCAGATCAACAAATTCATTAACATATCAAAGCTCCATACAAATAAAGCAAATAGATCGAACCATAAACAGTTAGGGTTTTACCTGGAGAGGGAGAGAATTAAGTGGGTTTGGTCGGTCGACGTCGAGAAGATGAGAATTGAGAGTGAGTTGGGCATGGGGTCGCTCGTTGCTCGATTGAGATGCTGAGTGAGAACGGGGAGAGAATCGAGATGAGACGGGGTCGGTCGGCGAGACGAGTCGACTTTACAGGGAATTGAGAAAATTGAGAAAGAGAACTGAGAGAGAGTTGAGAGAGATGAGTTTTCTGAAAGAGGGCTGCGCGAATGTTGGTACTTTGTTAGAATGCTAGGGCAACTAAATGGAATAATGGGTTATTGGGCAACTTAAAGACCAAAACGACGTCGTATGAAACTAATTCAGTTTAAATCGGTTCGGTTCAGTTCTTAAAGGACCCAAAACTGAAACCAAACCAAATTTTTTTGGTTCGGTTCGGTTTTTTCCTTTTCGGTTAAGTTTTTGTTTGGTTTCGGTTTTTTCGATTTTGGCTCAGTTTTGGTTCGGGTTTTTTTTTGTTTTCGGTCTGAAAGTCACAGCCCTACATGTACACCCACACTCATTGAAGTCCCAAGAACCCTCCCTCTCCTGGAGAGTTATACTCACCCTCTACATCTCAACTCTTTTTACTCAAGAGATATACACTCTCTTGTCGATGATGGCACTCCTTGGTTTACAACCCATAACACCTATTTATAGGCAGACCAGTTTGTAATCCAACTTATTGTAGGTAAACCAAAATCATTATGTAAAAGGGAAAGATATTTTTGACATAAAACCATGTCTAATTAGAAGATACTCTCCTAATTAATTCTCATCAAATCTAACAATTCACTACCATGTACCTTTTTTATTGTCATTGGTTTTTCTTGTACCAGCTACACATAACCTGAATCAAATCTTGTCCTCCTTGATTTGTAACAGCCAATCTAATGCGTAATTGCATAGATTCAACAAACACCATCAACTCCGAAGAGGGACCTCAAATTAACCGCTTCCTTAGGGAGAATTTCTTGCTCACCATCGTCTGAACCTAGAAATATGTCACCGACATCTCTGCTGTACACACAAACGAGCTCGTCTCAAGTACTTGATTTCTTGTGCACTATGTTTTCTCAATATCCTTCGAGGTCAAAATATCTATCAGACAATATCCACCACAATGTTCTCCCGTATATGAGGATCATACCACCATGTGTGATTTTTCTGACTCCACCTACTATAAAATACCTATATCCCTTGAAATCCAACTGGCTGCTAAATATCACATTCCTCTATAACTTTAGGAGAAGTCACACCACCAAAATTACTATCCCGAATATATCATTCATCTTGAGAACATGTGTAACCTATAAAGATTGTGAGAGCATCTTTATAGTTCTTTACCATTGTAGTGTCACTTGTTATAACCTGGAACAACATCTCGCAATAATCAAAACTTATGCGGTTAGTTGCTAATTAATAACGTTAATCGTCGATGGTGATTAGTTTTTACCGTCGGTAACTTTCGCTCCGATTTATCGATAATTTATCTATTATGTCTTTCAAGAAATTTCTTTGGATAAGGTTGTAGAGTTTGTCAATACGAGTTCGTGGCCACGTCAAGTGTTGAAATCAGAGTTACGACGAAGAAGTTATTGGTCAACTGAAATATCGGAATAACGTTTTATCGCAAAATCGTAGGTAGAAATACAGGTTTCCATTTTTGGTAAGGGGTGAAGTTTTCATTTTGCGAATTCTGGTTGACCCCGCGTTGACCACCCTCCTGACCCATTTTTTCTCCGTGAGTTTCTCACCATTTTTTCGCCGTGAGCCTCCGTCCGACCACTATTGGCCGCGATATTCAATGGGTTTTGTTGGATTCGAGACCCACTATTATTTGGTGGCATTATCTCCGGCGTTGGTGACTGGAGGGAGGAGAATCGAGACAATGAATTGGCCGGATTTCAGGTGGTTTTTCTCGGCGACGACATTGGTGCTCACGGCGGCGATGGTGGTTCAAACCATAAGAGTTTGAAGCCCAAGGAGAGACGAACCGTTTGGGACTGGTCTCGGCCCTTGCCGTGGCCAGACGCCAACGGACGGAGGAGATGAATTTTATGGTGGAATTTTAGTTTTCCAGCAATTTTGAGGTTTTCCAGTTTGATTTTGATGTTATGTTATTCTTGAAAGTTGTTGGGTTTGTTGAGATGGACATTTTGGTATGTAGGTTACTCATTTTGGTGGCGATAGAAATTCTGGCCGCCAGCACGTGTCGCCGTGAGCGGCGGAGCTCTGGCGAAGTGGAATTTTTAAAAAAATTATATATAATTTCGCTCGTAATTTCGTGCCGAATAAAATGATGAGGTTCTTGAATAGATTTGGACATGATTAATTTAGGCGACAGTGGTACGCCAAGCACGCACACCCAAAACGAAGAAAATAGACAATTTGTAATTTTCTAATCACGACAACCTAGTTGGAAAAAATTAAGCCAAATACTCACTTCAGCAATGGCTACTTCAGCTGTGTCCTTGTACTGCATCATATATACTCATCAAAATATCAAACTATGAAATTCTCCATCTATCACTCACAATATTTCACCTCGATTTAAAGGTCGACGAACTAAGAGACAGACCTGTGAGCTTTGTGAGTTATGTAGCATGGGAGTGACAACATGAAAAACAAACTCACAACCAGAAATAGTAAGATCAAACTCATTGGGATTGTATATATCGGCTTGGAACATAAACAAGTTGGTGTCTGCATTAGGGAGTGACTTGAGAAGGTCTACTTTTAAGGCATCCTCTAGAACAATGAGTAAAAGTAGAGATGGGACATTGTAACTGAAAATCGAAAAAATTTCAGCCTAAATTGAGACGCAACCGAAAAAAACTGAACTGAAAAAATCAAAATTGAAAAAAACTGAAACATTTGGTTTGATTTTGGTTTTTAATTTATAAAAACCGAACCAAACCGAAAATCGAAGTACGCAAAAAATATATATTATTTTGGGTATTTTGTAATATATTATATTAATATATATAATTAAAACTTTATACTCCTAAAATCACAATTTTTTTATGCGCAGTCCTTGTCAAATTCTCTTATTGAGACGAATCAAAATGTTAAGCGATTTAAAAAGTAATGTTTTATAAGGAACTTTTTATTTAAATTTTTAAAAAGCTGATTTTTATGCATTATGTAAAAAACCAAAAGAGAAAAAAAACCCAAAACAAACCAAATCAAATTGTCGCAATTTTTTTTAGAAAAAATAAAAAAATCCAACAGAAAAAAATATTACAGTTTGATTTTAGTTTAACAAAAAACGAACCAAATCCCAGTCCTAGCTAAAAAGAGATCGACTATATAGAAGATAAGAGGGTCGCACGTTGTTAAACGTTAGCACGTATCAAGAGTACAAGCAAACAATTATACAAAATATATAGGGCAAGCATTGAGAGAGAGAGACACCACCCTCTATGAATGCGTCCTCACCGTCGCTAGCTTGTCCACATGAAAAGTAAATAATAGATGCCAAATTCAAGCTACGTATATATCTGTGGTCGGTCGACATATAGTTCAATTCATTTTCTTAATTAAGCCGGTGGTACGGTGTATGAGATGACATTTATGTCTTTTACTGTGCTTTTGATAGGATCAGAGTTAAGAGGTTAGAAACTATGCAGGAAAATAAAGGGAATTGAAGGCTAGCATCTAACTCATTAAATGGTATCCTTTACATTGAACATCAACTTTGGCAGTACTGTGCATCATCCAGAGACTCCTTTGTAGTTTGTAGAGAGCTTAAAGGCTTTCTTTGCATTCCAATAATAGCGAGGGCCATAAGAACTGATACTTTCGAGGTCATTGCCCGTCCCCTTTGTAAATATGGCATCTCTCATCTTCATCGCCGCTCTAGACAATACAAAAACAAATGGCAACAAGTTGTGACCGGATATATAGTCAATACGTATGCCACTCTTCACCACGTAACACATGATAGAAGAGTACCACCGTCGTACTATTCCACAAAATTTTACTACTGTAGGCGGGGCCGGCACGAAGTTGTATGTACCTAATTTCCCAACTGAACCGAAAGCCCAAGTTATGATCAAGGCTAGCTGAGCAATACCTTGAATGCAGGACAGTAAAGTTGATCAGCAGAACTAAGACATTTCTGAGCAACTACTTGCGATGCCTTACTCTGCTGTCTACTTGCCTACATTTTGAAACTGTCACAGATAGCATAGCAGTTTCATCCCACCTATAATTTGCTACAATAGGCTCATAAAATCCTCCGGAGGAATCTCAATGATGTACGTAGTATAACAAAAGCTGTGGAAAAAATGCAAATGAGCTTCAACATCTTTTCAGTTCTTGTAGTTGTAAGACATGTGGGATACTTGAATTCTGACCTAATCATGTCGGCCAGTCAGTACTGTGCTCAATCAATAACCAAACATGATCACCAAATTGAGTAGGACTGTTGGAGAATACAATTTACCTCTGCAGGGGAAGAATTTGAATACCTTAATATTCTTTCGTGCAAGCAAAAAACAGCAAATGTCACAAGGAATAGACTATCATGCCACCTTTCGTTATGCAGATCTAATTAGCGTGAAACAACGCCTAGAGCACAGACAAAATTCACATAAACTTTTTATCTGAATAACTAGGTGGATGTGCATGGTATCAAGCACTAATCTTCGATCCTATAAAGTAGTTTGCCCCAGCAGAACTAAACTGAATGGGCAGACATGACATTTGAATCTCTGCTTCTTGCCACTCTAAACACGTAGCATCAGACTATGACGTCGGTTTCAATGTTGCCTTTTCATGCCAAACGCCATTCAGATTAGACTGCCACAACCGTACTACTCCATCACTCCCAGTGGAGGCCAAAGTCATACCGCTCATGTCCCATTCCATGTGCCAGACCTGTTCACAAGACATTAATCAAATTAGAACATAACTGTTCTTTCTAATATTATTGACATTTTCCTTTTTATTACTCCACCGTATAAACATTTGTAATTCAAGTTTATTTGCTGATACTTGTCCCACTAACTGGAAAACTGTTTTCAATGGGTAGTAACTTAGTATTGATACCTCGTCTTTGTGACCAGAAAGTTCAGCAACCTTCTCCATTGAGAGCCTTCCATCCGAGTCAGGGTTTAATCCAAGAAGCCAAATTGACATTCCGTTGTGTGTGGCAACAGAAATTACCTCATAGGGCCTGAATGAAAATTTATAAAACTCACTATCTTAATAATAGAATGTCTTTGTTCCATTTTCTGCTGAAAACTGCAGGAGAGCCATATCATGCATTTTATTTGACAAGAGATCACGTACAAGTTAAGATTTGTATTCAGCTCATACACAATTGAATGAGAAATTATTCCCTACCGGCCAATGTTTGGTGCCCAAGCAACAGCATAAACTTCATTACCCTTCTCATCAGGAGAAGCTAATTCGGCAACTGGGAGCCATCGTTGATGAGCTTGATCAAATTCCCATACCTGCATTATCATAAAATGTTGCATATTACCTTCGTCACATTAAAGTTTATTAAATATCTTGCACGTCATAAGATTTGTAATTTGGTTATATGGTGCACAAACATTTTTGAAAGACATCTGTGTTGAATGTTGATGATAAGGAAAAATGAAAATCTAGTGATTGGATATTAAAGGGATACGGTCTGTAAATGTAGTCAAAGCCGATAGAGAGTGTTACAGCATACCTTGGCAGAATTAAGCTGGGGCATGTCTGAATTGAAACCCAAAACAAAGCTTGATTCCTGGCTCTCTCCTACTTGTGGATTCCAAGATATTGATACGGATAAACATATGGCTTTCCCAATTGTAGAGACTGAATCAATAACATTCTGAATTTCGGCCTACCACATAGATCATGGGTATTAGAAATAAATAAATGAAAGGTAAAAAGAGAGGAAGAAAAGAAGGTCATCAGCAGTTCAAATTGTCAAGTGTCAACAAAACCCACAAATATCCAACATAGACAGTACACTTGTCTGAGAATACACTTAAGGTGAGGGGTACTCCTCTAAAGAATCATTATGAATCTTTTAACTTCATGCAGTCTTTATAAGTTTTACATAGTATACGAAGTATACGGAACCAAGCACATTTATTACTATTCAAGTAGTACGTAATCATAAAAAGCATGAAGCATGTAAGGAAGCAAACATAGAAAATTGTTTGGTATCCCAGTACATGTGTGTTTGTGTGTGCTCGATTCTCACCTATGTATGCTTTTATATATCGATCAGTACAAATACAGTATATTCACCCTTGAAATCAGCTGTACAACAATATATCATTGTCAGAACTTCATATAAAACAATCACCTGAAGTTGCCATTTCTTCAGTTCTAAGGGATCAAGTAACTCATAGACCCTGACATTCCCATCTGAATACGCAGTAACCTACAAAACAAACTAAACCATGTGAATTTCACTTTCTCCCAGTAACTATCAGGCAAAGATGCTAGAAAGAGCAGCAATATAGCTAACCATTTTTAAACTCGATGATGAACCTCCAAACTGAACATCTAACAACTGACACCCATCACTCTTAAAGCTCTTACATAGCTTCCAGTGAAGAGGCTGTGCATCTATACAACAGTACACCCGAATTTTCGATCAGATACAATGCTACAAAAAATTAGACCACGCTAAAAAAACACACAATATGCATCATGAAACACAATGCCTGACAAACACAAGCACATTAACTAGTCCTCACCATACTACTGTAAACTAAATTAAGCTGTTACATTTGTGAAGTTACCTTCAACAATCTCTTCCCAGAGTGACAATGTACCATCGCCGCAGACACACGCCACTGCGTGGCCATAATATGGAGGAACCCACACAACTTTTACAATGCCAGAACCATCATGCACCTATAACCACCACAATTTCGTCGAAAAGAAAAAAAATTAAAAACAAAAAAGATTGTAACTTTTGAGTGAAGTAGAGAAACTAAAGAGAGAAATGAGTTGGAATTGAGTACCTTGGATTTAGAAGAGAGAGAAAAAGAGGAGGAAGAAGAAGGGTCGGAGGAGTCGAAGATGGTGAGGATTCCGTCGACGGAGCCGGCGGCCAATCTCTGGCCGGAATAGTTCCAAGAGGAACAGGTGGTTCTTCTATTGAGAGTCACCAGAGAGTTTTCCATCTCCGTCGTAAAGCTCCGACTGAGCTTGTTTCGATTGGAAGAGGAGCTAAAACCTCTTTTGATTTTGTAAGGGTTTTTGGTAAACTCGGATTTGGTATAGAAACGGGTCGAGTCAGTTAAGACCCGGGAATGATTACCCACTTGGTATTGGGTTGTGGAGAGGGCAGCCCACAAGTTCGGCTGAAAGTTGAAAACTATTTAAAATTTGAGTCCAGCCCAATGGATGGAGTGAATATATCAACTAGGAGAGAGCACATACATATGAGGACTCCGCCACTCAAAATTATCTATTTTAGACCCCCGTTGGTGATCGAATTTAAGACGGAGGTCGGATCACATAAATCAGTTTTATAGCGATTCGAATGGTGGTAGTTAATTGAAAGTAATGACCGACCATCATATGCTCACCAACCAGAAGCTGCAAATTGGATGACCAGAGAGTCACAAAACCAAAATCGGGTCTTGTTGCTAAAAAGGCCAAGTTGTTAGTAATTCTACATTTCAACTTTATCACTTTCATTAGCTATTTTTTTAGAGTTGTCGGTGCTGTACACTTTATAGATTTGTCAAGATTGAGCTGAAAGGTAGGTTAGTTGATGCATTTGATTTCCATTCTTCCCAAGACTGGTGAATTAATGATTTGGAAGTTGTTGTGGTAAGCACTTTCGGTGTGTAATCCATAGACGTGCAGGTTGATTTTTGTATTAGTTTTCTCTCCGGTGGTGGTGTGTAAGATACATGTTATTTTGTTCATGAAAATGTATTAGTCTATTAGTGGGCGGATATGATTTCTTCTTTTTTGAAATAGGACTTACGGTTATCTTTCAATCTTGATTAATGAAATTGTAAAATATAATGTGGGATATAAAGTCTTATTCCGATAAAAAAATAAACATCCGAAATAAAATAAGGAGATTTAACTAAATAGTGTATCATAAACTGCACCAATTAGCAAAACATGCATCATGGATTACTCCATTTGCTTTACAATTATGACGATACAGTAACAAAATGATAACGCGACTAAGGCAATACATTAAATCCCTCAAAATAGCTTTTCAACTATGCTGTCGACAAAGACTAATGTTAGCACTACCATCTCATCTTGCCACTAGAAGGGTGCGTCCACGTGACAAACCTACAACTTAGAGCAGACATGACACTAAAAGTGCACAGTCTGGAACAAACTCCATGTCTACCTATCTCATATGGGTATAGGTTTATTTTAATTTTTAAAAATACTAGTACTAACTGACAAATAAAATAACTCAACTTAAAATAATTAAAATAAATATAAAGGCCTAGCTAGGGCTCATTTTCGGAGCCCAACATACGATAAGGAAAAGAGTCAGCCCAAATCAGTCACTTGCAAACCTTCACAATGTCGCGCACCACCACCAGCGCCGCCATCATTCCTCGACAAACTCCTACACAAAGTCACAGAATAGAGCCACACATCCTGTCGGATCTTCATCGCCAGACCTCGGTCGTCCTCTCCTTGTGAACCATTGTTCCCCTAAAGCACACACCGACGAGGCCTGTGGCCACCAGACGAATGAAAGCAATGAAAGGCTTTGGAATCTCTCATGGCGCTTAAGTTTTTATCTGCTAGGGTTTTGTCCATGTTTTAACGCACCTATATATTAATGTAATGTAGCAAATAGTAGCAAACTCATACACAAAATGAGAGAGATGAAGTCAGTGGGTTGAAAAAATCAAGTATCGAGTCTATTCAACATGTTAAAATGAACGAATGATTAGATTTGTTGTTCTCAATCACACAACTGTCTCAAAGACACTTTCACAGTATATATGAGATTGATCTATTACATCTTCAAAGGCTATTATTACTATAACTACCATGCGAGAGATTTAATTTGTCATTTGATCTCTCTTCTTTTTGAAGTACTTAGACGCAGCTTTCAACACCTTATTCCATCCATACCTGCACCAAAACCATAAAACTTTAAAGTGTAAAATCACCCACAAAAAAATCTATGCCCTGCTAGCAAATAAAAAAAAAATTGATACTAACATAAGCAACTAAAATGTTACTTTCCCTGGGTTTGTTTGTTAAGTTATATTCATCCTTCTACAGTGTTAACTTTTACTCTAAAAAACTTCAAAAATCTAATTTTTGTTTCGGTTATCCAATCAAGTGGTGAATCCTAATTTCTCTTCTCTACCTCAGATTCTTTCATCTAACCCAACATACTCGTGCAAAACTAAAAAAGATTTATAGAACATACAAAAGAAAAATGGTAGTACCTTTGAGACAATGCACCTTTCACCAAATTCAAATAGGACCGGGTGAGACCGGTTTGCTGTTTCTCCGATAACATCAACTCATACCTGTATGTTATACCAAAATTAGCAAGCATTCACTTTCCATATTCATTTTATCAGAAACGATACATTTGACTATAAGAATTCTTATTTAGCATGCTTCTATAAGGTCTGTTCATTTTGTGAACTATATATGATTCCAGATTAACAGAGCATAAAAATTAAAACAAAAACAAATCAGATAGCTCAACGGTCCTTCTGCTCCGATCCCACAAAATGAAGAATTGAAATTATGGCCAACATAGGCCCACACTCCCCAACACTCCAAACTATCCAAATTGTTATTCAGCCCTACATAGTGAATTACTCAACATAACAAAAGTTTAAAATTTTGATAGCGGTAGAACTTGATCAAACTTGCAATAAAATCACGATAATTGATGGTTCAGAAACCCAAAAGGCATTAGGATATCTTAAGACATTTTATCAAAATGCCAAGCAAGTTAGTCACCACCAATTCGATCTATTCGGCGAGCCTGGCGATCAAATCAGTCTCGTCTCAAAATGCAAAAGCTTTAATCTTGCCGCGACGCTCTCTTCAAACGCTCTACGACCACTGTGAAAATAAACAAAACATAACAGAAATCACAGATTGGGTCGATCGAATCGATATTTTTTTCCCTCAATTGTGAGGCATACCCTCTGGATTCGCCATTGTCGCCTCTCGGTTCTTCTCTGGCGGCTTTGAATTCTTATGAAAACTGAAATCGAATCTCTTGCACTTTAGAGATTTCGAAGTCGATTTCGTGGATGTGTGCGCTCGAAAACGAAACGATGAAAAGAGACTAAGAGAAAACACTGACAACGTATAGAGATGGAATGGCAATGAAACCTCCTATTGTTCTGATATATTGGAAGGCCTTTAAGTGTGAACCTGCAGTAACCAGTGATAACTGCAATTGGATGGGCAGAAAGGTTTACTGCCGATAGAATTGAGAGTTTTGCGGTTTACTGGAACCGTCAATGCTCTCTCTTCTTTCCTTTGTTCTATTACTTCTATACATGTCGTGTTTTCAAGTTTTTTGTTATCTGTTTCACTCTTTTGCCCTTTTTATATAAAGTCTATTGCATGTCGACTTTTATACTAGCAGGGTCAATTTGAAGGTAATTGAATGTTTGACGTTTTGGGAAGTAACTGTAGAAGGCTCTTATCTTTTAATTAATATAGATCTATTGCTCTAATTAATCTTTTTTTTCTTTCTTTCGAAGGTAGGTTTTTCTGAATAGAAACGTTACTTAAATGAGTTTATTAAAGTTATTCATAACAAGCAATTTCAGTAAGGTCAAATTGAGCCAAGGTATACCTAGCTGACCATTAAGACGACAAAATGAGAAACCAGATCGAGGTAATTACAATGAAAAAAGCCACAAAAACCTCATTTTACATGTTCAGGGCATGCATTAGTTGTGGCTCTTCCATATTTCGGCTACGTCCGCAAGTGATTTTGTAGAAGAACCATCTTTGCTCAAAGCCACTTGAGATGCCTCTTTTAGCTCTTTCATCTTCTTCTTCAACGCATTCCCTTCTTCTCCTTCAATCAAACCCTTTGCAAGCTTCGCAATTTCTCCACTCTCCACTATTCCCTTTTCATTTTCTTCAACCTTCAATGCCACCTTTATATCATCAGCTAACAAAACTGCATTCATCCTTTGCTCAGCATAGAGTGGCCAAGCAATCAAAGGCACACCATGCACAATGCTCTCCAGAGTCGAATTCCACCCGCAGTGAGTCATAAATCCTCCCGTCGACGCATGACCTAAAATTTGCACCTGAGGAACCCAAGAGGTTATCACTAACCCTACATCTTTGGTTCTCTCCAAAAACCTTTGGGGTAGAAAACTCGAAGGGTCGTTAGAACCATGAGCACCAAAATAGGTTGCATTTCTTAACGTCTCATTTGGACTCCTAGTAACCCAAATAAATCTCACCCCACTCATTTCGAGCCCCAAAGCCAACTCGTTTATTTGCTCACTAGTGAGCGTTCCACCACTTCCAAATGAAACAAACAACACTGACCCCATTGGCTGTCTATCTAACCATTTCAAGCACTCATTCTCACCCAACTCATCCGCCGTCGAACCGGTCTTTATCACCGGTCCAACCGGGTACACCGGCGGAAGACCGAGACTTGGTCCTTCCTCCCTGAAAGCCTTGAAAGCACTGTGTTCCAAATCCGTAAAGCTATTCACCATGATCCCTGCCGCCGACTTATATAGCTTGGAAATCCGGAGAAGAGCTTCGTATGCTTCATTGCTACGATCTTTTGCCGGGTCTGGAAAGTCTCTACCGTGAAGCGGTACACAACCGGGAAGCTGAACCGGTTCCGGCAAGTCCCTGTACTCACAAGTAGTATTCTCGTCGAGCTTTGGCAGCTCGAACAAAAACCACAACAGCATGGCCGTAGTAGGAAAGAAAAGGTAAGGCAGCACGTTGAACTCGTTGGCCACATGAAATGCCTGGAGCCCAAAAAGATCAACGACGAGCGCCACTAGCCGAGTCGACTCGGTGAGGGCCCTGACCGAGTCGCGGAGAGCGGAGAGGGAGCGAGTCAAGGTGAGAGCGATTTTGGTCTCCATCTGGGCATCGTGAGGGAGATCGTCGAAGTTCACTGGAGGAAGAAAGTCGTAGGAAATAGTGTGCGGTAATGCTTCGAGAACTTTCTTTTGAGGTGTGAGGTTGGAGCCGTCGTTGGGGATGAAGAAGGTGACGGTGAAGCTGTGGTGGGTGACGAGTCGTTTGGCAAGCTCGAGGAGGGGAATCAGGTGACCTAAACCCGGAGTTGGGACAACGACGATGTGGCCGGCTTCCATTAATTGTAGCTTAGTGAAATTTGCTTAGTACTGTAAAGAAATTTAGAGAATGACTTGGTGTTTGCTCTGTTTGGTTGTGAGCTACCTAAGTTTGTGGTTTGAGGTATTTTTCCCAACTGCATGTATGTGTATATATATCGGTTTGACAATTAGTTGTTGCATTGTTATTTTGTAGCTGTCTTGACATCATTACTGGCGTCACATGCTTGTATGCCCAAACATGCATGACATGATTAATAGTCTACCTCCCAAGTTTGATTATGCCTTTATATTAATTAAGGTGTTAACTTTAATATGAATGTACTAAAATAATTATCGATGGCTTAGACAAAGTAGGGATGAAAGTTTGTTGGGAGTTTTGCCTTGTATCGATCTATAGCTAATTACGTACTAGTTCTGACTTTGGAACTGTGTTTTGGCATAGAGTAGTGAAATTATGAATAGGCTAGGAAAATGATAATGTTGTAAACTGTTTGCGGTGTACGTACGTGCCTAGCTTCTTCCCTACTGGATTTGATGCTCTCGATCGGTTGAATGGTTATTGTACTATGCATGTATATATGCACCTATATATTGATAATATGGTAATCGTGGAAGCTATGAATTGAAATACGAAAACCCAGTAAACAATTAAGAGAAAATTTAGGCAGAATTTGGTTAGCATTAATCGAATTAAGATTTCATTATAGAGGAGACTTATTTATAGACCAAGAGAAATTATATTTTGTTGCAGGAGAAAATAGAATAGACAGAAAGTAGATACTCTTCTCATTGATAAAATGCCTTAAATATAGGCTGATACAATCAATTACAATCACTATCCCGATATAATAGGCATTCTCTGTATGTATCTAATCAATATCCGTATCTAACTAAGACAAGACACACACCGGGATTAATGGGAATAAATCTCCTTAAACACTCCCCCTTGTGTCGATGGCCATAAAAATGATGCATGACTTGCTGTCTCATTAAAAACCTCGCCAAGCAAACAAAAACCTCATGGGTAAAACAAAAGCTTGATCTAAGGGAAAAAGAGTACAACGCACCAACTACTAAAGCTACTACATGTGAGGTAGATTCCCCCTGATGTCTACAGAAATGTAACTCCCCCTGACTGTAAACTCAGTCTAGGAGTTCTGATAACCTGCGCATACCAATGCTTTTCATATGTTTCACAAAAGTAGATTTAGGAAGTGACTTGTAAACAAATCCGCAGCATTATCAACAGAACCAAACCGGTTCACATGGATAATCAATAGCTGTTGTTGTTGCTGATGTATGAATACTTTGGCGGAAAGAACTAAGTATGACACCCTTAATGGAACTCTACTTCATTGACTCAATGCAAATGCATTATCCTCAAAGATGCAAGTTAGTGCTGTCATAGTAGATAATAATCCACTAGACCTTCGAATGTGGTGTATTATTGTCTTATACTAGACACACCCATCAACAGCTTTATAGAAAGTTTTAATCTTTTGAATAATTCGAGGCAATAGCAACAAGGGTTTACTTTGTTGTTCTCCAAGGAACTGCCATGTTTCCCATGATGAATAACATGTATGGGAACATCCTAAATATGGGTCAGAGAGGTACCCAATATCAGCAAATTCAACCAACACATCAACCGGTGTTTTAGAATAGGGGATAGCATGAAAACTTGTCTGAAACAGGACGGATTTTCGACGGGTCGAGAGAATCTCTCGACGGGTCGATGAAGTCACTCTGGTCGATCCGGGGTGCATTTTCGACGGGTCGAAATCCCCAGAGTGAGTTTCAACTTTCTCTTTTCCGAGAATTTCATGTTTCTCTCTGTATTCTTTGTAAGGGAAGAATATGCCCAAGTCAATGGATCACTTCAAGTACCTGAAGATTTGCTTTACTCCATTCTAATGACTTTACGTTGGTGCATACTGAGAAGGCATGCATATCTAGATATGTATACTGAGCTAAATTTAATCAAGCTCTAATCATACTAAGATATAGAATCTCAGCTCCAAAAGTTCTTCATCGTCATCTTTCCAGATGAAATTGATCCTTTTGGTTTCCAGACTGCAAACAACCGTTGGTGTACTAATAGAGTCTGCTTTGTTCATAGCCTGATTAGACATAAGCAAACTGGTGAATAAAAATTCAACCAACTTGATGTACCGTCTCTAAACCAAGATTTAATCGAGTCCTACCAAGGTCTATCATCTCAAACAATTTGTTCATATACTGAACACGCATGGGCATAACTTTTCATTCTTATATCCCTTCCCAATCAAGTAGTCACTAAGACGTGTATACCACATCTAACCGGATTATTCTAATTCTTATAGTGAACGTCTTGATCTGATCACACGAGAACTCCATGGTTTAGAGTTACTTGATTTGGGTAGAACTATGCCATTCGGCACTGTCATGTATATCTCTGAATTAAGATCCCCAACGAGATATACATTAACTACATTTATAAGCTACATACTCAATATTTTGGACACTACCAAAATGATAAGGTAGCTGAAAGTAATGATGTCCATGACCAGAGAATACATCTCTTCATAATCAAAACTAAGGCATTGAGAGAATCCTTGCACCACAAGTTCTTCTCATTGTGCTCCCAAACAAGACTCATTTGTGTCTAACCGACATATCATTCAGTGGTTATATTATTACCATACCAAAAACTTGTCATTTGTAAGAGAATCTAGTTCAGCCTAGATTGCAACTTTCCATATCGATTAATTTGCTCTACATTAACTGTTGACAATCTGCAACAGAGCAATGTTCCACTTCATCGTCGTCAATTGCTGAGCGACGGAATAAGTAAACACATCATCAAAGAACATGGAAGAACTATCCATAATAACGCTAGCATTTGTTTCACTTTGTGAGATTTCTTTGTTTACTGACATCGTCATTGACTCTGAGGTGTCCCCCAGTGTATGTCAATGTCGACTTTTAGACACAATTGTAGTCAGAAACAATTTCATGTGTTGATGATGAATGGTTGTGCCTTGATGGTTTGCCTTTTCACTGGCAACTCATCAGTGGATTTTGATCGACGCTACACCCCCACTATGGGTAGGAGAAAACACTACCTTACCCGGGTGTTGCGTTTAACTTGCCCAATATTAGAAACTTTCAACCTTGCAGGATTTGCATCATGTATAAACGATCTCGTCACTCTCATGATATCAGTAAAGAAGTCAGACAGTGAATCTGCTACTTTCTGAAGATCAAGAATACATTGCACTTCAATCTCAAACTGAGATGTACAGGGATCATGATGAGACATAGTGGGGATATACCACGTCAATTTCTGACGTTAATCCAGAATGAAACAATTCCTATCTCCCCCTAACGGCGGGAAGTATGCCTCATCACAGTGACTATTTGCAAAACTAGCAGTAAAGAGATCTCATGTCAAAAGGTTCTTAATAGCGGACAAACGTTGGTGAACCAATATAGATGCTTAATCAACGTTGATGACCTATTTGCATACGCAGTGGAAGCGTAGTAGGCACATGTATCGCGCAACCTGAGATGTGTAGATGTGAGATATCAGGCTTATATCCGGTTACCAACTGGTACACACAAAATGGTTGGCGGTTTTATGGGTATCAAGCGAATAAGCATAGCTGCACATAGCATTGCATATCCCCAAGCAGATACCGGTAAATTAACATTCATTACCATAGTTCTGGCCACAAGCTTAAACCGCTTGATTTATGCCTCTGCTTAAACTGTTCTTAGGAAAGAACATGGGGAACCGGGATATTCAACAACAATCCCAATCAATATGCAATAATCAACAAGGTATGTCGATGTAAACTCTCATATATTAAACCAATCTGAATGTCCAGATTGAAACATTTGGGTGGTGAGCCCGAAGCTAAATAATATATGCTAGGAGTTTTGAGATGCAGTGTAGCATGTGGATTTCAAAGACGTATGATCGATGCGTCGATGCAGTAATCAAGACCATAGATAAATAGTCCGCATATTGGTTTGATTGATCCACAAATAGATTCTTGAAATCTATAGAGAAAGAAAGATGTGTCATTAACCAAATATAGTCATGCGTGTAAATAGTATTACAGCATTACAAACATAATCAAGCTTTGCGAAACGAGCAATGTGCATCAAAGATCACAACATATGAATCTTCTGGGATAACGCACAACGCCTCAGCAATATTTTGCCGGGATGGTGCTGCACTCGTCTTGGAGACCGAGCCTGAACTGAGTAGAGTAATCTCAAGTCCTCCATCTAAAATGATGGTTTTAAATAATCTCACATGCTTCTTTGCTTTTAAGAACAGATGACCAGAAGAATTTCTCAATAGGTTGATCATCAAAGTGCAAAAGCTTATATGAGGCTAAGTCACGCATAGTAATATAAGTGACTGCATTGGATTCAACGATCCAAACCGTAGTAAGATATAAACAACTACAATGCCTCATAAACTTCTCCAGATTGCTGCCGTTGGCAATAGTCTACGGAGATTTAGACACAAAGCTCTCTTTCATTCTCACAATGTTAAGTGAAGAACGTTGGCACGAAAGTTTTCAAATTTGAGTAAGGTTCGAATGGTAACACTCAATCTCGCCATCATATATCAACCAAACAATGTCGATAAAACAGTCTTTGAATCTAAGACATGGCGAACACTTTAAGTGAATACTTAAAGATTTCAAAAGGATTTAACCCTTGTTGAGTGTTGATATGGTATTATAATACCTAAATACAACCGATGTATAACAACATCATATCGATCAAGAAGACCGTTGTATTTGAAGTTTCAATAGTATGACATAAACGGATGTAACACCACTTCGATATTTTTCAATAAAACTGATGTATAAACAACAACATAAGCCAATGAAATAGATGAAAAACTCATCTAAAAATATCACGTTCAGATTGTATTTTTGACGGGTCGAAGAAAGGCCTCGACTGGTCGAGAAAATCCAAAATGACTTGTGATTTTCCGATACCAGAATTTCGACCGGTTGAGAAAATTTTCGACGGGTCGAAAATAGACCAAATCTGGGACAGTGTCGCCGCATCGACCGGTTGAAAATTGTTCAGTTCAATTTTTCGATGGGTCGAATTTGGACCAAAGTCGAACAAAAGCATGGCATCGACCAGTCGAAAATTGTTTAGTTCAATTTTTCGACGGGTCGAATTTGAGCCATTTTCAGACAAAAGCGAGGCATCAACCGGTCGAAAATTGTTCAGTTCAATTTTTCGACAGGTCGAAGCTACTCTGTGCACTACTTCAATTTTTTTTCGACGTTTTTTTTTCTTTGTCAAAATGGTATCTTGGCTTGCCTTTTGCTATATATGTAAATATCAAACCATACATAAGAACCGTATGAAATAGAACATTCTCAACACTTTCATATATCGAAAAAATAGAGAAATATTCATTATACTGCCAACAAATTACATTTACATCATGGATGTTCTTATTCCAAAATCGACTAAAACAAAGTCTCAAAACATGACTAAAACCAAGTCAAAAATAAAACGAAACTGGATTACATAGCAAAGACATGAGCCTAATACATAGACTACTCAAAAATCAAAGTCACCAGACTTGCTTTTGTATTGTCTGCTATAATAAGATTTGCTACTAAACAATCTTCCATCTCATAAACTTCAGTGAAATGAAGTCTCATGTGCTAGATATTTTCTTGCACTTCTTGTAGGCATGTTGAAGATCCTTGGGTGCACAACATTTTTTTTTGTGTGCGTGCATGTTCTTGGTAAAACCACATCTTTAGCAAGATGATAAGCACAATAGTAGAAGTAGAATGTGAAAAATTCTCATCATTCCTAGAACCAGAATTGGAATGATTCATGTTGGAGTAAAGGTTCTTGCCATGGTGAGTCCAAGTCAAGTTTTGACTATATTCTCTACCATGAAAATTGCCATCTCCTTCTCTTCCACCATGGTTATTTGTAAGTCTCAAAACGACTGTTCCATTTTTTTCTTACATGTCTTCCCACCAATGAGGTAGGAAGTGTACTAATAGACTTCTCGATTATAGCCTGATCAGTCTTTATAATGCCACAAATGCTCAACTCTGATTGAAGTTCTAACATTGCTTGATTAAAAGTAAAAAATATTTGGATAATCCAATAACCGGATGAAATCTCATCCTTTTCACAGTTCATAAAGTTGTGCATGATGCACATTGTTGAATTTTGGTTTGTAAAGTCACTCACAAAACTGTGGGGTCATTCTTGTACAAATATCGTTTCTTTAGAACTGGATGTTTATGACACCTCAAAAACATGAGGGTTTGAGCTTTGCGAACTAGAGTTGGTGGCTTAGTACCAGGTGGTAGTAGTGGTTGGATTGTAACCGTCAGATCCATACCAAGAAGCGTATACGAAACATCTGACATCCAACGATGGTATTCTGCTCCTTGAAGATCAAGGATATCAAATTCAAGCTTTATCAGCTCAATTAATGTCATCTACAAGAGAGACACGAGATGTTGGTTAGTATCGATCGAAAACTACGATCACTAATAACAAGTTTCAATGAATAAGAACGTGATCCATGATATATGGTCACAAAAATCGATTATAAACGGTGGCAAAAACCACACCCAGCAACTGTGACTAACTATCACATAACATCGATTTTCAATCGTGACTAATTGTGACTCACCGTCACACACGATTATAATCCCGCTTAGTTGATGAATGTCAACGCAGAGGAACGGGATGTTTTATTAGAAACGATCGAGGACTACGATCACGAAACTTTCAAGTTTCCAAAAATTGTGATCCATGATGCATGGTTACAAAATCGATTATAAAACGGTGGCAAAAACCACACCCAGCGACCACGACGAGCTGTCACATAAAATCGATTTCTATTTTCTTTTCTTTTCCAAACCATGACTCCCCCAGGACCATCACGTATACTCTATGGATATATGTCAATAGGAACTAGGGTAAAAACATGTAATATTCAACAACTCATATCACAATTATCATCAACTTAGATCTAGGGTTTTGCGGTAAGTAAGTTTGCTAGATCTAGAGATTGACGGTTTAGAAAAGTTTACCTCGAGGGTGTTATGCTCGGTATGAAAACTTCGCTGTGAAAAAAGTTTGAAGAGAGGGAACATGTCCACGAAAATTCCAGCAAAAGGAAGACTTCTTCTTCTTTTCTTCTTTTCGGGCAGACTGACCTTCGTGCACTCAAGTATCTATAACTTTCTCTAGATACCTCTTAATTGAGATTTTCTGGATGTCTTGGAAACTAGACATTTGGGGCTTTCCGTGCATATGAAGATTGCTCTCTGGTTCGTTCTGGACTGCTCGAAATCTTCTGTCAAAGTTGACTGAACTGCACAGGCTTGATTTTGGTTATATGTGGTGTTTGTTATTAACTCTAGGAGTCATGCTGATAACGTGTTGCAGGAGAAAGTAGAATAGACAGAAAGTAGTTACTCTTCTCATTGATAGAATGCCTTAAATATAGGCTGATACAATTAGTTACAATCACTATCCCGATATAACAGGGATTCTCTGTATCTATCTAATCAATATCCGTATCTAACTAGAACAAGTCACACACCGAAATTAATGGGAATAAATCTCCTTAAACACATTTGATATAAAAATATCTAAAACAGTTAAAAGGCTGACATTCTATAAACTCTTCATTCATTAAATCATTAACACGTGTAAAAATAGATCGAAAAACATTCAGACATGTGTATGGCATACACCATCGTCTAACTGACTCAACAAGCTTAATTAACATTTAATTATATGTGTCCTGCTCGATGGAGTTGATGCACTTATGTGAGATTGTGAGTTCTGTTGGCCCATCAGTATATGAATCAAGTCATTCCTTCAGCAAGCTCACAGTCTCAACACGTGCAAAGTTGTCCCCATCATCACATCAATCAAGTCATTCCTTCAGCAAGCTCACAGTCTCTCACATGCAAAGTTGTCCCACAAAATCTGATCGAACAAAATATAAGTTATCCCACACAAAAATAATGTTGTTGGCATGTTGCTCTTCGTAGAGTGGCCAAGCAAATAAAGGCAACGCACGATCGATCGGTGCCCTCAAGTCTCGAGTGATGAGTTCCACCCGCAAATGGCTTAGAAACTCGTCGGTCGAAGTTGACGGGAGGGAGGGGAAGCTAGGTGGAGGATCGAAACGACTTCTTTCCACGGTCGGTCGAGATTTACCGAATGCACAACACGATTCCATCCTGACCTCTATTTTAATTATTATTCTTTTAATTGACCCTTGTCGTAGAAAAAAATAGAATAGAAAAAAAATAATTGTCATTTTTATTGATAGAATTGTATTTACAGGTTAATACAATCTGTTACAATAACTATCCCCATATAACAGGATTCTCTATATCTATCTAATCAGTAACCATATTTATGTAGGACAAGACACACATCGGGATTAACGGAGAATAAATCTCCTTAAACATTCCTCATTGTGTCGATGGACGTAAGAATGATGCATGACTTGTTGTCTCATTAAAAACTTCGCCAAGCAAACAAAAACCTTATGGATAAAATAAAAGCTTGGTCTAAGGGAAAAAGAGTACAACGTACCAACTACTAAAGCTACCACATATGAGGTAGACTCCCCCTGATGTCTACAGAAATGTAACTCCCCCTGATTGTAAACTTAGTTTAGGAGTTCTGATAACCTGCGCATATCAATGCTTCTCACATGTTTCACAAAAGTAGATTTAGGAAGTGACTAGGAAAACAAGTCCGCATCATTATCAACAGAACATATCTGGCTCTCATGAATATTCAACAACTGTTGTTGTTGCTGATTAAAGAAAAACTTCAGCGATATATGTTTTGTATTGTCACCCTTAATGAAACCCAACTTCATCTGTTCAATGCATGCAATATTATCTTCAAAGATGCAAGTAGGATCAATAACAGTAGATTTTAATCCACTAGAGCCTCAAATATAATCTATGATTGACCTAAGTCAAACACATTCTCTAACTGCTTCATGCAAAGCAATTATCTCATAATGATTCGAGTAAGTTGCAACAAGGGTTTGCTTTGTTGATCTCCAAGAGATCACCATGTTTCCCATTGTGAAAACATAACTGATCTATGAAATAAATTTGTGTGGGTCAGAGAGGTACCTAGCATCAGCAAATCTAACTAACACATCAACCGGTGTTTTGGAATAGGGGATAGCATGAAAACTTTTCGAAACAGGACCAATTTTCGACGGGTCGAGAGAATCCCTCGACTGGTCGATGAAGTGACTCTGGTCAATCCAGGGTGCAGGTTTCGACGGGTCGAGGAAAATCCTCGAAGGATCGAAATCCCCATAATTTGTTTCAACTTTCTCTTTTCCGAGAATCTCATGTTTTTCTCTATATTCTTTGTAAAGGAAGAATAAACCCATGTCAAAGGAACCTTTCAAGTATCTAAATACTTCACTCTGTTCCAATGACGTTGCGCTGGTGCAGAGCTAAATCTTGCTAACAAATTCATTGAGAATGCAATATCTAGACGTGTGCACTGAGCTAAATACAACAAAACTCCTATAGCACTAAGATATGGAATTTCAGCTTCCAAGATCTCCTCATCATCATCTAACGGACGAAACAGATCTTTCTTAGGGTCCAGACTGCAAACAACCATTGGTGTGTTAATAGGGTGTGCTTTGTCCATATTGAATTGCCTGAGTATCTTTTGGATATAAGCAGACTGGTGAATAAGAATTCCACCAACTCGATGTTCTAGCTCTAATCCGAGACAAAATTGAGTCCTACCAAGGTCTTTCATCTCAAATTCAGATTTCAAGTAGCAAACAGTCTCACTGATCTCTTCAAGAGTTCCGATGATATTCATATCATTAACATAGACAACTATTGTAGCAAATCCTGAACTTGTTTTTTTAATGAATACGCAAGGGCATAAATCATCATTCTTATATCCCTTCCCAATCAAGTAGTCACTGAGGCGTGTATATCACATCCTATCGGATTGCTTCAATCCATACAGTGAACGTCTCAACTTTATAACATGAGCACTCGTGGTCTAGAGTTACTTGATTTGGGTATAGCAATGTCATTCGACACTATCATGTATATCTCTGAATCAAAATCCCCATAGAGATATGCAATAACCACGTCCATCAGCTGCATACTAAGCTTTTCGGACACTACCAAGCTTATCATGTAGCGGAAGGTGATGATGTCCATAACTGGAGAATACGTCTGCTCAAAATCAATTACAGGGCGTTGAGAGAATTCCTACGCTACAAGTCTAGCTTTATAATGCAAGATCTCATTCTTCTCATTACGCTTCTAAACAAAGACCTATTGATGTCAAACTGGCTTAACATTCGGTGGGCATAGCACAACTGGACCGAAAACTTGTCTTTTATTCAGAGAGTCTAGTTCAGCCTGGATTGCTTCCTTCCATTTCAGCCAATCTGCTCTACATTGACATTCATCAACTGAGTGGGGTTCCACTTCATCGTCGTCAATGATCTCCTGAGCGACGGAATAAGCAAACATATCTACTAACATGGAAGATCTATCCATAAGAACATGCACATCATTTGTTCTAAGTGAGATTTCTAAGTTCTCTGATATCACAAAAATTCTGGAGCGTCCCCCAGACATGCTAATTGTGATTCAAGGACATAACCATAATCAGAGACAATCTCATGTGAATAATTCACAACGTTGCTGATAAGTGGATCTTTTGGTGCCTTGATGGCCTGTCTTTTAACCGGCGGCTCACTTGTGGATTTTTTTGGTCTCCCCCTCTTTCTGGTAGGAGCCGAGGCCGAAGCAACACCATCCACATGAGCAGGAGGAACGTCTCCTTGCCCAGTGTTGCTATTAACGAATTCCTTTATCGAGATTTCTAACCTCGCAGGAACATTAGCAGCAGGTATATCCGATCTCGTTAATTTAGCAATATCAGCAAATGAATCAGGCATGAAGTCTACCACTTACTGAAGATCAAGTATCCTACGCACTTCTATCTCACTCGGAGATGTGCGTGGGTCATGATGAGACATAGTGGGATCAAACCACGTCAATTCCTGACATTGAACTGGAATAGAACTATTCC
This sequence comes from Geum urbanum, assembly GCA_946800695.1. NCBI lineage: Eukaryota > Viridiplantae > Streptophyta > Magnoliopsida > Rosales > Rosaceae > Geum > Geum urbanum. The sequence goes on along the minus strand of OX327013.1, from coordinate 37,893,155 downwards.
TTTCTCCCCCTAACGGCGGGAAATATGTCTCATCATATTGACAATTTGCAAATCTAGTAGTAAAGAGATCTTCTGTCAAAGGTTCAAGATAGCAGATTATCTTGGGTGATTCGAAACCAACATAAATGCCTAATCTTTGTTGAGGACCCATCTTAATGCACTGTGGAGACGCAATAGGCACATAGGCTGCGCAACCAAAGATGCGTAAATGTGAAATGTCAGGTTCATATCTAGTTACCAACTGGTACGCACTGAATGGTTGACGGGCAACAGGTCTAAAACGAAGGAGTATTGTTACGTGTAACACTGTTTAACCCCAAGTAGAGACTGATAAATTTGTATGCATTACCAAAGCTCTAGACACAAGCTGTAATCGCTTGATATGAGCCTCTGCTAAACCATTCTGAGAATGGACGTGGGGAACAGATGTTCAACATCAATCCCAAGAGACATGTAGTAATCATCAAAAGACTTTGATGTAAACTCTCCTGCATTATCCAATCGAATAGACTTGATTAGATGGTCTGGGTAGTGAGCCCGGAGCTTAATGATTTGAGCTAGGAGTTTTACAAACGCAGCATTCTGTGTGGATAGCAAAGGAACGTGTGATCATTGCGTTGATGCGTCTATCAAAATCATGAAATATTTAAATGGTCCGCATTCAGGTTTGATAGGTCCACAAATATCACCTTGGATCCTTTGTAAGAATGAAATGTTTTCATTGTTATGAACAACAAAAGAAGGACGAGACGTCAATTTTTCTAAAGAACAAGTTTTGCAGAACGAGCGATGCGCATCAGAGATGGCAACATAAGAATCTGATGGGATGACGCATGATGCTCCAACAGTGTATTGTTGGGAAGGTGCTATACTTTTCTTGGAGACCAAGTTAGGATTGAGATGGGTAGTCTCATCCTCACCATCTAAACCGATGGAAATAGGTAATCCCACATGTTTCTTGGCTCTAAAGAACGGATGACCATGAGTATTTTTTTAAGATTATGATTATCATATCACGACCTGGGTGTCCCAGTCGTACATGCCAAAGCTTATATGAATCAGAATCACACGTAGTAGTGTGAGTCACGGCATTGAATTCAATGATCCGAACTGTGGTTAAGTACAAACCGCTACGAATTGCCAGAAACTTCTCTAGAATGCGCTTGCGGCCACAATTAAAAGAGGTTATACACAAAATTTCTTTTCCATTCTCACAATAGGTTTCCAAGTGAAATCTGTTGGCACGAATATCCTTGAAACTTAGCAAGGTTTGATTGGCCTTTGGCGCATATAAGGCATCAGTGAAATATAATTTTGTACCATGGGACAGCAGAAACTCTGCACTACCACACCCCTGAATAACGGGCATTGCACCAATCATGGTTGTCACTGAGGATTTGTATGAGAAAAGATCCACAAACAATTGCCTATTCTGCAGAATGGTATGAGTAGTACCACTATCTTCTAGACACTTAATTTTGCCTTGATACATCTATAAAATCAATGTAAACAACTGAGTCTTTGTAGCAAAGACGAGGCGCACACTTCAAGTATACACTCGAAGATTTGAGAAGGGTGTGACCCTTGTTGAGTGCTGATATGGTATGGCATAAACCGATGTAATAACATCTGGTGCTGAAATCCAAGTTTTTTGAAATTTTTTTGATGTATTCCAATAAAATCGATGTATAAATAACATAATAAGCTAATGAAACAAATGAAAAACTCATCTAAAAATATCACATTCAGAGTGAATTTTTGACGGGTTGAAGAAAGGCTTCGACCGGTCGAGAAAACCCAAAATAACTTGTGATTTTCCAATACCAAATTTTGACCGGTCGAGAAAATTTTCGACGGGTCGAAAATGAACCAATTTTGGGACAGAGTCGTGGCATCGACCCGTCGAAAATTGTTTAGTTCAATTTTTCGCCGGGTCGAATTCGGACCAATGTCTAACAGAAGCGTGGCATCGACCGGTCGAAAAATTTTCAGTTCAATTTTTCGACGGGTCGAAGCTACTCTGTGCACTGCTTCAGAAAAAAAATTGACGTTTTTTTTTTCTTTTTTCAAAATGGTATCTTGGCTTGCCTTTTTCCATGTGTAAATATTGAACCATACATAAGAATCGTATGGAATAGAACATTCTCAAAACACTTTCATATACCGAAAATAGAGAAATATTCATTACTTCATAGATGTGTTCTTATTCATAAAACAAAGACAAATGTCTTTGAAAATTCTTGACCGAAAAGTAAGCCAAAAAACAAAACTAAAACTTGAAAGATTACAGAGACAACTGCCTTTTACATAGGCTTAATCAAAAATCTGGGGTAGCAAGTTCTTTCCCCTTGTCATCTGCTAAAACTAGGTTGATGTCAACCTCCATCTCATATTCTCCAGTGTAATTCGACTCTTGAGCCAAATACTATTTGTGCTTCTTGTAGATATTTTTGATTTCTCTACTAGCATGACACTGTTTGTGCATATGTCTAGCAGAGCCACACTTGAAACAACCAAGTTTACCAGATTATTGATACCGTTGACCATTAGGAACCGAACCAGACTGGTTCTTTTGAGAATGGGCATTATGATCTCTATGCCAAGTCATATTTTGGCTGCGGCCTTGGAAATGTCCACACCCTCCTCTTCCCTCACGTGGATCATGTCCACCACGATTATAAGGTTCTGAACGAGCAACCTTCTTATCTTTTCGAGCATTTCCTCCATTATTATAACTCTCAGACTTTTTGGTACCAGCCGGTCTTGAGTTATTATTCAAGATGATCTCATAGTACTTTTCTTTAGTCGCAAGATTTTTAATGAGATTACTGAATTCGGTAATCCCCCCTTGCTCGTACTCAATCCGGTACTAATGAGCTAGAAGACTCATAGATGTGGGAAAGGTCTATAACGCCTTCTTAATCATGTCTTCCTCAGATTTTTCCACACCACAAAAGCTTAGTTCAGACTGCAAATCGAGCATAGCTTGGTTAAAAGCGTTGATCTTTAGGAAATCCACCATTATGGTGTTGTTCCATTTCGTAATCAGCTCAAGAAGCTATGCATTATACACATTATTGAACCTCTTTTTTAGAACATCCCACAAAATCATGGTATCTGTCTTGTTCAAGTAATGCTTCTTCAGATATGGGGAATATGACGCCTCAAAAACATGAGGGCTTGAGCTTTTGTCTCTTCAGTAGGTGGGATGAGGTTTGTTCTAGGCCTAATGGGTTTGATGGTGTTGGTCAGTCTCTTTCCGATGAATGTGTTTTCTACATCAGAGACCCAATGATGGTACTCCTTGCCTCAAGGTCAAGGATCTCAAATTCCGGCATTGCGGGCTCATTCGAACTCATCTACAAAAACACACAGAGATGTTTTATTAGAAATAATCGAGTACTACGATCACAAAACTTTCAAGTTTAATTGAATAAGAAAGTGATCCATGATGCATAGTCATAAATCGATTATAAAATGGTGGTAAAAACTACACCCAGCGACTGTGACACAATAGTCAAATAGAATCGATTTTCCTTTCCTTTTCTTTTCTTTTCCAAACCGTGACTTCCCCAGGACCGTCACGTATACTCTATGGATATTTGTCCATAGGAGATAGGGTAGAAACATGTAATATTCACAACTCATATCACAGTTATTATCAACTTAGATCTAGGGTTTTGTGGTAAGTAAGTTTGCTAGATCTAGAGATTGATGGTTTAGAAAAGTTTACCTCGATGGGTGTTATGCTCGGTATAACCGCTACACTTGTTGATTATTTGAGGTAGGAGCCCTTCTGAAATGATTCATCGAAACACGAGTAATCTTGAAATGATTTGAAGAACTTGTGCTTGAGTGAGGGATGCCGAGATGAGAGAGAGAGGCCAGTAGTTGCCTTGGCTGCCGGCGGTGATCGGCGGCGGCGGCGGTGTTCGGCAATGGTGGTAGTTTCTCCTAGTTTTAGGTTTTTTCTATTAATTCTGAGAGTCGTGCTGATAATGTGTTGCAGGAGAAAGTAGAATAGACAGAAAGTAGTTGCTCTTTTCATTGATAGAATGCCTTATATACAGGCTGATACAATCTGTTACAATAACTATCCTGATATAACAAGGATTCTCTGTATCTATCAAATCAATAACCATATCTAACTAAGACAAAACACACACCAGGATTAATGGAGAATAAGTCTCCTTAAACAACCCTCTATTTTCTTTTGACCAGATGCGATAATCAACTTTGAATGAAAGATCAATATTACCCTTGTATGCAAAACCAAGATCGGGTCACCTTGTCGTCCTATAAGTCTGGAAACCATGCTCACCACTGGACCCACTTGGATCACCTCTCTCTCTCTCTCTCTCTCTCTCTCTCTCTCTCTCTCTCTCTCTCTCTCTCTCTCTCTCTCTCTCGAGTTACTCTTAAATACACGGCTGTTTGTTCACGCCTAAAATATTTTAGAAAGTGCCATGTGTCGAAAAATGATTGGTCAATACAATCAAAGGTCACCGAGCTTATGATGAGCTCAGCCCACCAGATTGATTTTTTTTCCTCTCTCTCCCTCCCCGTCGCTGACTCACCACTATCATCAGCAACAATTTCATATTCAATACCATCATCACCAAGAGGCCCTAAAGAAACATAAGCTCAAAACCAAGATAGAATCTTAGGCGAATAATGTGGAGCTTGAATCGGTGAGCTCAATTTCTGATGCCATAATAGAGGAAGATGTAGCTTTTTGTCTCATGATTTTGTTAAGAGACAAATGAAAAAAACAAAACAAACAACAACGAGAGGAACAATATGATGAAGATAAGGAGGAGGAGGAAGAGGAGGAAGAGGACGATGAAGATGAATATAGATCGTTTGACGTCGACAGTGATGAATCCGAGGAACAGAACATTAAGTTACAAAGAACGAACAGTATTCGGGGAAAGTACAAGTGCGATACTTGCAACAAAGTCTTCAAATCCTACCAAGCTCTCGGTGGCCACAGAGCGAGCCACAAGAAGATTAAAGCAACTGCTGCTGCCAATCATAACCAAAATCACATCGCAAAGCAAAGTGACGTGATAGATCTCAATCTTCCTGCTCCTATTGAAGACGATGATGTCAGCCAAATTGAGCTCTCTGTGGTGTTGGATGCTGAATTTGTGAACTCAATTAGGCGATGAACTCAAGTGTAGTTCCAGCCCATTGATGAATTTTTCTTTACACATGACATAGATTTCAATCAGAAACAAAAATACAAAGGTAAATTTTTCATTTCTTCGACAATTTTGGGTCTTTATGGGATTCGTTACACTTTGTTATAACTTATAATGTTATTATTGATGGTATTCCAGGGAGGATGTGCCTAAATTCATTGTACACCAATAATCAAACGAGAAAGGATTCTTAATTCAAAAACTAGGTCTAGATTTCGAGTTATTTTTGGATATGAATTGAAGGAAGAGGTTTCAAATCAAATTCATGTCAAATTTCCAAAGGATAGAGGGAGACGTCGACACCGAAGAAAGAGAGAAGAGAGAAAGAGAGCGGCCGAAGCTGGTGATGAAGTCGATCGGTGGGCAAATTCCAATAGGCTTTGGAGAAATATTAGACGGCTGGAATTTAAAAATACTTTGGGCGTGAATGAACCCGCCGTATATTTAAGACTAACTCCTCTCGAGCTCTCTCTCGATCGAACACAGTAGATCGTGCCACCTCGCGTGAGATCGCGTTGTCGCGCCTAGTCCAATTGCCGTGTCTCACTTCCACTCAGCCTCCTCGCTGAGGTTTCTCGCCGACGCCGAGGTTGGTGAATGTTTTCCAGAACCCTAGGGTATTGGTCTTCCACAAAGGCGCAGCGTGGCAAAGAAGCTGAAGAAGTTTCATGGATTCGATCCTTAATAATCAGAGTGCACAATCCTTCTCATAATGCACAGGATTCGATTTTTCTGGGAATCTGACCCGACCCGATTAGCGATGTGATATGATCCAAGATGAATTGCTTCATTAATTAATTGAGATAATTGGGTTCGAAATTGAAAAGGAGATGAGCACTCAGGCAACTAGTGAATGTCCGCGAATTGGTCGAGGACGCCAAGAAGCAAATCGTCTTCCTCGCTATCTACGTTGTCGAACTCGTCGGCTTGTCACATTCCATTTCGTTACGAAGAGGGTAAAAAAGGAATTTAGTGGCAGGTGGAGCACGAATAGTGGTGGAGAGATGCCTCTCCGGTGGAGGATATATATGGCATTAGGTAATGCATCGAAGACTTTCTTTTGAGCTTTTAATTAAGTTCTTTTTTTTTTTGACAAAAGCTTTTAATTAAGTTAGACCCGTGATTGGGGATGAAGAAGCTGACGGTGAAGTTGTGGTGGATAACGAGGCATTTGTCCGCCTATGTTGGGACAATGATGCAGGATCGGCCAGCTCTGGTTGGGAGACTTTCGCATGGGAGACTCTTGCGTGGTAATTTAACTATTTAAGTACGTGTGTTGCAAAACGGCAATGAAAATTTTAGTGAAGAACAAAAAAAAAACGAACTCCATCAATATTCAGTTATTATATTTGGTCGAAAAATTTGTTCAATAACGCATCTTGAGAGAGCTAGGTCTTAGATGTTACCCAGGTGTAGCTAGGGACATTAACGAAGACATCGTTGGAGAACCTTCAACGGTTTCTTCATAATTTTTGTAAAATAGGGAAGCAAAAGTCGAAATCTCTAAAAAAAATTATTCTCCAAATATAACAGCTTCCCTATTTTTGCGAATTTTTATATTTATTACAACTATATCCTTATTATTAAAATAATAAAATAATATTTTTTATTGAAGCTCGCGAAAAAGAGCTAAGAAGAGTTTTGGAGACGTTGAGACTCGCAAAATATTAATGATGACCCAATCTGCAAAGTTTTGTAGGTTGCTGTAAATTTGGAGAATGGTTTGTTCTCTCTCATCCATTTCTCTATTTTGGGGAATGAGATGTGGAAGTTGTTGTAGTGAAGAAATGTTTAATATTCTTTAAAATCTCTATTTTCTTTAGAATGAGGAATCTTTTGAAGTTGCTCTTAATATTCTCCATCAATACTTTGTCGTGCCTGAAAGGATCCGACCCCGATTTAGCTGCCTAAATCAGAATCAAACCCCTTCTAAAAAACGTGACCTTTCAAAAAATCATTTTGACAGAGTTTACTCTATAATGCGCGATACCATATAACCTGCAGCAGAAAACACACTTCTCCATATATCCACAAAAGCCAAACCGTGGGCGCCATATCCCATCTGGATTTCTCAAAAACATAACGTAATGCATAAAAGAAATCATATCTGATACATAAATCTGGACAAACATTTGAAAAGACAACTCATATTCAGAGCGACCTCAATATACATATATACAAATAGTAGGCCAAACTAGAAACCTACTAGAAAAGAAAGGTAGCTCGAATTCTACGCCTCCAACCGCGACGTGCGACAACAGAACTCAAACTGCAAACTGGGCGACGAAAACCGAAAAGCCTAGAGAAAAACATATAAATAATAAAATCGTTAGAGTGAGTGGACGTAAATCATAATATGCCACATAAATAAATCCAACATGCTTTTCACAATAAATGCACAAAAAATCATGCGAGTCAAAACAAACAAGCACATGTCAAGTTCTCATAAAGAGGTAACTCTCCTGGGTACTGTGTGTGTTGAAGCAGTAACTTGAGTACATTTTCCTCAAAGTTACAACATGCCAGGGTCAAGTTCTCATAAATTCGTAACTCTCCTGGGTATTGTGAATCACGAGTCAGGTGCTCATATAGACGTAACCCTCCCGGAGCAACTCGGGGATCAGCCGTGAGGCAATAACATCAATGCATCCATATATCCATACTCAGTGTAAAAAAATAAATCACATATGCCTCCAAACTAATGTATGCTCATAAAATGCATAATCATAAATGCATACTCGTAAATGCATATTCGTAAAGCATACTCATAGACTCACAAATCCACTGTGAAAATCAAAGTGTCCACTCACAAATAACAGCTAGCCTTGAAGCCCAGCGGAAGATCCATCGCCAAACACTAGATCACGATCACCTGAATAACAGGGATACGATCAATAAATATTGACTTTCAACATACGGAACAAATACGTTAAGAACCCTGCGTTCTCAAAAATCGTATCGCTCAAAATATCGACGAGGATAACAAAATTCCTAAAATATACCCAAATACCCCTCGTCCCAAAATAAAACACTTAACTCGACCTAAAAACCTCACCATTGCGTTCGGCACACGAAAATGAGTGAAACGACATAAAACTTTGTCAAAAATCCACCTCGCCGGAGCTCCGCCGCGCACGGTGGCCGCCGGAATTTCAGCCGGCTCAGAAATCTTTGACCTATACATGGATTTAAAGATCTCAACATTTACAAAAACTTTGTAGTTCAATTCTAAGCCCAATTTTAACCGGAAAAGGTCCAAAACTCACTGTGAAGTTCGAAAATCTTGCCGGAATCATTTACTCTGATTGGCCACCACCGGCCACGGCAAGGGCTGAAACCATTTAGGATCAACTCACCATTTCATGGGCTTCAAAACCCCTATAAGGTCGACCTCCATCGCCGCCATCTTGAGCCGCCGCCAATTTTGGCCGAAAATCCCTCATTTTCATCGCTTCGATTCTTCCTCCTCCGACCACTAAACTTGATGATCCACCTATCAACTTGAAGAGGAGCTCAAGCCCAACAAATTTTATCAAGGAAGCACGGTCAAATATGGCCGAAAAAAGACACACCGTCGGGCAGAAGTTTCGGTGACAAAATGGGTCGATTTGACCCATGAAATGGTGGGTCAACCCAAAAATCCTAAAATGGAAAGTTCCTAAATTTTCTTGTATTTATACCATATATATACCGCACACATACATGTCCAAATCAACGGTTCAAAATGAATCTGATCAAGATCGGACGGTCACGATTAAATCAACAAAAAAATAACAATTTTATATATATTCACCAACCGACTTCAAAACTCGATAAAACATTGCTCGCTTATCCGAAAAATTTCCCGAAAATTTCCACGAGCTCAGAATTAAATAGTCTACAATTCGTGTGGAGGAAGTCAACACAAATTCTCGGCTGGTGAAATAGTGGTTAACAAATCCAATTATGCGACTAATCTGCGATAACTCAATTTCGTGCTGATTAATACGTAGATTATGGTTCGGGTTGTCACAGTGTCGACATTGCATAATTTGCATAATGGTTCATGCCTCATGATGTTAGTGCATGAGTGGCCCCCTCTGTCAATTGGGACTAGAGTCACTAGACCTGTCAACGGAGTGGGTTTTGATTCCGACTCGCTCCAGACCCGTACCTTTTAAACGAATTTGGATCTAATTTTTGGACTTGTTGATCTGTTTGTGACCCGGACCTGTCAATCTGTTTACTTAACGAATCTGATTCAGATCACAAGCGATTCGATATGTTTATAATCCTCCCCGTTGAATTTTTTTAATTTATTAAATATAATTATTTTTTACATATATGAAATGTTTGTAACCTACAAGTCCTTTTTAAAAAAAAAAATCTAAATGTCTTTATCAAAGTTATATAAAAAATTAATCGATTAAATGATAAAAAGTTAAAACGATTTATTTCTTGTCAAGTTCCTTAATATAAATTGAAAATTTATTATTTTGGTCTATCGAGTTTGCTTTAATGAAATTGTGTCGCAGAGTTATCTGACATATTGGTAATAATTAACATATTATTAAAAGAAATAAGTTTAGAAATTAGCATATTAATAAACGGCTCCGGATCCACTCCGTTTACTCGTTAATCCGTCGGATCTGAGTTTGGTTATTAAAGATTCATCTGATAAACAGGACAAATTGGATCTAACTTTTTTTATATTTAAATGAATCCGGATCTAAGTTGAGCCGGTCCAGCTCTACTCATTGAGAGGCCCAATCGAGACTAGTTCGACTCCCCCCATTGTTAAACTACTAGGGTAAGTTCGAAAGGCATTCAACATTTCAACTGGTCCAAGCGAGATGCTCCATATTTTCAATCTTGGGATTTTAGAAGCAGTCCAATATTTCCTTAGTTGCCATTTGCCAAAGAGCAAACACAAAGAGCAAATTGATACGAAGAAAACATGCATCAAATAAACACTTAACACATAATTCAACCATATGCAATTTAAACCCTTTTTGTGTAGATGTAACATTGATAAGTAGGGTATCGTTCTAAACCGGGGATTGAAGGGTGCATGCAATTCTTGTGTAGTAAAAAGGGGGGTATAAAAGAGTTGTTTAATTACCTAAATTTTCTATCTAATTACTACCTAAAACATCGAAACATATAGCAAGAAATCCTAAGAATCTAATATGCATTGACTCATAGACAAGCAAACACATAAAAGAACCCAAAAATCCTTACCATATTTTCGATAAAAACAAACCTAAATTAGTTATTTATATGTGATCATCCCATTCCACATACTTTGCAATTACACAAATAATCTCATTTAATTACCTACGAAATCTACAAGTTTTAATTCCGGATTATATGCCATGACTTTGAATTAAAGTGCAACTAAGCGTCTAAACACTCTAATCTCGACTCTATTGATTTAAGGTAAAAAGCGATTGACTAAGCGTTTCATCTTTAGACCCTATTGATTTAAGGTAAAAAGCGATTGATTTAAGAAAAATGTCTTATTCTTTATCATTTTCATCTATTCTTCTTCAAGATCTAAGGAATTTAGGCAACATTTCTTCACGTGATTTTACATGCTTGTAGGCTCCTTTACTCCGTCTCTTTTGGTCAATACTTAAAATTAACAAAATAAGTTAAAACTAATAAAACTAAGCAATTATCAAAGTAAAAATGTAGAGAAAATATATTAATTAATACGCCTAAAATGTGTAGATCAAATTCCCCCACACTTAGACTTTGTTAGTCCCTTGGCAAACACTAAATTAAACTATGACCCAAAAAATTTCAACATATAACGCATCAAAATTTTTCATGTTTTTCATAAATATATGTTGGAGACAAAAACACTACTAAGCCCTTTAACAAATGAATTTCGAAAATTTTCATGACAAATCACAAAATTAAAGCACAAGGAATTCAAGAGTTAAGAAGAACATTCTTATGCATAAACAAGTAAGACTTAGATGAAAACAATGGTGATTTAAAAGCTATGCATGCACTAGCAAAGTTCAAAATCCTCACATGGATGCACTCATCATCTTTTCACTCACGAAAAAGGGGTTTCTCTCAAAATATATATATAAGAATCGATAAAACCTCATGAATGGAACTAATTACTTGCACAAATGAACCCAAACCATATGCTTACTCATACGATTAACTCCACAGATCAAAGGCTACTCATCTTAAGGATCTTAAAGGACTTTCAAGGGTTGTAATGGGGCTAGGGCTAAGGTATTCGAATTTTTGAATAATTGGTGTTTCAAGAATGTTCCAAAGACATAGTCAAGCACCAAAAACTTCAATAAATTCATGCAAACCTCTTTCACCAACGTTACCACTTTGTGAACAGGATAAAGGCCTTATTTCTTTATTATTGGGCCTTCAATTCAATACAAACTCCAAATCCACAAATATGGGGGACATTAATTCAAACTTGAACATTAAAAATCTATTGCCGGAGAGCTTCACAATTTTTTTTCTTTTTCTTTTCATGCTCTCGAATTTTTTTTTTCGGCAACTACTCTTTCTTTTATCTTGTTGGACAAGTCTATCCCCATACACACATATTCTCATCATCTTCACACCATCTCCATGTATCTAGCTTTGAAAATTCTCACCAAGTCTTTGAAACAAGGGTAAGGAAAATCTACACTAGGTTAAGTGTTTAGATATATATGGTGATGAAATAAAAGCTTAATGTGGGCTCAAAATGGCTAACTAAGGGTGTCGCAACTCGTGCGCACAAATGGGACATATGTAAATTTGGCAAACCTGGTGGTAAATCCTAAGTGCCTTTAATCATATCCAAAATCAAAGTATGTATTGACTATAAGCTTTGAAAATCAACATGAGCAAGTTCTAGCAATCTCTAGTTCATTAAAAACTATGGCAAGTAATCATATGAGGCATGTAAACATTTTTGAGACTAAAATCTTAAATATGTCGAAATTTTCACTCAGAATAAAGCATGAATTTAGCTCAAAATCTCACATAGGTTCAAATGATTTAAACTTATTCTAGCATGCGAAATTCTGTACCAAGTTTTACTATCTATATCTACTACATGTCAATGCAATCAAAACATCTATATTAACAAAAGAATTCCATAAAAATTAATAATATGAAAGCCATGAACTCGAAATTGTCTCAGAAGAATATCATCATAGACGAGTTAAGGGCATCCTAAGACTCCGAAAAATACTAAAATACACTCAAAAACTACCTAAAATTTTAGAAAAATAAAAACCCACGAAAATTAAATAAAAATAATTTTTTTAGGGCATCATCCGCCGGAAATCCTTTGTCCGCCCAATTTTTACAATTTATGACTCAAAGAAAGTTGTAAACCCCTCCCCCACACTTAAATCCTACATTGTCCTCAATATAACAAAGTAAAAGCATAAAATCAAGCATGGAGTAATGATTTCACCAAAAATAGCTAACTAATTAACACACTAACAAACTAATTAATAAGGAGGAAGGGAGAAGAAAGCAAATCTGAGTGTCGATCCTCCATTGGGTTGCCTCCCAACAAGCGCTTGTTTTTTAATGTCTTACAGCCTAGACATGATGCTCTTCTAAGGATTTGAAATGGGCGCTTCTTGCTCAACGCCATCCAGGATGTTTATGTGACGTTGGCTTCTTTCAATGATACTCACTGTGTTGGACGAAAATCTCCCCCAGGATTTTGAACTGTTCGAGTAAGTAATTTTTCAGAACCGCCCTTAATCTGGCCCATGAATTCAATCATCTGGCCCATCTTCTTCTTCAATTCATTAATGTCATTCCCTTGTTGGGCTTGAGTGTTCAGCAAAGCCTGTGTAGACGATGAAAGTTGTGACAACATGTTGTCATAATACGGATCGGTGAGTACAGGCTGAGTCGGTTGTTGTTGCTGCAATGGTTGAGGCACAGGATTAAGGCATCCATCATTGTTCCTCCACTGAAAACTAGGATGATTATTTCGAAACCCTTGATTGTAGTTGTGACGACCCGAACCAGAATCTGTTGCGTATTCGACACGATTCTCGAGATTGAGTTTAGTCGCGGTTATACGTCGTATATGTGATTTGCCGATTCTATTCGCGACTATGTTTTCGGTCGAGAATTTGAGTTGAGTGTCTTCACGGAAGTTGTAGAATACGTGATTTCGAGCTCGTAGACGGTTTCAGAAGATTTTTCCGATAAGCGAGGAATATTTTATGATTATTTGAAGTATCGGTTTCCGACGAGTTTATCCGATTGTTTCGAGTTTATCCGAATCGTGATGGTTATCCATTTCGAATCGTCAATTGACCCGAGGCGCGAGTATAAATATCGGAATAGTCAAAAATGGCAGTTTTGAGCTTTGACCGAGCGTTGATCACCCGTTGACTTACTATTTTTGGAAACTTACCCGTTGACCCGTGAAGGAGGAGGATGACCCGTTTGGACTCGTCGGCCGACCCGACTTTTCCGGCCATCCCCGGCCAGGCTGAGGGTATATTCAGACTCACCTTGAGCTCCTCTTTCGTTTCATGTATGATTTATTAAGAATTGGATACGATTTGTTGGGTTTCGAAGTGAGGCCCTTTGGGTTGCGTCGCCGGTATCGGGAGGAGGTCCTCCGGTGAACCACGGTGGTGGTGGATAAGGGGGTTCGACTCCCCTTGTCCTTGGGAGTCTAATCATGTGTTTGAATTAGATTTTTAGTGAGTTTTTCGTCGGACCCGAGTGGTGGCCGGAATCTGGGTTTCCGTTTGGATTTGTTGTGTTTTGGTAAGGTTAGAGTTAGAATTGGCTTGTGTGTCAGTTATGAAAAGGGTTTGGAAGGTCGAGATCTTGTGAACTGGAGTTTCTCCGCCGGTGAATCTCGCCGTTGACGGCACACCGCCGCCGGCGGCAGCGGTCAACGGTGGTCAACGGTGGAGAGTTGACTTTTTCAGATTTTGGTGTTTTTAATGTCATTTTTCTCGTAATCGCGCCCTGATTATCGTCTAGAGGTTTTCGGGTTGATTTGGTTAGCCGATTTTCAGTCGAGGTTTCGAGTGGGGATTTCGAAATTTCCGTTATTCATTTTGTACTGCATTGCATATTTCCGGGAACGGTTGGTTTCCGTGATTCGGTACAGGGTTGAGGACTATGATTTTGATCAGTTATGTTTTGTGAATATTTAGGAGATCGAGATCGAGATCTGGATCGTGATTGTGCTTCAGGCGAGGGATCATCCGCCGGACTACGAGTTTAGCGCGAGTGCGCATTTTGCTCACATGTGAGTGGACAATTTTATTTTCACGGATTGATTGCGAGTCTTTTATATACGTTTTACGAACTTGAGCATGCAGCATGATTATGGTTTTACGAGCATGAGATTTCATACGAGATTATGTTTATTATGAGCATGTGTTTTACGATTATACGGTTATACTTATACGAATATACGTATACGAGTGTACATACACTTATATGTTGTTTCATGCATTTGCATCGAACTGTTTATGATTTGATTTACACAGAGTACAGTCTCAGTTACGTTGTTGTATCGATACACTTGCCTCTCGGCAGATCCCCGATGGTAGGCCACCAGGAGGGGCAGTACCCCTACCTGACCGGCGAGGGGCAGTACCCCGGAACCGAGGCCTTTCTGGCTATGGATCACGTGGAAGTCAGGGACTCCGTGATTCCGACTGTACTAGCACGGATGTGTCCATGAGTGACCCCGTGAGATTTTCCATGCATGTTCTGTTTACGGGTTGGAGTCAGCATCTCCTCGTATACTATTTGATTTATTTATATTTCGACTCGCATATATTTTTATAACATATAATACTCGGTGAAAGACATTTCTTTTCGTCCACTCACTCTAACAGTTTTCATGTCTTTCCCCTGGGCTTTTCGGTTTCCGTGCCCAGTTTGCAGTTCAGGTTTGGTGTTTTCACGTCGCGGTTTGGAGGCTAGTGATCTGAGCTACCTGTGTTTTCCAGTAGGTTCTTGTTTCGCCTACTGATGTATATGTTGTATATATTTTACACTAGAGGTCGCTCTGATACATTCTGATACGTGTTTATACGGATTTTTTTTCACGGATATACTATATATAGTACAATATGTTTACTGTTATTGCTTATATTGTGATGTTGAGAAATCCGGATGGGATTGGTGCCCACGGTTTGGCTTTTGCGGCATAGGATGAAGTGTTATTTTCAGGGTGCATGTTTATGGAATTCCACGTTAGTAATGAAACTCTGCCGAAATTTTGAAAATTTTTTGTTGGTTCGTATTTTCAGAAGGGGTTCGGTTCCGGTTTAGGTAACTGAATCGGGATTGGGTCCTTTCAGTAGTTGCCATAGTTATTGTAGCGAGGGGCTCCTTGATTATTCTGAAATCCACCTACAGCGTTGACTTCTTCCATCCCCTGAGCAGGTGCATTCTGAGGACACTGATCATTATGATGTCCATCCAGCAGGCAGATTCCACACATAAGTGATGCAGGAGGCTGAGGTTTAGGTGACTTGGTCTCCAGAAACTTGGTAATTAATGAAGAAAGCTTGGCAATTTCGGCACTAGTGCTTGAAAAAGACACTTCACTGACTTTCCTACTTTGTTGCAATGTCATACCCTCGTACTGTTGAGTGTTGAGAGCACGCTGGTTCAATAAAGCACGACCTACAGTTGTAGGTTTTTCAAGAAATGAACCCCCAGCTGCAGCATCTAAGAGCTCTCTCTCCAAAGGCTTGAGTCCTTCATAGAGGTAGGTTAAAAGGTTGCTCTCTGATATGCCATGTGAAGGACAAGATTCACACAACTCTTTGAACCTCTCATAGTATGTGGCAAAAGACTCATCACTCTCCTGCATAACGCCCGTTATCTTCTTCCTCAGATTTGTGATCTTGGACGCTGGAAAGTACTTGGTGAGGAACGCCTTGACACATGTGTCCCACGTTGTGATAGATCCAGCAGGTAAACTAAAGAGTCAACGTTTAGCCTTTTCTTCTAGTGAAAATGGGAAGGCTCTAAGTCTGAATGCTTCCTTTGTAGTGTTGGCAGGACACATGGAGTCACACACAAACAGAAATGTGGTCAAGTGTGTGTTTGCATCTTCAGTAGAATTTCCATGAAAGCGCGGAAGATGGTGTATGACACCACTTTTCAATGCAGGTGCAGTCTGGCCCGCTGGTGGTTGTGGATAAACAATTGAAGTTGGGCCAAAGTTACCCAAATTCGAACAGGTCTGCTGTCTAATGGATTGCTCAACGTTGTCTCCGTTTTCACCCATGGATTCAGCATCTGAAGTATCTGAAGATGGTACAGGTGATGGCGGATTAGGTGGACTACTTGGTGGACTGTTGAAAATAGGCCCTTGTAAAACCCCTTTTGCGTTAACCTGATTCTGATTTGGTCTGTTTATTGTTCTGCTTCTGAGTTCAAGTTGATGAAGAGCAGGAGTGGACATTCATTAAATAGCCTAAAATCCAACAAATCAAGTGTTAGTATCAATAGAATACAAAAGAAATGCAAAAATGTACATTGTACACGAAAAGTGTACTAATTAAACACACAAAATGCGAAAACACACTTAAACATGAATACAAATGATGATAATAATAATAATAATAATAATAATAATAATAATAATAATAATGCAAATGATGCAATGTAAATAGTAACCAAAATGAGTATATATCTCAAGCTACAAAATTTTTTTTGTTTATTTATTAGTTTTAATTTTTTTTTAAGTATTTATGCACAATTGTTTTACACGTTTGGAACAAATTAAGAACATGTTGGAGCACCTTTCACACAATGTCACACTTTGATTCATCATGTATCACACATTTACTTAATAAGAATTAACTAAATGCATCAAACAAGATCAACCTAAATGATAAGATGGTGTGAATGCATAAGAGAAAATGGCCAGAACCTGCAGAAAACATCCAAGTTACATGAACAATCATGAAAAGAATGACTCATCCCTTGGTCTCATGTCCCTAACTTCACTTAGGTTAGGGTACCCGGTGATGAAATCCGAGCATCATGAAACCGCAGGGGAGTTAATGCAACTGAGTATCTGCAACGTTGGAAATTCCTTTACAAATTCAACAATTTTCGAGATTTTTAGCAAACATGTCTCAAATTGACTTCGCCAAAAATTTACAAGGATTACAAGGCATTGATTTTTTGGTCTTTCCAAGGACGTGCGACCCGTGCGATAAAGTATGAATTCTCAATTGTTCAGCCTTGGTTCAATCGAAAAACATGGTCAGTTGGGGATAGAAATAACGCGAGAGGTAGGACTAATTTCGACAATACACCCCGAGGCTAACCGGGCCAATAGTATATACTCTATTGGTGTAAGTCTTTCTTAGATCCAGAACTTGTCACCAGTCATAACCCGTTTCTAGACACCATGTCCGACATTCAGCCAAACTTTCAAAAATTCACACTCCCTCATAGTTCTTGTAGACTCCGCCATCAACCTTATGTGTTAAGGGGTTAAGGAGATAAACAAGAAAAAGAGGCACCATCTATTCCAAGGAGTGAGACCTAATTAATCAAGCATGTAATCAATGTAAATTTAAGACTATCCTTTAACATGCTTAACAATTATTAGATATATATATATATACAAACACCGATTAATATTTACAAAAATTAAAATTTACACTAACATTTATTCACATGTATTATTTAAGAAAAATTAAATTAATTAGGGCACATATACAAAGCATCGGAAATTTGTAAGTAAAATTAGCATATATACTTCGAAAATTCCTGAAAAATAAAATGGTTAGCAATATGCACAAGTATAAATTTACATATATACACACAAAAATCACAAACAATTAACAATCCCCGGCAACGGCGCCAAAAATTGATACGACCAAAACATGCATCAAATAAACACTTAACACATAATTCAACCATATGCAATTTAAACCCTTTTTGTGTAGATGTAGCATTGATAAGTAGGGTATCGTTCTAAACCGGGGATTGAAGGGTGTATGCAAGTCTTGTGTAGTAAAAAGGGGGGTATAAAAGAGTTGTTTAATTACCTAAATTTTCTATCTAATTACTACCTAAAACATCGAAACATATAGCAAGAAATCCTAAGAATCTAATATGCATTGACTCATAGACAAGCAAACACATAAAAAGAACCCAAAAATCCTTACCATATTTTCGACAAAAACAAACCTAAATTAGTTATTTACATGTGATCATCCCATCCCACATACTTTGCAATTACACAAATAATCTCATTTAATTACCTACGAAATCTACAAGTTTTAATTCCGGATTATATGCCATGACTTTGAATTAAAGTGCAACTAAGCGTCTAAACACTCTAATCTCGACTCCATTGATTTAAGGTAAAAAGCGATTGACTAAGCGTTTCATCTTTAGCATTAAGAATGACACACAACATGCAATCAAGACTCAAAACTCATAAACACATGGAAGATAAATTAAACTCAAAAATAGTAAAAAACCAAAATAAACATGTATTCTTCACAAACAAAATAAAACAAATACAAGGAGAGTTACGGAGCAAAGGTTCCATGTTTACACTTTTTGATTTCCGGTAAGCCCTGCAAAATCTCGAGTGGATGGAGCCTAAGGTGGAAGCTACACACATTCTAAAGGGACTAAGCGTATTTAGAAGGAATGAGATGGAAATTTTAGGGTGGTGGTGATGTAACTTCGGCCTAGCACTTGGAGAACTTCGTGGTGGAGCTTCTTTGTGTATTTTGGTAGCAAGAGGACATAGAATAGGTGATGATCCACTTTGAGGCCGAGCTCCCCTTTATTTAGGAGAAGGGTAGGTTGTTTCCTACCATAACAAGAAGTCCACATTAATTTCGGCGAAATCTGACCTCCTGTAGTAAAACGCGATTTTCTGGAGTTATACATATCCGAATTGCATGATTCTTGCGGCATTGGAAAGATCTTTCCGAGGGCTATAAAATACCTTCCTTAATCACCTCAATCGGAGTTGATACACGATTTCTACAGCCTGTAGAAGTCTGCTGTCCTATAACTTCAGATTTCCTTCCTTTTTGAATATTAGGAATCCCAATTTCTTCAAATCTTGGATTTCTTGCTCTCCAATTCTTCTTGCCCGAAAATACCATTAAATTTCACATATTTTGGGCTTCAAATCATATCCATATCTTCTTGGAATATTTTCCACAAATTTGGCCCAATGGTCCTTTATTGATTCGGCAAGGATGTGCTTTCCTGCACCGCGTAGGAAAAATGTCTTATTCTTTATCATTTTCATCTATTCTTCTTCAAGATCCAAGGAATTTCGGCAACATTTCTTCACGTGATTTTACATGCTTGTAGGCTCCTTTACTCCGTCTCTTTTGGTCAATACCTGAAATTAACAAAATAAGTTAAAACTAATAAAACTAAGCAATTATCAAAATAAAAATGTAGAGAAAATATATTAATTAATACGCCTAAAATACGTAGATCACAAATCATAATGAAGCACGCTAGTTTGTGTAATCTTATGCCGAGCGTTGTGTGATCTCGATTTTTCATTTCCTTGTTCCGAGTTTTTGATCAGTTCAATGTTAGATGAATTTGTTGCAAAAACTTTATTTTTGAAATATGAAATGCACGAGGCATGTGACAAGTAAATTAAGAAGGATATGAAATTGAAATGAGTCATTGGCTCGATTAGTTATAGCTCATCTACTCACTGTCATGACTCATGAATATGACACCCTATTAGACAAACAGAAAGAAAGTGATGGCTAGGTCCATTATAATTGATCCTTGGGTCGGCATATTTATGGAAGCTCACCCTCCTTTAGTCCTTCAAAGTTGTCACAAATGGTCGATCTGGTATCGGAAACTGGGTCTAATATCCGTTGCTAGCAGCAGCGACGCCTTACCAACATGTAAACCTATCGCATCCTATCGCATCGTATTCCAGTTTAAGTAGTCCACTTATTATGTAAGAGCAAGGCTTTGTTTTCACTTATTATGTAAACATATATATTGCTAGCAATACTTGAAATTATGCACGACGTACTCGGGGCCGGGTCCCATAACTTAGTATCTAGTCCTAAAGTTCCACGCGAGGGAACATATAATTTAGCTAGCTTCTTGAAGTGTAGTGAGTTAGGAGTTAGAACGTCTCAGCCATGCCAGCATGCAATTAGGTCACGAATTTGTCTTTTCCATTTGGAATATGATCTATGAAATCGGATGGTGTCATATGGCAGTTGTTCATATATATATGCACCCTCGTTTAGAAACCTACGCACTAATTTTTTTTGAGCCATATGTAAATGATGTACACACTTATTTTGACCCAAAAATGGGGACAAATGCATCTTGGATTCCTGGTACCTACGTACAATCATCTTAATTGCAGATCAGTCGCATGAGCAAGGAAGACTTAGATAATTCAGTGTTCTTATGAGTGAGCTGACCAAGAAAGAGAGACATCGCGAGATCATTCTCCACAACAATGCTAGGACAGCCGGTACAAAGAAAGTCCATGAAACTTACAACATTGAAGGGAAGACCCAAAATGATAAAGGGAAACAACGTTCTGAACCTTATCAAACTCGTGGTGGTAAATGAGGACATGATAGAGGTCGTGGTAGAGGAGAAAATAGTCAGAATTTGACTTGGACTCGCCATGACAACAATCACAATAGTGGAAATTCTTCACATTCTGCTTCTACTTCTCGCTTGACACCTTGCTATAGGTGTGGTACGACTAATCATATGCACAAGCAATGCAGAGCTCTAAAGGATATTCAAAATGCCTACAAGATGTGTCAACAATACCAAGCAAAGCAGAAAGAGACACATTACGCTGACTATGAGATGGAAGATGGCGGTGAAATCAATCTAATTGTAGCAGATATCCCCAAAGCAAGCCAAGAGACTATGGATTTTGATTAGTCTATGTATTAGGCTTATGATTCTGCTATGTAATCAAGTTTAGTTTTGTATTTGACTCTAGTTGTAGTCATGGTTATTGAATGTTGGCAAAGTAAATTTTTTTTATTCCTTTTGGTATTTGAAAGTGTTAAGAATAGTTATGTTCATACATATTGCTTGAATAGTTCAAATTCTACAAAATTTCATGGCATTATGATACCAAAATACCATAAACAACGAGACAAAAAAGAGGATGGTTTGGTTATGGGAATTTTTGACCCGTTGAAATTTTTTCTCGAGAGTTGTCGTGTGTTACACCCTAGAATGGTTTTGGCACTTTTTGAGCCATCAAAAATTTAGCCTAATTTTTATTCGACCTGTCGAATGCAGTCCTCTGAAACACTAAATAGCACATTCGACCCGTCAAAAAATTTCTTTTACACGTCGAAAAAGATATCGAAAATTTGATACGATTTTAGGTTTTTCTTCTACCAGTCAAAGGTCAACCACTGTGACAAAAAAATTCAATTTCGACTGGTCGAAAATCATACCTGAACTTGATGTCTTTGATGTATTTTACATTGGTATACTTATGTCATATCAGAACTCTTTAAGTCTTTACTTAAAGTGTTTGAATAAGTCTTTAAGACTAATTAACTCACATTCTTTTATAGATGTTTGACGGATAGATCGAGTGTCTAGTAGGTAGTGGTATTACCCATACTATACTGTGGAATATGCAATTGTTTATGGATCTTGTGCCATACACTTCATTAGTGACAAACATAATTGGTTCTGCGCTGATTATATAAGGGCGTGGTTCAATACAATCTTTTCTACTACGTGGAACAAGAATTTATATCACTGATGTATAGTACGCGCCAAAGGCCAATCGAACATTGCTAAGTTTTAAGGACATTAGAACCAACGATTTATATTTGAAAACTCAATGTGAGAATGGTAAAGAATTCTTATGCATAACTTTCGAGGAGTGCGGTAGAATTCATACCTTGGAGAAGTTAGGAAAAATTTGTAGTGGATTATATCTTACTACGGTTCGGATCATTGAATCTAATGCAGTCACTCTCACTACTGTGTATGACTCAGCCTCATATCAGCTTTGGCACTATAGACTAGGACATTTTGGTCGGGATCTGATTATCAAAATTTTGAAAAATTCTCATAGTCATCCATTTTTCAGAGCAAAGAAATATGTGGAAATACCTATTGGTTTTGATGTAATAGATGAGATTAACAATGTTAATCCAGTTTCGGCCTTTAATCCAACTATAACACCTAGTGTTGATCCACAAGATTCCTTCGTGATAATATTTGATGCTCGTCGCTCATTTTGCAAAAAAATTTCATTAGCAAAGTTGTAGGCTAGACCTTCCTTTGCAGTTGATAACACTGAAAATATACCATTCTTACAGAGAATCCATAGTGATATTTGTTATCAAACCGGAATGCGGACCATTTAAATTTTTTATAATTTTGATAAATGCATCAATGCAATGGTCACACGTTACTTTGTTATCCACAAGGAATGCTGCATTTGTGAAACTCATAACACAAATTATTAAGCTTCGGGCTCATCACCCATACAACCCAATCAGTTAGATTGGATAATGCAGGAAAATTCACATCAAAGACTTTTGATGACTATTGTATGTCAATTGGGATTGAAGTTGAACTTCTCGTCTCTCATGTTCATTCACAGAACAGTTTAACAGATACACAAATAAAATGGTTACACCTTGTGGCTAAAACAAGGGTTATCCATACCAATTTGTTGGTATCTGCTTGGGGATATGCAGTATTACATGCAACAATGCTTCTTCACTTGAGACCTGTAACACACTAACCATTTAGTATGTACCAGTTGGTAACTGGATACGAGCTTGACATTTCACATCTACGAATCTTTGGTTGTGCAGTGTATGTGTCAATTACGCCTCCACAACGCACTAAAATGGGTCATCAACAGCGATTAGGCATATATCTTGGTTATGAATCTCCAACTATTGTGCATTACTTAGAACCTTTGACTAGAGATCTGTTTACTGCAAGATTTACAGATTGTCATTTTGAAGAAACATACTTTCGGATGTTATGAAGAGATAAGAATGTCTCCATTCCGGTTGAATGTCAAGAATTAACGTGGAATACTCCTCCTACTATGTTTCAATAAGATCCATGCACATCTCAAAGTAAGATTGAAGTGCGACATATTCTTGATCATCAGAAGGTATCAGACTGGATGCTTGACTCCTTTACTGATATTGCCAAAGTGACGATATCATACATTCATGCTACAAATATTCCTGCAAGATTGGAAGTCCCTAAATGGTGGTTTAACACAACTCTAGAGCAGAGTAACGTGCCTCTTTCCCATGTGGATGAAAAAGCATCAGCCTTAGCTCCCACTAGGAAGAGGGGGAAACCAAGAAAATACACAGATGAGCTAATAGCGAAAACACAGGCCATCCAGGCACAAACTGATCATTTCATCATCAACGTTGTGAATCCCACACGTGAGATTATTTCTTACTACAGTTATGTCCTAAAATCACAAATGACATATCTCTGCAAAATGCTTCATGATAGAACCCGACTCAGATACCTGACGTCATCCGAGACAAGTTATGTATGACCCACATCGGGCTAGCTCACACCGTAAACACAACGACCAATCCAACATGAGTTATCCGAAACTTGAACTTAGAATGAAACCAACTTTAACACTATAAAAAAAATATCAAGATTAAGTACTTGAGTATTTAATTTACAAACCCAAAAGGTCTACTACAAAGTTTACAACTTAGCTACATAATTTACACAAAGTAGGTAATCAGAGTATCTAGACAAACCGAAAGGAAATATAACACTAGTAGGTCATCAAATAACCTACTCTGAGTAAAACGGAAGTGGTGAAGATGCTAAGTCTCGTTAACTAGTTGGACACACCTTCAGCAGTCTAATCTACAATTTGGACAATATAAAACAAAAAGCCCAGGAAATGCAGTTGTAAAATGTTAGAGTGAGTGGACAAAACAATTAACTGAAAAATTGTAAATCTGATTATTCTGCATTTCCAACGATATTTGAATTGAAAGGCTAACATGCAATATACTAAACAGTGTCTTCTACTCAAGTCAATAATGATATCGATGATTAGCAGGTGCTAGCTATACTAATCATTACTAAATATTGATAGCTGATAGTATAACTACAGAGGTGATAACTAGTAGATTCTGGCTGAACCAATCATCACTAGACAATGATAACTGACATAAATATTTGTATAACTATGGAGGCGATGATTGGCAAGTGCTGGCTAAACCAATCATCTTTGGATCACTTAGCAGGTGTTGGCTGAACTAGATGATCACTATCAACAGGTGTTGGCTGAACCAAAGTTGTCACTTAGAGGCCAGGCCAAGTGACTATTACATGTATGCATACACATAATAATAATAATAATAATAATAATAATAATAATAATAATAATATAGTAATAACCCCCGAATAAAACGTTTGACTGAATGATAACTGAATTCTGAAACTGAATGATATGGAAAACTGAATTCGGAAGCTGAAAACTCATAATCGCATGCATTTAATATTTGAAAAAAATGTCCCCTCACATACTTAAGCCTCTTGTCTAGCTGAATTCTTCGCTGCTTCTGGTTCGTCGTGTTGTTCCGAAACAACGAAAACTATTTAATAACTAGTCGTTTAAAATGATATCGAATAACTCGTTCACTCTACGAGTATTCCTGTCGAGAATATCGCATTCTCGAACTACGAAAATTTTCAATTCCCAACATGTTTCTAAAGCTAATCGTAAGTCAAATATCCTTAACGAATACCAAAATCGTCATACGTTTCTGAAGAGTAAACAACTTTACGTCTAATTGATTTCAAATCGATAAACTCATTAATTCGTATTAACATTAACTACAGTTCGATTATGTCCACTTTCAATCTGTTAATTTACTAAATAAATTCACAACCCTCTTTAATACAATCGTTACATTAATACGAATCAAACAACTTAAAAATTTCCAGAAAAAGCCTATATCAGCACTGTCACTAGCAGTAGCGGTGCGGCAACACTACCATCATTTCAAAATGTTGAGTGCGAAAACACTCAAAATCTCACAAGGAACAATTCATTTCAAAGCTACAACATCCAAATCACAACACAAGTCGTCCAATTTTACCTTTGAACTCAAAACTCCCAAAAACTTCAAATGTTTAATCCATCCACCTCTGATGGAATTGAGAAGCAACCAAGTATGGTTAGCTTCATGGTGGCAAGGGCTACGAAGCTCAGTGGGTCTTTTTGATCAATTTGAGCTCGAAATCAAAAACTCCCAAACTCTAAGGTTCTTGGATTTTCGATTCGGGTTCATTGATTTCCAGGCTAAATTGATGAGCAATAGGTTCGTGGAGGTATTGAAGATGATAGAGGAGATCAAGAGAAATATTTTGACACCTTGTTTGCTTGATTTTGTGGCCGGCCGGTGGTAGACCGCCGGAAATAGTGAGAGAGAGAGGCAAGAGGAATGTGATAGAAGGAGAGAAAAAGACAAAAAGGGGGAGACAAATATTTTGCCTAAAAAGGTAATTGATGACTTTCCACAATCGAAAAATTCCTATTTATACTTGTAGAGTTACTGAAACGTAACTTTTCGACAAACTTCCTCTAACCAAAAATTCTTCGTCGTAATTCTAATTTCAAAGTTCCACGAGTCCACGAACTCGTCTCCACGAGCTCAACTAATTTCATGAAGGAAATTTCTCGAGCTACTAAACTCATATGAAAATTGATTACAGGACCTTCACTAATTACTCACGGTAAAAACTATTTACCATACTCGACTAAACTTTATCTAATTCGTAAAAACTAGGTACGGGTTATCACAATCTCTTCCCCCCCCCCCCAAGAAAATTTTATCCCTGAAATTTCGTACCTACTTATTGATCGAATACAGAACAAATGAGGCCATCAGGTCTGTTACAGCCACTTCGATTCCTGAGTGAAAATGAGAGCATATTACTATGGATTTCATATTCAAGTTACCGCGTACTCATGATGGTCATGATGGAATCTTGGTGATAGTGGATAAACAGACTAAGTCTGCTCATTTCTTAGCGATTAAAGAGACATATAGTCTTAACAAGTAAGCAAAGTTGTTTATGGATACAATAGTGAGGTTACATGGAGTACTAGAGTCGATTGTGTCAGATTGTGATGCTCGTTTTACTTCGAGGTTTTAACAGCAGTTACATGGATCCCTAGGACCTAAGTTGCATTTTAGTACTGCTTTTCATCCGCAGATTGACGGGCAGTCAGAAAGGACCATCCAGACGTTGGAAGATATGTTAAGATCTTGTGTAATGTAATTCAGGGGTAATTGGGATAGTCAGTTAAGTTTGATGGAGTTTTCTTACAATAATAGTTACCACTCTAGCATAGGTATGACTCATTATGAAACTTTATATGGGAAACAATGTAGAACATCATTGTGTTGGAGCAAAGTAGGAGAAAAAAGACTTCTAGGACCCGAGTATATAAAGACAACAGCTGAGAATGTTGATATAATTAGAGAGAGACTCAAGACAGCTCAGAGTCGACAAAAGAGTTATGCAGATAAACGTCGAAAAGATCTTAAATTCAAGGTTGGTGATAAAGTTTTCTTAAAGTTGTTTCCATAGAAGGGTGTTGTACGCTTTGGGAAGCGTGGAAAACTCATTCTAAGGTATGTTGGAACCTGCAAGATTTTGGAAAGAGTGGGTTCAGTAGCATATCGTCTATAGTTACTACAAGAGTTGTTACAAGTACATGATGTTTTCCATATATCGGTACTACATAGAGGATCCTTCTCATGTCCTCCAGAAGCTACCTATTACAATGCGAGAAGATTTATTGTATGAAGAGGAACTTGTAGAACTACTCGATAGGAGAGAGCAGATACTCAGAAAAAAAAAGTGATTCCTTTTGTGAAAGTGTTGTGGCAAAATCATCAAGTAGAAGAAGCAACTTGGGAACCTGAGGAACAAATGCGCCAACAATACCCTATTGACAAATTAAGCAACCACTGACATACGTTGCAATTTCTCTCTTCATTCTCAGTCATCAATAGTAGTTTTTTAAGAAGGTGATACATTTTGGTACTACTAGGATGCATTGTATATGCTGAACTATGAGCTTCCTCAAGTATTTCCTTCTTCAAGTCTTCAACATTTGGAACACAGAGCCTACCTCTGAATAATAGTGTACCATCATCCTTTTGAGAGAAATTCATATATGTATCATCTTGTGTGGCTTCTCTCTACCTGTTCATAGACACGTCCTAAAATTGGGCATCACACACACAGTCAAGTAGTACATGCCTTATATGAAAGCTTGCCACCAAAGCAAACTCATCCTTATTCTCTTTATGTACAAGTAATCGTGCCCTAGTGGTCCGCAAATCATATAGAAATGGAACCCTTACAACTTTGAGGTGAGACAATGACACATGCAACTTTCTACTTAGTGCATCAGTCACCACATTAGCCTTACCCATGTGGTACTCAATTCATGGTTGAAAGGACCCAACCCCGATTTAGTTGCCTAAACCGGAATCGAACCCCTTCTGAAAACGTGAACCAACAAAAACCAATAAAATTTCGGCAGAGTAATGCTACTAGCGTGGAATTGCCATTACCTGCACCCGGAAAATAACACTTCATCCTATGCCACAAAAGCCAAACCGTGGGCACCAATCCCATCCGGATTTCTCAATATCATATCAATAACAATAAACAGTAAACATACTGTAATATATAGTATAACCGGGAAAAACCGTATAAAACATGTATCAGAATGTATCAGAGAGACTTATAGTGTAAATATATATCTCGATCCCCTGAATAGTCATAAAATATATCTGATCAAAATCATAATCCATAACACTGTACCACACATCGGAAACCAACCGTTCCCGGAAATATACAACACAGTGCAAAATAATCAACGAGCTTGAGCATATAACTCGAAAACCTCAAGGCGACGATCGGGGCGCAAATACGATCGAAACGACATATAACTCGACACATTTCCAAAAAAGTCAATGGTCGCCGGAGCTCCGTCGTTGACCGCCGCCGCCGCGGCGTCAACGGTGACGGATTCCGGCCAAAATTTCCAGATCACAAGTTCTCCTCAAGCCCAACACATTTCTCTTCTACACCGATACCCAATTCCAAACCCACCAACTGAAATTGAGCTCGAAACTCACGGAATCCATGGATTCCGGTGAAATTCCGGCGAGCTTCAAACGGCAACCAAACCCAAATTCCTTCTACCAAAAGCATCTATAGGTTGAGGGGAACCTTTCCCCCCAAAGCCCCGACCCCAAAAGTCGCCGGAGAAGGCCACCCGAATCCGGCAAAATCTAAGAACTTCACCGAGCTCGTTCTCCCTCAATTCTCAACCAAATCAAGAAATTTCAAGTTCTAAACTGCTTAGAATCACGAGAGGAAGATTTTACCTTCCAAGGTCATGGCCAAATTCGGCCTGGAACAGCAGCTCTGATGATGAACAGTAACCGGGTGAATAGTCTCCTCGGGTCAATGGGTCAAACTGCCCAAAATGGAAAGTCAACGCTGGTCAACGCTTCAAACAGTGTTTTCGACAATTTTTTGACTATTTCCGATATTTATACTCGCGTCTCAGGACGATCAACGGTCCAAAACGGATAACCATTATGATTCGGATAAATACGAAACGAACGGATAAATTCGTCGATAAACCGCAACTTCAAATAATCATATTATATTCCTCGGTTATCGAAAAATTCATCCGGAACCGTGCATGAACTCGAAATCACGTGTTCTACAATTCTCGTGAAGAAACTCAATTCAAATTCTCGGCCGATAATAAAGTCGCGAACTAATCCGACAAACCACACAATTAACGATTAATCGCGATTATGCATAATCTCGTGAATCGTACTGATTACACTACTGATTCTGCTTCGGGTCATCACAAATGGTGCAGTAATAATATTTAATTAACTCCATCCATCATCTCTGTCTCAAATTCAGGTCTTTTGCAAGGCTACATATGTAAGACTCTTGTGATCTGTAAAAATTTGGCATTTAGCTCCGTATAAGTAATGTCTCCAAATCTTGAGTGCAAAAACCATTGTCGCAAGCTCAAGATCATAAGTAAGATAGTTCCCTTCATGTGGCTTTAGCTACGTGGATGCATATGCAATAATTCTCCAGTGCATATTCTTGAGGCATCACAATATACCACATATTCTCCACTATTGTCAGGTAAAGTTAAAACTGGAGCCATCGTCAACTTCTCTTTGTGTTCCTAAAAACTTATTTCACATTCATCAGACCATATAAACTTAACCCCATTTCTAGTCAACTTGGTAAGAGGACTGGCTAGAGAAATCCTGGATATAACGACGATAATAGCCTGTTAGACCCAAAAAACTTCTTATATCAGTCACATTGGTGGGTCTTTCCCAATTCATAACCGCCTCTACTTTTTAAGGATTTACCATGACTCCTGCAGCTGATACAACATGACCCAAAAATCCAACTTTATCGAGCCAAAATTCACACTTACTGAATTTGGCATACAACAAAGCATTTCAAAGGGTCTGCAACACTAGATGTAGATGTTGTGCATGTTTCTCCTTATCCTTGGAATAAACCAAAATATCGTCGATAAAGACAATTACAAACTAATCCAGGTAAGGTCTGAATACTCAATTCATAAGGTCTATGAAGGTTTCTGGTGCATTGGTCAATCCAAATGGCATTACACAAAACTCATAATGACCATAGCGTGATCTAACCACAGTCTTAAGAATGTTTGACTCCTGAATATGCAATTGGTGATAGCCTGACCTTAAGTCAATCTTTGAAAACACTGCTGCTCCCCTCAGTTGATTAAACAAATCATTAATGTGAGGCAACAAATACATACTCTTTTCCACTTCAGTACTGTGACGACCCGAACCAGAATCAGTTGTGTATTCTGCACGATTCCCGAGATTGGTCATAGTCGCAGTTTTACGTTATATATGTGGTTTGTCGATTCTGTTCGCGACTATATTTTCGGCCGAGAATTTGAGTTGAGTGTCTTCACGGAAGTTGTAGAGTACGTGATTTCGAGCTCGAGGGCGGTTTCGGAAGATTTTTCCGATAACCAAGGAATACAATACGATTATTTGAAGTTTCGGGTTATCGACGAGTTTATCCGTTAGTTTCGTATTTATCCGAATCGTGATAGTTATCCGTTCCGAATCGTCGATCGACCCGAGGCGCAAATATAAATATCGGGAATAGTCGTTAATTGTCGAAAAGTTGATTTTGGGCTGAGTTGACCGAAACAGGACCGTTGACCACGTTGACTTGCATTGACCGAGGAGGAGGAACTGACCGTTTGGATTCTCTTGCCGGACCGGCCGATTCCGGCCATTTCAGGCCACAACCCTTGAAGGTAAAGTGTCCCTCTTGTGATTCTATGCTATTTTGCCTTTGGAATTGTGCGAATTGGTTGAGAATTGAGGGAGAAATCACGGTTTGAAGATGGAGAGTTTTTCGGCCGGTTTGGGTTTCGGTGACGGTGGTGCTCCGGCCACGGTGGTGGCCAGAGGGTTAGGGGGTTTTGATCAGGGGTGCATGGTGATCCTTTTGGGACAGGTTAAGAGGTCAGCCGTGCGCCGTGGACGGAGGAGCGAAGGCAAACAGTTCGCCGGAGGGGTTTGGACCACCGTGGCTTTCGAGCTAGATTCCGGCTACGGTGGTGGTGGCTCCTTCATTAAAGTTGCTCGCCTGGTTGAGGAGATTATTGTGGTAGCTCGGTCGCCGGGAAAACTCTCCGGCAACGCCGGAGCTCCGGCGACCCGTTGACTTTTTGGATTTTGGTGTTTTTAATGTCATTTTTCTCGTAATCGCGCCCTGATTATCGTCCAGAGGTTTTCGGATTGATTTGGGTAGCCGATTTTCAGTCGAGGGTTTCGAGTGGAGATTTCGGGAATTTCGTTAATCATTTTGTACTACATTGTATATTTCCGGGAATGGTTGGTTTCCGTGGTTCAGTACAGAGTTGTGGACTATGATTTTGATCAGTTATGTTTTGTGAATATTCAGGAGATCGAGATCGGGATCGGGATCGTGATCGTGATCGTGCTTTAGGCGAGGGATCTTCCGCCAGACCACGAGATTAGCGTGAGTGCGCGTTTTGCTCACCTGTGAGTGGACAGTTTCTTTTCACGGATTGTTTGCTAGTCTTTTTATATGATTTTCGAACTTGAGCATGCGTACGAGATTACGATTTATACGAGCATGTGTTAGACGATTATGCTTATATCATTATATATTACGTATATGCATTTATATGCTGTTTATTGCATTTGCATCGAACTGTTCATGATTTGGTTTACACAGAGTACAGTTTATATATGATGTTGTATCGATACACTCGCATCCCGGCTGATCCCCGAGGATGTGTACCGGGGGAGGCTGTGACTCCTGACCCGAGGCCTTTACCGGGAGGAGGCAGACCTCTAACCTGAGGCCTTTCTGGCTAGAGTCACGTGTGGGTCTGGGATCCCGTGATTCAGACTGTACTAGCACGGAGGTGTCCATGAGTGACCCCGTGGGATTTTTACTTGCATGCTCAGTACGCTGGAGGAGTATGAGTTTACCTCGTGTACTTTGTTATTTCTATTTACCTGGACTCACATATGTTATTTTAAACATATATATCAACTGGTGAAAGACATTTATTTTCGTCCACTCACTCTAACAGTTTTCATGTCTTTCCCCTGGGCATTTCGGTTTCCGTGCCCAGTTGCAGTTCAGGTTTGGTGTTTCACGTCGCGGTTGGAGGCTAGTGATCTGAGCTACCTGTGTTTTCCAGTAGGTTCTTGTTTCGCCTACTGATGTGTATATTGTATATATTTACACTAGAGGTCGCTCTGATATACTCTGATACATGTTTATACGCATTTTCTCGTATATATTATATTTAGTACAGTATGTTTACTGTTTATTGTTTATATTATGATGTTGAGAAATCCGGATGGGATTGGTGCCCACGGTTTGGTTTTTGTGGCATAGGACGAAGTGTTATTTTCAGGGTGCAGGTTTATGCAATTCCACGTTAGTAACGAAACTCTGCCGAAATTTTGAAAATTTTTTGTTGGTTTGTATTTTTAGAGGGGGTTCAATTCCGATTTTGGTAATTGAATCGGGGTTGGGTCCTTTTAAGTAGCCATAAAAGATGGTGCATAGCGAGACAAGCTCAGAAACTGCTCCTCATACTGCTGTACTTTCAAGCTCCCCATTTTGAGATCTTGAAACTCCCTATATTTCTGATCTTGCAGAGCAGTAGTGAAGTATCGACTAAGGAATAATTTTGTGAACTCACCCCAAATAAATTTCTTAGGATCCCTCTGCATTGTTTCCCACCAATCATATGCCACTTTGTTACGAAAATCGACTGATAATGGTACCTTCTCGTGCTCGGGGCAGTCCATTCTTGCAAACACTATTTCCATGCTCTTAAGCTAATTGTGAGAATTTGCGGGGTCATTAGCACCAGTAAAGTATATAGCGCCATGCTTATCTGTATGAACCACGGTGACACGCTCATACTTACCGTGAAGAGGAAGGGCATTTACAATTCACTCAAGACTCTGCCTTATACGATCATATGCTCCTTCTACATTCTCATGAGCATGCTCACCTACATCCTCTGGCTCAGGCAGAGGATTCTACTGAGATGTACGTCCACGACCACGAGGCATGATACCTAAAGGGAAAAAAATCAATAAACTCTGAAAATTATATCGACAGATTACCTTATATCATTAGTGACACATAATTCCTGGAAGCATACGATGGTTATTCGCCGCGGTCGAGCCATCGCAACTCTAAGTGTCGCAAAAAATGTAAGACAATCGACAGGATCCGACAACCTAATGCTCTGATACCAAGTTGACAGGAGCCGTCCCAGATATCTGACGTCACCTGAGATAAGCCATATAGAATCCACATCAGGATAGCTCACAACATAAATACAGTGGCCAACCAAACATGAGTTATCTGAAACCTGAACTTAGAATGAAACTGACTTTAACACTATAAAAAAAATATCATGATTAAGTACTTGACCATTTAATTTACAAACACAAAAGGTCTAACGCAAAGTTTACAACTTAGCAACATAATTTATACAAAGTCGGTAATCATAGCGTCTAGACAAACCGAAAGGAAATATAACACCAATAGGTCATCAGATAACCTACTCTGAGCAAAACAGAAGTGGTGAAGATGCTAAGCCTCGTTAATTGGTTGGACACACCTTCAGCCGTCTAATTTGCAATCTAGGCAATGTAAAATGAAAAGCCTAGGAAATAAAGTTTTAAAATGTTAGAGTGTGTGGAAAAAAAAATTAACTGAAAAACTGTAAATCTGACTATTTTGCATTTCCAACGATATTTGAATTGAAAGGCTTACATGTGATATACTAAAAATCGACTTCTACTCAAGTCTATATTGATGTCGATGATTAGCAGGTGTTCGTATTGTTAGTGTGTGATCCCGCCACACAATTATCGCACACTTAGTCACTAACAAACGGGTCAACACAGCTCAGACCAAACGCATGACAACAATACAGACTCCAACTTTAAACAAGAAAACTACACCATCCGAACGTCCACGCGTTCGGTACGGCAAACGGAAGATACCAAGACTGGCTATGTACAAAAGACAGGATCCCATATCGAAGAGCAAAAAAAGACCCCATACTCAACCAGCAATATAAGCAACACATCTACAACAAATACAAGGTACGCCCGTTATTCTACCAATACTACTGTTACACTTCATACACTAACTAGAGCGTCGGAGAGTCAAAGGCGGGAACACCCCGTCAAGACTCCTAACGTACGTTTAGTGTATTACTCTTAACAGCAGGTAAATGACGATATACGCGCGATAGCTCAGGTCACCCAAAATAGCCTCACCCACACTTCTACTAGAAATCCTCGCGAAGTTTGGTAGAACAATTGGCGCCGTCTATGGGAAACGAGCAATCGTAAACCACCCAAAACCATAGCAGCAAAGATGACGACAAACCACATTACACCCGAAAGCCGGAAGACAAGAGATGCTCCCGTAGACGCGATCAGCAGCATCAACGATCTGACGGAGGACGAAGCAGCAGCCCACCTCGTGAAGGAACTCCAAACGGCCCGAACCGAAAGAGACCAGGAACGCCAAGCCCGACAGCGCTTGGAGGATCGACTTGACTCGTTCATCCGGAGCCAGGAGACCTAACGAGAGGAATTAGGACCAACGGAGGAACCAGGGGCGGGCATGCAAGTCATCAGAATCGACCCACCATGGGGACTGCGAAACAACTGACTCCCGGGACCTCCACCACCGCCCGAAAGAATACGGGAGTACGATGACGAGCAACCTACCATGACAGTTGATGACGCCATGCTCCGGCGAATGGCAGAGATGGAGGCCGAAATCACATCACTCAAGAAAAGCACGGACACCGAGCCAAAAGGAATCTACACTCCCCGTGTGAGCCCCTTGTCGGACGATATCCTGGCACAAGGCAGGGATCCGTATTCCAAAACCGTCAAGATCAACAGGTTCAACGGGAAGGGAGACCCGCGAACACACATCAACGAGTATCAATTCGCCACCTCAGGTACCCGGTATTCGGACACAACCCTCTGTTTCCTGTTCCAAGAGACACTGACAGAAGAAGCACGAAACTGATTCTACGAGGTGCCCACGGGATCCATTCGCTCGTTCGAAGAGCTCACAGAGTGTTTCCTCAAGCGATACCGGCTACACGACAAGTATAACACTACCAGCACGCTTCTAAAGATCCATCAGGGGGACAATGAAAACCTATCCGGCTTCATCAATCGGTGGAGGGACCTTGCGAACACTTGCAGGAACCTCGACAAGAACGTGACAAAAACGGCGCTAATAGAAAACCTGACTGGAACCCCGTTCGTGGAGAAGCTGGTTAGAAAGGACCACCTCAGGTATGAAGAGATCATCGACCTAATCGTCCAAAAGGCACTGGTGGAAACCCATGTGTACGGGGCACAAGGCCCAAGCGCAACAGCGACCTCGAAAACACACTGCTACGCACAAGATCACCCGACATCCCCCCATATAGCCAAAAATCCATTGCCAAAAGCACAGCCCACAATATCCCGCAAGCGCGAAGATCACTATCGCGAGCACAAGAACAACAAACAGTATCAGCAAGCGCATCGCGAACGTTCACCACCGCAAAACCCACGACCCAGAGATCCCCACCAGTGCGCACAGTCTTCTCCATTACCCAGGGCACAAATGAGGAAGTACTCAAATAGAATAAACGACAAATCCGCCCACCCATGCCTAGGGCGCCCGACATCGCCCATATGCGGAACAACAGGGGAACGTGGTGCATGTATCATGATTCGAATACCCACAACACCAATCACTGCGAAATCCTAGCCAGGGAAATCAAACGACTGCACACAGAGGGAACGCTGATCTTCCGAGCGACGAACGCTGAACGCCCGGCCACGGATATACGAACAAGGGGTACCATCAACAACGTCTCGGGAGGGAAGCGGAAGGCTGAATACCCACAAGAACGGGAAGAACCCCGACCTAGGGACGTATTTGTGGTACATCCCGGAAATCCGCCGAAGGCAGGCAGGAAGGATTGGCCTCCAATCACCTTCACCTACGAGAAAGAGGGCAACCGGAACAGCACACTCCCGTTCGTCATCGACGGAGTGGTGGATCGATACTTAGTCAAGTGCATCCTCATCGATAACAGAGCCTCCGTCAACATCATTTTTCGGGAGGCATACGAAGGCCTCAAGCACTCGAAATGCAAAATGACGCAAGACCATGAGAGCATCGCCAGCTTTTCAGGTGAAACTACTTACCCCCTCGGCAGCGACTACATGCGATTTGGCATCAAAGCACCAGGAACCCCCCAGAGCGAGATCAGAACAGACTTCGTTATCATAAACCTCCGCACATCTTAAAGCTAAGGTTGATCATTGCATGCCATATGCTCCTGGAAAAGTTCCCGACAGACTACGGAATCGGCACGATCAAAGGGTACGATTTCGTGGAAAAAATTGTTCAACCAGACAAAGACAACACGCGACTGGAGGTACTTGCAGTGGCGGAGTGCTCTCCCGAAGAGCAGCAACCTGATGACCCGCAAGACGGACTGAACACTATCCAGCCCGCCACGGAGCGAGAAGGGCAACGCACGATACAACTATCCCACAAACACCCAGAGCGCACGATTCGCATCGGCACGCAGTTAGAATCCGACATAGCGGCTCGACTAATCCAGATCCTAACGGACTGCCAGCAGGTATTTGCATGGTCTTACGCGGACATGCCCGGAATCGCCCCAAGCATTATCTCCCACAAACTCAGCATCAGCTCACTTGCAAAGCCGATAAAGCAGAAACGACGGGCGTATGACCAAGAATGATATACGGCTATGCAAGCAGAGGTAGACAGACTGCAGAAAATTGGTTTCATCCGAAAAGTCGACTACCCGAAATGGATCTCCAACACTGTCATGGCCAAAAAGCACAACGGATCTTGGCGCATGTGCATAGATTATAGCAATTTGAACAAGGCCTGTTTGAAAGACAGTTTCTCGTTACCTCGAATCGATCAGCTCGTAAACGCCACTGCCGGGCACGAACTACTATCCATGATGGATGCATACTCGGAGTACAACCAGATCCTCATGAACCCTGAAGACCAGGAGGCCACGTACTTCATAACGTACAAGGGGCTCTACTATTATATAGTCATGCCGTTTGGCCTCAAGAACGCAGGCTCTACCTACCAAAGATTAATGAAAATCATATTTGACGGGCTAACGGGCGAAATTGTAAAAGTCTACATTGATGACATACTGGTCAAAAGCACCAAGGAAACGAATCATCCCGAACACCTAAGAACCATACTCGAACTCCAGATCAAGAACGTCATGCGATTGAACCCCGCTAAATGCACGTTCGGCGTAACAACAAGCAAGTTTCTCGGATAAATCATCAGTAAGGGGGGCATCGAGGCCTCAACAACAAAGGTTAAGGTAATACTAGACATGCAAACCCCCACGACTAAGGCCGAACTCCAAAGCCTAACGGGAAAACTAGCATCCCTTAATTGCTTCATCTCCCGCTACTCCGACAGATGCGCATAGTTATTCAAGGCCCTCCGAACTATAAACAAGCGAAGCGTCATTTGGACAACCTACTGTGAAGCCGCATTCGCATCCATCAAGCAATACCTCTCCTCAATCCTATCCGCTTTAATTGTCCAGACCCGTAAAGGGAGAAACCCCATATCTATACTTATCCGCTTCTCTAACGGCCGTCAGTTCGGCCCTGATTCAAAGAGAAACAAATTTCGAACTGCCGGTTTTCTTTGCTGGAAAGGGCATGACACCTCCCGAGACCTGTTACCCAACGATCGAGAAGGTGACACTCGCACTCGTTACAGCAGCAAGGCGACTCAGGCCATACTTCCAGGCCCACAACATCCACGTTCTTACCCCCATTACGACAGGTATTGCAATCGCCCGACCACAGTGGCTGTTTGGCGAGATGGGCCATCGAGCTAAGCGAATACGACATTTATTATGCGCCCCGAACAGCAATAAAGGGCCAGGCTATCGCGGACTTTATAGCCGAATACACAGAGGCCGAAGGGGTGACACAGCCTATCCTCGACACGTCGCCCGTTAGCACGGAGCCTCCCAAGGAAGAACCCCCAAAACCCGAATCACCATAGAACCTTTACGTGGACGGATCGTGCACCAAGAATACCAGTGGGGCTGGGATCATCCTCATCGATCCAGGGGGCGTACGAGCAGAATACGCGCTAAGGTTCGAGTTCAAAGCAACAAACAACGAGGCTGAACACGATGCTCTTATCACCGGCCTACAACTGGCCCGAAACACAGAGGCCCCAAGCATCAACATCTTTAGTGATTCACAACTGGTCGTCAACCAAATCCGGGGCGACTTCAAGATGAATGGCGATACGATGACGACATACCTTGACCACATACGCACAATGTTAAGCAAGCTCCAGTTCTTCAACATCAACCACATCCCAAGGGGAAGAAACACCAAGGCAGACGCACTCGCCCGTTTAGCAACATTGCCCGTACAAACAGAGCCAGGGCAACGAGTAGTGGAAGTTCTAAAGAGACCAAGCATCACGAAAACGCCAAAATAAATCTTCACGGTCGAGCCACAGGTAGCCAGCTAGATGGACCCCATCATCAAATACAAAACACGGGGCGAACTATCAGTAGACCAGGCACAAACGCGAAACATCATAGCCAGAGCAGTCAACTTCAGCATCCGACACGACAGCCTATATAGACAAGGGAAGACGTGGGCCAACCTCAAATATGTCATACCGGAGCAAGGCGACAAGATACTCAGGGAAATCCATTTGGGCGTATGTGGCCACCACGCGGGAGCACGATCCATCGCATAAAAGGCACTCCGTAGTGGATTCTGGTGGCCCACCATCCATGCGGAAGCAACCGCGATCACTATGACCTGCCACCAATGCCAACTATACGCATACAAAAATCACGCGCCCACGGTTCCCCTATCGATCCTCACTTCCCCTAATCCGTTTGCACAATGGGGACTCGATCTCATCGGAGAACTTCCGAAATCCAAGGGCCAATATCGATACATCACCGTGATCATTGACTACCATACTAAGTTTATCGAGGCGGAACCGATGGTCAAAATCATGGCCGAAAAGGTGAAGAGATTCATGTGGCATTTACTCTACTGTCGCTATGGCATCCCACTCAACATCATCACCGATAACGAGCTGCAATTCCACAACGACGAGCTCCAAGCATTCTGCAAAAGGCAAGGCACCAATCTAATATTTGCGTCGCCAGCACACCCCCAGACAAACGAGCAGGTAGAAGCGGCAAACAAAATCATCAAGGAGGGAATCAAGAAGAAGATCGAACTCATCGAAAAAGGAGACATTTGGTACGGACGATGGCCCACACTACTCCCCGAGATACTATGGTCAATCCGAATGACCACAACGGAAACAATAAAAGAAACCCCGTTCATCCTCACATTCGGAACGGAGGCCGTACTACCACTCAAGCTCACATACAGGAGCCCAAGAATTGAAAGCTACGACCCCACCACCAATGGCGAAGGACTTAGACTCAACAACGATCTCCTAGAGGAAAGACGAGACACGACACATCTTTACAACACCCCATCCACTACATCAGCCCCACCATCTTGCTCCATCATCCCATCAACATGCGCATCGACCTCAGGCTCTTCGAGCGAACGCTTTAGCTTTTTAGCCTTAGCGGCTTGCCACGCCTCGAACTCGTCCACCTTCACGAACGGAAGCACGAGCGAGGAGAAGTCCTCACATTAGACGTTGTCCTCCGTAGCAACCAAGTCCTCGAATTCGGCCCTGACCTTCTCAAACTCGGAAGACGCCTTGAACTCGGCCACCGCCTCATCCACAATCCTTATGCGAACCTCCTCTGTTACCTCATGCACCCAGGCCTCGGCAAAATCGCGCTCCAGCTCCGCAATACGTGTACCCTGGACGACCGGAGGGTGGCAAGGTCAGGCTCCAGGATTGCGACCCCGGACTGCGCCTCCCCCAGGT
Source organism: Geum urbanum (assembly GCA_946800695.1). Taxonomy (NCBI): domain Eukaryota; kingdom Viridiplantae; phylum Streptophyta; class Magnoliopsida; order Rosales; family Rosaceae; genus Geum; species Geum urbanum. The sequence goes on along the minus strand of OX327013.1, from coordinate 37,853,286 downwards.
CCTTCCTCAGCTCATCCGCCTTGCGAGCAAGCTCGTTCACTCGGGCAATCTTCCGATTGGCTATGTCGGTGGACTTCGTCAAGGCCTGGTGCAGCTTACCAACGTCGGCCCGCAGACGCCTGTTCTCGACCTTCGCCTTGGATAACATCGTGGTCTGCAGCATCGACCCTTCGAGCCCTTTAATGAGGAAGAGCTGGTGCTGGAGCTGCGTGCAGGTGTCAAACGCTGCGTTGAGGGACTCGCTCGGATCGGCGCCCAGCTGACACCACTTTCTGGAGTGACTCGATATCCGCACCCATGGAACTCTGGATACGGGCAATGAACTCCAAGGAGAGCGCCGTTTCGCCCGCCACCGTGACAGTGATGCCCGGGGAGGCCTTGGTGGTTGGACCGTGGGAGCGCTTTAGTTGATGGCTCGAGGCACCTTGACCATCCGGCCTCCTCGCCGAGGACACAGACCGACGCGCATCTGCTTTTCCAGGTTGACGGATGGGATAGAGCTCGAACAAATTCTTGGAGGAGCCCATGTTGGTGTTGGGGGACTTGCTCCGAGATCCGGAGAGGGGACGGCCTTGGCTTGTGCGCCTATCCTCGCATTCAACACGACGCTCACAGCGCTCCTTACTATGCGTCTCCTTCTCCCGACGGAGGCGATCCCTTTTGGCCTGCTCACCCTCCTCCTCCCTTTGAGTGTCGGGGGCCAGGTCTTCACCCCACCCCTCGGGAGTAGCGGCAGAGACCCCGACAGCCTCGCCCACGGCTTGAACCTCCTCGTCCACCTCCAGTATCGGATCGAGAAACTGATTGCAGTCCGGAGGGTACAGCACGCCCTGGGGAGTATCACCCTACATAAGACAGCCGCTCGCATCTTCGACGATCATGCTGGTCTACCGGGTCCTCTCCATAAGCACCAACATACGTTGGTGGGCGGCATCTTGCTTGGCAGAGGATCTGGACTTTTTCATCTTGGCTGCAACAAGAAAAATACAAGGGTAAGCCCGAAAAACCACACAAACAAAATGAACAAACGCAGTGAACATGAAAGAAACATACCAGGGGTGTAAGAGACCGCAACACTCGACAAGCTCCCAATGATTGGCCGCCCAGAAATTTCGCGCGTCCGGGTAGGGGTCGAAGGCAAATTTAATCCGCACCAACCGCTTTTCCTCCAAATGGGTGAGAGGGTACGAACTTTGGTCTACAAAAATACAAACGCATTAGCAAGCACGAATACAAAACTTCAAAGAAAGAAAACGTCATTAGCCGACACTCCAACACCACACCTAGCAGTTGAAAAGACTCGGGGACTCGATGTATCTGATCGCGCCCATGCGATAGAGCACCATCCGGCTTGTCGAACTCCCACTCACTTCCGACAAGACAATGATACATGCGCCAGGCTGTGGAATAGGAAGGGGGCTCCGTTAACCACCACTTCGTTCAGGGCTCCACCGTTATCGTACCCTTGTCCTTCATACGCAGAGAATACTTCAAACGGAAGAAATGCATGATCTCCGCACGTGTGGGGAACTGCAGCCCACTAAGCTTTTAGATGTTGTGGAAGGAGATCAGCACGGGCGTCAACATAGGCCCCCATTGGCCTAAAGTGGTATTGAAGAGGGAGAGCGCATACTGAAAGAACGGGTGGAGGGGAAGCTTCAACCCTGCCTTTAGCTGAAACTCGCTCACGCACACGTAGCCACGCGGAGGGCGTGTGAACGACTCACCTTGACGAAGGGCCATCAGCCTCACCGTCCGGGGGATATGGTAGTCGCGATACCATCGCTCGATCTCGCGTACTTACTGGGACCTCTCTGGCGCCTGCACAACTTGGTCATCTGCAAGTCGCCACTACAAGGGCCGGACCTGGGGAAGCACGGGAAGAGCAGGCCCCAAACGCCTGTTCACCGCGCGGGAGGACAACGTAACTTTCTGACCCCCGGAAGAAGAGGACGCCTCACCACTCGGCACCATCGAGGCACCTGGCCGCTCGGACCGCCCAATCATCGATCCACTTCGCTCCATATTCGACACTGACGACCTACACAAAGCACCACTAGCGTTAACGGATAGTAGGGAGATGCTCAGTACACTATCGGACGAAGAGTCCGAAACAATATAGGATGAACCACGAGACCTTATACGGAACCTAGGGGTTTACGGAAGGGACTCATCGCTAGATACACCTACCAATTCCATGGTCCTAAAAGAAAAGCAAACGGGGCATAAGCCAAACGGCGAACACGTAAAGTGCTGCGACCCCAATCCCCTAGCAAAAGCAGGCACCCACTTTTCGCAACACCCAAAAACTGATCAAAAACCCAAAAAAAAAACAAAAACCTCAATAACAAGAGGTTGTTCTTCGCAACGCACCCAGAAAAGCCCAGAAATTCTTTTAAGCACCATCACAACGGAATGCAATACCTTACCCAGCCAAACGTACTCCACAATAGCAAAACCACAAAAGCCAGAAATTTACCCCAAACAGTAACAAAAATGAGTACAACGCATAAAAGCAACACAAACCACACGTTTTGAAGCAAACAAGAACAAGAAACTACCTTTAAAGACGAGAGGAAGATTTACAAGACGACTAAAACTCCAAATCGATCACAAGAAAGGCTTCGGGATGGTGTTTTGGCAGAGTTTCTGTTGAAGAGCGAAAGTGTAAAAAGTGAGAGTGAAAGCAAAGCTATTTATAGGCAACGAAACTAACCCTACGCGAACGCCTGCCATTTATTTTCAGCGCTTCCAACCGTAGGATTGCGACATGTGTCCCATGCGCCCCACGTGTTCCTGTCAAAATTAATTACCATACCGCTTCAAATTCGGCACGCCACGCGTCACGCATGCAGGTAACAACTGGAAAAAAAATCGTCTGACACACGAGCATGTCAAGCAACAGATAACCATTACGAAGTCGAAAAGGTTGGAATACGAAAAGACAAGAGGGGCCCACTTCGAAAATAGCAACATCGTTTCGGAGTCCACCCGATAGAGTAATACTGATGGGCAAGTGGCAATTATGCTTACGCTATCATGGGCATGGTTGATACCATCATGACCTGCGCCATTGATCGGGGCTAACGGACTGAGGTCTGGGACCTCTCGTTACGCATCATTCCGATAGAGCAATACCGATAGGTAAGTGGTAATTATGCTTGTGCTATCATGAACACGGTTGATACCATCATGACCTGCGCCATTGATCGGGGCTAACAGACTGAGGTCTGGGACCTCCCGTTACGCATCATCCAGATAGAGCAATACCGATAGGCAAGTGGCAATTATGCTTGCGCTATCATGGGCACGGTTGATACCATCATGACCTGCGCCATTGATCGAGGCTAACGGACTGAGGTCTGGGACCTCCCCTTACGCATCATCCCAATAGAGCAATGCCGATAGGCAAGTGGCAATTATGCTTGCGCTATCATGGGTACAGTTGATACCATCATAACCTGCGCCATTGATCAGGGCTAACGGACTGAGGTATGCGACCTCCCGTTACGCATCATCCTAATAGAGCAATTCTGATAGGCAAGTGGCAATTATGCATGCGCTATCATGGGCACGGTTGATACCATCATGACCTGCGCCATTTGATCGGGGCTAATGGACTGCGGTCTGGGACCTCCCATTACGCATCATCCCGATAGAGCAATACCGATATGCAAGTGGCAATTATGCTTGCGTTATCGTGGGACGAGTAACAACATCACTTGTCACCACATAAGCGGATTAAACAGCAACATCAAGTTTCAGAGTCCACCCCGATAGCGGAACGGCAACAAACGTTCGCACTATCGCGAGACGAGTGAAAAAGACAAAATAGCCCCACGGTACGAACATACAACATTCAAACTCAAACCAGCTATTCATCGGAGAGTTGGGGGACTCGGGGTTACTAGGATGCGGACCCTTCCTCGAGTGACCACGTGTGCAAATCAGAAAAAACTTTGCAACTCCCCAATCAAGAGATGATTCCCTTGACTTGGGGACTTGGGGGACTTGTTAGTGTGTGATCCCATCACACAATTATCGCACACTTAGTCACTAACAAACGGGTCAACACAGCTCAGACCAAACGTATGACAACAATACAGGCTCCAACTTTAAACAAGAAAACTACACCATCCGAACGTCCACGCGTTCGGTACGGCAAACGGAAAATACCAGGACTGGCTATGTACAAAAGACAGGATCCCACATCAAAGAGCAACAAAAGACCCCATACTCAACCAGCAATATAAGCAACACATCTACAACAGATACAAGGTACGCCCGTTATTCTACCAATACTACTGTTACACTTCATACACTAACTAGAGCGTCGGAGAGTCGAAGGCGGGAACACCCCATCAAGACTCCTAACGTCTGTTTGGTGTATTACTCTTAACAGCAGGTAAATGACGATATACGCGCGATAGCTCAGATCACCCGAAATAGCTCCACCCGCACTTCTACTAGAAATCCTCACGAAGTTTGGTAGAAATAGGTAGTACTAATCATTACTAAATATTGATAGCTGATAGTATAACTATGGAGGTGAAAACTGACAGGTTCTGTCTGAACTAATCATTACTGGACAATGATAACTGTCAGAAATATCTATATAACTCTGGAGGCGATGATTGATAGGTTCTGACTGAACCAATCATCTTTGGATCACCTAGCAGGCGCTGGCTGAACCAATTGATCACTACCGGCAAGTGCTGGCTGAACTGGAATTGTCACTTGAAGACCAAGCCAAGTGACAAGTGACTATTACATGTATGCATACATATAATAATAATAATAATAATAATAATAATAATAATAATAATAATAATAATAATAATAATAATAATAGTAATAGTAATAACCTCCGAATAAAATGTATGATTGAATAATAACTGAATTCTGAACCTGAATGATAATGAAAACAGAATTTAAAAACTGAAAACTCATAATCGCATACATTTAATATTTGAAAACAAAGGTCCACTCACAGATTTAAGCCTGTTGTCTAGCTAAATTCTCTGCCGCTTCTAGTTCGGCGTGCTGTCCTAAAACAACAAAGACTATTTAATAACTATTCATTTTAAACGATATCGAATAACTCGTTCACTCCAAGAGTATTCCTGTCGAGAATATTGCATTCTCGAACTACAAAAAATTTGAATTCCTAACGAGTTTCTAAAATTAATCGTAAGTCAAATATCTTTAACGAATATCAAAATTGTCATACATTTCTTAAGAGTGAACAACTTTACCTATAATTGACTTCAACTCGATAAACTCATTAATTTTTATGAACATTAAATAAAGTCTGATTATGTCCACTTTCAATCCTTTAAGTTACTAAATCTATTCCCAACCCTCTTCAATATAATCGTTACATTAATACGAATCAAACGACATAAAATTTTCTAGAAAAATCTTATGTCAGCACCGCTGCCGTGAACCACAGCCAGTGGTGACGGCACCACCCTCATTTCCCGGTGAACCGAACTTGAAAACACTCAAAATCTTGCAATGAACAATTCATTTCAAAGCCATAACATCCAAATCACAACGCAAGTCGTCCAATTTTACCATTGAACTCAAAACTCCCAAAAACTTCAAGTGTTCGATTCGACCACCTCTGATGGAATTGAGAAGCAACCAAGGTATGGTTAGCTTCGTGGTGGCAAGGGATATAAAGCCCAGTAGATCTCTTTGATCGATTTGAGCTCTAAATCAAAAACCCCCAAACTCTAGGGTTCTTGGATTTTTGATTCGGGTTCATTGTTTTCCAGGCTAAATTGATGAACAATAGGTTCGTGGAGGTATTTGAGATGATAAAGAAGTTCAAGAGAAAAATTTTGACACCTTGTTTGCTTGATTTGGTGGCCGGCCAGTGGTAGACCATCGACAACAGTGAGATAAAGGCAAGAGGAACGGAAGAGAAGAGAGAGAAAGTGACGAAAAGGGAGAGAAAAAGATTTTTCCTAAAAAGGTAACTGGTGATTTTCCACAATCGGAAAGTTCCTATTTATACTTGTAGAGTTACCGAAATGTAACTTTTTGACAAAATTTCTCTAACCAAAACTTCTTCGTCGTAATTCCTTTCAAAGTTCCACGAGTCCATGAACTCGTCTCCACGAGCTCAACGACTTCCATGAAGGAAATTTCTTGAGCTACTAAACTCATATGAAAATTGATTACAGGACCTTCACTAATTATCCGCGGTAAAAACTATTCACCATACTCTACTAAACTTTATATGATTCGTAAAAAGTTAAAATTAGGTACGGGTTATCACACTTCATACCCATATGTGATGTCAGAGAATGGTGAAATCTCACTAACTAACAATGATGTATGCATTGTTATGGATATATCATCCAAGGTAGTTGATGATGTTTTTGCTTATTCCGTCGCTCAGAAGATCATTGACGATGATGAAGTAGAACCTCGCACGGTTGATGATGTGTGGAGAGCGGATTGCTCTAAATGGAAAGAGCCAATGCATGTTGAACTAGACTCCTTGAAGAAAAACATGTTTTCAGTCCGGTATTGCTATGCCCACCAAATGTGAAGCCGGTAGGACATAAATGGGTCTTTGTCGAAAACGTAATGAGAAGAATGAAGTCGTGCGGTATAAAGCTAAACTTGTGGCGCAAAGATTCTCTCAATGTCCTGACATCGATTATGAGGAGACACTCTTCGATCATGGACATCATTACTTTCTGCTAATTTGTCAGTTTGGTAGTGTCCGAAAAACTGAACATGCAGTTGATGAATGTGGTGACAACATATCTCTATGGAAACCTTAATTCATAGATATACATGTGATGACCCAGAACAGAATCAGCAGTGAAATCAGTTTAGTTCATGAGGTTATCGCGTAGTCGCAGATTTGCGACAGTTGTTTGAATCGCCAGGTTTGCTAACGACTAAATTATTGGTTGAGAATTGGAGCTGGGTCTCTTCTCGAGAGTCGTTGTACGTGTGATTTCGAGTTCGTGGGCGGTTCCGGATCGTTATTTGGACAACGAGGAATAAATTATGAATATTTGAAGTTTTGATATAATCGGTTTTATATGTTGGATTTGTTAGCGACTTAATTATTGGACGAGAATTTGATTTCGGCTTCTTCACGGAAGTTGTTGAGCATTTAATTTCGAGCTTGTGGGAACTTCCGGAGCATTATTCCGAGTTATGAAGATTAAGTTGTGAATATTTCCGATTGTTGATTATTTAGTCGGTTTAAATATGTGTTGGTTTGAACAGTTGACTTTTTATCCGATTGGTTGATGTGTTTGACTTCGGGTGATAATTGAAGAACATGTCGAGACAAGTTTGTTGCCGCGAGAATTATCGGGATCGGAATTACGACGAGGAAGTTACATGTGTTTAAAGTTCGTCGAAAAGGATAATTACGAAGTTTCCATTTTGGGAAGGCTATAAATAGTGGAGTTGCTATTTCAGGAAAGTCAGCATTTATGGTGTGCTGTTGACTCGGTCAACGCGGGTTGAAGAGGGTGGCAACGGTGGCCACGGCTTCGCCGGCGGCGAGCTTAATCCGGCCACCTCCGGCCTCGGGCTTAGGCCCGTTCTCATCGCCTCGACTTCCTCTTCCTCTTTCTGGCCTTCTTTCACGGCGAGGTTGCCGGAGAAGAGAGGTTTTCAGGTTCAAAGTTTGCAAAATTTGGGGTTAATGGTGGAATTCATTTCCGGCCGATTCGAGCTAAACCAAGGACTGGGTTTTGAAGCCCTCATCTCCATGATTCTAACCATATAGTTGACAAAGTTGCTCAGTAGATGATTTTGAGTGGAATAGAGGTTGCTCCGCCGAGGAATGTTCAAGTTGGTGGTGGCGCCGCCGCCGGCGGCGGTCAACGGTCAACTTTGACTTTTTGGAGTTTTCGACAAGTTGCATGTCATTTCACTCGAAATCGTGCCCCGATCGCAGTGGGGAGGTTCATTTTTCGAATTGAGCATCCAAACTTACAGCGAGGGGTTCGTGATCGTTCTTTTGGCGAGGGACTTTCCGCCGGATCACGGGTTAACGCGAACTGCGTTACGCTAGTCTGTGAGTGGACATTTCTTTTCACGGATTGTTTGCGAGTCTTTATACATGTTTTACGAACTTGAGCATGCATATGATATTTCGATTTACATGAGCATGTGTTTTACGATTATACATATACGAATATGCGTATACGAGTATACATACACTTATATGTTGTTTCATGCATTTGCATCGAACTGTTTATGATTTGATTTTCACAGAGTACAGTCGTTATATATGTTGTATTGATACACCTGCATCTCGGCTGATCCCCGAGGATGTTTACTGTGACTCCTGACCCGAGGCCTCTACCGGGGGGAGGCAGACCTCTGACCTGAGGCCTTTCTGGCTAGAATCACGTGTGGGCTAGGGACCCCGTGGTTCCGACTGTACTACCTCAGCTAGAATCCGTGTGGGCTAGGGACCCCGTGGTTCTGACTGTACTAGCATGGATGTGTTCATGAGTGACCCCGTGAGATTTTTACTTGCATGCTCAGTATGTTGGAGGAGTATGATTTTACCTCGTGTACTTTGTTATTTTTATTTACCTGGACTCGCATATGTTATTTTAAACATATATATCAACTGGTGAAAGACATTTATTTTCGTCCACTCACTCTAACAGTTTTCATGTCTTTCCCCTGGGCTTTTCGGTTTCCGTGCCCAGTTTGCAGTTTGGACTCTGGTGTCGCACGTCATGGTCGGAGGCATAGTGCTCGAGCTACCTTGTTTCTTCCAGTATGTTTATTGTTCTATCTACTGTGGTATACCTATATGATTATACAGTAGAGGTCGCTCTGAGTATTCTGTTGTATATTCGATACGATTTTTCTTCGGATTTCAGTAAAGTACAGATATATTTATTGTTTTTCTTTACTGTTGATATATTGAGAAATCCGGTTGGGATTGGTGCCCACGGTTTGATTTTTGTGGCATAGGATGAAGTGTATTTTCCGCGTGCAGGTAATGGTAATTCCACGTTAGTAACGAAACTCTGCCAAAATTTCTACGGTTTTTGTTGGTTCGTATTTTCGGAGGGGTTCGATTCCGGTTTAGGCAACTAAATCGGGGTTGGGTCCTTTCAATACATGAAAATGTAAGAAGGCGTGTTCATATCCAACTCAAGTAACTCTATACCACAGAGTGCTCGTGTGATTAGATTGAAGCGTTCATTATACTGATTGAAATAATTTGGTAGGATGTGCTACACACGTCTAAGTGACTACTTGATTGGGAAAGGATACAAGAACGATGATTTGTGCCCATGTGTGTTCATTAAGAGAACAATTTCAGGATGTGCCATAGTAGTGGTTCATGTTGATGATATGGATATTATTGAGTCTCTTGATGAAATCAATCAGGCGGTTGGATACTTGAAATTAGAGTTGAGATGAAAAACCTTGGTAGGACTCAATTTTGTCTTAGTTAGAGCTAGAATATCGAGATGGTAGAATACTTATTCACCAGTCTTCTTAAATCCAAAAGATGTTCAAGCGATTTAACATGGACAAAACATACCATCTTAGCACACCAATGGTTGTTCACAGTTCTCGACCCCAATAAGGATCTATACCGTCTAAAAGATGATGATGATGAATTTTTGGGAGTCAAGGTACCATACCTTAGTGTTATTGGAGCTTTGTTGTATTTAGCTCAATGCACTAGACCGGATATTGCATTCTCAGTGAACTTGTTAGCTCGGTTTAGCTCTGCACTAACACAATGTCATTGGACTGATGTAAAACAAATCTTCAGGTACTTGAAATATCCAATAGACTTGGGCTTGTTCTTGTTCTTTTCCTATAAAGAATACAGAGAGAAGCTTGAAATTCATGAAAAAGGGATAGTTGAGTCACAACATTCAGATTCTGAGATTTTCAACCCGTCAAGTGGATCTCTCGACCCGTTGAATGGTACACCCTGGATGGATCAGATCATGTCACGACCCGTCGAAAGAATCTCCAATTGCAAGCATTGTACCTTCATTTAATGTGGTACCTTACTCAGAGAACCTTGTGATGTCTTGGTTGGTGTTGCTGATGCTAGGTATCTCTCTGACTCACACATGGACATTCCCAAACAGGTTATGTATTCACCATGGGGAACACGGCGATTTGTTGGAGATCAACAAAGAAGACCCTTGTTGCTACTTCCTCGAATAATTCTGAGATCATTGCTTTACATAAAGCAGTTAAGGAGTGTGTCTGGGTTAGGTCAATCATTCGAGGATCTAGTGGATTACCTTTCACTAAGATAGCACCAACTCATATATTCGAGGACAATGCGACTTGCATTGAACATATGAAGTTGAGATACATCAAGGGTGATCACATAAAACAAATTTCGCCAAAGTTTTTCTTCAATCAATAACAACAACAACTATTGAACATTCATGTGAATCAGGTTTGTTCAACAGATAATGTTGCAGACTTGTTTACCAAGTCATTTCCTAAATCTACATTTGCAACGCATTGGAATACGAAAATTGTCTTAACTCCAAGATTGTATTACTAACCAGGGGGAGTTCATTTCGTAGACATAAGAGGGAGACTACATCACATGTAGTCGTTTATGTAGTTAATGTGTTGTACTCTTTTTCCCTTAAATCAAACTTTTATTTTTACCCAAGAGGTTTTTTGTTTGATTGACAAGGTTTTTAGTGAGAACAGATTGTGCATCATCCATTAGGATTGCGACACAAAGAGGAGTGTTTAAGGAAATAATATTTTTGATATCTTGGTGTATGTCTTGTCCTAATTGGTATTGAAATAGATATTTTCTCAATTCCTGATTTATAAGGATATTAATTATAACAAATTGTAATACATATTTAAAGTCATCTATCAATGAATAAAAATAAAAATTCAGATTTATCATTGTTGTGCATGTATTTTGATCTATTCATAGTCGAGTAAACTGAATTATTTATCAAGCTTATAAATCAAGAAGAAACTGACGCAAGATAGTGAAGATGGATAGGAAACCTAGAAGTGTGAAGTACATATATATACTGTATCGTAATATATTCAGCTTGATCATCGGACCAAGAAATTGACTAAGCTGGCACAAATTATTGACCGGATCAGTTTATGATACATAGCAGACCAGCATGAATAAAACTGTCAAAAATAATGTTCAGGAACCCCCTAATTATGCAGTATTATCATGATTATAGCATCGATATCCCAAAATTACGTACATCTTATTATAGAAACATATAAACCTTATACCTTACGTACATACAATATAGTTTTAGGAAGCTTTTTAATTTACATATATGCTAGATACGACTGCAAAATTCGGTATTAACAATAAATACACACCTAATTAAGCACATGAAATACCAATAGAAACAGAAGCGCTACTCGTAAACCTTTCCGAACCTGTCCTCCTCACCAACGACCCAATCTCCGGCGAGAAATCACGACTGAAATTATCAAACTCATGAGGAACGACTTCAGGAATCGTCGTCAGCGCACCGGACTTGTCGCAAACCACGTAAAACCCATCCTTAATGTTCTTGGGCGGCTCTTTCACCCTATAAACAGCACCGGCCGAATGATCTGCTTTTGGCTTGAAAATGGAGCGGAGGAACTTATTGAGCGATCTAGATAGCTTTGAGGGTTTCTTGGCAGAGATCGCGACGACGGTTGGCGGTTGCGACGATGACACTAGAGCTCGGCGATCGGAGAGGTGAGGCATCGTCATGGTCCTGCATGATATGACCGAGTCTAACTCGCGTTTGAACGAGTTGAGCTCGAACGAGTCGTAGAGAGTGCTGCCACAGTCCCATACACGCCTCGACGACGACTTGGGCGCCTCACGATCGCGAGCTGACTCCAACTCTTTCGCCGCAGGGTGTGAGATCAGTGCGTGATCTTTACCTAGCTCCATTGACCTTGGACGAGGACGAGAATGATCCAACTCCTTAATAACCTTGGAGGCTTTGACCTCCGTTTCTTTCTTTTGATTCGAGAGAGAAGGAGAAGGACGAGAGTCGAACTCTTGAGAAAAGCGCGACGGTAACACCTCTTTACTGCCGGAAACTCCCGCCTCCATTGATCTCCTTCGATTCAATAGAGGCCGAGGAGGACGAGACTCAAACTCTTGCCTTGACTCCGAAGATCTTTTTATCGCCAGAGGCTGCGGGTTCTTCCATTAGCTAGATGCTTCTTGGTTACAAAGAGAAATAATGAGATAGAGAGATAGGTAGAGAGATCAAAAGGGGCAGTGTACGTGTATATAAGCAGGGATGGCTTCATGAGTGAAGGATCAAACGCATCGGTTCATTCAGAGAGAGAGAGAGAGTATTAATGATGACATGAAACTGAAAGAGGGTACAGGTAGCTGTGCTGATGAGCTAGCTTGCTAGTCAGCTGCTTTGGAAATGTGCAATGTTCACGGCCTTCATATATGGACCATTTACTCGATTATCTTTATCATCTTCAATTTGCTGTGTCTAAGCTTTCCATTTAAGGAGGAAGAGAGTGATAGGATATTGTAAACAGAGAGTGTATTGTTGAAGAAGAAGAAAGAGTCACACTGATATGGTTTTTTATGGAACGAAAGAGAATGACTAACTATAAAACAGTAGCTAAGCAAGCCAGCTAATGACAACTGTAAACAACTAACAGTACCAACTAACACTGTAATAAAACTAGAGTAACAGTAATAACTGGAACTACTGAGCTGAGTAAACAGCTATGGTTAATAGCCTTCCTCAAATTGATGATCCACAGCTAAGTTTAGAAGTGTTTGTTTCCTCTTCATCTCTACCTTCCTTGCTGCAATCAGTGCTAGTTTCCTCTTCATCTCTACCTTCCTTGCTGCAATCAGTGCTAGTTTTTGGAGATGTAATCAGCAAAACGTTCATCAAATAGGAGTGTTGAGGATAACACAATCCTTTTGTAAACAGGTCTGCAACCTGCTCATGTGTAGATACAAACTGCAGCTTCAAAGAGCCAGACTTCACCTGATCTCTTGTAAAGTGTACATCAACTTCAATATGTTTTAGTTTAGAGTGATGTACAGGATTTGTTGCCAAAGCAAGAGCTGAAATATTATCACAGTACAAAGTAGGAATGGTACTAAGACTGACATGCAAATCTCTAATCAATTGTGTCAACCACATTATTTCAGAAGTGGTATCAGCCATGCTTCGATACTCAACCTCAGTGGATGATCTGGACACTAAATTTTGCTTCTTAGAGCACCAAGACACAAGAGACTGATTGAGCATTATAATAAAACCAGTAGTTGATTTCCTATCATTAGGATCTCCAGCCCAATCAGCATCACAGTATACATGTAGTTGAAGAGGAAGTGAGTGTTTCTGAAACACAATTCCATGATCAATGGTTCCCTTCACATACCTGAGAAATCTTTTAGCAGCAACATAGTGTTGGACAGTAGGACATTGTAAAAATTGACACATAGTATTAACACTATAAGTGATGTCAGGCCTTGTGAAAGTCAAGTATTGCAAACATCCTACAATGCTTCTGAAGATAGGTATTTCAACAGATGAGAGCAGTGTACCTCCTTCCTTAATAAGTTTCACACCAGACTGGCTTGGAGTAATTTGAGAATGACATGAGCTCAAACCTGCCTTATGAATCAACTCAGCTGCATACTTCCTTTGTGATAGAAACAGACCTTCATCTATATACATAATCTCCAGACCAAGAAAATAATGTAAAAGACCAAGATCCTTCGTATCAAATTCACTTTGCAAGGAAGTTTTAACATCAGCAATCAACTTCTCAGAATTACCAGTGATTATAATATCATCTACATATAACAGTAGATAAATGACAGAATGATCAAGTACCTTTGTGAATAGAGAGGGATCTGCGTAGGAATCAGTGAAACCAATGGATAGCAGGAAGTTGGTAAACCTTTCATTCCAGGCCCTTGGTGCCTGCTTTAGACCATATATTGATTTTTTTAGTTTGCAGACATATGACTTCAATCTCTCATCCTCAAAACCACTTGGTTATGTCATATATACTTCCTCAGTCAATATGCCATGTAAGAAAGCATTCTTAACATCCACCTGATGTAGATTCCAGCTAGATCTTGCAGCAAGAGCCAGAACCAATCTTACTGTAGTATGTCTAACAACAGGAGAGAAGGTTTCCTCATAATCAACTCCATATTCTTGTGAGAAGCCACGTGCAACTAATCTAGCCTTATGTCTAGCCACCGACCCATCAGCATTCCTTTTTATTTTGAAGATCCATTTACAAGAAATTAGATTCTTACCATGAGGTAAAGGAACTAACTCCCAAGTCTGCTGCTGTATAAGAGCATCATACTCCTCATGCATTGCATTTTTCCATACTGAACATGTTAATGCAGATTTGTAACTAGCAGGTTCAATCATAGTAAGATCTTCTGAAGGGGTGTCCATTATTGACAGAAAGCACTTTGGTTTTATAATACCCCGTTTACTCCTAGTAATCATGGTGTGATCATTCATTGTAGCATTTATGAGACCAGAAATAGGGTGAAGGATATTACAATCTGAGACTTGAGTGATTACCCTGGAAGGAGAGCAATCTAAGATCACTAAAACTCCAGTACCAGGTTGAGAAGCAACATTTAACACACCTTCATTCTCATTGAAGTCAATCTGAGTATGGTGATTGGGATCAAATACAGTGTTGATATTCAAAGAATCAGGAATAATAGGTGCAGTCCATAATGGATCTTCAGCAGATGGTGCAGGTGAAACAATATCAGCAGTAGAAGCAATATCAGTTGGAGATGATATCCTCATATCTCCATATGTGGATAAAGATTCATTAACATTTTTTTCTAAAAGGTTAGAAATCATACCTGGTGTGGTAACAAGGGATGGAACCAAAGAGTGGGACTGTGTAATAGGGACATTGGACTGTACTGCAACCTGTTGTGGAATGAAGGACTTTACTTGAGGTGCCACATGAAGTTCTGATGCCAAGCTTTTTGTAGCATAAGGAAACACTGACTCATCAAAGAACACATGTCTAGAGAGAATGTACTTTCTTGAAAGTGGTTCATAACATATATATCCTTTATATCCAGCAGCAAAACCAATGAAAACACACCTTACTGTCTTAGGGTCCAGTTTGTTGTGTCTATATGGAGTCATCAGTGGATATGCAGCACATCCAAAAACTCTGATAAGATCTACAACAGGAATTTTCTGATATAGTTTTTCAAATGGTGAGATCATGTCAAGAACAGGTGTAGGCATCCTATTGATAAGGTAATTGGCCATAGCACAAGCATGATACCAAAAAAGGTTTGGTAAAGAGGCTGTCTGCAACAATGTCACTGTTGTTTCTCTCAAATGCATGTTTTTCCTTTCAGATGTACTATTTTGTTGTGGAGTATAGGGACAAGAAACTTGATGTGCTATACCTTTATCAGTAAGGAATTGCTTAAAAATATTTCCAGTGTATTCACCACCACCATCAGATCTCAAGCACTTTATAGATTTTTGAAAATGAGTAAGTACAAAAGCATGCAAGGACTTGAAATAAGCAAATACTTATGATTTCTTTTTCATTGGAAAAATCCAGGTATACCTGGTACAATTATCTATGAACAGTACAAAGAACCTAAAACCATCAATTGAAAGATGTGGAGATGGCCCCCAAACATCAGAATGCACTAGATCAAAAGGTTCACAAGTCTGAGAGATTGAAGTTTCAAATGGTAGTTTGTGAAATTTCCCTAACAGACAAGGTTCACATACTAAAGACTGATCACTAGAACTAGTAATCTTACATTTCTTCAACATAGAACTCACAATTGAGTTGGAAGCATGACCCAGGCGTTTATGCCACAATGAATGTTGCACACACTTTCCCAAGAATGCAGACTGAGTATACTGTGTTGGAGATGCTTGTGCTTGAGTATGAAACTGATCAGAAGCTTTATTATTATCACTGATACCTTGAACTTTCTTCTTGCTTGGCAAATCAAATGGTATGGGGTACAGTCCCTGATTACACAGTCCTTGATAGATGGTGGTTCCCATCACCTTGTCCTGCACACACACCAAAAATTCATCAAACCAAACTCTGCAGTTATTCTGCTTGCAAAGTTGGTAAATAGATAACAAATGAGCAGCTAATGTAGGTATTATAAGGACATTATCAAGTTTTAAAGATCCTAGCAGTGCATTGCCAGTATGAGTGATGTCTAGATGTGCACCATTTCCCACTTGAACAGACTCTGATGAAGTGTAGGGTGCTACATTGTTGAGAAGACTTATTTCACTGGTCATATGATTTGTAGCACCTGAGTCTGCCAGCCAGAAAGAAGAGGAAGGATTGGTGTTTGTACCAGCATCATGAGATGCAAGCATTGCAGTGGGAGGTGATACATTGTTGTTCTAGTTCTGCAATAGAACAACCATTGCTTGTTGAAGAGCTTGAGCAAGCTGAGCTGGGGACTGAGTAGAGAACTGAGAAGAATTGGTGGTTGGAGGCATAGAGTTATTGCCAAAGAACACAACAGCATTGTGATTATTGGTGTTGTACTGATTAAAAACTCCACTGTTGTTCTGATTAAAACCTCTACTGTTGTTACTATTAGGCTGACTGAAAACACCATTATTGTAGTTTGTGTTCTGATTGAGACCACCATTGCCATATGATGAGTTGTTGCTTGCAAAATGATTCCTACCACCTTGATCAGGAAAACCATTGAGAAAATTGCACTGTGCCACAACATGATTATGCAGACCACAATAAGAGCAACCTCCACTATTAAAGCCAAGGTGACCATATGATGCAGACTGAGTCAGAATTCTGCAAGTGCGAGCAATATGACCAAACTTCCCACACGAGTTGCACTGAGAGTTATTAGCACATCCAAGAACATTGTTGTTACCAAAGCTGTTCTGATTCTGCTGCTGTTCAAAAAATATATGATTATTTCCATTGTTGGTGCCACTGTTGTAGTTATGACCACTGTTATACTGTCCATTGTTCCCATTGAAAACATTACTCTGATTGTGTCCATTATGAAACCTTCTGGAGTTCCCACTACCAGCATTTGCATTGTTTGTGTTGTTTCTGTTGGCATTACCACCAAACTTCCCACCATTACTTGCAAGAAAACCAGCAAAGGCACCCTCAAACAATGAGTACAGATTAGTCTCAACATTAGATGACTGAGAGGTAGTGGAACTAACACAGGGATTGCTATTAAAAATAGGAGGAATACTTGGTGCTAGTGCAGCAACCATTGCAGTGAGAAGAGTTGGTGTAGTTTCTTCAAGACTCTCAGCCATGTCTGCTTCAGCAGCTCTTAGAAAAGACTTGAGTTCATCAATAGAAGCATTGGCATAGGTAGTGCGAATCTGACTCTTATAA
Source organism: Geum urbanum (assembly GCA_946800695.1). Classification (NCBI taxonomy): domain Eukaryota; kingdom Viridiplantae; phylum Streptophyta; class Magnoliopsida; order Rosales; family Rosaceae; genus Geum; species Geum urbanum. The sequence continues at coordinate 37,835,877 of OX327013.1, read as the reverse complement.
AAAGTGTATGAAGCAGGTAACCCTCCAAGAATGGTGACAACCACATCTTCATCATCCAAGACAACACCAACAGTCTCCAAAGCATCATGAGCCTCCTTGACACGTTCTAGAAAGAGTTCAATAGAATCTGAACCCTTCTTCAGTTTCTGAAAATTTGACTTAAGTTGCATAATATTACGCTTATCAGGCGTAGCAAACTTCATACGAAGCGTAGTCCATACATCACGAGCAGTTTTACAACCAACAACACTTTTAATAGCTGCTTCACTTAGGGTTTGGCCAAGCAAGTTAACAATGGATTTATCTTGAGTACGCCACACATCATGGGCCGGATTAGGACATTCAACACCATCAGAATCACAGATAGTAACAGCAGGGCACGTAATTGTACCATCAACATAACCATATAGTCTCAAGCCTTGAAGAAAAGACTCTACACGAAACAGCCAAGACGGATAGTTTGTGGCATCAAGCAGTATATTAGGTAAGTAGACAGTGGTGTGTATAGGTTGTGAAGAAGCAATGGCAGTACAAACAAGCAAGTACGATTCAGAAATTTCAGATCTAGACTAGACCACACCAAAAAATTGTGAGAATCAGAGCACAATTCAGCAATAACACATAAAACCTCAGCTCCGATCGAAGTTAAACTACACAAATTGACAATTCGAACAGTATGAACACAGAGAACAAGTTGAGAACGATCTCAGTAGAGATGAAGCTTATCTGAAAAGCTTGAGCTGAAGAAGATGAAGATTTGAGCTGAAGAAGATGAAGATGATGATGATGATACACAACAGTGATTGAGAGCAGTGACCAAGTCGATTGATTTGTACAGAAGCCCCAAGATCGATAAACCTAGGCGATTGATACCATGATAGGATATTGTAAACAGAGAGTGTATTGTTGAAGAAGAAAAAAGAGTCACACTGATATGGTTTGTTACAGAACGAAAGAGAATGACTAACTATAAAACAGTAGCTAAGCAAGCCAGCTAATGACAGCTGTAAACAACTAACAGTACCAACTAACACTGTAATAAAACTAGAGTAACAGTAATAACTGGAACTACTGAGCTGAGTAAACAGCTATGGTTAATAGAGAGGACACATTGAAAGAGAAAGAAAGAGGGTGAGACTTTTCTTTCCCAGCCATATCTCTCGATATTCGGTCTTTAATAATAATTTGAAGAGTAATAATTTTAAGCCTTAATATAATTATAATATGGAACCTTAATCCTACATGGCAAGACATATAATATACATATCATAAATTAATTTTCAAATCCTATAATTGGATTACTAGGTCATTCTTTACAAAAGTCTATCATATCCATCCAACTAATACGATTAATATTTATTCTCTAAATTAATTTCTATTAAACATATAATCAAAATGATAATTTGTCCAGCAACTTCATCAATGAAGGCCTACTGTTCTAAAATGATCATAATATTCAAAGATCTTCAACTATCAATATATATACACAATAATTATATTACAAAGAAAGAAAGAAGCACTTAAGACGGGGAAGTACTTCATCTAAAAATCAAATTTGCAAAGACAGGGAGAGACTGTGTTCAAAAATCATCTCTTCCTCTCTTACCACAAAACAGGGCAAAGGACACCAACCAGAATGGTGTCTATTGGAGATATACACACCAATGATTGATGTCAAAGGCCAATAGCCACCATCTAGTTACTAATTGATGGTTGGTATGGTCCTCGGTGACAGATACCCAAAATTGTCACCATTACTTATTATAGTGAGCTGAGCAAAGGGGTCCTACCAGTGCAACTAGCTATTACCTCAGTTTTTATATTCATTTAATATTGGTCACCATTTGGAACATTGGTGACTTAAAAGTTTCAAATTTAAAAAAATGGATAAAATTTTGAAACCGAAATTTGCCAATATGAAGATTTTAGATTATACTGTTCCAACCGCAAGGAATCTTTACATTCTTCAGCTTCCTCATAAAGCTTGAAGAGTTGTGATTTGGAGTTTTTTGTTCTTAGCATGCTAATGTTTCTTTCTAACTCAGCATCTAAATCTTCTTTCATTATTGGATTGGCTTTTATCGAGATTCTGGTACTTCTAGCACCACTTTCTCTGGTAGAGTTGCATCTTCTGAGGGGTCTAGAGCTTTCTCCTCTGAAGCTTTTGAGGGATACGTCACTGTTTCGATGTCCTTTGAACTTGAGGTTGACATCTCCGGTCTTTCTGTTCTCATATACCACTGCCTTCGTGCTTTCTGGTTTCTCTTTTGGACCGAATAATTTTCACTCTAGTGGGAAAGTTACCTCATCCCATGCTACCTTGTGAATCTTTTGATTATGGTTCTTGAGATTTGTAAGGAAACCAATGGTAAGACCTGGGATGTTTGATATCCTGGTCTTTGACTCTACTGTTGTGCTCGTTAGTTTATAGTAGATTCTATAAACTATTGCTAGTTCTTGCATGCCGTCTTTCATGGATGTGCCATCTGTTTTGACTCTTAGTGGTAGGCAGTGAGCAGCATCTGTTAGGCTGGTTGAAAAGTTTGGGAAGCAGTTGAAATATGCGACCTGGTTGCATAGTGATGCTTGAAGTGTTCCCAGTAGACTTTTTTGGAAATCGATTAGCCTATTATCTTGTAGGGCGCATAGAACTAAAGAATTTAGGCTTTCTCGGGCCAATAGCTTTATGCCAACTTGGACTGCTCCAATATGCATGAACTTGAAGTTCCTTTTTCTGGCTTTAGAAACTTCTTCGGGTGTGACCAAAAGGAAATCTGTTTCTCCTGTTGTTGCCGGTGTGGTGAATTCAAGGATTTTGAATTGATGGTTGTCCATCAATTCAAAACTTCCTCTCTTGTAGATTTGTTTGAATTCGAACTTTGGAATTGAAGCATTTTGAACGTTGTTCTCGATCTCGTTGAATTCAAATTCTTCTGAGTTCACCAGCTGCACTGATTTTTTCTTGAAGATACTCAACATATTTATGTTGCGTACGTCTTCTGATTTGGGTTCTTTCAACTTGAATGTTGAAGGATTTGATGAAGAATCTTGAAAAAATGGCTTTGGCATTGGGTTTCCTTTTGGAACCTTTAGTGGTCTGAAATCATTAGTCTTTCTAATGATAGTTCGAGGTGGACTAGTGTTTGATCTTTGATGTTTTTGAGCTTTCTTCTAGACATAGTCAAGGATCTTCATCTGTTGAAGATCTAGTCTCTCGATCTTACTATCAACTTTTGTTAATAGTTCTTGTTTTTCCTCCGACTGCCTCTGGATGTAATCCACCTTACCTTAGCCTCCAATTTCTGTAATTGGTTGCTGATTGCTGGAAGAATTTTAAGATACTCTCTACATCTAAAATTTTCAGATAAGATTTCTTGTTGCCTTGCATCTGATGCTTCAAATAGAGAATCTAGTTTCTCTATTATCTTCTCAGTAGCTGACCCCATTGTTGGGATTTTGAGCTATTACAAGCTCTGATACCAGTTGACCTGTGGATCTAACCAATGCTCAAATAAACCGTTAGATAGATAAACACTGTAAGAGATTTTGTATCCTTGCTTTGTCTCTAACAAATTTTCAAGAAAAGCTTGTTCTCTGGCAATTTTAAGATTATGAATTGCTTGTTCTAAAGGACGTGGATGAGCTGCTCTTGATATTTCGAATAGTTTAATTCTCTCTTTTGTATTAGTGATAAAATCTCTTAAAACTTTAAGTTTAGCCCTTAAATCACATGTTTTTTGACAGTGAGTAATTTTCTATGATGAAAAATAACTGTTTACTTTTGAATGTCGAGGATAGATCTTCAGTTGTATGTGTTAGAACAGATAAATTATGGACCCACTACGCTTTCAAAAATGCAAAAAGAAATAAAAATGCTGAAAGGGGTATTTTTGGAAAAGTGATGGAAAACAATACCCCGCACACCATTGTGCGGAGCACTGTAGGTACACTCTAGATTTGCAGTCTCTTTAAAAATTGATATGAGATAAGCGGAGTTCGAATCCCACTTTCTTCTCTTTCCTTTTTCATTTCAATTTCCCAACTTCTTCGTAGGGCTGGGATTTAGAATCCAAAAAATGACAAAACTGACCCGAAATACCCGAAATACTCAAACTCGGTCCCATTTTTGAAAAAAAAAAAACAAGCCCGGTGTAAAAAGCCTGAACCGAATGGCCCAAATCGGTTTGGGTTCGGTTTCTAAAAATTAAAATAGACCCAAACCAAATTATATAAGACAGCCACATGTCGTCCTACGAGTGGATACTTGGCCAAGTATACATAGTCTTTACCACACTTTATCATTGTCTACACATAACCTAGCTATTTCTCTATTCCCTTCTTGCTCAATCGAACTGCGCTTCCAAATTAACCAACTCAGTAAACTTCTCTCTTCCCTTCTTGCTCAATCGAGCTATGCCTCCCAATTAACCAACTCAGTGAACTTAAAAACCCCAATTTCTACCCTAATTTCATAATTTCAATCATACTCTTCACAAATGATCTCGAGTTCCTGCGGCTCATTTGCTTCACTTGAAACAAGGAGATCGAGTTCTCCCTCCTGCAACTCGTCTGCCTCTGATGACGAGAACGAGGTGCTTCAAATCGAAACAAGTGTGCCTGCCTTTGATGATGAACTTGCAATTTCAAAGCCTATCAGTCCAAGCAAATGAAAAATCAGTTGAGTTTATTATTGAATCGGTAGAGTTGTTTGAATCACTCAAAGGTTAATACTGAATAAACTATCACAGTAGCAGTGTCTAATTAAATTGGAGAATGCAGATGATTGGTCAACTTGTGTTGAATAACCCGATTAGAACCAATTTGCAATGAAAAACCGAACCGACTTATTTGATTTTGGTTGGGCTTCGGTTTCTATTTGAACATGTTGTAACCGAACCCATATACATAAGTTCAGTTCGGGTTCAGTTCCCACCAAAAGTTAACATTTAAAAACCGATCTCAGCCCTACTTCTTGGCTTCCAGCTTCCTCATTTTCTTTCTTATTTTTTCTTGCAAGTTGACTGTACGTTCGTTCGTAGGTATGTTTTTTTTTAACTACTTTGATCTTGTTTTCATAATATCAATTAAACATTCTAAATAGGGTTTTTTTTTCAAAACCCAAAAATAAAATTATAATTCTTATCAGCCAAATAAAAAATTAGGTAAAAAACTAATATATCCTCAATTTAATTAATAAATTACTTAATACCATTATTCTCTTCATTAACCATTTACTTGACTTCGGCGCGTTGACCGGTCACCGGCACCGCCAACTTTGGCTTGATTTCGGCTACCGATAATCGAATTTCGGTAATTTTGACCGTTAATTTTGACCATTGACCATTTATAGCCTAAACTGATACTTAATTTACCCTAAACTGTGTATCAGTTGACCCTAAACTGATATTCAGTTTATCCTCAATTGATACTCAGTTGACCCTCAACTGATACTCGCTTTACGCTCAACTAATACTCAGTTTACCCCCAACTGACACTTAGTTGGGAGTAAATTCATGCAACTACATTTATGTTATAATACGAATCCAACATGTTCATTTTGCAACACAATACATAGCATTTGCAAATTTATATCGTCTTCAATACAGATTTAGCTAAGACTAGAATTAATAAACTAACTAACATATTAGCAATGGCGGAGGTACGTAGTGGCCAAGGGGAGCCATGACACCCCCACAAATTTCGTCTGACCCTAAACTATACATATCATTTTGTTGATAAGTTGAAGAGTCAATCATAAAATGGCACCCCTAGCTTATTCTATTGACCAATTATATATAACCACATATTTCTCTCGTAGTATTCTTTATATTATTTAATTATCTCTATACTTCTCTTTTTATAATCAGTTTCAGTTTCGTACGTATATAGTTTTAATTTTGGCTTAGCCGTTAAGGATTTTAGTTCCTAAATTTAGTTGTACAGTGTGTTAATCATAATTCTTACTTTACTGATTAGGCTAGGAAGTCTAGGATATAGTATAAATCTCTATATCTAAAATCTGTATATACATACTAGCAACAATATTCGATCGAAACTCGAAAGAAGCCTTTTCTTTCAAAAGATGAAATATAGTCAATGCATGGTCAAAACTAGATTTCACAAAAATAACTTTTTAACACACGTATGTAAAAATTAAGAAATAATTGTTAAACGTTTAACATAAACTAATTATCAAGATATGTGATTGAGAAATACGAGTACTATTTCGAAGATTTTGTCTGCAAGTTATAGTTTGTTATGTTTTTAATATCGTGTTATTATTTTGTAGACCTTTTTTTTATATTAAATATAATATATTTTTATAGACACATTTTGGCACCCCTCAAAATATTTTCCAGGCTCCGCCTCGGCTTATTAGTGATGTATTTTTGGTATTACAAAGACCAGAAATGGCACAGCAGGCTTCTCCATGATAAAGGGAGAATGCTGCTGCTGTGTTTTCTTATGTACATGCTTAATCAACCACATCATCACTAAAAAGCTTAAACTTGTTGGCATCAAGAACAAGCTTCCTCACAGAGGAAAATGTGCCCAGCAACCCTACTCCTGTGAACACTACGATTATAGAAATGTTGAGCCAGTAAATGAAGGTCGACTTTGTTGGCTTATAGGTTTTGTTATAGAGAAGCATTGGGAGGATGAAATCTAGAGGGATGAACCCGACAGCTCCAACCACACCGCTTATGTCTCCGAAAAATGGAAGCATTGCTGCAAAAAAACCGCAGAGTATCATGTATCCAGACCGAAGAAGTATCCGGGGGATGAGATTCCTTTTTGAGAACATTCCTTGATTGACATCAGCAGATTTCTTTTCCATGATCTCATAAGCTACTTGAGAATAAACCTTTATCATATTGGAGAGTGATTATTAGCAATGCAACATTATAAACAGCGATGCTTTAGCATAGTATGCATTAAAGTTAATTGAGTAAATGCTTACCAGGCCAATGGCAAAAAGCTGAAGGAGTACACAGACCACAGCCAGACCAAGGACCCAAGTTGGAGCCAAAGAAGGTCCTTCATCTGGCATTAAGCTCTCTAGAATGTTTGAACTAGCCTTGTTCCCAAACACCCAGTAACCAGACACTGCAGTTGCATAGAATGTTATGAATATTACTGAGTAACACATCACAAGACCTTTTACCATCTTTCCAGTAGCTGGTGGCGCCAAAGTTGCCTGCACTGGTTCAGGGGTATGTGGTAAAACTAAATAAAGAAGCATATGTCACACGAGCTTAAGTAAGAGGGAGTAACAGCTTCTAATGCTTACTTTCTAAAACTAAACACATAGCAATCTTATAACAAGTTCCAGGAGTAAGAGTATTTACTTGAATTTCAGGTAGGATGCCATTTCCAAAGATAGCAGCTATAATGGAGATGGAAGTGAAGGCATTGAAGACTCTTATTGATGCCGAAGAATCTAGGGAATAGTCCCTTTTAGGAGAATTTTTTGAGTTACCTGTAGGAAAAGAAAAGGAAAAACTGCTAAAGTAACAAGCAGATATTACTCCTTTAGCTCACAAACAAAACTATATCCTCCAAGCTCAAAAACATAATTTTCTGATTTAAATGGAATAATGATAACAATGTCCAGAGCTCAGGACTAGAAGAACTTGTAATTCGATTTTATTTTGAAACCAACAATCCTGCTTGGTCTATGGTACCTATAACGGAAGGAAAAAGATGCTAAACAAGATTCCTAATTAGAAATAGTGAGAGTTATCAACAATCAGGTGCTTGTGTTGGCAACAAAGCAGAAACTGGATCGAGCTATAACTTCTGTAAATTTAAAAGAGGTTCTCTTAAACTAGGGACATAGCGCATCACAACATAAAGTTGCCCAGAAAGATGCACGTTAATTTTATCTCAACAAGTAATTTACTGGAAATTATAGATGGTATTTTGTAAAGCATTCAATACCTGCATAAGCACATGCAACAACCACCAGGAGTGAGTATCCCAAGCTGAGAACTAGTGACCCAAGGTTGATATGCCTGAGGGAGTGGAAAGATGGTAATTGAGAAATGACTATCATTACCACCGTAACCATGGCAATGAAGTGGTACAATTTCAGGGTTCCATTTGGAGATAGTTCTGCATACATAATCTTACCGAAAACAAAACTATACGTCAGTCATGAACTCATGATAATGAAGATCAACAAAATCCGACTAGTGAACTGCAATGCCACAAAAGATTAAACGACTAAATGGTCTCCTGCATAGGAAATACCAACTAAACCAAGTTAATAACTTTTACTAGTATGTCGTTATGTAGATATAGTAGATTTTTAAGATTATTTCATTCCATGAGATTATACTATAGAGGGTTCTTTACTTTGTGGCTTGAAAAGGCCAGTAGTAATTAGGTTGCTTATACTGATCTAACTCATGCAGTCAGTTGATAATGAAGACAAATATACCCATCTTAGATGTCTTTTATTTGAAATTAAGATGCCAACAATCCACTAATGCAAATCCCCTAAAAAAAAGCCCCTCTAAACAAGCAACCATATGACATAAGGCATAAGCAAGTCCTGTGTTGCTATCCAATAAAGCAAATCATATTGCTTGGGATCACAGAAGACTAGATTGAGACAGACATCAACCATTACTGAAGATGTGCACTTATCTTTAGTGCCTTGCGCAATTGAAATACATACCAGATCTTAGTAAGTTGGTGATCAACAATTGAATACTACAATTCATTCAAGAAGGTGACTTTGTAATCTATAATTGCCATTATCGGATAAGGCATGTGGGCTTGTAATTCTTAAAGCACATGGAAATGAGCAAGTTGAGTGTACTAACTTTAGCAACATCATGACTGTCCTCATAATATACAAAATTCAAGTGTCCACTGCCTAATTTATATTCCCCACTATACCAACAACCCCTTTGTAGAAATATAATCTCTAATTCATGTATGAACAGAGTGTACTGCTCTGTACCTTTAGGCATTCCCCAGAAAGCAAAATTGCTCCAATTCCAACCCCAGTGTTTATGGCTGTCTGAATGAATATCACAAAGTAGAACATCCATCCTGACCCTGTTCAAAAATTACAAAAGTAAAACTCAGAGTGTTTAATTATCATCAAAGATTCCACATTTTCTTTCTAATTAACCTGAAAATAAAACTTCAGAAACAGAACGGCCCCATAAATTAAACAAACAAGCTTTCTTTCTTTTGGTGCCCAAAGCATCTCTAGAGTCCCAAGTGGACATGCAAAGTATGCACCTTTCAGATGAAGCTTGAATAATGAATAAGACCCGGGTATGATTCGGACTCGGGTCAAATAAGTCGACCCGACTCAATTCCGCACACGTGGCGGAGACTCCAAGTCCACCGCTCCCGGCTCATGGCCTCATGCTGTCCGAAAGTCAAAGTTCAAGGGAAGCATTAACTCACAAACATATTCCCCGATCGTAAATCTCCGATAAAACTCGCAGAATACAACGCGAGCGTCCGAAACGAATACTTAATCGTTTCGTTTTCTTACCGAAAAAAAAACAGAGCGAGTGGTTAATTAATTCACCTAGGACATCGGCGGCGAGTTCCCGGAATCTAATGTGGCGGCGGCCGGCTTTCTCGCAGTGGTCAAGGACCTTAGACATGAGATAGTAAGCGTAAAACGTGACGACACCCATGACGCTCAAGCAGAGAAACCCAACACCCCATCCCAGACCTCGAAACGCGTACGGCAGCGTCAAGATGGTTGGCCCCACTATCGCCGTCGTCAGATGAAACCCGGCATGCCACCACTGCCCTTTGGATTGGAGGACGAAGACGGCGCCGGCGTCGGTTTCGCGTGCGAGGTCGGTTTCGTTGTGGAGGAAGGGGTCTGGGTTGGGAGGCTCCGGCATCATGGAGAGAGGGATATAGGTGGGTGGCGGTACAGCTACCAGCTCGGGGATTTAAGAAGAAGGGCGCAGGTTAGTGGGTGGAGACTACTAGGCTAAAGTGCGCGGGAGGAAAGGAAAGGAAAGGATTGGATTTGACGCCGCGCTGGATCGGGGTTGTTTGATTCCAGAAGACAGACGATGATAAAGTTGATTATAGAAGCAGAGGAGACTTTGGATACACGCACGAGTTAGTGTGTCTCCCTTTGTAGTAGCAGTGGACGTGGACCGACCCAGCTGAAAAAGAAAAGGTCCGTCGTTCTAAATATATTTTTGCCAACCACGAAGTTACGAATTAACCCTCGTTCGGCTTTTGGGGAATATGAACAACTATACAACTACAAAACTGTTTTGGGAGGGTATTTTGGTGTTTTCGACTAAGCCTGCAAGAAAGACAATGTGGCCTAAATTCATAGAAAAATCTTGTTGTTTTTGCGACTTCACCGCTTGGGTTCAGACTTCAGACGATTTGAGTTTTTATTTTGAGGACCATTTTGATGGTGTCTTCTCACCTTGATAGATTTTTTTATTACTCTGACTAAATTTGTACCATTTCGGAATATCGCATTTCGTAGCACCAAAAGGCTGTTCGGCCCATTTTTAGGACGGTTGAAAGTTGTTCAACCTCGTAGCGAATTTTCTTGTTTCAAAAAGAAATGCAATGTAAAGAGGGTGCTGAAGCTTGTTCAGCCTCGTAGAATTGCAAAGCTAAGAAGGTTTGATACTAATAAAAATAAAATAAAATACAGGGACATATAGAATTCAATTCATACCATCAAAATAATGGGCATGAAGTACTAGCACTATTAGTATATTTACTACTACTAACTATTGCAAGTGGTTCTTGCTTAATTAGGTGTGCTCTCCAATCTAGTTTCGAATTATGAAATCGTCAAAGTGGTCAGACATTGTGTCTCAGTTGGATCATTTCATATGGTCCGGAGAATTTATTCTGGTCCTAAGAAGCTTTTGGGCTACCCTTGACAAGGTCAAAAAAAGAGTAAATTTTTCTACTACTACTACTACTTGTTCGGTGATTGATCGAGCAAAGCTGAACTTTCTTTTCTTCACGCTTGGATTAGTGCATATTAGGTCCAAGAACAAAAAATATTCACTTAACTTTAGTAAATCAACTGGAGCCTAGCTTGGAAAAGAAAAGGCAAAAAAACAAGAATTTAAGAATTAAGATCGACAAGGGTAAATGTGCATGCAGTCGGTAACACTACAAAAAAAATCAACTTAGACAACGAACTAATTCGTAGTCTGAAAGCTTAGACAGCGAAATATTTGTCATTTAAGTTTCGTAGTGTAAGTGTCGTGGGTTAAGTGCTTAGACGACGGAATATTAATTATTCGTCGTCTCACATTCAGGCCGACAAAAGATTGAATCTCAAAACGACGAAAACGGTCGTTGCATAACAGTTCTCAGACGACGAACATTTTCATTCGGTGTCTAAATATTTATACTTAGACGACGAAAATAAGAGATTCGTCGTCTAGGTTTTTTACAATTAAACAACAAAACATATGATATTCGTCTTATAACTATTCCTTGGAGACGACAAACCATTTTTCGTCATATAATGTTTTGCCTCTTAGATGACGATAAATACTATGTTCGTCGTATGACTCAGGCCACGAAATGTTGACCTTCGCAGTCTTGTTGTATTAATTTTTTTTGGCAAAAAAAGTATAATTGCTTAATTAAAAATAAAAATAAATTTATTAAAAAATTTAATTAAGAAAATACTTATTAAAATAATATATATTTAATTTATACATAAAAAATATTTCAAAATATAAACTATGCAATTAAAGAAGCCGCATCGGGAGTTGCAATTCCACTGATTCGCCCATTGCTTGGATTAGGGTCTTCGTGTCCTGGATCCCGAGATGTGACAATCGGATGACAAGTGGGAGGAGGAGGATTATAGCCCAATCTCTTAAGAAAATTGTACATTCCTTTGACCTCATCCCTTAGCGCTTCAGTCTCCTCTTGGGCCACTCGAGCCTTCTTTTGGGACGTTCTAGCCTCCTCTTGAGCCTCCTCCACGGCCGCTCGGACTCGCTCCTCGACAATTTTCTCACTCGAACATCTACTCGACGACTGCAAATACTGGCTTAAATTTCGCAAGTTTGCCCATCCAAAGCCACAAATTTCCTTCCCTGGTCGGTGACCGAGTGTTTGATCATAAATCTCGAGTTGAGCTTCGAAGGGTAGAGGAGGCAGCTCATCAGGCGTCATATCTGGGTTCTCTGCCTGTCTGCGCATAATATCCTCCTGCGCCAATTGTTTCATCTTCTCCTGCATTAAAAATAATATATGAATATTAATTTCTACCAAAAATATGACATAGTTTCCCCTAAACTAGAGGAAACCAAAAACCTGCACAAAAGAAAACATTTGGAATAACCAAATTCCAAAATAACAAACCACGGGCACCGATTCCCATCTGGATTTCTCAAGTTTAGAATAATGAAAAAGCATTATTTTGTTAGGAAATTTTCACTTTCTTAATGGTACTCCGTTTTAATACTATGTTGGGTCCTGTAGTTGAATTATTTGTTGGTTAGTTTGAACCGAAAGCTGATGTAGTTTCTTAAACTTCAATTGAATTAGTTTTCTTGAACTTATAAAAAAGGGTTACTTACACCATTTGGACTCACAATATCGTCTTGCTCGGGCCTCATGTAAGCAGTCTCGTATTGATCAACATAACAGTGTTTCAAACTCTTCTCCTTATGAGCCTTTGCCACAAAGACGAATAGTTACGGAGTTGTCCGATGCGACAACGTCTTCTTATCACGCTTACGCTTGTTGGCCTCCGCCCTTTTTTGTTTGACAACAAAAAAAATTAAATAATAATATATTAGTTTAAAACTAGTAATTTATTACCTTTAAAAAATTATTACCTTATACTTATCAGACTCAAAGTGCACGACGAACCGATCTCACTCTTCTTGCCTTTCCTTCAACTCCAGTGGGACAGAGTCGTGCTCGATGTAGTGCTTAAGTAGATCATGCTTTCAGTCTTTGAAAATCCTATGTGCTTCCAACTCTATGAAGTCATGCATCACCTTTACTTGACCAATCTCATATACAAGCTATGAAAAAAATAAAAAGAAATTAAAAATAATTAATTAAATTAAATTATTAAAAATAATTCAGAAATTAAATTAAATTGAATAGACTGAAACTCTTATCATGAGTTCATGGTATAATGGGAACTGATTGGTGCATAAATATGTAACTCTATACTATTTATTGATGCTCATATACTTATTCTTTTGTTATTTATTCATCGATATTTGGTTATTTTATTATCTTATAAGTATTTTGAGTCAATTAGGAGAAAAGAAGTAAAAAAGAAGTAAAAAAATGAGTTTAAAGCATAATTTAGAAAATTTGCCTATGCAGGTCATTCAGCTTAGACAGAGTACTGAGAGCAACTCATAATGAACCAGGGAACGATCTTTATATTATGGAAAGCTTTGGGTGTCTAGTTTCCATAACTTCTTTCAGAACGTGATTATCACGTGTCTAGAGAAAATTATAGTCATTTTAGGGCACGAAAGTTAGTGTGCTCGGAAATCTAACTTTGATGACAAAATTGTGTTTGGAAGCCTAAATCACACTAAGAAACCCAATGACCAATTTGTGCTTTAAAATTTAATTAATTATTGATGTGGCTTATGGAAAAGAAGTCAAAAACTAAAAAGATTAAAGAAGTTTGACTTGTCAAAGGAAAGAGCCCAAAATCTAAGTGAGTAAGAAGATGCCGAATCAAGCAGCTATAAATACTCGTTTTGGGATTTTAGAAAAGGCTAATCAACATTGGGAGGAAGAATAACTTGGGAAAGAAGAGCAAGGAGCCACAAGAGGAGCACCAGTCACTCGTCGAATTGTTGACATGATTTCCCCATCTTTTAGTTATTTTTGCTTTTCTTTATTATAATTGTTGGTAATTTGGCTTCCTTGTCTATGATGAGCTAATACTTAGTTAGGGGCGGATCAAAGCCCTAGATATGTTTTGATTTTGAACCCCTCTTGATTTGCATAATTTTGGATGAGAAATTCTTCACTGTTAAATCATTAATGATTTCTATTATATGTTTCTTTGGTTGTAAACTTAGATGCATGTGGTAGGATCTATTGTCTTAAATGTCTATATGACCATCTTACCATTGCATATTCTGTAGAGATAAAAGTAACACCATTCATTGTGTGAAATTATTCCTAGGTAATGCAAGAGCACCCATCATAGTAGCTCTAGAAGCCTTGTTATTTCTTTGGAACTCTATGGATCGTAATGACTTAGGTTGGGTAGATTTAGACCCATCATAGTACCATATCTCCTAGGTTAAGATCACGTTAAGCCAGGTAATCAATCCGAATAGCATGCCAATTAAGAGAGTAGCTCATGCATGAGAAACATTCATTCATTGTTGTATGAATTGGATTGAGATAGATCGAAACTATCTAGGGTGGAGATAAGTTCCTAGATCATCTTCCATTGTTGGTTCCTTTTACTTTTCAAGTTTTTTTTTTTCTGTTTGTATATTTTATTTCGATCATAACATCACCTCTTAAAACTCTATAAATTTATGTGATTGTCCAGTACGCTGTCTGTATTAAGTCTGTGTTTTCTTGTAATTTTAAGTCCAGTATAGGTAGTTTAATAAATTAATTCTTCGTCTGTAGGTTGAGTTTGCCAGATTTCTGGTATTAGTGTATAGAATCGTTTAAAGCGTTTAGTCTCATCATTCCTCTGTGGGAATGACCCCTACTTCCATTGTACTACATTGACATCTTTTGAGCATACTTGGATAGTTAGTAGGAACTATCTTTGATAGGTGGTTTTCTGCCTATCAGGAGCATATCATCCAGCTTCAGTTATTTCCAATTGCTGCCTTCATAGGTATCTTGTTCCGTATGATAGACCCGATGCTTTTCGTAAACAAACTATTGAGCTCCTTCATTGAAGGGCCTCAAGTCCATTCATTGTACTACACATTGATCTTTTCCCCTATTGAATTTACCATCGCATCGACTTTAGCCCCCTTCACTGACCCCCGAGTGCGTTTCAGGGGCGGTTATGAGGTGTCCTTGTTCACTTTGTGCCAGACGCTAAAGTACATAAATTCGTCGGTAGATGCTGAATATTTTGACGCCCCAGGTTTGGAAGAGGAATTCACTAGCACGGTAGTCACTAGAGCTTCTGTCAGGGTTGTCGTCGCTTCAAAGGGAGCATGAGGAGGAATCATTGCCCTTTGAGCAGACATAACTGCGTCATCTGACATGGAAACCCTATGAAAACTATGCATTATTATTTGATATTCCTCATCCCTCTCTTTTTGGGTCTACCTCTTCTTTCATTTAGACATCTTTATCGCTAGAACCAAAAATAAAAAACATCAAGTGAATAAACAACATCTATCATGTCTCATACCAACAATCATTAAACTGCCTATCATGCTTCTAACTTATCTCATCAATTACCAAAATCACTAATTCTATACGAAATCAACAAATCAATCATCAATGAAAGCTTTATCCTTATTCGGGTTCTCAACCGCAACAATTTGGCTCACATATGCATCAAAATCATCAACTAAAATTAGGCTACTAAAATCATCAAATAAATCATCTACAACCTCATCCTATCATCCATATTAATCCTATCATCCACCAATCAATCCTAAACTACATATCATATTCACCTCTTATTTTCTAATCAGAAGAAGGAGAAGAGAGAGAAGGAAACCTGTCGACGTCGGATTCAGACTGCGTAGGAGGGAGAGAGAACGAAAGTTGTCGGTGTCAGCTTTGGATCGCGTCAGAGGGAGAGAGAGGTCATCGACGTCAAAGAGGCTATAATCGGTGGCTCGAGGTCGGAGAGATTCGAGGCGGCTAGAGAGGCTCGGGGCGGCAGTCATGTGGATCAGTGGTGGCCGATATGGCGTGGGGCAAGGGTGGTGTGGCCAAGATCAGCAACCAGGTTTGGAGAGGACAGAAGGAGAAATTTAGGATTTTGGTCGAATAAATTGGGGAAGAGATCGATTCAGTCGATCTTAATTAAACTCAATATTTTAAAATATAAACACGGACAAGACGTAGTTTCTCGAGAGCTTCACATACGTCATAACCTCGGCGCAAAACGCATAAGCTTTTAAGAAAAAAGCTCATAAATTCAATAAAAATTAACATCCAAAGTATCAAATTATCAAACTTAGACATTCAAGCCTCCCAAGTATCAAGAGCTTCAATCAATCAAATTATACAACATCAAATCCCATTGATCAGTTAAACTATTAAGTTTTTCTTAGATTAATAAGATTACAATACATCGTAAAGTAGGGGCTTATCGTTAGCGATGAATGCCGGAGTCAAAGAACGAGAGCTAAGCTATGGCGTGAGCATTTCTTTTTTGAGAGCTTGAGCGAGATTGTCATGAGTGAGTGAGAGGAGAGAGTAATATTAGGTTTTTAATTTGAGACTTGAGAAGGGCGGTTGTGAATGACCAAGAAATGAGCTAGAGTAATTAAAACCACCCTTGTCCTTTTTTATTTTTTTAAAGCTTAAGCTCAAAACCACGTAGTTTTGAAACTTGGAATCAAAATGACGTCGTTTTGAACCTGAGAAAATAAAAGAAAATCAGAATGCGGAACGCGTTTCATGTGTTTTGAATAGCGTTTAACGCATAACTCACGTTTTCCGCATTTTTGGGTAGCATGACGCGATTTTCAATCACGTTGCTTTGAAGCAAGCTTCAAAGCACCTTATTTGCCACGTTTTAAAACTCTAATTAAACCTACTTAGACGACAAAGTGTTTCATCATATAGGCTAACAAATTCGTCGTCCAGGATATTTAAAAAATCCTGAAAATTTTGGGGGAAAAAAACCCCTCTTAATATTTGGGTTTTGAAAGGACCCAACCCCGATTTAGTTTCCTAAACCGGAATCAAACCTCTTCTGAAAACACGAACTTGCAAAAACCATAGAAATTTCGGCAGAGTTTCACTATATCGTGGAATTTTCATTAACCTGCACTCGAAAACACACTTCATCCTATGCCACAAAAGCCAAACCGGGAGCACCAATCCCATCCGAATTTCTCAAAATCATATCATAATATAAATCAATAAGCAAAAACTGTAATCTTTACAGAAATCCGGGAAAATCATCTGAAAATATGAAAATCGGAGTAATCAGAGCGACTTCTAGTCTATATATATACATAATTATACAGCAGTAGGCTAAATAAGAAACCTACTGAAAAAGAAAGGTAGCTCGAACACTAAGCCTCTGACTGCGACGTGCGACACTAGAATCCGAACTTCAAACTGGGCACGGAAACCGAAAAGCTCAGGGGATAGGCAAATAAAATCGTTAGAGTGAGTGGACGAAAATAATCATATGCCTTTCACCATTTATATAATATAAAAATAATGCGAGTTCTTAGAATAAATGGAGGTGTCAGGCGAATCTCTCAAGCCCGACGGTGATAGACTATGCCAATTTCTCAAGCCTAGTGGGCACATCAGGGGAATCTCTCAACCCTGGAACTGGACTACCGGTGATCAGCCGAGTAGCCAATGCATCGATCCTAAATAAATTTCATCACCATATAAAACATAAAACAATACCTCCAAAAACAATAAATAATCTCAATACTGTATTGGAAATAAATACTGAAATCAAGAACTCGTTACGATAGTGTAAATAAATGTCCACTCACAGATAGCATAGCACGCAAACGCGCTAACCACGAGATCCGGTGGAAGATCTCTCGCCCAACGTACGATCTCGATCCCTAAATAATCACAAAATATAACTGAACAAAATCACAATTCATTACACTGTACCACACCTCGGAAACCAACTATTTCCAGAAACATATAACTCGGATACAAAAGAATCGTCAAAAATCCTAAAATACTCCACATAAACCCTCGACTTAAAATTCGGCATCCAAATCAACTCGAAAACCTCAAGCCTACGATCGGGGCGCGATTACGAGTAAAACGGCATAAAACTTGACAAAAATCCAAAAAGTCAACCGTTCGCCGGAGCGTCGCCATTGACCGCCACCGCCGGCGTCAACAGTGGCGGATTCCAGCCAAAATTTCTATATCACAAGTACTCCTCAAGCCCAACAACTTCCTCTTCTACACCAAGCTCTAATTCCAAGCCCACCGGCCGGAATTGAGCCCGAAACCTCACAGAATCCATTGATTCCGGCAAGATTCCGGCGAGCTTCAAACGGCAACCAAACCAAAATTCCTTCCACCCAAAAGCATCAAGGGGTTGAGAGGAACTATTCTCCCCACAACCCCGACCCCAAATGTCGTCGGAGCACCTCACCCGAATCCGGCGAAATCCCTAATCTTCCTCGAACTCGTTCTCCCTCAAAACCTCATCAAATCACAAAATTTCAAGTTCTAAACCATAGGAAATCAAGAGAGGATTCTAACCATACCAAAATTGTAGCCGGAGGTGGCCGGAAACGGAATTTCCACGGTGAGTCAACCGGCGGTGCGAAATGGACTCGGTCAACGGTCAAACTTCCCAAAACAGTGATTTTCAACAATTTTACGACTATTCTGATATTTATACTCGCGGCTCGATACGATCGACGGTTCAAATCGAATCTCATCGACATTTCGGATAACTCAAACTCAAACGGATAAACACGACTAAATCACGCGATTTCAAATATTCATAACATATTCCTCGGTTATCGAAACAATTATCCGAAACCGCCTACGAACTCAAAATCATGCATACTACAACTCTCGTGAAGAGACTCATACAAAATTCTCGCCCGATAAATTAGTCGTGAATAAAGCCGCTAAAACTGCTCAATTATGACAAACAGTGATCACTCGTAAAATATGCAAACCAAGCCGATTAACATACTAATTCCGGTTAAGGTCGTCACAGGCTTAGACGACGAAGTCTAAAGGTTTTGTTATTTAAGTAATTAATGTTGGACTTAGATGACAAACCAGAATGGTTTTCATCGCCTAAGAATTAAATTAATTGTTGTATTTTTCAAAGAAATATGAAATTTTATTTTAGGTTACGTGCTTAATAATCATCATAAATCAACTGCCAGATGTAGGCATTGCATTTATACGATATTGTAAAAAAAATTAACACAAATTAGATTAGTTTAAGATTCAATCGAGTTAATTTAGTGATTTTCGACAAATTGTCAAATGACAAAAACGATCATAAAATATAATTTATAAATCCATTCCCGAAGTCACGAGCGTTTCCACTGACGTAGAAATTAAATACATCAAATGCATAGAAATTAAATGAAAATTTGATAAAATACTAAATACTTGTTATACATCTACTAATGTTGTATAACTTAAGTGGTCGTATGTCTATACTCACTCCACATCAATATTAACGAAATTGAATTTGAACAAAACAACCGTTATATATATTTATCACAACATAATATGTAGGTGGATAAAAATTTGATCAACCTAGTCAATCATAATACCAAAATTTCAACGAAACAAACACTTTCTTAAATGAATCTTCGTAACTCCGTTTTCTAAACCATCGATACTCACAGTCTAGATATTGTTTACTCTCTACTCTTGATGAATAAAATTTGCATTCTAACATGGTACACATGATCGTGCTCATAGAAGTCAGATTATGAAACTCATCTTAGACGACGAAAGTGTTTGAAATTCGTCGTGTAAGACAAACTTAGACGGCAAATAATCACATATTCATTGTCAAAATGTTCAGGGTTTAGGTTTAGGGTTTAAGATAAGCTCTTAGATGACGAATAGTTTATCATTTCGTCATCTAAGTGTGCATTAAACGACGAATGTTCAACCGTTTTGTTGTCTAAATTTTCCTCGTAAATATAAAATCATCAATTTTATTCTTAAATCATTCATGTATGACATTCTAACTATTACAAATAGCCTAAACCCCTTTTAATTCCTGTAAGACTTTAGAGTTATTACCAATTCATAACACTGATAGGAAATTAATAATTATAATATATATTAATACGAAAACACTTAATTTAATTACCAACATACTATTTATTACAAACATTTAGACAACAATATTAATCATAAATCATAGCCAGCATAATCTGCATCGTCTGAATCATCCTTCTCACCTAACTCATCTGCCTCATCTGAATTGTATTCATCGTCATCCTTTGGCTCCTCTTCAGATGCATTGATATTCACTAGTTGTCTGATCTCAATTGGAGAATGATTCGTGTAACCTTCATGACTGGGTAAATGTTCGTTCAAGCGAATAAATTGATCGACGTCGGGGATGACAACAGTATTAGGCTCATGATATGCATCGATTTTATTTGCTTCAATGTCACTCTCGGTAGTACTAGGCCTCCCTTCAAGTGTTGTGCCACTCCTTATATTTCGGTGAGACATATGGTTAGCAACTTTCTAATCTTCACCCTCATTCAGATCATCTAGATAGAACACCTACCTGACCAAGGTGGTAAGAGCAAATGGTTCATCTCCATACCAACTTGTGTTTGTATCGACTGATAAAAGACCAAGATCTTCCTTCGTACGCTTGAACCATTTACACTTGAAAAGCACAACATGTATTATATTCTCATATAGTAGCTCAACGACATTATCAAAAACCCTGTAGTATACATCATTGTTTTTCTCTACCACAATTCCATTGTTTTGTGTTCTTTTGCTTTCATCTAATTTAATGTCGGAAACTTAACCCCGCTGACCCAACAAGCATTATAAATATTGTGTGCCACTGGCTTATGGGCCAATAAGTACAACAAAAATAGCCACCACCCGCTGTCAGGTTCTTTTTCTTGTTCCAGCATCTGCAAAATTGTGAACAAGTATAATATGAATGTCTAATTCTACTGAAAACTGAAGGAAACCAAAAACCTGCGTAAAGGAAAACACTTTGAATAACCAAATTTCAAAATAACAAACCGGGGGTACCTATTCCCATACAGGTTTCTCATGTTCAAAATAATGAATAATTAATTAACATACCCATTTCTTGAAATAAGTAGGGAACTTCTTCTTATGCTCCTTATCACACCCGTTAGGACTCTTGTTCGGAGTTTCTCTATGAATTTTGGACCTATACTCCATAAAGAATGGATTGACCTGCTCACAGTCCCGCAATACTACCCAATGAGCCACAATGAGTTTCTCTTTACTTAAGCTTTCATTTAATATTGCTCCAGATGGTCATACAACATTTGTGACAAGTGAAAGATTGTATCGATCATCTATATTGGAGGCGGTAGAGGGGACTAGATCTTTGAGATACATGTCATACTAGGTTATACACTCATGTGCAAGGTATGTTTCTACTATAGAGCAATACGGGGTAGAACGATTTTTGAAAAACCTTCTATATTGTCCGAGTTGTATGCAAAAAATTTAAATTAATATGTAAGACAAGAATAAATATAAATGATGAAAACCAAGTTTACAAAATTTACGTTACATGAAATATTGTACCTTTCCTGAAGATACATCCATGTGTAGTATACATGACCAATAAACAACACTTGTTCAGGAAGGTGGATGTACTGTGCTCAATCCACTCAGTGTAAGTACACATCATACTGTTCATGTACAAGTGTTGAGTCATATTATTAATCTCTATAAACTCATGGTTATGACATCTTATGCACGGAAACCTGAAATGCTTCTTTCATTGATCATGTTGCATCACAAATGACACAAACTTGTAGATTTCGTTCATATACCTCTCATCGCCTCTATTATTCAAATGCATCCAGCTCTTGTCCATATTCCGCGTAAGCGATACAATAATTAACAACCTAGGAATATTAGCAAATTCTATGTAATTTGGGGACAATTCAAGAACGTATCTAGTCATCATGCATATGTCATATATAATTAAACATCAAAAATTCTAATTAAGGAAGCTAATAATTAAACATTAGGAATCATCTTATCATTCTTACCATATTCATCTAATAATTATTAATTAACTTACATAACACAATAATTATCAACTAATTAATTAATAATTAATCTAACATTTCACCATATATAATCAACACGAGCTAGCTAACTACCGTGCAAGCAATATAGTTAACAAACATTGTTATAGCGAACAAGGATCGCCATAAGTCGTTCGCCGAAAAACTCATCGGAAAACTCACCATACCGTACGTAAATTAAAAAAATAATTGAGAGAAAAGAGTTTATACCTTCAAGGATAAGAAGAGAGGTGGGTAATCTAACTTTAAGAGGCCTCAATTGAAGTTTCACTGTTATGTTTCAAAATTTTGGCCAGAGGCGTGTTGAGAGATGTTGAGAGAGGATAGAAAGATAAAATGTTCGATCTGGAAACTGGAAACAGATCTAAATAATTTAGTTCACTTAGACGACAAAATGTTTCGTCGTCTACGTAACATATTTTGTCATCTTAGTGAAAACCACAATGACGAAACATTATTCGTCATCTAAGTGATAACTCAGACTACGAATTTCTCATTCTGTCAAGATATCTAAAGTTTTACCCATATTCATGAAGTATACCCTTGCAATCCTGAATCTTGAAATCCTTACTATTTGAAACATGAAGATGTCACTTGGATTATCAATTGCCTCTGCTCATATAGTTGAATCGGGTGTGAGGAGTAAGGCATCATCCTTCTCTACATTCTCTACAAATCCTACCTGGATCATTGATACTGGTACAACTAATCACATGACGAATACCCCAGTCTGGTATAAACCATTAATCGATCCCCTCAACATGTTGTGTCTACTGCTGATAGCTCTCCATCTTTTGTTCTTGGTGAAGGTCCTGTCAAGATATTTGATAATCTGTCAATTGATTCTATTCTTGTTGTTTCCTTTCTTGCCTATAAACTTCTATTTATTATTCAGATAAATGCGGTGCTTGCCTGTTCTGTCACTTTCTATCTAGACTTTTGTATCTTTCAGGACCTTGTGACTAGAAAAATTCTTGATTATGGTGTTCGAAGGAGAGAATTATATTATCTTAATTTGACAAGTAGTGGAGCACAACAACTGAAATGATCGAGACATGCGAATAATACCACCAGTTTAGATAATGCTAAGGAAGATGTATGGTTATAGCACCGTCGTCTTGGTCACTTGAATTTTCATTATCTGTAGAAGTTTCAACCTCAACTATTTTCTAGTGTGCATGCTTCAGAATTTCAGTGCGATACATGTGAATTTTCCAAGAGCCACCGTAGTACTTATTCGCCAAGTTTGAATAAATATTTTGTCCCTTTTATGAATATACACTCTGATGTTTGGGGTCCTGCATAAGTTTCTACCCACTCTGGATTTCGTTATGTTGTAACTTTCATTGATGAATGTACTAGGATGACTTGTGTCTCCTTGATAAAGCACAAGAATAAAGTGTATTCCATATTTACTAAATTTCATACGATGGTGGAAACTCAGTATCAACAACAAATACGGGTACTTCAATCCAACAATGGTGGCGAATATGTGAAAGGTGAGATGTCTACATTCTTGAGCTCTCATGGAATCCGACACCAGACTTCAATTGCGTATACTCCTTAACAAAATGGATTAGCTGAAAGAAAGAATAGGCAGATAACGGAAGTTGTTCGGGCCTCTCTCTTTGGTATGATTGTGAAACAAAACTTGTGGGAAGAAGCTGTTCGTTTTGTTGCATACTTGATCAATCGAACACCTTCCCGTGTGATTGAGTTTCATCAGTTGCTGAATATGTCATCTTTGCCAAATTTGGAGCCAAGAGTTTTTGGGTGTATTGTGTATATTCACATCAACAAACAATTGAGAGGCAAGCTTGATCCATGTGTTGTGAAGTGTATCTCTGTTGAATATGCTGACCTCCAAAAAGCATATCGTTATTATGATCCAATTCTCAACAAAATGCATGTTTCGTTAGATGTCTCTTTCCGTGAGTCTGAACCATATTACTCAGAGGGAGTTTCAGAGTCTTCCCTTCCGGAATTTGAAGAAAATTCTCTGAACTTACCGGAATTTGAAGAATTAGAGAGTTTGGAGAGAAGTTTTGAAGTTGAAAGAAGTTTTGAAGCTGGAAATCAAGCAAACCCGAGAGACTCTTTCGATGGATCGAAGGAAACTCTCGATCCATCGAAGGCTGGACCAGAGACGAACCCGAGACCATCCTTTGATGGATCAAAGGAAACTCTCGATCCAGCAAAGTTTGGACCAAATATGAACTCAGGGAGGCACCTTTGATAGATCAAAGGGAAATTTCGATCTATCTAGGACTGAAGCTGAAATGACATCATTTGATGTTCAAGCCTCTTCTGAATTGATATCTCATGAAGACCCTCCTTCTACTCCATCAACTGAAGAGTCTTCCCAGAATATCTCACTTGAAGTATGTACTGATAACATTGAATCAGATACTATAGAAGTCATTCCTAGGAGATCTTAACGAGAAACAAAAGGGGTTCCAAAGAAGCAATATGAGCCTACTATAGAAACCAAAGCCAAATATCTTATTGCTAGCTTTGTATCTCACCATAGGTTGTCTGGATCACATACACTTGATATTACTCAATTATCTACAGTATCTATTCTCAGTAATATACTGGATGCCTTGGCGGATCCAAAGTTGAAGCAAACTATGAATGAAGAACTTGAGGCTTTACAAAAGAATGGAATGTGAGAGGCTGTTCCTGCACCACTTGAAAAGAAGACTATTGGATGTAGATGTATGCAGTTGATTATCAAGAGACATTTTCACCGATAGCAAAAATCAGTATTGTACGTATTCTCATTGCCTTAGAAACTCAATATGATTGGCTAGTACAACAATTTGATGTGAAGAATGCTTTCCTGAATGGAGATTTGAAAGAAGAAGTGTACATGGGCATTCCTCCTAGTGTCAACTGTAGGCCGTGTGATGTTGGAAAAGTTAGTTGACTAAAAAAGTCTTTGTATGGTTTGAAGCAATCTCCAAAAGCTTGGTTTGTGAGGTTTTATGGAGCTATATAGAAATTTGGATATCAATAGAGCAACTCTGATCATACCTTGTACATCAAACGCAAGGATGGTAAGATTACTGCTCTGATTGTGTACGTGGATGATATCGTTGTTACAAGTGATGATCCGGTTAAGATAGAAGATTTGAAGAAGTGTTTATCCCAAGAATTTGAGATGAAGGACTTTGGGTCCATTGAAATAATTCTTGGAAATTGAAGTTACAAGATCCAAGTTAGAAATACATTGTCACAACGAAAATATGTACTTGATCTTCTTGCTGAAACATGAATGTTAGATTGTAAACATACTAATACTCCTATTGAGATGAATCACAAGTTAGAATTGTGTCCTGGTCAAGTTCCAACAAACAAAGTTAGGTATCAGAGGTTAGTAGGAAGATTTATCTATTTGCCTCATACTGGGCCTGATATTGCATATGTTGTAAGTGTTGTCAGTCAGTTCATGCATAATTCAAGTGAAGATCATATGGATACTATGATGCGCATTCTTGACAAGGCGGTTTAACACCTCTCAAAGATACCCTATTCACAACCTGGATATATCAATGTAGTAAGATAAATAGGGGTTATCGAACACAAGGAATTGGTGAAACTAAATCCTGACACACTACTATGCTGACAGACTCGACTACAGTACACTAATGATAATACGAACCTAAGCTAGACAGACTCAAATACTACGAAATTTTGACACAGTAAACTAGACACAGTGGTGGACTACCACACAAAATTTGAGGGTATTCGGAGTTGATTTGGTCACCGAAATAAATCGGCTAAGCTACAGCTAATGCAGAAAATAAATGCTGAAAGTAAATATGCTAATGAATGCAAATGAATTTAAACTATATGATTAAAGAGTTAAGAGGAATGCAATCCACCACCGTCATTCCATCTATCTAACACATACTTAACCTAATGCACATATCCAATGAATGAAAGTTCCCAGGAAGAGTTGATCGTTACAACCACATCCTATTACCTAATCCTTATGCCTATGCAGGTTTGTCATGGACCTCCCCTACATCTATCCCTCTATTGAACCCATAGTCATGGACTCCAAGGTTTACAAAGAAGAAAGCATTAAGTTCTAGAAAAGGTTTGAGAAGCTACAAGGGTTCACAAGTACACTATGGGCGTGTCTCGCTAGACCTATGGATTTCAATCTCCCGACGGTAAAATCGGCGTATCACTATAGAGAATCCGGTGGAAGAAATTATCTTCAGTCGCCCGTATCTCATGAAACTAGAACCCTAGCATGCATACTAAGTTGGCCACCAAAGCAAACATACAAGAATTCATACGGTGATCATTCAGAGAAAGAAACCTCATTCATAAAATATGCAAAACTAGATTAAAGTGTATGTATTAAAAAGACTTCATGTACGGGGCTTCAAGCAGCCCCTTAACAAAGGAAAATTAGCTACTCATAATCTTAAATAATAACATCAAAGAGTTCATAAAAGATAGACAAAAGATAGAGAAAGAAGAACTCTTAATAACGTCGAGATTAAAGGCATACAGTTTGGTTCTCCCTTTCTCTTCTGCTTCTTCTCCTCGTTTTTTCTTTTCCTCCGGCTCTTCTTCTCTCCGTTTGTTCTCTCTGTACCGAACTGTTTTTTCTCTTCTTTTCTTTTTAAAACTCTCTTCTGTTCCGTCCCCCCAGCTATATATATATAGCTAGAGTCCTCCTTTGTTTCTAACTAGCTGCCGAACTCCTTTTTAGCTAGCTACCAGCCAATATATATATATATATATATATATATATATATCTGCATGTAACAATCAATCACGTCTCTCTGGCCATATATATATATATCACACCAAGCTGTACAACTCCTTAACTAGCCAAGATTAATTAACCCAGCCCAAATGCAATCCACGTGCACCATGACTTCATGTTGGATTATGATTCCCAATTAGAATAATTAAACCCATCTTCTCCTTGCCAATCTAGAAAAGTTCAATAACACATTTTAATTCATTTTTCTCCAAATTCCTACCAAACGACTAATAATAATAAATAAGCCGAAAACATCACGATAAAACTAAATATCGGGTAGAATTAAGCATAGTTACGTTGCACATTCATGCAACTATCAATTCTCGGATATTTGAAGTCTGCATCTGTTTTCAAAAAATGATGAGGTTGGAGTTACAGGCTATATCGATGTAGATTGGGTGGGTGATAAGACTAATATGACGTCTACTTCCGGATACTTCACCTTCATTGGTGGAAGTTTAGTAACTTGACACAGTAAGAAGCAAAATGTGATTGTCCATTTTAGTGTTGAAGCTGAATACCATAGAATAACACATGAAGTATGTGAGCTATTATGGATCCAGAATATATTGAATGAACTAGGTTTCTAGCTTCAAAAGATCATGGATTTGTACTGTCATAATACAGCTTCAAATACGTAGTTACATATAACTCCTCTTAAATTTTGAAAAAAAAACGATTAGTAAACTTATTTGAAAAAAAGTTAGCCCCTCGTTAAAAAAATCTAGCTCTACCCTTGTATGTATGCCTACTGTCTACTTAATTGTAACCCAAGTCCTAATTTGTTTTCGGTTTGGCGGGTTCGGATCGGACATGCTTTGATTTATACAATGTTGAGACTTTAATTAATTAGTTCAATTGTGAGAAAATTCCCAGCACCATAACAGTTGGTGTTCGATCACTCCAGCTTTTGGTTTTTCCTTGGTTATTCCCATCAGTTCCTACCTCCCTTGGCAGCGTCTTCCAAGAGGTCTGAGTTACCACCTCTAACAACTTGTTAGCCCATACACCTCTGGAAAAGCTCGACTAGAATCACTTTGCTAAAGGGTTGGGACCGCTGGAGCACCGCACGAAGCTGGCATGTTAAGTAGTACCAAGGGTAAATTGCATTAAAAGTGCCGGCACTTGAGTTTACACACTCTCAAAGTGACTAATGTAATAACTAAATTCAGTTTTTGCAATTATATTCGTACGTCCGTCAATTTTTTGTTAGCAAAATGTTAATTTGGTGACGTTGATGTGACATCCCATTTGGTTATGCAAATTGATCCCGTCGGAGAGCAAGACTGTTAGCCATGGCGAAGTTACTCGCTTAAGTAATGTCATTCAGTTTGTAAGACGACGTCTGTATCGAAGATAAATTCTTGTTTCTAGTGACTTGACCCCTTTCGGGTCAGATTATTGAGTTACACTATTGCTCAGATGGTGTCATTCAGTAGTAGCAGAGCTAGGATTCACCATCATGAGTGGCCAAAATTAACTTTAAAAAAATCTAAATAATTTAATTAGTCTTCAAAAATTTTGAATTATGATCATAAGTATACATACTATCAATTGTAACATATCATAAAAATGGTCTTTTATAATTAATAACTTCGTCTCCAATAGTAATATATACATTGAGAACAAGTGATATCAAACAACCATTCATCAACTCTTCACTTATCTTGCTACATAAATAATTTATTATAATATTATCAAATTTATGATTTTAATACAAAAAATGCGTAGAAAAAGTAAATATTTACGATATAAATAACTACATGACCTATTCATAAAAGAAAAACATAAATTATATTCATAGTAGACATTTCCGACAAGTCTTTCTTCATTTTTGGGGGGAGCAGAGAAGTCAAAGAATGAAGCAAACAAAATGATTGAGAAAGTTCTCGAATGTCTATTCCTCACAATTTCTCCTTGTGATGCAGCGGAACCATGGCAATTAGGATTTCAAGACGCAGCAACCCCTATGATGCAAGGAATAATGGACTTACATCACGATATCTTTTTCTTCCTCATTCTCATTTTGGTTTTCGTATCACGGATCTTGGTTCGCGCTTTATGGCATTTCCACTATAAAAAAAATCCAATCCCGCAAAGGATTGTTCATGGAACTACTATCGAGGAACCCGAAAGCTCAGTCTCGTCTCCGGCGATGGAAGCTTTTACTTTTAGGCCGGACTTTCTTACTTGACTGTTGAACGACTCCGATCTGCCCTTAAAAATTTACATAGAATCCTTAAATTCTATTTGGACTCTTGTCTCCAACAAAATATATAGAGCTTTATACCTTCACTTTTCATCTAATAATTAATGGATGGTTAGTGGACTATGCAATAAGCCTTTTTTTCTATCGGTGGGCAAACCTTAAAGATTGGACACATCACAATGTTCAAGTGGTTTACGAGATTCATGTACCTAATATATATTATGTTTCATACTTTCATAGTTAAGATTGTAAATGGCAATATCGGGGGGAGGGGGGGGGGAGGGGGGGGGAGGCAAGGCCTGGACTCGCCCTGAATATCTCCTCCCCTGTTTGACTCCATTTCTAAATATCGCATTTTGTAGACAGATAAGGTTGTTCCACTTGTTCAATCTTTTTGCAGCTTCGAGTGCAGCGAGTGAGTATTGGCAGACCACAATTGATGTAGAACAGATGGCGTGGAAGATTGAAGAAGAGCTTGCTCGTCGGAAAGGTAAAATCGGTAAACTGCAGGTCTGGCAAACGGTGTCCGATTTGGGCGCATAATACCTTTCCGGAAAGGGAACGACGAAATAAAGTGGGTCCCCATGGAGCATAGCTCGATGGGGACTATGCTCCGTTTTTCGATCTGAGGTCGTTTAGGCCTCGAAAAACGTGTTTTTGTGTTTTTGGGCCTTTTTAGGATTTTATTTATTTTTTGATTTATTTTTATTTCGCCCGTGGGCCCGCTTGTTATCGCCCTAGGGTTTTGTTTCAGTATTTAAGCGCCTTTTTGTGGCTGCTAGACGCATCTTTCATATTATTAATCAAAAACGAGAACTTTTCTCAAACTCTGGTGGATTCCAGTTTATCTTGGTTCTTTCTAGGTTAATCGCTTGATAACCTATACATTCCGCTGCGTCAACAATGGAGGCTATCCCTGCAGCTAGAACTCCATCATAGGTTTTCAAAGTTAACTGTGATGCGGGATGGAATTGTAACACCAATAGAGCTGGCAACTGCTGGTCTTGAGTAGGCCTGCGCTTAGAGCCCCCACCTAGAAGAGGTCCAAAATTGGGCTCAAGTATGCACAATATATGTATTCGGATCCCACCTAGAGTCCCATCAAATTTTCGACATCTCAGGACCTCTGTCGCGGAAGAGATTCATTGGGTATGGTGTTGGTTTTCTACGCAAGTTTGCTGTGCTTCGGCTGCTATTGGGGAGGCCAAGGCAGTGGAGTTGGGCCCAGCTTCGGCTTATGAATTACACTAAGACAATTGTAGTGAAGTCTGATGCTAAGCTGGTGATAGAGGGACATTTGAAATGATAGAAGGTTAGGCTGTGGACTCTCCTCTCGCAGGAAGGCTTGTTGGGAGAGGGGATTTTAACCAATGGTACTAAGGAATGATGGATATCCATGTCCTCCTAGGACTAAATTTTCTGTTGCTTAGTAGTTGTTATTGCTGAGCATCTCATTCCTTTGAGGTTAGGTTGTTCAACCCAATATCGTATTTTCTTGTTTGAAAATGAAGTGCAATGTTTACTTCAAAAAAATGCAAATGTTAAAAGGGTTGAAAAACTTGCAAGAGCTCAGAAGTTTGATCTAGTAACAGAAATACAAATTACAAGGATAGAATTCAGTTCATGCCATCAAAGTGATGGGCATGAACTACTAGCACCACTACTACTACTTGTTCAGTGACAGAGCAAAGCTGAACTTTCTTTTCTTCACGCTTGGTTAATGCAGCAGGGACTTGTTGATGTATTCCCACCTATACCTTCTTGTAGCCTAGTCATGACCTACTACTAGTTCAGTGACGTTTTTTCCTTCACTCTTGGATTGATGCAGCAACAGACTTGTTATATTCCTCCAATTCCTTTTTGTAAGCCTCCATGGATTCAGCAGCCTGGTCATTATAAACCTTCCTTTCTTCCTCACTCAATTCCTGCGATCAACAAAAACATTGTAATCAATCTCTAATTAGGTCGAAGAACAAAAAAATATTCACTCGAGTAATTCAACTGGAGTAAAAGGGTGTACCTTCCACTTCAGTGAAATGAGAGCAGTAATGGTGGAGTTGGGAATCCCTGGTCTCTCCTCCAATAGATCCTTTCTTGCTTCCTTGCTACATTTGTCGAAAGAAAACAGTAAATAAGAAATTTCAGTTTCTACACATTACAGACCATCACATCAGATAGTTAATTAGGACTGCAACATTTCACTGAGTTTTACCTGAACAGAATGTATGAAGATGCAGGCCTCTTGGGCTTGTTGGGATCAACAAGCTTCTTTTCTTCCTTCTTTTTCTTCTCAATCTCCTTTGTTTTCTGTCAATTGCATAAAATTTGATTAGTAATCAATCGACGAGCAACAAGAACTTTTATATCAGTAAATAACAGCAGCAGACCTTGATTATGTTATCTGTCTTCTCCTTCTTCTTCAGTAGTTGAAAGGCCTCGTGCTTCTGCAGTTTCATCAGCTCTTCCTCTTCCTTTTGGAGAATGGCAGTCTCCTCTTCCTTTTGCTGCTTGTATACCTCCATCTCTTCTATATACTTGTTCTTGTTCTTCTTTGCCATCTGTGGTTTGATATAAATTGATGAGCTTATCTACTTAAGCATTTATAGGTTGGGCATAAAAAACCAACACAGAATTAAACTGAGGCCATAGAACAAACCTCTTCATATGGACCCTTCTGCTCATCGGTCATGCTTTTCCATTCGTCACCAGTAATTTTTGCAACCTATCAAAGTATTCCAAAAGTTAGTTCACAAGTTAATATCACAAACCACTTGGCAGATATGCTCATGCATAGAGCAGCTATTCAAATGGAGAGTTTATGGAATTACCTCCGGAGCAGATTTTATGTTCTGTGCATTAAGGGCGGCTCGCCTTTCATTTGTGTACAGAAAAAATGCCGACATTGGCTGCTTGGGTTTCAATGGATCCTTCTCTTTCCTGCAAACACATATTTACATGAGTAAAACTTTCAAATCTCCAATTCTATATCCCACTACACAGTGAGAAACGAGTATTACTTGTTCTTGGTATCCTTTTCGGCTTCTTGTACGAACTGCAAGTATTGTTCAAGCAACTGCATAGCTGTCTTCTGCTTGTGCTCCTCCTCAAACAAGTGCATTGCTTCACTCTCACGCTTCTCTTTCGCCATCACTTGCAAATAGGCTTCCTTCTCAGCCTGGTACTTCTCTTCATAGGGCTTCTTCTCTTCAGCGCTGACATTCTTCCACTTGGCCCCCAAAATGGCTGATATGTCCTTGAACTCTGCCTCAGGGTTCTCCTGCTTCACCTGCATCAAAACCCAACAAAAAATTCAGACATTTGTTCCACCACATTCAAATCTCAGAGCGCAACACATCAATATTCAAACTCTCAATTACCTCGTTCCACTGAACCTTGCACCATAGAACATAAGGAGGGGATGGCCTCTTCTTTTCAGGACCACCCTTCTTCTTGTCTTTCGGTGCTTGAACAATTGGGAGTGCCTGTGTAAATACAATTCAATAAGAAAGGACCCAATACGAATCTCTTCAAACCACTAAACCCTAAAACCATACAATTGGGAATGCCTATTATCAGTACCCTAAATCAATTTCGATCATACGCTTAAACCCTGCTAATAAAAATTAAACCAATTTAAAGCAATTGAACAATTGGCAATATGCCTACAGAGCCGTTATATCAAACACATTTCAAAGCAAGTGATTCAATTTAAACAAACCCCTAATTCAATTTCACATGATAAACACTAACTGAAACCACCATAGACTAAAACAATGCAATATAAAAAACTCAAAGATCCAAAGAGGTCTGAGTAAACAAACCATGGTGGGCTTGAACTCCTTCAATTTCTGCAACTTCTTGAGCTCCATGTGAAGCTTATCCTGCTCCCGACCCTTGTTTTCGAGCTGTTCCTCCTTCATCTTCAACATCTCGTCCTTCTCCTTCAACAGCTCCTCCGTCTTCTCCTTCTCCAGCCTCAGCGCCTGAAGCTTCTCCGCCATTTCCTGCATCTCCTTCTCAAACGACGACGTTTCGACCGCCTTGGCTGTTTTGGACTGCTTCTTCGAGGCCTTGGCCGCCGCTTTCTTGGGCGACGTGCGAGTCTGTGAGTTCTCTTTCGAGGGGTCGGACTCGGGTCCGGTCGGGATCGAGCTCGGAGCTACGTCGGAGATCTTTCCGGCGAGGATGTTGGCTTCGTTCGTGGATGATGGGGTTTTGGACTTGAGAGGCTTCCTGGGGTTTCTGGGCTTCCTTGTGTTTGGCATCTGGGAAATTGCAGTGTCAGCCATGGGGAGCTAGGGTTTTGCGAGATTGGGGATTTTGAATTTGGAGTGATGAGTTGTGTTGGTGGAAACAGAGCGGTGTTTATATCGAGGTCCGCCCAACGGTTATAGAGATTTTGAAATTCAAATTAACTTTTGGAATTGGATATTTTTTCAAGTCCGGAGATCATAGCTTTTACGTTTTTACTGGCATCAGTTACAAAAAGGAAACAGATTCATATCACACCATTTTTCCGTAGTTGTTTGTGCCTGAGACCATAGTTGTTTATATCTCTACTAATATAAAGCCAAACGTAGCTTTTGGTGTCATCCCATACCAAATTATGGTAATCCGAAAATACCCTTATAAAAAAATAAAAACAGCCTCAAGAAAAAAAAATAGAAAAGAAAGATAAAGAAAAGAAAAACCCACGGGAGACAAAAAAAAAAGGTGAACAACAATTTTGCCCAACAAAAACTGTCATAGAAGTGGATAAAGTAGTGAGTGATTTGATTTAACACGTGTGTAGCGGATGGTTAAGCTAGTATAAATAAATGGAGCATTCCCAATACTCTTGTAAAATTGAAATTTCTCTATTTTAAGACCACATCTTTCACTTTTCTACTGGCTATTTTTCCTGCAACAATTCCACTAATCTTACTTGGGCTCAAGCCCGGCCTTTTTTGGGCCTAATTTCGGTTCAAGGGCCACAGGACACACGTGGATTTTTTGGGCCCATGGGCACACCACTAATCCACCATCTTCGAAACTAAATCTCTGTTTTACAGTTCATCTGCTGAGGTTTAAGTGCCTTTTACACGCCAGTCAGTAGAGGACTCGGGCAAAACTGCAATGAAATCAACTCGATGATATAATGAAAGAAATCGGATGTACTCACTTTCTGCATGAAGGCAGAGATAATAGACATTCCATGTTTAGTGTCCTGCACTGGAAACCAAATATTTTTCAGTGTTCTGACCTCACAAGACAGACAACATGCAAGAAGCTACAACTGGATGGCTACTCTCTCCTCCACTCAACTTCATTAAAGGGAAACCCCAAATAGAGATTAATGAATGAAGAATACAACGAATTAAAGTCAATAGCATCCATAAGTATTTCAGATATCACAGTTTTCCTTTTTTCCAGAAGAGAACCTAAAATCTAGAGCAGGAAGGGAGTACAAGAACTGAGAATTCTTCGCGGGTGTACAGGTAATGCTTTGGCACTACAATTGTATTATTACCTGTTTGTCTGAAGCAGAGTGAACAATTGTACTATACACAGGGAATGAAAAAAAATTCTATTTGACTCATCGCAGACTTTTGCGTGACACATTACCAGAATCCCAATATAGGCTTTCCATGATGGAAAAGGAAAGTAGAGAATTCAGACATGGATCGCTGAGTTCTTAGCCATGTACCACCATCCCCATTAATATATCATTCCAAGAGTCTATAGGTCCTGGTAAGCACCAATGCAAACAATCATTCTGAACCTTGGCGTATTTGCTATGTTCGAATGGATGATACTGTCTGTATGGTCCTGGATGCCCATCGGGCCTCATCAAGGACAGTGAGACCATGTCAAGGAGCTTGAGATTCACCCCGTTTCTAGAAGCTTTTGCTGCTGCCTTCTCAAACTCCTCCAATTCGATTTCACGCAGAACCTTATGCACCTCCTTCAATTCAATCACACCGTCTTTAACTGGGGCTGTTTTCTTGCAAGTTCCCCCTGTATTCCACTCCCCATTCTCAAAGTGATCAGGTGTGGATGTCCTGAAAAAGATCACACCCTTGTGATCAGATGCCACTATAGTATTCATCACATATCTCAGGGTTTTACGATAAGCAAAATCAAATCCCAAATCCGTCAGATTCCTTCTAGAACAGTAATGGCATCCCAAAGCTTCATTCTTCTCATAGTAGATTGCAGATTTGAGAAACCATTTCCCTGTTGAAATTATCATGTAGTCAAAATTTTGGAGTTGATCTATCCACTCATCGTCAATCTTGTCAAGCTGCAGCTCAACTTCATGTGTTGAAACTCCATTCTGGTCTTCATAAATAGCAGCTTTTACGAGGAAAGGGGACCAAATAACGGAGACTGTAAACTTGTAAGAGGGGAAGTGCCATCTTCTGGACCTATACTCCTTATCGTGGTATACTTGAATGGCAGGTTCAACCTACAGAATATGTTCCAATCAAATTTAGCATAAACTTCCTAAAAGAGTTTCAAATATCTAGGCGGCTTCAACAAAGTAATATAATCTAAATCACTAGAAGAAATTATAAGTACTCATCATATAATCTGAAAGTTAAGATGATGGCATGTCCATGGATAAATCATATTTCAACCAAACTGTGGGACACAGAAGGCAACCCTACCTACATTTATGCATGTCACATTTAGTAGTGTATTGTCTGTCACAAAACCATTCTTGTTGCTGTGTATGGACATTTAAAGACAGAGATCCTACACCTATGGACAGCCCACAATATGTAACTCTATGTGCCTCAAATCAATGCACAATGACTACAAAAATAGTTGCAGGTCTGGAAAGCTATTTTAATTGAAGCTCTGGTGAACTCAGAATAGAAAATACAGAGGAACCCTAGTTAAACATGTCACGGGATAGAAACACTCTTTGAGAACTTAGACCTAGACCAAACAGTTTTCAACTCGCACTTTGATTCAATTTCCGAAAACAACATTGAGTAGTATCATCAGAAGCTAATGACCCTGCTCTAGATGAATTAACTACTTTTACAATTCATAAAAGCTATCAAGTGCAAAAGGAAAGGCAGGAATGCAGATTTGTATTAGAACTGAGTAATATATCATATTCAAAATGTTCTATACCCTAAACCAGATTTGTAGCTTAAATGTAGTGCAGAATATATCCTGTTAGCACCAAACTTCTGTATTTAACATGTGAATATAAGAGTTCTAGCAAATACCGCGGAGAGCATGCACAGCAACGACTGGACGTGGTTACGAGTAATCGAATCACCAATCAATGCCCAATGTTTATTCCTCATCTTCTCAAGAAATCTCTCTGGATCAAATTTTGGTATTGAACAATCCCGCGGACTCCACCTCCAATACAGATACCCTGTATCAGGCCTCCCATTCTTCATACAATTCTGGGGACTTTCAATAGAGGGGCAGCTCTCATTGTAAATTGGACCTGAAGTATTCGGAACCCAATCCCCAATAAAAAGATCACATTTTCCTGCATAAACAATACAACCAAAGTTTACTTCCATTCTCAAACACATCAATCTACACAGCTGCCAAATATAACACTATCTGAAACAGAGTCACAATAACTAGCAGGGCACCAAATAAGCATTCTGTTATTTGGTCATTTCAGCATACCACAAAACAAATATAACACACATCCAAGTTCAGATCTCAAGTCCACCACTCAATCTCAATGACATGGCCATACTTTCCAAAAACAGCAATTCACTCCAATCTGGGTTTTCCTCAAGTTTTCACATACGATAAAAAAAACAAGAAAGAAAACAGATAAAAACAGCAAGAACCCAGCTGAGAGAAGAAGCCAAAGTAACTACTACCTTTATTGGGTGGCTTATTCCGATCCTCATCTTCTGCTGACGAAAGTGGTGGCTCTGAAGTCACACTCTTTTTGGGTAAAGGAAACTCATCTTGATCTTCATCATCTGGAACTGAGATCGGTTGAGTTGAATCCAAACTCTTCTCAGAAATTTGGGTCTCTAATTCGGTTGAGTAGTGTTTGGAATCAGAGAAAAAGATACTAAAAGCAAGACCCATTGACATGATTATAATCACACACTTCACAAACAAACGCTTGTGCTTGTGATTCATCACCATTGTCTTCTTCTTCTTCACTTTCACTTGCTCAGCTCCCTCTACAGACAAAGAGTAAAGTTCAGATCTTTGAAGTTAATTGCTTCTTCTTTAGCTGATGACTCAATGTGGGTCATACCCCAAACCCAGATTATCACTATAAAGAAATGATGAGTTTATATGTATTTTTAAGTGAGAAGCTTTGGAGATTTGTCTGATTTGAGAGTTGGATTTTGAGCCTAGAAGAGAGGAGGGTTCTGTGGTTTTAGGCTCTTGAGCTACTTGGAGTGGCCTCACCATTCCATACGTATTAACTCATTTGGAGTAGTATAAAACTGTGATTAGAATAAGTAACTAATGAATTAGATCTAGTCTAAAGTGATGTGGGATTGTGGGGGCAACGAAGTAATTATAAAAGGGTTGCTTTCCCATTCCATCATTTCCATCGATCAAGCAATTGATTAGCCGACACTAAACCGCTGCGATCTTATATAGGGAAAAATTACTACAATGTAAAAATAGTGAAAACCGTTGAAAATGTGAAGATATTGTGTGTTATTCTCACTATAATCCAAATATCGTTACCTAATTATATTATAGAATATATTCTTACTTATTCACTAATTTATAGTTTATATATTTCTATATAGACTTTGTAATGATGGATTACTATTTAAGGGGTCATCTTCTATGGATAATATGAATGTTCTTTTTTCTTTTCCAAACTTGTTCCAACATGTTATCAAGCACGAGTTTTAACTTTGAGAAAAACCTAGAAACCCAAAAACACTTTCCTCCTACTTTTACCGTCGGCCTCCTTCTTCTCCTTCTCCTTTTCCGATCGACCGCCGCCTCCTCCACCATGAAGCCACAACCAAGCTGTAGTCAGGCCACTCCGCACACACCCCGAGGTGCTCCACTCTTCTGTTTTCCTCCTTGGAATCGAAAAACCCTAGGTTTTCCTAGCTCGTCCAGGAAACCAATTCAGCTTCCTTCTCCGCCAATCTCAGCCGCTCCATCAACTCCGGCAGTTGTCCTCCACCACCGACCGACACACACAAGGCTAAGAAGAAGACCATCTCGCTTAAACAAGTAAATCCCCTTACAAAACAAAAGTTTTCTCTTCCTCCTCCTCGCGACTTCACGATTCTATTTTCTTCAGGGCTTACAACACTTTTCTTCTACTCCGTCTTACCGACTTCATCAAATGGAGATGTAAAATATAGTACATATATTAGAGACACAATGTGGTTTCCTGCGCCTGTGACTTACATAGACACTGATTACTTAATCCGGATGTAAGAAACTAAATGTTCTCCTTTCATCTTTCAGATGTCGTGCCGGGACGGTTTAGCCCCACGTCCCATCACATGCATTGGCCACGGCTTCAATACATGATATAACAATTTGGCAGTTCGACTATAAGAATTGAGGTTGACGCATCGTATCAACAAAGGGACTAAAATCGAATGCACTCTACGTCGCCTCGGTTTGAGAAATTCATAAAGAACTTCGACTTGAATTTCTAGAGAACCCGAACGCAACAATCAAAAAATTGTGTGCGAGATTAGCAGAAATCAACATCAGTGGAGGGACTATACTCGAGCCAGTGATTGCTTCATCTAATGCATCTACCTACACCAAGGAAGCATTAAGCTACCGGTTTGATATGAGAAATGCAACACCGATGGCGTCACCACCGGATATCACCGTGAGACCAATCGGATAAACATCGTCGCCGATTATCCACGTGTACCGCCGTTGGCACACCCCCAATGAGAAGCCACTGCGAGCTCTTCCGTCCGAAGAAAGAGGCTTTCAAACAAGTTAAAGGACTAAACAACGTGAAAGAGAGAGGATCTACAAACTAGGGCCCCCATAATGTGTTGTGTCGCTTTGCGAAAGTGATTCTCAAGTTTTCCCCCTTCGATTTGTTTTTTTTTTCTTAAATTCAGTGCACTAGACGCTTTTGTAATAAACTTACATACCAATTCTAAATAAAGAGATTGTTTTTCGATTCTACTATCTAGTACGGCTCACTGTAGTAATTCATGATGTCTAGAAAGAGACTTTCAACAAAATGCACTTAAGAGGGTTCATGCTTGCTTGCAATGATTTCTTAGCCTAGTCATGAGCAAAAAGAGCTACCCGAACGATTTATAAATGACACGAAATTTATTCAATCTCAAAACTGTGTAATGTGTACAATGAATTTTGTAAAACGGAGACATGTAAATACATTGGCTAATTAGTAAAGCAACTATTGTTGAGTTCGAAATTTTTCTAATTCCAAACTTTACTTTTTATAGGCATGGACAATGATGAAGTTCAATGCATTGCAAACAGTGGTACGACACACTGTGTGTTCAAACACGGATCTCTGTTCACTGATCTGACTCTTGCAAAATCATCTGTGACTACACTAGAAGGACCTTCGAACATAATTGAAGGACACAGATGCACCATTGTGGCGTTGTCAAACGGAACCGTGATTGCCATCCCTGACACCTCTTATGCTTTAGAGATGTCAGAGCCAATGATTTCCACCTTGAAACGCATGTTGATAAAGGTGAAGAGTTTCTTTACATCACTTCTACGAGAGGAGAATTTAAACGCATCCTAGAAAACTGTCCTTGAGTCAAAATGAGCTTATACTTAATGATGATTCGAGCAGTTGAAGTCAATTATGCCATTTATGAATTACGCATAGATCTTATGACTTCAACATCAGAAACTTACAGGCTATGGCATGACCATCTTGGACATTCAAGTCATCAATTAATGGTGCAGATCTTAAGATTACACATGGTCATCCATTCCATCAGATTATCCGGAGATCAAGAAGATCCAAGGTACAGGCGATAGAAACGTCAAGTGCTTATGTGTCAGATATCTCTGCACACTACGACATGGGTTCCATAGAAGTCATGAAGTCTACAGAAGTCATGACGGTTGAAAGAGAGAACCCTAAGAATCTGCACCTTTCCTCAGGTAACATAAATCAAAATGGATGAGTGGGCAAATTGCTCTGCAAAGCGTGTTATTTAGGGAAACATAGAACGTTCCTAGCCGATATAAGATATGAGAAAGAAACCTATTCCTTTCTCCAACGTATTCAAGGAAATATATATATAGACCTATTCATCTAGAAAGTGAACCATTTAGATACTTTATGGTATAGTTGATGCATCTACACGTTGGTCACACGTCGCGATGTTGTCCACAAGAAACTCAACTTATGCTAAACTTTTAGCTCAAATAATTATCTTGAGGGCTCAACACCCTGACGGTCGAATTCAATCTATTCATCTTGATAGTGCTGCAGAGTTTACATCGAAAACTTTTGATGACTATTGCACTGCGTAAAGCATTGAAGTTGAACACTATGTTCCTCATGTCCACATGCAAAATGGTCTAGCAAAAACCTGTATCAAATAATTATATATGATCACTAGAATGCTCCTTATGCGTTCTAACCTCCTTACC
The DNA here is from genome assembly GCA_946800695.1 of Geum urbanum. Lineage (NCBI taxonomy): Eukaryota > Viridiplantae > Streptophyta > Magnoliopsida > Rosales > Rosaceae > Geum > Geum urbanum. Next base: position 37,795,343 of record OX327013.1, on the reverse strand, counting down.
ACTGCTTGGGGCCAAGCAATATTGCGTGCATGTTCACTTATTTGCTTAAGGCCAGTAGTCACACAAATGTTCACACCGTTACAATTAACCACTGGAGCGAAGCCAGCAATTTTGCATCTTAGAACATTTGGATGTGTGTACTCCGTACCCATTGCTCCACCAAAGCGTAATAAAATGGGACCTCGACGCCGAATGGGTATGTATGTTGGCTTTGACGCACCATATATAATTCACTATATTTTTCACGACCCGGACCAGAATCAGCAGTATGATCAGCTTGATCGATGAGTTTGTGCGTAGTCGCAGAGTTGCGACAGTTGATTTAATCGCCGAAGCTTCTTAACGACTAAATGATTGACCGAGAATTGGAGCTGGGTCTCTTCTCGAGAGTCGTTGTATGTGTGATTATGAGTTCGTGGGCGGTTTCGGATCGTTATTTGGACGACCGAGGAATTAGTTATGAATATTTGAAGTTTCGACGGAAACGGATTAATATGGCGAGCTACTTCGCGACTAAATTATCAGACGAGAATTTGGCTTCGGCTCCTTCATGAAAGTTGTTCAGAATTTAATTTCGAGTTCGTAGGAACTTCCGGAGCATGATTTTGAGTTACGAAGAATTAGTTGCGAATATTTCCGTTGTTGTTTGTTTAGTCGAATTAAATGTGTGTTGCTTTAAAGGGTTGACTTTTTATCCGTTTGGCCGATGTGTTTGACTTCGAGTGATTAATGAAGAGTATGTCGAGATGAGTTTGTGGCTGCGAGAATTATCGGAATCGGATATACGACGAGAAAGTTATGCATGTTTAAGTTCGTCAAAATGGATAAACATGAAGTTTCCTAATCGGGAAGGGCTATAAATAGAAAGTTGCCGAAAAGGGAAAGTTAAAGATTATCATTTAATGAGTTGACCGAGTCAACTCGGTGGAAGGAAGCTCACGACGTCCTCCACGGCTTCGCCGGCGATGGAAATTTTCCGGCCACCTCACGGCCTAACCCGTATGCCGTTCGACTCGCCCCGACGTCCCTTACTCAACCCCGGCCACACTTTCCGGCAAGTCTCACGGTGGAGAGAGAAACATTGATCCAAAGTTTGGGATTTTTGGGTTTAATGGTGAACTCCGATTTCGGCCGAATTGAACTTCAAGAGGTACTGGGTTTTGTAGCCCTCTTCAATGTGATTCTAACCATATAAACATGGTGTTCTAATTCGATTTGTAGATGGAGAATTTTGGGTTTGAATTTTGTGTTCTAATTCGGTTTTGCTTGAAATTGGATGTGTTAGAGTGATAATTGGACTTCGGTGCAGTTGACAAAATTTCTTAGTGCATGATTTTGAGTGGAATAGGTGCAGCTCCGCCGTGAAATTTCACGTCCGGCAGCGGCGCCGCCGTGGACGGCAGTCAACGGTCAAAGTTTGACTTTTTGGACTTTCGGCAAGTTGCATGTCATTTGACTCGAAATCGCGCTCCGATCACAGTGGGGAGGTTCGTTTCTCGATTTGAGCATCCGAAAGTAAAGCGAGGTATTGAGGTGTTATATATGGATTTTCGACGATTCGTCGGCTTTGAGTTATGTGTTTCCGGGAACGGTGGTTTCTCGTGATTTGTCTTGCATTGTCGAGATATGATTTTGAGATATGGATTTTGTGAATATTCAGGTGTTCGTGAAAGTTCGTTTGGCGAGGGACTTTCCGCCGGATCACTGGTTAACGCGATACGCGTTACGCCAGTCTGTGAGTGGACATTTATTTTCACGGATTGATTGCGAGTCTTTTATTTATGATTTACGAACTTGAGCATGCAGTTTGATTATGATTTTACGAGCATATGTTTACGATTATGCATATACGAATATACGTATACGAGTATACATGTATATATATATATTATGTTTTAAGCATGTGCATAGAAAAGATTTATGATTTGGTTTACACAGAGTACAGTCTCAGTATATGTTGTGGTATCGATACACATTGGCTTCTCGGCTGATCCCCGAGTACGCTCCGGGAAGGACAGATATCCTGACCCGAGGCCTTTCTGGCTAGGAATCATGTGTGGGTCTGGGATCCCGTGATTCAGACTGTGATATCGCTTGGTAGTCCATGAGAGATTCTACGATATATTTACGTTGCATGCTCTGTACGTGAGTGGTAGCTGGAGTCTCCTCACGTTTTATTGAATTTTCATGCATTTGACTCGCATATGATTTTATATGCATATATATTACTTGGTGAAAGACATTTATTTTCGTCCACTCACTCTAACGTGTTTCATGTCTTTCCCCTGGGCTTTTCGGTTTCCGTGCCCAGTTTGCAGTTCAGGCTCTGGTGTCGCACGTCGTGGTCGGAGACATAGTTCTCGAGCTGCCTTGATTCTTCCAGTAGGTTTATTGTTCTACCTACTGTGGTATACGTATATGTTTATGTGTTAGAGGTCGCTCTGAGAAATCTATTGTTATGTTAGACGATTTTAACCCGGATTTCAGTATAGTGCATATATATTTACTACTTTACATTATTGCTGATATATTGAGAAATCCGGATGGGATTGGTGCCCACGGTTTGCTTTTTGTGGCATAGGATGAAGTGTATTTTCCGCGTGCAGGTAATGGTAATTCCACGCTAGTAACGAAACTCTGCCCAAATTTCGAAAAGTTTTTGTTGGTTCGTGTTTTCGGAAGGGTTTGATTCCGGTTTAGGGAGCTAAATCGGGGTTGGGTCCTTTCAATATTAAACCCTCTGCATGCCAGGTCTATAAGGCAATTTTTCGAATGTCACTTTGATGGGCAGACTTCCCATCGTTAAGGGGAGAGTCGAACAAAGTTTTAAATGAATGACAAGAAGTGTCGTGGTCCATCCCCACTTTGTCTCATCGCGATCCTAGAACTTCAGAGTCTGAAGCTAAAGTTCACTGCATTGTTGATCTACAAATGCTCGCGGATAAACTCCCTGATACATTTGCAGACACTGTACGAGTGACAAGATCTACTATACCAGCTGCAAATGTGTCTGAGAGGATATATATCTCTGGAATGCATCCAGAACTCAACGATACCCTAGGGAGGGGTACTGTGAAAGCGAATAGCCAGAGCACCTAAACGAGATCCAATGACGATTAATGTCACTGAGCCCTTACATGAGATCATACCTGAATATAGTGAACCTCAAGAGGCTAGTCTTATAGATGATATCAGGGATATCACTGTGAACTATACACATACATGTGGGATCAAAGGGATATTTCTATTAATGATGCTTTTGCATTTATGGTTGCTCAACAGATAATCGATGATGATGATATAAAACCCCGAACTATTGTTGAATGTGAAGCACGTTCGGGTTAGCCTAAATGGAAAGAAGAAATCCAAGCTGAACTTGATTCTTTAACAAAGAGGAACGTTCTCGGCCCTATTGAACCTACACTGAGAGGGGTAAAACCCATTGGTATTAAATGGTTTTTTTTAGAAAACGCAATGAGAAAAATGAAATTGTGAGGTAAAAGGCTCGCTTTATCGCCCAAGGTTTCTCTCAGCATTCGAGAATTGATTATGATGAAACTTACAGTCCTGTCATGGACGTCATCACTTTCTGATTCTTGATCAGTCTAGTTGTTTCTAAACGTTTAAACATGCAGCTACTTGATGTGATTAATCCTTATCTATATGGGGATCCAGATACATTAATTCACATGAAAATCACTGATGGTAATCAGATGCCCCCCCTAAGTAACGCTAGTTCTAAAAGTGCATTTTCAATTCGTCTTAAACGTTCACTGTATAGATTGAAATAATTCGGGTGGATGTGGTATATCCAAGGTATGTAAAATCGATATATCAGCGATATTTCAATTTTTTGGAGTTACTTGAAAAATCCTCAAATATATCCCTAAATCTCTCGAAATTTTCCGATTTTTATCGATATTTCCCTAAATTTCTGAAATTTTCATAAACTTTTCACATTTAACATTTAGTTTGGTAAATGTCTAATCTTCACATGCTCAATGTCTAATTCATCTTTCACATGGCATGTCCAATACATGCAGAATTATATGGGAGAACAATCATTTAATGATTATTCTTCACAATACACACATGATTATGCATAGGGAGATGGAGAAAATAGTGTGAATTTCAAACCTCATAGGTCATCTACGTGGTTTTGAAGTATTTATATATTTGATTTTGTGATGTGTGATGTGTAACATATTGTACAAAAGACGTGATGGCCTAGTCTCCCATTAAGTTTTAGCCATCAAAAAATAAAAATAGAACTATTAAATTATATTTTAATAATTATCAGCACTTAACACGTACTAATTCATATAGTAATATAGAAAATTCATATGTCTTGATGTTTGATCAATATTTTCTTCACACAAGGTAAATAATTGATCATATAACAACCTCCAAAAGTTTCATTACAAATTTCCATGTATTTTTATTAATTTCCGTCATTTCTGTCAGAATTTTCACTTAATCGATATTTCATTGATATTTCCGTCGATATATCCAAATTTTGGAACGTCGATATATTCTCGATATCCGATATTTTACTTCTTGGGTATAACCGACTTCGTGAGTACCTAATGGGAAGAGGGTATACAAACAATGAATTGTGTCCTTGCATCTTTATTAAGAAGACAGATTCCGAATTTGTAATCATAGCAGTATATATATGTCGATGACATGAATATAATTGGAACTTTTTCAGAGTTAAACCAAACTGTTACAGAGTTGAAATCCGAGTTCGAGATGAAAGATCTTGGGAAGACACGATTTTGTCTAGGACATGAACTAGAACATCGTGATGATGGAATCTTCAATGGGCTACACGCAGAAATTTCTTAAGTGCTTTAATCTAGATAAAGCTAATCCTTGTAGTAGTCCCATGGTTGTTCGAAGTCTTGATCCGTTGAAGGATCCTTTTTGACCTCGAGATGAGGACGAAGAGTTGCTTGAAGTAGAAGTACCATATCTAAGAGTTATTGGAACTTTGTTGTACTTAGACTTATGTACTAGACTGGATATCTCGTTTGCTGTGAATTTATTATCAAGATATAGTACAACACCAATTCGCAGACATTGGAGTGGTGTCCAAAATGTTTTTTGATATCTGAAGAATACTGCAGATTTGTGTTTGTTCTATCTCTGCAGAGAGACAAATAATGTAGGGTTGGAAGCTACAACTACATGTTACCCAGGTTGTCGACTGGGCCTCGAACCTATATATGACCAAGTCATAGATAAACCTCCTTATACTAATCAAAATTTGATTGATACTCTTACCGGATACGCTAATGCAGGATTCCTCTCTGATCCACATAAAAGACATTCTCAAACTGGTTATGTATTTACCATGGGAAGTACAACAATATCTTGGAGGTCTACCAAACAGACCATTGTTGCTACGTCATCTAATCACGCGGAGATCATTGCTCTACATGAGACATTTTCGCAAATGTGTTGGCTTCACAATATCATCTCCTATATTAGGTCGACATGTGGACTTAGATCTACAACAGATGATCCTACTGTTTTGTTCGAGGACAATGCATCTTGCATTGAACAAATGAAGTTGAGATTCATAAAAGTGAACAACACCAAGCATATTTCGCCCAAGTTCTTTTATAATCAGCAATAACAGACTCTACTTAACATTGCTATAACGCAAATGAGTTCAGAGAAAAACATAGCATACTTGTTTACCAAGGCACTGCCTAAGTCCACTTTCTAGAAGCATGTACGGAACATTGGTATGCATCGTTTATCCTAATTAGACTGATCCACCATCAGTCAAGACGCCGACTCCAGGGGGAGCTTCAAGTCAGAAAGGTATTGTGTTTCATTCAAAGTGTATGACGTGTTGTACTCTTTTCTTAGTTCGAGTTTTTGCACTTTTTCTCCTACTTGTAGGTTTTTTATTTTCTCAGCAAAGTTTTTAACGAGGCAACCAAATAGTGTCAAAAGAGCGGATACTATCAAGACTACACAATGGTGAACGTTTCAGACACCACAAAGGGGAGTGTTAAAATATGTCAAGATATTGTGTGCTTATCCTTACCATAATCTAGATAGATCGATATCCTTACCTTATTATTTCATAGAATATATTCATACTTGTCCACTAAGTTATGGTTTATCTATTCCTATATGAACTTTGTAATGATAAATTCCTATATAAAGGGTTATCCTCTATAAATAATTTGAATGTTCCCTTCTCTTTTTCAAACTTATCCAATGAATATAAAGTAAATTCTTTTAAAGCAAAACCACAATTTATATTAAAAGTTAGGACTATATTGAGTGCTGGAAGGAGTGGAAGCTCCAAAACTACGGGCATATATTTGTTACACCTTACGGTGCAAACGTACGCCAAACTCACAAGAGAATTAGAGAAATTGACCCCAAACTAAAGCAACCAAGAGAAAGTGGGAGGTCATCAGCATGATTCAAAATCTAAATTAAAATTTGGGTCTCGATCGGTTCCTGAATCCACAACTAGCTTGGGCACCCAGCCCAACCTTGAAGGCTTAACATGGCCCAGAAATTTTTAGGGTTCCAAAGTTGGGTCAAAGCTCGAAGCCCACAACACCAACATGGTCATATCAGCTGCATCATTCAATTATAGTATATGGTCTACCATTGTTAATTTTTATATGTCAGCTGCACAGCCTGCGCTCGTCTCTATCTGTCTCTTTCTTCATTCAAAACTCATATGGTTAGAACTAGTGCATAGTACTGCAAATCTGTACCTCACAAATCACAATCTAGCTAGGTCTTGGTGATATGAAGGCTCCAGAACATGACATCCGAAACAAGAATATATGTCACCATAGGTTGAAATGTTGAATTTCACAATTTCACCAGCTGAAAAGCTATCCCACCCACTAAACATATATGACTGCATCATACATTCATACATATGCCATCTATAATATACAGGGCTTGGGTTAATTTTGAAGTCATTTTGTAGCAGCTGTAGGTATTCTAACATATCATCAAACCCAGTTACTTGGTTTGTGAAAATGGCATTTAGGATGGCAAATTGGTATCTTCTGACACACAATCTTTGATTCTCCTTATATCATTAGATTCATTTACAAGGAGATGGAAAGCACAAATAACTAATTACACGCAAATGTGGAATTCTTGCTTCCAGACATTGTATTTCTAACACTCAGATATCAGTCTAAACATGTTCTTAATCTGAAATTTCTTAGTAATCAAACATGCTTGGCAATCTAGATTTCACCTTACTGGCAGATATAAAGATTGGATTATAAGATTATGTTGTTATAATCACAACATATTCCAAAGATTTCAACTTTGCATCCACCCATTGCAGTGCCAAAACAAGGCACCTTAATAATTGAACACACCAAAAATTTCACCGGTGATTGACTCGTCAGTGTCTTGACTGTCTTCGTTGAAGAATAGAAGCATCAACAGAATCAGGAAATGAAATCCAGAGAGGTGAATCACACGGATATTTTGGGGACTTTCATGCCAAACCCTTTTTTAACCTTCTCAATGCTGTTCAAACACAATGTCAGGGGTCATTAACGATTCAACAAGAACACAAATTGAGCATCTCATGGTTTAGGCTGATATACATTTAAACAGTTGTGGCATGTCTATTATTTGTTACTGTGATAGGATCCACAATTTATGTAAGATAGTTATCATGAATTGTTCTTAACACTGGACGACCAAGACAAAGTGGTTTCTGTTTTGGTATCTATTATACGAAAGGTATCAGATATTCAATGATAGAAATTTAAAGCATGCATTAGGACTTACGTCGGGGCTAGCTTGCCAAGGGGATCTAGCACTTCCCCAGAGTCCTCATCTACAACTCTGCCAGATATTTCAAGGTTATAAAATCTCTCTCTTGTAGTTGGCAGACCCCTGCTTGCAAGTAGGTCTAAGTCCCTCTGATGTAGCTCTCTTCCATTGACATAGACACCTGTGTTGCCGGCACTACAATTCGTTGGCATTGGATAATTGAATTCTTCTATAGATGGCTGCAAAAGACCAGAATGTATATTTGTAAGTTTCACATGAATCCCAAGGAAACAAGTTAATAAATCACAAATTCATTAGTCTCACAGGAATTATGCCAAGGCAAGTATGGCCCATCACACCCCAGAAGCCAGCTCTGTAATCGTACCTGGAAACGACAGATTTAGGCTGTCAGCTGATACAAATGTAGATATGTTACAGATTGAACTTTGACATGAAACAAGACACTACATAGAATCAGTATATGTGCAACCTTACCAATAATCTCCGGGTTGAATAGGGCCAGCAAGCTTTTCAGCTTTTCTCACGAGATGATCTGGGATAGGTTGTCCATTAATATAAACCTTAGTTTTCTCTACAATTTGATGTGATTTTGAGGAATCTTTGAAACTCTTCTTGATGAGACCAACCAAGAAGTTATCAGCACCTTTGCGTCCTTTGGGACGATCTTCTTTGCTTGCATCTGTAGAGTCTTGAGATATATTGGTGTTGAGATAGTCATTGAAAGAATCATCCACCTCAGTTTCCACTGACATGTCTTTCACAGAATTCTGTGCAGATGCAGTTCTACTAAAGACCACCTTCTCTTGGTCTATACATGTACTCTTATCTTCCTTCACATCTCGGCTTACTTCAAGTTTGGAAGGGCTATCAGACTGCGCCCAAAGAGGTGAACCTGGGGCCAATGGAGAACTGGTCTCTTTGGTGAGCAGCTCAGTAGCATCAGAAACATCTCGCTGAACAATCATACTATCATTTATGTCTTCTTCCTTGTTGGATGATGCAGAGCTAAGGCCTTCTCTCTTCTCAGATTCTTCCAAGTTTACTTTCTCATCTTCTACTAGTGAATTATCTTGGTTAACTGTCAACTGGAAGTTATGACCAGAGATATCCAAATCATCACTGGACTTGGTGACTTCCGCATGCCGACAATCAGGAGAGCTTGAAACACTTCCATTTACCTTATTAGTGTTTTGCTCAACCTCAGTAGGTAATTGCTTTGATTCTTTAGGAGCAGTTGCAATTAGCCTTTTGTTTTTGATTTCAATAGAGTTAACAGTTAAACAGGAACCACAACGCAGCTTCGACTTGTTCTTGAATTTTCTTGGCAGTTTCAGCAACTCAAAGCAATGAAAGCATGTGATGAATGGAGCACCGCTTCTGACAGGATGCAAAACCTGTGTCTTCCTATTGATCATCTTTCCTGGATGTCTCTCACAATAAGCATCCATGTCTGAATCAATGTCACTATGCCATCTTGTCTGCAACATGGGACTAGCATTTTGAGGTTGATAATTATGTGGACTGTGCTGCTGCTGATAGGGATTCAGATTAACTGGACCCTTACGGACGCTACTTCTGTGGCCAAAATCAGCATGCGGAAAGCTTTTGTTGCCAAAGTCAGCACGTGGAACATTTTTGTTGCCAAAGTCAGCATGCGGAACACTTCTGTTGTCAAAATCAGCATGCGAAACTTGGAGAGGAACTACGTGATTGTGGTTGTAGCAGCCTGAACAAGAACATGCAGGTGAGTGTACAAAATTTCCATGTGGATGAGATGCCATTGGATTCTGATTGAAACCATTGTGCTGCCCAATAAAGTATTCATGAGACTGTGATTGTGGGTATAAGAGTGGATGATGGGGAGGCCTCCTTGTCATCTGTGTCTGAGATGGATCCTCATATTCTGGGATAACATTCAAGTTGTTCCTTTGAGGAGGATAAAATTTCTGCCTATCTAAGTTATGATGATCTATCAACGGAACTGACCCATGGTTATAGTTGACATAATGTGCTATTGGCATCTGTTTGTCCACAGCATATTGCTGCTGTAGTGAAAGATTATAACTTAACCGGTCACCATAAGGATCGGGCTGTGTCCTACTCCTATCTGGGGGAACCATTTCTCTTGGTTTATCTGTCACATCATAAGATCTTCTAAGTTGCTCCTTCAACTCATCCAATTTCCTAAGAATCTCACCTCGATCCGGTCCTGAATTTTCAAAGTCATTCCCACCATATTTCTGCTCACCATGACCCTGACAAGAATGTAGCGTGTAATTTGAAGGCCCCTCATCAGGATAAGCAGAAACCGGCACTCTTTCTCTCTCCACAGCAGCCCTGGGGTTTCCATAAAATCCCTCATACCGGCCTCGTTCAACACCCCACGAGTCCATACTATCTCTTGATCTCAAGGAGCTGCCAGCAAGATTCCTCAACTGGGCCGAAATATCTCCTACACTTGAGCTAACAGACTCGCACCTATTCGTGCCCATATCAAGATTATTCCCAGTAATCCTATTCTCTATTGGGTATTCAGACAATCGACTATATCTTTCCACAAACTCAATTTTCTGTGTTGCACCACTTTGCTCAAGCCTTAAACCCCTAACCCCTTGCCTAACATGAATATGATTATCATCCAAAACCTCTTTGTTCTCTCTTCTTACTGAACTAGTACTACTACTACTACTGGAATCAACCATTCTATCTCCAAAGACCCTCTCTTTTCCTCTACCTCGCCTCAAGTCCATCACTTTCTTCTCAATCTCAAACAGTAGAGAACAGAATCACTACCCTAATTTCCCAGAAATCACTTTCTCCTTAAATAAACCACTAAAACCAATTTTCAATGTCACAAAACTAGTAACTTAGATTTCTCATACACCCTAAAAGAAAGAACAAAACAATAATCAGAGAAAGAAACAATAAAACATATGATAGAGTTGGGGCTAATCTAAACAGTACAGTATTTCATTTTCTCAACGGACCATGCAAATTTCTCAAACGTAGAACTAAATTACCAGATTGGGAAATAGATATAAAGAAGAGAACTTGCCTATGGTAAAGTAGCAGTAGAGTCAGGGAGGGAGGTCTGGTCTGGTCTTCAAGCCCTTACAGTCATTAATGAAAACAGCTTCAAAAAACCAAGACCCAGATAACCAACCTCGAAAACCCACAAAAGATTTCTTAGCTCTTACACTAAAGACTTGTTCTACTTGTACTTTGGAATCTTCACCGTGTTTTCAATCCTACCACGACTAAAAATCAAAGACAGAGACTTAAAAAAGGACAAGGGATCCATATTTTCTCAAGGCTTCTGAATCTCCCTCTCACACTTATTACACAACTCAGTTGGGCGAGTTCAAAGCTTTGAACTTTCTCAAGGCTTTACAGTAGTCAGTAGTGTATGCTCATTTGGAAGAGAAGAAGCAGAGAGTAATAATGAAGAAAGAGATGGGATTGGCCATTATTTGAGAGATTGTGAAATTGTGAACAGTAAGTAAGTTGGAGAAGAGTAGCTCTTGATTTTCCGGAGAAAAACGAGTAGATGGGGAAAAGTCCCGGAAGTCCGTCGCGTCCTTATTTTTCAAAACAGGCTGTCTGAAATGAAAACGCCAACTGGGATACTGCTCTGCATTTTTATGTCTTTGATGCACATTGCGTTTTCGGGAAAAGGGATACTACTTTGGGACACATCCCTAGACTCCTTAAAAAGACTATACTCCATCTCCATCTCCCTCCAATACTACAAAGTTAAACATTCATGAAGTTAGATGCATCCCAAGTCCATAAAATTTGTGACCCATGAAATATCTCTCTTCACCATCCGTCTACCAAATTTTTCTAACTATTTAGAATTTAGTAAAACTAATCGGTTTATATGAATTTAAAAGACGGATGCTGTTGGTGTAAACTTGATTCACGGTGAATTGGCCTCTATTTCATCATTCAGATTAAATTGATGGTTAATGATCGTTGTTCTTTTTTAAGATTTAATTGTGATTCATGGTACACTACTCTTAAAAGATTGTCGATTCTTAATGTTAAACATGAATACTTTCAATGAAGAATCATAACTAACGTGTTACACGACCGCACGACACAATCGTTCCACTTAATACAATACATCATCTATAGAACTATTTTATCTGGATTCATCATTTTTAAACTCAACAGGTTCAAGGTTCTACAGGCTTTGATCCTTATCCTAGATTCTATAAGCAAAAAATCACCGTACAAAAGAGATTTGTTACCCACTCTGGGAGTCACATTCAACAGGACCATTCGACTTTGCCTTTCTACTTTATGGACACTGCGTCTACTACGTTACTTGTTTTGGCATTTGGATTATTTCGTGACAATGATCCGGGGTAACCTGTGATTGAAAAGCCTGGGCAAATAGGATAGAGAGCGTGTTGGTCTTTTGTGGCTTGTTTGATCTGGTTTCTTCTCCCCCGCGTGGACCTGGTTTTACTTTCACTTTTAACAGGAAAACTAGTAAATCTTCCAAACTAGCTAGCTTTTCTCTTTGTTTAGTGTTTATCTTGGTAATGTAGTTGCATGGAAATGTTTCTGTCCTTCGAAACGTGTATGGTTGTATCAAGGACTTGTACCAAGTATCATCCCATTTCCTAGCTAGCAGAAAAAATCAAGTATCAACTCGTTGAAAATATTAACCAGTCGTTGCCATATATAGGGCGCAGTTCTGTTCTTAATTTGGTTAGAGGATGTCAACTATTCTAGAAATTAAGCTAGCCAAGAACCTGAAGATGAATAGATGATCCCACAACAAATACCGTAGTACATATAATTTCAGCCAATGATTTAGTCTGTAAACTATATATATATATATATATATATCTGAATCTCGTTATAGTAGATCTCCTCTATCATATCATAGCCTTATCTCATAATTGAGCGTCGACAAAACTTCAATTCTAAGAGAAAATTAATTAAATCATCCTAGCTAGAGTTCTTTAAACTTAATTAATAAAGCACCACCATGCCAACATTGCCAAGAACAGATATCTTTTCTGGCCAGATATCGATTTGATAGCAGAATTGTAGAATCACAACCACATATACAAAAGGCTTTTACTGACAGAAGACATGTTTGGACGATCTATAAATATGATTTGTCTGTGTGTCGTATATAGTAATGTAGTATGTATACAAGAATATATATATGTGTGTGTGTATGTGTGTAGATAAGAATATATACCTCCCTCTTACTTTGTATATATGTTAATTTTCAGTTCCTCATGTGTTTCTTCCTGCTGCGTAACCCAAAAGTCTTAATAAGACTAGAGAAACCACTCCTCAACTTTCTGGCTTTGTGAACAATGATATTACTCTTCTTCTTCGAATTCGGCATCAAATTATCAGCAGGCATCATCATCCGGTCCTCCTGATCAGGATGAAGAGGCGAGGCCCTTGTGTGTTGCTCGAGAAGACGACCAACCGAAGCTAACTCGTGTGAATCGTATAAGGGACTCCCACAGTCCCAAATCCGACGACTTCTGCGACCTTCTTCTTCTTCTTCTTCTTCTTCTTTCTTCATGACCGATCGATCACGCAGGAAAACATAACGTACGTACGTTGCAGCTAATTAACCTAGCTGCTAGTAATTTGTTGTTCTATATATATATCGACGTGTTCTGGACTTCTGTATATAAAAAGCACGCATGCAGTACCATTCAGATCAATAAAAAAGAAGCAAAAAGAGAGAGAGAGAGTGTGTGTGTGTGTGTATATATATATATATATATAACGTTTACTCTTTCAGGCAGTGAACGAAGTATACACGTCGCAGCTAAGCTGGAACACCAAACACGTAATGTCGACGTACGTGGAATGGCCGGCCAGACGAACCGAGGAGGCCGGCGCCGGCGTGGGAGCTAACTAACCTTGCTGCTAATTAATTACATGCACGTACTCGTACACTTGAGATAGAATGAAGCCCCACTTTGATCTATGAAAAGAATGGACTCAAACTCGGTAATCGTATAAATAAACAAACCAACTACCGTTGGGGGAGTTGGGGGCACCCATCAACCACCAACAAATCCTCTCCTAACCAAAGCGACACCTAAGTGACCTAACTTTGCATAATCATTCAATCTCAGCTGTCCAATTGAATCGTATATATGGTGATGCCATCTCCTTGCTAATTGTATTGTGTCTCACTCTTCGGCTCAATTGAAGTTAGACGTACGGTGAATGAAAGACAATGATGGATAAACAGAATGACACTAATTGATTGACAAAACTATGAATAATTGATTAATGAAGTGATCAAATTCAGTTTCAGAGCTCGAGTTCAACTAGTGACATCCAAAGTGTTCAATTGGTCATATTTGATGTGACTATAATGATATTGTATCTATAACGTATTGATGGGTTAATGTATTTTAAACTTGTCAAAACGGTTCAAAAAAAAAATCAAAATTTACGTCTTCCCCTAAATTTGGAACGGGATAATTAATTATTGAAGGTGATGGAACTCTAAACTCTAAATAGATTTTGTTGCTCTAACCGGATAACTCATTTACAAGTTACAAGTTACAACTTAAAGATATAAAGTCCACTCATACGTTTTTTTTGTATGGCTAAAAATGCGAAATAATATATTGATTAATGCAATATATAATGTTACACAGTAGAAATTATAGAGTACGAGAGAAAAAATCACTACTAAGTTAACCTAGGGAAATTCTCTAGCTCACAAACATTCAATCAAAATGAAGTACAAAAATAACCAAAAATATGCCACGCGAGAACTAGGCAAACACCGACATGTGCCCAATTAACCCATAGCTCAGACCCAAACATCCTGGCCCTATCGGGAGAGCACAAAAGCATGCCGCTGCCAACTCCTAGGGTCGGCGATTGTCAACGTCTCTCCGGCCAAGCATGCTGCTCCAAGAAGCCTTTCCTGACGTCGACAGCCGAGCTCTACGATCCGAAACTCGACGTTCAACCATCCAAGTATCGGTTGACAATGCCGGCACCTCAACACCGATCGAAATAGACCGCAACCACCCGGAGGTAGACTGCCTATCCAAGAACGATGTGATCGATCCTGCAAGCAAAGTTGAGCTGGCCTCAACTCTGCATCTGCATCATGCAACCCCAAAAGCTTCAGCCAAGTGCGAGCCGACCGTATGGAGACCATAGCTTCCCACTGCAACATTGCTGCTTTATCATGACCACCAGCCCTGTCGCTTGGTAACCACTGCTCAGAGAATAGTGATATTGCCTTCAGCGCAAAGGAAGACCATGATGAGAGAGCAGGGTAACCTCTCTAGTTGCTCTGAGCCCAAGAAAGGGCTGACATGAAGCTCCATTGGCGATGGGGTGTTCCGCGCTGCCAGATCGGGAGAGAGAGTTTAATTTGAAATGGTTAAGACTTCAAAGTTACCTTATGACTCATAGTTTATAGGTTGGACGATACTCAATGCAAGTTTCTAAGTTTAGGTCTTTTATTCTATATGTGTGCAACAAGATATTAACGCTTACGTCGAAGAGTCTAAATATCTATATATTGTATATTTCATACTCTTATGATATTCGACCTTAACTTCGCATGAAAACATACAATACAGTAATACACATTTTTTGTTATTCGACCTTAAATTCTTAACTTAGCACGAAAACAAACAAAATACGCGTAAGAGCAACTCCAACAATATCACAGAAAGTTTGCTTATTTTGTTTAAAAATGAAGCCGAAACCTACTTTAGCTAATCGCTTGTATAAATTTACTCCAACAATATCACTTAAAATGTAGTTAGATTTAAACATATGCTTAGTTTTGATTGGTTGATAATAAAATATTTATTTATTAAAATAATTATTAATTACATTTACAATCTAGAAGGAAAGTATTAATTACAATATTGAATATTTCGTTACCTATAATTTATGTTTTCGGTATAGGAATAGGGGATGAAAACATGAAATATAGGGAATCCCTAAATTGGCTAATAAGATAGGGGAGCTGCTGGAGTGAATTTTAAGAGAAAATATTTATATTTTAGCTAAAAATGATTTATAGGGAATCTGCTGGAGTTGCTCTAAGTGAATATCAAATTATAGTTATGAAGGACATATGTTACTAATTGGGAATGAGAATCAAAAGTTTGTGAATGATTCCGGGATGAGAAAGTTCCGACATTTACTTGTACATTAGGGAATCAGAATGAGGTGGGTCCCACCTCCTTATCAAGAATCATTCCCGAATAAACCCGGAATTGGATTCCCAATGGAGAATGTCAGCTTGGGAATCATTTCTCTCGAAATCAACTTTTGTACTAATAATACTTTTACATATATTATTTTTTAAAGAACCTTATGTATTATTAAATGACTCATATTTCTTTAGACGTGATATTTTAAATTATTTTCTAAATTCTTACTACGAATGGTTATATTTCAATTTTTTCTAAATGTATTATGATTATTATTTTGTCAAATTTGAAGCTTTGCCTAGCTATAGAGTTTGCTAGATTTAACGTTTGGTTTTTTTTTGTATTTAGTTAGCTCATATGATTTATTCTTATGTCGGTATCGTTTTAATAATTTTTTCAATAAACTTTGCTCAAATTCATAGAAAGAAAAAAAAGAGTTATTGAATATGAAAATATAGTTATTGTTTTATAGGGATATTTCAGTAATCAAACTAGTTTTGATTCTGATTCTTGTTATGATTTCAAATGGTAAGTAAACAGTTCAATAGAAATGACATATTCTCATTATGATTCTTTGTGATTCCAATTCCAGTTGATTCCAATTCCTGGTAATTCTGATTCAAAATAAATAAACGTGCCCGAATTATAACTTTTAACAACATAATGAGTTGGCTCGTGTGCAATTTAGGAGATGGGTTTAGCACCAATTTTGTCGCCATTTTTGTTGAGAATGATAATTTGCTGGCCTCGTTAATTAATAGGAAACGACACCATAAAAATATAGGAAAAAAACAAATAGAGAGTGACAGTCAATGATAAGATAAGAAACAATATTACTCAAAACTTAACCACAACCTGATTTAGACAACAAAGGACTGAGCCTAAAGCCTAAACGTAGTAGCAGTTATACCCAGTCCATTAAATAGCTAAAAAAGATGATTCTACCCCTCCATATATATTAAAAACCCTACCTCAAATTAGAAACACACACCTCTCTCTCTCTCTCTCTCCTTTGCAAATACACAGTAGTAGTCATGACATCTCTTCTTGGCTTCCATCTCCGGCCTCTGCCGTCGCCTTCATCAAGCCACCTTTCAGCGTCATCGACCTCTACTCAGCCTTGTCATTGGCTCTCTCTCACTCCTGGAGATAACCAAAACACAGTAGCATCTTCAACCACGTGTCGTCGCCGTCGAAGCTTCACGCTGCCAAAACAGTTTGACTGTACGCTGTCATCTTCTCACCGCGTTCTCTCAGCTTGACCTCGCGACTTCCGTGTTCAGTCGCCGCACCTCGTCGCCGCTCCTGGATCCCTTTCTGCAGTCGTGCTCATTGTCCCGCCTCGCCGCCGCGAGTTCGCCATCTCCGTCGTGGCTCGCCCTCGCATCCTCCCAGATCTGGTGTCACACTCTCATCTCTGGAGCCTTCCTCGGCCCTACGTCTCACGAGCCCACGTCACTACTGCAACCTCTCTCGTTGACGAACACAGACATATTTAGATCTTCGGGTTCAACTTCGAATGCTGCTCAATACATAGCGACGACTCTCCTCGTGCCGCCACAATCTTGATTGGCTACACCACTTCTCCCAATGTCGCCCTGCTCTCCCAATTTTCACTAACAATAGCTTGCCTTCACTTTGCTGCGATTTGTGTTATTTTTCTTAGCAAGTTCAATTTGAGCAGATTTGTGTATTGTTGTGTGAATTTTTGTGAAGTCTGTGGATTTTTTGTGAGATTTTGGATATTCATTTGGTAGATCTAACTTTGTGTGATTTTTTGTTTGTTATTTTCTATTGAATTGTGCTCATTTTTCAATAGCAAAAATACTAGGAAGTTTTCATTGAGTTTTCACCATGTGAGGCATTCCTTATTTGTGTGATTTTGTTCACAGTCATATATTTTTCAATATCAGTGTCATATTTTTTAGTAGCACTATTATTTAATTCTTCAGTAGCATTATTATTTTATTTTTCAGTAGCAGTGTTTTCGATGTTTCTGTAGCAGTGTTGTATCTTTAATATTTTAAGTAGCAGTGGTTTTTAAAATTTTCAGTATCAGTGTTTTCCACACTGTTAATGCGTTTGGGGACTACTACTACTATATTTTTGGGACAGCTACTACATTTTTTGTTCGAGGACTACTACTATGTTTTAAAAAAAAATTAGTAGTAGTGTTTTCGATGTTTCTGTAGTAGTGTCGTATTTTTTATTTTTTTAGTAGCATTATTTTTTAAAATTTTCAGTACTAGTATTTTCGAGACTATTAATGCGTTTGAGGACTGCTACTGTATTTTTGAGGCTGCTACTACATTTTTGGTTCGATGACTGCTACTAGATTTTTATGATTGCTACTACATTTTCGATTTGAAGACTACTACTGTATTTTTGGGACTGCTACTACATTTTTGTTCGATAAATGTTACTTAAAATTGAATAAAAAAATTTGAATGAACAAAGACTAAAAAAAAATTAAAAAGAAAAAAGAAATAAAAATAATTTTTAGTAATTTCGAATAAAATAAATAATTTTTGAAAAGAAAAAAAAATTAAAATTATTTTTGGATAAAATATATTTAAAAAAATTATTAAATACACAAAAATAGGAAAATTATAAAACTAAATTTATACCTAGCTCTTACATGAGTTACATCTCACATAACTGCTATAAACAACTTGTTTGGCCGAGGCCTGCCTTGTCTTGAAGTGTACGTATTAGGTTTTGCTAAAAAATAAATTCAGGGTCGCATATTAACCAAGGCCCACCATTTAACCACCATCCCCCATCTCTACTATAATAAAACCAAGTTTGAGTTTGGTGTCATCAAGCATAACAAATTCTGAACTTCCAAAATTATCCTTAATGGTAAAAAAAAACCAGAAATATAAAAAATAACTGCTATAAATATGTTTCTACTCTTCCAGATTCCCATTTATGCCGCTCCGCACTCATTGAGTGTGGGTGTTTGCTAGTTTCTTTGTAAACCCAAGGCTCACAGTCGCCGGAAACACTCGTCGATCGGATCGGTCCGGCAAGATTTTCCTGCGAGACGCTCAACCTCAATCTCGCTTACTTCGGATGTCGTCGGAGGAGAGAACGAGCGAGTCGGCGGTGTCGACGATTGTGAACCTGGCGGAGGAGGCGAAGCTCGCAAGCGAAGGAGTCAAGGCGCCGAGCCAGGCGGCGCTACAAATAGTAAAAGAGAGAAAGCTTAGGCTGAGAATTCACACTCCTCCGGCAACGAGAGACTTCGCGATGCTGAGTAGTGCGAAGTCTCTCGTCGCCGGAGGAGTGTGAGTTCTCAGCCTAAGCTTTCTCTCTTTTACTATTTGATTCAATTTTTCAGTAGGTTTTGCTTTCAAGAATTTTAATTTTCTGTATTGTTGAATCTCAAATCAGTTAGGGTTTACTGTATGCTGTTCTTGAATTTTTGTATGATAATTAGAAAATGAAAAAAGTATTACACTTTTGATTTTATGTTAATGCAAAGTAGTTATCTTGCTTAGTCTAGTAGACTTTATTAGCAATCTGATTCCGAAGCTTAATTGGTTGCCATTAATTTACTGCTGCAGGTCAAGAATTGCTGTTGCTCCATTGGAAAGGCTAAAAATTTTGCTCCAGGTATTCGTTTTTGGTGTGTATATAATAAGATGTACCGAATGGCATATAGTTGGATTTTGGGGTTGGGTTTAGGGTTTAAGGTTTGGATGTGAGCAGTATGCATTTTTCTGTTATCTTAGGCTTGAGTAAATCGGATTTGTGTCTTTCATTATGCAGGTTCAGAATCCTCATGGTATTAAATACAATGGGACAGTCCAGGGCTTGAAGTACATATGGAATACTGAGGGTCTCAGAGGGTTGTTTAAAGGAAATGGAACTAACTGTGCTCGCATTGTCCCTTCAGCAGTCAAGTTCTTTAGCTACGAGGAAGCATCTAGGTATGTTTTGGAGGATCTTACTTCTCCATTTCCTTGCAGTTTTAGATCAGTTTTCTGGTTTTTATTGGCTGCAATATTTACTTTATCAGTTTCTCTTTCATTAGCAGAAAGCATTTTTTAATGTCAGATGCAGTACCCCCCATCTACAGTTTGATAAATGATTGTTTCTTACTTTTTAACAGAGATATTCTATATCTCTATCGACAGAAAACTGGAAATTGTATGACCACCTTGCTTCTGTTTCTTATGCAAGTCGATAAACTATACTAGTTTCAGTTTGTATGGTGCAAGGTTCATTCAATTTCATTTCCAAATTTAAATGCAACTATGTGGAGTCTTATCTTTATTAGTCAACTCGTTACCAAATCCATATATTCAGTCTCCATAAGGGTGGGTAGTCATGAGACATCTCATCATTGGCTTTTCAAAACCGTCCCTGTTTTGGAATTATGCTTCCCACCTGAAGCACTGTAAAATGATTCTTGGCTGGTCAATTTTGTATACATTTGGTGTGTGTATTATTCGAGTCCTCATTGCTTTATTTGTTTGTTTGTTTGTTTTCAGACCAGCTGTGTGCACTTTGTTCTCAGTTTCCACTTTCCTTCTTTGTTTGTATGTAATTTGGGTCTGAGGAGACAGATTAGTGATTATAAATTCACAACAATGTTGTCTATGTTGCAGTTTATTATTCAGACCTCCTTTCATCTCTTGCAGAAAATGCTCAACTCACACCTGTTTTGCGCCTTGGAGCTGGTGCGTGTGCTGGAATTATAGCAATGTCAGCTACTTATCCAATGGACTTGGTACGAGGTCGTCTGACTGTCCAGATATATTTTGGATCATTCCTTTGGAGATTTGGTTGCGGGGACTTCATCATGGTGTATGATGCCCTTTTTTTTTATACATTTACGTTCATGTCTGAAACGCGCTTGCATTTTGTTTATTAAGACAGAAAACTCTCCGTGGCATTATAGGGGAATATTTCATGCTCTTACAACTGTCTTTCGAGAAGAGGGACCTAGGGCTCTGTACAAGGGCTGGCTACCTTCTGTCATTGGAGTTGTAAGTGAAGTGTTCTGTTAATTTTTGTATTGTCTATATTTCGACCAAGAGCAGAAATGTTTCCATCAATTGACGATTTGCATCTGGATGAATGTTGACTTCAGCTATCATTTTGTTTCCAGATACCTTATGTTGGTCTCAATTTTGCTGTTTATGAATCTCTGAAAGATTGGTTGATCAAGACTAGATCTTTCGGACTAGCCCAGGATTCTGAGTTGAGTGTAACTACAAGGCTTGCATGTGGGGCCGCAGCTGGAACAGTTGGTCAGACAGTTGCGTACTCACTTGATGTTGTTCGGTGAAGAATGCAGATGGTAGGCTGGAAGGATGCTGCTTCTATTGTCACTGGGGATGAGAAGAGCACGAAAGCCCTTGAATATAATGGTATGGTTGATACATTCAGGAAAACAGTTCGGCATGAGGGGTTTGGTGCTCTGTACAAGGGTTTCGTCCCCAATGCTGTCAAGGTCAGTATTCAGAAAATTTGATATCTTAGCTTACCCACCTAGGCACCTACCACTTGCCTTTAAGTCGATTAATCATCTCTATCCTCAAATGGAATCAGTAAATTTGCACACTGACCACAAAATGAGTACACCTCTTCATGTACTCATTCTGTTGTCTTATTTAAAACAAAACAAAAATGTCGTTTGGCTTGCATATTATTATCGGCGACATTAAACTGGTAATGTTTAATCTTTTTAAGTGGTGCCTTCCATAGTGTCACGAGCTGCACAAGTTGTGGGCTTATGACATATGGTCAAGTCCCAACGAGCATTGGAAGGAAGTCAATGCGAGTTAGAAGGTGAAGGGCTAGTGGCATAATCGTAAATAAGTGTAACTTAGTGATTCTCGGGTTCGAGGTACTTCTGCTAAGAATTTGAGAAAAGTCTAAACACGAGAAATGTCCGGAAGGACAAAAATGGTACAACGCACTTGACAGTATGTCATTTGGAATTCGAATGAAGAAGTTATGAACCATTATGACTCCTCAGACATTTTAATGTTTCCTCTTGTCAAGTGAACTTATGTCCGTTATCATATATAAAGGGGGTACATGATGTCAAACTCTCCACCACCTCTGGTGCCACCCCTCTAGGTGGCATTAAGCGAGCTCTCCTGGGCGCCCTAGGCCTAGGAGCCGAGCCTTTGAAGTCTAGAAGGGACGACATAGGTTCCCACGAGGCAGGAAGCCTCGTGGGCAGTATTGGCCAAAGGAATGGCCAATATTGCGGCATGTGTGCCGTGGGTGAGGTCCTTGGTGTTCCCCTTGTGCCAGCGGCATATGGATATGCGTGGAGGGATTAAGTAAAATATGTCGAGACCTTGTGGTGCGCAATGGTCACGCCGTAAGCGATGAAGGCACATGGTTGGGTTCAGTCTAGACAAAGAGGAAGCACAGGTTGAGTCATACCGTGTAGGATGGGAAGGAAGACGAGAAGGAGTGCCAACCCCGTCTGACACACTCAAGTTAGTAAGATGCTCGATGGGAGCAACACTCGAGAAATGGACTATGGGCGAGAGTAAGCCCTTAGGACCAATTAGGCCTCCAATGGAAGTGTTAATGTTGCCTGACCCGGATAAGAGGAAGTGAGTACTTGATGGTAGTCTGATGGAACATCGAGCTTGGGTTGTGATTGGAAGAGGGACAAGAGTATGAGTGTGCATCGAGGACTATAGACACCACCCCAGGGAGCGTATGGGTAAGCCCCGAGGTGCATATGGGTAAGCATTGCGGATGATGGGGACTACTCCGAGGTGTGCACGAGTACGAGTGGTTCCTCTACACCCTGACAAATGTGAGGAAGCGAGCTAGCTACGAGATTGGACAGAGAATGATCATGAAAGAGACATTGGAACTTGTGATGGACTAGTGCAGTGTCCAGTGAAGAGTCGAAGGAGCCCATGATGGGATAAAGAGACTTGGGATGTAAGCCACAATTATCCAAGTGACTATAGAAGGGGTTCCCCGAGTGTGGAAGCTGCCAAGAAAGGGCGCATAGAGGGGAAGCCTTGAGATCGTAAGTAGCCAGGATGGTTGCGCACGTCTCAAATGGAGGTTATTGTTGGATGCTCCAGAAATGGTCGAGTTCACGTAAGCCACAACACCTAACACGAGTGTTCAATGAAATGTCCGACAGATATAGAAGTCTGATGAGCAAAGGATGGCTTTGAGGGAGTGTTTATACTGACAAGGTAACCTATCGGTTGGGCGAGTGTTTTTGGGAAAATGTACAAGGACACAAGGAAGCAATCAAGTAGGGTGCGAGTGTCTTAGACTAATTTACCAAGACATGAGGACATGAACAATAAGTCTTCAGTGATGAGACTCAGTAATGAGTAAAACTCGTAGGTTAACCTCAACATGTGTAGAAATAATGTCAGAGAGGTTTTGTAAGAGGAAGATGACATCCAAGTTGTATGCAAGTATGCACATTATATCCCGAAAAGTGAAAAAAGGGATGATAGGCTGGCCTTAGTTAGAGAACCATGGCGTTACATGGAAAAATTCCGCTGCATAAAAAGTCAGTCCGTGACACATAGCAATTGCATTTGTTACATATGAGGTGATAAAGGACGTTCTTGGAGTTGAGATGAGGATATCTGACTAACAGCTATAGGCTCTATTTTTTGGAAATGAATGGCATGGACTGGCAGGAGAAGGGATGGTGTTTGGATTTTTAGTATCCAAGTAGCAGCAAGATTAGAAACACAGTTGTAGCCTAAGTTGATTTTTCTTCCCAACTATACACATCTGTCTTCATAAAAAACACCTTTAGTTTTAGCTTTCAATCCTTCTTATTCTTGTGCTTCCAAGGAAATGATGCTTTCCGATTACTTGCTAGAGATGCAGGTATGAAATATCACAATGTTATACTGGCTGCAGCGTGTTGGCAACTAAAGTGACGCTATGGTCTTTTTCTGGGTGAAGATTATGGGTGATGCAAGCACATGTAACAGATCGATGATGAACTTCATTGACATTTTTACAATTCCATTTTGTGTTTCCGATGTTATTACAGCTGCAAATGCTTAGCTGAAGCCATATTTGATAAATATTTGAAGATAGTGATGTAGTGTACTGACAAATATTCTTATGATGTACAATAACTGTCAGATGATTACTATCTAATAGACGTGTATCTTCCAGTAACGAAGACATGAAATGATATCTTCATTGATAGTTCATAGTTATAAGATGAACATTAGCATTTGGGTGCCACAATTGGGTTTTCACAAGGTTCATTTGATCGTAGAATTCCTTGCTAGTTTTTCTTGTCAAAATCTGTAGTCCGGTTAGCAATTCCTTGCCGAAATAATAACTTAACATCTAAAATTTGTATCCATATGATAGGGGATTGAAACACGGATAATTAAAACATACTGATCTGCATTTTATTCAGGCCTGCAATATTGGCCGAGAAAGGAGCAGAATTTACAACCAAATTCATGTACTAAATGCTTTCAGACTTTACCTATAACCGTTCTAAGAAAACTAACCTCAAAAAAGGGTGAAAGAATCAACAAAAATAATGCATGATGAAGGTAAGACAAATGGTCTTACTAAATGAGTAAAAAAGAAGAAACAAAATATATGATCAAACGATGAGACAAATACACTTACTAGGCCCTCCTTTGGCCTCTTGGAGCCAACTTTGAAAGCACCTCCTTGAGATGATCATATCGACTCTGATGATACTCGATCCATATGCACAGCTGCCTTATGGCTTCTCGCTTCTCCTCTCCCAAATCCAACAGGCCCTGGTTCTTTACTTCCACCATCTTCTTCAACTCCTCTACATTCTTCTCGAATTGGTTCATAGTTTTTACCAGACTCCCCTTCTCCACTTGCTCCTTGCTTGCATCTGTCTCCAACTTCTCAACCTTCTCCCTAAACACCATTGCTTCCTCTTTCTTGTCTCGCAGTTGCACACTTAGGTTCTCCACCTCCCTCTTCAACTTCTCTCTCTCATCATTTTTTTCCGCAACCCATTTCTTTGCAGTCTGAAGCTGCTGTGATGTTACTAAAATACACTTTTCGTACTTGGCGTAGTCGTCAACAAACTTCTTGATCAAGGTTTCCATGGCAATCAGAGAACTGTTCAGATTGTCCGAGACACATGTGATGTTTCTTTGATAAGCTTCATTGTTTGCAGAGATTATACCAGACAGTGCAGCAATCCTGTCTTCGAGCGCTCTTCGTTCCTCTTGGTATTTCAGCTCTGCAATTCTGAAGTTCTGTTCCTTCTCAGTCAGTACTTGTTCTGTCACCCGGAGCTTCTGGTTTGAAAGTCGGAGCTTAACTTCAGTATTGCGGGATTTTTCAACCAAGGAACAGAATTCATCACGTTTTTCTTCAAGGTCTCTTTTCAGGTCTTCAGACATTTGTTCCAAATCAGATATCATCTGATCTTTGGACTCAATGCTATCCTTGCACTCCTGAAACTCACCTTCCAGTTGTTTGTGTTCCTCAATGAACTTGCTGTATGAATCCTCATGTTCATTCAGCAGCTTCTGGAGATCAGTGACCTTGCTCGTCAACTCGATCTTATCAGTTTCCAACAGTGTCAGGCTCTCTAGAAGTTCTTGTTTCTCCTTCTCAAAATGCAACTCTATTTGGTTCTTCTGGGTTTGCAATGACTCCAACTCCTGTTGTAGACCATTAACCTGTGCCACAAAGGCTACTATTTGTGCAGAGGCTTCATTCTGTCCACTTTCATGTTTTTCTCGGAGAGAAGAGAAATGTACCTCCCTTTCTGCTATTGTGTTTTCAAACACAGAAAACTGATCCTTTAGCTCCAAAATTTCTGCCTTCAACTGATCACTCTCTATGATTTTCGATCGTATGTCCTCTTCAAGTTCATTTATTTGGTTCTGCATGGACTCCACCTTTACTTCAAGATCTTTCATTCCTGCTAGCAACCTCTCCTTCTCTTCCAGAATCTTCTGATGGTCTATTGTCTTGGTTGCTATATCTTCCTTCAGACTATTGATCTGTGCTATCAAGTCTGCTATTGTAGACGATGATTCATCATTGCTCTCCTCAAGTTTCTTTGTGAGAACAAAAAGCTCTGATTCTTTGTCTTTTGTTATCGATTCAAGTTCTGAAATTCGGGACTGTAATCCTGCATTCTCCTCTCTCAGTTGGTTTGCTTCAGTTTCTTTGCTCTGAATCTCTAGTTCCAAATCATTTTTATGACCTCGGAAAGATTCCAACTCCAATTGCAATTCCATCACTCTTTCTTCTAATTCCTTTATTTGTGCAGCAGTGTTATCCTCATGCAGCTTATACTTCTCAGACAGAGATGAATATTCCTTTTCTCTCTGACCTAATTGCTCCAGTACCTGACTATTTTCATTACTGGTGTCCTCCAACTTCTTTGTGAGAGCAGAAATTTCAGCTGCTCTCTCCTCTGACATTGATTTGAGTTCTGAAACTTGAGCTAGTAATCCTGCAAGCTCCTCTCCCAGTTGCTTTTCTTTGCTCTCAAACTCCACTTCCATATCTCTTTTCTGACCTCGCAAAGATTCAAGTTCCAGCTCCAGCCCTGCCACTGCAGCTTCTAATCCCTGTATTTGTGCCGATGTCTTGTTCCCATGCAACTCATGCGTCTCGGACAGAGTTGAGTATTCAATTTCTCTCTGACCCAATTTCTCCTTTAGCTGAACAGCTTCACTGATGTGATCCTCAACCTTTTTCATAAGAACAGGAAGTTCAGCCTCTCTCTCCTTTGATACTGATTCGAGTTCTGAAATTTGAGCTTGTAATGTGGCATTCTCCTCTGCCAATTGCTTTTCTCTGTTCTCAAACTCCACTTCCATATCTCTTTTCTGACCTCGCAAAGATTCAAGTTCCAGCTCCAGTCCTGCCACTGCAGCTTCTAATCCCTGTATCTGAGCTGATGTCTTCTTCCCATGCAGCTCATGCGTCTCAGACAAAGTTGAGTATTCAATTTCCCTCTGACCCAAATTCTCCTTTAGCAGAATAGATTCACTGCTGTGATCCTCAAGTTTCTTCATAAGTACAGAAAGTTCAGCTTCTCTCTCTCTTGATAGAGATTCTAGTTCTGTAAATCGGGTTTGTAATCTGGCATTCTCCTCTTTCGATTTCTCTGCTTCAGTCTCTTTGTTCTCAATCTTTACTTCAATTTCTCTTTTCTGTCCTCGCAATGATTCCAGCTCCTGTTCCAACTCTGTCACCACAGTCTCTAGTCCTTTTATTCGAGTTGAGGTTTCTTTCTCATGCACCTCATGTACCTCAGACAGAGTTGAATACTCATTTTCATTTTGATTGAGTTTCTCCTTAAGTTGGCTGGCTTCATCTTTGAGATCTTGTATCATGTTCTGTGCCTGCTGAATCTCATTTGACATCTCCAACAGTTTCAAGGTCTCCTCCTCCTTTGCTTTCAGCTTGTTGCTGAACTCTGACAGTTGCTCTTCTGAAGATTCCAGTTGATGCTTCATATTTGAGATTGCCTCTTTAACAGATACTAGTTCTTGCTCGAGGGTTGCTTTTTCATCTTTAAGTTGATCAACCAATGTTCTCAAGTCTGCTGAAATATTTTCTCCATCTCCAATCTTTCTCAGAGCAGTCTCTTTCTCCTCAATCAGATTGTCTCTCTCTCTTTCCAAATCTACCACTTTATGACTCAGTTCAGCTTCTATTCTTCCACCAGCTTCCAGCTTTAGATTCAGCTCACTATTTTCAGTCAAAAGCTTCACCCTTTCAATATCTAGTCTTTCAGCTTCAGTCTTCAAATCTTGGGAAATCTTCTCAGTTTCTTCATTCTTGCTTAAAGCTGTCATATATTCCACATTTAATGCTTCCTTTTCTTCACTTGTAGCCATCAATTTCCTCTTCAGGTCGGCAACTTCTAGATGTGCTGATTCCAATTCTTGCTTAACATCGGCTATTTTTTGATAGTCGCTTTCCAGTGATCCATTTTTACGGTTCTTGTCATTCGAAGAATGTTCGGAATCAGAGTCTGAGCTTGATGAAGAGCTGCCATCCTTATCTTGCTTGCCACGGATTTTTTTCTTCAGCACTCCTGTTAAATTATCATACTCTGCATAGAGAGATTGGTACTGTTTGTGGAAATCCTTAATCAGCTCCGCAAGAGGTTCTCTTTTTGAGTTCTCCACCATGTTGGAATCTTTTTCTTCAAGATCTTCATCTTTTAGAAGCTTCAATATCCTATCCACTTTGTCATCCATATCTGCATTAAGAAATTGTTTTAGGCTGTGATGTACCTCTCAAAAACATCGAAGCTTTATTCAAACTTCATAAGTGTAGCTCTTCATATGGCTGTAATGTGATTTTCAACAAATTGCAAACAAATCTGTAAAGAAAATATTACCTATTTTAGTCCCTTTGAGCTCTTCATCCTTTTCTGCATCGATGTGACTTCCAAACAAGGACTTAATAGACTCCCGGAAGCGATACTTTGGCATAATGTGATCACCGAACTTCCCTCTTAGACGTAGGGCAACTTGATCATCTATCCATCTCCAGATCCAACTCTGAAACACGATTAATCAACTAAGAAAAAAAACCTTAAAAAAAAACTCCTTTTCAGACTGACAATTTTGGATAATATGGCAACTTCCTAACAAACTGAAAGCAGATAAGGTTATATATGGAAAGCTGCGATAACAAATTTGATCACAAAGAAATGGCGATAACACAATTCAGGCCTTAGTCTGGTTACAAGGTGTAACTAGATTCTATAAGCTAGCATAAATCAGTGCCAGAATTTCCTATAAGAATTACTTTTCACCACTCCTACTGACTGGTCATATGATTGATTGGTTCTATGAAACGTGAACTACTCAAGGTGTCTGCGAATTTCAAAGTTCCAAGATTTTAACTTACTCGTCACGTACCATCCATCACTAAAAAGTATGAGTTTAAATGCAATGAGCTCAGCATGAAATGAAAGAGCAACAGAATAATAACAACACATCACATAAACCAGGTTTCTTACCGACAACACTAAACATCCAAAACAGATAACAACTTCCAGAAATAAAGCCATTTCTATCTTTGACAACACGTTCATGAGATTAGCTAGGAGCTTACAAGTTACAAATACATCAGCCACATTAGCAGTCACCCTATTGAGCTGCTTGATCTTTAGTGGCGCAGTTAAGAATTTCGGTTTTCATGATCAACGTACATTTAGTTAGGGACTCAGGTGTAAGCAAGTAAGCCACATACCTTCCCCCTGGTCCCAATTCCCTTGTTACTACGAAACCTGGGAGCCCTCATTTCTTTCCTATTCCACAGTAATTAGTTGTATAGTTGCCTTAATTATTAAGGACCATAAAACTATTAAATTCCTAATTACAGTAACTGACAGCCCAAATAATGCTGCCAGGTCACTTAATTTAATAGGCCGGGTTCCAGAAAAGACAGCTATTATATACCGAAAAACAAAATGAGCTGTTCATCATAGTGTAGTCGAAAATAAAAAGAAAGAAAAATAATGCGCTGGTTCTTTTTGTTTATTTCCTTCACAGAAACTAAAAAGCCAGATAGTTTGTCTCCAATATTGGAATATTATAAAAAGTAGCATAAACCAGTAGGTGTCGAGGTGCAGTATATACTCTCTACTCTCTTCCACTATTACCCTCCCAAATTTAACCGAATTGCGATTTATACCACTCCAGCAGTACATACTTGAGCACCAGCTGACAGTCAAATTAGGAAGAAAGAAAACTCATTTACCTCTCAAGTCTCAAGTCTCAAGTCTCAAGCCTCAAGCCTCAAGTCGTCCTCAGGAAGCTTCAGTCAGAAATTGCAGACGGACTGAAAAATTACCGGAAAAGACAAAATTCAAACAGAGTTAAAAAGTTACAAGAGATAATGACCGGATTCGTTTCCGATCAGATTCCAAAAAACTAAGCAGGTTGATCCGATGATGAACATAACAAAACGAAAATCTGCAGAGCAGAATTCAACTACAAACAATGATCAAGACTTACCTGAAGAAAACTCGGAGGCGAATCGCAAAACGGGAGACGATGAAAGCTCGGGGAGGACTCTCCTCCGATCAAGCTTACTGAAACTACTGGGTCGCGAAACGGACGACGATTGAAGCTAAGCTCGGAGAAAAGAGTCTCCGATAAGAAACAGAGAGGTGAGAGAGAAGATGAAGATTCTGGAAATGCAAATTTTGGAAAAAGGAAAATAGAGGTTTTGACTTTTGAATTTTGTTCTGATTAGAGAGAGAGAGAGAGAGAGAGACCAAAGGTGTAATCTTTTTTGTGAGCTGAAGACTGGATGACGAAATCGCACTTGGTGTGTGGGTTTAATTGCGATATTGCCATTCTGGCTGGCATCACGCCACAGTTGCCAGTCAATTTCTCGTCGGTTAGGGGTCAAAGTTCGTGACTGTGTCGCGATATTATGGCTGAAATTATTGTCTCCACGACTACACAAGTTTCCCGCGCTCTGTTGTTTTCGTTGTTCTCTTTAGGGGCATCATCATCCAACTAACAATACTGTCAATTGCGGCTGAATGAGGAAATTTCCAAATCATCAAGGTTATCGTTTTAAGTTAGAGCAAACATGGTCTACGTTATCGATTTTTTGACTTTATTAGATTTCGTAAAACTTGTAACTTGATGTACATTATTCTTCGAATTATTCAAAATTAGTAATTATCTGTGAATCCTTTGATGGCAATAACACTCGATCAAAACTTAGGTCGGCAACAAAGCTTTCTCACTAGAAAGTTCAGAGGCGTGCCTCTTCGAATAGGGTCCGAAAGACCGAAACCAACAAGTCAGGTTCGTCACTTTTCTCTGTCAAAGATTACTCTTTTGGATTCGTTTTCATCATATGTGATCAATTTTATGCGGAGTGGAGAGAAGTGCTTTTGAAGATTGTGTTTAAGGCTGAAATAAATATTTCATATTGGGCTTAAATGGCTGAAATCTTGGCGAGCAGCCCATGTATTATAAAGAACTTGGCGAGCGGCCAAGTGTAATAAGTAGAGTTCAGTTAGAACTATGATTATTTAATTAGTTGATTCCATGCGACTTGAATGTCTGTCATACCTATTCTATTTCAGATAGGTGTCTTTGATAGAAGAGTTGTGATAGCATTGAGATTCTATAAGGATGAAAACCCGTATGCTGGTGTCGGAGTTACATTGGGAGTCAAAGAGCAAGAACAGAGGAAGTTCAAATGAATTGAAAGACAACTGGTGAGCGAGTATATAAGGAAAGTAAGAGTTTTGTGGAAAAGGTCCCCGATCAAATACATACATTTGCTATACGCAAGTACACCTAGACAGACATCTCGTCTTCGAGATTTTATCTTCTTTGCAACCAACAGATCAAAGTGTTTGTCACCTATTGAGTGAGAGTATTGCGATCAGAAGGAAGCAATTGCGACTGGAAGGTTGAAGGAATTGTCACCTATCGAGTGAGAGTTTGGATACTCAAAGGAAATAATGTTCTCAACACATTGTCAAAGAGATTGCTCTGCTTTGCACTGATAAAGGAGTGTGATGTATCAATTTCGAAGGCTCTGCGAGAGACACATATCAAAAGTTCTAGGTTACTAAGCGAGAGGGACCTATTCAGGCAGGGTTGGTGCTCTCCTTGTCTAAATCGCTTTATTAAGAAGTCAGGCAGCTCTTATAGTCCATATTTCGTTGAAGAACGGTGGCACGCCATCATACGAAGTACACATACAGGATAAACCGATACCTGCGGTTAAAACTATCCGAACCCATAAAAAAGACTGCTTCGCGGAAGGATCTTTCCGCGAGAGATATTTTTGCATCGAACAGATTGTATCACTTGGATGTTAACAGTTTGATATGGGTTGCAAACTTGCAATGAGCCAATAACTAACTTCAGAATTTGTGTTGAAATGCCAGATGTTTGAGCCTAGAGTTGCTAGCCCAGCGTGGGTGATGCTTTGTCTATTGCACACCAAGTGTTCGATAAAATGCCTAAAACGTAATGCTACATAGATCAGTGGGTTTGGTGTAAATTTTGAATAATCTTTACTTCTCATTTTGATCTATCCTTTTCCAGTTTGAAAGTATGCTGTTTAATGATAATTTGAAAACCAGTTTCATGACAATCAGAGTTCAAATGAATTTGTTATGCTTTTTCAAAGATTGTTCCTCACAGTAGTTTTCTGCAGAATTCTGTTTTCTGACACTACTTTGCATGATGTTTCACAAGTCCAATGAACTCTGAATTTTCTCAAACTTTGTAGGGAGATGTCTCTATACGTCTAGTTGTGATCTGGAAAGTTTCTCTGGAAAATATTAAGGGAGCAACTCTCAGTATTTTTTTTAAAAGTACTTGTTTTTCCGAAAAACTGTCAAAGTAGGTGCTGATCATGTTTTGGACAATGATTTGAGCATATTTGCCGAGTCTTTTGGACAGTTTTCATAATAAACCCACTGAGTTATGTTAGCTAAAGCTATTCGATAGCTATTGAAACCCTTTGAAGGAAAGAAAGAGGTTGTGGGCTGATATATTTATATTTCCTTACTTATTAGGTTCTGTACAATTGTTGGAGCTACATTTTGGTTAAGTTCGTGCTTGCTGGACCTTACTCAGTGACCATTCATATGATTTAATTGTCTTTAGTGTTATAAGTTATTTCCTTTACGGTCTGTTTATCGGTGATTCGTACTTGCAGAAAACAAAAGTGGCCTTATTTCCATTAGTAGTTTGATAACAAGTCAGAGCTCTCACTATAAGTCATCTGACAGAGAAAGTTCAAAAAAACACTCAAGCTACTTCAGAACTGCTCCGTAAAGACAATAGTGTAACATTGACCTCTGTGCCTTCTGGTGATGAGGAAACTAGAGGATCTCAGTTTCTTGTTCGGGTGAGGACTTTAATGAGTTCTAATTTACATTGCTGCATTAATATTTGTTTTTTCTTTCTTTTCTGAATGATGATTATTGAGAATGAAAATGTACAAGGGTTGTCACCTCAAACATATATGATATTGTAAATATTTGCCAGAAGAAGCATAAGCTGGCATGCATGCTGCTTTGAGTAGGTTCCATTATACTTACACATTGGTTTGCCTGCCAAGGATCACGATCTTAATTCTGTCCTTGTCGCATTCTTTGTTAATGGTGACTACTTGTTAATTTCAATATTCATTGGTGAAATAGTCAAGGTAAACAAATGGAGTCAAATAATGTTCTGAATACTTACAATTTTGATTAAATATTGAAGTCTTGTCATTTTTGTGACTCATACCACAAGACTTCAATTTTTGTGAACATCTTGCAAGAGCTTTTCATGTAAACAGATCAACACTTTGCTATTTATTCACTGGACATTTCCAGAAATGACTGTCCCTGATCTCATACCCCTGTTTCTTGTATATTTTTTATCCCCATGTATTTGTGTTTGGTGTTTCTCCTCTGTAATAACACAGTTTCTCTTTTTAGGTTAAATATGAACAACTTGGTGTTTGTGGATATTTTCCCTGTGCTTACAGGTTAAAGAAAAACTTAGTCCTTTGGAGTACAAAGTATTTGTAAATTTGATGAAGGCACTAAAGATTAAAGCAATGAAAATAGGTGAAGTCTTGCAATCAATTGCAGGATTATTTCTGGGCAGAGAGCTTCCCCTCCTAAAAAGGTTATACTCTCTATCCACTCTTGATATGTATTGTACAAGCAGAGAGTAAATCGATCAAACTTATGTGTCTGTATCTATAATGAGTTTGACATCTCATATTTGAGGCTCTTCCTGTATTTTTGTCGCATTTGTCAACAGGTCTATGTACTTTATCCCAGAAAACATCATTCCATATATGATCACTATTTTCAAACAAATGGATCTTCTCAGAGTGATGACAAGAAGACTGGATATTCATGAGGTGCTATTAGATGTACAATATCTCCGAGAAGATGGCAAAACAAACTATGAATCTGCGGAATTCGCTGATAGACAAAAGATTAGTTCCTTAGACATGCATTACAATCACCTATGACAAATGACACTACCTTACCGATTTTCTGAAAGTGTACAACCTAAAAGGATAAGGAATATTTGAATGTTCTTATTTCTGCTAGTGATCTTGTGTAATTTTTGTTTGATTGCTTTTATTAACATCTCTATTAATTAAAGTAAAGGGGCTTACGGGAGTTAAGGGAGGAGTTGATGGTAGAACATTATCAATTCCAAAAAATGTCATTTTCTTTCCGTAAGTAAACAACAATCAAGTTAAAGAAAACAGGGATGGAACTATAAAATAATCAAAGTGAAAGAGGAACAGAAGACTAGAACAGGACACGTGAAACGTGAAAAGTGATAAAGGGAAACTGCAATTCCTCTGTCTCCTATCGGTAGTTTCAGTCAGTTCCATTTTCTCCCTCACATCTTTTTTAGATAAAAGCTCAATTGTGGTCTACCCATTTGTAATTTGATGTTTCCATCTCTTCTCTACTCAACCCGATAGTCTTTTGTAAAACTTCGATCTCAATCTCCTATCGATATTTGGGTAGAGAGAGGTGAATCACGAGAGGTTCGATTTTGAGGGTGAAGCTCCTGATTATTGTTCGAGGAGCCTCAGAAACCGGCCAACGCCGCTCGGACTCTCCGGTTCAGCGCTCGGACTCTCCGGTTGGACCACCGATGGGTCGCGTTGACTCACGACAGCGTTGTCGGTGAGCCCATGGGCCGTAACCAGTGGGACTCGGATCTTCTGGCCTATCTTGGATGCAACGATGAGTTCTGTAGCAGCGATCTTGAAGTTTGTGAGTTTTCTTTTCTGAGTTTCTCTCTTTAGTTTTGGTTTTTGATTTATTGGATGATTTGGAACATGCGAGTCTCTTTTTTCTGGGTTTTTGAAGTCAGTGACTGAAGAAGAAGAAAGCTTTCTGGGTTTTTTACTATGGAGGATACGAAAGATGACGCGCCGGTGTTTCTGGATCGGACGTCACGCGCGACGAGAGGAAAGAGGTGAAATTGTTTAACGGCGATGAGTGAAATTTCGAAGCTTTTTTATTGGTTTGAAAGGAAGTAACTTTTTTTTAAAACTTTTTTCAGGATGACGAAGTTACTGGATGAAGTAATTGAGGAAGACGAGACGTTCTGGAATCAAGAGGTGAGAAAAATTAGATGTCTTTTTGATTTTTAGTGTTGTTATGTTTTTTAGGATGATGAGGATGATAACTATGAAGCTGAGCCTAAAGTTGCTGACGTGTACGATAGCGATTTCGATGAAGATGTGAGTTTTGTCATACCAGTATAGTTAAGCTGTTTTGTTCATATGAGAGTTTAGTAGTGTAATCAGAATTTGCTTAAACTAATGTAGGAGCCTGACCCGGATGAAGGTGCCGAAAACAATGAGGGAGAAGAGAAGTAAGTATATTTGCTTATGCTAAATTCTGATTGGGTTTGTTGATTGTTGTGTTGACTGGGAATGAGATTATTCATGTGGAGTTTGGTTTACAGAAAGACGAAGAAGCGGCTGATATTTCCGGGGAAGCAGTCGAGCAAGAAGACGAAGAAGATCAAAGTGCTTTCGAAGATAGAAGACAATGCCAAGGACGAAAAGCAGAAATCTTCGTTGAAATTGCGGCGTCATCATGATGTTGCTGAGGATGGAGAAGGAGAGAGGAGTGTGAGGAAATCTACGAGGACTGTTGTAGTTGTTAGGCAAGCAGAGAGAGAAGCTAATCGTGCTGCTTTGCAAGCGACTATGAGGGTGAGTATTTGTTCCTTCCTTTTGTTGGCTATACACCGAATTGTGATAGTGTATTTGTGTATGTAATGAAGATCAAACTTTTTCTTCTGTTACATTAGCCGATAAAGAGAAAGAAGGAAAGCGAAGAGAAGAGGATGAGCCAGGAAGAGATGCTTTTAGAGGCTGCTCAGACAGGTGTGGAAGTCTCATTGGTAGTT
This sequence comes from Geum urbanum, assembly GCA_946800695.1. NCBI lineage: Eukaryota > Viridiplantae > Streptophyta > Magnoliopsida > Rosales > Rosaceae > Geum > Geum urbanum. The sequence continues at coordinate 37,759,447 of OX327013.1, read as the reverse complement.
ACTTTGTTATGTTAATTGTTTATTAGTTTTAAGCTTGAGGCTGTACCTAAACTTGAGTAACCTTCAGAGATTATCAACTTGAGGAATTTGGAGCGTGTTCTAGCCAGGGAGGAAGAAGTTAAGAAGAGAGCGATTGTTCATAAGGCAGTCTATACTGGTCCACAACTACGTTATTTCTCAAAAGATGGTAAGCTCCCTATTATTAACTTATCCTGATATGTTTTATCTTCTTTTTTCAAGTTCTGTCTTTGAGCACTTTTGAGCATGAACAGTATGGACCTTTGAGCATTTTTGTTTTTGTTATATTCCAAGTTATGTTCTCAATTTAACTGTAAATTTTGAATATTATCATTAGTTGGCGCTATAAAATGGCACGGAGAGAGTTGATGACAACAAAACCGTTATTTGAAGTCACACTAACATGGAGAAAAGTTTTGCGCTTAAGGTATATATGCATGCCATATATTATCTGAGATATGTTACAATTTATTGTTTTCCTTTCTGAATTTAACAGCTGCAAATATTGTTACCAGGTCGCGACGTCATCGCCAACGAAATAGCTTCTTATATAAGGTCTTATAGCTTTTTACTTATACGAGACATAAGTATTGATGATCAACATAAATTTATTTGAAAATTACTAAAAGTTATTTTATATCTTTTATAGTTCTACAAAAAACGTAAAATTTTGGGACAAATTGATTAGGTAATTACATAACGCATTCGTGTTCAACATATACATATATGTGACTATTTATTCATTTGTTTTAACTCTCCTATATTTTATTTGTAGTTGGAGTGACAAGTCGTTCTACATGGTGATTAATGTGGTTGGACTTCGTTGGACATATCGACGTCAACATAGTTAAAACTTTTGCTATTTTTTTATAGTTTCTATTCGTGTGTTTTTTGTTCTATTTTCATATGCACTGACACTCTATTTATTATCAGTGATTGATTATTTTTTACATAGTGTTGACTTAATATGAAGTAGGCTAATATTATTTTACAAATTTTATCATCAATCATTGGTAATTCTTCTCACATTTCAATTAGATCTGTGTTCGAATAATAGAGATTTCAATAGATGAGTATTCGAATAATAGAGATGGGCCTGAAAGTGCACGATAGTATCTGTCGTGAGCAATGAACTTGGGCAATTAAGTGAAGACGATATAATTGCACACTTTTAAATATGTCACCGATAAGTCGCACGCGCATATGCGCGTGCAGGAAAGCTAGTTTTGTATTAATGCTTGGCATTGGAAGTAGGTATGTATGGGCTTGTTCTTTTTACATTGCTATGTCTACTATTTTTTTTGTGTGTGGGTATTATGGAATATAAGGTATAACTTTGTTGAAGAAACGTTCCTCATACATTGAAGAAAAAAAAACCTGGGACAATCCTTACAAATCCAAACAAATCAAAATAAAATAATACAAAGAAATCTTGTGAATTTAAAATAATCAGTAAATTTGAAACAATCCTTAACAATCCATGAATTTTAAGAAATGTTTTTGAAAAAATTAACTTTGTAACCATAGATGAAAGTAAAAGACGTACATGATCATATCATTATTGAAGACAAAATAAAAGCTAGAATAACACAAAATTAACATAATCTATATGTTGAGCATTTTAGTTTCTCTCCAGGATGATCATCAAACAAGCAAGTTATGTTGTTAGATTGTCCTTGTTACATGTATATATAGACACCAAAAACAATCCTATACACAAACATTGGACAAAGAAATTTGACACTGAGCAGAATTAGGGTTCCTATGTAACTGCATGTGTTCATCTTAAAGTAGAGCCCCCAAATTCAAGTCCCTTTCATCTAAAAACTTAAAACATTACCTGAATTTACATATGGAGAATGTTCAGTCAACAAAGAAGAAGACGTCTTTATGAAAAAGAGAGGGTTCGCAGTAAAAACTCTTTTACTTTTCAACCATCTTGATGGTGTTTCCCAAAATGTGGATTACCCAACGAAATCAATGATCATAGGATCAAAAGGAACAAACTTTGAGGTAGTTTCTAAGGTAAATCAGTGAAATCTCCCAACGAATTTCTGGAATTGGAACATGTTGATCAATAATTACATTCCTTGAGCAGTAAAACGGAGAGAAATTACCTGTCGGAGAAAATTTCACTTTTACGGTCCACCAGCCACAGGCGATGATCCCATGAGAAAAGTTTAAATTACGGTAAACCAGGGGTTTTTTGAAATGAGGGAACCCGAATTTCGTTTCCCTATGTAAATTAGGGTTTCTCTATTTACTTTCTCGTTTGGTTTCTTCACTTTCGGTCTCTTTGTCTCGCGAGTCGGGACCAAAATAGCGTGACGGGTTGTAACCCAATCGTCATTATCAACTGCTCACTCTCTGATTGCCACGTGACATATTTCCCGCCTTTTATTGCTCATAAGGTTCATCTCTACAGAAGAAAGACGAGAACACAAAATTTACATCAAGAGTCATTAATCATGAGAATATTTGTAACACCGATACGTAGAGAATATGTCAAATATTAAGATATTAATAATTGAAAATATAAATATATCAAAAACAGTAAAATTTTGGTTTATGAGATACATTTTATGGATCTAGTCGAGAATAAGCTATTTTTTTCTTTCTAAGAATGATTTCAGTAAGCAAGTTAAAAGAAATAAATGGAACCAATTGATTAATACGAGCCAAACAAAGAGACAGTAAACATGTGTTTGTGAGTGGGACACATGGGGTGAGGATTAGCATCAGGTCTTGATTAGATTTGATCTCTCTACTTATTTTTATAGTGTATACATCAACAATGTCAGTCTCAATAGGTAAGGAGAAAAGCCAAGGAAATGATTCTTCACGTCCTTCACTCAAGTTTGATCTCTATGCTTTTGCCTTTCCCCAAGTTTGACGACGGGAGGACCCCATTGTAAGTGGAAGACAAGCTAATCATAACATTACACCTTTAGCAACTAATCATGTAGCCAATCCTCCAAACAAAGGCCGCAACTAGCCAATGTGACAATAATGCAACTTCACTCATCAAAGTAATCCTCCTAGCGCCTTCGATCCTTCAATATAATTCTGCAATGATTTAATGTAAGCCCACAAAAGTAGTACAAAATTGAATAGACGTAACCTTTCTGAGCAACACTTCAAAAATCAATACGCTAATCTTTTTTAAACATTATACAGCAATACAGAATCTAGGAGCTAGCCGAAAGTACAACGAAATCAGAACTAATAATCTTACGATGTAAACATGTTCCAAACAAGTCATGAGGACGCTAAGCATTAATTTCTCCAGCAAAGATAAAGAAAGCCATCTCTGTATTTACAGTTACACAGTACAAAAAAGCAATGCAAAAACTTTCTAATCCTCATCAGAAGACCGCTTCTGCTTCTTCCACCTGTAGGCGGCTTCCAAAATCTTGAGATTTGTTGTCTGGCTTTCTTCTGGGAAAAGGTAATCAATGTATTCCTCATACCTGTGGATACAAATTTTGTCAACATATGCAAAGTAACAACCGAAAAGTAGCCCAGAAACTGGATGAGCAAGATATGAAACAAAACTCCTTTTGCATTTTACTGGAAAAAGAGTCATAGCAAAAAAATCTTGTAAAGTGAGTTGAAAACATGAGAACTGAGAAGCACGCAAATTTTGTAACATACCCAGCAGGACCGTCTTCAGTTTCTATTGCCCTCCTCTTCTTCAATTTCTTTGGCAGCTTAGATTGAACTAGACTAGTATCACCCAGATCCCCAAAGCTTGCCTCCATATTCAACCATTCTTCTAGCAGCATACCTCTCTCTTCCTTCAAATCAGGTGCTGAAGTTCTAAAATAGCTGAGAGCTCGCTCATAAACCCCTGGTGCACGAATACCAAGGGTGAGACATTCTCAATTTTCAGAGGAACCAAAGATTAAATGAAAAAATATTCAAAACAATAACCATGAAACTTGAATAGCTTACTTCTAGCACACTCAATACATTGTTTCTGCTTCTCTTCGAGATCATACTTGGCAGGAGCTTCGGCCAAATCCGACTCCCCGTCATCTACCACAATAGCAGATGCCTCAAACTTTGCATAACTGATCCACACCTTTAGGTGTTTTGTCCGCTCTAGGAGTCTCTCGTAAAGTTGTCTGGTGTTATCAAACTCGCCTTCTGACATTTCAAAGTCAATATATGCCTGCAATAATCAAGACTTCAAGAATCAGGAATCGAGATCAAAGATACATTTATCAGAACAGAAGTTTGGTACAGCTCTCAAACCATTAAAGTTATAACTAATTGGCTGACTATAGAACTTGTACATTTGTTTTCTCTTGATCCTGCAAAAATAATCTTCACACGAGTAAGAGTTTCACGCAAAAGATTGGATAATTTTAATACGTTATTAAATAAGTGAAAAACCAGAGCACATAGGCTTTAGCCGCCTTAATAAGAAATGCACTGCCACAGCACAGCAGTAGTAGGCCTAGTGAGTGAATACGTCACTTATCTCATCCAGTTTAATTGTTATCAGTCATCCATCCCACACCATAACAACTCGCAGCTAATAAGCATGTAATGTAAATATGTAATAAACAATGAATACCATAGAAACAGCACCGATCAAAGGAAAGGCATTTGTTAGTCAAACAGACAATGAGAATTCTATATACTTTTTGTTCAAAAATGGGGATGTACGATGAATTTACCTTCCACAATAATTCAGGCATGTCAAGTTCTGATTGGCTGATGGCAAGTTCAAAAAGTGCCCTTGCTCGTTCTGTCTCAACCAAAGACTTTTCTAGCTCTGCATACTTGGTCCATGCATAACAATTGTGAGGTGCCCACTCCAGATACTTTTCATATATTGTCCGACAACGATCTATATTCGCAAGTTGCAGCTCAATCTCAATATACTTCTTAAAAATCTGTTAAGAGGAGAATACATCTCAGTTAATGATATATAAATGGATTTGTGTCACTGTTACAGTAGGCATAAATATTGTTAACCATAGATTTACCTTATCTTTAGGTGCTTTGCCTATTGCATTACCAAGAATCTTACGTGCACCGGTGAGATTCAGCTGGCGTATTTCAAACTGAGCAGCAAGAAGCCATATTTTTGCAAACGAGAACTTCTCATGAGGAATCAGTTTAAGGCACTCCCTGGAAAGAAATTTTAGCCTATGAGAACTGTTCAAAGTCTTTAAAATATGTACACTGATGTTAATTTAACAAAAAAATTGGCATTATGCATTGCATAATCTCGAAATATTGGACCAATACAATCCTTTGAATTTAAACCAAGTCACAACTATCGATAGACTTGATATATCTTAATAACTGAAGAAAAAGTGATGTATTGAGAAACCAACTACAATAAACCAACCTCATCAGTCATAATACTAATAAAAAGATAAAAACACATATGGACAAAAAACAATTTACTCAATTGTAGTTTTATTTTCCTCTTTAGGTTCAATCTTCAAGCATATCCCAAAAAAAAAAATCAAATCAAGGGAATTTATTCAGTACTAGTTAATGTTCAGGGAATAAGGATTGTGATGCAGACCAGAAGAAGAGCATATGTATAAATTGGATGCCAAGTGCTGGGTTATTCTTAGTAACAGGAACTGCTCTGGAATTCTGATTAAAGTGCTCACTGTTCAGAATTGATTCTGATGGTTGCGATGAAATTGATTCAGTGCAACTTTTTTATCATAAGATCAGTGCATAAATGATACATATAGATAGATTTAAGCTGTATGACGACAAGCTGGCTTTTTTGAGGTTCAACTAAAGTACTTGACAGTTTTAAATGTGAAAACTTGCTAAAGAAAATTATAGCTGGTCACAGAATAAAGCAAAGACCATAAACTGCATGAAGATCAACAAATCCAAGTTAAAAAATCAAGCATACCTATAGACATCTCGTGTGCGTTCCACATCTCCAGTATCAAGCTCCTCGTATAATGCATAATTAATCCTGTCATTAAAGGGGAAACAAACAATTAACAAGATCTATCTTGTATGGAACACGAGTAGCAGTTATTCGAATCAAAGGAAGCGCATTGAAATTGAACTTTGAACACAATCTCAAAAAAATATGCCAAATGCCACATACATACCACAAATAAATATATCGCTGCCAATACCGCTTCTCAGGAGCTGGAGGAACATTAGCAACAGCTCGCTCATAAACCTCTCTGATTCTGTCCTTATTCCCTGCACTCTCTTCGAGTCTTATATAATCAAACCAGGAGTCGTAATTAAGAGGATTCTTCCTGACCTCATCCTCATATTGAAACCTCCTCTTTCCCACAATTGCATCCTCAATACCTTCTCTATCCCCATACTGCTTCTCAAAAGATACAAACCTCTTATACAAATCCTCGGCTCTTCCTTTGGGTATATGATCCAGTGCATATTTATAAATACTCCGTGCTCTCTCAGTTTCTTTGCACCGTTCTTCAAATTCAGCAAATGCCACAAACAGCTGCTCAGCCTCCTCATCATCACCTAGCTTCTCCAGTGCCCTCTCGTACACACTCCTTGCCCTTGCAACATCACCATTCTTCATCTCAAACTTGGCATACCGAATCCAGGCTGCAACTTTAGGATGACATTGTACAAACCGCTCAAAAATTCCCCGAGCACGCTCCACTTCATTATAACGAAGCTCGAACTTGATGAATGAGAGCCATCCCTGCTGGTCAGGCATCCAAGTCATCCACCTCTCGAATATCTGTCGAGCACTGGCCACATTCCCAATCATCTCTTCCATGTGAATGTACTTGTACCAGAGCTGGTCCACTCTCGGCAACAGCTGGACAGCTCGGTCCCACACATTCCTAGCATGGTTAATGAACTTGTTCTTCATCTCCACTTCGGCATACTTAAGCCACAGAGTGTGGTTCCTATAATCGACCTCGAGAGCTCGTTCCCAAACAGACCGTGCGCGCTTAAAATCCTTCTGCGACTCCTCCCACTGCGCATACTTGATCCAAACACTGATATTCCACCGCACGCGCCGGATCAAATCCTCGAACTCCTTGCGTTTCCGCAGACGGTAATCGGCGAGCTCACTGGGGTCAGTGATTTTCTGCTTGGGAGGCCGGATTTCTGCCTCCTGCCTCTCACGAGCCTCCCGGAGAATTTGCTCGGCAGTGATTTGAACAGGGGCAGGTGTCTTGTTCTTAACCCTAGTCGGCCGAGGTAGCTTGACCTCAGTATCCTTTCGGGTTAGGTACCCTAGGGCAGGGTCTGCGTCCTTGTAAGATCCCATTGCGAGCGAATTTCACCTGTGATTAAGTACAGCACTAAATTTAAACCCTAATTGAACTCATATACGAATTGAAAACGATTAAACCCAGCTAAACCCTAATTTGTATTCAGTTGAGAAAAATTGAAAGAGTAGTTAACGAGATACTTACGAGTTACGATTAGAGGGACAAAGTATGAGGTAGGATGGGCAGACGGCGGCGTTGAATTGGAAGGAGAGGCGTTTTTGAAATCGGAAAAACCAGATTGGCGTAGACGAAAAGAGCGAAGAAGGTGTCCTTATGTGGAGACGCTTAACCCAAACGACGCCGTTACAAATTTAAAGGCTTTTTTCCTTTGTTCTATTCTTTTTTGTTTACGGTTAAAAAACCGAGGCCCAAGTGAGTTAAGGTAGGGTAATGGCCGATGGACTGATTTTACGGGATACAAGCACGTGAGCCGTCCATTTATTGACAAATTGATTGGACGGTTGATATTAAAATCTTTGTATAATTCAATATCTCTCTCTTTCTGTGTCATCGGCACCCCAGCAACTGCCATCGGTGTCGGCGTTGTGCGACATGGCCCGGCTCGGCCTCGGCTTGCGCTCATCTTTGAGTGTCGGTTGCTCCTCATCAACCTCGTCACCAGCAACAAGGAAGACAACCACATACTCGCGTGCGCTTCCAGAAGAAGGAAGTCGTCGATCTGAACGAGGTGATCTCGGTTCGAGGCACGAAGAGAGGAAGACAGAGGGAGTGATAGGATGTGTGACTGGGGTTGAGGGAAAATTAAAGCAATTATAATCTCGGCCGTTTGTTATATTCATTAGTGAATGGATGCCTGACGTCCTTGTATCCCCTTCCATCCCGCTAAATCAGTCCGGCAAGAGAGCGGACCTGAAAGCCATGTGATTTGGATGGTGAGCTCGGTCCTACATGAAAAAGAGATGAGAATTGCTAATTTGCTATGTGTCTATAATTTTTTGTCTTCAACATAAACAAGATAAACATCGTCTTTCAGACCGCCGTAACATTACATGCTTATTTTAAAATTGATAAGGTGTGAGTCTTCAAACTTGACAAAAATGGATCTATAGTTAGTATATAAAATATCAACTAGGGACACAGAAGAAGAAGAAAATGGCACGAGTGTACCCGATTAGAGAATCTTCTATCCATCATAATTAACTAAATAAACTGAGTTAATGTCTGGAAAACGCCTTCAAGACCACCCCATTCACCCGAAAAATGCCATGTATTTGCGCGACCCCTTGTCAATCTTGCTAACAGAAGTTCGTTCGGAACTATTTGGGCATAAATAAAGAATTTCATTTTGGGCTTGGATGGCCGAGGTCTATGCGAGCGGCCCATTATAGTTAATGGTGCTTGGCGAAGAGTCAAGTTACATAGCGTCTGGCGAGCTTCGCTAGAAGAAGACTTTGAGTTCTATTAGAACTATGTCTTATTATCTGGTTCTATGCGGCTTAGGTTCTGTCATAACTAGTTTCATTTTGTATAAAACTCTTGGAAGAGTTATGATGGAATTAGAAGATCTATGAGTGATTACGACACGTATGCTGGTGTTGGATTCAGACTGTGATTACAAGAGCAAAGGAATTTGACATTGAATGAATGACTGTTATTAAGCGAGTATATAAGGAGAGCAAGGATCTTATGAGATGGCCCCCCCAATCAATCAAACAATCTTGCTATACGCAAACAAACCTAGACAGACATCTCGTCCTCGAGATTTCTATCTTTCTTGCAACCAGAAATTCTAAGTGCTTGTCACCTATCGAGTGAAAGTATTACGACTCCAAGGAAGCAAACTGCAACCGGAAAGTTGAAGAACGGCTCACTTGTAAATTGGGAGCTTGAATACTCAAAGGGAGCGAGTGTTCTCAACACTCTGTTAAGAGATTGCTCTGCTTTACACGAGAAAGGACGTGTGGAGTATCGATTTCAAGACTTAGCGAGAGATTCACATATCAAGTCCTAGGTTTCTAGGCAAAAAGGACCTATTCGAGCAGGGTTGGTACTCTCCCTGTTCTAATCGCTTAATATAGAAGTCAGGCGGCTGTGATCAGTTCATATTCCGTCAAGAGACGGTGGCACGCCAGCATACAAAGCACATACAGGATAGACCGGCCCACGCGGTTAAAACATCCGAGATAAAAGAGACTGCTTCGCGAGAAGGATCTCTTCCCGAGAGATATTTTTGCATCGAACATTTTGGCACGCCCAGTGGGATATATATATCTCTTTGCATCTATAAGCGACAATTGAAGATCCTTATCGAAGGATCTATCCTCAGTGTCGCAAACATCCAAAACCGATTTACCGTGAACACACATCTACGGAGTGTCGTTCATTAAGTAATCAAGCGGTTGAAGTTATTTTCGCTAACAACTTAGACATCATGTCTTTCCAATTTTTGAGTGAGGCGAAAATAACAGGGCTTACGCTCGAACAATACCTGGCTTATGCAGCCAGGCGAGATGTTCACCAGGCTAATCACCAGTTGGTGCTCGAACAGAAAATCGAGCAACAGGCAGAATTTCTCACCGCTCAGGCCCAATTAGTTGATACAGCAACAGTTGGATTCCAGGCCCTACGGGCAGAGTTAAATCAGGATCGTGAGGAGAGAGAGGCCATGAGGGCCCAGGTGACTAGTTTGGTAGAAGGTCAAGACAGACTACGGATAGATATCCTTCGCCAAATGGAAAAAGGATTGGAGGAATACCGCCGATACGCGGCGACTCTATCACAAAGGGTAGACAATGACATATGATCTCTAACCAAATCCGTATCCGACTTGGCCAAGAAAACTAGGCAAGCAGAGTCTTTTCCTCTTGCCTGGGAGCAACGGTTAAATAAGTTTTTAGATAATTGTAACATACAACTATCTAAGATGCAGGAAACTTACGAGACACCGTTTCCTCCGATGAAAGATGACCCCAACGAGTGGCGTTGGCCAAAATTTTACAAATACCAAACCTTCCAGACTTTCTCTGGTGATGACGATGCAAATGCGGCAACACACTTGGCCTATTTTACTCTGCAGTTAGGCCAATTTTCCGAAGATGAAGGACTCAAACTAAGAGTTTTTGGTTCATCATTATCAGGATCAGCCCTTATGTGGTATACTGGAATCGAGAAGGGTTCGATCAGTGAGTGGAAGGATATGGAGGCCTTGTTCATAGATCAGTTTGGAACGGCAAGGCCAGAGACTACTGTTGGAAAGCTGGCTTCCTTGAGCCAATCGGTGACAGAAAGTCCAGTCGCCTTCCTACACCGTTTCCAGTCGGAGTACAATCTATGTAAGACCCCTTTGAGCAAGGAAGAGGTGGTTGAGATGGCCAAGAATGGTCTGGAGAACACGTTCCATCAGCTATTCTTAAACAGAAAATATTACTCTCTGAATGAGTTCATCACGGCTGTGACTAAAGCTCATAGCAACATGCAAGAGAGAGATAACAGAAGAAACACGTCCAAAGGGACGTACAGTAGTCGAACCTATGATAGGTTGAAGCCAAAAACAGTGGCTTATATTGAAGGAGTAGACGACCAGGAATCAGACTCTGATGGTGATCATGTGGGTGCTGTTGACTTATCAATAAACAAGGTTATAAAACCCAGCAAGCTCCAGAAGAGTAGAGGTCCAATCAAACTCTCAACAGTGGCCTTCACTAAACCAGAATTTGAGAAGTACACCTATGACGCCAACATGGCTCATGAAATTTTGGACGAGTTGTATAGTCTGCGTGTCGTCAAGGCAGACTTTGGACCACTTCCCACAGCTGAGCAGTTAAAGAGTAAGAAATATTGCAAGTTCCATGGAGCATGGAACCACGTTACCATGGACTGCATTAAGCTTAAAGATCAGATCCAGAAGTGGATCAATGAAGGAAAATTAGAACTGGAAGGGTCGTCCAAAACAGCTGCACTAGTGGATTCCGAGCCGTTCCCTGCTCCACAGGTGAATATGGTTGATGTGAATTGGTCATCACCTAATAGACTCCTTGAAGATACGGAGGCTTGGAATCAATCTTCCTATTTAGCCTATTCATTCAGATTGGATATGATAGAAGACTGATATGGGGCTGATCTTCTTTTATCCAGTCTTCAAACTCAGACACCTACGGTATACAGAGCCAGCCCATCACTTTTGCAGGTTCCACAATCACTTTGGTCATCGAACAACAATGTGTTCGACCTTGAGAGATAAAATCCAGGGTTTGATCAATTGGGAAGTGATTGTGATCAACGACGGGGGCGAGATGGATTTTCACCCAAAATATCTTCATTGAACACCATCTCCTCCGGTTACAACTCCTCCTGCCAGTGGTACTTCTTCAGGGGATAGTCAAAATAAACCGACTCATGCGAGGAAGAAGTCCAGGCGAAGAGCTAAGCGAGATATAGCGTTTGTCCGACCTAAGCGGACACTCATAACATATGACGCGTCTTGGCGAGAGGAGATATTCAATGAGCTATGCCTAGAAGGGATATCTGTGGTTCCTGACAATTGGGGAGCACCTGACCCACATCCTGAGGATGTTAGGGGCTTGCCTTATTGTCGATACCACCATAAATGGGGATGTCACACCACAAGTGCTTGTCGAGATTTAAAATTCAAGATACAGCAGTTGATTGACGAGGGAGTGATAGAAATAGAACAAAAGCCCTTGTCAAACTTGACCATCCCCATGCCCATGGTTGGAATGTTGGAATTGACACGTGACAAATCAAATAAAAGAAAACAGTCCAACGACCAACCAACTGCTGGCGAGAATCCATCTTACACACCAAGGAATAAAGGAAAATAAAAGGTGGATCCTAAGGCAGAATCGCCAGTAGCCCTTTGTGCACATTGTAAACTAAGAAGTGGACTGAAGATCTCTTATGAGGAACTAGCTCAGGCAACCAAGTCTTTCCCAGAACTATTCTTGAACACAGATCATCAGCCCCCACAAGCAAGACAAAGGGATACTCCAGCTCCCAAGCGCTCGTGAGCAATTGACCAAGCCAGTCTGGCTAAAACACCTGAGTCTAAAGTTGCAAGTACGCTCACGAAGCCATATATTCCTCCAGCTTCGAGAAATATTACAAAGGAGGATGTTTGATACATAAGGGAGAAAGGAAAAACCGTAGAGGTAACTCCGAGCAAGAGGAGAAACCTTCAACGACGCTTTGGTAGGGCCAAGAGAGCATTGGATGCTTATGAGGCTGGCCTCATCAAAGAAGAAGACCTGGAGTTTCCTCCAGAAGTGTTGCAAAGGAGATTGAACACCCTTGCAGCAAACCCATTGGTGGTCTTTGGGAAGAAATCTCACGAGCCTAAGGTGAGAGCCCAAAGACCAGGGGTTTTCGAACGAAACCCAGACTTAGGGACTAAAGGTAAAGAGCCTGAATCTACTCAGGAGATTCATCGTGAGACTACAAAACGACAGCCAGTAAGGAGACGCCTCACCTTTGAGGAAGACACGATGAAAACAGTAGGGCTAAAGATACCCCCTAAGGGAACATGGGGCATGCAGAAACAAGGTACTCCAAGCAAGCCTCCAGTCTTGCAATGGAAACCCAGGCCTTTGGTTGTGGAAGAACAAGCGAAGGCCCAAAAATTAATCCCTGCTCCCAAGGAGAAAACTCCACCACCACTACTACCAGCAGCCATTGATCCTATTCCTGAGGATCCAATACAGCAAGTAGCCCATCTTGAGGTCACTACAATGTCTAAAGAGGATGGACACTTGGCTGGAGATGATAACTACGACGACGATGAGCAGTTGGTAGACTACGGTGAGGACGGAGATCTTGAAGCACTTGCCTGTATCGAGGAAGATACATCCACCATTAACATGGTGTATGTCTTATCTTCTAAATATGCTTTGTCTCCGTCAGCATCAAAAGGTGAATCCAAGAACGTCAACAATGTGGTATTACCAGATGAAGAACCAGAGCTACCAAATGATTCAACACTGTTTGAAATACCATAGATGGATTCATCACACACAAAAGGACAGATGATGTTCTCCAAGCCTACTATTGACATGGCCATGCACATGCGACCATTATATGTCACAGGACAAGTCCAAGGGATTCAATTGAATAAACTTCTAGTGGACTCAGGGGCAGCGGTTAACATCAGCACTGTTAAGGCAATGGCCTTAATAGGTGTTCCCAAGTCTGCTATCCAAGAGACCTCGCTTAGTGTCAGAAACTTTCAGGGTAGCATAACCAAGACCTTGGGAATTGTCTTCTTGCAGGTACACATAGGCCCGGCCTCAGGCACTTATACATTCTTTGTGGTAGAATGCACATCTCCATATAGTGCCATTTTGGGGCGTGACTGGATACATCGAAGCTACTGTGTACCATTTTCACTTCATCAGCAGATGTTACTTTGGAACATGGAGTCAGGCGAAGCAGAGCTTGTCAATGCTGACCCTCGTCCATATTTTGTTTCTGCTAATGCATTAGAAGCCAGATATTACCACAGTGACCTTAGGCCATTGGAGGTATGTGGCGTCGATGGTAAGGGCCGCCCAGTTGGTGTTACGGCCTCTGAATTAATTCAGTGGGGTATACTTCAAGCAACTCAAGATAGTAAAAGACCCTACACCATTGAGCTACCATCCAAACGTTCTCCATGATTGGGTCTCTATCAGATATAGAGACCGAGGCTTGTCTTTCTCTACATGAACGCTTTCATAATTTTCTACTAGAAAGCCAAGCCTATGAGAAGGTTCTAATGGTTGCAGCCTTGGAATACGTGGATGAAGACGTTTTGCAAGACTTTGAGGAGGAGGACGAGATTAAATTAGCTCCAGCAGGTCTAGATGATTTACCTCCCAAAGTCAAGGATCCCATCGAACACATTAACATTGGGACACATGAAGAGCCAATCTCTGTGGCTATTAGTACTTTCTTGGAGCCTTAGGAGAGACTCAAGCTTATTGAATTGCTAAAAGAATATGCAGACTATTTTGCAGAAAAATACGATGACATGCCTGGTCTGTCGCCAGACTTGGTTTGTCATAATTTGCCCATCAGTGAAGGGAAGAAGCCTGTAAAACAGGAGATGCGTCGCATGAACACAGAAACAGCAATTCTAGTCAAGGAAGAGGTCGAGAAAATGCTCAAGTCAGGGATTATACATGTAGCCAAATACAATGAGTGGCTTTCCAATATAGTCCCAGTTAAGAAAAAGAATGGAAAGATGCGAGTATGCGTCGACTACAGAGACTTGAATAATGCAACTCCAAAGGATGCATACCCTATGCCAGTAGCTGATTTGCTGGTTGACTCAGTTGCCCGCCATGAAATGTTAACATTCATGGATGGTACTGCTGGTTATCATCAAATTCCAGTGGCTGAAGTAGATAGACATAAAACTGCGTTTCGGTGCCCTGGCTTTGCCGGTGTTTTTGAGTACGTGGAAATGCCATTTGGACTTAAAAATGCAGGGGCAACCTACCAACGAGCTATGAATTTGATCTTTCATGATCTTATTGGTAAGACCATGGAGGTCTATATTGATGATGTGGTAGTTAAAACGAAACACAGAAGTGATCATTTTGAGGACTTCAGGCAAGTGTTTCTCAGAATGAGGCAACATCAACTGAAAATGAACCCAGCCAAATGTGTGTTTGGCGTCCAGGCAGGAGATTTCCTGGGCTTTTTGGTTCATCAGCGTGGGATTGAGATACCGGATGACAAGAAACAAGCTGTTCTCAATGCAGTCCCACCAAAGAGTAAGAAAGAGCTACGACGTTTATTAGGAAAAATCAATTTCTTACGACGGTTTATTGCCAATGCTGCTGGGAAAACACAACCATTCTCCACGTTGCTTAAGCTTCAAAATCAAAAAGACTTTGTATGGGAGCCTATACATCAAGAGGCCTTTGAAACCATTAAAGCCTACTTAACAAACCCACCTGTCTTGGTTCCTCCAAGACCTGGGGTTCCTCTTAAGCTGTATATATCAGCTACTGAACTTTCCATTGGAAGTCTATTAGCTCAGGACGACACGGCCGGAGTTGAACGTGCTATTTTCTATCTTAGTCGTACCTTGAACGATTGTGAAATGAGATACTCTCCAATGGAAAGGTTATGCCTGGCCTTATACTTTTCAGGGTGTAAGTTGAGGCACTATATGCTTTCCTTCACTACGTGTGTTATTGCACAAACAGATTTAGTGAAGTATATGTTGTCCAGACCGATTCTCCGTGGACGCATTGGCAAGTGGATTCTAGCTTTGTCAGAATTTTCTTTGCAATATGTCCCTCAGAGGGCGGTAAAAGGCCAAGCAGTGGCTGATTTTTTGGCTCATCATCCCATGGAAGAGGTGGTTGAGGGGCCAGAACTGGATCTCGCCCGTATTGACTTGGCCCCTTGGTGTTTATATTTTGATGGGTCCAGTATGAGTACTATAGCTGGGGCAGGGGTAGCTTTGATCTCCCCACGCGGCCAAACTTATTCTTATTCTTTCAGGCTGGACTTCAAGTGCACAAACAATCAAGCAGAGTACGAAGCTTTAATCATTGGGTTAGAACTTCTGATAGATATGAAGATCAATGATGTGCATGTCTTTGGAGATTCCCAACTGGTGATCAGACAACTCGAAACAAAATACAAGGCAGGTCCAATATTAGAACCTTATGCGAGGAGGGCCTGTGACCTACTAAAGTTGTTTACAGAAGTGGAGTTGAGTCATGTTCCTCGCGAGAAGAACTATGCAGCTAATGAGTTGGCTCAACTAGCAACGAGTATCAGTTTGCAAGATGGAGTATGCGAACGAATATTAAAGGTTGAAAGAAGAACCCTTCCATCTTTCATTGCACGACAAGAAGATAAAAATGAATGGTACGTTGCTACACTTGATCACATCGACAAGGACTGGAGACAGGAAATCATCTCTTATCTCCAGGATCCTAATAATCCAGTTGACAAGCGGATTCGATTTTTAGCTCCCAATTATGTACTCAAGGATGCTGAGTTGTATAGAAGGGAGAGGAAGGCATACTGTTAAGGTGTGTCTTTGGACGTAACACTAAGCGGTTAATGAGAGAGGTCCATCTTGGGATTGCAGGGGCACATCAGGCTGGTCCCAAGATGAGATGGTTATTAAGAAGACATGGCTTTTATTGGCCAGGAATGCTCAGAGACTGCATCACGTACGCCAAAGGTTGTGAAGAATGCCAGAAACATGGTCCAGTCAACCATATGCCCAGAATACCATTACAGCCAATAATCAAGCCTTGGCCAGCTCGAGGATGGGCTTTGGACTTAATAGGAATGATTCATCCTCATTCATCTGAAGGGCACAAGTTTATCATTGTGGCTACTGATTTCTTCACAAAATGGGTCGAAGCTCGACCTCTCAGGGTATCTTCTGCAAAGGCCATCCGCCAGTTCCTCTTTGAAGATATTATTTGTGGGTTTGGTATCCCTGAGAGTTTTGTTTCAGACCGTGGGGCTGCATTCATGTCTGGAGAAGTAGATACTCTGATGAAGGATCTTGGGATCCATTTTCTTCACTCTTCTCCATACTATGCCCAATCCAATGGTCAAGCTGAAGCGAGCAATAAAATCATTATTCATATCCTAAAACGGATGCTCGCAAGCAATGCCAGACTGTGGCATGAAGAACTTTTTAATACTTTGTGGGCTTATAGGACTAGTAAGAGGACACCCACAGGTACAACTCCTTATGCATTAATGTTTGGGCACGATGCAGTCTTACCTTTGGAGATCAACGTTCAGTCTTTACGCGTGATAGAACAACACAATTTGATCGATGAAGACTATGTCCAAGCGATGTGGCAAGAACATGAAGACTTAGATGAGAAACGTATACACGCTTATGACAGTCTACGTGCTGAGAAACAAAAGGTGGCTCGTGCCTATGACCAATGTACAAGGGGCATGAGTTTTGCAGAAGGAGAACTTGTTTGGAGAGTCATTTTGCCTGTTGGCGAGAAGACTGAAGGACGAGGTAAATGGTCAGAAAAATGGGAAGGACCATACATTATCGATCGACTGTTGGGTAAAGGAGCAGTTCGCTTGTGAGATCGAGATGGTACTATACACGCGAACCCAATAAATGGTCGTTACTTAAAGAAATTCATACAACCTGTATGGGAGTATGATGATCCTCCAATTATAGCTTAATTTAGTTTATTTATGCTCTCGCATAAGTAAACTACATGGGCAACACATACCGAGGATCATGTACTTTAAAATAGCCTATTTATGGGGTTAAATTTGCTAGGGCCTTTACTCGAGGCCAAACTTTTGTAATATATTTTATGGTTTTTCTTCCAAGTCAAAGTTCATATTAGCCAGTTCTTGTGGCTTAAATTTTGAGCAAACTATATATGAGTTTATCAATACAAAGAACTTTTACACTTCAAATATAAAATTTTACATTCAATACTTGGAAGAATACAAAGGTTTTGCGGCCTCAAGCTCTGATACCATATGCAAGAACAAACCTGAATCAACAACAGAGAAAAAGAAAATAGTTTGTTCTTTCAAGATCCTCTGCGTTGTTCGCCATCTCCTGGGGAAGGTGTATCAAATATGTACACTTGGAAACCAACTTAAAAAAAAAGAGATCGACCTCGGCGAGGAGATGGAGAGGATTTGAAACGCCAAGGCAGGCGGTGCATCAGATCAAAAGACTTTTACACCTGCCTTGACGTTTGTTGCCTTCTTCCCAGGGTGACACCCCCATCTTTCCCCATCTATTGCAGGCCACATTGAAGAGGCCTCCCATCTCCAGTGCATATGGACACCGAACGGGTGCACTGGGGAAAGGTGAGGGAGTCTTCACCTTGGGATGGTGGCTTGTCCTTACCGGATTCCTTTAATCTGGGACGAGCCAAGGCAACGCCTGGGCATAGATATTGCTATCTAGTCCAGGTTTGGGCATGGATATTGCTATCTAAGGAACACAACATGGAAAGATTTATCTGGAGGTTTCTTTAGATGGGAAGACCAGAGAAAAAGAACGATGAGGTAGTTCATTCTCGCGAAAGTGTTGGTTCATAACACGAAGGAAAGGGAAACCTTTTATAGACAGGAGTCACACCGGTTTGGTTTCGCGAGAGTAACTACGCTTGAAAATAGAGAATACGTGTCCAGATAAGAGTGGACCTTGAAGACGGTTTATCTGCTCGCAGGAAGTGCATGATAAATGAGGAGATCTTTGGGGCAGGTAAAACGTATTTCAAAGATTTTTTGATCGTTTGACGCGATACGGATTCCAAGTTTAAGAATTCAATTCCATTTATTGTTGAACGATCAAAATAGTCAAAATTAATTACAGCCTAAAACGAGGTTGGATCGAAAATTGGAAAAGGGCTTATTCAAGAAGCCCAAATTAGGTGTTTTTGACCCAATTCAGACTTAGTTGTCAAAGCAATGTGAATACATAGAAATCTTTAATGTTTGGTAACAAATGTAAAAGGCCTACGTCAGAGGCCCAAAATTTGACAACTGAAGGAAGAAGCTCTTTATCGAGATTTTAGTCATCTCTGAGGCCACCCAGGCTTGATGAGCTGCTAAGCGAGCTTCATTGGCTTCATTACGTGCCTCTTGCAGGAGTTGAGCTCGGGTCTCACCTTCCACCAAGAAGTGATGCATTTCGTCCTGATAACTGGGGATGTCAGCTTCCAATGCATTTACTTCTGCTCTAAGTACAGCGAGATCAGCTTCGAGAGCAATTATCTTGGCACGTTTGGTTGCTAGAGTCTCCTCTTTTGTAATCTTTTCCTTCAAATGCTTCTCGATTCTCTCTGTCTCCTTGTGAGTTTTTTGCTCCAAGGTCTCCGCTGCTTCATTCTTACGCTCAGCCTCCAGTGTTAGTTCTTGGAAGACTTCGCTTTGGTGCTGGAATTCAAAGAGAGTTTCTTCTAGTTCATCCAAGCGAGGATTGAAGTCTGCTGGGGCAGTGGCATGAAGGGTTTTCACTTGTTTTTGAATGGCCTGAACGTCTTTTAGAGAATCTAGGGGCCCAAAGAGGATGTTTTGAAGCAAGGTTTTCGTGTCAGAAGGAGTGCTTAGTGTGCTCAGTTTGCCCACAAGATCTTGTATCTTGGTGTTTGACTCTTGTGCACTAAGCAGTTGAAGATCCTTTCTTTGTGATGAAGATGGAATAGGACTTTCTTTGGCCATAATTGTTGGATCTTCATCATCGACACTTGGAGGACTGTCAGGCTGATCTTCAGCAGCCATCACAATTGGCTCTCCTGACGTGCTCATTTGTTCCCTTGGACTGTGGAGAATTGTCTCGTGAACATCAGGGTCCACAGGAACAAATTTGGACTACAATATAAATAACAGGTCATGTCAGGACTAATATTAGAAATCATTAATCTAGAAGCGAGGGTACAGAGTTCTTACTTGTTGGGGAGACAATGGCTGTGTTTCTTCAAGAGCTTGAATTTGTTGCTCTGGCGAGGAGGGACTCGGTTCTTCGCTTTCTGGGTTATTGTCGACCAGGACTTGTGGTTGTTCAGCTATGAGCTCTGGCGAGGGGATAATTTGTTGCTCAGGCTCTGGAATGACTTGTTCATTCTGGATACTGGGACCTTCGCCAGAGGAGGAAGGAATAAAGCAGGCTTGAACTTCAAATTGCAGACGCCTGAACAAGATATCAAGAGCCACAGGATTTTTCTTCTCTTCCTCCTCGAGTTCTGCTCGATGGATTCCAGCTAGGATTTGGACTATGAAATCCTTGCAGCATTCTTTGTGACTGTTATAGATCTTGGGGTTTGTAGCCCTATCTGTGTTGCTGGATATTTTGCTGGACTCATCGAACTTCAGAATAAAGGCTTTACAGTTCCCTTCAGCGAGCCTTTCTCCTAGTGAGTCAATTATATAATAGGCTTCGTTCTCGGCTTTAAGAACGAAGAAGTGGTCGTTCCAACTCAATATGAAGACTTGTGGCTTCTGGCTCTTCTGGACGTGTTCCCATAAACTATCAAAAGAGGGAAAGCCATTTAGGGCTGTAAACTTTTCAGGGTCAAAATACCCAATGAAGGAACCATCAACTGAGAATTGAAGCGGTCTGATGTTCGCCTTCAAGATAGCTTCCAAGTCAAAATGCTGGTCTGGGTACTTTCTCTCAAGGGACTCGTCCTTGCATAATTCCTGCCACTCCCTTGAACCTTGAATTAGGAGGTCATCGAGCTGGGTGAGTGTAGGGATGCTATCTGGGTTTGCACAAAACCAGTGTGCAATAGTGAAAGCTATAGTCGAGCAAGCGCTGGACCTTGAGGCTTTGCTGCTCCTCTGGTCAAAAGAGGCAAGGAAGGCTCGAGCAGTGAGTTTTAGTTGTTTGTCCCTGCTAACAACTTGTGAGTCCAGCCAAACCCCACTTTCAGCCTCTGGGGTCCTTAATCTAAGCTTCTTGGGTTTTGGAGACTGTTAAGAGATTGGGGTTAGTATCAGGATCAGTGATAAAATCAGCGTGTTCTGGATAAATAAACAGTTTGAAATACTTACAGGGGATCCAGAACGTTTGGTTCTTTTCTTCCCAAATGATTGAATGGTCATAGTCACATCTGGTTCAGGGTTGTGCTATGCAAGGAAGAAAGGAGTGGTCAGTTATGATCCAAGAAGTTGCTAATATATGTGGCAATTTTTGATAAAAAAACATACCTGTGGCCATGGGGGAGAACCTGTGCTGGGGTGTGGCTCGGCTAGTGCAGCCAAGTCTCTTTCAAGCGAGAATTTCTGGCTGAATTTATAAAAAATGGCAGCAAAGCAGAAGTCTGGTCCTTGGTTTCGTTTCTCTTCCCAGAATTGGGAGTACCATGTGAGATACGATGGGGTGACCGACCTTGATATCGACAGTGGCTTTGTTATTATTGGAAGCAGCACCAGTGGAAAGCCAAAGTGTTCGTCGCGTACTTCTGCTGCAATAGGCTTGTTGTTTCCTCGCCAGAGAGTATACTTGTTAACAGAGCAGGCGAGGGGCATAGGAGCATCTTGACTGAGCCCAAACTGTCTACAGAAGTGGTTTGGGGCATAGAGCTCATATCTGGAGCTTACTGAGTCTGAGATTTGCAGGTCCTGGCAAGTGTTGAACTTAATGAATAAGTCCCTTGAGTGAGCATCTTGTTCAGGAGAGGGCATGAATCCACTTGCAAGGAGGCCAGGATAGTGACGACTCAAAATTTTCTCAACTGCAGTATGAGGAAAATCCTTATGCGAACAGAGATACTTAAAGCAGTCGAGATAGGACCATTGCTTAGTCCCGGGCATTGTGGAAACCAATGATTTGCCCAACAGTTTTTGCTCTTCATAATGAGGGGTTGCTGAGGGGCAGAAGAAGGGGAAGTAGATTTGCAACCAGAGTTCAACCATCCACAGTGGTCCTGATTGGTTCAAATCAAGCTTTGATAAGGATACTCGCATGAGGCCATAGTAGATGTAGGCGAGGATGAGCTCAACCAAGCTTAGTTGCTCACCGTTGTAAAGACGTTCAGCGAGGTTGGTCCATGTCTTGATAACCTTTGCAGAGGTTGAACAGAACAAATACTTCGATAGCCAATACTCCAGAAAGGCTATTCCTCCTTGTGGTGTTTTCTTTTCCTCTCATGCAAAGTGTTTCACCAAGGAAGAGTAGGATGGAGGACGTTCTGTTGAGGCTTGGTGGGGTGTTTGGAGAGAATCTTGAGGAGCCCAATTGTTTCCAGAGGCAGGAACTCCGAAGATAGTATAGAGGTCGAGCATTGTGATGCTCACGTCTCCACAAGGGAGACGGAAACAGTTTGCTGTGTAATCCCAAAAGCACATGGCTGCAACAAATGGGGCTTTGTTATCCCCAGCTGGAAGAGAGAAGCATAAATCGATAAGCTGGGCTATTCCGGCTACCTCCCACCTATTGATGTCTTGCCCACGGCGGTGCCGGTACCAAGCGAGGTCGTCTTGGCTTGAATGTGGCCATTTCCCAATAAGACAGAGAGTGTCTTTTTGAGTCCATTCCTTTGGGTCTGCACTAGGGTCTGCCTGGAGTATAAGGGATGAACTGCAGATGGGCTTACGGAGGTATGTGAAAAGCTCTGGATTTAATGGAGAGTCCAGAAATGGACCAAGCAGACCTGTGTTTTCTATTGGGTCTACAGTAAGAGTGCAGACGGCGTCTGGGTTGTGTCGTTTAGCGATTGCCTTGAGCTGTTTGGAGAATTTCTTGGCGTCAGGAGTTTCATAAGGGATGGAGATATCTTTGCGAGGAGGCATTTTGTCTGAGGAATAAGGATTGACGGCGGTGAGAAGGAAAGATTTGAACTTTTTGACTGAGAGAGTTAGAAAGTGCAGGGTTCTGAGTAGGTGAAAGGGTTTTGTTGAAAGATGAAATTTGTGGATATGGACTGGTGCTCTTATAGAGGTGTCAGTCGAGCGTCATATTTTTTCGAAGAGGTGGTTGACGTGGCGTTCGAGTGATGGTACAGCTTTTCAAAGTCAATGGGCACATTGGTCAAGATATATTCAACTCTTTTCGCTTGTTCAGAAAGTTTCCAAGTTCAAGACCTGAGGGGCAATGTTTGGCCCTAAATAAAGAATTTCATTTTGGGCTTGGATGGCCGAGGTCTATGCGAGCGGCCCATTATAGTTAATGGTGCTTGGCGAAGAGTCAAGTTACATAGCGTCCGGCGAGCTTCGCTAGAAGAAGACTTTGAGTTCTATTAGAACTATGTCTTATTAGCTGGTTCTATGCGGCTTATGTTCTGTCATAGCTAGTTTCATTTTGTATAGAACTCTTGGAAGATTTATGATGGAATTAGAAGATCTATGAGTGATTACGACACGTATGCTGGTGTTGGATTCAGACTGTGATTACAAGAGCAGAGGAATTTGACATTGAATGAATGACTGTTATTAAGCGAGTATATAAGGAGAGCGAGGATCTTATGAGATGGCCCCCCCAATCAATCAAACAATCTTGCTATACGCAAACAAACCTAGACAGACATCTCATCCTCGAGATTTCTATCTTTCTTGCAACCAGAAAGTCTAAGTGCTTGTCCCCTATCGAGTGAAAGTATTACGACTCCAAGGAAGCAAACTGCAACCGGAAAGTTGAAGAGCGACTCACTTGTAAGTTGGGAGCTTGAATACTCAAAGGGAGCAAGTGTTCTCAACACTCTGTTAAGAGATTGCTCTGCTTTACACGAGAAAGGACGTGTGGAGTATCGATTTCAAGACTTAGCGAGAGATTCACATATCAAGTCCTAGGTTTCTAGGCAAAAAAGACCTATTCGAGCAGGGTTGGTACTCTCCCTGTTCTAATCGCTTAATATAGAAGTCAGGCGGCTGTGATCAGTCCATATTCCGTCGAGAGACGGTGGCACGCCAGCATACGAAGCACATACAGGATAGACCGGCCCACACAGTTAAAACATCTGAAATAAAAGAGACTGCTTCGCGAGAAGGATCTCTTCCCGAGAGATATTTTTGCATCGAACAGGAACCTAGTTACAGAAAATAAAATTTGAGTGACAAAATTGATAGTTAAAAAAATAAGGAACAATAAAAGATACTCACGTGATTGTAACTGAGCTCTTGTTTGGTGAAGGTGCCTCATGCACGACGACTTTCCCAATTTCCATATCATTGATCATCCTTGTCTGTGATTGGGTCATTGGATTTGATTTTCTATTTAATTGAGTCTGACAGAACACCTGCGGCTTCGTCATCCATGTTTGTTTTCTCCGTTCTCCCTAAGGGGAGTGGCGGAGGAGATTTGGTAATGATTTCTTAGCGCAAGCGATCCAAGTTTGGTGGTGATAATAGCGTAGATCTGGAAGCTTTGAACATGGAGGAAGCAGTTGATGGTCTTTCTGCGACAGTTATCATTGCCCCGATGTCTAAGCCTCATCTCTAAGTTTCATGACACTATGATGGATGACTTTGTTCTTAATGATGATGATATATCATACTTTGCTCGTGTTCATGGCCAGAACATCTCGTTTTTTGAACATGTTCACAACGAGCTCGACCTAGACTGGTGTTATGTTGTCATTGTGAAACTAATGAGAAATTCAATTCTGTGACAAGTTTTGATTTCATGTTGAAAGGCATGAGGAGAAAATGTCAAGTGAAGGGGGGGTTGGAAATTGATTGATTTATCTAATGGGTTCTTCCTTGTGAGATTCAATTTGGAGGAGGACATGCGCAATGCTTTGTATGATGGACCATGGATCCTAGCTGGTTAAACACTTGTGGTGAAGAGATGGATGCCTAATTTTAATCCTAGGTCTGCTCAAATTAGGAGCATGGTTTTGTAGGTTAGAATTGCTTAATTTCCTGTCAAACATTTCAAACCCTTTCCTCTTCAAGAGATTGGTGCTATTCTAAGAGATGTAGTAAGGATTGACAAAGTGGCTCTTAGTCAAGCTCGTGGACAATTTTCCAGAATTTGTATTAAGATTGATCTCAATTTGCCTCTAAAGTCTTTTGTGGAAGTTGAAGGAGTGGCCTACAATGTAATTTACGAGGGCATGTCTCTTATTTGTTTCGAGTGTAGATGCTTGGACACTCTAAGGAGGCTTGCCCTACTATTTTTAAAATGCCAGCCCCTGTCATCACTATTGAGGAAATTGCAGCTTATTCAACTTTAGCTAGTCTTAGTGATGTTGTTATGAGCCAATTTGTGACCACTGGCCAAAATGGGACCTCAATGAATATTGCCGCTGAATATATCTCTATTGTGAGAAAGAAAGATTTTGGTACATGGATGATGATAAGTTATAATAACAAGAAGAATAGTGGGGGTGGTTCTACTAAGATAAATGGTACATCTGGATCAAGGTTTGCTGTTGTGGAGGACAATAAGGAGGAGGCTCTAATGGAAATAACCAATGTTGATTGTATGCATGAGCTTCGAGCAACTGCTATGGTGGATTCGGATCCTATTTTTGGATTTAATGTCACAACGAATACTGAGACTTCTATCTGTAAAGTGACTAGCTCTGCTGGAGTGAAGAATCAAGGTGAAATGAATGGGAATGGAATCTCTTTGACTATTAAAGGTAGTACTATTGTGACAACCCGAACCGAAATCACGCGCTTATCGAATCTTATTACACGCTTCATCACGGATTAGTCGCGTTATCGAGTTATTAACGACTTTTTCACCGGATTAGAATTGGACTTGATATTCTTCAGGGGAATTTGAGAGTATTTTATTTCGAGCTTGTAAGAATTTTTGGGGAATTTTTCGGATAAGCGACCTATTTTTAATGATTATCGGAAGTTACTAAGAGTAATTATTAAAATGTTTTAATTTTTATGTCGGTTTAATCTGTGTCGTCCGATCTTGATCAGAATGATTTTGGATTGTTGATTTCGGCCAGCTGCTTAAGTGTATTTATACGGTATTTATACGTAATATTTTGGGAAAGTTTCCAAATAATTGTAACTGGTACATACGAGCTCGACCCGTATTTTCGTACACTGACCTGTTTTCTTCTACCTGACCCGAACCGTCGTTTTCGGCCACCATCAGTGACAACTCAGGTAGGAAAATGAAGCTCTCCTCCTCCTCTTTCATTTTATGTATGTGTTGCTGGGTTTTGGTTTGTGTTTGTGACCCGTGATTTACACAATACTCAGAAGGGTTAGGACAAACACCTGACTTGGGCTTGTTTATTTTTAGACTCGCATCATTTTTATGTACATTTATAGTAAAAGACATATTATTTATAATTTTTAGTTTAAAGTGAAATATTATTTTCGTCCACTCACTCTAACAATTTTATTATTTTATATGTCTTTCCTTGAGTTTTTCAGTTTCCTCTGCCTAGTTTGCAGTTTGTATCCTAAGATTACACGTAAGTGACAAAAGCATAGAGTTCGTATCACTGTACTCATCTAGTAGGTTCCTAGCTTAACCTGGTAGTTCAGTGTATTATGTTAATTAGAAGTAACTATGAATACTATATAAAGTTTACTTCCGTTTTGTTGTATTTTTCATTCAGTCTTCGGATTTCTTATCACTTTTTGTAAACAATTTATATTTCTAGTAGATTCAGTGTTTGACTGATTTGAGAAATCTGGATGGGATTTGGTGCCCACATTTTATTTTTGTGGACATTATAAAAGTGTGTTTTCCTTACAGGTTTTTGGGTTTCTTGATTTTAGAAGAAACTCAGGCAAATTCTTTGTAGATTCAGTTGTCGTTAGAGCTTAATTTTGGTTTAGGCAACTAAATCGGGATTGGTTCCTTTCAATTGATATCAGAGTATTAGGTTATAAGTTTTGTAGACTTCCGCAGTTATGTTATTAAGGACATTTAGGAATACACAGCACTTCCGGAGCGATAGCCTGACCGGCTGACGGATCCCTATTAATGCTCACGGTGTTGTGTGTTTTTAAATGTTTAAAGTTTCATGATTGTATCCTTCGTATTTTGTTGACTAATGTGTTTTCTCATCCATAAGAGATGCCTCCTACACGTGGAGCCCATGTTAATGAGGCTAAGGATCGTGATGAGGATCAGCGAACGCGTGACTTGCTTATGCAAGTTTTAGAGTTAGAGGAGCGTTTTGATCCTGTAGCAAGGGCAAGAACAACTGGAGCAACTGATTTTTCTAGTTCCACAGATCCTGAAACATGTGAGGCATGGATAGTCCATTTTTAGCAGGTATATGAACGACTTCACTTCACTCTAGAGCAGAAGACTGTAGCAGCTATTGGTTTACTTGAGTCACATGCTTACTTCTGGTGGGCCAGCACTGAGAGGCTTTCGTTGACACCCCATGGCCACATTCAGAGAATTGTTGATGCGCAGATATTTCAATCAAGCTACCCAGCAGTGGAAATATGAAAAGTTCACCAATCTGAGGCAAGGAAATATGTCAGTGCTTAAATATCGAGATAAATTTACTCGTTTGTCTTGATTTACGCGTGATATGGTGGCAAGTGAGGAATCCAAATGCAAGAGGTCTGAGCTGGGTCTGAATCTAAACATTAAGGGGATATTAACAACTATGCCTCAGGATAATTTTGATGAGTTTCTTAGTGCAGCAATCAGAGGCGAGGATGTGGAAAGGGAGAGATAGCTACAGTTTCAGTCTCATTGCTTCGAGGAAGGTGGACCCAGCTAAGGTCCTTCGAAGAAATTGAGTTTAGGTACATCGGTTTCAGCCTCTTCTTCTGGCAGTGGACCTTATAGATTTCCTGCTGGCACATCTGGTCAGAGTGGGAGCCAGAGATGGAGGAGGAATCGACCTCAGAGGCAACAATCAAGTGGGAGTTCTAGTGGGTCGAGTTATCCTCGATGCTTATATGACACACCAGTTGCATCGAGAGATTTTTCATTGTGTAACATTTGTAACAGCGACATTTCGGTTCATGTCAATGGGGCATTACCAGATGTTATCGTTGTGGCCAAGAGGGTCACTTTGCCAGGGAGTGTCCATAATTCGCCACTTTTGGTGGTTCAGCCGCCTAGAGTTCAAGTGATCAGGGTACCACTTCTGGAGTTCTGTCAGCTCAGCGTACAGGATAAACAAATCAGCAGAACCTCAATCAGCATGGACGACCAGCTGGGCAGGCCCGAGTGCATGCCATGACCCTGTGAGATGGCAGAGCTTCCCCAAAGGTTATTATCGGTACGTTATATATTTTTTGTTATCCAGTCCTTACTTTATTAGACCCGGGGGCTACACATTCTTTTATATCATATAGATTGACATCTTTGGCCACTATACCTGCCTCTCCACTTCCGGGTATGTGGCGAGTGTTATATTCATCCGATGAGGTTGTGTGTGTCATATGAGTGTATAGGGAATGTGAGATTTTCATAGGAGGTTATGGGTTAGCTACGGATTTGATGTTGTTAGACATTGTACATTTTGATGTAATTCTGGGGATGGACTTCTTAGAGGCTCATTGGGCAGTATTTGATTGTCATAAAAAAGAGGTAGTCTTTAGAAGTCCAAGTATGCCAGAAATTTTATTTTGCGGCAAAATGAATACTTCTCCACCTTGTATGATTTATGCTATGAAAGAGGAAAAGATGTTAAAGAAAGGTTGTGAGACATACTTGGCACATGTGATCAATACAGAAGTTTGTGCGTCGAGTATCGGGGACATTCCAGTGGTTTGTGAGTATTGGAATGTTTTTCTTGAGGACTTACCTGGTCTTCCTCTAGTGAGAAAGATTGATTTTACCATTGAGTTACTTCCAAGTATTTGTCCTATTTCTCAGGCGCCATATCGAATGGTCCCAGCAGAGTTGAAGAAGTTACAGGTTCAACTGCAGGAGTTGATCGATAAGGGTTTTATTTGATCCAGTGTTTCACCCTGGGTGCTCCCGTGTTGTTCATGAGGAAGAAGGATGGTTCAATGAGGTTGTGCATTGACTATTGAAAATTGAATCAAGTAATGGTGAAGAATAAGTATCATTTACCGTGTATTGATGATTTATTTGATCAGCTAAAATGAGCTATACTTTTTTCGAAGATTGATCTCAGATCGGGATATCATCAGCTTCAGATTCGAGAATTAGATGTTTCTAAAAACGGGTTTTTCATCACCCTATGGGCATTATGAATTTCTTGTTATGCCTTTTGGCTTGACAAATGCCCCAGCCGATTTTATGAACCTCATGAATCGAGTCTTCAGGCGATACTTGGATAAGTGTGTCATTATATTTATCGATGACATCTTAATATATTCCAAAGATGAGGAGCAACACTGAAAGCATCTACGTGTTGTTTTGCAAACTTTGCAGGATTTTCAGTTGTATGCAAAGTTTAGCAAGTGTGAATTTTGGCTGGATAATGTGAAATTTCTGGGTCATGTGATTTCAGTTGAGGGAGTTAGTTTTGATCCAGATAAAATTGAAGTGGTGTTGAATTGGAGCAGACCTACCAGTGTAATTGAGATAAGAAGTTTCTTAGGTTTAGCGGGTTATTATCGTCATTTTGTACAAAAATTTTCGCGGAATGCAACTCTGCTTACCCGATTGACGAAGAAGGGGCTCAAATTTGAGTGGTCTGATGCCTGTGAAGAGAGTTACCTAACGTTGAAAAAAAAATTGACCACAACACCAGTGTTGAAATTGCCTGACGAATGTGGGGAATATGTTATTTATAGTGACGCTTCGAAATTGGGCCTAGACTATGTTCTGATACAGCATGGCAAGGTCGTTGCGTATGGTTCCAGACAATTGAAGCCCTATGAAGTTAATTATCCCATACATGATCTTGAGCTTGCTGCCATTGTGTTGGCACTGAAGAGTTGGAGGCACTACTTGTATGGAGCGCAATATAAGATTTATATTGATCACCAAAGTCTCACTTACCTGCGTACTCAACCAGACCTAAACATGAGGCAACGAAGATAGATGAAGTTAATTAATGATTATGACTGTACTTTCGAGTACCATCCTAGGAAAGCTAATGTTGTGGTTGATGCACTTAGTAGGAAATATGGAGCCTCTCTATTTCATGTACGTGTCGCAAGGGTATCGTTGTTAGTTAAGTTGCGAGCTACGGGATCAGAACTGGAATGAAGTGATGATAGAGCACTGTTAGCCAGTTTTCAAGTCTGACCTGTGTTGTTTAACCAGGTGCGAGAGACTCAGGATGCGGATCCTTATCTGTTGAGTAAAAATTAAGATTATGATTTAGAATGGCGTACCAATATAGTTTCAACTAAGGAATGATAGTACTTTAATGTTCAGAGGAAGATTGTGTGTTCCTAGGAATGACGAGTTGAAGAAGGAAATACTTGATGAAGCTTATTGTTCAGCCTATGATATGCATTCGGGTAGTACACAAATGTTTCATACACTTAAAGCTTACTACTGGTGGCGTAACATGAAAAGAGAAATAGCAATGTACGTGAGCAAGTGCCTTATTTGTCAACAGGTGAAGGCAAAGCGACAGAAACCTACTGTAAAGTTGCAACCATTAGAGATTTCGGCTTGGAAGTGGGAGCATATTACCATGGACTTTGTATATCAACTACCTCATACATCTAATGGTAATACTGAAATTTGGGTAATTGTTGACCGTCTTACAAAATCATCTCATTTCTTTGCTCTTCCAGAAAAACTCTTTGTGGGTAAATTAGCAAAGTTATATATGGCAGAGATTGTAAGGTTGCACGGAGTGCCTGTGTCTACAGTTTCTGATGAGGATACTCAATTCACATCAGAATTTTGGCGAGCTTTGTAAAAGGCGTTAGAACCAGATTACATTTTAGTACAGCTTTCCACCCTCAAACTAATGGCCAATCAGAGAGAACCATTCAGACTTTAGAGGATATGTTGCGATCCTGTGCTCTGCAGTTCAAAGGAAATTGGGACCAACAGCTTCATCTGATTGAATTTGCGTACAATAACATTTATCAGGCTAGCATCGGGATGACTTCATAAGAAACTTTATATGGGAAACAATGTCGAACTTCGTTATGTTAGAGTGAAGCGGAGGAAATGTGGCTTATTGGTCCTGACCTAGTGAAAGACACCACAGAAGACATTCAAATTATTCGAGATAGGTTGAAAGCTGCACAAGACCAATAAAAGAGTTATGCTGATGTAAGAAGAAAAGATCTCGAAGTTGAGGTTGGTGATTGGGTATTTTTAAAATTATCTCCTTGGAAGAGTGTTGTGCATTTCGGGAAACATGGCAAACTCCACCCACGTTATATTGGTCTGTATGAGGTTATTGGACGTGTGGGTGCGGTGACGTATAGGTTGGCACTACCTTCTGAGATGGCCAGAGTACATGAAGTGTCTATGTTGCGGAAATACATTTCTGATCCATCTCATATTCTGACACCTTATCAATTCCCTATACGGGAGGATTTGACTTATGTGGAAGAGCCAGTCCAGATTCTTGATCGGAGAGTCCACGAACTTCGTCATAGGACCATTCCACTTGTGAAAGTCTTGTAGTGGAATTATGCAATTGAAGAAGCCACTTGGGAGCCTGAGCTGTTTATGAGGGAACAATACCCTCGTCTTTTTTAGCAGGCATGTAAATTTCGAGGATGAAATTTTTGTAAGGGGGGTGATTTGTGACAATCCGAACCGAAATCACGCGCTTATCGAATGTTATTACGCTTCATTATGGATTAGTCGTGTTATCGAGTTATTAAGGAGTTTTTCACTGAACAAGAATTGGACTTGATATTCTTCACGGGAATCATAGAGTATTTTATTTCGAGCTTGTAGAAATTTTCGGATAAGCGAGATATTTTTAATGATTATCGGAAGTCACTAGGAGTAATTATTAAAATGTTTTGATTTTTATGTTGGTTTAATCTGTGTCGTCCGATCTTGATCAGAATGATTTTGGATCGTTGATTTGGGCCAGCTGCTTAAGGGTATTTATACGATACTTATACATAATATTTTGGGAAAGTTTCCAAAAAATAGCAACTGGTACATACGAACTCAACCCGTATTTCCGTACACCGACCTATTTTCTTCGACCCGACCCGAGCCGCCGTTTTCAGCCACCTCCGGTGACAACTCAGGTAAGGAAATGAAGCTCTCCTCTTCCTCTTGCATTTTATATATGTGTTGCTGAGTTTTGGTTTGTGTTAGGATCCGAATCGATTAGGTTATTTCGTCAAATTTTGGGGTTATCGGTTGGTGGTGCTCTGGCTATTTTTCGGCAACGAGGTTGGGTGGAATCGACTGGGTTTCACCCCAGGATTCAAACCCCTATGGGTTGGAGGACCGAGGAGCAAAGACGGCGATGATATCGGTCGAAAACATTTTTTGGCATTTTCAAGCCGTGGGGTTTTGAGCCATTTTTCGGTCAAACGACGACAATTCGGGGTTAGGCCTAGTTATGAAAATGATAGGTCTAGTTGAGATCTTTCCAACCATGGGTTGAACACTCCAGTCAGAGTTGTTCGGCTGGGGCGCGCGTGTGACTCACACACCGCCGCCTGTGGAGGCACATGACGGCCACGCACCGCCGTTCACGGCGGGGCTTCGGCGAGGCAAAAATCCAAAATTGACCGGGGGGGGGGGTTTCCGGGATAGTTTATGAGTTGATTTTCGCACGTTTTATCGAATTCTAGTATTAAATGAATATGTTATTTATTTAGGAGACCGTGATCGAGATTTTGGCGATGGGACTTCCGCCGGACCACAAAGCTAGCTTTGTACTGTTAGTGGACACTTTATTTTCACTGTTGATTTGCAAGTCTATAATTATGCATTTTATGATTATGCATTTTACGATTATGCACTTGCATGGAGGCACATATGATTTCTTTTACACAAAGCATAGTCATAGTTGATGCATTGATGCACTGGCTTCTCGGCTGATCCCCGAGACGCTCCAGGAAGGATAAGACAAACACTTGACCCGTGATTTACACAGTGCCCAGGAGGGTTAGGACAAACACCTGACTTGAGCATTCTCGTAACTTTGAGGAAAATGTACTCAAGTTACTGCCTCCACACATTACACAGTACCAAGGAGGGTTATGACAAATACCTAACCCGAGCTTTCTTATTTTTAGACTCGCATCATTTTTATGTACAATTATAGTGAAAAGACATATTATTTATAGTTTTTAATTTAAGGTGAAATATTATTTTTGTCCACTCACTCTAACAGTTTTATTATTTTATATGTCTTTCCTGGGCTTTTCGGTTTCCTCCTGCCAGTTTACAGTTTGTATCCTGATATTACACGTCAGCGACGGAGGCATAGAGTTCATGTCACTGTACTCATCTAGTAGGTTTCTAGCTTAACCTGCTAGTTCTATGTATTATGTTAATTAGAAGTTGCTCTGAATAATGTATAAAGTTTACTTCCGTTGTGTTGTATGTTCCATTTAGTCTTCGGATTTCTTATCACCTTCTGTAAATAGTTTATATTTTTAGTAGATTCAGTGTTTGACTGATTTAAGAAATTCGGATGGGATTTGTTGCTCACGGTTTGTTTTTGTGGACATTTTAGAAGTGTGTTTTCCTTGCAGGTTTTTGGGTTTCTTGATTTTAAAAGAAACTCTGGTAAAAGTTTTGTAGATATGGTTTTCGTTAAGGCTTAATTCTAGTTTAGGAAACTAAATCGGGATCGGGTCTTTTCAACTATAAGCTCAAATTTTATGATTGCTGGCATGTCTAGTACTAGAACTATAATGAGAGATGTATCTAATGGTAGAGCTGTGAAGCCTAGTACTAGAGGTCCTTTAAAATATGTTAGGAAGAACTCTTTGACTACTGTCAAGGGGTCCGCTAGTGAATCCAACATATCAAAAAAACTCTTATTTGATCATGTTAATGTTGGTTCTTCTGTGATAAGTGGGAATGCTTTTAGTGATAAGCCTCCTGACTTATACAAGCATGGTCTAGT
The DNA here is from genome assembly GCA_946800695.1 of Geum urbanum. Taxonomy (NCBI): domain Eukaryota; kingdom Viridiplantae; phylum Streptophyta; class Magnoliopsida; order Rosales; family Rosaceae; genus Geum; species Geum urbanum. Next base: position 37,725,840 of record OX327013.1, on the reverse strand, counting down.
CATGAATGATCCTGGTGCCGCTACTGAAGCTTTTGTTGCTACCACTTTTGATGAAAATAACAAATGTGCTATAGAACTTGATCTTCCTTCTACTGATGTAAAAGGTCAAGATACTAATTAATGTAGACCTCAAGTCCTCCCTCTTTTACTTTTTTAATGATTAAAACTCCACTTTGAAATGTTAGAGGTGCTGGTAGTGAAAGATTTAGATATGTGATTTCTGATCTAGTTATGATGAACAATATTCTCAAGTTGGCAATTTGTGAACCTAGAGTACCTTTCGTTCAAGCTAAAGACTCTTTGTTTCTACTTGGTTTGTGTTAGTCTATTGTAGTTGAGGCTGAAGGTTTCTCTGGAAGGTTGTGGCTTTTGTGGAAACCATCTCTGGTGAAACTTGAATAGATTCAACATAATTTTCAATCAATATGTCTTAAAGGGTGAACTCTATGATGCTTTGTTGGATGCTCACTGTGTTATATGCTAGTCCTATTAATACTTCCAGATGTCAACTATAGCCTTACCTCGAGGCGTTAGCTTCTAGAATGCAACTGCCTTGTGTTTTCATGGGAGATTTTAATGAATTAGTAAGTATCAATGATGAGAGTTGTGGCCTTATGAGGGGAGGTTTGGATGGTTAAGAGATTGGGTGGATAAGAATGGTTTTATTGATGTGGGGTTTAAGGGTTCTTGCTATACTTGTCAGAATAAAAGAATCAAAGAAAGATTAGATAGGGCTTTTTGTTGCCTCAACTGGAAAACTAACTTCCCTGGGGCATTTGTGAAGCATCTTGCTAGGACAAAGTCTGATCATTGTCCCATCATGTTACAGCTTGATTATAACAATTATGTCAACAAAGAGGCTATTCCTTTCTGGTTCCAAGCAATGTTGTTTACCCATCAAGAGTTTGGTAATTTTGTTACTCAAACATGGAATCAACTAGAGGGTGATTTTCCTAATAAAATGTATGTGTTGTTTCATGCTTTATCATCTTGGAACAGGGAAGTTTTTGGACATGTCTTCCAGAAAAAGAAAAGGCTTTTGGCTAGAATTAGTGGCATTCAAAGATCTAGAGATAGATTTGAGGATCCTTCCTTGATTAATTTAGAAGCTGAATTAATCAAGGAGTATGAACTAGTCCTTGAACAAAAGTGCTTGTTGTGGAAGCAGAAGTCTAGAAACAAGTGGTTTCAAGATGGAGATAGAAACATTGTGTTTTTCCATCTTACCACTTTAGTCAAAAGAAAAAAGAATAAAATTGAAGGGTTATTCAATGATAAGGGTGAATGGTTCACTAATAGTAGTGTTATGAACCAGATTGATGTTGAGTTTTTTGTAGAGCTTTTTTCTCAACCTCCTCAAGAAGATAATTGAGCCATAATACCCTGAATATTTTTAGAACTAGAGCAATCTATGATCTCTAAAATTGAGAGGCATGTGAATGATATGGAGATTAAGCATGCTATGTTTGCTATTAGTGGATTGAAGGCACCAGGCTGTGATGGATTTTCTGCAATGTTCTATCAAAAAAATTGGGAAATTTATGTTGCTGATATCTGAAAGGTGGTTAAAGATGCCTCCACTTCTTCTTCTATACCTACAAGGCTTAACCATAGCATCATTGTCTTAATTTTTAAGATTGGGGGACCTCAAAACATGGTTAATTTCAAGCCAATCAGTTTATGTAATATTGTGTACAAGGTGATATCCAAGTTGATTGTCTCTAAGCTTAAGCTAGCCATGAGGCATCTGATAAGCCCTAATCAAGTTAGCTATATTCCTGGAAGGCATATTACTGACAACATAATGGTGGTTTAGGAAATTCTTTATAAATTCAGAAAAAACCAGTGGCAATCTTGGTTTTTTTTCTTCGAAGGTGGACTTGTCTAAAGCTTATGACAAGTTGAGATGGTTATGAAGTCCAACTTCCTTTGAACCTTGTTAGATTGATAATGAGTTGTATCACCTCCACCTCTTTCCAAATTTTTTTTAAATGGTGAACTTACTGACTTCTTTCATGCTCAAAGAGGTATAAGACAGGGTGATCATTTATCACCTTATATCTTTGTCTTATGCATGGAAAAATTAACTCATTTGATTCAATCTACTGTGGAGCAAGGTTTATGGAAGCTTATTAGGCCTCCACAATCTGGACCTTTTGTTTCCCACTTGTTTTTTTGTAGATGACTTAATGCTCTTTGCTGAAGCTAGCTCACAACAAGTCACTATAATAAAGAAATGCCTTGATCTCTTATGTTCTCTATCTGGTGAAGCTGTAAGTTATGAGAAATCCTTGCTATTCTGTTCCCCTAATATTCACTCCAGTGTTGCTCAAACTTTGAGTGGCATCTGTGGCTCTCCCATCACCTTTGATCTGGAAAGATACCTTGGTATGTCTCTTGTTTATGGGAGGGACAATAAGTAAACTTATGCTATCTGTTTGAAAAGATCTAGGGGAGACTTTCAAATTGAAAGAGCAGGACTTTGAGCATGGCTAGTAGGCTCATCTTACTGCAACCAGTGGCTTCTGCTATTCCTATTTATTCTATGGGGACTGTTAGGCTTCCTGTTGCGTCATATGATGATTTAGACAAGCTAAATCAGAATTTTTTATGGGGCGATTCTATTGATCAAAAGAAGGTTCATCTAGTTAATTGGGATAGTATATGTTAACCCAAGCAACTAGGTAGTCTAGGTATTAAAAAACCTCTGAAAAGAATCAGACTATGTTGGCCAAAATTGGATGGAGAATTGTTCAAAAGGATACTGGTTCGTGGGCTCGGATTTATCATTCAAAGTATATGCAGAAGCAACATGTTATGGATAGGGAGTAAGTTTGCCCTGCAAATTTTTCAAGCACATGAAGGAGTGTTGTACATGGAGTGAAGTTGTAGAAAAAGGATCTTTTGTGGAGGATTAGAGATGGATCCATAGTTAAATTCTGGACTGATTTTTTGCTGGAATTTTTTTCTCTCACTTCAGTTACCCTCCCTGAGAGTGATATTAACATGAATTTGAGAGTTTGTGATTGCTGGGATGAGAATGGTTGGATTACTGATTTCCTTGTTAGTGTTCTTCCTGAGGATATGGTTCAAAAGTGCATTGCATTCCTCCGGGATTTGATGGAGGAGGTCTTGAAATTCAAATATGGAGGCATGCTTCTAATGGTCGGTTTTCTATTAAAACTACATATGCTTCTTTTTTTGACTTTGGAAATGCCAATATTCCCCACTGCAAATGCATTTGGTCTTTCAAAATACCTCTCAAACAGAAGACTTTTATTTGGACTTTGATGCCTCACAAATTGTTATCTAATTCTCAAAGGCTCAGAAGAAAGATGACTAATGATGTTGGATGTGACATTTGGAAGGATGGAAAAGAGTCACAGCTGCATCTTTTTAGAGAATGTTCTCAAGCTAAGTTGGTTTGGGAATTGTGATACCTTGACATTTTCTATAATTTTTAATACTTACGAGTATTTCCTAATTCAATTTACCGAGCGTGATTAATATTCATTATTGATAATAAGAGCATGAAGTTTACGGTTGACTTTTTCGTTGATCGGCTATATCGGTTGACTTTATGTGAAAGTCATAGTATTCCTCGAGATAAGTTCGTAGACGCGAGAATTATCAACGGAGTTACGACAAGGAAGTTTTGATTATCGGAAGTTTGTCGAGAATTACTTTCCGTAAATGGAAGAGTATAAAAGGGACCTTTCCTTTCAGAAGGTCAGTCTAGTCTGACTGAGTCAACACACTCTCTCATCTCTCTCTCTCGTCTAGTTTCGACAGTACGGTTGTCGCCGACAGTGCGACGCCGTTCGGCCATCTCCGATCATAATTTCTGTCGGAATCAGATCGTCTCTTCCTCCTCTACCTTCTCATATGCTTCATTTTAAGATTGGAGGTGTGGGTTGAGAGAATCGAAGAGGTGAAGCTCTTAGGGTTTATGGGTTTCGGTTCACCATCGTCGGAATCGTCTCCAGCCGAGTTCTGGGTAAATTTCGAGAGCCCTTTCTCTCTTTATTGTGTTGTTATTGTTGTTGGAACTTTTAGTTGCAAGTTTAAACAAGGGATATCAAATTGATTTCTGATCAGTTTCGATTCAACTTCCATCGTGAGCGGCAATGTTGTTAGTTGTTTTTGGCGGCAAGGATAAAGGGGTTTTACTCCTCTATCATCCCTGAGTCGTTTCCCACTGGCCCTGAGACGACCCGACCTTGGTCGAAAATCATCAAAATACTAAATTATTCGAATAATTCTAATAAATGATCGATTAAAATTAAACACAATCGAAACAAATCGAAAACCTTATCAACAAACTAAATATAGTTTTACGATCATATTAATATAAGATATCTAGTTGCCCATCGTCCGCACCACCACTGGCAATGACACTAGTCACCACCTCATACCCACTGGGACAATGAAGCCTAAATGCATTTTTAACCTCACAAATACGCTCGCCACATTGATATGAATCTAATGATATAGAACATGACTAATTTTTGACAACATTTTCCAACTAGACACACTGCCACAAATGGTGGCGCGTGCGGCCTTCGCGCCACCGGTAACCACTGCCGATGGTGGTGATTGACCTCTCAAACAAAAGCTCTCAACGAGCCTGACCTACTGTCTAACTATGACCACGACCAATTCGGCCGGAAACTAGTCCGGAATTGTCTCAAATAACAATCTCGCGTGAAAACTTCAAATCCAGATTTAGACGCCGTCGAGCCACGTCAGAGCTCGAGGCCAGTCAGAAAATGTTCACAAGGACATCACGTCGATTCTCTACAATTTCATCTGCAAATTTCAAATTCAACAACCTATATCATTCCACACATCAGAAAGATTCAAAATATACCTCAATCGTCGCCGGGGTGTCACCGGCGACAGGGATCGATTTCAGCTGAAAACCTAGTTTTTCTCAACTTTGATTTGCTCTCCTTTGCCATTAATCACCGTAAACAAGGTCACCAAGCGATAGAGAACAAACATACACATCGAACCCGACAAACTTCACGGCCGGAGGTGGCCGGAATCTGCCGCACCGCCTTCGACGACTTCAACGAAGATTTTGGGCCGTTGGAGCTCGGTCAATGCAAGTTGACCCATTTTTCCCAAAATGGAAAAGTTTTTGTTTCCAGAAATAGAAACTCCTATTTATATCCACACATTTATGGTAATACCATATTTGACATTTTCATCAAAATTCCCTTGACCATAACTTTCTCATCGTAACTCCGTTTTCAATATTTTTCGCGTCCATGAACTCGTCTCAAAAAATTCTACGACTTGCACCCAAAGTTAACCAACTTCGATAATTTTATAAAAAGTCAACCTTTGACCTCTCGACATTTATCGACGGTAAAAATTATTTACCACTTCTACTAAATCAAACTCAAATTATTGATAAATATTAAAAATTATATAAAAAGGTCAAAATATCACAGAACCCGAGGTCCGTCGCAGATCGATAGCGCCGTTGCGTTGTCGATTTGATTTCCATCCAAATTGAGCCGATTCTGGCCAAACGTGCTGGAATCAAGTCTATCCTTTGAGACAATTTATTAGGCTCATTGAGAGCTTTCCAACGATGTGTCATTCTCCACCGCTGGTGGTGGCGCGTGGGCAGCAAGCGGCGACACGTGACTGAAAAATTATTTACGGCGACGCATGGGCATAAAGCTTTCGCTAAAGGTTGTTTTGCCATCGTAAATAAGCATTGGCAACGGCTAGGCAACGACAATGGAGGCACCATCATTGGTGCAATCAGTAATGCTGTTGGCGACGACAAATGGCCATCACAAAAAAATTTGGCGACAGAAATTGCCGACGCCAAACATGTTAAGGGCATTTCTATCTTTTGCTATATGGCATTGTGACGACAATTTTTTTTGTCGCAAATAAATAGATTATTAATAAAAAAATGATTCTGGTATGTATTATTCAATACCAGAACCAATGTTTTCTCTTGCTTATCTAGTACATACATGTAGCACTATACAACAGTACTGAAATCTCAGTACACTACCAGCATTTTCACTATAGCCGACGACATTATAAAAAACAAGCCGACGACTTTTGAACAAAAATCGTTGGCTATACTTTTGCCGACGTTTTTTTGCCAACAACACCAAAAATCGTCGGCTATACTATAGCCGATGACTTCGTAAAAAAATCGTCTGTTATAGTCCTGTAGGCTAAAAAGCGTTGGCAAAAGTATAGCCAACGATTTTTGGTGTTGTTGTCAGCTATAGTAGCCAACGATTTAAAATGGCGTCTGCCTGTTTTTTTAATGTCGTCAGTTATAGTGAAAATACAGGTAGTGATAAAAGTATATTGAAATCACACAATTTCTAATTGTAAACTCATGGAAAAACGGAGAATAATTTTACACATTTGTTGGTTGTTACATTCACCTATCATAATCAATTAGGATCAAAAACAAGGAGAGAAAAAGACATACAACTAACTATGTATATTGGGTCTCTTCTGAGCCTTTGAAAGAGATTTGATCAAACGTTTAACAATCTTCTAGTTTTGATCAAACGTTGTGAGTAGCTCCTTGTTTCTCTGAGCAGTATCCCATGTCAATAGCTTAACAATGTTGGGATGAGAATGCTAATTCAACTATTGTAGAGCAATGTCTCACACTAAAGAGAAACTGATATGCCCTGAGCAAGAAGAAAAAGACCATTCAATTACGTTAAAGCAAGAAATATGCCCTGAGATAAACTAATCAACAGTTCCCAAAAATTTCCTTACTAAAAAGAAAAAAAATTCCCATAAATTTGGAGTGGTATGATGTAGCCAATGGTTCTCTCTACTTGTTCTTGCACTACCCTGCAAAAAACAGCAGCATAAAACATGACAAGATGATTACAATCATTTGTACCATATCTAGTGTAATCACATTATGACACATTATAATCAATCTCAAGCATGATAATGTGCTTTGAAAATTAAGTTTATATGAAAATGAATGGTACTTCCCAAATGATTTTCAAATTTGACAGACAATGGTAGAGAAGACTTAACATCGTTTCTATAACCTGTTATATACTTTTATGTCACAAGCAAGAGATAACGTATCATACTCAGTGAGTGTATGGTACGGAACTTTAAAATTTGTACTGTTAACATACTAAAAAATTATGCTCGTAGTATCGAGTGATGATCTATCAAATAACTTCACCACATTCGGTCCCCACATAGGTTATGCGGAATCTTAATCTCTCTCTTAATCTACACATAACACAATAAAGATCATCAAGAATCAAACTAAATAAAACTACAAGCAAATTACAGGTGCTATGGTATATAAGCTTTGAAGGAAGTTTATCAATACAACTTCTTGTTCGCTTCATTTTTTTCAAACTCTTCACAGAAGAACTAAACTAATTACTACAATCATCGCTAATCAAAGTTGCATTTCTTATTCTAGCACAGTTTATCATAAAAGGAAATCTAATCTTTATATCAATATAGGACCAAAAGTAGCTACAAGTATACAATCAAACATGTAACACAAGTCATAACATTTAAGGAATTAGATAAGATCTTTCACAGGTCATATCCTCAACACTGCCAAAGTACCAGTATTCCTAGATGCAATCGCAGTCCTCTATTAAAACTCATTTCACTAATTGCATAGCCATATTCTAGAGCCACAACATTTCCACTACAAAATCAAAACAAAACGCACCTTGGATCGACGACCTCGAACTGCACAGCTTTTTCAACATCGTTAACATTGGAATCACCATTAGTACTGCCTCCCAACTAACTGTTGTTGCTGATGGTGCCGTTGTCGTTGCTCATCCTTTTTATCCAGATGAGATCAAATTCTACCAAGCAGAATACAGAATAAGCAAATCATACTTTAACTTTGAAACAATGTACAAGAAATGAACAAAACTTTCATTTACCATCTTAGTTATTGTGCATCATCAAGCTGAAGGTCAAAGTCAAGCGAAGCCTAAGGTCTTGGCAGAACTTGGAGATCAAAATTGTCGGAGGAGAGCTATAGTGCATCATGGTGAGGAACGCAGGGCGATGTCGACGCAGCTGAAGCGCGGATCTTAATCGTGGCAACACATCACACAGAGGGGGCACGACGACCAATGAAAGCTGCTAAAGGCGCGACTAACGCTTAGTGGCCGTGAGAGACGTCGAGGCTCGGAGGTGGTGCAATTGTGCTTCGATGGAGGCCTAGAGGGTGACTAAGCTGGTGACCAACGGCGGCCGACGGAGGCGCGAGATACAATCCCGCGGTTGCTTTTGCATCCCTTCGTGGGAGAGAGAGGGATATGAGAGAGATTGAGAGAAAGAAAGAGAAAGGGAGAGAGTGACAACGAAGAATGAATTTGGAAGGCCATTCAATTTCATTCTAGGTCTACAATGAGAGATGGAGAGAAGAGGCGGCGTGAATGACATCAATCAAATTTAGTATGAGATTCAGGAAAAACTATTAAAGCTAAAGTTGGCGACGAAAATTATTTTTCAGTTGCCCAAAACTGCAATTTTCCACAGCGAGCTCGTGCCGATGCCATTCTGCGTAGCCAAAAATTGAATTTTGTCACGGCATGTTCATGCCGACGCCATCCTTTGTAGCTGGTTACCTTACTGTCGCAAGATATCTACTGATGGCGACCGAAATGTCTTGCCGTCGCAAAAATCCGAAGTTATAGGTAATTTTTTTTGTAGTGATATGAGATACAGGCTACCACATATTGATAGAGTCGCCAGGCTGAGGCTTGGTTTGAAATCTTGATTGAGGTTCTTTTACGGGCGATAGTTAAGTAGGGATTGTGCCTCCCTGGGGTAAAGAGACCCAAAACCAATCAGGTGGTGTTCTTGATGTCTTGAATTTGAGAGTATATTCAATATTTGATTATCATTGATAGACAGGGTGTTCTTAATATCTTTAACTCGAGAGTATATGAGATATGACGATACGATTCGAAACGTAAAACGATAACTTGAAACGTGAAATGATTCATTAAGATATATAATTTGATTACCGTCATTAGACGGATGATGATGTGATATGATTGAGCTCACGTGATGAGCACTATGATTTGAGATTTGAGCTCACAAGATGAGAAATACGATATACGATATGACTTGAGCTCGTAATGCAAGCATTGCAACATAATATTTGTTCGCGGCGAACATGATGATATAATATAATATTTGCTCAAGTGATGAGCATACGAATATGTGATGATTTAAAATTGAAATACAAGTATCACAAAATATTATATTTACTCGTGCGAAAAGTATGATAATATAATATAAACTCTTTTGATGAGTATGAGAATACAAAATGATTTGAACTCATGAAACGTGCACGAGTGTGATTATAATATTCCGTGTTTACGTGGTAATACAATGATTTGAAAGTTCGAAAACAGTGATTTGACGATTTTTATGGCAATGTGACTTGTGATTATCGATTTTATCGAAATATCAAATAAATAAATCATTATATTATTTAAAAATTTGATTATTATATTATTATTCATGATTACTACTATTTAATTTGTTTAATTTTGACAAGTTAGAAATTGAGAACTCTATTTATATTTTTTTTATATGTTATAGATATATGATTTGAAATTCTATTGATAGTTGAGAAATCCAGATGAGTATCGATGACTCTTGGTATAGGTTGGGATGTGTGATTATTGAAGTGTATTTGGATATTTTACAGGTTTTAGGTATCCTATTTTTAGGGGAGACTGCCCAATTTTTCGCAGAAATTTTCTGCGATCCTTGTTTTGTAATTTCGAGGGAGAAATTATTTTATCGGGGGTAGATTGTGATACCCCGACCTTTTATATAATTTTTAATATTTACAAGTATTTCCGAATTCGATTTACCAAGCGTGGTAAATATTCATTACCAATAGTAAGATCATGAAATTTATGGTTGACTTTTTCCTTGATCGGCTATATCGGTTGACTTTAGGTGGAAGTCATAGTATTCGTCGAGACAAGTTCGTAGACGCGAGAATCATCGAAAACGAAGTTATGACAAGGAAGTTATTGATTATAGGAAGTTTGTCAAGAATTACTTTCCATAAATGGAAGAGTATAAAAGGGACATTTCCCTTTCGGGATGGTCATTCTAATCTGATTGAGTCAACACTCTCTCTCGACAAGAGAGAAAGTCTAGGGAAGGTCGTCTCCGGCCGAATTCTGGGTAAATTTTGAGAGCCCTTTCTCTCTTTATTTTGTTGTTGTTGTTGTTGTTGTTGAGACTTTTGGTTGCAGGTTTAACCGAGGAAAATCGAATCAATTTTTGATCTGTTTTGATTCAACTTTCGCTGTGAGCGGCGGTTGCCAGTGGTTATTGGCGGCGGGGATAGAGGGATTTTACTCCGCTCTCCTCCCTGAGTTATTTCCCACTAGACCCGAGGTCCTTCATAGCTTGACTGTGCATGTCGATTTGATTTCCGGCTAAATTGGGCCAATTTTCTTTCGGGGCCAATTCCGCCTAAACATGCCGGAATCAGGCATAGGTTCCTTGAAACAATTTATTGGGCTCGTTGAGAGCTTTCCAACAGTGTGTCATTCTCCACCGCCAACGACAATCACCGGTGATGGCACGTGGTGGCTGTGACCGAATAGTTATTTCCGAAAACGGGTCATGTTATATATCATTAGGTTCGTATCAATATGAACATAGTCGTGAGGTTTATTTGGCATTTAAGCTTTGTTGACCCAGTGGGTGTGCAGTGACGTGGCCGACGAAGAAATTAAGTGTGCTTTATATCGTTACGACCAGTTCGTCGTAACAAGTTCATCGGATATGTTTTCAACTAAATTAGTCAAAGTTGATTTTCTGATCGAATACTTCCTCGATTTACATGTTTATTTATTGATTTTGACGATTTTCGACAAGGATCGGATAGTCACATAAATGCTTTCCTATTCCCAATTCTACGAGGAGAACCTTCCAGTTAGATTGGCATGGCTGGATTGCTGCTCTGTAGCATTGCAAGTTAACTGTCCAGAATATTAAATGGTGAACATGAATTTAGAAAAGGTTTTTGATTTTTTGATTGCTGCTAATGCAAATGGAGGCCTCAGGAATTCAGGTATTAGGGTTTTGATTTTATTATTTTGCATATGCATGTTGAGAAGTAGTGTGAATCTCTTGGAAATGAACTTAAGAAATGCAAGGCGGAGCTCGAAGGTGTGAAGGAAGAGAGGGATGTAGCGAATGAGAAGTTTGAGAAACTTGAGGAGGAGGTGAAGAAGCGACGGAGAGACGAGGAGGAAGAACAGGGAGCTGGAGAGCGAGGCTGAACTTGAGAAAGTGAGGAAGGAATATGCAGCATTAGAGGAAAAGCACAACTTTGACGTTTTGGAGGTGCAGAAACTTGAGAAGGAAAACGCCGTGAGGGGGAAGAACATGGAGCTGGAGAGTGAGGGTGAAGGTGGGGGATTGTATAAAGCTATCTAATTGTTAGAAGGGCTGATGAATGCAAAGCGTATTGGTTTGACAAAAGCGGGGAAGAGAAGCAGAGATAGTGGAATGGAAAATGGTAGTAGAAAAATGATCTGCACTGACCATATCATAGGCGGAGAGGATTTGTGTGATCCTGTGCCAGCGAACGATTCCTCTCCCGGAAATAGTGCTGCAAATTTAGGTATTGAATATTCATATCAATTCTATATTATGGCTTGCTGTTTGCTTTTGGTGCTTGTTGCGTAAGCTTGACTAAGTATAAATCAGAGTCTTTAAGGGTTTGAGGTCCATCAGAGGAGCATAGTTGATATGTTTTCTCTATTTGATATAGTGTTGCCATCGTTTAGTTCTGATTTTATAAGCTTACTCGTTCTAATAAAAGGTAGATGGTATTTGCAGGATTAAAAAGAAATCTGCAGAAATTTGTTTGCCTTTTGTTTTCTAATAATCATGAGTGCATATATGTTAACAGGTTCTCAAGCTAATGGATTGTGACGGGTTAAACCTGTTAATGTCCTAATCTGTTATTGACCCTCCCATATTTAAGATCCATATGTGATTTTGATAGAGAGGATAAACTTGGAGATATTCCCTTCCAAGGCATTCAACGCATTTAGATTGACAATATAAATTGCTTTCTGTATATTTTAAGCCGAGTTCGTTAGCTATGCAAGGAACTCTATCAATCAATTTCAGTGTTCTTCTGAACTAGTTTGCTATTGCTTCAGTGATACTTGACATAACTTTCACTCCCAGGCACTCCAAAAATTTCTTCTGCAAAGTACATTCTTCTTAGCAATAGTGATGACGACTGCGCGATTGAAGAATTGCCACTAAAGGGAATCACAAGAGAACAAGCTTCACCTCCAAATGCTAGTGATAATGATAATGAAAGTCACAATGTGGAAGAGACTATTCCAACTACTGCGAAGCTGCAAGACTCGAAGCTGAATTGCTGCCCTTTAAATTCTGAACAAATAATCATTAGATCACCTGAAGAAAAAGTATTGGAAACACTAAAGTTAACTATTGATGACTCGGACAGTACATCTATGTTCAGTTCTGATGATTCTGAGGATGAAGATGACTTTGATCCTTCAAACTTGATTCTGTCACTGCAGTCTGGAAAATCTAAAGCATGAGAGGTGATAGAAATGGCAATTATAGCTGTTTGATGCATTTGAGAGACAACCTGCACTTTGTTTTGAATCTCATATCTGTATTGAGCTTCTAACTTGATGTCTTCTTTAAATTCCTTTTACTGACTTCTGACCATATCAAATTGGATTAAAGTGTTATTCATCTGTTTCTTTTGGTCATATTTTTTGCAGATCATTTTCAGATGATGGGTCAAGGCTTTTCATTTATTTTTATGCAAGAACCCCAAATTTCATTCAAACATTCCTTAGTTTCTCTAACTATATAGCAGATGACCTTTACTGGTAACAGTTGGCAAAGAAGCATGGTGCACACGTAGATATTAACTGATATTTCCTTCTAAAATGGAAATGTTAAATCATTAACATGTCGTGTTCATTAACATGTCGTGTTCCAAAGCAATTTAAAAGTTTTGTCTAGTGGAGGCTCAGGTTACAGATCCCTCGTAAATGTGGTTCAACCTTCTTGTTAACAACAAGATAAACATACAATTGCCTGCTATTATGAAATGTCTCATCATGTTGTCTTTGTTATAGGTAAGCCGTAGTCTTGATCAGTTTACTTGTTATCATGACATTGTGTCTTTCAATGGCTTCAGGGAGTTCAGGGTTCACTGCTTTGGTTCAATTTCTTAAAGCAGGGGATCAACAATGGAGGGTAAGTGGTCTGTTAAGGAGTCGTATTTTGGAGCATGTCGGAAATACTTTGCAACTGCAAGTACTATTCAACTGACTTTGGGGATTTTCTTGACGAAGACATCCTGCTTCGTATGCTCTCAACTGCGAAAGCAATTTTGATATAGGACCTGACGTGGGTGCTCCAATGGTATATCTGAAATTCTGCATAGACCTGAATTTCTGAACTTGCAGGGTTTCTTGGTAGATAGTTGGGTTGTATAATACATAACTTGAGCCTAATTTTCCTAACTAGGCAAACCGTGTAGGAAGTAGGGACTAGGGACCTTATTTTGCGGATTGAGATCATCTCCTCAATCCTCATGTATCCTTGCCTCATGCTGCAATATGAGGCTTAGTGGATCATGGATTTCTGTATATGGTTCACAACTCAATTAGCCTTTTCTTTTCTTTTTTTGAAAGGGAGCCTTTTCTCTTTCTTTTACATTGTTTGATTGAGCCAGTGACTCGTTGCTACACGATCAGAAGCAATTATCTCTTCGTGGCCCTTATGCACTATCATGAGGCAAGGTCGCAATGCGGAGAAGTCTACTCCAACTATGGAAATGAGGCAAATGACTCGAATCTGAGTGTGATCAGTCTATAGTATGTTTCTCAGTTTTTATCAGAATTATATATGATTGGAACTCTTTCACGGAGAATTTTATAAGTACTTTTCATAAAATTATCTTCAAAGTCATTTTTTCGATAACAATTTTTATAAAGATAACCGTTAGATGTTTTAATATTGATGAGTAAATCATTTTTAGAAATTTTCATCCAAATTGAAAATCGTCAAGGTATTGAACAAGATTATATCAATTGACGAACCAAAACTGTCAACATACACTGTTCATGTTCATAAATAATAAATCTTGATTATGAATGACTTAATGATTTTCAATTTTTGTGAATTTTTGTACGAGTGATCTACTCATCATTATCTATCTAACTAACGGTGAATTTGTCAAAATATAAAAAAAAAATAGATTTAATGAGAAGGTACACAGCAAGTCCTCATTATAAAAGTGGATTTAATGAGAATTTCCCTATATTTGACAATATATTTACTTAAATATAAATCTTTCCAACATGGAGAAATGCACCGAAGAAGGTAAAAAAATTAGAAAACAAAATATATAAACGTATTAATTGCTAAAACCACTTCAGCTTTATAAACTCACCAGTCATCTCTCTCTCATATAAACTCATCACTACATGCATATCTCTCTCTCTCTCTCTCTCTCTCTCTCTGCACTCTTCAGCTTCCCTCAACGGTCCGCCATCATTCATGATCAGCTACATTTCTCAATACGATGGTCAGCAACCAGAGCACTATATCACAGCTGATATCCAAACTGCGGGATTCGTTTAAGACGTCCGAGTTCGATAGTGTCAAGCAGACTCTAGTAACGAGAGAAGCGACGATGAAGAGAGAGTTTGACAAGGAGAGGAAGGAGTGGGAGGAGAAGGTGGATTCGGAGCGGCGTGAGAGGATGAGAGCGGAGGAGGAGAGGGAAGTGTGGAAGAGAAAGTACGAGAAGCTTCTAGAGAAGACCAAGAGGTGGGGGGTCGACGAGAACAACGAGGAGGAGATTATGGAGCTGCAGAGGAGGAAAATAGTGATTGAGATCGAGAACATGAGGGTTCTGAAGGAACTGGAGGGACAGGTGTCGCAGTTGGAGAATGCTGTAAGTGCCAAAGGTATGAGTGATGAAGGTGGAGTGGTGAAAAAGGATGGCGGAAATAATAATCGGAGGGAAGAACCTGTCGTAGATTTAGAGACTGATCAAGGAACCAGAGATCCGAAAGAACCATCAGGTATTAGATTTGCATGTATTGATGATCATCTGATTATAATACTAACTACGTATATATATTTACTGAACATGCATATATGTGGTGTACTAATTTACCTATACA
The DNA here is from genome assembly GCA_946800695.1 of Geum urbanum. Lineage (NCBI taxonomy): Eukaryota > Viridiplantae > Streptophyta > Magnoliopsida > Rosales > Rosaceae > Geum > Geum urbanum. The sequence goes on along the minus strand of OX327013.1, from coordinate 37,710,598 downwards.
TGACATGTCAGGCATCGGAAATGCATCTAAAGATGACATTGTCATTATTGATAGTGATGATGACGATGGCAATGGCTGTTTGGCTTCTACGCCTGGAGCAAAGATGCACAAAAGAAAACGAGCTCCGCCATCTCCAAGCAATGTTGATGTTAAGACTGTTGATGAAAATTTCACAGTAGATCATATCCCAATCAGTGAGATTATAAAGCAAGAGATGGAGACTTCACTCGCACAAAAAGCTGATTCTTCTGGTGTGGTGGCCATGGTCCCCAAGCAAAAAGTTGTGATCGAGAGAACTTACGACAATCCAAATCCGAAGAAGCAAAAAGGAAGTCATCACCTTACCAAACATATGGATTATTTTGTGATTCTGAGAGTGATGACAGCGCTTCGTCTGCTTCAGAGGACTCGAAGGAACTTCAAAATCTGATGGACGATATTCTTGGGAAAGCCAACAGATGATCGATGAGGGGGTAAAACTAGCTTGTTGCTTTCAAAATCTCGACTTCAGCTTGTTTTGGTCAGTTTAATTGCGTGTGGTTCTAGATAATGAAGCACAGGTAGTATTTAGACACTTCAAGAAAAAACGTTTTTGGCGACAACCAAATTTCGTCACTGAAAGTTTAAATTCCTCGTTAAAACAAAATTGAGACGAATTTTCAGTTGTCACTAGGTCCGTCACCCTATGCGTCTGACGGAATTTAAAAAGCGACGACTAACTTGTTTCGTCGCATTTTCTATTTGTAACGTAATTGGTTCGTCGTATATCATGTTTGGCGAGGAATATGAGCGTGTTACAAAACATAAGTTTGCTGCTTCATTTCCGTCGCAAATATTGAATGCGACGTTTGATGTCCGTAGCAAACACTAAATGTGACGCTTAGCGTTTGTCGAAAAAAATAAAGTGTGAGGTCCTGTGTTTGTCGCAGATAATAAATGCGAGGTTCTTTGTTTATTAATGAATTCAAACACGATTTTCTTTTTATCGAGGATTTCAAAAGCGATATTTTAGTTTTGTCATAATTAATAAATTTATCGATTTATTTTTGTCGCAATTACTATATGCGATGTTTGACAATTGTCGCAAAAAACTAAATACGACGTTTGACATTTGTCGATAAAAACAAATTATGAGGTTTTGTGTTTGTCACATGTAAATCGCTAATACAAGGATTCTATTTATTACTTTTGTTGCAAATATCAAAGATGAGGTTTTGATTGTTCGAATAATTTCGAATGCGAGCATTGTTGCATATACAAAAATGAAGTGTATATATATAAAAATTCATACAAAAGTTGAAAGGCACTGCATAAAGATAAACTTCAAAAATTTAAACTAGTAATGAGAAATAGTTTCATAAAGTAAATTAAAATTCATACATAGTCAATTATCTTGATGCTAGCAACAGATATAAGTGAGTATATATATCTTGCTTATTCACATCTCGTTTCGCATCTTCTACATATGTTCTGCTCTGTGTGTGTAATTTACCATATCTTGATCACGTATTCTTCTCTGTCTCCATATGAACTTTTCTCTAGGACTTGTCAGAGGTCTTGTTCTTTACTCTCATTTTCTTTGGATAAACCGTGAAGAAAAATCCTGAAGAAAAAAAACGCATACACTCACATACATATATTTACCTTGTGAATGATAGAAACCCACAAAGAATCGATCTACAATTTTGAATAATTTTGGATTGAAGAAACAAATTGAATAAACACAATTTCAATGATGGTTAATATATTGGCTATGAATAATTTAATTTGATATAAACAAGAAAAACCAATCTAGATCGAGTACTTCATATAATAAGGACCATAGGAAAGAGAGTACTCTCTCAATGCCACATAATGAAGGTCTTTGATCGACACTTACAAATTTCTCAAAGGCACAAAATTGGAGAAATCATGAGATTAACCAATAGAAAAATAACTCAAATCAGAGAAAAAATGAAACAAAATGGAGTATAATATTGCGAATTAGGATTACATTACTTGAGTTGTGATTTGAGGACACGAAAATTTAGACAAATTTTTAAGACAAAGAAGAACAAATAGAGGCATGGAGGCTGCAATAAGAAGATGAGATCGATTGACAATCTAGGGTTTTTTTAAGGCTATATATATTATCCCATATATTACTTTTACAATACTAACCTTCATAGGTATACTTTATATAAGTACTTTTTGTTATGGACATTTCTGAAAATTTAATTTATGAAAATTTTCTACTGTTATTAATTATTATTTTTTTAAGAAAAAACTATTTTTAATTTATGGAAAAAATTTCCACGGGTGGAAGTTTTTGTTTTCTCTTTTCTCCTATTTCTTTTTATAGGAATAGAAAAAATTGTTGACTATATTATTCAAGGTTTGAGAGCCGACAGAGATGTGAGCTTTTCCTTCTCTTTGTTTTCTCTTAATAAATATAAATATATATATACACGTATATACATGCATATATATAGCATGGTCTTTGTCAAAAAGATAATATAATTGAACCAAACTCAAAAAATTCTAACCTCTAAACCCTAAAATCTAAACCGTAAAATTAATTAAATATTAAAATTCTAACCCTAAACCTCTAACCATAAACCCCAAACCCTAAACCTTTGTAACTCATATAAATCGTCGCCTAATAGATCATAGGCTTAACTCAAAACCTTATGCCTCAAACCCGATACCCTATATATACCTATATATATACACACACACACACTTTGGTGCATGTATATATTAGTAATCATTTAGGTAAGTATTACGACATGTATCTTAGGTATATCTTAGTAGTCACCATTTTTTTTCTTCTACCGACTAAGATTAGGTAAGGAAGTATATGTCATTCTTAAATCTTAATTTTCTAGATCGCCAATGTGTAATAAGTCAATTATGATGGTATGAACCTAATATTTTCTAATGTAAAAAGTATGTTGTTGCTAGTAAGTCTAACACTTTTAATTTGAATATATATGATTTTACAATAATAACCCTCATAGATATACTTCATATTAAGTGACGCTTTGTTAATATAAGGAACATTTGCGACATTTAACATAAATTTGAATCGACAACTCTAGAAATATTCGTCGCCGAATAAATCTTTTACAATAAAACCCTTTTTTCATATAAACATTCAGCGAGAACTCATAGAATGAAATCGTCATTAAATAGGTCTTCTGCAAGGAAGTTATTTTTGTTGCATTAAATATTAACTGCAACTCCTAGAGATCGTTGCCAAATAGATCTTTTACGAGGAAGTCTTAGTTTTTGTATAAACATTCAATGACAACTCATAGAAATTGTCCTTGAATAGGTCTTCTGCGAGGAATTTCTATTTGCGACATATATATTAGAGACAACTCCTAGAAATCGTCGCCAAATAGGACGCGTTAAGTATCACTGACAACTTCTGTCAGTCGTCGCCTTATAAGTCTTTTGTGAGGAAACTGTAGTTGTCATATAAAAATTGGGCGACAAATTGTGAAATTCGTCGCAAAATAGATTTTTTGCGAGGAACTTTTAATTGTCACATATATATTAACAGACAACTCGTGAAAACTGTCATGAAATAGGTCTTTTATGACGAATGAATGTTTGTCACATTAAGTATCACCGACAACTCTTGTTAGTCGTCGCATAATATGTCTTTTGCAAGGAAATTATAGTTGTCGCATAAAACTTTAGTGACAAATAGTATAATTCGTCACCAAATAGGTTTTCCGCGAGGAAATTGTAGTTGTCGCATATATATTTACCGAAAACTAGTGAAAATTGTCGCGAAACAGGTATTTTGCGAGGAATAAATATTTGTCGCATTAAGTATCACCGACAACTCTTGTCATTCGTCGCCTAATAAGTCTTTTGCGAGAAATCTATAGTTATCACATAAAAATTTAGCAACAAATCGTAGAAAGCGTCGCCAAATAGATTTTCCGCGAGGAAATTGTAGTTGTCACATATAAATTTACCGACAACTCGAAAAGATCGTCACCAAATAAGTAATTTACGAGGACAACTAAATTTTCATATACAACGTCAGCGACAACTCATTAAAATCGTCACAAAATAAGTCTTTAGCGACAAAATTTAGTCGTCGTTGAAATATTAAGCGACGGTTTTTACAAGTTGTAGCCTATTTACTATTCATCAACGAAATGGTCGTCGCCGATGAGATCAATTGCGACGATTTAAAATTTCTTCGCTTATACTGACTTTCAGCCACGAAATTATGGTTGTCGCACCTCCGTTCGTCGCCGAATACCATTTTTCTTGTAGTGAGATGGTTCATATTGTTTTGAGCTTGGTATAAGGTTGATAGAAGAACTATGAGCTCCGATCTCTATCAACAATCTATCTAAGTAATTACGTACAGTAAGTATGTGTAGGAATTCGATAACTTTCGTTTAGCTTTTTGATCGATCATACTGTGGACAGAGTTCTGCTAATGTTTTGATATCGTGTAGTGTATTTAGTAGAAAAGTGTTTCAGTGAGAATTCAATGATTTCATTCATCCCAATTTGGGGTTAATAAAGATGTGCAATTGGTTTCCTAATAGGAAATGATATTTACATTCTTATCATATATATACTGTTAGTATTGTATCATTAGTTGTACGATTAAACATACTTATCCACTTAAACAGGTTAGCAACACCTACCGAACCACCCGCAAGACCACCAAGGAGGCTTCAACTTCGCTCACCAGACCGGTCCCATCAGGGAGCGCACGCGCCCGTGGGGCGCATACCCAAACGCACGAATCACATGACAGCAAGCACACTAGTCCCACATCGAATAACACCATCGAGCACCAAGCTCAACCACCTATATATGTAAGGTATTTATTACAGGTAAGATCATCCCATTCGTTCCATCTTGATGAATCCAACACACCAATTCACTCGACCAGAATATTACTCGCACGTTCGCTTGACTGTTATATCCAATACATCATCTGACTTAGGCATCGGAGCATTGAAGGTGGGGCACCCCGTCTCAACCCCTGACCGCATGTTCATTGTTGTATTCTTCTAACAGCCGCACCCGAACGCGCGCACCCGATCATCCGAAGGAAGAGGAAGCGCCCGAAAGGAGAGTCAGCCGACGGAAGAGAGAGAGCCCGCACGCCCGAAGGAAGATTAAGCGCCCGTCCATCTGAACAGCCCCAACGTTCGGACGCACGAGGAGGAAGAAGGAGTATTCGTGTTGCTTCTGCCCCATTACGCCCCCGCACGTAATTCGGTAGAAATAGCTGGCGCCGTCTGTGGGAAACTTACAAATTGCAAACCTCGTATAAACACCACAAAAACCAAAGGTCCACATGCTCAACCCGGTGACTAACGACAACAACGCGCCCGATGGGAAGACGCCGCCAGACTCGCAGGGGCGGAATGTACTAGCGACCGACGGGACCGATAGCGAGGGACGCATCAGTAGCCTGGTCCAGGAGTTACGGGAGCCGGCACTCGAGAGAGCAGAGGAGCACCAAATCCGTCAGAGGTTGAAGGAGCGGCTGGACACACTCATCAGCCAGCAGATGGAGCAGCACGAGGAGACCCAGGAGACCGCCAGCGAAGGACAGCACCTGTTCGACGGGACCAACGCCCGGGCGGCCCGAGCGCCCTCACCCGTGGAAGAATCGGCGCCCCCGACGAACAATGCTCTGATCCTTCAGAGGATGGAAGAACTGGCGGAGGAGGTCTCGCGCCTGCGCAAGGACAAGCTGGCCGGTCAGGGTGAGATGTTCACCCCCCGGGTCAGTCCGTTCTCAACGCATATACTGGAGAGGGGAAGGGACCCCCACGCGAAGATAACGAAGATCGCTCGGTTCGACGGGAGCGGAGATCTACGCGCGCACGTGGACGAGTTTCGATCCACCACGGACGGAACCCGGTACTCAGACCCAACCTTGTGTTGCCTGTTTCAGGAAACGCTGGTGGAGGAAGCGCGGAGCTGGTTCTACGAGATCCCGCCAGGATCCATCCATTCGTTCCTCGAGCTGGCGGAGAGCTTTCAGAAGCGCTATCGGCTCCAAGGCAAGTACAACACCACGGGTATTCTCCTCAAGGTCCGCCAGGGGATGGACGAGAGCCTGTTGAGCTACATCAACCGATGGAGGACGCTCGCAAGCACATACAGGGACCTTGATAAGCGAGTGGCCAAGGTAGCCCTGATGGATAACTTGCTCGCCACTCCATTCGTAGAGAAGCTAGTGAGGAAGGAGCATCTCGACTACGACGAGATCATGGACCTGGTCGTACAGAAGGCGTTAGTGGAGACGCGAGTGTACGGGTCCACCTCCGAACCCAGTTCCAGCAGACCAGAAGCAACAAGCACCCAACCACGACAACTGGCGAACGACGAAAGGCCAACCGGGGGCTTTAAGAGGAGCCGGGACACGCACAGACAGAATTACCAGGGGCCTTTCTTCCGCAGTCATCAGGGCAACAACTACAACCAGGCGCGGGGGCAAGCGCAACAGAGTGCCCACTTACCACCAGCATCGCGCTATCGACCGGCGGGACAGGAGGTCTTTATGGTCAATCGACAACCGCTCGAGCACCTACTCCGCCTGCATCGACACCAAATACCGCCGCCAAACAACATGACGAAAGCGATGACTCCGACCGGCCAACTCCCGGACGTATGGTGCGAATTCCACAATGCCACAACCCACCATACCAACAGCTGCATTATGCTGAAGAAGGCCCTTGAAGACCTGAAGGACGAGCGGACAACCCCTCCCTGGGCAGAAAGACAACAACGCGAGGCGAAGGCCGGGACCCGTGGGACTATCAGTACGATATCCGGGGGCAAGCGCAAGGAGAGAACATCATCGCCCGATCGCTCGAGCAGGGAGGTGCTGACGATCGGGACGGGGAGAGCGCCCAAGACCGGAAGGAAGGAGGCGCCCACCATTAGCTTCACAGCGAGAGACGAGGAGGAGAACCCGAAAGACAGCACCCTGCCGTTCGTGATCAACGCGATTATCGACCGATTCCTTGTGAAGAGGGTGCTGGTAGACAATGGGGCATCCGTGAACGTAATCTATTTCGACGCGTACACGGCGCTCGGGCGGCCCGCACGCAAGATGACGCAGGACCACGAGTGCGTGGCCAGCTTCACGGGCGAGACATCGTATCCGATCGGGAGTGACAATCTGCGGGTCGAGATTGGCGCACCCGACTCCCCACACAGCGAGTTCCGAACGAACTTCATCATCATGGACACCCCCTCCCCCTACAACGCCATACTCGGGAGGCCAGGGATCTGCAAACTAAAACTGATCGTCGCAGGGCATCTGCTCTTGGGAAGATTCCCAACCGAGCGTGGGATCGGGCACGTTCGGGGATACAATCACGAGGAAACCGCAGAGCCTCGGGGCAGGCAGGAGGTTCTCGCCTTAGAGCCCACGGATTGAAGGGAACGATCCACATACGAATGACGAGGGGCCACACCTCAGCAATAAACTACTGGAAGGGCGAGGAGATAGACCGCCCGATCATTCAGACCAGCGCATTCAGGCTCGCCCAAATCCAACTGGGGGACTGGGAGGCAATCCGGCAAGGAGGGACACCCCGCCCGTGGAGGGAAGCGCCGGCACTTCGCAAATTCCAAAGATGTGCAGGGTCAACAACTACGCCACCCATGGAACATCCAGCATTTGGGGAAGTACTTTCGTTAGAATCTTATTATATTTTACTTTTGTTGTACTCTTTCCGTTGGTTTATATTTGCGCGCCCGTTCGTCCTTACCCCGCCCGCCCATGTACTCGGGGGACTGGGGATAGGCTACTCGCACAAATGTAACACTTGGTTAAAACCCATAGCCATTCAAAGCAAAGGAGTAGGTGCGCGTTCGCGTGAGTTACTCAAAAGATGCCAAAAAAAAAAATTCAGACAAGGCACACAAACGGAAAGAAAAGAAACTTCATTCATTCGCCCGATTACAAAACCTACTCTATTACAAAGGAAAAGAAGGAAAGGAAAAGCTATTCTACTCCGCCCCCGTATCGACATCCAGCTCTTCACCCTCCTCCGACGACGCTGCCACTACGGCTTCCACCTGCTCGCCCGGATCCATCCGCCTGATCACCGGCTCCAGCTCCGCCTCAGCAGGGTCCCCAGAAGGCCCCACCTCTCTCTCGTACGCAGGAACCCGAGCGCCCGCCCGCCTCTCAACTTTAGACACCAGGAACGCCTCCCGGGCGGCTGCTTCAGCACGAACGCGTTTCAGCTCGGCGCGCAACTGCTCCACCTCGGCCACGGCCTTATCCCGGTCAATCCTCGCCAGAGCTTCACAGGCAATAGCTTCATCCGACCGGACAGCCGCCTCCTCCGCACGGGCGATGTACCGACGCGCCAGATCATTAGCCTTGTCCAGCCTAGCTACCAACCGCTCCACCACCTTCCGATGCTCCAGCGCGTCGGCCCTGAGGCGTGCAAGTTCCGCAATCTCCCGCGAGCGGACGCGGAAGACCTGCTGCATCAGGCGGGTGCACGCAATGAAGACCGCATCCAGCCCATCAGGAGCGGCATCCTCCAGCGGCTGCAGCAGGGACCCAAGAGAGGCAGCACCATCCGCCAGCGCACGGCGCAGGTCGTCCAAAACATCATCACTCGACCCAGGAGCGGGGCCAGGAGAGGATTCTTCAGTTCGGGGGCGCTTCTGCGCCCACTCCTCGCCTTCCCCTTGCTAGGGAGACTTCGGCGGACCCGCAGAGAGGAGCGAGGGATCTGGAGAGCAAAAGTATCATGGAGGACTTGAGGGTCGACTTGAAGACGGAAGCACGACGAGCGCTCGACTTGAAGACGGAAGCGCACGAACAACCTCCCGCCTGTCCCCGACATCATCTCGCTTGGACTGTTGCTGCTCGCGCTCCACCCGGGCCTGGGCCTTGGACCCAGCCGCATCATCTGGTGGCGGGCGGGGAGCATCCGCTCGTGTCTCTTGGACGGACGGGGCAGGGGCAGGGGCAGCCACATTGGCAACAGGGGTTTTGGGCTGCGTACCGTCATCCGCCACCTTGTGGACCTTCGCGGCAACATTCCGCATTCTGAGCAGACGACGCTTGAGCGCTTCATCCATATCAGTGGCCTTGGGACTTCGATATTTCACTGCAAACGCACACACAAAGGTTAGCAAACAGGTACAACACTTCGTAAAACTATCCTATCCCTATTTTTTGGTAGAAAACCACAACACAGCAAGCACGGTCTGGTGGCACGCCTGCGCCCATCAGGCACTCACTCGTACCGAGCGCACGAATGGACTGGGGGACTTCCGCCCGTGTGGGGTGGCCCAACCCGTTCGAATGGAGGCAGATTTGGAGGAGCGCCAGGGTATCAGAGGAACGGGCGCAGAGGCAACACTTAGCCAAAAAAAGGGAAAGGCAAACCACCAGAAACACCAAAAACCCACAAAAAATCACCCAAAAACAGATTAAACCCACCCCACCTCAAGAACGCGCCCTGTTCCTGAGAAGCAAAAACCCAGAAAAAGCCCAACAATCCAGAAACACAAAAAAAAATGGGAAACAAACAGCAACAGGATGAGAGCCTCACCAATTCAGTATCACACGAAAGACAGGAGAAACACCGACGAAGGAACTCCGACAAGAAATGAAGAACAGCAGAAATCCGAGGGGAACAATGAGCAAAGGAAATTTTTCTTCAGCGTTTCGGCAAATCGTATAAAGTGAAGAAAGAGGCCACACCACACCCCTATTTATACTGCTCGCACGACGTCAGCCAGCAAACGCCAGCCGTCCATTCTCACACATCCACCGACGGATTACGACACGTGGCACGGGGCGGTTCACTTGCCCTCCTTAGTAAAACGTGCCAACCCATCATCTTCCCGCCTTGAATTCAAACCCTAGCACGGTCTCCAACAGCTCGACGCGTGGCACCCATGCACCACTCCCACGCACCCACGAGCGTGACATCTGCCCTTCAAGCAATCATGACAACATCAGCATTAAACGCGACGGCTAGCACTTATTACGCACCGGTTCCCGGGGAGCAGTCAAAAGGAATGACACCTCAAACGTCTCATCGGCGCATCACCAAATCCAAGGCAAGGCACGCCGCCCGCACGACCAGTGAACACAGATCATCCACACATGTCCAAACAAGGTAAACACCACCGTGGGCGAAGGGCACCTCCCAACGGGCGCACACCTATAAGAACTGGCAGGTCGGTTTAGGCGGCAACAGGCATGGCGCGCTAAACTCGATGGGCGACACGGGTGTGGGTTCTCCCCGTGTACGCAACATTAGCGATCGACGCACCAATTCAGTCCTGGCAGGTTGCAGGCGCTGAAAGCAACGGGTGTGGGGTACGTCCTCTCCATACGCAAAAATACAGGTTGCCTATTACGAAAAAGGCAGAGGGGCCGTCCTCCCCTTGCAGACCCTGAAACCAACAGGCGACGGGTGCGGGGTACGTCCTCCCCGTTCGCACAAGTACAGGCCGGATTAGGCAGCAGAGGCATGGGGTCCGTCCCCTCTCTGGGCATCCCAAAATCGTTAGGCGGCAACAGGCATGGGGTTCGTCCCCTCTCTTGCGCGCGCTAAAAGGGTGGCACGGGCGTGGGGTTCTTCCCCTCCATGCGCCGACCCATTCCCAACCAGAGGCATGGGGTCCGTCTCCTCTCTGGGCATCCCAAAATCGTTAGGTGGCAACAGGCATGGGGTCCGTCCCCTCTCTTGCGTGCGCTAAGGGTGGCACGGGCGTGGGGTTCTTCCCCTCCATGCGCCAGCTCTTTCCTAGCAGAGGCATGGGATACGTCCCCTCTCCTGACGAACATCGGTAGCCAGCAACAGGCATGGGGTCCGTCCCCTCTTTGCGCGTGCTAAGCTCGATAGGCGACCACGGGCGTGGGGTTCTTCCCCTCCGTACGCCAACTAAGTCCTAGTAGGGCTGTGAGGTCCGTCCCCCCCTATAGGCTCCGAGACTGATAAGCGACGCGAGTAGGGGATGCGTCCTCCTCGACGTTCGCGAAAGTACAAGCCGAATTAGTAGGGCTAAGCTCGATGGGCGGCACAGGCGTGGGGTTCTTCCCCTCCGTGTACATAACGTTAACGATCGATTCGCCGACTCGGGTTCCGGCAGGGGTGTGGGGTTCGTCCTCTCCTTCAATGGTCCGAGGCCGATGAGCGTAACCGGGTGTGGGTGTGGGGTCCGTCCTCTCCGGGCGCGAAATCTTCCCGGGTTAGGCGGCAGAGGCCTCTGCGCGCGCTAAGGCCGAAGGGCGGCACGAGTACGTGATCATGGGCGCTGCAACACTTGTAGGTCGCGGTCCTGATCGCACCGTTGACGCTACAGCGTACGCGACGGCATCCCCGTTGACGTGCGACGTGCGCAATGTACCCCATCACTGACGTTACGACCAGCATTTGCATACACTCGCACATCATACCACACATTCATGCATCATACCATACATTCATACTTGCATATCTATATCTGTATATCTATTGTACTTATTTGTGTTTACAAGACCGACCCCATCTGGGCGCGCGGCTCCAAATATATAGCAAGTCTTGTTTGGAGGCCGGGCCCACAGGTACACGAACGCACGAACAGGCAACACCCCACGGGCGCGCGGCTCCAAACTAGCAAGATCAGTTTGGACGCCGGGCCCAGAATACAGTAACAGGTACACATCCGAACGTACAGGGACACGAACGCAGGTCCCACTCCGTCATGCGAGCCCTTCCTTGACCGGAGAGTTGGGGGACTTGGGGGTTACAGGATCAGGCACCACTGCTCAACCGGATAAGTATTTCTGTTCAATCGCACGAACCCTTTTCAACTCCCCAGTCAAGAAAGTTCTCTTTGACTTGGGGACTTGGGGGACTTGTTAATATTGTATCATTAGTTGTACGATTAAACATACTTATCCACTTAAGCAGGTTAGCAACACCTACCGGACCACCCGCAAGACCACCAAGGAGGCTTCAACTTCGCTCACCAGACCGGCCCCATTCGGGCGCGCACGCGCCCGTGGGGCGCATACCCAAGCGCACGGATCACATGACAGCAAGCACACCAGTCCTACATCGAATAACACCATCGAGCACCAAGCTCAACCACCTATATATGTAAGGTATTTATTACAGGTAAGATCATCCCATTCGTTCCATCTTGACGAATCCAACACACCAATTCACTCGACCAGAATATTACTCGCACGTTCGCTTGACTGTTATATCTAATACATCATCTGACTTAGGCATCGGAGCGTTGAAGGCGGGCCACCCCGTCTCAACCCCTGACCGCTTGTTCATTGTTGTATTCTTCTAACAGCCGCACCCGAACGCGCGCACCCGATCATCCGAAGGAAGAGGAAGCGCCCGAAAGGAGAGTCAGCCGACAGAAGAGAGAGAGCCCGCACGCCCGAAGGAAGAGGAAGCGCCCGTCCATCCGAACAGCCCCAACGTTCGGACGCACGAGGAGGAAGAAGGAGTATTCGTGTTGCTTCTGCCCCATTACGCCCCCGCGCGTAATTTGGTAGAAACATATACAACTTTAATTCTAATTACAAAAGAATATTCACAATAATCTACTTTCCAACACTCCCCCTCAAGTTGGAGCATAGATGTCAATCATGCCCAACTTGTCAATCCATCCTACAAATGCATGGTGTGACAACCCCTTTGTGAGTACATCCGCCAATTTCTCTTTCGAAGCTACAAAAGAAAAACGTATATTCTTCTTATCAAGGTGATCCATGATGAAATGTTGATCAATCTCCACATGCTTAGTTTGATCATGTTGTACATGATTATGAGCAATTTTAATTGCAGTAGTATTGTCACAATGCAAATCCATGGCCTTATGGAGCTTGAAACCTAGCTCCTTCAATACATTCTGAATCCATAACAGCTCACACACTCAATTTTCCATTCCTCGGTATTCACCTTCAACACTAGAACGGGCAATCACATTCTATTTCTTATTGCGCCATGTTACTGAACTCCCACCAATAAATGTGAAATAACCAGAAGTGGACGCCCTATTAGTCTTATCTCTTGCCCAATCTACTGCAGAATAACCTGTAACTCCAGACTCACCATCCTTTGAAAATAGTAGGCCTTTACCAGGTGCAGACTTCAAATATCTGAGAATGTGCATCACAACATCCATATGTTCTTCACTTGGATCATGCATGAATTGACTTACAACACTTACAACATATGCAATATCAAGCATAGTATGTGACAAATAAATCAATCTTCCTACTAACCTCTAGTACCTACCTTTGTTTGTTGGAACTTGGCCAGGACACAACTCCAACTTGTGATTCATCTCAATAGGAGTATTAGCAGGTTTACAATCCAGCATTCATGTTTCAGCAAGAAGATCAAGCACATACTTTCGTTGTGATAAGGTGATTCCCAACTTAAACCACCTTTAAGGTGTTGGGTTTTATCCAAAAGGCCTCGGTTAATATTGGGCTTGGTCCATTCATTTATAAGTTATTTTCAACTTGCCTCTTTTTCAATGTGGGATCTGCAATCTAACACATCCCCGCACGTGCAACCTAACTCTAGGTTAGCACGTGGAAGTACATTTAGGAGTCAACGCATCTTTTCGAATGCCCAATTCATTCATCCAGCTAGAACCAATTCAATTTGCCCCAGATTTCAATTCGGGCCCATCGGTCTCGAGACGTGATTGGAGAGGGACCCGCTCTAATACCAAGTAGAAAAGTGTTTCAGAGAGAATTCAATGATTTCATTCATCCCAATTTGGGGTTAATAAATATGCACAATTGGTTTCTTAATAGGAAATGATATTTACATTCCTATCACATCTATACAATTTTAATTCTAATTACAAAAGAATATTCACAATAATCTACTTTCCAACATATTTAGCTAGTCGATCGGTTTTAACTGAAAAATTAGAAATTTAATTGTGTTTTCTGTGGATTTCCTGTTTCCTTGTTTCCTGTTTGATAGAGCTAGCGAGCATTCTCTAATATATATGACCTTTATGATAAGAAATTTGTGAGAGCATAATTAATGATCGATTTTTGTACAAAAGTAATGGTACATATAAAAAAAATATTCTACAAAAATATGATACCGAATGATGTGGCATATGCCACATATAGCCATGTCAATATTTGTGTTGACATGACTTTAATACGTATGCTTCTTCAACCCTGCAATTCCGAGGTCGGTGTCGGGTGAGCTCCCTCCACCGTCGTAGATCTATTGAAACCTGAAAGCCTTAATCGTTCTTCCAGTACAATACAATAATCAGATCTAGAGAGCATTACGAAACCGATGCATTACCCCTCTCTTTTCAATTAGAATTCAAATAGAGAATTCCAAATCTCAATCTGCATAAACTCATGATTCAATTCTTTGAATTTTAGGTTCAAACGAAATGACGAGAATTAAGTATGCTACTGTCTAAGTATATTGCCATTGAAGTTCTGAATACTTATTCATATCTTCAATTTGTGGCATAGTCCAAATCAATCAAGATACTTGTTTTCAAAACTCATACCCAAGAACATTATTTCTTAGATTGTTCTCCCCATAGCGTATCAAGGATGATGACAAAGCCAACAAACTTGGGATTACTTTTTTGTTTTTTTTCTCTGGTTCTGGTAGCTTGTGGAGACTAGAAGCGGAGGTGGGAGACGACATAATTTGGTAAACAAACGTAGATCTAGAGATGGAAAATGAGAGAAATATGATGGGTTTTCTTTTTTATTAATCATAAAATATATAAATGAAATTTCATGTATGTACTAAAGATGGATTATAGATGATGATGTGGCAAGTGCCACCTTATTTGGTGTTAATTTTCTGTAAGTATTTTGCGATCTCAAGCATTTTTCTTTGTACAGTGATTTGATTAATATTTGTATCATTATTCTAGAAATATAGAAAGGGGCCTAGTGCCTAGAAATCTGGATGCCAGTCAAGCATATAAACATATTATTCCAAACATTTCTAAACACATATTCAATCATTCATTTTTATTCTTTTGCGTAAATCATAATTATAAATTTATAAAATTTCTAGTCAACTTCGTACGCCTAGTTCATAAATGGGAGGATTGATCGGCCTAGATGGGAACTTCGCAAACAATGCTTGCAAGTTGCAACAAATTCGTCTAACCTACATTTATGACTGTCAACAAATGTGTGAAAAATCATCATTTGAAAGTCCTAGACACTCTTGATTTTCAATGGATCTAGACCTAACTAATTGTTGGTTAAGTTTTTATTCTCTCACTTATCAGTGTCTTAGACAGACGTACGTCCATTAGGAATTTAGGAATGACAATGGTATGCTTCGTACTATCAAGCACCAATGGTAAAAAAAAAATCAAGGGGATTTTGTTATGATCTAAGATAGCTCAATGACCTTTCAAATCTAATAGATTTCATGGTGGTAAGATGCTAAGAGCAATTCCAACAATTTTTTCATATTTAAGTTTTTCTTTATTTTAAAGAATATTTTAGTTGTTTAACTGCAACCAATTTTCTAAACACATTCTACATTTTAGAGAATATGATGAGAGAGAAAGCAACATTATTTATATTTTTATAGAAGAATAATAAAATTTACAAAATAAAAAATTTGTTGAAATTAAAGCATAAAATATATTATAAATTATAATTTTTTGCTCCATATAATAAAAAAGAAAGAAAAAACTATTGAAAATGCTCTAAACACCAAGAGACCACATGAACAAATTCCACATCAAAGAACATGCGAAATGTATGAGCTTAAGCGGAAAAATAATAATTAATAAAGTAATTAATTAATTAATATTTACAAAAGTTCAAAAGACGAAAAACCGAGGGAAAAGACTGTAGTGGCCATCTCTCGAATGTTCCACGAGAATAATATGTCCCACCAATTCACGCCACTACGGCACTACTCCACCGCCTTAAGCCACTACCACTCACACAGTCTCTCAGAGACACACCAAATATAGGGGTTAGGGATCGCCTCAACTCCGTCGCCGGCGGCGGCGACGAAAGCATTTCGGTGCTGATCTCCACCCTCAGGACATCGTTCACCCCCGCCGACTTCGGCGCGCCGAGCGGGTCCTACTCTCCCGGGAGTCGAATCTGAGGCAAGAGATCGACAACCTGAAGGAGCTGAACGCGGCGCTGGTGGAGAACAACCAGTTCCGTGAGCTCGAGATGCTCAGAATCGAGGCCGAGCTCAACGTCTACAAGTCCGGCGGCGCCGGATGCGGAGGCGGAGACGCCGCTGCCGCCATGTATGAGCTGAAGAGGAGGAACCGGGAGCTGGAGAGGGAGAAAGCGAAGTGGAGGAGCTGGTGAAGAGCGAGTACGAGGGATGGAAGGACCTGATTGCGAAGCTTGGGAGAGACGCGTCGAAATTGGGGGCCGCGGGTTCCAGAAAGAGTGATGGGAGCGTCGGTGTTGGTGTGGCTGTGAAATTGGAGACTGGAATTGATGGTGATGAAATTGGTGGGGGACATGGAGGAGGTCCGACTCTTTCAGCAGGTGTGTGTGTGTGTTCTCTTCTTTCCTAGCTTGCTACTTGGTTTCAATAGAAAAATTGCCTGTTTGATTTTGGTATTTGTATGAATTATGGTTCCGGAACTTTGGTAAATCAATTGATAGAGTAACTGTAATGGGTAAGGATGTAGATATTTGTGTGGTACGGAAACTTTAGAGTTCTGGTATCAGAATACGTTAGAGATGGGATTTTAGGTTTAGAATGATGGCTAAGTATGAAAAACGCCAAATTTTAGAGTTTGATGTGTGCTGCGTAGTACAGATTCGTTCAGACTGCCCATCATTTGTAGTTGATGAGATTGTAGATATAACACATTAGGTTGTCATTGGGATAGCTCATTTCTCTTTTAATTGATCTTCGTAGATAGGTAAACTGAAAAGTGCTTGTCTTGAAATAACTGGAAAGCCTAATGTTCTAAAGTTTTATTAAACCTGCATAGTTTGTTTTTTTCCACATTCAAAAGTGTTTTCTGAAACCACATTTCTGAAGCGTCAGCGATGCTTGACATAAATCTTTCATTTCAGGTGTGATGAAATCTTCGTCTATAAACACTGGTATGGTTGATAACCATCATGAGTGTCCTCCCAAACAAAAGAAGATCTTGTGTGAGAAACCAAGTTCTGATATTCATAAAGACACTGGGTCAGTGGATGTGACTGGTTTAGATAGGAAGCCAATGGTGCTTAAAAGAAAAACAGCATCATCTGCAAGTGGTAGTGATGATGAAAATGGAAGTGGAAAGTTTAGAAAAGAGACACGTTTAATCAGTGAGACAAAGCAAAATCAGGAGTTGAGCCTCAAGCCGGATGGTCTTCCTTTCATGCATAGCAGAGTACTAGGTGACTATTCTGATAGTAATGACTCTGCTGGCCAAAATTTATCATTAACTCATGACCGAGTTAATTCAAGGGAATCTGAACAGAAAACAGTGGCAGAACAGAAGGCAAAGGAAATCCTTAAGGTTCCTCCGGAGGTGAATAGTGATTGTTATGATCCCCTTGCCGATCTTAGTTCCAGTAGCAGTTCAAGTTCATCCGACTCTGAGGATGATCCTCTACTATGATCTGTGCTTGACGATGTTATTTCAAAAGTCAAATCATTAGAGGTAATAAAAAGGTACATTTGTCTCATCTTTCAGTGGTGCCGTTTGTTGTCTTTGATGTTAAATTGGTAATATCTCCTTCTCTATTCTAGTATAATAAACTATACATGCATTTCTTAAGACTTGCAGAGCTAAAGTTGATTAGAAAAGTATTCTTCTGTTTTGATGTTTTGTTGATTCAGTTGCATAATTAGTAGGTATGGGAGTGTAGTACAGGTTATTAGGGTTTTTTTAGCATAAGCAGAGTTGTTAACATTCTTAATTCGTCAAACATTCCAAGGAAATCTTTTTCACTACCTGTGAAATCCAAATGAAATGAAATGAAAAAGAAAGTTGAACACATTTAATCATTTGCAATTGTTGATGAATTATGGTACAAGAGTACAAGACTAGCCTTTACAAAGGGTTCTAGTGTTCCATTGTTTTCAGCAAAACTATAGATATTGACATCTGCATTAATCAAAAGTGAGGGTGTGGTTGGTTGAAGTGGAGTCTTGAGAATCAACACTTGCTTTTACCGCTCCTATTTGTTGTTAATGCCCTGGAGCTTTAAGGGTTTCCCTTGATCACAAGAACTCTGGTTCATGTATAAAATTGAATTATTGTTTGAAACAAGGGAAATTGATATGTATATCACTGGTCTGTCGTCTGATATTCATTTCAATTGATCAACTGGTCTTCTGAAATTCTATTTGTGTCCTTGATAGATGTGTGCTATGGTGCTACCTAATCAGTATACCTTTTTTTTTTTGAGACTTGATTGCTGTACTTGATTTCAGTGTTTTTAGTAAAACTTTATGCATTCACTTCAGGGGACCTGCTGTTAGAGCTGAGGATTAGCAGAGGAGGGTAGAATGATGGTGTAGATATCCCACGGAAGTTGTAATTTTGATAGCAAGAAGCTAACGATGGCATACTGCAAGGTGGTTCTTGAAGATATAGTTGGAGAAATAGGGGATCCTTCAGTTCCATGTTTTGCCAATTACTATGAGGATTAGTGCTGATGACAGATTTTGAGGCTTGGTTAATTTTGCTCAAGTACATAGCTATGTTAGATTAGATTGCAGGTGAACAAGCTGATGGTGTCTTCCGATAACGCAGTTTATTAACATCACAAGCCTATGCTGATGTAATATTCAAACTAGTTAATATCAGTAAATCAAAACCGGGTTCCCCTCTACATAATGTATCTGGTGGCTCATACCTGTTGACTAAATTCTATTTTGCCGCTATAACTGCCCTAGATAATATTGATATCCACAGCTAGCTTCGTAGTTCTGGACAGTTAGGATTCATGTGAAGTTGCACAAATGCAGATGTTCTTGCAACCTGCAATTTCAAGACCAATACACATTTGAGCCCTCTATCGAACAATGAGCATGTATTGCTCTCAACTGCAAATGCAAAATGATCAGGATTTCTATGGCAGGTTCCTTTTTTTTAAGAATAATTGTGATGCGTGGTACGACCGACTCGACTATCACATGATATTGAATCTGCCTGACGAGGACATAAAATATTAGGAAGTCATGAGTCGGATGTGCTTCACGAACCTAACGCTTATTTTAGTAGTCGTTAATCCTTATTTTCTAGGACAAAATTAGTAACTATTTTTGGGTGATAATTTTTTATAATTTTGATGTATTTTGTAGAAGAACACAAATTCATGTTTATGTTTCACACACATTAAGGGAATCTCACTCAATTTGTTTGACTAAATTGGTCAAATATATAATGCTGAAAATCACTATTTTTCCAACGATAAGTTTTATTGGTGCAATTTCAAGACCAAATTTGAGCCCTCTATTGTAGCACAAGTCCCAACTCATGCCCTCTGGGGCAAACTCATAAAATGAACAAATTTTGTTGGCAAGTTTTCTTTTTGAATAATCGTGTTACACGATTTGTATGGCATAAAATAAAAATTGTTTGAATGTGACAAAGTCATACGATTAATGAATCAAACGCACTAATGAATCATACGTGCTAGGTGACATAACAACGTTGATCTGATTTTCTCTCGTCAACACTATACTTGGGTATAGCAATGAGTGATTGCATTGTTGCAACCAAAATGTGCATTTTCAGTCCTCAACTGCACTTGAAGTCCCAACACATGCCCTCTATTGCAAACTTATACAAATGGATAAATGTTGCTGACATGTTTTCTTTCTGAGTGTCACATGGTATGAATATTATTACATTTGTACGATGAATAACAAAAATTGTTTGGATACGAAAAAATTACGAATGAACAATGAATCAAATGTACTAGGTGACAATAACATAGCGCTAGCCCGGATTTTCTTCACCGAGAACCTGAATGAATCGGACCACTGAGAATCATGGATCTTGAACGACCAAAACAAACGGATTACCTAAATTTCGGGTGGGTCAGGGAAGCCCAGTCGGTGGTGACATTGATGGAGAACCGCTCGGTTTGGGGAGATGACTTCAGCGTTTTATAAACTGGAGGCTTTTTCAGCCCAAGGTTGTGGACCGCCATCAAATTAAGGACCACGTGATTGAAGCATCACCACCTCTTGCCCTGCATGTGCATGACTGCCCTCAACAAAACTGTCAATTTCTGTGGTGACAAGTTCAAGTTAAAGCTGTGCCAACTAATTTCATAGGAGCGGTCAAAATAAATGACGTTGTGGGCTTCTGGCATTAACTTTGGGTGGATTTTTTTATGCCTATTATATAAGCACTTCATATTTATTCAATTTCAGTTTGAACCCATTAATCATCTAAGTGACTCATTATAGAACTTTTTCTTCATTTCTTAAAAAAAAAACTTTTCTTCTCTGAAAAAATATAGAAAAAAGAACAGATTTATTTATTTAAAAAGTAAATATTACCTTTCGAAATGGCCATGTTTATCCAAAGCAATATAGAAGGAGAATTTTGGGTCCAAAATTATTGATATGTGCGTGGTTGTAACTTTCATGTTTGGTTTGGGGGTTACTTTATCAAAATTTGTGCTGCTAATGCATGATCATAGCTGGGCTTAACATACTTTTAAGGTTGTTCGAAAAAAAATATGTACTTTAGGTTTAGTAGCGCATGGTTGGTCCATGTTTAGTTTATGTCAATTAATACGAAATAGATTATTTGTTTGATTTCGAATAAATGTAATCACGAAGAAACTGCTTATGTTATTGTCAAAAAATTAAGACGACACAGTATAAATAAAAAACAAGAATCAACACAATTGTGTGACAGAAGAAGATCTAGAACAGCTCGCCAAAATTGAATAACGACACTTCTCATCATTTCAAAGAGATTGTAATGCAATAATCATAAATGAGATAATGATTTCTTCTCGTGTCTAATCTCCTAGACGTCATATAGATTATTAACAGGAGAAGATCTAAAACAACCCGCCAAAATCGAATAACGATGTTTCTCATCATTTTCATGCGATTATCATACATGAGATAATTATCAGTTTTCATTTTCGATCTTCTGGACGTCATACAGATCTTTGTCATGTAACTTTCGAATGCAAAATTTGCAGGAATCAGTTAATCCATACAAGACATTTCATGATTTCCTTTTTAACTTTAGTTGATATTCAAACTCTTTTTTAAAATATGACCAATGATAAAAATCTAAAATAATGGTACAAGATCTTCTCTTGATTGGTTCTCTTCTGCAATCTCTTCAACGTCTGTTAAGTTCATGTCATGTAAGTTAAATCATAAATTTACGGCACTTGATTTTTCAATATATCACGTCCTCTTATTTTCGTTTCATTGTCAATCGTTTGACTCTTTTTGTTTTTTTTAACCAAATTATCTAAACTTAGTCATTCCTTGAGTTAACGGGAAAATAAATAATTCTCTTACAAAATGGGGTTATTAAGATTCTGAACAAATATATCATTGCAAATTTCTTCAATAATAATAAAAAACAATAGAATATGCATTTAAAAATTCACGAATATTCACAGCCATGAGATTTGATGAAATCATGTCACTTTTGTTTGCACACTACCCTCGGATTTATGTGAATGGGTTCAGTCCGCCCCCCCTACTCCATAGTTCTTACACAAATAAAACAAATTCAAAAATAAAAATAAAATTAGAAATTACAACTATAAATAACGAAGCAAAGAAAAGGAATTGGCAAAAACAAACTAGTAAGAGTGAAAAGAACTGAAATAAAGAAGAAAAGAATTTATCCGAATATAGAGAAGAAAAGGCGTCGGAGGCAGACTAGATATTTGCTTTCCATTTCCGGCAATAAAAGAGGAGAGACTTCAGACTTGCCTTGCTTCCTCTTCCTCAACGCTCTTGGGTTCTTCAGCGCTTCACCAATCCTCAAGCTTTGTTGCTTCCGCCGCTCCGCAGAATTGAAGATTCCTCAGGCGTAGTGCTCCGGTGAGTATCGATTCGCCATTTTCAAATTCCACTTCTTGTTTATGTTTAATTTCCGTGAATTTTGAAAAGGAGATAAGTTTGACGGTGGATGTAGTCTGGTAGTGTTGTTAAGAATCTTTATGGACTCAGTTTTGTAGTGCTGGTGCCTTTGCATTTTGGTTAGGAGCTGACATGAAGTAGCGGTGATGTTGTGGTTATAATTTGTTATAGGGTGGAGCTTATTGTTTTGTATGTTGTGTTTGATAATTCAGTCAGTTTTTGATGTAGTTGATTTGTGTGGTGGTTGTGATTAAGTAGCATGTAGTTGAAAATAATCGTAGTTTCGTTTTCCGAAATTATGTGCTAGTTTTATTGGAATGGAATGCCATGGTGGTTCACAATTCATTCATAACTCTGTGAGTTGTATAGTTTTGTCTTTTTGTTCTTTGATTTTAGTGATTTAGAAGGATCTGTCGGTTTTTTGGCAGAGTTTGATACTGAGGAGAGGTGCTTGGATGAAAGCGGTGTAGACAAAAATGGAGGAGACAATGGCTGGGGAAGTGGCTCGGCCAGGTTCATCAGAGGGGGCACAGGTTCAAAATAAAGGAAATGAGCATGTGTTGCGGCTTCAGAATGGCCACATCTTTGACTGCCAAGAGATGCGAAATCCGGGCAGGGATGATCAGGCTCTTCGTATACCAGTGGAGAGCAATGGTCCTGAGAGGTCAAGTCAGGAGGGATCTGAACGGTCATATGGTAGGGTAGGCGTATATCAACTTGCTAGCGGTTCAGGAAGTGGGAGTTATAGGAACTTGCAAGCCAATACTACATTCAGGGATTATGATAGGGAGAATGTAGGATTCCCATCTTTGGAGAAGATTATGGCTCAAAGGGAAAATACTGATGCTGCCTGTGAGGATGTGGAAGAATTGACAAATAACGAGGGTAGAGGGGTGTCAGGTAATACATATGCTGGTATTCGAACAAAAATTCTTTCCAAATCAAGATCAGAAATATATGTGAAGAATACGTTGAAGGGTAAGGGTGTTATTTTCAAAGGTCCACGTCATGATGGCTGTTATGGTGGCCATCATGTGGAACCTAAGAACCCTAACATTGTAAACGTTACTGGTGGTTCTGTGGCTGCTTCTGATCCATCACGGAGTTTGGAAGCCAATGTTGTGATGCCCTCTTCCAACGTTGTGGACGTTGTGGCCAAGCCACCAGCTTTGGAACATGATGAGACCAGTTTAAGAGAATGGCTGAGCGTAGTTCGTCCTAAAGTCAATAAAGCTGAGTGCCTGTATATATTCAAACAAATTGTAAATCTTGTGGATCAGTTTCATTCTGAAGGAGTTTCTTTGCAAGGACTACGTCCTTGTTTCTTCAAGTTGACTCCCTCAAATGTAGTCAAGTATGTTGGTATGCCTATCCTGAAAGAGATGATACAATGTCCAATGGATGAAGGAGTTTCTCATGCAGAAAATAGTTCAATGAGAAAAATGTCAGGGGAGCAAGATTTTTTCTCTGTTGGTTCATCTGCAACGAAGCTAAAGAGCAGCCAGAACACTAGATTAATTAGGCAATGGCCGCAGTTTTCCACTACTTCCTGCTTCCAGCATGAATCTAGGAATACTACCCATGCCAACATCAATGGTGTATGGAATAGAAGTCTTCATATGTATGATGCAGCTCAACAGTGCTCGACTGCAATGACTGAGCAATTGGAAGAGAAGTGGTATATTAGTCCTGAAGAACTCAGCGAAGGGAGCTGTACAGTTTTATCAAATATCTACAGTCTGGGTGTTCTTCTTTTTGAGGTACAAAAATAGAATTATGTTGTTACTGTGCATGATATTAAATCTCTTAAAATATTGCTTCATCAAAATAATTGAATTTTGGTTTCCTTTCAGTTGCTCTCAAATTTTGACTCCAATACTGCCGTTATAGCAGCAATGTTCAATCTGCGTCATCGAATTCTTCCTCCAAATTTTCTATCAGAATATGCTAAGGAGGCTGGGTTTTGTCTTTGGTTACTTCATCCTGAGCCATCTTCACGCCCAACAACAAGGTAATGCTTGAGTCTGTGTCATGTGATTATCTAAGATGCTATTGATGTAAGTATGGTCTGCGGAGAATCAGAATCAGTAATATATTTTCCTTGTTTTCTTGCAAATATGTATTGAGAAATATACAATGACATTGAAATGTATAATTTGTGAAACACACATCCCCATATTCTGATGGCTGTCACTTTTGAATGACTATTGTCACAAACAGTCAATATGGCTGTAATAGTACCATATTTTTTAGAAATCGGTTGTTTTACTAGGTTGATTAACTTCCGGATCTTGAAATTGTATTTATTCTTTTTAATGCATTCTGTATGGAACCAATTGATAACCATGTTTGCTTTGGACAACAGAAATTTGAATTGATGGTATTCTCAGTCTTTAAGTACCCAATTGAAGTGTATTAAGACTGATGTGTTGAATATCAAGTGTTACTTTTGATAATTGATAAACTTTTTTTTATCTTTCTAAAATCACTTGGATTAATATTAAAAAGATGAACTTTTGAATTATCCAAATTTGTACTCTATCAAAATTGTGATGTATGCTTATTACAGGGAAATTTTACAATCCGAAGTAGTCAATGGACTACAAGAGGTGTGCAGTGAGAAATTGTCATCATCTGTAGTTGAAGAGGATGCTGAATTAGAAGTATTATCGCTCTTCCTCATATCACTTAAAGAAAAGAAACAGAAGGAAGCCTCCAAGTTGATGGAAAGCATTAGGCTCTTAGAAGCAGATTCTGAAGAAGCTGAGAGGAGGCACTGTTTAAAAAAATCTCTGATTGATCCTGACTGGTACAAAGAGTCCTTTGATGGGAGGGAAAATGAATATAAAGAAGCTTCAACATCAGCACCTAAACCCCCTCTTCCTAGTTCAGATGAGATAAGGTTGACGAGGAATATCAATCAGCTTGAGAGAGCTTACTTTTCTATGAGATCTAAGATTCAGCCTCCTGAAACAGATTCTATGGCACGAATAGATAATGAGTTATTAAAAACTCGCATGAATTGGTATTTTGAATCAGATGATGAAGAAAAGAAGACTCCTTCAGATCAATTGGGAGCCATATTCGATGGTTTATGCAAGTATGATCGGTATAGTAAGTTTGAAGTACGTGGAATACTAAGACACGGAGATTTCACTGCCAGCGCCAATTTAATTTGCTCGTTGAGTTTTGATCGGGATGAGGACTATATTGCTACTGCTGGGGTTTCAAAGAAGATAAAGATTTATGAGTTCAATTCACTTTTCAAGGATTCTGTCGATATTCATTATCCAGCGGTTGAGATGTCAAATGAATCAAAGATTAGCTGTATTTGCTGGAACAACTATATAAAAAACTATCTCGCTTCAACTGATTATGAGGGTGTGGTGAAGGTATGTATATTCTGTGCTTTCAAGTTTTACTGGAAAGCCTACTTTGTCAGTATGTTGACCCCATAGCATCTGCCTGTTTATCCTTTTGATATATACTTGCAAGATGTATAATTTTATAATCTATTAAATCTTCGTCTGCATGCTTGACTTATTTTCTACTTGAATATCGTCTTATCGATGACTATTGGTGTTCTTTACTGTATAATGATTCACCATGATTTTCTTGTATGGATATTCAGTTGTGGGATGTTAGCACTGGTCAGGAGTTTGCTCAACACAGAGGGCATGACCTAAAGGCTTGGTCTGTCGACTTTTCTCAAGTATATCCTACAAAATTGGCCAGTGGAAGTGATGATGGTTCTGTGAAACTCTGGAGCATTAATGAGGTACTCTCCTATCAATTTCTCTAGCACAAATATACCAATATTAAAAGGTTGATGCTTCATCATATTATAGTCTAAATTGAAGAATAATTTGTTCATTATTGTCCTTGAGTCTCTTTCATTGCCAGTGTGTTCTAATACAGGAGTAGTTAAAGTTCTTCTAAGTGAACAAGAAGGAACATGCCTTCTTGTCATTTTTACTGAGTAACATGACAAGCTGTAGTCACGGCATGACTTTTGTTATTTCAGCACTTTGTTATTCCAGTGCAAATGTATGCTGTGTAATTCTTCTGAACTTTTTTCTTTATTTTTATACAGAAAAATTGTGTAGGCACCATCAGAAACAGAAACATTGCTAATGTATGCAGTGTACAGTTCTCTGCTCACTCTAGCAATTTGCTGGCCTTTGGGTCTGCAGACTACAGTATATATTGCTATGACCTTCGTAATACTAGAACTCCCTGGTGTGTATTGACTGGTCACCAGAGAAGCGTAAGTTATGTCAAATTTTTGGACTCTGAGACCCTTGTTTCTGCATCCACTGACAACACATTAAAGGCTTGGGATCTTAACAAAACCAGTCCAAGTGGTCCATCCACCAATGCTTGCAGCTTAACCCTCAGTGGGCATACCAATGAGAAGGTTAGTCCTCCCTCCCATCAATTTTTCTTCTTCTGTATGCTAGGATTAGTCTCTCTCTCTCTCTCTCTCTCTCTCTCTCTCTCTCTCTCAATTGATCGATCGATATAAAGATTTAGATAATACTTGCCATGACTACATTATAACTATGAGACCAAGTCTTTTTCCTCTTTTTCTTGGTTGGTTCACACTTTGGATCCTTACTTTTTCAGAACTTTGTGGGCTTGTCTGTTTGTGATGGTTATATAGCTTGCGGTTCAGAAACAAATGAGGTAATCATTAATTCTTTGCCACATGGTTCCTGTATTTATGAGCTCAAGTAGGAATTTCTTGTATAGTTGTAATAACTAATAAAGTTGGAGCTCACGACAGAAATTCAGAGAGTGCTTGGATCACATTTTCAGTTCATTACAAGTACTAAATTACCAAGATTCCTTAGCTCTTGAGTTGATATCTCAATTCTTGTTCCAGGTTTTTGCTTATTACAAATCTCTGCCTATGCCAATCACTTCTTACAAATTTGGCTCCCTTGATCCTATTTCCGGAAAGGAGACTGATGATATTAGTGGAGCATTTGTTTCAAGTGTCTGCTGGAGACAGAAATCAAACATGGTTGTTGCTGCCAACTCGAGCGGTTGCATAAAAGTGTTGCAGGTTGTTTAAGGAAAAGGTAACCCACTTGACATCCATCAAGAAGTTGGTGTTCTTTTGAAACCTTCTTAATGGCATGTAAATCTGCTAGTTTTCTTCTGGAGGCATATTCTAAGGATGAGACTGTAGGCCTGTACAACATGGAGAAATCTGAGGAACTTTTTATGGAAACGACTACATCTTAAGATATATCTACCTGCAGGCATCCATAGAATGGTCCCAAAAAAACTAACTTACTAGTGGTGCTCCATTTCATCCTTAAACTCTAGTATCAATCGGCTTTGAGATTTTGAAATGCGACCAATTAAGACCAATGTGAATCAAGGCACGTGGGTCAGAAATGAAACTCAAAGTTTGGAACAGTTCGACCATCAAGCATGAATCGGGATACTGTGTTCAAGTTTGGAAAATTCAGAAAACTTGTTTCGCATAGGTCATATGTTCTTATTACTGTATCTTGTCCATTGTTTGGCAGTTGTTTTTCTACTTGCGCTTGTATAGCTGAGCCGTGTATGGAAAACTACTGTGAAACATTTTTAACCTTAGAATCCCTGTTATGCTGTTCCCCGTGTATAGTGTAAAACAGAGGGATCAGCTCTTGTAAATGTTAGTTATATATATGAGCAATATGAGTCTTGTTTCTCATACATTATTCTCAGGATTTGCTGCTTGAGCCAGGTATCTTTATATTGTATATGAAATGCAGTTCAGATTCTTTCATTATTTCTGTCTATTGGATTAAGATGCAAGACCAATGGCTTGAAAAGTAATTTCCCAAAGAAGTAGAGATAAAAATACAGACCGTTGCATAGTAAAATAAAAACTCTTTCATAAATAGATTTCACTGCGTCTACTAACTTGGTTTTAAGGGTAACAAAAAAGAAATCTATACTTGTTCCACTACATCGTCAAATCTTCATTGTGTGCTGATATACTTGCTATTCAAGGACAGCAGCTCTGGGAGTTGTATATCTGCGGTGAAAACAGAGCCAAAGGCTAATGTATGATCCTACTGCGAGACGTGATCTATATGTCTGCAGCTGCTGTTTTGATTCATATTCATTGGATGTTTGGGGCTCATACAACTCAATGGTGGGCCGTTAGTAGAAAGATATAGGTAAAAAATGTTTAAGGTAGAATGCAATATTTTCATTCACTCCGGAATTGGGTATTTATGCAGCTTTACAAGATACATTCCTAATAAGAAGGAATATCTACAATAAAGAATGAATCAATTCTAATTACAATAGGAAACTAGAATATCTACAATAATACTTGTCAATACTCCCCCTCAAGTTGGCTCATAGATGTCAATCATGCCCAATTTGACCATCCATCTATTGAAGGCTTCATGTGACAGCCATTTAGTAAGAACATCAACTAACTGTTCCTCAGACGACACAAAGGGAAACCGAATAATCTTCTTGTCAAAGTTATCCCTTAAAAAATGTCTATCCATCTCCACATATTTAGTTCTGTCATGCTGTACTGGGTTATAAGCAATCTCAATGGCAGATGTATTATCACAATGCAAGTCCATAGGTTTCTGAAGCTTGAAACCCAACTCTTTAAGCACATTCTTGATCCACAGTAATTCACATACTCCATTCACCATCCCACGATATTCAACTTCTGCACTAGAACGAGCAATTACATTATGCTTTTTACTGTACCAAGTTACCAGACTTTCACCAATAAAAGTAAAGTAACCAGAAGTAGATGCCCTATTGGTATGATCACCAGCCCAGTCTGCATCACTGTAACCTGAAACACACACCTCACTAGTGTAGCCAGAAACACACAACTCACTGTTTCTTACAAACAACAAACCTTTACTAGGTGTGCCCTTCAGATACCTGAGAATACGTAGTACTGCACCCATATGATCTACTCCAGGGTTATGCATAAACTGACTCACCACACTGACAACATATGCAATATCAAGTCTAGTATGTGATAAGTAAATAAGTCTCCCAACTAAACGTTGATACCTGACCTTATTCGTTGGAACTTGATCTGGAATAAGCTATAACCTGTGATTTTGCTCAATAGGAGTAATAGCAGGCTTACAGTCTAACAGTACTATCTCAGCACCAGAAGATCCAAGATATACTTCCGTTGGGACAATGTAATCCCTTGCTTGGACCTAGCAACTTCAATTCCCAAAAAATATTTCAAGTCTCCCAGATCCTTCATGCCAAATTCAAGCAACAATTGTTTCTGAAGACTTGCCATCTCAGATGGATCATCTCCTGTAACCACCATGTCATCAACATACACAATCAAGGCAATAATTTTACCATCCTTGCGTTTAACAAACAAGGTGTGATCAGAATTGCACTAACAATATCCAAACTTCTTCATTGCCTTGGAGAAACGTCCAAACCATGCTCTAGGTGATTGTTTCAGGCAATATAAAGACTTCTTCAAATAGCACACATTTCCTTCATTACCTGGTTTATAACTGACTCCTGGTGGAGCATCCATGTATACTTATTCTTCTAAGTCACCATTCAAGAAGACATTCTTCACATCAAACTGATGTAGAGGCCGATCATAACGGGCTGCAAGAGCAATAAGGATTCTTACAGTGTTAATTTTGGCAACATGTGCGAACGTTTCCTGGGTAATCAACTCCATACTTCTGGGTATAACGTACCTTTAGCAACCAGCCTAGCCTTGTAGCGATCAATGCTTCCATCAGCTTTAAGCTTCACGGTAAACACCCAACGATAGCCAACAGTCTTCTTGCCAAGTGGCATAGAGACCATATCCCAAGTTCAATTCTTCTGCAGGGCTTCTAATTCTTCATTCATAGCTTGTTTCCACTTGGGATCTATCAAGGCATCCTATACATTGCTAGGAATAGATACTAAAGCTAATTTATTAACAACAAGTGCATGAGACTCAGACAACCTATAGTGGGAAATATAGTTGGCAATAGGGTATTTGGCTTTGGCATCTATATTGGGCTCATATTATTGCTTAGGAACTCTTTTAGTGACACGATTAGATTTATGTACCTCAAGTGGAGCATTCTTAACGGAGACCTCAGTTGGTGATGCAGACTGGGGAATAGAAACTTCAATACTATCTTGAAATTGTTGAGAAGGTAAATCAATTGTCTGGTTCTCACTGATCTGAGGGGAAATCAACTCTTCCAAAACTGGATTTTCGATGCATCGAGAAGATCCCTTCAATGCATCGAAGGAAGCATCCTGTACTGCACTATCCAATGTCTTCAATGGGTCGAAGGGATTACTCGACCCATCGAGGCCATCACCCTAGTCTGAACTGCTCCAAGCTTTCGATGGGTCGACATAATTATTCGACCCATCAAAGCTATCACCCTGGCCTTCGTCCGTCCTTTCTTTCGATGGATCGAGAGGATCTTTCGACCCATCGAAAGCACCTTCCTGATCTTCCGTCCCAAAGTTCAACTCCAAATGTTCAAGTTCTTCAAATTCTGGCAGACTCAGAGTATTTCCTTCACATCCGCTTCTCTCCTCCTGAAGGGAAGACTCTAACACTCCCCCTAAGTAAGAAGGTGGAGACTCCCGAAAGGAGACATCAAGAAACACATGAGTCTTCTTGGTATGAGGATCTTAACACTGATATCCTTTCTGAAAATCTGCATACCCAATGAAGACACACTTTAGGACACATGGATCAAGCTTGCCTCTCAATTGCTTGTTGATATAAACATATACAGTGCACCCAAAGACTCTAGATTCCAAATTAGGAAGAGAAGGGACATACAACATCTCATGAAGCTTCTGGTATAGAGTCTGAAACTCAATGACATATGACGAAGTACGGTTGACCAAATAAGCAGCAGAAGTAATAGCTGCACTCCAATAAGAACGAGGGACGTTCATGCCAAATAAAGAGGCACGAACAACCTCCAACAAAGTTCGGTTCATACGCTCGGCCAAGCCATTCTGTTGAGGAGTATAAGCAATAAAAGTTTGATAACGGATCCCATGAGAGCTCAAATAAGTAGACATGGCGTTGTTGACATACTCACAACCATTGTCAGATTGAAGAACCTGGATAGGCTGCTGGTATTGATTGGCCACCATCTTATGAAAGTTAACAAAGAGGGAGAACATATCACTCTTGTTAGTCATCAAGTAAACTTATGTCATTTGAGTACACTCATCAATAAAAGTAACAAAATAACGAGTTCCAGTAGGTGTAGAAATCCGAGCAAGACCCCAAACATCAGAATAAATTTTCATAAAAGGAACTGAGCATTGATTCAAACTGGGAGAATAAGTAGCACGGTGGCTCTTAGCCAGTTCAAAAATATCACACTTAAACTCTGACTCATCAACACCTGAAAACAGATGGGGTTGTAACTTCCTAAGATAACCAAAAGAAAGATGACCCAAACGACGATGCCATAACTAGACGGCCTCCTTGGTTTTATGTAAACTGCTAACACTGTTGGTGAGACTTAGCTACTGCTCTCCACTGGATGTCAAATCAAGATAGTACAGCTTCCCCCGTCTAACACCATAACCAAGAATCTGCCGCGTTAAAATATCTTGAAAAACACAATAGTTGGGATAAAATGTGACAGAACAAGAAAGAGCCATAGTGATTTGACTAATAGATAATGTTGTATGCTAGAGCGGAGACAACTAAGATATATTCAATAGTGAGGTTATGAGAGAGAGAGAGAGAGTAACAGAGCCTTCACAACCAACAGAAGAATGAGAGCTATTTGCAGTAGATATACTTGGTAAAGTAGATGGGCGGAGAGAGTGAACTAAGCTAAGGGTATTAATCATATGATCTGATGCAATGGTGTCAATTATCCAAGCATTATTCTCACAAGATGTAGCAAGAGAAACTTGACTAGACATACCTGATTGGACGATATTAGCAGAGGCATTGGTGGGAGGAATGGTCTTACGTGGGCGAGGGCCCCACCAATATCGATATCCAATTTTGGCAAAGCAGTTGTCTGGGGAGTAACCCTTATCCTTGCATAGTGGGCATATAGAGTTGACATACGGATTTGGAGGGCGGACAAAACAAGGGGACTCAGAAGAGTGGGAAGTAGAAGAAGACTGTCGTTGAGCCACAACAGCCTGAGCGTCGGGAGCGAGAACTAGCGCCGGTGGTGATGGCGTAGAGGTAGTGGTGGTCATGACTGCATGTTGACTCAAGCCAGTAGAATAAGTAAGACGATAGGTGTAAGCTCGATGAACATGAGCATAAATCCTATCAAGACTCAACAATTCCTCTTTGCGAAGAAGCTCCCTTTGAATTTGATCAAATTTCGGATCTAAACCTCCCAATAACATATGAACTCGAATCATAGACTTGTAGTTATTGTCCTGGACAATTGCAGCCACAGTATCAGCAAAAGAGGTCACTCGATCCAATTCCTCGAGCCATGCCACAAACTCATTGTAGTAGACAAAAAGAGGTCGCCCTACTTGTTTGGCAGTGAAGCAGAGGAGATGCAACTCATAGATCCGGGTAAAATCATGATCATCATAATAGGTCATTTGTAAGGCCTTCCAAATTTCAGCAGCAGTCTTGAGACGAAAATAGCGCTAAATGATACCAAGAGACATGTTATCGATCAACCAACTCTTCGCCTTCTCGTTGTCGATCAGTCACCCAAGTAGTATGTTCAGAGGTTCCAAGAGGCGAAGTAACCGAGGGACCAGTAAGAAAACCAAGCTTGTTCCGGACTCCAATGCGCATCTGCATAGTAGGAGCCCATGTAGAGTAATTGATGTCATTCAAGAGAACTCCAATGAGAAAAGAGAAATTTTCCTGATGGTAATGAATGGATGTAGAGCTAGATGTAGGTGGAGGTAGAGGAGAAGAGATCACAGCAGTGTTGGATCCTTCAACCATGACAATGGATTTAAGGTGTAGTGGGTGGCAAAAAATAAGATTTTGTCGGTAGTTGTACAAGGTTGGCTCTGATGCCAAATAAAAAGGTATAGGTAAAAAGTGTTTAGGGTAGAAGGCAATACTTTCATTCACTCCCGAATTGGGTATTTATACAGCTTTACAAGACATATTATTCCTAATAGGAAGAAATATCTACAATAAAGAATGAATAAATTCTAATTACAATAGGAAATTAGAATATCTACAATAATACTTGTCAACACCGTTCTTGTTAATCAGTGAACTGTGGCCGAATGAGCTCCTTGGTGAGGAAACTCTCGAAAGTGGAAGTTTTGGGGACTGAAGTTTTGGGGAATGATGTTTTTGCGACGACAACTTTGGTGTTGGAAGTTTAGGCAACGAAAATCGTGGTGTTAATGGTGCTTCTGATGGACCTGAATGACCAGATTAACACATTTTCAGTCAAATGTGGCAAGTGCAAGAAGCTTTCCTAATGTAAGCTGAGGACCAATTTTGTATCAATACCAGATATGAAGAAAGAGGAAGTTACTGTTAACTGACCTGAGGCTAATCTAGCCCTTATTTCTGAACGTTTCTTTGCATGATTGAGACTTTTCTTTGTTGGACCTCAGAAAATACTGATCTCTCATCATAAAAAGACCTCGCATCAGAGCAAACAGACCTTGTGTCATCTATCACAGTGACACTGTCCATTGCGCAAGGATAGTTTTCAGCTTCGGGGGAAGCTGATGCACTTATGGAATCCAAACTCTTAACATTAATCAAGCCAGGACTCTTCTCCTTCTCCCCAAGCCTATAGGAAAACATTTGGAATGGAATTTGTGATACCCTCATCTTGTCCCCTTGGAGATGTGAATCTTCGAAAGGAATCTTCCCGGTCAAGAGCTCAAAGCAAAGCATCCCAAAGCTGTATACGTCTGCTTTCTCTGTGAATTTGGAACGAACATAGCTGCTCCCAGTTTGTTCTTGCTCAGTCAGGACTTCAGGGGCACACCATATAAAAGGGTCTAGTTCATTCTTCTGCTGGTGCTGCTGAGAGTTTCGGTTGGAAAATATCTTTTGCACTGACGACAAGCCAAAACCCGAGACTTTTGCTTGAAAGAAACCTTCTGTGGAGCTCCTTGCCTTGAGAAATTCAAGTCCCCATGGTAGATCTTTCTGGAATGGAGATATTCCATGCCTCTTGCAATTTGCAGCATGATATCAACCACCACCGGAAGAGAGAACACTATCTGCCTTCTTGCGCCGCAGTTCTCCTTCATGTAGCACCGGAGACCCTTGCTCATCAACTCCATTACAAGGAAGCATTCCTTCTTATCATAATCATAAAATCCACACAGGTATTGCAGTACATTGGGGTGTGAAAGTGAGAGCAACCCCAAAACCTCAGAACTCAATGGCTCAATTTCCCCAAAGAAGTGTCTCATGGCAAAGTTGTGCCCCAACCAGTGGATTTCCTTGTACTGACGTCCATTTCCCAACCGCCGCTTAATATGGTAGTCCTTGGCTCCTACCAAGATTGAGCTAGGAAACAGCTGCCCACTTGAAAAATCGGATCCTTGTAGTTTCTTCAGCAGCAAGTCTCCAAGCTGCTGCTCATTCTTCGTCAAACCAAAAGATCCTGCAATCTTCTTCTCCTTGAGTGCTTCTACAAGCCTCCATCTAGCTTCCTTCCAGGCACTCTCCAACCTTTTGCACATTGTTTTCGTAACCAAATACTGCTTTCCAAATCTCCAGTGGAACAACTTGGGATCATTCCACTCCTTATCATATTTCCTCTTGAGCACAACCCTCTTCTTCTTCATCTCCTCCTGATTCAGCCCCGCAATCTCGCCAGCCGTCTCGATTACCTCAACCACAGCCGAGAAGTAGCACGGCAAGTTGTGAATGTAGAACTCGACGCAGTCCTTGTTCTGATGAAGCATGATTGCTTTGCCCCACCAGTCCTTGGCATCCATGCAGCTTCTGATGTAAATCTCTCCTCCTTTGAAATTTGAAGACCGTGTAGAGCTCCCTCAGAGGCTGATCAAGAGCCTTCCATTTGGTCTTTTTCTCTTCCGAATTTAGGTTCAATCTAATCTCCTCCCCAATTGTCTCAAACTCCAAAGTGAACATGTCGTGCAACAAACAGCACTGCCCTTGGTTGATCTTGATATCTTCTTGTCCATTAGGGCATTCATGCTCCCCAAAACTTCTCCGACACGCCGGAATTGTTCCATTCCGGCCTATAAATGAGGGTCTCTCTATCGAGCTATCCAGATCAAATATAAGCAAAAAGCTCCAACAATCAAATTAAGAGAAACCCTCTGCCAAAACAACAAAAAAATAGAGATCTATCGATCACAATAACCTTGCAACTTATTTGTGAGTGAATGCATGTCATACTATATGTCCAGATACACTAGAGTTTCCAACTTTGCATCAAAGACTCGAAATTCATAAACATCGATCATAATGAAGTTCGTAAGGGTCATGCAGAAAAATTAATCTACACGTACAAACCTGAAATGACAACGAAATTTCAAACAAAATTTCAAACGATGCAATTAGCTAAGCGATCGATCGAGCATCAACAATTTTTCAAATTTTCTCTTGAATCTTTTCGACGATGATCAAGGAAGCTACCTGGCCATACAGGTACCAAAGATACAAGAGAGACAGACAGACATCAACGAAATGAAATCTAGGGTTGACCAGAAACCAAAAAAAGTCAAAGACAGAAGACGAAGAATAACAGACCTGTTTTCTCTGGCCGGAATCCACCTCCACAATCTAGCTACCACCGGTCGGCCTGCTTAGGTGGTTTGTTTGTTTGTTTTTTTATTTTATTTTATTTTATCTTGGAGCTAAAAACAAGAAACTGAATCTCCGAGGCGGCCGTTTCGTGGCGACGTGAGACCCCAATATTTAATTTTGGCAAAAAAACTGATCGTAGCGTAGGTATAAGTATAACATGTAATGAGTTTTAATTGTTATTCTGCATGCATGAAGAAGAAGTTAAAATGATCCATCTGGTTTTGGAATAGTAAGGAAAAACAAGGCTGTTGAACAGCTCCGTTTTTCTTGGACACTATTTATACTGACACCCGCGATTTTCGTCTCCCACTCAAAAATACTAAATTAGACAACACGTACGTACATGTTACAGCTCGAGCTCGTCTGAAAAAACCGTTGCCCTTTCTCTCTTTTGGTTGCTGGACTGTTCTTGGTCGATGGCGTCCGGCTCCGGCTAGACGGCGATGTAGTGGAAGCGTGTGACCATGTGCATCTGTATGTCTTCTGTTTAGAGGCAATTTAGCCGGCCGGCTTTGTAGTTTCAAATTTTCAATATTACACGTTTGAATTTAAGACAAATTGATTAAGTGAGCTGTAACTTGGTCAAGCAAACTCGATGTCAAAGATTCTGGTGGGTAATGAATCTGGTATTATATATCTATCTAAAAATGAAGAGTTTGATACATATTTACTTGTCTGGTTATTGCAATAATACATGGTTTTATTTGGTAACTCTTCAAGCAGAAGAATATGTAACCTAAAAAATTGTAACTTTTTCATTGATAGAATGCCTTATATATAAAATGATACAATATGTTACAATAACTGTCCCTATAAAACAGAGATTCTGTTAGTATGACATTAGTTGTCCGATTAAATATACTTATCCACTTAAGCAGGTAATCAACACCTACCCGACCACCCGAAAGACCACCAGGAAGACTTCAACTTTGTTCACAAGACCGACCCCATCCGAGTGCGCACGCGCCCGTGGGGCGCATGCCCGAATGCACGGATCAGACATCAGCAAGTGCACCAGTCCCACATCGAAGAACATCATCAAGCACCAAGCTCAACCACTTATATATGTAAGGTATTTATTACAGGTAAGGGGACGAATTCACTCGACCCAAACACTATTTACACGCACGTTCGCTCGACTATTATATCCAATACATCATCTGACTTAGGCATCGGAGCGTTGAAGGCGGGCCACCCCGTCTTGACCCCTGACTGTCTGTTCATTGTTGTATTCTTCTAACAACTGTACCCGAGCACGCGCACCCGAAGACCCGAAAAGAGAGGAAGCGTCCGACCATCCGAACAGCCCGTGCGTTCGGACGAACAAGAAGGAGAAGGAGTACTCGTACTTGCTTCTGCCAGATTACGTCCCGCGCGTAATTCGGTAGAAACAGATCGATTCTATGAATATCTATCTAATCTAATCCGTATCTAAATAGGACACGACACATACCAAGAATTATATAATATAAATCTCCTTAAACACTCTCCACTGTGTCGTTGGCCTAAAGAATGATGCAAGACTTGTTTCCTCACTAAACACCTCGCCAAACAAACAAAAACCTCATGGGTAAAACAAAAGCTTGATCTAAGGGGAAAAGAGTACTACGCATCAACTACAAAAACTATTACATGTGACGTAGACTCCCCCTGATGTCTACAAAAATGTAACTCCCCCTGACTGTAAACTCAGTTATGGAGTTCAGATAATCTGTGCATACCAATGTGTCTCACATGTTTTACAAATATAGATTTAGGTAATGACTTGGTAAACAAGTCTGCAACATTATCCGCCGAACCAATTTGATTCATATGTATATTCAACAGCTGTTGTTGTTGCTGATTGAAGAAGAATTTTGGCGATATCTGTTTTGTATTGTCGTAACCCAACTTCATTTGTTCAATGCATGCTGCATTATCCTCAAAGATGCAAGTGGGAGCCGTCGTAGTAGATGGAAATCCACTAGACCCTTGAACATGATTTATGACTGACCTAAACCAGACACTTTCTCTAACAGCTTCATGCAAATCAATGATTTCTGAATGTTTCAAGGAAGTAGCAACAAGAGTTTGCTTAGTTGATCTCCTAGAAATCGTCCTGTTTCCCGTAGTGAAAACATAACCGGTCTGTGAACGACCTTTGTGTGGGTCAGAGAGATACCCATCATCAAAAAATTCCACCAACACATCAACTGGTATTTCAGAATAAAGGATTGCATGAAACTGTCAACAACAGAGGAAGATTTCGAAGGGTCGAGGGAAGCCGTTTGTTTGATCCAGGGAGCATAATTCCACGGGTCGAAAACTTTAGACTGTACATGCTGCGTTTCAACATTCCCTTTTCAAGGAATTTCATGCTTCTCTTGATATTCTTTGTAAGGGAAGAATAAACTCAAGTCAATGGAACCCTTCAAGTACTTGAAGATTTATTTTACTCCATTCCAATGATGTTGCATAGGCGCAGAGCTAAATCTAGGCAACAAATTCACTGAGAATGCAATATCTGGACGTGTACACTGAGCTAAATACAATAAAGCTCCAATAGCACTAAGATATGAAATTTCAGCTCCCAAGATCTCCTTATCGTCATCTAGCATATGAAATAGATCTTTCTTGGGGTCCAGACTATGAACAACCATTCGTGTGCTAACAAGGTGTGCCTTGTCCATATTAAATCGTCTGGGCATCTTTTGGACATAAGCATACTAGTGAATAAGAATTCCACCAACTCGATGTTTCAGCTCTAATTCGAGATAAAATCAAGTCATACCAATGTCTTTCATCTCAAATTCAGATTTCAAGTAGCTAACCATCTCATTGATCTCATTAAGAGTCTTGATGATGTTCATATCATCAACATAGATAACTACTATAACAAATCATGAACTTGTTCTTTTAATGAACATGCAAGGGAATAAATCATCATTCTTATATCTCTTCCCAATCAAGTAGTCACTAAGGCGTGTATACCACATCCTACCAGATTGCTTCAATCCATATAGTGAACGTCTCAATCTAATCACATGAGCACTTCGTAGTTTAGAGTTACTTGATTTGGGTATAGCAATGTAATTTGGCACTCTCATGTATATTTCTGAATCAAGATCCCCATAGAGATATGCAGTAACCACATCCATAAGCTGCATGTTTAGTTTTTCGGACACTACCAAACTTATCAAGTAGCGGAAGGTGATGATATCCATAACAGGAGAATACATCTTCTCATAATCAATTCCAGGGTGTTGAGAGAAACTCCAGAAGTCTAGCTTTATAACGCAAGACCTCATTCTTATCACTACGCTTCCGAACAAAGACCCATTTATGTTCAACTGGTTTAACATTCGGTGGGCATAACACTACCAGACTGAAAACTTACATTTTATTTAGAGAGTCTAGTTCGGCCTAAATTGCTACCTTTCAATTCGGCCAATCTGCTCTACGTTGACAATCCGTAACAGAGCGATGTTCCACTTCATTTTCATCTATTATCTCATCAGCGATGGAATAAGCAAACACATCCTCAAGTAATATGAAATATCTATCCATAAGAACGCGCGCATCATTCATTCTAAGCGAGATTTCTTTGTTCTCTGACATCACAAAAGGTTTTGGAGCATCCCCCAGACATGTCAATTGTGATTTAAGGATATAACTGTAGTAAAAGACAATCTTATGGAAGGATTCACAATGTTGATTATGAATGAATCATTTTGTGCCTCGATAACTTGCCTTTTAACCGGTGTCTCATCAGTGGATTTTCTTGGTTTTCCTCCTTTTCCTGGTGGGAGCCGAGGCCGACGCAACACCTTCCACATGAGCAAGAAGAACGCTTCCTTGCTCGGTGTTGCCATTAACCAATCCATTTTTTGGAATTTTCAACCTTGCAGGAATATTTGTAGCAGGTATATCCGATCTCGTCACTTTAGCGATATCAACAAAGGAGTCAGGCATAGAGTCTGCTACCTGATGAAGATCAAGTATTCTTCACACTTTCATCTCACCCTGAGATGTACGAGGATCATGATGAGACATAGTGGGATTAAACCACATCAATTCCTGACGTTGAACCAGAATGAAACATTCCTATCTCCTTCTAATGGCAGGAAGTATGTCTCATCAAAGTGACAATCTGCAAATCTAGCAGTAAAGAGTTCTCCTGTCGAAAGTTCAAGATAGCGAACTATCGTTGGAGAATCATAGACAACATAAATGCCTAATATTCTTTGAGGGCCTATTTTAGTATGCTGTGGAGGCGCAATTGACACATAAACTGCGCAACAAAAAATGCGCAAATGTGAAACATCAGGCTCATATCCAGTTACCAACTGGTATGCACTGAATTGTTGGAAGGCTATAGGTAAAAAAAGAAGAAGCATAGCTATGTGTAACACTGCATATCCCCACACAGAGATAGGTAAGTTTGTATGCATTACCAAAGCTCGAGACATAAGCTATAACCACTTGATATGAGCCTCTGCTAAAACGTTTAGAGAATGAACATGAGGGACTAGATGTTCAACTTCAATCCCAACTGACATGCAGTAATCATCAAAATATTTTGATGTAAACTCATCTGCGTTGTCCAATCTAATAGACCCGATTGGATGATCCGGGTGGTGAGCCCGGAGCTTAATAATTTGTGCCATGAGTTTTATAAATGCAACATTCCTTATGGATAGAAAATCAACGTGTGACCATCGCGTTGATGCATCTACCAAAATCATGAAATATTTAAATAGTCCGCATGCCGGTTTGATAAGTTCCTAAATATCACCTTGGATCCTGTGTAAGAATGGAATATTGGTGGTGTTATCAACAGCAAAAGAAAGACGTGCTTGTAACTTTACTAAAGAACAAAATTTGCAAAACGAGCGATGTGCATCAAAGATTGCAACATATGAATCTGGTGGGATAACGCACGGCGCCTCAGCAGTATGTTGCCGAGATTGTGCTGCACTTGTCTTGGAGACCGAGCCAGGATTGAGAGAAGTAGTTTCATCCCCACCATATAAATCGATAGATATAAGTATTCCCACATGCTTATTTGCTCTGAAGAATGGATGACCATGTAAATTTTTCAATATTTTGATCATCATATCATGACCTGGATGTCCCAGTCGAAAATGTCAAAGCATATATGAGTCTGAATCACACGAAGTCATATGAGTCACGACATTGGATTCAATGATCCGAATTGTAGTTAGATATAAACCACCACAAATAGTCGAAAACATCTTTAGAATGCGCTTGCGGCCACATTCAACAGAGATGATACATAATCGTTCTTTTTCGTTCTCACAATATGTTTCCAAGTGAAAATCGTTGGTGCGAATATCCTTAAAACTTAGCAAGATTTGATTGGATTTTGGCGCGTATAAGACATCAGTGGTGTATAATTTTGTACCATGAGGCAGCAGAAACTCTGCTGAACCACGCCCTTGTATAACAAGCGTTGTACCAATCATGGTAGTCACTAAGTATTTGTATGAAAAAAGATCCACAAACAGTTGCCTATTCCGCATAATGGTATGGGTAGTACCAGTATCTGCAAGACACTTAATCTCGCCTTGAGACATCTACAAAATGAATATAAATAAGTAAGTCTTTGAACTAAAGACCAGACAGACAGTTTAAGTAGACACTTAAAGATTTGAATAAGGGTGTAACCCTTGTTGAGTGAAAATATGACATGACATAAAGTGATGTAAAATCACATTTGGTGCTGAAATCCAGGTTGGAAAATTTCAAAAATTTTCAAAATTTTTCAATAAAACCGATCTAAAACACACCTAAAAACACCACATCCGGGTACATACTTCGACAAGTCGAGAAACACCCTCGACGGGTCGAAGAAAACCCAAAATAGAATTTAATTTTTTGATACCGGTTTCTTCAACAGGTTGAAAAGTTGTCCAGAAGCTGGTCTTCGACGGGTCGGGGAAATTTTTGACCGGTCCAAGAAAACCTAAAACGGTATTGATTTTCTGATATCTCATTTTTGTCCGGTCGAGGATTAATTTTGACGGGTCGAAAATCAGACACTTTTGAGATAGAAGCTCGTCCTCGACGGGTAGAGGGAAACCTCGACCGGCCGGAGAACATAAAAAACCAATCCAGAATGACACTCTCGACGGGTTGAGTAAAAATCTCAACGGGTCAAAAATGGTCTGTGATAAAAAAAACTACTTCTTGTCATCTTTTTTTTTATGGTATCTTTGGGTCATTTTTCCATATATATTTGTAAACATCGAACCATACACTGAATATGTATGTAGAATAACATTCTCAACACTTTCAAATACCAAAAATAGAGAAATTTCCATTACTGCCAACAAATAACAATTACATCATAGATGTTCTTATTTGAAAATAAGACAAATGTCTTAACGATCATGACCGAAAAGTAAGCCAAAACCAAACAAATTTGAAAGATTACAGAGTTAACCACATTTTACATAAGCTTATTCAAAATCCGGAGTAGCTAATTCCTTCTCATTTTCTTCTGCAAGAACGAGATTGGTGTCAACGATCATCTCCACATCTCTATCATAGTTTGAATCTTGAGTCAAGTACTGCTTGTGCCTCTTATAGATATTCTAGATTTTTCTACTAGCACAGCACTGCTTGTGCATGTGCTTGTTTGAACCACACTTAAAACAAGTATATTTTCCAGAATGTTGAGACCGTTGACCATTAGGAATTGAACCAGTCTGGTTCTTGTTGGAGTTGACGTTTTGATATCTATGTCAAGTCAGATTTTAGTTGTGGTCTTGGCCACGCATACGCCCTCCTCTACCCCCACACACATATGGTTCTGAACGAGCAACATTTTTCTCTTTTCAGACATTTTCTTTAGTTTGGTAACTCTTAGAATTTTTAGTACCAACCGGTCTTGAGTTATTATTGAGGATGATCTCATGATGCCTCTTTTTTTCGCTAGGCTATTAATGAGATCACTGAAGGTAGTAATCCTCCCATGTTCATACTTGATCTGATATTGATGAGCAATGATGCTCATAGATGTTAGGGAGGTGTTCAAGGACCTTTCAATCATGTCGTTCTCGGACTTCTCCACCCCACAGAAACTCAATTCCCACTGCAAATCCAACATAGTTTGATTGTAATCTTGGATCTTTGGGAAATCCAGAATTCTGAGATTTTTCCATCTCACAGTCAACTCAGGAAGCTGTTCATCATGTACATTATTGAAGAGTTGCTTCAGAACATTCCACAATTCCAGAGGATCAGTCTTTTTTAAATACTGGTTCTTGAGAGTTGGATGAATATGACGCCTTAAGAACATGAGGGTTTGAGCTTTTGATTCATCTAAGAGTGGAATAAGATTTTGTCCAGGCCTAGAGGGTTTGATGGTGTTGGTAAGTCTCTTTTCGATGAATATATTTTCCCCATCAACGGTGGTATTCCTTTCCTTGAAGATCAAGGATGTCGAATTTTGGCCTCACTGGCTCATTCGAACTCATCTACAAAAACACACAGAGATGTTGATTAGTATCAATCGAAAACTACAATCACTAATATCAAGTTTTAATGAATAAGAATGTGATCCATGATGTATGGTCTCAAAAATCAATTATAAACGGTGGTTCAAAAACCACACCCTGTAACCGTGACTAACTGTCACATAATATCGATTTTGCAGGAATTAAGTTTAGTCTGAGATCTATAGATTGATGGTTCAAATTTTTTTACCTCGATTGGTATTGAGCTCGGTATGACCGGTACAAAAGTTGGACGATGTGAAGGAAGTGCTCGTCTAAAACGATTCTTCGGGAGTCGAACAATCTTGACGAAGTAGGAAGAGTTGCTGGAGCGCGTGCTGTGCAGGAAGGATCACAGTGCAAGGGAGGAGCCGGCGGCGGTGCTAGGTTGTTTTGAGATGGTAATTTTTTTTTCTACTATCAACTCAAAGTGTGTTGATAACGTGTTGAAGTAGAAGAATATGATAATTGAAAAACTGTGACTCTTTCATTGATAGAATGTCTTATATATAGACTGATACAATCTGTTACAATAACTGTCCCTATAAAATAGAGATTCTCTAAATCTCTATCTAATCTAATCCGTATCTAAATAGGACACGACACACACAAAGAATTACAGAGAATAAATCTCCTTAAACGGTAACAATATTTTCTTCTCTTTTTCCTTTCTTGGAGTTGGCTGATCGAGCTTCATCTATCTTCAATCAACACTTCGATCATCGATCTTACCTGATGAAGGCTAAAAGTTATTGAACAATTTATGAAAAGATTACTTTGAAATGTATATAGTAAATGTATACCATTTTCAAATATTGTAAGTAGAATTAATATAACACCAACACAAATTTTTGCATGATTCGGTCGACCTACTACATTACTTAAATTTTACAAACAATATTTTGACTAACCAATTATCTACAAGTTCTTATTGTCGTCACTTTCATTAATTTGAACCCTTATTGATCATGACTTCTTTGAAACAATTCACAAATCTATGTGTTGATCGAGTTGCATGGTATGTCAACATGTGGATGTTGGTGAATGGTGAGTTCATTTCGTTCAGAAAGCCGATTGTAAGGCTTCCTACCAATGACCAAGATGCATGTCATCTTCAGTTGAATATATGGTCTCTAGTTCAATTTGACATCATCAATAAGCTTATTTGGCGCCCCTAAATGACAAATAAAAACCTTATTTAGCAGCAGGCTATTGCCAAAATATTAGTGCTCGAGTTATGAAGGCAACGGGGCTTGACGTTGACGACATCTAGTGCTGAACGAGTGAAAAAAGGCGACAAATATTTAGAAGAACAAACAACGTACAGGCTAGTTTTTGTTAAATTTTTTGATAGGGACTGGTTTTGGTTGATCGATGTTGATTTTAAGGGACTAAGGTTTAGTAATGAGAGTGATTTTTGAGGTTAACAGACAGTGGGATAGCTAAATGGGCTCACCTAGTTGTTTCTCTCATTGCCAGCACATTGGATCCCTCACTTACCATTACTAGAGATGTCCGCAAGACAAGTTGACAGACAATAGTAACCAGAAAACAAAATGAAAGAAGAAAAGACGGTGGCTTCCTTCA
Source organism: Geum urbanum (assembly GCA_946800695.1). NCBI lineage: Eukaryota > Viridiplantae > Streptophyta > Magnoliopsida > Rosales > Rosaceae > Geum > Geum urbanum. Next base: position 37,665,692 of record OX327013.1, on the reverse strand, counting down.
ATCATCCCCTCCTACAATCTGAACTAGTTCTTTTCATTCATTTAGCAAACCAAAATCAAACAACCATTTGTAAAATGGCGTCCCAGATATTCAGTAGTGCTCGAATCAGAGTATTTATTCAGTAAATACTAAAACTAAAGACCGAGGCTTTATACGAAGCTCTCACAACCGATCAAGACGATGCAGTGGTACTTTGTTGCTGCGCTACTCACTGTTCTCACCAGCTCACAGGTACGAAATCTTCAATTTCTCATCTTATTTTCAATTCTAGATCTTTCTACTGTGAATCAGAGTTTTGGATTTTTCGGACCCATGTTCTGAATTTGTAAAAGTTTTGATCTTTGAGCCTGAATCAATTCACTGAAGCTTCCCAGAAAGTCCATTTTCATTTCGAAGTTACTGTTTATTTAGAAATGCGGTTCTAGGCCATACCCACTTGAAAGAAATGTGTGTTTGGGAGTGTCAGTTTGACATGTTAGTAATCAGACTGAGGATGATAGGGAGAGGTTTCATGAATTTGATAGTACTTTGTGAGTTAACTATGTTGAGTGGTAGAGGCTTAGAGCTGGTGATGGAAAGCGTGACTAATTTGAGAAGTGCAATCATGGAAGCTACATATGGAAGCTTTTAAACGCTGTGCATTCCTCAGTGCCAAGTATTTGATAATGCTTATACAAAAAAAAAGAGTATTTGATAATGTGATCACTTTAGAGCAAGATTGTAATGTAGTACTTTGTTACTTGGGATTACATGGATGGATATAACAAATGCTCAATTTTCTAATTTTCAAACTCATGAGTAATGCAATCTGTTGGAGACTTAGAAGTCGGTAATCTTGGGTAGTGTGAACGTCATCAAAGAGTTTGTGGTGTCTGATCTTGTAAAACTACTATTCAAAAAACTGAGGGGAGAACAAACTAACATTTATTTGTAAGAGATGCAAGTTTTCATAGTAAAAACTGATTCCTTCTTGCAATGGTTGAATCCGAGATAACTTCTAGCAACACTATGTCAGCAGTCATGTTTTTCTTTATGTTTGGATATGGACTAGTGATGTTGCTAGAGGACATTATGTACAATTTTTGGGTAGAATTTTAGATAAATTTTTCCACTTCATGAAGAGCAGAAAACTGATGACTGTGTTTATTAGATTTTGGAACTGGGTCCATTGACTTTTGTCATCATAATAATAGCACTGTCTAAATAACTTTTTGTTGACATAAATTCGAATTAACTATTTGTTCTCAAGTGATCCTGTGTTTGAATTGGCTGAAGTGGGAGAATTTTGGTTGTGAGCTTTATTTTCATGTTGTATTGGTAGAGACTGAGAGTATGGTTTAGCAAGTCAGTTTCACCTTGTTATCTAGTTTTCAATCTCCTTGCAATAGATCTTCATTCCTTCATAATTTATGGCAGGGAATCTTGACAACTCTTTCTCAAAGTAATGTCAAATATAAGTACGACTATGCGACTATCCCATTTCTTGCTGAAGTATTCAAGGTACTCACTTGAGCGCATTAAGTAGCTTGTAAATTAACATTAATATTCCTCATTAAACAATCAAGTATAGAGATGGTTTTCACGATAGATTGTCTCTTTCCTCTTCCCAAAATATCTGGTACCCTTTAATATATTTTAGCGTTTGTTCTTCAAACTGCAGCTAGCAGTTTCCTGTGTGTTGCTTTGGAGAGAATGTCGCACATCACCTTCCATACGAATGACTACAGACTGGAAGAGTGTGCGACTGTATCCTATTCCTTCATTCATATATCTAGTTCATAACAATGTTCAGTTCGCTACACTTGTTTATGTGGATACATCCACATATCAGATCATGGGTAATCTGAAGATTGTTACCACTGGCATTTTGTTCAGGTGCCTCCTTTTAGTATTCATGTTCATAAACATTATGAGTAGTTTTCATTTGGTGTTTATGCATTTGAAACTTTGCTTTTTTCCAGTGCCTACTTTTAGTATTTGAAACTTTGCTTTTTCCAGTGCTATCTTCATGTTAATTGATTGATTCATCTTTTTTTTGTGATGCTTTAGGCTGTTTCTGAAAAGAAAACTTTCTAATCTGCAAGGGATGGCAGTTGTTTTATTAGCAGTTGGAACAACCACAAGTCATATGATACTAAAATCTGTTTTATTCGGTTCTGAAAGTTAGATTGGTTGTCGTCTTAAACATTGTTTGAAGATAGATATGTGAAATGCTAATAGCCTATTACTGAGGATAAATAGTTTTATATTGTATCTATAGAGAAATACAACCCATAGTACATGGATCCTGCTAAGAAGATATTATTTTTTTTGTAACCATTTTACTTCAGATATATGGGATATGACTTCCTAAGATTAGGAAAAACTAGTTGAGACCTTATCTTAATCTTGACGTATTACAATAGTCATTTATTATTAATTGACTTTCTTTTGAACTTTTAGGTAAAAGGTTGTGGAGAGCGTCATGTGATTCTTTGTTCTCAGCACCGATCCAAGGATATGCACTGGGCATCCTGTCTGCTTGTATGTCAGCATTAGCAGGTGTTTACACAGAGTTTCTTATGAAGAGGAACAATTGTATACGTAGGTATCTTTTCTCCTCTCTTTGCCTTGATTTTTAAATATGCTATGTATTAACTTGGCTTAGTACTGATTACTGTTCAAGGCTGAATGAGACCCTTCTATTTATAGTTCTCAAAAGATTGTGTAAAATCTTGGATTTTGCTGTATATTATAATTTCCACACTATTATGCACATTTGTTCATTCTCTTGTTAGGGTCATGACACAGTATATCTAACATTATTGGATGATGAATCCACATGACATGACAGTAAATAATAAACTTCCTTTTCATGTCATGCATGACTATTATTTACTGAAATAGCACAATTAACTTTCGGTTCCTTAAACTTAGCAACAAAATTGGTGTAATTATTTTTACAGGTTTGGAGTGCTTTTCAATATGGCACGGCTGATCTTCGATGACTTCAGGGGTGGGTTTGAGAATGGACCCTGGTGTGGCAATGCATTTTCAATGGATACAGTTTTACAACTTGGTTGGTGGTGTTAAATCTTGGGTCCACTGGCTTGCTGGTTTCATGGTTGATGAAGTACGCTGACAATATTGTGAAGGTAACTATTTGAACCTTGTACTTGTACCCATGTTTTTCTTGTGTAGATCTTAAAGTAGTTGTCTTAGACCAATGGTAAATGAAATATAGTAGATGTAAGCTCTCTGTTGTCGGATATAATATAGTTTAGCATCAGTTTAGTAACACAATCATCTTCATTAGTCTCGATTCACTTTTTTGGGCCTCTCAAGTTCCTCTCTTCATTTATGTGCTTCTTTCAGGTGTATTCCACTTCGATGGCAATGCTCCTGACAATGGTTCTATCTGTATACCTCTTCACTTTCAAACCCACGGTGCAGGTTTGTATGGGGAATTATGAAAAGAAGTTTCTTTTCAATCAGGAAACGAAAATTAATTCTGTTTCGTAGGCTTGATGTTCTCTATCCTCATGTTCCTGCAGCTCTTCTTGGGTATTATTATCTGTATGATGTCGTTACACATGTATTTTGCCCCACTGAACACACTGGTAGACTTACAGTTGCCTGTGAAAGCAAACCCTGAGATTCTGAAAGAAATTTCTGTTGACCGAAAATCAGATTCCTAATGCTTCTCATGATCAAGATCAAGAAAACAATTAAGTTTGGAAGTTGCAGCTATTGCAGTAACTAGAGCAAAAAAACAGTTGGGTGATACAAAAGTTCGCATCAAGTGCCTAGATTCATCTCTGTACCATCACTGACTGGTGGAATTCTTGAACAGTTTGATTGATCTGTTTAAACTCTTCAGCTATATATGTACTGGATATACCCGTTGAAAGTTGTCATTTAGCTTAAGCAGATGATCAGTTAGCCATTTCTTTGAATCATTGTCAGGAAATTTGTAATTCTTGTTAAAGGTTGCTATTAGTGTGGTAATGAAAGCTACAGTAATGTTCTTGATGCTGTTTACTGTGTCTGCTATTTATTCAGGCAGCTATCTATAGTAATCTGTTGTTAGAAACCACTGCCAGCCTAAAAAGGTAATCTTGTCGCTGAAATTTCCTCCGGCAGCTGAGCAGGGCAATTTGTTTCGACCCCAAATACATAAATTGGTGGTACAAGTATTGACAACATTGAATTGTAAGACTTTAGCTGCAGGCCTACAACTCTAAGCTAGATGACTTATGCTGCAACTGAACAGAGCTTGCCTTCCTACTCTGCAATGAAAAATAAATGTACAAATGTACCAAGTTGGGGGATCAGCTTTGCATTCAATTATCAGTTGAAAAGATGTGGAGAAATGGGTGGCAGACCATTCCATCATACTGCAATTATAGAATCCTAATCATTCTACATATCTTTGAACATTTATTTTTGGGTAGATATGTTTCACTGCAAGTGAATAAGTCTGTATAACTGTGTATTGAAATGTAACTCCCCAACTCTTAAGCTTACCCCACATAATCTGGTAAAGAAACCATTCACTTTCAACAAATTAAATGCTTTCTCAAAACCTCTTGTCTTCAAGCACATACTGGAATAATCTAATCCCTCTCCTTTGCTCTATAAAAGGCCCAACTCTGCTTCACGAAATAGCAGCACCAGCAACTTTGCATGAGAAAATACACAAGTTCCAGTGAAAAAAATCATGAGTACTGCAAGCAATGTTTTCGCCATGCCCTGGATGGGATCCAACAAGAGCCAAAAGAGCAGCAACAACAAGATGTGTAGTTTCCAGATGCCTCTGCACTACCCAAGGTACCAGAAGAGTGACTATGAGACCATGCCGGAGTGGAAACTGGACTGCCTCTTGAAACAGTACGGCCTCCCTGTCAATGGAGATGTCAACCAGAAGAGGAAGTTTGCAATGGGGGCCTTCCTTTGGCCTTCACAAGATGAGTGAATGATCTTGGCTTAGTATTGAATATATATTAAGCTTAAGTATCATATCCTTTACTGTCTGCATGCAGCTATGTATTCTTGGCTAAGTATTGAATATATATTAAGCTTAAGTATCATATCCTTCACTGTCTGTATTCAGCTATGTATTATTACTTCCTTCCTTCTCTCAATGTAAACAAATAAGAGATGTATCTTATAAAGTTCATATTAATATCTAGCTCTTTGCTGTAAATAAAATATCTGTTAAGATTAAGTATCATATACCTTAATACTTGCATATACAAAGACACCAAAAGGAAAGGAGAGCAATTAGAGACGGTAAACATGAAACTGATACCCTAATAGAACAAGCAACCACGCAAAACTCCAATACTTCTTATAAGCTTAACATTCTAGATATCAATCTCTGTTATGTTTGCTGTAAACAAAAAACAAAATTTGGCCATATTATGTCTACATGCAACTTAAAGCAACTGTCCAACTTGAGGAAATACTTAATTTGTCATCATATTGTAATTGATTTGCATTCTCCATAACATGTAAACCTCTCATTTTACATTCATTTTATCCCACTAAGTTACCTACATGCCTTGGCACAAAAGATTACCTTCAAAGTTCAAACTGATCTCCCGCTGGCCTAGATGCAAAAGTTAGTTTGACAAATGACTTGATCTGGTTTTTAGTCCTTGTACAAATGATTATCATTTTTCTCTCAGTCTCACTTGCATTCAGTAGTACTAAAATTGCGCAGCTTCGTTTGGATTACCAGACAAGTACATAAAACAAACCGAAACTATATGATCCTGGTCTTGATTATAAATTAGCTGGAGAAATTGAAAGTTTTGGCCCCTCTTCAGTTGATGTTCATATCTGTTTGATTCATGAATTTCTCATTAAAAAAAGAAGAAAAGGTTTTAGGACTCAAAATGGTGAATAGCAGAAGTTGTTTCGGTGCAAATCAATGGATAGCAGAAGTTGTTGAAAAATATTTGCTAGATAATGGTCTTCATCAATATGAATATGAAGAAGAATGAAAGAAACTATATCTGCTAAATGATGCAATCACTGGTACAGTGAATTGTATTTGTAGTTGTTCGCTTCTTCTAAGTAGGTCTCTCATAAATATGAAAACTACACATGACCTCTCATCCAGGGCACACACTCCTGACAGAAGCCAATGGAGAATTAAATTCCCTTATTGAGGTAGTACTATTACTCTTCCTGCAATGACACTAGCTAGCAATGCTACACCATGCATATACTACTTCACCACCACAGTGATCAAAGTAGAAGGTATGACAACTACTCTTCCACACGCTAATATGAAATGAGCCAACAAATTTAGGTGATGGATTACGAAAATTTTCCTCTTGTGCCGAAGATGTCCACAGGGAAATTCATCGAAAATTATATTACCATCTCCATAACTCAAGCCCTTCAATTCCTCACTTCTTCAATACCTAGGTCCTACGCTCCAGCCTCTTTCGCATCAGCTATAATAGACGGTCTGATATATGAGTGTAAGTAGTTGCCTTCGTCGACAACACCTTGGACCTAGCCTAAACAATGTATATCAAACTAACACGATTCTCATTTGTAGACTCATTCTGCATGAAACAAATAATGGACTGATACAACAGAAATTTACAGTTGTAGCTCGATCTAGTGTGTGATTGTGCGTCTCTTCTTGAATTTAACAGAATTTGTACAGGTTGTAAAACTCAAAACGTCCCTAAAACATTTTCTACTTGTGATCAAGTAATGCATGGATCCATAACCATCTTCATGATCGAGGACTAGAAAGTTCGAGGCCGGCTTTCCAGCATGAAATCTGTCTATTCGTGTCCGATAAGTTTATAATAGTAGAGTCTTCTAATTAAAGAACTCTACATGTCAAGTAGTTCACTAAATATCACTTGACTTTCTTGTTTAACTAAATTAATGATCACCACTTGAATTAAGGGTCCATTAATTGTACGTCTTGATCGATCAGTATCATTCTGAGTTTTCTGGCGACAAGGATATGTAGACTATTCTCGATTCTGCGCAGCTTATCCTCGGTTCAAGTTGATATATGTACATGATTGAGACAAATACTCGTACCTGAAATCATATTAGCTACCCCAAAAAAACAAGAGGCTACAGATTCTGGCTGAAATTCCGTGAACACTACTGAAACGAATGCAGATGACTAAGATGCGTGGATGTGTTGTAGTTTTAGCTGCAGTTGGGCGTTTCATTTATTGTTTTGGGGTTCATATATTAGATGTTTATATATATATATAACATGTGACTGAAGTGCATGATGTATATTATTCATCAAAAGAGACAGTCTTAGCGTTCTTATCAATATCAAACACGTCCATCACTGCGTAGGATCATTCAATAGTTGTGAGGAGGACACGAACATACGAGTAGTTCTACATGATCAAACCATATGAACTGAAACGGTCAAGCATATATGGTTGCCGTAGCTAGGAAAGTAATTCAGCAGTGTCACAATTGAAATCTTAAATTAATAATTTTTTATTATTATTTTATTAAAAAGTACAAATATTATAATAACTTACTATACCTCGAAAAAAAATTATAATTGTCCTCGATGAATCTCCATATCTTGAAATCTTCTCATAATCGTTTCATTGTCAATACTATCGAATATATCTCTTTCGATATTTGTTAACATGTTGCTATTCATCCACTTGTCTCCCATTCGGTTTCGCAAGTCACTTTTGATGATTCTCATTGCTGAAAATGCTCGTTCGACGATTGCGGTAGCTACTGGTAGGATTAACGCTAATGTTATTAGCAAATAAACTAGTGGATAAACCTTATCTCTTGCTGTCTCAACCATTTTTTCGCCAAGGTCATTAATTCCTTTCAATTCTGAAAGCTCAATAGAACCCCGTACATCGATTATATAAGTGTCAAGCTCATCTTCAATTTCCATGAGAGATACTGCAAAAAAATCCTTTGGATAAATTGGGCAAGTCGAATCAATCTTTGCTTGTTGAAAAATGAGAATGCATTCGCTAGACTTAGACATGCCATACATAGTAGCAGCTCAGTAGTAGTTTCCGTAAAGTGATTATTCAATTCTTGAAGCTGCATATCTATAACTGCATAAAATAATTCAACCTGATACTTATGAATATATGTGACTTTTGGAGCTCTGCGTCGTGATTTTCCAGGGAAGAAAAATATATCATTCATGTTAGGAACATCGATCTCATGCTTTTCACAAAATGAGGTCACTTGAGCAAGAAGAGACTCCCAATTGTGGTCTCTCATCTTTTGCAGTTGTTCCTTACACACTTTTACTAAGTTCATCGCATTCACAAGATCTTGATCTCTTCTTTGCAATGCTTGCGACAATTGATTTATGGTTCTCAGTAAACTTCTCATAAAATGAAGACTGGATACGAAGTCAAATGATCACATGTAGTCTAACAACCTGCTTGCATCCTTTTTTGATCACTAGACAATCCATCTTCTTTTATTTCCTCAAGCAATTCAATAATAGAAGGAGATAAGTTTATGATACTAATCAAAATACCATAATGTGAACTCCATCTTGTCTCACCAGGTCGTTTTAAAGTGCTTTCTTGATTCAAACCTCTTCCACTTAAAATATTGCATGTATGAAGTTCTTCAATAATCCTAGACACTTATTTTTCTTGAAGAGAATCACAGCGTTTGAATAAGTCTCCAGCAACATTCACTAAACTTTCAACAAATATGAAGAGATTAGAAATAAGTATATGGTTTCTCGCTACAGCAACAACAACTAATTGAAGTTGGTGAGCAAAACAATGAACATAGAAAGCCGATTCAATCTCCTTCAAAATAAGTACTTTGAGACCATTAAATTCTCCTCTCATATAACTAGCTCCATCATAACCTTGATCACGAAGACTAGATATGCTTAATCCATATTTTGAAGAAAAAAAATGATCAACAGCCGCCTTAAGTGATGTCGAAGTAGTACTAGTGACATATTTAATCTGTACAAAGCGCTCAATTTCTTGTCCTTTATTCATGAATCTCAATACAATTGCCATTTTCTCTTTTCCTGATACATCTCGAGACTTGTCAACAAGAATGGAGAATAACGAATCACGCACATCTCTTAATATGACATTAAGAGTTTCTGCTGCAGCAACATTGGCAATATCATGTTGAATGTCAGGAGATGCTAACTAATAATTTTTTGGATCATTCTTAAGCACAACTTTTTTAATATCCTTAATTTTACTAGTATGCCACTTCAAAAACTCCTTAAAGTGTCCTTGGTTCTTTGAATCATCATATTCATTATGACCCCGAAATGGCAATCCTTGTCGTAGAAGAAAGCGAGCACAATCCACTGAAGCAGTTAAACGAATTCGATAGTTGATCTTATCTTGTTGTGTCTGATTCACCAAAGCGGTACTAACATGCTGCTTTTGATTCTTTCGAGCATCACATATTCTTTTTGCATCATGATGACTACTATTGCTCTTACCAACATACTTTGATAAAGAAGATTTATTATTCCAAAATCTAAACCCCTTAGTAACAAATGCCTTACCACTAGATTGGTCTCCATTTTTCGGTTTAAAAAGATAACAATTTAAGCAATAGGCTTCATCACGCGCTTCACTGTACTCCAACCAGCTAGGATATTGAGTAAACTACTCAGGATTGAACCTTATCTTATTTCAAGAAAAGTCTGACATAGGAAAAGGAGCATTCTTTGATTGACAAGGACCTTGAAGTAAATAATGTCTTCGCACTTGATCTCGAACATTAAGATGGTAGTCCATAATAGGAATTCTCGAGTCCAGGATCACCGGGGAGATTGTCTATGTTAATCTCATCACCATATTTTTCAGACATATCAATATCTTGATCTAATGTTGTCTCGATGTGAGCTGGAGACTGATTTGTCGAGTTTAATTCTTCATGTGCATCATCTGAAGTACGTTCATTGGGCGTTCTAATTGCAAGAGCTGGAGGAGGTATCAACTCGTCGGTTGCTTTCCTTTTGTTGTAAAACTTGTCAATAAAAGCTTTCATAATTCTAATCGATATTCTTTTGTTCTAAGAGACAATAATAGAGAAAATAATGTGGAGAAACAATATATATAGAGAACGTAATACTTGTCTATATATAGAGATAATATGTGGAGAGAGAACATAATAATAGAGAAAAGAATACAGATCTTGATATCTATAATAAATTTGGACAATGAAATAGGGAATTTGATATTGAATAGGAATCAAAGTATAATGAGGAATGGATTTTTTTTATAACTAATCAACGTTGAAATGGGATTCCAGCCGTGTCACTATCATAACTCTAAGTTTGAAAAGTCAAATTTTCTTATAACTTTGTTGCTATATCTCAAAACTCAGGGGTGTCCTTTGACACTCTTGAATTTGATGCAGCTACGCCACTGCCCAGTTTTATGTATATGCAAGTGTAACTTTGGATAACTGTGAGGTGGTCCGAGTTGAGTGTTTGACAAGTATGAAACTAAACACTAGACAATGTGGCCAATGACGGACCTGAGATTTTAAGATGGGGTGGGCTAAAAATATTAATATAAGCTGAGTATTTATTTTGATTTTTAGTATTTCAAAAAAATTATGCTAAAAAAATAAAAAAATTTAAAATTTGGGGTGGGCTATATCCCATGTGTAAGTCCGTCATTGAATGTGGCCAAAATTGTTCAAACCTTGTTGGTTTGCTTGACTCTGCCCAGCTCCGAGTCTAACATAACCTAGCTCCGAGTTTCCCAGTTATCCTAGGAAACCTTGATGGCTCTAGGGGTTGAATTTGCGACCGGCTTAGGTCGGTGCCCCTGTTCAGAGGATCTGATTAAGAAGGTCTAACTGGTATTGCGAAGAGAAGTGACGGCGATGAGCAGTGATAGAAGTACTGTCGTGGAATATTCAAAGAATGAAGGAGATATCAAAATTTTTAGCCCTAAAACCGATGGTCATGGCAAAAAAATCATCAATTGTGTTTTTTATCGAAACCCTAACAATGGATCGAGGGAGTTTTGAACGATGGAGGAAGAACTTAGGGTTTGATGATGGCCGAATGATACATGTTCTTCAAGAGGAGGAGGCGGCCTTATGATTTTCTAGTCTAAGGAAATCTATCTACACTACGGGATTATAGTCCCAATTTTGTGGATGCTGAAGTGAGACTGCCGACGGGTTAGGGAGATTAGTTCCGGCTGACTGGCTTGTATAGTGAACCGGCGCCACGCAATCGATGGTAGGCATGATATCTTCTACGAACCCTAGCGGCTCAAGCTAGTCCTTCAGCTTGGGTGGTATTTGGTGACATTAATGAAATCCTGAGATCAAGTACAGGGGAGGTGAGAGGCCACCATGGCAGATGGATAATATGTCATCATGTCTGAACGCATGTCAACTAGTTGACATTGGCTACACTAGTGTTCCTTTCACTTGGCATGACTCTCGAACACAATACCGATTGGATCGTGCATTAGCAAACTCGAAATGGACGCAGCGGTTTGTGGCAACTCAGGTGATCCATTTACCTCCCTCAAATTCCAATCATATTCCTTTGCTGATTGCTATAAGAGAAGCATCGGTAACACACTTCCCTGGATGACGCAATTTCTTCAAGATTGAAGTTATGTGGGCTGAGAATGAAAAGTGTAGAGAGGTGGTGAAGGAGGCTTGGCAAATGGCTCTGGTCTTGCAGTCTAAGACATTCCAATACCATATGACCAAAAGAATATGAAATACTTGTTTTGGTTTGAATGATTGGGCAAAAATTCAGTATGGTGACCGAAAGGCTGAAATGGTGGAGGTCCAGAAGAAGTTGGAGGAGTATCAAAGTAAAGCTTTTGATCCTGCTGATGTGGTAGAAAGAAAATAACTTGCAACTCAGCTCCATGAACTCCTAACCAAAGAAACTACCTATTGGGAAAGAATTTGTAGATGACATTTGGTGACCGTAATACCAAGTACAACCATTAGAGAGCTACAAATAGAAAGCGAAAAAAATACCATAACTGGCCTCTTTGGTAGCCAGAATGTGCGGCAAGACTCAATCAGGATGCATTGAATCGGTGGTCTTAGATTACTACCAAGAATTATTCCACTCAGCTGGGACAACAATGGACCATGTTCATAGGGTGGTTTCTGAGATCAAACTTGTCGTTACACCTGAAATGGATAATACTTTGATGGCACCTTATTCAGCTGAGGAGGTTAGAGTGACACTCTTTCAGATGCATCTTTATAAAGCACCTAGTTCTGATGGTATGCCTCATTTATTTTTTCAGCGTCACTGGGATATTGTTGGAATAGATGTTGTTGCTATTGTATAAGATTTATTATGGCCTAGACTGGTTCTTTCAGCAGTGAACTTCACAAATGTGAGGCTTATTCCTAAAACTTAGAATTCGAAACGGGTCACTGAATATAGATCTATAGCTCTTTTCAATGTAGTATACAGGATTGCTGCTAAAGTGGTGCCAACCGATTAAAATTGATGCTACTACTGATTATTGATCCACACCAGAGTGTTTTTATTCCAGGTAGATTGATTACTGATAACAAACTGATAACCAATGAGGTGGCACATCATTTATAGACTAAGAAAAGTGGGTCTACCGGTGAGAAAAGTGACACATCATTTATGGAGTTCCCTGAACCATGGGTGAAGAATGTAATAGCATGTGTTACGTTAGTTCGATATGTCATTCTCCTTAATGGTTCCCCTAGGGGATATATTACCTTTACTCGTGGGCTCAGGAAGGGAGACCCTTTGTCTCCTTATTTGTTTATGTTCTGCACTGAAGGATTGACTGCTTTGTTATGACGATCTCAGGTGTCTGGAAATTTATCTAGGATTAATATTGTTTCCAGAGCCCCTGTTATTTCTCACCTCTTATTTACAGATGATAGTCTTATCTTCTCTCAGATTATGGTGCAGGCTTGCTACAACATCAAGGAAATCCATCGATATGAGGAAGCTTTTGGGCAGTCCATAAACTATGAGAAGAGTAGTATTTGTTTCAGCCAGAATTTGGTGGAAAAGGAACAAGGAGAGTATGCCTCTCTACTGCAGATGTTTGTGGTGCCGTATCATGATAGGTACTTGAGATGCCGACACACAATGGAAGGAGTAGAAAAGCTCCTTTTACTTACATCAAATATAGGCTGAGAGACAAACTAAAGGGATGGAAGGAATCTCTTTTTAGTGCAGCTAGTCGGGAGCTATTGCTCAATCTTTACCTACTTATGCTATGAAATATTTCTTGTTGTCGAAGAATTTTTATGAAGAATTGCAACAGGTGTGTGTCAATTTTTTCTTGGGTGATAAGGCTGACAAAAGAAAGATACATTGGACTACATGGAACAGACTGACTCGGCCAAAAGAAAAAGGTGGGTTGGGATTTCGTAATATCTATGCCTTTAACTTAGCTCTGTTGGCTAAGCAAGCTTGGAGATTGATTCAGCAACTTGGATCTATTGTTTGCCAATTATTTCAGGCTATTTATTATGAGAATAACACGCTTATGAGAGCTTCTTTGGGTCCGTCACCATCTTATACTTGGCGGAACATCATGGAAGCTAGAGTGCTACCGGAAAAAAGTAGTAGATGGTAGATTGGTCGAGGAGATATGGTTGATTTTTGGCAGGATAATTGGCTACCCAGACCCAAAGATTTTTAGCCACAGAAAGAGCTTAAAGTTCCTACTACATTGGCTCAGGGCCCTGTTTATTACGCTACAACAGACATGAGACTTTGATTTGATGCGGTAATTTCTCACGCCTATGGACACTGAGTTAGCCAGAGGTCTTCCCCTTATTAGAACAGCTTGTCCAAATGGACTGGTATGGCATTTTACGCCCAAAAGTGACTATATTGTTAGTAGTGCTTATAAGTTGCTCGAGATGTTGTGGTTCTTCCTCAGATGGCAGCATATGACCCACACAGGCAATTTTGGAGGAGGTTATAGGGCTACGGGCGGCACTGGCAGCCAAGATGTGTGCCTGGAAGGTGTGTCAGGGATACTTGCCTACGGGTCCTAGATTGAGGGGACTCCGTGTTGATGTGGATGGCATGTGTCTCCTTTGTCATTAGAGTCCTGAGACTGAGGTACATTTATTTCAAGACTGTCATGTTGTACAACCTATTGTCACTTCTGTTGCTTTTGACATTGGTTTACACACTGATTCCTGTCTTGAGTGGTTGGAGGTTTGTTCTCGGGCACTTTCTACTGAAGACTTTGCTACAATGGTGGCTTTTATATGGTTTATTTGGAATGGGAGGAATGATATGTTATGGAACAGAAATTTTTTTTATGGACAAACCTTACGGGTGTTGGGAGGAGCTTGGCATGATCACTTTGTGATACTGAACGAGACTCCGGACTGCCCAACAAGGGTTTTATAGACTTGGAGTAGACCATCAATGGGTCAGTATTGTATTTGCATGGATGGAGCTTTTGATTCTGGGTGATATAGAGGAGATATTGGTATTGTGGTTAGAGATTGGTCTGACAGTTTTGTGATGGCACTGGCGTTCCATGTGGATGGAGTCTATTTCCCTCTGCTAGTGGAGTTGGTTGTAGCTGGCAAGGCACTGCGGGCTGCTATGGAATGTGGGTTTCACCCTGCGCACTTCAGTTCGGATTCTTTGAATGTGGTTAGAGGTGTCGCCGACCCTACTTCAGCCTCCACTATGAGCAGAGATCTATGTCAGGACTTGCATGATAGTTTCCTTCAGTTTTCTAACTCAAAATTTGTACATTTAGATAAGGAGACCAAATAGGCATTGTGCAATACATGTGTCCCTATTGCATTCCCTACAACCTCTCTTTTTCTTTTGGAGTGATCGTACTGTTTTAGTTTTTGGAATATATTATATCGTTCTACCTCAAAAAAAAACTAGACAATGTATGTATGGCCGAGTTTGGAGGAGATTTTCAATATTTTTTAAACCAACGGACCCAGAATTACATGTATTGCTGAACCATCATCACAAATTACTCCTATCGAAGATTATACGTCACACAATTACTTTTACCGACGAATAACTCGTTGCTACGGTTTAGTAGATGGAATTTCGGAATATTTATCTGTTAACTAATTGACAAAAAAGAAATCGCATCATTTGCATGTGATATACGTAATACAGTACAATCACTACAATATTAATGAACTGGATTTGCCATAATAAAGTTTACTAAACCACAACGAAATGATTGGCATTACCGACTTCCTCTCCGGACCGTAATTTAACCCGTACATAATTTGTGTCCCCCGACCTCTCTGGTTCTTCTCACCCACAATCCCGCAAACGCAGCCTCTTCAGAAGCCATTTTGTAGCGACTCCGAGAGAGAAAGAGACGTGGGACTCTCTTATCTCTCTGTGACGATTCAACCCAAAAACGAAACACTATGGAGTTTCCAAGGCTTTCTAGACGTGTTGTGGTTGTGGCTGTTGTGGCTCTGTTTTGTGCTATGGCCATTGGCTATGCTGAGGCAAAGAGTAAGGGTAAGCTCGAAGCAAAACCAGCCTCTCCCTCTCCCTCTCCCTCTCCCTCTTCCTCGTTTTCAGAACTAGCTCCTGCTCCTGGTCCCTCCTCTAGCAATGGTAAATACTGACTTACCATGACGTTAAATGGTTAATGGGTTTTTTCAACTATGCCTAGCATTTTGCCATAATTAAGGCTGTTTTAAATCTATCTTTTCTTCAGGGAATGCAATTGACCAAGGCATTGCCTGCCTGCTAATGTTCGTGGCATTGGTGCTGACATACCTAATCCATGAGGCAGATATTCCCAAGTTCTGAACTAGGCAATAGAATGATCGAAGGTAGCCGGTTGTAGCATTCTGACATTAACCAATAACGAAATTCATGTCGCTACGTTTTGGTGGCTACCGTATCACTCTGTTTCAGTGAAACAAACAGATTATTTTAGTTTTGGTTTTCAGTGTTTTTATTGCTACTCACGATCCAGATTCATAGCTTTCTATAGCATCACCGAAATCAGGGATTCGTTTACACATGACCAAACAGTTATGAATTGATCTTAAATGTTAGAGGATACCAAAAATGTTTGCAGCAAATGATACAGAAACAGGAGAAAGAAAGGGGAAACCAGGCCATCACTCTTGAGGTATAACCTATATAATAGTAAGTTTCAAAGGAAGCTACTAATGCAGAGGTGTATGTTGAGGTTGAAACATTAGAAACAGTAATTCTTCTAACCTTACAAGACCAAGTACCCTACAGATAATCTAGATATGTCAGGGTTGCCATATATCATATACAAAGGGAGCAACTGTGTAGTTGTATGACCTGAACAGTTGTTGAACCATTTAAATGGGAAGAACAAAATAAAATGAGTAGAGCAATTCATGGGAGAAAAGACCTTGACAGATCGATCCTATCCACACAATTTTCAATCAAGCTTTCTTGTCAACTGGCTTTGCCTCCTTCTGTTCCTGATCACCTAGCGAAAACTTCTTCACCTTCTGTTAGGGAAAAAAGAAAGAATCATAAGAAGCATGCACATAGACTCTACATTTAAGTGGTTGACTGTTTAGCTTTTGATACAAACATCTAAATAAGGGCACGCATAATGAGGCCAAAGGCACAAAGAGTGGATTATGAGCACTGAATAACTTGAAGGTTGTAAGTTGAAACAAAAGTGTGTAATCGGTAGCCTGGATATTATATAAAGCATATGCAAAGGTACAGACACATCTTCACCAAATTATCTTTCTGAAATTAGAAAGAAACATCTAGGCAAGGCCACACCTAATTGGAAGCAGAGGTTCATTCTGAGCAGCTTCAACAGAACGAAAATATCAAAGATCAACATAGACTCGGGAGATTTGCTTAGTCAATAAAGACTAGAGAGCATTTGTAGGTTTGAGTTGTTGAAAATTGCTATAAGACGAACCGCTACCAAACTCAGTAAGCTCAACACCTCTTTACACACAGGAATGCCAAGTCTATGCATCCAATTATCAGTTCCTCATACTCATCGCTCAGTTAGACAAAGAATTGCACTGAGGAAACAATGGTGAAAAGTTCCAGAGCTCTAAGATAGCTCAAACTCCATATTTGACAATGTACATAACAGAAAAAACATGGCTTCTCTCGATTCGCCTTACTATAATGGAAAACCCACTGCCTTGCTTAACCATAATCCAGGTCAAAAAGGACATTGTAAGAATCAGAAGCATGCAGAGCATTCCAAATCCACAATATGGCGATAGACATATTTTACTAACTTCATAAACCAATCAAAACTCAAACTTTAACACCAGTTAAGCATAAATAGCTAATTTTATCATTCAATTTCAATCTGGGTTTCAAAGCTCCACACTTATGCAATCAACTCTACTACTCCAAATACACAAAACCCCAAATTCATAATAAGCTCAACCCAAAACTACACTCAGTACTGGGTCACTAGTTTGAACAAATCGCTGGGCGTTTTACAGATTAAGAACAAAGCAAGCCACAAATGAACGAAACGAGAAAGCAAAAATTAATTTGAGAGAAAAAGTGGGAACGGGTGACCTTGTTGAGAACGCATTCTCGCAACGAATTCATGACACGGAGGCATTTGTCTTGATCGTTTGGAAATTGAGCTATGCAATTGAGAAGATCCAGAGCTTCTTGACCGCACACCGGTTGAGGACCATGAGCTCGCTCCATTGAAAATTTGGGATTGATCTTGAAGCTTCCAAAATGCACAATGGTTTAGGGTTTTAGCGTTTAAAAGGTTAAACCTTTACTGAATTTACTTTGTTTGGAAAACAGCGGACACACAAGGTGGAGCTAAATTTTAAATTTTAAAAAGTATTTATTTTGTAGCTAAATTTTAATGTAAATTATCAAATTTTAAAATTTAGTCCTCCTAAATTTGTACACGTGTTTAATAAGGTTATTCGGAGAATATTTTTAGCCCCTCTCATTTTAAAATTTTAACTCCGCCTTTGTTTGTATTAGAGTATTCACACTCATTTGCATCTCCTATTTTTGTATTATTCATTAAATAACAGGAGTAGCACCACTTTTTTCTATAGCGGTATAAAAATAATATTTTATTATTATTATTCATCAATTTTAAAAAAAAATTAAATAATTTTTTTGACCAATAACTAAACAATATGCGGTAATAAATTTCGTAGTTATGCAATTGATAATGATCGATGAGGAATTTATAATAAATACAAACTTTTAAAATTAACTATTTTTCTTTTATAAATATAATTTCGCGTCTATGAGTTGTTGAAAATTTTATTACGAATTCTTAAAAAAATTGTATAATTTTTCGAACACTCGAGATATTTGTTTTGAATTTAAAAATTCTAATTTCAACTTAAACAAAAAAAAATCGACCTGATTTTGTTCTTTTTTCTTATTGGTTTTTATTTGTGGATACCGAGTCCCCTCTCTCTTCTCTTTACTCTATCTTCTCTATCGGGATCCAAGGAAGATGGTTTCTTAATCAAGCTATCCAAATCAACAAGTCAGCACTTCATATCAGCCAGCTTCTTACCCCTACGAACTTTGTTCCCACTTGTTCTTAAAATCGCCGTTCTACATGGCACTATGGCAATGATCAATATCGACTTCTTATGGAAGCCTTTTTATTCGATTGATTGTGTGAACAAGTAAAAATTTCAAGTCACAGCATCCTTATATAAGCAACCAAATTCAACAACCAACAATACCAAAAGCCTCATATAAGCACCTCTTGCACTCCTAACTTCTCCGACAGATATATAGGGTGTTCCAAATTCAACGACCGAGTGAGTTTTGGTCGCCGGTGGCCGGGTTTTGAGCTGCACTTGAGGAGGCAGGTGGCCAATGTTTGGTCGCCAGTGAGTGAGAGATCTGGTGCGGGTGGCAGTGGGCCCCGCCACTTACACCTCCTCTCACACTAGCAATCTTTGCTCGCCAGCCTGCACCTCCTCTCCGTCAACGTGCGATCGTCGACCTCCATTTCAACCGTTGCATCTGTTTTCCAGCATGCTCGTGCTATTGGCGTCCCGGTGCAGATGCCTTTAGGTGTACAAGTTGGTCAAATTCGAGATGTAGTCGTTTGGCTTGATCAGTCGACGGCACAAGCTATTGAAGCTAATGACGTTACCTATTTTCCGTTTTCTACTATTTCTATTTGAACCTCCCACGTTACTTTTCGCACCTCCTGTCAAATTTTTATCTCAAAATTTTTAATGTTAACCTCAAATGAAATTAGAATAAATTTGAAAAGTTGAATATATTAGAAAGGATATATATGACCGGACGAGGAGGAGGTCGATGAGATTACAAGATTTGCAGGAACTGCAACAACATTGATCTTTAACATGAAATTTAATTACGTATGATGAATCAAATTTAATTGCTATAAGTTTTAAATAAATCGACAATACAAAATAGAATACAAAATAGAATGATAAAACTAAACTGGTTGCGTCTAGAAAAGAGAGATTTTATTGCCCTTTTTGTTTCCACCAATCTCAAAGTGTTTGCACCTTTTGATTGGGTGGCGCGACACATACTTGTAGCCCGGAGTCTCAGTAGTCTCGCTTCTTAGTGATTTTAGGCTTTTAGACTTTTGTGGAAGACTAGCTTGATAACCCGACTACTTACGATCATAACGACGCTTCCCTTGAGTAGTAAGGCTGTCATTTTCTTGTACTATGTGACCTTGTGCAAGGTGTGTTTTTTGCACTCCTTGCTCTTGCAATAGGTCTTCTTCGTATTCGATACGCTCACCATGGCTACAGCAGCGCCGGTAGAAGATTTGGGTACCGAGAATCGAGATTCAAAAATAGTCATAAGTCTTAAATTAAACAAAAACAAAAAGTACTAAGGTCACAGATTCAAATCTCGTCTCCGCAACATTTTTTGTGACAAAAAATAGAATAATTAATTACCGTTTTTATTTTATTTGAGGTGGGAATAAAAAAAAGGTAAGTATAAAACTGCAAAACTATATGCGATGCGGTCAACTATATTTAACGTTTTCTTATTGCTTTATCTATTAATAGAAATATATTGAATTTAATATATTTACCCTGATAGTAATTTCTTTGAACTTTTCCTACGAAGAGGGTTCAAACCTTCAACATATTACTGATAATCTGATAGTAGAACGATTCATCATTGGATCTCCATCTTTCTAACCATACAACGTGTGGATAATTCGTTGTGAGTTGTAATTTGATTGTGTGATCGATAAATTCATTTAATTTTCTAACTTATGTACGCAAATTGGCTGAGATGGTTGTTCTTACGTACAATTGCTCTTTCTTCGATTCATGGACAGTAGTACATGAATGTAAAAGGACACGACCATATAGCTTCTAGTCTATGAGGATGACACCATGAAATCCAAATACAGACAGCAAAACAGATCGAATTATTTGTGATCATAATCATCATATATACTAGTGTTTCACTAGTCTGTGAGATTTGGCCTATATGATGCTTTATTAGGTGCGAGAATAACGAAATCTGAGTGCAACCAAGACAAACAAGCAATATACGAACTTCGTTCATGAAAGAAAATTGATGTATGAGGTGGCAAAGTCAAGACCGTTAGATTACACGATACTGACGAAAAGAAGGAAATTAGACGCAATTTACGTACAGTGCACTTAAGAGTAACCGGATCCGTTTGGTGGTGGGAAAGTTTAGCTTGTCAATTGTTAATTGCTTAACGACTCATTATTCAATCAAACCTAAAGGTCTATAGTCTAGACTGGTGACAACTGACGGGTATGAAAACATTGATTTAAGTTTGTCGGATAGCAAATCTTCTTAGTAGTCCTCGTGTTATGTTGAGATCAAACTTGCATGTGAAATGTTCTTTACTTTGAAAATAAGTTTGGAAAACTTGTGGTATCAAAAGAGAAATCTCACTTAGGCAGCACACACTGAGACTGTCACTAATAAAGTTCATCAACAAATGGAAAGACAAATCTTCTCATCTCAAATGAATATACTATTTACAGCAAAGTGTAAGCGTAGTAGTAAAAGGAGATGCAACACTCGATACACTCGTGCTCTATATGCATACCAAAGAATAAGGCATGCATGCATGCATTGTCAGAGTTATCTATCTACTACGTTTTTCTGCCATTTAGGTGTTTGCTAGTTAGTGTTACTTGACAATGAGTAGTCGATCCTGTCTATTTAATAGAGTCCGCCAATGAAAATATGTAGAGATATGGCTCACACGTAATTGATTAACTAATAGTACTTAATTGATGCTAAATATTGAGCGACAACTGTTATGAACACACATGATCGACATCAACACAGTAAGCTAGTCACAAATTAAATTTCACAAACATCCCTGTTTGGTTGTTTTACAATCTGTAAACCAGCCAGTAGCTACCAAATTCAAGGTCCTTGACTCTCTATTCCAGGCCAAAGATGACCAATGAGTTGTTCAATTACGTTACGGTTTGGCATTTTTCCTATAGTAGCCAACACATTTTAATATTTTATAGTTCATGCAATAAAAGGTGGTATCTTCCACCTTAAATTAAGAAGCAAGTCATTTTCCATTACGTGCTGAAAACACTCCTCCTTTCAAACAGAGTTCTATAAATTGCCTATTTCCTAATTTTTTAACAGCAAAAATACCAATAATAAACATTAGCTGACCTTTTCAAACCCTTAAACCACCGATCATTTCCACAATCACAACCGAAGCACCTCCAAATACGCCCGACACCCTTCTCATCTTTAACAGTTTAATCGAAGCCATCGTCTGCAAGTTCTTCAGCCTTGGGGGTTGAAGGAAGAGAAACAAAAAGGAAAAACAAAATATAAGAACAAGTAACTACAAGGCCATCCTTCAACACAGGCTCAACGAGTTTGAGGAAGCCAGAAGCCGAGCGGATAGTAAACAATGGCAAATATTCGAGCTAGAACGTTGATGCTGGCAGCAATCGGCTGCTGCTTCCTGATGGGATCAGCCAGTGCAATGACTCACATTGTAGGGGGAGCCTTCGGATGGAGGGCACCAGAGACCAACAAAACCCTCTTTGCCGATTGGGCTTTCCCTAGAACCTTTGGTGCTGGTGACAAACTTGGTAAGTGCTTCAATTCTTTTTGAAAATAAGACGGAGTTTGAAACCTAGCCAAGGGGAACCTAGTTAGAACTCTCAACCCTATGCATGTTGTAAATAATAGAAAATGTCTACCTTTCTCCAAGAGTACATGTACTTGAGTCATTTCATCGAACAAATTGGGGCAAGTGTGGTCTAAATCTGTAAATAAAGTAAAGGCCTTGTCTGATCATATTTTTTTTTTTGCAACTGCAGTCTTCCCATACAGGCCTGGGTCTGGAACTGTTGTGTCAGTCAACAAAGAGGACTTCGATGCTTGCACACAGAAAAATGTGATCTACATGTACTACAATGGACCAACAACTGTCACCCTTGACAAACCAGGTGACTACTACTACTACAGCGGCGTTGGCAAGCACTGCGAGGCTGGCCAAAAGCTCCACGTCAAAGTTGTTGCAGGCAAGCAGGGATCGTCCGGATCACCTATTCCATTCAAGATCAATCTCGCTAAAGCCATGGAGCCTTCTGCCAGCGCTCCTGAACCGGAGCCATTATCGTCGGCATCTTCTCTGGATGTTGCTGCCCCTGCTCCCCATTCCTCAGCTGCCGTTGCCATCACCATTCAGAATGTTGGCATTGCTTCTGGCTTGTTGACCATCCTTTTTTCTTTGTTCATGTAAAATGTCCGACAACATATATCACTGTGTAATCACCGGCCTTTCTCATGTATGTCTATGAGTGATGTGTTATAGAAAATCAAATGCTTGCTGCAAAGAAAAGTCTGAGCGTTTGTGTACACTGTCTGTGGCTGTAATTGTACAAGGCATTGTAAAAAATATTCTCAATAATGTTGCCCTAATAATTACGTACATGCATTTTTTGTTTATTTATCGCTTAACGCAACACCAGAATGGCAAATTATCTTAATTGTACTTTTAATTAAGGCTTTGAAGTCTGCATCACCAATAGGACTTTGAGCTTTGACGTTGGAACCTGGAACTATATCGGATCAAAGTCTCCATCTCCGGTAGTCCAGAGCGTGCAAATTCCAAGCCCATTAAGATTTTGGACGGGAACCAAAGCCTCGAATGTCATAAACTGCGGGTTCGAAGCCCATGAGGAGAAGGTTTTTGACTTTTTGAGTTTTTGTTACAGAGCTGAAATTAAAGGCGTGAAGCAAACCCCATTTGTTAAAATATCCAACATGCAATAATGGTTTGGCGCATGCTTATTCCTAGTTGATGGAAACACCCAAAAACCTAAAGATTGAATAAGATCTTGCAGCGAATATATGAGCAAGAAGTGCGTGGTGGAGTATGGACCTGTAATAAATAGTTCCCAGCAAAAACTCACGAGGATGGAGATGATCAATAATATCGATCTATATCATATATATCTCTCACAAATAAAGGGTATCTATGTATTGCGTATCTAAATGGAGACCCACAAAGAAAGAAGGAAA
Organism: Geum urbanum; assembly: GCA_946800695.1. NCBI lineage: Eukaryota > Viridiplantae > Streptophyta > Magnoliopsida > Rosales > Rosaceae > Geum > Geum urbanum. The sequence continues at coordinate 37,642,189 of OX327013.1, read as the reverse complement.
ATCTCACTCTATGTTATCAGTTTCTCACTTTGCTGTCGGTTTGTTGCTCATATTGACGCCCCGTCGTCCCTACCAGCTGCTTTGGCCACCCACATTTCATGACTAGCCTTAAATAACACTCTTTTCAGAACTAGTCTGGCATAGCCTTGTGGCTGCGTACGGAAGCGCTTCTAGCAATGGCGGAGCTTAGGACCAGCCTAGCAAGTTTAAGATTTGTAGCCGGGATTTTATGTCACCATAACGTTACATAATTTGTGGTCATTATCTACAACTCTACGTGAAATCAATAATCGAAGATTTTGTAAAAAGAGCTAAAATTGACATCTCCTTTATTACAATTCATATTTTTTAATTCGAATCTGATGTGTATTTCTAACATATAAAGTAATCTGGGTTCCATACCAAAACTAATTTACAATTGTAAAAGTACTCCAAATCCTTATACTCCACTAGAAAAGTCCCTCATTTTCAACGTGGAAGACTTTGATTTATGTTGAATGACTTGAGAGATCAAGCACTGTGTGATTGTATATATAGGAGTTTACATGATAAATACAAACATATACAAGTTTATCAAAAAACATAATTCTATGCTACCGTGACTGAACATAAAGCCAAGAATTCAAATATACAAAATAACAAGACTTGAACTAACTGATACACGATATCACAACCTTATTTTGAATTGGAACACACCAACTGATATGGTTTATCAATATTTGCAAAGAATTTAGACAAAAGGGATGTTGATTGTAAAAAGGGGTGACAATTTCACTCTCTTTTTGTAAATGAAACATATTAGCCAAATATTTTGCCATTGCGGCATTGCCACCTACGTTACATCACTTACATGACTAGATTACTAGTCTTAAATAGTACAGTCGGCGGGCTTTGGTGTTGCGTACGGAAAGGCTTCTCATAATTGGCTTAGGACCGGTCTAGCTTGTCTTACCGGTGTCGCCCACCTCCATTTACAACGTAATTTTGCTATGCTTTAATTACTCTGAAATTTGAAACCTGAACTTTTGTTTTGTGGTACATTGCATATGTACCAAGTTAGGCGATTAGGACCTATAAGATATAATTGCGGAAGAATCTTATCTCTGTAATGTTTTACGTCTATAAAATTTGTAATCAGGATTTTACATCGTGATGATGTTATTGAATCAATAATATAATCGTGGTCTATAATTATGCGAATGTGTACTGATTTTTTCAAATAATTAAAGTACTTGCTAAGTAGTACGATAAACCTTATAGAGTAAGATGAAGTTTGATTCTGTGGTATGAGTTCATACCATTGCTATCCACACAAACCTTAGACGCGGAGAAAAGAAGCTCCTCGACAAAATCTCCCCGGTCAAAATCAAATCAAACCGAAATATTTCCAAAGCTTTTGCTTTGCAAGTTGCAAGCAGGCAACAACATTCCAACAACAAAAACATTGCTCTTACAGTCTTACCCAATAAACATGCAAGGCCACGTCATCGAAACTGTGAATGGTGGAGGGGGTAGGACCGCAATCGATCACAGTCAAAGTCACATGGCTGGATCCCCCGACACAGTGAGGCCTGAGCTGGATCGGGGCGAGCGACGGACCATTCCTCCCCGGGGCCGGGGCCCAAAAGCAAAAGGGTCCAGTTGCACACTTGCTCTGCATGAAAACCGTTAAGAGCCTGACATTACGTGTACGGCCATGATTGACAGGAGAAGCGGGGAGGAAATCACAAAGAAGATCTCTTCTGAGTGGCCACAACTAGGGCTTTTGGAGGCTTTCGCCGTAGAAAACTTTGTGGGGCTAAGCCTAACTTCGATCTGCTTGTGACCTCCTCCTCGTCCCTCCTTACAATTTGTTATCGAATTATCAGAGTTCAGCCACTACAGTACAGACCAAGGATGGCCTAGTTAACCAGGATATATATATAACAAGCTCGAAAGGACGACTTGAAAGCAAAAAACACTATGTATGTGTTCTGAGGTGAAAACTTATTGACGATGTCCTCTCCTATCTTGAGTCCGTAGTAGTACTTCGTTGGTTAACTTGCAGAGTACGTTCGTTTTCAAAATTGCCAGATTGATGTACTACCATTTACCAGATTAACTAAGAAGATGATGAACCAACCAAATCATCCATGGATTTCATGCATGCACGTACTGCTCATTGCTTAATACGTTTTAGATTATATGGAAGATCGAGGATCTATTTTGACAAAGATATCGGCTCATATATATATTCAGAATATTCTGTGACAGCAACACCTTCAAATACTGATGGAAAGAGATTCACCATTTGTTAGAGCATCTCCGATAGTTATTATAAAATTACAAAAATTGTTATTTTAGCGAAAAAATATTTTTTTATAATTCTAACCATTTTTGTAAACTATCTTGTATCGTATAGAAAATATAAAAAAATGAATAAAGAATATATATATCTATAGAATTCTTAAAACTTGTATATTAATCACAAAATCTCTAAAATTTATTGTTCACCTACTATAGTTCACTCTCTCTCCTCAAAAGATCAAGCTAGTTTTAATATAAAATTTTAAATTTAATATATAATATTTAAATAAATTCATTAAATTATACAAAAAAATATTTAATTTTGTATTATAGAATAAAAGAACCGTTAGAGTTAGGATAATTTTATTTTATTTTACTAATTTTTTGTTTTTATCTTCTATAATTACATTTTTTTTTCTAAAGCTATTAGAGATTTTGGTTTTCAAGTTGCAAAACCTTATCGTGAATATGACTGCATCTGATTGCTTGGATAAGATCGAGACAGAATGAAATTCAATTATGGGATAATGCGACACGCTCGGTGTTGTCGGGATCTCCTCTGATTCAAGAACTGAGATTTTACGTACGACTCACCATTTGATCAACATTGGTTTGAAACCAGTTAACTAATTAAGAAGCTAAGTTAGCTAACTAACCTAACTAACTTCCTGAGCAAGTTACTGCAACAAGCAGTGCTTTCTGAATTTGGGGCTTAAAAATTAAATATTTATCTCATTTTATTTATTTTAATTAGATTCATCCCCATGCATGCATCAACACGACATAGATAACTACCTAGTTTTACAAACAGTTCTTCTAGCTAGTTTAAATCTTCTTTAGACAATTTATCTTCTATGTAGTCTCTTGATCCATGAAGCGAATTCTGCTGACGTTTAACGTAAAATGTTTTGCTAACAAAGATGGCACTGTATTCTGCTCAATGGGATTTTATGAGTGTGTGGGTGTTGGGGAACCAGAACATTCATACTCATAGGAAGCAGTGACGGAGGGCAAATGGGGATCAGGTGGACCTTGAATTTTTGTGAAAAAAAATGGTATATTATTATTATATAATATAAATATTATAATTTATTTAAAGTAGATTTAAACTTCAATGATGCGTATGAGTACATGACTAATTCAAATCTGACGACTTTATAAGAATATTATTATATATTATTTCAATAATGAAGTCTAAATATTAGGTCAATTAGGATTTAATCTCTTACCAGGTTTCACTACAAGAAAAATGCACCTAGACCACGGACCATTTCCGTCGTCTAGGTGCAGTTTTCCGTCGTCTAAATACTTAGACGACGGAAGCTCCGTCGTCCAAGCTCCGTGCTCTAAGTGCTGTCGTCCAAGCACTTGGACGACGGAGATGGAGAATTCCGTCGTCTAAGTGATACTTAGACCGCGCACATTCTCCGGGGTCTAAGTTTTCACTTAGACGACGGAGAATGAATTCCCCGTCGTCTAAGTGAATCTCCGTCGTCTAAGTGAACACTTAGACCGCGGAAAACGTACGTCCATCTCTGCGGTCTAAGTTTGCATTTAAACGACGGAGAATTCATTCTCTGGCGTCTAAGTGTTCACTTAGACGACGGAAATCGTCCATCTCCGTCGTCTAAGTGGTGATTTTGTAAAAAAAAATTAAATGAAAAATTCATGAAATGCTAATTATTAATTAGCATTTAATGAATTTTTTATTTAATTTTTTGTATATCAATATTCATAATATTGCAAAATTTATTGAATATTAATTATTAATAATATATAATACGTACAAAATTCATAATGAATAAATAATTTAAATTATTATGGATTTAAATACAATGAATTAATACAAAATTCATAATATAATATATAAAATAAATTAATCTAGCCTAAATAAACTAAATTAACCTAAAACTAAGCTAATTATATATAGGCGGTGGTGGTGGTGGCAGCGCCGGTGGTGTTGGCCGGAATGTGGAGGCCCGTGGTGGAGGCGACAATGTAGGCGGTAGCTAGTGGTGTGTGGTGGTGGTGGAGGCGACGTTGTAGGTGGTGGTGGTGTGTGGTGGTGGCAGCGACGGTGGTAATGCCGGTGATGGCGGCGACGGTGGTGATGTCGATGGTGCCGGCGATGGTGGTGGTGGTGATGATGATGGTGGATGGTGATGATATATGGTGGGTGGTTTGATTGGGGGGGGGGGGAGAGAGAGATGGAGAGGGAGAGAGGGAGAAGGAGAGGGAGGGGAAAAAATGAATAGAGATTGAGAAAATGATGAATTTAAAGAGTTTTAAAGCACTTAGACGACGGAAATATTGAATTTCCGTAGTCTAAGTGCTTTAAATTTTCAAACAATACCGCCAATTTTTCAATTAGACGACGGAAAATCAGTATTTCCGTCGTCTAAGTGATTTAAATTTTTGAAAAAACTTTAGCGGGAAAAGAATACCGCCAATTATTTTCACTTAGACGACGGAGATGACAATTTTCCGTCGTCTAAGTGGATTTAAATTTTTGCCAAATTTTTAGTGGGAAAAACACCGCCAGAAATTAAAAATTTAAAAATTCACTTAGACGACAGAAATACTCATCTCCGTCGTCTAAGTGAATTTTTTTAATTTTTTATTTAAAAAATTATTTTTTTTATATTTTTAAATAAATAAAAAAATAATTTTACGGAATTTTCACCTAGACCGCGGAGATGACAATCTCCGTCGTCCAAGTGAACACCTGGACGACGGAGATGGTCATCTCTGTCGTCTAGGTGAAAATTTCGTAAAATTATTTTTTATAAATAATTTGTAATGAATTTTTGGACCTGTAATTTGAATGGAATTGTCGTGAAATATCGATTAAAGAATCGTATATATAAAAAGTGGGATTTATGACGATGAATTAATTTACGTATTCAAACTTGTTAAGTATTTACTAATATGTATAACTTAAGTGTCGGTACGTATAGGCATTGCACATCGATATTAACGAAATTGAATTTGGAAAAAACGACCATTGGATATACTCACCATAACGCCATATATAAGTAGAATAATTTCCACTAAATATTGAGTTCGTTCAGGGTTTCATCGGCACAGTTAACCGCAAATCCAAAATTTTTACAAACCGGAAACCTGGATACACGAAAATCCGTAAGTCCTATTTTAAAACCGTCGACGCTCACACTCCAAGCATTGTTTACTCTATGGTCTCGACGAAAAGAATATACATTGAGACATGGTCTAGATGGTCGTTGTCTTAGGTGAAATTACGAAATTTTCACTTAGACGACGGAAATGCACATTTCCGTCCTCTAAGTGAAAACATGGTTTAGGGGATAGGGCCTTAGGGTTTAGGGTTAAAGTACTTAGACGACGGAGATGTCTTTTTCCGTCGTCTAAGTGTCACCCACACCGCGATTTTCCACTTAGACGACGAAAAAAGACATCTCCGTCGTCTAAGTGTTCACTTAGACCGCGGAGAAGTTTCCGCGATCTAAGTGTTACTTAGACGACGGAACCTTAAAGGTTTCGTCGTCTAAGTGCATTTTTCTTGTAGTGTTTATGATTTTATGGTTTTTTTTTTATAAAAGTTCTACCGTTTCTGAGATTAAAATACAATCATTTTAATTAAGTTTATTAGTTATGGAGAGATACTTCAAAAAATAAATCTTCTTCTTCTACTCCAACATCAGATGAGAAACCACCTACGAAAATTCAAAAGAAGAATAGTAACAATATGAAAAAGTCTCGTGCTGAAGATATTACAGAAAAGTATTCATCGGATCCCGCTAAACGCCCGCCAATTTCCAGTTATCATCCTAACATTCAAGAAGAAGTTCGAAGATATTATCTACAACAAGGCCCTTGTTGACCTAAACATCATACTTTTCCTTTCACGGAATTTAGAGAAAAAAATGAAGAAAATAAGGTTTATTCGTGATTGGTTTAATTAATTTTCATATTAGTTAGAGTACAGTATTAAAGAGGATGCTGTATTTTGTTTATGTTGTTATTTTTTCAAACCAGCTATTGGAGAATAAGGTGGTGGTGAAACTTTTGTTGATGCTGGTCATGAATTCAGTAATCGGATGAAGAAGCAAACGCTAATATCACATTTTGGAGGATCAAATATTACTCATAATCAGATTGCAAGTAATTGTGTTGCTTTATCAAACCAAAACCAACACATTAAAACCTATTTGGCAAAATATACAGATCAAGATCGAATTGATTACCATAACCGAGACTGTTTTTTAAGTTTTTCATTTAAGCCCCCCCTAATTCTGGCTCCGTCCCTGTATGCATTATATGACCATAGTAGGGGACCAAAGATTTAAATTCCGAGAAGAAACGACCGAGCTCCCTCTCTGCTGCTTCTCAATTGGGCTATAAAGCTCTGGTGAATTCTCAAGAAACTAGACCTAGCTTTGCCATGCATAGATCTGAATCATCTGATAAAGAAATCTAACTCACCATCCTCCATTAATACACAGAACCAGCTTTCCTATCTAGCTGCAGCAACACTACTACCCCTTGAACCTCAAGATCGAACGAACTACCAGAAAATGACATCTCAGTTCTCCCCCATTATTACACGTACGATTCACTCATGCAACTTAAACATGCATATACAGAAACAATAGAATTCTAGCTTCGCTTGCTTGCATCAGTTGCATGGCTGGAATGTGTCACCAAAACTTCTTCAGTATAGCAAATAGTAACAGAGAGACAGAAGCAACCAAACAGAGAATAGGACGGTATCGGTCTCTGAGGGCATGCTTGTCACATTCGAGACGAAGCAAGCAACCAAATGCAGGCAAAGCTAGAAATGAATTAAGGAGGGTGTCTTCACACAATCACACCGATCATATTAAATAGGTGTTTTTGGCGCTTGTTTTAGGAATCTAGCACAATTTGGATGTTTGTGTGAAGGGGCATCTAATATTAGCCATTTTTCGAAACATAGTTTTCATCTGATACGAGCTGCAGTGTGGCTCACTGAGCCGCGCCACAAGTGTGTCGAAATATCTTTGCTTTCCAGATCATTTCGAGGACCACATGATTGGGTTACTATCGACCTTGACCATTGATTATTTGGTCAGTGATTCGCCTCAAGTGAAGTCCCTTTTGTTACACGAATTTTCGCAAGAGAGTTGAAGCCTCGTTGAGTAGTTTCATCAAAACCAGAAAACAAAACTGAGGTCCCCCCCCGTTGTTATAGTCTAATTTATATGATAATGATGGAGAAATCTTTTCTACTTAGATAGTGTGTTGTGCTACTAGATTAGACTACATCAATTGTGTCTCTACAAATGTATACATTAAAAATTAATCAATGCAATAATACTTGAAAAATTGCAAATCTCCTAAAAATCGAAATCCCTACGTGAAAGAGTACATGAAGTAGGGTGAACATTAATACACCATCTCATTATGTTTTGTAAATGAATGATACGTACTTTTTATAACTACTATTATAGTTTAATTTAATACATAATTTTCCAATTTATGCTACTGAAAAATCACTACTTGAGTACTTACACAATTTGATAAATCTTAAAAATTATAAGATTGTTATAAACTGGGAGAGGAGAGATATAGAGAGAAAAAAGAACGGAGAAAGATGAGGAGGAGAAAGTGTTGAGTCCTCTATTATTCATCTCAATAAGCTTCTATATATAGAGGTATAGTTTACATAGTGAGCACACAACTATTGAGTATTTACATAGATATCCATATAAATATAATATTTATAACATTCCCCCTTCGATGTCTACCAATAAATAATACAGTATTAGACGCGCCTAGTGTTGCCTCGTTAAAATTTTTGCCAAGTAACAAAAACTCAGTGGGAGAAAAATAACCTTGGTCGAAAGAAATGAGTACAACGCACTTATGTCCGAGGTAGCATACTTCAACATGCTCCCCCTAATGAGAATCTCCCCCTGATCATTGCAAGTTTTGGATACCTTGCATATGGGGCTCATCGTTAACTTGAATCATACAAGAAAAACAAGTTAAAAGTAGTACGATAAAACTACAAATGTTCCAGTAACCACTTACCATAAATGTTGCTGTAATCTGAAACTTTTAAGGCATTAGAAAAATGCATAAATATAAATAAATAAGAAACATATAATATCAAAGTTTAATATGGCAATGTATAGCCATAAGTATCATTATCTATACATATTGATAGTTTCATATAGGTTCTTCAGGAGCTCTAATGAATTCATAACTTCACGAAAAGTTAGAATCTGTTGCAACATTATGATCACAATTTGAAATCGACTTCATAGTTTAATCATACTACTCATTGAGGTAAGATTGATTTAGACACATTGACTATGTAAATGAGTACGTATAAGATCTAGACTTTTATTCCATGAGTTTGAGTTTAAACTCGTCTAATCATGGAGTTGTCATTCCGGCAATTTGAATCCTCTAAGGATTGTAAATAAGTTGTTGCTTATGATGACACGATGTTTGAGACTTTCTTATGTGCCTTATAACTACACAATATAGCATCACAACCTGTCATAAGTCTCTCGTCAAAATCGACATGGTACTTATTGAAAAGTTGTCACTTAAGGGAATAACATTGATAATCTCATATCTCTGCCAAAGAGATTGTGTCATATTATTAAGGTCCAAGAATCCACCAAGTTTCGCAAAGTATTGGAATTGTCTCTTTCCAATTTGGCCAGTAATATTATTTGTCGACATTTAAAATGAAAAGTGATTTGTACACTGTCCTTGATGATTTTTCGCTAGCTAGCATAAGTAATATCCATGATTATCAAATTTCGATCACACACATTTGTATTTGCATGCATTAATTATTGGATATCCGTGATACACTCTAAGGAAATAGAAAAATTAATTTCAAAATGTAGATCGTTTACTCGACGTCTACTCAAGACGTGGTAGGGCAGGTGAAATCTCCACTTTAGAATAATATAGTTTGGATCAAGTGGAAATATTCCACAACTTCACGTCGTTCCATCAGTCTATTCTCCCTCTAACAGTGGGAAGACTATCATATTGACCATTCGCAAAATATGCATGTAAGGATAACATGTTCCTTATAATCGTTAGTAGGTGGCGAGCCTAATCCAAATACTTGGTCAAATTAGTTGTCGCTTATAATTTGCGCATAATTCATTGAGATTTTTCTCTAAATCAAATAAAGATGGTAAATAATATCACATACCAATTCAAAGTGACAAGTCACAAAAGATATGCATAAATAATGGTTGAAAAACCAAATTGCTAGTTAGCAAGCACTATGAGTTATACTTAAACAGTGATATCATTGAATATTTTGATGATCTTACATATTGTAGTAGATCCAGTGAACTACTAGTTCATCTATACATCGGATGTAGAGAAATACACACCCATTTTAGCCAAAAATATGTTACATAGGTAACATGATACAAGCTCTTCCGGAGCTATCAATAAAATCTACATTTCTTGGGATAAGAGTTACATTAGCTTTTGTAAGCATCGTAGTCAAGGATCAATAATACTATTTGAACATCAAAACCCTTAATCTCTTACTTTTATAGCGGTGTGCCCAAACTTCAGGTTTGGTGCATACATATAGGCTTGACAAATAGATCCGATCTATTATGAACTCCAAGATATATAAGCATTTTGAACTTTAGGCCAAAATACACTCGAGTTTTGACTTTTAATATTTAGGACTGCTGGTCTCTATGAACAAAATAATTGTAATGAAAATAAATAAATAAACTCATGAAATGCAAGAAAAGAAACTGAATAAAATTAAGCATTAGAAATAAACATGGAAACTTCTGGTCCCTTTATTGAAACAAATAGACAGAGCTTATGGTTTGCTTACTCCTCAAATATATGATAAAATTATATCATCCTCAAACGTATAATCAAAAAGCTTCAGGTTTCGACTAATAAATTACATATTCGATATAGAGAAATCCCAAATAATATTGAGGAACTTTAAGTCCTTGTAGGATTGAGAAACATATGTTTCGTATCGAATTGTAAAAGTGTAAAGGATCTTTTGGTCTTTTTAATAGAATTAATTGTGAGAACTTCAGGTCTCAACCTTTGGTTATTGTATAACCATTCATTCGAATCTTCAAGTTTTACAATAAAAAAAATAGGTTATGAAAATTGGTATTGCAAACTTCATATTTACAATAATTTTACACTCGAAACTTTAAGTTTGAGGAACTTCAGGTCTTCCCTCTCATATAACATAGATTTTCAGGTTTATATTTTTATTGCAAAGTGTTACATCCCTGTTATAGGAAGATGTGATGAACCTATAATGAATACAAAAATGATGGTAAATGACCGTTACATCGGTAACAAAGTCGTTACGTCAGTTACGTACTCCACATACTATACAATGATGACGGAAGTTACAACCATTGCATTAGTGGTGTAGTAAGTATGACTTATAGCACTACTAATTGTAGCAGAACCTTGAATCCCGAGACTAGATTTTTTCAATGTTTATTAGGAACTTCAAGTCCCTAAATCCTCCATCAGCTACAATTCTAGCAATGATTTGATCTGACTATTTTATAGTGAAGCAAGAAATCTAACCCATGATCTTATGATATACCATAAGTATTATCATAGTTGATGACTTACATATTCAGCCAAAAATATTAACATATTCATCATATACAAGTTAAGCATATGGATGGGATCGATCGAGGAATAATTTGTGCTTGAAGAATTCAATTTTAAGATCTCAAAATTAGAACTTTGGATTATAATATTGTTGGTAATATGAACTCCTGGTTCAAATACCTATTATACTCAAAATTTCTTATTTGAGCTTCAAGTTGCATCTCAACATCAAGGACCCATGACATGTAATTCTTCCCAAAGATATCGAGGACTACAAAATCCATCATTTCTTGTATAAAAGAGAGAAAATATGAATATCTCAATATCAAAACTTCCGGTTCGAATATAGTGAACGATGAAACACATGCACAAATATACATTGTTATCCTAAATTGGGAAGTTTGGCAACAGTTGCCTTGCCCTAGGGCTGGGCAAAAACCACTTTACAAGTGGGAACTGCACTGCACCAATTCAAAAAAATAAAACGGAAACCGCACCAAATAATGTGGGTGCAAGTTCACCGATGAACCGCACCGCTACCGAATTAATGGGGTGGTTGTGGGTTGAGCAACCAAACCGCCCGAATATACCGCACCGCACCGCATTTAATTTTTTTTATATGTATAATGTAATTTTTCATCATGTTTATATTTTATTGGTATATTTAATAGAGCTTATGAGTATAAATCTCTATCTAATTTGATTTTAACCTCTCTTTTTTGTTTGAAAGTTAGAATAGGACAAACCTGATCCAAAATCTTAATATTATATAAATATTGTAACTATTAAACCCTCTGGTCATTTTTTCTTCTTCAAATTTAAAGGGTTTATATTTATATAAATATAGTATAAATCATGATTAAGCTAATTATTATTTAATATTTAATTTTTGATATTCTTAGACATTTATTATGTATTATTCAAAATTTTAAATTTATTTGTCAGTTCAAAAGTACTAAATATGAGTTTAAACTGAAACCGTATCGCTTCAAAATTTTAAATTTATTTGTTAGTTCAAAAGTACTAAAGATGTGGTGCACCAAAATATAGGTGCACCGAATAAAAAAATGGTTGTAATTTACATTTTTAACAAACCGCAACAAATAGGATGGTTGCAATTTGAGTTTCGAACTGTATCGATTTAACCCGCGCTCTACCTCACCTATTTAATTTCTAACTTACATTGTATGGTGATTCTTTTTGTTATCAAAAACATACAGACAGATCGAGACAATAAGTCCTCAATCAGCCTTAATACCAGTCACTAAGTCACCTCCGTGGCTCACTCACTCAAATTTGAATGACCCAATACATGGTATGCTTCGATCTGTAAGACGTTCTTGTCCCGCATATGAAAGAATCTCAAATAATTGGAACCCTTCTGCCAACTCACTTTCAAGCTATTTAATTTCTGTCATTTTGCTATAATTATATATAGTAAAAATAATTAAGTGCGATGAAAACGCTTGACTAGGCAAGCTTTTAGCTCAAGAAAACTTTTAGTTCCACAGTGAAAATTATTAAACATTCCAATTGCATGCTGGGCTTCACTGCTTCAGTATGGCTCCACTAGAAAATTATATGGCATTTTATATAATTATATGTACGTCCGTGCTGATAGAAATCTTAAAAAAAATGACTCCAATCGTGCATGAAAAGCCATGTCGCCAAATTGCAATTTTGAAGACCAAGTCTTTCTAACAAATTAATTCCTCCATTATGTACAAATATCTGCGACGAACATGGTATCCACTTCCTTAATTCCATAACAGCTCGCCACGTGTTTGTTCCCGGATTCTCTTTGATAGTATCCCACTCATTTCTTTTGCAGCGATTATTGAGTTTTTTTTGTTTTGTTTGATATGACAGTGATTAATGAGTTGAAAGAATTAGTTTGTGTGAGAAAATGCCATGATGCAAAGTATATGTGTGTCTTTTATTTCATTCTTAAACAAGATTTTGATTGGAATTGCGTAATATGTACGTATATAAGTGCCAAACTAAGGTACCAAATGATCTGGTCGTGCAATAAACAAAAGATGGTGTTCATTTGACACAATAATAAGTTTTCTAAATCAAAACTGATTACTATTTCAAATTTATTTCTATAATAGTTGGATATAACTTTACCGAAGTTTACCATTGCAAAGGTGTTTGGGACGTAGTGACGCAACGGCTTCCCCTCCGGTTCAATTTTGCAAATATAGTATGGTGCGTGAATGACAGTACCAAGGAAACGGTTTTGAAAGTTAATGGAAAACAAACTTGAATTTCAATATTCAATATTCAAGATTAAATTTATATTTGATTTTTAAAAAATTATAAAGATACAAATGTTTCATATCTCATATTTATGCACATTATTGTAGCATAAATTTAACTTCGCATTAACAGTCCATCCATCAGCAATCAAATAATATAACTCGTACTTTAATTTATTTATTTTTAATCTTTTTAGTAATGTGATTGAACCACTATCTTGGGTCTATTGACAATCCTCCAAACAAAGAGGTCAGCTCTTCGATACACATAAAATCAATTTATATATATTTAAGCTTTTAAAAAAAGTAATATGATTGGTGATGCTAATTGTACTAGTGTAATTGATATGTACAAGTACGTTACTGTTTCCAGGGAATGATATGAGCCACAAAATGATTTTCAACGGGCCAGGAAAGGGTTGCAATGTTGTCCCATCTAATAGAGCAACTGTTTTTCGATTCAAGCAACACACGGGATCCGTCAAATCAAGAGGCGACTGCTCGTTGACGAGCTTAGCGAGGAGTTGCACAAGCAGAGATTGTTCGTATGAGAGTACGAGCAGTTTGCTGGGACCACGTACATCGGTGACAAGCACAGAGGAGGGGAGACATACTCGACCGACGAATAGCACTAACAGTGTTGGAAATGGCATGCAGATTCAACGATCGCTCGTTGACGAGCTCGACAAGCTGTTGCTCGACCAACAATTACTCGTGCTGCGATGCTGATGCTCTTAGTGACCTTTTTGTGATTCGATCTATAAGGACCCTAAAATCTAATTAAGTCGCACTAATATGAAACACCTCGATAATTAATCATATAGCTTTGAGCTCTTGGAGGTTTACAAATAAGTGAAGTCACAGCCACCTGTTCTTACCAACTGTAGTAAACTTTCCAATGACACCAATTATTTTTCTTCTTTCTCTCTCTTTTTTTTCTTCTTCTTCCTCTTTCCAGCTAAACAAGATATCACTAGTCTAAATACAAACTAGGAGACAATAATAACAATCCACAAAAGATAATGTATGGAAAAAATTCGGAACACCTGGAATACTTGAACGGCATAAAGCTTAAATACGGTCAAACGTAAATTAATTTGGTCAAAAATATAATTACTTTAATGGCGGAAACAGAATGACTTTTTAAATAGGGAAAATGCTAAATTCATAGATACCACTGGACTGACAGCACGTGTAATACTGCAAACGTGTTCCATAAAAATAACCAGAGGACGGTTCCCGGTTTACATTTTAAACAGGTTTTTACTGTCAGTCACGTGCCATAAGCACGTGAGTCATTTAAAAGATAGACTCAAAAAAGAAACAGAACAGAGCACCGTACCGTACCGTATAGCCAAACTCGTCTCCATTTCACCGTTACTAAATAATTTAATTTAATTTGATACATTCCGAAAATACAAAATTAATTTAATTAATTAAAAGCTAACTAGGAAACAAAAAAACAGCACCGATATTTTCTTTCCCGCCGATACAAAATTTGCCGACAAACCGGCAACAAACGAGAAGAGAAGAACTACTACTACTTAGAGTTGGTAATTATAATTATTATTAACTAATCTCATAGAGCAACTAGAGGATCCGAAGCAAAGAGGTCGCCGATGTCTTGGAAGTAGTCGGAGCCCGTATTAGAGGACCCGAACCCGAAATCCATAGCCGAATCGGTGAAGACATCACTGAAATTTCCGAAGTCGCAGAAATTTTCTTTGAAAACGCTCGTCTCTTCGAAGAAATCCGGTATTGTGGTCTGGAAGTCGAATATGTCGTCGTGAATGAAGCTCCCGAAGCTTGCGTTGTCCGATAAGTCGGAGAAATTCTCCGATACGCAAGACAGTTCTTCCTCGGCCGGGTCGGGTACTCGTACTTGTTGTTTCGGACTCGGCGACGACTCGGCGTCTTCGTTGGACGGAGAAGGACAGCGAAGGACGGAGGTTGGGGAGCAGATAGTGTTGTTAGACTGATACTCCTCGCCGGAGTTGTAGCTGTAGCTGCTGATGACGGGCTTAACGTCAGATAAAATTTCGTCGGCTTCAGGGTCGGCTGTGGCTACCGGAGAGCAGAAGTTGGTGAGCGCGTGAGGTCCACGCAGCTGGATTGCCGCGTTGTCGTAGACCATAGCCGCCTCTTCCGCCGTGTCGTACGTTCCCAACCAAAGCCGTACTCGCCTAGAAGGGTCTCTAATTTCCGCCGCCCATTTCCCCCACGGCCGCTGCCTCACGCCGCGGAACTTCTTCCCCGGAGCCGCCTTCAGCGTCTGGGGAGTTGTCGCCGGAACCCCTGACTTTCTGGGGGTCCCCCTCCTCACCGTCCTCGCCGTCGTCGTCGATTTACTCTTCCAAACTGCGGCGACAGTGGCTGCCTCGCCCTGGTCGACTTGCCTCGAAGAACACGACTCGATGGATATCTCATTCACATACTTCTTTACTCTCTGTCGACCGAAGAACGGCGTCTCCGGCTCGTCATCGCTGGAAGAATCGGTGGCGTCGGCGTCGGTCACGGTTATCCGAACAATCCGCGGCCTAACCAGGTCTGCCTCCGACGACAAAATAGACAGAAGCTTGGTTTTGTTCAGGTGCTGCGAGTATTTCATGGCTGGATTCATTGTAACAGAGGACTCAAAGAATAATACTTGATCAGACAAATTACTTGGACATTTGAAAGTGAAGAGGGTGACACAGAGAGTGAGTGGGGAGCGTGAAATAGACGAGGATGGGGAGGAAACAAAAGGTGGATTCTTTGAGAATAAAGAAAAGATAAAAAGGAAAGCCTGGCTGGGTTGGGATGACGGGGGTGGATTCACGTTAAAGAGAAGCTTTGCTTCTGCTCAGAACCGGAGAGTGAGGAATTAAATACTGTCCAGCAAAATGAGCCAACACAGCAAAAGTTGTATCGAAGGACGAGAAATTTCTCGGAAAGGCTAAAGAGCGTGACCGTGAAAATCCTTAGCCCCCCCCTTCTTACTCAGTACCAAAAAAGCTCGACGAGAAAGAAAGGTAAAGAAGAAAGGAGTGAGAGAGAGTGGCTTTAACCGGAAAGGGAACGGGAATAAATGTCCCGGAATCCTCCGTTCCCTACTAACTAAAGACTATGAGTTGTTGTTGCTTCTGTTACTCTCTCACACTCTTGAGTCTGAGACTGAACTGAGAGCCGTCTATTGGTTTTAAACGGGAGAAGAAGAGAAAGGAGAGAACTCTGGACCCTGGAAGAAGATAGATAACGCACACCGAGAGAAAGACGCACAGTGTTCGCTGGATACCAAAACTACCTACTTTATAGGGATCCCAACAGCCGAAATCGGTAAAACTCGGTTCGGTTTGACAGCCATTTCTTTTTTTCATTTTTAGTTTTACCTTTTCTTGGAGCAAGTTAATAATATTTATTCAAAAAAAAAATGTTGTGGACCCCACTACCGAACCGGTGGATACCCTTCCGGCGAGGAGAGGAGAGGAGAGGAGTGTCCGAGATATTTTACGAGGCGCCGCATATGTCGGGCAAGTGGGCGTGACACGTGGTGAGAGTGGGTCCGTCGGGAGAAGGAAGATCCAATGGGAGGGCTTGGGGACGGGGTTGCTCAGAGTGTGGGGCCGACCAGGGGAGTTTTTGGAGCTGCGTCAGCTTGGTTGGGAAAATTAGGAAATAATATTTTTCATTCTCGGAATTGACGATTCGCGTCACGTGAGACGACACATGGGAACGTTTGACTGGGAAGGATGGAGTTAATGAACGAGAGTAAATGACCCTTTGAATGGAAAGTATTTAGCATGTAAACCTTCTGTAACGGACATGCGTACTCGGGGCGTTTTAGTCATTTACCTGGATTTTGTACTGAGCCTCTGGGAGTGTCTGGAATGGTGGGTGGTGCTGGTTGGAGTTGTACCATTGGAGTATATTTTATTTTTTACCATTTTAAATTTTTAACCCTCTTATCATTTTACAGCTAAGTTTAACGTGGCAGGCAGCCTCGAATTGTGAGGCCAATTTTTAAAAATTACGGTATTTTTATTTTTATCTCGGCCTTTTATCTTTGTCTACCCTCTCTACTGTGAATCATAATATAAGACACGTTTGACCTGCTATTGGCCCACGTCCGTGACCATACGGAGGGCACCATCCCTTCCCTCCCTTGCTTGGTGCCCAAGTAGTGAGCGAGTGACCTAAAAAGGAAGTTAAATCTTGAATTTTAATTTCATTTTCATTTTCATTTTCTTTTTTGGGCCAAGGCGATGAAGGGCATGCCTTTATTGGCAGTAAATAATGGCCGGCATTTTGGGAAAATGGCGGAATTGAGGGAGAAGGATATGCATTGAACACTGTAGGCGTTGGATCATAAAGATGGTGCTTTGTTTGGCTCCACTGGCGGAGAGGGTGGTGGAAATTGAATGTGATCAAAATTAAAAAGAAGGTTACATGTTTAGTTTTTCCCACTTTTACATCAAGTCAATATTCAGTTTGAATGTTTTCCTTTCTCCGATTCTCCCTTTGACGTATAATTCTCTGGTGCTATTCTTGGCATGGAAAATATTATCTCAAAAAATAAACAATAACAGTAAGTCTCATTATATTCCAGGCGGACTTGACAAATTTGTCTAAATACAGTTAAATTTTGATAAATAAATATTAGATAAATTAATAATTTTGTTAAAATAATATATTTTTTCAGTCCCGACTCGGAGTGAGTTTATATTTCTAGCAATCTCACTAAATGCATAAGATAATCAGTTTTCTATAATTTCTTTAGGTCCCTACGAATATATAAAGTAATAATTATTAGATATATTTATATATATACATTAAATTCATAAAATTAAATTTTTAGCTGATAATTTTTATTTTCTCGATCATTTTAGCTATTTATTGAAAAAAGACTTCAATGGGGTGCGTGCTAATGCTGACAATTATTTGATTCTTGTATTTCAATTGTGTTTTAAGATTCTAAATATGCACAATTAAGGGTTACTCAATGACATATTAACACTTTGATCTATCTTAGTCGATCATCTCCGTCAAAGAGGTATTTACGAGCCTTATACTGTAATAAATTTAGAACTCAAGTTAAAAAAAAATATAAATCGACTAGGAACAAGATATACAAACAAATATTCTTAATGAATATGATTTAACTAAGAAATATCTAAATATCTCGATAAATTATTAAATTATTCTTCTATCGATAATTTAAAAAGTTATTCATTTATAGATAAAATAATAATCTCGCTTAAGTAATAAATTTCTCCGGTCCAAAGGTTAATCATTTGTAGAGGTTTTACTGTAAGAAAGTGTTAGAATATAAAAGGTAAAAGTTGATCTATATTGTATTGATATTCAGTGTGTTGTATTAGAAGTGCAAAGTGCTATATATAGATTCCGAGTCCTATTCCTAAAAAGAATAAAAATCTACTACTTGATACACAAATATAGTAATGGGAAAGAATATGAAAATCTAATATACATCATAATCTTTGTTAAGAAAAGATAATCACGCATAATTAATTAGGTCTGGTCCCGGATCGGGTTGGCCCAAAAAAATATGAACTCGAATCAAATTTAAAACATATTGGAACGGATCGGGTTGTATTACTTAGAGTTTCGACCCGTTTAAAAGTTGACTCGAATGGTTTCGGTTTCGGTTCTCGGGTTATGCATTTTTGACCTTATTTTAAAGAGGTTTTTCACGACAAATAAATCATAGAGAAAACATGAATTTTGAATAACAATAATAAAAAAGGATAACAACCTGAAGCAAACCCATGAAAAATTCAAGTCAAGTACAGTTAAACTTGTATATATTAATAACTTCGGGATTGACAAAATTTATTAATTTAGCGAGATTATTAATTAATCGAGTATTAAATTAATACTCAAGTCCCCAAGTTGAGACCAACAAACAAAATTGTTTTAACTAAGTTATTAATTAATCGAGTACTAAATTATCTAGGTTCTACTGTACTACCAGAATGCTTTGTGATTTGGGAAATTAGGGTTTTGATTTGAGGATTAATTTCAAGGATTGAAGATTGCTATTGTTTCATGATGTATGATTTTGAAGGGTGGTATGGGGATGAATTTTAATTAATTCAATTGTGGTTTTTGGGGAATAAGATGAAATTTTGATAATCAAGCTCACCATTGCTGAGAGAGAGAGAAAGAGAGAGAGAGAGAGAGTCGGATTGTTGGCTTTGGCTACGTGAAAGAGTGAAAGGAGGTAGGGTTTTTTAGCTTGGAAAATAGCTATAATAATTACTGAAATTTGTCACAATTGACAATTTGATAACTGAAATTTAACTTTGCCAATCAATTTAGTCACTTTGTCTATTTTAAACTTTAAAATTTGTCAAATGCTTTCCTTATATGGATATGATTATGAGGGAAATTTGTCAAATTGTCAAATGATCATTGTAACAATTCTACCTTTTTACTTTAATCTCACACACACACAACACACACACACACACACACACACACACACACACACACACACACACACACACACACACACACACACACACACACACACACACACACACACACACACACACACACACACACACACACTCACTTGAGTTTTAAGATTAGATGCAACATAAATTTTGTCAAGATATTAACAAACATCCACTAATACATAGACATGTGACATTTTAATAGTTAAACGGTTTTTACAAGGTTTTCACTTTTAAAATAATACAACCCGCATATGAAACCATTTGTGATACAAATGGATTAGGTCTTCACTTAAACTCATATTTCTCTCTTAAATCCGAACCGATCCTTCCATTTTTGGTTCGGATTGGTTTAGATATGGGGGTTCCGGGTTCAAATGCCCAGGCCTATAATTAATAGACTTTTGAAGGATAAACAAATACGCAATAATTGTAGACTCAAATTGTATCTTTATTCATTGATAAGAGGCCTGAAATACATACATTACAATCAATACAATCAATGTTCTGATAAATCAGGGATTCGTAAAATCTCTATTCTATTTTAATTAGGACAAGATACACACCAGAAGATATGGAATATACTTTTCTTAAACACTCACTCTTGTGTCGAGATCCCAATGTATGATGCATAACTTGTTGCCTCATTAGAAACCTTGTCAAGTAAACAAAAACTTTATGGAAAAAATAAAAACTTGGTCGAAAGAAAAAAAGAGTACATCACATTAACCACAGATGATACTATATGTGATGTGAACTCTCCATGATATCTACCAAAATAAGTCCCCATGAATAGTAACTCAATCTTGGAGTTTATATAATCTTCGCATTCCAATGTGCTTCACATGTTTCATAAATGTAGATTTTAGAAGTGACTCAGTGAACAAATCCGCAATATTATCCGCAGAATAGATATGGCTCACATCAATATTCAAGAATTGTTGTTATTACTGATTTTGGAAGAACTTCGGCGAAATATGTTTTGTGTTGTCACACTTAATGTAACCCAATCTCATTTTCTCAATGAAAGTTGCATTATCCTCAAAGACGCAGGTTGGTGTTGTCGTAATAGATGGTAATACACTAGGCCCTCGAATATGGTGTATTATTGACTTAAGCCAGACACGCTCTTTAACAACTTCATGCAGAGCTATAATTTCAAAATGATTAGAGGAAGTTAAAATAAGGGTTTTCTTTATAAATATATAAGAAATCGCCGTGTTCTCATTGATGAAAACATAACAAGTTTGAGAACGTGCTCTATGCGGGTCAGAGAGATACCCAACATCAGCAAATTCTACCAACACATCATTCAATGTCTCATTCAGTGCTAACAGGTTTCGATGGGTCAAGAGCTTTGTTCGATGTGGTCAATTGACTATGGCAGATTCGTCTAGGGAACCTAGTTCGATGGGTTGAGACCAGGGTTTGACAGGTCAAAATTTCCAAAATCAGAAAGCTGTGTTTCTGGCATTTTATTCATCGAAATTTCCAGTTTCTCTCTTCTTTCTTTGTAGGGAAAAAGTAACCCTAAGTCAATAGATACCTTCAAGTACCTGAAGATATGCTTTACTCCATTCTAATGATGTTGCATATGCGTAGAGCTAAATCTAGCTAATAAGTTCACTGAGAAAACAATGTTTGGACGTGTGCACTGAGTTAAATACAACAAAGTTCCAATAACACTGAGATATGTAACCTCATATCCCGAAAGTTACTCATCATCATTTTTTGGACAAAAGATATCATTTTTATGTTCGAGACTGCGAACAACCATTGGTGTGCTAAGAGGTGTGCTTTGTCCATGTTAAATAGCATGGGCATCTTTTGGACATAAGTAAACCGATGAATAAGAATTCCACAAACTCGATGCTCCAGCTCTAAACTGAGATAAAATTGAGTCCTACCAAGGTCTCTTATCTTAAACTCAGATTTCAAGTAGCCACATGTCTCATTAATCTCATCAAGAGACATGATGACCTTCATATCATCTACATAGACTGTAATAATTGCAATTCCTGAACTTGTTCTTTTAATAAAAACGCATAGGCATAACTCATCATTCTTATATCCCTTTCCAATCAAGTAATCACTTAGACGTGTGTACCATATCCGACCGGATTGCTTCATTCCATATAGTGAACGTTTCAATCATATCACATGAGCACTCCATGCTTTAGAGTTACTTGATTTGGGTAAAACAATGTCATTTGACACTCTCATGTACATCTTTGAATGAAGATCTCCATAGAGATATGTTGTAACCATATTCATGAGCTGCATACTCAGTCTTTCAGGCACTACCAATGTGCATGTAGCAGCGAAAAATAATGATGTTCATGACTGGAGAATACGTCTCCTCATAATCAATATCAGGGTGTTAAGAAAATTCTTATGCCACCTATCTATCTTTATATTTCAAGACTTCATTCTTCTCATTGCGTTTCCAAACAAAGATCCATTTATGTCCAACAGAATTAACACTCGGTAGGAATATCACTACCTGACTGAAAATTTGTCTTTTTGTAAGAAAGTCTAGATCAGCCTGGATTGCTTCTTTCCATTTCGGTCAATTTGCTCTACGTTGACAATTTGCAACAAAGCGAGGTTCCACTTCATCGCCGTCAATGATTTCCTGAGTGATGGATTAAGCAAATTCATCATCAACTCACATGGAATATGTATCCATAATAACGCGCGCACTTGTGTTACTTAGTGAGATTTCTTTGTTCTCTGAAATCACTATTGACATTAAAGCGTCCCTTATTGTTTCTAATTGTAATTCTAGGACATAATTATAGTCAGGAACAATCTCATGTAAAAGATTCACAGTGTTGATATCAAATGGATCGTTTTGTGCCTGGATGACCTGCCTTTTAATCGACGGCTCTCATTGAATTTTTTTTGTCTCCCCCTCTTCCTCGTGGGATCTGAGGTCGACGCTACACCTTCACTATGGGCATCATGGACGTTAATTTTCCCAGGTGTGGCATTAACTTGTCTAGTTCTTGGGACTTTCAACATTTCAGGAATATTTGTAGCAGGTATATCTGATCTCGTCACTTTCACGGTATTAGTAAAGGACTCGGGCATCGAATATGCTACTTTATGAAGATCGAGAATACGTCACACTTTTATCTCACCTTGAGATGTGCAGGGATCATGATGGGACATAATAAGGTTTGACAAGGTCAATTCCTGACATTCAACTTGAATAAAACCATTTCATTCTCCCTCAATCGGCGGGAAATATGTGTCATCAAAGTGACAATCTACAAATCTAGCAGTAAAGAGATCTCTTGTCAAAGGTTCTAAATAGTGAACAATCATTGGAGCTTCATAACCAACATAGATACCTAATCTTCTCTGATGACCCATTTTTGTACGCAATGGAGGTGTATAAGAACGTATACTGCACAACTAAAGATGCGTAAGTATGAAATGCATGCTCATATCCTGGGACTAATTGATATGCACTAAATGGTTGACGGGCAACGAGTCCGAAATGAATAAGCATAGCTGCCTGTGAAATTGTATAACCCTACACAGAGACGGGTAAATTGATGTGCATCACCAAAACCCGAGCCACAAGCTATAGCCGCTTGATTTGTGCTTCTGCAAGACCGTTAATGGATTGAACATGGGGAACAAGATGTTCAGCATCAATCCTAACAAACATGCAATAATCATCAAAATATTTTTATGTAAACACGTAGGCATTATCCAATCGAATAAATTGATTGGTGATCCGGGTGGCAAGCTCAGAGCTTAATGATATGAGATATGAGTTTTGGAAATGCAGCAATCCTTCTGGATTGCAAAGCGACATGTGACCAACGCGTCGATGCATCTACTAAAATCATAAAGTATTTAGATGGTTTACTTTCAGGTTTGATAGGTTTACAAATATCTCCTTGGATTCGTTGTAAGAATGGAATGTTCGCAGTTGTGTCTACAACAAAAGAAGGTTGTGCGAGTGACAACATTGGATTCAATGATTCAAACTGTAGTAAGATATAAACTACTACGAATTCTCATAAACTTCTCCATAATGCGTTTTCTACCACATTCTACGGAGGTTACATATAAGAATTATTTTCCATTCTCTCATTATGTTTCCAAGGGAAAACCGTTGGCGCGAATGTCCTTAAAACTTAGCAAGATTTGATTGGCCTTTTGAGCATTTTAGGTATTAATAACATAAATACTAGTGCCATGTGGCAACAATAATTGTTTTGAAGCACGCTGACACCCTTATATAACCATCGTTAAACCAATCAAGGTTGTCATGGAAGAACTATATGACATAAGATCCATAAACAATTATATGTTTCGTAGAATAATGTGGATAGTACCTCTATATGCTAAACACTCAATCTCCCCTTCAGACATGTACACAAGAATGTAAAATAACCAGTCTTTAAACTCAAGACATGATGAACATATTAAGTGAATAATTAAATATTGTAACGGATTGTGGCGCTCATAGAGTGCTAAACTTGGAAATAACCAAAAACTAATGTATAAACAACATCTAATGTCCCAAAGGACTGTTAACGCACCATGTATATTTTGACAGGTTGACATTGACTCCAGGTGGTTGAGTTCAACAGGTTAAAATTTTTGTAACCCTAAACGAATTTATGATACCACATTTGGACTGGTAGAAAGACCTCATCGAAGGGTCGAGGAAACTTCCAAGAACTCCTGATCAACAAGTCAATGCTCTTGGTCGACACGTCGAAACGTGACTAACCAGAATTTCAAAAAAAAATTATTCTGAGTTTTCTATGTTTTTGTGGTATCATGGAGTATTGTACACAAACCATTAATGTATTATGTAGTAAAATAACATTCTCAACACTTTCGTATAATCGAAAATAGAGAAACTGTATTACTTGTCAATACAATTACATCAAAGAGGTCTTATTCCAAAACAACTAAAGACAAAGTCTAAAAAACATGACTAAAAAAGCCAAAAACTAAACTTGAAAGATCACATAGCAGAGATAACAACCTAATACGTGGACTAAACAAAATCTTGAGTCTCAAGACTCCTTCTTGTTGTCTGCTACAATGAGATTGACATCAACGCCTTCTTCCATCTCATAGATATTCTGAATATTGTTAGACTTTTGTGCCAAGTATTGATTGTGCCTCTTGTAGATATTCTAAATTTTCTTGCTTGCACGACATTGCATATGCGAGTGTTAAGTGGAGCCACATTTGAAACATGGATAATTTTCAGATGGAGCACATTGTGAAGAAGATTCTTCATGCTTGGAATCAGAACCTGATTGGTTCTTGTTTGAAGCACTAGGGCCATACTCTTGGCGTTACCAAGTCAAATTTTGACTCCGGCCTTTGCCAGGCCTTTTCTCTCACCATGTAGAGCTGGTTGTGCATGGCTATAAGGCTTTGATCAATGATTTTTCTTTTTCTTAGAAGTCTTTCCTCAAGTGTGATAATTCTCGACTGTTTTCTTGGTCCTAGCGGGCCTGGAGTTGTTGTTGAGAATTATCTCATGATGTCTCTCCTTTTTAGTCAAGATATTCATGAGGTCATTGAAAGATTGAATTCTTCTTTGTTCATACTCAAGTGGGTACTGATGAGCATGTATACTCATGGATGAAGGAAATGTGTTCAAAGTTTTTTCGATCAAATCTATATTTGTCTTGTCAACCTCACATAAACTAAGGTCAATTTGAAGATCCAACATAGCTTGGTTGTATGGATCAACCTTTCAATAATCCAATATACGGATGGTTTTCCATCTCTCGGTCAACTTTGGAAGCTGTGCATGCGCAGCATGCACGTTGTTGATGTGCTGCTTCAGAACGTCCCATAAAACCTTGGAATATGTCGATTTTAAATACTGATTTTTAAGAGTTGGATGAATATGACGCCTCATAAACATGAGAGCTTGAGCTTTAATATCATTACTTGGTGAGACTTCATTCACATGTCGGTGGGTAGATGATGTTTGTGTATCTTTTACCAATGAAAGTATTTTCTAAATCAGATACCCAACGATGATACTTTGTTCCTTTTGAATTAAGGATGACAAACTCTTACCTAGCTGTTAGGTCCATAATTATGTTCTTATTATGTCCCTAACTTTATGCTTATTGCTTATTTTTTATGAAATAACATCATTCTTATGACGTTTTTCATTATTGCTAGGAAATCATTGTTTAACTCAAAAAGGCATTAAAGAAGAAAAAATACTCTTATTTGAGAAAATGTATACATTTCCGGAGTCAGAAGAGGATGTGGAGCAACTTTTGAAAAATGATGAAATAGCTTCATCGAATGTTGCCCAGAACTCGCTGAAAGTCTCCACAACCGCCCAGACCACCCTTATCAACCCAACCACTTTGGATGGAGGCCCAATCCACCCATTTATACATGCAAATCTGATTTGAAGAGAATGGAAAGAAGATTAACCACATGATGTCATATATTTAAGATTTTAGCTTTACAAAGCCTAAAATAGTGGATCATGGCTCCCTTTGTTTAAAGCCAACCTTTAGATCTTCCAACTTCTTCTTCCTATCATCTAATGGTTGGAATTTGCTCCATCTTTTTCTCAAATTCGAGCTCCCCATCACCAACACACATACCGCACTTCATTTTACACATTTCCTAGTTTTGATGGCTATTCTCTTTCTAGTTTTCTCTCTAGTTTCTCTCTAGGGTTCTTAGTGGAGTTTTCTAGAGAGAACCTAGATTACTCTTTACCTTTCATCTTTTAACTCTCTAGAACTGAAGAGACCTAGCCTCTCCTCAAAGAGGCATAACCTTTTTCCTCTCCCTCCCCATCATCCATCCTTCCCTCCTCTCATCTTTACCTCAAGGGTTTGGGTGATTCTCTAGAGCTTGAAGAGGTGGAAAGTAATCCCCATTCCTCTTGGCTTCTTTGAGTCTTAGAGGTTTCTCTTTCATCCTCTTCAGGTGTTGGATGCAATTTGGGCCCAAGAAGTGAAGTTAGAAGCTTGAAGAGCAATGAGTGAAGCTTACTAGTTTGGTGGAGCTTAGCTGGGGGACCCTTTTCTTATGTCTCACTCTCTTAGCTTCTATTCTTATATCTAAACACTATTGTATAGATGAATTTTGAGTAATTTTTGTATGGAAGGCTAGGGGACAAACCCTAGTCACTTGATGTAGAACAAATGATGTTTTGATATATGATATGAGTATGTTTTGTGTTTGACACGCTATTGGATGAGTTTGATATGTTATGCTATGTGTTTCTGGCTTGTTACGTGTTTGACCTTCATACATGATCTCTTATGCATGTTGTGACCTTAACTTGTGTGTAAGGGACTAAAAAATGAAACTTGGATGAAATAGTCTCTTAATTAAGTAAAGATGAGCATGTAACATGACCTATGTTTAAATCCTAAAGGTTGAGCTTTTAGGTTTGGTTTCCTAGGGCCTAAAGCATGGATCAAAGTCTCCTTGCATTCCAAATAACTCTTAAAGATTCTGTCAAGCTTACATTGAGTCAAAAGACTTTGTGGCGAATGGTTGACCCTTCTAGTTCGTACTTCAAATGATATTGTATGTGGATGGTCTGAAACCTTCTAAAATTCCGAAAGGCTTAGAAGTTTGAACTCATAACTAAACGTAACCAAAAAAGGCATGTTTTGGACAATTGAAGGATTTGTTCTTATGATCTAAAAACTATTTGAATATGTAAACCGGACTTAACTACTCATCATCATGAATTGGACTTTGTTATGCATCAAGTTGGCTAGTGGCGATATCTCTAGTTGACCATACTTTTACCTTGCATTTGAGTCTTAATTACTTGTTATCTTTGTGTAGCTCAATCATTAATCATCTTAGTGCAATCACATCCATCGTAATCAAACCACCCTTGTGATGCTAGGTTATAAATGACTTAGTGTTGTGATATTCATTTGCATTATGTGTTTTATTTTCTTTGCACTGTGTGTTTGTGTTATAACATAATCTAAAGAACTAATCGAATCAAGTTAGGGAATTAAGGTGGCCAATCCACGTGGGTTCGGCACTTAACTTCCTTCCAAATTTTATTACTTGATCCTGTATATTTGTGGGTAGGGAATTACAACCTTAACTTAACTAGTTCATAGTTAAGATTGAGAGGAACTAATTTTTCCTTACACTAGCTGACTCAGTTGAAATCATCTACAAAAGAGATAGAGAAGATAATTAGTATAAGAACCACGATAACTAATATCAAGTTTAGGAAATAAGAACGTGATGCAATATGTATGGTCACAAAGATCGATGCTCTATAAACGGTGACCCAATACCACACCTAGAAACCGTGACATTCATAATCAGTCACTCATAATCAATTTTTCTTTTATTTTCATTATACCATGACTCCACCAGAATCGTTACTAATCAAACTTTTTGAGTGATAGGGTGATGAAATCCCCTTTGCTCGAACCACAATAATAATTCAAAGCAACAAACAACATAAGATCTAGGGTGTTGCAGAAATTAAGTTTTCAACATAATCTTTTAAGTAGTATTTTAGAAAATTTAACTCGATTGGTATTATGCTTGGTATAAGTAAAGATGGACGACAATGAGGTAACTGTGACAACCCAAACCGTGATTATACGCTTATCGAAAATATTAAGCTTTATCGCAAATTAGTGGCATTATCGAGTTTGTTAACGATGTTTTCACTGGCGAGAGTTTGATTTGACTTTCTTCACAGAAGTTGTCGATAATTTAATTTTGAGCTCATAGAAATTTTAGGGGAATTTTTCGGATAAGCCAACTAGTTTTTATGTTTACCGGAAATCGGCGCAAGAAATAAATAAAAAGTAAATAATTTTTAGTCTGTTAATTCTTGACCATTCGATCGCGATAACATTGATTTTGGGTCATCGATCTCATCACATTTTTGCGGTATAAATAGGGAAATTTTAGAATTTTTTTCTTCAGAAAATCAAAAAAAACATCGGGTAACCAATTTTCTCCTCCTCGCCGACCCGCGCCATTTCTGAATCAAACCGCCGTTTTCGGGCCACCTCCGCCATTAAAAAAGGTAGGGGTTTTGAAGGCCATGGCTTCCTTGATAGATTGGTGTGAATATTTTTGGGAATTATGCATGTTTTTGTGCCACTGGAATTGGGTTTTACCGTGGGAGTCGCCGTCGTCGGTTCTAGTGGATCCAGTGGATATCGGCCTACTCCATCAGCGCCCAAATATTTTCCTTTGTGCAATCGATGTCACAGGCATTATCTTGGGCAGTGTCAGCCTTGTACTTCAGCTTGTTTCAGTTGTGGCTAGACGAGTTACTTTGCTAGGAAGTGTCCGCAAAGGGATTCTCCATGTGGGTTTCTGATGCAGAGTTCTGGTGATTATCAGGGAGCCACTTCAGGGGTTAGAGCCGCACTGCCACCTAGAAAGCCAGCTTATTAGGACCAAAGCCAGAGAGGGTGACCGGCTGGACAGAGTGGACATACCCGACTACATCATATGACTCTTCAAGAGAGCAGGACAGCTCCAAAGGTGATCATCGGTACGTTGTATATTTTTGGTTATGCTGTTTATACTTGAATGAATCCGAGGGTGACACACTCTTTTATCTTCGTGAGATTAGCATCAATAATTAAAATACCTGTGACTCCCTTATCGGTGATGTGGCGAGTGACTTATTCCTCCGAAGAGGGGGTTTTAGTCGGGTTAGTTTATAGAGGCTGTAGTGTTATGGCTGGAGGTTTTGAGTTGTCTGTCGGCCTGATACCTCTTGATGTTGTGGATTTCGATTTGATTTTGGGGATGGACTTTCTGAGAAATCACCAAGCTTTGGTTGATTGTCATCGGAAAGAGGTTGTGTTTTGAAGTCCGGGTTTGCCAAAGATTTTATTCTAATCAGAACGAAATGTTATTTCATCGTGGCTTATTTCAGCTGAAGCAAAGAAAATGTTATGGAATTGGTGTACTACATACTTGGCGCATGTCATGAACACTTGCGTTTCCATTCCTAATATGGAAGAGATAGGTGTGGTCAGGGAATACCCTGATGTTTTTCCTGAGAAATTACCTGGTCTACCTCTAGAAAGGGAAATACATTTCACGATTAAGTTACATTCGAGTACAGGTTTCATAGCTCAGGCGTCATACCGTATAGCTCCAGTTAAATTGAAGAAGTTACAAGTTCAGCTTCAGGAAGTGATTGATAAAGGTCTTATCCGTCCTAGTGTATCTCCAGTTTTGTTTGTGAAGAACAACGATGAGTCTCTGAGATTATGTGTTGACTATTGAAAACTGAACCCGATAACTGTGAAGAAAAAATAGCCACTGCCTCGTATTGATGATTAGTTTGATCAGTTGAAAGGAGATACAATATTCTCTAATATTTATCTTCGATCGGGATACCATTAGTTGCAGATTAGAGAGTCTAATGTCTCTAAGACCACGTTCCAATCACGCTACAGGCACTATGAGTTTCGTGTGATGCCATTCGGTTTGACGAATGTACCTGTTGCCTTCATGACATTGATGAATTGAGTATTTCG
The DNA here is from genome assembly GCA_946800695.1 of Geum urbanum. Taxonomy (NCBI): domain Eukaryota; kingdom Viridiplantae; phylum Streptophyta; class Magnoliopsida; order Rosales; family Rosaceae; genus Geum; species Geum urbanum. The sequence goes on along the minus strand of OX327013.1, from coordinate 37,612,039 downwards.
GGATTATCTTGATAAATTAGTCATTGTATTTATTGAAGATATCCTAATTTAATCAAAGGGTGTGAGGCAGCATACAAGGCATTTACATATAGTTTTGGAGACATTGAGATAGTTTCAGTTTTACGCCAAGTTCTGTAAATGCGAGTTCTGATTGGATAATGTGAAATTTCTTGGCCATTTGATTTTAGCAGATGGTGTTAGTGTTGATCCTGACAAGGTGGAGGCGGTGTTGAATTGGAGCCGACTTGTAAGTGTGCCAGATATCAGAAGTTTTCTAGGTCTAGCTGGTTACTACCGTCGATTTGTGCATGACTTTTCATGAATTGCAACACCTGTAACAAAACTAACAAGAAAAGGAGTTAAGTATGAGTCGTCGGTGGCTTGTGAGAAGAGTTTCCAGACTCTGAAGACAAGGTTGACCACAACCATAGTGTTGACAATACCAGACGATAGTAGGGAGTTTATTGTTTTCAGTTATGCCACTAGGTTAGGTTTGATTTGTGTATTGATGCACCATAGTAAGGTTGTTGCGTATGGATCACGACAATTGAAACTTCATGAGGTAAAATATCCCACTCATGATATAGAGTTAGCAGCGATAGTCTTCGCGTTGAAAATCTGGAGACATTACTTATATGGTGTTAGATGTCGGATTTTCACTGATCATAAAAGTCTTAGATATCTCGTCACACAACCAGAATTGAACCTGAGGCAGAGAATGTAAATGAATTTGATAAGTGATTATGAGTGCACTTTTGAGTATCACCCTTGAAAGGTGAATATTGTTGTAGATGCTCTTAGTCGGATGTCCGGACTTTCCTTGTCTCATGTTCAAATGGTTTGTGTACCATTGCTTTCTGAGTTACGAGCCACAGGAGTAGTGTTGTACACTGATGAAAGCGAGGAAGGAGTTTTATTCTCTAGTATGCAAGTTTGAGCTATTGTGATTGACCGAGTACGTGAATTATAAGGTTCTGATCCTTTACTTTTGAAACTAAAGGGCACAGTGCATGACGGTGGGTAATTAGATTTCACAGTAAGAAGATATAGGTTGTTGGTATTCAAGAATAAACTCTGTGTTCCGAATAATGAGGAGTTGAAGTAGAAAATACACGACGAGGCTCATTGTTCAGCTTATACCATGCACCCGGGTTGCACGAAGATGTATCGCTCTCTTAAAGAATACTATTGGTGGCCTACTATGAAGAGGGAGGTAGCAACCTATGTGAGTCAATGCCCTATTTTCCAATAGGTGAAGGCAGAGCAACAGAAACCTTCGGGTCTGATGCAACGGCTAAAGATTCCAGTTTGGAAATGGAGCATGTCACTATGGATTTCATATACAAACTACCTTGTACATCCAAAGAACATACATGTGTTTGGATGATTGTGGATCACATTACAAGGTCTGCACATTTTATACCAGTCTCGGAGAAATTTTCGGTGAGTAAGCTAGCTGTGTTGTGTATGCACAAGATCGTGAAGCTACATGGTGTACCAGTATCTATTATATCAGATCGAGGTACTCATTTTACTTCACAATTTTGGAGAACTTTACAGGAGGCTTTGAGAACCAAGTTACAATTCAGTGAAACATTTCACCCCTAGACTGATGGTCAGTCTGAGAGAACTATTCAGACACTTGAGGATAGGCTGAAATCCTGTGTGCGGCAGTTTTTGGGGAAATGGAATAAGTATCTACTCCTGATGGAGTTAGCGTATAATAACATTTTCCACTCAAGCACTGGAATGTCGCCATATGAAGCTTTATATGGGAAATAGTGTATGACCCCGCTGTGTTGGAGCAAAGTAGCAGAAATGAGCCTTATTAGTCCTGACATAGTTCAAGAAACTACAGAGTGAAGATTGCTTAAGATCATTCGAGACAGACTGAAGATTGCTTAAGATAGACAAAAGAGTTATGCAGACGTTAGACGAAAATATTTTGAGTTTGAAGTGGGAGACTGGGTATGTTTGAAGCTGTCTCTATGGAAAAGGGTGATGCGTTTTGGGAAACGCGGTAAATTCTAACCCTGTTACCCTATGAGATTATTGAGCGTGTGGCCACTGTGGCTTATCGTCTAGAGTTACCCTAAGAGTTGGCATGAGTTCATGTTGTATTCCACATATCATCGTGCCCCAACAAGTTCCACTTCAGGAGGACTTGGTTTATATTGAGGAACCGATGGAGATTCTTGACCGTAGAGAGCAGATTCTCTAGAACAAAACTATTCCTTTTGTGAAAGTATTGTGCAGGAATCATGCAGTAGAGGAAGCCATTGGGAACCAAAGCTGCATATGAGGGAGCAGTACCCTCATCTTTGCTAGCAGGTATATAAATTTTGAGGAAGAAATTTTTGTAAGGAGGGCAGATTATGACTTTCCGAACAGAGATTACGCACTTATCGGAAATATTAAGCTTTATCGCGAATTAGTCGCATTATCGAATTTGTTACCGAATTTTTTACGGAGTGACAATTTGATTTGACTTTCTTCGAGAACTTTGTAGAGTATTTAATTTCGAGCTTGTATGAGTTTTTGGAGAATATTTTGGATAAGCGGGCTAGTTTTTTGTGTATTGGAAATTAGGGCGAGAAATAAATAAAAAGAAAATAATGTTTAGTCGGTTAATTCTCGACAGTTCGATCCCGATAAGATTGATTTTGGGCCGTCGATCTAATCAGATTTTTGGGGTATAAATAGGGGAATTTTGAAATTTTATTTTCCAAAAAAAAAAACATCAAGTGACCCGTTTTCTCCTCCAAGCCAACCCGCGCCGTTTTCGAATCGGACTGCCGTTTTTCGGTCACTTCGGCCGTCAAAAAGGTAGGGGTTTTGACGCCCATGCCTACCTTGATACATTAGTGTGAATATTTTTTGGAATTATAAAGGTTTTTGTGCCACTTGAATCGAGTTTTTGTGCTCCGACATTTCTCCAGGGTGAGAAGTTGAGGGGTTTTGAACCTCTCATCCCCTGAGTCTTTCTGGATAGGTTTCGTGGTCTGTCGAGGCTCCACGACGGAGCTTCAACGATGGTGAGTTAACCGACTGATCTTGGCGGATTGTTTTCGGGCGTTTTTCTGGCGTGTGGGTTGCATGTTGGAGCCTGTAGGTATAGGGGATCGATTGGGCTTGACAAGAGAAGCATTTCGAGGGTTTAATTGCCGCCGTTGGTGGTGGCCACTGTAAAGTGGTTTTCTGGTCTGTTCGCGCTATTTTCGGCCAAACGTCGGTGAGTTGGACTTCGGTCCAGTTATGAAAGTGATGGAGCTCGTAGAGAGCTTTCCAATGTGGGTTAGAATGCCCCCATTGGAGATGGTTCACTAGAGGCGCGTGTGACGCAAGCGCCGCTGTGTGTGGAGGTGCGTGTGAGCCACGCGCGGCCATCCACGGCGGAGCTTATGCGAGGCAGTTTGAGGGATTCTTCGCCGGGAGTTTCGGGGTTATTTCTAGAACCTATTTTCATAGTTTTATATATATTCTGATATTGTATGATCCTTATTTACAGGACATTGTGATCGCAACCTTCTCAACGAAGAAAATTCCACTGGACCCTAGCAGTAGTTGCAAACTTGTGAGTGAACCTTTTATTTTCACAGTCGTAGCGAGTTCATATTTTTATTAGCATGCTCTACAATTTATGTAAGAGCTTTTAAATTTGGAGGTTTATTTGTAATGGTTTGTTTAGTTGTATCAATGCTCTAGTTATTCGGATGATCACCCAATAGTTTAGTTAGGACTTAGGAGATGTTAGATGGCTTCGTCTGACTCAGATCGGCTCAGGTTAGGTGGCATGGGGACGATCCCATCACATTTATTTATTTTTCTTACAGTTAGCCGACTCAGATTAGGTGGCCTAGGCGAGTGCCTCCATTTATATCCTGTTTATAATTTTTTGAACTCGCATTATTTCACGGAAATCAGCGGATATGCAGGATATGTTAGTTTTATCGTTTTATGTTGATTATATTATTTTTGTCCACTAATACTAACATTTTATATTTTAATGCATTTCCCTGAGCTTTTCGGTTTCCGTTGCCCAGACTGCGGTTTATATCCTGAGAGTGCTTAGTAGCGTCGAAGGCTTCGAGTCCACCAATCAACTCTCTAGCAGTATGTTTTAGCTCACTGTCGATTTATAGCAAATGTGGTATATGCTAGTAGAAGTCGCTCTGAATACCATTTGTAAATGTTGACTTTAGTATGGGTCATGTAAATAGCTAAGTCAACTTTTTCTGTTATTGTTGAATTGTCTTCCTTTGTATTCTGAACCAGTATCTTGTAATTATGTCTTTAAATTCCTGAGTTGAATTACTAGTTCTTGTTTATGAAATTTGTTGAGAAATTCGAATGGACATTGGTGGTCCATAATTTTATTGTGGGATTTAGTCTCTAAAGTGTATTTTCTTGCAGGTAGTCTTAGTTTTGGTAGTCTTAGTTTCAGAGGAAATTATGTCAAAATTTTCATAGAATTTCTTCGATTATGGTAAATTGTTACGGTTTAATCTTAGTTTACTAGTTAAACTAGGGTTGTGTTCTTTCAGTAACGCTCGTCTGACTCGGGAGTTCAACAGTCGAGCAATCTTGATGATTTGGAGAAGATACTTGCAAGAGGTGCAAAAGGGACTGATGTGCCACTTTTCCAGTGATGGTGGACAACAAATGGTGGTGATGAAATCGATTAGTCGGAACTCGAACATATGAATTGGGCTTTCTGAAAATGAAAAGTCAGACTTTCTATTTTGGGGGCCAGATGCTTCGGCCGACACTCTAGACACAAAAATCGCCGCCGCGAACGGTTCTGGCAAGGCTTCGCCGTCCGGCCACCAAACCGGCCAACCTTTATATCAAAATGTTTAGCTCTAGACTCTCATACATTTCTCTATGGTTTTTGTTACCAATTTGATCAGATGTAGTCGGAATTTTGAGTAGAAAAGACAGAGAAAACCTAGGTTTCGGGTCGGAGGGTTGTCGATCGATTTGGAACCCGACTCACGTACGATTGTATTGCTATATATGAAAATCACAGTCAAATTGCCGCCGTTAAGGGCGACGGTTGATGGCATCGATTGGGGGTTTGAGGTTAGGGGTTTTGTAACGCTTATCCTGGTGAACATTTTCTGACCGGACTAGAGCTCCAATTTGGCTCGATGGCGCCGAAATTAGAATTGGAAGTTTTCTGACGAGGTTGGTTTTAGGCCGTTTTACACTTGTTGCCGATCGAATTGGCTGTGAACATAGTTGGACAATGTGTTGGGCTCATTGAGAGCTTGCGTTATTCTTTGAGTTTTCAGGAAATTCCATTGCCGCGCCTCCACCGGTGGGTCACGGTGGTGCTCCGATGAAGGATATTTTAATGTAAATTTTATGTCATTTTGCCCGTAATCACGTACCAATTGTACTGAAAGGTTATGGAATTGATTGGGAATTTAATGATTAAAACATGTGGTTGATTGGATATTAATTAAACGATTTTACAATTATATCGAACGGTTGAGTCGTGTAATGTTTGAGGAATACGTTGCGACACTAAAAAGTATTCAGGAATTGGAATTGAGTATTATATAAAACTCGTCATTAGTTCGGGAAGCATGTTATTCGAGAATGCGAGGTTCTCGACGATTTTGGTCATTTGTTAACAAGCTTAGTTATTAATTATTCATTATGGCAATTTGTTATTAAGTAATAATCATTGTTTCAGGATGACATATTAGCAGCCAGTGACAAATGTTTAAAAACACCGACAGACATGCTTTGGCTTGATGGAAATCACGGCACAGTACTGTGAGTAGACCTTTATTTTTCACAGTCGATAGCGAGTTCACATTTTTATACTTTACGCTTTACGGTATGTTTATAAAGCACTAATTTAGAGCTTTATTTTGTGATGGTTTTATTTAGTTGCATCGATGCCTTAGCTATTCGACTGATCATCACATAATCGGTCGAACCGGGTTAGGACAAACAACCTGCCCGACTCAGATTGTCACGGGTTAGAACAAACAACCTGCCTGACTCAGATTGTCTCGGGTTAGAACAAACACCCTAGATGATCTCGTCACCTTAATTTTCATATATATATATATAGTCGTTCCAGGTTAGGACAAACACCCTGAACGACCACCTTCATTTGCAGTTCAGTTCATGCTCTTTTGAACTCGCATTATTTTACAGAAAGTAGCAGAAATGCATACAGTTGTAGTTTTTAAAATTACTCAGTTAATGGTTTTTATTCCACTCACTCTAACGTTTTAGGTTTTTATGTCTTTCCCTGGGCCATTTGTTTTAAATTTCCTAGATTGTAGGTTAGCTGGTTGAAGTCGTGAATGTCAAGAGTGCGATGCATGACAGTCCACAGCTTATGTTACTCATGGTAGGTTTTCAGTAAAAGTTCAGGGATACTCGTGTTAGGGTAGCTGGTACCGATTAGGCGGTGCTAGATACTTTAATACAAGTCCTACAATACTTATCCTAGATTACTAAGGTAATCTGAGGTGGGTCTTGTCACGTGAGAGCAGCGAGTGCTAAGCGGGAAGCGACGTACGCTAGATCAGTATGCATTTGGCTTGAAGTGTCGTGCGTGAGAACAACGAGCACTAGGGCAGTGTACGTTCATCTTGAAGCATCATGCTTGAGAGAAGCGAGCACTAAGGGGGGACCGGCGTGTGCTAGAGCAACATTTGGTTAAACAGGAACTTCGCGCACTAAGGCAGTGTGCGTTTAGCTTGAAGCGTCATGCGTGAGAGTAGCGAGGGCAAAGCGAGGAGCGACGTGTGCTAGGGCAGCGTGCATTCGACTTGAAGCGTTGTGCGTAAGAGCAGCAAAATGGGTAGCGACGTGTGCTTTGGAAGCATGCATTCGACTTGAAGTGTCATGCGTGAGAGCAGAGATCATTAAGCGGGGAGAAATGTGAGCTAGGGCAGCGTGCATTCGGCTTGAAACGTCGTGCGTGAGAGCAGCAAGCGTTGAGCTTCAAACGTCGTGCATGAGAGCAGCGAACGTGGAGCTTGAAACTTCGTTCGTGGGAGTAGCGAGCATTTAAGGAAGGAACGTCATGCGTTGGGGCAACAATCGTTGAGCATGAAACGTCGTGCATGAGAGCAGCGAGCGCTAAGAGGGGAGTAATGTGCGTGAGTGCCATGTGCGTTTGGCGTGAAGCATTGTGTGTGAGAGCAGCTAGGGCCAAGCGAGGAACAACGTACGCGAGGGCAGCGTACATTCGGCTTGAAGCGTCATGCATGAGAGTAGCAAGCGCTAAGCGGGGAACGACATGCACGATGCAATGTGCATTAGGCCATTCGAGGCCGCATAACAGGTAATAACGACACTAGGGTTTTTTTTCGGGCCCGAGGGTAGTTTAAGTCCCCAGGTAGCCAATGCGACCTAGGTCGAGGACCGCATAGGAGACGAACCTAGGAGCATAAATGGCTAAGAGGTCTGTATTTTGGGTGGCGTGCGTCCTAGCCACTTGTGGCCTTTTGACAGTTAACGAAGCTGGGGATTTTTTGGTCCAGATGGAAGGTTAAGTCCTCATGTAGCCAATGCTACCTAGGTCGAAAACCAAGTCAGGGGACATCCCGCCCAGGGTGATCAGCCGCTGAAGGAGTCCGTACATGAGCGATGTGCGTGGTGTAGCATACGCTTAGGTCATCTGAAGCCACCTAATAAGTTACAACGCGCTAGGGATTTTTTTGGGACGAGGGGAGTTTAAGTCCCCAAGTAACCAATGCCACTAGGTTGAGGATCATGTCAGGGGAAGTCTTGTGCAAGGGAATCAGTCGTTGGGGGAGTCCGTATGAGAGGGCGGTGAGCGTTGGGCACCAGTCGCGTTAGTGAGCTGATTGCGCTAAGGGAAAAAGTGCTCGTGAAAAGAGGGGTGTTGTCTCCGAGTTTGCTATGTGACATCATATGTCTGGCACCATCGGATGAAGGGATGTGCACCTTGATGGCGCTTATTGCATTATTAAACCTTGGGATGCGTGAGTTGGCATCAGGAGCATGTCTGTGAGCCATTTTTTGTGTCGTCGAGCAGGAAAATGTCAACTGACGGGCCTCTTTGCTGAGAGTTAGGCTAGCAACACGTGTTTGTCCGCTGAGTCTGGGTTAGGTAGCGTTTTGCCATTTTTGTGGCGTGCGTGTGCGGTGTTCGTCGAACAATGGCGCTGCCTATTGTAGGCAAACGTGTAGATAAACTTGTCAAACCATAGAGCTACCTCTTATAAGCGGACATGTAGGTGAATTTATGAAAGGACCCAACCCCGATTTAGTTGCCTAAATCAGAATCGAACCCCTTCTGAAAACGTGAACCAACAAAAACCATTCAAAATTTCGGCAGAGTAACGCTACTAACGCGGAATTGCCTTAACCTGCACCCGAAAAATAACACTTCATCCTATGCCACAAAAGCCAAACCGTGGGCACCAATCCCATCCGGATTTCTCAATATCATATCATAATCAATAAACAGTAAACATACTGTGATATATAATATAACCGAGAAAATCCGTATAAAATATGTATCAGAATGTATCAGAGAAACCTCTAGTATAAATATATACAATATATACATCAGTAGGCGAAACAAGAACCTACTGGAAAACACAGGTAGCTCGGATCACTAGCCTCCAACCGCGACGTGAAACACCAGAACCTGGACTGCAAACTGGGCACGGAAACCGAAAACCCCAGGGGAAAGACATGAAAACTGTTAGAGTGAGCTAGTGGACGAAAAATAGTTATAAAAATATATATGTTATAAAAATATATGTTATAATAATTGTTATAAAAATATATGCGAGTTAGGATGCATAAATAATCAAATGGTACACGAGGGAGACTCTAACTCCTCACGCGTACAGAGCATGCATAGAAAATCCCACGGGGTCGCTCGTGGATACATCCGTGCTAGTACAGTCCGAATCACGGGATGCCAGATCCACACGTGATTCTAGCCAGAAAGGCCTCAGGTCAGAGGTCTGCCTCCCCCTGGTAAAGGCCTCGGGTCAGGAGTTACAGCCTCCCCCTGTATACATCCGCGGGGATCAGCCGGGATGCGAGTGTATCGATACAACAACATATAATGAGACTGTACTCTGTGTAAACCAAATCATAAATAGTTCGATGCAAATGCAATAAACAATATATAAATGCATATACGTAATATATATTGGTATAGGCATAATCGTATAACACATGCTCATGTAAAACATAATCTCGTATGCATGCTCAAGTTCGTAAAACGTGTATAAAGACTCGCAATAATTCTGTGAAAAGAAATTGTCCACTCACAGGTGAGCAAAACGCGCACTCGCGCTAATTTCATGGCCCGGCGGAAGATCCCTCGCCCGAAGCACTATCTCGATCCCCTGAATAGTTATAAAATATATCTGATCAAAATCATAATCCACAACACTGTACCACACCTCGGAAACCAACCGTTCCCGGAAATATACAACACAATGCAAAATAATTGACGAAATTTCCGAAATATCCACTCGAAACCCTCGACTAACAATCCGATACCCAAATCAACTCGAAAACCTCAAGGCGACGATCGGGGCGCGAATACGAGGGAAATGACATATAACTCGACACATTTCCAAAAAAGTCAACGGTCGCCGGAGCTCCGTCGTTGACCGCCGCAGGCGGCGGCGGCGCGGCGTCAACGGTGACGGATCCCAGCCAAAATTTTCAGATCACAAGTTCTCATCCATCCCAACACATTTCTCTTCTACACCGAGACCTAATTCTAAGCCCACCGGCCGGAATTGAGCTCGAAACTCACGGAATCCATGGATTTCGGTGAGATTCCGGCGAGCTTCAAACGACAACCAAACCCAAATTCCTTCTACCAAATGCATCAATAGGTTGAGGGGAACCTTTCCCCCCAAATCCCCGACCCCAAAAGTCGCCGGAGAAGGCCACCCGAATCTGGCAAAATCCAAGAACTTCACCGAGCTCGTTCTCCCTCAATCTTCAACCAAATCAAGAAATTCCAAGTTCTAAACTTCTTAGAATCACGAGAGGAATATTTTACCTTTCAAGGTCGTGGCCAAATTCGGCCTGGAACAACAGCTCCGGCGATGAACAGTAACCGGGTGAATAGTCTCCTCGGGTCAACGGTCAAACTGCCCAAAATGGAAAGTCAACGCTGGTCAACGCCTCAAACAGTGTTTTCGACAATTTTTTCGACTATTTCTGATATTTATACTCGCGTTTCGGGACGATCAACGGTCCAAAACGGATAACCATTATGATTTGGATAAATACGAAACGAACGGATAAACTCGTCGATAAACCGAAACTTCAAATAATCATATTATATTCCTCGGTTATCAGAAAAATCATCCTTTACCGCCCACGAGCTCGAAATCACGTGCTCTACAACTCTCGTGAAGAAACTCAATTCAAATTCTCTGCCGATATTTAAATCGCAAACTAATCCGACAAATCACACAATTAACGATTAATCGCGATTACGCATAATCTCGTGAATCGTACTGATTACTCTTCTGATTCTGGTTCGGGTCGTCACAATTTATCGAATTATAATGCTACCCATTGTAGGCGGACGCGTTGGTGAGCTTATACCATGGAGTCCCCTGTCACGTTTGTGAAGCATATAATCTTGAATTTTGTATGATTTCAGAGCATGGCATGGCATACCTAGAACACGGTTGAAGCACATATTTGTAAGGCATGTTGTGTGTGTGTGATTACTCTAGCAAGTTGAATTAAATCACATTAACACATGCTTAAATATAGGCGTTTGTGAAGCACTTAGAGCATATAGGTTATACCGTATATGAAGGATTGTTGTATGGTAATCTAAATTGAGTCATGTGTAATTAAGTCAAGTATGTGAATTAGTGAGTAGGTATCAAGAGGTTGTCAGAGATGACGAAACCTTAGACATAAAGTATATCCCGTAGGATGTAACGTAACTCGTATAAACTCAATATGACCCAATTAGCTATGAACCAATTGATTGATCAAGCTAGTGTGATCACATATTTTAAAGCTACTGTGAATATGCTTGAATTATGAAGTTTGTTCATTTGGGCTATGTATGTAGCATGTGAATTCCGTGTACAATAGTAGGCGTGATTAGTCATCTTGATATAGATTAGGCATGTTTGACTAAGCTAAGGAAAATAGCAAGGAGAAATGAGACTTAGCTCTTGGCGGACTCCTTCGGAATACAATATTAAGTAGACGAAGTCTCAAGTTGGTTGCAAATGTTAAGCCCAATTGTGGTGGGGAAATCCGGACGGGACGTCCGGGAGGGAGTGTCTAAGTAGTCCACATTTTAACTTAGTATAGCGATGTGTATTTTTTTTGGGTGGTATTTATACATGGTTTGGAATGTATGAAACTCACAGACGACGCCAAATATTTCTACCGAATTCCGTTGGGGTCTTTTATAGAGACATGAGTCCCTGTTACAAAAACATACAAATGATGTTAGAGGTGAAGACGGGGTTGACCACTTCAACGCTCCAACACCTAAGTCAGTAAGCATGTAAAGTAACAAGTAAAACTATCAGACTAGGAAAGAGTTACCTAAAGTATGGTGAGGGACATCCTTATATAGGCATGAGAAAGTGACATCTTCGCTTCTTTAGGAATGTGGGAGTGTATGCACTCTTAACACAGTTAAGAGCAGTTTGGTCATTTACTGATAATGACGAGTCACCAAGTGGCAAGTGGCATACAAAATATTCGTTTCTGATACTTTCTCTTTGTTTTCTCTAATTTGACTAATTAAAGTGCTAAATGTGACTTAGTTAGGGGTTGAGCCCTAAGCGATACTAACAGACATATTTCAACAATGTGGTAATTAACATGAATATATTAGGTCAAGTGTTGTCAGTTTCTACCCGAAGGTAGCCATGCACTTACTGCATATACGTACATATTAATGTAAATCTGTCAGATTCGTGACTATTCCTTTCTTTTCATAGTCTCATATTCACGGCCTAGATGCAAGAAATATGATTGATCGATACGGTAAATTGTAAGATTTGGTTCATATTTACCGTTCGTTTACGAACATGACCAACTATAATAGTTATATGTGAGTAATGTTGTGACTGACAAATCTATCAACTATAATGGTTGTTAAATTTGCATCAAACACGATAAATAATTACAAATAAGATGAAATACAACTTATTATCATCTGAATTATATAATATGTATCAAAATACTTGAGGAATACCTTTTGTTATAGTGATGACCCGATGTTACTAATCATTTGGCAGTTCCATCATCTCAACCACCGTGCGAAACTATTCTCGATAGATTTATCCCAAATGAATTTTAAAGCATGGGAATGGGAATGCAAATTCGTCATCTTTCAATAATTTTGCCGCTTTGTTGCACAACCAAATTTGGATTACTTATCAGCTTTTAGTGCTTTAGAGATTGTGTTAATGTACTCCCTTCCAATTATGATGGATAGCAACATTTTTGAAATGATGTGATTCACAAACAATAAAACAAACCCAGTGGGTGCTAAGCACCATCAAGATATTGAGTTGGTCCAAATTTGCGATATATCCTGGACGAGTGACAACCAGTTAAGAAGATTATTTGTTTGGTAACTAAGCAAAACTAAAATTTTGTCCCAACAATACAGACAATTTGGTGCATATATAAACTACGATAGATATATACATCATCTTTATTCATAACCAAACGGAGAGGAGCTGCTATGGCGGCCAATTATTCTATTAAACCTTATACAAATCCCATTTTGGTCTATATACCAAAAGAAAATTTAAAATTTCTTTTTGTTTTTGTTTTTTTGTTGCAAATAAGGTTTAGCACCTTACCACACCATTAATTCATCTTCATTAGTTTTGGAGAGTCTTCTTTCTTTCGCCGGAGTTTAATTTTCTCAATTATTTATCCTTTTTTCAAGAATTTTAATGAGGTCATACTAGTTGTGCGAAGACTGTTGAACGACGACAATCGTGACATGTGGATCACGCAATATTATCTATATTGTCTCAATTTGAACAACTTTAAGGTGTTAACTAACAAAAGACCCCAGTTATATTGTTGAGTGTAATTATTTATAAGTCATCTTTAATTGTCACATTTTTTATGTGGAATTTTTCACTCTTAACTCTCGCACTTATATGCAACATTGTTCTAGGTATATATGTACGTGAAATCTGAAGAACGTATTCCAAAATAAAGAACAAAAATTCCTGAAATGAATGTTAAAAATCGAGAAACATCAACTTTAGACGGAACAGAAGGAATTGAAGAAATCCAATTTGGATTCAGTGAGATGTGTAGAGATGGGTGATACAATTGGAGAGGTACGTACCCGCTTTGATACATGTTAAACAATGACAAACATGATATGTAGACGCTTTATATTACCAGTATTGTCCAAAGAACTACATTTAGGTGTTGAATTTTCAAATGCCTTGGTTAATATAGTGAAACCGAAATATTTAACAAATCAGCTCAAGAAATTGCAATTTAGCAAGAAAGGCAAGATTAATTATACTCTTCATTCTGTTTAAGTAGCTAGCATGTAATTTATCTTCTTTTTTTCTTCCTGTGACTCAATTGGTATACTGGACTGAAAAATATAACTAGCAGGTAATATATCTTCTGTTTGACAGAGAGCTGGTGATATCTTGAAACTTGGAGCATATATACTGAATAATGAAAAGGAATTCTTGTTAATTAGGTTTATTTAGTCCCACTGATATTGAAACTTGTGTTTTAAGATCCAGTTGAGGCTTAACAGGAGAAGAGAAATTGGTGCATGGCATTTGGATTCGCAAATAAGAAGCCAAAACAAAAGATGTAGTAGCTTTCTTGGAGTCTGCCTTGCTTAGCCTAATTAGGAGGAAAAGAAGGCCGTATGAAACCACTCATAAGAAAACGATAAGCAAACACTACATGGGGTTCGAATCCACGAGAGAGAGGTCGTAGTCTCTGAGCTATTATATTATAACAAAACCAAAGCCAAAACCAAACCAAACAAATCATATTAATCGTGCTGGTTTCAATTTGTTTTTGATTTGGCTTCTCAAACCACTAAATTTAAAATGCGCTTTGCAATTTGCAATATTGTACTGTTGCTTAACCGAGAGAGAGAGATAGACAAGTCAATCGTCGTCGTCGTCGTCTCCTAGATATATTAGCGAGCTGTGGTTGTGCTGCATCTTTGAGCCACGAAAAAATTATAGAGAATTTCGAGTATTAGTATTAGTTATTTCACTTGTTTTGGTCCAGTGCGAATTAGCCGTATCCCTATGTTCTTATGCAAGTCAACATTAATCAAAGCACCATAACCCAGATGTACTACTTAATTTACTTGGTTTCCAGTTATAACAATTCCACAATATATAATGATGTTTGTGAAACATGAGAAATTCTAGCCTCCCAAAGAGAACTAAGAAATATATTTTTTCGAATGAAAGGTCCGAATTACAATAGTGCAAAGTGTCCCACTCAGTTGAAAGATATTACTTTGTTACTGGTCAGTTGAAAATGCTCCATACTCAGTTGCATGCATGAAAATTTTATATATTTGTTGATTAGCTTTTGGCAAACACGATAAGAGCATAGTTTAAGGATCAATCGAAAAAAGTTAGCAGGTTGCATTGTGCCCACATATATATATATATGTGCAGTCCTTCTCAAATGCGGACGTCCGTGGTGAACAGTACGTACGGATTTGGCTTTTCCGGCCACTTCCCGGCCGAATTTGGGTAAACTTCGTTCTAGACATATGTACATACACCTGTGTAGATCATTTGTCTAGAAGAAACTTTTGGCTAATTCGATCTCTAAGGCCCTCAAAATCGCGTTTCAAAACAACTGGACATAAACCGGTCCGATTTATGTCCAGTTTTTTTGAAACGCGATTTTGAGGGCCTTAGAGATCGAATTAGCCAAAAGTTTCTTCTAGAAAAATGATCTACACAGGTGTATGTACATATGTCTAGAACGAAGTTTACCCAAATTCGGCCGGGAAGTGGCCGGAAAAGCCAAATCCGCACGGTGAACAGTACGTGCGGACGTCCGCATTTGAAAAGCCCCGTATATATGTGTGGGTGTGTGTGTTTTTTAACTTTGTTAATTTGAAGATTGTTGCGGGAAAAGTAGAATAGTAATTTTTCTTTTTATTGATAGAATGTCTTAAATAAAGGTCAATACAATCTGTTACAATAACTATTCTGATATAACATGGATTCTCTGTATCTATCTAATCAATATCTCTATCTAATTAGGACAAGACACACACCAGGATTAATGAAGAATAAATCTCCTTAAACACTCTCCTTTGTGTTGATGGTCATAAGAATGATGCATGACTTGTTGTCTCATTAAAAACTTCGCAAAACAAACAAAAACACTATGGGTAAAACAAAAGTTTGGTCTACAGGAGAAAGAGTACAATGCACCAACTACTAAAACTACTACATGTGAGGTAGACTCCCCATGATGTCTAAAGAAATATAACTCCCCATGACTGTAAACTCAGTCTAGGAGTTCTGATAACCTGCGCATACCAATACTTCTCACATGTTTCAAAAAAGTAGATTTAGGAAGTGACTTGGTAAACAAGTCCGCAACATTATCAACAGAACCTATCTGGCTCACATGAATATTCAAAAACTGCTGTTGTTGCTGATTAAAGAAAAAATTCGGTGACATATGTTTTGTATTGTCACACGTACCCTTAATGAAACTCAACTTCATATGTTCAATGCATGCAACATTATCCTCAAAGATGCAAGTATGATCAATAACAGTAGATTTCAATCCACTAGAGCCTCGAATATGACCAATGATTGACCTGAGCCAAACACATTCTCTAACTGCTTCATGCAAAGCAATTATCTCATAATGATTCGAGGAAATAGCAACAAGAGTTTACTTTGTTGATCTCCAAGAGATTGTCATGTTTCCCATAGTGAAAATATAACCGGTATGTGAACGACCTTTGTGTGGGTCAGAGACGTACCCAACATCAGCAAATCCAACCAACACATCAACTAGTGTTTTAGAATAGAGGATAGCATGAAAACTATTCGAAACATGACCATTTTTCGATGGGTCGAGGGAATGACTCTGGTCGATCCAGGGTGCAGGTTTTGATGGGTCGAGGAAAATCCTCGACGGGTCGAAATCCCCGGAATTTGTTTCAACTTTCTCTTTTCCGAGAATTTCATGCTTTTCTCTGTATTCTTTGTAAGGGAAGAATAAACCCATGTCCATAGAACCTTTCAAGTATTTGAAGAGTTGTTTCACTTCGTTCCAATGACGTTGCATTGGTGCAGAGCTAAATATTGCCAACAAGTTCACTGAGAATGCAATATTTGGACGTGTGCACTGAGCTAAATACAACAAAGCTCCAATAGCACTAAGATATGGAATTTCAACTCCCAAGATCTCCTCATTATCATCTAACGGATGAAATGGATCTTTCTTGGGGTCCAGACTGCGAACAACCATTGGTGTGCTAACAGAGTGAGCTTTGTCCATATTGAATCGCCTGAGCATCTTTTGAACATAAGCAGACTGGTGAATAAAAATTCCTCCAACTCAATGTTCTAACTCTAATTCGAGACAAAATCGAGTCTTACCAAGGTCTTTCATCTCAAATTCAGATTTCAAGTAGCAAACAGTCTCATTGATTTATTCAAGAGTTCCGATGATATTCATATCATCAACATAGATAGCTACTATAGCAAATCTTGAACTTGTTCTTTTAATGAACACGCAAGGGCATAAATCATCATTCTTATATCCATTTCCAATCAAGTAGTCACTAAGGCGTGCATACCACATCCTACCGGATTGCTTCAATCCATACAGTCAACGTCTCAACTTTATATTATGAGCACTCCGTGGTCTAGAGTTATTTGATTTGGGTATAGCAATGTCATCTGGCACTCTCATGTATATCTTTGAATCAAGATTCCCATAGAGATATGCAGTAACCACATCCATCAGCTGTATACTAAGCTTTTCGGACACTACCAAGCTTATCAGGTAGCGGAAGGTGATGATGTCCATAACTGCAGAATACCTCTCCTCATAATCAATTTCAGGGCGCTGAGAGAAACCATGTGCTACAAGTCTAGCTTATAACAAAGACTCATTTATGTCCAACTGGCTTAACATTTGGTGGGCCTAGCACAACCGGACCGAAAACTTGCCTTTTATTCAGAGAGTCTAGTACCAATATCTGCTAGACACTCAATTTCGCCTTGATACATCTACAAAATCAATGTAAACAAGTAAGTATTTATAGTAAAGATGAGGCGTGCACTTCAAGTATATACTCGAAGATTTGAGAAGGGTGTGACCCTTGTTGAGTGCTGATATGGCATGGCATAAACCGATGTAATAACAACATCTGGTGCTGAAATCAAGAGTGCTGAAATTTTTTCAATATTTTTCAATAAAACCAATGTATAAATAACATCATAAGCCAATGAAACAGATGAAAAACTCATCTAAAAACATCACATTCATATTGGATTTTCGACGGGTCGTAGAAAGGCCTCGATCGGTCGAAAAACCCAAAATAACTTCTGATTTTCCGATGCCAGAATTTTGACCGGTCGAGAAAATTTTTGACGGGTCGAAAATGGACTAATTTTGGGACAGAGTCGTGGCGTTGATGGGTCGAAAATTGCTTAGTTAATTTTTCGACGGATTGAATTCAAACCAATGTTGGACAGAAGCGTTGCTTCGACCAGTCGAAAATTGTTTAGTTTAATTTTTCGACAGGTCAAATTTGAACCACTTTCGAACAGAAGCATGGTTTCGACATGTCAAAAATTGTTTAGTTCAATTTTTCGACGGGTCAAAGCTGCTCTGTGGACTGCTTCAAAGAAAAAATTCAACGTTTTTTTTCTTTGTCAAAATGGTATCTTGGCTTGCTTTTGCCATATATGTGTAAATATCGAACCATACATAAGAATCAGGAGTAGCAAGTTCTTTCCCCATGTCATCTGCTAAAACTAGGTTGGTGTCAACCTCCATCTCATAATCTCCAGTGTAATTCAACTCTTGAGCCAAATATTGTTTGTGCTTCTTGTAGATATTCTGGATTTCTCTACTAGAATGGCATTGTTTGTGCATATGTATAGTAGAGCAACACTTGAAACAACTAAGTTCACCAGATTGTTGATACTGGTGACCATCAGAAATTGAACCAGACTGGTTCTTATGAGAAGAGGTGTTATGATCTCTATGCCAAGTCATATTTTGGCTGCGGCCTTGGCCACGCCCACACCTTCCTCTTCCCCCACGTGGAGCATGTCCACCACGATTATAAGGTTCTGAACGAGCAACCTTCTTATCTTTTCGAGCATTTCCTCCCATATTATAACTCTCAGGCTTTTTGGTACTAGCCGGTCTTGAGTTATTATTCAAAATGATCTCATGACACTTTTGTTTAGTCGCAGGACTGTTAATGAGATCACTGAATTTGGTAATCGTCCCTTGCTCATACTCAATCCGGTATTGATGAGCTAGAAGACTCATAGATGTGAGGAAGGTTTGTAACGCCTTCTCAATCATGTCTTCCCCTAATTTTTTCACACCATAAAAGCTTGGTTCAGACTGCAGATTGAGCATAGCTTGGTTAAAAGCGTTGATCTTTGGGAAATCCACCATCCTAGTGTTGTTCCATTTCGTTGTCAACTCAAGAAGCTGTGCATTATGCACATTAGTGAAACTCTTTTTTAGAACATCCCACAAAACCATGGGATCTGTCTTGTTCAAGTAATGCTTCTTCAGATATGGGTGAATATGATGCCTTAAAAACATGAGAGTTTGAGCTTTTATCTCTTCAGTAGGTGGGAAGAGGTTTGTTCCAGGCCCAGTGGGTTTGATGACGTTGGTAAGTCTCTTTCCGATGAATGTGTTCTCTACATCAGTAACCCAACAATGGTACTCCTTGCCTTCAAGGTCAACGATCTCGAATTTCTCCCTTGCAAGCTCATTCGAATTCATCTACAAAAACACACAGAGATGTTTTATTATAAACGATCGAGTACTACGATCACAAAAATTTCAAGTTTAATTGAATAAGAACGTGATCCATGGATATAAAACGGTGATACAAAATCGATCATAAAACGGTGGTAAACATCACACCCAGAGACCGTGACACAACAGTCACATAGAATCGATTTCTCTTTTCTTTTCTTTTCTTTTCCAAACCGTGACTCCCCCAGAACCGTCACGTAAACTCTATGGATATATATCCATAGGAGCTGGGGTATAAACATGTA
Organism: Geum urbanum; assembly: GCA_946800695.1. Lineage (NCBI taxonomy): Eukaryota > Viridiplantae > Streptophyta > Magnoliopsida > Rosales > Rosaceae > Geum > Geum urbanum. The sequence continues at coordinate 37,592,753 of OX327013.1, read as the reverse complement.
ATATTCACAACTCATATCACAATTATCATCAACTTAGATCTAGAATTTTGCGGTAAGTAAATTTGACCTACATCTATCAATAGACGGTTTAGAAAATATTTACCTCAACAGGTATTGTGCTCGGTATGACCACTACACTTGATTAAGAAGAAGTTCTTCTGAAACAATTTCTTGGAAGTCTTACAATCTTGTCAACTTCTGAAACTTCGTGAGATTTTGTTAAAGAAGAAAATAGGCCGACGGTGGATCTTGGATGCCGGCGGTGATCGGCGGCGGCGGTGTTCGGTGGTGGTGATGTTTTCTCCAAGTTTTAGGGTTTTTCTATTAACTCTGGGAGTCGTGCTGATAACGTGTTGCAAAAGAAAGTAGAATAGACAAACAATTAGTTCCTCTTCTCATTGATAGAATACCTTAAATACAGGCTGATACAATCTGTTACAATAACTATCCCGATAAAACAGGGATTCTCTGTATCTATCTAATCAATATCCTTATCTAACTAGGACAAGACATACACCGAGATTAATAGAGAATAAATCTCTTTAAACAAATATATAAATCTTGTGAAACTCAGTCATTATCTTTTATATATCGATATCATTTTCACTTGTATGATAGTCTTAAATCTTAATAAGGTTGCATGTAATATACATTAATTGCTCCTGGACTATATTGTACGTATTGTATGTGTCTACGATCTACCCTCTCTTTTTTATATACTAGAATACAGGCATACCTGATTGAGTATTTTTTTTTTAAATTAAGAGAGAGAGACAGAAAGACAGAAAAAATAAGAATTATGATTTTCATTCTCTTTTATTTAATTTGTTAATTTATGCTAATTACAATTTTATCTTTTAGTTTATTCATTCTTTTTATTCAATTCTCAACATATATAAATCAAAGATAATTTTTGATATTTTGAATGTTTAACTATTAGGGTGCGTCTATTCACACCTCCAAAATTGTTATTTACACTTTCAAAGATTTTTGAACTTTTATAATTCTTTTTTTAACCCTAATTCAAAAAAATCTTTAATTGTTTATATATATATAGTTAGAATCTAGCCTGGGTTCTTGATATTTTTTTGCAGAAAATAAATTTCTCTCTCGCTCTCTCTCTCTCTCTCTCTCTCTCTCTCGTATTACGTGTTCTTAGTATTAATTCATCATCTTCAATTTATAAATAATTTTTCTTGAGAATTTCAAGTTGGGTTTGATGGCTAAAACCTAAAATGTGGGTGAATTATTTTAGAAATTAAAATTAGTTGGTATCGATCTGTGTAGTATCTTTTTTTTTTAATTTTTAAAGTTGGGTCAATCGATCTTAGTTATGGTTGCAATTCATTTTTCAATTATTTTTATTAAGGTTAATGTTGTTATATATTCTTCAACATAGATCTGGACTATAAGATTTTAAATAATATTTCATAGTTCTATGTTTTAATGGTTGAATGTTTTGATTAATAATTTTTTTTTTAAATGAAGGTGGTGAGAAAATAAAAATAAAGAATAAAATAATAAGCTTAATAGTAAATATTTAGAAAAAAATATAAATAATATTTTTAAAAGTGTGAATAAACGTACTCTAACTATTAATCGTGTGATAACTAAATGGTCAATATAGGTAGAGATATAGCTGGCCAACTTTGCATGCAATAAGGTTGCTCCTGGACTAGATCGTATTTGCATGTATATGTCCACGTGACCACGTCCATGAACTTTTGTGCAACAAGAAGATTACGACCTAGCTAGAACTTGAGGATTGAATTGCTGGGCTAGGTAACCACGACAGATTTGGTCGGCTTGGAAAGTTAGAATATTTCGAGTTTAGGCCGCTCTGGGGTAAGTAGGGTAAATAGGGTTCTCGGAGAAAGGCCCGAGGACTTCGAATCTGATGTATAATTCTCAGCATGACATTCCCCTTGAGATTTCTACGAGGACAGAGTATTTACCTCAAGATTTCTGCAATAGCAGCACATCATGTCCTCTAAGGGGAAAGAATTCAAAGTAACACTGAGGATTCTGGAATTTAGTCAAGTGGTGACGAAAGGACCTGTAGTAGTTCGGAAAATTCAATTGATCTTGAATAAGGAGTTGGATTCCTAATCTCACTCTCCTTAATTATACAATGAAAGCAAGTACATCTCGTTATCTATTCTCCGTATAAAGAAAAGATGAGGAGACATTCAAGTATCGTCTTCGACCCAAATCATTACCAGAATAAGTCACTTAAGCGAAGGAACAGTTTCGTTGCTTAAGTAGACATTTCTGTCGCTTAAGTACTTACACGACGGAATCTACGTCGTCTAAGTGCCGTCGTGTAAGCACCGTAGTTTAGGTACCGTACTTAGACGACGACATCTCCAATTTGCGTCGTCTAAGGTTTCCTAATTAATTAACAACTAATTAATTAATTTATCTCTAATTAACATTATTTAATTATGAGATTAATATATCGATCAACATATATATATGCATTTCAAGCGCAATATTGTTAAACAATAATTAGTTAGCTAGCACACAATTAATTAAACAAAATAGCTAGCTAGCTAGGTTCACATTATAGAATAATATTTATATATATGCAAACAAATTAAAACCGTTGGAATGATCGATTCACGGATCAAAATTATTAGTATTGACCAAATCGAATATACGTATGTACCTTAATTCGTCGATAATTATTAGATTGCCTGTCAACGTCGTCGTTGATCGAAATGAAGTGATTGAGCTACCAAGAGGTAGGATAGCTAGGCTTATATATATATATTATTTGAGAGAGCTAGCTAGCCAGATTGACACTACAAGAAAACATCACTTAGAACACGGAAACAAAATTGTTCCGTGGTCCAAGTGACACTTGGACGACGGAGAATACTGTCTCCGTCGTCCAGGTGAGAACCTGGACCACGGAGACGTCTCCGTTGTCCAGGTGAGAACCTGGACAACGGAGAATACTATCTCCGTCGTCCAGGTTCTCACCTGGACAACGGACCGACACCTCCGTTGTCTAAGTTAAGCATTATATAAGCCCGATGCCAAACTCTCTTTCCTCTCCCGGGAATCGAAAGTTTAAAGAAGGAGAAGGAGAAGGAGAAGGATCTCCGCTCACTTGCTCTTAACCGATATCGAGAAGGCCAGCAGGTACGTACGCAGTTAAAATTTGCTTAATATTTAGTTAAAACGTACATACATGCATGGATGTTAGCTACGTACACATATTAAATTACGTAATTGATCGATGTAGATCGAGTGCGTATAATTAATAGTTAATTAATGGACTAATATATATGTAATAATTAATTAATTATAATATTTTGTAGCAGTATGGACAAGAGTTGGATGAAGTTGAAGAATAGATGTGATGTCCGGTATATGGATGGAATTAGCGAATTTGTGAATTTTGCGATAGAACATGGTCAGAGAAAGAAGCGTTTCAGGTGTCCGTGCCAGAAATGTCTTAATTGTCAGTATGTGGAGGTTAATGTTATGGTGCAACACCTATATGAAAATGGTACGATGTGGAGTTACACTACATGGAGCGAGCATGGTGAAGCAGTAGAGTTCAGCTCAGCAGACTTCAGCTTAGGGTACAGTTACCAGGGTGCCTCATCCAGCGGCAGTGGTGCCGGCCCCCCAGCTTGCAACCCAACTGCAGATTTGGTCCATGATGCGTCTTCGGGATTTAGTCATGGTGGACACCAACACCAAGACGGAGGTCACAGTACCACTCATGAGCATGATGACACATTCCCCGCTGCTAGCTTGGTCACTGACACTAGTGAGATGGATAAGTACAACCGGATGCTACTTGAAGCGCAGACCCCGGTGTTCCCTGGATGTCGAGAAAATGTGTTGCAATATGTGATGGAGCAAATGAAGATAAAAGTGAAGCACAAAATGTCAGTGAATGTTTTTGACGAAATTCAGGAGCAAATATGTAAGTTGCTTCCTGATGATCACAATCTTCCTAAATCTCATTATAAGGTTAGAAATATCTTGAGCAGCCTTGGCCTAAAGTACAGGATAATTGACGCATGTCCGAATGATTGTGTGCTATTTTACAAAGAGTATAAAGATTTGGACAATTGTCCCGTATGTGGCCAGTGCAGATTCCAGGTGAATAGGAAGAGTTCGAAAAAGAGAATTCCTGTGAAAGTTGTTCGATATTTTCCCTTGATTCCCAGATTGCAGCGCCTGTACATGTCTGTACACACAGCAGAGGCGATGCGATGGCACGCAGAAAAGCGAATAGATGACGATGTCATGCGACACGCTGCGGATGGAGAGGGTTTCAAACATTTTGACAGAGAATTTGGAGACTTTGCTTCAGAGGTTAGAAATTTTAGACTCGGCATATCTATAGACGGATTCAATCCTTGGGGAAGTAATAGCTCCGCCGTCAGCACTTGGCCAGTTATTCTGATGCCGTACAACTTGCCTCCGTGGATGTGCATGAACAAGGAATTTAATTTCCTTACCGTACTAATTCCAGGTCTTAAATCTCCATCGAAGTGCTTAGATGTCTACCTCAGACCTTTGATCGTCGAGCTGAAACTGTTGTGGGAAAATGGAGTCCCAACTTATGACAAATTCACTGACACGATGTTCACGATGAGGGCTGCCGTAATGTGGACGATCAGCGATTTTCCAGCTTATGGGATGCTGGCAGCCTGCAGGACAAAAGGATATAATGGATGTCCTATATGTTTGGACGACGTGAACTCTAGTTGGCACGCGGGGAAGGTGTGTTACTTGGGTCACCGTAGATGGCTTCCTCACGACCACCCATGGCGACAGGATGAAGCTCATTTCGACGGTACAGTAGAGAACAATCCTAAACCCCGTAGTTGGTCGGGCGAAGAGATTTTAGAGAGGTTGAGCTATTTCGACTTTGGTGTGTTGAGCATTGACGCGGATGTAAAGAAATGTAAAGAAGAACACAAAACAGTGAGGTAGCGGTTGGGAAAGACAATGATCTATATTACGGGGCTATTGTAAATGTGGTTCAGCTATGTTACGGGAATGATGTCAACGTTTTCCTATTCAAGTGCAAATGGTTCAAGCGTACAAATGAAGACCTGGGACTATTATCAGTCGATACAAACTCAAGCTGGTATGAGGATGAGCCTTTCGCTCTCGCCACCTTAGTTAGGCAGGTGTTCTATCTCGACGATCCGAAAGCCGGTGACGGGTGGAAAATAGTGAACCATATCTCTCATCGAGGAATATGGAATACAGAGACAATTGAAGGGACACCGGCGACTGAAGATGTTGCTGAACCAGAAAGAGACATTCCTGCCTATCAAGAGCCTAATATTTCTGTCATCCGCTCCGATATAATGGATCTGGTTCAAGATGGTGAACGGTTACCCATGTCTGATGGTTGTACAGATCTAACTGAAGATGAGATTATCGATGCCATTAATGAGGTAGATGAAGAAGACGAGCAGGATGAGGACGCGGACGAGGACTCAGGTTATTTGTCGGACGATGTTGAGTATGATGAGGAGGATGAGCAATCGGATACCGGGGACGAGGATGATGACGATTATGATGAAGACTACTTAACTAAGACGAGAAAAATTAATTGGTAATTAATTTATGTAATTATTGTAATATATGATGCATCATCGATCAATAATTAATAATAAATATAAATATTAAGACGAGAAAAATTAACTACCTTTGGGTAGTCAAAATGGTGAAAGCTTTTTATTATGTCCAAGAAGCTTCCTGAAGAAGCTTTCATTCGTTTAATTGTTTTTAAATAATATTTATGTGTAAATAGCATTATGGGTCCCTAGGTTTGATTATTGTGAAAGATGAATGAAATAAATGTTTCAGAAATTATACTATATATATTATTCTATGATTGATTATGTCATGTGATAGTATTATTGTGAGCACGATGTAGTATATGTTGTTTTAATTACGGCGTTAAATCTATATATCATGCCAGAAGGAAAGTTCATACATAAATACCTTTAGCTATCTCCTTAAACTCTAAACCCTAAATCTAGCATATCGGATCGATCGATGATTTTTTTTAATTATCGACTTGAATCAGAATAATTGAACAGACACACAAATGACCTTGGACCACCTAAACCCTAAACAGTAAGGCCCTAACCCCCTGAATTCAGGGTCTCTACACCTAGACGACGGAGATGACCTTATCCGTCGTCCAGGTACTAACTAGGACGACGGAGAAGGGCATTTGCGTCGTCCACGTGCACAAACCCTATACCCTAAACAGTAAGGCCCCCTAACTCCTGAATTCAGGGTCTCTGCACCTGGACGACGGAGAAGCTCATCTTCGTTGTCCAGGTTAGTACCTGGACGACGTAGAAGATCATCTCCGTCGTCCAGGTGCAGATTTCGTAATTTTTTCTAAGACAACGACCATCTAGACCATCTTTCAATGCATATTCTTTTCGTCAAGACTTTAGAGTAAACAATTCTTGGTGTCTGAGCTTCGACAGTTCGAAAATCGGAGTTGCGAAAATGTCTTGTATCCACGTTTCCGGTTTGTGAAAATCTCGGTTTTGCGGTTGACTGTGTCGATGAAACCCTTCACGAACTTATTATTTTCTGAAAATTATTGTAATTATATATTATGTTACGGCGAACGTATCCAACGGTTGTTTTGTCCAAATTCAATTTCGTCAACACTCGGGTGCAAATGAGCCTATACTTATTAACACTTAAGTCGTAAAGATTAGTAGATACTTAACAAGTTTAAAGACGTAAAATTATTCGTCATTTCAAATTTAACTGTTCATATATACGATGCGTTCATCGATATTTTACGACTATTTTATTCGAATGACAGATCGCCAAATTCCTTGCGAAATAATTTTTAAAATTTTTTTTATGTAATTTGAACCTGGAAGACGGAGATGGTCATTCTCCGTCGTCCTGGTGACTACTTGGACGACGGAGAATGACCATCTCCGTCGTACAGGTCCAAAAAACATGGCGGTTCATTATAATTTTTAATTTTTTTTTCAATGTAAATTGCACTTGGACGACGGAGATGGTCATTCTCCGTCGTCCAAGTTCAAAATATATGGCAGTTCGATGTGCCGCATTAATTTTCGGCGCCGCTTCAAATTTCACTTAGACGACGGAGAATCAATTCTCCGTCGTCCAAGTTCAAATTCATGGCGGTTGAAACGTCCCGCCGATTAATTGGGCGCCGTTTCAAAATTTTGAAACGGTTCACCTAGACGACGGAAAAGCCCGTTTCCATCGTCCAAGTCCACTTAGACGACGGAAAATAGGGCTCCGTTGTCTAGGTGAAAGTCTATAAATAGAACAGTCCCCCCCCTCCTTTTCTCATTCCATCTCCTCTTCTCCTCTCCTCTCCTCTCCTCCGGCCTTCCTCCTTCGGCGACGCTCCAGCGACTCAAATTCCGACGTGGTTCCCCCTCTCCGACGACTCTAGTCCGGCGAGGTAAAAATTCTATTTTTTAATTAATTAACATTATTTTTATTTAAGTAATTATTTAATTTGTAAATAGTTGTGAAAATTAGTTTTAAATAATTAATAGTTGTAATTATAATAATTAGTAATTATAATAGTTTTAAATAATTAGTAATTATAATAATTAGTAATTAATAATAATAATTATTAGTAATAATTAATTATTTAGTAATCATTATTAGTTGTTATTTGGTAATGAATAATTATTAGTTAATTATTGTTAATAATAATTAATTATATTGGTAAATGAATAATTATTATTAAATGCATGATAAATAATAATTCATTGTTGTCATTATTTATTGTTTTAAATAATAGTATAATTTGTGATTATTATTGCATGTAATTAAAAATTATTAATTGATAATTATGTGTATTTTCTAGTCAATTGCATGGTAGTACGTCTTTGATTTAAATTTAGTACATAAGCTTGGTTTATTAAGTCGCACTCTTTGGAATAGATGGCGCCTCTTTTCCTAGCTTATCTCCCTAACCCCTCGTGGTGTGTGGATGTCATCACCGCACACCATAACCTAAGTGAAGTTATGGACACGAGGTTGAGGGTGGAGTTTGCAAAGGACTTAAGGGAGTGTAAATTTTTGAAAGATTGGCCGAATGTCGGACATGGTGTCTAGAAACAGGTTATGACTGGTGACAGGTTTTGGATCTAAGAAAGACGACACCAATAGAGTATATACCATTCATTTGGTTAGCCTCGGGGTGTTTTGTCGAAATTAGTCATGCCTCTCGCGTTATCTCTATCCCTAACTGGCCATGTTTTTCGATTGAACCAAGGCTGATTAATTGAAAATTTACACTTTATCGTGCGGGTTGCACGTCCATTGAACAACCCAAAAAGCCAAGCTAGTGTACTCTATTTAAATCTTAGCCGCACTTAATTAGCGTAAATTTTTGTATATAATTATTATGGTAATCAGGTATTTTAACAACGTACTCCTAGGTTTAAATGGCTCCCTCCGGAAAGAAAAAAGCCTAACAGGAAGCCGAAGATGTTATGCTCCGCCGCTTGGCGGACCAAATCGGTTGGGAATTACAGGAGGGCAACAACGCCCTCAATCCGTACCCTTCATCTGGTCCGTCGGCAGAGCCCTCTGGGGAAATTCCCGCTCCCCCATTTATCCCGAGCGGTGATGACGACCCTTATTCAAGTCCGACGCCCGGTACCGGTTCAATAGCAAGTACTCAGGCGTCCTCGACCTCTGAATCTATCCTCTATAGCGCCCGGCGTAAGCAAAGGAGGGCCCCGACTGACCCGGAACCGAAAAGGACTCGCGGTCTCGTCAAAGGAGGCAAAGCGGAGAAAATTTTAAAGGCGACCGGGAAAAAGATCGACTTGCCGTACGACGAATTCACCGGTGGCCCTCCCACAACTCAGCTAGCAAGTCTCTCGGCGCATAGCATAGGGTCAATCCTTCGTAGCCGGGTTCGTCTCATTGCTCCTAATTGCAAAGAGTTGCCGGATGAAGAGAAGGCGAAACTCTTTAAAGAACTTTCGGTACGTAATACGTACAATTTTAAATTTATTTCCTAATAACCAATAAATATTATAATTTCATAATATATACGATTATAATTTCCTATTTATTTCTTATAGGAGCAATATGAGGTAGATCCGACACCGGCGATGCTTAGGCATATCAACTCCACCGCCAACTCTATCTACCGTGACTGGAAGTACAGGCTTCATCAATACTTCGAACATATTGGCCCCGTGCCTACCCCCGTAGAGCTGCGTGGGGATAGAGAAGATGAGTGGCAGTGGTTGTGTAACCACTTTCAAGATGAAGAATTTAAGGTGTTTACTTTTTTTTATTTCAATTAAGATAATTGAATTATTTTAATTTTAGTTACTTATTAATTTTTTAATAATTTAATTATGTCGTCTAACAGAAATTTTCCGAAGTCAACAAAGCCAACCGGGGGAAGAAGGACAAACACCATACTTCCGGCGCCAAGCAACTCATTCAAATAGCCAAGGAGCACAAGAATAAGGGTTCCAAACACCATTATATCGATGCTAGCATAAGCGCGTACATGACGCCTGGGCTCGATAATGAAACGAGTCAATACGGCGTAAGTGATATATATATATATGTGCTTTTAATTGTAGTAATTATTATTTAAATATTATTTAATTATAATTTTTTAATTATTCTTTTTTAGGCAAGGGTGGTAGAGCGTGTGCAGGAAGAATTGGCTAACACTCAGCTTACGTTCCCAGATTAGCCGCCGGAATACCTGCCTCCTCTATCGATGGAGAGCCAAATTGCAATCGCGGATGAGGTCTATGGTCGTAGAGCTGGCAGGGAGGTTAGGGGGTTCGGACCTAAGGTGGTTCGAGATTTGTCGACGACCTCCGACTCATCATCTACGGGAGGTTCGGGGTGGAGAAGTACTCAGGCTGCGGCCGTCGAAGCAGCCATTTAAGAGGCTCGACTCGCACGAGAGGAAAATCAATCCATGCGTCAAAGGCCTGATGAGCAACAAGCATAAATAACCCAACTCATCGCCCTCATGAAACAAGCTCGACAAGAATGTCAACCTTCTCCGAACCCATACCCCGACGACGACGACCCGACTGGAGGCGGAGGACTCAGCGGCGCATCTGCTCCTCCAGTATTTTAGCTAGTAGTTGATTATATCGTTTCTTTCTGCATTCCGAACAATATTTTAATTTTTATGCGTTTTTCGATCATGTATGTACAAATTAATTTTATTATTTAATTTAGTAATTACAAATTTATATTAATTAATTAAGTTTAACGTTTTTCATTATTTAAATGAGATTGGTTTATAAATTAAATTATTAATATTTAATAACAATTTATTTTTTAAAAAAATTAAATAATCACCTGGACGACGGAGATGATATTCTCCGTCGTCCAAGTGCCTGGACGACAGCACTTGAAGCACGGAGCCTGGAGGACGGAGCCTCCGTCGTCTAAGTACTTAGACGACGGAAAAACGCACTTAAACGACGGAAACGCTCCGCGGTCTTAGTGCGTTTTTCTTGTAGTGTGATGAAGAGAGCTAGATGAAGAATTCGAAGCTGAGAATTGGGAGAATGACGATGAGATGAATAAGAAGCTGATTGATATATATAATTGGACTTTTTTACTTAGACGACGCAAGAACTAATTTTTCGTCGATTGAAGATAACACTTAGACGACGTAATTAAATAGATCCGTCGTCTAAGTGATTTCTTATACGACGCCTAAAAATAGTGTCGGTCCGTCGTCTAAGACTCCACTTAGACGACGCAAGTCTATATGTCATCGTCTAAGTGTTGTCTTAGACGACGGAACTGATAAGCTTCTGTCGTCTAAGAGGTTTTTTCTGATAGTAAATGCATCATATTATTCAGATATTTGTATTAACATGATCGTTAAAAAATATTTGCGCCATAGTATTCTGACTTGTTTGCAAGTTTTACATGAGGAAAGCTAGTTCACAAAATTCTGCTCTCACGACCATATCAATACATATCAATAAGACAACAGAAAGAAAGAAAAAAGATAATAAAAACCAGCACAAAATCAGGGTTCGAGATTGGAACAACAGCATGCGATATATAAACTGGCCAGTTCATAAATATATAATACCAGCACCATGGATTGAATGTGTTTAGGTTTATCATAAATAAACCAACACCAACTTCAGCACTAAATTGGACCACCATTAATAATTATAGTATTTTTTCCTAATTCCGACCGTGACTTTTATCCTTCATTCCCTTGAAACTGTTGATTCAATTCAAATGTTAAAGGAAATTTGTTGACTTGGATCTGTATCGCAAGCTGTCATTGTACATATGATTACATGCATATATGTTTGGTAGCTTTACCAACATTATATATCCAACAGAATAATGACAATTCCCTCTTCAATGCATGGCACGTTCACAACTAAATCCATGATTAATATGCAAACACGACTACGTGTTTTACACTTTTACTGGTTCTAATATGCCCACTGGCTAGGTTAGCGGTTCTGGGTATATCTATCTTCTTGATCATGAACAACGTGCCACTATTAGGTCTAGAACTTTATTAATTATTCGATTATGGGACGAGTATGTTAATCTTACGGTGAATCCTACTTAATTAACTAGAAAATATGATTGCATGCTACGTTAAATTGAAAAAGCAATATGATAAGAACTTACATTGAGCTATAAGAATCTCTACTCGATCAGCTACTCTCTATAACACGTACTTAGATCATCAAGAAATGATTTAAACAGACATATATATCAGTTTTATCTCTCAAAATAATTCAATATAAGGCGCATTGGTGGCTTCGTTTTCCGTTCAATACGGGGAAGATGTGAAACCCTATTACATACATTTAAGTTTGTTCTTTTCTTCTCTCCACTTGATATTAGTATTTATTTATTTTTGGCTAGGCACTTGATATTAGTAAATTAAAACACTCACGCCTCTGTACTGTAAGGCTTTTCTTCTATCAATTAAATTAAAAAAAAAAAACCAGTGCGATTTGTGTAGATTCCTCCAGCTATGTTTTGCATGCATGTAAAAATAACTTCCTGGGATTAATTATAGCTATGGTTCCAATGATGGACGTATATATACATCAATGGCAGACAGTGTAACAACCGTATGTGCAAATATATTCATTAATGGCATACTTCTAAGCTCTAACAATGTTCGAAAGCTTCGTCAATTTGTATCTCTATATATAATCATATGAATATTGAACTCAAAAGCGATTGATCAAGGAATAGTTAATCAGCGCTTATCAACTAAAGAAACGATTAGATGATTGGATTACAAGCAAAAAGTGATGAAAAGAGCCGTATTACCAAAACCGTTTAGGTCAAAGTCCACTCCATCAAACTTCCAAAAGGCCATGAAAATGGCGACCAAGCTCGACAATGGCCACATCACATACGATCCGAGTGGGGGATCAGATAGAGCAGGTAGAGATAATTGAGCTAGCCACTCTTCTTTTAATTTGTCCTCAATAGCTAGCTAGAGACAGTTTAGCCTCTCTAAAGTAGAGTGCTAATTGCGATTAAAGTAGCAATTTAAACAGCCAGATTTTCTGGGGCCGTAAATAAACTAGTGCAAAACTGCAAATTTGCCAAGACATATATAGAACGACATGGATCACTGTGTACCGTAAATATAAAATCGAAATGAAATTGTACATAATTAAAAGAAGACTAATTGAGCTGTTTCAATTTGTTTGCCTTTGATATTATGGGGAACCAGAACTTATTAAATTTGATTGTCGACAGGGGGGCAGAGGCCGCGGTTTTTGACTCCATGGTTTCCGGTTATCTTTGAGGTTTAGGTAGCTACTGTTTTTAACTCAATTTGATCACCTTCTTATATAATGACCCATTACAAAAAAATTAGTTCGTTGTGTGGGCTTGACATACGGGTAGTCGGGTACTACAGCTTTAACTTTTGATAGTTTAAATTCTCAAACTATAGCTACTTTCATTTAATTTTTTGCCAAATTTCTTAGCTACTTGAACATTGTACATGGACAATGCATGTCATGATGTCAAACGTGTATGGTCGACATTCGAATACGTATCATAGACAGTGTCACCTCCATATCGGCTCCAAATTAACTGTTCTAGATTTGGTCCAATTAAAACGCACATGTTTTGTCGCTACAATTTTGACTTCAAATAACCCTAAACACTAAAAAAATCTGCATCCATTGAAAATCGGATGAGACTTTGCTACTCATACATGGGTAGCCTGTGCTGCCCACGTACACCCAATAACAGATTGACATCTGTACGTCTTTTGCTTGTTTTTTATTTATTTTGTTTGCAGTGGAGGGGACTCAAGGGGAGATGCCATGAATTGATCGAAGAAGAAGAATATGAGAGAAAGGGAAGAAGGTCTGGAGAGAAAAAGTTAAAAAGGAACGGGTGTTAACCCGCTATTGGGTGTGGTAGCCTGTCTGGAGAAAAAAAGTTAAAAAAAAAACAAGTGTCAACCCGTTATTGGATGTGGACAGCACAGGCTACCCATATATGGGTAGTGAAGTCTCATTATTGAAAATCCAAGCTTCGATCATGTGGGACAAGATAAATGGAGAGAGAGAGAGAGAGAGCATCATATGGCTGGCTTTTCAACTCCGCAAAGAGGAAAGCCAGGTGTAGGAAAGCCAAACCAAAGGCAAATACAAAGGCAAGGGCAAGGGCAAGGGCAAGGGCAAGCCTAGACTAACTAAAGGTTAAGCTACAGAACATATTTTGCCACTATCCACCAAGCAAAGAAAGCAAGAGCTGAGAGAGCTCTCCATAGCCCACTGGGAACAACTAACTAGCTGGGATTGGGATGCCCATGTTAAAATTGACAGAGGGAGAAAAGACTATTGCTGATTAAGAAGCCAAGGGGAATACGTGAGTAGGTCTGTAGGACTATTATCTAGCTCTCTGTTCGAGTGTCCTGCTTAGTTTAGCTTCGTAGCCCTGCATTTGTTTCTTCTTGAGGAAGTCTGTTGTCTTTGTGCCAAGGTTGCGAACCGTCAACCATACCAGATATAATACACACAATTTTTGAGCCATGTCGTATTAAGCCGACCAATTGGTTATGGATGTCTCTGATAACATGGTACCAGTAAAGCACTAAGTAAAGAATTAAGCTCAGAATTGTAGAAACAATTTTCTCTATTAAACCTCAGAGTATCAATTTTGACAGAGCTTCGCTACAGTAATAAGAGCACAACATTACAAAAGGAAATTTTGGCTATTTATAGAGAAACACAAAGAGAGGTGGAGCTAACACCGTGAGCAATGGAAAATATCCAGGCCAACTGGATTCTCAAGGTCACCGCGCAATTCTTGCACATGTGGATTAAGTAATCGATATTTCCAGAGAGAATTTTAGCTCCGTCAACACTCCCCCTCAATCTCAATTAGGGTAACCAACCTGAGATTGACACTATGATAGTTGTAAACAAGTGAATGAAGAATTTTGGTGAAGATATCTGATATATGATCTTGTGTAGGAACGTATTGGAGGACCAAATCTTTCTTCTGAACTCGTTCCCTGACAAAATGAAATTCATTGTCCAAATGCTTGATTCTTGAGTGGAAGACAAGGTTTGAAGCCAGAGCAATATCAGACAGATTATCACATTTGAGTAAGGGAGGTTGAGGAATCTTAATATGGAGATCACACATGATATGCCTAATCCATGATATCTTTGCAGTAGTGTTAGCAAGAGCCCTGTACTCAGAATCTACTGAACTTCGAGATGTAGAACCTTGCTTTTTAGATTGCCAAGAGATGGGAAAGTGACCAAGGTATATCACAAAACCTGTAATTGACCTTATCTCATTCATTTCTCCAGCCCAATTAGCATCGCTGTATGCAGTAATACAGGTTGGTAGACTGTTTGAGGCACTGAACATAATACATTTGTCTGCTATACCTTATAGATATCTCAAAATACGTTTAACTGCTCCAAAGTGCACATCAGTGGGTGAAGTCATGAATTGGCACACTATATTAACAGAATATGTTATATCTGTTCTTGTAAAAGTGAGATACTGTAATGCTCCCACAATGCTCCTATACTGGGTAGGATCTGAGAGCAAGTTTCCCTCATTTTTCATCATCATGGGGCAGGCATGGAGTAGTACATGGCTTAGTGACACTCATTCCGGCTTTAGCTAAAAGGTCACGAGCATACTTTCCTTAACTTATGAAAATCCCCTTTTTTCTTTGTTTCACTTCTAACCCTAGAAAGTATGACAAGGATCTAAGGATCTAGAAAGTATGTCAAAAACATCACTTAACTCTTTGATCATAGTAGTAATACCATCATTATCTGAACAAGTTACAACTATATCATCTACATATAGTAGAAGTGCCACAACTCCTTTCTCTGAATTTCTCACAAACAAACTTGGATCAGAATGAGAGAACTGAAATCCCAAACCTGGAAGGAAGCTTGTGAAATTCTCATGCCATGCCCTTAGAGCTTACTTTAGATCATACAATGACTTTTTCAAGAGGCATACATGATGAGGAAACTGTGGATCTATAAACCCTTAAGGTTGATGAATATATACTTCTTCCTTGAGATCACCATGAAGGAAACATTCTTTATAGTCTCAATTACCATCCATGTATTGCAGTCAGAGCAAGCATAATTCTCGTTATGCTATGTCTCACAACAGGACTAAATGTTTCTTCATAGTCAAGTTCTTTTGACTGACTATAACCTTGTGCAACTAACATGGCTTTGTATCTAGATATAGTCCCATCAGGATTCTTCTTGACCTTACAGATCCATTTGCTTCCCACTATATTCTTTACTGGAGGACAAGCTACTAAGGACCATGTGCCTTGTTTGTTGAGAGCATCAATCTCTTCTCGCATTGCTACATTCCATTATGGGACTCCAACTGTAGCTTTGAAATTCTTGGGTTCAGACACTTCATGAATATCTGTTATGGCAGAGAATCCACTGAAATGAGGAAAGTGTTCATACTGTTTGGCTTGAACAATAACTGAATATGCACAGAAATCCTGAAAGCTCTTCTTTTTCACAATTCCATTCTTGGCTCTTGTGAGCATAAAATGATTGTTGTAATTTTGGTGAGCAATAAACTGCAACTCATGAGGTATATTATGAACATCCAACTCTCCCCCTTGATTCATCACTATTCCTTCATGTTGAAAATTAAAATGCTCTTCACTGTGAACACATTCTATTATGGAGTTAGCACTACTCACATTACTTCTACTGTCACCACTGTTACTTTCACTACTTTGATTCACATTCACATCATTACCAACATCATTACTCTTGTTCTTGCTATCAACACAATCAAACACTCCAAGGGAGAAGAAATAGGCAAATCAACTTGTAGCTGATGTGAATCAATAACAGGAAGCACAATCTCAGTATGGACAGGAATAGAAGAAGGAAATGAAGAAGAAAAAGTGGAAGAAGGTTGAGAAATAGGAAGAGGGATATAACGAACAAATGGTGGAGGAGATGGAGATGAAGAACTAGAAATTGGATTAGGAGTGGAGAAAGGAAAAATGGTTTCATCATGAATGACATGTCTACTAAGATACAACTTATTAGAGGCTCTACAATAACAAAACACACCTTTATGACCAGCAGCATAAATAAGAAAGGAGCATTGTTGTGTCCTGTGAGCTAGTTTATCAGAATTGTACAGTCTAAGATAGGGATAATAGGCACTTCCAAAAATCTTCAAGCCACTAACATCTGGAATTTTGCCAAACAACCTGAGAAAAGGAGAGTCCATCTTCAAAACCTTGCAAGGCATTCTATTAATAAGATGAGTTGTATGTGATATAGCATGGAACCAAAATGGTTTTGGAACATAAGCAGCAGATAAGAGAGTTGCTGCAATTTCAACAAGATGTCTATTTCTTCTCTCAGCCATGCCATTCTGTTGTGGGGTATAAGGACATGTCACATAATGTTGAACTCCATTCTGCTCTAAAAATGCCTTAAACCTGTGACTATTGTACTCACCACCTCCATCTATCTACAAAATCTGAATAGAGTAATTTGTCACAGAAGCATAGAACTTGGTAAACATGCTGAAAACATCTGATTTATTGATCAAGGGATAAACCTACATGTATCTAGTACAATTATCTATGAAGGTTATGTAATACTTGTAGCCTTCAATGGAAAGACAGGATGTTGGACCATACATCAGAATGAACTTTGCCAAACATCCTAACAGTGTGAGATTCTGACTCAAGAAAAGGAAGCCTATGCATCTTGCCTTTCAGACAATCAATACACAGTGTACAAGTACTATCACAGGACTGTTGAACATTACAGATAGACAACATCTTAGACACTACATCAGAAGTTGGATGTCCTAACCTTTGATGCCAAACTTTATTCTTGATAGCTGCACCCAAACATGTCATTGGTTGAGATTGAATAGCTTGAAGACTTGGTGTTTTGAATAAGAAAGGCCCTTCATCACTGCTTTGGCCTCTATACAACAGGTCCCTTGTCTTTTTGTCTTGAACACCTATGTTCTCTTCAGCAAGAGTAATATAACATTTATTGTCTTTACACAGTTTTGTAAGAGACAACAAGTTAACAGCTAGATTTGGAACATGAAGAACAATCTTAAGTTGAAAAGTATGATCATCAGGTTTTATTTTGGATTGACCAATACGAGCAATGTGCAAACCTGTTCCATTACCAATGATAATTTGTTGATCAGATGAATAAGGCTGAGCAATTGTCAGATTTCTAAGTTCAGATGTCATGTGATGAGTTGCTCCAATGTCACCAATCCAGACATATGTGGTAGCAAGCTCCCTAGAGTGAGACGTACTTGCACCAGAAGAATCAGTAGATGCAGCAGTCATACCTGTTAGAGTATGAGGAGGCTCAGCACCTTGATATGCATAGTTGGACCTTTGGGGACAATCAAGAGCAGCATGACATTTTTGTCCACAGATCTGGCATACTGGGATTGATGATGCTGAAGAGGTAGATGCCATATTATTTCTGTAGTAGCAATTCACTGCAGTGTGGCCTTTCTTGCTACATATCTGACACTCAAGATCTTGACCAGTAGATCTGAAAGCACCAACTTGAGCCATATTGAGATGACATCCTCCATGCGAAGCAGAAGGTGTATGAGAACTCCTAGCAATAAAATTCTGATAGCATGTACTTGCTAAATGCCCCTTCTTTCCACGAATTTGACAGTTATATAGTTGATAACATGTTTCTATGGTGTGACCACGCTTTCCACATACTGAGCATTCATTAGGTCCTACATGTCTCTGAGAAGTGTGTGGAACCGGAGCAGGAGAACCTCCATGAGTGAAAACTTGGTTAGAACCACTGTTGTGAGCAAATGTCTGATTAGAACCACCATAGTTAGTGGATGACACCACAGGAGGACTTGAAGAAGAACTAGCCATCCATTCAGCTTGTCGAGGATGACCATTCCTGGCTACCATACCAGTCAAATGACCATGAGCACTTAGACGTCCTTCCGTGAGTCTTTCAGCGGACAAGAGTTGAACGCAGATATCTGAGTGTAACAGGATGTTCTCTTCCATCTACAATCATCCTTATAGTAGAGTATTCTTCAGGTAGTCCATTGAGAGTAAGAGTGACAATGTCATCATCAGAGACATTAACTCCAACAGGCAGCAATTGATCTCAGACACTTTTAATTCTCTGAAGATATTTCTCAATACTGTCTGATCCTTTCCTGATGGTTTGTAGTTCTGTCTTGAGTTGCATGACGTTCACTCTTGAGATAGCAGAACATTTTTCTTGCAAAGCTTTCCATGCTTGCCTTCAGGTCTTGCATCCCACAACGATATCCATTGTATCTTTACCCAATGTGGCCATCAACAAAGTCATCAATGCCTTATCTGTTTGCTTCCAAGCTTTATAAGCTTCAATAATTTCATCAGTCACTTCAGCTTCCTTAGTGAGCACATATCTTGGAGGAGCAACCTCTGTACCATCAAAGAAACCAAGTAGCCCATTTTCTTCCAAAGCAGACTGAAACTGGAAGCTCCATTTGATAAAATTCCTTTCACTCAGTCTCACATTAATCATACTCAACAATGAGTTGACATCAGAATGCGTCAAACCAGATGACACTTCAAAACGAACACCAGCAGTTCCAGAAGATGATGATGCTGCCATGACTAATGTAACAGACATACAATTAAACAGCATGTAATCACCTTATATCACTCAAGTACAGTTCACAGAGCACAGGAGTAGTTCAAAACGGAGTCAAACCAGTAGATGCAACCAATAAAAGAATTTCACCAGAAAACTTTTCCATCACCATGCAGATAGTACCAGCAATCCTTCAACATATGCGAAAATGCGAAATTTGACCAAATATTCTCAACAGCAACAACTACACTTCACAATTCAACAATACTCCTTATTTCACCAGAATTTTATATTTTCTACTGCAACAACCACAATCAATTATAATTCCACCACAACTTGATATCTTCTACTACAGCCACTAAAACCACTATACCACACTCAATTAGAACCTAGCATCTACACCTTAAACTTCAACCACATCATAAAGAGCACAGATCATACCGAGACTTCAGAATTTTAACGAAATTTCACCAAAAATGACATCTACTACAGATCTATACTTCAATACACTGGAGAACTTCCATGAGTGACAAGAATCTACAGAGATAAGCACAAAGCACCTCAAATGTTGCCCGATTTTGACGATTCAACCTCGTCTATGCTTAGAACCAAAACCCTTGCACTCGTACCTGTAGAATTACAACTAATAAGAACTGTAGTGAAATTTATGTTTTTCAACCTAAAAATCTGTGTAGAAAAATGATGCGGAAGCATGAAATCACAGGCTCATGAGCATTCATGCTCTGATACCATGATAACATGATACCAGTAAAGCACTAAGTAAAGCATCAAGCTCAGAATTGCAGAAACAATTTTCTCTATTAACCTCAGAGTATCAATTCTGACAAAGCTTCACTACAGTAATAAGAGCACAACATTACAGAAAGAACTCTTGGCTATTTATATTTATAGAGAAAGACAAAGAGAGGCTGAGCTAACACCGTGAACAATGGAAAATATCTAGGCCAACTGGAATCTCAAGGTCACCACGCAATGCTTGCCACGTGTGGATAAAGCAATCGATATTTTCGGAGGGAATGTTATCTCCGTCAACAGTCTCTGGTCTCTGGTTCGCGCCACAGAAGGGGCTGCGAGCTGCCTCATTAATTAATGAACAATAGTTTGAATTTTTGTTTTCACTTTTACTTTTTACCAAGCTTGTAGATTGGTTACTGTCATTTTGGTTTGCTTCCATGCATGCCATTGTCGTCGACGTTCTCCCAACGGCCTTCGATCTCCTTCCAAAGCAGCAATAGCAGCTTATTGGGGTTCTTAGAGCATGCACTGCCAAGGAATTTCGTCAGAAATAGAACCTCTGCTTTGTGGATCCCGTCGAAAATTGGACGTCCCCGGCAAAAATTCAGTGCAGCGGTGTGCAATGGTGATGACGACTGACGGCTGACATTTAGGAATTTCTCAACGGCTTCCGGAAATCGAACGTTGCTCTGATGGAGTCCATGCACGTGGGTGACGCCAAAGAGCATCAATTTTTTTTCTTCAACCTGGCACGTGTAATAACAATGAAATTTTTTTTACGAGCCAATGAAAGCTCGCCAGGTGGGGAGTTATCTGCCAAATAACTCCCAAAGGCTAACTCAATCTGGGCCGTCCATTTTGATTCGAAATTTCAATCCGACCACCCAAATTCAACAGGAACATATATTTTTCCTAATAACATGCATAAACAAATATTTTACAAAAAAAAAAAACCTAAAAAATTGTAAATAACTCCCTACAATTTTCCTATAAATACTACAACGTGCAATTTCATTCAACTCTCACACAAATTTGTGCACAACAAATTTATCATCTCTCTCCCTCTCTTCTCTCATTCCTTTGATTTTTTTTGCAAAAAATGGCTACCAATTAGCTTCTCTCCGAACATGTACAATTGTGCATATTTTATTGTCATCATAGCATTTGTTCTCTCATCGGAAGCAAACAAAAAGTCGACAAATTGTGGTCGAAAATCTTACCGAAAATCTTTATCAATAATTTAGACGATAACGACATGTGGATGTGACACGTGTCAGCTCATGATTGGTAGAAAATTTTACCGAAAATCTTCATCAACAATTTAAATGATGACAACACATGGATGTGACACGTGTCATAATATGACTGGTCGGTAATTTTATCGAAAATTTAGTTCAATTATTTAGACAATAATGGCACGTGTCTATTTATTAAATAAAATTTATTAAAAAATTAAATATTCTTAATTAATAATTAATAATGAGAAGTCCTATTTTTTAAATTTTCGTAAGTATAATATGAACAACACTTCTTATTCGATAAATAGAAACTATACTTTTTCAAATAATTTTTTTTTAGAGCAGAGCAATAACAATTTTTATATGGACGCATAGGCTCAGAGAAATAGGCATATATGCATGAATATATTTTCACGTCTATTTTTATATATACGAATGAATGCATGGCCACATGGCCATCAGAGAAAGGTAGCTAGTGATAAGGTTTAAGCATATATGCATGCAAAGCCTTTACCACTGTCATTTTTCTTGTAATTTTTCACTTTCTCCAACGAGATCTGCCAAAAAGGTTCTAGAGTCCAACGAAAGCTTCAGAGGGCTTCCTAGGTTTGTCGTACCCTGTACCCCTATTATATATATATACACACACGGTTCGTGAAAAAGGTTAGAGATTTTGTGTTCTCTGACTTCTCTCCCATCTTGAGTATGACATAGTTTCATAATCTCAAGGGATATTTGGTTGTACTTGTATCTTGTAAGGGATTTGAAGCTTCGAACTTAGTTAGATCTTTGCAGGTCAGAAAAAGATATACTCTTGGTCGCTAGTACAATTTGAACACTAATAATTGCACTAATTTGTTACACATTTTCAAGGGACTACAATATCGATTATCATCGAACATGACTTTCCGATTTTTATTTTCAAGTTGTACTATTCAATTGAATTTAGCTATTTTGAGAAAATGTTCTTAATTAAATCACTAGGAATTTGACATGTATTGAAATATATATGGCAGCGTACTACCTAGCTAGGGTGCCTAGCTTCTTGGCTCAGTCTTGTCTCAATCTTCCTGCTCTCTCGATCGGTCTTGCCTTTTCGTTTCAGTTTTCTTCAACTATTTGAAGTGTGGCATCTTGTGATTGAAGTGAAAGGTAGCGGTATGGAAACATGGAGCAGGGCATGGTCCTGAAGTGATTAAAGTTGTTTCCCGTACGTAATAAGTGGAAAATTGGTGTGAGTAGGATCCAAGCCAAGGCGTCGATCCTAATCTCATGCACATGAAACGTGAGTACATCACTGATTCAATACAAGAGAAAATTTCTTCATTTGAGTTTATTTCTGCTTGTGTTTTTATTTTTTATTTTTTTTATTTTACAAACATTGATTTCAAGCTATAGTCAGCTTCTAGGTCAGCCTAGGTGTTTTGAGTCCACGTTTTTACAGTGTAACGAAAACAATGAAAAATGCTCTATGTCTCCAGTGTCAAGAGCCAGAACTGTATATCTAAGCCTATACGTAATATCTGTTTGTGGGCTGAATCTTTTTTCTTTTTGAGAAGAGTGTCTGGGCTTAATCTGAATCCCACGTTAAAATGAAAACCGAATGGAGAGGAATGGTCATGCTATTGTCTGAAAGACCCTGAAAATAGAGAGAAGAGCAGAGAACCAGAGACTGATAGAGCCATAGAGGACAGTTACATGACTCGCATCAAGCAAAGGTGTGGAGATCAGCATACTGCGGCCGCCAATGGAGGTGACTTGAAACATGTTACTTCAAATTGGTTATGGCTTATGGTCCTTGGATGAAGCATCAAATGTGAGCAATTTCAGCTTTCAATTATGCCGGACGTGCATCCCATGTATGTTAGTTTACACGAGAAATCTCTTACATTCGGAAGGAACATCACACGTGAACAATCTCGGCTCTCAGTCTTCTTTGATGCACACCTCATAATTACGTTAGTTTACTTGAAACATCTCTAAGAATTACAAGAACGTGACATCCCAAGTCATTTCCTAAAATGAAAAAGCTTATCAGGGAATTACTAGTAGGTAGATTCACCACTGCATTTGTATGATCTATTAAGGGAGGTTCATTGGTTACTGCAGCCACATTGCACAGATAATCAGCTGAAAGATACATTTGATAACATTTCAGAGTATCAGACACAAGGCATAGAGGTGTTTCATAGTCATAACTTAAAAGTTTGCAAAACAATTTAAAGCAATTGTGTTCTGAGGGTAGAAAACTCTCCCTTCTGGTCCATTTATGTGACGAACAGATCACAACAATACCATTCATACGTCTAGTCAAAAGTTCAATGCCAAAGGGAGAGAAGCCCTCCACACATATCCTAACATCCCACTAGCCCATGGCGTACTTCTGGGTCCAGCTCCTTGCAGTGGTCTCATACTTGTTCTTGTCCGTCTTGTACATATGGGCAATCTCTGGCACCAAAGGATCATCAGGATTTGGGTCCGTCAACAGTGAGCAAATTGACAGCAATACCTGAAGAAGAGGAAGAAAAGAAATTTAATTAAAAAAAAACAGCCACTTACAACGAACTCCCCATACAAGTCATTAGATTTATCCTCTTGTAGTAGTTTCTAACAAATAAACATGGACATCTGACTGATCAGTAGATACTCCACAAGACGAATTGATAATCCCGTAAACCACACACCAAAGGAAAATAAAATACAACATTTTACCTTGGATATGGTCAGGGCAGGACTCCATTGTTCCTTCAGTATGTCAAGGCAAATGCTGCCGTTGCTGTTGATGTTCGGGTGAAAAACCTTTGTCCTGAATGCAACCTGCAAACACGAAGCAAGTACAGATAACATCAGAGGAGCAGTACAATCTTAAATGAGAACCTAGGCAGCAAAGTATTTAGCACTCATGCCAGTTTCAAAAGAAACAATAGTATGAGAACAGACTATATAGACAATAGACACTGAGCTTGGACAAGGAGGTATCACCATGTGAATAAATTGTTGTCCAATTAACCAACAAATGAGTAGTAAAACCAAAAAGGTTCAGGTTCTAATATAGTCTAACATCTATGAGCCAGCAGTATATCATTGAAAAATTGTACTTGGCGACCAAGTGATGAGATGGTTAAAACAGAACTCTATAACACTAAACTAGACAATTGTAGATGAGATGGTGGTGCCACCAATTGATGTGATTTCGAGATTGTACAAAATATGATTGAAAAAAGAGTTTTCAGACTTAAAACAATCAACATACTTGGATAAAGAGGAACTTCAAAAGAAAAGAGCCCAATTTTAACAGAATTATGATGTGAAGCTAACAGAATGCTAGGAAGTACCTTTGGTGGCTTGAAGGGATAGTCCGGAGGAAAGTGTATGGTGACAAGAAACACTCCACCTGCATATGGACTGTCAGCAGGACCCATGATTGTCGCCTGCCAGTGGAACATGTCTTCCGCAACTGGGCCTAAAGGTATACATCAAAGCAAAGACAATTAATATATAATTATAAATGTTGTATCACAATTGTTATAATGAGCAGAGTTTCATTTAGCAAAGGTCTCTGCTCCAATAATGGAGCACACATGCGTGTAAAGTTATACTAATTGAGAGAAGTCTTCTATTTTCAATGAACTATTGACACATGCTCAATAAGAATGAATTGCAGTCATTACACAATGGTGATGGAGTGCTATCCCAAACATACTAGTAAACTTTATATATACTGTGTGTACCCACCCAATCTGTTTGTTAGGGACTTAGGGTTGCCAAGTAAACTCGTTTGAAGGAGAGAGACTACTATAATTTGGTCCATAAAGCAAGACAGAGTCATAGCTTGTGAAACCAAAACAAAGCTTACGCCTGCACTACCAGCTATTTCCAAGAAAATCTAACAAGCAAACACAAAAGAACCCCCACTATGGAAAAGACTTTCGACCATCACCACCACGCTGCTGCGAGGCTAGCCGATGACTAGAGTAAATGCTTGCACCAATAGCTCCCCAAACGTGTCTAGCATTAAGCTATGGTTTTCCATTCAACAGTAAAACAATTCCACCAGGAGATATACTTATCACTAATCGATACGAAAACCAAATCGGTACAGACCTAGGTCTATCAAACCAAAAATTAAGAATCCCTCGCAGCTAAAATCAGATACACGACAAATCGAATATCATATATTCATGAACGCAAACAATTCAAATCCAGCTAAATCAGCACCAAACACACACAGCAACAGAAATTTAAAAAATACAAAATAAAAAATTGGAGAAGAATGAACAGATCGGGTATGGAAATCGGAGGTACCAGCGCTGCAGGAGGTAGGAGGATCTTTCTGGAGGTCCTTGAGCTCCTTCAAGATCCGCTTGGACGCCATCAGAGCAGAGACGAAGACGACGACAAACCCTAGATTTTTGATCTGATCAACAAACTCTCGCCCGCCTCCTCAAAAACAACACAACACAACCACGCTTAAATATTATTATTAATAATCTCTCTCTCTTCTTTTTTGCTTTTCTATTAATATTCTGCGCAACACCAGCAGAGAGAGAAGTGGAGTTTACCAGATTGACCCTCCTCCTGCTTTATTACCGGATTTTGATCTTTTTCTCAAGTAGCCTATTCAACGAAGAGTTTTATATATCAGTAAACTACATTAGAAGAATTAAATATATATTTAGACAAAAAAAATTTAATTTAGACAAGATAAAATTTTATAAATAATAATAAATTACACGTAGGTTGTCATGTCACAGATATAAATTTACTTTTATACTTTATTTTGTCTTTTTGTGTGTATTAAATATTTTTTTTATTATTATTTTCAAAATATATATTTTATCCAAAATTAATTAATTTTTTTCTTTTCTAAAAAAAATATTTTATCCGGAATTTTCTTAATTTTTTAAATAATTTTTAGTCTAATTATTTCATTCAAATTTTTTCTGTATTTAAATTTTTTTTAATTTAAATTGATTATTCAATTTATTCACACTATCAATTCAATCATAAAATTAACAATAATTTTAATACAAATTCATAAGAGGTTTTGAAACAAATTGAATAACAATTTCGATACAAACTCAGTAGCAATTTTGATACACATTCCATAACATTTTCAACTCGATAACATAGTAGCAGTTATCAAACCGAAAATGCAGTAGCAGTCTTAAAAACGCAGTAGCAGTCCTCGAACCGAAAATCTAAAAACCCAGTAGCAGCCCTCAAACCGAAAAGGTAGTTGTAGTCCTAGAACCGAAAATGCAATAGCAGTCCCAAAAACACAGCAGCAATCCTCAAACCGAAAATGCAGTCGTAGTCCCAAAAACAAAGTATTAGTCTCCAAATGCATGCATTAACAGTTTCGAAAACACTGCTACTGAAAAATTAAATAAAATACGACTGATACAAAAATATAGAAAACACTGCTACTGAAAAATATGACACTGCTTATGAAAATATATCAACAACATGAAAATACTGTTAGTGAAAATAAATAAAATACGGCACTGCTACAAAAATATCGAAAATACTGCTATTAAAAGATTAAATAATAATGCTACTGAAAAATTAAATAACATTGCTACTAAAAAATATGACACTACTATTGAAAAATATGACACATATAGTAACAATAGCAACAGTTTGAAAAGAAAAATACAATAACAGTAGCAGCAATTATCACAACTTCTAAAAACACATTTACACCATAAAATCACTTCTACAAGTAAATCAATTGGCATAACCAAAAATAAATTAAATTAAAAAGAAATTAAATTAAACAAAAATAATACCTGCTACTAAATGAAAAAACGAAGCTGCTACTACAACCAAAAACAAATCTGCTATTGTATAATAAGAAAATGAAATTTCTATAACCCAACCTATTATAAACTAAATGACTGTAAGAGCAACTCAAATATGCTTATGCGTATATTTATGCACTGTCAAAAAAACACCAAATCGATAATCAAATATATGGAGTTTGGTTACTGCTACTCTACAAACATGAAATGCATACCAAATTTGCCAAGAGTGTAAACGTACAAATCACAATTCCATTTCACAATCAAAATGCATACTTTATAATCACAAACAAGTCACATTTCAATTTCACACATAGAAAAAAAAACAAAAAAATGGTTTAAATGTCAGGAATGGTCGGCATGGGTTGCAGATCCAGATCTTGATTGTTGAGCTGATCTAGAAATCAATGGTGAGACAGAGGCTCGGCTCGGTGCTGTGAAGGTGATGCACGCCACGTGGAAGGCTGAATCGCGGGGGCGGTGCGGGGCACACGATGAGGCCGAGAGGAGGTTTGAGCATGACGAGGACAGTGATGGGTAGCTGAGTGATAGCGCACGAGGTTTGAAACTGGAAGCTGCGTCACATAACGGGAAGGTCGCGATGTAGTAGGGCAAGGGTCGGGTAGAGCCAGTCCTACTACAATTTATGTGGAGTGGCGCAACAGTGAGAACGATTGCTAAAGAAGGCTCCAGCTGATTTCGATGCCGATGAAGAGGCGCGAGGCGAAGTCAAGGTTGAGGAGGGCGGTGCGAGGCGGAGTCGAGGTTGAGGAGGGGCGGCGACAACTGCTTGTCTGCTACAGTGGTCGCAGAGAGAGAGAGAGAGAGATGACTGCTACTATATTATGTTCGTGACTTTAGAGTTTGTTTTGTATATAAGAGGGTAATATCATTAATTGTGTTATCAGCAGTGTTCGAAAACACAGTCTACACGGCCGATTAATCGGTGTGTAATCGGTAATCGGTAAGAAACTGCGTAGATTAAGGCCCGAACGGCCCCCTACACAGTGAACTATGTAGAGACCAATTAATCGGCCGATTCACCAAATAATCGGTGTGTCACACTGCCTATACAGCCATATATTTTTTTTAATGAGAAATCAAAATTTAAAAATAACAACCAAAAACCCAATTTTTTTTTCAAAGAAGATTTGGCATGGAGTGATTTTCTTATTTGAAACGCATTCTCTTATGTTTATTATTTTAATATTGAACTATGTGTTCAATTTTGATCACTTTCCTAACATTTTTTTTTACTTAATCATTTTACCTTTTCCAATGATGGAGTTTTAAATTTTAAAGTTAAAATTGTCTAAAAGTTAAATATAGCTAGACGATATATAACTTGTGAGGTAGTAAAAAATTACTTAAAAGTTAAACTAGACTAAATTGAACGTTAAAACAATAAAAACTGAAAGTTGGAGAATATGACTTCAAGTCATTTTCTCTCTCCATTTTTGTTAAATATAATTTCAAAATTTAACTCAAAGTTACATTTAACTTTGCTTTAGGGTACCCGTTGGAGTGATATTTTACGTAAGAAAAGTTAAAATTTTACTTTATTTGTGAAATAGGGTATCTTTGAAAATGCTAATGATCTTTTAGATATTTTTTTAATATATTACTAATTATAATATTATTTAATAGATAAAAAAATACCGATTTCGATTAATCCAGATTAATCACCGAATAATCGGCTACAGAATAATCAGTACCATAACGATTCGTGTCCGATTACCGTTTTTTTTTTAACACTAGTGTTATGTTTAATCAGCTGGATTTTGTTGATATTATTTTTGATTTTTAAGTCCAGTCATTTATTGTCCTTTATGTTTGTCTATTTATATATCCTACGCAACTGGGGTCACTGTACTTTCCCTCCTCGCCACATGTACTCATCATGTCGGCATGTCGTTTTAATCAAGTCGGCTAAACACAAAAGGCCCATTTGCCAAATCCGATCCGATTCGATTAAGGGCCTGCCATGAAAATTCGAGTGTCATTCTCTCCTACGGTTTGAGCGAAGACCTTCTCCGAAAGCAGCTCAGACTGTTGACCGGTTGAGGTCGTCTCCGGTGGTAGCCTAAAAGAAAATCATCACACAATGTTATGGGCCTTGGTCTCTTATCAGCTTGCTTGTGGCGGAGTCCACCCCACAAATGTGTGGGCTGGCCCAAGATACCATAAACGTTTAGGTCAACATTACTAGATCCGAACAAAAAAACAGCTCTCAAGTTCAAGAACGAAATAGCATCGACATTCACTAATACACTGACACATGCACCCTAATCTCTACCTAAATGGAATCAAGATGATAAATAGTAAGAAAAAAGAAATCACAAACTTGTTCATTAACTGGAGCAAGACCACATTTTGAGGTAAAATGAAATTCATGACCAGATGGAGAAAGAAAGAAAGAAAGAAAGAAAGAAAGCCAAATTGGCTCATCACTCTTGCGGTGTGCCAACAATGGGCCCTGGCGTTGATCCGAGGGGCGTGGAGCTCTCAGAATATGGCCGGTTCTCATTATCCATCCGCCTCACGTTTTCGATCATCTTCACTACATCCACCATCTTCGGGCGCTGATCTGGCATCCTTACCACGCAAGACATAGCAATCTGTAACATCTCCACCATTTCTTCCTCGATTCCTGGATACCTCATCAGTTCCAAGTCAAACACTTCTGCTGTCCACTCCTCCCTGACAACTGAATGAACCCACCTGACCAAGTGGACAATCTCATCACCGGCAGTAGTGTGGATGGGGGATTTTCCAGTGAGGAGTTCTAGTAACACGACCCCGAAGCTATAGACATCGGCAGGCTGTCCTGCTTTCCGGGTGTCTGTCACTTCTGGAGCCCGGTAACCAGCAGCACGGGAGATAGGTGGAGCAAGTGAGCTCATTATAGTTGTTAGACCAATGTCAGAGACACAGCCATATTGTTGTGCATTGAGAAAGATGTTAGAGGCTTTAACGTTCCCATGGACAAGCTTCCCACCATTCTCTGTATGTATATGAGCGATTCCTCTCGCTGCTCCGATAGCAATTCTTATTCGGGTGTCCCAATCTAAAGGGATCCTATCCTCTCTTCTACCTGAAAAACAGAAAAGACAGTTCAGTGATGCAGTAGACAATTCAGTTAATAAAAGTGTCCAATGAAATTTGTCTTTGCAAGACATAAATATATACAGCTTTAAAAAGTTTCTTTAGTCGAAGATCTTGGTTTAGAGTCTATTGATGTAGATAGAACTAGCGGTTCACAACAGAGTAACATTTCAATACATGAATGTATGTGTGATGCAGCACATGGTTTACATACAAACTTGGAACAAAAAACACTAATGTAAAGGTGATTCAACAAAAGTCAACAAGGAATGAAATAGTGGTTGATGTTCAAGTATTACCAAGTACTATCTGATGCCCAAATGATAAATTTTGGATAGATTAACCATGACCCTCACTAGTTTCAACTCAAATTCAAAGATAAAGAAGCCTTATAAAGGTAAAAGGTCTCAAGCAAACCATGACTATCACTAATTTCAACTCAAAGTCAAAGTCTTTAAAGGTCTGAGGTAAAACCATATGTCTTTGAGAGTTTGAGGCAAAACCATGACTATTACTAGTTTCAACTCAAAGTCAGAGAGCCTCAGAAGGCCTGAGGCAAAACCATATATCACTACTTCAACGTTAAAGCCTTATATATGTTAATATGTCTGAGGCCATATATGTGTGCGTGACTAATGAAGCTACATTTCATTGATGGGTAAATCAGGTGGATAACTATGCACCACCCATACACTACTGCACCAATTGGTTAATACTTTCATGCCTTGATGACAACTCAACTCAAAACTAGTTATTAACTCATTATGGTTGATTCTAATGATTAGACGGAGATGGCGAAAACACACTGTAACATTTGACAAATCCGAAACCATTTCAAAACAGTTACATTTACATTTTCGGCTTCTTCCAGTGCGCATCTATCATAATCTTACTACACTTGCAATAAATTTCATAAAATTATTAAGTTATGTAGGACATTTGACTCTCCTGTTTATCAGAAGCTACAGCAAACTCACAACAAGATAATCCCTATGAAGTATGAAATTAAACTCCTGATAAAAGCAATTTGAATTTAACACTTCTCAATAGAAAGATTCACCAGAAACTGAAGACAGACGTACCGTGTAACATAGCCGAGAAACTCCCCTGTATAAAGTAGTCATACACCATTAGCTTTTCATCTTTGGAATAATAATACGCCTTGAGTTCAACCACACTGTCATGCTTGATATTGCCAACAATTTCCATATGCTGCTCAAAGTCCTTCTTCCCCACATTCACATCCTTCAACCTCTTCACCACCACCATTGTTGCATCCTCCAATATCGCCTTATAAGCCGTCCCAAACGTCCCCTTCCCTAGTACCTCAGCCGAAGCCCTCAGCAAATCCTCGAGATCAAATGCATAATGACACCCCTCAAAGAAAACCAGCCTATTATTCGCATCCTGACTCCTCGAAATCATCTTCTCAGGTGACATTTCTCCCTTGTGCAACTTCCCCGAAGCCAACCCATCTTCCCTACTCTTTCTCCTCAAGCAGACAACAAGTATCAACGAAGCAAACACCACCAGGCCCAAAACAGCCGCTGCAACTATGATTGCCAGCATTGCAGCGTCTCCAAGCTTCCCGGACTTTGTTTTCAGCTTAGAAGGTGGAACAACCGGTGGCACTTCAGCCGGAATATCAGCGAAAGAGAGGTTGCTGTTACCTCCAAACACCTCCCTCGAAAACCTCTTAAGAGATTCAGGCACACTCCCACTCAGATTGTTGTTAACCAAATTCAGCTGCTGCAAACTAGGGACCTCAAGATCAGGTATTTCACCGGCGAGTGAATTGTTGGCGAGATTCAAAGCCGCAAGCTGAGTCAGATTGGAAATGGAGTCAGGAATGCTCCCATTGAAGTGGTTATTAGCCAGATTGACAATGGTGAGATTCTTCCAAACTGAAAAATCCACAGGCAAAGGCCCAGAGAAGTTGTTGAACTGAAGATACAATAAAGACAGGTTCTTGAGATTGGAGAAGTCAGAAGGGAACTGCCCATTAATGACATTGGATCTAAGACTCAGAATCTGAAGCCCTGAAATCCTACTGAGAGTGTTGGGCGGTATCGGACCGTTCAATCCGATTCCGGGCAATCTGACGGCAATGACATGAGACTTGTCTTCACTACAGGTCACTCCAGTCCAGTGGTCACAGACAGGAGTGTTGCTATCCCAATTTAAAGACCTAGAGTGAGGCAAGTTGTACACAAACTCCAGCAAAGCTTGCTTATCTTCAACTGGCTCTGCATTGCTTCCTTGAAACAACAGAACTAAACCCAGTAACACAAAAATCCAAAGACTTCTCATTTCTCTCACTAACAAAAAGAAACCAAGAAACTTCAAGAAGAGAACTGAGAGAGGAACAAGGTGTTTCTCTCTTTGCTCATTAGCCTCTTGGTCTGGAAATGGAACCAGGAAAAATAACAAGTTAGTATTATTAAATAAGAGAGTAAATTTTGAGTTCAAACAAAAGACAGAATGTAAAGGGAAAAGAGTGAAATCAGATTCCAAGGCAATTGTCTAGAAAAAGTAGAGATGACTCCGAGATGTATATGCTGTAAAAAGAAGGAAAAAAACCTGAGCTTGCTACTTGCAGGCTTTAAACAATGGGCAAAAATAGTCAAAAAGGTACTTATATTAAATAGAGAGTCAGGTACCACCAGAAACCGAGCTTCTCTTTTTGGTTCAAATTTTCAAAAACATTTATCACAACCCAATACCAGAATTTGTGCACAGAAAAATTTCAACACTTTGAAATGAGAAAGAGAATAAAAAGACCACCACCTCAGATGCTGAAGTTACATTACCAAAAGATTCTTTCTTTAAAACTCCAGATGAACCAAACCAAAACCCAACTCCAGAAACCAGTTTCAACTCAGGCTCAGTGAGCAAAACAGTCCAAAAACGAAGCACACACTATTCAGAAACAGAGCAAAAAAATAGTAAATAAGAGTAATGTGAGTAGTGGAACCGTACCAGTTATGATGAGTCTGAAACTGAGAGAACCTAACCAACATAAAACAAAAGGGTACAAACTACAAAGCTGTGATAGCCAAAACGTGGCCTTTACTAGGGTTTTAGAAAGCGTTCCCTGAAAATGAATAGGGTTTCTTCGCCGAGAAAATAAGGACGAGGACTGAGGGACAGTTATAGTGACCGGGGGTGGGTTCGTGACGGAGCGCCGTTAATGGAGTGCGGGGGGGGTTTGTGGTTGAGATCGTGACGGGATTGGGAGTTTGTCGTTTATTAGTGGCAGGACATGTGTGGGGTCGTGGTTTTAAATGGCTTGCTTTGATTCGTAACTGCGCTGTCGTTTCGTGATATAACGGTAACGGCGAGGGGTTACCGGAAAGAGGTTCTCTGAGGGCGGATGATTGTTGGAGCGCCGTGGTTGCCTGGCGGGGTAGTGAGCCTTGGATTAGGTGACGGATGCTCTTTTGACTTTTAAAAATTTGCTTAGGGTATAATTTAAAAAATAGATTAGTTATGGATTGTTATGTTAAATATATTGATTCTATTGATTAATGTACGGTTAATGCATTGGTGGAAAAAAAATATGAATTTTGAGTTAGTTATCATATGAATTTCTTTTTTCAACACTAAGCAACTTCAACAAATTTTTCATAATTTTTGTAAAATATAGAACCAAAAGTCGAAATTTCTAAAAAAACTATGTTTCAATTTCAATAATATTCATATTTTGCAAATTTCTATATTTATTACAACTATAGTTTTATTCATATAAAACAATAAAATATTTTATTTTTTATTGAAACTCGTGAAAAAAGAGTTTGGGAGACATTGATGCTCACAAAATATTTATGCTAGCCCATTTTGTAAAATTTTGCAGATTGCTGTAAATTTAAGGAATTGTTCTTCTCTATTTTGAGGAATGAGCTCGAGATGATGAAGCTGTTGAAATGAAAAAAATGTTTAATATTCTCCAATTTTTTTCTCTAGAATAGGAAATCTGTTGGAGTTGCTCTAAGGGCATCTCTGACAGAGTAGTTAAAGCTAGAATTTTCAAAATTATAGCTAAAAGCACTCCAACATAGTAGCTAAAGCTAAACTACATTTAACTTTAAGTTATTTTGAGTAGCTATACTTAGCTACAAAGGAGAGAGAAAATAGCTTAAAAGCTAAATCTTCTACGATCCAAAAAGTGGTTCCACTATCCAACAATTGATCTAATGGTTTAAGTACCCCCACTATAAATAGAGATAAACACACCCCTTAGCACACAATTATGGTAAGTATGTCTATCTCAATGAAACTCGTAATCCATATGTGACGAATATAAGCCATAAACATTAAAATTATGAATATTACCCCATCATCACCAATACTAGGCCAAGAGAAAGATTCACCTGGGCCTCAGGCCAAAGCAGGCCACTGAAACCCTAGCATGCTCAGCCCAACAATTTCAGGCCCAACAGTCAGCCCAAATTTGGAAGATCGAACCAGCCCATCACCATCTCCAAAAGTTACAGAGCTGATTCGTTGCCACCGACCAAACAATCTAGCAACCCGACTCGCCACCACTACAGGACTCCGCTCACTTCCAATGGATGACACAAACACATCTACGGTCCAAAAGCACCGTCGCCTGGTGACTGCTCTTAGCAAATCTGGCCTTGCCTCAGAAGAGAACAAACGTCGTCCGCACATCGACTTAACCCTCCTTGTACTTCTAGCCACCTCTGCACCATCAAAGGCCTTCACCTCCCAAAAAAACCCCTTCAGCCACCTCTTCACCATCAATCCAAACCCGACCCCAAAATTCGAGATCTCTCCAAGAGAACCAAACTTGAAACTTGAAGAGGACTCGACACCAAGCAAGGACGTCCTAAAGGCAACGCTAAAGAAAGCCGACGTTGCATAGAGATTGTAGAGAGGATGCGAGATTGCCATCACAGTCGCCTGAAAAAACCCTAGGAGAGCCATAACTGTTTTAGATATACTCGACTCGACTTTATTTTTAGCTCTCACTTAGCGAAAAACCTTAAATCCCAATTGATAAAGATATTACCCTCTAGTTATTAAAATAGATTAACGTAAAAAGGTTAAAATTGGAATACTAGGCCAAATTAGGAAAAACAACATGACTTCCCTTAAAGAATAGTATAGATATGAATGATTTTGGGAGGATTTTTTTTCTTTCTATAACCAAAATCTAATAGCAAATGGAAGGTTGTTGTCATTTTACTCGTTTGAGGGGTCTTTTGCTGTTTTACAATGATTTCCATAGGATTTAATAAAGAGTGTGTCTATTCACACCTCCTAAATTAATATTTGCACCTCCTCTTAGATTTTTGTCACCAAAATTTTCAATTTTATCCTTCCTCATCTCTTTATAATTCACAACTTTTTTAAAAACAAAAACTACATGCAATAATTTTTTTGCATTTTTAGAACCAAACCCTATTAATTTTTTCTTCGATTCTTTCGTCTCTCTTTTCGAGCATCTAGCTCTCTGGTGTCAATTAACATGACTTTACATCGATATTTTCTTGTATGTGCGTATAAGAGCAAGTTCACCCCTTGGATCACGGGGTCAGAGTCACTGGGACTTTAAGGGAGTAGATCAGTGACGTGTCATTCACTTTTTTATGGTTGTTTCTATCCGTTTGGTCAGAATTTTATTTTATATTAATTAATATCTCATTATTAATTTTTAATAAATTTTAATGATACATATGATTAATTTTAATGATATTAAAGTTTAATTAAATAATATTTCATGATTAATTGAAGAAAAAAAATTAAAAGAAGTCATTATTCAAATGTGCCATGTGGCAACGAGGTCAAGAGAAAGGACCAAAACTGACATAGGGATTGACGCAAGGAAGTTCTTGCCTAAGCAAAAAACCTTGAGTGAAAATTAATTATGATTTTGAGAATTTTAACTTTTTGGGGCTAGGTTTATGTGGTAACTAGGCTATAATGGACGAGTGAACTTGCTCTAAATGTTTTGTTCTACCTGATTTTGTTTATCAATGAAAAATAGGTGGCTAACACATATAATATATTAGGAATTGTTTATTCGATCAAGACCTGGGCATCTGGCCAATTTCCTATTTTGCTAACATTGATAAAAAAAATTGTTGGATTACTCAATTTAGTTTTTACCCATAATAATACGAACATATGATGATGTCTATAAGTGTTCATTCTTTTTGAATTCAAATCAGAACTTTCTAAATTTTGTTGTATATATAAAATAAAACTTTCTAATATTGTGACAAGGGAGAGAATTGGAGAAAATAAAAAAGGGTGAGAATGAGAGAGGGATACTGGAAAATCATGCCCATGTGATGAATATATTAAGAGTTTGTTTCATAAAGGGTAAAGTTAGATTTAAAATTGTACAAAAATGATTGAAGGCAAATATCGTATTGATAGATATGAATAGACTGACTCTTTAATAAACAATCAGCTTGGTTAGTGGTTCAAATATAAGTTAATGTCACCTCATCAATTCGATAATTTCCATATAAAATATCTTAATCTAAGACTCAAAACTCTAAAGTATGCTAATGGTTTGTAGTAGAAACTGACATGCATATAAAACCCTCAAGAACGTTAGCCAATTGTGATAATTATTAAGAAACAGCAAAATCATTTTCATAATATGGACTTTTATATTACGAATCAGCTGGTTGACGTAATTTACGCATTAGTTTATCGTTAAGCAAGATAGATGTCTTTGTAACACATAAATCAACATTACAAATGAGACCTCATGATGAAATGAAAAATGAGATCTAAGAATTTATTGGTTAACAAGCACAGCTGTTTCCAATAGCATAACACTCACCATCATTGCCATCAATTCACCAAATCATTTTTTCAAATTACCACCAAAAATCGATAACCAGAGTCAAAACTACAGGAATATCCATCCCATCCCATCCCATCCCATCCCACATACTACTGTACTAGAGAGAGGACACCGACCTCCTCTATTTCAGAGAATTGGTGGTGGGTAAATTAAAATGTACTGGGTTATTACAAGTCAAGGGAGGACAACGACCTCTTCTATTTCGTTTTCATATAAGCCTTCCGTTATCCAAATTGCCTCTAGCTTATTTTGTGTATATACATCATATATCTCAGCACCTAGCTGGCTTGCTTCTGCTACCACTCGATCGATCTAACTCATCCAAGCATCATATGGTCCAATTCCATCATTATCAGATTTTAAGTACAGAATAAATACATATAATGGAATCTTTATCCACCATGCCCAACTACCACTGTACGTGACCATCATATAATCAAATTCTACTTAACAACCTAGCTACCTGCATGCTTATATTTGATCATATGCAGTGGCCGAGGTACCATGGCCATGACATGCCTGTTTATTGGTTCAAAGCTTAATCTATATATCATATGAATTTGTTCATCAAACAATTTTACTGCAAAATTTCAATAATATCTAACCATTTATAAACATTGTTCAGTTATTTTTTTTCTTTTTAGCTATATTTGTGTGTTTATCTTGTATAGAACTCGCTACTATTAGTCAACCCTAAAAAGATGCATTTCAACAATTTGAAGGCAATGAACATCATTTCTCTTTCAATTTATAATTTATATTAATTAAGATACAAATTAGATCATGTTATATTCCAATCATGCAAAAAAAAAAATAGGGAGCCAAATTTCATGCGTCTACTTTTAACTGTATTTTTCTAATAATTTCATTTAACTCTTAGTCTATTTATATTTAACAAAAATTCAAAGAAATAATATAAAATATTTTATAAATTAAAATATATAATATTGAAAAACAAATAAGCAGCCACATTGAATTTATAATAGTTTTGTTTGAAAATTATTTGATTTACAAATCATTTATTTTTGACCTAAATACAAACAATAAAATATACAATAAATTAAATTCTTCAAATTATAATAATCATCATGTAATCATTTTTATCATATACAAACTACTTTAATTAATGTTTCAAAAACTTTAAGAGCTCATTTCTTTCTTCTCAAATTTAGGAGGTCTTAAGGGTCTCCCTATTTTAAGAGTCTAATAAAGAGCATGAGTAAGAGCTAAAAATTTGACTTTTCTCTATTTTTTGTTTAAGAAACTCTAATAAGGAGCTTCATTGAAAATGTTCTTATTAATTACATATTTTTTATTTCGGCACCCTCTATTATATATTCCTAGCTCCAATGATCATATGAAATACATCTAAAAAGCACGTAGCTAACTCTTCCCCTTGAAATCATTAAGCAGACACGAAGGAAAAAAACAGTCCAGCGAGGTAAAGCCTCTGGTCACTATCTTCCTCCCCTCTAGCTCTTTGTATTGTTCATCCGTACAGTTTTCTCTCTGACCCCACAGCTTAAATAATTAGCTGGAATAATATACGTAATGGTGATGATGCATACATAGTTGCATACTATAAAGAAACTTAAACAGACCATAGTTGTATAAACTGATGATCTGGGTTTTTACAGTATATAATCTAGTAATCATGTGCAAAGATATATAATAGACCCACTCGCTTAATAATTGGATTCTGGATATTCTTTAGGAACACAAGCAACCGCCCTAGCTTGTCTTAATGCATGTCGATCTCATTACACTTTATAGCTTCAACGTACCAACCATGAACTACCATCTCTTTTTCAAAGACAAATGCTTCATGTCTCTAACTCGATCAAATTAATTGATCTTTGTTAATGTCCATATTGGGTTAGTAGATCGAAAATGCTTAGTTAGTAGTATGTTTCTGCAGGTTCGGTCAGTTTTGATTTTTGAAGCTTAGCGCACTCTATAGCTTCCATACCAAACGATGAAACACGCACGCACTTAAAATGTGCAGGACTTATATATTATAGGGTGAATCCAATTGTTGAAGCAGTTTCGGGCGATGTGTAGTAATTGGAAGTTTGCATAAAATGGTCATATATCGTATCTGGACCATTTTGTTTTTCTGCTTTAACATTCTTTTCTAGTACAGTACTATTAGGATATACTACATGAAAATACAGAACATATGCAGCTGTCTAATGCATGTTTAGCCTTTTTGATTTGTTAAAATCTGGCTTCTTATGTTTTGGATTTGGAATAATATTAGTGGAATAGAATAGTACTCTCTCCTTCACTGTGCATAATTCAGAGTGTGATCGAGGGATTTGAGGCCCTCCTATCTTGGTTCTTGAGTTCCATTGTGTTGGCGCCTATGGTATTTGACCTTAATTAATAACCTACAGTTAAAGACTAATACATATACATAGAGGACTTAAACATTAGCTAGTCAACTAAATATCTTTTTGCTCTTATGTGATTTATACATTAAAAGTTCCGGAACAGAACCTCGTTCAAGCTAAAGCTAAGCAACCATGTAACATACTGATACAGGTATAGATCAAGCATTGGAAGAGGAAGTCATTTTGAGCCCGGACAAACTCATCGAAATATCTAAGTCACATGAACAACAACGAAGCATGGTTGGCGTTGGATTGTTAAGGAATGAAGGCCTAGCTTAGAACGAATCAATGGTACAAGCAGAATTGGTTTATGTCCTTAATTAGTTTTCCTTATTCTAGGTACTTTCGGTTACTGTAAACCGGGTAGGAGTAGGAGTAGTTGTTTTTCTACTTCTAGTTATGATTGTTTTCCTTTTCTAGTTATGATAGGAGTCTCCTAGAGTAGTATAAATAAGGGTTCTTATTGTTTATTTTAGACACTGAATTTTGAAGCATTAATAAAGTTTTTACACTTTACTCTGAATTACAAACATGTTCGTTTGTGTTCAACACTCGATAAAGGAATTTCGAGTTTATCCGAACTTTAGAGAGAATAGGCGTTCAATCTAAGTTCACAGTCAACCCACGAGATAGGCGTCTCGTGCATTGGCACTTCACCAATTTACTTCGCTTCCGCACACGCATCATTAGTGGTATCAGAGCTTCGGCTCTTGATCCTAACTTCATGGGGAACTTTGACGATGAAACCGTCCTCGCACAGGTACGGGACATGCTTCGTAACAGGCCGACAGGACTCCGAACCGGCTTCGGACAGAAGGCAGTAGACGAATTCAAGGTCACGGAGCTACCCGAGTTTGGGGGCAGCACTGAACCAGAGGAATACTTGGATTGGGAAAGAAAGATCGAACGAATGTTCGAGTTTAAAGATCTATCCGATGAAAAAAGCTGTAAGTATGCAATCCTAAAACTAAGCAAGAACGCTTCTCTGTGGTATGAGAACTTGAAAACACAGAGGGCAAAGGATGGCAAGGAAAAGATTCACTCTTGGATTAAATTGAAGAAAAAGTTGCGTCAACGATATGTGCCTCGCAACCATAAGTTGGGATTATATCGCAGAATGGCCGAACTTACACAGGGGACGAAGAGTATATCCGAATACATAAACGAGTTTGAAGGACTTGTCATGTTGAGTGAAGTTGAAGAACTGGAAGACCAGAAAATGGCACGATTCTGTCGAGGACTGAACCGTCCTATAGCTAACATCGTGGATCTCCATGATTATACATCATTCGACGGGTTATGTAATCTTTGTTTACGCGTCGAAGCACAGCAGAAGGTGAACCGTGCTAGCACTTCCCTAGCACCAAGAGGGAACCCCTGGAACAGGGGAGAAGAACTTAAGAGTGGCACAACAGGGGCTGATTCCAGCAAAACTCCAGTCACTCCAGCTCAAAAGAAAACCGAGGCAGCTCTCAGGACGCGTGATCTGTCCAAATTACGGTGTTTTAAGTGTCAAGGGTTTGGTCATTATCAAAGCGATTGTCCTAACAAACATATCGTAACATTAAGAGAAGCGGTTACATGGAGAGATGACCTTCTTGACGAAGACTTGCAAGAGGATGGAATATTCACCGAGAAGGAAGGAGAGCCCGATAGAGAAGTGGAGTTCGAAGCACCTATCTATGATACCGCTCTAGTCTTAAGACGAACCTTGCACTCCAAGGTTGGGACTGAGACAGTGGACAAGGAGCAACGTGATCAACTGTTTCATACAAAGTGCCAAGTGAAAGATCGGTGGTGCAATGTAATCATTGATGGGGGAAGTTGTACGAACGTGGCATCAACTGAGCTGGTGGAGAAATTAAACTTATCCACAACCCCACATCCAAAGCCGTACACCTTACATTGGCTCGATGATGGGAACCGGGTAAAGGTTACAAAGCAAGCAAGGGTCGGATTTGCAATGGGTCCATACAAGGATGAGATTATTTGTGATGTAATTCCAATGGATGCATGCCATATCCTATTGGGGCGTCCTTGGCAGTTTGATCGAGACGTAATTCATCAAGGAAGGAGTAATGCTTACACCTTGTTTGTAGATGGGAAGAAAGTGACGCTAAAGCCAATGTCCCCGGAAGCGATTCGCAAAACTCACACTAAGGCACCAAAGAAACCGAGTCTAACGTTATTTGCGAGTGAAAAGGAAGTGGAGCAAACAATTCAAGAGGGAGGACATGTTTATGCATTGATGGTAAACGAAGTATCCTCACAAACCCCGGACAACCGTGAGGAGATCAAGGAGCTAATCAAAGAGTATGATGACGTATTCCCGGATGATCTACCACCCGGATTACCACCCATTCGTGGGATTGAGCACCAAATTGACTTAGTTCCCGGAGCACCATTACCGAACAAAGCTGCATATCGATGTAATCCTGAGGAGACAAAGGAGTTACAAAAACAAATCGATGATTTACTTGAGAGGGGTTACATACGGGAGAGTCTTAGTCCATGTGCCGTACCCGTGTTATTGGTGCCAAAGAAGGAAGGAACATGGAGGATGTGCGTGGATAGTCGGGCGGTCAATAACATCACAATTAAGTACCGATTCCCTATGCCACGATTAGATGACATGCTGGATGAGCTACATGGATCGACGATCTTCTCAAAGATCGATTTACGGAGTGGCTATCATCAAATTAGAATGCAAGAAGGAGATGAGTGGAAGACGGCGTTCAAAACAAAGCATGGACTATACGAATGGCTCGTGATGCCGTTTGGACTCACTAATGTGCCTAGTACATTTATGCGACTCATGAATGAGGTTCTAAAACCGTTCCTTGGCAAGTGTGTGGTAGTCTACCTCGATGATATTCTAATCTATTCTAAGAATTTGGAGGAGCACTTAAAACACTTGAGGGGTGTGCTAGAAGTCTTGCGAAGACAGAAGCTTTATGGGAAGGCGGAGAAATGCTCGTTTCTTGTGGACAGGGTGATTTTTCTCGGCTATGTCATATCGGGAGAAGGCGTGTCCGTCGACAAATCAAAAGTGGAAGCTATTCGAACGTGGCCCACGCCTACCACAGTGACCGAGGTTAGATCATTCCATGGTTTAGCATCATTCTATCGACGTTTCATACGGGATTTTAGTACCATCATGAGTCCCGTCACAGAATGCTTGAAGAAGGGAACGTTTGTGTGGAGTGAGGCTGCTCAAAGAGGATTCGAGACGATAAAGAGGAAGTTATGTGAAGCCCCGGTGCTTGCTTTACCCGACTTCTCCTCACCTTTCGAAGTGGAGTGTGATGCTAGTGGGGTAGGGATTGGAGCTGTGTTAATTCAAGGCAAAAGACCCGTGGCCTATTTTTCAGAAAAGCTTGGTGGAGAACGACTAAACTACTCAACATACGATAAGGAGTTCTATGCGATTGTTCGAGCCTTGGATCATTGGAGTCACTATTTAAGGCCGCACCATTTCGTGGTACATTCAGATCACGAATCACTCAAGTACATCAATGGGCAACGTAAGTTGAACTCACGACATGCTAAGTGGGTGGAGTTCTTACAATCATTCAATTTTTCATCCAAGTACAAGGAAGGAAAGAGTAACGTAGTGGCCGATGCTCTGTCTAGACGGTATACATTACTATCGACACTAGAGGTACACTTGCTAGGTTTCGGATTGTTAAAAAAATACTACGCTGATGATGGTGATTTCGGTGAGATCTTCGATGCTTGCAAAGGAGGTGGCTCGAGTAAGGATTACATTATCCAAGACGGTTTCCTATTTAAGGGGAATCACTTGTGTGTTCCGAAACATCCTATTCGAGAGTTACTTATGCGAGAAGCTCATGGAGGAGGAATGGCTGGGCATTTCGGCATTAACAAGACATTAAACATTCTCCAAGAGCATTTCTATTGGCCGAAGATGTTAGGAGACATAACTAGTTTGATAAGCAAATGTGTAACATGTCATATGGCTAAAAGCACGTTCAAGGCAGGCGAGTATACGCCGTTACCGGTTCCAAATCGTCCATGGGAGGATGTTTCGATGGATTTCATCGTGGCCCTTCCACGAACACAAAGAGGTAAAGATGCAATCATGGTGGTGGTGGATAGATTTTCGAAGATGGCTCATTTTATACCGTGTCATAAAACGGATGATGCTGTGAATGTGGCGGATTTGTACTACCGAGAAGTGTTACGTTTACATGGAGTGCCGAAGACCATTGTTTCGGATCGAGATGCTAAGTTTCTAAGCTATTTTTGGAACACTCTATGGAGGCGAGTTGGGACTAAGTTGTTATTTAGTACTTCACACCATCCACAAACGGATGGGCAGACCGAAGTTACTAATCGGATACTAGGTACGTTGCTAAGAGGACTCGTAAGCAAAACGCAAAAGGATTGGGACCTAAAGCTTGCACATGCCGAGTTTGCTTATAATAGATCTCCCACATATGCTACGAAACACTCTCCGTTTGAGGTAGTTTATGGAGTTAATCCGTACTTGCCGATTGACTTGGTTCCGTTACCTAAGGACGAGTTGATTCATAAAGATGCCGAGTCTAAGGTGAAGGCAATGATGAAATTACACGAGCAAGTCAAGGCCAGAATCGAGACCGTAAATGAAGGGTACAAACGAAGAGCTAATAAAAATCGACAAACTAAGGTGTTCAATGAAGGGGATCTTGTGTGGCTACATTTACGGAAGGAAAGGTTTCCAGGGAAACGAAAGAATAAGCTCATGCCACGAGCGGAAGGTCCTTATAAGGTGGTTAGTCGGATCAACAACAATGCTTAC
Organism: Geum urbanum; assembly: GCA_946800695.1. Taxonomy (NCBI): domain Eukaryota; kingdom Viridiplantae; phylum Streptophyta; class Magnoliopsida; order Rosales; family Rosaceae; genus Geum; species Geum urbanum. The sequence continues at coordinate 37,548,637 of OX327013.1, read as the reverse complement.
AAGATCGAGCTTCCGGGAGATTATGGAGTACATGCTACTTTCAACGTGGGTGATCTTTCACCATACATCGATGATGAGGGTCTGCTAGAATTGAGGTCAATTCCTTTTCAAGAGGGAGGGGATGATACATGTATAGATCAAGCATTGGGAGAGGAAGTCATTTTGAGCCCGGACAAACTCATCGAAATATCTAAGTCACATGAACAACAACGAAGCATGGTTGGCGTTGGATTGTTAAGGAATGAAGGCCTAGCTTAGAACGAATCAATGGTACAAGCAGAATTGGTTTATGTCCTTAATTAGTTTTCCTTATTCTAGGTACTTTCGGTTACTGTAAACCGGGTAGGAGTAGGAGTAGTTGTTTTTCTACTTCTTGTTATGATTGTTTTCCTTTTCTAGTTATGATAGGAGTCTCCTAGAGTAGTATAAATAAGGGTTCTTATTGTTTATTTTAGACACTGAATTTTGAAGCATTAATAAAGTTTTTACACTTTACTCTGAATTACAAACAGGTTCGTTTGTGTTCAACACTCGATAAAGGAATTTCGAGTTTATCCGAACTTTAGAGAGAATAGGCGTTCAATCTAAGTTCACAGTCAACCCACGAGATAGGCGTCTCGTGCATTGGCACTTCACCAATTTACTTCGCTTCCGCACACGCATCACATACTAATTTGAAGTTGAAATGAGAGGGAACTGAAACCCTGTTGCTTATATGGATTGGTTATTTTTTATTAGAGAAAATGAATCATTTTTCTATTGAACCACTCAAAAATTAACAATTAATATCGAAAAGAAATTATGTACTTAGGCAACACCAAATAAGCCATATAATTCCAAATGATAACAAATAGACAGTTGGAGTTTGAAATTGCAAACACCAATCAAGAGAAGTAGAGTTGATGGATGATTCCGAGGGAGGGAGCTAGGGATCTCATGGGTTTCCTTACTCATGGAAACCAACCTTTTCTTTTCATTTAATTAGGAGTCAAGTCACTGAAGTGAGTTGTTGGATGCATTTGATTGTTCCTAAACCGACTAACACATCAAAGTTGTCATCATTCAAGGAATGTTGGAGACCACATGTGTGATGTTTCTGCATAGTATCCTGAAATATATATGTTTGAAGTAGTAAGTGTGCAACTTAAGGTGTATATTGTGCAATGTCAGTGCCATTTGTGAGGTTGATTTTAGTTTCTTCTCTTCCCCATCATATAATTGAAGGTTTGATCAGCAATGGGGAAAATATTTTGGTTAGTTTGATTACAAGTTTACAACAGCTAGCAGAATTTCTTTTGTAGTGTGCTATATCAGAGAAGGATACATAGCCCAACAAGTTCAACTCTAAAACAAATCAGAATCTTACTTTTATGTATATTAAAAGAAAGTTTTTCCTCACCAACATGAACAATCAATCTTATTACTGTCTCTGCAGTTCATGTACAATTACTATATATATATGTAACTAAAGATATATATATATATATATATATCCCCAGTACATTTTATATTTTAACTAAAACTGGGAGAAACTAAAACACATCTCCCACTTCCTTGCAAATGAAATCCTAATTAATATGAAACATCACCAAATTAATAGAAGGTGATGATCAAGGCTCTTAGTCACCCTCTTATTTAGAACAGAGCTGGACATGAATTTTGGACCTTTGTACTAACAGTAGTTTTGGAGTGTGGTTTCTGCAGAAGACATCTCGTGTCAGGATCAAAAGGGGTCAATCAAATGATCATTAACTTGAAGGCACAACGGAGAGCTCCAACCGGCTGGTCCATTCTTCACCGGGCTTCAAGGTGATTGGTTTCTCAACTGCAGCTCCATCAACACAAAGCATCTGTTTGTACTCTTCATCTCCAAGATCGACTATGGATTTAGATTTCTTATCCCATGGGTTCCAAACCACTATGTGCAAGTAAAATAGCACAGAATTCATCATATGAGCCAAAGAGCTTGATTACCATATATAGATGCCACACTTATCATATATAAGATCACAGAATTAACTGTTTTAACAGAACGTCTTGTTTAAATGAAGAAGAAGGGAAACTAAAACCAACTAAGTCTCAAGTGAAGGAAACTGGCTCCTATGGCTTAATGACCTATTCTGAGAGTTCTAGTTCCCTAAGAAGCTAAATGTCATTGATAACAATTCCTGAAGGAGAGGTCAATGTCATCCTTACCAATATCTGGCAGTCCCTCCTTTCGTACCATGAATGTCCGCTTTCTTTCATGATCAAAAACAGCTACAACTCCTGAAGAACTAAGGTAAGCTCTGTCCACCTGCCCAAGAATGATCGAACACTTGATCAGCAGGAGCTTTAGGCTTCACTAACAAGTTGAAAAGGTTTTGCAGAGCATGATATACCTCGGATTCAAATGTTAAGGCATCACCTTGTTCTGTAAAGCGCTCTTTTTCACATAAATTGTCTAGGTAGTCAAGAGTCTCCAGGCCCTCAATCCTCACTTCACTGTCAGTACATATAATGCTCAGAAAGTTGTCTATAAGTACTAATTAGTAATAGTACATATATTGCTCAGAATTTGTCTACAAGTACTGATCACTAATCTCCTACAAACTACTCATCGGTATAAAAGGTGAACAAAGCTCACGATGCAATGTAACATAACCAAAAATATGACATAGTCCTCTTAAATTTGGACTGATCTTGATCATGAAGACGTTAAGTGATTTCATAGCTTCTATTTTTATTTTTGGTTTTCATGATTTACTTGAGATATATATAACAAAGCACAATAATGAGCTCCACTCCTATATATGGTGTCCACATGATTCAGACTTCTCTTTTTTCTTTGTTTGTGTAGTACTAAATTTCATAAGTTTAGTTGGTAGATACTAGAGAGCAACAGATTTACAACCGGAACAACACTGTCATATTGTTTAGAACTTTAGAGCTAAAACTTGAACCAGGATTTGGTGTATTTTAAGAGACATGACAAGCATACTATTGTGAGTATTGTCAAAGAGTTTCACAGGGAAGAAAAAAAAGCAACATGACTATTGACTAGCATATAAGCTGTCCTGCTTCAGTTGACTATATAAGCTTAAAGATTAGTGTTAAGTTCTTAACATACCTGATATCAGAAATGGAAAAATATGTATGATAAGCAATTGAGAAACTGAAAGGCTTGCAATTGATATTCCTGATGCGTGATATCAGGGTTAGATGTCCTTCTGCTGCCAGGGAGACCCTAAGACGAAACTCAAAGCTGAAAACATGATTAAAATCATCATCTCAGAAAGACTAAATATTCTTGGAAGTTCATAAAGCATATGCTATATATACACATGGATAGATAATTTAGGACTCAAGCTCAGACCTATGTGGCCAAATCTTCAAGTCATCCTCGGATGGTTTGAGGAGCAAGTCAATGAAGGCCTTGCCATTAGAATCATTAGGATGTAGAGGTGGGGATTCATTGTCAATCACCCAAATCTTGTTTCTGGCAAATCCATTCTGCTCCAATGATCCTTTTCCAGTCTACGGTACAAATTACAGCATATATTTTAGCTAGCATGAACCAGGATTCGGTACGTCATGCTATGCATATTGTACAGAAATACCAAATATACCTGTGGAAAGCAGATTGGGATTCCTCCTCTAACTGCTGTGGGTGGCTTGAAGATTGCCTGATACATAAACAAGGAAGTTTTGACAGGATTACTTTATCTGTCTATGTAAATTGAAACAAAAATAGACCATAATAGTTGATGTTCTTTCTTTATGATCATATGGTTCTGCAATAGGTAAGTCACACACATGATACACAAACTACACGATGAAAGGAACACAAACTCAGAAGAACTTTACCTTGCTGCTCATGAATAACAATTCCTCACCACGTTCACTTCTCCAGGACAGAACCTGGCCTCCATGTAAGCTAACCTGGATTGAAAATCCACATAAGAAAGTCAAAATGCATGTAAACAACAAAGAAAAAGACATATATAAGAGTCTATAGCCAATTACCCGAGCGGAAGCTCCCCTAGGATTTTGAAGCAGAACTTGATCAATTCCATTCTTGTCTTTTGTAACTTCAACTAGTGCTGCTCCAGAATGACTCATTTCAAATTCTCAACAAAACAGTAAGCACATCAATTTTGAATACATAAATAGAAGACAGATGAATCTCTCTCTTTCTCAACCCAAAACTAGACCTTGCAAAAGGCTTCACAGAAAGTAGACCACACGTTTCAGCTTGGCCGTTTAATCAATACAGTTGAGGATCACAAAGCTTTTTTCCTGTGACAAACCAATCTTCCCGTGAACTTGAAACCAGTCCCAACTACCAATCCAACCAACTCAAATCTTTCTTCAGCAACAAGCTCAGACTGAAGAAACCTGTAACAATTAAACTAATGGAAACCTAATTCCAACATTCAAACAGATCCAACTTTCGGTGGAGTAATTCAGTACACAAAGCTCAAATCTTTGTGTTGCCCAAATGACCAAAAAAACGTGTGCAGATTCAAAACTGGACCAATAACAGTCGTGAAACTCCCACAATGGCGGTTTCAAACTAAATAACAAAAGGTATTTATGATTGAAACAGTTCTTTGTCGAGCACAAAGGAAGAAAATTTGCCGAAAAACCAAATGACACCAACTAAGAAATGAGGTTGACAAATGACAAGACCATTTTCATGAAGAAGGAATCAAAGAAGAATTTCAATTTTTCAATCAAAAAAGGTTGAAGAAGAAGAATTAAAAGGGCCGGATATATTAGAGTTTGAAGTAGAAGAATTCAAGAGTAATAATAAATTAGTACCACTTGCATATGAGAAGCTTAAGAATTACGTATTTTATGTGTAATTTACGGATAAGACATGGCAAAACCAGCTAGCCATGAAGAAAATGAAACAGAGTGCTGCTTCCCCACACGTGATTTAGTCATGTCTGCGACTCCGAACGTGCGACCGTCAATAACAGAATTAACTGTCTCCCTTTAGAGAATTATCCAATATTGAAAAAAGAATTTCAATTAGAAGTTCCCTCCCCTAAAGATTCGAATTCCTTCTTTCTATTGCTGCCTCAGTTTTCTGATTTATGCCAATTGCCACCACCATTCATGTATAATGAACAACTAAAATGAAGAGGAGAAAAGGGACTTCACAGAAGAAAAGGGAAAAAAGGGAAAGAAATCTACGTATTTATAAAATCATCTAGAGTATCTAAGTGTTCGATATACAGTATTACCGAGAGCAACTTCCTGCAATGGTGAATTGGTGGACTAATTTCAGGTCTCCTAACTTGACCTGCACTATGGATGGAGTTTTTATTTTTCAACAGTTTCAAGATTTAATTTATAATCATTTCTTAAATTGTGTGCGATTTTGATAAACACTTTGTTGTTATGGGAAATGCGTGAGGCCTGTTGTACGATATTTGATGTACCTAGTTATAGTGAAGATCACAGAATATGACAGTGTATTTTATCCAGATATGTAATAAGATTTTTTCCTGTTTGTACCTTTTATACTCTCTTATATAAAAGAGTTGTTTCTTCATTATAAAAGTTACACAGTTTATTGCTTCAAACTACTTCTATACTTTATCGTATTTCCTAAAACACGTTATCAACACGAGACTCTAACCCTGTGCGTGGATCTCAAAGAAGAAGAAAACTGTTCTGGAGAAAACAAGAGAAGAAGAAGATTGTTCTGTAATAATCTCAAGTAAGTTTTCTATAAACACAACTTCAATTCAAATTCAAAATAACTTACTCTTTTGGGAAATTTGCATTTTTCCATAGGAATTTCAGGATAACATCTTATCCCTCCTTTCTACATCGAACCTTTCTTGAAGGTAGGCATTCGGAACTAAGAGCGTTCCTACATGAACTAAGAGCGTTCACAAAATCGATTTGAACTAAGAGCGTTCATAATAAGCATTGATTAAGACGAACAAAGAGTGTTCGCGAGACCACATACTTCAAAGTGTACTAATCCAAAGACGATTGAAAAAATAAGTTGTCGAGGAAGTCTTTTACGACTGCGAAACTAATATATCTTATGTTTTCTCATGGTGTTTGATATACAAAAGTGCATTGACACCATGCTCCCAGATCTAAAAGACAAGTGGAATAACATGTGGTTTTCCGACTCCAAGCAAATTGTATCAATCAACTATGAGATGCTAAAACTTAGATTCATGTTCTAATTATGCGGAATACAATTAAAGAGCAAGAGTTGAACGAGAAAAACCTCTATACCTTCCATCGTTGTAGCAATCATAATATCGAAACAATATTGATTGTAATTCGATGCTCAACGAATCACAACATTCAAATAGCCTATTAACCTTATGATGATAAGGAAAAGCTTATGCTTGTGAATAATAATAATTCAAGGCAAGATGGGAACTAAGAGAGTTCTCAATGTGAATTATGAAGCGCGCCTAAAAACAGGGCGCAAAGAGCGGAACCCTTAAATTAAGAAAATTTTGTTGAGACAGTTTTTGGTCTCTACAACTACCCACACAAGGAAGGACGCCATAAGTTGGAGCATGAAGGTTATGATCGATGACCATGATAGAGGAGGCGTCGGTCATGGATGCCGTGGTGACCAAGGAAGCCATGGAGGCTGAGGTACCAATGCCAAAAGAGGCAAGAATAAGACGCACAATGTTTATCGAATAAAAAAAGTTGTTTATTCTTAAGATGTTTGAGAAGATTGATTTGAGAAATTTTGGGTCAATAGGTGTTGAATGCCCTTGATAGGTAAAATATATGAGGAATCCATGGATTTTCAAGATCATCAATTTAAACTACCCAATCGAAATCTACTTGATCCTAGAACACATCAGTTTTCAGAACTGTTTACTGCGTACTATTGTACAAATTATTCGACCTAGACACAGGTCTAGAAAAATTATGAAAATTTGCAGAAGTGTTCATATACGTGTCTAGTTTGGGTATGCCAAATTTAATTGCATTCCGACACACCAATAATTCTTCAAAAAATTGACAAGAAAGCATGGTCAGATTTTACAAATTTTAAGGATCAAATAAACAATGAAACAGAAGATGAAGATGGAGATAGAGCTAATGCAAATCTCAACATAGCACACTTCAAAATTGGCAGAGACTCGATTGAAGAAATACCGAATTTTGATCAGAGATTTATGTTTTCCATGTATAAAGGCATGTATGCCTAAGTATTATGTTTTGACAATGTTGGTCAATTACTTTGGATTAGTAAACTTTGATGTATTCTCGTTGGTATTATTAATAAAAGGCATTGTATTGGCTTATTAATAATAGGCTTGTCTACATTTTTCTGTATGATATACATGCTTTGTGGTTACTACAAACCTATCGTCTACTAGGACTCACCTTAGTAACTTGTGATATCTAGAAAAAGAGATTTTCGATAAAGGTATTTGAGCGGACTATGTCTCATCTATGTTGATCTTTCTTCACCTGATCATAAGTGAAAAGAGCTACCCAAATGACTTTAGATGTCCTAGCAAACTTGAAAATTGGTCCATATATCAATTGGGATAGCGAAGAGTGATCTAAATCCCCGAAAACGCAGAAAACAGAATCTGCCGCACTAATAGCCAGCTTCGACAACGAACTGGAAATTGTCCAGAAAGAATCAACATATGAGTAGTATATGGCTGAAAATATACAGATGTCTAGTTTTCAGAACTTCCTCCGTATTATTGATAGCTAATTTCTAGAAAAATTTGTGCCCGTTTTACTGGATAAAGGCCATAAACAGGGTATAACGAAATCTGCTCTGCAAATCAGTCGATTTTGACGACAAACTGGGACTTTTTCGGAATAAACCAATATATGGATGGTATATGGTTAAAAATATACGGACCTCTAGTTTTTAGAACTATGTCCAGTTCGTTGATATCTATTTTCTAGAAAAAGGTTATGCTTGTTTTACTAGACAGAGGTTAGAAACCGACATAACACAATTGGCTGTGCAGATTACTTGGCTTTGACATAAAACTGGGATTGACTCAGAACTATATAGCATATGAGTCATATATGGTTAGAAATATACGGATGTCTAGTTTCCAAAAATTTGTCCAAATTGTTAATAGCTATTTTCTAGACAAAGTTATGCCTATTTAAGTACACGGAGGTTAGCTAAACCCAAGGAAGGCCAAAACCTGAGGAAAACCCGAGGAGGACCTTCGATAGATCGAAGGTGTATCTTGATGGGTTGAAAAAACTATCCAAGGAAGCCCTTTGATGAATCGAATGAGCACCTTGATGGATTGAGAGAACAACCAGAAGAGGCTCTTCGATGGATCGAAGGCATATTCCCATAAAACCGAATTTTTGAGTTATTTTTCGGTTTTTCCTCATGCAAGACTTATTTTTTTACAAGTAGTATCCCCTGAGATCTTTGAATGCCTCATTGAATCGGGAATTATATATACTATGTTATGACATAGATAACTTATATCAACTTTGTGTCTTGTCGATTATGTTTCTATATTATGAGAATGAACATGGGTCTTCTCATCATCTATGCCAACAATTTTCAAGTGAGAATGGACATGAGTTCCTTTGCATTATCTCTAATGATTGCGGTATGATCCGAATATTAGAGAAACTTATATGTCAGTCAGATAGGCTATGTAAGACAACTAAAGGAGAGTTGTAGAATCAAATAATGTCATGTGAGATGACTTAAGGAATTCAGACACATATAGGCTTTGATACGATAAATTGAGACACCCAAGTCGTGATATGATGATCCGAATTTTGAAAAAATCAATCGGACATCCCTTCTTTTGAGTGAAAGGAAGCAAGAACCAGAAATGGTTCATAAGAGATTGGAGTTGGGCATCATTTAGTGGTGGCTCCATCATCCAAACATCGATTAGTGATTGACGCCTCTTCCCCCAAGAGGAGAAAAACTAATCGTCGAGGATGGCGTGCTAGTCTCCTATTCTACTTCCCTAGTCCATGGAGACTCCAAGCCTCAACCAAAATCCTCATTGATTATTTTCAAAGGCTCATCACTCATTATTGCAAAGCCCACTCATTCAAGAGATTATGATTGAGACCATCCTATGCAAAGGACACATATGTTCTCACTATATAAAATCTTAAGGTGATTCAATAGAACGATTGAACCAACTAGCGGGCCACTACAATGTTTTGTGGTGTTGGTTTATTATGTAGACACACTGGTCATGTGTCATGTCATCGTCCACTTGTAATGCTACTTAAACTTCTAGCTCAGATCATATGACTGCGGGCTCATTACTCGAATCATCCCATTTATAGTCGGTTCGACTTAATAATGCTATATAGTTTACGTTGAAGAGTTTTGATGATTAATATTGCACATCATTGAGATTTGATATTGGTATCATACTCTCATGAACAAACCCAAATGGTCTCCCAGAAAACAACTACGATGGTAGCTTGGACATTGGTGATGCGTACAAATATTTTCTGCTTAGGGTTATGCAATATCGTAGTGTAGCTATATTACATCGTCTACGATACACCATTACTCAATCTTGTTTAGTGTAGCTAGTGACTATGTGCGAAAATAATATCTTGTACTTACACATATATATGCCAAAATTACTCTGCCACAACACATATTGATTGGTCAATCGAGATGAATGAATATATATGTTGGACATGAGTCTCCAACTATATTTCGCTATGAGAACCTTGACAGGCGATCTCTTTACCTCTTATTTTGTGGATGTCACTTTGATGAGACAGTCTTCCCATCGTCAGAGGGAGATACAAGCAAACATGTTTAATAGGAACGACATGAAGGGTCGTGTCCTCATTATGTCTCATCATGATCCCCAAATGATAGTACGTAACAGATTCAATGTTTGATACGTTTTCTAATATCGTTAAAGTGACAAGATCACATATACTTGTTGCAAACATGTCTATAAGGATTTATGTTCCCTTTTGAGAGGACATGTCGCCACAAAAAAGAAGTTGGTTATGGCACTGCCACCATAGAATGTGGCATGGTGACGCCACAAAGTGGCATAGTGTCGTCATAGGCCATGGGTCCCGCTGGATAGTGTAGAAGACCCAAATGTTCGATAAATACTCGTCCAAGGAAGGGAGCGAGTTTGGCACAATATGATCCATTGATCATTGATACTCAATTCCATCATATGGTATCATTCAGGGGCGCTTTAATGTTAAAACCAATTACTCATAATATAGAGATCTCTACAAAGTACAAATTACACTAGTGTACATGAGAGCATGAAATTTTAAGACCCATCGAACATATCTACATTGAAACTCTCGAACGTAGTAGCAATTGGCCTACATGAAAAGAAGCGATCCATATTGAATTATGTTCACTAACAAAGAGAAAGGTCGTTGGGTTGGTGATGCTGACACACCCAAGTGTAAAGTCTATCGAAATGGGTCTTTGTTAGAAAGCATGATGAGAATAAAGAGATTATACTCGCCTCATGGCGCAAGGCTTCTCACAACACTTTGGAATCGACTACGATTAGATAAATTCTCTCGTAATGGATGTCATTGCACTCCACTACCTTGTCAGTTTGATAGTTTTCGAAAAACTTGACATGCAGCTTATAAACATGGTCATGACGTATCTCTATGGGGATTTAGAATAAGAGATAGATATGAATGTCTCAGATGAACTTCATTTACCCAAATCAAGTGGCTCTAGACCATAGAACATGTTTTCAATGAGATTGAAACTTTCACAAAGTGACTACTTGATTGGAAATGGATATGCCCATGCATGTTCATTTATAAGACAAGCTCAGAATTTGCAAAGTGTTTGGAATCCGAATTTGAGATGAAAGATCTTGGGAAAACACGGTTTTGTCTCGAATAAAGGAGTCACAGCTAGTGATGGGAACTCGAGCACCGTAATGATGAGATTTCCATCATCGGCTTATACTCTAAGATATGTTGCACTTTATGATGATAAAGTGAAGTATATGAGTACTCTCATGATCTGTTATAGTCTTAACCCTTTGAGGGATTCGTTTTCGTCCAAGGGATGATGATGAAGACGTGTTAGAGATTAAAGTGCCTAATCTAAGTGCAAGGATGTACTTAGCATAATACACAATACTTAGCTCCTCATTCTTATTGAACTTAATAGCTAGATGTAGCTATGCGCCCACGCAATGCCATTGGAATGGTTTAAAGAAAATCTTTTAGTATCAAAGAGTATGAAATATATGAGCTTAATCTATCCCTACAGAGAGGCCATAAAGAGAGTGGCGTTGATTTCCCTTCACCCCCTACATCAACAATTGTTGTGATGTGTTGGCAAGTTTTGCTAAAGTTGGATATCTCTCTGATCCACACAAAAGTTGTTCCCAAGTTGGTTATGTCTTTACCATGGGTAACACCGCGATGTCTTGAAGTCTAGAGAGCAAACTCTTGTCGTTACATCTTCGAACCATGTTGAGATTATTGATCTAACATGAAGTTGTTATGGAGTGCATATGGTTTAGATCCATAAGAGCACATCTTGAAGATCAAGTGGTTTATCAATCACCACTGATGAACCTACATGAATTAGGAGGATAATGTTGCTTGCATCAAAGTGATGAAGCTAGATTACATGTAGGGCGACAACACCAAATATACATCGCATAAGTTATTCTATAGTCAGCAAACAATAACAATTCCTCAAGGTTATGGTTGACCAAGTTTGATTTGAAGATAATGTGACAGACTTTCTAAGTCATTGGCCAAATTCCACATTTGAAAAGCATGTGTAGAGCATAGGGTTACTCAGCTTATTCAAACTACCTTGGATGTTGATATCAGGGGGAGATGCAGACTTTAGGGGGAGTCTGACATGCATATGAGCGTTTCTAGATGTGAAGGTCAGGTTGTACTCTTTTTCTTTGACTAAGGTTGTTTTTATCCCACTGAGTTTTTATTGCTTAGCAAGGTTTTAATGAAGCAACATGGTTATGTGTCATATCATTACCTATGACGATCTACACTCTTTTTACTTGGCGAGACCGATTTTCTCCTATAAAGGTTTTTGGCTCGGCAAGGTTTTTGATGAGGCATCAATGAAGCAAATGAAGAAGCGTCACCATCATATACCGGCACAAGGGGAAATGTTGTAGGATATTTGATGTACCTAGTGATGGTGGAAATCACAGAATATGACAGTGTATCTTATCTAAAGATGTAATATGATTACTTTCCTGTTTGTATCTCTTGTACTCTCCTATATAAATGAGTTGCTTCTTCATTAATAAAGTTACACAATTTATTACTTCAAACTATTTCTATACTTTATCGTATTTCTTAAAACAAGGCCAAGAAAAATATAAATATTTTAATTTACACAATTGGCAGCACGCAACAATTGCTTGCAAAGGCATAACTCAATAATCTATATCGAAATTTGAATCAGATTTCCGGCATTAAACATGGGGCTGAGAGGAGAAAGGAAAAATAGTGATGCATATATAATTGAAGCAACTCTTCTCTTTGCCGTTGAACAAAGAATATGAAATATTATCCTTGCGGATTATTCAGCCTCATCTTCCCAAGCCAATATAAAGTATTTTGTGCGGGTTGTAATCCACTGGCAAACAATTTTCCAACGTAAGAGCAAGTACATTCTGATGTGTACACACTGATTTACATGTAACAGTGACAGAAAACTAGAAAAAATCGTTCAAGGAGCTCCAAAGAATACAATTTTTTTAAAAAAAATAAGTAAAAAGGATGGAGAAGGTTGAGCCTGAAACAGGATCCCATATATAAAAAAAGTCTGGACTATTTCCAGTAGTGGACATTGTCCAAACTCTTATCAGTCATGCCTTTTGAGTTTTGACTCACTATTTCGAACTGAAAACGAGGTGATATGAGAAGCTGGCCACGAATTGAACGCCACCCAGAAATGAAAATCTGGTTGATATATACTATACAACATAATGGATGGACTGAAATGTGGGAGCATAAGTGTAAAAAGTAGTCACTAAGATTGGATAGGAGGAATGGAGGACTCGGGTCCTATGAAATATCTATGATCTATCTTTAACAAGAAGGCAAAGTTGATGGTCTGTATTTGGTGGCTTTGCTTCAAGTTGCTCTTCTGACTTTGCACTTTTCAACTACCACACCTTTGAACAAAGAAGATATTTCAATTGTAGCCATCAGGAGTTTTAGAAATTTTGAAATGCTTAATAAGAAGAATTCAAATAACGTAAATGAGAATTGGAAGTCAAAAGCTAATAGATTCCCATAACTTAACTAAACCAAGTCTGATAACATCTACAACTAATTAACTTACTTTTCAAGCCTACCAATATCCTCAGGCAGCTTCATCTGCCGGAACTTCTGCCTCAATTCTACTTGATGTTGGTCTAGCACAAGCAAGGCTGACAGGAAAAAAGAGAGAAACATTTGAGCAACGGCTAAGCGTCTCTCTTCTAAACTACACATTTGGCCTGGTAGGCGTAAGCCAAAGTTAAGTTGATTAGCTTTTTGGTTCATTGTGTAAACCACAGGAATTGAGCCATGTGTCAAGTACGGCAGCAAATACTGCTTCCTGATCATCTAGCAGCAACAAGCATCAGTCATCGAGCTTGATTCCAACAGCTGATGGAGCCAGGTAATTGTTTCAGAGATAGAGTTCTCATTTGTCTCACAATGCTGAGCATTATTGTTTAAAGAACCCAAATTGCTAAGTATGTCCTTGGCATCATTTGGCAGGGTGCGGTCAACTTCAGCCTTAGGGGAGGCACTCCCTCCTTTCTGCATGAGCTGTGCAGTTTTCAGCTGCTCCTGCACGAGATAACTCATGTCAAATCAAACTCCAAAATCATGTAAACAACATTTACAATCTAGGATGGACAAAGGACCAAATTAGCTTCCCTTGATTTACATGTGACAAGTTCAAACATATGATACCTACACTTGGGTCCATTTTTGGCAACCAAACACAACTCGTAAGACTCAAAACGTGATAAATAAAATTTAGTGAAAGGTCAACTCTGAATGCATGATAGGCAAAAGACATTGGGAATGACAATCGGTATCGACATACTCACAAAGTTTTCAAGTGACCGGACTTTTGAGAAGAAAATGCATAAAGTTTCAGAAGTTGGGTACTCAGGGCAGCATTGGTTATACATAAATATGTCCCAACACTTCCAGTAATTTACAGAAAACCCCAGACATCCATTCTGAAAATGCCAATAACCATTTGAATATGAAACATGTGAAGGACTCTAAAAAAGTGGTTGTTTAGGTGTAGTGTATTACTGGTTTCACTGTTCACCTATGAACTTAGCACATAATAAATGGTGAGTTTCACAAAATTAAACAATGACAATTTGCTTAGACATAGATAATTCCAGAACAAAGGGGTCAAGCATTGGTAGAATATTCTTTGAGCAAGTACCCTTAATGCAGCCTTTTCAAACCTCAGTTTTTCTGCCTCTGCTTTTAGTTGATCTAATTCGGTTTTAAGGTCCATCTGTTCTTTGCTCAAATAATCAAAAAATTTTGCTAGCTCCTCATATTCTGCCTGCTTCCTCATCCTAGATCGCATTGCAGATTCTCTGTTGGCCTGTTTTCTTTTGTTTCTTTTCAACTGCTTCTCATTCTGAGGGAAACAAACTCAAATAAGAGTCCGAAACATGTGCATCTGTGATCAGCATAACTTAAATGGTACTCAAATATCAAGAGTATAACACTATTTCAGAAAATAACTGCCCTGCAGAGTCTTAAGATGGGATCTTCCTGCAGACCTCAAAATTTGGAGAAATTCCAAATCTGTGATCTTTCAATAATCCCGTGGTTTTGATTCAAACCAGTGTAACTGAGTATTGCTCAATGCAAAAAAGTATCAAGGCAACCATTTTTTTGAAAGCTTATCTACCAAAAATCTGAAGTATATATAGATACGCTTACAAACAATATAAGTTGGACAAACAACAAAACAAAAATATCAGCATACCATAACCTTTGCACCAAAAGGCATCCTTTCACCAGAGGATGGAGCAACAAAACCTGGGATAATATTCTCATAGGGAGAACCAACAGACACTCGCAAAAGATCAGTAGGGGCTGTGTAATTCCAATTCACTTTGCCTTCAGTGTTTGGACGGACCTTAGTATGGCCACTCATATCATTATCTGTCACCCAGATAGGATCACAGTTTTGTAAGCATGGAGTAAACACTTAAGGATGCTTAGAAAAACTGTTGAGCAATTCCTGGGCCTTTAACCCAGGTCAATTCACAATTACATCCAAACCATTCCATTCTAGGGAAATTCAGTACAAAGTTGCCCATTAGAAATCAGGCCATGCACAACTTAGTTCCCATAAAAAAATGCAACTTGAAAATCATGACTGACACTAAAAAACGAAAAGTACGAGCCAATGAAAACACTTACCATACCGGAAGATGGCATGCTCTCAGAACCATTTTCCTCTTACGTGTGGTGGTCTGCCTGTTGCAAGAATTTCACAACTATCACCTCACCATCAAATACAAACCACAAAAGAGAATCGATAAATAAAAAGATCAAGCCAAAAATAACACAAGCTAACTCTTACTTCCCAATTGTTTCCATCAGCTCCATCTGTCAAACGATCCTCATCCTGTTCAAAACTGCGCAATAACATCATAACATATGCTAGTTACATTCAGCCACAAATCATCATACAATGTACCCAGAAAGTACTAAACTTTAGCTCCTCATGACCTCATACCTCTTGGATGGTGCACGAGCTAAGTGCCCAGAATTTCCCTTGGGACTTGTTGCATATGCAACTGATACTGCACTCCCATCCAATCCCTTCAGCTTCTTTGTTACATCTTGGTCCATATTTTTCAAATTCTCAATAAACAAGCTTCTCATAATGTCACATTTGATTAAAAAAAATGTCCATAAATTGAGTAATTTTGCGGCTGCATATACAGATTTAGATCAATAAAAACTATTAGTACCAAAAGCCCAAAAATTTCACAAGTAAATGATCATCCGCAGGGGAAAATTTCTAAACTTTAACAGTTCCACTTGGATTTAACAAAAATTGGACATAACATTTTCATCTTTCGCAGTTAATTTTTTTTACCCTAATCTGCATTCATGAAGATTCAAACCTACAAATCAATTGGGAACAGAAGCAGAACGTACCGACGGAACCTCGTATTTCCCGCCTTTAATTTTCCTGGGTCACAATTCTCTGGGTGAAATAGTGGAGGGAGCAAAACGACGTCGTGGGATAGTGGCGGGAGGCCAGCGTGGTTGTCGAGTCGGCGGTGATTGAAATAACGTGATTGGCGTAGAGAGTATCGACGTGGCGCTTTTTCTCCTCTTATTAATAGTCATACACGTGTCGGACTCCGAGGCGCTTACGTGGAAAAGTCTAGTCAAAGACATACCGGCGTGCGTTTGTTGACTACTTGACCGGTTGAAAGGGGCCAAGTTTGTGTTGAAAAAAACTAATCATTCTCTTATTAATCGTTAAGTTTGTAAAGGGGATATTATGAGTATAACCTTTGATCCTCTTCTGAAAATGAAAAAAAGGTAAATGCATGTATGCTAACATTTTCCAGTATGATATTCCTAGACTAAGCAGGAGTAAATTGGTTTCATTTGGAGCATAGAAGACCTTTACGGGTCTAATTGTACTTTGGTTCCGGTTGGTGTATCGCATGATACATATACAATCACACAAAATTGGAAATTATATACCAACTTACATAGAGAAGAGGGCCGGGGTTTCCAAATTGTTGTTCAGTTGTTGTATCACGTACGTAGTATTGATATATATACAATCTCACAATTGGAAAATCTATACCAATTTAGAAACGAATTCAAGTCCAAGGGAAGAGGGCCATTGGGCTAAGTTTCCAAAAATAATCTTACTCAAATTTGTAGAATGGGTGACGTTGCTGTGTGCTCTCTTTTTTTCTTTTTCTAAATTATTATTTTACGTTGATCACTCTTTTATGTGCATGAAGGATTGAGTCCTTGTAATCGAGTGGAACTCACTTATTTGATTTGTAGTTGGAGTCTTCTTCTCATTTCCTTGGACGTGAAGTTATCCCCTCTGTATTTGATAAGCTCTAGAGCTCCACTTAAGCTAAAAATGAAATACAACACACTTCTTTTTCCTTTCATGCTGGTTACTCATATTTACTTCCTTGCTTCTTTATCTCAACACAACTCGTCATGAATTAAGAAGAAGAGATCTCAAAATGAAGGGGTCTATAACTATAAAGCAGAACTAAGGCTAAGAAAATTAGCATGGATTCTGCTCCATCGCTACAACATGAGCTATCTCATCCTATTCTTCGCTTTAGGTGTTTCAGCCGGTGGAGGTATCTTGAACCTCTTTCGCGACATTAGCTACGTTCTATCATTTTTAGCATCAACAGTACTCATGGCAACGTTACTCCACATCTCTCCCCGCTATGCTCATTCTCGTTGCTGATTCGGTGGGGGCCGAGTTCGGTCTTTTCTACCATATGTTCATCTCTGATCTGATCACTAAGATTACGTACATTCCTGATCATGATACATTAGTCGCCGTGGTTTATGCTTGTGTGAGCATCAGCATTGTTTGCCTAGGAGCTTATCGTATGGTGGTGAAGCTCAGAGAAGACCTAGGATATGCTCTTGCTCAGTTTTTCTTGTGTTTTCTGCGTCAGGTTTTGATTGGCGACCTAATTTCTGGCTGCTTGATAGATGAAGCTTCTTATAGGACACTTGACATGGACATTGCTGCTATTGCAGTCACTCATCTGCTTAACTTGACATAAGAGGTATGTGGATGCGATGGTGAAGGAGACACTGAGGAGGAGGTGACGACGTCGACAACTAGTGCTGGTCGGCAGGAATTAGGTTCCATGATTTGATAGAATATGTGGTGATTAAATCAAATATTATGTTTTAAAGGAGGACATGTATGACGGACAGGAGTTATGTGATGTTTCCGGTTCAAATCCAAACCGATCATGTATATATATAGCAAAATGTCAATGGGAATTTATAGACATGCATGATTATTGGATTTAAATCACATCCAGAGGCTTTTATAGAGAGACAATTCCAAAGAGGCCTCCGGTTCTTCTCTAAAATGTTGGTCTTGGTGTACCTGACATTGATATCAAGCAATTATACTTGGTGAAGTCAGCGGAGGACTTACTGGCGGTGGAATCAGAGGGTGACCCATTGGTCGTTTCCGTTTTTGTTCATAGAGTGAGTCTCTGAAACTAGAAGTATTTAAAGATACTAGTTGTGAATTGGAAGTGGCAGGTTTCGTGGGGTCTTAACACCATATGCATGCAATGAGCTTCTGTTTGCAAGAAATGACAGTCTGCAATGTTTCATGTTCATATATAATTTCAGCATTTTCTGAATCCTGTGCACAGATTTGGTGTGATTAGTTCTGGTATGTCGCGGCATTTATCTGAAATTGAATAAGACGCCAGGTGGGTCTTTTTATTTTCTTTTGATCTGTTCAATATTCCTTCTGCAACAGAGAAATCAGAAATGCTATTGGTGCAATCGTTCCGCCAACTGAAACTTGTGTTGATGAACCACTTGAACATGTGTTTTAGCACTCGGCATTGTTATCACGTGTTTTTTGCCTGCTTGTAACCAATTGAGCTATGTCCAACACCCCAACGTATGGGGTATACATTTTCGTACTGCGTAATACATGCGATCTCGTTTAGACAATTACTAGAGCAGCAGATGGTAGCGTTCTTCACAAACACCAGTTGCTCATTGTAGCAACGCAGAACCAAAAGTAGTCTTGTCACAATTGCCTACTACACCACCTCTTATATCCCATCGGCAAGGCTCAGATCAAAGTATCTTGAATTCTAGATCATAATTATTAGTGTCGGTGATGTTCTTTTCAAAAGTCTGACCATCAATATATATACCTTGGGTCTGACCATCAACATCAACCATAACAAAGACATCGATTCATCAGGGCTCCTTGTGTTGATATATGGAACTACTGAAATTTAATCATCAACCAAGATCATATAATACACAAGACATCACCAAATTTTCAAACTCCTATGTACTGCTGGAATTTTCCTCAAGCAGGCAAGTTGTTGAAGATCACCTTTCATTTTGCAGCAAGTTTGATCAGGAGTTGCACAAATTATGGCACCTGAAATGAAATACAAGGCAGTAATAGTAAAGAAAACAGTCAAATCCGTCATCAACAATAAAGTGAATAAACTGCCACAGCATGGACTGAGGAGAATGAAACATGGGGGTCTGAAAATATCAATCACTAATTCTCTATTTGTCACTATTTTTCTTTTAATACCATGTTATCGGTCCTTACTATATAACAGAACACTACCAATGATTTCCTTCCCCTTCATTCATATTAATAAGTAGTCAACGACTTAAGTTCAGGAAATCATCAGCACTGCTCTGTTATATAACAAACTTTTTAAATCTAGTAATAAACTAACAATTCACTACACTTTACAAAGGAGCGGTAGTAATATTCAGAAAGAGAATTCACTAGATTTATAATGTCATTAACGTTTTCTTTTTGAACTTTGTAATTCCTGACTGCCTGTACGCAGGGCCGGGCCTGCATATTTAGAGGCCCGGTGCAAAAACTAAAAAGTGGGCTCAATTTTTATTTACAAATCTTTATATATTTGTCAAAATATTTAATATTCTTGATTTTAATTATAACTGAATTTATAAACAAAATAAAAGACATTTTATATGCTTTGATCGACTGAGATTCTAAAATGAGGCAAAAGTTACAAAAAAAAATCTACAGGAAAAATAAGATGAAAAGGGGAAAATCACAAAAGGAAACAAATAAAGGGAAAAATTGGGTGTAGTGAAATCTCTTAACTAGGCTTAACTAATTCAACATCTATAATTGTTAATATATAATTTTTTTTATTTAATCAATATCGAATAATTTTTTTTGAGGCCCCTGAAAATCGGAGGCCCGGTGCGACTACTGCACTTGCCAAAGGGCGCCCCTGCCTGTATCTTCACCAAGTATCATTTGTAAAATACGAATATGAGGCGTCAGAAGAGAATCAAACAAACCTGACACAAGGAAAAATAAAAGTTTCCATTCAACAATATGCGTCACATCATGTGGAACAGCCCACGATCTGGCAGTGTCATCATTGTGAGCACATGCAAGATTGCACAGAGAATCAAGAACCCTGAAAACCAACAGAGAGCTGTCAACAGAAGGTATACTTATCATCAGATGCATTTCTAACTGTCCAAGGCATCTGGGTCAGACAACACTTATTTGAGCCAAATGGAATGGACTTAGAGACACTTGGAATGTAGTAACAAATACATGTACTATGTTGGGAATAATTTAAAGGTATTCTGAAGGCTTGTAGAAGAAGACCTAGCACAATTGTTGATGTTGAATCCTTATAACAGTGAATATATCAGGGAAACATCTGTAACTTAACAACCAGATCAACAGTGAATTCATTATGATGTATTGGATACGAACTCTGTAACAATAACCTACTAGTTGTTCTGCAAAAACTAATTGGTAGAGCCATAGATAAAACTCATAAAAGAAAAGAGAAAGAAAAAAAAAAGGATACCTCTGAAGTTATTTAGTGTGCTAAACAAATGAAATCACAGATTCAAATAAATAATTTTTGTTCAAAACATAAATTACAATTTGGAAAACTGGGTAAGCGTGGTTATTGTCGAATGGAGGAAAAACAAATATAAATGAAACTCAGAGATTATCATACAGATGTTTTCTTCCTTGCAGATCAAAATAGTAACGAGTCACAGTAACTAGTTAGGAACACACACCCATATTCTTGATCAAGACGAACGCCTCAGTAGCCCAGTAGAGCATGATTTCATCTTTACAGACTCTCCTTAGAACACACCGCCCGACCATCCTGCAAAGCGAGAATAAAAACATGCAAAAGCATATTGTTATCTGGTTTCATCTGTTCCTTCTATTTCTGGAAATTAAGCATACAAACTAGTATCACAAATAGGAGGATGTGATAAACTCTGGCCACAGGTGATGAGCATGTCATACGGTCTACTCTGCATCAAACTCATACTATAGCTGAAACTGAATCTGGTACTTTCCAGAGTATATTCATATATGTACTTTTCAACTGTTCGGATCTTACTACCCTAAAATTCTCATATGTAATTTAAAAGGATTCATCAAATAGCTGAACATACAAGTAAACTGTCTGGTTCTGCCTACTTTCACTGATGAGTTGGCAGTCTCAACTGCATTCACAAAATTTTGGCCGCAACATAATGGTAGACGAATTGTTGCCATAATTGTAAATCATTTTAATTGAGCTTCTTCCAGTTTTCTGCCGTCTTCATCTACCACCTACACATATTGGTTCATAAATTAACATGGCTACAAGGGCAAACAAATCCTAACAGGACCGTAATAAGATTCATGCCGACTCTTACCTGAGATGTAGTGAAGTTGGTAAAAGTGTCGGGGCCACGCAGCAGAAGGGCTGCTTTATCGTACACCATAGCCGCCTCCTGAGCTGTATCAAATGTACCCAACCAGAGCCGTCTTCCACTCTGGGGCTCTCTAATCTCCGCTGCCCATCGTCCCCATGGTCTCTGTCTCACTCCTAGAAACTTGTTCTTGGTTGCCTGTGCCTTCACACCACGGAACTTCCTCCAGGTTGTCTGCACCTTCAATGTTTGACAAGTTTCTGGAAGTTCGGATTTTCCGGCCTTCTTCTTCCCCCCCAGTCTTGTTGTCCTACTCCTCCAAACACCACTGTCTGATTTTGTGGAGGAGGACTCGATCATAATCTCATTGATGAACTTCTTGACCCGGGGACCAGTGGCCAATGGTTCAGCCTCTTCATCGCTGGAGGACTCTGTTGCATCACCATCTGTGACAGATATTCGTACAAGTTTCGGCTTGATTGACTTTGCCTCCGTCAGAGTGCACTGGTCTACCTAGCATATGAAATTCCTTTGATTTTTAACTTCAAGCACTAACATAACATAACATAATTTACTTGATTGTGTAGTTTATCATATTAACAACACATGTAATTTTGTAAAATTGTAAATAAAGTCATAAATGACAAAATTACTAAAATCATGACATAATTATTACTTCTTACCTTATTTATCATGTTTTATAATAAATTTATTATCAAATTTGTAATTCCTAAAATATGAAGACAATTACAAAAGTGAGAACCATATTAAACTCTTTGAACTTACACGATCCAGTTGGTCTAAATGTAAACATTTACCACTATTATATCGAATTTGTTGTCATATTGTAAAATTGTAAATTTGTGTTAATTGAAATAAAGGAAAAAGTTAGAACACAATTTACTATTTTTACATCATTTGTTGTTTTATTAGTAACACTTATTTTAGAATATGTAATTCCTTAAAATACAAGATATTTACGTTATTGAGAACCATATATATTGAGGGCATATACGTATATAATCTTAATGTTAATTTTATCACAATGACTTCCCATTTATTGTTGTATCATAAAAATGTCTATAAACTTACAAATTTGATTTGGTATTGATAATTACAAACAAGAGAACAAATTTTTCTAATTTTTGAATCATTTGTCATTTTCATTGTAATTCTTGGTAAGACTTGAAATCATCTAAAAATAAAGATAAATACTTAAGGACCATATTACACCAATGAGGACGCACATTTTGTTTACTCTAAAATAAAAAAATTATTACATTCACATACATATGTTACCATATTTGTAAAAGTGAGTATAAATTTTTAATTTTGATAATAAATTTATTAATTACAAAGACTTGAACCAAAACAACTACAAAAAGTAGGACATTTGACATTTATATTGTAACTTGAAAAGAAAAAACGAATTGGTAAAACATTTTTAAAATAGAAAGAATTAATTGAGATTGAAGCCAATCTCCCCAAACATCATTTTTCAAAAGTTTAAGGATTTTTTTTTCCTTTTATGGCCGAGGGAATCTCATTCATTTTGGAAGTTAATTATGACATTCATTTTGGAAGTTATGAGATTCTCTTGGATATTTAAGACCATCACATATATGACAAATCTAACGGTCCAAAATATTTAAACAAATAATCTACCGTAGAGTTACTCCACCCTAGACTTGTCCCATAACATAACATAACATAACACACATAACATAACATAACATAACATCACATCACATCACATCATCATGGACAGAGATATCACATATAACAACAAATAAAAAAGGCGACTCTTACTTTATTATTTTCACCTCCATCAGTTACGCCACCAGTACCTTGTTCCACACTACAGGTGATCATAACAAAAAAAATTGCTAAGTAACTTGGAACATCATAGAACTAGGAGAAAATTACTGTACTGCACCTAACCTCCTCACCACATACCTTTTTGATGCCTCATGGACTAGCTTTCCAGCATCACCCTTGAGACCATCATTTCCAACTGGTACTACACGGCCATGCAATCCCTTTTTTAGCTTTATCTTGAACTTTAACTTCTTTGATATATCTTGGCCCATATTGTCCAACTGTTTAGATAGCTTTTCATGTGCTTGAAGAAAACTGCATGTAATTGTAAGATGAGAATATAGTTCTGCTGCATTTAGACAATTATTGCGCCCTTATAAATGATGATTGTATATAAGGAGCCTCGTACGCGGGAAAACAAATAAATACGTGAGAGGTAGAGCCAAGAAGGATAACCATACATACCTCTTTGATGCTTCAAGAAGTAGATGTCTGGCATCATCCTTGGAACTGTCATATCCAAATGATACTGCATCACCATCCAATCCTTTTGATTTCTTAGCTACAGTTTGACCCACTTCGACCGGTGTTTTAGAAAGCTTTTCCTGTGCTTCAAGACATCTGCATATATAATAAGATCATAGATTTTAATTTGGCTCTCTCTAGTGATACTGTAATATCTTAAAACTAACTAACTAATGAGTTGCATATAGTCCCAACTTTTGCTCTGTATTGCCCAACAAGAAAATACAATAATAGAGAAGATATGAGGAGCAGAGGGAAACAGAAAAACTTCAGTTCCAGATACCTCTTTGATGCTCCAAGGACAGATTGCCTAGCATCACTCTTGGGCCAGTCCAATCCAACGGGTACTGGACACAAATCCTGGCCAGTATTGTCCAAGGTTTTAACATGCTTTTCACGTGCTTGGCGAAAACTCCGCCTGATCAAAATATTGTTTTGGTTAAATCAGCGTTCATGCAATAGAAGTTATCCTAATGAGGGAAGGGGGAGAAGATTTTATATGAAGTGCATGAAGCAGCGAAAAATGGACACCTTTTTGATACCGGGTGCCAAGCTTCACCCTTGGGACTGTGCACTCCTACGGGTACTGCATGTCCATCTTGACCTGTACTGTCCAATGTTTTGACACACGCAGTATTGTCCAGGGTTTTGTCATGCTTTTCAAGTGCTACACAAAAACTGCTCCTGATCAGAAGATTAATTTGATTATATCAGCGCCCAAACATAAAGGTTATCCTAATGTGAGAAAAGAGGAACGAGGAGGAGAATACAAGCATGAAGTAAAGAAAATACATACCTTTCTGATCCTTCAAGGACTAGGTGCTTAGCATCACCTTTCGGATTCTCTAGTCCTACTGGTACTGTATGCTCATCATGACCTGCACTGTCCAATATTTTGGCGCTGTCTAATGCTTTGAAATGCTTTTCCCATGCTTGAAGCAAACTGCACCTGATTATGATATCAGCATTCAATTTGGTTATATCAACGCCTACAAAGAGAGGCAAAGAAGAAGAAAAATGAAGAGAGAGAGACACATGTGGGGAGAGGCAAATAGAATTTAGCTCCACATACCCCCTTGATGCTTCAAGGACTACCTGCCTACCATCATCACCCTTGGGACTCTCACATGTTATGGGTTGCAGGTTCAGTCGCTTTAACTTGAACTTCAACCTATTTGTCACATCCTGGCCCAAGCTGACAAATGGTTTGGAGAGCTTTTCCTGAGCTTGAACACTGCACCTGATCATAATATCAACATTAAGTTTGGTTAGATCTAACAATGACATCAAGAAATCTATCTGGAAACTGCTGAGAGTGATATTATGAGCTTTGCTTCTGCACAGCATGGAGAAGATAGAAGAGAAAGTAAACTGGGTAAGAATTTAATAGAATACTCTAGCTGTAGAAAGTCGCATACCTCTTCGATGATCCAAGGACTACATGCCCAGTATCACTGTTAGGACTTCCATATCCAACTGCGACTGCATGCCCATTCATTCCCTTTAACTTCTTTGTTACATTTTGGGCCATGTTGCCTAACGAGCTGGAATTAACAGCGACAAACTATGCTCAATAACAAGTTAATATTCAGATACTCTTCAAAGCTGCATGCGTAATTATTGAAAAGACAGATGTCATTATAAGAATTTTCAGAAAAAACTTTCAAGAACAAGTTTCATAACGGAAACATGATTTTTGATTGACGGAATACAAAATTCAGTTTCTGGATGACTGGACAAAGGATTCCAAAACTTCACAACCTCTAATTAACCAAATTTATACAAGTCACATATCCATGTTGTCCAATTAAAGAAGATTCATCGTCCACATTTCCATCAACGATCAGCACGTGCACACTTACGAAATTACCTTTTTATCTCCATAATTCATCATCCACTGATTTATTTTCAGTATCAGTTTATACTTGGTTCATTTGATCAATAATCTTGACGTCAGGATGACAGATAATCTCTTATTCACTCCAATTTTCACTTTAACCACCTCTGTATCTACTTCCTCAAATATCCTACCAATTTGAAACCTAACAGACTTAAATTCTAATCCATCAGTCTAACAACTAAATAACACAAATATCCGGCATCTGTGATATCATGTCAGACACTTTCCATTCGTCAATTCCGACCATAAATAATCAAATACATACATGTCTGTCAAATTACCGCTATACCAGCCACTACAAAATTCAAACTGAATTATTCAAATTACATGCACACAAAAAATATCCTTTATTTTCGAATTTCTAGTTACGATCGGAGAAATTTCATGCACCTGAAGAGAGAAACCGCTGAGATGAGCTGAATTCCGAACCCTAACCCTAGCTCTCCACCGGCGCCGCTTTCACTCCCTCGGTCGCAGAATTCCGACGGAAATTTGACCGTCAGCTGAGAGAGAAATACAGAGATGGTAATTGAGTTGAAGAAAACTGAAAAGGCAGAGAGAAATCTGAGGCGCGAGCTGAACTGGTTGAGCCGCTACACGATCGATCAGGCGGAATTGTACAGAGCCATAGCCCGGGAGCGGTGCGAGGGGTATTTTGGTAACTTCAAAGAGAGAGAGATTCGTCGGAGAGGGAATATGAAACTTGTGAGCGGTGCTGAAAAAGTTTTGAGATTGGGAAGGAAGGGGAAGACGAGAGGGCGGGTTGAAATTTCTCTTGTTTTTTGTTGTTGATGAAATAATCGGATTCTTTTTTTTGTTGCGCTGGAATATTCGATTTTCAGTGGTGTAAATGGACACGTGTCGCGATTTAGAACAAGGGGAACATGATAAAATTAATATGCGCACAGCGGTGTTATTTATCCACGGAATATCCTCTACGCATTTTTTCTGTTTTGAGTGTAATGGGAGAAATTTTCACGGTCCTCGATATAGATATTTCTTAGATGAAAAATGTAGATATTTCTGATTTTCTCCAAATTATTAGTGTAGTAGTTCAACCACAACGGATTTTGAAGAAAAAGTTTCTTTAAAAAAGAGAGGAAAAAACTAAAAGGTTAAAGATGAGAAATATCATGTGATCACAAGTGTGAACACCACAGAATTGAGACGGATTAATATAGAGTTTGTTTAAAACATGTATAATGTATAAGATTTCCTTTTTTTTTCGTTTTTAGTAGTATTTATAGCCATTTTGAGACGCTAAAAATTAAATAAAGGCAAGTATTATCGAGTCAATCAACTAAAATTTGATGCTTATGTATACTCAGCTTAAACTTGACATCCATATTTATCTTACATTTATAAAAAGTTATTCTAAGCTGCGTCTAATCTAGTCTAATGTAATATACATTTTTCTATTAACGGGAAAGAGGACATTGATGTGAGTCTTGACAAAAATCGATCTTATGGACAAGGGTACTAATCGACGCAGTTGAAGTAAGTTGATTACCCCGAATACAAGCACTTTCTTTGCTCATAATATGGGATGGAATCTGAGCATCTAGCAAAAATGTTCAGATTGACGTTAGAAAGCATTTTTGCTAGATAATAAATTGGCGTCAATCTATTTTTTTTAATAAATAACAAAGATAATCGATGAGATTTCTATTTAAATATTTTGTTCTTAGAACGTATTGATTTGATCCCATAAGCGAGACCACTCCATAACTGTTGCTGCCAGAAACGAAACCCCATATTTCTTCTAGAGAATCTCCTAATTGTTCTAGAATAACTAAAAAAAGATTCTTTAACCAGAAAGAATTTAATTCAGTAGATTGGCGTATATATTTGAAACTTTGGTATACGATGATTTTGGTCAATTTCACTAAATCATTCAATGGATAATGTTTTAGTGTTAAGATTGATCGATCGATCTACAACGTTATTAATAAACTTCCATCTTGCTCTGTAAACATTCAAACTCGATAACCTACTTAATTAGTTAATTTCAGTGAAAAATATAAAGAAGCTCTCACCTCTGCAAGTGAGAGCAGGCAAATTAAAGCAGTTCTACTCTCTACTGCGCCCTTGAAGAGGCTGGAGTTATGAATGAATGCCTAAGCTGAAATTTAGTTGTTGGCAATATGGACAAACGGACGGGTGCTCACCCAAATCACAAATACTCATTATTAAATGGGTAAAACCTATTTGTGTCAATTACCCGTAAAATGTTAAGTGGGTAATACCAAGGCTCACCTAATCAAATTGCGGGTAATTCGGTGGACACCCATTTACCCTTACAAAATTAATCTTTTTTGTTTGTATTTTCTGTCGTGCCAACATTTTCAGTTGATCTAAGCAGATATGCAGCAAATGCACTTTCATTTCGATGATTAGGTAATTCATTCATTTAAAGGTTTAGCTCTACTAACAAATTCCTGAGAGAAAGCTGATGTCGTCTTTCGCTACATGTCATAGACATTTTTACTTTTGTAACAACTGCAATATTTAGATAATATATAACTATATATGATTTTGTAGATTGATCGATGTGTCATTTGTTTTCAACGACTTTTTCAGTACTGTAACATTTAAATGCGTTGTTTATCTAATTTGATAGTGCTAGCTTGATTTGGAATAAGTGGATTTCGCAAATGCAGTTGGAGTGAGTCTTACTCATAGGAATTAGAATGTATATATTGTATAATTAGTAGGTGTAATTAATTTTTCTAGTTAGTTTATAAGTAGTCTCGTATATATGCTCAAATTTTGAAGTTATCAATATATCAGAAATTTTTTTATATTTGTATTATCTTTGACTTGACATCAGAGCCTAAATTTGATCCTGAATTTTTTGAAGATTTGCTTTTGTTTCCACTACAAATTTGTTTGTAGATTGTCCTTTTTCCTTGTTCAAAAAGGTCTTGTCTTAAATTGTTCTCGTCATGACCAATCGACCCATCAATAAATCCTTTCGACCTGTCGATTTTTTGATATGTTTGTTTTTTGTCTTGTTCACTTGTGAAGAATTTGTCATGGCTTTGGATATTCGTTGTTTGAAAAACCTGAGTTCTATGGTATGGAGAGTCAAGGCCACATATAGGATAATGTTTCTCTAACTTATAAACATTAAGGTAAAATTGGTATAATTTTTTTATAAGTTTCTGACATTACTAGTGGTGATACATGGATAATTAATTTTAGTGCATCAGATCAAAGAACAATCAGAACAAGATTGATATGGGTGGTGTTGATGAAAAACAAATATGTTGTATTCTCTGCATTTACTGTGTTTCATAGCCTATTTTGAACTTAATATAGTGCTTGTGTGAATGTGTTCAGATATGACAACGGAGGAGAGTTTGTCACCATGGATGTCACCTTGGAATTGTGTTATTTATCTCCCACGATGACTCTAATTGAAGAGGAGAAACATGAGTTTTATGAAGATCAACTTGAAGGCCAACAAGTTACAATTATGGAAGCAGGAAAATCGTCCACCAGCACTTTAGACACGTCAAAAAAATCTGAGCCCATCAGAAGTGCCCCTTCCGTCAAACCAGAAGCTCCAGTAGCAGAGGTTTGAGCCATTGAAGATCCTGCTTGACTAGTCAAAATGGGTTCCAAAGAGCAATATCGATCCCCAGGGAAGAGGTTCGACCCATTGAAGAAAATTCACGACGGGTCAAAGATGGTTCTAGGGGCTTTCCAAGAGCTGAGTTTGACAGGTCACACAATTTTTGGCTTATCGAAGAATCTCAGGCCGCTAAATTTGTCCCAGTTTATGAATTTGTTCAACTGGTCGAACAATTTTTTGACCCGTCGAAAGGAGGAGAACCAATCAGTATTCAACCATCTATTGTGGAAGATGTACATGCAACCCTAGTCTCTCCCTCTCCATCAATGATCTCTCCTGACCTGTCATCACCTTAGGTATGTAGTATTCTTCCTTTGTCAAATTCTAATGCACTTGATTCTAGAAAAGTCTTGCTTGATAGGTCAACCCGTGGTTAACCTCTAAAGAATATTAGCCTGTCTTGCCACCCAAAGGCAAGTACCTTGTAACTAATTATGTGTCAACTTATAGATGATCTAAATCTTATGTATCATTTGTGAATCAATAATTTGTTGTGTCTCTTCCTAGTATAGTGCAAGATGCAATAAAGGATGAGAAGTGGGTCAAGGCGATGGAGGTTGAGATGGATGCTCTCAACAAGAATAGTACTTGGGACTTGGTACCTTTGCCTCGAGGAAAGAAGATAGTTGGGTGTAGATGGGTTCATACTTTGAAACATAATGCAGATGGTTCAGTTGACAGGTATAAGACAATGTTAGTTGCAAAAGGGTAAACTCATAAATATGGAGTAGATTATAATGAGACATTTGCACCAGTGGCAAATATTAATACCATTCGAGTTCTCTTGTCTTTGACATCTAACTTGGATTGGCCCTTACAGTAGTTTGATGGGAAGAATGTCTTTCTTCTAAAGATTTGGATGCAAAAATATTCGTGGATCTTCCTCCACAATATGATATTTCTACAGGTGAAAATATGCATTGTAAGAAATGCAGTGGTGAATTATTGTGCAAGCCGCGCGCACTCACCAGAAAACAAAATAAACACACTTTCACTCAAATTTTATAGCTTTTCCCTACAACTCAACTCAACCCAACCAGTAAACCAAGTTGTAAAATGATCGTTTTCTTTAGAGAAAAGAAGGTTACTGTTATATATAGAGATAAGCAATTGTCTTTTATAGACAATTGGGAGACTATGGATCAAGATTCTATACATAAGTGGGTGAGTAAGGCTGCACGTAAAAAACATGTAAGTTACTATTTCAATTTGATTGATTTTTACTTTGATTTATTAGACAATATTAACAAAGTCACTTTATTTCATTATTATTTAGAAATGAAAATTTTGGTTGAGTTTGCCTTTGTGTATAGGTTAAGATGATTAAAAAAGCGAGAAGAACTCAAGGCCAAAATTACCCAAAAGACACTTAATGGTACTACACTTAATTTTATTGAGATCTTTGTGGATGATGAAATCCCTATAATAGTTGAGGAATGTGGGAGAAAGGGTAAACGAGTCAAGGCTTAGGTTCATTCCCAAGGTTGAAGATTTCAACACATTCTTCCCTGTCCATTGATTGTAAGTGGATCGATATGCAAGAGAATGTGAAGGAACTTACATCAACGATCATAGTTATCCAGCTAGCAAATAGAAAGTTGAAGTCTATGTTATTGTTAGTTTTAAAGAAAAATAAGCATGGAAGCAACAAGCATGATGCCAATAACAATGTTGAATATGAAGTTATAAAAGATGACTATATCCTATGCCCACCGAATGTTAAGTCAGTTGGACATAAATGAGTTTTTGTTCAGAAGCGTAATGAGAAGAATGAGATCTTGAGTTATAAAGCTAGACTTGTAGCTCAGGGTTTCTTTCAGCACCCTGAAATTGATTATGAGGAGACGTATTCTCCAGTTATGGACATCATCACCTTCCGCTACCTGATAAGCTTGGTAGTGTCCGAAAAGCTTAGTGTGCAGCTGATGGATGTAGTTATTGCATATCTTTATGGGGATCTTGATTCAAAGATATACATGAGAGTGCCAGATGACATTGCTATACCCAAATCAAGTAAGTCTAAACCATGGAGTGCTCATGCTATAAAGTTGAGATGTTCACTGTATAGATTAAAGCAATCCGGTAGGATGTGGTATACACGCATCAATGACTACTTGATTGGGAAGGGATATAAGAATGATGATTTATGCCCTTGCGTGTTCATTAAAAGAACAAGTTTAGGATTTGCTATAGTAGCTGTCTATGTTGATGATATGAATATCATCGGATCTCTTGAAGCGATCAATGAGACTGCTTGCTACTTGAAATTTGAATTTGAGATTAAAGGCCTTAGTAGAACTCGATTTTGTCTCGGATTAGAGTTAGAACATCAAGTTGGTGGAATTCTTGTTCACCAGTCTGCTTATGTCCAAAAGATTCTCAAGCAATTCAATATGGATAAAGCACACCCTGTTAGCACACCAATGGTTGTCCGTAGTCTGGACCCCAAGAAAGATCTGGTTCGTCCATTAGATGATGATGAGGAGATCTTGGGAGCTGAAATTCCATGTCTTAGTGTTATTGGAGTTTTGTTGTATTTAGTTTAGGCACACGTCCAGATAATGCATTCTCAGTGAACTTGTTGGCAAGATTTAGTTCTACACCTACGCAACGTCATTGGAACAGAGTGAAACAACTCTTCAGATACTTGAAAGGTTCCATTGACATGATTTTATTATTCCCTTACAAAAGAATACAGAGAAAAACATGAAATTCTCGGAAAAGAGACAACTGAAACAAATTCTGGGGATTTCGACCCGTCAAAACCTGTACCCTGGATCGACCAGAGTCATTCCCTTGACCCGCCGAGGGATTCTCTCGACCCGTAGAAAAATGGTCTTGTTTCGAGCAGTTTTCATGCTATCCCCTATTCCAAAACACTGGTTGATGTGTTGGTTAGATTTGCTGATGCTTGGTACCTCTCTGACCCACACAAAGGTCGTTCACAGACCGGTTATGTTTTCACTATGGGAAACACGGCGATCTCTTGAAGATCAACAAAGCAAACCCTTGTTGCTACTTTCTCGAATCATTATGAGATAATTACTCTGCATGAAGCAGTTAGAGAATGTGTTTGGCTTAGGTTAATCATAGATCATATTCGAGGCTCTAGTGGATTGAAATTTACTGTTACTGATCCTACTTGCATCTTTGAGGATAATGTTGCATGCATTGAACAGATGAAGTTGGGTTTCATTAAGGGTGACAATACAAAATATATATCGCCAAAGTTTTCTTTAATCAACAACAACAACAGTTGTTGAATATTCATGTTAGCCAGATAGGTTTTGTTGATAATGCTGCAGCCTTATTTACCAAGTCACTTCTTCAATCTACTTTTGTGAAACATGTGAGAAACATTGGTATGCGCAGGTTATCAGAATTCCTAGACTGAGTTTACAGTCATGGGGAGTTACATTTCTGTAGACATCAGTTGGAGTCTACCTCACATGTAGTAACTTTAGTAGTTGGTGCGTTGTACTCTTTTTCCATTAGATCAAGCTTTTGTTTTACCCATGAAGTTTTTGTTTGTTTAGCAAGGTTTTTAATGAGACAACAAGTTATGCTTGACAAGGTCATCGACACAAGGATGAGTATTTAAGGAGATTTATTCTCAATTAATTTCGGTGTGTGTCTTGTCCTAGTTAGATATGTATATCGATTAGATAGATACAGAGAATGTCTGTTATATCAGGATAGTTATTGTAACATATTGTATCAACCTATATTTAAAACATTCTATCAATAAAAAGATAAACTATTTTTTGCATATTGTACTTTCTCTCGCAACAATAACAAAATAAATCTTGCACATGGAACGCGATTCCAAGACCGTGATTGTGCATTCCTTGTAGAAGCGGTAGGGTTTGATTTGTACGCGCTTCACGTGCCTAATATTTTTTTTTTTTAGCATTGTGATTCTCTCGTCCGGAGGTCTTTGGCTCAGCAGTGGCTTCTCGCCTCGCCGGTGCTCCAAGGATGCGGTCGAACAAGACTTGTAGTGTAGGGAGATGGGTGGTGTTGATGGTAGAAACCCTTTGGTTTATCTGACTTTGCTTGGGTGTTGGAGACGACTCTGCCCAGGGTAAGGGAAGCTTTGGTGGAAACGGTTTCTACTGATCATTCGGTGTCATTTGTTGTGCGTCGTCAGTGGTGAGTTATACTATAGAACGACAAAAGATTTGCGACGGGGCTGGGTGGGTAAGGCTTGGCCTGGCTGGTCGGCGGTGACCGATAGATGTGGTGCAATGGTGGTGTGCGAGATTGGCAAATCTATGGTGATAGTAGGTCTTCTTCTCCTGGGTTAGGCTAGTGGCCCATTTGGTTTTGGGCTTTGCCCACTATGATTAGAGTTTAGTTTTCACTCTGTTTTTTGTGTGCATTGTTTCCAATTATGCTATATTAACCAATTATTATAGAAACAATTATTATTACAACAACTGCCAAACATATTTAATTCTGTTCACTGCATTGCATGAAGTGTACACTGCATTGCATGAAGTGTACACTGCATTTATACACAAATGAGCTGATAGAAGCCACTGTATCTTATAGCAGAGAGGTACACTTATAAGCTTTGCAATCTCATGCATGAATGACAAGCACACGGACAGATTATAGACCTCGATATAATAGCCGAGAATAGTCTAACAATATGCTACTAATACTCTACCCTGCTATGAGCAGTTGAGCATAACCAAGTTTGAAGCTAGAATTGATGCACAAATTTAGAATCTGAAACTTATTGTGACATTGTATTTAATGTAGATATTGAGGGTTGCCAAAAAGTAGTTGTATTCATCTCCGGTTACTGGAGAGGAGCAAGTCCCATGCTTCTCTGTAGGTAACAATAAAATATGAGCAAAACAAGTGCAGGAATCTGAACTCGGACATACAATACATTTGCATAAAAAATGTCACTGCAGTAAGTATACAAGCACACTTTTCCAAATTAACAGAGGATGAGCAAAGGAGGAAGATGATTACCTCACTGCCATTACAAAATTGCCCAATTGAGTAATCATGGAAACATAAGAATGAAGAAGAGTTGGACCTCGGTTAGGGTAACTAAAACATAAAAACAATCTACGTCAAATTTTGATGACCACCTCATGACCTGAGGAAGCAATTGGTACCAATTAGACAGATGGGTTTGAAGAAGAGCTTGTGCGAGAACTAGTTGATGATATGGTTGGGTTTGATCGGGTTTTGTATATAAAACTAGTTGTATAGTTTAGTAGGTGTACATAAATCTTGTCCCAAGTGCACTCTCACAATCTTCAAACTAATCTAGAAATTCAATTTATAGCAAGCAAGGTTTCAAAATTCAGAAACTCAATTCATAAACAACAATGCATTGAAATTTAGGAACCCAATTCATAACAAACACTAATTTCAATTCATCGATTCAAATGAATACCAAATAACAACCAAAAATGCAGAAAATAACTCCCCAAAATTAGAGATTAAGAAATACAGATTGCAACAACAAAATCTTAGATTACAAAGTGGACAGAGAACCCAACGTCTAGAACAAACCTCAAGATCGACGAGGACAAGAGATAAAATCGCGTGTTTTGGTCAGTGATTTTGGGATTTTGAAATGACTCTTGTTTAGGTGGGATGGGGAGATTCCAGTTTTGCCGATGGTTTTCATTGATTCAAATCCTCTCATGAAATCCCGGTTTTATCAAATCCTAGTCCAAAATTTGCCAAACTAGGGGTTTATCGCGTAAAATTTTGAGATCTCGTATTTTGGTCATATCCCGCATTTTAATCCCGTTGTCAAACAAACTCTTAGAAAATCTCTTATAAATCTTAAAATAATTTTATAAGAAACACATAAAAAATACTTTCTTTTGAATTTATTTCGTCCAAAAACGTTATTAGAAAAAATTAGTTTTGCAAATCAATTCCAAACAACACTAAGAAGTTGCAATTTTTTGGTTTCATTAATGGCGTAAACGTTAAAAATTAATCAAAAGCAAAACACAAAAAAAAAAACACCGAAAAATAAAAAAAGAAGCCTTGCTGTCATTGACGAATCACATACGCATATAAATCCGGAGTTGTACTCTCTTATCATACGGTTTTGGGTCTTCTATCATCACGAGTTTTACAGTCACCGGAGAATCGCTCACAATTTCACTTGCTCAGATAAGACCTCGTCGATCTTCTCCGATTCGGTCACCATGAACGACGCCGATGTCTCGAAGCAGATCCAGCAGATGGTGAGGTTCATTCGCCAAGAGGCCGAGGAAAAGGCCAACGAGATCTCCGTCTCCGCCGAAGAAGTAAATTCTTCTCTTCCACTGAAATTGTTGTGGCCACGATTTATCTGTCGGTTTTGAGGGTCTGAGTAGTTAATTTGTGTCTGGTATTTGCAGGAATTCAACATTGAGAAGCTGCAGCTGGTCGAGGCTGAGAAGAAGAAGATCAGGCAAGAGTATGAGAAGAAAGAGAAGCAAGTCGATGTCCGGAAGAAAATGTAAACTTACTTCATCCTTCATTAATCTGTTTACTTTTACGATCTAGATGAAACTAATTGAGTATATATCTATAGCAGCAGTAGTGCGAATTTGAATGTTTACATTGCTTGTGTGTATGATTAGAGTGAATTAGAGTATATGAAAAAAATTCTATTGCTGTATTTGGAATTGGAAAAACATGTGGTGTGTAGCTATAACTTTAGATCATGTTGTGTTACAGTGAGCCGATGTATGAGTATATCCGATAATACAGTCTTACTTTAAATAAATCAGATTATGTGATTAGTTTTGTGTGGTTGATATCAATAATTGGAGGAGGGGTTTTCGCAAGGGGTTTGTGCAAATTGGACTGATTTGGGTGAGTAACAGCATGTTTTGTTGGCTTTTGCAGCGAGTATTCCATGCAGCTCAATGCTTCTCGTATTAAGGTTCTTCAAGCTCAAGATGATGTGGTTAACTCCATGAAGGAGGCTGCATCCACGGAGCTCCTGAATGTGTGTCGGGATCACAAGAGCTACTCAAACCTCCTGAAAGATCTTATTGTTCAGGTATGTATACGTTGTACTCATCAGAATGAGTAATCAATGTGCCCTAATAGTTCATATCTGCTAGATAACTGATCTCATTCATTGGTTGATTTCAAAATACAATTGATGTTGTGAACCACATGACTTTTCTTTTGATGCTCGAGTTAGAAATATTTTTCATGGTGATGATCTCATTTCCTTTACTGTGTAAACTTGAAGCCTGAATGATTTTTAGTATACCCCATCTTTTTGCAGTCTCTCATGGATAAACTATTCATTGTCACTCTTTACTGAAAACTTATGATGTTTTGTAGAGTTTGCTCAGGCTGAAAGAGCCTGCTGTTTTGTTGCGTTGTCGCAAAGATGACCTGCATCTGGTGGAGTCTGTTATGGAATCAGCAGCACAGGAATATGCAGAGAAAAGAGATGTTCATGCACCAGAGATCATAGTTGACCACACTGTCTACCTACCACCTGCTCCCACCCATCATAATCCCCATGTTAATTCCTGGTACGTTTCATGTCTGTCTTACTTTTTGTACCAAGTTTATGGGTGTTCTAGATGCCATTATAGCAGAAATAAGACTGGCTGACTTGCAATTATGATTTGCCTTTCACTGAAAGAACGTGTACAATAGAACTTTCTGCTGATTATTTCCAATTGTTCAGCTCTGGAGGGGTAGTCTTGGCTTCTAAAGATGGGAAAATTGTCTGTGAGAACACCCTCGATGCAAGATTGGATGTTGTATTCCGCAAAAAACTTCCTGAGGTATTTTTCTCCTTAAAACTTTTACTTTTCATCTCTGCCTCATCCTCTAGTGTTAGGCTCTTGTTCTGAACACGACTAATGCTTATTTAAGTAACCAGTCTCACAGTTTTAGTTTTGCTTCCCATGATTTCTGGAATCACACTTCAACTAAGCTTTTCTTCTTCTTTGCTGCAGATCCGCAGAAGGCTCTTCGGTCAGGTTATTGCATAATGTGAAGAAGTGTATCATGTTTTACCCCAAGCTATGAGTCCCTAGTGTGGTCTCTGACCAAAGGATCTATCATTCAATTGTTTATTGTGTATTTTCAATTGCTTGCTCTCTGAATAACTTTTATCTGTGGTAAAATAGTTTAGCTATCATTTTTCGTTGGTGTTCATATGGTCTGGGGCATTGCAATGTATTCTACTTTATCTTTTGAGAAGACGATATCAATAAAAGATTGCAGCTATAGTTTCACTGCATTTTGTTGGTTAAAGGTGAATTGATTCTCTTTAGTATTATTCATTTGTTAAACTGGGTAGGTCTTGGTGGACAGCTGAGGCATATGTGCTTGTGGAATAATTGCATCATATAGATCTCATTCGCAGAGGATGCGGACATATGTTTTGTCGTGAACATCATCACTTACATGGACCATTATACTTAATTGCTTAAACGCCAAAAACACCTTGTTACCTTCTCATCCAGAAATAATCAATCTCAGATTTCTTGGAGTCTGGACTTCAGATCCTTGCCTCTTTTTGCAACTCTAACTCAGAATCCCAGCGGATTGTTTTGAAAATTTCTGGTTATATAAAAGATTAAAGATGAATATTTAGTCTCTGAGAGAGAGATCAAATTCTCTTGGATGTGAGACATTTTTTATTTAAAAAAAAAACTATTGTGCGTAAAGAATAAAAAATCCTTCAAAATCAGTCATTTATGAAATATCACAAGAGTTTTATGGATTATTTAAAATCTTTAATGAATGCGTCAAAATCTCAAAAGTTGTTTAAAATTCTAAATGAATACATCAAAATTTTAACGATTTTTAAATACAAAAAAATCTTAGAGCATCTTCAATGAGGTTCTCTATTGGAGCTCTTTAACCAAATTTGAGAGTAAAGTTAAAAATTTTTCACTTTACTCACACTCCCTAGGAACTCTTAATGTATTAACTAAACTTATATTATAGTTTATTTTATAATAAACTGACTATAAATAATAATATTTATACTCTCTATTTCACTTATAATCGGAGCATAATTTTTTTTGCTCTCCAATAGCACCGTCTGGTGTAGCCGGGATAAATCCTTGAACCCTTTCCTTTTGAGAGAAAAGTACCATTGGCCCTCTGTTGTCTCTCTGCTCTCCTAGCTCTTCTTCTCTGCCTACATCACAGGTAACAGATATGCTTTTGATTTCTATCACTTAGTTTTCTTCCCTATTGATCGAACCCCCTGAAATTGAAATTCAGTCCTCGAAAAAGAGAAGATCGGATATTATGTTCTCTAGTTTGTCATTGATTATAGTTGTCCTCAAAGTTTTTGATATTGAAAGATAGAATCCTAGATGAAAATTACCTCTCGTTGTTGATGGTTATTGTGAGTGTGTGTGTCTGTGGTTACATAGTACTCAATCTCCATGGTCTTATGCTGCTGCTGTTTATGTTGAATTCCTAATAACAATGTTGCTGATACATTGTCCGTTTACTTCAGTGTGTTACTATATGGCGGTATCTGAGAGACTATTTTCGGAGCGTGGTAGAACAGAGAGATACCCATGTTAATAATCTCCCACCGATGCCGACAGGCAAGGATACGTTCATCCAATTCCGTCTCTGTAAGGTCACCAGAAACAGCTACATTGAAGCTCCTTGGCAGATTTTCAATGGTCCACAATTCCCTGTCGATGATGTTGGATTTTTTGTCCTTCTCTCCAAATTCGATAGGGGTAAGTATACAGAGGCCATGGCTAAGCTTCTTCCTACTAGCTTGGGTGTCCCGGATAATGAGCAACCAGCTGTTATTGAAAAACTATTTCGAGTAACTGAAGCGGCTGTCCTCGGGATTTATATAACCCTTTAATTTAGAGCATCTCCAGGGTTCTCTCTATCATTTATCTATGGGCAATACTAGGGATTTCAATGAGCCCATCAGGTGTAAGTCTCGATCTATATGACATGTCACATATATAATTTATTTATTTATTAATTTATGAGAAAATATTTAACTTACGATTTTAATTTTACCCCTTTTTATATTTCATTAAATTTATAGATTATAATTAATTAAAATAAAAATCTAATATTGTCAAATTGATAGACCTTAAAAAAAAATATAGTGTTCATATAGTTAATCTTAAACCTTAAAACCCAGACTCTAAACTCTAAACTCTAAACTCTAAACATAAAAACTTCAAGGGTTTGATTTATATTAAGTTAAACTAACGTGTTAAGAGAAAATACAAATAAAAATTCTCGTAAGTAGTCGTCAACCCTACTCAAAAAATTATAATCTAAGGCTCAACATTGAACCATAAATTATGAACTTTGAACTACAAACTTTAAACGTTAATCTATCATCTTGAAAATCGTCCAAATCTAATTCAGATGAAGATGAAGTCGTACATTACTATCACTTGATATATTTTCAATAAGATGTTATCTACTAACTCTACTTAGTTATATGCTTATCATTGTGTTGTATCTACTAATTCTACTTAGTTGCATGCTTATCAATGCGTTATAAGAACATTTGATCAAGCACTTTTCAATGTAAAAATAATTTTGTCACTAACTTTACGTACTAACATGATTATCATGCCGTGCATGTAAACATATATGATCAAACACTTTTTTTCAATCAAATTAAGAATTAGATAGTCGATCACAATAGTAACTTTTTCGCTTGTATTTAAGCTTTGATTTGAATCAAATAAATTGAGTTTTTCAAATCAATCATATTATATTTATTATATGTTAATATCCCGTAAAAAAACATGAAAGTTTCTATTCTAAAATAATTAAATATATTTAAAATTGAATAATATATTTTTGTTTATAATTCAATATACTTTAATATAAAAAATTAAGTAAATCATGTAAAAAATTAGGAAAAGAAAGTGGATTATGGAGAAAACATAAAGTGTGTTTAGGGAAATCTGTTGGAGTTGCTCAAATATTTGGTATGTGAGACACTGCTATTTGGACAACGCAACTAGCCTTGGCGAAGAGTATCTAACTCCAACTTTATGGGATCCCCCTCGATTGTTATTTGAAGTGGAGGGTCAAAGGATCAATCGTAGGGAGGCCCGTCGTGATAGGCCTCAACCTCGATTGTTCGTGCAACTAATTCATTCATTGAGAATTTGGAGAGGGTGAGGTTTGATGGTTTGGAAACTAGTGTTAGGCAGATGCCATGTACTGTTTGTATGGAAAGCCTCCATAACTTTGCAATAGACCAAGCAACTGATGAGCAGCCGCTGGTTACTCGATTGCCTTGCGGTCATCTTTATCATGGCGATTGTATTGTTCAGTGGCTTGAGAATAATCAAGTGTGTCCTTCGTGCCGGTACCCAATGCCGTTGGAAGCCAGCAAACCTTCAGAACCCTCGGGCAATTGGAATATGTTCGTGATGTCTACGGGTGGTTTACTCACTGCTGCTACATGCCTTCTTTTACACAAAATTGAAGCCAAGTCGAAGATAAAATTATCAGATTATCTTTTTTATGCTGTGCCCTTGATGACCATGTATTGTGCAAAGCTCGTTTGAACTTTGAAGTGCTTATGTAGCTCAGTAGCTCGAAAGAAAGAGAAAAGAACTTTTTTACATCTAGGACTAGTAAGCCGGCCTGCCTGTAAAAGCAAAATGATGAATTGCCTGGAAATGGTATCTTGATCATAATACAAAATCACATTATGTAAGGGCATCTCCAATAGAGAGTCATATACCTTATATATATAGCTTTGCCTGCAATTTATGTTCTCCAATGGTGTGTTTTGAGGATCTAAAACTTATCACAACTAGCTTCAAGTCCTAAGAGAAGTCCTAAACTAGATCTTCATATAAGTTCCGATCTATAATTTGAGAGAGAGAGATGAAGTGGGGCAGCGCCAGTTGAAGGAGAGAGGAAAGAAGAGAAAACGACGTGCCGGAGAAGGATGAGACGAGTCACGCGACGCGCTGGAGGAGAGAGGGATGGCCGCTCACGCGCTCCGCCTTTCTGGCGAGTAGCAGACAGCTGCTGCACAGTGGGACCCGGCCACGTGAGGCTGCTTCAGCCCGTTGGAGCACCAACGGTCGAATGAAATGGACGGCCCGATTTAATTCCATCTTGAAATCAACGGCCAGATTTCAAGATGGAATAAATCTTTTTTTTTTTAAATTTCTGATTCTGATCCAACGACAAAGAATATATGTTGAAATCGATCAAACGGTTATTATTCGATCCAACTCCCATTTTTAATATAACAGCTAGAAAAAAATGAAAAAAATTTAATTATTTTTTGGGAATATTAATCAGTCCGTTGGAACAGTAAATTCTAATTTTTTCTATAAATACCAACCCAAATTTCCATTCATTTCACACCATTTCTTACATTCTCTCACACCATTTCTTACATCCTCTCAAAATTTCCTTCCTCCTCTTTTCTTATAGCAAATTCAGTTTTTTTGTTCAACACCATGGGTCCAAAGAGAGTTTCACCAAAACTTAGGGCACCACGATTGGAAAATTGGAAAAAGGTGTAAGATAGAGCTTTGTGCGTGGCCGTGTTGAATATTGGTGGAGATGCCGCCGTCGGCACTAATCAATCTGGTGGAACCTTATGGGATCATATATATGAGCATTTTAAAAGTATCAAGCCAACCAACACACCTACGCAAACCCAAACAAGTGTCGAATCTCGATGGAAGAAGATCAATCCCGCAAGTATGAGATGGAGCCAAGCAATGCATAAAGCCATCAAAAATCATGCAAGTGGCGAAAATGATCAAGATGACGTAAGTATTTTTATTTGTCACTTAAAATATAGTAATAATTCATGATATTAAATTAAATAATCACTACTATGTTTGTAGTTAAGGAATGCAAAGGGGTACTACTTCGATGATTCCTATGGAGAGTATTTCACATATTTGCATTGTTGGGATATCTTAAAAGAGTCACCTAAATTTTTATGTCCGCCAACAATGGATGAGGATATTAGAAATTGTGAGACTTCTACCAACTTGGATGATAACAATTCGCCTGGAGACGAAGCAACTCCAAGCGTGACATCTAAAGCTAGGCAAGAGCGTCCAATGAGACAAAAAGCGGCCAAGGCGGCAAAGAAGAAAGTTAATCAGGAGCTAACATTGAGTATTCAGGCTCAAATGAAAAGGCTTGCCGATCAAAATGATCGAGAGTTTGCACGAAGGGAACAACTTATGTATGAGGCAATGGCGGCTCAACAAAGGGAGGAAGATGCTCGCATAATGGCGGTGGATCCAAGTATATATTCACCATGTAAAAGAGGATATTGGGAGAGGAAACAAAGAAATATACTTGAGCGAGAGAAATTGGAGGCACCTGCATCTACACCTCAAGCATTTACACCTCCTTATGGCAGATCAAGTTCTTCCCCCTATCTTCCACTCAATCAAAGGGTGTGGATGTAAAATGATGATCAAGAGTGATTAGTTTGTTTTATCTTGTCTAATGCTTAATTTATATTGTTGTTTTGAATTAATTTTAACTAATTATGTATGAAGTGTATTTTTATATGGTCTTATAAATTAATTGGTATTGTTGTTTTAAATTAATATATAATGCATACAACACACACAAAGTTAAATGCATTCAAGTACACAAAATATTACATGCACACACACAAAATTAAAAACATACAACCACACACAAATTAAAAATACACAACCACACGAATTAAGAATACACAACCACACACGAATTAAATGCAAACAAC
Organism: Geum urbanum; assembly: GCA_946800695.1. Taxonomy (NCBI): domain Eukaryota; kingdom Viridiplantae; phylum Streptophyta; class Magnoliopsida; order Rosales; family Rosaceae; genus Geum; species Geum urbanum. The sequence continues at coordinate 37,505,572 of OX327013.1, read as the reverse complement.
ATCATGATGGCAAACGGATGCCATTTATTGACACATGCTAACGATAAAAATTAGCCACGGTTGCGCTCTTGCCACTTCTTCAAAGCCCAGCCATGTTGAACTAAATCTGATCTTAGTTCCCCATATATCACTGGACACCGAGTCCTCTTGTAACGATCACGTATAAATGCATGCATTAGTTGAGGATTACGATGCACCTCATCATCATAAGCCAGTTTATCATATATATCAGCTTTTCTTGGACGCATTGGGATGTCGTCAATGTCGAAATCATATTGCTCATCTTCGGCGCGCTCATCCTCTACAATCATGTAGTGCAAAATAATGCACGTCATCATGATGTATTGGAGCCTCTCCTTACTCCATAAATGAGTTGGACCCCTCACAATTGCAAAACGCGCTTGGAGGATACCAAATGCTCTCTCCACGTCTTTTCTGAACGTCTTTTGCATCCTTGTAAAGTATCTTGTCTCCGGAGTGGTAGAATATTTTATTGCTTTCAAAAGAATTGCCCAATTAGGGTAGATGTCGTCCACCAAATAATAACCTTGATGGTACGTACTGTTGGCTACCTTGAAAGTCACTTGAGGAGCTTCACCTCTGCACACCTCGTCGAACAACGGTGACATTCCCAGGACGTTGAGATCGTTGAGAGAACCTGGAAGTCCAAAATATGCATGTCAAATCCAAGTATCATATGAAGCCACCGCCTCTAAGATAATTGTAGGTTTTCCTTTGTGGCCTTGGAACTGCTCGGCATGAGCATCCGTGTTAGTATAACATCATTAGTTGTCCGATTAAATATACTTATCCACTTAAGCAGGTAATCAACACCTACCCGACCACCCGAAAGACCACCAGGAATGCCACAACTTCGCTCACAAGGCCAACCCCATTCGAGCGCGCACGCGCCCGTGGGGCGCACATCCGAATGTGCGGATCACATAACAACAGAAACAGCTGTCCCACATCAAGAAACACAAGTAAGCAGCAAACTCAACCACCTATATATGAAAGGTAATTTATTACAGGTAATGGCATTCAGTCCAGTTTATCCAATCATAGCTTCACTAAACACTCCAACCTACTATTCTCGCACGTTCAGTTGACTGTTATATCCAATACATCTTTTAACTTAGGCATCAGAGCGTTGAAGGCAGGCCACCCCTGTCCTGACCATCTGACTGTCCGTTTGTTGTTGTATTATTCTAACAGCCGAACCCGAACACGCGTACCCGACCATCCGAAGACCCGAAGAGAGAAGAAGCGCCCGACCATCCGAACAGCCCGAGCGTTCGGACGAGAGAGGAGGAAGAGCTCGTACTTGCTTCTGCTAGATTGCGTCCCGCGTAATCCGGTAGAAACAGTTGGCGCCGTTTGTGGGAAGCTTACAAATTGTAAAATTCGTACAAACACTACTAACCAAAGGCCCACATGCATACCCAGGAGACAAACGCAAGTGACACACCCGTCAGAGAAACGCCCCCGGGCGTCCAGGCGCAGCAAGCAATAAAGCTGGGGACAAGCAGCAGTGAGGAGCGTGTCGACGGCCTGCTCCAAGAACTGCGAGAGGCAGCGCTCGAGAGAGCAAAGGAGCGCCAGATCCGGCAGAGGCTGGAGGAGCGGCTGGACGCGCTCGTCGGCCAGCGACAGGGGCAACACGAACGGACCCAAGAAACCACCAACGAAGAGCAACATCCGTTCGACAGGGTCGACGCCCGGACGACCTGTGCGCCCACACCAATAGGGGAATCGGCGCCTCTGACGGACAACACCCGGATCCTCCAGAGAATGGAAGAATTGGCGGGGGAAGTATCGCGCCTACGGAAGGACAAGCTTGCCGGGCAGGGCGGGACGTTCACCCCCCGGGTCAGCCCGTTCTCGGCGCATATACTAGAAAGGGGAAGAGACCTCCACGCGAAGACAGCGAAGATCACCCGGTTCGACGGGAGTGGGGACCCCCGTACGCACATCGATGAATTTCGATCCACCACGGATGGGACCAGATATTCGGACCCAACCCTATGTTTCTTGTTCCAGGAAACGCTGACCGAGGAAGCACGGAGTTGGTTCTACGAGATTCCGCCAGGCTCCATCCACTCGTTCCTCGAGCTGGCGAAGATCTTCCAGAAGCGATACAGGCTCCAGGGGAAGTACAACACTACGGGTATCCTCCTCAAGGTCCGCCAGGGTTAGGACGAGAGCCTGTCGAGCTACATAAACCGGTGGAGAATGCTCGCGAGCACATGCAGGGACCTCGACAAGCGAGTGGCCAAGATAGCCTTGATGGACAACATGCTCACCACACCATTCGTAGAGAAGCTGGTGCGAAAAGAACATCTCGACTACGATGAGATCATGGACCTGATCGTGCAGAAGGCGTTGGTAGAGACGCGAGTGTACGGGTCCACCGTCGAGTCTAGCACCAACAGACCGGAGAAGGCAAGTGCTCAACCGCGACAACCCGCGGACGACGAAGAGCCAACCGGGGGCTATAAGAGGGGCCGAGACACGCAAGGACGGAATCACCAGAGGTCGTCCACCTGCGACTATCAAAACAACCGCCACAACCAGGTGAGGGGATCAGCGCCACAGGAAGCCCGTCTACCGTCAGCACCACGGTACCGACAGGCGGGGCAGGAGGTATATGCGATCAACCGGCAGTCAAACGAACAGCTGCTCCGCCAGTACCAACGCCAGATTGCACCGCCAAACAACATGTCGAAGGCGAGGGTACCGCTCGGCCGAACCCCGGACATCTGGTGCGAATACCACAACACTGCCACCCACCACACGAACGACTGCATCATGCTGACGAAGGTCCTCACGGATATGCAGAAGGATGGACGGGTCACCCCTCCTAGGGCGGAGGAGCGGCCGCATGAAGCAAATATCGAGACCCGGGGGACTATCAGCACGATATCCGGGGGAAAGCGCAAGGAGGGAGCATTATCGCCCAATTGCTCGAGCAGGGAAGTGCTGACAATCGGGGCAGGAAGAGCGCCCAAGGTAGGAAGGAGGGAGCCGCCAACCATTAGTTTCACGGCGGAGGACGAGGAAGGAAGCCCGAGGGACAGCACCCTGCTGTTCGTGATCAACGCAATCATCGACCGATTCCTCGTGAAGAGGGTGCTGGTAGACAATGGGGCGTCCGTGAATGTAATCTACCTGGATGAGTACACGGCGCTTGGCAGGCCCGCACACAAGATGACGCAGGATCACGAGTGCGTCGCCAGCTTCACGGGCGAAACATTATACCCGATTGGAAGCGACAACGTTCGGGTCGGAATCGGCGCCCCCGATTCCCCGCACAGCGAGGTTCGGACAGACTTCATTGTGATGGACACCCCCTCCCTATACAACGCCATACTCGGGAGGCCAGGGATCAGCAAGATGAGGCTGATCATTGCAGGGCACATGCTCTTAGGATGATTCCCAACCGAGCATGGGGTCGGACACGTCCGGGGATACAATTATGAAGAAGCAGCGAAACCCTGGAACAGGCAGGAGGTCCTCGCCATGGATAGGTCTGCACCAGAGACGGAGGTGCCAGACGACCCGCGCGACGGGCTGATGGCAGTATCGCCCGTCTCCGAGCTCGAAGAGCTGAGGACGATTCAGCTATCCTCCGAACACCCGAAGAGGACGGTCCAAATTGGAGCATCGTTGGCTCCCGCGATAGCTGAGCGACCAATCGCGCTGCTGAAGGAGAAACATGAGGTGTTCGCATAGTCGTACAAGGACATGCCCGGGATCAGCACAAACATCATATCCCACAAGCTGAGCATCAGCGCCGGCGCCCGGGCGGTAAAACAGAAGCGACGAGCGTACAAAGCGGAACACTACGCGGCGATGCACGAGGAGGTGGACCGATTGCTGGGCATCGGATTCATCCGCAAGGTGGACTATCCGAAGTGGATCTCCAACGCTGTAATGGTGCTGAAGAGCAACAAAAAATGGAGGATGTGCATCGATTACAGCGACCTCAATAAGGCGTGCCCCAAGGACAGCTTCCCTCTACCAAGGATCGACCAGTTGGTGGACGTGACAGCCGAGCACGAGCTCCTGTCCATGATGGACGCGTATTCAGGCTACAACTAGATCTTCATGGACTTCGAGGACCAGGAGGCGACGACGTTTGTCATGGACAAGGGCCTATATTGCTACGTCGTTATGCCATTCGGGTTGAAGAACGCTGGCTCCACATACCAGAGGCTCATGAACGCGATGTTCCATGGCCTGATCGGCAACATTGTGGACGTGTACGTGGACGACATATTAGTGAAGAACGTTCAGGCGGTCGACCACGTCCAGAACTTGGGGACTGTGCTCGATGTCCTCATCGGGAACGACATGAGGTTGAACCCGGCCAAGTGCACGTTCGGAGTTACCAACAGCAAATTCCTTGGGTATATCGTCAGCATACGGGGAATCGAAGCCGCGCCCGCCAAAGTAAAAGCAATCATCGACATGAAACCACCAGTCAAAAAGGCAGACCTGCAGAGCCTCACGGGCAAGCTCGCATCACTGAACAGGTTCATATCTCGCTACTCAGACAGATGCGCCCCATTCTTCAAGGCTTTCCGAACGACGAACAAATGGGAGGTCGCGTGGACACCCGAGTGCGAGGCATCTTTCCTCCAGATCAAGGAATACTTGGCCTCCATCCCACTCCTATCCAGGCCCGTTCGAGGGGAAATACTTTACATCTACATGGCCGCCTCCCTTACAGTCGTCAGTTCTGCCCTCGTCCGCAGGGAGGACTGCACGGAACTGCCCGTTTTCTTCTCAGGAAAGGGCATGACAGATGCCGAGACCCGATATCCGACGATCGAGAAGATGGCGCTCGCGCTCATCACTGCCGCCCGACGGTTGAGGCCATACTTCCAAGCGCACAGCATCCACATCCTTACGAACGTGTCCCTACGCCAGATCCTCTAATCGCCCGACCACAGTAGCCGCCTGGGGAAGTGGGCTATTGAACTCAGCGAATTCGACCTCCAATACAAACCCCGAACGGCAATCAAGGGACAGGCAGTGGCGGACTTCATCACCGAATACACGGAGGCCAAGGCAACGACGGTCGACGCGCCCAACGGCCCGACGGTAGAAGCATCTGACAAACCGGAGGTCAAGAAAGGACCATTGTCGGAATGAAACCTCTACGTCGATGGATCCTGCACGAAGAAGGTGAGCGGCGCCGGGATCATCCTGACCGGGCCAGGAGGGGTAAACGCGGAGTATGCCCTCAAGTTCGAATTCAAGACGACCAATAACGAGGCCGAGTACGAAGCGCTCATCGCAGGCCTACAGCTGGCCAAGAACTCGGAGGCGCCCGACCTCAACGTATTCAGTGACTCGCAATTGGTGGTAAGCCAGGTCGGAGGGGAATTCCAAGCGAAGGGAGAGTCCTTGATTGCCTATCTGAGGTATGTAAAGGCGCTGATCGGCAAATTCAAAAACTTCAATATCAACCACATACACCGAGGGTTCAACGCAAAGGCAGATAGGCTCGCCAGACTGGCCACGGCCCTCGTACACACGGGACCAGGGCAGCGGATCGTCGAAGTGTTGCGACGACCGAGTATCTCGGGAGCAGAGCATGTCCTGGCGATCGAACCGCACGAGCACAGCTACATGGACGTGCTCATCGCTTACAAGACAAGGGGAGAACTACCAGAGGACAAGCGAGAGGCTAGAACCATTGTCGCACGGGCAGCCAACTTCAGCATGTGGGACGGAATGCTGTATCGACAAGGGAGGACTTGGGCAAGCCTCAAGTGCGTCACTCCAACCAAGGGCAACTCGATCCTGAAGGAAATCCACTCGGGCACGTGCATCCACCATGCAGGCGCCAGATCGATCGCACACAAGGCCCTTCGGTGCGGATTCTGGTGGCCCACCATCCACGCGGACGCCACGGCGCTAACGAGCAAGTGCCACTAGTGCCAGTTGCACGCGCATCATCACCACACGCCCGCCGTCCCACTGTCCATCCTCCTGTCACCCGTACCATTCGCACAGTGGGGACTGGACCTAATCGGGGAGCTCCCGAAATCAAAAGGGTAGTACAGATACTTGATTGTCATCATCGACTACCACACGAAGTTCATCGAGGCTCGACCAATGGCAAAAATCACGACAGAGAAGGTCGAGCGCTTCCTCTGGCCTTTCCTCTTCTGTCGATACGGGACGCCGATCAGTTCAACAACCCTCGCCTCACGGCCTTCTGCAAACGGCAAGGAACGGATCTTGTGTTCGCATCACCAGCGCACCCTCAGACAAACAGGCAAGTGGAGGCAGCGAACAAGATCATCAAAGCGGGCATCAAGAAGAAGATTGAAGATATCGAACCCGAAGACGCGGGATACGGATGCTAGCCCGAGGTCATCCCGGAGATTCTATGGTCTATCCGAACGACCGCCAACGCAGCCACGGGCGAAACCCCGTTCAGTCTGACGTTCAGAACGGAAGCTGTGCTACCCTTGGAGATCACCCACCAGAGCCCACGGATCGAGGGGTACGATCCACGCACGAACAACGAGGGACTACGACTCAACAACGACTTGCTGGAAGAACTAAGGGACACGGCGCATCTCCACAACGCCGCGAACAAGCAAAGGATCGCCCGATTATATAACCAGCGTATTCGAGCTCGACCAATCCAACAGGGGGACTGGGTGATGAAGGCACTCAGCCCGTCATGGGAAGGTTCGTACGTCGTGGACGAGGTGGTGAGCGCCAGCACTTTCTACCTTAGAGACATGCAAGGCCAGCGACTACGACACCCTTGGAACATCCAACACTTGAGGAAGTACTTTCATTAAATTTTTTGTGTTGCTTATTTTTCACTAAGTTCATCTTATTGTTACGTTTGTCCTTGACCCGCCCGCCCTATACTCGGGGGACTGGGGCGAGACTGTTCGCGTTAGTACAACACTTGGTTAAAATACCATTTTGAAAAAGGGGGGGGGGAGCGCACGTACGCGTGAAGTCACTCAAGATGCCAAAAAAAAAGTTAAAGGGCACACGTACAGAAGGAAAAGAAACTTCATTACATTTAAAAGGCACACGGCCTGTTACAAAAGGAGCTACACTTACAAAAAAAAAAAACTACTCTACTGCCCCACCGGCCTCGCCAGCCGCCTCCCCAGTCGCCGCTTCAGGCTGCCCCTGCTCCGGCTCCATGGACGCCCCACTCGCCAGCGACTGCAGGTGGGCGCGGTAGCGCTCCAAGTCCAGGAAGGGAGACACCGCCTCCTGGAACTCGGCCACTTAACTGTCAGCTTCAGCGGCCACCTACTCCAAGAACTCCGAAGAATCCTTGAAGGCGGCAACCCCCTCCGCTTGGGCCCGCATGACGCGCTCCTCGGTCCACGCATGGCGTTCGGCCTCCATCAGCCGGGACTCCATCTCAGCCAGCCTGTTGGCCGCTTCCGCCTTGGCCTCCTCCACCGCAGCCAGAGCGCTGTCCCGCTCCGCCTTCAGAGGTGCCTCACGCTCCGCGGCCTATGGAGCTGACGAAGCTGGCGGTCCGCCACCTCATTGGACTTAAAAAGCCTGTGCTGCAGCTTCTTCTGCGACGAAGTGAGCTCGCGCAGCTCCGCCTTCAGCAACTCAGCCTCCCGATCATTCGCCTCCCGCTGGCGCGCTCTGAAGAGCTTATGCTGCATCATCGCACAGGCGTTATAGGCCCGGTCCAGGTCGTCCAGAACAAGCTGGCCCGGCGGCAGCAACCCATTAACGGACTTCACCGCGGTGGTAATGGCGGCGAGGAGAGGCTCGCAGAAGGCGTGCGGACCCCCAGTAGCTTCTGGCCGTGCACGCTTCTGCGGGCGCTCGGCACTACCCCCTGCTCGGGCGCACTGACAGGAAGCTCAGGTGGACTTGAAGACTGAGGCATACGGGTCGCCTCCCGTCTATCACTCTGCTCCACGCGGTGCTGGTCGCGCTCCACGCGGTGCTGGTCGCGCTCCACGCGGTGCTGGTCGCGCTCCACCTGCCGCTGTTCCTTCTCACGGTGGAGGCACTCGCGCTCTGCCCGGTCCTGACTTCTGAAGGCAGAGGCGTTGCTTGGAGGCGGGCGAGGGGCGGTCGTCTGTGGCGCCCGGATGGGTTCGGCGCAGTTGGCCACGTTGGGAATGGGGATCTTGGCCTGGGTGCTGCTTTCCAGGACGAGCCCGCCACGCCCGTCATCCGCGACCTTGCGGACCTTCTCGGCGGTCGAGAGAAGAGCAGCCATCCGGCGCTTGAGTGCATCGTCTTTCTCCGTCGCCTTGGACTTCGTCATCTTAGCTGTAGAACACACAAACAGAAGGTTAGCAACAGAAACAACACTTGGTCAAATCTATTCCTACTAGCATGCAAGCGAACTACAAAAACCCATAGACCGGGCGGTCTGGCGAGACGCGTGCGTTAGATGAGATCCCAATGGCACGCGGCCCAGAAATATCTTGCTTCGAGCGCGGGGTCAAACACGAACTTCAGGCGAGCTATCCTGGCCTCTTCAACAGGCGTGAGCGGATACTCGTTCGTGTCAAGCGTATGGAAGAACTGGGGGACTCGATCGATCTTGTTGGCATTGGCGGCATACTCCGGGGCGAAGGCGCCGAACTCCCAATCTCCCCCCACCAAGCAGTTAATTGTGCGCCAGGAGGTTGATGAGCTTGGTGGGTCAACCAGCCACCACTTCACGCGGGGCTCTACCGTGAAGGTTCCTAAATCCATCTGGCGCGTAGAGTATCAAAGACGGAAGAAATGGAGGAACTCCGCCCGCGTCGGCTGGTCCATTCCGCTCAACCGAAAGATGTTGAACATGGCAACGAGCGTACGGGTGAGCGTGGGCCCGCATTGGCCGAGAGAGATCCTCAGGAGCGCCAGCATGTACTGAAAGAACGGATGCAAGGGAAGCTTGATCCCAGCCTTCAGGTGGAATTCGTTGAGGCAGACGTGGCCACGCGGAGGGCGGGTGAACGTGTCGCCCTTGCCAGGGATCCTCAGCCTCACCGAGCTCGGGATGTGGTAGTCGCGCGCCCACCTCGCCATCTCCTTCACGGACGGCGCACGCTCGGGCTCCTGTACCGACGTCCCATCTGGCAGCACCCAGTGTGCGCGGCCGCCTTCCGCGAACTAGGGAACGGACGACTCCTGCTGCCTGCTCTTCTCACCCCACGGCCCAGAAGTAGACAAAGACCCGCCCGAGGACCTCGACGAACTCCCTAACTCTGCGGTAGCGAGCGCTTGTTGGGGATCCATTGGCTGCACCACAGGAGAATTGTTAGGGACATATCGAAGAGGCGTCACACTCATCACGGATTCAAACGAGGATGTACTCGACCCGCTCGTGTCCGAACCACAACTAACCCACCTCGCCCCCGGTATGTATACGCGCTCACGCGATTGTCCGCTCGATATCTCTATTGGCTCCATCTCCTAGACGCACGCACGCAAAACCCACACTTAGAAAGAAAAAAAAACTACCAGAAACACCAAAAACCCAGAAAATCTACCCCAAGCAAGATCAAACCAGGCACGCCTCAAGAACACGCCTTGTTCTTGAGACGCAAACCCAGAAAAAGACAAAAAAAACCCCAGAAACAGTGAAGGACGAAACGGAAAAACAACCGGAAAACACAAAAACAGAACGGAGAACACTAAAACAAGTTCAAGGGCCTCACCAAGTTGAAGATCACGGTTGGAAGAAGACGTCGACGTCAAAACTCCGGCAAAGAAACAACAAACAGAGGAATAAGATGAGCAGTGTGCAGAGTAATTTTTTGCAGAGTTTCAGTAAATGTCAAAAGCAATGAGGAAGACGACACTATAGGCCCTATTTATACTGATCACACGGAACACACCATCGAACGCCAGCCATTCATTTTCGCGTGTCCACCGTTAGATGATGACACGTGGCCCTGAGGCAGTTCACTTACTCACCTGAGTAACCGCGCTCACTCTTCAGCTTCCCGCCTCGTTTTCAAAACCCTAGCACGATCTCCCACGCCTCGCCATGTGTCACCCATGCAACACCTCACGCTCCCACTCGCCTGACACCTGACCTTTGAGCAGTTACTACGTCATCAGCATTTAATGCCCAGGGCACGCCAGCATTAATTACACCGGCTAGCATTTATTACACAACGATTCCCAAGAAGAAGTCAAAAGGAATATCACCTCAAGCACCTCGTCAGACGAAATCACTCCACCCAAGGCAAGACAACACACGTCACGCCTCCCGCCATTCGAACTGGCGCACACACCATCTGCACGACCATGTGCTCGAGAAGCCACAGGCAAGCAAACACCACCCCACCAGATTAATGCAATACCATTTACACGTCCCGGAAGACGAAGAATGCCCGCGTTCTCCTTCTGCGCGCACGCGCTAAACGAAGAAGTCTCCGCCACGGGCATGGGGCACCTCCCCCCGAGGTAAACGATCGACTTGCCGGATTAGGCGGCATGGGCACGGGGTCCGTCCTCTCCATGCCCGCGCTAAGACCGAAGGGCGGCACAGCCGTGGGGTTCTTCCTCTCCGTGCGCGTAACGTTAAATGATCGAATCGCCGGATTAGGCGGCACGGGCGTGGAGTCCGTCCCCTCCATGCGCGCGCTAAGACCGATGAGCGGCACGGGCATGCAGTCCGTCCCTCAATGAGCGCTGCAACAAACGTACACAACGGCATCCCAACGTTGGCGTTACGATTATGAGCAACAAACGTACGCAACGACATCCCAACGTTGGCGTTACGACGTACGCAACGACATCTCAACGTTGGCGTTACGATTCTGAGCAACAAACGTACGCAACGGCATCCCAATGTTGGCGTTACGATTATGAGCAACAAACGTACGTAACGGCATCCCAACGTTAGCGTTACGACATACATTCGCATACATTCACGCATCATAGCATACATTCACACATTCGCATACTTGTATATCTGTTTTACACCCGTGTTCACCAGGAAAACTCCACGGGCGCGCGGCTCCAAATAACAAGATTCGTTTGGAGGCATAGGTACCCACTCCGTCATGCGAGCCCTTCCTTGACCGAAGAGTTGGGGGACTTGGGGGTTACAGGACCACGCACCACTACTCAATCGGATAAGTATTCTTATTTAATCGCACGAACCCCTTTTTTTCAACTCCCCAGTCAAGAAAGTTCTCTTTGACTTGGGGAATTGGGGGACTTGTTAGTATAGCATCATTAGTTGTCCGATTAAATATACTTATCCACTTAAGTAGGTAATCAACACCTACCCGACCACCCGAAAGACCACCAGGAAGGCCACAACTTCGCTCACAAGGCCAACCCCATCCGAGCGCGCACGCGCCCGTGGGGCGCACATCCGAATGTGCGGATCACATAACAACAGAAACAGCTGTCCCACATCGAGGAACACAAGTAAGCAGTAAACTTAACCACCTATATATGAAAGGTAATTTATTACAGGTAATGGCATTCGGTCAAGTTTATCCAATCATAGCTTCACTAAACACTCCAACCTACTCTTCTCGCACGTTCAGTTAACTGTTATATCCAATGCATCTTCTAACTTAGGCATCGGAGCGTTGAAGGCAGGCCACCCCTGTCCGGACCATCTGATTGTCCGTTTGTCGTTGTATTCTTCTAACAGCCGAACCCGAACACGCGTACCCGACCATCCGAAGACCCGAAGAGAGAAGAAGCGCCCGACCATCCGAACAGCCCGAGCGTTCGGACGAGAGAGGAGGAAGAGCTCGTACTTGCTTCTGCTAGATTGCGTCCCGCGTAATCCGGTAGAAACAAGCCGGACAATTTTTCCACTACCAATGCATACAATCAAAAATACCCAACATACCTGGAAATCCACGTTTTGCAGATTTCTTTGTCAATCTCTGCAGATCTGCCTTTGTTGATATGCGGAGATAGTCTTTGCGGTACACAATCCATATCGCCCTTGTGAAATGATCCAACACTTCAAGAGCAGTGGATTCGGCAATATCAAGGAACTCATCGGTCAAGTCAGCTGGTAGATTGTATGCAAGCATCCTAATAGCGCATGTTAATTTCTGTTCGGTGGAGAGGCCAAGTCTGCCGGTGGCATCCATCTTCTATACAAAGTACGGGTAGTGGTTGGCCATGCTTCACATCATTTTGTCAAAGAGAGAAGGTGACATACGGAAGCGCCTTCGAAAAGTGTCGCCGTCGAACCTACATGGATCAGTGAAGTATAGAGATTTTAAGCGTTGATCCATCATCTCATGCTCCCTTAATATGTACTTTCGCCCTTCCGAATAACCACCCCATTAGCCTTCGGCTTTATCTTCTTCCATCATCTTCACTTGGTGGGTTGCCGCGGACATCAAGATGGCTTGATGTTACCTTCTTGGAACATCTTCAACTTCCTCTTTCTTCAATAGTTTCCATAACCTGTTCATGACGGAAAAAAAAAACTAAAGGTATGAAAACAATTACTAAGAAACCACAATTTCTTTGTGTGGCGGGAGGAGTGGTTGTGAATTGGTGAGAGATGAATAAGTGAATGCTCCGGTTTTATAGAAAATCAACATGATATTCAAAGAGCTTCACCTTTACACGTGGCAGATAACGTAATCTCGTCAACTAATTAGACGTTAACACGTGTTGCACAAAATTTAGTTCGATATCTCGATGAGTTACGTGGCAGATAGCGTAATCTTGTCTGAAATCTTGTCCGATATTTTGATACTTTACACGTGGTAGATAACGTAATCCCGCAAACTTGGATATCTATACAATGCATAAGTGAAACGACCGACATATGTGAAACAAAAGTATATCCGATTTGTGAATAATGCATAAGTCACTCAAAATTTTAATTTTTTAAAATTAATATAATTATTAATTATCATGTACAATTATATCAAATTAAAACTTTGAGATAGGACTTTAACCATTGAAGATGATTGAAGTCCTAAATGAATAGTGTCAAAATGAAGTCCTAAAAATAGGTTTAGGACTTCATATATGACTTTTCCATTGGAGATGCCCTAATTGCATTGCGCTCTAGCTACTTAAAACTGAAACATAATTTAGCACTATAGCCTAGATAACATTCACAACTCTGCCTTAGATTCCAAGTCTTGGTTCATCATCAAAATGCTTCTTCTCATTTCTTACTCAACAAAATATGGAGGAATAAGGACGGACTCAAAGTAACAAAGCCAGTAAAAAAGAAAAAGGTTAAAACTAAAAAAACTAAGAGTAGAACTCTGTTTCAATATAAACCATGAACATATATTGGTAACTCCCAAGATAGAACACAGAGAAGCTAAAAGGCGGTATCTCTAGAGAAAGAAATGGAGCAGAGGAAATTGTAGAACTCGAGAATGAGGAGGTCAACCAACAAAATTTGGTTTAGTTTCTGAATCATTTTCTTTTGTTTAATTCAAAGTGTCCATATGATTTACCGAAATCATAACTTAGACGTAGTATTATCAGCTGTATACCAAGAATCTCTATTAATTAAGGCAAGAAAGCTTACGACAGTTGGGGAGGAGTTTGGTAGAACATTCTTTATGACAAAAATGTCCTTCCATTTGTGTAAGTATACATCAACCTATTTAAAGAAAAGAAGGATAAAACTGTAAGAAAACCAAACTACACGTGAAAAGTGAATGAGCAGTTGACAACCATACCTCTCTTCCCTCTCGATAGTTAAGTTTTCTTCTACAAATTTCAGTCATTTCCCTCTCTTTGTAGTATACCAACGACGGGAAGAAAACTGATCAGTTTAAGAAAACTAATCAGTTGCAGTTGGGAAGGTCCTGAATTCATCAATTAAGAGGGTAATACTTTGTCTCTTTTACCTTCTTCCCGACAATTCTCACTCTGAAAAATCTGAATCTTCGAATACGTTTGCTTCAATACGTACGCGTTTTGATTGGGGTTTTTGATTGTGGTGATTAAATCGGCTCCCTGGAGTTGTTCATCGTCTCGAAATGTAAATATGCCTTTGTGTTTCAGAGCGGTGAAGAGATGGTCTGTGAAATTCAGTGGGTAGGTGTGAATATACTCTATTACTTTCAATTCTCAATTAAGGTTTTATTCTCTTATCTCAATTTCTCTTCTGTTTGCAAAACTCTCTTTTATAAACTGCTCTCTGTAGAGAATTCGTTGGTTAAGTGGAGAAGCAAAGCAGGAATTTGCTCCGTTCGATCTCAGGTTGGAGAGAGGTGGATCAGGGGAGTGCAATTTCGAGGGTGAAGCTTTTCATTTTGGTAAGAGCCCTCTTATTGTTCATCCTTAGAAAATGTAAACCCTTGAGCAATTGAATTGTTACAAGTAAATCAGTGGGAACTCACATAAAGAACTGTAGAATATATATCCATTCCTTCTAAACTGTACGGTGATGCCTGACGAGCCAAACTGAAGGCTTTATCAGCTTCAAAATAATCTAGCAATTCAAAATAAGCTTTTCCAACCTGCAATTGAACAAATACCAAAATAGACAGTTATATGCAGGTATTGAATTGAAGCATGGATAATTTGAAGGAGAGCGGAGACATGAAATGGAATATCAGTTAGTAATGTGCATGGGATTATTGAGAAATAAGGTTTAGGTTTAAAAATTATGACTACAGCTAATTCAGAATCATTCTTATCAATTTGAACTTTTCATGATGGTATTTTAGCCAAAAAGACCAGATGATGAGATATACATCTGCTAATGGGAATGAACCAGGTTCTGATGACAAACACAGGATATCATACAAACAATAAAAAATTGTAAATCTCATTTTTCAAGTTCTTGATAATAGTTTTAAAACCAAGTAAATTTCTAAAGACCTCTATCATCAAATGATCCTGCAATAGAACTAAAGATGATGATTACAAACAACGGAAAATGGGGAAGATGGAATCCTATGCTACATATCAGTAGATTATATGCATGTGAACAATGTAATCACAGCAGGTTATGATAGAGAAATCCATCCCAGAACTTTTGAACAGCAGCAGAATCTACCTGGCAGAGTACCCAGCCTGTGTTAATTCATTGTCAAAACTCAAAAGCAGTACGTAAGTTGCAGAAATAGAGTGCTTGGGTTGCAGAAATAGAGTAATTGATATTGTTTTACATGTAATAGTTGATGTGTATGCCTATTCTGGGTTTATTCATGTAATTTGTCCTTCAAATTCTTCTTATGTTGAGAGTTGTTACAGATAATTGCGGAAACACACGTATGGTCTTTATATCCAAATTTTTTGCTACCTTATGCAATTGAAGATGGAATAAAGAGTGTAAGAGAAACTTGCGGAGATTGTTTGTGCTTCTTTTATTTTTGTTTTGTTTGTTGGTTTGTTCTTCTATGTCAAGTATTGGTTTTAATCTTGGTATGTAAGCTTCTTAATTGGTAAACTGATGTTCTTGCAACTTTTTAAGATTACCTCTTTGTTCAATTTACTAATCAAAGAAGAATCTATGTTAAGTTGTCTTAGGCAATTAGTTTGTGGAATGAAGAGGGTTCAGGCAATTACAAGCAAGACTAAGAGGATGCGAGTGCTGTGTATGATTGACACATAGAAGAGTTTTGCAACAAGGAATGGGATAAAAAAGTTTCGCATCTTGGAATAAACTTCTGGTAGCTTTCTTTAAAGAGTTTCATGTGTATATGAGTTGATTTTACAAGGATACATGTCTGGTATATACACTTTATACCGATATTTTGACACATTAGAAATACCAATTGTGAGTTATAGTTCGATGCTTTGCTTACAGTTATATGATAGAATATGTCATGTTTCCAAGATAAGCACATGTTGAGTATTTCATAACTTGCTGGCCAGGTTGTCTAAGTATTTTGTCCGAGATAAGCATGAACAGGTTAATTAGCCGGCAGCATGAAAAACTCTTTTAAGTATGCCACCAATAAATCGCACGCGCGAGCGCGATGCCTTTTACACGCGCCTATGCGCGTGCAGGAAGGCTAGTATCAATGAAGAAAATGAAGAATTTTACTGGCCAGCACAGTGTGTTTAATTCCGATTTTTTTATTCGAAACGTGTGGCTTTTGAAAACATGCGGAGGAGGAAGACAAAGTTGGCATGTTCCTGAAGTTTTACGGGCCCATGGATATAATATTTTCTATATAACTGCATTCATATAGCAGTTGTTAGGTTAGGAAGATCTCTACAGTTAATGAGACAAAATGGGGCTCATGTGTGGGCCTTGATACATGAGTCAATGATTCGTGTATATATCATTCGTTTATGGTAGTACTTTGTTTCATTAGATATTAGTGTTCAGATTACCCGGGCATACAGCCATATTTTGTAATAAAAAAATGTTTGTTTAATCCTTACAAAAAAAAAGTTACAGATAAGTATGATGAATTTGTATAGGACTGGATGGAAAGAAGTGTAAGCAGAAAGATTAAAAACACACAAGCTTTATGCAAAAATCATTTCAGCTAAAAACGGCGGGATTCTAACTTTTAGAGTTCCATTTCACAAAAACACAAAATTATACAAATTGATTACAAGTTTAAAACACAAATAAACTCGATTCTACACCACCTTGTAGTATGGAATCTGCACAAGCTCCTTTGTGCCTGAATCTGAGATGCACTCGTTGAAGACCAGTTATCAGATTTTCTCTGATTCAATGGAAATTGAGTGTGTATGCATATGCAATGACTATAAATCTATCTCACAAGGAACAAAAAGACTCACATGAATATCACTCACATGTATCAGATGGTTTGTAGAGATAAAACTTAATCTCTTTCAACCACACCAACATAACCTAGAGAAAACATCACAATATATATGACGGATCACACCCTCATAAACAATGCATGAAGACAGCAAATCAATCACTCACAGAATCAATAGAATTTGTTGTCAAACAGCTTTCCTAAACCAACTAGGAAAACCTATTATAAACAGAACAATTTCCTAATGCAGACATGAAATGTTTATTTCAATACCAGATCTCACAAAGTCAACCAAAGGTCTCCTAATCTGAAGTGAATGCTCATATCAAACACTTAATCAGAGGAAATTCAACATTTAATGGCAACAAATGTGATGCACTCTAAAGATTGAATGCAGATTTACCTTCAAAGAGAATCAAAGACGATCTTTGATAGTTGTCCTTCCACAGCTACATCCTCTTGAGTTTTTTCATGGAATGCAATCGTATACAAATAATCTCCCCATGGCATTCCATGCAAAACTTAAGCTGATTCTACAAGCAAAAGGTTAGTCACAGACAACAATCAAGAAGTGATAACATTTAGTTCTGAAACTAATTAAGTTCATACAACCCTGAAAAAATTAAACATTGTTCTTAAAAGGAAATGAACAAAAATACAAAAAAGAAAACAACAACAACAACAACAACAGTCTTTTCCCCCATTTTGCCTAGAATGTCATGGCCTAAAGACGGCAACGCTTGGCGTCTGGCATACCAGGAGGACTAGGAAGAGTAGAGTTAGAAACAACAAAATGGATTTCGATGCCCTCCACGCGATGACGGATATCAACGAGATCCCTTTGCACCACAGAGATTCTGTTCATCAAAGCAGTCATGCGACCACTGAGTTCTGCAAAGGAGAGTTCATGGTTTAGAGGCTCTCATTAACTTTAGAGAGATGATAAGCAAGAGTAGAGACCACATCCCCTCGGTTGCCTGGAAAGGGTGGAGTGCCAGAGAGGTAATTGTTCTGAGAGTTTTCAACATCAGACATGGCTGCAACAACTTTGAGATGAAGAAGCAGTTGAGATTCTATACGAGCCCAAATGGTGGTGATGGGATGATGAACCATAAACTCAAAGAACCTGCACACTTAGAACAAATGTGAGAACTGCGAAGGAGAAAGTGGAGGGGGTGGTTTCTTTTAAGGCTGAGATCGTGTCGGAAGATCAAAGGTAACAACCACAAAGGGAAAGCAACTGTTGTATACCCTGAGAAACCTGTTAAGTATCCTAGACAAAAATCTCTCATAGAAAAATTGTAGGAATACTGGCAAGGTTAATGTATCAAAAAACTAATCATCTCCCCCATAAAGGATAATTAAAAGCCACTATGAGCATTTAATTCTGAAAAGTAACACTGGCATGAACAAAATAGGAATGTAGTCTTATAAGGCCTGCAAAGAAAAAGCCTTCCCACAAAGAATACAATGCTTGTGACAGCATGACTAAATAAGAAAGCTAGATGATAGCACACACAAACCATGACTACCTCTCTGACCATAGGCTTGTAGGTCAATCTAATTTCCATGAACACATAGCACATAAGAGATCACAAGGACTTCAATAAGGTATGTAATGTGGCTTTCTCAAGAAGGGGACAAACCAAGTGGTGGTTAAGGGCAGGGGTGCCAAGGAGCACAAATTAGATCACCAAAATAGCAAACTTGAAGCATTTCAATGTAGCACATAACAAGTCCATTATTTCCTTGATACATCTCACGATAGACTGCTCCAATGACCTTTCAATAGGCATATTGGATTTTTTTTTTAAAGAGAGATCAACACTGATCTGAAACTCCTTGTACAAACCAAAATAGGCACATGGTAACACCATCTTCATCTTGAACTCAGCTTCACTTGAGCCACTCATTCTGAACATTTTAAGGGATGCTTGCAGTTTGGACAATTTTGGGGCAGTATCTTTCATCTAAGGGCTATTGTCTGGGAAGAGATATTGAACAAAAGGAACACTGATCTCAGTGTAATCAAAGGCTCAATGAGGCTTGACTAAGGTGTACAGATACCAGGAAGTAACAAGATTTTTGGCTATGATGGTGCAACCTATAAAATGCCTTGATTATATCTCAGTGTACATATGCATCTTTAACTCGAAAAATATAGTGCAAGTTCTAGTAGCAAAGAATCACAGTCCCACTCAAGTACATGTCAGAAATTTGTATAGACATGGTGAAGATAGGCCAGATCAACTCGTTGGGTTGCACTCTGGGACAAAAGGAATACAGACCTCAACCTTGACTTACAAGACTATATCAGCATTTTAAAAAAGAGAGTACTGAACTAAGAAGAAAAACAAATATGTTTGTACATATAGCTACACATTACAATCTTTGAGAGGAGAGACTCATTTCATGACACACACTCCTATGGAAGTCCTAAGCATTTCAAAACTTGCAGTGTCCAGAGGTTTTGTGAACAAGTCAGCAAATTGATATTATGTTGGGACGAAATCTAGTTCTAAAAGACCCTTTTCTACCAGATCACGAATGTAGTGATATCTCAGGTCTATGTGCTTACTTAGAGTGCTAATCTGGATTCTTTGAGATATTAATAGCACTAATATTGTTATAAAATATAGTGAGCTTACCTTTGGAGTATCCATAGTCCCTAATCATATTCCTCATCTATAATAATTGAGTACAACAACTACCATCAACTATATATTCAGATTCTGCAGTAGAGAGAGAGAGAGATGCAATTCTGCTTCCTACTGTGCCATGTTATCAGATTGTTTCCAATGAAGAAATATCCACCTGAGGTGCTCCTTTTATCCTTAAGATTTTCACCTCAGTCAGCATATGAATATCCCGCAATCTCCACATTAGTGTCAAACGTGTAAAACACCACATTCAGTAGTACCATACACATATTTTTGAAGATTCTTTTTACTGCCTCTATATGAGATTCCTTAGGATTAGTCTGAAATCTTGCATACACCCCTACACTATATGATATGTCAAGTCTATTAGTAGTTAAATACAACAGATTTCCTATCATACATCTATAGTGCTTATGATCTACCGACTTACCTGTGGGATTCTCATTCAATTTAGCATTAGTACTTATGGGATTAGAGGCAGGTTTAGAGGAGGATAAACCAAAATTGTCAACCAGGTTAACATCATATTTAGTCTGAGAGAGAAACATACTTGCGGGCAATTATTTTACCTAGAGTCCTAGAAAGTAAATGAGTTCACCACACATGCTTATCCCAAATGCACTTTTCATAACAGAAGCAAATTCCTTGACTAGATCAGCAGAGGTAGAACCAAATACTATGTCATCTACATAGACTTAAGCAATGACAATGTATTCTAAACATTTCTTCACAAATAAGGTTCTGTCAATAGATCCTCTTGCATACCCTTTGCTCACCAATATGTGGATATCTTTTCATACCATGCTCTAGGAGACTGCTTTAGCCCATACACAGCCTTTTTAAGTTTGTACACATGATCAGGACACTCAAGATTTTCAAAGCCTGGATGTTGTTTGACAAATACCTGCTTAGTAAGCTCACCATTCTTGAAGGCAATTTTGACATCTATTTAGTACAGTTTGATCTTGAGATGACAAGCCATGGCAAGCAACAATCTGACTGACTCAAGTATGGCTATTGGAGCAAAAGTTTTATCATAATCAACTCCCTCAATCTGAGAATGGCCTTGAGCTACAAGTCTGGCCTTGTTTCTGGTGATGTTGCCAAACTCACCAAACTTGTTTCTAAAGACCCATTTGGTTCCCATTATATTCATCTCAGCTAGTTTAGGAACAAGTTCCCAAACATGATTTCTTCAAACTGGTTCAGCTCTTCTTGCATAGCCTTGATCCAATCATCATCTTTTAAAGCCTCCTTCACATTTCTAGATTCAAAGGTGGACACAAAACCTCTGTATGTGATTTTTTGATGTCCTCCTCATTCTTAGTCATAAAGCAAACTAGAGCTACATTTGTCACAACTTCATCCTGACTTGATTCATTTGAAGCAGATGAAGGTTTGGCACCAGCTGAAGTACTTGCCTGCCTTCTGGTTCTAATCCCCTGGGATGGATCACCAATGATGTCAGTTACAGAATAATCTTTTTGGACCTGTTTGAAACCATGCTTGTACACATGTGCTGGACCAAGAATAGGATCTTCATCTGCATCATCTGAGAGATTCCCATTTTGTTGTGGGCTTCCAACTTGATGTTCCACATCTTCAAAGTAATACTCAATCTGCCTAGCAACTGAAACATTTATGGATTCCATGAGGGTCTTGGTTCTCTTGTTGTAAACCCTATAAGCCTTGTTGTCTGATGCATAGCCAATAAAGGTCCCTTTGTCACTCCTTGCATCAAACTTTGCCAACTCTTCTCTATCTTTGTAGATGTAACATGAACTTCCAAAAGCATGTAAATACTTGATGTTTGATTTCTTCCCTCTCCATAACTCATAAGGAGTTTTCATGGTACCAAATCTAAGGAATGTTTTGTTTGCTGTATAACAAGCTGTGTTAATTGCTTCAGCCCATAAGTGACCACTTGTGCCAGTAGAATGTAACATGACCCTAGCTATATTGATCAACACTCTATTTTTTCTCTCCACAATGTCATTATGTTGTGGTGTCTTTACAAAAGAGAATTCATGAAAAATCTCTTCATGATGGAAAAATTCAGCAAAAGAGGCATTTTTGAACTCAGTGCCATGATCAGATCTAACTCTCAGTAGGCTCAAGTTAGAGGATTTTTTCTCATTTGACAATCTTCTGCTCAGACTAGAAAAGTTCTCAAAGACATCACTCTTTTCTTTCAGAAAACACATCCAAGTGAATCTTGTGAAGTCATCAACCACAACTAGGATGTATCTTTTACTACCAAGACTCACAGTCTGTGCATGACCAACAAGATCAATGTGAATCAGTTCAAGTGGCTGTTTGGTTATGTCAGAATTGATAGCCTTGTGGGAAACTTTAGTCATCTTTCCCACCTTGCAACCTTCACACATTTTGCTCAATTTTTTTCTTCAAAGTAGGTAATCCTCTACACAGTCAGAAGAAGACAACTTCAGCAAGTCCTAATAATTTACATGGCCAAGCCTCTCGTGCCACAATTCCAGAGTTTTTTCATTTGTGGACATCAAGCATTTTTCAACTTTTGTTTTAGTATGATGTTACCTCAGCATGGTATGATGTTACCTCAATAGTCTCTTCCTTTCCCTTCGATGAATCAACTCCCTTGATAAAAGTAGACTTATTTACATTGTAACCAAGACCAGATTTGTCACCTTTTGGCTTGCCTGATTTACATAGCCGAGACATAGCTTTTGAGCTAGCTTGAAACTTGTTAAACTTTTCTTTGGTTTTCTCAAGCTCAACTTGCAATGACTCAAGCTCAAGGGTTAAGTTAACATTTAACATAGATTGAGATTTTACCTCAACTCTTAGAGTTCTAAGTTGATTTTGAAGCTCAGTTTTCTTCATGTCCAGATCAGAGGTCAGATCCTTTTATGCTTCCTTAGTCAAGAGTCCTGCTAATTTTTGCTTACCTGCTTCTCATTAACTTTGCACCAATGCCAACATATCTTGAAGGTCATCCTTCTCTTTCTTGATCTCCTTGAGTTCTCCTTCAAGTGGTAGGTTTTTTCTTAGCATAATTTGTGAGGACTCATAGAGCTACTTACATTTGATATCCAGTTCATCATCAGTTTCCTCAACATCATGGTCTGAAGCATCAGACTCCTCATTTTGGTAGGAAGGCAATAAAGCCAGATTTTCTCCAACATTGGCAACAACATCATCTTCAGAATCACTCTAGGTGGATTTGAAAGCCTTTTCATTCCTAGTTGCAAATTTCTTATTTTCATAGTCAGAAGCAATGTGGCTAAGGCCACCACATTCATAACATCTAGGCTTATAAACTTACCTTTACTAGGCTTACTTGACTCACCTTGTTTTTCACCATTTTTCTTAGAATGCTGATTTTTCTTTGAAGAAGATCTAACCTTTGAATTCTTTTGATTTTTAAATTTTTTTTGGAACTCTTTTGAAATCAACGCCAAATCATTTAGATCCAGAGGTGGCACCTCCTTTTCCTTTTTCTCAGAAGCCGCATAATTCAAAGCAATGTTCTTAGATTTCTTAACAGGCTTGTTTAGTTTCTCTCTGATTTCATAGGTCTTGAGGTTCCTCACTAGTTCTTCTAGGTTGTAATCTCTCATGTCATGAGTTTCCTCAATGATAGACCCCTTTACTCTCAGTTTGTTGTTGAGAGCTCTAAGAAACTTAGAAACAACTTTATACTCTTCAATTGGCTCACCTAGCCTCCCTACACTGACCAGTTATGGTCAAGAGTCTTAGATAAAAATCATCTACCAACTCCTCCTCATTCATGACTAGATTCTCAAAAGCACACACCTGCAATTTTTGATCTTTTACCATATTATTTCCCTCATAGGTGGTTTGAAGGACTTCCCATGCATCCTTAGAGGTGCTATAATGTGTTATCCTCCTTCTTTCACTAAAAGAAAGAGCAGTAAAAAGACAAATTTTGGCTTTGCAATCTAATTAGAGATCTAGTGTACCCTTTTCATTCCACTCATTTATAGGCTTCAAACTCCCAACTGAACCAATAGCAACACCTTCATTTTTTTCTTTTATGACAGGAGGTTTCCACTATTTCACAATCATATCCCACAATCTAGGGTCCTGACCATACAGAAAAGATTGCATCTTGATTTTCCATGTAGAATACTCCTCACTATTAAAAGAGAGAGGAACATTCAAGGAATTTACAACCTTTACACTTCCTGAATCCATCATATCCCAAGATCTTTACTAAACCCACTAGCTAGGCTTTGATGCCACTTATAGGACTAGATGTAAAGAAGTGTAGGCAGAAAGATTAAAAACACGTAGGTTTTATGCATAAACCCTTTCAGGTAAAAACTACGGGATCCCAACTCTTGGAGGTCCAAAACTCACTTCACAAAAACACAAAGTTATACAGATTGATTACAAGTTTAAAACACAAATAAAATGGATTCTACACCACCTTGTAGTATGCAATATGTACAAGCTCCTTTGTGCCTGAATATGAGATGTACCTGTTAAAGACCGACTATCAGATCTTCTTCTCTGATTAAATGGAAACCGAGTGTGTATGCATATGTGATGACTATAAATCTATCTCACAAGGAATATACAGACTCACATGAATATCACTCAAAGGTATCAAATGGTTTGCAGAGATAACGCTTAATCTCTTTCAGCCACACCAACATAACCTAGAGAAAACATCACAATATATATGACGGATCACACCCTATAAACAATGCATGAAGACAACAAATCAATCACTCAGAGAATCAAGAGATTTTTCTATCAAATAGCTTTCCTAAACCAACTAGGAAAACCTACTGTAAACAGAACAATTTCCTAATGCAGACAAGAAATGTTTATTTCAATATCAGATCTCACAAAGTCAACCAAAGGTTTCCTAATCTGAAGTGAATGCTCATATCAAACCCTTAATAAGAGGAAATTCAACGTTTAATGGCAACGTCTATAGAATGAATACAAATTTACCTTCAAAGAGAATCAGAGACGATCTTTGATAGCTGTCCTTCCACAGCTATATCCTCTTGAGTTTTTTCATGGAATGCCATAGTGTACCAATAATTTGAATTTAAATCAAGTTTATTATGCAAAAGGAAACTCAGCAACCTACCCTACTAGAATGAAAACTGCAATAAAAACGACAGTCAACAAAAGCTGAACATTCCAAAAATCTTAAGAACTCTGAGATACGGCGTGAGCTAGTCATTGCACCTCGCCAATAATCCTTAATTTAAGTTCCAAGCACAATGCGAAGTCCGCTGTATCCATCCTACATTACGAAAATCACCTGCCATCACAAATATAATTAAAGAACAAACATATAAGATTATTAGCTACTTAATTAGTATGGAATAAACATACCTCATATACAATTTCAATGATGATCATAACAGAAAATAGGGTTATAAAATATCGCAGCATGTATTTCCTGAAGGCAGGAGGCAAAAGTGTGTAGATACAATGAGGAATCAAGGTAGCAATCTTGTCGGCTTTTCTATTGACGTCGCGCCTGAACCTTTGGATTACTCCAAAAACTAGCTTAAAAGAAAAACAAACCAGCTCTCGTTCGTACATGTTTGCTCGGAGGAGTAGTGACAATGTGGGAAACTCCAACCAAGAGAAAAACCAATCCGAAAAACTTAACAACTGTTTAAATATATCAAGATATCGTGTGAGTATCCTCACCGTAGATTTAGATAGATATCTTACCAAATTATGTCATAGAAATATTCTATTAATGTTATGATTTATGCCTCTTTTATACATGTAATAGATTGTCTAATTTATGAGGTAGTGTATCATAAATCATAAATTCCTATATAATTGGTCATTCTCTTTAACGGGTCCTACATAAGCATATTGCGGACGAGGCCCAAAGCTGTCTGGGTTGAAAGATGGGTCTAAACTGGCTAGGCGACAACCCGGTTCACTATCTCTCTCGCTCTCTTGCTAGAACTTTGTACGTGAACACGACCATTGGAAGTTCTCCGACCTAAACTCGTCGTTGCCGAGAAAGTAAAACTCTGTTGTCTTCTTAAACCCGTAAGTACAATCTTCGAAGACACCAACGTTGTATAGCTTTATATGTTTGAATCTGTATTATGCTCCATGGGTTCTAATGTTCTATCTCCCACTGTCTGATGTTGGATTCTAGTACCTTCCCTATACAGTTAATTTTCCAGTAAAAAGATTGTATTTTTAGGCCAAAGTTTGAACCTTTATTCAATTTCGTTTTTGGGTTCTGATGTGAATTAGTTCAAGGGGCAATCTAGGTTTCATGTTGTTAATGTGATGAGGCTGAGTTCCTTTGCTGTTCATTCTTTGATTGTCTTTGTTCACATGCGCAGAGTTTGAAAGCTTTTAGCTGATTATTGAGGTGAGCTGAAATACATATGAATGGCGTGGAGAGAGCTTAGCAAAAAGGTAAGTTTGAAGTATTCCACTACAGACAAAAATGGTTGCTTAGTTGATGTCAGTTTAGTTCTTATGTAAAGATAATTGGCCTTCCTGAAAATGTTTCTTTATATCAACCAGTTTCCAAGGATCATGGGAGAAGTTATGTTTGTCTAGTTAGTTTTGTTAGGATGGCTGTTGAAACTTCTTTAGAAGCGACTGGATAACCACCCCCTTCCCCTAATTGTGGAATGTAAATGATTTTGTAGGTGAATGAAGGTGAATATGATCTTTTTATGATGGGTATGGTCTCATTTTGATTGGTTTGTTATTCCAATCTATAACACTGGCATGAAATTCTTGTTGCAGGGAATACGTGCCAGTCTAAATACTGAGTTTGCATCAAGACTGAGAAGACATGCAGTGGGATTTACTTCTATATCTAATGTTGATAATGCAGTTAACTCGATTTTGTTCACACCAGGTAAATTTGATTTGTAGAATGAAAACCTTGCTTTTGGTGATAGCGTATTTTAGTTTGGATATTCATTTTACCTCAACAAAGTTATGATTTTGAGTCAAGTTGATTTTTGTGATTTCTTTCGGTTTTTTGTACTTGTTGATTTTATCATTTTAACTGCAGTATGGTAGATGATAGTTTCTTGTTCCATATTAGAAGCAAGTCAACCTCCCAAATATAGTTATTTTGCTAAAATTTTAGATATTGCACATCTTGCTGAGTATTGATGAAATATCAATGTCATTCTTATATCTTTAAATTTCTGTACTGCAGAGCCCTCATTTGAATTTAAATCCCGAAAGCTTGGTTATGGTGGAATATTAATGAAAGACTCCCAAGTCCGGTAAGTTTTGCCTCTCTGTTTCTTTCTGGTCGCCTGCTTATAGAGTTCTTTGGATCTAGGCTTATCTACTGCAGACTTGCTGTAATATGTGCTAGAAAATTTTCTAATTGCAACCTTTTATGGTGGGAACGTTCTTGCCTAGATGCTATCATGGAAAGAAAGGGGATGACCAGTCATTTGGTTTAAAGGCTCCAAAGAGAGAAAAGTTTGCAAAGAGAGACAATAAGACTCAGCCTCCTGTTGATGCTCCCAATGTGCGTCCTAAACCACAAAGAACTGCCAAAAGCATGGCAGATAGGACAATTGAGATTTTTGAAGGTATGACAATTAATGAACTTGCCAAGCGCACTGGTCAGTCAACATCTACTCTGCAAAACATTCTTACAAATGTTGGGGAAAAGGTTGGCTCGGAGTTTGATACTCTCACCATTGACATTGCAGAGCTGGTTGCTATGGTACTTCACATTTTTAACATTGAAATTAATGACCTGTATTTAGTCTCATGGTATTTCATTTATCCTTATACTTGGATCTTTCATAATAAGTTGTGTTTGGAAAATATCCACGGCTGAGACCTGCTTAGATAAAATAAAAAATGTTTTCTTAGAGCTACCCTTGTCTTCTTAGTCATTGAGGGTGGGAGGGGGGTTGAACATGTGTTTTTTCTGCTGTGCAATCATATAGATGTTTGCAACACTTTTTTAAGCATGCCAGTTGTTTCTTGTGACATTAACATAATTGAACACTATATTACTGGAGCGGATTCATTTCTGATGCAACCGTGTACAGGCTATGTAATTCTGCATTTGGGCCTGTCTGGAAACTTTACCGACTCTGAGTTTAAATTTGTAGGAAGTTGGGGTCAATGTCAGGAGGCTGCATTCCAATGAAGGTACAGAAGTTCTACCGCGACCTCCAGTTGTGACTGTGATGGGCCATGTTGACCATGGGAAAACTTCACTTTTGGATGCCCTACGCCAGACATCTGTCGCTGCCAAAGAAGCTGGAGGGATTACTCAGCATGTCGGTGCTTTTGTTGTTCGTATGCCATCTGGAGCATCAATTACATTTCTTGACACCCCTGGTCATGCAGCATTTAGTGCCATGCGAGCAAGAGGAGCTGCTGTCACAGATTTAGTTGTGTTAGTTGTAGCTGCTGATGATGGGGTGATGCCTCAGACTCGTGAAGCCATGACCCATGCGAAGGCGGCTCATGTACCAATTGTTGTAGCAATTAACAAATGTGATAAACCAGCTGCTAATGCAGAAAAAGTAAAACTCCAGCTTGCTTCGGAGGGATTGCTGCTCGAGGATATGGGCGGGGATGTCCAGGTTGTTGAGGTTTCAGCTATGAAGAAGACTGGTTTAGATAACTTGGAGGAGGCTTTACTTCTCCAGGCTGAGATGATGGATCTGAAGGCTCGTATAGATGGACCTGCTCAAGCTTATGTGGTAGAGGCAAGACTTGATAGGGGAAAGGGTCCATTGGTTACTGCAATTGTGAAAGCAGGAACTTTAGTTTGCGGAAAATATGTGGTTGTGGGCTCTGAGTGGGGTAGAATAAGGGCTATTAGAGACATGGCAGGGAAGTTGATGGAGCGGGCAACACCTGCAATGCCAGTTGAGATTGAGGGGCTGAAGGGACTTCCCAGGGCTGGAGATGATATCATCGTTGTTGAATCTGAGGTGCGAGCTAGAATGCTTAGTGCAGGGAGGAAAAGGAAATTCGAGAAAGACAGACTTATGAAAATCACCGATCTAAGTGTAGAAGATCCAGAAACAGAACCATCAAATGAGGTGCCCAAGCGGGTTGAATTGCTGATAATAGTGAAAGGAGATGTGCAGGGTACCGTCCAAGCTGTTACAGATGCATTAGGGAGTTTGAATAGTCCTCAGGTATCCCACAAGATTATAACTGAATGGCCTATATATGGTTCACATAATGCTCAAGTATTACTTTGTTGATTTGGTTGTGGTTTATCGGGTATCCATGCAGGAATTTTCTATTCCAATATGACAATTTTATGCCAGCTATCTTCTTTCATTGTTCATGACCACTCTCCTATTCTTTTTCCAGGTGTATGTGAATGTAGTACATGTTGGTGTTGGGCCTCTATCTCAGTCTGATATAGACTTGGCACAAGCCTGTGGTGCATGTATTGTTGGATTCAATATCAAGACTCCACCCAGTTCCATCGCTTTAGCTGCAACTCGAGCAAGTATCAAGGTACTAACTTCTCTACTCTATTAATCATTTGAATGTAGTTAGGTTCATCCTTTTATTTAATCTGACTGAAGAGACCGTCTCCTAGCAACCATAGAAAATGAAGTATATTCTTTATATAATTTTTTTCTTTCTATTTGAATGGCTTAGATAATGCAACACTGTGTGATCTATCGTCTTCTGGAGGACATTGGGAACTTTATAGTAGAGAAGGCCCCTGGTACTAGTGAGACCAAGATAGCTGGGGAGGCTGAAGTGCTAAGTATTTTTGAGCTCAAAGGAAGGAGCAAGTGTAAAGGACCTGATGTGAAGATTGCAGGATGCCGGGTTATAAATGGTTTTGTCACCAAATCAGCAACCCTGAGGCTTCTTAGGAGTGGGGAAGTTGTATATGAGGGATCATGTGAATCTCTCAAGCGAGAGAAACAGGACGTGGACTTGGTGAAGAAGGGTAGTGAGTGTGGACTGGTGATCCAAAATTGCTATGATTTCCAGGTTGGTGACATGGTCCAGTGCTTGCAGCAAGTTATTAGGAAGCCCAAATTTATTTCGTCGGAGAGTGGTGCTGTTCGAATAGAGTGTTGATCGATGGTTATATGCTGAATTATATGGCCTGAAATTTTGATCGATGGAGTGGTTTGATCGTTTATTCGTGTACCATCACAGTCCATAAAAGGCTTTGAATTGATGTGAAGCAAATTTATTCATCCAATATATATATATACACACATATATATATATATATATTCTTTAGCAGTATAGAAGATGTATTATACCTTCGAATCGACACAAGTTGAAACGAAAAACCTCCTCGGCACTGCAATACTTTAGATTTCAGATTGTTGTAGGATATTTAATGTTCGTAGTTATGGTGGAGATCACAGGATATGACAGTGTATCTTATTTAGAGATGTAATAAGATTATTTTCCTGTTTGTACATCTTGTACTCTCCTATATAAAGGAGTTGCTTATTCATTAATAAAGTTACACAGTTCTTTGCTTCACACTATTGCAATGAACTAAAATGATGTAGTTTTCCTTACTTCAAGCATATTGCATCAATAAACTAAAAGGATGTTTGAGCTTAGATCCATGCTCCAATTATGCGAAATGCAATTAAAGAGCAAAAATTTGATCGAGAAAATCCTCTATAGTCATAATTCAAGGCAAGTTGGAACTAAGAGTGATCACTATGCGAATTATGAAAACGCACCAAAGAGCAGGGTGCAAAGAGCAGAACCCTCAAGTTAAGGGAATCTTGGTGAGACATTTTTGGTCTCTACAACCACCCACACAAAGAAAGACACGATAAGTTGGCACATGAAAGTCATGATTGATGACTACGATAGAGGAAGCGCCGGCCATGGAGGCCGTGGTGACCAAGGAAGCCATAAAGGCTGAGGCACCAATACCAAAAGACACAAGATAAGACACATGATGTTTCTCGAATCAAATGAGTTGTTTATTCTCAAGATGTTTGAGAAAATAGATTTTAGAAGTTTTGGGTTAATAAGTATTGAATAACATTGATAAGCAAACGATGTGAGGAATCTATGGATTGCCAAGATCATCATTGCCACATTCAAACCACCCAATCCGAATTTACTTGATCATTGAACACATTAGTTTTCATAACTGTTCTCTGCGTACTATTTTACAAATTATTCGACCTAGCCACAGGTCTCTAAAAATTATGAAAATTTGCAAAAGTGTTCATATACGTGTCTGGTTTGGGTATGAAAAATTTCGTTGCATTCCGACACACCAATAATTCGGCAGAAAATCGACAAGCAAGTGTGCTCAGATTTTGTGAATTTTAAGGATCAAATAAACAACGAAGCAGAAGATAGAGATGGAGCTGAAACTAATCTCATTAAGGTAAACTTCAAAATTGGCAGGGACTCAATTACTGAGACAGCTGATTTTGATTGGAGCTTTATGTTTTCCATGTAAAAAGGTGTGTGTGCCTAAGTATTATGTTTGACAATGTTGGTCAATTACTTTGGATTAACAAACTTTGATGTATCATGTTGGCTTATTAATAAAAGCATTATTTTGACTTATTAATAACAGGCTTGTCTACATTTTTTCTGTATGATATACATGCTTTACGGTTGCTAAAAACTTATTGTCTACTAGGGCTTACCTTAGTAATTTGTGATGTCTAGAACAAGAGATTTTCGATAAAGGTATTTGAGTGGACTTTATGTCCCACCTACATTGATCTCTCTTCACCTGGTCATAAGTAAAAAGAGCTACCCAAACGACTTTAGATGTCCTAGCAAACTTGTAAATTCGTCCATGTATTAATTGGGATAGCTAAGAGTGCTCTAAATCTCTGAAAACGCAGAAAACAGAATCTGCTGCACTAACAGCCAACTTTGACAACGAACTAGAAATTTCCCAGAAATAATTAGCATATGAGTTGTATATGGCTGAAAATATAAGGATGTCTAGTCTTCATAACTACCCCCGGATTGTCAATAGCTAATTTTTAGGAAAAGTTGTGCTCGTTTTACTGGACAAATGTCAGAAACAGGGCATAACAAAATATGCTCTGGAGATCAGTCAACTTCGACGACAAATTGGGATTTGCCCAAAATAAACCAACATATGGATGACATATGGTTGAAAACATATGGACCTCTAGTTTTTAGAACTATGTTCTAGAAAAGTTTATGCTCATTTCACTAGACAAAGGTCTGAAACCGACATAACACAATTGGCTGTGCAGATTGCTTAGCTTTGACATGAATCTGGGATTGATTCAGAACGATTTAGCATATGAGTAATATATGTCGGAAAGCTACGAATGTATAGTTTCTAGAACTTTATCTGGAATGTCAAAAGCTATTTTCTAGACAAAGTTATGCTTGTTTAAGTACACGGAGGTCAGCTTGACCCGAGGAAGGCCAAAACCTGAGGAAACCCGAGGAGGCCCTTCGATGGATTGAATGTATCCTCGATGGATCGAAAGTGTCCTTGATGGATCGATGGATCAACTCGAGGGGGTGCTTCGATGGATCAAAGGAATATCCCCAGAAAACCAAACTTTCGAGTTATTTTTCAATTTTTCCTCATGCAAGACTTGTTTCTTTGCAAGTATTTCCCCCAAGAACTTTGAATGTTTCATTGAAGCGGGAATTATATATACTATATTATGACATAGACAACTTACATCGACTTTGTGCCTTGTCGATTATGTTTCTATATTATGAGAATGGACATGGGTCTTCTCATCATCTATGCCAACAATTTTCAAGTGAGAATGAACATGAGTTCCTTTGCATTATCTCTAATGATTGCGGTATGATCCGAATATTAGAGAAACTTATGTGTCAACCGGATGAGCTATGTAAGACAACTAAAAGAGAGTTGTAGAATCAAATAATATCATAAGAGATGACTTAAGGGATTTAGACACATATAGGCTTTGATACGACAAATTGGGACACCCAAGTCGTGATATGATGATCTAGATTTTGAGAATGTCATTCGGACATCCATTCTTTCGAGTAAAAGGAAGCAAGAACCAGAGATTGGAGTTGGGCACCATTCAGTGGTGGCTCTATCGTCCAAACATCGATTAGTGATTGACGTCTCTTTCCCCAAGAGGAGAAAACTAAACGCCGAGGATGACGTGCTAATCTCCTATCCTATTTCCCGAGTTCATGGAAACTCCAAGCCTCAATCAAAATCATTTTCAAGGGCTCATCACTTGTTATTGCAAAGCCCACTCATTCAAGAGATTATGATTGAGACCATCCTATGCAAATGACATATATGTTCTCACTATATAGAATCTAATGTGATTCTATGGAACGATTCAACCAACTAGCGCACCATTACGATGTTTTGTGGTGTTGGTTATAATACAGACACATTGGTCATGTGTCATGCCATCATCCACTTGTAATACTGCTCAAACTTCTAGCTTAGATCATATGATTGCGGGCTCACTACCCGAATCATCCTATTTAAGTCTATTTGACTTAATAATGCTAGAAAATTTACATCATTGAGATTTGATATTGGTATTATACTCTCATGAACAAACCCAAATGGTCTCACAGAAAACTACTATTTAGCGACTACGATAGTAGTCTGAGCATTGGTAATGCGCACCAATAATTTCTGCTTAGGGTTATTGAAAGGACCAAACCCCAATTTAGTTTCCTAAACCGGAATCAAACCCCTTCTGAAAACACGAACCAATAAAAACCATTAAAATTTCGGCAGAGTAACGCTACTAACGGGGAATTGTCATTAACCTGCACCCGGAAAATACACTTCATCCTATGCCACAAAAATCAAACCGTGGGCACCAATCCCATCCAGATTTCTCAATATCACAATAGTAATGTAAAGAAATCAATAAAACTATACTTTATAGAAATCCGGGGAAAAATCGTATAAAAGTATAACATAAGAATACTCAGAGCGACTTCTAATATATATATACAAATAGTAGGCCAAACTAAGAACCTACCATAAAAGAAACATCGCTCGAATACTAAGCCTCCGACCACGACGTGCGACACCAGAGTCCGAACTGCAAACTGGGCATGAAAACTGAAAAGCCCAGGGGAAAGGCAATAAAAACGTTAGAGTGAGTGGACGAAAATAAACATATGTCTTTCACCAATTTCATATACATAAACAATGTA
The DNA here is from genome assembly GCA_946800695.1 of Geum urbanum. Classification (NCBI taxonomy): domain Eukaryota; kingdom Viridiplantae; phylum Streptophyta; class Magnoliopsida; order Rosales; family Rosaceae; genus Geum; species Geum urbanum. Next base: position 37,472,088 of record OX327013.1, on the reverse strand, counting down.
AAGCAACGCGAGTTCGGAAAGTATATATGGAGGTGCCAGGCGAATCTCTCAAGCCCGACGGTGATAGGCTAGGGGAATCTCTCAACCCCAGCGGCATAACAGGGGAATCTCTCAACCCTGCCCAGAGGAATCTCTCAACTTTGGTCCAGAGGAATCTCTCAACTCTGGTCAGACTACCGGTGATCAGCCGAGTAGCCGAAGCATCGATACAAGTATGTCATCACCATAAAAATATAAAATAATACCTCCAAAAATAATAAATAATCTCAACATCGTATATAAATAAATACGAAAAATCACGAACTCGCAACGACTGTGAAAATATAAAAGTGTCCACTCACAGGTGAGCGTAACGCGATACGCGTTAATCCCGTGATCCGGCGGAAAATCCCTCGCCAAACGAACGATCACGAACTCCTGGATAATCATAAAATCCACTACTCAAAATCATAACTCGAAACCTCGAATCACATCACGAGAAACAACAATTTCCGGAAACATATAATTCAATAACGACGAAATCGTCAAAATCCGATAATCACACCATAAAACCTCGCTATAATTGCCGATGCTCAATTTGAAAAAAAACCTCACCACTGCGATCGGTGTGCGATTCCGAGCGAAACGACATACAACTCGTCGAAAAACACGTCGCCGGAAAAGTCGCCGCAGTGGACGGCGGGGCCGCCACTGTCGCCGCTGCTGCCAGCCGCCGGAAAATCAAACCGGCCCAGAAATTTTCAAACTACACATGGATTTGAAGATCTTGACATTTCCAACAACTTTCCAGTTCAAAGTTAAGGCCAATTTTGATCGGAAAACCTCCAAAACTCACCTCAAAGTTCCAAACCCTTACTAGAATTTCAAGCCGACCGATCTCCCTCCTTCGGCCACGGCAACCTCCCAAACCACTTCCAATATCTTTCTCTCCTCATGGCTAACAAAACCCCTCAAAGAGGAGCCACCAACTCGGCCTCCACGCCACCACCCGAACGCCGTCGATTTCGCCGGAAAACACCGAATTTCGCTGCGCCTTTTCTTCCTCCTCCGGCCACCCCACGGGTCGATCCACCTACCAAATTGAAGAGGGCCACAAGCCCAACAAGTTCCGTGAAGGGACCCCGGCCAACCGTGGCCGGAATCGGCCTCCACGGCGGCGAGAAGTCCACGAGCAAAACGCACCAAAACGGGTCGCCCCTTGACCCGTGGTCAACGCGGGTCAAGGCCCAGTTTCCCATTATGGAAAGTTTCCAAATTCGGCAATTATTTTCCCGTATTTATACCGTACGCGTATCGAACCCAAAACGGATAAATACGACAATATTCGACACCCGAAAATATTCACAACTTATTCCTCGTAACTCGGAAAAATCCTCCGGAAGTTCCCACGAGCTCGAAATTAAGTTCTATACAACTTTCGTGAATGATCCCAAATCAAATTCTTGCCCGATAATTTAGTCGCTAACGAAGCCGCCATATTAACCGATTACGTCGAAATCGCGACTAATCGCGAAACTTGCAAATCAAGTCGATAACCATTCCATTTACGGTTTGGGTCGGTCGACGGTCCAAAACGGATCACAATCACGATTCGGATAGACTCGAATACGAACGGATAAACTCAACAATATTCCGAAATTTCAAATATTCATATTATATTCCTCGTTCGTCAAAATAATAATCCGGAACCGCCCACGAACTCGAAATCACGCGTACAGCAACTCTCGAGAAGAGACTCAACTCAAATTCTCGGCCAATAATTAAGTCGTGATCAAAGCCAGCAATTCAATCAATTTACGGAAGACTGCGATTACGCGCTAACTCACGAATTAAGCTGATTACACTACTGATTCTGTTCCGGGTCGTCACAAATCTACCCCCCTTAAAAAAATTTCGACCTCGAAATTTCCAAGTCTGCCAAATGAAAAGTTGGGACACTGCCTCTGCATACAGTTCAACTCCCAAGTGGCAACCTCAACTGAATGACTCAGTTAATGGAAAATATCTCTGTACCCTCAAATCTCGAATCTGAACTGGCTCCTCCACAAATGCCAAGTCTTCCTGTATACGAAACTGATAGGGTACATAACACGCAACAAATCTGAAATGTAGTTCCACCACATGGAATACAACACACACAAGGCCAACGCTATAGGCAATGCCAAACTATACGGCACAATACAAATTCGCCCTATGATCACATACAGGCTAAAACAACGTGGCAAACACATAACTCAACCTGCTCACATCAACATAACTTCACTGTCGAACTCGAGCAATTATCAACTTGTCCCTGCTAATCCGAAGGTCAATCTCGAACAAATAAAACTGCGGGTCTCAAATCTTTCGGAACTGCAATACAAAAGACCACAACATGTCCTCCAAGGTCTGAATAGTCCTCAAAGATCGCTCACCAATCTGAGGATAAGAAATGGTACTAACCTGTAATCTGGTCCCAAATACTCACCGCAACGCTTGCCAACACTCTGTTGTAACTGATTATCTCGATCAGCAATCTGGGACACAGGTGCACCACGAAAGTGGATAACTTCCGCCAAAAATAGCTATACCAGCCTGCCCCCGAAAACTTTTCCGAAAGTACAAGGAAAAGAATTAAGTTCATCAAATGGTCCACAAAGACCCGACAACTGGTATCACTAATCGAAGTGCGTACCGACACACAAAATCCACAGCGACAAGCTCTAGCTTCTAATCGGAAACCTCCAATGGCTGTAACTTCCCAGAAAATTTTTGCCTCTCTATCCTCGCCTGCCGACAAATGTGGCATCTGCTCACACAAGCTGCTATATTCCTCTTCACGTTGCGTCACGAATAGCAAACTTTGAAGGATTTGATACATCTCCGTACCACTAGTGCATAACGCATGTAAAACAATGAGCTTTAACATCATCACTCACTAAGTCAGCTCCCGTAGCTCGCAACTCGGCTAACACGGAAACTCGAGCCACACACACATGAAACAATGAAGCTCCCGATTCCCAATTGAATACATCAACAACAACACCCCAGAAAGATAGTCAAAGTACTACTACTAGCCTCTCTCGGATAAACTCAAATGTGCAGCCCTAGTCGTTAATCGACCCCATACATCTACATTGCCTCAAGTTCAAATCTGGCCAAATATGCAAGTAGACGAAACTCAAGTGATCAGTGTACATCCTACACTGCGCTGCACGCCACAACCGTAGTGTCTCCAGCTCTCTGATGCTAACATAAAGACAGCTACTTCTAAATCATACATAGGATACATAGCTTCATAAAGTTTCCACTGTCTAAAACCACGAGCCACCGCTCTGCTATGCTGCATCAAGTATATCCAAATTCAAATCTCGATGCATTGTCGTAAACCACGAACTTGTCACGATCATCAGATAAAGTCAAAACTGGTGCAGTGGTCAATCTCTCCTTCAGGAGTAAGTAATTCTCCTCACACGCATCGGACTACTCGAACATGACGCCTTTCTTCGTCAATTCGGAAAGTGAAGTGGCAATCCGAGAAAATCCTGCACAAAGCACCGATATTAACCTGCCAAACCCAAGAAACTCCTGATCCCTGGTACAATGGTAGGTCAACTCCAAATCAACACGGCTTCTATCTGGTCAAGATCCACGTCGACTCCCTCAGCTGATATCACGTGCCCCATAAACTTCACGCTAATCAACCAAAATTCACACTTGCTGAACTTCGCAAACAGCTGATCATCTCGCAAAGTCCGCAAAACCGCTTGCAAATGCTTCTTGTGCTGGCCCACACTCACTACCACGTTTGAAGACATTACCGGCGAGATTTCCAAAAACAAGGCCGGCGACCGGGAAAGTCGCCGGTAATGTTCATCATTACCGGCGACTTACTCCGTCGCCGGTAATGTCGCCGGAATTTCGTCGGTAATGTTTCAAAACATTATCGGCGACTTCCTCCATCGCCGGCAATGTCAAGCCAAACATTGCCGGTGAAATTCTGGCCGGAAAATCGCCGGAAATGCTTGGCTCGACATTGCCGGCGACGGAGGAAGTCGCCGGTAATGTTTTGAAACATTACCGGCGAAATTCCGGCGTAAAGTCGCTGGTAATGTCTCCATTTCCGGCGATTTAATGAATCGCCGGCAATGCCTCTTATATTAGATGCAGATCGCAGCAGCTCATTCATTTTGATCGAAAAAAATCCGGTGAAATCGAAAGAAGGAAAACGCTTTGAAATCGATCCTTCGGTATTGTCAAAATTAAGGCGCGCGTCGAAAACTCGATCACTCGGGAAGCTATATATATAGGTATGTGTATATATACATATATGTGTATGTATATATATATGTGTGTGTTGATCAAATCCAATTCGTGAGATATGAAATGTTGTTGATGTCACCGAAACGAGAAAACTACTTGTAGTTAATCTTATCTTGTGTCTGAATCAACGACTGGTATTATCGTAGTGCTATCAGAGTCAGGCTTAAGAGAGCCTCCTACCTAGTCAAATACATTTTGAACTGAAAAAAGAAGAATACCATCATCGAGTACTGAATCGAATTCAGAGATTAGATCGATATATATATATATATATATGCATGCATGTGTTGATTTAATTAGAGTTGAATTGAGATATCGCGTCGATTATTAGTAGTGAATGTGTGTATATATAATACGTAAAATTGTTAGAATTTTCAGGATGGACAAGAGTTGGATGAGCCTCGAAAGATGGGATGTCAGATATCACCAGGGAATTAGGAGTTTTGTGAATTTTGTGAAGGCTAATTGTGGAGACACTACACTTCATTATTGCCCGTGTAAAGAATGTAAGTGTCGCAGCGATCGATTTCGTTTTCCCATTGATAAAGTCCAGAAGCACCTGAGTAAATACGGGTTTTGGGATAAGTACACTTGTTGGATTTATCACGGTGAAACATCGTTAGCGGGTCCGCATGATCATGGACAATTTGGTGAGAGGGCCAGTCCACGCTATGATCATGGAGATTTTGCTGAGAGGGGCAGTCCATCCTATGATCCAACATCGATGTTTATCAATGATATGTTTCCTCATGAGAGGGGTGTATTTGCTGATGAAGCACCAAATGTCCCTCCCGTCGTTGAGGGTTTCCCCCATATTGAGCCAGTAGAGCCATTACCTGGAGCTCATGTCAACACAAGCGGTATGGACAAGTACAACAACCTGATTGCATTACAACAGACTCCGTTGTACGACGGTTGTAGTAAGACTGTTCTTGAAAGTGTGATGGGAGTGATGCAGCTCAAAATGGAGAACAAAATGTCTGTCAAAGCTGTTGATTCTTGGTTGAAGTGGACTGCTTCGCTACTGCCACCCGGTCATCGTCTTCCTACCACTCATCATAAGGTGCGACATATCCTGAAAGATCTTGGGCTTTCCTACATCAAAATCCATGCATGCAGATATGATTGTATTCTCTTCTGGGGAAAAGATCTTGAAGACCTTGAAGCTTGCCCGGTATGTTTTACAGAAAGGTATAAGTTGACTCCTGCAGGCAACAAGAAAGCTGTGAAGATACTTCGATATTTCCCGCTTATGGATAGGCTGGAGCGGTTGTTCATGTGTGCTTTCCCGGCCGAAGCAATGAGATGGTGGGCTGAGAGGAATTTGCCTGACGATGACACCCTTATACACCCTTCCGACGGAGAGGCTTGGAAGCACATGGTCAGGGAGTTTGATCATTTTGCAGCAGAGGTCCGAAATGTTTGGCTAGGGCTCTCATCTGACGGATTCAACCCTTTTGGCAACATGAGTCTTCAATACAGTATATGGCCAATTATTTTGGTACCGTACAACCTTCCACCATGGATGTGCATGAAGAAGGAATACAATATGCTCATTCTGTTAATTCCGGGCCCGGGCTATCCAGGCAAGTGTCTCGATGTGTATTTGAGGCTTTGATTGAGGAGCTTAAGTACCTGAGTGAGTGTGGCCACCCCACTTACGATAGGTTCAAAAATGAGATGTTCCAGATGCATGCCATGCTTGTTGGCACCATCAGTGATTTTCCTGCCCGCGGTATGTTGTCGGGCAACATTACCAGGGGTTACAGGGCTTGTTCAGAGTGCATGACGGTTGATTGTTGCAGTCCTCATTGCAGTAAAATTGTTCAGATGCGTCACCTTTGTTGGCTTCCATATGATCACCCATTTAGGCAGGATCCAGACGCGTTTGATGGGACTGTGGAAACAGGTGTGGCACACAGGCGATGGACAGGGGAAGAAATTTTGGAAGTGTTGAATGAATATGATTTTGGCCAGCTAAGCAATCATCCTGACATAGTCGCGTCAATTCCAGACAAGCCCGAAAGGTATAAGTTTTAGACACACAAGAGAGAAGAATGTGTGATCATATTTTGGATATTCTGGGAACTCCCCTACTGGCCCAGGTTTTCCTATCAGACACTACCTAGATGTCATGCACATAGAGAAGAATGTGTGTGAAAGTGTTGTGGGCACAGTTCTTAACTTGGAGGGGAAAACAAAAGACATACCTAAGGCACGCATTGATCTGAAAGCTATGGGTCTGCGGAAACATTTGTGGTTAAGAGATGGTAAGAGAAAAATGCCGCAAGCTCCTTACACCGTAAAGCCGAAGCATAAGCATGAAATTTACAATAAGATGTACGGATTAAAGAGTCATGACTGCCATGTACTGCTTCAACGCCTTTTCCCTATTTTCATTCGAGGGTACTTGCCCAAAGAGGTGGTGGAGCCGTTGGTGGCCTTGTCAAGATTCTTTCAGAAGTTATGCACCAGGGAAGTTAAAAAATCAGACCTCAGGGAGATGCAAGATGACATCATTTTTATCATGTGCAAGCTTGAGAGGATATTTCCCCCAAATTTTTTCGGCATCATGCCTCACCTGATGATCCATCTTCCCGAACAATTGTTGCTTACCGGTCCCGTACACTACACTTGGATGTATCCCATGGAAAGGTACAAATGATTCATACATTTGGTTTTCCTCTGTTTTTATATGTAAGTTCTTATTTTTTAAGTATCATAACATGCACTTGTTAACTTGTAGACAATTGGGAGCCTACAAGGACTATGTGAAGAATAAATATGCACCTGAAGGGTGTATCGCTGAAGCATATGTTGCGCACGAGTGTGTAATGTACACCAAAGTGTATTTGGGAGCGCTTGAGGACCCCCAACAACAGATGCCGATAGATGAACCCCAGTTCAACCTTTCTATCATCTCCAATGACGTGGTAGTACAGGGAAGCTTGCCAAAGTCGTACAAGTTGGATGGAAATGAGGTAGCCATTGCCCACTGGTCGGTACTGATTAACTGTCAAGAAGTACAATATTGGAAAAACTATCATCTTCACTGTCCTGCTATTGCCGGAAATGTTGATTACCACAACCGGACGTTTGCAAACTACTTTGGTCAATGGGTAAGGGTATATGTGTACATGTCTATTTTTTATATATATCCTTATCTAGCATGTGTGTACGTACGTGGTTTTGTGGTTTCTAAGTTTGGTACGTCGTTTTCAGATGAACCATGTAGCAAATGATGGTTGCCCAGAGTGGTCAAACGAATTGAGGGTCCTGGCGATGAAATCGATAGTTTCAAAAGTTTACTCGATGTGTCAGGTCAATGGCGTGAAATTTATATGTGAAAATCGAGACGACTGACTGAAAACACAGAATTGTGGGGTGATGGTCCATGGTGGGTAGGATGGCGTTGACTATTACGGTGTCCTTCATTCAATTGTTGAACTAATTTATGGGAACCGCATGAAAGTGCACTTGTTCAAGTGTAGATGGTTTGATACTAGCCCGGAGAACACAAGGACCGATTAGTACGGAACCTTTTCAGTGAATACTGCTACAAGCTGGTATAAAGAAGACCCTTTCGTTCTTGCGACATCAGTAAAACAAGTGTTTTACCTTGACGATATTCTTAACAAAGTCCCGTGGAAGGTGGTTAACCATGTTGCTCATAGAAACATATACAGTGCTGCCACACTTGGTGAGACCGCAGATGATGAGGAAGCTACTGCATACCAAGAGCCGAACGCTTTTGACATTCCGGAATCATCTACGATTCGCCTTAATAATGTGAGATCTGGGAGCGTCGTTCGAATTACTGGAGCAGAACTTCTCGATGTTAATCCATATGAAGTTGACGCTGATTATAGTGAGGAGGAGCGGCACATATTGCCAGAGGTTACCTATGAAACCAAGTCAGACTCAAGTGATGAAGATGATTACGATTATCATCCTTAGTACGTTAATGATGTACGTATTTTAATTATAGTCGGAAATGACATTAGTCGGAAATTGTAGTCGGAAATTGTAGTCGGAAATTCTAGTCGTAAATTGTAGTCAGAAATTGTAGTCGGAAATTGTAGTTATATATGGTCGGAAATTGGTCGGAAATTATTTAGTCGGAAATAGGTCGGAAATAGGTCGATCGGATAATCTTCGGGAAATAATGACATTACCAACGAGTTCACTCGTTGGTAATGACATTAACCACGACTTACCTCGTTGGTAATGTCATTACCAACGAGTTACCACGTAACTCGCCGGCAATGGTGGCAGTATTTTCAGGGCAGCTCGAGCTGCTCCCCATTTCTTCACATCTCTCTTCCCTCTCAAACCCTAAAACCCCTCTCTCTTCATCTCAATCAATTTCCTCGCCTCCCTCTCCTCAATCCTCTCTTCCTCTCCTCCCCTCTCCCCTCCCCTCACCTCCTCTCCCTTCTCCCCTCTCCACAAAAAAAAACCCCAAATATCAATTTCCTCTCCTCCCCTCCTCCTCTCCTCCTCCCCACCTCCTCTTCCTCCTCCCCTCACCTCCGTCGCCGGAAAGTCTAGTCGAGCTCCACCATGGCAGGTGCAAGCTCACTCTCTCCTCCTCTCTCTCTCCCTCTCTCTCTCTCTCAATCCACATTTTATTTTTATGCATTTTAATTAACCAACAATTAATTAATTTTTGATAATTGTGGGATGTATGTATGCATGTGGAAAATATTTGGAAAATGTAATTAAGGTATGTTTGAAAAATGTGGAAAATTAATGTGGATAATTGTGGGGTAAAGGAGAAATATATGTGATGTATATATGTGAAAAATTAATTAATTTATATGCAATGTATATATATACGTATGTTTGAAAAATGTGAAAAATTAATTAGCTAGGGTGATTTGGATTAATATGTGATGTATATATATATGTGAAAATTAGGTGAAATTAAGATGCATGATGTATACAAAGTGTATATGTGATGTGTATATATATGTGGAAAATTTAAAGCCGGAAATGATGTATGTATATATGTTAAGTTAGGTGATATAGTTGTTAATTTAACGTATAATAGGTGAAAAATCGGAATCGGAATTTAACGTGTTTGGATTAAGGTGATATAGTTGTTAATTTAACGTATAAATTAAGGTGACAAATCGGAATCGGAACAGTTTGGAACCAGAACGGTTTTAAACCAGAACAGTTTGGAACCAGAACTGTTTGTAATCGGAACCGTTTGAAACATAACGGTTCCAGTTCCAAACGGTTCCAGGTTCAAACGGTTCTGGTTTCAAACCGTTCCGGTTCCGATTTGTTATAGAACCGAAAACGTTTGGAACCGGAACCGTTTGAAACCGGAACTGTTTGTAACCGGAACCGTTTGAACCTGGACGGTTCCAGTTCCAAACGGTTCCAGGTTCAAACGGTTCCGGTTCCAAACGGTTCTGGTTCCGATTTGTTATAGAACCGGAACCGTTTGAAACATAACGGTTCCAGTTCCAAACAGTTCCAGGTTCAAACGGTTCCGGTTCCAAACGGTTCCGGTTCCGATTTGTTATAGAACCGGAACCGTTTGGAACCGGAACTGTTTGTAACCGGAACCGTTTGAAACATAACGATTCCAGTTCCAAACGGTTCCAGGTTCAAACGGTTCTGGTTCCAAACCGTTCCGGTTCCGATTTGTTATAGAACCGAATCCATGACTATTACGGTGTCCAGGAGGTTTTGCGGCAAATTGGCTTGGAGGAATCAAACGGAGAGGTTCCCGAAATAGTGGAGGGAGCAGTAGTCAAGCTTCCTCCTCAGCCGCAGTTAGCAACACGCGCAGTGGGCCAATGATGAATGCTCACACGAAAGCCTTGCTAGATGCGCGAGCAGAGGAGGAAGCTGTACGATTAAGAGCCGTGCAACCGGAAGTCGAGCCTCGAGCTCAGTCAGCAGACGCTCAGTCAGTAGACGTCCCTCCGTCAGCAGACCCTCAGACGAGCGACAGTCAACGGGGGCATCAGAAACTCCCTCAATCCGAATGCCCCCTATTCGCCCGGTGCCTACTCCCGTTTCACGGGAATCATCTGAGGCAGATGGTGGTGCTGGCGCCTCATCGTCCAGGCCTCGTCTATCTCCGCCGTCTGGTCTCTTCCTGCCCGATGAGATTCCTGTGATCCCTGAATTCGATGATAGGGGGATGCCTATTTATGTTGAAGGACGGCCGGAGTTCCTGAGCGTGGAGGAAGCGTACAACTTCATCCCGTTCGACCCTGTGTATCTTTGGAGTGTGAGGTGCACCAACCAACAAACGGACGATGCAGGTAAATTTTATTTAACATTAGATTGATTACTTAATTATTACTTAAGACTTACGATAGGTTCAATTAATGATATCAATTTGTTGACATTGTATTATTAGGCAATTTCGTTAATGGTACTGGAAAACGGAAAGGGGCTAGAGGCACCTGCACCGGGCGGTGACTTGAGCAGGCCACCGGGGGAAGGAAAACGCCCATTAGGGCCAATGAGGATGACGAGGTGATCGAGGCATTTGACACCACGCGAAAATATGTCAGCATGGCCGGGGCGATCGTGCGGGACAAGGTCCCAATGCTTTGGCCAGATTGGGAATTTGTGCCTATCTACGTGAAGATGCAAGTGCATAATGCACTGAGTGTGAGTTAAATCGTATTTTCATTACGTAAATTTTACATTTATTAATTAAGTCCGAATAAATATATAATTTTACCGTTTATATATTCATATTGCAGGTGTGGTTTGACGTGGATGAAGTTCTTATTCACACGTGGGTAGAGCGTCAACTACATATGAGGTGATGTGCTTCGAGTTATTTGAGTATATATCGAGTTAGATTTTTGTTTATCAAGTCTTTTAATATCTCTAACTTTTTTTTCCTGGTGTTAACATAGGTATAAAGAGTGGAAGAACGAGCTTTCTTCACATTACACTCTATACAATGAGCTAGGCCGATGTTCTACCCCTAGCGAATTTCGGTTTAGGGAGTACGAGTGGCTGTGGCTGATAGCCCACTTCGAGCACCCCAAAGCGAAGGTATGCATCCTGAACATATCTTACAAGCCTAATGTATCGTATCACATTCAAATAGTTAGTTACTAATTTTTTTACAAATGTTTATCAAACAAGGCGATTTCGAAGACGAACCGGGCGAATAGATTGAAAAACACCAGGGCCCATCATGCAGGTTCACTGAACTATTTGGGTTGGTCGAGTAAGGCGCAGCAACAACAAGAAGTGAACCCGTTGGTGTATATTCATCAGAAGTTCTATCCGCAGTGCCCTGAAGAAGCGGTAAGTCTTTCGCCTCTCCATGTGTTAATAAAACTATTTTTCGATATTAATTTATTTTGTTAGATAATAAGTTATTCATTTTCGCTTTTCAATTAGGCGAGAGTGGAGGAGGCGACCACAGAAGTGACCATGAATATAGCTCGGGGTAACCATCCTGACTGCTCCGAGGAAGAAGTCACCCAGTATGCCTCTCAGATCGATCCGCTTGATCGGCCTATAGCGGCTCAGATCATGGCAAAAGCGTGCGGCACTGGAAAGAATACCTACTACTGTAGGGGAATGGGCTCGGCGAGCGAAGGAGTATTGAAGAACACTTCAGAATACTCTACCGGGTCAAGAAGTTCAGCTTCTAGTCATAACCTTGCAGCGGAGCTTCAGAGGACGCAGAGGGAGTTGGAGGAGCAAAGGAGGCATATGGAGGAGATGAGGCAGATGGCCGAGCAGCAGGCAGCCAGAGATGCCGAGTACCGGGGGATGATCGAGCAACACCGCCTCATGGTCCAGCAGCAGACACAAATGTTCACCTGGATGCAGACGATGTACGCGGCTCAGACTACCGGACAACCGCTCCCCACACCTCCCTCGGTCCCTGTGTTCCCCAGTTTCCCCAGTTATCCACCACCACCACCGCACCAGTCACCGCCACAGCAAGACCAGGGTAGCCACCGGAGTTCAAATGAGTACATGGATTTCTTCGACCCTGACCCGCAAGTTCCTCGACCCTGACGTGTAGTTGTAGTTAATTTTTGTATCGTTGCTATTTGTACTGTACGTTGGACATTTATGTGTACTGTTGAACTTGTATGATTGTACGGTTTATGTCTTTCAATGCAGGTTCTGGAATTGGGCCCAATCCAGAACCGCGTTTTTTTTTTCAAAATTTTTCCAAGCATTGCCGGCGACATGGACCTAAGTCGCCGGCAATGTCTTCAAATTCCGGCCACGGCGGCGCTGACAAACGCCGTCGCCGGCAATGTTATCTCCGGCGGGCTATTTCCGGCGACGTCATTGCCGGCGACTTGTCGCCGGTAATGACAATTCCGGCGAAAAAAAAACAAGGCCGGCGACGGAAAGTCGCCGGCAATGTGTCTTAATCCGGTAGTGACTCCTAGAGTAAATCAGAATGTTACCGACGAACACCTGGTCCATCAAGTCCGTAAAAACTGCGGGGCATAGGTCAACCCAGACGGCATGACCAAGAACTCGTAATGCCCGCACCGAAATCTGAAAGTTGTCCTGGACACATATGACTCTCTGATCCGCAACTAATGGTATCCGAACCCGAAATCAATCTTCGAAAAGATTGAAGCTCTCGTGAGCTGATCAAACAAGTCGTCAATCCGAAGTGGAGGATACTTGCTCTTCTCTGAAGCCTGATTCAGCTTCCGGTAGTCGAAGCACAGTCTCGTCGAACTATCCTTTATTCGCACAAACAATACAGGAACACCGCGAAACAGTATCTCGGGGAACCCTGGTCGTCGAAACACAACCTCATTCTTGTGACCATCGAACATAGCCCAATGTGTCGTCAATAAGTCCATACCAAAATCATATCAAAATCGACGATATCTAGCAATAACAGATCCGCGGCTAACCCGTAACCTCCAACAAGGATCTCACAACCTCTCCGGATGGATGCAACACTCTCCATAACCTCGGAAATAGAGATGCAGGCATAATAGCCATGGATGTCAAACAAAGGTAGCCTCGGAGAAACTCTGTCCTCACACAAGGTCGTGGCACAGACTCCGGCATGCCCAACAAATCGTCAACGTTGATTGCGACTTACTGAATGACTCGTCTAGAAGTCGGCGTTGGTCAAACTCCAGAAATGGCATCTTGACCTCCTCCTGAACTCTGAGCTTTCAAACCATTAAAATATCTGGCTGAGGTCGCTCCCTCGCATCGTGACCCTCCTGGCCACCACAATAGCAACCGAGAGTGCCCCACGGACACAAATCACAGCGACGTTTGCTGTGTGGAAGGATCACAAACGACCACCCTGACTCATACCACAGGAACAAGTCCACTACTCTGTGATCTCCATAACCACCAAACTGATCTTCTGCCTTATTCAGATGACCCCTAACATAATCGAAAAGGCCATAACCTGATGAAGATACTAATCCCGAGGTGCCTGAACTCAACCTCATCAAAATCTCGACTAAGTCCACTTTCCTCAAACCAACATGTGGGAAACCGCGTACGCCTTTCCTTCTCAATATCCTCGCCTCTGGGTACAACACATCAAACTCCTCACGGTTGTCTCGAGGCATAACAATTAAAATCCCTCTGATACTCAGGTTCAAACTCATCTCGAACCTCGTGCACTGCTTCCTCTGAAGCCACATAACACGTGCAAACTGGAATAAACATGTGAACGATATATTTCTGCCTCAGGTGGGTAAACACTCCACATTTCCGTTGTTGGGTAGCCTGATTAAACCATTTCCGTATAAACAATACCCTGGATGTAGGTCATGGAGTCGCAACAAGAACTCACACAATACCAACCCGCCAAATACAATGATCTGACTCAGGCACACCATCAACTACCACAATTCTCTGCTCTGAGGCAATATGCAAACGCCCATACACGCACAACCACCAAACCATGCCACACAAATCTCTGAATTCAAAATGCTCATCCAAACCCACAACTCACTGTCAAGTCGCGCGTCGACCGATTCTCAATAGGATCCATAACCGTACCGACACGGAAAGCACGTCAAGGAGGCATCCTAATGAATAAAACATCGTTCGTAACAAGTAGAACGTAATCATGGAACTTCAAATATTTGAAAGCATACAACACCCGAAGCATTGATGCGTATCCGCCGGCCGGTCAGGTCATCACTTCAAACATGCTGTACATTCTCAAATATCCTAAGTAAACACGACTACAGAAGTCTACAGAACCTAAAACCTAATGCTCTGATACCAAGCTGAAAGGACCTAACCCTGATTTAGTTTCCTAAACCAGAATCAAACCCCTTCTGAAAACACGAACCAATAAAAACCATTAAAATTTCGGCAGAGTAACGCTATTAACGCGGAATTGCCATTAACCTGCACCCAGAAAATACACTTCATCCTATGCCACAAAAATCAAACCGTGGGCATCAATCCCATCCGGATTTCTCAATATCACAACAGTAATGTAAAGTAATCAATAAAACTATACTTTATAGAAATCCGGGGAAAAATCGTATAAAAGTATAACATAAGAACACTTAGAGCGACTTCTAATATATATATACAAATAGTAGGCCAAACTAAGAACCTACCATAAAAGAAACATCGCTCGAATACTAAGCCTCCGACCACGATGTGCGACACTAGAGTCTGAACTGCAAACTGGTCACGAAAACTGAAAAGCCCAGGGGAAAGGCAATAAAAACGTTAGAGTGAGTGGACGAAAATAAACATATGCCTTTCACCAATTTCATATACATAAACAATGTAAAGCAATGCGAGTTCGGAAAGTATATATGGAGGTGCCAGGCGAATCTCTTAAGCCCGACGGCCAGGCGAATCTCTCAAGCCCGACGGTGATAGGCTAGGGGAATCTCTCAACCCCAGCAGCATAACAGGGGAATCTCTCAACCCTGCCCAGAGGAATCTCTCAACTCTGGTCAGACTACCGGTGATCAGGCGAGTAGCCGAAGCATCGATGCAAGTATGCCATCACCATAAAAATATAAATAATACCTCCAAAAATAATAAATAATCTCAACATCGTATATAAATAAATACGAAAAATCAAGAACTCTCAACGACTGTGAAAATATAAAAGTGTCCACTGACAGGTGAGCATAACGCGATACGCGTTAATCCCGTGATCCGGCGGAAAATCCCTCGCCAAACGAACGATCACAAACCCCTAGATAATCATAAAATCCATTGCTCAAAATCATAACTCGAAACCTCGAATCACATCACGAGAAACAACCGTTTCTGGAAACATATAATTCAATAACGACGAAATCGTCAAAATCCGATAATCACACCATAAAACCTCGCTATAATTTTTGATGCTCAATTTGAAAAACAAACTTCACCACTGCGATCGGTGCGCGATTCCGAGCGAAACGACACACAACTCGTCGAAAAACATGTCGCCGGAAAAGTCGCCGCTGCCGCCGGCCGCCGGAAAATCAAACCGGCCCAGAAATTTGCAACTTACACATGGATTTGAAGATCTCGACATTTCCAACAACTTTCCAGTTCAAAGTTAAGGCCAATTTTGATCGGAAAACCTCTAAAACTCACCTCAAAGTTCAAACCCTTACCAGAATTTCAAGCTAACCGATCTCCCTCCTCCGGCCACGGCAACCTCCCAAACCACTTCCAATAGCTTGCTCTCCTCATGGCTAACAAAAGCCCTCAAAGAGGAGCCACCAACTCGGCCTCCACGCCGCCACCCGAACGCCGCCGATTTCGCCGGAAAACATCGAATTTCGCTGCGCCTTTTCTTCCTCCTCCGGCCACCCCACGGGTCGATCCACCTACCAAATTGAAGAGGGACACGAGCCCAACAAGTTCCGTGAAGGGACCCCGGCCAACCGTGGCCGGAATCGGCCTCCACGGCGGCGAGAAGTCCACGGGAAGAACACACCAAAACGGGTCGCCCCTTGACCCGTGGTCAACGCGGGTCAAGGCCCAGTTTCCCATTATGGAAAGTTTCCAAATTCGGCAATTATTTTCTCGTATTTATACCGTACGCGTATCGAACCCCAAACGGATAAATACGACAATATTCGACACCCGAAAATATTCACAACTTATTCCTCGTAACTCGGAAAAATCCTCCGGAAGTTCCCACGAGCTCGAAATTAAATTCTCTACAACTTTTATGAAGGATCCCAAATCAAATTCTTGCCCGATAATTTATTCGCTAACGAAACCGCCATATTAACCGATTACGTCGAAATCGCGACTAATCGCGAAACTCGCAAATCAAGTCGATAACCATTCCATTTACGGTTCGGGTCGGTTGACGGTCCAAAATGGATCACAATTACGATTCGGACAGACTTGAATACGATAGGTTAAAGTCGACGATATTCCAAAATTTCAAATATTCATATTATATACCTCGGTCGTCGAAATAATAATCCGGAACCGCCCACGAAATCGAAATCACGCGTACAACAACTCTCGAGAAGAGACTTAACTCAAATTCTCGGCCAATAATTAAGTCGTGATCAAAGCTGACAATTCAATCAATTTGCAGAAGACTGCGATTACGCGCTAGCTCATGCATTAAGCTAATTATACTACTGATTCTGTTCCGGGTCGTCACAGTTATGCAATATCGCATGCAGCTATACTTTATTGTCTATGATCCACTATCACACAATCTTGTTTTGCGCAGCTAGTGACTGTGTGCGAAGATAATATCTCGCATTTACGCATATATGTGCCAAAAATTACTCTGCCACAACACATTATGATGGGTCAATCGAGACGGATGAATACATATGTTGGACATGAGTCTTCAACTAGAATCTGCTATAAGAACCTCGACAGGCGATCTCTTTACTGCTAGTTTTGCGGATGTCACTTTGATGAGATAGTCTTCCCGTTGTTAGAGGGAGATAAGAATAAGCATGTTCAAATAGGAACGACATGAAGGGCCGTGTCCTCACTATGTCTCATCATGATTCCCAAATGATAGAACATAATAGATTTGATGCCTGATATGTTTTCTAGTATCGTGAAAGTGGCGAGATCACATATACTTGCTGCAAACATGCCTGTAAGGATTTATGTCCCTTTGAGAGGACATGACACCACCAAAAGAAGTTGGTTATGGTGGTACCTCCATAGAATGTGGCATGGTGATGTCACAAAGTGGCATAGTGTCGTCACATGCCATGGGTTCCACTGGAGAGCGTAGGAGACCTAAATGTTCGATAAATACTCGTCAAAGGAAGAAAGAGAGTTTGGCACAATATGATCAATTGATCATTGATGCTCTATTCCGTCTCATGAGAATATATTTGGATTGTGGTTATCATTGAGGGACGCCTTAATGCTAAAACTAATTTCAGAATATAGAAATCTCTACAAACTACACTAGTACATGAGATTGTGGAATTTTGAGACTTATCGAACATATCTACGTTGAAACTCCCACACGTAGTAGCAATTGGCCTTCATGGAAAGAAGCAATCCAGATTGAATTATGTTCTCTAACAAAGAAAAAAGTCTTTGGGTTGGTGATGCCGACACACCCAAGTGTAAAGCCTATCGAAATGGGTCTTTGTTAGAAAGTGTGATGAGAATAAAGAGATTATACTCGCCTCATGGCGCAAGACTTCTCACAACGCTTTGGAATCGACTACGATGAGATAAATTCTCTCATAATGGATGTCATTGCACTCAACTACCTTGTCAGTTTGGTAGTTTCCGAAAAACTTGACATGCAGCTTATAAACGTGGTCATGACGTATCTTTATGGGGATCTAGAATAAGAGATAGATATGAATGTCTTAGAAGAACTTCATTTACCCAAATCAAGTGGCTCTAGACCACATAGCGCGTTTGCAATGAGATTGAAAAGTTCACCAAGTGACTACTTGATTGGAAAGGGATATGCCCATGCATGTTCATTTATAGGACAAGTTTCAGATTTGTAATAGTAGCAGTCTATGTCGATGGCATGAATCTCATCGGAACTCTTGATGAGTTAAAGGATACTGCGAAGTACTTGAAATCTGAGTTTGAGATGAAGGACCTTGGAATGACACGGTTTTGTCTAGACCTTGAGCTAGAACACCATAATAGTGGAATACTAGTCTACCAGGTAGCTTATGTCCACAAGATGTTGAGAAGGTTCAACATGGACAAAGTACATCCTATTAGCACTCTCATGGTAGTCCGCAGTCTAGATCTAGAGAAGGATCCGTTCTGTCCAAGGGATGAGGACGAGGAACTCTTAGGGGCTGAAGTGCATTACCTAAGTGTAGTAGGTGTATTACTGTACTTAGCTCAATGCACAAGACCGGACATCTCATTTGTTGTGAACTTGTTAGCTACATTTAGCTCAGCACTCATGCAATGTCATTGGACAAACATTAAGAATATCTTCATGTACGATAGATTTGGGCTTATTTTATCCCTACAGAGAGGCAATACGGAAAGACACCGTCTCAAAGGGACGTGCCATTGAAGATGGTGACGCCATTCTCTTTACCCCTTATACCAACAATCCTTGTGAAGTGTTGACAGGTTTTGCTGATGCTGGATTTCTCTTTGATCCAAATAAAGGTCGTTCCCAGACAGGATATGTCTATACTATGGGAAACACCGCGATATCTTGGAGGTCTACAAAGAAGACCCTAGTTGCTACATCCACGAATCATTCTAAGATTATTGCTCTTCATGAGGCAATTAAGGAGTGTATATGGCTGAGGTCCATCATTACACATATTCGTGAGACTTGTGGATTAGAATCCACTACTGATGAACCTACATACATTTATGAGGATAATGCTGCTTGCATCAAGAAGATGAAGCAAGGCTACATCAAGGGTGACAACACCAAGCATATATCGCCCAAGTACTTTTACAATCAGCAACAACAAGAGTTTCTCAAGATCTAGATTAACTAGGTTGGATCTGAGAGCAATGTGGCAGATTTATTTACTAATTCATTGCCCAAATTCACATTCCAGAAGCATGTGAAGAGCATAGGGTTGCTCAACTTGTCTAAGCTGCCTTGATTGTTAGTATCAAGGGGAGATGCAGACTTCAGGGGGAGTACTCTGGCATGCATATGAGCGGTTCTGGATATGAAGGACACGTTGTACTCTTTTTCCTTGACCAAGGTTGTTTTTATCCCACTGAATTTTTATTACTTAGCAAGGTTTTAATGAGGTAATATAGTTATGATTGTATTTCCACTGTAATCTCCACCATAACTAGGAACATCAAATATCCTACAACACTCCCCCTTGTGCCGGTGTATGGTGGTGATGCCTCTTCATTTGCTTCATTGATGCCTCATCAAAAACCTTGTCGAGCCAAAAACCTTTGCAGGAGAAAAATCGATCTCGCCAAGTAAAAAGAGTGTAGATCGTCGTAGACAATGATATGACACATAGCTATGTTGCCTCATTAAAAACTTGCTAAGTAATAAAAACCCAGTGGGATAAAAAAAACCTTAGTCAAGGAAAAAGAGTGCAACGTGTCCTTCACATTCAGAAATGCTCATGTGTATGCTAGACTCCCCCTGATGTCTGCATCTATCCTTGATACCAATAATCAAGGCAGCTTAGACAAGCTGAGCAACCCTATGTTCTTCACATGCTTGTGGAATGTGGATTTAGGCAATGACTTAGTAAATAAATCTGCCACATTGTTCTTAGATCGAACTTGGTTAATCTGGATCTTGAGAAACTCTTGTTGTTGCTGATTATAAAAATACTTAGGCGATATGTGCTTGGTATTGTCGCCTTTGATGTAACCTTGCTTCATCTGCTCAATGCAGGCCGCATTATCCTCATAAATGCATGTAGGTTCATCAGTAGTGGATCCCAATCCACAAGTCTCACGAATATGTGTAATAATGGACCTTAGCCATATACACTCCTTAATTGCCTCATGAAGAGCAATAATCTCATAATAATTCGTGGATGTAGCGACTAGGGTCTGCTTTGTAGACCTCCAAGATATCGCGGTGTTTCCCATAGTAAAGATATATCCTGTTTGGGAACGACCTTTATGTGGATCAGAGAGAAATCCAGCATCAGCAAAACCCGTCAACACATCACAAAAGGATTGTTGGTATAGGGGGTAAAGGGAATGGCGTCACCATCTTCAATGTCACGTCCTTTCGATACAGTGGCTTTCCGTCTTGTCTCTCTGTAGGGATAAAACAAGCCCATATCTATCGTACCCTTCAAGTACCTGAAGATATTCTTAATGCCTGTCCAATGACGTTGCGTGGGCGCTGAGCTAAATCTAGCTAACAAGTTCACAGCAAATGAGATGTCTGGTCTTGTGCATTGAGCTAAGTACAATAATGCACCTACTGCACTTAGATAAGGCCCTTCAGCCCCTAACAGTTCCTCGTCCTCATCCCTTGGACGGATTGGATCCTTTTCTGGATCTAGGCTGCAGACTACCATGGGGGTGCTAGCAGGATGTGCCTTGTCCATGTTGAACCTTCTCATCATCTTGCGGACATAAGCAGCCTGGTGGACTAATATTCCACTACTACGGTGTTCTAGCTCAAGGCCTAGACAAAACCGTGTCTTCCCAAGGTCCTTCATATCAAACTCGGATTTCAAGTACTTCGCAGTATCCCTTAATTCATCAAGGGTTCCGATGAGATTCATATCATCGACATAGACTGCTACTATTGCAAATCCGAAACTTGTTCTTTTAATGAACACGCAAGGGCATAGCTCGTTATTCACATATCCCTTCCCAATCAAGTATTCACTTAGGCAGTTGTACCACATACGCCCGGATTGCTTCAATCTATACAGTGACCTTCTCAATCTTATAGAGAATGCGCTCCGTGGTTTAAAGCTACTTGACTTGGGTAATTCGAATCCATCAGGGACTCTCATGTATATCTCTGAATCTAGATCCCCATAGAGATATGCAGTAACCACATCTATTAGCTGCATGTCCAGTTTTTCGGAAACTACCAAACTGACAAGGTAGCGGAATGTTATGACATCCATTACGGGAGAATACGTCTCCTCGTAGTCAATACTAGGGCGTTGTGAGAAACCTTGCGCCACAAGGCGAGCTTTGTATCTTTTAACCTCATTATTCTCATTACACTTTCTAACAAAGACCCATTTATGTCCTACAGGTTTTACACTTGGCGGGGTTAGCACTACCGGGCCAAACACCTGTCTCTTTGTTAGTGAATCTATTTAAGCCTGGATTGCATCTTTCCATTTGGGCCAATCTGATCTCTGTTGACACTCTTCAACAGATCAAGGTTCGATGTCATCATGTTCTATGAGTTCATGTGCAACTGAGAATGCAAATGCATCGTCAATGATCATAGATTCTCTCTCCAAAATCTCATGTATGCTAGCATAATTCATCGAAATTTCTTTATTCACTGAACTAAGATCAACCGTTGGAACTCCCTCCAAATTGGTTGTCTCAAGGACATAACTGTAGTCAGGAATAATTTCATGAGATGGATTCTGAGAGTTGATGAACAATGGATCTTGTTGTGCCGATCTCCACCTCTTCCTAGGGTGAGTATCCATCGAACCTACAGGTCTCCCCCTCTTCCTTTGGGAAACCGTGGCCTCAGCCACCACACGTCCACCATGTGTGGCGGCGCTGCTCTCTCCCATCATAGGGGTGGCGGCATGACATCCTCCATGTGGGATGTCAATCCTTGCAGGCACATTTGCAGCAGGTATATGTGATCTTGTCACTTTAGCAAGGTCAACAAACGTATCAGGCATCGAATCTGCTACGTTGCCAAGCTCTATAATTCTCCTTACTTCACTATCTGCTAGTGAGGAGCGGGGATCAAGATGAGACAATTTAGGGACTGACCATGACAATTCCTGTCGTTCATGTGTCCTTCCTCCCCCTAACGACGGGAAATTTGTCTCATCAAAGTGACAATCCGCAAATCTTGCGGTAAATAGATCGCCTGTCAAGGGTTCTAAGTAGCGGATTATAGTTGGTGAAACAAAACCAACATATATGCCCATTCGTCTCTGAGGACCCATTTTATCGCATAAAGGTGGTGCAATTGGCACATAGACTACACAACCAAATATGCGTAGGTGTGAAATATTCGGCTCATATCCAGTAACCAACTGGTACGCAGAAAATGGTTGTCTAGCAACGGGTCTAAAACGAATAAGCATTGCTGCATGTAATATTGCTTAAGCCCAAGCAGAAGTGGGTAGGTTGGTACGCATGACCAAAGCCCGTCCAACCATTTGAAGTCTTTTAATGGTGGCTTCTGCGAGACCATTTTGGGTGTGTACATGGGGAACTGAATGCTCGACATCAATCCCGATGGACATGCAATAATCATCGAATGTTTGCGATGTAAACTCCCCAGCATTGTCGAGACGAATCGACTTTATAAGATGATCGGGGTGGTGAGCCCTCAAACGAATAATCTGGGTAAGGAGTTTAGCATATGCAGCATTTCTTGTGGACAATAATGCGGCATATGACCAGCGTGTCGAAGCATCTACCAATACCATAAAGTATCTAAATGGTCCGCATGATGGGTGGATGGGTCCACAAATATCACCTTGGATACGTTGTAAGAATGGAATATTTTCTTTGGTGTCTTTAGCATAAGAGGGTCTCGCTCCTACATTGGCTAAAGAGCATGCTTTGCAGAACGAGCGATGAGCACTAGACATCACTAGTGAGGATGCTGGCGTTTGCTCATGGTCTCCATGGACCTGGGAAGCATCATAGGGGACGAGAGCACCACTCTTGGTGTCAAGTCGTCTCCTCTTGGATGAGGAGGTGTCGGTATGAGGCCGACCATGGATGGTGGCACCACCCCTCTTAGTGCCCACCTCCATGTTTGTGTGAACCGTTCTTTGGTTCTTGCTTCCTTTCGCTCGAAAGAATGGATGTCCGTTTGAATTCTTCAAAATTCGGATCATCATATCACGACCTGGGTGTCCCAGCCTGTCGTGCCAAAGCATATATGTGTCTGAGTCCCATAGGTCATCTCTTATGACATGGTGTGACTCTACAACTCTCATAGCTGTAATACATAGCCCATTTGGCTGACACATGAGCTTCTCTAGTATTCGATTTCTGCCAGAATCACTAGAAGTAATGCATATATATTCCATTCCATTCTCACAATGAGTATTGATATGAAATCCGTTGGCTCGGATGTCTCGACTACTCAGTAGGGTCCTGGGAGCCCTAGGAGCATAGAGAGCATCATCAATGATGAGTTTTGTTCCATTTGGCAACAAAAGTTGGGCTTTCCCTCGCCCTTGGATCAAATCTGAAGACCCACCCATCATTGTGGTTAGAGATGTTTGACAAGGCATAAAGTCGATGAAGAGTTGTCTGTTACGAAGAATGGTATGTGTGGTTCCGCTATCAATGAGGCATTCAAGCTCTCCTGGAAACATACCTACAAGAAAACAAGTCTTGTATGAGGAAATATCGGAAAAACTAACTCAAAATTTTTTCTAGGGATATGCCTTCTACCCATTGAAGCACCCCCTCGAGTTTTCCTCAGGTTTTGGCCTTCCTCGGGCAAACTGACCTCCGAGTACTTAAATAGGCATAACTTTGTCTAGAAAATAACTTTTGATGTTCCGGATGAAGTTCTAGAAACTAGATATCCGTAGCTTTCTGAGCATATAATACTCATATGCTGGATCGTTTTGAATCAATCCCAGAATTCATGTCAAAGCTAAGCAATCTGCACAGCCAAATACGTTATGTCGGTTTTAGACCTCTGTCTAGTAAAACGTGCATAACCTTTTCTAGAAAATAGATATCGACGAGATGGACATAGTTCTAAAAATTAGAAGTCCATATCTTTTCAGCCATATACCATCCATATATTGGTTTATTCTGGAAAAATTCCAGTTTGTTGTCGATGTCAACTGATCTGCAGAGCAGATTCTGTTGTGCCCTGTTTCTGACCTTTGTCCAGTAAAACAGGTATAACTTTTTCTAGAAATTAGCTATCGATAATCCGGAGGTATTTCTGAAAACTAGACATCCGTACCTTTTCAGCCATATGTCACTCATATGCTGAATATTTCTGAAAAATTTCCAGTTCGTTGTCGAAGCTGGCTGATAGTGCAGCAGATTCTGTTTTCTGCGATTTTGGGGATTTATAGCACTCTTAGCTATCCCAATAGATACATGGACGAATTTGTAAGTTTGCTAGGACATCTAAAGTCGTTTGGGTAGCTCTTTTCACTTATGAACAGGTGAAGAGAGATCAATGTAGGTGAGACATCACAAGTTACTAAGGTGAGCCCTAGTAGACGATAGGTTTATAGCAACCACAAAACATGTATATTACACAGAAAATGTAGACAAGCCTGTTATTAATAAGCCAAAACAATGCCTTTAATAATGCCAAAGAGTTACATCAAAGTTTACTAATCCAGAAATTTGACGAATTACAATGTCAATAATAAGACTTAGGCCACATGCCTTTATTAATGGAAAACATAAAACTCTAATCAAAATTCAGATCTCAGCAATTGAGTCTCTGCCAATTTTGAAGTTTGCCTTAATGAGATTAGCCTCTGCTCCATCTTTATCTTCTGCTTCGTTGTTTCTTTGATCCTTAAAATTCATAAAATCTGAGTACACTTGCTTGTTGATTTTCTTCCGAATTATTGGTGTGTCGGAATGCAACGAAATTTTGCATACCCAAACTAGACACGTACATGAACACTTCTGCAAATTTTCATAATTTTTCTAGACCTATAGCTAGGTCGAATAATTTTTACAATAGTATGCAGAAAACAGTTCCGAAAACTGATGTGTTCAAGGATCAAGTAGATTCGGATTGGGTGGTTTCAATATAACGATGATCTTGGAAATCCATAGACCCCTCATATCTATTGCTTATCAATGGTAATCAATACCTATTGACCCAAAACTTCCGAAATCTAACTTCTCAAACATTTTGAGAATAAACAACTCGTTTGATTCGAGAAACATCATGGGTCTTATCTTGGCCTCTCTTGGCATTGGTACCTTAGCCTCCATGGCTTCCTTGGTCACCACGGCCTCTATGGCCGGCGCTTCCTCTATCATGGTCATTGATGATGACCTTCATGCGCCAACTTATGGCGTCCTTCCTTGTGTGGACGGTGGTGGAGACCAAAAACTGTCTCATCAAGATTCCCTTAACTTAAGGGTTCCGCCCCTTGCGCTATTCTCTTGATGCGCTTTCATAATTCGTATAGTGAACACTCTTAGTTCCAACTTGCCTTGAATTATGATTATGTAGAGGATTTTCTCGATCAAATTTTTCTCTACAATTGCTTTCCGCATAATTGGAGCATGGATCTAAGCTTAAGCATCTCATAGTTGATTGATGCAATTTGCTTAAAGTCGGAAAACCACATGCTATTCCACATCTCTTTTAGATCCGGGAGCATGGTGTCAATGCTTTTTTGCATATCAAACACCATGAGAAAACAGAAGATGTATTAGTTTCGCAGTCGTAAAAGACTTCCTCGACAACTAATTTGTTTTCCAATATAATATTTGGATTAGACCTTCACTTTGATGTATATGGTCTTACGAACTCTCTTTGTTCGTTTTAATCGATGCTTTTATGAACACTCTTTGTTCAATCGATTTTGTGAACGCTCTTGGTTCACTCATGAACGCTCTTAGTTTATGTGAGAACACTCTTATTTCCAAGAATGCCCACCTTCAAGAAAGGTGCGGTGTAGAAAAGAGGGATAGGATGTTAACCCGAAATCCCTACGGAAAAATTCAAATTTCCCAAAAGAGTAGGTTATTTTGAAAAAGACAAAGCTGAGTACATAAAACTTGTTGTTTTATTACAGAACAATTCTTTTTCTTCCTCTTTTTTCTTCGGGATCACAGCAGCTATTGCAGTCGGCGGCGGTGCTCAATTTTAGGGTTTCGTGCTGATAACGTGTTTTAGGAAATAAGAATATGAAGAGAATAGTTTGAAGCAATGAATTCTGTAACTTTATTAATGAATGAGCAACTCCTATGTATAGGAGAGTACAAGAGGTACAATCAGGAAAGTAATCCTATTACAATACTGGATAAGTTATACTTGCCATATCCTGTAATCTCTACCATAACTAGGAACATCAAATATCCTACAACAACACAGTTCAATGCTTCACACTATTCTCTCTACAATTATAATTCCTAAAACACGGACTATGATTTGACCAGGGCATATGCATGTGTCTCACAAGCTCAGCAATGCACTCCTCTGATATAGATGCCAACCATGTAATCTCACCAACCACGTGTTTTCACTAACACCAACCATGTAATCTCAACTACTGAGCAATACTTTACAAATGGTCACAAGTTAAATGGAGACAAAAAATACAACTCTCTGCAGCACAACACAAGTAGTTTACTTGGATCAGAGTCATCAGAGTGCCATTAGTCCCATTCTATCTGGATCATAACCCTAGATACCTTTAATGGTGCATGGTTCTGGTTGAAGCAAATGAACAACTTTCGTCTCGATGATCATAAGTGCAGCTGGCACACCACGAGTCGAGGAGACTGTCAATTCTGCATTCATTCGTACATTTACTGATGCATGGCCAAATACTGTCGCTTTTACTGAAATTGACTGCAGCATTGGTAGGGTCTCATGCACATGTAAGTGATCGAGACTTCTCCAACCTTTGTTTTTTGTTTTTATGAAACATTTTCATATCAACTTATTGCTACCCAGAATTGTTTGTATCCGCATACGAAACACGTTAGTTTTGGTTATATTCTATGTCTCTGGATATTTTGTTTATTTCGAGTTTCTGAACTGCATACATGCTCTTTTGAAAAATGCTCGTATGCAATGAAGTAAGTCAAGTAACTATAGATTCGAGAACACTGGTACCAAATTGCCTATATGGCTCAGTAGATTAACCTCTCCTCTTTCTCCTTGCTGTGTTTATAGTACTTTTGGGATTAGTATCATTTGAAAGATATCGATAGTTTCTTTGAAACTAGTTTGCTATAGCATTTAGTAGATATGACTGTTAGGTACATTCAGTATGACTTACTGACTTCTTGTTGGGAGTTAGAACATGCTTGACTGAAGAATAGGCATTGAACAACTAAAAGTCCTCAACCACACAAACTGAACCAATAACTTTTCCAATTATTGATACTTGGTTTGTTTTCCAAGTGCTTGGCTTTGAGTATCTTCTTGCATGAGTTTTCTGGTTGGCAAATTGACATGTTTGATACCGATTCATTTCAAGTTTAACTTCATTTAGATCCTTCTAAATTTTAAGTTGAGACGGTATTAGTATATTGAGGGTCAAATGTCACGTTTGTCGCTGCTCAACGTACACCTTATGCTTTCTGCCTTTGATTTTCTTTTCTAGTTCCTAGCTAGCTCGATCTAAAAGTCTCTGAATCATATAATGTGCATGGCAAATGGAAAGCCTATGGTTTGCTAGAGGGAGACCTATCTAATTCGTTACATATGTGAAAACTAAATGTATTGTACATCAGTCTATGACTCTATGTCTATATCAAGCTTATTTGATGTAGCAATACATTAATGTGTCGTTAACAAACACATGACAAAACATAATTATGTAAATTGTACTCATAAGTCATAAACAAAGGTGCTATATGACACACATATATATTTATGTATGTATATGTATCTTATTTATTAAAGCTCTCTCTAGGATCCTGGTCAAAGAGCTCACTTTATCACCTACTTTCACAACAACCAAATCAGTATCTATTCTAGAGCATGAGCTATACTTCAATTATTTCATGCACTACTGGAAACCTCTACCTAAGTATTTTTCACCATTTTGGGGATTACCAGATCATCTGGAATGGCTAAAAAAGTCTTCATGTATCATGTGTTTATACACAGCAGGACCAAAGGAGACGTAGTTATTTTTCTTTAATTTTGTTGTTCACAGAAATGGCTGCCAAATATTTTAGAAATTCTGTTTTTGAAGGATCATATCATGCACATTATCAACCACATTTACAGAAGCCTATTTACGACCCCAATTGCTTGGGGTCAATTCATTCTAATATTATTATTTATTAGTCTGCTACATGTCACTTGTGCAGACTCAAAGAAGTCTAAGTAGGAAAACGGAACTTGAGTTCTGCCTTTGTGGGTTCCATTGGTATTTCACTACAAAAAATATCTGCGTCTCATGAATAGTGGAGGAGGAAGATGAAACTGGCCTGGTTCTGAACCTCCACGTGCTTTTCTGCATGAAAGAGGAGGAAGCCTCTCAGGAAACCAAGTAAGCATTTGAAGCAAATATCTTTAGTGTGTTTGATTATGATAAAACGTTACAACTTGCTCTTGAAGCAAAAATGGTATTATATTAATGCGTGATTCATAGCGTGGCTTTGATTACGAAGATCCCTACAGATAAGGAGAAGCATGGGGATCATGAGTTTGCCTTAATATAATTGAGTCATTGACTTCTGTAGAATTCGTATATATCATTCATAACTTCAAAACCAAGTTAGCCTGTGAATCTTACTGAGCAGTGAGATTTTCTAGGCTCTTTTCGGTGTGGTTTCCTAGTTCTTCAAAAGCTTCATATGCACTCAATTGGTGTAGAGGAAGGTACTTAGCTATATGATTATGTGTTTAACGCTTTAAGTATCTTTATCAGTTTATACTGTTGGACTCTGTGTAATCTGTCTGGTCTGAACTCTTAGTAACACTGTTATAAACCATGGAATTAAGATATCCGTTTTCAATTTTTTTTTTCTTTTGTGTTATATGTCAGATTTTGTGCATAGCTGAGACACAGCATGGCGGAAGGTTTCTGGACCTTGTTCTGTGGTTGCTCAACTGAGTCTGAAAATGAATGCGGTTCTGGATTTTCAGCCATTATTGATCCAGATTCATGTGTCAACAACATTGCGGTCATTGCAGTGGATATCTTCCTTCTATTCATTTTTCTCTGTATCTTCATCTATAGAGTATCATCAAAGAAGGTTATGGCATCATCACAGTGTCACACATTCTCTACTGTGGCAATTTTATCGGCCAGTTTCAATGCCGGTTTGGCTTTAGCTTACTTGAGTTTTGGAATATGGAAAACGGTTGAGAAAGTAGATAGAGATGAAACATTTTTACCTCTGCATGGATGGATAGTGTTTTTCTTCCAGGGGTTTACTTGGTTTGTGCTGAGTTTAACCATAAGCCTGAAGAAGCCGTACCCTCCACATATTATCATTACAAAAGTCCTGTCAATTGTTGGATTTTCGTTTGCAATTTTTCTTTGTGCTTCATCAATTTGGGAAGCTATTCTTGACGGAACAGTATCGGTTATGATTATTTTGAGCATTGTTTGTTTGCCTGGATCAGTTCTCTTGCTCTTTAGTGCATTTGAGGAAGTCCATGCAGATGATTCTTTCTACACACCTTTGCCAAGTGGAGAATCTGATGTTGCAGCTGATATTACTTCAGAGAACATTGTTACTCCATTTGCAAAAGCTGGCTTATTTAGCAAAATGTCATTTGGGTGGTTAAATCCTTTGATGAAAAAAGGAAAGGGAAAGATTCTTGACAGTGAAGACATCCCAAAGCTGCGAGAAGCTGATCAAGCACGAACATTGTACTTGATGTTCAGGGAGCAAGTTCAGAGAAGGAAAGAAAGCAGTTCATCTGATGATGATCCTTCTCTTTTGTCCACCATTTTTTCCTGCCAGAGGAAAGCTATTTTGATTTCCGGACTCTTCGCACTCATCAAGGTTCTCACACTCACTAGTGGTCCCCTGTTTCTCAGGGCTTTCATTAGGGTCGTCGAAGGAGAAGAAGCTTTTGAAGGTGAAGGTTATGCCCTGACTGCTGGTCTCTTTGTAGTCAAAGTGTTGGAGTCATTGTCCGAGAGACAATGGTTCTTCAGGACTAGACTTATTGGTCTCCAGGTAAGATCACTGATATCAGCCGCAATATATCAGAAACAACTCAGACTATCAAACGGTGCCAAGATGACTCATTCTCCTGGTGAGATAGTGAACTATGTGGCTGTGGATGCTTACAAAATCGGTGAATTTCCATTCTGGCTTCATCAGATATGGTCCACTAGTCTCCAGTTGCTTCTTTCGTTATGCATTTTCTACTACGCTGTGGGCATAGCAACTCTTGCAGCTATAACTGTGATCATTCTGACAATGCTTGGAAGCTCTCCACTGGCGAAGTTGCAGCATGACTATCAGACCAAACTCATGGTAGCACAAAACAAGAGGCTGAAAGCCATCACAGAAGCTCTTTCAAATATGAAGATATTGAAGCTGTATTCTTGGGAGACAAATTTCAAAAAAGTTATAGAAGGGCTGAGAACTGAGGAACTCAAATGGGTAGCTAGGGTCCTAGAACAAAAGGGGTATTACAATGTTCTATTCTGGTCATCTCCTATTTTGGTGGCAGCAGTTACTTTTTGGACATGCTACTTGCTTGGATTTGCACTCTCTGCTAGTAGTGCATTCACATTTCTAGCAACTTTACGCATTGTTCAGGAGCCGATAAAGTTGATTCCAGATGTCTTTGGAGCATTTATCGAGGCCAAGGTTTCATTCTCAAGGATTGTCAAGTTCCTTGATGCCCCAGAGTTGGAGCACAGAGATACAAGGAAAGAGAGCAGTGAAAAAGAAGTTGATCATGCCATTTTGTTCGACTCCTTGGAGATTTCATGGGATACTACTGCTACAAAGGCCACACTGAGGGACATAAA
This sequence comes from Geum urbanum, assembly GCA_946800695.1. Taxonomy (NCBI): domain Eukaryota; kingdom Viridiplantae; phylum Streptophyta; class Magnoliopsida; order Rosales; family Rosaceae; genus Geum; species Geum urbanum. The sequence goes on along the minus strand of OX327013.1, from coordinate 37,441,066 downwards.
ATTGGTGGTAAAACCAGGAGAAAAATTTGCAATCTGTGGAGAGGTTGGTTCAGGTAAATCAACCCTTTTGGCAGCAATTCTCGGTGAAGTTCCACGCATCAATGGCGTTGTAAGTTATCCTAGCTTCATTTCTACATTACTCTTTAAATTGATATATATATATATATATAGAGAGAAAAGGTTTAATTGGAGATATCATACGTACAGGTTGAAGTATATGGCACAATAGCCTATGTTTCTCAGTCTGCATGGATTCAAACAGGAACTATACAAGAAAATATTCTGTTTGGAACTCCCTTAGATCATGCTAGATACCAAGAAACACTTCAGAAATGTTCCCTGGTAAAGGACCTTGATATGCTTCCGTATGGAGACCGCACTCAGATAGGAGAAAGAGGTGTCAATCTAAGCGGTGGACAGAAGCAGCGTATTCAACTTGCGCGTGCACTTTATCAAAATGCTGATGTCTACCTCTTGGATGACCCTTTCAGCGCAGTTGATGCGCACACCGCGACAAGCCTGTTCAATGTAATCACTAGCTTTCCTCTCAAGCTACTAATGTCGTTGCCTTTCCACCCCATTAAAAGCTAATCACGAAATTTTCCAGGAATATGTCATGGGAGCTCTTGCGGAGAAGACAGTTTTGCTTGTGACACACCAAGTTGACTTTCTTCCAGCTTTTAACTCAATCTTGGTACTTTGTTTATACTTAACTGTTAACATCTGTTACTTGATCTCAAAGAATTGTTTTTTTTGTGTGGCATATATGTGATATTTGACTCTCTGTACCTACTTTTTTTGACAGTTGATGTCTTCAGGACACATTATAAAAGCAGCACCTTATGGTGAGTTGCTAGATTCATGTCCAGAGTTCCAAGACCTTGTCAATGCAAACAATGACACTGCTGGTTCTGAGAGTCAAGGTGAAAATGCTTCTCCCGGAAAACATAAATCATCTACAAAGGAGATAGAAAAAGTCATCAATGAGGTACAGCTACAAGAATCTCCAGGAGATCAATTGATTAAGAAAGAAGAGATAGAAACCGGAGACACTGGTTTCAAGCCTTACATTCAGTATCTGAAGCAGGGCAGGGGATACTTTAACTTCTCCTTATCAATTTTTCTCTACTCAATGTTCATAGTTGGGCAGTTACTTCAGTTCTATTGGTTGGCATTGAATCTTCAGGATTATACTGTATCCAGATTCAAACTCTTCACAGTTTATACCGTGATCATGGGTGTCATGATAGTCTCTTTGCTTATTCGATCTTTCTTTATAGTAGATTTAGGAGTTGGTGCAGCAAAATCCATTTTTTCAACACTGCTGAATTCTCTTTTCCGAGCACCAATGTTGTTTTACGACTCAACACCTGTTGGAAGGATACTTAGTCGGGTAAGACTTTGTGGTTTTTATTGCAGAACTGAATGATCTTGATCAATACTGATCAGATGGAACTTACATATGCATTGATATTGTGTTTAGGTATCGTCGGATATGAGTATCATTGACCTTGAAGTAGCTTTCAAGTTGATAATAGCTGTTGGGGGAACCTTGAACACATACAGCATATTTCTAGTACTGATTTTTCTTACTTGGCCAATGCTGTTTCTGATTATACCTACTATCTACCTTACAATGCTCCTTCAGGTATTATACTGAGCCACATATACCTTCAATGAGACTTTTGCATTTTCTGTATAGTGAAGCCTTTTCTTTTCTCTACAAACAGAACTACTACATGGCTTCTGCAAAAGAGTTGATGCGAATGAATGGCACAACTAAGTCTGCACTTGCGAGCCAGCTTGCTGAATCCATATCCGGAGCCCTGACAATCAGAGCTTTCAGACAGGAGGACAGATTCTTCACAAAATACTTGGACTTTATTGATGCAAATGCTAGCACAGACTTCAATGGCTTTTCCACAAATGAGTGGTTGATCGAGCGTCTAGAATTACTATGTGCTATTGTTCTCTCAGCCGCAGCTTTAGCCATTACTTTAAATACCACTTCTTCATCTGGTAAGTGAACAATAGATTTCTAGATACAATTCATGTAACCATGCCTATGATACAGTTGTAAATTGTTGCTTGATATTTTGACAGGGTTTATTGGGATGACACTATCATACGGTCTCTCATTAAACGTGTTCCTGGTGATATCTGTCAAATTTCAGTGCATGTTAGCGAATTCTATCATTTCTGTGGAAAGGGTAGAACAATACATGCACATTCCCAGTGAGGCCCCTGAAGTAATTGAAGAAAATCGGCCAATGGAAAACTGGCCTACTGTTGGTAAAGTGGAAATACATGATTTAAAGGTTAGTAGGACAAAGTTGTTTTGTTATAATGCACTAATATAAAGTTCAGAACTCAACTTTAATCAAGAACAATGGACTTGTATATGACATTGAATGAAACTTATGCAGGTAAGATACAGACCAAATGCTCCACTAGTTCTTCGTGGGATAAGCTGCATAATGGAAGGAGGATACAAAGTTGGGATTGTTGGTAGGACTGGAAGTGGAAAGACAACTCTTATCAGCGTTTTGTTTCGGCTTGTCGAGCCTACAGAAGGGAAGGTCATTGTAGATGGCTATGACATTTGCACAATTGGACTTCATGATTTAAGATCATGTTTCGGGATCATCCCACAAGATCCAACACTATTTAGTGGATCTGTGAGATTCAACCTAGACCCTTTGTCAAAGCATAGTGATCATGAGATATGGCAGGTAAATTTTTTGAACCGAAAATGAGTCAAAGAGGCAAATACCAAGTTGTTTTTCATGTCATATGAACAAACCATCTGAAGATTCTTATTTTCTGTAACTTCTTTTGGTGATTTGAATAATCTTCCATTAATTTGTCAAAGGTTCTGGAGAAATGCCAGTTACGAGAGGCCATTCAAGGAAAAGAAGAGGGACTGGATTCTTTAGGTAAGAAATTTGATTTGTGATACATTGGAATGCTAGCTAGATCTGATGTGCTACTTAAGTAAGGCACAACTGACTGACAATTGGGTTTACATGAAGTTGTGCAAGATGGAACAAATTGGAGCATGGGACAGCGACAACTTTTCTGTCTGGGACGGGCATTGTTGAAGAGGAGCCGAATTCTAGTGCTTGATGAAGCCACTGCATCCATGGACAATGCAACAGACGCCATTCTTCAAAAAACCATAAGAACAGAATTTGCAGACTGCACTGTAATAACAGTGGCTCATAGGATACCAACCGTGATGGACTGCACTAAGGTGCTTGCAATTGCTGATGGTAAGCATCATATCCCCAACCAAGATGAAATTAACAGATAAGGAGTGATATTATTTTGTTGAAACATTGAAAAATTATTGACAGGTAAAGTAGCAGAATATGATGAGCCAACAAAGTTGATGAAGAATGAGGGATCATTATTTGGGCAGCTGGTCAAGGAATACTGGTCTCGTTCTGCAAATGTTGGCGTCCACTCAGACGAATGATTGCGCAAGTGTTGTTATTTCTTGATCCTTTAGTACAGGTCTGCATTGTTGGGCAACCTCCGGCTTTAAATTCTTTTAAATGTTGCTGAGCTAGTTAGATTGTAATAAGCTAGCTGTTGCATTATTTCAAATCTAATAAAAGAAATGCTTAGGTCTTAGGGAGCCTTTGATTCTCAGGAAACATACGTCATCTAAGCCTATGTAGTACATAAAAGAAATATTTTGGAAAAATGGTGGTTTTCCACCGATAAAGACAAATTTAAACAAGAAAATTAAGTGAAATTCACTTAATATTATTGAAAGAGAACCACGGACTTGTGTTCTCCTACAAGAGTATATAAAGATTATGTATTCATTTGTTTAAATTGATTAAGAGATGAATGAAAAATTGTCACCCAAAATTGTGCACTTGAAACATAAGAAAATGAGTTTGTCACACATAGGAAAAACTAGAAATGTGATGGTCTTTAAGTAGTATTCCACTTCATTATATTTTAAGTAAGCAAGTGAATGGGTTTGGAAAACAAATTTGTGTGTGTCTTGCGGACACGAATGCCGCTCTAATTTAGGCCGAGGAATAAATTTGTCTAGTTAATTGTTACAAAACCGAAGACCATTGGAGTGACCCACACATTTGTCCATCTCTTTCGGTGATAGACAAATGTTCTTTCAAGTTCGACGATGAGTTTTTGTGTTGTGGTACAAAAGCTTAGAAATTGTTTTATTGTGGGAGAACAACGTCATACAACCACTTGGGTAACAAATTCAAAGTTTTCAGATTTTGTTCAATCTCATTTTATTATATACTAGAGGATAGACACACCTGATGCGTGTGAGAAGTAGTTTTTTTTAGAGATGAAAAACTGTAAATCGTCATTTTTTTTCTTCAGTAAATGTGTTTATATTGTTTGACTATATTATCTTTTCTTTATTAAATTTCACTGCATTGAATTTATATATTGTAAGGGATAATTTATGGGATTATGAATGTTTGACCAAGTAGTTATAAAAGGCTTAACTCTTTTAATATATAGATTTACTAATTATTTAAATTAATAGTTTTAAAATTTATCCAATATCACATTATTTTCACGAAATACATGTCTTAGATGATGAACAGTAAGACTTGAAAATTTTCTAACACACAAATATACTCTGATAGTGTTGATAGAAAAAACTAATATACTCTGATAAAATCTTCATTGAACCTTTAAATTTCCATTTAGAAGCAGTTAAGCTTTCCTGGAATATGTATTGATGAAGTTTTTTTTGTCCTCTTTGTTCGGTTAGAACTTAGAACTGCCTAGTTGACCAGCTTTGCAGATTTGGTCTGAAAAGGCAGAAAAGCTTCCATTTACATTCTAAATTTCTAATCCAACAAAAATTGACAAATTTGTTGAAATCTGCCCAGGTTTAGTGTGATTCGTCCGAACTCCAAAGCTATTATTCCTATTAAGCATGTTAGAACCAGACTCTAAGAATGTTAACTGTGATAACAGAATGATAACAGAATGATGAGGTGGCTAACAGTCATCAGTTGGTTCTGTTAAAATCTGTTAGAAGCTGTAATTCAAGTTTTAGACACGTGAGGTGTGTGTACAGCTGAAAATGAGCTGTATATGCTGCACACACTTGTTGTGATCCATATATAAGGATTAGAATGCTTGTTAATTAGGATAAGGTGATGAGTGATCGATTTTTCTGAGTTTAGTGTTCTTGAGTGTTCTACATTGTTCTTCACTGTGTTCTTCAATTTCAAGGTTTAATTCTGTATACTTTTGAGTGATCTGTGCTGGAGAATGACCATGTTATCAAAGAAAACAAACAGATTGAGAGAATACTTCACTGTATTCATTATTAACTGAGCAGACATATATATGGCCTTGCAAGAAGTAACAGAAAGCTGAAAAACAGCCCACGCAAAGCTCTATTCTAGTGCGTGGTATTTGGTTACAGGAATGATTCAAAAACCTATCCAATTCCCTACAAACTAGGGATTATTAACAACAATTGAAATACTAAGCCCAGACTAGTTCAAACTCAAACATAGACAGACTCTAACTACCAACAAAGCTAAGGCAGGGCTGCTCTCCTGAGGAATGCCCTTGGATTTCAATTATACATATCCAAACCCGGCCTCGTAATGGGAACTGCGACGGCGAAGGAGAACAGGGCGTGTGCTCTGTCTCTCGTGGGTAAAGGAGAGCAACTCTGTAAGTTGAGGATTTTTTAGCAGATAAAGAAAGTAGAATACAGGCCTTGTAATTGGGCGGACAGCCCATTAACGGTTCGGGTTTTTTTGTCGGGCCCACAAACTGGACAAGCAAAGCAAACCAAACCAGAAAGAAAGCTCTTGATCGATCGATGGTCTCTTATTGAGAGAAGTCACAGACCTTATCTCCGCCTGGGCAAAGGCACCACTTTTCCTCAGTTATGTTACCTCTGTTGTTCTACTCTTTTATAAAATGGTCAGCCTTTGACAAGTCAGATGTAAATGGGCAGTGTTTCAATTTGTATATATTAACCAATTGATATTTGATGCATATGGCTCTGTTGTGTCAAGCACACTCAACAATTAAACTTGGCTTCTAGACCTTGAAAAAAGACCTTATATTTCCCTTCTATGTAGAAGACTATGCGCTTGAGCTACTTCAATTGTTACATACTTACATGCACTATTATTGGAAACCTCTAGCTATCGCCATTTCTGGGACTACCAGATCAACGGAAATGGCTGAAAGGTTTTCATGTGTAAATGTAAACACAGCACCGCCAAAAGGGCTGCGTAATTTATTTTTCCCCAATTTTGTTGTTTAATGTTGAAAGAAATAAATGGCAGCCAAATCATTTGACAAAATCTGTATCAACATGATTGTATCATGCACGTTGTCAAGTACATTTATTGATTCATTCTATACTATCATGTGGTGCTGCTTCTTCACATATCTGTCTGCTACATGTCATGCACTTATGTAATGACTAGAAATGAGTTCTGACCATGATGGGTTTCGATCAAAAGATTTTCAACTAGCAAAAAATCTGTGGCTAATGAAAAAGACCTGTGGATCGGAGGAAATCAAAGTTGGCCTGGTTCTGAAGTTTCCCGTGCTTCTTGATATAAGCAGAAAGGGTTTTTATATTATCTGTATGAAAGCGGAGGAAACCTCTATGGAAAGCAAGTAAGCATATATATATGAAGCTGATATCTTGTTTTTGATCTGACAGCAGATATATATCTTAGTGTGTTTGATTCTGATTGTATGCATATATAACGGTACAGCTTGTCCTTCAAGTATTATATAGATGCGTAATTCATAGCAGGTCTTTCATTAGGATGATCCCTACAGAAAATGAGAAACATGGAACTCATGAGTTGGCCTTTAAATAATTGAGTCATTGATTTCTCCAGAATTCGTATATATATATACCATTCGTAAGTTTGAGAGCACGTGAGACTGTGAATCTTACTGAGCAGTGAAATTTTCTGGGCTTATTTCAGTGTGCTTTCCAACGTCTGGTTTGGGGTAGAGCAAGGTACATAACTATCTAATTATGTCATTTATGTGATTAGCAATTTCAGTATATATGTCAGTTTATACTGGTGTTCTCTTTGTTCTAAAAACTTTAAAAATTCTTCTTTTCTGTTGAATTGTAGATAAATTTTGCACATAGCTGAAACATCATGGCGGAAGTCCATGCAGATGATTCTTTGTTCCCATCTTTGCCAAGTGGAGAATCTGATGTTGCAGCTGATATTACTTCAGATGACACTGTTTCTCCATTTGCAAAAGCTGGCTTATTTAGCAAAATGTCATTTGGGTGGTTAAATCCTTTGATGAAAAAAGGAAAGGGAAAGATTCTTGACAGTGAAGACATCCCAAAGCTGCGAGAAGCTGATCAAGCACGAACATTGTACTTGATGTTCAGGGAGCAAGTTCAGAGAAGGAAAGAAAGCAGTTCATCTGATGATGATCCTTCTCTTTTGTCCACCATTTTTTCCTGCCAGAGGAAAGCTATTTTGATTTCCGGACTCTTCGCACTCATCAAGGTTCTCACACTCACTAGTGGTCCCCTGTTTCTCAGGGCTTTCATTAGGGTCGTCGAAGGAGAAGAAGCTTTTGAAGGTGAAGGTTATGCCCTGACTGCTGGTCTCTTTGTAGTCAAAGTGTTGGAGTCATTGTCCGAGAGACAATGGTTCTTCAGGACTAGACTTATTGGTCTCCAGGTAAGATCACTGATATCAGCAGCAATATATCAGAAACAACTCAGACTATCAAATGGTGCCAAGATGACTCATTCTCCTGGTGAGATAGTGAACTATGTGGCTGTGGATGCTTACAAAATCGGTGAATTTCCATTCTGGCTTCATCAGATATTGTCCACTAGTCTCCAGTTGCTTCTTTCGTTATGCATTTTCTACTACGCTGTGGGCATAGCAACTCTTGCAGCTATAACTGTGATCATTCTGACAGTGCTTGGAAGCTCTCCACTGGCGAAGTTGCAGCATGACTATCAGACCAAACTCATGGTGGCACAAAACAAGAGGCTGAAAGCCATCACAGAAGCTCTTTCAAATATGAAGATATTGAAGCTGTATTCTTGGGAGACAAATTTCAAAAAAGTTATAGAAGGGCTGAGAACTGAGGAACTCAAATGGGTAGCTAGGGTCCTAGAACAAAAGGGGTATTACAATGTTCTATTCTGGTCATCTCCTATTTTGGTGGCAGCAGTTACTTTTTGGACATGCTACTTGCTTGGATTTGCACTCTCTGCTAGTAGTGCATTCACATTTCTAGCAACTTTACGCATTGTTCAGGAGCCGATAAAGTTGATTCCAGATGTCTTTGGAGCATTTATCGAGGCCAAGGTTTCATTCTCAAGGATTGTCAAGTTCCTTGATGCCCCAGAGTTGGAGCACAGAGATACAAGGAAAGAGAGCAGTGAAAAAGAAGTTGATCATGCCATTTTGTTCGACTCCTTGGAGATTTCATGGGATACTACTGCTACAAAGGCCACACTGAGGAACATAAAATTAGTGGTGAAACCAGGAGAAAAATTTGCAATCTGTGGAGAGGTTGGTTCAGGTAAATCAACCCTTTTGGCAGCAATTCTCGGTGAAGTTCCACGCATCAATGGCGTTGTAAGTTATCCTAGCTTCATTTCTACATTACTCTTTAAATTGATATATATATATATATAGAAAAGGTTTAATTGGAGATATCATACGTACAGGTTGAAGTATATGGCACAATAGCCTATGTTTCTCAGTCTGCATGGATTCAAACAGGAACTATACAAGAAAATATTCTGTTTGGAACTCCCTTAGATCATGCTAGATACCAAGAAACACTTCAGAAATGTTCCCTGGTAAAGGACCTTGATATGCTTCCGTATGGAGACCGCACTCAGATAGGAGAAAGAGGTGTCAATCTAAGCGGTGGACAGAAGCAGCGTATTCAACTTGCGCGTGCACTATATCAAAACGCTGATGTCTACCTCTTGGATGACCCTTTCAGCGCAGTTGATGCGCGCACCGCGACAAGCCTGTTCAATGTAATCACTAGCTTTCCTCTCAAGCTACTAATGTCGTTGCCTTTCCACCCCATTAAAAGCTAATCACGAAATTTTCCAGGAATATGTCATGGGAGCTCTTGCGGAGAAGACAGTTTTGCTTGTGACACACCAAGTTGACTTTCTTCCAGCTTTTAACTCAATCTTGGTACTTTGTTTATACTTAAACTGTTAACATCTGTTACTTGATCTCAAAGAAATGTTTTTTTTGTGTGGCATATATGTGATATTTGACTCTCTGTACCTACTTTTTTTGACAGTTGATGTCTTCAGGACACATTATAAAAGCAGCACCTTATGGTGAGTTGCTAGATTCATGTCCAGAGTTCCAAGACCTTGTCAATGCAAACAATGACACTGCTGGATCTGAGTGGCAAACTGAAAATGCTTCAGCCGGAAAACATAAATGCCCCACAATGGAGGTTAAGGAAGTCAGCAATGAAGTACAAGAATCTCTTGGAGATCAGTTGATTAAGGATGAAGAGAGAGAAACTGGAGACACTGGTTTCAAGCCATACATTCAGTATCTGAGGCAAGGAAGGGGATACTTAAACTTCATTTTGTCAATATTTCTCTACTCAATGTTCATAGTTGGGCAGTTACTTCAGTTTTATTGGTTGGCTCTTAACCTTCAGGATTCTACTGTATCCAGATTCAAACTCTTTGCAGTTTATACGGCGATCATGAGTGTCATGATAGTCTCTTTGCTTATTCGATCTTTCTTTATAGTAGATTTAGGAGTTGGTGCAGCAAAATCCATCTTTTCAACACTGCTGAACTCTATTTTCCGAGCACCAATGTTGTTTTATGACTCAACACCTGTTGGAAGGATACTTAGTCGGGTAAGAATTCAGGTTTTTTTTAAGCAGAACAACTTGATCCATACTGACCAGATGGAACTCACATGTGCAATTATATTGTGTTTAGGTATCGTCGGATATGAGTATCATTGACCTTGAAGTAGCTTTCAAGTTGATAATAGCTGTTGGGGGAACCTTGAACACATACAGCATATTTCTAGTACTGATTTTTCTTACTTGGCCAATGCTGTTTCTGATTATACCTACTATCTACCTTACAATGCTCCTTCAGGTATTACACTGAACCAAATATACCTTCAATGAATAATTACTTTTGCATATTCTGTATGGTGAAGCCTTTTCTTTTCTTTACAAACAGAACTACTATATGGCTTCTGCAAAAGAATTGATGCGAATGAATGGCACAACTAAGTCTGCACTTGCAAGCCAGCTTGCGGAATCTATTTCAGGAGCCCTGACAATCAGAGCTTTCAGACAGGAGGAAAGGTTCTTCACAAAATACTTGGACTTTATTGATGCAAATGCTAGCACAGACTTCAATGGATTTTCCTCAAATGAGTGGTTGATCGAGCGTCTAGAATTACTATGTGCTATTGTTCTCTCAGCTGCCGCTTTAGCCATTACTTTACACACTACTTCTTCATCTGGTAGGTAAACAATAGGTTCTTTTTAAATTTCAAGTAACCATGGCTATGGTACAGTATCTAACATGATGCTTAATATTTTGACAGGGTTTATTGGGATGACACTATCATACGGTCTCTCATTAAATGTGTTCATGGTGATTTCTGTCAAATTTCAGTGCATATTAGCAAATTCTATCATTTCTGTAGAAAGGGTAGAACAATACATGCACATTGCCAGTGAGGCCCCGGAAGTAATTGAAGAAAACCGACCCATGGAAAACTGGCCTACCGTTGGTAAAGTCGAAATGCATGATTTGAAGGTCAGTATGACTAAGATAAAATGGTAAGAGTATTATTCTACAGTGTGGACTGCGGAACTATAGTCAAGAATAATGGATTTCTGTGTGACATTGAATGAAACTCATGCAGGTAAGATACAGGCCAAACGCTCCACTAGTTCTTCGTGGGATAAGCTGCATAATCGAAGGAGGATACAAAGTTGGGATTGTTGGTAGGACTGGAAGTGGAAAGACAACTCTTATCAGCGTCTTGTTTCGGCTTGTCGAGCCTACAGAAGGGAAGGTCATTGTAGATGGCTATGACATTTGCACAATTGGACTTCATGATTTAAGATCATGTTTCGGGATCATCCCACAAGATCCAACACTATTTAGTGGGTCTGTGAGATTCAACCTAGACCCTTTGTCAAAGCATAGTGATCATGAGATATGGCAGGTAAAGCTTTTGAACCGAATATTAGTAAGAGAGACAAAGCTAAGACTAAATTATTTTCAAGTCAAAGGAACAAACCATCTGAAGATACTTATATTCAATAGCTCCTTTTGCTGACTTGAATCTTCCTCTATAAATGTGTCGAAGGTTCTCGAGAAATGCCAGTTACGAGAGGCCATTCAGGGAAAAGAAGAGGGCCTGGATGCTCTAGGTAAAAAAAATTATGTTACAAATTACAACAGAGTTTTAATTTTTAACTGCTACCAAAAGTAAGGTACAACTGACAAATTGGTTTGCATGAAAGTTGTACGAGATGGAACAAATTGGAGCATGGGACAGCGACAACTGTTCTGTCTGGGACGTGCATTGTTGAAGAGGAGCCGAATTCTAGTGCTAGATGAAGCCACTGCATCAATGGACAATGCAACAGACGCTATTCTCCAGAAAACCATTAGAACAGAATTTGCAGACTGCACTGTAATAACTGTGGCGCATAGGATACCAACTGTACTGGACTGCACCAAGGTGCTTGCAATTGCCTATGGTAAGCAGAATATGCCCAATCCAGGTGAAATTAGCAGAAAAAAAGGTGTGCTATATTATTATTTTTTGATACATGGAAAATTTTATTGACAGGTAAAGTAGCTGAATATGATGAGCCAATAAAACTGATGAAGAATGAGGGATCATTATTTGGGCAACTGGTCAAGGAATACTGGTCTCGTTCTGCCAATGTCGGCATCCACTTAGACGAATGATTGCGAAAGTGTTATTGATTCTTGATCCTTTAGTACTGGTCTGCATTTTTTGGCACCATCCGGCTTTAAATTCTTTCAAATGTTGCTGATCTAGTTAGAATGTAATAAGCGGTATCATTATTTCAAATCTAATCAAAAAAATGCTTAGGTCCTAGGAGCCTTTGATTCCCTCGAAATATAGGTCATTCTAGCCAGTATAGTTTCATTGTTAATAACCAATGACAGAATCAGACCTTAAAGCAACTGATATACTCCGATAAAAATTCTAATAAAAACTCGAAAAGTATCACTAAAAGCTCTGAAGCTTTTCTGAAGTGACAAGGAAATATCCATTGATGAATTTTCGGATCTTTGCCCGAGCTTAGAACTGGCTCAGCATTGCTTAACTGCTTTTTTCTACCTTCAGGTCTGCATTTTCTTGTTGTCTGCACATGTTGCTTTGTAAAATGGAATCTTCTTAACCTCAGTGACAAATATAAAAAGTCGAGTGCTTATTGTGTGGTTGATGCCCATTAAGTCTGAAATAACGGCAATTCTCGGCCATCCTTCCACGATCACAGTCGATTGAGAGTGAGAACTGATTAGAGAGATTTCTGGGTATGGATTCCTTTTTGTTGTTATAACCCATTGTTTAGTCTAATTAATTGGACAGTAGTGATTAGTTTATCATAGTGATTACTTTCTGCATACGCTTGGAAATCATGTTTATAGTGTCCTGTGTATGATGTTGTTTGATTATGGATTTTATTTTGGTTTGTAGTGGAAAAAGGCAATTATACCATGGAGATTTTTTATGAGGGTTTCTTTGATAAGCAACTAGATGAGAATCAAAAGTACAGGATAGCTCCGTTTATGAAGAAGGGTGGGAAGTTGTATCTAAATTATTTAGATCCTGACAAGATTTCAATGCTGGAGATGAATGCCTAAGAGTTAGGGTTTAGAGAGAAGCCCATCTCTTATCATTTTAAACTGCCGAATACTACTTACAATGAAGACTGGGTAGCTTTGAAGACTGACCAAGATTGTAGGCCACTGAATGTTGTTGCAAGCCAATTGAATGCAAGGGTAGAAGTGGGTAGAGGAGTGAATGTGGGTGGGGTTACTAGTCCAAGACCATGTGAGAACAGTGAAAAAATGGATGTGGGTGCCTTTAGTAGTCCAAGACCAAGTCAGAACATTGGTGACACTTTTGGTAGTCTTGAGGACATTGTTACTGACTTAGGAGTTGGGTAGATGTAGAGTAATGAGCCAAAACAAGGATATGGGCTAGAATATGGAAAGGGGTCATAATACAGTGGTAGGCCAGAAATCCATAGGGGTTAAACATTGTGCAAGAAGACCATGGAACTGGAATGTATGACCAGCTCTCAGTAAAGATGATGAGCCTGAAGACCCTTCATCATATGGTACCAGTGAAGAGCCTGCACAACCTATTATTAATGAAGAGCCTGCACAAGTTGTACAAGATGAGCATGCACCACCTGTAGCAGATGAGCAACCTGTACAAGATGATTGGCATGTTGAAGATAATGAGCCTGTACAGGATGTCCCCACAAATGAAAAAGGCACTGCAGGTACTAAAGGGAAAAAGAAGTTCACTGTAGTTGACAAAGGGAAAAAGAAGGTCACTACAACTACAAGAGGGAAAGAGAAGATATCAGGTGAGAAGAAGAAATGCAAGAAAGTGAAGAAGCAACCAAAGTATAATACCAGAGCAAGTTCTTCTGAGAACAATGAAGTGGGAGATGGTGAAAAGGGTAATTCAGAGATGAAGTACATCGATAGAAGTCAAGAGATTGAGTATAGTGAGTCAAGTGATAAAGGGAGTGATTTTTGGGATGAGGATGATTATGACCAGGCTATTGATGATCAAGATTTTGATAATAATGTAGATAATCCCACCATTGTTGAAGAGTTTGGTGCAATGGGGTATCAGGGTGATTGCTCAGATGACAATGCATCAGGAGATAACCTTAGGAGTTTAAGTGGATTTGAGACTGAAGAGGATGAGGATGGAAATCCTATTGAAAAAAGGAAGATATGTGGATGTTAGATATATTACACTAAATCCCTGATTTAGTTAGTTAGCTCATACTGTATAGGATCTACACACGTGTCCTTATCTCCTTCAGTATATGTACTGTATAACTAACTAACTTTCGTAACACTCACGTTTTCTGCATTTTCAGTAATACTAGCTATGGTTTTTCTCTCAATGCTTTCATGGTATCAGGAGCTCAGGTCGGTCTGATTCTCTAGTTTCACAGTTGGTGCTACTTTGGATGATGAGGATGTAGTGGTGACAGTGCTTAAGGGTCTTCCTTCTCAGTATGCTGCAATTAAGACAGTAATTAGAGCACAGTTTACCTCATGTTCATTTGCTCAGCTGAAAACTCTTCTTAAGGCTGCAGAAGTTGACATTGCATCTGAATATGTCACAGCTCCTCTTCCTTTTAATGCCATGTTAGCTCATAGTACACCTATACAAACTCATACACCTGTGCAAGCACATGCTACAACATATAACTCATCAGTTCCTAGCTCTCAATCTTTACCTCCTCCTGGCTTTGGTCCCTCATCAGTGTTTGACTCCCTGCCTCAACCTCCTAGTCCTTCAACTACTTCATATCATCCCCATTCTTCATCTCAAGGAGTTAACCCAAGTACAATTCAGCTTGCCACTCAACTTGCTGGGTTTCTTGCTAATGTTGGACCTTGCAACTCTGGTTTTAGAGGTAATTCTGGTGGTTTTGGCAACAGATCAAGCCACTTTTCAGGAAATAAAGATGTGTGTCAACTATGTGGGAAGTCAGGTCACATTGCCAAGCATTGTAGAACTCTTGTAAATTACAATGTTCAGAGTGATGGTGCAGGACCAAGCACTGTGACATGTCAATACTGTGGAAGAGAAGGTCACACTGCTAACAGGTGCTTTCATATCATTGGTTTCCCACCTAGAAGGCAACAAAATTCTTAGAATGGTCAACAGAATACTCCAGCCATATCAGCTACTTCACAATCTACTCTTAACACTCAGATCAGTCCAGAATTGGCAAATGCTATAGCTCTTTTGGCAGCTGCTTATCCTAATCAACCTCAAGCTCATCATGCAGCATTACTTGCAGGTGAACAAACTTCTTCACCTCATTTTTGGCTTGCAGATTCAGGAGCAACCAACCACATGACCAATAATCCTCAGCTTCTCCACAATGTCACCACTTTTCCTGATCATGAAACTGTTCAGATTGGCAATGGTGCTCAACTGGGTATGACTCATACTGGTACTGCCTTGTTAGGCACTCTTAACCTTAAAAATGTCCTTCTTCTACCTGATCTTGCTACTCACTTGTTATCAGTTTATCAACTATGTAAGGAAAATAATTGTGCTGTATGGTTTGATGAATATATGTGCATTATACAGGACAAAGTGCAGGGGAGAATTCTCTTCAAAGGCCTGAGTGATCATGGTCTTTATCCTATACCTTGTAATCTGCCATTACAACATTTCCAGTCTGAGAAGAATAGAGGCTTATCCAGTGTTCCTAAGGCTTCTGCTCATCTAGGACAAGTAGTTAAACATAATCTGTGGCATCAGAGGTGTGGACATCCAGCAAATGCAGTGATTGAGACTATGTTAAATAAATGTGGAGTTTCAAGTCGCTCTACAGAATCTAATGAGCATGTCTGTGAAGCTTGCCTTCTAGGAAAGTTCAGTAAACTTGTGTTTCCTAATTCAGAATCTAAATGTGTAAAACCTTTTGAGTTGGTGCATTCTGATGTTTGGGGTCCTTCCCCTTGTCTATCTGTTGATGGTTACAGATACTATGTGCTTTTCATTGATGATTTCAGTAGATACACTTGGCTCTACCCTATGAAATTCAAATCTGAGGTCTTTTCCTACTTCAAATTGTTTCATGCTTATGTTAAGAATCAATTCTCTACTGATATCAAAACCTTTAGAAGTGATGGAGGAGGTAAGTATATGAGTACTCAATTTAAACTGTATTTGAGTGAACATGGCATTCACCATCATGTCTCATGTCCCTATACTCCTCAGCAGAATGGTGTTTCTGAGAGGAAAAATAGACATGTCAGAGAAACTGTTGTAACATTACTTCAACAGTCTCATCTTCCACCCAGTTTTTGGTATCACTCTTGTGCTCATGCTACATATCTTATCAATAGGATGCCTAGCCTGTCTCTCAAACATCAATCTCCTTATGAGAAACTCTTCAACAAAATTCCTTCTGTTGATACACTTAGAGTGTTTGGTTGTGCATGTTATCCACTTATGACTCCTTACAACACAAACAAGCTTCAAGCTAAAAGTACACAGTGTATCTTTCTTGGCTATCCCTCTGGTTATAAAGGGTTTCTATGCTACAATATTACAACCAGGAAGTATATCATTTCAAGACATGTGATATTTACTGAGGATATTTTTCCTTATGACAAACTCAAGGGTCTGGTGACACCTTCTTTGCGTACTGTTTCCAGCTCAGGTTCAACATCAGAAGGTATCTTGCCTTATGTGATCGCTCAGTGGCCCTCTTTTTCAGAGAATTCTCCTGCACCAGTCCTGTCTGCACTAGAGCATAATGATGCTTATTCAGGTCAGTCCACTTCTGATGTGAATTGTTCCTTACATTCTCAGCAAAATATTGATCATGTTGGTCACAATTCAGTGAGTCATGGCAATACTTCTGGTCATGAGTATAATCATATTGCTGGTCCTAGTGTTTTTGGTGATGATCACAGTAATTCTAATGCTGCAAATGTTCCCTTTAGTCCTCATACTCACACAGAGGTCCTTTTTGAGGAAAATGAAGGTTCAGTGAATGTTCATGCTAGTCCAGGTCAGGGTGTTTCAGTTACTGTTGATTATACACCAACTAAACCTCGTCATGAGATATCTGTATCCAATATTCTTCATCCAGTTGCAGGTTTAACTGATCCCACCTCTCTCAACAATCATGATATGCTCACACGCAGTAAGAGAGGTGTATCCAAGAAGAAGTGTTTTTTGTCAACCTTAACTAGTCATTCTTCAAATTCTGTAGAGACAGAGCCAATTGGGTACAAGAGTGCTTTAAAAATTCCAGTGTGGAAACAGGCAATGCAAGAGGAGTATGATGCCTTAATGAAGCAAAACACATGGACTCTTGTACCTCTACCACCTGACAAGAATCTGGTCTCTTGCAAATGGATATACAAAATTAAGAGACATGCTGATGGCACTATTGCCAGGCATAAAGCCAGACTTGTTGCAAGAGGTTTTAGCCAGGAGTATGGTGTAGATTATGAGGAGACATTCTCACCAGTTGTAAGACACACCACTGTAAGACTGATACTTGCTCTTGCTGCTTCTTTTGGATGGCATCTTCATCAACTTGATGTAAAGAATGCATTTCTGAATGGTACATTAACTGAGGAAGTCTATATGTCTCAACCAAGTGGATTTGAAGATCCTAATATGCCTTTTCATGTCTGTAAATTGCAAAAATCTTTGTATGGTCTCAAACAAGCTCCTAGAGCTTGGAATGAGAGGTTTACACAGTTTCTTCCTAGTCTTGGGTTCGAATCCTCTCATGCTGATCCCTCATTATTTTTAAAGATTACTTCCAGCTCCAAGATCTACTTACTACTATATGTTGATGATATTATTCTCACAGGTGATAGTGAGAGTCTTATCTCAGAGATCAAAGCTGCACTTAGAGCAGAGTTCGAAATGATTGACATGGGGCTGCTAAAGTACTTCTTAGGATTAGAAATTAAGTACTTCAAGGAAGGGTTGTTCCTCTCCCAACATAAGTATGCTCGAGATCTGATACACAAAGCTGGTTTAGATAATTGTCATACACACCTCACACCATGTCAGTCTGGTGTGAAGCTTTTGAGGGACAGTGGTGTTCCATTGAAATCTAGTGATGTTCCTCACTTCAGAACCTTGGTTGGTTGTCTTCAATATCTAACTTTCACTAGACCAGATATAGCGTTTGCTGTTAACAATGTGTGTCAATTTCTACATTCACCAACTCAAGACCATCTCAATGCAGTTAAGAGAATTATGAGATATATCAAAGGCACATGTGAAACAGGTCTTTTGTTCAAAAGATCTTCAAATGTTTCTGTTCCTCAAGTAACTATACAAGCTCATTGTCAGGTAGATCTCCAAGCATTCTGTGATGCTGATTGGGCTGGAGATCCCAATGACAGACGATCTACTACTGGCTTTGTTGTCTTGTTAAATCAAATACCAGTGTCTTGGTGTAGCCGAAAACAGCATGCTGTATCACGATCATCCACAGAGGCAGAATATAGAAGCATGGTAGACACCACATGTGAACTTCAGTGGCTCAAACACTTGTTACAGGATCTACACATTCCTCTAAGTTCTACTCCGGTTCTGTACTGTGACAACATTTCAGCCTTGGCATTGGCCTCAAATCCTGTTCAGCACTCTAAAATGAAGCATGTTGAAGTTGATGTTCACTTCACTCGTGACAAGGTCAAAGATGGTTCCATCAAACTTCAATTTGTTTCATCTCAAGAACAGCTTGCAGATCTCTTTACAAAGGGTTTATGTTCACCTCAGCACATGTACTTAAGTCACAGCTTGATGCTTCAGCCACCACCACCATCAAGCTGAGGGGGAGTGTTAGATATATTACACTAAATCCCTGATTTAGTTAGTTAGCTCATACTGTATAGGATCCACACACGTGTCCTTATCTCCTTCAGTATATGTACTGTGTAACTAACTAACTTTTGTAACACTCACGTTTTCTGCATTTTCAGTAATACTAGCTATGGTTTTTCTCTCAATGCTTTCAGTGGATTCACTGTTAGGCCTTGGAGAAGAGATGTGGATCTGAAAAATCCTATCTTCAGACTATTTCATGCCTTTGTCAGCTTTGCAGAGTTCAAAGAAGCAATTAAGGAATATGCAATACTAAACAAAAGGGGACAATCTTTTTAGAAGAATACCAACAAGAAGGTGGAAGTTAAATGTCAAAGTGGCTTGAAATTCTAGTTGTATGCTAGAAGAATAAGAGGACAAGGAGATCCCTTATTTTTAAAGACAACTAAATTTGACTACACTTGTCATCTAATCACAGACTGTCATTGGCTTGACTACAATGGAGTGGCAAAGGAGATTGCTCCAATTCTTTTGGTGGATCCTATATGGAGCAGATTTGGTATACATAGCTATCTGGTGACCAAGTACAACTTGAACATTAACATTCAGACCTGTTCAAGGGGGAAACGTAAGGCTAAAAGGTAGAATGAAGGACACTACCTTGAACAGTATAACACTCTTGCTTCTTACAGGAATATATGAGTTGTTGAGATCCAATCCATGTTCTACTGTGGAGATTAGAACTAAGTTAGAAGAGGGGATTTGTACTTTCAACAAGATATATTCCTGTTTTGCTGCATGCAAACAAGGATGGATTAATAAGTGTAGACCCCTTATGGGATTTGATGGTTGCCCTATCAAAGGTCAACATCCTGGTCAACTACTTACAACTGTGGGGGTGGATGCCAACAATGGGATGTTTAATTGCATATGCTGTGGTTGAAGGTGAGAATTAGGAGACATAGGAATGGTTCATAGAGTTGCTTAAATAGGATCTGAAGATTGAAAGAGGGAGTAGCTGCTATTTCATCAGCGATAAGCATAACGGCTTGGGAAATTTCATTGCAAAAATTTTCCCAAGTGCTGAACATAAGCATTGTGTGCGCCACTTTTATAAAAATTTCAAGGGGAAGTATCCAGAGGAAGGTTTGAAACAATGTGTATGGAATGCAGCCAGATTAACTACCAAAGCATGGTATGAAAGACACATGGCTGACCTGAAAGAGTTGGATGACAAAGCCATAACCTGTTTTAACAAGGAAGACATACAGCCTAAATTTTGGAGTAGAGCTTACTTTTCAGACAAATTTAAGTGGGACATGCTCCTGAATAGTATGTGTGAGGCCTGGAATAAAGTGTTGGATCCTGCAAGAGACAAACCGATTCTGAAAATGCATGAGAAGATAAGGGTTGATCTCATGACTAGGATGAATAATAGAAGGGTTGTAGTACTCAGTTGGAAGTACATAGTTGGTCCAAGAATCATGAAGCTGATTGACAATGCTGTGGTTTTCTCTGCCTATTATAGGTCATTACCAGCTGGTCAGTTTTCATTCTCACTTGATATTTTTGTCTACTGTTCTTAATGAGACTGTTGTATTAAAGTTGAAAGGTGAATTTAGTAATTTTATTTTGATATTGTAAAGTGATGTAGGTGAGTTTGAATTCCAAGTTACTGGAGGTCCAAGTGAGCAAAGCCAGCATGTTATTGACCAGGGGCATCACACTTGCACATGTAGAAAGTGGCAGTTGAGTGAAATCTCATGCCACCATGCAATAGCTGCAATCAGATCAAAGAAATATGATTCAACAGTGTACTGTGATGACATACTGAAGTACAACATGTATGCAACTGCATATGAGCCAATTATTCATCCAATTGGTGATCAAGATGATTGAGACAAAGTGTATTTTCCCATTCCTCCTTCTCCTTACAAAAACCAACCTAGGAAACCTAAGAAGAAAATAATTCCTGGAGCTAGAGAGAGTAATATACCAATATCAGCAGAAGAAGGAAGAGATAGGGTTCCAAGAAACTATGTCAGGATGACTTGCTCCAGATGTGACACTCAAGGGCACAATAAGAATAGGTGTCCCTTCATTAAGGCTGAAAGAGCAGCAGTTGTAAGTTTTATGATAATCTGTTTGCCTATAGTGTCAATGTGCTAGTTTAATGACTGTGATGTTTGTATGCTAAATGCTTTTTTGTCGCATGGAGAGTAATATACTTATCACTACTTTATATATTTTGAGAGGACAAATACTAGAGAGTGTCTATTGAGGGGGAGTACATCATGCTCAGTTTATAGATCACATAGCATGCTTAATTCCTCTTTTTACTAGTGTATATACTACTTGACACAGCATGATATACTTATTTGCATCTTGATTTTTCTTCAATGTCATGATTAAGCAGATTTTCTTACATTGTTTCCTTGGTTTATGTGAAAAATTAAAAGAAATTTTATCTTGGGGTATTCTTTTCTTTACTGTCATGATTACACTAGGAACTTTTTTCCTCTCTCTCTTGTAAACCTGCCCCTTGGGAACAATAACCAAAACAGTTGATGTGACTTTTCCTTCTCAAGGAAGTTTTATTCTTGTGTTTCTATATATTCTGATCAATTTTTATCAAATCTCACTTGATCTCATTTGGTATTCCAAGTACATGTTCAGAAACACCCCTTCCTTCTCAGAGCAGTTTCTTCCACCATCTCCTCATCATGTCCGGGTCTAACTACTCTGATTCGCAGAATGAAGGCCTCTCCTCATCGTCGTCGACGCCACTCCAACTCATCGACCAAGTACTATAGCCTGGTCGAACTCACTGATATGTTCGATCGCTTTGAAAGGGAGCAGGCTCGGATGGCTGCATAAGTGACTCGCTCTCTACAGTACCCAGTTCAACTTCAGTAAAACATCACCATTCTCCTCCAGTGTCAAGAGGCTCAGCATAACACTCTCCACACCGTGATACTACATTCCCAGCAGATTGCCTATGATGTGTGGAGGATGTAGCAAATGGTTGACGCCTATGATCTTTGGTTTACTGGACCAGAGGCTTATAGGCATTACCTTGACCAAGATCACTTTGCTTGTCATCCTTGCACCTGGAATCGTTGAACTCCTTTGCCTCTTCATCCAAAAAGGGGGAGTAAAGGAGGGAGGGGGAGTCTTAAACAAGGGAGAAAAACTTCGGGGACATTAAGGCTTTTCTTTTTACTTTTTAGGACTTCAATTTTTCAATCATGTTTATCTATGTACTGAACATTTGATGCTTTTTTTAACTTTAGTTTTTATTATGGATTATTGAATGGTTGTGTTGTTTCTATATTAGTTTGAATTTGTAGGTCTGAATCATGTCTTTTGAATGAAGAGCCAAAGGGGGAGATTGAAAGTACTCATTTTGGTTGCTCATTCAAAAGACAAATTAGCAAAGTAGAACTACTGACTTGGATGTGATCTCCTCCAATATATAGTAAGATGATGCATAATTAACACCTGCTTTGCTAATTGATATGTGGTTAAATGCGCTAATATTTCGTTGTGCCTAAGTTAAGAAAGTAGAGTGTCATTAGGACTGTAATATCATGTGATTGATTTGATTACAATTTTGTGCCTCTATCTATTATAACTTAGTTGACTAAATGGATTGCTAAGAATATTTGTTGGTTGCTATTGAGATATCGAATGTGAGATTGATATGATTAAGATTCTTGATTAGGTTAAGTTGAGTATGTGTGGTATATAAGCAGCCTGCATGCAACAACAGTTTGTTTTGAACTCGCTAAGCATAATTTTGTACTTGTTCCTTGTTGAAGTACTTAAGTTTCTCTAAGTGTATTTGCATATTCATATTGTGAGTGAGAACAATCATCCAAGGCAGTGAAGCAGTTGAACATTGAGAAAGGAGTTCTCCTAGTTCAAGCATGAAAGGGGTTCATGTTGTTCTACTTGTTGTATATTCAGATTCTACAGTGTAGACAGGTTATTAGGAATAGATTTGTGCTATCAATTCATTTTATAACGGTTTGTATGTACTTGATTGATTTATAGTGAATTTTGAGGCATCCTTTGAAGGATCCCGTTGTTGTTTTCCCTTAAGGATTTTTACTGCGTAACCACATCGAATGTTTGGTTGTGTACTTTATTTATTCTCTTTGTACTTCTGTTTTGTACAATTAGATCCATTAAGCAATTTCATATATATACACACACACAACACTCTTCCACTAAGGTATACATTTTTTTAGTCATTTTCAGGTATAGGGCATTACACCAACTTTTCGATCATATTTTACCATCTTCACCGTTCAGATCTTAGGTCCTAATGTGTAGATCAAGTCTGTAAATTTTCAGTCAAAATGGTGATCGTTGAGGTATTCAAAACTTCAATTGAAGTTTATAAGTATGAACGGTTCAAGTTTGACATATTTGATGTATTCTTTGATTTAATCTAGTTCGATATCTTAACGATCACCATTTTGCTTAAAAAAATTACTTGAATGATCTACTCATATAGACATAATAATTAGACAGTGAAAATGTTAAAATATGATCAAAAAATTTGTGTAATATTCTATACCTAAAAATAATAATAATAAAAAATATATAATTTAATAAAACTACCCACTATATATATGTGTGTATATATATTCTTTCTTCCTTCTCTAATTCTCTTCTTCTCATTTATCATTTTTAAGGTTTAGGATTACGTATGGACACAGAATTATCCATTTTAGGGATAATTTCTCGATGCGCGCGTTTGGCATTTTCTTCACTCTGCTACCACGGGTCCCCTCGACATGCACCTTCTCTCTGCCAAATCGTTACTTCCAGGTACCAGGCTGTGTATAAACGAACTCTGCGAAACTACTCTTTTTTTGTTTTTGTTTTGTTTGCAAAACTACTTGCCAGATATGTTTATTAACTTTTACTCACTCAATCAGTCAATGATATATGTTTATATGAGATCGATACTGGCATGGCATTGGCTTCTTGTACATTTTTACTCCGATCGCTAGAGCTTGTATATATCTTACTTGTGTCTTTGTTTTGTTCATAATATATTAGAACTTGAAGATCGTGTGTGTTCGACGAAATTTCTGAAAGAGGTATGCATAATTTTAAGTGCCAGAACTAGCTACTTGGTAAAGTAATTCGATCACTAATTCGTGTTTTAGGAAAATATAAAGTAGAGAGAATAATATGAAGCAATGAATTGTGTAACTTTATTAATGAATGAGCAACTCCTATATATAGGAGAGTACAAGAGGTACAATCAGGAAAGTAATCCTATTACATTACTGGATAAGTTATACTTGCCATATCCTGTAATCTTCACCATAACTAGGAACATCAAATATCCAACAACACTCCACCTTGTGCCGGTGTATGGTGGTGATGTCTCTTCATTTGCTTCATTGATGCCTCATCAAAAACCTTGCCGAGCCAAAAACCTTTACAGGAGAAAAATCAGTCTCGCCAAGTAAAAAGAGTGCAAATCGTCGTAGACGATGATATGACACATAACTATGTTGCCTCATTAAAACCTTGCTAAGTAATAAAAACCCAGTGGGATAAAAACAACCTTAGTCAAGGAAAAAGAGTACAACGTGTCCTTCACATCCAGAAACACTAATGTGCATGCCAGACTCCCCCTGAAGTCTGCATCTCCCCCTGATATCAACATCAAGGGTAGCTTGAGTAAGCTGAGCAACCCTATGTTCTACACATGTTTCTCAAATGTGAAATTTGGCCAATGACTTAGAAAGTCTGTCACATTATCCTCAAATTAAATTTGGTCAACCATAACCTTGAGGATTTGCTATTATTTGCTGACTATAGAATAGCTTATGCGATATGTATTTGGTGTTGTCGCCCTACATGTAATATAGCTTCATCACCTTGATGCAAGCAAAATTATCCTTATAATGCATGTAGGTTCATCAATGGTGATTCATAAACCACTTGATCTTTGATATGTGCGTTTATGGATCTCAACCATATGCACTCCATAACAACTTCATGTTAGATCAATAATCTCAACATGGTTCGAAGATGTAGTGATAAGAGTCTGCTCTCTAGACTTCAAGAGTCAGTAGTAGATTCCAATCCACAAGTCTCACGAATATGTGTGATGATGGATCTCAGCCATATACACACCTTAACTGCCTCATGAAGAGCAATAATCTTAGAATGATTCGTGGATGTAGCGACTAGGGTCTGCTTTGTAGACCTCCAAGATATCGCAGTGTTTCCCATGGTAAAGACATAACCAACTTGGGAACAACTTTTGTGTGGATCAGAGAGATAATCCAATATCAACAAAACTTACCAACACATCACAACGATTGTTGGTGCAGGGGGTGAAGGGAATCAACGCCACTCTCTTTGTGGTGCCCTTACTTCCAACGCCACTTTCTTTATGTCCTATCTGTAGGGATATATTAAGCCCATATATTTCATACTCTTTGATACTAAAAGATTATCTTTAAACCATTTCAATGGCATTGCGTGGGCGCATAGCTACATCTAGCTATTAAGTTCAACAAGAATGAGGAGCTAAGTCTTGTGTATTACGCTAAGTACACTCTTGCACTTAGATTAGGCACTTTAGCCTCTAACACGTCTTCGTCATCATCCCTTGGACGAAAACGGATCCATCTAAGGATCAAGACTATAGCAGATCATGGGAGTACTCATAGACTTCACTTTATCATCATAAAGTGCAACATATCTTAGAGTATAAGTCGATGATGGAGAATTTCATCATTACGGTGCTCGAGTTCCCGTCACTAGCTGTGACTCCTTTATTTGAGACAAAACCGTGTCTTCCCAAGATATTTCATCTCAAATTCGGATTTCAAACACTTTGCAAATCCTGAACTTGTTCTATAAATGAACACGCATGGGCATATCCTTTTCCAATCAAGTAGTCACTTGGTGAACGTTTCAATCTCATTGCAAACGTGCTCTGTGGTCTAAAGCCACTTGATTTGGGTAAATGAAGTCCATTTGAGACATTCATATCTATCTCTTATTCTAGATCCCCATAGAGATACGTCATGACCAAGTTTATAAGCTACATGTCAAGTTTTTCGGAAACTACCAAACTGACAAGGTAGTGGAGTGCAATGACATCCATTACGAGAGAATTTATCTCATCGTAGTCGATTCCAGAGTGTTGTGAGAAGCCTTGCGCCATGAGGTGAGTATAATCTCTTTATTCTCATCACGCTTTCTAACAAAGACCCATTTCGATAGGCTTTACACTTGGGTGTGTCGGCATCACCAACCCAACGACCTTTCTCTTTGTTAGTGAACATAATTTAATCTGGATTGCTTCTTTCTATGTAGGCCAATTGCTACTACATTCGGAAGTTTCAACGTAGATATGTTTGATAAGTCTCAAAATTCCATAATCTCATGTACACTAGTGTAGTGTGTAGAGATCTCTATATTTTGAGGAATTGGTTTTAGCATTAAGGCGTTCTTTAATGATAACCATAATCCAAATATATTCTCATGAGATGGAATAGAGTATAAATGATCATTTGATCATATTGTGCCAAACTCGCTCCCTTCTTTGGACGAGTATTTATCGAACATTTGGGTATTCTACACTTTCCAGCGGAACCCATGGCCTGTGACGACACTATGCCACTTTGTGACGTCACTATGCCACATTCTACGGTGGCAGGGCCACAACCAACTCATTTTGGTGGCACCATGTCCTTACAAATGGACATGAATCCTTACAGGCATGTTTGCAGCAAGTATATGTGATCTCATCACTTTTACGATACAAGAAATCGTATCAGGCATCGAATCTGTTACGTTCTATCGTTTGGGGATCATGATGAGACATAGTGAGGACATGACCTTTCTTGTCGTTCTTATTTGAACATGCTTGTTCTTATCTCCCCCTAACGACGGGAAGACTATCTCATCAAAGTGACATCCGCAAAACTAGCGGTAAAGAGATCGCCTGTCAAGGTTCTTTTAGCGGATTCTTGTTGAAGACTCATGTCCAACATATGTGTTCATCCGTCTCGATTGACCCAACATAATGTGTTGTGGCAGAGCAATATTTTTGGCACATATTTGCGTAAGTGCGAGATATTATCTTCGCACACAGTCACTAGCTACGCAAAATAAGATTGATGGTGGATCGTAGACGATGAAGTATAGCTGCATGCGATATTGCATAACCCTAAGCAGAAAATATTGGTGTACGTTACCAATGCTCAGACTACTATCGTGGTCGCTAAACAGTAGTTTTCTGCGAGACCATTTGAGTTTGTTCATGAGAGTATGATACCAATATCAAATCTCAATGATGTGCAATATAAGTCATCGAAACTCTTCGATGTAAACTTTCTAGCATTATTAAGTCGAACCGACTATGAATGGGATGATTCATGTAGTGAGCCCGCATTCATATGATCTGAGCTAGAAGTTTAAGCAGCATTACAAGTGGAAGATGGCACGACACGTGACTAGTATGTCTGCATTATAAACCAACACCACAAAACATCGTAGTGGTCCGCTAGTTGATTAAATCGTTCCATAGAATCACCTTAGATTCTATATAATGAGAACTTATGTGTCCTTTGCATAGAATGGTCTCAATCATAATCTCTTAAATGAGTGGACTTTTACAATAACGAGTGATGAGCCTTTGAAAATAACCAATGAGGATTTTGGTTGGGGCTTGGAGTTTTCATGAACTCGGGAAGCAAGATAGGAGACTAGCATGCCATCCTCGGCGTTTAGTTTTCTCCTCTTGGGGGAAAATGCATCGATCACTAATCGACGTTTTGGACGATGGAGCCACCATTGAATGGTGCCCAACTCCAATCTCTTATGAACCATTTCTGATTCTTGCTTCCTTTCACTCGAAATAAGGGATGTCAGATTGACTTTCTCAAAATCCGGATCATCATATCACAACTTGGGTATTCCAATTTGTCGTATCAAAACCTATATATGTCTGAACCCCTTAAGTCATCTTACATGACATTATTTAATTCTACAACTCTTTTAGTTGTCTTACATAGCCCATCTGGCTGACACATAAGTTTCTCTAATATTCGGATCATACCGCAAACATTAGAGATAATGCAAAGGAACTCATGTCCATTCTTACTTGAAAATTGTTGGCATAGATGATGAGAAGACCCATGTCCATTCTCATAATATAGAGACATAATCGACAAGGCACAAAGTCTATGTAAGTTGTCTATGTCATAACATAGTATATGTAATTCCCGCGTCAATGAGACACTCAAAGTTCTCGGGGGAAATACTTGAAAAGACACAAGTCTTGCATAAGGAAAAATTAAAAAATAACTCGAAAGTTTAGTTTTCAGGGGATATGCCTTCGACCCATCGAAGCACCCCCTCGGGGTTGATCCCTCGATCCATCGAGGATACCTTTGATCCATCGAAGGGCCTCCTCGGGTTTTCCTCAGGTTTTGGCCTTCCTCGGGCAAACTGACCTCCGAGTACTTAAACAAGCATAACTTTGTCTACAAAATAGCTTTTGACGTTCCGAATAAAGTTCTAGAAACTAGACATCCGTATCTTTCCAAGTATATATTATTTATATGCTGAATCGTTCTGAATCAATCCTTGATTCGTGTCAAATCTAAGCAATCTGCACAGCCAAATGTGTTATGTCGGTTTCAGACCTCTGTCTAGTAAAACGGGCATAACCTTTTCTAGAAAATCGATATCGATGAGACGGACGTAGTTCTGAAAACTAGAGGTCCGTATATTTTTAACCATATGCCATTCATATATTGGTTTATTCTAGACAAATCCCAGTTTGTCGTCGAAGTCAACTGATCTGCAGAGCAGATTCTGTTATGCCCTGTTTCTGACCTTTTTCCAGTAAAACAGGTATAACTTTTTCTAGAAATTAGCTATCAACAATCCGGAGATAGTTCTGAAAACTAGACATCCGTATCTTTTCAGCCATATGCCATTCATATTCTGATTATTTCTGGGAAATTCCCAGTTTGTTGTCGAATCTGCTGGCTAGTAGTTCAGCAGATCCTGTTTTCTGTGTTTTTGGGGACTTATAGCACTCTTAGCTATCCCAATTGATACATGGACGAATTTGCAAGTTTGCTAGGACATCTAAAGTCGTTTGGGTAGCTCTTTTCACTTATGATCAGGTGAAGAGTGATCAATGTAGGTGAGACATAAAGTCCGCTCAAATACCTTTATCGAAAGTCTCTTGTTCTAGACATCACAAGTTACTAAGGTGAGCCCTAGTAGACGATAGGTTTGTAGCAACCGCAAAGCATGTACATTACACAGAAAATGTAGACAAGCCTGTTATTAATAAGCCAAAACAATGCCTTTATTAATAATGCCAACATCATACATCAAAGTTTGTTAATCCAAAGTAATTGACCAACATTGTCAAACATAATACTTAGGCACACACGCCTTTTTACATGGAAAACATAAAGCTCTAATCAAAATTTGGTATCTCAGCAATTGAGTCTCTGCCAATTTTGAAGTTTGCCTTAATGAGATTAGCCTCTGCTCCATCTCTATCTTCTGCTTCGTTGTTTCTTTGATCCTTAAAATTCACAAAATCTGAGCACACTTTCTTGTTGATTTTCTGCCGAATTATTGGTGTGTCGAAATGCAATGAAATTTTGCATACCCAAACTAGACACGTATATGAACACTTCTGCAAATTTTCGTAATTTTTCGAGACCTGTAGATAGGTCGAATAATTTTTAAAATAGTATGCAGAAAACAGTTCTGAAAACTGATGTGTTCAAGGATCAAGTAGATTCGGATTGGGTGGTTTCAATATAACGATGATGATCTTGAAAATCCATAGATCCCTCACATCTATCACTTATCAATGGTAATCAATACCTATTGACCCAAAACTTCCGAAATCTATCTTCTCAAACATTTTGAGAATAAACAACTCGTTTGATTCGAGAAACATCATGCCTCTTATCTTGGCCTCTCTTGGCATTGGTACCTCAGCCTCCATGGCTTCTTTGGTCACCACGGCTTTTATGGCCAGTGCTTCCTCTATCATGGTCATCGATCATGACCTTCATGTGTCAACTTATGGCGTCATTCCTTGTGTGGGCGGTGGTAGATACCAAAAACTGTCTCATCAAAATTCCCTTAACTTAAGGGTTCCGCTCCTTGCGCCATTCTTTTGATGCGCTTTCAAAATTTGCATAGTGAACACTCTTAGTTCTAACTTGCCTTGAATTATGATTATGTAGAGGATTTTCTCGATCAAGTTTTGCTCTTCAATTGCTTTCCGCATAATTGGAGCACGGATCTAAGCTTAAACATCTCATAGTTGATTGATGCAATTTTGCTTGAAGTCGGAAAACCACATGTTATTCCACTTCTCTTTTAGATCCGAAAGCATGGTGTCAATGCATTTTTGCATATCAAACACCATGAGAAAACAGAAGATGTATTAGTTTCGCAGTCGTAAGAGACCTCCTCGACAACTAATTTGTTTTCCAATATAATATTTGGATTAGACCTTTACTTTGATGTATATGGTCTTACGAACTCTCTTTGTTCGTTTTAATCGATGCTTTTATGAACACTTTTTGTTCAATCGATTTCGTGAACGCTCTTAGTTCACTCATGAACGCTCTTAGTTCCAAGAATGCCCACCTTCAAGAAAGGTGCGGTGTAGAAAGGAGGTATGAGATGTTATCCCGAAATCCCTACAGAAAAATCCAAATTTCCCAAAAGAGTAGGTTATTTTGAAAAAGACAAAGCTGAGTATATAAAACTTGTTGTTTTATTACAGAACAATTCTTTTTCTTCCTCTTTTCTCTTCGGGATCACAACAGCTATTGTAGTCGGCGGCGGTGCTCGATTTTAGGGTTCCGTGCTGATAACGTGTTTTAGGAAAATATAAAGTAGAGAGAATAATATGAAGCAATGAATTGTGTAACTTTATTAATGAAGGAACAACTTGAAGGTCCCAGAGGGGGGGGGGGGGTGAATGGGCCTTTTATAAAAAATTTTGTTGTAAAGTTAATTCGAGGATAGCAGGGAGTGTTTCTATCCTCCAATAACCAGTAACGAACTTAATAAAATGTAATGAAAAGGGACGTGATAGATAACACCTCGATATTTTTGATAACGCAAAAAACCCTACAACAGGAAAAAAACTGCGTATCCCTAACTGAGGGACAAACATTCCACTATGTAAAACACCTTTCTTTACAAGACAGCATCTTCACAGGATACAAATACGCTCTCCTATCTCTGCTAGTTTTCACGCAACTAGACTAAGACCTATCTATCTTCTCGCCAGAACAAGTGCTTACAATCCCTATGTAATACACTTTTCTTTACAAGACAGTAGCCCTCAGGATACAAAGACACATATCTATCCTTACTGGTATTCACGCAACCAGATTAAAGATCCAACTATCTTCTCGCCAGACAAAGTGATTACAATTACAGTGGCTATGAAGCTTCTCTTAGAACTTAGTACTCGACCGACTAGTTCTCTCTAGAATGCTTCCAACGAAATTGCACCATCATCTCACCTATGATATGCAATATGACAATATGCAAGTTTGAAAGATGGTTTGATATGCTTTCCTATGAAGATATAAAATCCCAAGAAGAAAAAATCTTGCTTTATAAACTTCCTAACAAATGTATGAACAAAAGAGAGATTTAGACTAGTTTTGACAAACTGAAAAACCTCTTTGGAAAACAAGATAACTCTTGCACATACAAGAGATAAAACTGACTTGAAAAGAAGAGACAAACACCCTAACTCTTCCTAAATTTTTCAAGTACCGAATGGCTTCAAGGATTGTGGTATTTATAGCCAATCGGTTATGCAAGTTGAGGCTCAAGAAATGATCTCCCTTCATCAAAAGATGAATCCAAAGGTTCTCCTTGAAAGGGGGGAATGCCATGCTGAAAAGCAACAACTGAAACAGCAAAGAGGCATGCTGAACCATACCAAATGGGACAGTAAGGAGAAGGAAAAAAGCTGAAAAACCTGACTCCATTTTATAAATGAGAGAGACCTACCCTAAAGTGAGAAGGTAAGGTTTTTCACTTTAATTTTGTCCAACCGGGACATGCAAGAGTGTTTGGAGTGTTTGCTTCCATGAAAATAAGGAGAAATACCTACTCCTTTGTACCTACCGGTAAGTTGAGAGAAAGAGTTGTGAAAAGCAAAACTTGTAGGTAAAGTTTTTAACAACTCCCATCACAAAAATTTTGGATGAAATAGCAAGCAAGGTGTAATTGTTAATGATGCATGATTTTACCTTTCACAATGGTTAATTAGATCAATGTCCATTCCTTTAGCTTGTTAATGTTGCTTTATGCATGTCATCCATGTTTTTTTAGAGAGTGCCAATTATGTCATGCCAATACAACTCCTATATATAGGAGAGTACAAGAGGTACAATTAGGAAAGTAATCCTATTACATTACTGGATAAATTATACTTGTCATATCCTGTAATTTTCACCATAACTAGGAACATCAAATATCCTACAACAATTCGATAATTGTATTGTAGAATTTTGTACCATACATTTACATAAGAGAATATATACCAAATTAGGTTAGTCGAATTCGCTAGCTTCAGACAAATGTGCAGTACGTCTTCGTCTGGGGTACCACTTCGTCTTCGTCTGAGATTTGATTTCCATGGCACTGTATCAAATTAAAGGACGATGCAGCAGACTGTCCTCCAGAAGAAAAGGGAAAGTGAGATACCGACAGGCGCGCAATCGACTGGTCTAATATAATATATGTGCTTGCTGTTAGAGATGGTAAGCATTTTACCATGTATATATATATATGTGTGTGGCATATACGTACTACTAAGGATTCAATCAATTAAGGGCATGCATTGGTATCTTACTGACAGTTTGGTATGCTGAAAACGGCCCCATGACTTATTGTTAAGATTGGCATTGAAAACATAATGCATGTCCTAGCTACTTGCAGAATTACAGAACTGGCCTAGCAGGAACTATATATATAGATTGCCACCGGCCTGTACATTCATTTTTATGTTCTTTCGATAAATTTACATTCATTTTAATTTGTTAAAGCTCAACTGCAATTCTGCATTATGGTAGCGATGACATTAAGTTTGATCATTTCAATTTATCATTCAATCTGAGAGTTGGTACATCACTTCATTAGCTTTTGAATGGTAGTTTTCTTTCCTTGCTTTCCTTGCGAACTTATTTTGCTTCTTCATCATAAACATTATGAAATGTTCTAAAAAAACTATACTTTTTATCATGTATCATAATTAAGCTCTATACTTGTGAGCTCTTATTTTGTTATTGGAAAACCAATTGATCAACCTTGTAAAAACCACATTCATCAACCATCATTATTTTTTTTATGCTGTTGTTTTTATTTTGTACAAAATAAAATCGTCATTTTTTTAGGCATAACAGCACACAGGTATATCAAACATATCTCGTCACAATCATTATTTAGCTTCTAATTTTTTCTCACATATTCGACCTTGGCAAATATAAAATAAGGAATCTTATAGAATAATATGAACCTTTTTTTATCGCTTATTCATTTGGACTTTGGGTTTTCGCTTATTCATGGAAAGGGATGAGCACATCACTATTTAGCTTCTAATTTTTCCTCATATATTTGACATTCGCAAATATAAAATAAGGAATCTAATAGAATAATATAAACTTTTTTTTATCGCTTAAACATTTAGACTTTGGGTTTTCGCTTATTCATGAAAATTGATGAACACATCCAACAGTTGCGATTAAAAGTAATTAACACGACCCTACCATAATTTTTGTGTCTTTGAATCACAAACGTTGGATGTGTTCAACTCATTACATCCCTTAAATCCATTCATTAGGAGATCAAACTTGGTTTAGACAGAGGCTTGCTCTCATAGGGGACATATTTTGAGGGATGAAGCACATCCAACAGTTGTGATTAAAAATAATTAGCACGATCCCACCATAATTTTTGAGTCTTTGAATTACAATGGTTGGATGTATTCATCACATTCTATTCCTTAAATCCATCCCTTGGGAGATCAAACTTTTGTTTAGATATGGGTTTATGACCTGATGATATAAAAATAAAGTCTATCAAAATCTAGTAAAATTTATGAAAAACTATTTGAAAATATATCAACTATTTTCAAAGAGTTAACTCACAAAATTCATAAATTTGTGAAATTTTTAAAAATTCTATAGAACCTACAAATATTTTAAAAATTTATCACTTAAAAAAAAATTCACCCGAATTCAAATACAATATATCCCTGATTTTCAGTATTCAGCAAACGTATAAGGAGTTTATCTTCCGTGCCACTATTGTGTTAATTCCATTTGTAGATCGAGTGCACTATCTTTGTACATATTGTATGTAAATATATAGTATTCTCTTCCGATCCTCTTAAAAATAAAAAATAAAAATAATTAAAGACACTAACCATAAAAATAATATACTTGGAGATTTTGAATCTAGTCAACAATATCAGCACACTTTACCAATTCAATAATGTGCCTACACTGGATTACAAATATAATCAGCTTACGATCGAATAATGTGCCTCCACTTTTTTTAAGGTATCACTTATGTTCCTATAGGATTGTCCAAAAGTAAACAAGATACGTACATGTCAGTATGAGAAGAATGTCTGCTGGAGAACAAACAACAGAGACTACCAAAATAATTTTCCATTTCTCTGTAATATAACAAAAGAGGCTAAATACTGTGTTTCTCTTACACACACATATATATATACAATGACAAACCAAACAGCATTAGTCAATTCTCTTGCTTGTTAGTCTCTACTATTCCTCACTTGAAGGAGCATCAAGTGTAGAGTGATTTTTTATTTATTTTTTCTTTTGTTTATTTTATGATTAGGTGGGTGGTTTAAATGCATCGTACCAAAGAAAGCAGAAATCCGGTGGTGATATGAAAATGTCACTCACAGATCGAGCCACAGGTACTATATAAGGAGCAAGGTGGGTTTGTTGTTTGTACCGAGTACAAATAGTTTCCTTGGATAATACACTGTGTGTTGAAAGAGTTTTTCTGCATGAACTAGCCGGAGACTTCTAAAAAAAACAAGTAAGCACTTACATTTGAGCTAGATCGAGTTTAATTTCTGGAATAATCTTCTAATGTTTTAATGCATTCCATATGTAGCTTTACAGTACGTGTGTATAGATATGTTTGAATTGGTTTTGAGTTGTATTGTTTCTAACTTGGTGAGCATCTTAATTATGTACCCAATTAACTTTCAAACAATCTTTCTTTCGATATGATCTTTATGGAATTTACAATCTTTCTTTCGATATGATCTTTATGGAATTTCGTACCTAAGTATGTTCATATGTCAACTCTGTGTCTGCCGGTGTCATATATCTTGTGCTGAAAGTAGTAACGTCGATCGATCTACTTAAAACAAACAACTTCCTTCACTGCATCATTATTCTTCTGATCTTTCCCTTGTAGTTCTACAGATTTTTCTCATCACTGAGGCACATCATGGAGGAAGGTTTCTGGACCTTATTCTGCAATAGTTCTGAGTGTTCAACTCAGACTGGAAATGAATGCAGTTCTGGAAGTATAGTAGCCATTCTAAATCCAGATTCATGTATCAACAACGTTTCTGTCATTGCAGTTGACATATTGATCCTACTCATCTTGTTATGTTTCCTCATGTATAGAATAGCATCAAAGAAGAATATAGCACCATTATTGCCCAGTCACACCTTGTCTCCAGTGTCAATAATCTCGGTCAGTTTCAATGCTGGTTTGGCTTTGGCCTATTTGTGTTCTGGGATATGGACAATCGTTAAGGAACTAAATACAGATCACACAGTTTTACCTATACATGGATGGCTAGTGTATCTTATTCAAGGGGTTACATGGTTGACTCTGGGTTTTACTATAAACCTGAAGAAGCCAAACCATCCATACACTGCGGTAGTGAAACTTTTATCAGCTTTTGCTTTCTTGATTGCAGTTCTTCTTTGTGGTTCATCAATTTGGGTAGCTATTCTTGACGGTGCAGTATCGGTCAGTATTATTTTGAATATTCTTTGTTTCCCTGGATCACTTCTCTTGCTCTTTAGTGCATTTGAAGGAAGCAAAGGTGATCCAGAAATCCATGTTGATAATGCTTTCTACACACCTCTGCCGCCAGGTGCAGAAGCTGATATCAGTAGTGATATCAGCTCAAATGAAAATGCAAGTCCTTTTGAAAAAGCCGGTTTGTTTAGCAAAATGTCATTTTGGTGGTTGAATCCATTGATGAAGAAAGGCAAGGAAAAGATTCTTGAGAATGAAGACATTCCACATTTGCAAGAAGCTGATCGAGCCCGAACATTGCACTTAGTATTCATGGAGGAAATGCACAAAAGAAAGGAAAGAGGTTCATCTGATGACCCTTCTATTCTGTCCATAATTTTTTTCTTGCAGAGAAAAGCGATCTTAATTTCAGGGTTCTTCGCACTCATCAAGACTCTCACAATGACAGTCTCCCCATTGTTTCTGATAGCTTTTATTAAGGTTGTTGATGGCAATGCAGCTTTTAAGTATGAGGTTTATGCACTGGCTGTTGGTCTATTTGTTGTGAAAGTTTTGGAGTCACTGTCAGAGAGACAGTGGTTCTTTAGAACTAGACTTATTGGACTCCAGGTAAGATCATTGATATCTGCAGCTATTTATCAGAAGCAACTGAAGCTTTCGAATGATGCCAAGGTGACTTATTCTCCTGGTGAGTTAGTGAATTTTGTAACAGTGGATGCTTACAGAATAGGTGAATTTCCATACTGGTTTCATCAGATATGGACCACAAACCTTCAGTTGTGTCTCTCATTACTTATCATTTACTTCGCTGTTGGGGCAGCGACTCTTGCCACGCTAACTGTTCTCATATTGACTTTGGTGATAAGCTCTCCATTGGCGAAGTTGCAGCATGAGTATCAGACGAACTTCATGATTGCACAAAATAAGAGGCTCAAGGCTATTACAGAAGCACTATCAAATATGAAAATCTTGAAGCTGTATTCTTGGGAGACAAACTTCAAGAAAGTCATAGAAGGTTTCAGAACAGAAGAACTGAAATGGATAGCTAAAGTACTGACACAAAAGGGATATTGTAATGCTCTATTCTGGACAGCTCCTATTTTGGCAGCAGCCTTCACCTTTTGGACATGCTACTTCCTGGGATTTGTACTCACTGCTAGCGATGTTTTCACGTTCCTGGCAACTTTGCGCATTCTGCAGGAGCCAATCAGGCTGATTCCGGATATTTTTGGAGCATTTATCGAAGCAAAGGTTTCCTTCTCTCGGATTGTCAAGTTCCTTGATGCACCAGAGTTGGAGAACAGACATACAAGGAGAGAGAACCGTGGTAAAGAGGTTGCGCATTCCATTTTTATTAGAGCCTCGGAAATTTCATGGGATACTAGTGCTAGAAAGTCCACATTGAGGAACACTACTTTAGAGGTTAAGCAAGGAGAAAAAGTTGCTATTTGTGGAGAAGTTGGATCAGGAAAATCAACCCTCTTGGCTGCAATTCTGGGAGAAGTTCCACGCATCAATGGCATTGTAAGTATTTAATTATCTCAAATATAGGAATTAAGTAGTTTATTTCATTTTAGATGTGAAGCCTTACTACAGATTGTTACTGCTTAAATGCACAGGTTCAAGTGTATGGTTCAATAGCATATGTTTCTCAATCTGCATGGATTCAAACAGGAACTATACAAGATAACATTCTGTTTGGGACTCCAATGGATCATGTTAGATACCAAAAAACTCTTGGGACATGCTCTCTCGTAAAGGACCTTCAAATTCTTCCATTCGGCGATCTCACTCAGATAGGAGAAAGAGGTGTCAATCTAAGTGGTGGCCAGAAACAGCGCATTCAACTTGCACGTGCATTGTATCAAAACGCTGAAGTTTACCTCTTAGATGATCCTTTCAGTGCAGTTGATGCTCATACTGCTACAAGCCTATTCAATGTAATTATACTTTTTAACAAGTAATGACATTTGTATATTTGTCTTGCCACCTCTAATATTTGATGTGTTTTTTTCTCCCAGGAATATGTCATGGGAGCTCTGGCAGAGAAGACAGTATTGCTTGTGACACACCAAGTGGACTTCCTTCCAGATTTTCACTCCATATTGGTAAATTATACACTATTCTAGTTTCGTTTTTAGGTTCACATTGCTCATTCATTGGCTTTTACTGCCACATTTTTCACTGATGACTTTCCTAATCAATTATGTGATCTGCCAAGTAAATCTCAGATATGAAGCAATTCATGTTCTGATTTTTGTTTTCTTCGCGTATAGTTGATGTCTTCAGGTAAAATATTAAGAGCAGCTCCTTATGAAGAGATGGTGGCTTCTTGTCAACAGTTCCAAGACCTTGTCAATGCACACAATGACACTGCTGGTTCCGAACGGCAAGCTGAATATGCTTCTACTAGAACACATAAATCGACTGAAGAAGAGATTAAGAAAGAAACAACTGAGGTAGAGCATAAAGATTCTTCAGGAGATCAATTGATAAAGAAAGAAGAGAGGGAAACAGGAGACGTTGGATTCAGGCCATACTTTCAGTATTTGAAGCACAACAAGGGATTTTTGCACTTCTCCTTATCAGTTTTTTTCTTGTTTCTATTCATTGTGGGGCAATTAATTCAGAATTATTGGTTAGCTTTGAATCTTCAGGACTATAGCGTCTCCAGAATCAAACTCTTCACAGTTTATTCTGTGATCTTCTGCATCATGTCAATCTTTTTGCTTTTTCGATCATTTAGGATAGTCGATTTAGGTTGTGGAGCTTCAACATCTATTTTCTCTGCATTACTGAACTCTCTTTTCCGAGCACCAATGTTGTTTTATGATTCAACACCTGTGGGGAGAATACTTAGTCGAGTAAGTCTCGAGAACATCCCACAATGAAGTTCATTTTTCGCTTTACAGGAACAGGAAGGAACTAATTACATTTGCATTTGGCTATTTCAGGTATCTACTGACATGAATATCATTGACCTTGAAGTAGGTTTAAAGTTGGCAATTGCTGGTGGGGGGATTGTTAATGCATACAGCATATTCTTAGTATTGATTGTTCTTGCTTGGCCACTCATATTTCTAATTTCACCCACAATTTATCTTACCTGTCTGTTTCAGGTACTATTCGTATAGCTTAATTACCATGACAGTTCTTGCTTTCTCTAAACAACAAATATTTTTCTTACTGGGGTTTTCTTTTGTACCAATAGAAATACTACTTTGCTTCTGCAAAGGAGCTAATGCGACTGAATGGCACGACTAAGTCTGCGATTGCAAGCCACCTATCTGAATCTATTGCTGGAGCCATGACAATCAGAGCTTTTGGAGAGGAGAAACGGTTCTTCTCGAAAACCTTGGAATTTATTGATGCAAATTCTAGTGCTGACTTTTGTAGTTTCTCAACAAATGAGTGGTTAACCGAACGTCTGGAATTCCTATGTGCTATTGTTCTTTCAGCCACAGCAATTGTCATTTCTTGGATTGATGCTTCTTCCTCCGGTTAGTAAACATAGACTTCCACCATCCAGTTTCTCTGCAGTTTTGAAGCAAGCACATGCATTAACATAGAAAATCTTAAATTTTAATTCACTGTGTAACATTGTGCTTAATATTTTGACAGGATTTATTGGGATGACACTATCATATGGTCTCTCGTTAAATGTGTTCCTAGTATCTTCTGTCCAACTTCAGTGCATGATAGAGAACTCGATTGTTTCTGTCGAAAGGGTAGAACAATACATGCATATTACCAGCGAAGCTGCTGAAGTAATAGAAGACAACCGACCTCCACACAATTGGCCTGTTTTTGGTAAAGTGGAGATACTTGACTTAAAGGTCAGTGTGACAAAAGTCAATATAAAAATTAGTATTCTAAGAAAATGGACTTGGACATGAGTACCAATTCAATGACATTATGCAGGTAAGATACAGGCCGAATTCTCCACTAGTTCTTCGAGGGATAAGTTGCATAATCGAAGGAGGATACAAAGTTGGAATTGTTGGCCGGACTGGAAGTGGAAAGTCAACTCTTATCAGCATTTTGTTTCGTCTGGTTGAGCCTACTGAGGGAAAAGTCATAGTAGACGGCTATGACATTTGTTCCATTGGTCTTCATGATTTAAGATCACGTTTGGGGATCATCCCTCAGGAGCCAACCTTATTCGGTGGCTCTGTGAGGTTCAACCTTGACCCTTTATCGCAGCATACTGATCATGAAATATGGGAGGTAATGTTATTTCCCTTATGTTATGATCTTGTAAAGATATTGTTGAAGTCTCTATTCACTTGACAGGCTTAATGTGGTAGCTATAAATTCAGCTTTCCAGAACCGAACAAAATCTGAAACGGAATATGTGTCAACATTGACTCATTGAGTACTATCATGAAATGTTTTCATCAAAACAAGCCAAGATATGTTCATACTTTACAAGTTTCTTACTCACACTATAACCACCTTTGATTATGCTGAAGGTTCTTGAGAAATGCCAGTTGCGAGAGGCCATTCAAGAGAAAGAAGAGGGTCTGGATTACTTTGGTAAGAACATAACAGACATATATGCATGTATTTAGTGCTGCTTTTCAGTGTCATTGATATCACAACTGAGAAATTAAAACCGTATTGCAGTTGTAGAAGATGGAACAAACTGGAGCACAGGACAGCGACAACTGTTCTGTTTGGGACGCGCTTTGTTGAAGAGGAGCCGAATACTAGTGCTGGATGAAGCCACCGCATCAATGGACAACACTACAGACTCTATTCTACAGAAAACTATAAGAAAAGAATTTGCAGACTGCACTGTAATAACAGTTGCGCATAGGATACCAACTGTGATTGACTGCACTAAGGTGCTTGCTCTGAGTGATGGTAAGCACTTTACAAAAAAAATGAACTGAACAAATTGTGTTTGTTGTAGTTATTTCACTTAATTGATGCTTCTTTGCCAAATTGGCATCGACAGGGCTAGTATTAGAGTACGACGAGCCAATGAAGCTGATCAGCAACGAGGGATCACTGTTTGGGCAGCTTGTCAAGGAATTCTGGTCTCGTTCTGCCAATGCTGGCATCCATCCAGAGGATTGATTAGAGAAAGTCATTGGGGTGTTCTTGATCATAGTTATCCGGCTTTAAATTTTGAAGATGTCATTGAAGTTCTACATCTTTTTTCTGCTTCGAAGTGTCATCGAGCAAGTTAAAATTGAATAAGCTATTAGAGCATCCAAATATGTATATCTTCCTTTCTCCTATTATCATCTTGGCTATGATTATAGTAGATACCTTCCTGGCTGAAAAGAAGTGTGTGATCATTATACTTGATTTTGTCAAAGCTGGCTAATGTCTCCCCCATGCTATTGACTAGTAGTTGTTCTGGAATCTAGTAAGATGTATATGAATATGTTTGGGCAAGACTCGACAACCTGAATTACTGAAAATGTTAAACAGCATAAGCACTCATGCTGTGCCACAGCAGCCTGGATAGGCAGAAGCAAATGAAAGATGAAACACGTTGGAGAGACTTGCTCCAAAATTTTGCGAGGTCTGGGGCAACCCAAATGAAGAATCCATCAATTATGTCACCTTCTTAATCAACTGTGGAGCAACCAAGACTTGAGCTAGAAATGAGATGTATCCAAGTTACAAAATGTATCAGCTGAGGTACTTCAAGACTTCAAGTTGCCTATATCAAGGCATTTACCTTAGCCTGAGATCAAATTCATCTACAGACCTTTGGCAATAATGCAAAGTATCAATCAAGCATTTTGTTCATCCTCCAACATATCAACTTAAACAAAACTCTCAACCTTGACTTCAAAAGTCTAAATATCCTTGATTCCAAAACTAGAATAGTCATAGCAGAAGATAACATCCTATACATGATAAAGTAGTTCGGGTCACTACAAAACTGGATAATAGATGAATCCCATTTGCAATGCTTAAACATGAAAACCACAGCTGGTGTTCTTTCCTCTAACCTTTCTCGAATGATAAAATAGTTCAGGCAACAACAGAAACAGATAATGGACTACCATTTTTAATGCTTGCTTAAACACGGAAACCACGGCTGTTTCTCTTTCCTCTAGCCTTCTCAAATTTCCTCCCCTTTGCTCGCACATAGGGCTTGGTGTGGCTGTGTGGGACACCAGGTGCTGGACCGAAATGCTTCACAGCTTCACGGGCATTCTTGGGTCCTCTGAGAAGCATCTGCAAACAACACCAATGTTGGTTCTCAGCCTCATCTTTGGAAAAGAGAAAACAGAAGAAATACAACATTGTTAAAGGAGAGAAACCCATGGCATAACATACTAGATTACAAAAGCAACACATGCTGAGCTCAAACATGCATAATCAAAACACAAATCAAATGTAGGTCGTAACCAGGCCCTCAAATCAGTAAATTTTCAAAGAGAGCAGACATGCGGACCCTTCCATTTCTGTGCACATCACCATGCTTCCTTCCTTTGAAGCATCCAGAACATCGGCTTATTGTGCACAGATATAAACAGAACACTAATATCGTACACTTACCTTTAAATGTCAAACTAATCTAAAAGAGAAATATGTATAAAGAGGAAATACAACTACAATTTGCAAAGCAAGTATCAGTGCTACATATCAATTAAACTAAGAACAAATGAGTGAATTTCTAGAAACCAACTACCGCAGCAAGATTAACCTCCACCACACAACTATCCACCACCAAACACACCACAACAACTGCTTACTAAGATAAGATCAACTTCAACATGTTTTTAACATTCAAAACTCTCTATATTAGCACCAATAACAACACAAACCCCAAATTTGACGGTAAAAATAGCATTGTCATATCAATGAGCAACATACTGTGTTCTGTCCTAGAGGAGCCCTTAGAGCCAACTGGTCAAAAGTCAAGCATTCTCCACCGGCCTTCTCAATGCGAGCCCTAGCCCTCTCGGTGAACCTGAGAGCAGTGACCTTCAGAGCCGGAACCTCGCTGACGCGAACATCATCGGTAACAGTCCCAACGAGCACTGCAATCTTGTCCTCATGGCCCTGCATATACCGAATCAATCTAGACAGCGACAGAGGCGCCTTGTTGACCTTGCTCATACAAAGCCTGTGACGAATCACCTTGCTGAAATGAGACTTGGTCCTCCTGTGAATGAAATCATACAGCTGCAATCACACAACACACAGATCCAAAACAGTTACAACACAGAATTAGGAATCACAAACAGAATCGACGAAGATATAATAGAGATTTGGAAGGAGATGTTTCATACCTTGACTGTGAGCTTGAGGTAGATATCCTCGGACCTCGGTGAGGTGCGCTTGGTGTTCTTGCTCTTGCCGCCGGCGATCAAATCGATACCCTGCGAAGAGAAGATAGTTAGAGAGAGAGGCGATCGGAAAATCGAGACGGAGGAGGGTTAGGGTTTCGGAGGCGGAGGCGGACTGTACCAT
Source organism: Geum urbanum (assembly GCA_946800695.1). Taxonomy (NCBI): domain Eukaryota; kingdom Viridiplantae; phylum Streptophyta; class Magnoliopsida; order Rosales; family Rosaceae; genus Geum; species Geum urbanum. Next base: position 37,397,894 of record OX327013.1, on the reverse strand, counting down.
TGTGGCTGCTGCTTGAAACTAGTGTGAGATTCTAGGGTCTCGAGGGAGGGAAAACTTGGGCTTTATATAGTTAAGAGCTTGGGCTGGCGTGCTATTGGGCAACGAAAATATATTAGGACGTTTTTGCTCTTTTGGGGTTGCTTATCTATGCTTTTCTTTTTTCACTTGGGGTCTAGGCCCAATCTAACATGATTCTTAAGGCAAATGAAGCCCCAAACCGTGAAATCGTTATGTGGAAAATGTTAAAATCGACGACAGTCTTACAGAGAGTATAAATTGGATTTACCATGTTGACAATTGAGGTTGTCAATCGACAATTTATGAAGTGTTTTGACGATTTCACTGTTTTTTTTTTGTCCAATATGGAGTAAACTCAAAAATCGTGATGACGAAAAGATTTCAACTATTCCATGAACATAAATCTTTCTCCGATATATACAGTAATGGGTCGTCCTTGATACAGTAATTTTTTAGAACCTCTATTTAAGAATATTTTATAAAAGAATAATTTTTTTAAGTAATAAAAAAATTTAGTTCCAACTCGAGACCAGTTATAAATAAGAATAACCTTCATATCGTGATAAATTATAAATTTTTCTGGTCTCATATATATGAAAATTACCTTCATATAGTAATCATTGTCAATAATAATAAAAAATATAATATTCAAGAAGAACTAAAATAATTGTCTATACTAATTTGAGACAACGATTTATGTTTGATTGTTGTAATCACGTCTTTGAGTTTGCGAGTCTGTAATAACTCGTTAGCATAAACACCTTGTTGTTGAAGCCAAAAGTATTTTAAGTGAGGTTGTCTAACAACTAACACAATATCTTTATTTATAGACAACAAATTATTGTAAGGGAAATACTTCAGTGTGTTAACGTATTATGCAATAAACCACATGTTGATAAGATAACCATAAAATTGTAAACCAAGTTACTTCTTTAAGGTTGCAGTATATAGCTTAGTTTTCTTATATAGAACGATAACAAACCTTAATACGTAACTTTTAATTTAAATTTTACAATTTAATCTTGATCATTCATATTTTTTTATTTAGATCTAACGATTGTGTTTTATCTGCCACCTCTTACCTGCTACCTGTTAAAATGATGGCTGAGCACTGGTTTTTTTTTTTTTTTGTTTTACTACCTGACCAGGGCACCTTGGGAAAAATCTTCAGGGAAGCCATCAAAGATAGAAGAGATGTACCAGCGTCAGGCAACGCCTCCTCACAGCTGCTCTGTTAATTTTAACATATTTATTTTGATTGATGTTTGTACTATAATCGCATGCTCCTGTATATGGATTCACACTCAAAACAGAAAAGCTTCGAATAATTCTGTAATTGTCAAACTATCTTTTATCTGGGCACCATGAACTATCCCCAATCTTCATGCACACTTTCTCCCCAATTATGGCAGAGTAGAGGTTCGGCTGGGCCTCGATGATCCTTACAGATGATCGGCTGTGGATGTCTTTCTGCTTCCTAATTTGGATCTGCAGGCAAAGTTCAAATAATTAACAAAGAAATAATTCTGCCAGATAAATCAATCAAGGAAGCTATACTGCATACCATTTTCACAATCTGATCATGGCTGGAGTCACCCCAATCATACAAGTGGTCATAGAAAACGCAAGGTATTCCTGGGTGTGTGAGTATATATGCATAACCCTGCATAAAACGTGAAAGGAGAATGAAATTATATTTGCTAGTGCATTAAGGACATTTACGTCTAGATGACTCGCACAATCGTGATCTTCAAATTTGGTACAGAATGGCTAACAGCATAAATGAAAAATACGTACTAATATCACTACGACAAGCCAATAACAGGAACAACATTTTCTTACCTCCATAATGTGATTCGAAGGGAAGGGTCAGTGAGCCTGCAGAGAGAATGATTATAAAGTGAGTGGATTAGCATACATGTTGGGACCAAAAGTTCACTGTCTGAAAGTACCCAGTAACATAGAAGTGACACAAGTATGCAAAGCAAATGTAATTGTTATGTTATGCTGGTAGTAGGGGCCCCAACAGTTTAGGTCAAACCCAACTTGCTCATCCCAAAAGAGGGAGGCTGATTTACACCTTCAACATTACATGAAGATCATTTATTTGAGAAAGAAACTGAAGTTAATCTCTTCACTTATCATCAAGAAAGATCATGAAAAGGGTGATAAATATGCATCTGAAGCGAATGTGATGAACTCAACAATTTTTGAGAAGTCTGAATCAGTTCTCTAGAAGAGGAAAAGTATATGGTTGTTATAGTTACCTTTTAAGATGTTTATTGAACCATAAAACTACAAATTTGATTTTTATGTTGTAAATTTCTTGTTTAGGTTCATTCTCAACCTTAAACTTGTAACTTTAACAAGTTACCAAAACATGGTCTTACATTTACTTATTTAGGTTTACATACCACCTTAACTTAAAACATATGTTTACCGATTAATGGTTAACCTGTAATATCAGGTCACTTTTATAACATGTGTTTTAATGCATAATACGTTAACACACTGAAGTACACCCCTTATTGTAAAACGATTAGAAAATATAATGTCAATAGGTAAAATTCAAATAAACTAGTTTCATTTATTAATCATATAAGTTTCCCATTTAAATCACAAATATATTACTTTCCTAATATTTGTAAACTAATTTATAAGTAAACCTCTATTTAGGAATAACTTCTGTATATGAATAAATTTTGGTATGCCTAACATTATGACTGTATAGAAGTTCTATTGTATTGCAAAATCACATCATTCAATCAAAACTACTCTTATGAAAACTTTGGAGAAGCCAAATACACTTAAGGACAAGGTACTTTATTTTTAATAGTAAAGGATAAAATCTTACAAATAATGACAGTTTAATATACAGCTGACACGTGTCTCATGCATCATTACCAATTTACCCTTAGTCAACCCATATATAAAGCCTTGTTTTTGAACACACAAAAAAAACCGGAAACGAAAATCTTTGAAGCTCTCGATCGCTGCTTGTGATCGATCTTCTAGACTTCAGCATCAGCTTGTTTTTTCGTTTCTCCTTATTTGTGTTAGCCGCTTTGAATCGGGAATCGCTTTTTGAAGCTTGTTTCTTCACGATCCTGAACTTGGATTTTGAGTAGTAGGTGCGCAATTTTCAAGATTTCGATCTTCGAAACTCAAATCATCAAATCTCGGTGAGTTTTCGTAACGTTTTGCTAATGCAATTGCTATGTTTTCTCTTTGATTGTGATATTGCTATACAGAGTCCAGTAGCAGATTATATGGTTGATGTTATTATGTGGTGATGTATTTTGTGTAAATCTAGTTTATATGTTTGATCGAGGTTTAGGTTTTTGATTTTGCAGCAAATCATGTGATTCTTGTTATATTTTAAGTTACAGATGAAATTTTTTAGTTGCTTGTGGGTTTTATCAGTTGCAGCTTGTTTTTTAATATATTTGCTTATTTTTCAGTAGTAGGCGGGCTCTGTTTGATGTAATGTTGTAATCTATGATGTTAACTCGAGTTTAATTTTAGAAGCAGTTGTGTTTGTTGTTTTTTAGTAGCAATTACTTGAGTTTCAGTAGAAGTTGTTTTATCTAATTATTTTTTAGTAGCAGTTACTCGAGTTTCAGTAGCAGTTGCTTTAATTGTCCTTTCAGTAGTAGTTGCTTTAGTTGTTTTTCAGTAGCAGCTTCTCATTGTTGGTGTTTTGTGTTGCCGTTTTTGTTCAGTATCAGCTACTTATTGTGTGGTTAATTTTTGAACTTATTTGATATATTCATCACGATGATAATTTTCTCTTTTATTGCTGTGTTTACTAGCAATTGCTTAAAATGTCGATAGAGAGGTGTGGCTCGCGGTGCAGCGACAATCTGCTTGTTTTGATGTTTTTCTGTTCCAGTTTTAATTTAGTATCAGTGACTCATCACATGTTTATTTTTGGAGCTGATTTTATGTATACATCAGTTTTTGCTGATTTCTCTTGGTTGTATTGTTGTTTTTGTGTTCCAGTTTTAATTTAGTATCAGTGACTCATCACATGTTTATTTTTGGAGCTGATTTTATGTATACATCAGTTTTTGCTGATTTCTCTTGGTTGTATTGTTTTATTTTCAATTTGTGAAGATTACGGTATTGAAATTTGTATCAACATACTAGTTTGGGTATTTTTTTTGTGTTGAAATTTTTATCTTAGTAATAGCTTTATTTTTTGTAATTGACTAATTTGTTTCCCTTTTTCTGTGTAGCAATGTTGTCACTTACGAACCTTGTGAAGGTTACATATAGAACTAGGAGTCTTCTCATCCCAGAGATGAAGTTAACCAAGTTTGATTCTCTTTGCATTCAACTTTGTTCTAGGTTTCAAAATCTGAAACTTGGGCAGTTCACTTTGAGGTACTTTTTTAGTGATTCCCCTAATACTATTTTGGACATAGATGAAGACATTGTTTCAATGTTTGAGGTATATGAATACTACCTGCTTCCAAATGGATAGAGATCCATGTGTTAGATGTTGGGGTAGGTTGTTCTGGTGTCGTTAAAGAAGCATGTGTTCCCGATACGGTTATGACTGATGTTTTATGTATTCAATACCAAAATGAAGAAGATGTCAGTAGCGATGATTCAAACTATGAGGAGGATAACAACATGATAATGGAAAACTTTTTTAGTAAGAGTAACAAGAGGATGTTATGTTGTGCTGAGTGGGGTGATTACATCAGTAACGTTGGACAGTTTTTCTATGACGGAGCAATTGAGTTTAGGGAGAAATTGTGTAAGTACTCTGTGGATAAAAGTTTTGAATTCAAATATGTTAAGAATGATCTTTTGCGTTATAGCAGCAAGTACCCAAAAAGAATGTGAGTGGTCTATCCATGGTTCTTTATGTGAAACTAACGGCTACTTCTACTTGAAGAAGCTGAATAATGAACACATGTGTCACAATTACATCCCGCAAAAATTCTAAAAGGCTAAGGAGTAAAGTTTTTGCAACAATCGTAGCCAACAAAGTACGATCTGATCCTTTGGTGAAGCCGAAACAAATTATGAATGACTTGAAGGCAATTTTTGGTGTAGATATTTATTACCACACACCATATAGGGCTAGGTTAGCTACCAATTTTGTTTTGAATGGCAGTAAAAGCACTGGATATGCTCAGTTGCCATGGTATACTTATGCTTTGAGACGAACCAACCCTGGCTCACATGTTGTTCCAATGGAAAAAGATGGGAGGTTTCGGCGTTTGTGTGTTGGCTATTAAGCATCCATTGTAGGGTTCAAATTCTGCCAACTAATGTTATTTTTAGATGGGACATTCATCAAAAATAAGTACAAAGGGATGCTTTTGGGTGCTTGTGCAAAAAACGGGAACAAAGGTATTGCTTTACTTATTTCACTATCGGTTCTAAGATTCGTACTTTTCACTAGCAGTCATTAGCAACTTTTTTGCTTTTTCTTTTCCGTATCAGTTGGGTTCAGCATTTTTTTTTTCAGCACCAGTGTCATTGATATATTTTTTATTCATTCTTTGTAGACCAGCAAATCCAGCGAAGAGGTGTTTGGGATTTTTACTAAAGAGAATACCTTTATGGTGCATCTCGGTCACAAAACTTGTTGTTGCAGTTGGTAACAGTTTCGTTGCTTTTCTTGTGCACATGTTGTTCAAGCAATTGAAGCCTATTGGAAGACAAGCTTTTAGAGGCAAGCAAATGAACTTCCAATCTGGCCAGTTCCAGATTTGGATAAATCGTCCCCTAAAAGTTCTGGAGATAGTGCTCTGAAACCTCCCATTATGAGAAAACCTCTTGGAATGCTAAAGACTAGAAGAAAGAAGTGTAACGACTCGAACCAAAATAACGTACTTATTAACTTGCATTAGTTTTATCGTGAATTAATCGTTAGTGTTAGATCATTAAACGGCTTTTTAATCCTTTTAGAATTTGATTTAAGTTTCTTCTTGAGAGTTGTAGAGAATTTTATTTCGAGTTTGTAGGAATTTTCTGGAAATTTTTCAGACAATCGAGCTAATTTTTACGAATATTTGAAGTTAAACAAAATTTAAATTAATTAAGGGATTTTTCATTTGACAGTTTGATCTCAGCCGTTGGTTTCAGCTGAAATTAAATCTCAGCTGTTGATTAGATGAGGAGCTTGTAGGTATAAAAAGGAATTTGGGCTGAAACTCTAACCCATAACCCACCTCGGGCTCGACCCGAATTCTCTGGCAACGACCCATTATCCACTCTACTGGTTGCTTTCTCTTAGTGTCGGGAACAATTTTTGTAGAATTCTTTTCTCTACCCTTATCATTTTGCTACTGAGTTGTCTATGCTTCTTCAGTACCAGAGTTCACTTTAGCAGAATCTTTTGGCATTGGCTCCTCGTTCTCTTTAGCAGCAGCGAATTTAGGTTTGAAAGAAAATATATCTTTATCTTCCACATTCACATATTCTCTAATAATAAGTGTTGTCGCTGCAAGTTTCTGGAAGTTGAATAAGGGAAGTGAAATATCATCATAATCTTCCTCAGTATCAGCAGCATCTCCGTGTGGCTGTCCCTCTTCCTCGACATTTCTTTTCTTAGCAGCAGTGTCTTGCTACAGTGACTGAACGACATTATTATCATCCACTTGTTCCTCATCAGCAACAGCTTCATGTTGTTGTTCCTCCTTACTATCATTTTCCTCCTCAACATCATTGCCGTCTTCCTATTCTTCTGTAACAATGCCTTGATATTGTTTCTTCATCATCTTCTTCCATTGGAGATCCTGCATGGTCTTTCCATACTGCCAATATTAGAATTGGATTTTCTTATGGTTCCTCTTCTAACTTTTTGCAAGCCCTTTGTGCATTTTTTTTCTTATAGAAATTCAAATAAAACAAGTTTTAAATGTAAATGAAACTTAATTGTACCAATGACAACTTAAATAATAGCAGTGACAGTTTTACTCACCGCAATAGGCTTTTTTTCTTTGGGTTTTTTTCTCCTCATCTTTCTTTGCTTTCTTCTTCAGTTTCATTTCCTTTGTCTTTCCCTTTCTCTTTTTTAGTAGTGTTGGCGTTGCAAATCGTCATCACCATTGTTATCTTTCACATTTGCTGTTGTCATCGGTTTTCTTGTGATGGCAGACTCCAATAACTGTCATTTTAAACAGTATCAGTAGCATATACCACTATCGGTAACACAACAAAAGTGACCATATATTTTTTTTTACCTTGATTGCATCTAGGCTTGTTTTCCCTATCTTCTTCCAAAAATCACGAAGATTCCATTTTACAAAAGTTGGATACCTTGGTATGTCGTCTCCTTCTCCTACAGTAATTATGTCAGTATTCTCACAAAGCTAATATTACAAGTAAACAAAATAAAGGAAGACATATTAGTTACATAGTTCTTACAGCAACAACACATGAAATTTTGAGCAGGGGGTACGTTCCGCTACGAGCAGGACACCTCTGCTTGGAATTTTACCCTTTACACAGTCTGTCAAACAGTTCAACATCTACATGAATACTGCTTCGGCCCAGTTGTATTTTGCTAAGTTGTCCAGTTCTTCTATACGCTCGACAAAGCATCATGCCAAGGTTGATCCAGACCCCACAAATCTTGGTTGGAATGAGCTTGCGATATGGATTTGTATATGCTCGCGTCCTGCGAACACGAGTTTCCTTTTGCACTCAGGAAAACCTGACGTGACTCTTGTTTTCCATATTTCATCTGTTACAACCGTATTGGCCTTTCAATTTTTTCCAGTTATAAATTTATTTTTCATGATTTAATTGGTTTATCTCGGATTTAATTTGAACCAATACTACGGATTGCCTGGATTAATGTGGTGTAACTCAAGACCTTTTGATGGCCTGCCTTTATGACATACTCCAACCCCTACGTGTATAATTAGAGGCTTCCTCCCCCTCTTCATTCATCATCCCATCAAAAAGTAATCTCCTGGTCTGATTTCTTCTCTCCCTCTCAAGCTCTCAAGTTTGGTTTCAGTGATAGAGTAAGATACTTTTAAGCTCGACGAGCAATTCTTGTGTTGTAGTACAAAAAATTTAGAAATTATTTTATCCTGGGAGAACAACGTCATACAAACATATGGACGACGTAAAAGTTCTTAAGGAGAATATGTGATACACGTGACTCAACTCCGTTATTAGTTCATCTTCTATTTCCAAAATTTGTTCTTTGTTTTAATTTACTAATTAAATTAGTATTTTCCTAATTTATTTAGTTTAATATGACTATTATTTCCTACAACATCTGTATTGCGGAGTCTTCTCATTTGAATCCGCTTTTACACAGGGTCTCCCACGAGGTTTCTTGTCCTTTTTATGTTTGATTTCCTTTTCCTTTTTTGCCATAACCTTTTTTTAGAGTTGTTGTTTCTTGTCTTAGCCATTTTCTGCAATAAACCAGTACCAACAAATGTTAAGTAGCAGCCATTTTTTCTTCAGAAAATGTTAATAGCAGTAGCATCCATTTGCACATAGCAAATTTTTTTTAGTAGCAAACATTTATAACTCTATACACACTCAAAATAACGGTAGCAATAAAGAATCACACTTTTTCTCACACAAAATGCATTATATGAACCTTTATTCATTTACACAATAGTAGTAAATCTTATATATTGCATGAAACATAGTAAATTCTCATGGAAATTAACATCGATACACCAAAAAATACAACATTAATGACTATTTGTGATAAAAAAAAATCAAAACTCTAACTCATTAATCAGAAATACAATACCACTTCAAAAAAAAATCCCATTTAAGTTCAATCTAAACATAATAATAACATCGTGAAGCTTTTAAACATGAAATTAAAATAGTATCAGTTCAAAATCAACAAATAAACACAGCATCAGTGACAAAATGAGAAGATCTAGTATGAAAAACTCAAAAATAGACATGCAAAGCCAAATTTAGTACAAAAATCAACAAAAAAACATGTAGTAGCAACACAAATTAAAACCGTAATTAAGCAAAACAATTGGTTTCTCATTGAATGAACAGAGTAGCAGTGCAAACCTTTTGTACAATATGATGAGAAACGAGATTGGAGTGGAACAAAGTGAGAATGGTGTTGTATTTTTATAGATGAAAAAGCAACGAGGTTAAATGAGACGAAGCATTGCATTTTTTGGAGTAGCAGAGCGAGCGAGGATGGAGTGAAATGGCGCAGTTATTAGATTTTCTGGTTTATGGGAAGGGGAAAATCACCTTTTTTGGCTATTTAATGGACTGGGTATGGCTGATACTATGTTTGGGCTTCAGGCCCAATCTTTTGTTGTCTAAATTACATTGTGGTTGATTTATTTATAGTTTTAGTATTATACTTAGCTTGTCCTTCTCTGTCTTTTTCTATAAATAAATACTACATGCTTGTTAGTTGTTACATATATGGGAAGAAAAGTCAGAGTAAAATCAAACTTGCACATTTTTTTTAGAAAGTGATTATTTTCATTCCAATATGTAATAGCATTATAAGGTTATACGGGATTACCCGGTGAGATAATATGAAAGCCTAAAGTACCACTATTGTTTAAACATGACTTAGATCAACAAACCTAGATAGGAAAACCAGAGTAGTGCAAGACTAAAAAAAGTCGGGGGCATCACTACTTAGTGTATCCAGGCACCTTCTCTACTATGTGGCACTACGCCGCAATTCTTCAACATCTGTTCCTTCGATGAAATCTTCTTTGGCACATGAATAATCCCTAGCTTGTTCCTAGTCAACTTGTCATTTGCCTTCCTCTTAGACCTCCTTCTGCCCCTGCTGACTCGGGGTCGCTCTACTGTTGATTATGTGGTATCCTTTATCATATGCTCCTCAGAGTCAAACAACATATGAACATTATCATTATTCTCCTGGTGATCAGCTACTGAACCATATGATCCAACGGGTAAATTCGAAACTCCAGCAAGAATCTCTAGGACTAGGGTTGGCGGCTCAGGAACCCTGACATGCAAGAAAAATCCCCCGCCTTGTGACTCGCTGACATTGGGACAACTATTAGGTTTGAAACATCAGCTTCTGATGCAGCCAAGGGTGGCTTTGTCGCCTTTGCGTTCAAACCACCTGGTCCTGAGACTTGAATGTAGCTTTGATCTTCCATCTGTAAGAAAACACATTGGTTAGTTGAAGTTCCCCCAAAGATGGGGTTCTCCATGATAAAACGGGTTGGTTCCTTTGGTACTTCCGGAACCTTAATACTCTCCTCTACCCTAGTCGGTTGGGTCATGAACACATCAGAAGGAGGCTGGTGTGGTACGACCTCCTTATTCTTCCCACTGACTGGAGGTGCACTACCCCTTGGTTACACCGCATTGAGTAGTCCCAATATAGAGTTGCTCTTACCCGTACTGCCTAGGAACCCCTGCGACATACTATCTACCATCTTATGCTCCCACCTTGTACATGAGGTTACCACCAAAGCTCCTTCTCCACTACTATCGCCAACCATAGCCGAGAGTAGTGTAGGGTGAGACACCACTAGATCCTGTAGAAGCATACAACCAGACGGCCTATGCATAAAGGGACCATAATCCGAACGAAACTTACAGATCTTTTCATAACTCAGTAAAAAAATCTTCAGCATAAACCTCATTGAACCTATAGTGTTTGCAGACCATCAAAGGGTGACTAAAATCCAAAGTATCCCAGATATGCATTTCTGATTTCAAGTCCAATAATTTATTTTCATAATCGAGATACTCACTAATGTTATTGCCAATCTTTCAGCACCATTTGACTTAGAGCGCTCTAACCATCTATCGACCCATTTGTGGCTTCACCGAGATCCATGCACGCCCTCTTATTGTCGAGACCTTCAATGGATCAGACATACCATCAAAAGCCTCCACCACTACTGTCATATTTTCATAGTACCAAGGGCCACTGGTCACAACCCTCTTTTGATCCAAGACGGATCAAAACTTCACCACAAACCTATTCTCCACCACCAGTATGAAGATTATCTTGTCGGAACCGCGAATGTAGCACTATAGCTTGGACATTCGAGCTTTGAATGATTACATCTCCACATGATCGAGGGAGGAGATTGAGAAAATCCTAGCCACCGCATAGGACTACTTGTCTTTATCATCTTCTTCATTGGAGAAAGCCAAGTCGACTTCCTCCAATGCCACAACTAGTCACTGCAGGTCTGACACCTCCTTACCGTGAGGGTTGAGGTTGGTTGAAGGTGTCACAAGAGACATGCAAGCCGTGTACGAGATAGAGAATTGAAAGAGGATTTAAGAAACGAGATTGGATCAAGGAGAGAGGAGATTTGAAAGAGATCAAATCGATTTGGTATACTGAGTGGTAGCGAGTGAGATTGAGGTACGGCGCATGCGAAGGAGAGTTTCTCGGTGTCTAGGGTTTGTTTTTTACTCCGACAAAAATAATCAAACTTGCACATAACTGTACTGTACACCCAAGGTGCACTCTACGTATATAACAGAATTCAACAAAAAATTGACAACATACCAACAATAGGGATGTACGGTGCAACCATGTATGTTCTTAACACTATATCCATGGACTGAAAGACTCATTGACATTATAAGAATGCGTTTTAGATCAGTTAATGACTCGAAAAGCCATAAGTACATGAGACTCAAACGACAGACGATCCCACCATTTAGCAACAAGTCGCCGCAACTGCATTAAGCAATTCACACACCTAAGAGCATCTACAGCGGTGTGAGATTTCTGGTGAAATCGGAGGAATTCCTCGTGGGTCCCACCGGCGAGAGGAATTCTGCTCGGAAAAAATGGTACAGCGGAGAGATTATGGGAGGAGGACCGATCCTTGACAGAGAAGATTTCCTCTCAGCCGATCAAAAATGGGAAGCCACAGAGGAAGCGTTCCCTGGCGGAGCCCACACACTTGGGTGACGCCAGGGCGCATTGATTTTTTATTTATTTCTGGAATACACGCGCCGTAAAACAGTATATACTTTTTTACAGTAGACTTATTAGCCAATGACAGCCCACCACGTGGCGGGGCTGTCTGCCAGCACCTTACCAACGGATCTTTTGATCTGAGCCATCCATTTTGAACCTAATTTTCAATCCAACGACCCATATTGAAACAGAACGGCTATATTAGGTTAATAACGGGCTGATCTTATTTTTTGCTTAAAAAATCCTAAAGAATTACAAAAAAATCCCAAAAAAATTCAAATAATCCTCTACTATTTTTTTTATATATAAATACTAACTTCACTTTCCTAAACACCTCACACCAATTTGTGCACAACAAATTTATCATCCTCCTCCCTCACTTATCTCTTTCTTCCCTCAATCTTTTTAGTTTTTACAAAATATGTCTACCAATTGGCTTCTTTCCGAAGATGTACAATTGTGTATATCTTATTGTCGTCAAAGTGTGCGTCCTATTTCCGGTAACAAACAAAAGGTAATCTTATGCCGATTACTAATAAAATTGGGAGATGGCTCATGGTGAATCAAGGGCGGAGGGTAGGACCCAAAATGGACTTACCTCTTGTTTTTCTAAGTTGAAGCTAAACTTGACACAATGGAAAGCTTCGCTTGCAAACGCAAAAAGAAATCCGGAATACGACGAAAATTTGCAAGATGAGGTAATGATTTATTTATGTTGGTCCTCTCAATTTCATTTCATTTTATTTTATGAAATAAAATGTCAAGTCCATTTTATTTGATATTATTGTGGCATATCTTATCGTTATTTTTCTTTGTAGTTAAGGAAAGCTCAAACACTTTATGTGGCAAAAAAAAAGAGTTTACGAACTTTAAGTTTTGGGAAGCGGTCAAGAATCATCATTCTTTTAGACCCGTCCTAGTACTCCACCTTCTTACCATTCCAACTTCAAAGCTACTCCTCCCGTTAGTGAAGTGCCTCCACCGTCAACTTGAGTGTGGATGAAGTGATTCCAACACCACAAAGCAACCTTAAAGATACATCGAGTCTAGCTAGACCTCAAGGAGTGAAGGTAGGAAGCAAAAAGAAGGAGAAAAAATGTCATGACACCTACAAATGAGGTTAGAGATGAGACATTGAAAAGCATTGCAACTAATAAAAAAAATTCGCCGATTGGCAAATAGCAAGTGATGAAAAGCAACAAATGCTTGATGAAAAAAACTACAAATTGGGGGCCCAAGAGAAAGAAACAAGGATCATGACAACGAATTTGGAGGCTACGAGCCCAATATCAAAGAGGTACTTCACGAAGAGGAAAACAGAAATCCTTAAACAAGTAGATGACAATGAAAAAGAAGATGGCGATGCAAGCTTTACAAATTGTTATCGCCTCCACAACCTTGATTTTAGTGGGTAGTTTACTTTGTCTTAATAATAAATCTATGCTATACATGTCATTATGTAATTTAAATTTTCAAGAAATAAAAATGTACTTGATTTATTTAGATAAATTTCAAACACATTACAATTAAACATAATAAATTGCAATCAAACAACATAAAATGCAAACAACATAAAATGCAAACACACAAAATTAAAACACACAAAATGCAAATACACAAAATTAAAACACATAAAATTAAAACATGTTATTTAGAGTTGTTCACCGGTTTCAAGAAACCAATTGTGCTTCACTAGATCCTTTTGAAACTCCCCGTGGAGATAAACTGATTGGAGATCGACGAAACGGTCGCTAAATCGTTGTTAATGTTGATCTCTTCCAACTGACTCAAAAGGAATTTGGTTCCCATATTTATCCACCGGCCCATCATAAATTGTGAAAGCACTAGCTGAGTTTTGTAGATCTTTTTCTTCGTTCTCCTCAAAATCGTCCCCCACAAATTCTTCGTCAACAATCATGTTATGCATTATGATACAAGCTAACATGATCATTTTCAATGTCGATGTGTGATGACACATAGCTTAATGACGAATAATTGCCCAATGAGATTGCAAGATGCCAAAGCACATCTCCACATCTTTGCAATATGCCTCTTGTTTCTTTGCGAATAACTTCTATTGTAAATTCTAGGGATAGGAAATTGTTTTGACAAACGAGGAGTACCTCGGATATATTCCATCAGCTAGATAATAAGTGTTGTGATACGTCATACCATTGCCTTTATAAGTCGATTGCGGGATTTTTCCGGCAAGGAGCACATCGAAGATATCCGAGCTATTGAGCACATTAATATCATTTTGTGCTCCAGGCACCCCGAAGAAGTTGTGCCATATCCATGTGTCACATGACGCTACCGCCTCTAAGATTATGGTGGGACGTGTCTTCCGCCCTGAATATGACCCTTGTCAAGCTGTTGAGTAGTTCTTCCATTTCCAGTGCATGCAGTCGATGCTTTCGATCATACCAAGAAATCTCCGCTTCCTTGCCCTTCATAGAAGTCGAGTGATATCTTCCGCATCTAGAGTGCGGAGATAATGATATTTATAAAGCAAGTATACTTGTATGCACTACTTCTTCATGCATTCTAGTGTCATTGATTTCCCCATCCTTGTGATTTCAGTACACTTATCTGCAACTGCGCCGTACGCCAACATTCGTAGGGCACCGGTCATCTTTAGTTGGGGAAGAAGTCCTTGCAATCTAGTGGCATCTGCTCTTTGATGCCAAAATGGGTCGTGGTTGCAGAGTTTTGTCATGATCCAGTTAAACAAGTTCGTGCTCATTCGAAACTTTCGACGAAAATCTTGCTCGTTGAAAACAAGTCGTTCGATGAAGTAATCTTCCATCAAATTCTGACCCCTTGTTTTCCTCTGCCTTAGTTTGTTTGGACGGCGGCGGCGAGGTGACTCATTATCAAACGCTATAGCTACCATGACCTCATCAGTGATGAAGAAATTAACAATTGTAGTAGCTTGCTGACGTTGTTGTCGCCTCCTTATGGAAGAGTCATCGAAATTGAAAGGATTCATCTTACTAATGAGGGAATGTGAAGAAGTATTTGAAGAAATGTGTTTACGAGTAGAATATCAAGTGACTTGTAGATTATGTGAGTATACAAGGAGCCATAGATGATACTTTTACAGCAAATTTCATGTAATTTGATGTTTGAAAATGAATACACGTCACATTTTCATTGGTCGAAAATTTTACCGAAAATCTTCATCAATAATTTAAACAATAATGACAAGTGGATGTGACACGTGTCACATCATGACTGGTTGAAAATCTTATAAAAAATTCAGATAAATAATTATTATACTTCCTTGAACAAAAATTCTCGAATTTGTGCGGATGCTCTAAACTGCAAAAACAGAACATAACAAAAGTCCGAACATATAATGACCTAGTACAAGTGTACAACACACAAATTGCAGAGAGTTGAGATTACAGAAGTGTTCGCAAACGATCATACCTTTTCTACGGTAACTTACCCTCAAACAACAAAAACCATTAACAAACCAAATTTCCTGCGTAAGCTCGCATGATCCAGTAGGTCACTGTCTCGACGAGTCCGCCACCACACCTCACCACTTACCTTCCTTCTTCTTCTGCTAAAACAAATATCCAACCCCATCCCTCCCATCCAAAATATCTACCCCAATGGAAGCTGCAGGTCTCTCCCGCATCGGCCTCGCCGGTCTCGCCGTAATGGGCCAAAATCTCGCCCTCAACATCGCCGAGAAAGGCTTCCCCATCTCCGTCTACAACCGCACAACCTCCAAAGTCGACGAGACCGTCGATCGCGCCGTCACCGAAGGCAATCTCCCTCTCACCGGCCAATACACCCCCAAAGACTTCGTCCTCTCTCTCCAACGCCCCAGATCCGTCGTCATCCTCGTCAAGGCCGGCGCCCCAGTCGACCAAACCATCGCCGCCCTCTCCGCCTACATGGAGCCCGGCGATGCCATCATCGACGGCGGCAACGAATGGTACGAAAACACCGAGCGCCGCATCGCCGAAGCCCAATCGAAAGGCCTCCTCTATCTCGGCATGGGCGTCTCCGGCGGCGAAGAAGGAGCTCGTCACGGACCTAGTCTCATGCCTGGAGGGTCCCACCAGGCTTACTCTAACGTCCAGGATATTCTCCACAAGGTCGCCGCACAGGTCGAGGACGGGCCCTGCGTCACCTACATTGGCGAGGGAGGCTCCGGCAACTTCGTCAAGATGGTTCACAATGGAATCGAGTACGGCGACATGCAGCTCATTTCAGAAGCCTATGATGTCTTGAAGAACATCGGCGGACTATCCAACTCTGAATTGGCGGAGATATTCTCGGAGTGGAACAGGGGGGAGCTGGAGAGCTTCCTTGTCGAAATCACGGCGGATATTTTCAAGGTGAAGGATGACTTGGCGGAGGGTTACTTGGTGGATAAGTTGCTAGACAAGACCGGGATGAAAGGGACCGGGAAATGGACGGTGCAGCAGGCCGCCGAGCTCTCCGTGGCGGCGCCCACCATTGCGGCGTCACTGGATTGTAGGTTCTTGAGTGGATTGAAGGAGGAGAGGGAGAGCGCTGAGGAGGCATTGAAGCAGGCCGGGTTTAAGGAGGAGATTGGGAATGTGACTAAGGGGATTGACAAGAAGAGGCTTATTGATGATGTGAGGCAGGCATTGTATGCCTCCAAGATTTGTAGCTATGCGCAAGGGATGAATTTGTTGAGGGCCAAGAGTATGGAGAAGGGGTGGAATTTGAATTTGGGGGAGTTGGCTAGGATTTGGAAAGGAGGGTGCATCATTAGAGCTGTGTTCTTGGATAGGATCAAGAATGCTTACTAGAGGAATCTGGGTTTGCCTAACTTGGTTGTTGACCCCGATTTCACAAAGGAAATGGTGCAGAGGCAAGCGGCATGGAGAAGAGTTGTGGGGTTGGCTGTGGCCGCGGGGATTAGTACTCCTGGAATGTGTGCCAGTTTGTCGTACTTTGATACGTACAGGCGGGCTAGGCTTCCGGCTAATCTTGTTCAGGCTCAGAGGGACTTGTTTGGAGCGCATACATATGAGAGGGTTGATCGCCCCGGCGTGTTCCATACGGAGTGGACTAAACTTGCTCAGAAGGGCTCTGGTGTTGGTGCTCTCAATTGAGTTGTTGTTACTTATTAGCTTGGTTAGTTGTTGATTTTCGATGGGATGTTGGTTGGTTTCATAGCTGAATTGGAAAGTTTGTATGTCTGCTTAGGCACAGCGATTATTGCTTACCATTGTCAATAAAATGTGCTTGCCTTTTGAGCTCATTGAACTTTTTAGTGCTCTTATGTTTCAATGTTCAGTTCTGCATTTGGAAATGGTCACTTGGCCTGGTTTGGCCCAGAAAAATGTGGTGCGTGAATCCTATGCATGTATTCTCAGTATATTGGCTTTTTAGCAGAATGGTTATCTCTCATAAACATGAAAATGGTTTCAGCTGACAGAAACTTGCTTTAGGTTCCCATATCGTCTCTATTATTACACATATGGCTGATATTTTTGCTTGAACTGATCACTACTGAACAGTTGAGTTGGTCATTGATGTAGCAAGAGCTTAAGTCTTTCCCCAGAAAATTTCATTATTAGTTGATTTAAGAAGTAAATAAATATAGCTACATGTTTTCTGTCTATTCATGCTTGAACTCTGTTCACACTGTGTTAGGTGTTATTTGTTACAGTATATTGTTTTCTGGAATTTTTCTGTTCTGCGTTTGCCATTTCGTTTCTTGAAATGTTATGTGTTTTTGATAGATATTGGTGTTTGTTGAAGTTGGCTAGGGAAACCTGTGTTGGTGTTTCATGTTTGATTGAGTTGGTTTGCTGATGAAGGTATCAATTTGTTTTCTGGATTGAGTTAAGCTGCATTTGGTTTATTAAGAAAACTCAATTCAGAAGCATTTTGTTCTTAATGTCTGGCAGCTTTGAATTTTATAATCTTCATTTTCCTGAGCTTTTCGTTGGCACATGACATTATTCTGCTTTCTGGTATTTCCTGTACTAGATTCTGGTCTAAGCATTTCTTTTTTCTTTCAGAAAGAATATCATTACTAATTGTTGTACTTTGCTCCATTAGTAGTCTTAACTTAGTCAGTGTGATATCAAGCCGAAACAAGTTGATGCTATTTTTCTTTTTCTAAAGGTATGGGAAATGTTGGTTTCTGCACAGTTTAAGGGATATTTTGGATTGTCATGACTTATTGTTTGGGGCTTTCTGAAGCTCATGCTAGATCAGAAGAATAAACAATTTTTTTGCAAGACCCTTTGGACCATTTAAAAAGAATTATAGAGGAAGCATCGGAATGGTTGGATGTATATAAATGAGACGTCTCGGCTTCTGTGATATTAAGACTAATGCGATAAGTCTGCTTGTGTATGTGACATTTTGGAGTTGGTTTGGCTCGAATGAAACTAACGTAGGGCACTAAATTCCTTCATGTTCCTTGGTAAAAGTTCATTTCATGCTTGCACAACCCTGTATACATGTTTCCTCAAACTGTCCTCCAAGTTAATGGAAGTCTGCATCAATTGCTTGTCAGGTACTCGATTCAATCTCATTGCTAACTATTTCATAATTACATATATTGTTTCATTACTATGGGGATGGTGTTGGGGTATACAGTTGGTTCACATCATACCAATTCCAGTTGTCTGGATGCACAGATGATTCTATTTCTACTGCACATGATAATCAGGATGAAACCGTCCTGTGGATGTTAAATGAATTATTGTACATTGTTAAAGCTCTCCTGCAACACCATTTCAGGATTTCATAAAAGCTCAGAGTACTGCTATACTTATGAAAAGCATTATATTGGTTATTGATAAATAATAATTACATATTTGTCTTGGGCAGGCTCTGTTGCATACAATTTTACATGACTTATTCTGTATGTTGGTGTTGTGTTATTGTGAATATCCATAATGAACTATGAAGAGATTCGGATTCCGTTTATGTCGTCGTGTCTTACAAAATTATAATGATTCTACTTATTTATATATTTTTTATTAGGATCTAATGCAAACCACCAGAACACACTGTTGTTTGGGACACCTCTTAATACAAAGCAATTTGCCAACATATAAGTAGAGTTTATAAAATCTTACTGTATTAGCTACTCAACAATTTCATTTTTCACAAATTTACACTCATTTGAACAGAATCTGATACATTTTTCACAACTATCTGTAGGTGAAGTGATCAGGTGAAGCTAGGTGTCGAAAACCATCCTCAGAGACTGGCTGAGTTCTTGTAACTCCACCAGAAGGCATTTTGCTACCATGAACCCACCTATTTACAATAACAGATTCGTCTTCACCTTGTTCTTCCATTTCTTGAAACTTCTTCTTCTTCCGGTGTCTCATACATACCATCCCAAGATAGCACCACCCCAAGACAGCTACAACAACTCCAAGAACAATCGCAATCACGAATGAATACCGCAGGATCCATGGTTTCTTCTTCGATGGAACAACAATCGAAAAATGGCCTTGATCCGTCGTGCTGCATTCACCAGGGGATTTCATGTCGCTGAGAGAAACTGTCCCATTGTCAGCAAATGATGCACATTTCGCCTTGGAGATCAAGCATTCCTCCAATGTCAGATTTGGGAACCGAATCAGTATCGGTTCCCCGGTTGCGTTTATACTGAGCTTTGTGGCTCTCTTCGAACTCATATGTGTTGCATCATAAACCAGAAAACCAACAACAGGGGTCAGAAATGTGTAGCCTGGAAGACGGTAATAGTGAGATGACAAGTTACCTAACGTTTGATAAACCAAAGCCAGTCTCTTTACATGAAGCATTGGCTTTGTTCTTGGTGGGATGTGAAAACTGCTGAGCTTCTCGGCACCTTTATTCCACAATCTCCAGTTACGAAGCCCTACAACGTAGACATCCATCCCGGACAGATTAGCCGGGACGATAGCCTTGTACACAGCACCGGTGTGAGGCCGGTGCTCTGCTAGCGTCTTCAAGGCCAAATCTCTAGTGAACACATCCAAAGACTCGGTGTCACTAGAGCTTCCAAATGATGACAAGAAAACAAGATTGATCAAAACACAGATGAAAATCTTTCTCATCATAGTGTTGGATTCTTACAAGTTCTAACAAAGCCACACCCAGGATTCAGATTAATTTCCCAAATGAATACAATGCAGATGAACTTAAACTTCTACGGCTATTCTTATTGAGGATTTTGGGAGTCTGATAAAGGACTGGTCCATGATGATATGTTTCCTGGCAAAGATGGTCAGCATGCTAATAAGTGGCCCTATCGAGAGAAATGACTTTTGGAGCACCTTTCATAAAGCGTTTGGTGTGCTCTTGACTTTTTTCTGAGACCCAAAGACGATGATTTTTGCATTTATAGACGTTGGACACTTGGACTTGGACCTCTATAAATTAAGAGTGAAATCCCGCCGGATTGAAGTGTACCAGCTTCTATCTCTCTTTCAACCCGAGGAGAATCCAGTTTCATCTACCAAATTACCTTGCCAAGTAAATGATGGTCGATTTTGTGTATAAAAACAAGAACTCCTTGGCGGCTTTGGGCCATAGAGTGAAGTCAGTGATGTTCATCGATCTACTGTATTAGCAATTTTACCTAATATAGCAGAAAACAATGGGACTCGGATCCTCTCTTAATGGAGAGGACCTAACAATTACTTGACTCACGAATCTTGTCCGTGGGATTTCCTTTAAGTCATTGACTCACGAATCTTGTCCGTGGGATTTTCTTTAAGTCTAAAATTGGTTTCTATGTTATTTTTCTTTCCTTGCCGATCGACTTGCACAAATCCCCCCCCCCCCCCCCTCCAAGAGCTAGGTTTCGCCTCTCTTTCCAAGAGCTAGGTTTCGCCTTCATTCAAACATCGTCGCCGACACAATCATCCAACCGGAACCAGTTTCTTTGGACGTTATGCCCTCTGATTTTCTTCTGCAACTTAACGGCTCTAATCCTACTCACCGGAATTCTTACATCTCTCTCATATCAAAATACTTTAACTTGTTGTAAATTTTGGGGTTTATTGATTGTGTGATTGAATTGAATAGATTTTGTTTGTTAGAGGGTTGATCTCCCCAAAGTTTCCAAATCCAATTCCTCGGTTTATTGGATATTTTGGATGTTTTCATAAGTGAATAGTTGGATGTTTTGGATCTCGATGAGCTCATACTAATACATGATTAAGATAGCAATGAATGTTGAAGAATCTTTGATAGTATGGTGATCTACTCGATCTCTAATCAGATGAGGTAGTCCATGACATGTTACTTCTGTCATGGGTTCTCTGCGTATGAGAGAGAGAGAGAGAGAGAGAGAGAGAGAGAGAGAGAGAGAAATTTATTCGGTAGTAAAAGATGGAGGATATAGAAACCGATATTAGCCGTAAAGAAAATCCCACGATCAAGATTCGTTGGTTAGGTAATTGTTAGGTCATCTCCGTTAAAAGAGGATTTTAGTCCAAAACAATAGGCAGGTTTTATTGGTAAAAAGAAGAAAGAAAAAATGTGCTAATTGCTCTGCTAAATGGGGGAGCTTAGCTGTGAAATGATGGATGGGTTGGACCGTTTATTCGAGTAGGTTGGTGAATCTGTTGGGTTGTTCATAGTTATGAACTATGATGAGATAACCAACGGTAGTCAGTTAAGAAAAACTAGGGAGTTTTCACATCCACTGTTATAAAGCGAGGCCATTTTGATGTCATCGACTTCACCAAATTTAGAAATCTAACTATTTGATGAAACTTGAATGTATCAAAAGAGAAAATGTGTGAAATATGGTAAAACCACATAAAAATCCACAAGAAGTAAACCGCTGCACGAGACATGAACCAAAAACCTGCAGCAGATTGCACACAAGATGGCAAAGCGTGATCACACATGCTTATGCACGGGCACAAAGGTAGTGGCTAAGAAATTGAAGTCACTTCCTTGGAAAATTTCCCAACCTTGATACACCAAATCAAAGCCAGCCACTACACCATTACCTCAACCAAGTGTAGTCAAGACATCACCTATGATCATCTCCGTAGTCAATTGTATGTAGTTAATCACTGTTTAATCTGTATCCAATAAGTGATGATATATTATGCATCAACTGATCTAAAACTATCGGTCGTCAGATTCATATTTAACGATGATGATCACAGTAACTTCAGAAGTAACTGATCACCAAAACATTGCATAATCTTCATGATTTTTCGATTGATTAGACATATACTGATCATTACACTCTAGAGAGAGTAATGTATTTTGACAATTTTTGAATGACTCGTAAATAAGATTTCAAATTATAAACACCAAAAGTAGAGATCATTAATTGATATTGCACTCTAGAGAGAGAAATGCATTTCGAAGCTCCACATTCAATCTACCTAACTTGAATATATAGTCATCAGTATATGGTAATCAGTGGGTTTATACCAGTCACGTATTGCATTAAAAAGACAAGAAAAATGAAAAAGATATAATTACGTAAATTTGTTAGATTGTCAGTGTATCGAGACATAATTAATATTCGTATCTCTAAAAGAAAAAGATAATCAACATTTCATAATTACATACCATAACCATAAGTAAAGTCATCGTCTAAGTCAACTCAGAAGTTAGAACAAGCTTTTGATGCACGAAAATATTTTCCCTTCCATTGCACACTCGTTGCCTCGTTGGTTGTGACGACCCGAATCAGAATCAGATGCATATTCGGCACGATTCTCGAGATTTGGTCATAGTCGCAGTTTTACTATATTGTGTGGTTCGTCGACTTTATTCGCGACTATGTTTTCGGTCGAGAATTCGAGTTGAGTGTTTTCACGGAAGTTGTAGAGTACGTGATTTCGAGCTCGTGGGCGGTTCCGAAAGATTTTTCCGATAACCGAGGAATATTTTATGATTATTTGAAGTTTCGGTTTCCGACGAGTTTATCCGATTGTTTCGAGTTTATCCGAATCGTGATGGTTATCCATTTCGAATCGTCGATCGACCCGAGGCACGAGTATAAATATCGGAATAGTCGAGAATTAGTCGTAAAACACTGTTGAAATTTGACCGGACCGTTGACTTTCCAAAAATAGTAAGTTGACATGTTGACCGAAAAAGGAAAGTTTCCTGTTTGGGAGTTGCCGTCCGACGACCTGTTTTCCGGCCACCTCCGGCCAAACGAAGGGTAAGGTCTTCTTCCTCTCATGATTTCGAGTAGGTCTGTGTTTTGTTTGAAGGAAATTGGTTGTGTTTTGTGGATGAACCATTGGTGGCCGAAATGAACTTTTCGCCGGTGACGGGGAGCTATGCTCCGGCGAGATTTGGAGGAGGAGGATAGGGGGATTCGACTCCCCTCGTCTCTCTGAGTCTCGTGGTATGAATAATTGTGGCTATGGATGAGTTTTTGAGGCAACCCGAATAGGTCACCGGAAAGTATATTTTCTGATCGGGTTTTGGTAAATTGAGGTGGTTCCGTTGTGATTTGGCCTGAGAGGTAGAAGAGTAAGTGATTCGCCTTGTTGTGGTCTTCAATTCTGGAAAGTTTCGCTGTGAAACTCCACGGTTGACGGCGCGCCAGCGGCGGCGACGGCGGTCAACGGCGGAGCTCCGGCCAAAAGTTGACTTTTTGGATTTTGATGTAATTAGTGTCGTTTTTCTCGAAATTGCGCCCTGATTATCGTCCAGAGGTTTTCGGGTTGATTTGGTTAGCCGATTTTCAGTCGAGGTTTCGAGTGGGAATTTCGTTTATCGTTTTGTACTGCATTGCATATTTCCGGGAACGGTTGGTTTCCGTGATTCAGTACAGGGTTGTGGATTATGATTTTGATCAGTATTGTTTTGTGAATATTCAGGAGATCGAGATCGTGACCTGGATCGTGATCGTGCTTCAGGCGAGGGATCTTCCGCCGGACCACGAGTTTAGCGCGAGTGCGCGTTACGCGAGTCTGTGAGTGGACATTTCTTTTCACGGATTGATTGCGAGTCTTTTATAAATGATTTACGAACTTGAGCATGCGGATTGATTATGATTTTTACGAGCATGTGTTTTACGATTATGCTTATACGATTATACGTATACGAATATATACATATACGTACATATTATGTTTTATGCATGTGCATGGAAAAGATTTATGATTTGGTTTACACAGAGTACAGTCTCAGTATATGTTGTGGTATCGATACACATTGGCTTCTCAGCTGATCCCCGAGTACGCTCCGGGGGGGACAGATATCCTGACCCGAGGCCTTTCTGGCTAGGAATCACGTGTGGGTCTGGGATCCCGTGATTCAGACTGTGCTATCGCGTGGTAGTCCATGAGAGATTCTGCGATATATTTACGTTGCATGCTCTGTACGTGAGTGGTAGCCAGTGTCTCCTCACGTACCATTTGATTTTCATGCATTTGACTCGCATATGATTTTATATGTATATATTACTTGGTGAAAGACATTTATTTTCGTCCACTCACTCTAACGTGTTTATTGTCTTTCCCCTGGGCTTTTCGGTTTCCGTGCCCAGTTGCAGTTCAGGTTTTGGTGTTTTCACGTCGCGGTTTGGAGGCTAGTGATCAGAGTTACCTGTGCTTTCCAGTAGGTTCTTGTTTCGCCTACTGATGTATATGTTGTATATGTTTTACACTAGAGGTCGCTCTGATACATTCTGATACTTGTTTATACGGATTTTCTCGGATATATATATATATATATATATATATACTACAGTACGGTTTACTGTTTATGATTCATATATTGATGTTGAGAAATCCGAATGGGATTGGTGCCCACGGTTTGGCTTTTGTGGCATAGGATGAAGTGTTATTTTCAGGGTGCAGGTTTATGCAATTCCACGCTAGTAACGAAACTCTGCCGAAATTTTGAAAATTTTTGTTGGTTCGTATTTTCAGAAGGGGTTCGATTCCGATTTAGGTAACTGAATCGGGGTTGGGTCATTTCATTGGTAATACCTTTCTTTACAGTCATTAGGACACAAACTCATCGGAGTGGTCTCTCCACTTCCGCTCACACTCCATTACTATTAGATTTCCTCTTTTGCCCTCCTTTGATTAGCAAGTGACATAGCCAAAAAATGATTAAACTCTATGATTAAATTTCTATATATTAATAGTCTCAGAATTGACAAAATTTATTAAATTAACGAGATATTAAATAATCGATAAATTAATAAATTATTAATTTATTCATTAATTAATAACTTTTTAATTTTTAAAATTATTATTGTTGTACCTTGTTCAATATACATCATTTTTATTTCATTGAATCAGGTTCTTGTGGATTGCGGTCTTTATGGTAGAAGTTTAGTCTCTATTCAACGAACTTACCTTTTGTGGAGTATGCGTGAGTGATCATACTACCAACTACCTTTTGATGGGTGGCCGACATCCAACTGTCAGTGCTTTTGAGTCGCGTGATGTCTATGATCAGTCTAGTTATTTGGTTTCGAGTCATTCATTATTTTTCAGATGTAATCTTCAAAGATGTTCTGCCTTGATTGATTAATATGAGTTGTTAATTCCAAAAAAAAAAATATACATCATGAGAAATGTGCTATTAAATGTACATCATTTATTGTGTATGCATTATTAAATGTGCTATGAGAAGACAACACTTGAAATTTTTATTAAGAAAAGTCCAACCTGAGATTCAAGTGACATTAATTTCAAGAAGCAACAAGTCACTATTTAGTCATTCTTCATGAAGTCATTAACCAATAAATAACTAATTATGTGTATTAGGGCATTATTAATTTATGAAGCACAAAAAAAAACCATAGTTTCACTTGAAGAAAGCAACGCAGCCTCTCTCGGCCGCACTTCATCAATCCCATGTTGAATTCCATCGAACAAGTGGCGGCTTCATTCTCCTCAGCGCTGGCGTTAGGCGCTGGTATGGTGGACGGTAGTGGAAGGCTTGCATCGCTATCTCCTCAAGAAGAGAATTTCTTCTAGCTTGCAAGCCTCTCGACAAGTCGATCTCTTTAACAGACTTTCACCAGCAATTCTAGCGAGTCTAGTTTCTAGATAGCAGCTTCAACGTGCAAGAAAGGCCAGGAGGTATCTTCCTGGTCACTTTTGATAGTGTTCGGGATCGCAACAAAGTCCTTGGGGGGGGGCATGGCATTACCGGAACTCTTCGCTTGTGGTGGTGTCGTATGATGGTGAGATGCCACTATCCGGGTTACAGTTTGACAAGCTTTTCTATTGGGTTCGAATTTAGAATATTCCTCCTCACTTTGATAAAGATGAGAACATAAGTGTGTTTGCCAAAGAGGCTAGGAAAATTTTGGAAGTCGATGAACTCACTCGAAAGAAAGGTAGGCTGAGGGTTCGTGTGGCACACAAGATTGATAAGCCAGTGATTTTCAAGCGCGCTATGAAGCTTGCGCCTAGAATTGAAGTCGACATTAATTTTTTCTTTGAAAATATCAAGGGCCGGTGTGGTAAGTGTGGATTGATTTATCAACCAACTGGTGCTTGTGTTGTGACTTCTTCCAGGATTTTTGGAGCTCCACGTCCGAAGTTGGTGGATGCAAGTAAGGCTACAGGCTCTTCTTCTCTAACATTGATACTTTCTCCAAGTGGTTCTGTGTCCTCTCAAGCTTTGGTGACCCAGGCAGTCCCAGAAAAAATCAGTTTCGATTTTTGTTTTAAGCATGTTTTTGGTTCATGATCGGTGCATAAATATGCACCTCTACCCTATTTATTGATACTCATATACTTATTTTTTTGTTATTTATTCAGCAATATTAGTTTACTTTATTATTTTATAGGTATTTTGAATCAATAAGGGAAAAAAGAAGTAAACAAAGGTGTTTAAAGTTTAATTTGGGAAATCTAGCTGTGCAGGTCTATCAACTAAAATAGAGAACTGAGAGCATCTCAGGATGATTCAGAGGATGATCTTTATATTCTTGGAAAGCTACAGATATCTAGTTTCCCTAGCTTTTTCCAGAACATGATTATCATGTTTCTAAATAAAGTTATGGTCATTTTAGTCCACGGAGGTCAGTCTGCTCGAAAATCTGACTTTGATGAGAAAGTTGTGTTTGGAGACCCAAATCACACCAAGCAGCCCAACGACGAATTTTTCCTTTAAAATATAATTAATTAATGGTGTGGCTTATGGAAAAGAAGTCGAGCTAAAAGAATTTAAAAAGTTTGACTTGTGAAGGAAAGAGCCCAAATCCTAAGTGAGCAAGGAGATACCCAATCAAGCCTCTATAAATACTTTTTTTGGGTTTTGGGAAAAACTAATCAGCATTGGGAGGAAGAATAACTTGGGAAGAAGAGCAAGGAGCCACAAGAGGAGCACCAGTCACCCGTCGAATTATTGACATGATTTCTCCGTCTTTTAGTTATTTTTGCTTTTCTTTATAATGATTGCTGGCAGTTTAGCTTCTTTGTCTATGAGGGACTAATTACTTAGTTAGGCGCCGATCGATCAAAGCCCTAGATATGTTTCAATTTTGAACCCCTCTTGATTTGTGATCGGTGTTTTACCACCCTCAAAAATACCCTATAATGAACTTAATATGCTTGTCAATGCAGTACAATAGTATAGGGGTCAATCCACAGGGAAAGATGAGACTTAATATTCTAAACTACAAACAAACACAAAAGTCAGAAATCTGACAGACTCGACCACTAGACACTAACGTAATTAATTAAAATAGCTAGACTCAACCTAAAATTACGAAATTAACACTGGACACTAAAGACACCCTATCGAGCTTCGATGCAAAATTTCGATGCAATCGGAGTTCGATAGGTTATCGAACAAAATTATGCAAAACAGAGTACGAAACTGAAACACAAAACAGAGTATGACTAAAACTAGAATCAATGATAAAATGGGTTAAGGGAAGTGTTATCCACCACCGTCAATCCATCTAGACTACAAATGCTTAACTACATAATGTAATTTTTATGAATGAAAGATTCCCAGGAAGGCCCCGAGTTGTGAACACAACCTATTACCCGATCCTTATGTTTACAACATTGAAGGTCTGCTTATCAATATTGTCTATCCCTCAAAGAACCCGAAGTCACGGACTCGAATTTACTAAGAGAAACGCATTAAGATTTAGAAAGGGTTTGAGAATCTACAAGGCTTCATAAGTACACTACGGTCGTGTCTTACTAGACCTAGGGTTTCTTATACCAAGCATGTATGGGTTCTACTATTGAAACTTGAGGAAGGTAATAATCACCAACAGCCATCAATTTTCTTAGAATTAGATTCCTAAACATGCATACTAAGCGTGCACTCAAAGCATACATAATCAAGAATCATCACCGTATAAATAACAAAGAAACCTCATTCAAATAACAAAAACAAAATTTAATTAAAGTGCATAAGCAATCTAGATGTCATGAACGGGGCTTCAAAACAGCCCCTTAACAATGGAGTTTAGCTCCTCATGGAATCAGAAAATAAACTCAAATAATCCATGAAAGAAATTGATACAAACGGATGAAGGAGAAACTTGCAGCTTCCTTACTCTTCGATACGTCCGTCCTCCTTTGCGTACGTTCTCTTCTTAGCTATTTATATGTTTCAAACTAGCTAGGTTAATTAACCTAGCTAGCAACCCACGTGCCAGCAAAAAGTCCAAAAGCAAATGGACTCCCAAAGTCCAAGTCCAACTCTTCATAATCTCATTATTAAATTAGGACTCTTCTCTTCTTCTCTTCTTCTCCTTGCTAACCCATCGAACTTCGATAGCCATCGAACTTCGATAGCCATATATATATATATCAAAGTTGATTCACTGGCCAGCATGCATCACGTGCATGCCTCTTCTTTTCAACCCACTTGACATATATATAAACAAAGATGCATGCATGCAGCCATCCTGACACACACCACTTCCCCCACGTACGTCTCTTTGGCAATATAAGTATATATAAATATATAACAACTTCTCTTTTATCACATGCTCGCCAAAACAACTTTCAGAAGGGCTACTTTCTATCGAAGCTCGCCAAGACAAAACCTCATCGAGAAGGTTTCTTCGCCAGGAAATATTATTTAATCCCTTTTCTTCATTTATCTCCAAAATACCTAAAAACAAATAATAATGTTAAATTGCTTAAAAACATAACAAAAGAGCTAAATATAAGGTTCGGTTAAGCACATAAACGTTGCCTAAATATGCAACTATCAGAATACCCCACACTTAGCTTTTGCTAGTCCTCGAGCAAAACACTAAACTAAGACTCTGAAAAGACTCAACAAAACTCTAACTACATGACTCTAACGCCCTCAACAAATTGTCTCAGCAATCTTCCACAATTGAAACACCAAGATAAGTGACTCTAAATTAACATTCCACAAAGTTTCGAAAATTAATTACAATGCATGACACACATGTAATATGTAGGACGAAGACATAATCATGGTGAATGTAAAGCTGTAGCATGCAACAAACTTGTCAAGATTCGACCTCACAGGTATATGCTCTCAAAAGTGTTTCTCTCAAAGTATATCTAAGGTTTTCACTCAACTCAACTACTTGCCAAATGGACCACACCATATGCTTACACTTGTGACAAATCTCCACAGATCAAAGGCTGCTATCTTGAGGATCAAAATGACTTTCATGGGTTGTAATGGGGCTTGGCTCATAGGTTAAAGAATAAATGGATAAGGAATTCAAATATAATTCTAGAACCCAGTAGAGCACCAAATAAGAGACTTCTTCAAGCTTTACAACCATGAATTTTCTCACTTTTGTGGCCGAATTTCATCGTGTTGGGCCTTCACGTCATTGTTTTTGTCAACAGTTAACTCGGGTATCAAGCTAGACATCACATTTTTTTTCATTTCATTCTGTTTTTTTTTTTTTTTTTTAAACACTAGCTTGATACCCCACACTTATTTCTTTGCATCACTTCTCGACATTGTTGTCGTCTTCACATACCTGTCTCATGTATAGCTCTACCAAGTCCTAGAACAAGGGTAAAGATATAACTATTCTAAGGTTTAAGGTCAAAGATATGTGGGTGATGACAAAAAGTTTAAACATGTAAGCTCAAAGTGGTTAACTAAGGGGTGCATATCTTGTGTACACACAATTAGGACACAGGCTTATATGGCACTGGTGGTGTCCCCTAAATGCCTTTATCACTTCCTCAATCAAAACAAGTATTGACTATAAGCTTTGAAAAGCACAAGAGCAAGTTCTAGTAATATCTAGAGTCCATTAACTTAATCTGTGGCAAGCAATTTACACTCAATAAAGAAAGCATGTGTATTCACATATAGGCTCAATCGCTCACAGGTTAAATGAATCTCAACAAAGTTTAAACATGCCAAAAATCTGTACCATGTTAACTTTTTCTACATCCACTACACATTCGCATATGCATCATATATCAAGATTAACCGAAGAAACTCAAGTAACATGATCATCCTTTAGTCACAATTATGGAAGATATAATCACATCATGGACTAGTTAAGGGCACCTAAAGACACAAAACAAAAGACTCTTTTTATGTTTTTCTTGACACTTTTTACTTTTGTATTTGGTTTTTCAAATAAGACACTAAAACACCCAAGGAAAACAAAGAAAAACTCAAAAATTCCAATATCAGGCGAGCAGCTCGCCAGACTCTGTGTATCGAGCAACACTCTTGCCAGAATTTTACAAAATTAATCACTCATCGTAATTGGCTGAAATTTTGCGAACACTATCTAGACACATATACAGACCTACCCTCAAAATTTCAGAAAATTACGAGACCTATAGCTATGTCAAATAAATTATACAATACAGCAGACTGTTTGCTCGCCAGCCCATCGAACTTCGCTGGCTCATCGAGCAGCGAGGCTCGATAGAATTTTACAGAATTAGTCATACATCTAAATGAACTGAAATTTAGCGAGCACTCGATAGACTCATTTAAAAAACTGCCCTCAAAATTTCAGAAAATTACAAGACACCTAGCTATCGAAGATGCATGACACGAACAGGTTACTGTTCAGTACTGAGAACTGTTGCTCGCTTGACTCAGCTCCACTCGCAAGAATTAAATAAAATTAATGACAGAGTGGAATGAGCTGAAATTTAGAGGGAACAAACTAGACACATTTATATACATTCCCTAAAAATTTTAAAAATTTACGAGACTTCTAGATATGGCGAACAAATCACACGAAATATCAAACTGAACAGTACAACATGCGAAGCTCGATAGAAACTCATTCCCTCGATAGAATTTTACAGAATTGATCACACATTGGAATGAGCTGAAACTTTAAGAACACAATTTAGATACATGTAAATACATCCTCTTAAAATTTCAAAAATTTACGAGACTTCAAACTGTGTCAAATAATTGACACGAAACAGCATACTGTACAGTACCAAAATAACGAAAAATTTATACATAGACGCTAAGGATATGATATAAACCCCACCCCACACTTGAAATTTGCATTGTCCTCAATGTAAAACAAAACTAAAACATACAATACATCAAACAAGTATGGAATGAGACACATAACAAATCACAAATCACACTAAACATGGAGAAAAATAAAGAAAAAGAGAAGGGATAAGAATTCAAATCTGGCAGCCAAGCTTCTCCATCCACATGGGTTGCCTCCCAAGTAGCGATAAGTTTAACGTCTTCAGCCAGACGGTACCAAGTATCACTCTTTATCTTATGGAACATCCTCGAGAGGTACTTGCTCGACGATATGCTCCATCATCAACTCGTGAAACGGCTTCAATCGATGTCCATTGACTTTGAAAACTTTCCCTGTTTTGTCACTTTTCACAACTACAGCACCACTAGGGAAAACATTAGTAACCACAAATGGACCAATCCATCTAGACTGAAGCTTACCTGGAAACAGTTTCAACCTCGAGTTGAAAACCAAGACCTTTTGTCCTACCACAAAAGTCTTGCTCCTGATATTTTGATCATGAAAAGCCTTGGCTTTCTCCTTGTAAATCCTGCTGGACTCATATGCATTGTTCCTGATTTCTGCTAGCTCATTTAGCTGCAGTTTCCTGTGAATCCCAGCCTCATCAATATCGAAATTGAACTGCTTGACCGCCCAATAAGCTTTGTGTTCAAGCTCGACCGGCAGATGACAAGCTTTGCCAAAAACAAGCCTATAAGGGGACATCCCTATAGGTGTTTTGTAAGCTGTTCGGTAAGCCCACAAAGCTTCATCTAATCGCTGACTCCAATCCTTCCTGGTAGGGCCTACGGTCTTCTCAAGGATCTTCTTGATTTCTCGGTTAGACACCTCCACTTGTCCACTGGTTTGAGGATGGTAAGGTGTCGCCACCTTGTGTTGAACATTATATTTCCTCAAGAGCGCAGCGAACGTGCGGTTGCAAAAATGAGAGCCTCCATCGCTAATGATGTACCTAGGTGTGCCAAATCTAGCAAATATGGACTTTAAAAACCTAAGCACAACAGCAGAATCGTTAGTTCGGGTGGCAACTGCCTCCACCCACTTCGACACATAATCAACTGCCAATAGTATGTACACATTAGAATGAGAAGAAGGGAAAGGACCCATGAAATCAATACCCCACACATCGAAAATTTCAACCACAAGAATTGGGTGTTGAGGCATTTGATCCCTAGGACCTAAGTTACCTGTCATCTGACATCTTGGACATGCCTTATAGAATTCATGAGCATCCTTAAAGATGCTAGGCCAATAAAATCCACACTCCAACACCTTGAGTGCAGTTTTCTTTCCCCCGAAATGTCCTCCACCTACATGTGAGTGGCAAAAAGAAAGAATAGAATAAATTTCAGATTCGGGTACGCACCTTCGAATGATGGAATCTGGGCAATGTTTCCATAAGTATGGATCATCCCACACATAATATCTGGCCTCCTTCTTCAACTTGTCCTTCTGAGCACGGGTAAAGTTAGTAGGTACCAGTTTTGAAACCTGGTAGTTGACAATATCCGCATACCACGGCTCAGAATCCTGGATAGCAAAAAGTTGCTCATCCGGAAAGCTCTCACGCAAAGGGAGTTTATCCTCCTCCGCATTGGACCCATGTGTCAACCGACTCAAATGGTCTGCAACCACATTCTCTGTTCCTTTCTTATCTTTGATTTCCACATCGAACTCCTGAAGGAGTAGTAACCACCTAATCAACCTTGGCTTTGCATCCTGCTTTGTCATAAGATATCTCAATGCAGCATGGTCAGAGAAAATAATTACTTTAGTTCCTAACAAATAAGATCTAAATTTCTCTAAAGCAAAGACAACAGCCAAAAGTTCTTTCTCAGTTGTTGAATAGTTTAACTGAGCATCATTAAGGGTTCGAGAAGCATAATAAATCACATGTGGTAACCTCTCAACCCGCTGTCCCAACACAGCACCTACAGCATATTTCGATGCATCACACATCAATTCGAACGGAAGGTTCCAGTCTGGTGCTTGGATGATTGGGGCGGTGATTAACAGCTCCTTAAGCTTGTTAAAGGCAGCAAGACAATCTTCAGTAAAATCAAACGTCACACTCTTCTGGAGCAATACACTGAGAGGTCGGGCTATCTTGGAGAAATCCTTGATAAACCTTCGATAGAAACCTGCATGTCCAAGAAAAGAGCGCACCTCTCTCACAGTAGTGGGAGGTGGTAAAGTACGTATAACATCAACCTTAGCCTTGTCTACCTCAATACCCTTTTCAGAAATTACATGTCCCAAAACAATACCTTGTTCAACCATGAAATGACATTTCTCCCAATTTAACACAAGGTTCTTTTCTACACATCTCTCTAGAACTAGGGACAGATTATTCAAACATGTATCAAAAGAATCACCAAAAACAGAAAAATCATCCATGAATACCTCGATGATCTTCTCCACCATGTCTGAAAAGATGCTCATCATGCATCTCTGGAAAGTAGCTGGTGCATTGCACAACCCAAAAGGCATCCTCCTATAAGCAAACGTGCCAAAAGGACACGTGAACGTAGTCTTCTCCTGGTCCTCTCTGTCAATGGCAATCTGGTTGTAGCCAGAATAACCATCGAGGAAGCAATAATACGCATGACCTGTAAGACGTTCCAACATTTGGTCAATAAAAGGAAGAGGAAAATGATCCTTACGGGTTGTGGCATTAAGCATGCGGTAGTCAATACAGACTCTCCATCCTGTTTGAACTCTCTTTGGCCCCAGCAGATCCTCATCATTTTTAATCACTGTGATGCCCGACTTCTTGGGTACTACCTGCACAGGACTCACCCACTTGCTATCAGATATTGCATAAATAATACCTGCATCGAGAAGTTTGATAACCTCATTCTTCACCACATCCATCATAGGTGGGTTGAGTCTCCGTTGTGGTTCTCTCGTTGGCTTTGCTCCATCTTCAAGGAATATCCTATGAGTACACAATGTTGGATCTATTCCTTTAATGTCTGCAATTGTCCAGCCAATAGCCTCCTTGTACTCTCTGAGCACAGTGATTAGCTTCTCTTCCTGTAACATGGTTAGTTTTGAAGATAAAATGACTGGTAAAGTCTCACCAGTTCCAAGGAATGCATACTTCAAATGCTCAGGCAAAGGCTTGAGCTCAAGCTTTGGTGCTGTTACAATGGAAGGAAGAAGCGTGTCATTAGTAATAGGAAGAGGAAGAGATTTTGAACTACCTCTTATGTATGGCAATGACTCAAGGGCTGCCACAACATCATCGTACTCTTCTCCCATCACTAACTCTTCAGCTGAGCTGATTCTCAATGTTTCTTCTTCTTCATCCATGGATCGAACTTGGGTGATCAAATCCTCAAGTTCATCCCACACTTTAGAGCATGGGGAAGTTTCAGATTTCCTCCCCCCTTCTTCAATCGCTTTCTTCAACGCATCCTCATTCTCGTTCACCGAATGCTGCATAAATTCCTGCATGAAATTATCAAATGTATCAATAGAAAAACAGGAATACAAATCATTATCACTAGGATGCTTCATTGCGTCGAAGATGTTGAAGCGGATCTTCTCTTCATCCACTTTCATGGAGAGGGTACCATTGAAACAATCTATCTTGGTCCTAGCGGTCCGTAGGAATGGACGACCAAGTATCAATGGTAGCTCTGATGGTTGAGGCTCTGCCTCCATCTCTAATACGAAGAAATCAGCTGGAAAGATCAACTTACCTACCTGCACCAAAACATCCTCAACAAAACCTCTGGGGTAGCAGTTAGATCGATCAGCTAATTTAATTGTAACACCAGTTTGTTGTAATGCACCAATATTCAAAGTTTTATACACAGAGTATGGCATTAAGTTTATTGATGCACCCAAATCAAGTAAAGCTCCAGTAAAGTTCGTGTTACCAATTGTACATGGGA
Source organism: Geum urbanum (assembly GCA_946800695.1). Classification (NCBI taxonomy): domain Eukaryota; kingdom Viridiplantae; phylum Streptophyta; class Magnoliopsida; order Rosales; family Rosaceae; genus Geum; species Geum urbanum. Next base: position 37,362,640 of record OX327013.1, on the reverse strand, counting down.
CGGTAAATCGTCCAGGATCACCCATCTTGGGTGGTAGCTTCCTCTGAAGTACCGCTGACACCTTCTCACTCAAGGCCACGGTCTCGGTCCCTGTGAACTTCCTCTTCATTGTACAAAGTTCCTTAAGAAACTTTGCATACTTCGGTATTTGCTTGATCGCATCGAGCAACGGAATGTTCACTTCCACCTTCCGGAATGTATCTAGAATCTCTTGCTCCAATTCATCCTTCTTCTTGTTCTTCAACCTGCCAAGAAATGGAACACGTAAGGGAATTGAAGGAGAAGGTTCAGAAGTCGACTTACCTGATTTTTCATTTGCTGAATTTTTCTGTCCAGGTACGCTCTTCTCTCCCTGATCCTGCAGTAGTGGTGGAAATGGCAGCACCTGTTCTAGGACCGGCTCATCTTCTAAAGATGTTTTTGTAGGCTTTTCAACCTCTTCAATCACTCTTCCACTTCTCAATGTGATCACATTAGCTTCATGTTGAGATCTTGGGTTCTGCACAACTTTACTCGGAAGGGTGCCCTGTTCTCTAGTAGACATTTGTTGTTCCATGTTGTTCATCCGTTTCTCTAGTATTTGGAATGCCTTGCTAGAGTCTCTGTTATGAACCTCTATTCCCTCAAGCTTGGCCATGATGGCAGCTAAAGCGGAATCTGGTACTGAGGATGCTTCCTTTTGTTGTGGCGGCTGGTACTCCTGTCTTACCTTAAAACCTGGGGGTGGATTCAAGATGTTGCTATTGTTTCCATAGCTGAAATTTGGATGATTCCTCCACCCCGGATTGTAAGAATTTGAGTAAGGGTCATTCCTCGCTGCTCTTTGTTGTACAAAGTTCACCTGCTCTTCTTCAGGAATGAATGGACAAGATTCGTTAGTGTGATCTGACATAGAGCATACAGAACATACCTGAGAAACAGATGATGATGATGTCGTTTGGCTCTTGATGGCAGTAGCAATGGACTCCAACTTCTTCTCCATTGCTTTCATTATCTTGTCCATGTCTGGGTTGGTGGCAACCTCAAATACAGATTGTTGTTTCTTGCTCGCCAACGTTCTCTCTCTTGTATAGAACTGCTTGGTGTTCTCAGCCAATTTCTCGATGGTATCATGAGCTTGCTGACCTGTTTGGTACATAAACATACCTCCACAAGCAGAATCCACTCTTGTCTTGTTGGCTGGCTCTAGACCTTCATAAAAGAAAGTCATCCTGTCCTCTAGATCATACCCATGATGTGGGCATTTCCTCAACAACTCCTTGAAATGACTCCATGCCTCATGAAGCATGTCACCATCTTTTTGTATGAAGCTATTAATCTCCTTCTTCAACTGCTTAGTCTTCTGGGCTGAGAAATACTCCTTCATGAACGTTACCTTCATCTCATCCCAAGATTGTATAGACCTAGGAGCTAAAGAATTGAACCACATCTTCGCTCCTTCCTTCACAGAAAAAGGAAATAAAATTAGTTTCAACACATTAGATTCAACATTTTGTAAATTTTGTGTTGATGCTAAAGCTTCAATCTCAGCTAAATGTTGCTGAGGGTCCTCTGAAAATACCCCCCTATAATGAGGTAGGGCTGATAGTAAAGCAGGAGGTACTGAATAAGTCCCAAGAGCTGGCAACACTATTGGTGATGAATTCCCCTGAGCACTAGGTACAAAGGAATTCATCAACGTTCTTGGTTGTTCTCCCATTGCTGCTCTTTGTGGTGGCGATTGAGGAACTTCTTCTTCTTCTTCTGAACTTGTTTCCACCTCAATCTCGGGTTCTGCCACTGTGCCACTCGTGTTTCCAACCTCCAGTTCTGCTTGCCTTTTCTGCTTCCGGTTTTGCTTAGCTGAGCGCTCAATCTCTAAATCAAGTAATAAAGGCTCAGTTCTCCTTGACCTTCGAGTATGCATGCACTAAGTACCTGCACACAAGAGACACGTTACACTACAAAATAAATGAAATAAACCAAAACAAAACTGAAACAAAAGACACGTTAGAATATAAAGACTAGATCTTTCCCCGGCAGCGGCGCCAAAATTTGATCGGTGTTTTACCACCCTCAAAAATACCCTATAATGAACTTAATATGCTTGTCAATGCAGTATAATAGTATAGGGGTCAATCCACAGGGAAAGATGAGACTTAATATTCTAAACTACAAACAAACACAAAAGTCAGAAATCTGACAGACTCGACCACTAGACACTAACGTAATTAATTAAAATAGCTAGACTCAACCTAAAATTACGAAATTAACACTGGACACTAAAGACACCCTATCGAGCTTCGATGCAAAATTTCGATGCAATCAGAGTTCGATAGGTTATCGAACAAAATTATGCAAAACAGAGTACGAAACTGAAACAGAAAACAGAGTATGACTAAAACTAGAATCAATGATAAAATGGGTTAAGGGAAGTGTTATCCACCACCGTCAATCCATCTAGACTACAAATGCTTAACTACATAATGTAATTTTTATGAATGAAAGATTCCCAGGAAGGCCCCGAGTTGTGAACACAACCTATTACCCGATCCTTATGTTTACAACATTGAAGGTCTGCTTATCAATATTGTCTATCCCTCAAAGAACCCGAAGTCACGGACTCGAATTTACTAAGAGAAACGCATTAAGATTTAGAAAGGGTTTGAGAATCTACAAGGCTTCATAAGTACACTACGGTCATGTCTTACTAGACCTAGGGTTTCTTATACCAAGCATGTATGGGTTCTACTATTGAAACTTGAGGAAGGTAATAATCACCAACAGCCATCAATTTTCTTAGAATTAGATTCCTAAACATGCATACTAAGCGTGCACTCAAAGCATACATAATCAAGAATCATCACCGTATAAATAACAAAGAAACCTCATTCAAATAACAAAAACAAAATTTAATTAAAGTGCATAAGCAATCTAGATGTCATGAACGGGGCTTCAAAACAGCCCCTTAACAATGGAGTTTAGCTCCTCATGGAATCAGAAAATAAACTCAAATAATCCATGAAAGAAATTGATACAAACGGATGAAGGAGAAACTTGCAGCTTCCTTGCTCTTCGATACGTCCGTCCTCCTTTGCGTACGTTCTCTTCTTAGCTATTTATATGTTTCAAACTAGCTAGGTTAATTAACCTAGCTAGCAACCCACGTGCCAGCAAAAAGTCCAAAAGCAAATGGACTCCCAAAGTCCAAGTCCAACTCTTCATAATCTCATTATTAAATTAGGACTCTTCTCTTCTTCTCTTCTTCTCCTTGCTAACCCATCGAACTTCGATAGCCATCGAACTTCGATAGCCATATATATATATATCAAAGTTGATTCACTGGCCAGCATGCATCACGTGCATGCCTCTTCTTTTCAACCCACTTGACATATATATAAACAAAGATGCATGCATGCAGCCATCCTGACACACACCACTTCCCCCACGTACGTCTCTTTGGCAATATAAGTATATATAAATATATAACAACTTCTCTTTTATCACATGCTCGCCAAAACAACTTTCAGAAGGGCTACTTTCTATCGAAGCTCGCCAAGACAAAACCTCATCGAGAAGGTTTCTTCGCCAGGAAATATTATTTAATCCCTTTTCTTCATTTATCTCCAAAATACCTAAAAACAAATAATAATGTTAAATTGCTTAAAAACATAACAAAAGAGCTAAATATAAGGTTCGGTTAAGCACATAAACGTTGCCTAAATATGCAACTATCAATTTGCATAATTTTGGATGAGAATTTTTTCATTGTTAAATCATTAATGAATTCTGTTATATGTTTCTTTGGTTGCAAACTTATATGCATGTGGTAGAGTCTATTGTCTTGGATGTGTGCATGACCATCTTATCATTGCATATTCTATAGAGATAAAAGGAACACGATTAGTTGTGTAAAGTAATTCCTAGGTGATGCAAGAGCACCCATCATAATAGCTCTAGAAGCCTTGTTATTTCTCAAACACTCTACGAATCTTAATGACTTAGGTTATGTAGATTTGAACCCATCATAGTACATTGTCTCCTAGTTTAAGATCACATTAAGCCAGGTAATCAACCAAGATAACATACCAAGTAAGAGAGTGTAATATGTATGTGACTTAATCATAGCTCATGCATGGAAAACATTCGTTTATTTTTGTGTGAATTGGGTTGGGATAGATCGAAACTATCTAGGGTGGAGATAATTCCTAGATCATCTTCAATTGTTGGTTCACTTTTATTTTTCAGTTTTCTTTTCTGTTTTGTATAATATATTTTGATAACAAAATCAACTCCAAAAATTCTATAAATTTACGCGGTTATCCACCACGCTATTTATATTGAGTCTGTTTTTTTTCTTGTAATTTTAGGTCGAGTCTAGATAGTTTAATAAATTAATTCTCTATTTGTAGGTCGAGTCAGCCTGATTTCTGGTATTAGTGTATCAAGTCTTTTAAAGTGATTAGTCTCATCAGTCCTCTTTAGGAATGACCCATACTTTCATTGTACAACATTGACATATTTTTAGCATATTTGGATAGTTAGTAGGGACTATCTTTGATAGATGGTTTTCTGCCTATCTAATTTTGGCGTCGTTGCCGCGGATTGATCAACTCTAATTGCTTTAACTTGTATCTTGTATTTGACCTTTGTACATTATGTATTCTAACTTTGTGGTGTGTTCTATATTTTCTATGGCATGACACTCAACTAAGGAATGTGCGTATTTACAATAGCAAATTTATTCCACCATGCAGAGTAACTACTACGCACCTCTTCACACTCAAACTTGGGATGATCACTCTAGCTTTGGCTATGCACATCAAGGATATCAATAGTAAGAATTCATGTTTTTGAAGAAATCATGTCTCGTCTTGAACGGTTGTTAAATGATTAGATCACTATGAATTCCAAACTTGAGAGGCTAAAAACTTCTGTGCAACTGTTAATGGATGATATGGTCAAGCACACATATGTTGAGCAAGAGAATGTAACACAAGAGCTAAGAGTGGATTTGACTTTTTCTCAACATTATGACTTACTTCTTGATATGGATGAGCTATTAGCAAAAGAGGAACTCAATAATTGACATAGTGACACTGAGCTTTATGATAAAGAGTTACATGTGCCAGATGTGAATATGGTGCTTCAAGAAGAGGTAAAGTGTGACAGTGAGGAGGTGGACAATGTCTTTGAAGAGGAATACCATCATGAGGAATATCTCCAATATGGATGGGGTGATATGCTTTGAAGAAAGTGCTCGGATCAAGTAAGCCAGAATTTGCAGAGCAAAAGCTAATTGAGCAAGAATTAGACGAGCTCGAAGATCTTCTCGAGTATAGGTCTATGAAGCTAACTACTGAGACTGAAATTACAATGGAAGAAGAGGATGCCTTCTTTGATGATGATGAGATGGACAAATTTCTTGTGGAGGGGTCCATCAAAGTTCTTTGCGTTGAGATGTTGTTGCCACCATATGAATCACCATATGAGCTTTCAATGTCAAACTCAAGTTCCACACTTGTTTCTTCCACCAAAGAAATACTTGAGTTTGAGGATTCCCCTGCAGAGCCTTCTTATTTTGTGGATCATATTGAGATGGTGATACTTGATCACCATATGTCAAACAAGGAGATTCTTTATGCCTTGTTTGTTGGACTGAAAAAGAGGAGGCTTTGAAAAAAGAGGAAGAAAAATAGAATGCACATGGAGTCTTGTGTGTTGGATTCCTAGGGTGCCCAAGTTGCTTGGCAAAGCTCATCTAGCATCTTTATTAAATACAAAGCACTTGATCGAGTCAAAACCACAGCCACCTGATGGTTTTGAGGATGTCTGGCTGAAGACGTTAAACTTAGCACTGCATGGGAGGCAACCCATGTTGATGGAGAAACTTGGAAACCAAATTTGCTCTCTTATCCCTTCTCCTTTACTTTCTTTTTCTCCATGTAGTGTATTTTGTGATGTGTTATGTGTTTTACTTCATACTTGTTTGATATATTATATACTTTAGTTTTGTTTTACATTGAGAAAAATTCAAATTTCAAGTGTAGGGTGAGGTTTATATCATATCCTTAGCGTCTATGTATAAATTTTTTTATTTTTTTTGTGTTGATTCGGAGCTGTGCAATATGCTGTCTTGTGTAGTTTATATGACAAGGTTAGAGGGCTCAGAAAATTATGAAATGTTTTAAGAGTGTTTATATATGTGTCTAGTTTATGCTCACAAAATTTCATCTATTTCTAATATGTATTGAATTCTATATAAATTCTGCAAGTGGGTATACGTAGTCTTCTAATTTCCGAGTCTTTCTTAGAATTTCTAGAGAGCTCCCTTCGATCCATCGAGTAATATCCTCGACTCATCGAAGATTTATTCCAGAATGAGACTTGAGAGCATGCTTTGATCCATCGAGGTTTATCCTCGACTCATCAAAGCTTAGTGTTTTTTTTTGGGTGTTTTTCTTTGTTTTCTTGTGTGTTTTTGAGTCCTATATGAAAAAATAAAATATAAAAGTAAAAAGTGTCAAGAAAAGTAACACAAAAGGAGTCTTTTAGTTTATATTTTGATTCTTAGGAGCCCTTAATTGGTCCATGATGTTATTATATCTTCCAAAATTGTGACTAACAATTAAACATGTAACTATGTGATATGAGTTTCTTTGGTTAATTTGATGTATAATGCATATGAGAATCTGTAGTGGATGTCGAAACAAGTTAACATGGTACAGATCTTTGAGCATGGTTAAATATTGTTGAGATTCATTTAACCTATGAGCGATTGAGCCTATATGTTATATACATGCTTTTATTGTTAAGTGTCAATTACTTGCCGCAGATTAAATTAATGGACTCTAGAGATTACTAAAACTTTCTCTTGTACTTTTCAAAACTTATAGTCAATATACGTTCCGATTGAGGAAGTGATAAAGGCATTTAGGATCTACCACCATGGTCATTGTAGCCTGTGTCCTATATTTTTTGTATACGAGTTGTGCACCCCTCAGTTAACCATTTGGAGCCTACATGATGGTCATTTTGTCATCACCTGCATAACCTTAACCTTGAATCATAGATGAGACAGGTACATGAAGACCGAGGTGACAATTTTTGAAGGTGATACAATGAAATAAATGTGGGATGTCAAGCTAGTGTTATGTTTAAAAGTTAAAAAAAATGGCAAGAAAAGAAAAATAATAAAAAATTATTTTTTTGTGATGTCTAACTTGATACCCAAGTTAACTGTTACTGAAAAGGATGAAATAAAGGCCCAGTAAGATGAAATTCGGCCACATAATAGTGACACAATAGTGAAGAAATTCAATGGGTGTAAAGTGCGAGAAAAGTCTCTACATTTGGTGATCTACTAGGTTCTAGAACTTTTTCTTGAATTCCATATCTTTTTGTTCTATAAACCTATGAGTCTAGCTCCATTACAACATTTGAAAGACCTTTTTGATCCTCAAGATGGCAACTTTTGATCTGTGGAGATTAGTCACAAGAGTTGAGCATATGGTTCGGTCCATTTGGTAAGTAATTGAGTTAAGTGAAAACATTAGACATTTCTTGAGTGAAACACTTTTGAGAGCATATTTATGTGAGGTTGGATCTTAACTTGTTTATTTGAATGTTTCAGATTTATATTCGTCATGATTATGTCGTCGTCCTTTATATTACATGTATGTCATGCATTGACATTAACCTTCGAAATTCTATGGTTTGAAATTGTGATGACATATGAGCTTGGTGTTGCAATGTTAGGGAGATTACTGAGACAATGTGTTAAGGGCATTATAGTTTTGTTAGTTTTGTTAATATTGAGTCTTGAGTTTTTGTTTAGTGTTTTGCTCGAGGACTAGCAAAAGATAAGTGTAAGGTTCTTGATCGATGCATAAATATGCACCTCTATACTATTTATTGATACTCTTATACTTATTCTTTTATTATTTAATCAAAAATGTTAGTTTACTTTTATTGTTTTATAGGTATTTTGAGTCAATAAGGGAGAAAAGAAATAATAAAAAAAGGTGTTTAAAGTTTAATTTGGAAAATCTACTTGTGCAGGTTAGTCAACTTCGACAGAGAATTGAGAGCAGCTCAGGATGCGTCAGAGGATGATCTTTAAATGCGTGGAGAGATACAAATGTCTAGTTTTCGTATCTTCTTCCAGAACGTGAATATCATGTTTCTAGATAAAGTTATGGTCATTTTAGTCCACGAAGGTCAGTCTGCTCGGAAATCTGACTTTGATGAGAAAGTTGTGTTTGGAGACCCAAATCACACCAAGAAGCCCAACGACGAATTTGTGCTTTAAAATACAATTAATTACTGGTGTGACTTATGGAAAAGAAGTCAAGAGCTAAAATGATTAAAGAAGTTTGACTTGTTAAGGAAAGAGCCTAAAACCTAAGTGAGCAAGGAGATACTCAATCAAGCCTCTATAAATACTCTTTTTGGGGTTTTGGGAAAGACTAATTAGCATTGAGAGAAAGAATAACTTGGGAAAGAAGAGCAAGGAGCCACAAGAGGTGCAACAGTCACCCGTCGAATTGTTGACAAGATTTCTCCATCTTTTAGTTATTTTTGCTTTTATTTATTATGATTGCTGGTAGTTTAGCTTCCTTGTCCATGAGGGAATAATTACTTAGTTAAGGGCTGATTGAAGCCCTAGATATGTTTCAATTTTGAACCCGGCTTGATTTGCATAATTTTGGATGAGAATTTCTTCACTGTTAAATCACCGATGATTTCTATTATATGTTTCTTTAGTTACAAACTTAGATGCATGTGGTAGAGTCTATTGTCTTGGATGTGTACATGACCAACTTATCATTGCATATTCTATAGAGATAAAAGCAACACAATCAGTTGTGTGAAGCAATTTCTAGGTGATGCAAGAGCACCCATCATAGTAGCTCTAGAAACCTTGTTGTTTCTAAAAAAACTCTACGAATCTTAATGACTTAGGTTAGGTAGATTTGGACTCATCATAATACATTTCTCTTATAGTTTAAGATCATGTTAAACCAGGTAATCAATTTGGATAACATGCCGAGTAAGAGAGTATAATATGTATGTGACTTAATCATAATTCATGTATGGAAAACATTTATTCATTGTTGTGTGAATTGGGTTGGGATAGATCGAAACTATCTATGGTGGAGATAAGTTTCTAGATCATCTTCCATTGTTGGTTCACTTTTACTTTTCAGTTTTCTTTTTTGTTTTGTATAATTTATTTCAATAATAAAATTAACTCCAAAAATCCTATAAATTTACGTCGTTGTTTATGACGCTGTCTATATTGAGTCCGCATTTTCTTGTAATTTTAGGTCGAGTCTAGATAGTTTAATAAATTAATTCTTTATCTGTAAGTCGAGTCAGCCAAATTTTTGGTATTAGTGTATCAAGTCTTTTAAAGTGATTAGTCTCATCAGTCCTCTGCGGGAATGATCCCTACTTCCATTGCACTACATTGACATATTTTTAGCATACTTGGATAGTTAGTAGGGACTATCTTTGATAAGTGATTTTTTTCCCATCAGTTCACCAGGTGTCGAGAAAGATTTTTGCTTTGGCTCTTATGTGTTTCCTCACAGCGAAGAGCGTCTGGAGGATTGTGTGAGTGATTATGTGGAAAGTTCGAAGAAATGACGTTTACCTATTGTTATTCGTCATCCTGAAGAATCTAGAATGGAGGCTAGTGAGCCACAGTCAGAGGTAGTGGGGCTGAAACGTCGTCGATTATCGAGCTCTAAGATCTCTCCAAAGAAATTTAAGATCAATCTTTAAGCTGCAATATATAGCAATTCTCTCAGCTTCATCAATGTCCTCTTTTGACCTCTTTCTAGATACACAGAGGCTGCGCCACCACTCTTCCCCACGGATTGGTTTTGCCCTCAATCAAACACTCTAAACATAACAATTATGAAAGTAAAGTCAAGCCAACTACGACAAATCGTCTATAAATTACCCATAAATCAAGGTAGAGAAGAGATGCCCATAATTGTCAATCAATTACCCATAAATCAAAGTGGAGAGGAGCTACAAAATACTGCTGGTAATTGACAGCCTTGATCCTGGTCTGATTTCATACTGAAGGAACTTGCGAATTTGGTTCCAGTCATTTGGATTTGGATCTTGTCTCTCCCTTGCTAGTAGTGTCCCGACCTCTGAAATTGCAAAGGGCAGGCCTTCGCACCATGCCAGGAATGACGGGTTTCGAACTATGGTCTGCCACCCGAAGTGGGCGATGAATGACCGGGTTTCACGACTGCTTGGTTTCAGGTTTCGGTGGTTGGAGAGAAATATCGAACTTTCGATCAAAATTGACCATCCACACGTTTGGTCAAGAAAAAAAATCGATTAAAATGGTGGAATGCACTCGCGTTAATAAGAGCACTTGCACTGGTAAATTGAGATTGTTTGTGTTATTTGAGGAGAAGCAAACATTGTTGGAGATGGAGCAGTCACTATTCATCAAATAGGAGGTACAGTTCCTGTTTTTCGCGCAGCAGTGCCAAAAAATAGCACCTCCTATTACTGTTCATAAATTAATTTTTTATGTAATTATTTTCAACCAATACATCCACGACACATGTCATTGTCGTATGAATAATTAAATAAGATTTCCGGTAAGATTTCCGACCAATGGCGAGTTAACACATGTCACACCGACAGAACGTTATCGTGTAAATAATTGTACAAAATTTATGATAAGATTTTAAACCAATCACGAGCCAACACATGTTATGTCCACGTAACGTTATCGTCCAAATAATTGATGTAAGATTCCTGGAGAGATTTCTGACCAATTGGAAGACGACACGTGCCATCATCTTCAGGCATCATAATATATAGACTTGGCTATAAATTTTATAGATCGATGCTCATTGTTCACTCACACCATTTTCAACCATATATTCTAGATTCCGATAACATGAATCCTTTCAGTTTTGACAATTTTTTCCGGAGGAGGCGACAGCAACGTCGGGGAAATATCGAAATTGTTAATGCTTTCATCACTGAAGCGGTCACGGTCGATGCAATGTTTGATAATGATCCACCTCGCTGCCGACCAAATGAAGAAAAAATGAGGGAGTCAAGGGGACATAATCTGATGGAGGATTACTTCATTGAACGCCCCGTCTTCAACGAACAAGCAATTTGTCGAAGGTACCGAATGAGTACGAATTTATTCAACCGTATAATGATGAATCTCTGGAACCACGACCAATTTTGGCATCAAAGAGCTGATGCCACCAGATTGGTTGGACTTCTTCCACAACAAAAGATAACTGGCACTCTTCGTCCACAAGGATGGGTGAATCCACAACACTACAATGCATGAAAAAGTGGTGTATGCATATATACGAGCTTTACGGTGACCTCTATCTCTGTGCTCCAAATGTCATAGACATAACCCGACTTCTAAAGAGAGTAAGGCATCGTGGATTTTCTGGTATGATCGGAAGCATTGACTCCATGCACTGGGAATGGAAGAACTGCCTCATAACTTGGCAAGGGCATTCTTGGGGCGGAAGAAGCGTCCAACTATTATTTTAGAGGCGGTGACCTCATATGACATGTGGATATGACACAGCTTCTTTGGGGTACCTGGATCACAAAATGATATCAACGTGCTCTACCAACCGGACATATTTGATTCGCTCATTGCTGGAAATAGTACGAGTGCAACTTATAAAGTCAACGGTATGACTTACCATAATACTTACTATCTAGCTGACGGTATATATCTCAGGTACTCCTCGTTTGTAAAAACAATCTTTAATCCCCATGAGCTACCACAGAAACTGTTCACAAAGAAACAAGAGACATACCGCAAAGATGTTGAAAGGTGCTTTGGGATTTTGCAATCTCGTTGAGGAATTATTCGGCATGTAGCTAGGTGTCATCACCAATCGACATTGAAGAGCATCATGTTGGCTTGCATTATAATGCATAACATGATTGTTGAAGAAGAATTTGGGGAAGATGAGCTCAAGGAGAACGAAGAAGAAGATCTACAAAACTCATCAACTGCTTTCATAGTTTATGATGGACCAGTGGATGAACAAGGCAATCGTATTCCTTTTGAGCCAGTTCCCAGGGATGGACAAAATGAACAACGATTTGCCGACCATGTTGTAGATCTCCAATCTGCGTACATCCATGGAGAGTTGCAGAAGGACTTAGTTAAGCACAACTAGTATCTAGAGACCGGCGAACGACTTTAAATGATGTGTGTGTGTGTGTAATTTTAATTAACCTGGTTTGCAACATGTTTGCTCTATTTATTTTTCTTTTTGGGTGTTTGAGTGATGTGTGTTTGATTTTAAGTCACTATGTTTTATTGTAATGTGCGCGAGTTTTGATGGAATAAAAAAAGTGCATTTTTATTACTTGAAAATTTAAAGTATATAATTTCAATCAAAGCCTAGAATTATTGAATATTTAAAGTACATAATTTCATAATGGAAAACAAATACCAAACTATTGAAATAGTGGGCAATAACAATTTAAAAATGCTTCATCACCACCATCTCCCTCCTCTTCCTCCATTTTCTTAAGGATATTTTCTTTTTTCTTCGAAAAATACCTAGCCTCTTCTATTTTGGGGTCATAGTATCCATATTCATTGCCATAATTCTTGATTCCTCTGCTTGAGCTCTCAATTTATAGTCCTTCTCTTTAAGGACGAGTTGTTTTTGGTATAAATCTAGTTCGGTGGCATCACTTTCTTTTTGCCTGGTGAGATGCAATCTTTGATTTTCCATCATGGTTTTCAAAACCTCATCTCTTACCTCATTTGAAGATGTCATAGCCCTTTTCCCCTTTCTTTTAGCTTCCTTGGACGCCTTCACTCCGATTGGTCTAACCGGCTAGAGTACACTTCTTCTTCGTTGCTTTGTGGTGTTGTAATGACTTCATCATCATCCACGTCAATAGAGGGAGGCATTGAGGTAAATGGAGGAGTAGTTGCGGAGTTGGAATATGAAGGAGGTGGTATACTAGGTTCGACGGGCCAAAAATTTGGATGGTTCTTCATCACTTCCCGACATTCAAACTTGGTAAACTCTTTCTTCTTTTGTGCCACATACCATGATTGAGCTTTTCTTATCTAGGGGGAAAAATTATATTTCAAAATAATATCTAGGAAATGGAGATGTCAACATTGATTAAAATAAATGTAATAAAAATTTATGACAAAATTATTAACACTTACCTCATATTGCAAATTTGAGCTAGATTGTGCATTCATTCGTGCATATGATAGAGCGGCACCCCAAATTCTAAAACTCGGCTTCAACTTTGTAAAACGAGAAGAAACCACGGTTTGGGTCCTAGTTTTTGGCCTTGATTCACCATGCGCAATCTCTCAATTTTCCTTATAATCGGCATAGAGTTTTTTCCACAATTTATCGGATTTTTGCATGTTTCCGGTAACAGGACAAATGCTAGTACGACAATAAGAAATACAAAGTTGCAAATCTTTTGAATCAAGACAATTTGACATTTTTTGGGAACTAAAATACAAAGGGATGAGAGAAAAGGATAAATGAGAAGAGGAAGGAGAGGATAAATTTGTTGTGCATAAATTTGTGTGAGATGTGAATGAAATTGATGTAGTATTTCTAGAAAAATTATATGGTGTTATTTGTAATTTTTTTTGAAATTTTTTGGATGTTTTTGTAATTTTTTAAGGTTTATTTCTCAAAATGGCAGAAATTTTTGAAGTAGCCATTTCGGTTAAATCTCTGCCATCCGATCAAATTTTTGGATTTGAAATGGACGGTCCATAGCCACTTGGCCGTTGGGCATCAAATCCATCTGGCCTCACCACGTGGCGCTATCCCATTGGCCAATAATTTTTTTTAAACAATTTACTGGCACGTGTATTACATGTGCCAGACGTAAAAAAGAGAGCTCAGCCTGGCATCACCCACGTGCGTGAACTCTACCAGGTAGCTCGTGCTCCAGCACGAGCACAGACTGCTCGGGCTGCTCGTCAACGAGCGGTCGTCGGAGAGTTACATCGCCGATGCACGTTGCTTTTCCTCCTACTCGTGCTACCGGCCACCCTGGTCCGCCAACGTCGCCTGCTCATGCTGGCACTGGTGCGGGTGCTCTAAGAGCAATTTCAACTGTTTTCCTATATATTTTTTGTAAAATAGGGAAGCAAAAGTCGAAATCTCCACACAAAAAATTATGCTAAAAATTCCAAGAGCTTCCCTATTTTACAGATGACAAAATTCGTCAAATGGTTACTTATGTTTGTCTAAAGTGACAGCTTGGTTACTATCGTATGTCATATATCAAAATGGTTACTCAACTTCGCCATTTCGTCTATCAATTTGGTCACTCTATCTATTTTAAAGTTAAATATATGACTTGGGATAAATTTATCTTTTTATTCAACTTATTTTATTTACAATAATGTCATCAACTCATCGTAATCATATTCTTTCTCTTTACCACAATTGGTCAGTAGTAGTGATCAACACACCACACCGACGTTGCCTTACTGCCTCGCTGCCATGACGCCTAGCCTCCTGTGATGCCATCTCCAAGCAGCGAACCTCACACATTGCCTTCAAGCCTCGGCTTGCCTCTTCCCTCTTCCTCAGATCGCCAAGAACTCACCTGAATCCACTCAGAAGCAAAATTTGTCGGTTGTCGGTGGCAAAAAGCGTCGCCGTATGAGAGCTTCCAATCAACGGAGCAGGAATCCCGTATATTTGAATTTGGGTGGGATTTTCGGTGGAGCGAGTAGCCAATTGGACTCCAGGCCCTTCTCGACCATGCACTATTCCGAAGTCGACTATCAGAACATCTCTAAAAACAAAATTCATAGAGGCACGCATCAAAGAGTTTGTGAATGAAATTCGAGAGATACCTTTGAGAGCTTTGAAACCAAATCTGAGTTTGGTGTCGTGATCGATCTACTTTGCATTATCCCCCCGCACATAACGCTCAACCCACTTTGCCTCTCCTCTCCTCTCCTCTGAGGTCATCCATGTTTGTGATGCTTAACTTCAAACAAGCAATCAATGCACAACTGGAAGAAGTAGAAGAGAGAAGCAGAGAGGTTTGAATTTGAAAACGGAGAGCAAGCCCAGTTGTTTTGTGCCATTTTGGGGATGTGACTCTCTCTCTCTCTCTCTCTCTCTCTCTCTCTCTCTCTCTCTCTCTCTCTCTCTCTCTCTCTCTCTCTCTCTCTCTCTCTCTCTCTCTCTCTCTCGGGCAGATTCACCTGAAAGTTGGATCGTTGTGAAATCATCCTCGCCCTCGCCTCAAAGTAGCAAATCGCTCCATGCACTCACCTTCAACCCGCTCCCTCGACCTTTAAACGTCGATCTGTTCAATTTTTTTTTCACTTCTACAAAACCGTAGGCCTCGCCTGGACCAACAGACTGAATTGGGTGTCCAAAGGAAATTATTTGGGTGCTCATATAATTTTCTTGGGCAACCAAAATAATTTAAAAGAAAAAAAATAAAAAGACGTAAATATCCTTAAAAAAATAACATATTATTTAAGTTTTAATCAACGTTTGAGAACGAGTGACTAATTTAATAGTAAAATGTTAAGCTAGGTGACTATTTTAATATATGCCATACAATAATGATTAAACTGTCGTTTTTGGCAATCATGAGTGATCATTTGATGAATTTTGCCTTTACAGATTTATACAATTATTACAACTACATCCTCATTTAATATAACAATAAAATACTCATTTCTTTCATTGAGGCTTATAAAAAGGTGGTTAGGAGAGTTTTGAGAGACATTGAGGCTTGAAAAAATGAACAAAATATTAATGGTAGCCTATTTTCTAAAATTTTGCAGATTACTGTAAATTTAGAGATATTTTATTCTCTTTTTTGTCTTTTTTTTAAGAATAAGATAAAAAAATGGTTAGAGCAAAAAACTGTCAAATACTCTCTAAACTTCATTTTTTCTCTATAATGAAAAAGTTCGTTTGAGTTGCTCTAAAACTCCACTAGCAGCGGAGAGGAGTCGTTTCGCAAACTCATTTACTCACTCTGTCACCCAACTCATAAAGCTGGTTAAGTTTCGTTCTCTGCAAGAGACACGTAACTATCATCGCAATTTCTACTTTTGTTTGAGAAAGAGCGAGCAAGGAAGCACTAAACCGCTGCATTTCCAATTCAAAATTTGGAAGACTTCTCAAGGAACTAAGCCAAGCTCGCTCGACACCTCTGGCGATCATGGGCTCGGACTTATCACCCAACCCGGACTTCGCCTTTGCCTTTAACGATCCCAATTTCTCCGATCGGGTTCTCAGAATCGAAATCATACCCGACGTTCCCGAAACGGTCGGTGGCTCAGTCCTCATCGACGTCTCTGATTGGGCGCGTGATAGAAGAGACGCAGGGCCGAGAGTAACAGAGACTTTGGTACTTTATTTCTTCTTTCAAAGTTTGGAATTTTTTTTTCCGTTGCTGAAATTAGGGTTTTGTAACTGTGAGTAAAAAGATTGGGGCTTCTTGCGGTTTGGTTTGATAATGGTGGAGATTATTTGGGTTTGAATATAGTTGAAGTAATTGGTACTTTATGCACAAGTAGACAATTGTGATGTATTTATATTTTAACATTTCGTGGATAGTTATGTTAGCCTTGTTTTGTTCTTATTTGCCGTAGAAGGGTCCTTACTGATAAGACTACTTGTGAGTTTTACAATATCGTTTTTTTATTAACATGCACAAAGCTAGTAGTTTCATGGCATACTGGCCTTCGTGTGGTACTGTGGTTGCCTCTGTATAACAAGATTGCATCTTTTTCTGTGATCAGGTTTTGTTTTTGGTTCTTCTTTCATATTTGCTCTAGATTTTGAGTTTGTAACTGTTTTGGGCACTGACTAGTTACTAAGTTGCTTGTATATCAGCTTTAAAATCCCTGTTACTGAGTTTGAGTGTTATTGCTGTCAGCCAAGGACATTGTTGTTCACCCTGAGGAGCAGGTCTAGCTGTAGCATACCTGAAACAGAGGATGTTGTGGCTGAACATGAAGACGATGAACCTGTGGCAACGACCGATTCATCTTTAGGTTCTCAATCGCACTTAGTTTTGTACATTCTTATGGTTTCTCTCTTTACAGTTTGTTTCTATTCTGTTATGAAATCTCAAATATATATTACTTTTGGATTAGACTACATGAAGTGTTTTTTCCCAAGTAAACTGGTCTCATATTTTCACATGTAACACCAGTTTACTGCGAATAAAATAGTATACAGTCATGCATGCTGATATGGACAGCTCTGTGCAATCTGTTCTATTCTATTTTTTTTGGCCACCAGGTCTGCATGTTAATAAGAAACTATTGACTGTTGTGGTATGATTTTGTAGATTCACATCCTGTCAATATGGAGCAGCGGTTAGATCTGAATACTGGTGCATGAATTGCTTTGAAGTTATAAGGGTCAAAACCATACATATAAGTTCTCCGATATTGGCGGCAAAGAGTCCATTTTTCTATTAGGTGAAAGATCCCGTCTTCATTAATGTTGGTTTTATTTTTTCAGTGGCTGTCTCCAGTCACTCACTTGTTTCCTTTATGCCTCCCATAGTTGTTCTCGGATGGGGTGAAAGAGTCAGAGAAACGACAATCAACTCTAAAAATCTATGAATCTGGTATTTGTCCTGCGCTTTATTATCAGTTAACTGTATTTGTTTATATAATCTTTATAGGAGATTCCCCAGCTATATTTGTGCTGTTTCTTCAGAAGATCTCCCACAATTACTGACTATATATATCTACATCTTGTAATCTGACTGCAGAAGAAGTGGCCCTCATGGACCTTCTTAATTTTATGTATATTAATACATTGTCCAAGACAACAGCACCTTCATTGTTGGATGTGCTAAAGGCTGCTGACAAATTTGTAGTTGCTTCATGCATGAGATATTGCAGTAGGTTATTGGGACAATTGCCTATGACTCGTGATTCTGCCTTGCTCTATTTGGATCTTCCCTATAAGTTTTTGATGGTTGATGCAGTTCAGTCACTGACAGATAGCGCAAAAATGTTCCTTGCTTCCCGCTACAGAGAACTAAGCAAGTGAGTTTTTATTCATGCAACCCCCGTCCCCCGTCTTTCTGAATGATCTTTGATAAGTATCATGTGCTTGAATCTAAATTTCTTAAAGGGTCTTAATAATGCTTTAATAAGATTTCTGTACTTCAGTTTTTGGGACCTTTTATATTTCTATTCCTGAACATGTAACAGTACTGTCTTCCCTGTTGTCTGTATCAAAAATTACCACAATGGCTTGAATCTGTTAAGCATTTATTTTCATCTACCACACTGGGCTACAGAATCTGATTTATTTTGTGTATTCTTGTTGCCCCATTTGGAATATTCAATAATATAATTGTTCTAGTGCTACATTTCTTACAGATTTGTGGATGAGGTGTTGAAACTGCCCCTTGCTGGTTTTGAGGCTGTACTATCTAATGATGATCTCCAGGTTGCATCGGAGGATGCTATTTATGATGTGGTGCTCAAGTGGGCACGGTTGCATTACCGAAATCTGGAAGATCGACAAGAAGTAATTGCTTCACGCCTTGCTCGCCTCATTCGCTTTCCTCAGATGTCCTGTCGAAAGCTTAGGAAGGTTCTAAGCTGCAATGATTTTGACCCTCAACTGGCATCAAAGTTGGTGCTTGATGCCTTGCTTTATATGTCTGACACACCAGTCAGGCAGTGCTGCCTTGCTGTCGAGAATACCAACGACCTCTGTCGGGGTTTTGTGGAGCGTTCCTGCAAGTATAGGCCAGTCAAGTTGGTGGAATTTAATTTGCCCTGTCCTCAGAGCATCGTGTATCTTGATCTGAAGCATGAAGAGTGCCCGTTTATTTCCAGCTGGTCGAGTGTACTCACAGGCTTTTCACCTGGGTGGACAGGGATTTTTCTTGTCAGCCCATTGCAACATGGACCAACAGAACTCATTTCAGTGCTTGGGGCTGTTTCTGGGGATGCAAGAGAAAGGGTCAGCTAGTTTTGCAGTTGACTATGAGTTCTCGGCAAGGACAAATCCCACGGAGGACTTCAAGAGCAAATACAAAGGTACTTACACTTTCACTGGAGGGAAAGCTGTTGGCTATCGGAACTTGCTCTCTACTCCCTGGACGACATTTATGGCTGATGACAGCATTTACTTTATCAACTCTGTCCTTTATCTCAGGGCCGAGTTCATCATCAGGCAATGACTCCTTTTCTGGACCCGGTTAGGAAGAGCTGAAAAGATGCTGTATAAGGGCTTCTAGCTAGTTTAGATGTCAGGCAGGCTCAGGTATACATTTTGGAATCAGACTGATAACAGCTGTTTGTGATCTATCAAGTTTTTGGTACATAGATCCTGGCCAATGTGCACTGTTCATACTTGTAACCATTGTTCTAAAAATCGGCTTAGGCACTAGGCGGTTGTCAATCGTTAAATTTTGCCTCAAATCCGAAAAGAGAATTGTTTTATCCTAAAAAGGTGGGTCAGATTTTTTTTTTTATAATTTTTTTTAAATCTTTTTTTATTGGTGGGTCCTAGGCAGGTTTGTTTTTTTTTTTTTCAAAAATATAAAAGTTTAAAATTTAGAGATCTAATCTTAAATTCTCAAATTGACTCACGACACAACGCCTTTGAAGTCTTGCCTTGTGACAGTCGATCCTGACTAATTAAGCTCAATCTCCTCACTTTGCAGCATTTCATTGTATTATAGTTTTGTATTGTGTGGATAGATGGATTGTAAAGACTAAAATCTTAACATTGTGTCATGTAACTTATAATAAAGACTTGATAGTATGTTTTTTATTTAGTTATTGTGACTGTAATTATGTCTAATTTGACTTTATAAAGATCTTTATTATTATATATATCAATCAATATATATTTAATACAAATTACCTCGAAACTGCCTAGAATCTGATTAATCTCTACCTAAATGTTAGAAGGTACCTTCACCGTCTAGATCACCTAGCGTTTTTTAGAACCTTGCTTGTAACTCATGTTTAGTGTAAACTTATATCTTATTTATTAAATGCTCATTAACCTCCCTTTTTTTGTTTAGATGGTTTCCAAATGGGAGTTACATCCCCCAATTCTTCCCACTGGCGCCTGTATTGAGAATGTAACTAGTCTAACTACTATGCTAGGGAGCCCTAAGCATCGAATAGTTAGGTGAAAAGATAAACTCAGTTTCCCTACTCTCTCTAGTGTTGCCTGTGCTTTCTCCTCCGATCTCCCTTAATTATCTTTTGTTTCCAAATCTGCTCCCGTATTCCTCTTTCGTACTCAATTTCCTACTCTCTAGTGTCCTTGCATGTCGACTTCGGCAACCATGGGTGATGCTCCTCACGGTGGTGAAGAATCAGAACCACACCTCCTTGCGGCAGCGTTCGAGGAAATTGATTTGGCTCTCTCTGATGAGGACGCTGAAGATGAATGGTCCTACGCGGTGGCTAGGGTGTTTTCGAGATCTTCCTTGGCACTGGCGAAGACACAGGCATTCAAGATCCGAATGGAAAATTTGTGGCATGATGTTCGTGGATTCGACAAGATTGGACTCACACTAGTAATAGTTGATTGGTTTGTGATGAAGTTCTGATCCGTTTTGAACCAGAAAAGGGTGGTTTCAAGTGGCCCTTAGTACTATCATAACATGACAGTGATAGTGGAGGCGCTCGACAGGATGTCTAACCTAATGAAGGTCTCGACAACAAGGGGTCGTGCATGAGTCTCGGTGCAACCGACGGTGGGACAACCAATGGCTGGAGCTCTCCAATTGAAGTGGTGTTGGCGAATTGGTAACTATATTGGTGAGTACATCGAATACGATAAGAAATTGTTGGATTTGAAATCAGAAATGCGTATTTGTGTGAACTTGGATTTTAGTAAACCTTTAGTGGTTAGGAAGAGATTTAGGTTTGGTGATGCCTATGTTGAAGATTATCTATTGATGTATGAGAAGATTTGGAGCTTTTATCCGGATTGTAGTTTTTTTTGTGCATGAGAAAAATGGATGTGTGATTATGCAAGAGGCCCGAGTGTCGAGCCCTACACTAGTTTTGGGTGGGCTTAGTGAAGGCAATGGAGGTAGAGCTTCAGTGGCAGCCTCGTGCACGAGGTGGGAACATGGCATCCTAGGCCATGGACCACAGGAGCAGCCAAGTTTCAATCACTATGGAGGTACTATCAGTGGACAAAACTCCATGTTGGGTTACTCAGTGCAGCGCAGCAAATGGGTGACGCTCTACCAGCAAGTGGGCAGAGAATAGAGCTTGCTACATAGACCCTTACCCCGAATGTGATTTTTTCAAAAACGGGAAAATAATGACTAGTGACTGGGGTTTTGGAGTGCCTATGGTACTAGCAAGTTTGGTAACGGAGAACCCCATATTTGGGGGAACTCTAACTAACAATTGTATTCTTTTGCAGATGGCGAATCAGAGTTACATTTAAGTCTCATAACCAGGAGGTCCGAAAGTAAAAGGTGTGGAGCCAACTTTAGCCGTATCTAATGCTATAGTTTCACATGCGATGACAGTCCCCGTTGTCAGTGAGTCACATGGCGGCGATACCATCATGTCCGCTAGTGTTCCTGAGCCGTCAACATCGGATCTAGAGCTTCCTGCAAGAGTTGCAGGCTTACCCGTAGGATCATATGGTTCAATAGTTGAGAAGCAAGAGGAGCCTAAAGATACCCTTATGTCCCCCACACCATGGGTGCATATGGTAGAAGAAAGTATCGAGTTTGTGGGAGAGAAACCCCACGCCAACATGGGCAAAGGGAGGTCAAAACAGAAAGCAGGAGACAAGATGATCAGAAACAAATTGGGGCCAACTCATGGGCCTAAGAAGATCTCACCAACGAAGAAACAGATCCTGCTCCCTGTGAGAACAGATGTTGAAGAACTGCGGAGCAGTGCCACTTAGTAGAGAAGGTGCCTAAGGAGTGGTGCCCCGAAATTTTTGTAATTTTTGCGCTATTCTGGTTTGTCTATCTAATTTTTTGAACTGAAAAATGAGGATATGGTAGTAATGCTTTAATATTTCATTTTATTTGGCCAAGTAATCCAACGAAGCCTTGTATTACTATCATGTATTGGAATGGAAGTTTTCGCCTCCTCAAAGATAAAAAAATCCTACTGTGTTAGGGAGGATGGGTTGCAAAACAATCTGGACCATTATATCTTTAACAAAGTTACAGCCCAATTCAAGAGAAATTGGGATTTGAAATTAGATTTAATTATCTTTTGAAAATCAGATAACAAGATCTAATTTCGTGTACAATGACCAAAGTATCGAGCATCGGGTAAAATGACACATCAAAGGATGCGAAAACTGAGATTTCGTCGGTAAAGATTATGCATGACATGTATTAGACGACGGTGCAGTTGTTCTGATGATTTCGACTTCGACATGAACAAATTTAGGGTACCAACCAAAGAACTTACATATCCATAGGCAAATCAAACAGCAACATTGGTAGTTAGCCACATATTGACACGGCAAACCTTATTGTTTACGTACAAGTCCACAAGCACATCATAGCATGCATGGAATGATATATTGTAAATTGTAGTTACTATTTCTTGGAATACAAGACAAATCTCGCAGTGAGATTGGTTTCCAGTTTCTATTCATTCGATTGATTCGAACATCAGAATTTTTGGAATGGTTTATTGTAAACCATGGTTTACTCTTTTGGTGGAATTGGAATATGTAATCATCCATTTATATATAGTGCAATTATCATCTAGTTTGTGGTGATCATCTTCGTTCTTTCGGGATCTGGAAACAATCCCATCAAAATTATTACGTGTGTAGTAGCTCAAATGGAATATCACTATTTGAATTATTAGATTCTTCTTCCTGATATAATTTGTAAATAAATGATGAAAGACGAGAACAAGTATAAGCTTGTGATACCTTCAATCTAAAATATTGCTAAATGATAGAGTCATTAGCAACATGGACGTACCTTTAATTTCTATGCTCGATCCTGCATACAAATCTTTGCTTTGTTGAAATGCTATGCTTAATTCTGGGTGCATACTGGAACAGCTCAAAGTGAAATTCTATCTGTGTCCTCTAACAGTCGTTAAAGAATTGCAAAGTAGCAACTCCATTAATGGATCATAACTATTTAAGTTGGTTTATATTAGGAAAATCTTTGCTTTGACCCCGGCATCAAGAATTAAGCAAAGGGGCATTTCACATTATCAATTTACTCACAGCCAATTAGGACTCTGAGCATTTGTATAGATATGCTGCATGTTGGTTCAGTCATGTCAACAACTTAAGGGGAGCTATAAATAGTGTCCATACATGATACATGTGTCTGGCTGTGGTTTATGAATCGATCTGCATTATCACTAGCAAAAGGGAGGAATAGCACTTATTTTTTTTATTTTTGTTCAGGAATATCACTTAATTTCTTTAATTAAAAATCAATCATGCTTCTCAATAACAAAGCCATGCAGTGTACAGTGTACTCCTAGCTACTTATTATATATATTCTCCAATGGTCGACTTAAATTTTGAACGGCTAAGCTAATTCCTACTTTCTTTGTGTACAATTTAGATAAACTGATTCCAATATCATTAGTTATTTCACTCCAAGCTGTAGTAAGTAGTGAAACTAATATAACCCCATTGGCTATTGTTCTGTTGTAATTAATTTGTAAGTTGAAATCTAATTTACATAGTGCATCAATTCGATATATGTGAAAATCTTTCGTAGATTCTGATAATTGTGTACGCGTGATTATGAATTTATGATGACATAAATATTCACTCCATTGATGAGAGCATTATTCACCGGGCCTCTGGCATGGGAAGGCAAGAATCATCACACTCCAAGTAAGATCAATAGTAGAACCGTAGAAGTGGTAGAACTGTAGAAGGAGCAGAATGAAAAGCAAAGAAGAAAACTAATCAATAAAGAAAGAGAAGAGAATTCCTGCAACCAAACGGTGAAACCCAACGCAAAGCAAAGCACAGCTATATATGGCTACATGCAGTGCAGACTGCAGACATGAGAGGACAGGCACATGCAGGGAAACCCCATTATATAATTATAGGAACATATTTAGTTGGGAAGGATTCTTGGCTGCCCACACATGGTAGCCCTTCCCGCGCATTTTATTACGTGGGAAGCTGTGAGTTCAACACATCTCCATTTGCTTTTCGAGCTACTTTCATAAAAAGGAAACGGAGGAGACCAAAACGAGTCAATCTTCTTTTACCTCCTCACTTTGAAGCTTGAACTCTTCTGCAAAGCTCAAGTCACGGATCGTCCATGATATCATTCTGGCGATATTGAGGGGAATACACATCCAAAGGTCCATATGAGAAGTGAAGAGGAAAGATATCAAGACCTGGGCATCGAATACTTTCTGTGATTCTAGATTTCTGATTACTGGAGAGTAAAGACAAATGGTTTCTCATCTTGTGTAGTTGAGTCTTGGGGAAAACGGGCATATCTTTATCAAGGTTTTGGATTCAAATCATCAATAACTCAAATTGCTCATTGTATGGAAACGGGAAATGGTGAAGTGCAGACGGTCATGATGAATGGGAAGTTTGCATAATCTAGTACGCTAGTTTCTGTTCAAAACTCTAAGTAGAAAAGAGACGTGTCTAAATATTATTAGGTCGTTTCTAAAATGGGCTGGAAGAACTGTCCATGTGTGACAGTCGAGAATCGTCCGCGGTTACATAAAATATTGCTCGACACCTTAGTGCATCTCGTTTCATTTTAAAATATCGGATAATATTAGTTATTATTTATTTAAAAATTGGTTGTATAATTTGATTATCTTATGATAGAGTTGATAGAGATGTAATTTATAACAAAGGTTGAAATTTAAAGGTAAACTCTACACGTGCACTCCACAAATTAAGAGTGAAATAGGTTGCAATAAGTTCTAAAAGAGGTCGGTAAATATAACTCATTTTATAACTTATGGGATTGAGTATGCATATGTATGATTGAGATGATTTTTGGCCAAAAAGATGAAAAAGTAATATAAAATCTATCATTGGAGATGACTTAAATAACGTTGTTGTGATTTGGTCACTTTATGGAGGAGACGTAGCTGTGGAGTGGATGTTGTTTGGTGGCGGGTTTGCGGTCGATGGAGCAGGAAGCCCAACCGGATCTTACTGAACTTCTTTTCTCTCTGGTCGTGCGTCCTGGGTAGCAAGCATGGTGGTTGATTGGCCTTGTACATATCAATGTTGGGATTTCTATTGTTCATATGATTGGAGATTAAAGATAAGCATGGGTGCAAGTCGAACCTGGCTTGGGCATATCGGCGAGGACCTGGCAGGGCCCGACGACGACGACAACGATAGGGATGATGAAATAAGGTTGATCGTAACTACTGCTCTTGTAAGGTGGGGTTGGGCTGATGACTCACTTGGTGCTTTGGCCCATATTAGTTTTTGTCTTAGTGTTTATTTTCATTTAGGCCAGTGTAGTCCTTACTCAATTGAGCTACAGTTTGTTTTCAATTTTTGGCTAGGTCTATTAAGTCTCTTCTCTTTTGAGCGAGGGTTAGTTTATGGTCTGGTTGTGCCGTTGTTTTGGTGTCGTTCCCGGAGACGAATGAGGTTAATGTTGATGTTCTTTTGTCGTCAGTGTAAAGGGTAGATATTCTTGCACGAGTATTGAGAATTTTAATGCATAATGTGGAAGAAGATTGTCTCTTCTCGAGGATGACAATAAGAAAATATTGGTACTTCTGAGATAGGTTGATATCTTGTAACCCAAGGAAGACGGTGATTTTGTGATTAAAAATTGAGTCTATTTTGATTCATGTATACTTGAATGTCAATACTATAATAGTGTATATATACTTCTCCTTTGGATCGACTTGTGAACGAGAATGATTTGTTATACTTTTTTCTAATTATCGAATGAAATCTGTTCGTTCTAAGAAAAGAGTAAAAATAAAAAAACCAAAATGCAATTAGGTGACCAGATAGAATGATGCATCGACAGAAAAGTGTGATTGGACAAAATGGAAAGGAAATTGGGGGAAGGGTTCATTTCCGTAGGTAGCCTTTTAGGTTTGATTAGACAACCGATTTCTGCCAAGTGACTCAATATCTGATGTGATAACAAAATTTAATTGTTTCAACATTTCCCATCATATTCCCATTGGTTCTTGATGTGGTTCCCGCCACCCTAGTTTCTAGTCTGTTTTTTAATTATTTATGAAAAATTAATTCGTAAAAAAAAAAGTTTGCACCAACGTCATCCAAATTAGTCATATATATATATATATATTTCAATTTATAATTTGATAATCAAGATGATTTAGTATTTAGTTTACTTCTTAAGAATCAAATCAAAAATTATATGCTTATTCAGTCTTGCAAAATAAATGAAATAGTTGTTATTGTAAGTAAAATTCACCATTATCGTTCTTTTATTTGATAAGATCGGATACTAAAATGCTCTCTATTTTGATTTTTATTTTTGTAAAATTGATCTTCAACCAATACTCTATAAAATGAGTAATCTCAATTTTGAAATAACAAATTAAAATATATACAAATTGTATAGTTTGGACAATATTGGTCCAAATTCGTTTAAATCCAAGTATTTTTCTTATTTAAATTTTTGAATAAAATGTAGATCGCTAGCATTCCAGTCGCGTTGACTAGATATTTGGATTAATTTTATGAGCTATATTTGAATATATATATATATATATATATATATATATATTTCAATAAATGAGATCATTTTTTTACTAAAAGATATGTCGGAAAGATAATGCGAATATAGTAACTTTGAAGATAATAATTTTTTTATTAAGACGAAATGGCTGGAATTTTCAATATATACATTTGGGTCACTTAAGTATGTGTCTTATTTATTTTTATTTTTTCTTAAAAAAACAATGCTTTTGGCTAATAGGATTTGAATATATACAACAAATTTTCAAAATTAAAGTCACAAAATACCTAATATATCTCTATTAGTTTGTTGAACTTTACAGCCATAGAACTAGCTAACTAGCTAATCCCCGTTCATAATGGCAAGTTTACCTGTTGGATTACGGAGTCAGGTCGATGAGGCTTTAGTGTAATAGGTCAATGATGTGTCCTTCACTTTTATATGGTACGTTGTTTCCATCCATTTGGTCCAACTAGAGTCAAAACTTAATTTAAAAATTATATAATATTTTATTAAATATTTGCAATAAATTTTAATTGATATATGATAAACTTTAATATTATTATTTAATTGAACAATACCTACATGATAAAATTGAATATTAAAATTTAAAATAATTAATTACTCAAAAGAGTTCTGTGGCAACCAAATCAAGAAAAAATGGCCAAAACTAACACAAAAATTGAGAGTTCTTGTCGAGACAAGTAATCATGGGTAGAGATGTTTTGAGATTTTCTATTATTTAGGATACATCTATGTTACAATCGAATTAGAATGAATAAGTGAACTTGCTTAATGTAAGTTGTTAAGATGTCTTTTCCCAACAATAAAAAGATTCTTAAAGCTGATCAAAAAAGAAAAAAAACGACCCTCGTATGGATCTGAGTATCTGTTTGTGATTTCGTGTACTTGTCTGCTTGATCAAATGTAAACCGATTTCTTGGTTAAAATGTATGCAGGCTTCTTTTGATCAGTTTGTGTTGGTTGCTCTACACTTCCCTCTACAACTTTGTCGTTGTTGTAGTTTTATATAAAACAAAAGAAATTTCAAATATCTTTTTATCTTACTGAAATAACAAATTAATCTAGACCCTAATGTAAAGGAGAATCACAGAATTCAGCGATGCGCTTTCCATAATGCAAGGGATTCCAACAAGTGTTGCACCAATTCCATGCAACATATATGAAAGGAAGAAGAATAAGAATAACTCTCTTTCAATATTTTGGTTAATTTACTTCTAAATATGTAATAATTATTTAATAATATTATAGCCAAAGTACGATATCATCACCCCTCTTTTATCTTGTATAAATCCCCCTCCCTGCCTTTGTAAGATCCATGTCTCTTATTTGGTTGAGCACACAAACTCGGAGCGAGCTCACTCCCTGACTTCCTCTGCCAATAGGTAGCTTACCTCCTCCTCCTCCTCCTTCTCCTCTCTCTCTCTCTCTCATAATAGGGTTACCTTGAGATGGGAAATCTTTCAGAAGTCGTTCATGGGAAAATTGCTAGCTTATATATATAGATCTGTGCAAGCATTACATAGCTCCTTGATATTCATTTTCTCTGCGTTTGTTGGTGATGATGAGTATTAGTGGTAGTGAAAGAAGGGAGCTTTCTTCAGTCCACTCATGGGTAGCAGTAGGATTTCAATTAGCTGCCGACTCATTCATCCAAATACTGGGGCTATTTGATCGATCAGGCCACACCCAGTAACTGTGTGAATGATGCGGGAGACAAATTGGATCTTAAGCCTCCTGTACTTGGACTGAAGGGAGCTCCCTCATCTAGCTAACTCCCTTTACTCCATCATTCAACATTTTTTTACCTTATGTTTATGCTAATGCTTTTGAATCTGGTCCTCAGGTGATGATAATCTGGTACTTATTTAGATATTTAACTATATATGTTTATTAGCTCACTTTTAATTTCTTGTGTTTATCTTGTAGGGTTACCCTGAAAGGGAGTTTCATATTACATTGAACTCCTATCTAGTTGAACTAAAATAGACCAGTCATGTACCTTAGTATCCATCTATTTGCTACTCTTGCTTTTGAAGATAAACAAATCTATTCTTGCTTCCGGTTCTATCTTACCTAGAAATATATTTAACAGAACCCGGGTTTTAACCATTCGGTGGAAACTGGAGAGG
The DNA here is from genome assembly GCA_946800695.1 of Geum urbanum. Taxonomy (NCBI): domain Eukaryota; kingdom Viridiplantae; phylum Streptophyta; class Magnoliopsida; order Rosales; family Rosaceae; genus Geum; species Geum urbanum. The sequence continues at coordinate 37,333,805 of OX327013.1, read as the reverse complement.
AACTGTACATGTCTGTGAGTTCTGAGTTCTTTTGCAGTTAGGGTTTTGAAGTCTGAAACAGATGCACACGAGGAACCGAGAGGATAGAAGGAGAGAAGAAGAAGCCACGCTCACACGCTTTACAACAACATTAGCTTCTTGGTTCTTGCTCTCCCCAGCAACAAGTTCCCAGACTTGTCTGGCAGATACTCTTTATTTACCATAATATCCTCGGTTATGGTTCAACAACGTCAACTCGGAAAATTATTGTATAGCTAGGGAAATTCTACGGTAGGACGTAGCTTACATCTACTTAAATTTATATTTATTAAGTAATTTATATTATTTTTGTTGTAAAATGAGATTTTTTTAATGTATTTTTGTTTAAATTTAAATAATTATTTTAAGAAACATATTTTTATAAATTTAAGAATAAATCGTTATCTTTATAAAATTTTTGATTTAATTATCCAAAAATGATATAAAAATAGTAGTAAATTTATTTTAAATATTATTAATTTTAGTTTAATAAGTTGTAGTTTTATTTAACTAATTATAAATAAGTTGGTTATATCCGTTTGTATGGATTGTGTTTGGTTAATTTTATATATTACTATCCTTTAAAAATAAATAAATTATATAATACTATTTGTCTAATTTAATTTTGTATTTAAGTATTTTACAGTAGTGAGGCGTTGAAAAATGTAAGGTCGAGGATAATTAGTTTGTATAAAAAAAGAGAGGATAATTAGTACTAAGCAGTAGGACTAGTCGTGGGTTTTTGATTCTAATCTCCGATGTATGCATGTTCTCCTAATTTCAAAGTTTCAAGCTAAACATCAATCTTCTAAACTAAACCTGGCTTCCAAACCAGATCATTTCCAAGAAGTGACAGATGCACAAACTGGCATAAGTAGACGTACCTTCCCGAAAACGAATCTCGTTGAATAGAAAATGTACTTGCAAGTTCCAATTTCTGTTTCGACATTACAAGACGGATCTGGGTTTTTCGCCTTTACCTTTTTTTAAGGGCTTCCTCTTTGAAATTTCCCTCCTCTGCTGTCTATGCCTATTTAAGCGCATATACAAGCACCATTTCCAGATTGGGATACAGCTTTTTACATCTCTTTCTTTTCCCCATTCTTTATTTCATCGATTCTTCCTTTTGATCGATCATTACACCATCTTAATTTAAACAAACATGAGTGCCATTGTTTGTTTGTCTTCGTTCCTGAGAAAAATATAATTAAGGGGCATTTTCCACGTGTTGATTTCCTACTGATGATCTTGGTGCACACATTCAACAGTTTCAAGCGGTATAAATTTTGTGCTTATTGAAATCCCTGGTGGTCGAATTATATATCAAGCACAGACACAGTCAAGATCTTGCCTTTATTCTCTGGGTCCTGGATGTTTTATGCAACCCATTTGGAAAAGGGTTGGTCTTGTTAATCAACTGCATTCATTTGTTAATATATAGAATTATAGATCGATGAGGAAGACCCCAACAGCTAAATCTCCAGATTTGAACCAAAATCTTCGTGGAAAGAGATAGTGATGCTTCTCTCTTTTGTCAGTAAGCTTTATAATGGGACGCCACTGAGGAGGAGAGGAGAAGTACGTATGATATCAGATTGTTTCAAAGTAATGAAAGCTATTTTATGAAGTACATGATTAGTTTGAGAGGTGCATGTGACTGAAGTCTCAGAACAGAGTGGTCTGCAATTCTTCAGAATATTCATAACCTAGCTTTTAACTTTTATAAAAGAAATTGCCGAGATTAATTATGAGTACTGTAAATAAACATGCTCTCAAATATCTTTAGATGATGTGTGCAACGGAAGTCTAGGTTTACAGCTGGTATGCAAAAATTAATCCGATTCGCAAATTTAATATTTTGTTTTGAATTTAGATAAAAGATGTTCCGATATCTCAATCTTCGAAGTTAGGTAAATTAACCCACAGTAAAATTATCTCAAAATTAGTGTAAAATAAGTATTTTTCTTGTATTTTTAGTTCAATAATAATAATCACTTGATCAAAAATATTTTTACAATTTTTAGGTCAAAATTATAAATTAAACTATTTATTTTATAACTTTGAGAATCAATTAAAATTAATGTGTCATTTAAAACATATCAAAATTTTCCTAATAGAATTATCCCAAAATTAGGGAATAATTAGCTATTGCAATCATTAGTTCCACACATTGTAGTCATTAATTTAAAAATTTGTGAAAGAAACTGCTGCAGCGCGCTACAATATGGGATATGGTGATTATGCTCTAGTTAGCAACTATTGAGAATCTAGATTAGCTATTGGCTTCCGTTATTTACGAAAGGGGACATTCTTGAATATCCAAGTTGTCATATCCTTATTTATGATTTGAGAACTAAAATTATAATATATTTTATTAATAATTTATAATATTTAAAACAACCACAATGATTATCTATTTTTATGATTATTTATAACGTTTACTGACCACATATTTACAACTTTGAGAACAATTCTTTTTAAAAATTATAACTAGTTTTTAAAGTAATAATTACCTAAAATATAACTAAAATTATACAAATAATAACTTAATTACTACTATGACCACAAATTTGTTATCAAATAATAAATGATACCTATGAGTACCTAAAATCGCTTAGGAAAGGTGGCATTGTTATGAAAATGGTCTTCTTGAAAGAAAAAAATATTAATTAAGACGTTAAGTAAAATCGATTATGTTTTTTTTAGTATAAAATACTCAAATTGCAAAAATCGATTTCATGGTTGCTGAACTCCTAGTTAAGTAAAATCAGGGTCACTACACCTAAAAAAGTGATTAATTTGATAAAGTTATGTGAGATAAAATATCCAAGAAACAAAAACAAAAAACAAAAATTGGTGATACGAAGTTTGGAAGGTCATTCATGTCGTTTCAGAACATTACCTATAGTACGACAGGGAAGAGGAAAATACGACAATAACCTGGGAAAGCAGAGTTGCAAGACAAATGTAAACATGAATGGAACAGAAAGTGACGCTAGTTCTACAGAGGAGATACGGTCTAGTATCGTCACAGAGTGATAGGGAGGGTCATCTGGGAAGCTGAATCAATGGAAAGCTCTAACATGGAAGCAGAAGCTTTGGAGATATTTGAAGTAGGTCCTTGTGAAGATGCATACACAATGGGAATCCTGATAGGCCAGAGATTTTCACACAAGATAAAGAGCAGGTTGGCTAGAGACCTCATTCTTCAGGATCAACTCCGCCCTTTTGCTCAAACCCCCGAGTTCCAGCCACTCATTCAATCTCTCACAGATAATCACCGAAAAAAGTTTCCGAGGTATTGGGACGAGCTAGTTGGAACTGCAGAGGGATGTGGTGTGCCAGTTCTTGATGTAATGACAATTTACTAAGTACTCTCATGTCTCAAAGCTATAACAATGAAGTTTGTTGTATTTCTGTTGTCCAGATTATTGCACCGGTCACATAGTGATGCTTGATTGCTTGTTGTTTTGGTCATTTGCAGATAATCTTAATCAACTTCAGGAAGGAGATTCTACCTTTTCTTCATTGTTGCCGAAATAGATCCCCCAGATGACTGCTCTACAGTGCTTGTTGCTAGTGATTCCATGGCAGTTGTGGCTTACAATGAGGATGGAATTGTTGCTCTGGTTGGCCACGCGTATGCTATCTTGCATTCTTTTCCCTGTCCAAAAGATAAAGGAAATCACATCAGAAAAATAGAAGACAACTTGTGCATAGTTACTCCGAGGCAAAAGCTAATCATATGCTATTAATGTTCTTAAATGTAGTTACAAGTTACATGTTCATGACACTGTTGCAGGTATTTGATCAAGGCAACTCTGTCACTGTTGAAAGTACTAGAATGAATCTACTCTACTAATTATTTGAACAATTAGTAGAAAGTGCAGAAAGAGAATAACACAGCAATTGTTTGTGCAGTAAAAAACCTCAAAAGGGAAAACAACTGCCGGATTCCAACTCAGGGAATCCTAAAAATCCAATAAGCAAAATACTGTTTAACATACAAGTTCAAGAACAAGGAAAGATGACACAAATCTATCCCTATAAACCTTGAATGTTTACACAGTCTGTCAAGCTTACAAAGCAGTAGACCTCCTTCTCCTAGCTGCACCAGGAAGACTCTGACCTGCTTCTTTGTCTCAAGCTTTTCAATCAATATCACTCAGTGAAACAAATCTTTAGATCCAGATCTTCAGCTCTCACAGGAACAGAGTTTCAATCTGGAATGCTCTTTAGAAATGGCTATCTTGCAAGTACAAAAGATGAACACAGAGCATCAAAACACCCTTTTTTAATTATGTGAGTTTTGTATATATAGGGAGAACTAACAAGGACCCTGAAACCAAATAACAATTTGATTCACTTTAATCAGGCTGATTTAGTGCTTATTGGATAAATATAGAAACTACAATCTAATCACTAACATTTAGAGATATCGCATTCCTAACAGAATCAATCAGAAATCAGAGATAAGTTAGCACATCAATTATGTTAACTTTAAGAAGATATTACCTTCTCAAGGTCTTGACATTCTGCAGACAACTCTACTTCAGGTCAAGCCTTTCCTATTTTGACATGGAATGCCAACTAGGATATTTACACATGCTATTAATGTTCTTAAATGTAGTTACAAGTTACATGTTCATGACACTGTTGCAGGTATTTGATCAAGGCAACTCTGTCACATGGGATATCATTCATTGCTTATACATATGCTGGAGAGCTTCCTAGCTGTGCATTTGGCCTAAACAACCATGGCCTGGTAAGTTATTCCTTTGATGCTTTTTATCTGGTCTCAGGCCAAGTAAACAAATCAAATGACAATGTTCCAACATCGTTTTAAGCCAAAATGTGCTAAGAAAAGGATTCTTCTATAAATAAACCAGGCATTTACGCTGAATTCAGTACCACCATCTCAGAGTGAGATTGTTTCACGATACCTGCTTGAAGCAAAAACAATCGATGATGCAATATGTGTAAGAAACAAGTAACTCTAGCTCTTTAAATAGCTACGCGTGAGAAGAAGAATCGCTGGTTATAATACCATGGATTGCACCTGCAGAGAATTGAATCAGTAGAAGTTTCTGCAGGACATAGTTACAATCTGATCGAGACAAGGACTCGCAGAATTGTCAATGTGGAAACTGCCTCTAAAAACCAGGTTTCAGTTTATGAGATCGGAGCAACACCATTCTTCCGTGCAAACATGTATCTCCATCTCCAGGTTAGTCAGGTAACTGACATTGCAAATCTTCACAGGACATTAGAGATGCTACTTGTGAAGTAAACAAGTCGAATTTAGTTGGGTTGCATATACTGTGGATCAAACTTTTGATAGAGTATATAATCATATATGAACCACAATTTAAATTCACAGTCAAGTATATGACAATACAGTAGATCCAACACTAGCAAGTCAACAAGTAGTATCAAATTGACGATTGAATAATCATACTACATAATAATAAAAAAGACTCAAATAGACTTCAATTGTCACGGTAGAAATTTTGTGTTTGTGGATATGACAAAATAAGGAAAAACGTTTCAAAGACACGTAAAAGTTTACGCTTTTCTTTAGACTTTATTTGTCTCACACTTAGTGTGCAATGGGGAATAATCAAATAAACCTTTAAGATACAATGAAGCCTAGTAACTTGTTATTGTTGATCGTCGATTTGCACTGACGATAATAAATCTAACACCCAATCAAAGGTTTTACAAGAGACTCAAGGTTACTAGAAACTAAATCTGCAGAATATAGTTTATAGATTTTATTTAAAACTAGAAAATGAGGAGACATGTCCATTGAAAGATAATCAGAAAGATGCAATCTTTCAAGGTGAAAAAACACAATCATTTTTATAAATAGGAGTGATTCTCTGCAGATTAACATAACCAAAAACCTCATTTCTCTTCCTCTCTTTTAGTTTCTCTCAAGTTCTCCATCATTCTCTAGTTTTAAAGAAAATCTAGAAATTATATACTGCGTATTTAGTTTTTAACAACCTTGAACCTCTTGTAAAACCTTCGATTGAGTTTTAGGTTGATCTTCATTAGTGCAAATCGATGAGCAACAATAGCAAGTTGTTAAACTTCGTTGTATCCTAAAAACTTATTTGATTATTCTCCCTTGTACAATAAACATTAATTATTTCAATTGAAAAATATCATTAAATTTAAAGAACAATAACAACGTAGTGTGTTTGTCGGGGTAGATCGCTCAGTATAAGTCAAGAATGTGGGGAGAGTATATCTCATGTTGGTAACGAAATCGAATACACCATTGCAATATAAAGTGGTCCCATTAATCTATACTATATATATTAAGAAATTCACGTTGTCAACTATAATTTATTTTTTATTATTTTAATCTTTTAAATTAGGTGTTGATTAATTAATTTAAGGTAATTTAGTAAATAACAAATACACAAAGACAAAAAAAGAAACAGTTATATGTATTAAAAAACGTGAAAGAAAACTGCTCTAAGTAATTCTCTCATAAACAAACTCCCTTAACAATCAGAGGCGGATTTACATGCGGTCGAGGTTGGGTAATTATCTTTGAGTTATAGGTTATATAGTGTAAAATTAATTTGTTTTTTGTAAAAAACCAGAGTTAACAAAAGAAATTTGGAGAAGACGATGAACAGTGTTTTATATAAAAGTACGACACCGTTTTAATTAATAATAATTATTATAAAATATTGAAACGATGTCGTTATCTCAATTGAATCACTAACATATGTGGCCCATAAACCAATAAGTTATTCTAAACCTACCTATTGTTATCTCTCCCTCTCTTTTTATTCTGACTACATCGCACAGACTACGAGATTTTGTTGGAAAAAGTCAAATCTCCTTCTTTCTTTAATCTTTACTCACATCACTAAGATGAGCACGTGAGCTACAATCCAACAACTTTGCAAGGTATGCACTTTCTTGTCTTGACTTAATTCAATTATAATGAATTGATGACTTGATGTACAGTTTTTTTATTTTTTATTTTTATGAATTTCGATTCTATATTAGGTTAGTTTAATTTTTTTGTTTATGTTCATTAGTTTTATACTTGTTTGAATTGACCTAATATTATTCTTTTTATGCTTATGTTTGATTTATCAAAACATCAATGAAGAGATATTTCAAACCGTTATCAAATTCAGATGAAGTTTCAATTTCTAAGAAGAAAGTTAGCGAGGAGGAGACCTTGAATAAAGATGAGTTTGGCTTAAAAAATCTTCCTTCTGATCCATATCTTCGACCTCGTATTATGGATTACAATCCAAATATTCGTGATCAAATTCGAAGACATTATTTATTTTTTATTGTAATATTATATGTTCTCTTTTTAGTTTTAGTCTTGTCCAACCTAGATTTTTTTTGGATCTGCCACTGTTAAGAATTATCTTTTTTAAAAAAAAAAAATATTTTCAGATAAATTTTTACACACCCATATTCTTAATAATGCCGAGATGTCTTGGAGTAAAAATCAGTTGGAGATTATTGAGGTCGTGTGTCGAGTGTTTTGATCACTAAAATTATAGTCTACACTTGAGGTTACTGAATTAATCTTCCTTTTATCACTACAAGTCCCCCATTATGAGGAAAGAAAAGTGAGTTTTGTTGATGATATTATAGCCGCACTTTTTCATGATCGAGTTGGAGCTGATGCAACCCAAAAATGTTGCTTTTCAACTTATTATGATGAGATCTCTATTATGATTTATGAAAGTTACGAAGCACATATATAAATATACAATACATTAATTTACAGATTGCAACGTCTCTTTTGAACTGGCCAGAGACAATACTACAGTGAAGACACATATATGGATAGCTGAGTACCATGGTAGTGTTCACAATCAGCAAATATCAGCAACCAGCAGGGAGGGATCTTTCACATTGTTAAGGCCAGCACTATCGAAGAGAGTTGAGAGGTATTTTTCGAAGCTTTTGTTCGTGTAGATCGGTGTCCTATAGACCTTGCTTCAAGAAGCTTTGCCTTCAAGGTGTTTTCTTTTTTCCGTGGAGGAACCTTGGACGAAGACTCTGACAAGTCGTGAGCTGGGGATGCAAATCTTGCCATCCATTGTCGTACTGGACTTGCGTGGTTCCTCCATCCAGTATTACTGCAAGAAGCCTCATTGATATTATTTTCAGAATGTACAAGTCCACCATCTGATATTAGAAGTTGGCTTCGTATATGGTTTTCAGCCATGTGACTTGCAGTACAACCATGCCTTTCATCTTTTTTACCCTTACCGTAACCTTCATCATCTGGGGCTTCACCGAGGCCAGCACTTTTGGAAGGGTTTGTTTCAGTTGTCTTCCCTCCTTCGGTTTCTCCCTGAGCTGCTGTTACAATTTGAGACTTCTTGTTTTCACTACATGACAATGCCCAAGCCATCTGTTCTTCAAACTTAACTTGAAAGCTTGAGGGAGTACGGCTTCTTACTCTTTCAGAAGCCGTAAATTTATTCTTGGAGTGATCTGTTTTCACCTTTTCATCACTAGCATGTTCAACAGCTTCCTCCACTTGCAATTTGAAGTCGCTGTTGCTTGGTTTATTGAGCTCAAAACAATGTGAGTCACTGCCTAAAGAATCTTCTTCATCACCTGCTTCTTGAGGTGCACTCACAACCTCATTCAACGGAACAGATTCTAGTGAATTCTTTCGACGATCCCTTGGCAATGGAGTTTCTGCTTTCTTCATAGTGTTATTCATTTGTTTAGCTCGAAGGAATGTCTCTATTTCAAGGCTTAATTTGTCCACTATTGAGCTCTTTTCGGAAATACCATAGTGCCCTTGTTCGAGCTGCATCTGCATCCTTTCATCCAGCCACGATTCAGATACATGAAGAATCAATCGATCACGATCAGAGCTTCCAGTCCAATCTTTGTCAGCCTTCTGTTTCAAAAAATGCACCTCTTGTTCATAATCTTTTATTCCCTTGGCAAACTCATCACATAGGTCTTCTAGCAACTTCCTTGATTTCCTCTCCCTTTCAAGCTCTCTCAAAGAATTGGAAAAAGAAGATCTCAATTCAGAAAGGTCACGTGCTAACTTCCTGTGTAGGCTTTCCGATTGTTTTCTTAACCTTCTCTCATCCTCTAGTTCATCCCTCACAGACTGAACTGCAGCATGGATTCTATCCTGCTCTTTGCTCTTTCGAACTAGTTTATCTTCTCCAATTTGGTTCATCAAGTCGTCTAGCTCATGTCTACCAGCTTGTCGTACCCGAAGCAAATCTTTAATCCTGACACGGGCATGATCCAGTTCTGCTTTCAATGCTTTTATCAGTGCTATATTGGACGTGTGCTGTTCCTCCAAACTCCATATCCGGTTTAATACCTTGAGAAGTTCTGTTGATGTTTTAAGACTATAACGTGACTCGCCAACTCTTCCATTAAAGTCCAAAGAACTGGGAGTGAATGCAGGGTTATATGGAGCCACCTGAAAAAAGAGACGATGAACCATGCAACAGGTTTGAGGCATGAAAAGATCTCTTATAGTTTGAGGTACTGGGCTAAAAATTTGTGATGATTGATGAAACTAGGACAACAATTTCAATAGAACATATGGTATACAGCTCAACGTCATGAGACTAGAGAAGATACACCCCTAATGCAACTTGGAAGTTATTATCAAACAGTGATCATGGTTTGCTCATCTTAAGTGTGAATTACTACATTACATATGCTGGGTCATATTTACAGCTTTTTTTGCTCCCATAATATTAGATTTCCCAACTCTAATAAGCCTAGGATGTAACAAATAAGATTTTGGGAGATACCAATGTTTTAACAAAGTGTAGTTCAGAACACCATATGAGATACCTAAGCTGTTTGTACTAATTGAACCATTATTACCTACAAATAATTCTGTAAGGGTTACAATTTTCAAGAAAAAGATAAATGTGCCAGTGTAATCACAAGTTACTCTACTTACAATTTCAAATCACACATTCTTCAAAGAATGGACAAAAACTAATTGGTGAAGTGGAAATGGAAACAGATCGTTTACCTCCATAGAACTACCACAGCTTGCAGGAGATACAGGCTGCAAAAGATGGTTGTTCCTTCCAATTGATCGGTGATGTTGCATCAGCGACGCAGCAATATGCCTAGTTAAACTGCTTGCACTTGCTGGCTGTCATAATTAGATGAAAGATCAGTTGCACAGGACTTGGGCATGAAAGTTAACCAAAACCGAATGATCCTAATGCACAAGATGTCCTTCACCAAACAAAAGACTGTCAAGTTATAACAATGCAGCTTTAAAGGGACTCCTTTGCTTCTTTGAGACTGTCAAGTTATTTGGGGATGAATTATATAACAATCTGAGTTAATGTTAGAACTCGTATCTCTTTAGATTAGTATGATATGAAGAAAGGAACAAACTGTACATTTATGCTGACCAACTATATTGGAACCCTCAAAGCTCCATAAATCTCAAAGAAAGCACAAGAATTTTCAAAGCTCCATAAATGTCAAACAAGCACCACAGATAACAAGTTAAATAACCCCTAACATTCACAATTTCACATGATTTTTCTTTCCTCCTATTATTGATTAATATAGTGGAAAAACAATATAGCAACAAGGAAACAAACAAAGTGAAAATCACCCAACACCAAATTGCAGAAACCCAACGAGGCAAAAATCCCAAATCTTTAAAATAAAAAAGAGAGACGAATACCTGGTCAGGAGAACTAGGATCATTATCAGCCAGAAAATTGGAAAGGTCAAGATTGGCCTTGTTGTCCTTGCTGAGGTGGTGGCGGAGATGAAGGTGGTGGCGCTGCCTAGGCGGCGGCGGCGGAGGAGGAGGAGCACCATTATTATTATTGGCCCTGTGCATCTTAGTCGACAGTGAGAAGTATTGCTCAAACTCCCAAAGAGCAGCAGCAAGCTGTCTAGCAGAGACACAATAAGGTAAGTGATCAGTAGCAACAACAGCAGTAGAAGAGGAACAAGGAGCGTCTTTAATGACGAGTTGGTGTTGTTGTTGTTCGTGGCCAAAAGGGCATTGACTCCATGAAGACAACACTGGAGTAGTTGGGCCACTTCTCCTATTTTTTCTAATCAACACACTTATTCTTCTCTTCCTCCTCGTTCTCCTTGTCAACTTTTCTCCCAAATTTTCCTCCTTTTCTGCTTCCTCACCCCCTCTCATCTCTCTCATCTCTCTCTCTCTCTCTCTCTCTCTAGGCTTTCCCTTTTTCCTTTCCCAAACGGGCGTTTTTCTCTCATATATTCCTCGTTAAAGATTTATTCTTTATGGGCTTGGGGGATACTACAACAGCTCCAGCACAGTGACACAGTAAGGCAGTGAGGTTTCTAACATTGTCGATCTGTACTGCGCTTTGTGTTTTTTTTTTCGATAGATACTGCGCTTTGTGTTGTTTTGTGTGTTTTGTTTGCTAACTTTGCCAACCAACAATACACTTTTTCTTTCTTTTTTTGCAAAACGGAATGTACTTTTATAATTTTATTTAGTACTGGCATAAAATAGGCATGACAAGCTGAGAAGAATTCTTATCCACACTCCGGATTGTAGAACTCTCTCGCATACCTTCATAAATTACATTAGATTGTGGTAAGTCATGCGTAATGACTGTCCTGAACCAGAGAGGCCCAACCTTCAACCATCTAAATCGCTCCTCAGATCGAGCTACCTTTGATGCTACTTCATGTGCTGCCTTATTCATCTTTCTAGGAACATGAGAAATAGCTTGAATCTCTATTATTCCCAGACCTGACTTCACTTCTCTTGGTCGCTTCCTGAATACACTCCAATTCTGCTAGCGCACGATCAAACAACACTTGTGCAGGAGTAACATGTCCCTCGAAATAGTATACATTCCTCTCCCTCTATAGAATCCACACGAGAACTACTAACAGTTGTAACACCTTCACTGTTAGCTTCTGCATTGCTAACTCAAAGAAGTGAGAGAATTGTTATACATACCCGTGGCCAGCTTAGGAAAGAAATCAGCTTTCTCCAGCACCGTCTTTGCATGGCAACAACCCCAACATTCATGTAGTAGTGTCTCGGCTTCCACCTTGCATTTCTCACACTGTATAGTCACCCTCCAGAGAAACCAACAATACACTAGTACAACAATCGGAAAAAAAAATACACTAGTACATATTAGTATAGTCACCCTCCAGAGATTTGATTGCCTTGTACGGATCAGTGAAGCTGGTACATTGTCTTGGGACTTTTACTACTTGCAATTTCAAAATCAAAGGTCAAATAATTTAAAGTTTATCTGATTCATACTTCTACGATTTCATAATTTTCATGATTTCATAATTTTATTTGCCCATGAATGAAGAATCTGTAATACCTATATTGATATGCATGTAACGGAATTACGGATATAAATATGATATTTTTACAAGAACATAAGAATTTACATTCAAAATTTCATTGCAGTAGGACCCAAGTAGAATCCAATTCAACATACACGGATCCGCTTCTTCATTTTCATGTCGGGTCTTTCATAGCTACATGTGACATTATATATCTGACTAAAAATGATAATACAAGAAAGGAGCTTGATACTTTCTTCTCTGTTTCTTTAATTTCTGGTGAAAATAGATTTTGATCGGTACAGTTGATTTACTATACAAACTGTGCAGAGTGCAGAGTGCAGAGTGCAGAGGTAAAGAGAAGAGACGTATTCTGTGGCGTGTTGGGATTTCATTGATGAAGAATGAGGGAGGTTTACTGACTTAATGGACCCGAGTCACCTCAGTGACCTGACTACTCAACATGCCTCTTCATTTTTTCCTGCTTGGAGAAAGATTATTCGCAGATAATAAACAAAAAAATGTTCAAAACATTTAATATTTTTTAAATATGATACTACCATATATAACAACCTAGGAAGCACGGAAGTGCAGGGAGAGAGGCGTTTCGCGCTTACGAAGTGGAAACATCTTGGAAGCGTCGGGGAAGCGCTCAGAAACGTTTGGAATCGCGATTCCTGAAAAATCGATTTGGAAGCGCGGCGAAAGCGAAATATTCCGATTTGGAAGCGCGTCATGATAATTAAGTGGGAAGCATGAGGGTGAATTTAACTCTTTCAGGCCAAATAATCACTTGACCTAATTCTTCCATCCCCTCCATCTCATTTCGTCTACTCTATCTCTTCTCACTGAGTAAACGAAGTTGAGAGCTCATCGAGCTTTGTCCTCCAAAACTCAACGACTTTCAAAATCAAGGATCTAAACTTTCAAAGGTACCCACTAGGCCACTACTCAGACTCTTTTTATCACGATTATTAATTTACCACTACATGTATGTATATTTGATTATGTTTTATATTGGGTACTTTGAATTCAATCGGTACTTTGAATTGGTGTTGAAATGTTAGATTTGATTGCTGGTCGGCATGTGTATTACTTCATTTCTTATATAACAAAGAGCATTTACTGTTTAAATCACTGTTTAAATGGGGTGTTTTGGTCCTTTGCATATATTTTTAATAGTTTAAATTTTTTACTTTTACTTTTACTTTGTACTGTTTTACTTTTTTATTTTTACTTTTTTACTTTTTACTTTTATTTTTTTAACAATTTTTACAGTACTATATTTTACTTTTTACTTTATAGTTTTACTTTGACTTTTATTATTTTTTTACATTTTTTTGTTTTACTTTTTTACTTTTATAATTTTAATTTTTTACTATACTTTCTATTAATTTTTTTTTACAGTTTTATATTTTACTTCTTTATTAGTTCAAATTTTAACTTTAACTTTTTGCCAAATTTTTTTACAATTTTGTGTTTTACATTTTAACAGTTGTAATTTTACTTTTACTTTTTAATATTCACATATCATTTTCACAATATTATTTTTTAACAATGTAATTTTTATTTTTTACTTAAATTTTACAATAAAAAAATTATTTAGATTTTGCTTAAATTCTCCGCATTAATTTTTTTTTGTTTTAACGAGTTTCATCTTTAACAACTTTTTCTACCTAAATCATAATCTCATTTATGTATCATTTCGGACTCTTTTTAACGTATATTTTCTACCTAAATCATAATCTCATTTATGCATCATTTCTGACTCTTTTTAACGTATATTAGCAATACCGCGCCTTTGCCGTGGGCTATTCAATTATAAATTTTATGCCATAACTGTTAAGTTTGAGTTCGATTGGTTAAACAATGGTTGCTTCTGATTTGAATATGATTATTATTTAGGAGATTAATATGATTCATAAGAACTTATGATTCATAGGTTTCCCCCGTCTCTTTTTGAAATCCAGTGTGATTTCTAGACAAACAAAAGCAGAAATTGTCATATTTAAAGTACTTCTGAAGGAAATAAAATGACATGGAGTTTTCTCTTTTACTAAGAGATTGCTCTATAATGATGATCCTAGCATTGCAGAAGCTCTAACGAAACTATGTGCGTTCAAGATACTTACAAGAGACTAATAGTAAGATTACAAAAACCAATTTATCTTCTTAGAGTCCACAAGGTCCATATTTGGTTTATGAATAGTGATGTTAAAATGCAGGGAAGTGTTATATCAGACTTTGTCTTATTAGAGGGTGCTAAATGGCGTTATCATTTGATCAGGAAATACAATCTCCATTTCTTTTAGCGTGCATTCACGGAACAGGTAAAAGAAGGAAGGTGATCAAAGAGTTTTTTTTTTTATATATAGTATGTTTCATATATAACTTAGGTAATTAGATATTTATTTGCAGGATGAATATCAATGGACTAATTTCATTTGAACCTCAGGAGCTCGACCTCGATTTACAGATCTCTCATGTCTGGGAAAAAAAATTGGAGGTTGGTCTATTATCTTATCTAGGTATTATCTGTTTTGTGTGAATTGATCAAACCCAAGGTTTCATATTCCATTTAGTGTTGCTGTGTGTTTTTTATATTGCTTTTATAGTTTAGTTTTTGTTTTTATTTTCTATACTTTAATCGGTCAATTATTAATAATTTCTCTCTTTCCTATAGATCAAAGAGTTTTGAGTATGCCTGTATGTGAATGACTTTTTTTTCTCTGTAAATTGAATTGAAATGAATTTCATTGCAATTGTTCATTGTTTTCTTCTCGATTAGAGGATCTCTCTTAAAAGGTAAGCTAAACCCAGTAACCAGAATTCTTGAATTTATTTATTGGTGAGTCAAATTAATTAATCAAAATTTACTTTTAAGATTTTATTGAATGTCAAAGAGACACTGAAACTGAGTATTAAACCTTCACAACAACAACGATTGGTAAGCATCTCATCTCTTACACATTACATGATGTTTTGAGCTAAGTTAACTGATATTTTACATTGAAATGCAACTGATATTAAACGTTTTTTTTTGTTTTTTGTTTTTGTTTTTGCTGTAACAATAGATTATGAAGACGTCAAAGTGTTATTTGCGCACTGATTATAAGAAGACTTTGTTTTGACACTTCGGAGGAGACTACTTCATACCGCCATTTTTTGGGGGTGAATCAGACATGTCATTCATGTATATATTAGATAACATGTTGAAATTGTGCCAACTTAAAATTTCTCTTTATTTATTTTTTAGTTTTTCACTCATGCATATATTTTATGATGTAAAATATTTATTTTTTATACGTTTATGATCTTTGTAATAAAGAACTGCAATTCTTATTTTGCAATTCTTTTCTTTTGTAAGTTACAAGTACTACATTGAATATTACTTAGTTTGTAAATTGAGCATTGCCTGTCTCCAAATAATTATGATTTGTACATTACGATCATCTAATTTTTAAATAAAATTATACATTCAAATTAATATTTTGTTTCAACTATTGATCTTACTTCGATGACAAAACTGCACCTCAGTGCGGGGGACAACTCTAGTTATATATATATACACATATATCAATATGTGTATATACATGTGTGTGCTTTCATAGAGACGTGTGAGATGTTTGTGGTATATATATAAAGAGAGAGACGTGTGAGATGTTTGTGGTGTGTGTGTGTGTATATATATATATATATTCTGTTGCCCCATTTTAGATCCACCAAAAGAATTATTCTTACATTAGCTCTGCAATATGATCATGTCAATTATATTTGTGTTATTTACTAAAGTAAATAATCAATTCATTGACATGTCATTCTGCAATATGTCTTCACTTTCGGGACATATTATTTTTCACTAATATCTAAGTCATATATTTATGTTTTTATTTTAGGACTATGAGTCGAGCACCTAGTAATTCAACGCCTCAAAGTAGTTCTATTGGGAGTGATAATGCTGGGTCTAATGTGCCTCATGTTGAACCTGTTGATGTGGATGACAAAGCTCCTTTGTGGATCTTTACGAATAAGATCGAGAAGCTGGCTAGGGGAGGATCTTGAAGGTTTCTGTAATACCCCAAAATTAGTATAATAGTTTAGATTATTGTATGACTCGTTAAACTTAGAAATCACCATAATTTAGTTTGACCTTAGAGCTTTTAGAAAATTCGATAAAAAAATTGTCTGGCGAAGACAATGTATAAAAACGAGATTTAGAGAAATATTAACGGAGTGGGGCAAATGGTCCAGTGGATACTCAAGTTCAAGTCAGATACTCCCTGGTCTTGGGTTCGAGGCCACGAGCTGGAATCGTGAAACATTCCATTTTATAGGTTAGTAAAAATAATAAAAATATTTTTACTGCAGTTAGAAACTCTAATTCCAACTAGCCGATTTTCGGAAATATAATTTTAGCAAAACGACCAAATTTTCCTTGTTCGAATCTCTTCTCCGAATCGAACTTTGTATTTTAAGATTGCAATTCATACTTTTAGAGGTCATGCTCATATATCAATTTGGTGCTAATTATTATTGGTTGATATATATATATATATTACACTACATTACACTTAATTAGTAAAACCACACGTTTTCACACATCACATTACATATTGCATTCACATGCATGCATAATCACATTTCAACATTTCAATCAGATTTTCAACCACATTACTATTGTTTTTACAAGTGCATTTTAACCCTAGAATTAGTAGCCCAACTATTCCATTGTCAACTTGTCTACAAAAGTCTACAAAAATAGTTATGAATTTATTTCCCATGTCTCCTCCCATGTCTATATAAATTACCCTTGAGTTCAATCTGATTTTTGCACCACTTCAATCTTCCCCTTACGTACTGATTTGAAGTCCTCCCAAAAGTTGCAATGCAACTCCCCTAAAATCCCATACCAAACTACATTTCTTCTAAGTACTTTAGTAGTTAATTCATTTGATTCAAGAGGGTCACTTGAGTTAATCAAATACCTCCATCACCTACTAAAATTCTTGAGTAAGTACATGAGACATTCCTATACTTCTTTATCTTTAAGATTACATCAAAGTGCATGGCTAAGAATAAAAGAGAAATAATGAGCCTTAGTGTAAATTTAATATTTTCGTTTCCGTTAAAGTTTTAATTAGTCAAATATTTTTACATATTCAGATTCTACACAAAAAGTTATTCAACTTTGGCTTTTGAATCACTTAAAAAGGTTAAGTAATGAGAAAGTTATGGCTAAAACAAGTTTTGCTAATCTTTTCCATAATCATGTTCGAAACCTCTTAATGTGCTCTTAACTTGAAATATTCATATCTCACTCATTTATTAACCAAATTTAGTGTTCTTTATATCAAAACGAAGCTTAGGAGTTCAACTATCAATCTGAAAAGTTTGAAAGACATTGATTAATACTTAATAACTAATTAATTCGTGCAAATGAGCTTAATAGTGATCGTAACCATTTCTGGACAGTTGCTAAATATTTTTGTTTCTGGACTTGAGAACTCCCTACATAACTTTGTGATTATTATCATTGGATTCTTCTCGAAAAACACTTCGAGATGGTATACTCACTTCTTTGATTTGGACATAATATGGATTAATTATAAAACGGATCAAATGGAGGATTTCGGATGAACTACCGCCGAATGATACTTTTGGTCCAAGGATTAATAATTTTATTTTCTGCATTTGTACTTTATTTTTTATTTACTTACTCGCATTATTTACTTCTTAAGTTTGATTTGGGACTAATAGAGGATTTCAGACGAACTACCGCCGAATGAAACTTTTGAACCAATGATAACTAATTTTTATTTCAAGTTTATCTACCTAATCGCTCTATCTATTTACTCTCAAATATAATTGGAAACAAATGGAGGATTTCGAGCAGACTAACGCCGAATGAAACGTTTGGACCAAAATTGTTAATTAATGAAATACGTTTAAGTTTGATCTTTCTTCCTTTACAAATTCTATTACGTATATATTCATTACAAAATTATGATGTAAATATATACTCTATGATCTATATACATAGTCTTAATTAAAGACTTGTTGTGATCGTTATGGTTGAAGTGTGAAGTCGGGTGTATAATACGAATTAACTCGTGCTTAAGTGAATTGCTGGTAAATTATTTTGTTATTGTGGGAGTTAGCCAAAGGCCCTAGTCCCTTACAGATAGTGCACTATTATACTCTAAGGAATGAATTGTGTCAAACCGGGAGTGTACATGCTTTGGCAGGTGGCCTTAGAATGCTGTGGCTTTATATGTGTATTGATGTTGTGAGACTAAGCACATGATTTCTTTTGAGTAATTACCAGTTAATCAAAAAGAATTTACTTCGGAAGTATTGGCGTGTTTATGTGTAGATGTGAAGTTATACAAGTGTATATATATATATATATATATTATGTACCTAATTGTATATATTACAAAGACGCAAGTATACGTATGGAAGAATAACCGGTTTCAATATTTCACCTTTTTGAATTGGTTGTTCGGTTTGATGTTTCTTAGAGATAATTTAGTATATGCTTGTAAGCTGTACTTACTGGGTCAGTGTGACTCATGGTACTACATCTTTCTCCTTTTCAAGTGATGAGTAGAATGCTTGGGGAAAATGGGATACGTCGCCTACTAAATAAATGAATTATTTTCTACTTGTATTTTGAATTGAATAAATGTAATGATTATTATTTTCAAAAACTTCGGTATTGTAATATTAGCACTTTCTCTTTTCAATAAATTTACTATTCAGACACCTTGATTTTTAAAATTATTAGGGTTTCTTATTCACATCACAAATCCTTACACCATATTTCAGTACAATACTGGCCCCGGATTTGGGAGTGTGACAGTTTCAATCTAAGTTTTGCAATAGCTTCTATGTTGGATCTTACAGTAGAGTTGTCGCACATCTGTTGAAGAATGATGCAAAAGGAATCAAATGTTGCTTGAAGGTTAGTCCTTAACAACATACTAGCATGAGCTAGTTAGTAAATGATTGTAAGGAGAGACTCAAATGTGTAGCCCCTAGATCAGTTCTATTGCCTTCATCATCAAGGAAAGTAACAAGTTCTTCAATCGATTATGATACGAGTTATAATACTCATACGTCAAGTGAAGTGGATTCAAAAAAAGAGAGAGAAAGAAAATGAATCCAGTGGAAAAAGAATTTCAAAATAATGCTAGGGAGCAATGTGATGGTGAGATAGCTAGAATGTTTTACACCTGTGGTTTATCTTTCAACCTTGCAAGAATCTCTCACTATCACAAGTCGTATATGCGTGCTTCCAACATTCTAGGATATATTCCACCTGATTACAACGGATTAAGGACTAGACTTCTTCAAAAGGAAAGAAAGAACATTGAGGTTCATTTACAGCCGCTCAAAGACACATGAAAGTATAAAGGGGTGAGCACATGTAGTGATGACTGGTTTGATCTGCAAAGGAGGCCCATCTTTAACATGATTGTTTCGAATGAGAGTGGTCCAATGATGTTGAGGGCAATCAATAGTCAGGGTGAAGTAAAAAGTGGTAAGATGATTGCCGATTTGATCATAGAAGTCATCAAGGAGGTTGGCCATAAACATGTGGTTCAAGTAATCATTGACAATGCTGCTAATTGTGTGAAGGCCGGTGCCATTATTTCAACAAAGTATCATGCTATTTTTTGGACACCATGTGTAGTCCATACTTTGAACCTTACCGTGAAGAATATATATGCACCTTTACTACAAAGAAGAAATAATAATGATGTGTATGTTGCTTTATAGTTGGATTGGGCCTCTTGCGGATGATGTTTCATTTTATCAAAAACTTCATAATGAACCATGGAATGAGGTTGTGATGTTTACAGAGTACTGCGATCTTAAGCTCTTTACAATTGCTTCAACCAGGTTTGCCTCAACACTTGTGATTAAGAGATTTAGGAAAATAAAAACTGGTTTGCAGTACATGGTAATTAGCCCTAAATGGGATGATTAGAAAGAAGATGATGTGAGAAAGGCTGCTGCTGTAAAATAGAAACTATTAGATGAAATGTTTTGGGAGGAGCTTCAGTATGTGTTATCTTTTACTGAGCCCATGTATAATATGGTTAGACATGTGGATACCGATCTACCGTCTCTTCATTTAGTGTATGAATGGTTGCATAGTATGATTAAGAATGTGAAGAAAGCTATTTTTAGAAAAGAAAGAAAGCAACTTCATGAGGAATCAAGTTTTTGGAATGCCATGCATTCGGTGTTGATATCTCGTTGGGGAAAGAGTAGCACACCCCTCGATTGTATGGTACATTCCTTAAATCTCAAGTAAGTTTCTTCCACTCTAATATTTGTAGTGTTCCTATTTTTCTTAAAATTGGTCATATGAGTAAGGGATTAGTACTGTAATATGCATGCACCATCAAATATGAGTAAGAGAACATGTAGTACTCTGTTAGAGCACGCACCACTCAAATATGCATACTGTAATTGTTCAAATATGCATGCGTCACTTTTTTATTTTGGAATTTCATTAATAGTCTCTCAGTTATGCACTTTGTTGAATGATGCATACTGGGATGATGAATTATCAATAAATATGTCATGTATTTGATTCAGGTTATATAGTACGGAATGGCTTGAAGAAGATAGCACCCGAAAAGCTCCCCACCTAGATATGGAGGTTTCTAGACAAAGAAAAAATTGCATCTTGAAGTATTATGCTGATGTGGATCAACGGAGACAAGTTCATGTGGAGTTCTCCAATTTTTCCATGTGCATGGAAGATTTTTTTAATGGTGATGCAATGCATGATAGGTTCATCTTAAAGCCTTTGTCATGGTGGGAAATTCATGGAACTACAGCACTATTACTTCAAGCCTTGACATTTAAGTTGTTTGGACAACCTTGTTCATCCTCATGTTGCGGAATGAATTGGAGTACTTACAAATTCATCCATTCGACAACAAGAAACAAGGTTACTCCACAAAGAGCGGAAGATTTGGTGCTTGTACATACCAATCTTCGCCTTTTGCCAAGAAGAAGCCAATCTTACAAAAAGGTCCTACTCAAATGTGGGATGTTGGAGGTGACCAGTTTGATTCATTAGAGGAAGTTAATCTTGGGAGGCTTGAGTTTGAAGACCTTTCTCTTGATGAACCATCGTTGGAGGCTGTTTTGTTTGGTAATGAGGATGTTGAGAATAAGAATGAGAGTGAGAATCAGGTTGTTGATGTTTAAGTAAAATAGCTTGTATTTGTATTTGAGCTATTTATGTAAAATTTAAGGTACTGATCACTTTAAATTTGCTTTGATATTTTTTTATTTTTGTACTATATAAGGAAATGACTTTGAATTTGCTATGATATTTATTTGCAGTATTATATATATAATTATATATTTATATAATATTTTATTCCGACGCTTCCAAAACGCTCCCGCTTCTACAAAAAAATCAAAAAAACGTTTCCGCATTTCCAAACACTTCTCTTCCATGTACCCGCTTTCGTTTCCATACAGCTTAGATAACAACAATCCAAACTGAGCAATCGAATATAGATAAATTACTTGAGTTTCTTGATATAGATGCGGTTGATCAAATAAATATGTACAATCCATTAACCTATATACGATCTAGAGGATGGTTTTATTTGAGACCCTAATCCCTCAAGAATTTTTTCCATTAAGTCTGCTACTTGTTTACAAATTGATGACGGTAATAATCATCTTAATACTAAGCTGTTAAAGAAAATGTGGAATCTCAAAATGCCTCCTAAAATTAAGATTTTTTTATTGGATTATGCTCGGAGGAAGACTAAAAACAAAATATAGACTTTTGAGATTTGGCCTTATAAATTCTAATGTATGTGCTTTATGAAGTGTAGATGAAGAGAATCTTGATAATTTGTTTTACAAATGTCCCTTTGCCAGTAAAATTTGGAGAATGTTAGATATCGCTTGCTTTAATCATAATGTTTCTTTCATGGAAAATCTGTAGGCCTTATTAACTGCAACCAAGACTGATAATTTTTTGCATGAAAAAGTTCTTGCAACTCTTTGGCAGATTTGGAAAGCTAGAAACAAAGCCTTCAAGAATGAGAAAGTCTTACCTGCTTCTACCGTTGCTGCCGCTGCTTGCACCTTCCAAGCTTACATCGTTCAAAATGTGCAAGAGAAAAAGAAGAATCCCCCTTATGGTCTTATCAAATGTAGTTCCCCACCTCCAACTGCGGTAAAGATTAATTTGGATGGTTATGTGAGTGATATACGAATTTTATACTTAACAATTAAGGTATAAATTATTTCATTTAACTATGTCATGACCTTAGTATTATTAATTTTTAATTTATTTTTGTTGAAGGAAAAAATAGATACGCAATAGATGTAGACTGAAACTGTATCTTTATTCATTGATAGATGACTTTAAATATAGACATTACAATCTGTTACAATCAATATCCCTAGCTATAAATCAGGATTGAGAGAATATACACTTCTACACTAATTAAGACAAGATACACTGTGACAACCTGAATCGGAAATGGTAGTTAATAGGCTTAATTCGCGAGTTTCACGTTTAATTGTAGTTTGTCGTAATTAATCGATTTGGCGGTCTTGTTTGCGACTAAATTATCGGGCGAGAATTTGATATGAGTTCCTTCATGAGAGTTGTAGAGTTTATGATTTTGAGTTCGTAGAAGTTTTCCGAGGATTTTTCCGATGTCCGATGAATATGTTATGAATATTTCCGACTATTGGATTTAATCGTGTTTATCCGTTTGGATTTGGTTCGTTTTCGACCGTTGATCGTTTTAGTCGCGAGTATAAATATCGAAATAGTCGTAAAATTTTCAAAAAATCACATTTGGGCTGAGTTGACCAAGTTTGACCAGCGTTGGCCGAAGGATTTTGGCACCGCCGTTGACCACATATCGAATTTTTGATTCTGACCAGTTCAGACCTCAAGCTTGGTATGGTTAGCTTCCTCTCATGATTTCTTATTGTTTTGAACTTGGTTTGAGTTGATTTGGTTGAGTTTTGAGGGAGAACCGACTTGTTATAGTTTTGAATTTTTGCCGGGAATCGGGTGGGCATTTCCGACCACTTTTGGGGTCGATGGGGTTGGGGGTTTTCCTCTCCTCAACCTATAGATGCTTTTGAGTGAAAGAATTTTGGAATTGGAGGCCGCTTGAAGCTCGCCGGAATAGGTCACAGGATTTAATGGAGGTTTGAATTTTCGAGCTTGATTCCGGCCGGTGGGTTTCGAATTGGAGGTTGGTGTAGAAGGAAAAGTTGTTGGGCTTGAGGAGTATATGTGATATGGAAATTTTCACCGGATTTGGCCACCGTTGACGCGGTGGCGGCGGTCAACGGCGGAGCTCCGGCGAAGAGTTGACTTTTTGGAATTTTGGGAAGTTTTATACCGTTTTACTCGTAATTGCGCCTCGATCGCAGTCTTGAGGTTGTTGAGTTGATTTTGGTGGTGGATTTTGTGTCGAGGGATTAGTAGAGTATTTATGAGATTTTTGACGATTTCGTTGATATTCGAGTTATATGTTTCCAGAAATGGTTGGTTTCCGAGGTGTGGTTCAGAGTTTTGAATTGTGATTTTGATCAGTGGTATTTGTGATTATTCAGGAGATCAGGATCATACGCTTGGCGAGGGATCTTCCGCCGGATCACGGGATTAGTGCGTTTTCGCGTTGTGCTTGTCTGTGAGTGGACATTTCTTTTCACTGTTGGTTGCGAGTCTTTTATATATGTTTTATGAGCATGAACATGTAGTTATGATTATGAATTATACGAGCATGCTTTTACATTACGCTTTATGCATTTGCATAGAAACCTTTATGATTTGGTTTACACAGAGTACAGTCTCAGTAGTAGTTGTATCGATATACTTAGCATCCCGGCTAATCCCCAAGGATGTTTACCGGGGGGGGGGGGGGAACAAATACTGACCTGAGGCCCTTTCTGTTTGGAATCACGTGAGGATCAGGGATCCCGTGATTCAGACTGTACTAGCGCGGATGTGTCAATGAGTGACCCAGTGGGATTTCCGATGCATGCTCTGTACGCGTGAGGAGTTAGAGTCTCCCTCGTGTACCATTTGATTTTATGTATCTAGACTCGCATATGTTTTATAAACATATATATTTATTCGCCGAAAGACATTTATTTTCGTCCACTCACTCTAATAGTTTATATGTCTTTCCCTGGCCTCTTTTTTTTCAATGCCCAGTTTGCAGTTTAGATTCAGGTGTCGCACGTCGAGGTTGGAGGCTTAGTATTCGAGCCACTTTTCCTTTCTCAGTAGGTTTCTAGTTTGGCATACTGTTGTGTATATATGTATATAGGGGTCGCTCTGAATACTATTATGTTTATATTTTCACATGATTTTTCCAGATTTCTATAAAGCTACATTTTTGTTTATTGCTTTACGTTATGATATGTTTTTGAGAAATCTGGAAGGGATTGGTGCCCACGGTTTGGCTTTTATAGCATAGGATGAAGTGTATTTTTCGCTGCAGGTTAATGGTAACTTCGTGATATAGAATAACTCTGCCAAAATTTTTATGATTTTTGAAAGTTCATGTTTTCAGAAGGGGTCTGGTTCTGGTTTAAGAAACTAAATCGGGGTCGGGTCCTTTCACACACACCGAGATACCAGAATTATATTTTTCTTAAACACTCTCCCTTGTGTTGCAATCTTAATGTATGGTGCATAACTTGTTGTATCACTAAAAATCTTATCAAGCAAACAAAAATCTCGCTGGTAAAACAAAAACTTGGTGTAAGGAAAAAAGAGTACAACACATTAACTACAAAAGATACTACATGTGATGCACACTCCTCCTGATGTCTACAAAATGGAACTCCCCCTGATCACTAACTTAATCTTGGAGTTCAAATAACATTCGCATTCCAATGCATCTCACATGTTTCATTAATGTATATTTTAGAAATGACTTTGTAAACAAGTCTACAACAATATCCATTGAACTAAACCGGTTCATATGGATATACAGTAACCGTTGTTGTTGCTGATTGAAGTACTTTGGTGAAATATATTTAGTATGACCACCTTTAATGTAACCCAAGTTCATTTTCTCAATGCAAGCCACATTATCCACAAATATGCAAGTTGGTGTTGTTGTAGTAGATGGTAATCCACTAAACCCTCGAATGTGGTGTATAACTGACCTGAGCCAGACACACTCCTTAACCACTACATGCAAAGCTATAATCTCAGAATGATTCGAAAAAGTAATAACAAGGGTTTGCTTTGTTGATCTCCAAGAAATCGTTGGGTTCCCCATGGTGAATACATAACCTATTTGGGAACATCTTCTATGTGAGTCAGAGAGATACCCAACATTAGAAAATTTAACCTAGACATCTCACAGTGTCTCTGAGTAGGGAACTACACTGAATGAAGTATCAATGTTCGCAGTCTATGCGTCCTTCAACGGGTCGAGAGACATAGTCTGACCAATCCGGAGCTTCTTTTCAATGAGTCGAGAGAAGCATTCGACCATTTCAGATTGCTCAGATTGCTGAATTTCAAACTGGGCAGAATCAGATTGCTGCATTTCAACCATTTCACTAATCAGAATTTCAAGTTTCTCTCTTGTTTCTTTGTAGGAAAGAATGGGCCCAAGTTAGTGGATCACTTCAAGTACTTGAAGTTATGTTTTACTTCATTCCAATGACTTTGCGTAGGCACAAACCGAGAAGACAATGTTTGGATGTGTGCAACAAGCTATATATAACTAAGCTCCAACTGCACTAAGATATGAAATCTCTGCTCTAAAAGTTCCTCATCATCATCTTTTCAGATGAAATGGATCATTTTGGGTTCCAGACTACAAACAACCATTGGTGTGCTAAAATGGTGTGCTTTGTCCATTGCCTAATTTAGACATAAGCAGACTGGTAAATAAGAATTCCCCCAACTCGATGTTCCAACTTTAAACCGTGGAAAATCGAGTCCTACCAAGGTATATCATCTCAAACAACTTGTTCATTTAATGAACACGCATGGGCATAATTTATCACTCTCGTATCCCTTCCTAATCCAGTAGTCACTTAGAATAGTGAACATCTTAGTTTGAACACATAAGCAGTCTGTTGTATAGATCTACTTAAATTGGGTATAACCATGACAACCGGCACTCTCATGTATATATCTGAATCAAGATCTCTATTGAGATATGCTGTAACCACATCCATAAGCTGCATACTCAGTATTTTCAGGCACTACCAAACTCATAAGATAGCAGAAAGTAATAATGTATATATCCAAATAATACATCTCCTCATAGTTAATACCAAGGAGTTGAGAAAACCTTGCGCCACAAGTTCTTCTCATTATGCTTCCAAACAAAAACACATTTGTGTCTAACTGGCTTACCATTCGATGGTTATAGCAATACCATACCAAAAACTTACCTTTTGTAAGAGAGTCTAGTTCGACTTGCATTGCAATTTTCCATATCGATCAATTTGCTCTATGTTGACAATCTGCAACTAAGCAAGGTTCAACTTTCTTGTCGTCAATTCCTAAGCGAAAAAATAAGTAAATGAATCATCAACGAACATGGAAGAACTATCCATAGTACCGCTAGCATTTGTTTAACTTGGTGATATTTATTTGTTTACTGATATCGTCATTGACTTTGAGGCGTCCCCCAGTGTTTGTCAATATATGTCGACTTGTAGACACGATTGCAGTTAGAAACAATCTCATGTGTTGATGATGAACGGTTATACCTTGATGGCTTGCCATTTCATCGACAGCTCATCGGTGGATTTTGACTGATGCTACACCCCCACTATGGGCAGGGGAAACTCTACCTTGCCTGGGTCCTATGTTAACTTTCCCAATTCCAAGGACTTTCAACCTTGCAGGATTATTTGCAGCATATATAACTGATCTCGTCACTTTCATGATATAAATAAAGGAGTCAGGTATCGATTATACTACTTTCTAAAGATTAAGAATACATTACACTTCAATCTCACACTGAGTTATGCGGGGATTATGATGAGACATAATGAGGATATACCACGTCAATTCTTGATGTTCAAAAAGAATGAAACCATTCTTATCTCTCCATAACGTCGGGAAGTATGTCTCATCACATTGACAATCTGCAGAACTAGAAGTAAAGAAATCTTCTATCAAAGGTTGTAGATAGCAGCCAATTGTTGGAGATTCATAACCAACATAAATGCATAATCGTTGTTGATTACCCAATTTTGTACACAGTGAAAGCGTAGTAGACACATCTACCATGCAACCAGAGATGCGTAGATGCGAAATATCATGCTCGTGTCTAATACACACTTAATGGTTGGCGGGTTACGGGTATCAAGCGAATAAGTATAGCAGCATGTAACTCTGCTTATCCCCAAGAAGATACCAGTAAATTAGTATGCATTACTAAAACTTTAACCACAAGCTGTAACCGTACCGTTATATGAATGAACATGAGGAACCAGGATGTTCAACTTCAATCCCAATCAACAAGCAATAATCGGAAAAAGATTTTAATGTAAACTCTCCTGCATTATCCAATCTAACAGACCTGATTGGATTATCTGGATGGTGAGTCCAAAGATTAATAATATGTACTAGGTGTTTTGCAAATGGAGAATTCCTTGTGGATAGCAAGGAGAATCCCAAACCATAACATAGTTCGCATACCGGTTTGATTAGTCCACAAATATATTCTTGGAATCTATAGAGGAATGGAAGTTGTGTGATAGAAAATGAAGTTCATGCTTGTAACTTTGCTAATAAACAAGCATTGCAAAATGAGCGATGTGCATTGGATTTTGCCATAAAGGCATCCGATAGGAAAAACGCATAACGCCTCAGCAGAATGTTGTCGGGAAGGTTCTGCACTCGTCATAGGGGCACTAGAAGTGTTCCGGTCCAACATGCAAATATAAAGAAAACTAAAAATAGAATGCAACTCAATTATGAATAGTGTCTCAATCATACCACATGCCTAATGAGTTTAATATGTATTCACTTATGATGAATGTGTATGGCTTTCCTTCTTAAGTCCATATTAGTGGACTTCTAATGAACTTTCCTAATCCATACATTTTAGAACGTGAATATAGATTCTAATGAACTTTCCTAATCCATACATTAACTATAATACCCTTTGAGTCAATGTAAGCTTGACCGTAGCTCCTTGACTCATTTGGGCTTCAAGAAGGCTTCGATCCATGCTCAAGCCCAATGAAAACCAAGCCTTAAACTTAACCTTTTAAGTTTAGACCTAAGTCATGTTTACATGCTTATTTTCCTTAGGTGAGTGACTAGTTCACTTAGGTTCATTTTTAGTTTCCTTGAACATATCTCAACTTAGTCATGGCTAAGACATGAATATGAAAATATTGACTTAAGCCCAAACATGCAAACATATCACAATCACATCACAAGCTATCAAACCCATTCACAACATATAGTACACTAAACCAAATTCAATTGCATAACTCAAAACATAGTTGTATGTATATCAAATTGGCTAGGGTTTACCAAGAGCAACTACTCGCTAAGCATAGCTGAAATAGAGTTTGGATACTATTAAGAGATTTAGTTCCCTCACCTTTTGACTATTAATTAGTCTAAGGCTAAGTGAATTTCCCTTATCCGCAAGTATACGGGGTCAAGTAGTATAATTTGTATAGAAGTCGAGTGTCAAACCCACGAGAATTGACTAACCTGATTCCATAGCTTTTCCCGATTAAGTTCTTTATGTGGGTGAAACATAAACAAGTGATGCGACAAGAATCACAAAATATGAAAATGAGTCTTACAACGTCAAGTCCTTTGGAGACTCAACATCGCAAAGGATGATTAGACTACGGTGGGTGATTTAATAAAGGTTGATTAGTTGATTACGACTAATGAAAAAATGGTAAATAGAAATGATCAAAAATTCAAGATAGAAGAATGGTTGGCTAGGGATGCCTTCGTTAACCATTTGATGCTCAAACAATGTCTAATTTAAGGTCATGAGTTGTTTAGTCTGGTTTACATGCTCAAATGTCTTTTGGATCATAAGAACAAATCATTTCATTGTCTAAATCATGTCTTGTCGCATCACGCTTGGTTATGGGCCAAAACTCCTAGACCTTTTGGGATTCTAGAAGGTTTCGGTCCATCAATGAAGCATAAAGTAAACCAAAAGTAGGAGCTAGACTTTTGGTACTAAGCTCCTAATGCCTTTCATGCGTAATGAGTTTAGTTGCAAACACATGTGAAGATTATGGATGGCTTCTCTTCCCAAACCTCTATTGGAGAACTTGGGAATGATTTCTAATGAATCCTCTCAACTAGCACTTATTGGGTTTCGAGTTGAAAGAATCAATAATAGCTACAAAGACTCTCGGTTTATTGTAAGCTTAACCGAAAACCCTTGAGTCACTTGGACCTCAAAAGTGTTTTGATTCATGCTCAAGCACAAGGAAACCAAATCCTAAGCTTAACATTTTAAGTCTAAGTCTAAGTCATGTTACATGCTCATCTATTACCTAAGTGAATGATTTGTTCCCTTAAGTATCATTTCTTAGTCCTTTAGACAAAACCTGATTTAGCCAAAGCTAAGACATGCATAAGTAGAACTAATTATTAAGTGAAAACATATCAACATGCCACAATCACATCACATACACAACAAACTTATTCAATAGCATAAAACACCCAAAATGTACTCGTTAGCATAAATCAAAGCATCATTGTTTTACATCAAATGGCTAGAGTTTAACCTTTAGCCTCCCATAAAGAGACTACTCATAAATCGTAGCTAAAATAGAGTATAGATACATGATTAGAGAAATATAAGTGAATAGAAATAACCCAAGAGTCTTCAAAACAAAGCTCTAAAATCTTCAAGCTCTTTCTCCACTTCTTTCTCCTTTCTTGCTTCTAGCTCCAATAAAGAGGATGAACACCACTTTAGGCTTACGTGAGAGGATGGATGTGAGAATATGGTAGTCGTTATAGAGGATTTCTAGGCCTTTTGGTGGTGAAAATGTGAGAAGAGAGTGCTAGAGGGTTTAAGAGAGAATGATGGCTAAATAGAGATGCTAAAACTATGAAAAAAAATGTAAAACGAGGTGAGTTGTGTCTAGGGTTAGAGGGGAGCTCGAAAATGTGTGGCAAACGGAGATATTTTGGCTTTCAAATTAAAATTAAAATGCTTGAGACATGATCCTAAAAATTAGGCCTAAGTGATTCTCAAATGAGTCACCAAATGGTCATAAACTTATGTGACTTGCTTGTGCTCTGCATTTTACTTGAATTTGCATTTGCATTTGGTTTCAAATATCTTCATGGTGGCTTGATGACTTGACCAAGAGTTGACCACCAAAGTTGACCATGTTGACCGCTATAGTTGACTTTTGGTGACCGGAATCTTGGGATATTTTGACACATAATCATCGTCTTTTAGCCCATTTCCTTGTCAAACCATGATTTCCTAGCAATAATAGGAAACGTCATAAGAATGATGCTTTATTCATGAAAAGCAAGCAATAAACCTAAAGTTAAGAGCATATTTGGCACATAATTATGGTCCTAACAGATACATGACTAGAACTAGAAAAGTAGCAAGATAACCGATGAGTCCCCAAGCTAGGTCCACAAAACTTGCAAAGCTTCACCATGACACTCCTAGCTTTAAAGCTCCACTTCCTTCCTTCTAGCTAACACCCAACTTGAAGAGGAGGTAGGGAAAACCTCTAAGAATCTAAGAGGTCAAGGATAAGAGAGATTACATCACACCACTTTAAGCTTTAGAAACTCAGCCAAACCCTAGAGATAGAGATGAGAGGAGTAACACCCAAACTAGACCGAAATGATGATGGGGGGGAGGAGAGGTTCGGTCACCATGTAGGAAGGAGGCTACGTCTCTTAAAGATGGATGGAGATGGTGGTGATTCAACATAGATGAGGGAGAGAGAGAGAGAGAGTAAAGTGTTTTAAAGGGTTGGAAGAGAAAACTAGAGAGAAAAAGCTAACTAAAACTTGTAAATGTGTAAAATGAAGTGTGGTATGTGTGGGATCAGAGGGGAGCTCGAATTTGGCTGCCTTGGGAGGCCAATTTGTAGCCCTTAGATGATGGGAAATGGTGAAGTGGAAAAGCCAGAGGTTAACTTCAAAACAAGGGAACCATGATCCACTATTTTATGTAATGGAAGGCTAAAGTCCGAAATGTGTGATATCATGCGGTCCATCTTCTTCCTCTTCACTTTAGATCAAATTGGCTTGGATAAAAAAGTTGAATTAGGCCTCCTTTGGGATAGACTCAAAGTGATTGGGCCGTCCAAGGTGGTCCGGCTCACTATGACAAATTCTGGCGAGGTCCGAGTAACTTCTGACGACTTCCCGTGAAGCTATTTTTGTCTTTTTCTCAAAGTTGCTCCATATTCTCTCTTGACTCCGAAAATTTCTACATATTCTCAAATAAGTGTGCAATTTTTTTATTTGTTGTATTTTTGAGTCAAACCATGATTTCTTAGCAAGAATAGAAAATGTCATAAGAACGATGCTTTATTCATGAAAAACAAGTAAGAAGTGTGAAGTTAGGGAGATAATAAGAACATGGTTACAGACCTAACCGTAATCTCTGTTCTCCCATCTAAATTGATGGTTTTAGGTATTCTCACATGCTTATTTGCTCTTAAGAATAGATGACCACGAGAATTTCTCAATATTTTGATCATCATAAAGTAAAAGCTTATATGAGGCAAAGTCACATACAATAGTATGAGTGATTGCATTAGATTCAATGATCCGAATCGTAGTAAGATATAAACTACTAGAAATCCTCATAAACCTCTTCATTTTGCACCGTTGGAAACACTCTATGGCGATTGCACACAAAACTATTTTATATTCTCACAATATTGTTCCAATTGAAAACAAGGCATATGCCATTTTTAAAATTTGGTTTAGTATTTTTTGAAAATGCTCATCCATCACACGACAAACACTGTTGTGTCACTGAAGTCATATGTCATTTTGAAAGGCTTCCCTAAAAGTGAGGGTTCCTATGACGGTCACCCATCGTCTAAGAGTATATGAGAGGACCTGAAACCCTGACCCATTTTCTAATGTTTGAAATAGGCTTCACACATTGGTTTCAGGCCTTCCGTAGTCTGATTACTGTCGTGTGAAGCATTTTTTATAGTAGTGACTACCCACAGTATTCTGCGGAATAGACAATTGTTTATGGATCTTATACCTTATAGTTCCTTAGTGACAACCATGATTGGTACAACGCTGGTTATACAAATGTGTGGTTTTGCACAATTCTTGTTGCCACATGAACTCAAATTTATGTCACTGATGCCTTATACGCGCCAAATGCCAATTAAACCTTGCAAAATTTTAAGGACATTCGCGCCAACTGTTTTCACTTGAAAACATACCGTGAGAATGGAAAAAAAGATTATATGCAACCTCCATAGAATGTAGCAGAAAGCGCATTCTTGAGAAGTTTAGGAGCATTCGTAGTGCTTTATATCTTACTACAGTCCACAACATTGAATCAAATGAAGTTACTCACACTACAGTATGTGATTCTGCCTTATATAAGCTTTGATATTATTGTCTAAGTCACCAAGGTCGAGATATGATGATCCAAGTATTGAAAAATTTGCTTGGTCATCCGTTCTTTAGAGAAAAGAAGCATGTGGGAATACCAAACACCATCGATTTTGATGGAGGGGTCGAGATTACTCCTCTCGATCCATACTCGGTCTTCAAGATGAGTGCAGCACAATCCCGGCTATATAGTGCTGAGGCGCCATGCGTTATCCCACTAGATTCCTTTGTGGTAATCTCTGATGCACACTGCTTGATCTACAAAGCTTGTTCATTAGCAAAGTTACAGGTCTGACCTTCTTTTGTTGTAGACATAATTGAGAACATTTGATTCTTATAACGAATCCAAGGTGATATTGTGGACTTATCAAACTTGAATGTAGACCATTTAAATACTTAATGGTTTTGGTAGATGTATCGACACTTTGGTCACACGTCACTTTGTTATCCACAAAGAATGCTGTATTTGTTAAACTCCTAACTCAGATTATTAAGCTCCAGACTCACTACCCGGATTACCCAATCAAGTCTATTCAATTGGATAATGTAGAAGAGTTCACATCAAAGTCTTTTGATGATTATTGTATGTATATTGGGATTGATGTTGAACATCATGTTCCCCATGCTCATTCACAAAACGGTCTTGCAGAAGCACATATCAAGCAGTTATAGCTTATGGCACGGGCTTTAGTGATGCACACCAATTTACTCGTCTCTATGTAGGACTATGCAATTTTACATATAGCAATGCTTCTTCGTTTCAGACTCATTGTCCAACCATTCAATACGTACAAGTTGATAACTGGGTATGAGCCTAAAATTTCATACTTACACATTTTTGGTTGCGTTGTCTATGTGCCTGTTTTGCCTCAACTGCGTACAAAAATTAATCCTCATAGATGATTAGGTATTTATGTTGGCTATAAATCTCCAATGATTGTCCGTTATCTGGAACCTTTGACAAGAGATCTATTTACTACAAAATTTGCAAACTGTCACTTTGGTGAGACATATTTCTGGTCGTTAAAGAGAGATAAGAATGGTTCTATTGCAGCTGATCGTCAAGAATTGACATGGTCAGTCCTCACTATGTCTCATCATGAACCCCCTACATCTTAGAGTGAGATTGAAATGTGATGCATTCTAGATCTTCAGAATGTGGCAGATTCGATGCCTGACTCTTTTACTGATATCGCAAAAGTGATAAGAACAGGTATACCTGCTGCAAACATTCCTGCAAGGTTGGAAGTCCCCAAAAGTGGGCAAGTTAACACCACATCCAGGGAAGGAAACATTCCTCCTGTCCACTGTGGGGGTATGGCGTCGGCCTTGGCTCCCACCAGGAAGAAGGAAAGACCAAGAAAATCTATTGATGAGATGGTTAAAAGGTAGGCTATCCAGGTACAAAATGATCCATTTTCCATCAACACTGTGAATCCTTCACATGAGATTTTTTCTAACTATAGTGATGTCCTAGAATCATAATTGACAACATTGGAGGACGTTTCAGTGTCAATGGTGTGACGACCCAGACCAGAATCAGCAGTATGATCAGCTGTATACATGAGTGACTGCGTAGCCGCAGATTGACGACAGGGTTTGAACCGCCAGGGATTGTTAACGACTAAATTATTGGCTAAGAATTGGAGCTGGGTCTCTTCTTGAGAGTCGTTCTACGTATGATTTTGAGTTCGTGGGCGGTTCCGGATCGTTATTTGGACGACCGAGGAATTAATTATGATTATTTGAAGTTCAGATTTAAATGGTGAGCTACTTAACGACTTAATTACCGGACGAGAATTTGGTTTCGGCTTCTTCACGGAAGTTGTTCAGAATTTAATTTTGAGTTTGTGAGAACTTCCGGAGCATGATTTTGAATTACGAAGATTTAATTGTGAATATTTCCGTTCATTGATTAATTAGTCGATTTAAGGTATGTTGCTTTGAAGGGTTGACTTTTTATTCGGTTGGCCGATGTGTTTGACTTTGAGTGATTATTGAAGAATATGTCGAGACGTGTTCGTGGCCGCAAGAATTATCGGAATCGGATATACGACGAGAAAGTTACGTGGGTTTGAAGTTCGTCGAAATAGATAAGCATGAGTTTCCTCTTTGGGAAAGGCTATAAATAGTGAAGTTTCTATAATGGGAAAGTCAAATCTGGTATTAAATGGCATTGACCGGTCAACTGGGTTTGACCGTGGTGGAGGAGAGCTCACGGTGGCGTTCACGGCTCGCCGGCGGCGAAGCCTTTCCGGCCGTCTCCGGCCACGGGTGAGGTGGCAAACGGTGCACCTCGACTTCCCCGACCTACCCCTGGCCTCCTTCCACGGCCTAGCTCACTGAAAAAGGAGGAATTCCGACTTGAAAATGGGGAGATTTTGGTGAATTCGGGTTCACTTTTTCCGACCGAATTGAACTGTAAAATGGAGTGGGCTTTGTAGCTCTCATCACTAGCAAGCTACCATGTAAGTTTGGAGTTCTAATTTTGATTGTGGAAGGAGAATTTTGGATTTGAAATTTGTGTGTACATTCGGTTTTTCATGAAATTGAGCTAGTTAGAGTGAGAATTGGCCTTTGTTGTTGTTGACAAAGTTGCTCAGTGGGTGATTTTGCATGGAATAGGGGTTGCTCCGCCGTGAATTCTTCCGGTCAACAGTGGCGCCGCCGTGGACGGCGGTCAACGGTCAACGGGTTGACTTTTTGACTTTCGACAAGTCGCATGTCATTTGACTCGAAATCGCGCCCCGATCGCAGTGGGGAGGTTCGTTTTTTGATTTGAGCATCCGAAAGTAAAGTGAGGTATTGAGGTGTTATATACGGATTTTCGACGATTTGTCGACTTTGAGTTATGTGTTTCCGAGAACGGTGGTTTCTCGTGATTTGTATTGTATTGTCGGATTATGACTTTGAATATTAGGCATTGTGGATATTCAGGTGTTCGTAATCGTTTGTTTGGCGAGGGGCATTCCGCCGGATCACGGGTTAACGCGATACGCGTTACGCCAGTTTGTGAGTGGACATTTCTTTTCACGGATTGATTGTGAGTCTTTTATTTACGATTTACGAACTCGAGCATGCAGATTGATTATGATTTTACGAGCATGTGTTTTACGATTATGCATATACGA
The DNA here is from genome assembly GCA_946800695.1 of Geum urbanum. Classification (NCBI taxonomy): domain Eukaryota; kingdom Viridiplantae; phylum Streptophyta; class Magnoliopsida; order Rosales; family Rosaceae; genus Geum; species Geum urbanum. The sequence goes on along the minus strand of OX327013.1, from coordinate 37,297,715 downwards.
ATATACGTATACGAGTATACATGTATATATATATATTATGTTTTAAGCATGTGCATAGAAAAGATTTATGATTTGGTTTACACAGAGTACAGTCTCAGTATATGTTGTGGTATCGATACACATTGGCTTCTCGGCTGATCCCCGAGTACGCTCCGGGGGGGACAGATATCCTGACCCGAGGCCTTTCTGGCTAGGATCACGTGTGGGTCTGGGATCCCGTGATTCAGACTGTGCTATCGCGTGGAAGCCCACGAGAGTCTCCGCGATATGTTTTACGTTGCATGCTCTGTACGTGAGTGGTAGCCAGAGTCTCCTCACGTAGCATTTGATTTTCATGCATTTAACTCGCATATGATTTTATATGTATATATTACTTGGTGAAAGACATTTATTTTCGTCCACTCACTCTAACATGTTTATTGTCTTTCCCCTGGGCTTTTCGGTTTCCGTGCCCAGTTTGCAGTTCAGGCTCTGGTGTCGCACGTCGTGGTCGGAGGTATAGTGCTCGAGCTACTTTGTTTCATCCAGTAGGTTTATTGTTCTACCTACTGTGGTATGCGTATACGATTATGTATTAGATGTCGCTCTGAGCTTTCTGTGGTATATGTTTATACGATTTTTCACCGGATTTCAGTAAAGTACTATTATGTTATTGTTTACTTTACTGTTGATATATTGAGAAATCCGGAGGGGATTGGTGCCCACGGTTTGCTTTTTGTGGCATAGGATGAAGTGTATTTTCCGCGTGCAGGTAATGGTAATTCCACGCTAGTAACGAAACTCTGCCCAAATTTTTGAAAAGTTTTTGTTGGTTCGTGTTTTCGGAGGGGTTTGATTCCGATTTAGGGAGCTAAATCGGGGTTGGGTCCTTTCAAATGGTGATGTCAGAAAATAAATAAATCTCACTAAGTAACACAAGTGTGCACGTTAATATGAATAGATCTTTCATGTTAGTTGATGATGCATTTGCTTATTTCATGGCTCAGAAAATCATTGACTACGATGAAATGAAACCTTGCTCTGTTGTGGATTGTCAACGTAGACCAGATTGGCTAAAATGGAAAGATGCAATCAAGGCTAAACTAAACGCTCTTACAAAAAGACATGTTTTCGTTCTAGTAATGATATGCCCACCGAATGTTAAGCCAGTTGGATATAAATAGAACTTTGTTTGGAAGCACAATGAGAAGATGAAGTCTTGCGGTATAAAGCTAGACTATTGGCACAAGAATTTTCTCAACGTTCTAGAATTGATCATTATGAGATGTGTTCTCTAGTTATGGACGTCATTACTTTTTCTTACTTTGTCAGTTTGGTAGTGTCCGAAAAATTGAGTATGCAGCTTATGGATGTGATTACATCATACCTCTATGGGGATATTGATTCTCAGATATACATGAAAATGTTGGACGACATAGTTTTACCAAAATCAAGTAACTCCAAACCACAGAGTGTTCATGTGATAAGATTGAAACGTTCACTATATGGATTGAAGTAATATGTGGTACACACGTCTAAGTGACTACTTGATTGGGAAGAGATATAAGAATAATGAGTTATGTCCATGCGTGTTCACTAAACGAATAAGTTCAAGATTTGCCATTGTAGCAGTCTATATTGATGATATGAACATCATCGAATCTCTTGATGCGATTAATGAGACAGTTGACTACTTAAAATCTGTGTTTGAGATTAAAGATCTTGGTAGGACTCGATTTTGCCTCATTTTAGAGCTAAAACATCGAGTCGGTGGAGTTCTTATTCATCAGTTTGCTAATGTCCAAAAGATACTAAGGTAATTTAACATGGACAAAGCACATCCTTTTATCACACCAATGGTTGTTCACCGTTTGGAACCCCAAAATGATCAATTTTGTCTGAAAGATGACAATGAGGAACTTTTTGGGAGCTGAGATTCCATATCTCGGTGTAATTGGAGCTTTTGTGTATTTAGCTCAGTGCACATGTCCAGATATTATTTTCTTAGTGAACTTATTAGCTAGATTTAGCTCTGCACCTACGTAACGTTATTGGAATGGAGTAAAACATATATTCAAGTACTTGAATGGATCCATTGACTTAGTCTTATTCTTTCCCTACAAAGAAATAGAGAGAAACTAAAAATTTCGGTGAATGGAATGCCAGAAACACAAGTTTCGGAATCTTAGTTTTTCGACCTGTCGAAACCATCTCTCGACCCGCCGAACCAGACTCCCTAGAAGTCCATCGACCCGTCAAACGAATACCTCAACCCGTCAAAAGCTTCTAACCCTGCACTTTCTTGTTATGTAGTCTCCTATTTCGAGACACCAAATGACGTATTGGTAGGATTTGCTGATGCCGCGTATCTTTCTTACCCGCATAGAAGATGTTTTCAAACTGGTTATGTTTTCACCATTGGGAACTCAACAATTTCTTGGTGATCTACAAAGCAAATTCTTGTTGCTACTTCCTCGAATCATTATGAAATCATAGCTCTGCATGAAGCTGTTAAAAAGTGTGTCTAGCTTCGGTCAGTAATACACCATATTTGAGGGTTTAATAGATTACCATCTACTATGATTGAACCAACTTGCATCTTTGAGGATAATGCAGCTTGCACTGGGCAGATGAGGTCAGGTTTCATTAAGGGTGATAACACAAAACACATTTCGCCAAAGTTCTTCTATAATTAGCAACAACAACAGTTCTTGAATATCCATGTGAGTTAGATTAGTTTTGAAGATAATGTTGCAACAACAGTCACTTCCAAAATCTAACATTCGAGAAACATGTGAGATACATTAGAATGCGACGCTTATCTGAATTCTGAAATTGAGTTAGCAATCAGGGGGAGTTATTTTGGTAGACATAAGGGAGAGTCTACATCACATGTAGTATCATCTATAGTTGCTGTGTTGCGCTATTTTTTGCTTCGACCAAGTTTTTGTTTTACCCATGAAGTTTTTGTTTACTTGGCAAGATTTTTAGTGAATAAACCAATTATACATCATATATTAGGAGGTCGACACAACGGGTAGTATTTAAAGAAATTATATTCCGTATCTTCTGGTGTTTGTCTTTCCTAATTAGCTATATTAGAATGGAGATTCGAGGAACCCCTGATTATTCAGGATATTGATTGTATTGATTATAATATCTATATTTAAAGGCTTATTATCAATAAATAAAGATACGATTGATTAAAGTTTCAATTATTATTCTTTCATCCTTTAACGGTTAATTCTTTCATTGTTCTTTTGCGCTCCAAAAAACCTCTAAATCGTAATTTTTTGTAAATTATGGGATTGATACAACCCTCAGAACCTTCGTTGCGGCTAGGGTAAATAGTTTTCACAACATGATACAATTGAGCTTAAAAGAGAGAGATACAGTTGATATTTTATCTCATACTAAACTTAGTAAAACTGTGGGCAAATATAGCTAACTAAGAACCAAAACCAAGACCACAACACGTGTCCATTGATCAGATATCAAACATTAACGATACAATTAACAGATCAAACTACTAAACTTGCTTAACAACCCCAAATACATTCTAAGCTTCCTAATGACACCAGGAGAAGTTGGGGCCTCCATCATCCCACCCTTCTTCTTAAAAAAAAAAACTTCTCTTCTACAACAAAATCTAGATAATTCTTAATAATCTCTTAAGCTTCAGCCCAAGTAGCATCCTCACTTGAGGTACATACCCATTGAATAAGCCATTTGGTGATTGTTGCATTTTCCTTCTCTAAAATTTCCCCTTATTAAGATCTGAGTTGGGTACCACCTTGGGTTCAAGGGGTCCTGAGCTTGAGGCAAGTGAGCTCGCGCAGTGAGAGAGCCTCCTAACTTCTTCTTTAACAGAGAAACATGAAAAACTAGGTTTACTTTTGCCTCATTTTGCAGTTCCAGTTTGTAGGCAACTTGATTGATTTTTGCAATGATCTTGAAAGGTCCAAAATACCTGGGTGCAAGCTTATTGTTGTTTTTATGCTCCATTGATTGTTGTCTCCTAGCTTGAAGCTTCAAATTGACTCATTCTTCTATCTCAAACACCTTTTCAGTTCTGTGCTTATCAGTACAGGCCTTCATTCTAGCTTGAGTCTGTTCCAGACCATCGAGGGCAGGGGCATGACCCGATTGCAGAAGATGCTGGATGAACGACAAGCCCTCGTCCAGGGATTGGCGGAGACTCTCCAGGAGGACGCGAGCTGCATCCCCAGCTTCCACTGCTGCCTAACCAGCACCATCCGTTCGAATGCGCTTCAAGGGACGGGCGGACCCACCTTCAGGAGCAGGCGACCCAGTGGAGAGATCTGCACCACTAGACTGGGAGGTTCGGCCCCGCGAGCCCGAATTCAGGGAGACCTCCCGCCGGTCCCTATGCTCCACGCGCCTCTGGTCGCGCTCTGTTTGCCTTTGCTCCTCTTTGCGGGAGAGGCGATCCCGTTCGGCCCGGTCTTGACTCCGAGCAGCAGACGACGCAGGGGATGGACGAACAACCCCTTCGGCAACACCGGTTACCCGCACTCGGGGGACGATAACAGCGGGCGCACGCACGGCAGGGGCGTGGTCAGACACGTTCGGCACAGGGATCCTCGCCTGGATGGTATCCCCCACAACAAGACCACCATGCCCGTCATCCACGACCCGGCGCACAGTCTCGGCACTTGACAACAGCAGCTCCATGCGGCGCTGGAGGGCCTCGTCCTTCTCGGTGACCTTTGACTTGGTCATTTTGGCTGCAAACAAGCACGAATGAAAGGTTAGTTACAGTTATCAAATATACGTACGTAAATCATGCAAAAATGAAATAGGTATTAGATGCCCGAACAGACCAGGTGCTCAGGCCAGACGCGTGCGCTCGATCGGATCCCAATGGCACGCCACCCAGAAGTGTCTCACCTCGGGCGCCGGGTCGAAGACATACTTCAGACGAGCAACCCTGGCCTCTTCCATAGGTGTCATCGGGTACTCGTTGGTGTTAAGGGGATAGAAGCACTGGGGGACTCGATCGATGCGGTGAGCGTTGGCCGCATACTCTGGGGAAAAGGAGCCGAACTCTCAGTCGCCTCTGACCAGGCAGCTGATCGTACGCCACGAGGTCGACGAGCTTGGCGGGTCGACCAACCACCACTCCACCCACGGCTCCAGGGTGAAGGTACCCGAGTCCCGTCGGCGAGAAGAATGCTTCAACCGGAAGAAGTGCAGGAACTCCGCCCGCGTTGGATGGTCCAAGCCGCTCAGGCGGAAGATGTTGAAGAAGGCGACTAGCGTTCGCATCAACGTGGGACCGCACTGACCGAGCGAGATCCTCAGCAGCGCCAGCATATATTGAAAGAAGGGGTGCAGAGGAAGCTTGATGCCCGCCTTCAAATGAAATTCGCTCACGCAGACATGGCCAGGCGGAGGCCGCGTGAACGTCTCAGCCTTCCCAGGGATCCTTAGCTTCACGGATGAAGGGATGTGGTAGTTACACGCCCATCGCACCATCTCCTTCACCGTGGGTGCACGCTCGGGCTCCTGTACCAACACTCCATCGGGTAGCACCCAGTATACATGCCCGCCTTTCGCAAGTTGAGACACGACATTCTCCCCTTGCGTGCGCTCCTCGCTCCACGGCCCAGATGAAGATGACCCACCCGAAGACCCAGAAGACTCGGACGCATCCCCCAACCCGACGACCTCGGCAGCGGTTCATGCTCGCTCCTCTTCCATCGGCTGCACGACAGGAGAATCATCGTTAGGGATATACCGCAAGGGCGTTACAATCATCACGGAGTCGGACGCGGAGTCCGATCTGCTCGTGCATGGACTACAGCTAAACCACCCTGCCCCCGGAATGTACACCCGTTCACGCGACATGTCGCTCGAAACTTCTATCGGTTCCATCACCTAGACAAGACGCACGCACGCACACAACACCCAAAACACTTAGCAAGAAAAATCCTACCACAAACAAGAAAAACCCAGAAAATCTACCCTAAAATAGATCGAAAGCAGCACGCCTCAAGAACACGCCTTGTTCTTGAGACGAAAACCCAGAAACGTGAAGAACAGAAACGGCAGGGAAACCGGAAAACCAAAAACAAGAACGGAAAAGCAACACATCAGTTTAAGAGCCTCACCAGAAGTTGAAGATTAAAGCTTGAAAGTGAACGTCGACGATGAACTCCGACAAGAACACAAACGGAAATTGAAAGGTAACCTCTTAACAGTGAGCAGGGTAACTTTTTTGCAGGGCTTCGGTGAATGTAAAAAGTGATGGGAGAAGACGACAATATGAAGGCATATTTATACTGTTCTGAAAGAACACGTGAGCGAACGCCTGCCGTTCATTTTTTGCGTATCCACCGTCAGATGATGACACGTGTTCACGAGGCGGTTTACCTACCCACCTAAGTAACCGCGCTCACCCTTCGGCTTCCCGCCTCGGTTTCAAACCCTAGCACGATCTCCCATGACTCGTCACGTGTCAGCCATGTAGCCTCCCACGCTCCCACGCGCGTGACGACTGACCTTCGAGCAGTTACTACGTCACCAGCATTGATTATGCATGGCATGACAAGCATTTATTACGCCGGCTAGCATTTATTGCACCCCCAACTGTTCCCAAGGAGAAGTTGAAAAGATGTCACCCCAAACGTCCCATCAGTCAGATCACCCCACTCGAGGCACGCACACGCACGTCACGATTCCCGCCATTCGAACCACCGCACGCACCACCCGCATGATCAAGCGCCTTGCAATCTCACAGGAAAATAAACACCACCCCACCAGGTTAGTGCAAGACCATTGAGGTGTCCCGAAAGAGGCTGACGGTCCGCGTCCCCTTTTCGGTGTGCGTGCGCCAAATGGACCGTAGGCGGCGCGTGGTATCGTCTCCCTGGCTCTGTTGGCGAAGCCGGAGCACAAGCGGCCACTTGTGAGTCCGCGCCTAGACACCCAGTAAGAGGTGACCCACCGTTCAGGCTACGCGGCACGGAAGTGGCTAACGTCACTCGTTACCTTCCGGGGCGCGCAAACCGCATGACCATTCGGGCGGCTTGAAAGCGGCACGCACCTTTCGGAGCACGCGCCGAATGATGGGCGACTCGGGAGTGGCCCCATTTCTTCCGAGGGTGTAACGCTACCATTCGCCGAATTAGGCACCACGATAGCGGCAAGTTCCTTTTGTGCGCGCGCTAAACCGAAGAGCATCACTGGCATGCTGTCCGTCCCTCCGTGCGCGCTGCAACACATGTACGTAACGGTCAGGGCCCCACCATTGACGCTACGATAGGTCGGCGCCGAGAGTGAGGATCTCCTCTCGGGCACCTAAGGAAGACCGTTCCATGGCTTAACGGCTCCAAACAACAAGATTCGTTTAGGAGTCGGGGTCAGCGACTCGGAACCATCCATGCATCATTCACAAGACCGTTCCGAGGCTTAACGGCTCCAAACAGCAAGATTCGTTTGGGAGTCGGGGTCAGCGGCTCGGAACCATCCATGCATTTCAAGAAAGGCCGTTTCGAGGACTATTTTTTACGGGCTCCGAACAGTAAGATTCGTTCGAGAGTTTCGTGCAAACGGCTCGGAACCATCCATGCATCCACATACACGCATACATCAAACACTCATTCAAACCACCACTCATCACATCACTCAATCGCATCATCACTCAATCGCATCGCACGATCATACACACATCCGCATACATTCACACACTCATTCACTCATCCCTACTTATATATTTGTACCGCATACATCTAAATATTCACCACTACATACTGACATACATTCACATACATACATACTCATTCGCATGGCCCCACAGGTACACGACCGGGTACACGGCTCCAAACAACAAGATTCGTTTGGGAGTCGGGTACCCGAATACATGATCACCCGAACAGATACACAATCGAACGCACAGGTACCCACTCCGTCAAGCGAGCTCTTTCTTGACCGGAGAGTTGGGGGACTTGGGGGTTAACAGGACCACACATCACTGCTCAATCGGATAAGTATTTGTTTAATCGCATGAACCCCTTTTTCAACTCCCCAATCAAGAAAGGTCTCTTTGACTTGGGGACTTGTTAGTATAGTACAATTAGTTCATGGATTAAACATACTTACGCACTTAAGCAGGTAATCAACACTTACCCGACCACCCGAAAGACCACCAAGCGGACTACAACTTCACTCGCAAGACTGAGCCCATCCGATCAGGCACGCGCCCGACAAGCGCACATCCGAATACTCGGTCCACATGACAGCAAGTGCAGCCCTATCCCACATCGAAGAGCACAGACAAACAACAATCTCACCCACCCATATAGGTAAGGCATTTACTACAGGTAAGGAGACATTGATTCCAATCTTAAATACTCCAACCTACTTTCTTACACGTTCGTTTGACTGTTATATCCAATACATCTTCTAACTTAGGCATCGGAGCGTTGAAGGCAGGCCGACTCTGTCTTGACCATCTGACCGCCCGTTTGTTGTTGTATTCTTCTAACAGCTGAGGCCGAACATCCGAACCCGCGTACCTGAACACCCGAAGAGAGAGAAGACACCCGATCATCCAAGCAGCCCGAACGTTCGGACAAGAAGAGAGATTACTCGTACTTGCTTTTGCTCGATTACGTTCCGCGTAATCCAATAGAAACACAAGCTCTAGATACCAGATGAGACAACCCTCATAACCACCTTGGTTGCTGCTAGGGTAAATAGTTTACACTAGATGATACAATTGAGCATGAGAGAGAGAGAGAGAGAGATGATATTTCATTTCATACTGAACTCAGTGAAATTCTAGGCATACATGGGCAATATAGCCAGCTAAGAACCAAAATCAGGACCACAACACGTGTTCGTCGCTAAGACATCAAACACCAACGGATACAATTAACAGATCAAACTACAAAACTTGCTTAACAACCCCAAATACATTCTAAGCTTCCTGATGACACCAGGAGAGGTTGGGGCCCTCATCAGGGATCGATAGTTTCAATACTTAACAACGACATCGTTCTGGGTATTTATATTGTACAAGAGTGTGGAATTGTACAGTGCAACTACAGAGCTACCTGCAGGTCAAGAAAAGACATGTTTCATGGCGTGTTGTGCTAGGGTGACACAAATTTTTCACCGGTTAAAAGTTAGAATTATTGTCGTTTAGGAAGTTTAAACCTACGATTAGTATAATTTAACAAGAATTCCCTGCGGGCTTATCATGTAGAGACTTGTGGAATTTTCTTGTTCAGTTGTTTCAGTCGATCAGTTTCCTCCGTCCTCACCGAATGAAGGAGCGGCATCTCATACGCGTTACTTCATAGGTCATTTGGATTTTGGACATGATGCTTATCCTTGGTTGGACGAATTATCCGAAGACGGTATATATGGTACTATTCAACTATTGTTATTTTTAATACGAAAAATTTCTTGTGAGTATTCAACTTATGCGGTTAGGTCAGTTTGATATCTAGATTTTTTTTCGTACGAGATACATACTCTAATTTATTTTTCCGTATCGTCAAAATACCCACATCACATTTTCGTTTAAATTTCGACAAATTTACTAACGTGACACCTCTGTTTATTCAAAATGTTCTTATTACCCTCTCTCAAAGTTTCCTGCCAGTTTTTTAAACCACTAACAATCTTCTACGGACGTATGTAGTTGGTCACCCACGATAGCCCAATGAGCCTAAAATCCCCCGACTTAAGGAAAGCCGTGACCGCTAACCCTATTACCATGGTGGTAGGTACCAGCACATGGCTGAAGATGAGGAAGAAAGGGGTTGCACAGAGAAGATCAATAACATCTATTCCACGAGTGTGAGACCGGCGAGACACCGTACCACGGGGATGGCGTGGATGTCTACATTCTACACACGTACGTTGTCCCACCGCAGCCACAAACGCCACCACTTTCATCCCGAAAATCACCCGTGCATGGATTTGGTCAGTCTTGACTGTACGTTGCTTGAGATTCACGTAACACTTGCCATGCCTTACGACACATTTCATATATAAAACCAACGCATCTGCAAACCTAGGACTTTCCATCTTTTCCCACGCACTAACATATTTCTCTCCCTCCAATTCTCGATCAGACTCCCATGCATGCAGCATGTAAATGCGCTTAGGACGAGAGCGCAACGCATCTCCCGTAGCTCTTCGATTATACAATACATCCATACAAGAAACAAAACCATTTGAGAAATTTCTGACAAATATGAGTAATCTCGGAGGTGTACCATTTTATCTATTTTGGGTTACTAGCTAGCTTGCACGTTTTGCTTTCCCTATCCTACTCTGTCTCGCCGATCTTACACTCCTGCATCTGGAGAGTTCCTCGACGGCCCTCTTACGGCCAACACATTCCGAATCTCCCTCAACAAGAGCTGCTGCTCCACGACATGCCTCTCCTCGCTCTCTTCGCCATAGCTTGCACCCAAAAAGTCGAACAAGGCCGAGTAGTAGTTGTAATTTGCAAGCTTGTGATCTCCACCAATGACGTTATAATCCATGACATGCTTCTCATCGTCAAGCTTGTCGAGCCTCTCCATGCTGGTTTTCACAGCTAGACTAGAGATGACCATGACTTCACAGATACTCCCAATGCCACCGCTCCCACTACGCATGGTGCAGCTCTTTATGAACTGCTTGTAGGCTTTCGGGTTATTGAACTGGCGAAGGAAATCCGTTACCCGTTGAGGGTAATATGGACTTTAAAAAAAACATATGTGTCACGTTAGCATACTGGCTGAAAATTGACGAGAAAAGTGATATGGGTACCCCGACTGTACACAAAAATAAGTTGGAGTACGTTTTTCATACGAAAAAAAGTGCAGGCATCAAACTGATCTGGCCACATAAGTTGGAATACTGTGGGTGGATTTTTTTTCCTTCTTAAGAAATGCAACTAGGTAACTTACATAGCCTAAAACGTCTTTGGATTACCTTAACAAGTAAAAAAAAAAAAACTCAGTCAGTCTCAAGCTACTTTGTAAACTCATGTAAGTTCTTTAATAGTTTGATTAATTACTTCGTACGTAATGCAATTTCTAATTGTTCTCAAACAAAGAAAAGAAAAACAGTTCGTTCAAGAGTTGATCGATTTGTGATGATGAAAAGTTTTGCGCATAGTGAGAACTGATCAGCTTCACCATTTCCCTACGCCAGATTTCCTAGCTTGATGCGATTCTCATTAATCCAGTGACGGTGAGTTTGATTAGCAAACACAGAGAAATTGCAGATGCAATATTTGCCAATTTTGGTGTCATTCGTGTTCATGAAGATGTGTAGCACATCTCTGTATTGTCTTGGACTCTTGGTCCATCGATCGGTGCACTACATACAATCTACAGTTTCAAATTATTCCTGAAACAAAGGTGCCGTGAATAATTTGAAATTGTAGATTGTACTTCCTCATAATAGCATTCAGGTGGCTTGGCCAAGAAAGTGGCATAATCTTTAACAAATAAATAAACGAAGGAGATTTAATAGCATGCAATTCCTCGTAATATATATGTTGTCTTTAATTAGACGCTTCGATGTAGGCCTGTCATTAGGGCGGAGTCAAACCGGATCAACTTAGATTATGATTTGTTTAAAGAGAGAAAAAGTTAAAACTGATTCGCCCCATTTATTTGGCGGATCTTTAATAATCAAATCCAGATCCGGATTTGAGAGATCCGGTGGATTAACGAAGTGGATCCGAACCTGTTTATCAATGTCCTGAGTATTAAATTTATTTATTTTATCAATATGTTAATTATTACAAATATTTCAAATGACTCTGTTTTATAACAAAAATATTTCATTAAAACCAAACTAGATAGACCAAAAAATAAAAATTTAATTTACATCGAGGAATTTGACAAGAAATAAATAATTTTGTGTTTACAATTAATCGTTTAATTGATTAATATATTTATATAACTTTGATCAAGACATTTAGATTTTATTTTAAAAAATAGACTTTTATATTACATACATTTCATATATGTAAATAAAGTATATTATGTTTAAAAGTTTAAAAAATAAACGGGGTAGATCATAAACAAACCGAATCGCTTATGATTCGGATCTGATTCGTTAAGTAAACGGATCAATGAGTCTAGATTACAAACAGATTAACGGACCATAAAATTAGATCCATACCCATTTTATAACTATGGATCCGGAGCGAGTCCGGGTCAAAATCCGTTCCGTTGATAGGTCTACCTCAACGTATATATGATAAATATGGCATCTCGAATTCTCAATTTTTTTTCTATATATATTCATTCATTCGCATTAATTTTCTTTTGTTTGTTCTTGAATCACATCAGCAGCTTTAAAGCAGTGCGTACGAAAAATCATTCGTTACTAACTCAAATGATCCCTTCACATATATTTAGGAGGGAGGTCGACTCATTTATCTTAGCTCGACTCATATATTCGTTCTCAATTTGTTTGTTCTTGAATCACATCTCCAGCTTTAAAGCAGTGCGTACGAAAAATCATTCGTTACTAACTCAAATGATCCCTTCACATATATTTACACTACAAGAAAACTTCACTTAGACCACGGAAACTTTAATGTTCCGTGGTTTAAGTGGAACTTAGACGACGGAGATCGTCTCCGTCGTCCAAGTTCTACCTGGACGACGGAAATTGTGTCTCTGTCGTCTAAGTGATTACTTGGACAGCGAAAATCTTCTCCGTTGTCCAAGTCATCACTTAGACGACGGAGTAAATCTTCTCCGTCGTCTAAGTGGACACCCTAAAACCCTAAACCCTAAGCCCCTAAACCCTAAATTATGAAACTTACACTTAAACGACGGAGATGCACATCTCCGTCGTCCAAGGGTTTACTTGGACGACGGAGATGTGCATCTCCGTCGTCCAAGTGCAAGTTTCGTAATTTCACATCTAAGACAACGACCATGTAGACCATGTCCCAATGCATATTCTTTCCGTCGAGACCATAGAGTAAACAATTCTTAAAGTGTGAGCGTCGACGGTTTCAAAATTGGAGTTACGGATTTTCGTGTATCCATGTTGCCAGTTTGTAAAAATTTTGGATTTGCGGTTAACTGTGCCGATGAAACCCTGAACGAACTCAGTATTTAGTGGAAATTATTCTACTTATATATGGTGTTATGGTGAGTATATCCAACGGTCGTTTTGTTCAAATTCAATTTCGTTAATATCGATGTGCAATGAGCCTATACGTACCGACACTTAAATTATACATATTAGTAGATACTTAACAAGTTTGAATAAGTAAATTAATTCATCATCTTAAATCCCACTTTTTATATATACGATTCTTTAATCGATATTTTACGACAATTCCATTCAAATTACAGGTCCAAAAATTCATTACAAATTATTTTTAAAAAATAATTTTACGGAATTTTCACCTAGACCACGGAGATGACCATCTCCGTCGTCCAGGTGTTCACTTGGACCGCGGAGATTGTCATCTCCGCGGTCTAGGTGAAAATTCCGTAAAATTATTTTTAAAAAAAAAATTAAAAAATTCACTTAGACGACGGAGATGACATTTTTAATTTTTAAAAAAAAAAAAAAATAATTTTACGGAATTTTCACCTAGACCGCAGAGATGACAATCTCCGCGGTCCAAGTGAACACCTGGACGACGGAGATGGTCATCTCCTTAGTCTAGGTGAAATTTTAAATTTTTTTATTTCTGGCGGTGTTTTTTCCACTAAAAATTTGGCAAAAATTTAAATCCACTTAGACGACGGAGATGACAATCTCCGTCGTCTAAGTTAAAATAATTGGCGGTATTCTTTTCCCGCTAAAATTTTGGCAAAAATTTAAATCACTTAGACGACGGAAATACTGATTTTCCGTCGTCTAAGTGATAAAATTGGCGGCATTGTTTGAAAATTTAAAGCACTTAGACGACGGAAAATCAGTATTTCCGTCGTCTAAGTGTTTTAAAACTCTTTAAATTAATAGGAGGGAGGTCGACTCATTTCTCTTGTATATCATAGTTATGAAGTTGTCCTATTCTCTATTAGGCTAATTGGTATGCGCCTATGTTGGATGGATACGAACACGGACACGGGGATACAGATACGTGGGATACGAGACACGACAAAATTTTAAAAAGTAAGACACGAACACGAACACGAAGACACGACAATTAAATTAAATTAAAATTAAAATATTTAATAATTAAAAAAATTGAGTACAATAATAAAAAATATCCATAAATATAAAGAATCATGTAACTTAAAAATGAATATACAAACTTTAAAAAAAATATATACCATTAAAAAAATACTAAAAATTCAAACAAAACATAAAAATCATGTAACTTCATAGGGTGATGATTAGTTGCACCCTTATTGCCATCAATCTAAGGCAAATAGTACGCCCTCTATTGCTGGTTCGTCTAGAGAAAACTTTATAAATTCAAACACATCTGCTCTTCCCAATACATATATATACATATAATATATATGAATAGAATTCTTATATATTTACGTTTAAAATATATAAAACGTGTATTATTTAATACGTTAAAGTGTCCCTGAGTGTCCACGAGCGTCCAAAAAAGAATATTGTTTGACACGCCACGTAGTACTTTTGACACGACGTCTCCAAGTGTCCCCAAGTGTCGGACACGTGACACGACACTACAACCAAGTGTACGTGTTGGTGCTACATAAGTATGCACCAACAATCAATAGCTAGCGTACGTACATCTTAGGGTGCTGCATGTTTTTGAATTGGTAAAAGGCTAGGTCATCCTTTTGGTTTTCAAGCTGAAATGACTTGCGTGGCTTCCCTTAGTCTAGGAATGTAAAATCGATATTTTCGACAATATTTCAGATTTTTTGAATCATCTGAAAAATTCTCTATTATATCCCGAAATTTCCCGATTTTTTTCGAAATTTCCGCAACTTTTCATATTTGGTCTTTTTGAAGCCCAATTGCCCAAAGCTCAAAAGTCCACCACATAATTAACTTCAAAAAGTTCCAATATGAGTACCTCTAGCATAATTAACTCATCGTCACAATTACGAACAAATGTTTCAAATGATGATAACAATGGAGAAAGTCGAGCAATGTCTGGTTCATACTACGAGCTCCAGAATCCTCAAGGATTGTCCCCTGACCCATATGGTTGGCATATACGTCAATACATGCAGAATTACGTGGGAAAACAATCATCTAATGATTATTCTTCACAATACACACATGATTCTGCACAGGGAGATGAGGAAAATAATATGAATTTTGAATCTCATAGGTCTGATCCTCTACATGGTTCTGAAGTATTCGTATATTTGGTTTTATGATGTGTGATGTGTAACATATTGTACAAAAGGTGTAATGGCCTAACCTCCAATTAGGTTTTAGCCATCAAAAAATAAAAATAAAAATATTAAATTATATTTTAATAATTTTCAGCACTTAACACGTACTGATTCATACAGTAATATAACAAATGCATATGTCTTGATGTTTGATTAATATTTTCTTCTCACGTAAGATAGATAATTGACCATATAACAACTTTCAAAAGTTTCATTATAAATTTTCATATATTTTTATTAGTTTTCGTCTTTTCCGTCAAAATTTTAACTGAATCGATATTTTATCGATATTTTCGCCGATATATCCAAAATTTAAATCGTCGATATATTCTCAATATCTGATATTTTACTCTTTACCCAAATTATTTGTTAAAAATTATGCCAGTTTCTTGGCCAAGCCATCAGCGACGAACAAGGATTGCTTTTTAGAGGAGGAAAAGATGGACATGCACGGTCTTTTTGGGAGGCAACTGGCAAGGCACCGACCACCAGCCACCAACCACGTTTTTTTTCAGTTTTTTGAAGTTCTATCTGTACGTTCCCCAGAGGCTCGAATTTATTCACACCATGACCTTGTGATAGAGTGAGAACATAGCCCGAGTGCATCGAATTGAACTTGTAGAGTTGTAGTGTCAATCGAAATGTTCAGGATCATCGAACTCTTCAACTGATGAAGCTTTGTATGGAATTATCAACAGTTTGAATTATTGTAGTTTTGATATCCTGAAGACCTAAACTAGCTACATTTTATTTATTTATTTTAAAGAATGGAGCTATATTTGTATTTCAAAAAAGTTAGCTACATTTGTAAGAAATCCAATCATATTTTGATACTATAATGAAAATATTGGTGTTTTTTGAGTAGTGATTTATCAATGAGAATATATGCATATATATATATAGTTTCTTTGCTTCAACTTTCATTATCAAATAAAACATTCAAATCCTCGAGTGGGGTTACTGGATCGGTGCGGAAGACACGAACTACAGAGGTAAAATTAGAAAGGAATAGCTAGGCAGGTTATAGTCGATCTTCAATCGAATAATGATACACCAGCTCAAGGAGGTTTTTTTGTTTTGTTTTTCCTTTTGGTTAACTTTAGGAAGTATTTTGGGTGCAAAACTACAAATCTTGCTCAAGCTATTTAACTTGTACAAAAGTACTATGGTTAATGATTCTCATGCATGTCAGCATGCATATATATATATATATATATATTACCATTTGAATCAGGGTGGATCCTTTAGGGGCGGGCAGCGGTCATAGACATAGCCCCTCGGTCGGTTAATATTTAGCTAGAAATTAATTTTTTTTGAATAATTAGTGAGAAAATCAATGTTTTCTATAACTGATCAATTAGGTCAACATTTATTTTATTAATTACCTTCTCTTTTGGTATTCTTTCACTCTATTAGTATTGAATGCCTGCTTCAATTTTATGGCATGGGCCGCCCTGGAATCTATCTGAGCTGAAGTTCCGCCACTGATTTGAATCATATATAAGAATAAATTGCCCATCAAGTTATGTAGTTATGTGTATATATATAGCCTTATAAACGATACGTATATATTTCTTATATAATGACATTGATCCTTACTATTCAATACACACAAATTATTGTTCTTACCTGCTGTTCATACATTTTTATATTGGGGTATTTTAGTATTTTTCTTCCCTCTTTTTAACGGTGACGTTTTTAACTTTTACAGTTTTAATTTTTAATTTTTACTTTTTATCAAATCTTTTTTTACTGTTTTCTGTTTTACGTTTTAACTTTATTTTTTAATAATTTTATTTTTTATTTTTACTTTCTAACATTTACCACATCATTTTTACAATATTAATTTTTATTTTTTAATTTTTAACGGTTTTAATTTTATTTTTTACTTAAATTGTATAAAAAAAATTTATACGAATCTAAACTCTCCACATGCATTAACCTTTTTTTAATAGATTTCATCTTTTATTTAAATTTTTTTACCAAAATTTTCTATTTAAACTCTAGCTAATCTCATTTATACATCATTTACGACTTCTCATCATTTTTAACTTTTACAGTTTTAATTTTTAATTTTTACTTTTTATCAAATCTTTTTTACTGTTTTCTGTTTTAAGTTTTAACTTTATTTTTTAATAATTTTATTTTTTATTTTTACTTTCTAACATTTACCACATCATTTTTACAATATTACTTTTTATTTTTTAACTTTTTAACGGTTTTAATTTTATTTTTTACTTAAATTGTATAAAAAAAATTATACGAATTTTGTCTAAACTCTCCACATGCATTAACCTTTTTTTAATAGATTTCATCTTTTATTTAAATTTTTTTTTACCAAAATTTTCTATTTAAACTCTAGCTAATCTCATTTATACATCATTTACGACTTCTCATCGTATATTTGCAATACTCCGTCCTCATCGCGGACTACCTTTCTAGTTATATAACATAATTTAGGATCGTGGGTCTATAACCACTAACAAAGACTCGCTAGAAACTGTGTTCTGGTTTTACATATATAATCCGTTGCCTGGATATTGACCAAACTCAAAAACCCTAAATTGATTAGAGGCATAATGTTTTCAAAATTGATTGGCTGGTGTGTTTACATGATGTATTTAGCTACTGCGCGCCTAGCATTAAATAATCTGAGAATATACAGAAAGTCTAGTTCTAAATTTCTAATGGCTCGAACTCTTATCATCTTATCGATCAGCTATGTATATGCTACCTAACATAAACATATTGCAGGATATCAATGTCAATTAATTTCTTCGAGCAGCCTTCTAAATTACAAGGATAAGGCCAGAAGGGACTGCTAGGTTTCATCTAAGACCAATGGCAAATATTGAAAAAAAGAAAATTTTGATAGAAATATTGATATAATAAATGGGTAAATTACGTATAAGGTCAGTTACGTAAGATTAGTTACGTATAAGGTCACCTTACTTTTCTTTAATAATTAAGGCCATTTGATAAAACAAAAAACCTTGAAGTTTGATTAATTTACGCTGAATGCCCTTTCTGTTTTCCCTCTTCTGCTTCACACAAGAAATCAGAACGAAAACAAAATTCAAACCGTGCCCAAGCCCTAGCAGAGCTCCATTCTCCTCTTCACTGTGATTCTGATCCCATTCCACATACCTCCTACTTTGAATTCCGTCACAGCAGCCCAACCTGAGCTCCATCTCCACTTCGATTGCCGTCGCCAGCCTGTGGTTTCCGATCACCAACGAGCCCGACGCCGTCCGACGCCACCCCTACAGACAAACGCCACCGTGTCCCTCCCTCAATTTCAGGTCTCACTCTCTCTCTCTCTCTCTCTCTCTCTCTCTCTCTCTCTCAGGTTTGATTCTCTGTCTCTTTCTCTAACACTAAGATTCTCTCCCCCTCTCGGCAGCTTCAAGACAATGGCTCCTCCGGCTTCAAACCCTAGCCTTGGTAAAAAGCGCCGCCCCAAGCAACAAAGTGCAGCTCATGCAGGTGAGGGATTTAGTGTGTAGTTTGTACTGCTGTCTCTGAGTAGTGTGTGGATTTGTTGTGTGTAGTGTGTAGTCCTGTGCTGAGTAGTTTGTTGTTTGCTCTGAACTAGTTTGTACTGCTGTCCTGAGTAGTTTGTACTGCTGTCTGTTAGTAGTGTGTGGATCTGTTGTGTGTAGTGTGTAGTCCTGTGTTGAGTAGTTTGTTGTTTGCTCTGAACTAGTTTGTACTGCTGTCCTGAGTAGTTTGTACTGCTGTCTGTTAGTAGTGTGTGGATCTGTTGTGTGTAGTGTGTAGTCCTATGCTGAGTAGTTTGTTGTTTGCTCTGAACTAGTTTGTACTGCTGTCCTGAGTAGTTTGTACTGCTGTCTGTTAGTAGTGTGTGGATCTGTTGTGTGTAGTGTGTAGTCCTGTGTTGAGTAGTTCGTTGTTTGCTTTGAACTAGTTTGTACTCCTGTCCTGAGTAGTTTGTACTGTTGTCTGTTAGTAGTGTGTGGATCTGTTGTGTGTAGTGTGTAGTGCTGTCCTGAGTAGTTTGTTGTTTGCTCTGAACTAGTTTGTATTCTTGTCCTGAGTAGTTTGTACTGCTGTCTGTTAGTAGTGTGTAGACCTGTTATGTGTAGTTTGTAGTGCTGTCCTGAGTAGTTTGTTGTTTTCTCTGAACTAGTTTGTACTCCTGTCTTGAGTAGTTTGTACTGCTGTCTGTTAGTAGTGTGTAGACCTGTTATGTGTAGTTTGTAGTGCTGTCCTGAGTAGTTTGTTATTTTCTCTGAACTAGTTTGTACTACTGTCCTGAGTAGTTTGTACTGCTGTCTGTGAGTAGTGTGTAGAACTGTTCTGTGTAGTTTGTAGTGCTGTCCTGAGTAGTTTGTTGTTTTCTCTGAACTAGTTTGTACTACTGTCCTGAGTAGTTTGTACTGCTGTCTGTGAGTAGTGTGTAGAACTGTTGTGTGTAGTGTATAAAATTTATGTAAGTAGTATGTAGTGTTTTGATGGTCTGTCTTATTGTTTTGCAGAAAATGCACAAATGGAGGACCCTAAAAACCCAAGGTCCAAATAAGATCGTCATTGAGAGACTTCTGCAAATATCATGGCTAAACTGCATACAAAATTGCCATCGAAAACAGTGAGGATCTTGCAAAAAACACCATTTGGCAGTTTCATATGGTTGTTTTCACAAGGCTTGATGACATCTGATGATTCCCACAAATCAATTGACGATATCACAAGAATAGCACGATTTTGGGATGTTGAACAGAGAGTATTCTTGATCGGTGGGAAGAAACATCATCTCACAACAGATGATGTGGAAAAAATCTTTGGTCTTCCAGCTAAGGGTATGATTCTTCTACTTTAATGTGTTAGTACGTTTGACTTTTAAGTGATTCTTCTAGTTTAGTGTTATTTACCTGTGTTTTGTTTCTGGTCTTGATGCTCCAAGCATGATCCATGATATGGATTCCAAGACTGAGAGAAGACGCAATTCAAGCTTCCTGCAAAGATACAAGATTCAGGATTGTATGCCGATATCAAAACTTGATGAGGCTCTCGAGATGGCTGCCCTAGGAAAGAAGAATGACAACGACACTGCAATCTGGTTGGTTATTTATGTGTTGTCCACATTCTTCTTCCCTAACTCCTCTTCCGTAGTCACATGCAGCATAATCAATGTGGCTCAAGCTTTAGATGGCCTTCATAATTACAATTGGGCGAAGATGGTTCTGAATTATCTGGAGAAAGGGCTGGACAAATCGAAAGAGAACCCGACTTCTCTTTCTGGTTGTTTCCCACTAATTATGGTATGCCCTTGTTCCCTGGTTGTGTATCTTAATGGAGAAATCTATATTGGTCTCTAATAGTGTATTTGTAGACATGAGTAGTATATTGTGAGGTCAATAGTAGTATATAGTGTGGTCAGCAGTAGTATGAAGCATGGTCAGCAGTAGTATATATGTTAGAACAATAGTGTGCTTCTGTGATGTGATGTGGTCTCTAATAGTGTATTTTTTCTGGAACAATATTGGGTTGCTGAAAGGACTGGAATCTGTGAAAGAGTTGCATCAAGGAAGGGTTATCCTCTCAGATTTGCACACTGGAAGCTGATGAAGCTGTACACTCAGTTAAGCAAGCTCTCTGACGAGGAGCTAGGAGAAAAGATGCAGATCAAGAATGAGAAGGTACGGGTGAGGGACGACAACTTATACCTACTTGAAGAGAGCATGGATGCTCCATCATTCAATATGTGGGTAAGTATCAATGTTTTGAATTCAGTAGTATATACATTGAACACTAGTAGTATGTACTGTTGTCTAGAGTAATGCTTCCTGTGTTCTATTGTATGAATTCGTGCTTTGTGATTTAAATGTGAAGGAGGAAATATCCAAGGAAGAGTTGATGGAGAGGGAGAAGAGAGCCCAGGAGAACCTTGTTGAAATCATCGCTTCTCTCCAAGATATGGCAGCATCACAGTCATCTCCAACACAGAAGGAGGTTGACGACGCTCAAAACATGATCGCCAAACTTGAAGACCAGAAAGTGAAGATGGCAGAGCAAAATCAATTCTGGATGTAAATGGTCGACAAGTTCATACGCGAAAAGGATGAATGCGCCAAGAAAGTGGAGATTATGAAGTCGAAGATGAAAGGCAAGACATCCACCACCCAAGAGAATTCCTTGAAGGAACGAGATGAAGCTTACAAGCTGCTCGGAGAGGCCTATACCAAGATTGCTTCGTTGGAGTCGAGGAACAAGGAGCTTCAGCGTGAGCTAGACCAAATTAAGCTTATGGATTCTCAAGTTCCTTTTTCGGAGGGAAACAACTCAGCAGAAGAGGAGGTCATTGACTCTATCTGATAAAGTGTTTTTCTCTTATTTCAATTTCCAGAAATCTTAGTGTGTTGTTTCCAATCTGATTACAAAACGAGAAAGAAACTGAAGAAGAAGAAGAAGAAACTGAAACATGAGAAGGAGAAGAAGCAGAAGAAGAAGAGATACAAGCTGAAGAAGAAGAGACACAAGCTGAAGAAGAAGAGACATAAGCTGAAGAAGAAGATGAAGAAGAAGAAGAAGCAGTGGAAGAAGAAGCAGAAGAAACAGCAGAATAAGAAGCAGAAGAAACAGCAGAAGAAGAAGCAAAAGATGAAGATGAAGAAAAAAATGATGAAGAAGAAGAAGCAGAAGAAGAAGAAGGTGAAGAACAAGCCGAAGATGAAGAAATCAACCTGGTATGTTGTGTATTAGTGCATTTACTGATTTAATTTCAGAAATCTGCAAAAACATTACAACAGTTTATTGCATGTGCTACTGTAGTTTTCAGATAGTACTACTCTAGGTGTTGGATAGTACTACTCTACTAGGACTTTGTGCATGCCTGTAATACTATAGTTTTCAGAATGTACTACTCTAGTTGATTTTTTTGTTTGTTTTGAATTTGATGATAAGCAGGGCAGCAGTGAAGATGCATATGAGATCAGATCGAAATTTAAAAATGATAGCATGGCCCTCGCAGCGACACGACAACTGAGGTCGCGGAGTGGGAAGGTTGAAACAAGCAAGCGGAAGTCACCTCCTTCAATGATAAAAGCTGTCAAGACCAAGAAGAGGAAGACTACAACAAAGGACTCGCTTTATGATTACTGAGTTACAAGAAGAAACACAAGAAGCAAAGTAAAGCCCAATTAGTTCTTTATGTTCTGTTAGGCTTCATGTAGTACATTCTTCTGTTATGGTCTGACTTTACTGAATAGTAGTAGTTGCGTTGTGTTTAAGTAGTACCCAGGATATTTGTTAGTAGTACTTACTAGAAACTGCAGTAGTGTTAGTAATACACTACATTTTTGTGAAGTAGTACTTTCGGTTGTGAAACAGTAGTACTTACACATGTGTTGAAGTAGTACACTTAATGTTTTGGAGTAGTGCTTACAACGGACAACAGTCGTGTTAGTACACTAAATTTTCGTGAAGTAGTACTTTCTAATCTGAAATAGTAGTGCTTACTAGATTAATCAGTAGTATGTGCTACATTTGTTGTATGATGAGTGTACTACTATTATTGTTGGATAGTACTAATGTAGTTGGTTCCACACACAAATCGTTGCCGCATACAAAGAACAATTGACCAACACAAAATCACAAATACCGAAGAACAACAAACTCGAATTAATATGTTGAAACAAAAAATCGCACAAAGGAAAAATTACGTTAAGGTAGCACCTATTCTGTTCAGGCCAAGTGTACTACTGTAGACTGCAGAATACACTACATGTGAGTAACATAGACACTAGTTAGCTGTTGATGACTTTGGTACACGTCAATCTGTTGTGTCTTCCTTTTTCGCCACAACGACCACATCTGATTGGCCTTGGCGCCTTCCCACCTTCAACGGAAGACTTCATGCGAGTATCCTTTGGACGACCGGATGTGATTCTTGTCAACTGAGGCTTCACAATGGCCGGTTCATTTAGAGCATCATAGTAAAACTTCTCAACGTTGGGTATTGGCTTAATACCAAACTCGTAGGCAGCCCTGTAACTTCCAACATCATAGAAATTCTCGATGTAAGAGTAAATGGACTCAATACCGGCATGTTGTATAGCAGCTAGTGCATGGGGACAGGGGAAAGAATCGATCTACCAATGTCGGCAACTGCAACTGTATGCCCCGAGATCAACCGCCACAATCATTAATGCCTAGACTTCATACAAAGTCTCACTAGACCTTCGAACTGTCCAGTGACTCCCTACATTCATCCTAGCCTTCAAAGTCTCCTCCATTTTAGGACACAACATAGAGGTCCAAGTTTCTGATCTCATCTTCATTTCAGCCATCATCACCATCAATTTCTGTCTCAAACCCTCCAACATCTCAAAAATAGGAAGACGACGCAATTCACGTGTCCAATTATTGAAAGATTCAGCCACGCTGTTGGACATTTTCCCATATCTATTACCTTTGAAGAAGGCGTTACACCACTTCTCCAAAATCAGTGACCTCAAGAAGTTCCTCATAAGATCTTGACCATAAATCAACAACTTCCGAAGGTTGAATTCATAGCAAGCAACTGTTGGAGAGTATGCCACGGTCATGAAATCATGAATGATGGTTTCCACATCATAAACACCCCTTTTCTTCTCATAAAGCTTTTCCACATTCTTTTTCAGGTGATAGAAACAGTAGGAATGAGGAGAGTCGGGGAATGTCGTAGCCACATCATCAAATAACCCTTCATGTCGATCCGTGAAGAAAGTAATGTTCCTTCCTTGTGGCGACAAAATAGTCTAGAGATGATCGAAAAACCACTTCCAATTGGCTTTATTTTCAGAATCCACAACAGCAAATGCAAACGGGTAGAATTCTGCAAATTTTTAAGAGATGGAGTTAGAAAAAAAACACTTGGATAGTTATTTCTATCACATGGAAAGCACTACAACAGTTGGTTGAAAGTACTACTGTAGTTTTCAGAATGTACTACTCTAGTTGTTTGAAAGTACTACACTACTGGGACTTGATGCATGCCAACAAAAACTTTGATTGTACTACTGTAGTTTCTAGAATGTACTACTCTAGTAGTTGGATAATACTACTCTACTGGGACTTGGTGCACGATAACTTAAACTTTGATGCCTGTAATACTGTAGTTTACAGAATGTACTACTCTAGTTTTTGGACAGTACTACTGTTACTAGTTTTACACACTATCCCTGAAACTGAAAAACGAACATTCATTCCCGTTCTTTCCAGTGGCACAGAGCATGTAACCCTTGAACTTGCCCTTGAGATGAGCAACATCGACAAACAAAATAGGCATGCATGACATGAACCCCTTAATACAGCCACCAAAACATAAGAAGAAGCGTTCAAAACGTCTAGTGAGCGGATTCACCTCCAAGATGCAATGAGAACCAGGGTTGGTAGCCAACACCTGCTCACGATACCACGACAACTGAGAGTAGGAGTCACCTTCGTTACCCCGTACAGAACGTGCAGCCAACTCTCTTGCATACCAAGCCTTGTGATAGGACACATGCAAGCCATAAGAAGTTTGCAATGTTGACATGATTTCTCTCAGCTTTACATAAGGATTGGACTTCAACTCAGAACAAACAATGGACTTGATGGCATGAGAACCAAGATGCTTACTCTTTTGGTCACGAATACCAGTGGTACATGTATGAGTGTTATTGAGCTCTCGGATGACAAAAAAGTTATTTTCCCTACATCTTAGAGCACGAACTTTCCAGGGACAGCTGCCTTCATTCTGAGAACATTGTGCAACAATTCTATCCTTGTGATTTCTGAAGTACTTGAAGGTAAAACCAGACTCGAATGCATAACGATTCAGCTTTTCCCTAAACTCGACAACACCACCTTCAAACTTTTGATTGACATGGCTGATATAACTTGCCCATTCATTTGTCAAGTAAAGAATCGGAGATTCTGGCCTAAAGCAAGACAAATAATCATTTGCATCAAGCAATTTATTTGAAGACGACGACGTGCAAGTCAGAGAAGAAGAAGCATCATCAAAAGAGGATATGTCGGAATGCACAAGAGTACCCGAACTACTCTGCCCACAATCCCTAGCAACAATATGCACAGACGATACCTTAAGTTCGATCATGGTCTTCATCATCAATTTCAAATCCCTATCACAAGATATCATGCAATTCGGATAGCGTGGCAATGAGAAACCAAGAGTGAAAGAATACGGTCTCAAGCCAGGAAAACGCGATGACACTTCCATCACCATATCAATGAAAGTTTTAGTAGGCGTAAGATCAAACATGATTGTTTTGTCAATGTAAGTGCACTTCGCATACAAATCAAAATCCATAGATCCCAATCTGCAAATCAAAACAAAAAATACTTACAAAAAAGAAGTAGTATCCTTACTATACATCAGTAGTGTATTCACACAATCCGACACACAGAACACACAGAACAGCTGAGTAAAGTGTTCAATGGGATAAAGTAGTGTATTCAATCAACAGATGTAGTACAATCAACTCAGAACACACACAGAACACACGGAACATGTAACTAGCGTGCTCAATGGGATGCAGTAGTGTTCTCACTCAACAGAAGTAGTACTATCAACTCAAAACACACACAGAACACACAGCACAGATAACTAGTATGTTCAATGGGATGCAGTAGTGTACTCGCTCAACAGTTGTAGTACTAACAGTCTGTAACTTCTCATAATTTATACGAAATATCAAAACACACAAATTAGCCACATCAATCACACACGAACACTAAAAATAATATCACTACAATAAGCCATACATAATCCAAAGTAGAAGAATCAAAATCGGAAAACCGAAATTCGAAATCGGTTTAATCGAATCAAACAAAACAAAGCACAAAATATCTACAGGTGAGCAGAATAGAAACCTTACCCAAGCTTTTATCACCGAAATCTTCCGATTCGCCGGAACTTCTCCTCCCAAATTCGCCGGAACTTCTCCGCCTCCTCTCTCTCTCTCTCACTAACACAAACACACAGAGCTGATTCGAATGGATGAACACAGAAGCTCTCTCTAGAACGATCGCCCCTCTCTCTCTCTCTCCGTTTCGGTGGTTTCGGCTTGTTTTGAATTCAATTCAATTTGAATTCAGTAAATATCTATATATACGAGGGGCAAAAATGGAAACTGAAGTTTTTAAATGATTGTATAATGACCTTATGTGTGTAAAACTTATACAATAACCTTATGTCTAAACTAAGGCCTCTAAGTGACCTTAAGTGTAATTTCCTAATAATAAATTGAATTCTTAAATGGGTGCAGTCGTATCATACATTCCCAATAATTAAGCTGGTGCGAAGGTTAAGGTTGACCGCATGACAAAATTAAACGACTGCGCACATATTAGAGATGGTAGTGTACGTTTCATCAATCCATATATTATACATTGGCATATGAACTGGAACTCTGGAAGAGATAAAGATGAACTGATCATGATTGACTTGCAAACTACAAATATATAGTTGCCCGTAGGCACTAAGAAAGTAAGATCTTTCTCTTTTGGCAAACGAAGTAAGAATCTCCTGAAGATGCACAAATGATATATACGTATACGAGATTGTCAACACTACCACAATTTTTCTCATAGCCGACGATTTCAAGAAAACAAAGGCCGACGATTTTTGTTGTCGTCGGCTATAGTAATCGTCGGCCTTTTGTTTTCTTGAAATCATTGGCTATGAGAAGAATTATAGCGGTACAACTTTCTTAGCGAAAGACACGTACGGTAGTAGAATTAAGACAAACTAAAATCTGGTGCATGTAATTAATTAAGTCAAATATAAAAGTACATATGCGTACGAATGATTGATGAATTATATATGTTTGGTCAAAACATGCAGATATTAGGAACTTAGGATCATATGATACATTGAACTAGTTGCGTTGTGTACATTAGGAATACTTGGTTAACTTATAAGTATTAGCATTATTTGTTTTATGGAGAGCACACATTTTTTTTCAAGACACATGAACTAATCTGAATCGAACCTAGAGATCACGTCTGAATGCTTATATAGTCTCCTTTGGTCACCAAAAATAGAATGAGGTTTAACTTCAATCATCGTGATTTGAATGTCAACTCAATCATGTATGTAGTTAAAAATTCACAATTAGATTATTTCTGATCTGTCTTGACCTCTTGGGTCTTAGAAATCTTTGAGTTACCCAACATAATCAAGAGAAAATATATATATATATATATGTAGTTAAAAAAACATCATACTTTCTCACAATGAACTTGAGGGATTAGATAGTTCAATTAATGGCCTCAAATGCTCTCAACTCTCTGCTTATTTATAGGAATATCAATTATTGACAAATACAAATAGTATCCATTATATAGCAATTCATTCTACTATTACAATACATGTTTAGATTCTTCATCGGCTCATCGCACATGACATAGTCATACTATAATCGATCATGACATGCTATAACATTTCTCTTCAAAAGTCAACAATTACTTGATCATTAATTTTAATCCTTGGAGTGATTAGCTAGTTTGGAAGTAGTTGCTGTGCCGTATGAGGATGGTTAATTAACCACTTGGACCTCCATATTACTGACTGAGTTAATATATAATTAGAAGTTACGACAAACAACTTAGGGTTGACCAGTAAGCAGATTTAGTCATTTTATGGTTTAAACGCACATGAAATTGACGTCATTAACTACATTTCAGGCAACATCTGTGGCCTCATTTATAGTAAAGTTTCTGAAGAGTGTTTGACATTACGATCGAATAGATAATGACTCTAGTTAGCGGACTAGTTTTTCCTAATTCTTGCTGTTGGTGTTTGAATGAAGTTCGTTTCTAAATAATAATAATAATAATTTTTTATATAATAATCGTGATCCTTATTATATTACTGTTGGGAGGAACAATATGATCAGTGTTCTCACGCCTCCTATGTTCGAGCTACTATCTTGGTTAAGTTTGGATGAGCAGTGCTCTCATGCATGGGTCGAAGCCACGATCTCTCTCTCTCTTCTCTCTCTCTCTCTCTCTCTCTCTCTCTCTCTCTCCAAGTTTCTGCATCGTCAACCTCTGGCCGGCAGTTCAAAGTCGCGAGATCGAAGTCACGCAAGCCAAAAGCCAAGCCCAGACCAAGCCAAATCAGTGGATTCTTCGTTGTCGTCTCCAACGTGAAGCCTAGATCAAAGTCACGAGATCCAGCATTTCATGAAGGTACGCATGATCAGCCTAATTAATTTCGTCATTCGATTTTGCTCTTCTGGGTTTATGATCGATTATTGATTATAAGTGATTACATGGGTCTGATATTGAATCCATATATGATGCAAGTCTCATGTTCTTGATGAAACCTTAGCCAATAAACCATATCAATCAATGTTCTAGAACCTTCCTATGATTAATTAAGGACCCATTATCCTCCGATATTCATTTTGGTACTAATTCAAGATACTTTGAAAGGAAAAAAGAAGAAGTAAAACTCAGTATTGATAACCTTCAATCAACCGTAAAACTAATTTGATTCAATTCTAGATTTGATTGTTGGTGACAAAATTTCATGGAACAAAGAACTCGAAACTAATGTCACATAAGGTTTGTATGCTATGCCCATGTCGCATTTGGATAATTGGTGTACAAATGAAGCATACTTTCAAAGGAAACCCAGGAGTGTTTACTAACTAGTCTCTTAAATTAGTGTTTTCTGGAGCCCATTTGTTTTCTGGGAGTATTCGATTTTGTGTATATTAAAGCATGCATCAACTTTTGTTTTGGCATGAGATATGTGAAGTGGTTGATCAAAATCTTCACAGCTATATGAATTTTTTTGCTATAACCCAGTTGCAGTTGTTATAGGACAATTGAGTTGTTTTAGTTTTGTTTTCTTGCCTAGAGTTTACTTCTTGATAAAGTTGAAAGTTTTACTATCCTATGTTTAAGTCAAGAATTCAAACACTACATTTTGGAAGATTTAGTTTAAGATTTAGTGTTTGATTCTACTGATTTTGAGTTTGCTTTTAATGATTCTGGCTTATATTTTTGAAGGATATTAAAGTGGATTCAACGACAAGGAGGTTGAAGGTATGCATTTTTTGACGATTTATGTACAGAAGCCTGTGTACTGATTCTTCTCGCTGTTTAAAACTCAAAACGTTAATTGATATGGTTTATTGGCACACTTGCTATTCTTTGTCTGTTGAAATATTTTATTAGAGGCAAAATAGGTACCATAAATCTCAACCATTGGTTTCCCAGAATTTTACATTTATTTTCAGGTTGTTTAGTTGTAATGCAAGGTTTGTTGGAAAAGAAACAAAAACATTAAAAAGACCAAGTGTGTGCTCTAATCACATTAAATTTTTGGTAAGTCTCTATATAGACTGTTATATGAAATTTATCAGTACGAGTAATCACTAAGAAAAATGTTGAAAGTGTAGCTATGTGGTATTAATGGAATCTACACTTTATGCCCTTTACCATTGATATATTTGACTAATCATCTATAGTCTTGAGGTCACCTTGAAGGACTTCTAAAACTAGCTATTACGGATTTTAGGGTTGAGAATTTGTTTCAGAAATTTAAATTGTATACGAACAAGAGTTTGAAAATTTTAAATTGGATAATAACAAGGAATAGAGCCAAGTCTTCAAATTGGGGTTCCAAAATGATACTTTTTAATTTGGGGTTGATTAGTTTGAGTTTTTTGTTTACAACGGTGAGACACAACATGGATACTTTTCTAATGAAAAGTATGATCAATGCTCTCACTCTTTGGACGTCTGAGCTCCTGTTCTTGATAAGGTTAGTGGGGTGGTTAGGCCACGATCAATCTTAGCTCTCATCGTCTCTATCGATCACTCTTTTTTCTCTCAGATATCTGCTCTCATTTCCGCCAATCACTCTCAAATTCCCTTCGCCGATCACTCTCAAGCTCCACGAATCCAACCTCCATAAACATCATCAATGGACAAAGCCAACCTCTGCATTAGTTTTGTCTCTATCCTCTCCTCTGATCGATTTTAAAGGTAAGGTACTAGATATGGCTTGATCTGATGTTTGATGATTCAATCATGGGTTTTGGGTTTCTCGCTGTGTTCGTTACAATTCGCTTCTAATAGATCAACTAGGCTCTTTTTAGTGGCTGAACACATAACTG
Source organism: Geum urbanum (assembly GCA_946800695.1). Lineage (NCBI taxonomy): Eukaryota > Viridiplantae > Streptophyta > Magnoliopsida > Rosales > Rosaceae > Geum > Geum urbanum. The sequence goes on along the minus strand of OX327013.1, from coordinate 37,267,255 downwards.
TTGGATGACCTCTATATATTGTCATATTTTTGGGCTTCATGTGAATTTTCAGTTTGTTATTGGCTTATTGTATAGGAAACTGCATGAGACAATACTCATAAATTTTTTGAAGGTTTGTTATACAATAGTCAAACCTTTGGTGGCTGAACACATAACTAACTGTACAAATTTATGATGTATAATAGTACTTATGAAGAATTCTCTCTTTGCAATACTACGAAATTCAATGAAAGGGTTCTCTTGAGTCAACTTGAGATAGAGCTGGTATCACACTCAAACAAAGGTAAAACAATATTGTGTTGGATGTTTTGTATGGCTATATAAAAACAGCTTCGCATCTTTTCTGCTTTGTTGGGTGTTCTTCTTTTTTTGGGGATTTTTATATAATATTGTATATGATATAGTTTACTGGATGTAGTACTATATATGTGGATTTGCAAGAATGGTGCATTATATGATGAAAAAAGTAGAAAAATGAAAAGAGAGTTTCGATGATAGTATATTCATTTTTTTTTGTCTCGGACTAATATGAATGTGGTTTTGCGTCATCATCTCTATGCAAAGAATACATATTCTCTTAAGCTACCTTTTATGATCCTTAGAGTTTAGATAATTTTCTTTTCCTTTTTCTATCTTTGTTAGGTGCATTCGTTGTAGTAAAAGTTTACTTTAGGTTTGCCTATTTTTGTGAAATATATGTTTATGTTTCAGCCTATAATCAATGTTTGCAGCTTCTAATTTTGGCTTTTAAACTGATTCATTTGAAAACTATTGGTTGTGGATTTGCCTAAAAAAATATGCTTTATATGGATATTTTGTACGGGGTTATTTTGATGAAGTAGTGTAGCACAATAACACTATTATTTATCTCATCAGCCACCTACTGTTTGATTTCAAGTCATAACATGTGAGTAAAACACGAGAGTGCCCATGGGCTTCTCTTCTATTTTTATGCTCCAAGTTGTTCGATCGTTGTGCTATCTCTAACCAGGCTCTATGCTCTCTTATAAGAAAGCTAAGAGCAATTTCAAAGCCTAGAATGCTATGCATTTGTTTTGTTATTCTTTTCAGTCTATTGAAATTCGTTTCTTATTTTCACTCTAAAATGTGAGGGTTTGAGCATATGTATATATTTCTTTTGTATAGTAGTGAACCTCATTGCATTTCATCTATTATTGACATCATATTATTGACTTTTGCTGCAGTCTACTAATTTCAAGAGTCGGAATTTCTTAAAATTACACAAACTGCTGAAGTTTGCAATTGATGTCTACAAAGGAATGGAGTCTTTTCATTAAAATGACATAATTCACATGGATATGAACACAAGAAAATATGCTAATGGATTCCAATAATATAAGAATTAAAATATTTTCCTTTGATTGTTTGGCAGCTTCGTTTTCATAGCCATTGGTTTCTTTTGAATTTCATAGAGAGATTATTCTTCTCAAAGACTTTCCATGGCTAGAAAATACAAATCCAATTGTATGGTATAAAGTCTGAGCCTAAACTAAAGTAAATTTATGTTTTCCAAACCCTGAATGGTGTTAAGATGATAATTTATTTTTTTCTTAGTAATTTGAAAGTATATTAATAGTATGAATATGTGTGCATTTTTTTTTCCAAGAGAGTGGAAATTTTCCCAAGTAATTTTGTGCTTTTTTTTTTATGAATGATTCTGCTTATAGAAAAATATACACCATCCACAAAAGAAGAAGCATAGATTGGTGTTAAGGGTTTGAGGTGATAGATTGTAGTTTTTTTACTCATAAGAACTTGGAATTTTGAATCTTTGATTTAGGATGATAATTAAAAACTAAAATTTGGATTGATTCATTTGTCTTATTTTTGAAACATACAAGTATCTGTGAATGTGTTTTGTTTAAGCCAAAATCTGTAAGGGATATCGTCTGAAGAGTAATGAATATTGGGCGGATCACTCATGAACGTTCGAGAACTTGTCCACAAACGCTTCACTATTCTGCAAAATGAACGATAAGCTTTAAGGAGTTGAGACAGGGTTGGCCCGCCTTCAACATTCTGATGCTTAAGTCAGTACAAGGTACGACAGAAAGCGTAAGGGAATAATTGGTGAGATGTCAGATTACCTTCTGCCTGCTTGGTGTATGTGTCTTCCTAATATAGGTAGGTGTGGTGGACAACACTCTGTGATCCTCAAGGTGGGACTGATGCCAGTATTCCTCTTTTGTGCAAGAGAGGATATTCTGGTCTTTCGGTACTCAGACGCGCGCAACACCCCGCTTTGCTAGGCGCGTGCGACATATATCCTGTGTGTAGTTTTACCGATTTTTCCCTATTTATCTCCTTGCAAAGCTATTTAGTGATCTATGCATTTTATGCATATTTATTAATATTATTTCCCAATATTTGGGTCTTGTTAATTACTTAGTATTATTAGTTTTATTAGTGTTAATATATTTTGTTAATATCAGATGTTGACCAAAAGAGACGGAGTAAAGAGTCTACAAATACGCAAAATGTAGAAAAATATTGGAGAAAAGAAATTGGTTCGAAAATCCAAAGGAAGAAGAAGAAAAATTGAAGAGAAAAAGAAATCCTTAGTTGACTAGGAAAACCTTTCCTATGTTGACTAGGATTTGAAAGCTTTCGGAAGGATCTTGAAGAGTAACAAATTAAAATGGACAAAATTAATTAGAAGACAATTTGAAAAGTCCAAACTTGAAGACCAAGTCAGCCAATTTCGTGGAGAACAAGTTATGGCAAGAAAATGATTCCCAACTTGAGTACGAGAAGGAAATCATGAAGAATAAGGAAAGAAGAATCTACCTGTGCAAGTAACCCAACTTTGAAAGATGACTGGGAATAGCTCAAGAAGAGTTAGACAGCGGTTAACCTATGGTTGGAAGGCTCTTTGAGTTTTCATTCCAACGAGCCAAAAACCATAATTTTTGAAGGTCTATAACTCTAAAAAAGTGCAATTCTTTGCATACTACCAGACTTACCCTGGTGGAATAGGAAAACCTTGTTTGTGAGGAAAACTACTTTGTAATGCCTATAAATATAAGAGGCACGTCCGAAAGCTGGGATCATCTCTTATTTTAGCTCTCTTGCCACCAAAATACTCACAAACTCTCCTCCACAAAATTTATCCAAAGCAAGGCTGACTATACCATCACCACCGCCTTCAAATTTCCAGCGCCTCCACCGAAACTTCCTCTTTGCCTTTGAGTGTGAATTCAGTGAATTTATGTTTACTTTGGTTTTATACAATTTTTGAATTCCATATATCTTCCATGTGTTTATGAGTCTTTTATTTCTTTTGCATGTTATGTGTTGAACTTAATGTTTCAGTTTGGGTAGAGATTAGGGTAACTAGGGTGTTTAGATGCGGTCATTGCACTTTAATTCAATTAGCATAAATATCATAACATGTAATTGGAATTAGGATTTGTAAATTTTGTAGATAATGGGAGGATTAAATTATCATAATTTGCATGTTGGTTAGGATGGAATGATCATTTGTATATAATTAATTAGGTTTATTTTTGTCATGACATGAACTAGCTAGTGTTTTTGAGAGTTTTTTATGTGTTGCTTGTCTATGAGTTTATGCATGTTAGAGTCTTAGGAGTACTTGTTTATGTGGTGGCATTTTGGGTAGAAATTTAGGAATTGAAATCAACTCTTTTTACCCCCCCCCCCTTTTTATACACAATTATTGCATGCACCTTTCAATCCCCGGTTTAGAACAATCCCTTCTTGCTAAAAATACTACATCTATAGGGTTTTAAATTGTATGATTGAATTATGTGTTGAGTGTTTATTTAATACATGTTTTAGTCATTATCATTTAGCAATTTTAATGCTAAGGCATACTTCCTGGAGTTAGCACGTGGCGTACTAACAAGTCCCCCAAGTCCCCGAGTCAAGGATACTGAACTTGATTGGGGAGTTGAAAGAATCGAGGTCCAGAAAGTATTCTTACTTAGCACCATTCTAGTAGAGCATTGTGATGTACCCCGAAGTACCCTCAACTTCCTAATCGAGGACGACCTCCTTGAGTCGCATGCGTTCATCGCCCAACCCCTGGTCGACTATCTGTCATAGGGATGAATGAGGATACAAGGAGGCTGATCATGCAGGAGGGCAGGATAAGGGATACTGCTAGTGGCATTCAACATGTTGGTATAATGAACGCGTAAGGATGAACGGCGTGGGGCGTGCCAGCGCTCTTTCAGGTTGTTGGAGACCACCTGACGGGAAATGATCAAGTTAGGGCTTTTTGGAGCCCGGGGAGAATTTAAGTCCCCAGGCAGTCAATGCCACTAAGTCGGGCCTCCATGTTAGGGATGTCCATATTTTTGGACGACGTGCAAAAAGCAGTGCGCGGCCTGGTCGCTTGGGGCCACTTGAAGATCAACGAAGCTAGGGCTTTTTTGGACACGAGGGGAGTTTAAGTCCTCAGGTAGTCAATGCCACTAGGCAAGGACCCTATCAGGGGATGTCGCGTTCAGGGTGATTGGCCGCTAAATGAGTTCGTTTTGAGTTTTGATTGGTGTCCAGGGGTCATTACGTTCGGATGCTTGGGCCGAGTGAACGGCATGTGGTTCACGGGCCTGTATGTCCTTGCCTGTTGTGTACAGGTGTCTTGGAAAAATCCATTTTGAAGGCTGTTCGACCACAATCATTTTTAGGGGTTTTATGCCTTCTTTAGATGTGCCACTTAATGGGTCGCTTGAGTGGCGCGTGTTGAGTGATATCCCATGGGGATAACCATGGGGGTAACCATTGGGTTAGGCCTCTTCATGTATGACACATGGTAGTCAGTGCGGGTCTCGAGGGGTCAAGGGGCAGGTGCAGAGCACGTGTCATGATGGCGTCATTACTGCGGTTCGTGAAGAGACGTTTCCGTTTTAAACATGAAATGACGTGGGGTACATGTCATAGATCGAAAGTGCTTGGGGTGAAATTGTGGACGGCTAGGATGCGAGGGGGTTAACCCCTACCCTGTATAAATAGGTTTTTTACCTTGACTGCATTACTATTTCTTTCTTTGGAGATTCTACTATATTCTAGATGGCTGTTGACCGCGTTTGGATAGAAGAACTTACAATGCTCGAGAGATTTTACAGCCCCGAGTTTCTACAAACCTTCAATTTCCGTCCAAAGGTGAGGCCTTTATGTATTTGCATCCGTATTTGCCGTGTTTCAATATTGAAATTTGTTTTTGCTAGTTAATTTTTGTTTGGTTTTCTGGGTTTTTTGTGGTTGAGGGATACAACATGTGTTTTGGATGCTTCTGGGTTTGTGTAGATACTTGCATATGTTCTATTTTTTGCATAGTAGTTGTAGTGCTAGATGTACTTGGTTGAATCTTGGAATTGGTTGGATTTTGTGTCCTTGATGCTCGTGTGTGAGTAAGCAGTGTGCGTGGATTAGTGGCATGGGCCTAATATGTTGAGGGACAGCGTTCGATGGGCTCGTGATGCTCAATGAGTTCAGGTCTTGATACATATGTTTTGTTTGCTAGGCCATTCGTGCTGGTATCATGAATCCGTTAGTCGCCCGTTGAGATATCAAGTGAGGAATTATATAGGTTTGTAGATGGTAAACGGAGGCGTCCTAGAGAGCATGTGTCGATGAGTGAACTGAGCAGGGAACTGGGTGTTTTGATACGTTCCTTAAGTTTGAGTCAAACGACGACATTGTTGTCATCAAGTGGCTTGTCCTGTTCAAAGCTGCTTAGTCCTGATCCGCTTCACTTTGTATATCCTGTTGACACTCAACCCATGTTATTAACTACAGCACCCAAGATGGCCTCTTCGGACGGAAGTGGGGTTGAGGCAGCGGTCAACGTTGCAAGAAGGCAAAGTTAAGCATCCGCATCCATGGCACCTGAGAGAAGGGACGAAGGAGCACTGCCATCGTATAAGAATGGGGTTGTGCTAAGGCATTTCGACTATGGCGAGCCTATTCAGGAGCCTGAAGCATCATGTATCGCTAAAGAATGTGAGTGCTTTTATACCATGTACGACACACCTCGGTCAGTGATTATGAGGCCGCTGGGTCCTGGGGAAACATTCATGGATCCGCCCAAGGGATTTACATGTGCATACGAATGGAAGATCAAGAACGGGATCAACCTCCCATTGCACCCGTTCTTCCAGTTCGTATTGTCCCACTGGAAAGTGTCCTTAGGCCAGTGGGGTCCAATAATGACTAGAGTGTTGACCGTCCTGTATAACATTTTCAAGCTATCTCATCTAGGGTGTCCCACAATGGCTGATCTTACCTAGTTTTTCCATCCCACCTATGTTAGACGTGAATATGATTATGGGACGATCATGTTGGCCTCGAAGAAGATGAAAAGGTGGTGGCTCCAGAAGACGCAATCGTCTATCGGTGTCTGGCGCCAAATGGCTTTCTTAGTAGGTGACAACTGGGAGTTTGGAAACCATCAAAGAGTTGATGATTATCCTAGGGTGCCTGCAGTGTTCCACCCATTAGGTTAACTTATGACGATTTCTTGTGCTACCTTTTTGCCTTTCGTCATTATGCTCGTTCAGACTTTGATTGCATACTGACGTTTGTCATTCTTTTTGCCTTGTAGTGAAGTACTGTTTTGTTCTGTGCGAGTCTGAGCTTTGATGTCTGCAATGAGTGCTACAATACTGGGATTATTCGAATGCTTTCCGTAACTACTGGGCGTTGCTTCATCCAAATATCCTAGACCGTACAAGGTTTATTCCGCCATCCTGGTGTGTGTTTGGCTTTATAGGTTCTTGTATTTGTTTTTGGTTTATAATAGGTGGTGGTCTGATCAATGAGTTGCTCATGTTTCTTCTCAATCAAGGGTGCTACAAATATCGAGGATGCGATGTGGAAAGTTAAGTTGGGTGGACTGTTGAACCAACTAGTGACTCAAGCATCCAACACTGCTCAGCTAAAGGAAAGGCCAGACAGGGGATTGACCAGAGGTTCAACGGAACGACAAGTGGAACATCCTCCCGAGTCTGAACTGTGTCAACCGGAGGTGATAATTGAATCCGAGGTTAACGGTAAAGATGAGTGTCCGAACGCTGCCAGATGTCTTGTGGAGTATGAACTAGCCCGGCAAGTACGCAAGGCAAAGAAGGGGAAGAAGAACGAGAAGAAGATGAAGGCTGGTGGGCATCTGGAACTCTCGTCCAAGAGGTCTGCTGCTCAAGCCAATGGGCAGGTTAGGCACTCCTTAGCTTGTGCTTAGGATGTTGATGAGGAGGCTCTCGACCATGGTTATGTTCGTGAACTTGTGCTCCGACTGCAAATACCAGAAGAGGCGGCTACCTTTGGATCCTCCATAGACCTTTGTAGTGATTTAGACTCAGAGTCGGATGAGAGATCACCAGACCGCTTGCCTCTTCGCGATAAGGGAAATTATTTCGCTCCTAGAGATTGGAGTCCTCCATCTCCACCACGTTCAAACGAAGTTGTGGCTGTGTCCAGTGTTCAACCATCTACTGCTGAGCCGTCCTCCCAAGCGCCTCAGAACTCATTTGCCATGGTACCCATCACCCCATAGCGCTTCAGAACTCGTTTGCCATGGTACCCGCTCCTAAAGCTTGAAAGTAGGGACACAGTCATCGAGCCATGGTCACCAGGGTGATCACCCACTTGTCGAACGTTGGGTATCTTTTCTCTGCTCTGGTAAGTTTATTGCCTGTAAAAAAGATGGGGGACTCGTTATCAATGTCATGTCGTATAAGGGCAGAGGTGACAACTGTGAGTGAGATAGCTAAGTAGAGGTATAGCGTTTCCCCTTGTACATGTCTGGATAGAGTTTGAATGGAAGTCATGTAGAGCTTGATTTGGTGGAACGCGTCTTCACAAGAAGGCGTCCAGTCAACGGAGCACTTGTTATTGGTGAGACGGAGTACCTTGAAGAACGGTTCTCATTTATCTGAGAAGTGGGAAATAAAATGGTGCAGAGCAGTAAGATTACTAGTTAGGCTTTGAAATTCCTTCTTTAATGTCGGTGTCTTTATGTCAATAATGACCTTGATCTTGTTTGGGTTAGCCTCAATGCCGCGCTAGCTGATGATGTAGCCTAGAAACTGACTTGCCACGATGCTAAGTGTGCATTTAACAAGGTTTAGTCAAACATTGTGCTCCATGAGTATCTAGAAAATAATGCTAAGGTTTGCACATGACCTTGGGCGGTGGGACTTTTAACTAGGATGTCATCAATATAGGCTTCCACCACCATACCATTCACAACTCTAAAGATGTAGGTCATGAAGCACTGGTACGAGGATCCAGCTTTCTTGAGCCTGAACGGCATAACCACATAGCAGTAGAGCCCCTTATCCGTGGTAAAGGTGGTGGCTTCATGATCGTCTGGGTGCATAAATATCTGATTGTATCCAGAGTAGGCATCAAGTGTGGAAAGCAATTCATACCCTGCAGTAGCGTCCACTAACTAGTTTATACGAGGGAGCAGGAAGCTGTCCTTCGGGCATGCCTTGTTAAGGTTGGTATAATCAACGCACATTCTTCAGTTGTCGTTGCTCTTTCTTACCATAACCACATTCAAAATCCATTTTGGGTAATGAACGAGACGTATGAAATCAATTTTGAGCAACCGGTCAACCTCTGCATGCATAGCGTCATAGCTCCCGGCGTCGTACGCAAGCCTCTTTTGTTTGACAGGTCTGGTATTAGGAGTAATAATCAATTGATGTGAGATCAGATCAGTAAAAATACTTGGCATATCTGCATACGACCAAGCAATAACCTGCTGATATTCTCTGAGAAGCTGGGTCAATTCTTCCTTGACAATGGGGTCTAGCTGAGTGCCTATATGGATCTTGCGGTCTGGGTGGACGGGATCCAACTTGACCTCGATGAGGAAGTCCCTAGTGCCTGCTGGACGGAGGGCATTGACGCCATCTCTGGGATCGTCAAGTTGTGCTGCCTGGGCATCCTTATTGTCCTCGCTGGCTATCTTCATCACCTCCTTCCGAGCTACTTGTCCCATCCTTGGAACGCTCAACGAAGTCATAGCCACATACGGATCCTATGCGAAAGTCAGTAGGGAACTGCATGTATAACATATGTCTTATGATAATGGCTTTGAGCTTTTTGATAGCCGGCCCGCCAAGGATGATGTTATAAGAAGAAAATAAATCAGCGATAATGAAGTCAGTGTAGACTTCCTTCTGGTGGGTGCCCGTAGCGCCCAAGCACAAACACATATAATCATTGCTAATTGTGTAGACGATGTTTCCTGAGAAGTTCATCAATGATTCATTATCCTGGGTCAACTTGCTACCAAGACGCTGTAATTATTTGTAAGCGTTATAAAACATCACATTCGCAGCCGAGCCTGAGTCGATAAGGACGCGGCCAACCTTGCATCTGCCAACCAAGCATCAATGACAAATGGGGTATCTGTAGATGGAGCACCTTGCTCGTCAGTCTCCGAGAACGTGATGGGGTCCCATGAACGTCGTGGAGCCTTCGATCCTGACCTAGAGGCGAGGAAAAAGGACTCACGAGAAGGGGCATTAGACTTGTGTTTGCCACCGTAAATGGTGTTGATTTCTCCTCTGGCTGCGATGAACGCCACCTACTTTGGGCTTTCTGCTCGGTATTGACCTAGTTCTCCCTTGTCAAATAGCTCTTGAATTATCTTCTTAAGAACGCCACAATCCTCAGAATTGTGGGTCTCAGATTTATGATAGTTGCACCAGCTACCCGTTTGCTTGAGCAGGGTCTTTCCTGTCTTGGGATTTGGCTGAGGAATCAAGTATTTTTTATTGGCAAATATTTTCTCGTACGTGGCGTTCAAGACACTATATACAGTTTTGTCAAGTGACTGGTGCTTGCCTTGGTGGGTTCCGTACAGGGGACCTGTGACATTCTGGGGTTCTCTATCTTGCTTGGCTGTGTCTCCGTTTGGACGTTTGAGATCGTCTACATTTTTCAAGATGATTACGTCGTGCCGACGAGGATTGGCGATGGAACAGAGGTGAGGAATCACATCCAAGATGTTGCCGATCTCGTTGGCCCCACACTCTGTTGTGGACTTAAGCCTTTTCAACCATCATGTCTAGGACTTCTTTATAAGTGAGGTAATCACGCTTGGTGATTTTCTCCTTAAAGAGTGAGGGTGGCAATCCTTCGATCAGAGCGTTCAATGCCGTCTACTTGTCAAGATTCCGACAAAGCTGAGTGGCGGACCTAAAATGGTTGATGTAGGAAGAAAGGTTCTTTGACCCTTCTTGCCGTATGGAGAAGAGATATTTTGCAGGGTTGTGGCTGGTCTGGAGTTGATAATGCTTGAGGAAGGCGTCCGTGAGCTCGAAAAAAGAAGCGATAGAACCTAAGGCGAGCTCAAAGAACCAGTCGAGGGCCTCGCCCGTCAATGTCTCAAGGAATAGGTAACATAACATTACGTCGTCGTGCCTGTGGCCAACCATGAAAGAAAGTAACCTATCCACATGAGTGATAGTCGCATATTTATGCGTCTATTCGGTATTTAATTTGTTCCTTATATTTAGTTTATTGTTATTATTTAATTTGTTCCTTATATTTAGTTTATTGTTATTAATTGAGTGATTTAATTATGTTTATTGTTTTAATAGGTTTTGTGGAGAAATAAAGGAAAAGGAAACAAAAGAAAGATTCCTAGCTCAATACGGAAAGATGGAAGGAGTTATGTGCAATTATAGAAGCCTATTCCAACGTGGACTCTAGGAGAGCTATTGGAGGAAGTATATAAACCTATTTTTAGGTTTTAGAAGGGAGAATCAGATTATTAGAGAAGGAATTTCGTGCAAGAGGAAGAGCAGCCGAAAAGAGGATTCCAACCTGTCTCGGTTCGACGGGTCGAGGCATATTTCGACTGGTCAAATCCTGGCCGACCAGAACTCTTCTTCATCTAGTTTGTTTGTTTCAACTCTATGATTTGTTTTGGTTATTTATTTATGACTTTTAGTAGCTAAACTTATTGTTAAGGGGTTGCTTGAAGTCCCGTACATGAAGTCTTTTTAATGCATACACTTTAACCTAGTTTTGCATATTCTTTGAATGAGGTTTCTTTCTCTGAATGATCACCGTATGAGTTCTTGTATGTTTGCTTTGGTGTGCAACTTAGTATGCATGCTAGGATTCTAGTTTCATGAGATACGGGCGACTGAAGATAATTTCTTCCACCGAATTCTGTATAGTGATACACTGATTTTACCATCAGGAGATTGAAGTCCATAGGTCTAGCAGGACATGCCTATAGTGTACCTGTGAACCCTTATAGATTCTTAGACATTTTCTAGAGTTTAATGCTTTCTTCTTTGTAAACCTTGGGGTCCATGACTATGAGTTCAATAGAGGGATAGATGTAGGGGAGGTCCATGACAAACCTGCATAGGCATAAAGATTAGGTAATAGGATGTGGTTGTAACGATCAACTCTTCTTGGGAACTTTCATTTATTGGATATGTGCATTATGTTAAGTATGTGTTAGGAAGATGGAATGACGGTGGTGGATTGCATTCCTCTTAACTCTTTAATCATATAGTTTATTTCATTTGCATTCATAAGCATTTTTACTTTCAGCATTTATTTTCTGCATTAGATGTAGCTTAGCCGATTCAGTTCGGTACTCAAATCAACTTCGAATACCCTAAAATTTTGTGTGGTAGTCCACCACTGTGTCTAGTTGATTTTATCAAATTTTCGTAGCATTTGAGTCAGTCTAGGTTAGGTTCGTAGTGTCATTAGTGTACTGTAGTTGAGTCTGTTAGTATCGTAGTTTAGTGTTAGAATTTAATTTCACCAACTCCTCGTGTTTGATAACCCTTATTAGTGACTATTACAGTGATATATCTTGGTTGAAATAAGGTATCTTTGACTAGGTGTTTACCCGGCCTATCAATGAGTTCTCGGGTAACCGCGTCTAGAGTAATGCTCATCCTTTCAAGTTTTCATTGTTGGATTGTTTCCCACAATTGTGATAAACTTGGAGACTGCTGTGGAGCCCAGTGTGTACGTAACATTAAGGTTTGGGTAGCGGTTCTGCCAGACTTCTCCTTCGAGCTCAGCTAGGTGAGCTAAGATCTCGGCAGTGGCATTAAGAACTTGTGATTGAGGCTCTAAGTGGGGTGGGTTTCTTGGCAGCAAAGGATGATGAAGCTAAGCGTTCATGTGAATCATGTTGCAGCGTTCCTCGTGGCGTCTGAGCTTCAGTTGTTGGGCCTGTAGGTTGGCAAGAGTCTCGTGCAGGCATTCGTTGGTGTGGAGGATAGCATCTTGCTCCACCTGAAGCTTGGCTAGCTTCAGCAGTAGACAAGCATGGTCATCGTGGGGAACGCTGGGTGTGACCCCGTCTCCAGCGTTGTTGCCCATAGAAGGAGTGATATGTGTGAGGAACGGTTCCATCGTTCGCAAATGCTTACCCATGGGTGTGATGAAGTCGTTAGGCCCTATGGGCGACATAACGATAAGGAAGTGCGTTTGAGAACCAAATGGTAAGAAGGCTTTGGAAGTGAGTGGAAAAAAATGAGGGGATCACTTTTGAACATTTGGGAACATATCCTCGAACACCCCGCTATTTGCAAAATGAACTATAAGCATTAAGGAGTTGAGACTGGGTTGGACCGCCTTCAACGCTCTGATGCTTAAGTTAGTACGAGGTACGACAGAAAGTCTAAGGGAATAATTAGTGAGAAGTCAGATTACCTTTATCTTGGAGTATGTGTCTTCCTAATATTGGTAGGTGAGGTCGACAACACTTTATGGTCTTGAATATTTGACTGATGCCAGTATTCCTCTTTTGCGCAAGAAAGGATATTCTGGTCTTTTGGTACTCAGTTTCGTACACAAAGCATAGTGACGCGCGCAACGCGCCGTCAGGCTAGGCGTATGCAGCGTATATCCTGTGTATAGTTTTACCAGTTTGCCCCTATTTATCTCCTTGCAAAGCTATTTAGCTATTTTTGTGCTAAGTAAGGCATACTTCCTGGAGTTCGCACGTGGCGTACTAACATGTTTATTTCTGACTATTCTCTTTCTTAAAGCATGAATTAAACAAGAAAGAAGTAAAACTGAGTTGTTTGAATAAATCATGACAAATACATCTTTAGATAGTGAGTGACATCATGTTACTTTAGTAATTAGAATTCATCAGACTCTGTGAATGGAAATCGGGTATTCCATGAATTGTCTTCAATCTACTGATCATGTGTTGTTTTTGTTTCAGCTTATTGCTTCACGAATTCGTAGGTAGGAGTGGCAAGTTCTCAAACTTTATTTCCAGATGAGTTATAACATAGGTTTCTCTTGCAGTACATATTTGTTTAGATTAATATTTCTATATGTTGATCATTAGGCGGTTTGGTTTACATGATCTTAGGATAAATGACTAGAATACAACCTTCTAGAGAAGCTAATTACAACCAACTTTGATTACCAAGAGCTTGAATTGCGGAGCAATCAAAATGATTATATATGTACAATCACTACTAGCATAAGTACTATAGCCGATGACATAAAGTCGTCTGCATGTTAGCCAAAAGTCGTCGGCAATAGTATGGCAGACAACATTTCGTCAGCGATAGTACCGTCGGGATTAGGTTGTCAGCTATAGTATCGCCGACGACTTTTTATGCATGTCGTCGCTTATAGTCCAAACTATAGCTGACAACTAAAAAGTTGTCGGCTATAGTTTGTATTTATAATTGACGACTTTCGACTAAAACGTCGTCAGGAAAACCTTCCCGGACTGGTCAAAATTGTTGAACGGAGGATACTATAGCCGACGATGATATTTTTTAAGTCATCGGGTATAGTTTTTAAACTAGTCAGTTATATTTATTAAACCCGTCGAGTATAGTAATTAAACTCATCGGAAATTTTAGACTATAGCCGACGACTTTTGTACATGTCATCGGCTATAGTATGCAAATTCTGAAGAAAAAAAACTGCAGATTCTGGATTTACCATTCCCAAGACCTGCATTTTCAAAATAGCCAACAAACATATATTTTCATTTCCACAATGGCCAACAACACATAACACCTTCACAATCGACATAAAACACATATTCACTAATAAACACAAATTTATAAAAATTTAGCGTATAATAATGAAACACATATTCACATAAACTAAAGGTTGCCAAAGTCCATGTTGCGGAGATAAGATGAGCCACTACCATCATCGGGCAAATTTTGGTGCTCATGTGGGGCATCGAGAGGGTGCTGGATAGATGGAGTCTAACCATGGGCCGAGACATTTATACCTTGCGCTTGAAGGTATGCATTCAGGCCTTGAAAATTCCTAGCCATTTCAGCTCGCATATGAGCTAACTCCTCAGCATGCTGCCGGGCCATCTCCTGACGCATCTCCTCCATGTTAGACCATCCGTCGCTGAGTCTCTTCCATCTGGGTCTGATTCTCCATAGTCAGCCTACGAAGTGGCTCCTCTAGCTGGGCCGCATTGGAAGATCCTGACTAGTGTTGGAAACCGGGCGTGTTCTTCAATATCCCTTCGCCTTACCGTCCTAAACCCTTGTAATAGTAATTACTCATTCGTGATGGGAAAGCGTTTCCCATGATCCTCACCCCAACCCTTAAATCAGATTAATCGATCTGAGATATGGCCTGGGGAAGCTCATCATCCGAGATATTAAGGTTTCGCTCCCTCACGAGTTGAGTCAACACCTCCTCAGTCGTTTCCCTTAAATGAACATAATTGACAAGGAAAACAAATTAACATATTAGTAAACATATATTAAAAAAAGTTAGAGAAAATACATATATAAGCAATTTGAAAAGTTATAAGCGCATAATACTTACAACTTGTTCATGGGACTGAGGATGTGCTTTTTCATACGTATACACGAACGAGTTTTCTTCAGGGTGTTGGCTCGCTGCCTCATCCCTATAACACACATAGGGTCTAGAACCGGCGTGATGGTTGTCCGTGTTTTTTTCCTTGTTCCTCGCATTTATTTCAGAAATGGCTTTGTTTCATAAATATATATTAACAAAATTGATTTAGAAACTTTCAACGCCAAATTATCCACAAGTAAACACATATGATGTTACATATATGCCTCAAATTGTGGGTTGTTGAAGTGGATTAGAAGCCACTTCCACTCTCCCTATAAATCAACTCCATATGGGTACCCGAACAGTCATTGCGCATGTCATGCCTCCTCTAGAACGAACAGAGCTCATTCTTCCACTCTTTATACCTATATATGCAACACAAATGTTAAAAACACATTACATGATCCCTCTAATATCTAAATATATATTATATAACTCTCGTGACCTTCCTCCTTGAACCTCATTTGCTCAAATGGATTTAAGATCCTTTGGAATATTGAACCACCCCTGCATTGTACCATTTTTTTGTTAATATATTTATATTTTAAAGGAATTAATTAATATAAGTAGACATACACAATCAATATCTAACTAACTCACCGACATCGCATTGTTCAATTGGTCATTCACGGACTGAGGGACTGAGAATCACTCTGACCACAAAATAGAAACTGAGGACTCTAACACATTAACATAAAACAACATCAATCATCAATAAATCAACATCAATAAATCTATAAATCTATTCACATATTAAACATAATCAAAACAATTGCATAAACATAATCAAAACATCACAAACAGTAGATTAATTGTAATTAAGAGAGAGAGAGAGAGAGAGAGAGTTACTGAAATCTAGGTTAAGGAGAGAGAGGAAGTGGCTGGCTGGGTGGACAACGGCGGCGTAGGTGGCGGCTTTGGGTATTTAGATTTTTAGGGTTTTAAGGTTTAGGAGAAGGAGAGGAGAGAGAGGTGGCGAGATTGGCTTAGGGTGAGCTCATCGGGCAATCGATTCTGGGCGGCGGCAGAGAGAAATTTTTAGGGTTTAGGGTGAGAGAAATGGCTCAGGCTGCTCTGTTGTCGGGTTAAAATATGATACTATAGCCGACGGCTTAAATGAAAAGTTTTTGGCTATAGTATAGCCGACAATGGTTTGTATAAACATCCTCGGTTATACTACAGCCGACGACGTTTTGTAACCCTGAAAACAATTTGAAAAATTAGCCTCGATCATGTGAAAACACAATTCACACAAATACCTGTTTAAGTTATTCTGGAAGATAATCACAATCCTCACTATATTAAGAAGTGTGAAAATAGTTTAAAAAAATTATGACCATCACCATTCAACAAACATGTAAATTTAACACATTAATTTTTAACTAATCAAATCTCATAATCAGAAATATCGCTTGAGTCTGATTCGGTGTTCGAGTTAATTTCTGGTAATATGTGCCGCTCCTCGTCATTGGAGCCTTCGTTGTCTTCATTTGGATTAACATCAATAAGATTTACATCTGCTCGAGGAAGTCGAACCACACTACCCGGACTCACATTAATTGTTAAGGTGAATTATCGAGGATTCAGAAATACCAATTGCGTTCGTCTCTTTTTTATGCAGTAACTTCTTCATTATCTGTGGCCTCACCAAGTATAGCAGCAATGTATATGTTTCTAGGAACAACATCGTTAACTACTTTCCACACGCCTTTGTGCACTAGATTATCAAGAGAAAACACTTGTTTTACCACTGTGACAAAAATAAAAGGGTCATCTTCATACCATGTTATAGCATTATTCACCAAAAATGTTCTGTGGTCATAGGTCCTTGTGTTCTCAGGGGTTAGTAACAAACCATCTACACTTAAACAAGTGCATTGTAATGTCTTCCCCATAAATTAGTTCAACCACTGAATGGAGAACACCGTAATAGTCAATACCATTATGCTGACCATGCACCATTACCCCAGAGTTCTGTGTTTTCCGTCTAGCGTCTTTATGTTCACATATAAATTGCACGTCATTGACCTTACACATCGGATACACTCTTGAAGTTATCAGTTTCATCTCCAAAAGCCTTAATTCCTGTGACCAGTTTGGGTTACCATCATATTCTACGTGGTTCATCTGAAAAAATAGTAGCCGACAACCATTAATGTTAGATAACAAACGTCATGATATTAATTTATATATAGCAATAATTATATATATAGACGTACCCAGCTACCAAAATAGTTTGCAAACTCTCTATTGTGGTACTCAAGATCACCGCCAACCTGAAGACAGTATAGATAGATGTCTTTGCAATATTGAACTTCAGGACAGTTAATCAATACCCACCAATGGGCAATGACTAGCTCATATTGTTCTAACTGGTACGACTTTGGCAACTTTCCACCAACTTCAACATCATAGGAGAGGATAGAAAGATTGAACTGTGGTTCATCTATTGGCATATGTTGTGGAGTGTCCTCCAACGCTCCCAAATAAAACTTGGTGTATGTTACGCACTCGTGTGTAAGATATAGTTCAGCTATACATCCTTCAGGTGCGGATTTATTAGTAACATAGTCTTTGTAGCTTCCCAGTTGTCTATCAAGTTTAAAAGCGCATATTATGATTATTTCTAAATAATCTTAAAAAAATTAGACATAAATTCAGATGTTGAATCGTACGTACCTTTCCATATGATACATCCAAGTGTAGTGTACTGGACAGGTAAACAACAATTTTTCGGGAAGATGGATCATCAAGTGAGGCATGATGTCAAATTTTTTTAGGGAAAATATCCTCTCAAATTTGCACATGATAAAAATGATGTTATCTTTCATTGCCCTCATGTCTATTTTTTTTCACTTCTCTAGTGCATAACTTTTGAAAGAATATTGACAACACCACTAACGGCTTCACCACCTGTTTGGTAGGTATCCTCGAATGAAAATAGGGAAGAGACGTTGAAGAAATATATAACAGTTATGACTCTTTAATCCATACATCTTATTATCTTGAAAGTTAACACACTGCCCTATATTTCTTGCATAGCCTAAAGGATACCCTACATTACCCATCCACTCAAAAATTTCATTCTTCTGGTCAAGCTTGATGGTGTAAGGAACTTGAGCCATTTTTTCCTTCCATTCTCTCAACCACAAATGTTTCCGCAGTCCTATTCTTTTTAGATCAATGCGTGCCTTAGGGCCGTCTTTAGTTTTTCCCTCCTAATTCAGCACTATGTCCACCACATTTTCGCACACATTCTTCTCTATGTGAATGTCATCTAGGTAGTGCCTAATCGACAACTTGGACTAGTATGGGAATTCCCAGAATATACTTTTGTGTGTCCAAAATGTATACATGTTCGATCTGTCAGGTATTGACGCCACTATTTCAGGAGATAATTTTATTATATTTGAATGAGATACTTTTATTATATTTCTTATTTTTTTAGTTTTTGATGTTGTGCAGCCATTGATATGAGTAATGTCAAATATGAACAAGAGTACACATTAAACTCTAGAGGAATGAAGCTTTTCATATGCAAATGGGTCCCAGAAAATAAAAGGCCCCCCAAAGGCTTGATCTTTATCTTTCATGGAGTGCATGCAGCATCACCATGTACAATGAGTAGTAGTACTAATTAGAATTGAATGATTCATTTACATATATGCATCAAATTTGCTTACTTCAAATTCTTATGTTTATATGGTTATGTGTATATATAGGTACTGCAGTGAGATTGGCCAAGGACGGGATTGCTATATGGTATAGACTATGAAGGCCATGAAAAATCAGTGGTTTGAAAAGCTTTGATGTTGTTGTTGAGGACTGCACTGCTCACTTCACAAAAATATGTGGTTAGTTTCTCCTAATTCACAAATAAACACTAATTGAGTATTTGGGATTGGTCAAAGTGGCCAAGGCAATATGCCTCTTCTTTCACTACCTAAGTTTAAATCCTCTCAGCCTCTCAACCTGTTATAATTGGAATTTGATTGGTTTGGTTGAGTCTTACCCTCTGCGATCTCCAACTTATGTTGCATCAGAAGTCTTAGTAGGAAAATATTTTGAGAAGGTGAATATCTGGACTGCTGACGTCCTATTATTCGCACTCTTGGTTGGTGTTTTGTCATTTCAAGGAGACTCCATAGAAGCAGTTTTTGAGTAAGTCAAGACTGTAAAGCTTGATTTCAATACATGGATGTAGGAATGAATTTTCAACCTACACGGGATCTACTAGGTAGAATGTTGACAAGGGATGTTTCAGTATGGATAACAGCAGATGAAGTACTAAGTATGTCTATCATTCTGTTTAAATTAGTAGGTCCATTTCATTTCTTGATCTTGAGTCAAGTGTAGTTATAATTTTCTCCGTCTCCCGATTGCTTCTGTAGTTTTACTTTTGGCATCCATGGATATTGTTTTACACTGAGCCAACATTAAAGGCACTATCTATTAGGTCCAGATCTAAGAACCAAGCAGGAACACCTTCCCATCAACTTACCATTGCATCCGAACTAAAGGAAGTTCTGAACAAAATAGAAAATGGTTCTCTTAGTGAAATGCTAAGTGAGCCTTCATCTTCTAGTAGTTGCAAGTCTGAAGAATAAGAAGATTGTGGTTTAGTGGATGCGATTGTCACTGCCATTTCACACGTGAGAACTTCAAGACCAAACACAAGGATTCAATTTGAATCACCATTTTTCAATTTTAAGTGTCCTATTTTCAATTTTCATTCTACATCTATCTCATATTCTATTAATCATGTAATAGATGTATCTGTTTGGTCATGAGAAGATACAATCTTAGAACATATAATTTAGCTTTTTGTTTACTTGAAAAATTGTAGGGTTTTACTATATATGCTACGACTTAATCTAGCTATATAATGTAAACATTGGATTTCTTAACGGCTTTTATCATCCTTGGATCTTTGTGATGTAAACATGTAACTATTTAAATCTTCTTCGTTCTTATTTCAATCCAAGTTTAACCGACAACCGCGCCTTAGTGCGGGCATCCACCTAGTAATAGTAATTAGGTAAGCACACATGCTATGTATGTGTCTCATGTTTTTTTTAAATAGACTTTTTGCTTTAGTTTTTTTTTTTGAAAGACAAGTTAGTTTTTTAGTGATCAGAAGTGTTATGAGCAGTTTCTCCCCACTACAACATTTTTGCTCATTACCGGCGATTTGGAAACTAAGGCCGATGATTTATTATTAAATCGTCGGTAATAGTTTTCCATTATTGCCGGCGATTTTTCCTCCAAATCGCCGGCAATAATTGGCCGGTAATAAAAAAAAAAGTATTGCCGGCGACTTCCATGCAAGTCGCCGGCAATACTTTTTTTTTATTACTGGCCAATTATTGCCGGCGATTTGGAGGAAAAATCGCCGGCAATAATGGAAAACTAAAAATCGCCGGTAATGAGCAAAAATGTTGTAGTGCCCGTTCTGTCTTTTATATTTAGGGATGATTCCAACATTTTTCTATTTTTTTTATTGGGTCTTTTTGTAATTACAATTATATCTTTATACATTTTTCCTTATCAATATTAATTTTACAGTTAAAAGGTTAATTTTGTCAAAATTTTCAGTTATGATTGACAACAAATGTTCTCTTAATAATGGTACTAGTAGAAACACACGTACTATATATGTACGTGTGAATTTTTTTTTTAAATATGTATGAAGTTAAAAGATTTAACAGATTTTAACTTTAAAAAAAAAACAGGTTTAGATAAGTTTCATGGGAGAAGAAATACGTGGGAGGAGCCGAGGAGGGAGGCAGTTTTCACTTTTTATCTGTACGTAGAAGAAAACATGCCTATAGGTAGTTATTTGTTTTCTTTTTTTATTTTTATTTTTATCATTTTGTCTTTTACCATATTATCCTTCATTGATTAAATTTAACCTAAACTTAAAGGGTGAAAAAGGAGAACAACGGCTGTTTTCTTAATAATAATAATAATAATAATAATAATAATAATAATAATAATAATAATAATCTAGGTTACCTCCTTCAGTTTCAAAGCTCATGAGCATATCTAGTTCATCTGAAAACTTGTTATCGATCACTTTTGCTCCATGCGATCACACGCACAGACAGAGATCACGCACCATATGACCTACGCAATATATATTTTTAACTACGTACATGCACCCGATGATGATCAAATAACTGAATAAGTAGTGGAATTCGAAGAGATACAAGAGATGCCTAGGTTGAGAGTGGAATCGTTTGCAATTTAACGAGGGGGACGTTCTGAGGGTACGTTCTAATTAAGTTTCGGTCGAGTTAGGGTTAGGGTTTGCATGCGTCCCTAACTAGGTTTCAATTAATGTTTCATACATGTTGACCAGCCAATTCATACATGTAATTAAGTGCGTTGTAACGTCGAATGCGCTATAATTTGTTTGAGGTTTGGTCGACCTATCTCCGGCCAACCTCATCAGATCGAATAGTTTTTTTAAAATTAGATTGTAGAGAATTAGTATTGCTCCAATTTCTGGCCAGGTGTGTGAATACTAAATTGCTTGTAATGGAGGAGCATTAAACGACCCTGCAGATCGACCTGACCTTTATATTAGAAACCAGCTATAGCTAGGTTAATCGACCCTGCATATCAACGTTGATCGGCCGGATCAGATAGATATCTGGGATGGGGCGCGGCCGCGCGGGAGACCCTGATTATATATGAATAATTAAGTTCAGTGATTAAGGAATGTGCTTCATTATATCCCATTTCGTGTTTTAATTGTTGTTGTAAATGTTATTTTTTAAGGAAATATAGTACTTGTTTGGGATGGATTCTATAGTAATTTTTAACATTAACATTTTTTGGAGGAAACACTTTTAAAAGAAAACATCTTTCGTGTAAGAACACGGAGATCAATTTTGATTTTTGAACTTAGGGTTGACTTGTTTTGCCACTACAGTTAAAACACGTACGAGCTGAGTATGATCGATTAACTTAGTTATTGACTTTTCAATCTCGATCTCTTAATTAAACTTCTTCTAGATTTAGAAACGTGCTTTCAAGATATATATTCGGATACACCTACACCAGCAAGCAGCTCCAGGCAGCAGCCACCCATATGCATCCTGTGACTGGATGTCTGGATGCATATGCAGCCAACAATTAATGACGCGAACAGAAAAGCTTTGGGAGTTTTGGCACGGCAGCGACTAGGTGTAAGCAGTGAATATACTACTAGGTAACTTGGTGGTGACTGGCTACAATAAATCCTATATATGTATTTTCTCTTCTCCACACCACTCTACAGTAAAGCCAACTTAATTAGATGAAGCAATTTCGACCATTATAGAAGTACGTACGTTGTTTATTTGACAACGTACTAATTCTATACTAAGATGTGCACTCACCATTTAGCGTGCAACTCTCACTTTAATGGTAAGATTATATTCTTGAGATATACGCACCAAGACTATTCGACAAGACTCTTAAGATTATATAACCATCAGTTTTGACCAACATATGTTACACATACCAGGATCTTCTGTATGAGAAAGCCAAACAAAACTCAAAATATGAAATCAAATTATTTCTATAATACTAAGCCGATCTTGCATTATTTGTTTGATTATTTAGAAGCATTAATTTTGTAAATGGAGTACATAGGAAGAACAATATCAGTTCAATAATGTAAAATCAACAAAGTAGTAGTACTAGTAGATCTATCAAACAATAAACAGCAATACTTGTAGTATTAATAGTCGTAGAGCTTAAGGGTAATTTGGCATTCCGTTACCTACAAGATCGTACAAGCTAGTGTGAAATTTAAGCTGGAGTTATGATTCGCCAAACCTATTTGTAGGTTCACCATAGAATTATCTATATATATCTATATCACATGATTGTCTTCGAAAACTTATAAATCTTTGTTGAATCAAGTTAATTTTTTAAAAAGAAACCAAAAGAATTATGAGTCGACAGTGAATCTGTGATTGATTAGCAAAACAATAAACTAAATTCACTTCTGTCGTACATTTCTTTTTTAAAGGGAGATGACCTCTTTTTGATGTCCCGAGTGCCTTCTACAACTTAAGGCGACACACATGATAGACACGTGGAGTGAAGAAATAACTAAATTATTAAATGTAAAAAGTTAAAAAAGTAAATAAAAAATTACGACAGTGACACGAATCTTTATTCCAAAAATCTGGATTTTTTGTTTTCTTACAATAACACCCTTGAAGATTCGAAGTAAACCAATGGCAAAACAGGAAATTCGACTCAACAGTCTCCCGAACGCCTATATAAACAGGGATGGGAACTCCCCCAAAGTCCCAAACTCGCAATTGGTCACTCATCGTTGTCCAAAACCCCTCCTTTTCCGGCTCCAGATTTACTCAGCACACCAACAAGTACAGCTCTCATTTCAATTTCTGCTCTGTTCGTGAAGCTCCGGCCCATACTGATTACCCAGAAAAAGTTTCTGCCTTTATACAAATGTGGGTTCTATTCTAGCTAGCTGCTCCCACCAAAAAGTCCTAATCTTTCACACAAGAGTCTCAAACCAAAACACAATTTTGGCTTGAATCGGTTTCTGAGAAATTACACAGCGGAACACGAAAGTAGTGCACAGAGAGAGTAAGCCAAATTCTTGTCTATTTTCTTCCCATGTAATTTGGTGCATAATTGTTTGTTTATCCTTTTGTGGGTGAATATTGGAAATAAATGCAATTTTTTTTCCTTGTTGGATTGTGTGTCTGTGTATATATGTGTGCGCGCGCGTATGTATGTATATATATATGTGTGTGTGTGTATATCTGTATATGTTTCAGAGATGGTGATGAAAGTTAATAAAGGACATGACTTTGATTCATGTTGGGCAGAGTTTTGAAGATGGTAGCGTCCAATTATGAGTCTACGTTTGTTACAGGAGGGGTAGACTGTGTAAATTTGTGGGCAGCATTAGGACATTATGGTCTCTGTAGAAATCCATTGACATGCAGCCTAAGCATGGTGGCTTGCGGTGGTTTCTTGAAACTTCTTCATAGCCAGTCCAGTCAACTCTTGTACAGTTAGGTGTCCAAATGGGAGGGCTTTACGTAGTAGGTAGACTCATTGCTTTTTTATATTTTGATATACCAAAATTAAAATTGTAATTTTCTTGCAGTAATCAAAGTTGCTACAAAATATCTGAAGGCGGTGATGTCCTCTGTTTCAGTCATGACCTTTTCCTCTATATGGGACAGGGATACACGTTCCTAGGTCAAATTTTCCTTTGGATTACTCCACAGGTCTCAATTTCGTTGTCAGCTAAGTAGACAAATCGCGTCTTTTGTTTTGTATTGTTATTGGTTTTGGAGAATGGAGAATGGAGACTTGGAGAAGGCAATTCCATTGTGGATTGCTATACATGATCATATGGGAATAGAACCGAGGGAGTTTAGCGGGCGATAGGCCCGTTGAGGTTAATGTTTTAATACTAGTTTCAGATCTCATCCATTAAAAGGTTGCTGGAATTAAAGATTCTTCAAATGAGAACTCTATATGTCATCGGGAGAAGTTTTCTTCAAGGCTTTGAGAAGATGTCTCCGTCATTAGTTACGTTAAACTTACATACAGGATCTACAGACTTTTCCACCATGTGCCTTTTTTTGAATCTTGAATTTATCATGAAATATATAGGATATTCCTGCTTATGCCAATAATTAGTTTTAGTAGTTTATTGTGGTCCTTCATCCGCTAAACCTTCTCACAGATTTTTTTTATTTTTTTCTGAGGGGTAAACCTCATCATAGACTATGACTTGAATTTGTTACATGCATTATTTTTCATTGACCAAATAGTCTTTTGCTGAATTGTGATGAAGCTGTAATATGCATCTGTGCCACTACTTGGGAAGACATCTACGGGGAAATAGAGACTCTGACCCACAAATAAATAAAAAACTTTATTCATTAAAGATTATGAGAACTCTTCCGATGAGGGTCTTTATAATAAGGATTTGATGAGTACTTTTCATAAAATTGTCGTAAGAGTCATTTTTCAATAACATTTTTACAAAGTTAATCGTTAGATGTTTAGATATTGATAAGTAGATTATTTCTACAAATTTTCATTCAACTTGAAAATCGTTAAGGTATCGAACAAAATCAAATCAATGGACGAACCAAATTAAGTTGTCAAACCTATACCGTTCATGTTCATAAATAATAAATCTTGATTATGAATGACTTGACGATTTTCAATTTTATGAAATTTTGCATGAGTGATCTACTCATCATTATCTATCTAACCAACAGTAGATTTATCAAAATATAAAGAAAAAGTGTGTTTAATGAGAAGGTATTCACCAAGTCCTCATTATAAGGGTCCTCAATGAAAAATTTCTCCTAAATATTATTATGTTTTAGATTATCCAATTTATAAATAGGTAATGCTTTTGGACGTTATTTCTTAGAAATTTGGAGCAGCACATTCTGGGTCTTTCGATTTGTATGTAGAGCACTTTGACTATAACTGCTCCCATTTTTCAACAAACGTTATGATTGACATACATGGTTCGTGGTTATTGACTTATTGAGAGTTATTATGCTGAAAGCAGTAATTAGAAGGCACTTTATGTGCCTTTCTTTTCCACTGTGTATTGAGCAAGGATTTTAACTATGCTGATATATGTGTATCACATTCTGCAGGACTTAATTCAGAGCTTGTAGTTCCTTCTCTTGAACTGATGCAAAATGGCGACCAATACCAATACCACAATCACATGCCCATCTCCTATGAAAGCAACATCCAATGGGGTCTTCCAGGGTGACAATCCTCTGGATTTCGCGCTCCCTCTAGCCATCTTGCAGATATGTTTTGTGGTTGCAGTTACGCGTATTCTTGCTTACTTTCTTCGACCAATGAGACAGCCTCGTGTGGTTGCAGAGATTGTTGTAAGTATCTTATAGTATGCATGCATTGTCTTGTTTGCATAATCTGGTGGCCCTTGAAATGATACTATGTATCCGTTGCTTTTGTTTGCTTTGCAATCAATTCAATTAAATATTAAAAAATAATTTATCAGGATCAGATTAATACATGACTAGAACTACTAGATGTTTGAGATTTAATTTCATGTTCTTTTTCTGAATAAGCAGTATGCCTGTTGTAGTTTCATATGCTTATTTGCAATTGGGTCCTGGTTAGTAATCTTGCAACTGAATCCCACCAGCAATTTCTTTTGGCTGAAAGTATTAGAGATTATTGGAAACTCTGGAGCTACATTGGAAGCGTGGACTTGTTTAGAAAAAAAAGCTCCTGATGTTCTATTCCAGTAAAAACCTGAGGAAATTTCTTTCGCAACAAGAACAGCCTTCCAGTGTAGCTCCAGAGCTTTCAATAATCTTTACTAGAAATCATGGTGTTTGTATAGGAAGTTTGCTAAAATTCTATATATATCTATGCTATTTAATCAATAACTGATCATTTGTATGTGATAATTCCTTTTACCTCAGGGAGGAATCTTGCTTGGTCCTTCAGCTCTTGGTAAGAACACAAAATATATCAATGCAATCTTTCCAGCAAAAAGTCTTACGGTGCTGGACACTTTAGCAAATCTTGGTCTTCTCTTCTTTCTATTCCTGGTGGGCTTAGAGTTAGATCCCAAGTCCCTCCGTCGGACTGGAAAGAAAGCTCTCAGCATAGCTCTTGCAGGAATTACTTTACCTTTTGTATTAGGAATTGGTACATCATTTGTCCTAAAAGCAACTATTTCCGAAGGTGTTGATGGACCCCCATTCCTTGTCTTCATGGGAGTGGCTCTTTCTATAACTGCCTTCCCTGTTTTGGCTCGTATTTTGGCTGAGCTCAAGCTCTTAACCACCGATATTGGCCGAATGGCCATGTCAGCAGCAGCTGTGAATGATGTGGCTGCATGGATTCTTCTTGCTCTTGCCATTTCCCTCTCTGGTAGTGACCACTCTCCCCTGATTTCACTATGGGTTTTCTTGTGTGGAATTGCATTTGTTCTTGTATGTATATTTGCTGTTCGACCTGCCTTTAAATGGATTGTGGAGCATTGTCCCGAGGGTGAACCTGTAGACGAAATGTACGTATGCATTACTTTGGTTGCAGTTTTGGCAGCTGGGTTTGTCACCGACACTATTGGCATTCATGCTCTATTTGGTGCATTTGTGCTTGGAATAATTGTTCCCAAAGAAGGACCATTTGCAGGTGCTCTTGTAGAAAAAGTTGAGGATCTTGTATCAGGTCTTTTGCTCCCATTATATTTTGTTTCGAGTGGATTGAAGACTGATATAACTACAATTCGTGGAGGTCAGTCATGGGGTCTCTTAGTCTTGGTCATTTCAACAGCGTGTTTCGGAAAGGTCATTGGTACTATAGCTGTTTCCCTCTTCTGCAAAGTGCCCTTTCGGGAGTCCCTGGCTCTGGGGTTCCTCATGAATACTAAGGGGTTGGTGGAGCTCATTGTCCTTAACATTGGTAGAGACAGAAAGGTAGAAATAATCTTCTTCCGTTACTGATGGGAAATTCAAGGTTTTATGTAGTATGTTGTTAATTTATGCATTGTCTTATATTGCAGGTTTTGAATGATCAAACATTTGCTATCATGGTTCTCATGGCTATCTTCACAACCTTCATTACAACACCTATAGTTTTGGCAGTGTATAAGCCAGCTAAACGGTTAAGTAAAGATTACAAGTACAAAACTATTGAAAGGAAAGACCCAAGTACTCAGCTCCGACTCTTGGCCTGTTTCCACGGTACAAGGAATCTTCCCACGATGATTAACCTCATCGAGGCTTCCCGTGGGACTGAAAAGAAGGAACGGCTTTGTGTATATGCAATGCATCTGATGGAGCTCAATGAGAGACCTTCTGCAATTTTGATGGTTCACAAGGCAAGAAACAATGGTCTACCTTTTTGGAACAAAGGGCAGAGGTCAGCCAATAATAATCAAGTTGTTGTCGCTTTTGAGACCTTTGAGCAGCTGAGTCGTGTGGCTATCCGTCCGATGACAGCAATCTCTTCCATGACTACCATGTATGAGGACATCTGCTCAAGTGCTCATATGGAAAGAGCAGCAATGATCATCCTTCCTTTCCACAAGCACCAAAGGTTGGATGGTACATTGGAGACTACTCGAAGTGAGTACAGATTGACCAACCAGAAGGTTCTTGAGAATGCACCGTGTTCAGTGGGGATCATAGTGGACCGTGGTCTAGGTGGAAACACTCATGTAAATGCTAGCAATGTTGATTCACTTGTAACCGTTCTATTCTTTGGGGGCAGTGATGATCATGAGGCTCTTGCTTATGGGCTTCGAATGGTGGAGCATCCGGGTGTCAAATTAACTATCATTTACTTCTTAGCAAGCCTTGAGCTTCAAGGGGAGATTGTCAGAGTTGATGTAATGGATGGCTCAAACACTACGGCAGGGACAGTGGAGGACAAGTTCATTGATGAACTGAAGCTGAAGATTTTGAATCACAGTTCGATCAAATATGAAGAGAGAGTAGTGAGAACCGCTGCAGAAACTACTGCCTCGATTCGTGAACTTAGCCAATGTAACTTGTTTTTGGTCGGTCGAAGGCCTGAGGGTCAAGTTTCTGCTGCATTGAGTGTAACTACAAGGAGTGACTGCCCTGAACTTGGGCCTGTTGGGAACTTATTAACTTCTCCGGATTTCAGTACTGCTGCATCAGTCTTGATAATTCAGCAGCATCAAGACTCCAAGCTACCAACAAATGTGTCGGTTCGATCGTCGAAGGTAGAGATGATGCCCGACTAAGATTCAGAAATCCAGTGACGAGCAGTTCTCTTGGGTTGTTTTGGATTCATTGTACGTACAGCTGCATGATGATGAAGAAGAAGATGATGATGATAATGATTAGAATTTGGTTTGAATGTCCATTACACATTATTGTTGTAGAGTCACACAAGTTATAAAGCCTGGTGTCAGTGAGTTGTGGTATGTTGGTGAAGTTAAATCAGACACTAAAGGTCATAGGTTTTATTAACATATATACATGTAAGATGTGTTAATCTTTTTATTTTAAATAAAATAGTTACAGTCATAGCATCTACGGTTTCTGCTCTCGATCCAACCTCCTTGCCCTTATTTACCAAAAGGCTATATAGCAGTAATAGCATCAATCTTTAGTGTCTAAAGTGTCACGTGTTCTAAAATATTTTTATTAATTTGGATATTTGAGGATACTTCTTAGACAATCGAGACACACATTCGACACTTTAAGACACTTTAAGACACTTTAGCGCATCAAATAATATATATATATATATAGAACTATGAGTCTTATTTATTATATAACTAATAATAAAAGTAAGAGATACAAATGTATTTTATAGTTATATTAGGGTTAAAAAATTTTGTATACGAACAAAATCATTCTAACCTATGTCATGTTATTGTCTCTAGCTTCTTCTTTGATTCAACGCGTATTTTTTTATGTAATAACATATGATTTTTTTTTTAAAAAATTCAGGATAAAATTTTGATTATTTAACTTAATATAGTTTACTATATATTAATAATTATATTAATTCACTTGCCCAGTCCATATATAGATTTTGTCATGTCCCGTGTCCCCATGTATCTGTGTCCTTGTATCCATGTTCGTGCAACACAACAAATATGAATAATTCTTGGTAAGTATTTTTTTTTAACATGAAACGATAAAATAAAGAGTTGGTAAGTTACAGAGGAATCCACGGGTCAACGACACAAGAGAAAGAACCCCCAACAGTAATATACACTGTTACAATTCAATATGGTACCTTACATGGCTAGACATACTAGGTGTAAGATAAAGACTAAAGAAATCAAGGGTCCCACATCTTATCTAGCTATGCACTCCAAACTTTGACATCCACACACAACTTGGCGCTACTCACTTAAGACGAAACAACACGAAAACTCTCAACCAGAACCTGTCAACCGACAACTTGCAACATTTATTCTCAACATAAAATAAATAAATAAATAAAATAAAATAAAAAAACATATGCCCAAGGTTAATCCCCAAGTCCAACTAGGAATCTTGCCCGACAATGTTAATAGCCCTCAACAAAGAAGTGTCTCGGTTATCCAAGTCAGACATCCTACCATTGAACCATCCATCATTGTTGTAATTTTGCTATGTCCACCGTCAAATTGACCAGCTTATCCCTAGACG
Organism: Geum urbanum; assembly: GCA_946800695.1. Classification (NCBI taxonomy): domain Eukaryota; kingdom Viridiplantae; phylum Streptophyta; class Magnoliopsida; order Rosales; family Rosaceae; genus Geum; species Geum urbanum. The sequence goes on along the minus strand of OX327013.1, from coordinate 37,237,226 downwards.
AAGCAAACAAACACATGACTCGCATATATCCGACTTTTCCCCGATTTGATCCCCAACACTTGCTGGAAGCTAACCGCCCTCCATCCTCTGCCATCACCGTGAGACGACGGAGATCCGTTGAACGCTGACTGTCAAAACGAAGGCATGAGATCTTCCCCAATCACCTCCAAAGTTGTCGCTCCATCCTTGCTACAAGACCGGATTCGTTATTCCCGACCACTAACATGATGGAAGGAGCCACCAGCCCGTCCGGCTGCACTCGCGATGCTGCTTCACGGCTAGCGGCCGGTGCGGTCGGGGTGAGCCGCCTGACAAGCTTCCTCGCCACACCCGAATACCCTAGCCGCTGTTCTCGTTTTTCTTCGCGCGTGAGGCATGTTCTAGTTCTACTCATTCTTGATGAGTTACAGTTTGCTTCGGGGAGTGAAATTGGTACCTATTTTTCACAAATCACATGCCCCCTCCCCACTCATTTGTAAAAGAAAAGATGTCAATTTTCAAGGAAAATAGCAACAATGATTACTGTACTTTGTCACAATCAACAATTTGATCACTGAAGTTTAGAAAATATCAAAAATGTCATTGAACTTTAACTTTATCTATTAATTTGGTCATTATCCCCGTATTGGATGTCAATTTTTCTTCTTCATCATCGGTCTTCGTACTTCTCCCGCTTATGCTATGTGTATTTTTCTCATAATCCTATCTATAGAATGAAAGAATTTGCCAAATTTTAATATTTAAAATAGACAAAGTGGTCAAATTGATAGACAAAGTCAAAGTTCAATGACTTTTATGATTTATTTTAAAGTTCAATAATCAAATTGTGAATTGTGACAAAATTTATTGATCATTTCAATTATTTTTTTTAATTTTCTAATTTTTTCTAATTTTGGGCAAGGATGGCTTGCGCAGTAAGTCACCCATAAAAAAATTCTGTGCGCGAGAGTCAACTCTCATGTCCTAGTGAGAATGCAAATGGTTTGGCTTAATCTCGAGGGCCTCAAAACAAACTCAAATTCAATTGCTCAAATCATTACCATTCAACAGTGTCAACCACGTTGAGTGATATCGATATGCCCATCAAAAGGTATGAACATCATCGTGACCACATGCAAATAGCCAAGAATACTAGTGTGGTTTCTGAAAAGTATCTTCTTCTTTTTTGGAGCGAAGAACATTTTATTAAAATTTTTTGGGTTGAACTAATACATACACAGATGACAAATAACTCTAATTCTAACTCTAACTCAAGAGAAGAGTAAACTAATCAGTAGCAAATATTACTCTCTAATCTATAAAGCACATATAACTTCGACATATAGTCCTCACACTTGAATTCCGAGAAACATATAAAAAAGAGTTTCAATATCCATAAGCACTAAATTGTGATAGGTATATCCACTCTAATGATAACTTACAATTCCAATGTGACAAAAATAAATCTATTACTGCAACTCCGGCTCATTCCTAGATTCCTCGAACCACCAGGATCTCATATGTAGAAACCTTCTGGATCCCATATTTTGACCTTAGAGGCCTGTCTTGAAAGTCCTAAAAACAGGTCCAACCCAGCAAGCCCAACAACAATCCATACCGGTGGGAAAGTGCCCCAAAGTCCAAGGAGTCTCGGCCCAATAAAAGTAGGCTCAAAGAGCCCTTAAGCCTGCCAAAGAAAACCCCCACAAAAAACTTGCCTTGGAGATGCTGCCTCCAGCAGACCTGCACCGCTTTGGTTGCCGACACAAGCACCACCCCTCTGCGATCACCTTCCTCGACGTACGGAAGCAAATGCTGCCAAAGATGAATAGCCCAACACACCACCGCTTGCGGTGGAAAATCGCTACGCCAAAAGTGCCACGACTTACCCCTTTCACCGAACAACAGCTCATCCATGGAGCTTGCCTCCACCCGATTGCGCTTCAGCCGTGCACGTGCCGGACGGACGGACTGCCCAATGACCAGAATTACATGCCGCCTTCCACTGCAGCGTTTGGCTACATTGAGAGGAACCCAAGATCCCGAGATCCAAGAGATGTAGGAACCATATCGAAGCCGCGACGTCTACTCGAGATGTCCTAGCGGGGGCGACGAGAAAGCCTCTTGCCGATTGAAGGTCGCCGTTGGGCCGCCAGAGATGCGCTGTCAAGAGACAATATAGAGTTTCGGTCTTCTGAAACATAGGGTTTTTAAATAGTGAGTATTGAAAAGAATATCTTTGATAATGAATGAAGAAAAGAAAATACAGAAAAAAATTTTAAAAAAAATTAGAGAGAATAATCGACTACATTGTTATTAACTTGATGATTTAATTCCATTAAAAAATAAACATGCACATATATAGTATTAATATTCTATACAATTACAGAATAAATTTATTATAATCTAGATACAAAAGAAACTAAATAAGTATGAATATTCATGGAATATTTTCTACAATTTCGTCTGCCACTGTCGACATTTGAGTAATGATGCTGTTTCTATCTCCTTTTCCTGCTACATTTATCATTCAAATGTTGAATTAGATAGATCTCGGTTATCAAGAACGAACAAATGCCCTTGTACGTGCCCGGTCAGGCGATATCTTAGCTTAAATCCATGATTGATCTTCGCCTCCTGAACTGTGAGCTGTAATAAGTGCATGTCAACTGTGAACGATATTTTAAATCTATATAGGCCTAAATCATTGTTGTAGATTAATTGGTCAACTCTTCTGCTGATCCACAACCTTCGCATCTCCTATTTTTTGTTTCGTTTTTCTTTTTCAAATCCATTCATAATCGTCAGCCATACAAGTCGACAAACATTTAGACTACCATTCTACAACTCTGTAGGAGACGAGATCGGACTAAAGTCACTAAACAATGGTCTATTATTGTCGCTCGATTTTAACGGTTATACCTATTTGGATGCAAAATAAAATATTTTTTATTGAATTTTAAGGACTGGATTAGACGAATTGCCGAAGTAGAGTATACAAGTCTGGGTTGGAATGAGTTTGAAGGCGAAACAATATAGAAAGTTAATCCATGCGGCTTGTTTTTATCTAACATTTCCTATAGTAGTTAGGACTCTGTTACAAAAGTTATGTATAAATATTGGATGAACTCTATTGAGTACCTAGAGTTGTATTAAGAGTCTAATTACCGATATCAAAGAGTTCCAAGTGAAGTGGAATACGGCTCTTCTATATAAAGAGTTGAAGTGAGATTTAGAGAGAATCCCTCGATCAAATACACATTTTGCTCCCAGCAAACTATCATTCTCTATATGAGAAAACTCTTGCAACCAGCGGTCAAGAGAGTTGTCACCCGAATAGCGTGAGATTCTTGCGATTCAATGACGCAAAAACCTGCAACCGACGGTCAAGAGGCTTGTCATGAGGAAGAGTGGGAGTTTCAAGGTTCAAGGATGCAAAATCCTATGTTCCCAACACTCTGTCAAGGAGATTGCTTTGCTTTACACCAGGAGGAGTGTAGAGTATCAATTTTTGTGACTCAGCTAGAGACACGAAAACCCACAAGTCCTAAGTCATTAGGCAAGAAGGATCCATTCATGCGAGCTTGGTGCTCTCCTCGTCTAAATCGTCTATCAAGAAGTCAATAGTCGCTAGCCTACAAATCAACATTCCGTCGTGAGACGGTGGCACACCAGCGTACGAAGCACAATTGAGGAAAAGAAACAGCTTGAGAAATCTCTCAAGTCCGCTAGGAGATTTTTGGGTTAAACATTTTGGCACGCCCAACGGGACCTAGCATTAAGTGTTTCTAAGCGACAATTGGGGATCCCTATAAAAAAGAAAACTCTCAGTGTTGAAAACATTCACAACCCGAAGTACCGGGAACACACTTCTTCTAAGTGCCGTTCACTATTTGAGAAGGCGGTTGACATCATCTTCGGAACTACGCAACATTCGAATATGGACATTAACTTTTTAATTGAGGGTGAAATTAATCACCTAAGTTTCGAAGATTATCGAGCGTACGCCGCCAGGCGAGAGGTACAGCTTGGAGGTTATTTTGAAACCATCAAACGGAGGTTTGAAGAACAAGCAGACCTGCTCGCTTCCAATAGCGAAAAAACAAACACGATGATAGCCGAAATCAAAGCTCTAAGGCTAGAACACAACAAGGGCTTGGAAGATTAGGAGCTGCTGAAGGTTCAGATAGCAACCCTCGCAGAGGGTCAAGAGAGGATGCATGCGGAGATCATGCATACCCTAGATGCAAACCTCACGAAGTAGGCCAAAGCAGTGGCCATGCAATTTCAGAGAATGGAGAGAGACATCTCAACCCTCACTAAGTCTATCTCCGATCTCACTAGGAGGACACAACAAGTAGAGGCTTTCTTGCCCGCGTAGGAAGAGCGTTTAGAAATATTTATGGAGGAATGTGACATTCACATCGCCAAAGCACACAAGCCCTACGAAACTCTTTTTCCGCCTGTTCAGAAAGACGACAGTAAGGTTTGGCAGTGGCCAAGACATTACAAGCAAATCAATTTCCAGACCTTCACAGGAGATGATGACGCCAACGCAGTGACACATTTAGCATACTTCACCTTGCAGCTGGAGAAATTTGCATATGGCGACGAGCTCAAATTGAGAACCTTTGGTTCATCTCTGTCTAGATCAGCCCTCGTGTGGTATACAGGTTAGGAGAAGAGGTCTATTACGAAGTGGGAGACAAGAGAAGCATTGTTCATAGACCACTTCAGCACAATGAGACCGAAAACCATCATCGGAAAGCTAGCATCCATGAGTCAATCGTCAACAGAAACACCAGTAGCTTTCCTGCACTGTTTTCGATCTGATTACAACCTATGCAAAACTCCACTAGGTAAAGATGCAGTTGTTGAAATGACCATAAATGGCTTGGACGACCAGTACTATAATTTTTTTTTCAACAACAAATACTTTTCCCTAAATGAGCTTATCACGGCTGTGACAAAAGCTTATAGTGCCATGCAAGAGCGTGATAACAAGCGCAACTCATCAAATGACACATATGCATCAAGGTCGTATGATAAACACAAGCCAAGAACTGTGCCTTATATAGAGGACCGAGTTGAACAAGAATTTGACTCTGAAGAAGAATAAGTGGGAGCCGTCGAGTTGGCGACAAATAAAGTACTAAAGCCCTGCAAGCTTCAAAAGAACAACGATCCTATAAAACTCTTGACAGTGGCTTTTGCGAAGCCAGAATTCGAGATGTACACATATGACGCCAACATGGCTCATGAAATACTTGACGAGCTTTTCAGTATGCGAGCTGCCAAGACAGAGTTTGGCCCATTACCCAGTGTAGAACAATTAAAAGGGAAGAAGTATTGTAAGTTCTATAGCACATGGAACCATATGACTAAGGATTGTATCAAGCTCAAAGATCAGATCCAGAAGTGGATAAATGAAGGCCAGTTAGCCTTAGAAGGAGCTTCCAAGACAGCCTTGCTAGTCGATTCTCAACCATTCCCAGCACCGCAGGTTAATATGGTGAATGTCGGTTGGTCGCAAGCCATTAGCTGTGCAGTAGGAGCTGAGGAAGAGAATGTAGCGATCTACTCGCGTTATACTTTTCCATAAGATAAGGTGGAAGAAGTCGTGGACGGACTGCATGATATGAAGCTTATCGTCAATTGGCCAGTATTCAAGCTAAGACATCTAAATTATAGATGGCCAAGTGAGTATTTCTGTAGGTTCTATAACGCATTTGGACATCGAACAGTTATGTGTTATGCCTGAAGGACAAAATTTAGAGTTTGATTAATTGGGAAGTGATCGTAGTTAGCCTAGAAGGGATGGTAGAATGGCATCCTAAGACGTCACCGTCTTTCGTGACAGCTCACGAAACTTTCTTATCTCACGATGCATCTGGGCCAGAACAAAGATGGAGAAGATCAAGGTGAAGGCCTAAGCACAATATCGCATTTGTCCGACCCAGGCGAGCCGAGATCACATATGATGCATCCAGGTGAGAAGATATTTTTGAAGAGCTACTCTAAACAAGAATAGCAGTGGTTCCCGATAATTGGAGAACTCCATACCCAAATCCGAAAGATGTACAAGGCCTACCTCACTTCCAATACCACAAAAAATGGGGGTGCCACTCCACTAACGATTGCATTCACTTAATGTATAAAATTCAGTAATGGATAGACAAGGGAGAAGTCTAGAGTCCAGATTGCATCACCCTATCCATGGAGAAGTCTGGCAGATCAGAGAAATCTGAAGAAGCTGCAATGGACACATTCGCTAAACCATATATTTCTCCCGCTTCAAGAAACATCACTAAGGAGAATGTATGGTATGTGAAGGAGAAAGGTAAAACAGTGGAGATGACTCCAAGAAGGAGACACAATGTACAACAGCGCTTTGGAGAAGCTAAGAGAGCTCTGGAGGCATTAAAGATGGGTTTGGTACAGGAAGAACATTTGAAGTACACCCAAGAACAGTTGTAGAGGCGTCTAAATGCCTTGGCCACTAGTCCCCTAGTTGTTTTTGGAAAGAAATCATGCGAACCCAAAGTCTGAGTAGCCAGGCCAAGTGTGTTCGATCTCAACGCAGAGTTATAGGTCAAACATAAGACACCAGAACCTATACCTGAGGTTCCCCGCGATCCAAGGAAACACAGAACTGTCAGACAATGCCTCCACTTTGCTGAGGAAACTACTCAATAAAGAGTCCTCCGCAAACTAGGGAAGTTGCACGAGGTCATGTCACAATGAGCGAAACAAACGGTTTCCGTTGGAGGTCAAAGCCTCTGATTGGGGAGGAAAAAAGGAAAAAGGCTAGCTTGGATAAGTCTTTTCCTACCTCGAAAAAGAAAAGTTCTCATTTGTTTCTGTTTGGGCCTGAAATAAATATTTCATATTAGGCTTGAATGGCTGAAGTCTTGACGAACGGCCCAAGATGAGTGCTGAAGTCTTGGCGAGCGGGCCATATTTTATAAGAGCTTGGCGAGCGGCCAAGTGTGAAAGATAGAGTTCGATTAGAACTATAATTCATGAATTAGCTGATTCCATGCGGCTTGGATGTCTATCATACCTTTTCTGTTTCAGATAGGTTTCTTTAATAAAGGAGTTGTGATAGCATTGAAGTTCTATAAGGATGAGAACCCGTATGCTGGTGTCAGAGTTATATTAAGATTCAAAGAGTAAGAGCAGAAGAAGTTCAAAGTAATTGAAAGACAACTACCGAGCATTATATAAGAAAAGTAAAAGCTTTGTGGAAGAGAGCCCTGATCAAATACATACATTTGCTATACGCAAGTACACCTAGACAAAAATCTCGTCAAGAGATTCTATCTTCTTTGCAACCAGCAGATCAAAGTGCTTGTCACCTATCGAGTGAGAGTTTGGATACTCAAAGAAAGCAGTATTTTCAACACATCGTCAGAGAGATTGCTCTGCTTTGCATTGATAAGGGAGTGTGATGTATCAATTTCAAAGGCTCTGCTAGAGACACATATCAAAAGTCCTAGGTTACTAGGCGAGAAGGACCTATTCAGACAGGGTTGGTGCTTTCCTTGTCTTAATTTCTTATCAAGAAGTCAGGCGGCTTTACATTCTATATTCCATTGAAGAACGGTTGCACGCCAGCATACGAAGCACATACAAGATAAACCGATATCTGCAGTCAAACTATCCGAAGTCAATAAAAGAGACTGCTTCGCGGAAGGATCTCTCCGCGGGAGATATTTTGCATCGAACATTTTGGCACGTCCAGTGGGACATATCTTTGCGTCTCTAAGTGACAACTGGGGATCCTTACCGAAGGAATTACCCTCAGTGTCGCAAGCACCCACAACCGGCATCTACTCGGTGTCGTTCATTGAGTGATCAAGCGGTTGAATTTATCCTCACTAAAGACTTTAACACCATGACGTTCAAATCTTTAAGTGAAGTGGAGATAGTGGAACTTACGTTCCCAGAGTACCTAGCTTACGCGGCTAGGCGCGATAGCCACCAGACTAGTTACTACATAGCTCTCAATGAAAGGATCGAGCAGCAAACAACTCTTCTCACTACCCAAAGCAACTTAATAGACACGGCGATAGCCGAAATTCAATCAATAATGGTAGAATTCAAAAGAGATCGAGAGGAGAAAGAGGCAATGGGAACCCAGGTAACGAGTCTCGTAGAAGGTTAAGATAAATTACGGATAGATACCCTCCAACACTTGGGAACAAGTTTGGATGAGTACGGCCGACATGCGGCGACACTTTCTTAGAGGACAGACAAGGACATAACGTCTCTAACAAAATCCGTATCTAACCTAGCAAGAAAAACTAGACAAGCAGAGTATTTTCCTCCTGCTTAAGAGCAACGGTTAAACTGGTTCTTAAACGATTGCGACATACATCTGGCCAAGATGTACGATACATATGAGACACCGTTCCCTCATGTGCAGAAGGATGATCCTGATGCTTGGCAATGGCCAAAGTTTTACCGGCATCAGACCTTCCAGAATTTCTCTGGCGACGATGATTCTAATGCGGCAACACACTTAGCTTATTTCACATTGCAATTGGGGCAGTTTGTCGATAACGAGGGACTCAAACTAAGAGTCTTTGGATCATCTTTGTTAGGGTCGGCCCTCGTATGGTATACAGGATTAGAAAAGGGCTCGATCAGTGAGTGGAAGGATATGGAGGCTTTATTCATATATCACTTTGGAATGGCAAGACCTGAAACCAGTGTTGGAAAGCTGGCTTCCTTGAGCCAATCGACAACAGAAAGTTCAGTCACCTTCCTGCACTGTTTCCGGTCAGAGTATAACCTATGTACGACTCCACTCGGTAAAGAAGAGGTGGTAGAAATGGCCAAGAATGGTTTGGAGGACACGTACCACCAACTATTCTTAAATAGCAAGTACTTCTCTTTGAATGAGCTTATCACGGTTGTAACTAAAGCTTACAGTGCCACGCAAGAAAGAGATAATAGAAGGAATGCGTCCAAGGGAACGTACAATGCTAAGTCTTATGATAGGCTAAAGCCAAAAACATTGGCTTATATTGAGGATATAGGCGACTAAGAATCGGACTCTGATGGCGAGCAAGTGGGAGCTGTGGATTTATCAACAAACAAAGTTTTAAAGCCTCGTAAGCTTTAGAAGAATAAGGGTCCAATCAAACTTTCAACAGTGGCTTTTACTAAGCCAGAGTTTGAAACATACACTTATGATGCCAATATAGCTCATGAGATCTTGGATGAACTTTATAGTATACGTGCTGTCAAAACAGATTTTGGACCCCTTCCTCCAGCTGAGCAGTTAAAAGGTAAAAAATACTGCAAGTTCCATGGAGCATGGAACCACATTACAAAAGACTGCATCAAGCTTAAAGACCAGATCTAGAAATGGATCAATGCGGGAAGATTAGAGCTGGATGGAGCATCCAAGACAGCAGCATTAGTGGATTCTAAGCCCTTCCCACAGCCTCAAGTAAATATGATTGACGTCGAGTGGTTATCACTCGATAGTTACATTGGAGGCGTGGAAGACTGGAATCAATCTGTCTTTTTTGCCTATTCTTTCAATTGTGACAAGTTGGAGGAGATCCTTGATAGGCTAAAGGACATGAGTTTGATCTTTTACTACCCGGTACTTGAACTCAGACAATTACGATATGAAGGTCCAGCCCAGCATTTCTGCAGATTTCATAACCAATTTGGTCATCAAACAACAAGGTGTTCGACCTTGAGAGTAGGGTTGTTAATCGGTACAAACGATTCGGTTATTAAGCCGAACCGAAAATCGAATCGTTTTTTTTAATTGGTTCGGTTCGATTCGGTTTTCTTGATTTTTTTACAAAAAACCGAATGGTTCGGTTCGGTTAGGTTTTTTTTTTCCGGTTTTTTCGGTTTTTTTCGATTTTTTTTTAAATAAAAAAAAACTTTCTAAAAAAATACTGTTTATTCCTATTAGTTTCGAAAATTCGAAGATCTTCATTAGCTACTTTTTTCAATAACTTTGTGAAAGTGTGAAACATAATTTTTGTCAAATCAAATCAAATCAAATTACAACAAATATAATTAGTTACAAATCACACGTTCAAAGTTTCAAACCATAGCAAATGATCAAATGTTTACCTAAAGTTTACATCACAAATTCAAAGTTTCAAACATCAACAAACATAAACCAAATTTCACACTCCATAGTCCAAGTTTAAAACAATCTACAGTCCATTCAAATAAAAATACAATACAAATATCACATAAAAACACTCAATTGAATCCATTCTCAAACTATACTCAACTTGTCCACCATTCTCACTTTCTCAGCTAGGGAGGTTTTCTTTGGCAACTTAGCATTCATTTTCTTAAACCTACAAGAACCCCAATAATCATTGTTAAGTATTAAACTATGGCACATACCATATACTACTTTCATATGGGACAAAGAGAGATATTCAACAACATACCCAACAACATCAAACTTGATTGACATTTGTAAAACGACGTCGTTTTATTCATTTAGGTTCAAACGATTCGGTTCGGTTTTTTTGGAGACGAAAACCGAAACCGAACCAAAAAATTCGGTTCGGTTCGGTTTTTTTGTTTTTCGGCTCGGTATTTGTTCGATTTCGGTTTTTTTCGGTTACGGTTCGTTTTCGGTTCGATTTTTTTTTCAGTTTTCGATTCGGTATTAACAGCCCTACTTGAGAGATAAGATCCAAGGGTTGATCAACTGGGAAGTGATTGAAATCGACTACAAGGGAGAGGTGGAATGGCATCCACGTTATCCTCATAGGGCATCACCTCCTCCCGACACATCATTTCCTTCCATCGACACTTCTTCCAATTGCAATAAATCTGAACTAACCTATAGAAGGAAGAGGTCAAGGTGGAGGTCTAGATGTAATATTGCATTTGTCCGGCCTAAGCGGACTGAGATTACATATGATGCGTCTAGGAGAGAGGAAATATTTGAAGAGCTAGTCCAAGCAGGAATAACAACAGTTCCTGATAATTGGGGAACTCCGGACCCACATCCTGAGGAAGTCAGGGGTCTACTCTATTGTCGATACCATCACAGATGGGGTCGCCATTCCACAAGTGCTTGTCGTGATTTGAAGTTCAGGATACAGCAGTGGATTGACAAGGGAGAAATAATTATAGACCAAGAGCCCTCGCCAAGCTTGGCGACTCACTTATCATTGACAGTTGGAATGTTGGAGCTAACACGAGATAAATTCAACAAACGGAAACAGACCAACAGTCATCAAACTACTGGCGAAAGTCCACGAAGCAAGCAAACGACAAAAACAAATAAAGGAAAAGAAGAAGTGGACCCAAAAGCGGAGTCTCTAGTAGCCCGTTGTGCTCATTGTAAACTCAGAAGCGGGTTGAAAATTTCCTATGAAGAATTGGTTGAAGCAGCTAAATTCTTCCCAGAGCTATTTTCACAAACAGATCATCAACCCCAATGAGCAAGACAAAGGGATTCCCCAGCTCCCAAGCGCTCGCGAGCAACAGAAAGGGTCAGTGAAGTCAAGAAATCTGAATCAGAAGTTGCTGACATGCTCGCAAGGCCATACATCCCTCCAACTTCAAGAAATATTACAAAGGAGAATGTGTGGTATGTGAGGGAGCGGGGAAAGACTATATAGGTGACTCCAAGTAGAAGAAGAAATCTTCAGAGACACTTTGGAGAAGCCAAGAGAGCATTAGAGGCTTATGAAGCAGGCCTGCTCAAAGAAGAAGAACTGGTGTGTTCTCCAGAAACGCTACAAAGGCGAATGAATGCCCTTGCAGCAAACCCTTTAATGGTTTTCGGGAAGAAGTCTCACGATCCCAAAGTGAGAGCACAACGTCTAGGTGTCTTTGATCGTAACCCAGAGTTGGGGTCTAAAGGGAAAAAGCCCGAACCTATTCCTGAGGATCATCGTGAAGTCACAAAATGAAGGCCAGTGAGAAGACGTCTCACTTTTGAGGATGAAACGATGGAAACAATGGGGCTACATACACCTCCAAGGAAGGGAAAAACATTCAAAAACAAAACGCTCCAAGCGCGACCCAAGTCCAGCAATGGAGACCTTGACCTTTAATTATAGAAGAACAAAAGAGGGTCCGGCAACCCGTTTCTCGTCCAAAGGAGCATGATCCAGCACTACTCATGACAGCAACCATAGATCTTATACCCGAGGATCAATTACAACATGTTGCTTCTCTCGAGGTCACTACAACTTTGGACTCTGAGGGGCAACAAGCTGAGGGTAACAACTGTGAAGATGATGAGCAGTTGTTGGATTACGGTGAGGGTGAAGATGAAGAAGCTGAAGAATACATTGAGGAGGAGGATACCACTGTTAACATGGTGTTTATTTTGTCCTCCAAATATGTTTTACCTCCACCAGCATCAACGGATGAATCAATCACGAACGGAAGCGTCAACAACTTGGTGGTGCCAGAAGACGAACCAATATTGAAAGATAATTTAGCACTCGCCAAGACACCAAAGACTGATTCATCATCGACAAAGGGACATATGATGTTCGCCAAGCCTACTGTAGACATGGCCATGCACTTGTGGCCGTTATATGTCACGGGAAAAGTCTAGGGATTCAATTAAACAAACTCTTAGTGGACTCAAGGGCATCGGTGTATATCATCACAGTCAAAGCAATGGCCTTATTGGGCATTCCCAAGTCTGCTATCCAAGAAACCACACTTAATGTCAGAAACTTTCAGGGTAGTATTTCCAAGACTTTGGGCATTTTCTTTTTGCAGGTACATATCGGTCCGGTCACCGGTACATATACATTCTTTGTGGCAGAATGTACAGCTCCATATAGTGCAATTGTGGGGCGTGACTGGATCCACAGGAGTTATTGTGTATCTTCGTCCCTCCATCAGCAGATTTTACTTTGGAATATGGAGTCTGGTGAAGCAGCAATTGTTGATGCTGATCCTCGTCCGTATTCTGTTTCTGCTAATTCTTTGGAAGCCAGTTATTACCACAGTGACCTAAGGCCATTGGAGATATGTAGCATCGAAAACAAAGGCCGCCCAGTCGGTGTTACGGCCTCTGAACTAGCTCAGTGGGGTATGATTCAAATAAGTCATGATACCAGCAGACCCTACACCATTGAGCTACCATCCAAACATTCTCAATGACGGGGTCTCTATCGAGTATAGAGACCGAGGTTTGTTACTCTCTACACGAGCGCTTTCACAATTTTCTGTTAGAGAGTCAAGCCTACGAGAATGTTCCAATGATAGCAGCATTGGAATATGTGGATGAAGATGTTTTGAACGACTTCGAAGAGGAGGAAGAAATTAAGTTAGCTCTAGTAGCCTTGGTTGATTTACCTCCTAAATTCAAAGATCCCATTGAACAGATCAATCTTGGGACAAAGGAAGAGCCAATTTTGTGGCCATTAGTACCTTCTTAGAGCCTGAAGAATGACTGAAGCTCATTGAATTGCTACATGAATACGCTGATTGTTTTGCAGAAAAGTATGATGACATGCCAATCCTATCCCTAGACTTGGTTTGTCACAACTTACCCATCATAGAGAGGAAGAAGCCCGTGAAACAAGAAATGCGTCAGATGAATACAGAAACCGCAATTCTAGTCAAGGAAGAGGTCGAGAAGATGCTCAAGTCAGGGATCATACGAGTAGCCAAGTATAATGAGTGGCTATCCAACGTAGTCCCAGTCAAGAAAAAGAATGGAAAAATGCGAGTGTGTGTTGACTATAGAGACTTGAACAATACAACTCCAAAAGATTCTTACCCAATGCCAGTAGCGGATCTGTTGGTGGACTCAGTGGCTCGTCATGAAATGTTAACATTCATGGATGGAACTGTTGCCTACCATCAGATTCCAGTGGTAGAATCAGATAGACATAAGACTGCGTTTCGGTGTCCAGGATTTGCAGGAGTATTTGAGTACGTAGACATGCCATTTTGACTGAAGAATGCAGGGGCAATATACCAACGTGCAATGAACGTAATCTTCCATCATCTTATTGGCAAGACTATGGAAGTGTATATCGATGATGTGGTAGTTAAAACAAAGTGCAGGAGAGTGATCATTTTGAAGACTTACGGCAAATGTTTCTCAGAATGAGGCAACATCAACTGAAGATGAATCCAGCCAAATGTGTATTTGGAGTATAAGCAGGAGACTTCCTGGGTTTTTTGGTTCATCGGCGTGGGATTGAGATACCGGACGACAAGAAACAAGCGGTTCTTAATGCAATCCCACCAAAGAGTAAGAAGGAGCTACAACATTTATTAGGAAAGATCAATTTCTTACGACGGTTCATTGCCAATACTGCTGGGAAAACACAACCATTCTTAACTTTACTCAAGCTTCAGAATTAGAAAGACTTTGTATGGGAGCCTATTCACCAAGAGGCGTTTGAGACCATCAAAGCATATCTAACGAACCCGCCAGTCTTGGTTCCTCCAAGGCCAGGGGTTCCTCTTAAGCTGTATATCTCAGCTACTGACCTATCTATTGGAAGCTTATTAGCTCAGAACGACACATCAGGAATTGAACGTGCTATTTTCTATCTGAGTCGTACCCTGAATGAGTATGAAACTAGATACTCTCCAATGGAAAGAATGTGCCTAGCCTTATATTTTTCAGGATGTAAGTTGAGGCACTACATGCTTTCCTTCACCACGTGCGTCATAGCACAAACAGATTTGGTGAAGTATATGTTGTCCAGACCCATTCTCCATGGACGCATTGGGAAGTGGATTCTGGCTTTGTCAGAGTTTTCTTTGCAGTACGTTCCCCAAAAGGCGGTTAAATGCCAAGCAGTGGCTGACTTTCTGGCCCATCATCTAATGGAGGATGTTAATGAGGGGCCAGAACTAGACCTTGCTCGTATTGATTTGGCCCCTTAATGTTTATACTTTGATGGGTCAAGTACAAGTACTATGGCTAGGGCAGGGGTAGCGTTAGTTTCTCCACACGGCCAAACTTTTTCTTATTCTTTCAGGTTGGACTTCAGATGCACAAATAACCAAGCAGAGTATGAAGCTTTAATCATTAGATTGGAACTTCTTTTAGATATGGAGATCACTGATGTGCATGTATTTGGAGACTCCCAACTAGTGATCAGACAACTTGAAACCAAGTATAAGGCTGGACCAGTCCTAGAACCATATGCTAAACGAGCATGTGATTTACTCAAGTTGTTTACTGAGGTGAAGTTGAGTCATGTTCCTCGCGAGAGGAATTATGCAGCAAACGAGTTGGCTCAATTAGCAACGGGGGTGAGCTTGCAAGATGGAGTACGCAAATGAATATTAAAAGTTGAACGAAAAACCATTCCATCTTTCTTTGCTCGCCAAGAAGATAAAAATGAGTGGTACGTTGCTACACTTGATCACATTGATGTGGATTGGAGACAGGACATTATTTCTTACCTCTAGAATCCTAATAGTTAGGTAGAAAAGCGGATTCATTTTTTAGCTCCTAATTATGTACTCAAGGATGATGAGTTATATAGAAGAGGAGAGGAAGGCATACTTTTATGGTGTGTCTTTGGACGTGAAGCTAAGCGATTAATGATGGAGGTCCATCTTGGGATAGCAGGGGCACATCAGGCCGGTCCTAAGATGAGATGGTAAATAAGAAGACATGGCTTTTATTGGCTAGGAATGCTCAGAGATTGCATCACGTTCGCTAAAGGTTGTGAAGAATGCCAGAAACATGGTCCAATCAACCATATGCCCAGAATACCGTTACAGCCTATAATCAAGCCTTGGCCAGCTCGAGGATGGGCTTTGCACTTAATTGGAATGATTCATCCTCATTCATCTGAGGTGCACAAATTTATCATAGTGGCTACCGATTTCTTCACAAAATGGGTTGAAGCTCGACCTCTCAGGGTATCATCAGCAAAGGCCATCCGCCAGTTTTTTTTTGAAGACATCATTTGTAGGTTTGGCATCCCTGAGAGTTTTGTGGCCAGCTCGAGGATGGGCTTTGGACTTAATTAGAATGATTCATCCTCATTCATCTGAGGGGCAAAAATTTATCATAGTGGCTACCGATTTCTTCACAAAATGGGTTGAAGCTCGACCTCTCAGGGTATCATCAGCAAAGGCCATCCGCCAGTTTTTTTTTGAAGACATCATTTGTAGGTTTGGCATCCCTGAGAGTTTTGTTTTAGACCGTGGGGCAGCATTCATGTCTGGAGATGTAGATGAGCTTATGAAGGATTTTGGAATACACTTTCTACACTCTTCTCTATACTATGCCTAATCCAATGGCCAAGCTGAAGCAAGCAATAAAATCATTATCCATATCCTTAAACGGATGATTACGAGCAATGCCAGGTTGTGGCATGAAGAATTATTCAATACTCTGTGGGCTTACAGAACAAGTAAAAGAACACCCACAGGTACCACTCCTTATGCATTAATGTTCGGCCATGATGCAGTATTGCCTTTAGAAATCAACGTTCAATCTTTACGGGTGATGGAACAACATAGCCTGATCGGTGAAGATTATGTACAAGCAATGTGGTAAGAGCATGAAGACTTGGATGAGAAAAGACTACAAGCTTATGATAGTCTATGTGCTGAAAAACGAAAGGTGGCTCGTGCTTACAATCGATGTACTAGGGGCATGAGTTTTGCAGAAGGAGAACTAGTCTGGCAAGTCATTTTGCCTGTTGGCGAGAAGACTGGAGGATGAGGAAAATTGTCCAAAAAATGGGAAGGACCATACATCATCGATCGACTTTTGGGTAAAGGAGCAGTTCGTTTACGAGATCGAGATGGTACCATACACGCTAATCCTATAAATGGTCGTTACCTTAAGAAGTTCATACAACCAGTCTGGGAATATGAAGATCCTTCTATTATGGCTTAATCCAGTTTATTCATGCTCATTTCATTTCATTTCACTTGCATGCGTAAACTGCAGGGGCAACACACAGGGATCATGTACATCATAATAGCCTATACTTGGGGCTAAATATTTAGTTAGGGCATATACATGAGGCCAAATGTTAAATTTTTGTATTTCTTCTAAGTCAAGAGAGTTCATGTTAGCCAAATACTGTGGCCAAAATTATGTACAAACTGCATTTGAGTTTTCATCAAAACGAAATTCTTGTTTACATAAGGAACTCTTTGCTTTAAACGAAAATTACATTATTTAGAAGAATACAAAGACTTTGCGGCCTCAAGCTCTGATACCATATGACACTACAACATTCTTACCCATTGCCGGCGATTTTTTAATCGTCGGCAATGTTTTTTAACATTACCGGCGATTTTTGCCGGAAAAATCGCCGGCAATGTAATTTTTTTTTTTAACATTACCGGCGACTTAAATGTAAGTTGCCGGTAATGTCTCGATGGTAATGAAATTACCGGCGACTTACATTAAGTCGCCGGTAATGTTTAAAAAAAAAAAAAAACATTACCGACGACTTAATGTAAGTCGCCGGTAATGTCATTACCATCGAGACATTACCGGCGACTTACATTTAAGTCGCCGGTAATGTTAAAAAAAAAAATAATTACATTGCCAGCGATTTTTCCGGGGCAAAAATCGCCGGTAATGTTAAAAAACATTGCCGGCGATTTTTTTAAATCGCCGGCAATGGGTAAGAATGTTGTAGTGTGAGAAACAAACTACAAATCAGCAACAGAACAGAAAAAAAAATACAGTTTGTTTTTCCAAATCCTCAAATAGTTAATAGCCATCCCTTGGGTCCATGTATCAAATGCACACGTTGAAAAGAGAATGCGACCTCAAGCGGTGAGATGGAGAGGATTTGAAACACCAAGGAAGCTAGTTCATCATATCAGAAGACCCTTTACACTAGACTTGGCGTTTGTTGCCTTTTTCCCCGGGTTGAGGCCCCTATCTTTCCTCTTCAGTGCAGCCATGTCCATGGGGCTTGCAGCTTCCATGCATATTGAAACTGAGCGGGTGCACAGGAGGAAGACGAGGAGTTTTCAACCTCGGGATGGTGGTTTTCCCTTCTTATGGAAGCACAAGTTGGGCCAGCCAAGGCAACGCTTGGACGTAGATATTACTATCTAGTCCAGGTTTGGACGTGGATATTGCTATCTAAAGAACTTGAACATGAGGTTTTATCTGGAGGTTTCTTTAGGTAGGAGAACCAGAGCAAATACACAAAAGGGGAGTTCATTCTCGCAAGGAGGTCTGGAAGGTTGTTCACAATACAAAGAAAAGGAAACCTTTTATAGAAAGGAATCACAGCGGTAAGGCTTCGCAAGAGTAATTGCACTCGTTAATAGAGGACACGCATCTAACTGGAATTGGGTCAAGTCACGATTTATCTACCCCCGAAGGAGAGCATGATGAATGAAAGATTTTTGGGGCAGGTAAAATGTATTTCGAAGATTTGATTGTTTGACGCGATATGGATTCCAAGCATGGAATTAAATTCCGTTTAATGTTGGACAATCAGAGCAAGTGAACGGTTACAGCCTATAAATGAGGCTAGTTCCATTAGAACAAGTTTGGAAAAGGCTTAAATCTGAGGCACAGTCTTGTTATTGGACCCAATTCACACCTTTGGATTGAACAAGTAAATACTTGAAGATTATTGGAACAAACAAAATGGGGCTTGAAATCTGAGGCCCAAAGATTACAATGGGAGGGAATATTTCCTCACTGATACCATTGCGATTTCCAGGGCCAGCCAGGATTGGTGGATTGCTTGTTGAGCATTTGTGACTTCTTCTTGTGCCTCCTGCATGAGTTGAGCTTGGATTTCGCCTTCTATCATGATTTGGCACGCAGTGTCTTGATATTTGAGGGCATCAGCTTGCAGACCGTCTACTTCAGCCTCAAGGGTAGCCAATTCAGCTTTAAGAATAGCTATTCTAGTCTTTTTGGTTGCTAAGATTTCTTATTGGGTAGATGTGTCCTTCAAAATGGCCCGGATCCGTTCTTTCTCTCTTTGAGTCTGGCGCTCCGACGTCTCTACTACTTCTTTCTTACGCTCGGCCTCGAGTTTTAGGCATTGGTGTGCTTCACTTTGGCTCAAGAGTTGATAAAGTTTCTCCTCAAGGTCACGAAGGCGATGAATAAAATCTGCTGGGGCAGTAGCCTTCATGTTCTTGATTTGTTTGCAGACAGTTCGAATGTCTTGAGGAGAATCCAGATCCCCAGAAAGAATGTCCTGAAGAGTGACATCAGTGGCAGAAGGAGAGCTCAGTGTACTCAGTCCGCTGTAAAGTTTTTGCAACTTTATTATTGTTTCTTGTGTTCTGAGTGACTGAGAGAGAGCTCTTTGTGATGAAGACGGTGCAATAACTTCTTCAATTAAAGATTTAGGGTCTTTATCATTGACACCTTGAAAACTACTAGGTTGATCCGTGGCGGCCATTTCAGAGGGTTCAGAATTTTGGCCTGGCAAGCTCATGTGTTCCTTTGGACTTGTTGGTAAGACAGGAATCATCTCATTGGTGTCCACAGGAACGCTTTTGACCTAAAACAATAATGCAAGTTGTCAGGATCAATTAGAATTGATAAACCAGAATGAAGTAAGTAGATAAGTTCTTACTTGTATCGGAGACAATAACTGTGCTCCTTCAGTCGCTTGAAGCTAAGGCTCTGGCGAGGAAGGAGTTGGGTCCTTGCGTTCTGGATTAACCTCAACCAATAACTGTGGTTTGGCGACTGAGAGCTCTGGCAGAGAGGAAATCTGTTGTTCTTGCTCTAAAATGACTTGGTCATTTTGAGCACTTGTGCCCTCGCCAGAAGAGGAAGGAATGAAGCAGGATTGAAACTCAATCTGCAAGCGCCGGAATAGAATTGCAATATCAACAGGCTTGTTCTTCTCTTCTTCCTCAAGTTCTGTTCGGATGATTTCAGCCAGAAATTGGGCTATGAAGTCTTTGCAGCATTCTTTGCCGTTGTTGATGACTTCATGTCCTGTGTCATGATCTTCAGTTCCATATATGATGCTGGAATCATCGAACTTCAAAATGTAGGCTTTACAGCATCCTTCAGAGAGCTTTTCTCTCAGTGAGTCTATAATATGATAGGCTTCATCTTCAATTTTGAGGATGAAAAAGTGGTCATTCCAACTCACTATATGTACTTGAGGCTTTTGGCTCTTGCTAATTTGCTCCCACGACGTATAAAAAGATGCATGGCCATCCAGGGCTATAAACCTCTCTGGGTTGAAATACCCAACGAAGGAGTCATCAGATGAGAACTTCAATGGTCTGATGTCAGCCTTCGAAATAACTTCCATATCAAAATGTTGATCTGGATAAGAGCTTGCGAGGACTTCATCCTTACATAGTTCTTGCCACTCCTTAGAACCTTGGATCAGGAGGTCATCAAACTCGGAGACCGTGGGCATGCTGTTTGGATTTGCACATAGCCAGTGTGCAATGGTGAAAACCAATGCGGAGCAGGCACTTGCCCCGGAGGCTTTGTCACTCCTTTGATCAAATGAGGTATGGAAGACTTGAGCTTAAAGCTTTGCTTGTTTGTCCCTGCTTGTGATCTATGTAGCTAACCAAACTCCACTCGGAGGCTCCTTAGGCTTGGAGTGGATCTTCCTGTGTTTCTGAGACTATCAAAAGTTTGGGTTAGTTACAGTCCAGTGACAAAATCAGACAGTTTATTCTGAGTAAATAAAATGCAAACACTTACGGATTGCCCAGAAGGATTGGACCTCTTCTTCTTAAATGATTGCAAGGCAACAGTCACGTCTGGTTCAAGGGCGTGCTGTTTTTATGAAGAAAAGTTAATCAGTTACAGTATAAGGAATTGTTAATACATGTGGCATTTTTGGATGAAAGAAGCATACCTGTGGCCAAGGAGTAGTGCTTATGTTCTTATAAGACTTATTGATAACAGCCAAGTCTTCTTCATTCGAAAACCTCTTGCCAAAATCATAGAAGATAGTGGCAAAGCATGCAAGCGGTCCCTTGTGTCGAATATCTTCCCAAAGTTTGGAGCGCCATGCTTGGTACGACTTGGTGACCGAATGGGAAATCACTAGTGGCTTCGTTATGATGGGAAGCATTACTGTTGGGAAGCCAAAGTGCTCATTCTGCACTTCTTCTGCGATAGGATGATTTGTTCCTCGCCAGAGAGTATACTTGTTCACAGAACAGGCGAGGGGCATGGGAGCATCCTGGGTGAGCCCAAATTGTCTTGAGAAGTGGTTTGGGGCATAAAGCTCATACCCGGGGCTCGTTGAATCTGGGACTGGCAGGTCTTTGCAAGTGTTGCACTGAAGGAAGAAGTTCCTCGCAAAAGCATCTTGCTCTTGCGAAGGCATAAACCCACTCGCGAGGAGGCCAGGATGGCGACGATCTAGAATTACTTCAACTTCTGCAGTTGGAAAATCTTTTTGTATGCAGAGGTAGTTGAAACAATTTATATAGGACCATAACCTAGTCCTAGTTGGTGTAGAAACCAACGTTTGGCCCAACAGCTTCTGATCTTCAAAGACAGGAGGTGTTGTGGGGCAGAAAAAAGGGAAGTACATCCGCAACCAGAGCTCCACCATCCAGAGCGGTCCTGGTTGATTAAGGTCGAGCTTTGAAAGTGAGACTCACCTCAAACCATAGTAGATGTAGGCGAGAACGGATTCAACCAAGCCCAGTTGTTCACCATTGAAGAGGCGTTCGACAAGGTTGGTCAAACATCTGTTGACCTTTGCAGAAGAGGGACAGAAGATGTACTTCGATAGCCAATATTCCAAAAAGGTTATTCCTCCTTGGTCTGTGTCTTTTTCCTCCTGTGCAAAATGTTTTACCCAGGAAGAGTAGGGGGAAGGACGGTTGATGGAGGCTTGAACTGGTGTCTCGTTGTGTTAGTTGAGCGACCAGGGGTTTGCAAATGTAGGGATTCCGAAAATAGTATACAAGTCAAGAATTGTAATGCTCACATCACCGCAGGGGAGACGGAAACAGTTGGCAGTGCAATCCCAAAAGCACATGGCTGTGGCGAACGGTGCTCTGTTGCCACTAGCTGGGAGAGAAAAGCACAAGTCGATGAGTTGAGTGATTCCAACAGCTTCCCACCGGTTGATATCTTGTTCGCGGCGGTGCTGGTACCAAGCGAGATCCTCTACGTTTGGGTGCGGCCATCTCTCAATTAAACAAAGGGTATCTTTGCTAGTCCATTCCTTTGGGTCTGCCCAGGGATTTTCTTGGACTATTAGAGATGATTTACAGATGGGATGGCGAAGGATATTAAAAAGCTCTGGATTGATTGGAATATCCAGAAAGGGACCAAGAAGGCCAGTACCTTCGATTGGGTCTATAGCAAGGGTGACAATTGCTTCTGGGTTCTGTCGTTTGGCGATAGCCTTGAGGTGTCTCGAGAATTTCTCGACGTTATGGTTTACATAAGGGATGGAGATGTCTTTGCGTGGAGGCATTTTCTAGGTCGGAAAATATGGACAACGAGAGAGAATGAAAGGTCTTAGCTTTTGACTAAGGAGGTTAAAAGTGCAGGATCAAGGCAAGTGAGAAAGTCTCGTTGGGAATGAGATTTTGTTGATGTGGAATAGTGTTTTTATATTACGTCAGCCGAATGATGCAACTTTTTAGAGGAGTTGTGTAATGTGGCACTTGGGTGTTATGTTACCGTTTAGATTAACAGCGCGTCAGTCGGGTAATATTCAAGTCTTTTCGCTTGTACATGTAATTCAAGTTCAAGACTTGAGGGGCAATATTTGGGCCTAAAATAAATATTTCATATTAGGCTTAAATGGCTGAAGTCTTGGTGAACTGCCCAAGATGAGTGCTGAAGTCTTAGCGAGCGGCCCATATTTTATAAGAGCTTGGCGAGCGGCCAAGTGTGAAAGATAGAGTTCGATTAGAACTATAATTCATGAATTAGCTGATTCCATGCGGCTTGGATGTCTATCATAACTTTTCTGTTTCAGATATGTTTCTTTAATAAAGGAGTTGTGATAGCATTGAAGTACTATAAGGACGAGAACCCGTATGCTGGTGTCAGAGTTATATTAAGATTCAAAGAACAAGAGCAGAAGAAGTTCAAAGTAATTGAAAGACAACTACTGAGCATTATATAAGGAAAGTAAAAGCTTTGTAGAAGAGAGCCCCGATCAAATACATACATTTGCTATACGCAAGTACACCTAGACAGACATCTCGTCAAGAGATTCTATCTTCTTTGTAACCAGCAGATCAAAGTGTTTGTCACTTATCGAGTAAGAGTATTGCGATCAAAAGGAAGCAATTGCGACTGGATGGTTGAAGGGCTTGTCACCTATCGAGTGAGAGTTTGGATACTCAAAGGAAGTAGTGTTCTCAACACATCGTCAGAGAGATTGCTCTACTTTATACTGATAAGGGAGTGTGAGGTATCGATTTCAAAGGCTCTGCTAGAGACACATATCAAAAGTTCTAGGTTACTAGGCGAGAAGGACCTATTCAGACAGGGTTGGTGCTCTCCTTTTCTTAATCATTTATCAAGAAGTTAGGCGGCTTTACATTCTATATTCCGTTGAAGAATGGTGGCACGCTAGCATACAAAGCACATACAGGATAAACCGATATCTGCAGTTAAACTATCCGAAGCCAATAAAAGAGACTGCTTCGCGGAAGGATCTCTCCGCGGGAGATATTTTTGCATCGAACAGTTTCAACCAACTATGTTAGAACATATACACGAGGTTCTAGAACAACACGTTGCTGCCTTAGATATTACTGATGATGCATACATAGATGCTGAGAAGACTGAAGATGGTGTTGAAGGCAACAACGATG
The DNA here is from genome assembly GCA_946800695.1 of Geum urbanum. NCBI lineage: Eukaryota > Viridiplantae > Streptophyta > Magnoliopsida > Rosales > Rosaceae > Geum > Geum urbanum. The sequence continues at coordinate 37,213,511 of OX327013.1, read as the reverse complement.
ATGAACTAGTAGACTATGGTGAAAACGAGGAGGAAGACATGCAAGAATACAAGGATGAGATAGACATTAATGTTAGTATGATATTCGTCTTACCCTCCAAATTTGCAAGACCTTCAACAAAAGCGACAGAAGTCAGCATTAACCCAGTAAAAAGTGTGAATAGCTTGGCGACCATAAAAGAAGACAATATATCATCCGATCATCAGTCGCTTGCCAAGCAGTCAGAGGTGGACTTGACCTCGAAGAAGGTGTACATGATGTTCCAAAGCCTACCCTGAACATGGCCATACACATGCGGCCATTATATGTCACATGAAAGATCCAAGATATTCAAATCAATAAGTTTTTGGTGGACTCAGGAGCAGCCATCAACATTATCACCGTCAAAGCAATGACACTACTAGGTATTCCCAAGTCTACTATCCAATAAATAGCCTTGAATGTTCAAAACTTCCAAGGCAACATCTCCAAGAATTTGGGAATTGTCTTTATACATGTGCAAGTGGGACCAGTCGCAGACACATACACATTCTTTATGGCAGAATGTACAGCACCATATAACGCAATTCTGGGACGAGATTGGATTCATAGAAGTTATTGTGTACCATTATCTTTTCATCAACAAATGGTTCTTTGGAATATAGAGTCAGGCAAGGCCGAAGTTATTTACGCTGATCCTCGTTCATATTCCGTATCTGCCAATATGTTAGGCACCAGCTATTACAACAGTGACCTCTGACCATTGGAAGTATGTGGCGTAGATAACAAGGGTCACCCAGTTAGAGTAACAGCCTCTGAATTAGCTCAATGAGGTATCATCCAGGTAGGCAAGGATGGTCGACGACCTTACACCATTAAGCTACCAGACTTTAGAACAATTAGAAAATTACAAAAACGAAACCATTAATTTTGGACCAAACTGAGAGTTAGCAGCATAAACAAAGAAGGATTTGTGAATAAGAAATACAAGTTTCCTATATTCATAGGAATCAATGGGAGAATGGCAAATTGCTCAAGTGGGCTGTTGGGCGTAATCGTAAGAAACACTTTCAATTTCTTTCATAACGTGTAGTTCCGCTTGCTCTTGAAAAGAAGAAAGACTTGTAAGAAATCGACGATTGGGTTGGTCCAACCAAGAAAGACATGGGAATCTTTGGGCATCTCATTTCCCTAAATCATCCCAATGATAGGGTCTCTATCAAGTATAGAGACCGAGGCTTGCTTCTCCTTGTACGAACGATTCCATAATTTTCTAACGGAGAGTCAGGCCTACGATAGTATTCCAATGATTGCAGCATTGGAATACGTGGATGATGACGTACTGTATGAGTCTGATAAAGAGGAGGAAATTCAATTAGCTCCAGCAAATTTAAATGATACACCTCTTAAATTTAGAGATCCCATCAAAAAGATTAATCTTGGGACTCTAGATGAGCCAATGACTGTGGCTATTAGTACCTTCCTAGAACCTAAAGAGCTACAAAAGCTCATAGAATTGTTAAGGGAATAATCATATGTTTTTGCAAAAAGGTACGAAGAAATGCTAGGCCTGTCGCCAGACCTAGTGTCCCATAATTTACAAATCCTGGAAGGCAAGAAACTTGTGAAGCAAGAGATGTGTCGTATGAACACGAAAACAACAATTCTAGTCAAGGAAGAGATTGAAAAAAAATGCTTAAATAAGGCATTATTAGAGTAGCCAAATATAACGAGTGACTTTCAAACATAGTTCTGGTAAAGAAGAAGAATGGCCAGATGAGAGTTTGTGGTTATTACCGAGACCTTAACAATACAACCCCAGGATGCATACCCTATGCCAGTAGCAAACTTATTGGTAGACTCAGTTGCATGCCATAAGATATTATCGTTTATGGACGGAACAGCTGGTTATCATCAAATTCCAGTGGCAGAAATAGATAGGCATAAGATGGCGTTCTGGTGTCTAGGTTTTGCAGGAGTATTTCAGTATGTGGACATGCAATTTGGACTCAAGAATGTATGGGCGACTTATCAGCGAGCTATGAATTTAATATTTCACGACCTCATGAGGAAGTACATGGAAGTTTATATCGATGACGTGGTGGTCAAGGTAAAGTCAAAATAGAACATACCAAAAACCTGAGGCAAGTGTTTATTCAAATGAGATAACAGCCAAATGCGTTTTTGGAGTACAAGCGGGAGACTTTTTGGGCTTCTTGGTCCATCAATGGGGAATTGAGGTTCCAGATGATAAAAAGGAAGCAGTCCTAAATCCAGTCCAGCTGAAAAAACACAGCCATTCTCGCACTTACTCAAGCTGCAAAATCAAAAAGACTTTATGGGAGCCTGTCCATCAAGAGGCTTTTGATACCATCAAAGTGTATCTAGCGAACCCACCGATTTTGGTCCCGCCAAGACCAGGGGTCCTTCTTAAGCTGTATATATCAGCTACAGACCATTCCGTTGGGAGTTTATTAGTTCAAGACAATACGGCAGGAGTCAAGCGTGCTATTTTCTATCTTAGTTGTACGTTGACAGATTATGAAACGTGATACTCACCGATGGAAAAATTGTGTTTGGCCTTGTATTTCTCAAGAAGCAAGTTGAGGCACTATATGTTATCCTTCACCACTTGCGTAATTGCACAAACCGATCTGGTCAAGTATATGTTATCACGGCATATATTAAGGGGCAGAATTGGGAAGTGGATCTTGGCACTTTCTGAATTTTCACTGCAGTATGTACCACAAAAGGCAGTCAAAGGCCAGACAGTGGCTAATTTTCTTGCCCACCATCTAATGATTGATGCTCATGAAGGTCTAGAACTGGACTTAGCTCGTATTGATCTTGCCCCATAGTGTTTATACTTCGATGGCTCAAGTACTAGCACTATGGCTGGAGCAGAAGTTGCTTTGGTTACCCCACGTGGCCAAACTTTCCCATATTCTTTCAGGTTAGAATTTTAGTACACAAATAACCAGACGGAGTATGAAGCTCTTATCATAGGATTGGAGCTCTTGCAGGATATGGAAATTGCAGATGTCCACGTGTATGGGGATTCCCCGTTGGTGATTAGGCAACTTGAGACAAAGTATAAGGCCGCTCCAATGTTAGAGCCGTATGCTAAGCAAGCCTGTGATTTACTCAAGTTGTTTAATGAGATAGAATTTAATCATATTCCTCGTAAGGAGAATTATGCAGCAAACGAGTTAGCATAGTTAACAACAGGAGTAAGGCTTCAGGATGAAGTACGCGAGCAGATATTAAAAGTTGAACGATGCATACTTCCTTCTTTCTTTGCTCGCCAAGAGGAAAATAATGAATGGTACGTCGCAACACTTGATCATATAGATATAGACTAGGGATAGCCTATCATCACATATCTTCAGAATCCTAACAAACCGGAAGATCCGGTTTTTGGCTTTGAATTATGTACTCAAAGAAGATACGATGTACCGGCGAGGAGAAGAAGGTCTATTATTATGATGCGTGTATGAATGTGACGCTAAGTGAATAATGAGAGAAGTTCACTTAGGGGCAGTAGGAGCACACCAAGCTGGTCCAAAGATGAGATGGTTATTACGGTGTCATGGTTACTACTGACCAAAAATGCTCAAAGACTGTAATACATTTGCCAAAGGTTGTGAAGAGTGTCAAGCACATGGTCCAATCAACCATATGCCCAATATCCCTTTACAACCAATTATCAAGCTTTGGCCAGCACGGATGGGCTTTGGATTGAATCTAGATGATTCATCCTCATTCATCTGAAGGACACAAGTTCATCATCGTTGCGACCGACTTTTTCACTAAAAGGGTGGAAGCTAGGCCTTTAAAGGTGGCCTCCGTGAAAACCATTCGCCAGTTTTTGTTCGAAGATATCATCTATAGATTTGGCATTCCAGAATGTTTTGTGTCAGATAGAGGGGCAGCTTTCATGTCTGGCGAGATATAGGAGCTAATGAAAGACTTGGGGATACATTTTCTTCATTCTACCCCGTATTATGCTCAATCCAACGGTTAAACTGAAGCAAGTAACAAGAGAATCATCCATATCCTGAAGAGAATGCTTGCCAGCAACCCTCGTTTATGGCATGAAGATTTATTTAATACATTATGGGCATACCGAACAAGTAAACGAAACCCCACTGGCACGACTCCTTATGCCTTAATGTTCGGCCGCGATGCAGTTTTACCATTAGAAATTAACGTTCAGTCTATGAGGGTTATGGAACAACACGATTTGATTGGCGAAGATTATGTGCAAGCAACATGGTAAGAGCTTGTGGACTTAGACGAGAAACGGTTATAGGCTTATGACAACCTGTGTGCTGAGAAACGAAGAGTATCACATGCTTATGACAGGTACACAAGGGGAAAAAGCTTTGCAGAAGGAGACTTGGTCTGGAGGGAGATACTTCCAATTGGTGAGAAGATTGATGGTCGAGAAAAATGATCCGAAAGGTGGGAAGGTCCATACATCATAGATCATATTCAAGGGAAAGAAGTTGTGCGTCTGCGTGATCGAGATGGTATCCATGCTAACCTCAACAATGGTCATTTCCTCAAGACATATTTGTAGCCAATCTGGGAGTACGATGACCCGCCAGCAGCAGAGTAATTCAGTCCATACAGGTTCCAAGGGAGCGTCTCGCCTGAATAGACTGAAGGAGCATAACGTAGAGGCTTCTCTAGCGGCCAATTTCGGTGGCTATCTTTTGTGACTGTGGCTATCTTTGTAGTGAAATTTTATTATATTTCTAAACTTTTTACAGCCAATTTCCATGGCTAAATCTTTTGTCAATAGTTAGTTGTTAGTTTGTACTTACCAACTTCTGTAGCCGAATCGATAAGTGTTTTCCATATACAAACAGTGTTTGAGTTTATTAATACGAACAACGTTTTGAAAAGGAAATTCTTTTCTTTAAACACAAACATATTACATTAAAACAACAGGATTACAAAGACTTTGCGGCCTTAAGCTCTGATACCATATGAAGATAGGCTATGAGTGACATGAGAAACAAAAAGGGAAAAATGGTGTCTATTCCCCCAAATCCTCAAACGGTTATAATTAGTCTCTGGGCACGCGTATCAAATATGCATATATGGAGAAGGACCTCAAGAGACAAAAGAAAAAGGATTTGACTCGCCAAGGAAGCTAGTTCAACAGCCCCAAAAAAGAGTGCTGAAAGCAAGTTCGCATTGTGTCTCCCTTCCCTGGGTTAAACTTCCTGTCCTTCCTCTCCAAAAGGTACGTGTTCATAGGATCTGCAGCCTCTATGTACAGAAAAGCAGAGTGGTGGCTGGAGAGGAAGCCAGTGGAAAGTCATCCCCGACGTTTAGACTTCGTCACCCTGAAGATACTTAGGATGACTCCGTCAAGGAATCATCTAGACATAGATATCATTATCTCATCCAGATTTAGACATGGATATCACTATCTAAAGTCTATAGTATGGGAGGATTAAATTTGAAGGTTTTTTTTTTAAATGAGAGCCATAGAAAATGCAGTGAAATGGAGTTCATCAAACGAGAAGGTTGTGATGGAGTGCATAGCTGCAAAGGATGAGAGTGGCATTTATAGAAGAAGTAAGTATTGAACCATTACGTCCTAATGGAGCGGTAAAGACTCTCGGGATAAAACGCACCCGTTAACGAAGGACACATGTCTATAGGGGATTAAGCAACATGACGGTTTATCTACCCCGAGATTAAGGTGCCATAATTAATATTTTTTTTTGGGTAGTTAAACGGATGAAGATTTGACGGATGGGACAACACATTCCAGAATTCAAGCCTGAGATTAAAGGCCATTAAAGTTGAACAACAATAGTAAGAGGGTAGGTAATTTCCTTAACAAGCCAGTTATTGTTGGATCATTTTTAGCATGCCTATATCTGAGGCCCAGTAATGTATTCAGAACCTAAATGGATCGTAGTGGTACCAAGATAATCAAAATTTTGTTTTGGGTGCATAAAATACAAAAGTTGGGCTTAATACCAGATGCCCAAGAACTATAACAAAAGAGTTTTTCTTTTCAATCCCACTTTGAAGAATTCGAAGTCTGTCCAAGCCAAGCAGTACGAGTCCAAGAGCTCTGAAGCGTTATCTTCGGCTTCAGTAAGTTGGTTTGGGCGGCAAGAGCACTCGTCCAGAAGTTGCTGAGTGCTAGCATGGGTAGAATTAGCATCAGCCCGCAAGAGTTCCACTTCGGCTTCAAGAATCGCTAGTTCTGCTTCCTTAATGGTTAGAGCTTCTCTTTTGATTAAAGAATTCTTCAGAAATTCCTGGACTCGACCTCGATCCTGCTGTAAGTATTTGGTCATTTTAGCTACCATCTCCCGTTTGGGATCCACTTTGTGCTTCAAGTCATCCTGATGGTTGTATAGTTTGTGGAGCTCGCGAAGGTCCTGCTCAAACTCGAAGATAGTATCAAGAAGTTTGCTAGGGGCAGTTCCTTTCAGTTTTCTGACTTTGTCCAGAGAGTCGTTGATGTCCTCGAACGAATCCAGTTTGGTCTGAGAGAGTTCTTTAAGAGAGATGTTAGTCGGGATAGGACTCAAGACTTTAAGCCTGGCGAACAGTTCTTCCATACTCAGAGCTTGGTCTCGAAGAGCGGCTACATGATTGGAGGGGCATGAAGACAAAGAGGTCCACGAAGATGCTTCTTGGTTGCTAGGAGCTGCTCTAACTATCGTAATAGGAGTTGAACATTCTGGTAATGCAGCCTGAGTACTAGAAGTGGTAGAAGAAGTCTGAAGCGAGGAGTTCTGTTTAAGATACTTGATTCATAATAAAGGTTGATGCACTGTTTAAAGTAAGAACAAGTTGTTATAGTAAGCATACCTTACGCTCGCTAAGCATAGGTGATTCAGGCGCGCACAGAATGTCAAGTACTCTTTGCTCCAGAGCGGTAGGCTTACTTGAGAGTTATGGGCGAGAGATCGGCACTATGTGCCTTTATGAGATGGCTTGTTGTTTCTCCAGAGTGTAATGCAAAGAATGATAAGAGAAGGAAGCGGCACCGCCTTCATTTGTGGCATCTTGCACCTCAGACTCATTGGCAAAATCCAGGAAATATTGGCATTAGGAATAGTCTGGCATCTGGAGTAAGCTCAGAGATGGGTGAGTCAGAAGTGTTCACCAGAAGATCAAGAGTGTTCTCAGTAATAGTAGCTTTAGTGTTGAGGGCGCTGTTCTCTTCAGTGATGGTGAGCAGATCCTAGAGGCAATAAATGTTTAGAAGTGTAATAGCATAACTAAATATTTCCTAAGGTGTTGAAAGACTGAATTATCTTACTCTGAGAGAAGGTGAAGGGTCATTTTCAACCAACTTATGTGGTTGCTCAGCAGAAACGTCATCAGTCTGTGGGGATGGAACTACCGCGATAGCTTGAGTCTCTGGCGACGGCAAGAGAGTTGTGGTGGCTACAAAGGCTGTAGGCTCGATTGTGGTTTGGCGAAGAGGCTCATCTTGCACTGCTTGTTCCTTTGAGTTATCCTCAGTGGTGACCTCACGGCGGCGTTGTTTGCATTTGAGAGAACCATCGGTTGTCGAGCTGGTTCGAGTCCGCTTGTGAGATCGCTGGAATTAGCAGGATAGTTAGATTATTTGAAAGTTAAAAATGGTGAGGCACTCGGAGAACGAAACACTTACAGTTTGCGGGAGTTCTTCTTGTTTTTCTTCCATCCTCTGGCAAGGCTCTTCATTAACAGCTTCCTCTTGGGTTTCAAGTTCTTCAGAGTACTGGTTAGAACCAGCAGAGAAAAAATTAAATTAATGCAGAAGTATCGCCAATTTCTGTGGAAAAAGTTTGGCAAGGAAAATAATTAAGTAGAGTTACATACCATTGGCTAAGAGGTGTCATTAGTATCCCAATGGACCATGTGCAGCAGTTGCTGATAGGCAGATAAACACCCATGCAAAGATATCATATTCTCAACTTGGATATATCAATGTAGTATGATAAGTAGGGGTTATCGAACACGGAGAATTGGTGAAACTAAATCTTAACACGAAACTAAAAATGCTGCAAGACTCAACTACAGTACACTAATAACACTATGAACCTACTCTAGACAGATTCAAATGGCACGAAAATTTAATACACTAAACTAGACACAGTGACGGACTATCACGTAAAATTTCAATAGATTCGAAGTTGATTTGCTATGCTAACAAAAATAAACAAAGCAGAGGAATGCAGAAAATCTATAAACAAAAGAGTTAAGAGGAATGTTCTCCACCACCGTCACTCCATCTAGACAATATATGCTCAACCTAACAATGTTATGCTAATGGATGAAAGTTTTAAGGAAGATTCAATTACACTTAGAACACAACATATTACCTAATCCTTATGATTACTGTAACGACCCGAACCGTGGAATGTGCACATATTGATCCGAGCCGTGATTATTGTGAAATAATCGTACTCGTGGGTTTGTTAACGAGTTAATTATCGGGTAAGAATTTGGTTTGAGTTCCTTCGCGGGAATTATGGAGGATTTAATTTTGAGATCGTGAGAATTTTCGGGGAATTTTTTGGATACGTGAGCAATGTTTTATCGAGTTTTGAAGTCGGTTAGTGAATGTGGATTTAATCGCGACTGTCCGATTTGGATTAGATTGAATTATAGCCGTTGATTTGGGGATGGTATGTGTACGATATGTATATGGTATAAATACGAAATAAATTGGGAAACTTTCTATTTTTGGAATTTGTGACAACCCGAACCGAAAATTGTATGTTAATCGGCTTGATTTGCGAGTTTCGCGATTAGTCGCGGTTTTGCCGTAATTGGTCGATTTGGCGGTCTTGTTTGCGATTAAATTATCGAGCGAGAATTTGATATGGATTCCTTCGCAAAAGTTGTAGAGAATTTAATTTCGAGTTCATGCAAATTTTTGGGGAATGTTTCGAATAAGTGAGCAATGTTTTATCGAGTTTTGAAGTCGGTTGGTGAATGTTAATTTAATCGTGACCGTTCAATCTTGATCAGATTTGTTTTGAATCGTTGATTTGGGGCTGTATATGTACGGTATAATTATATGGTATAAATACGTGACAATTTAGGAAATTTTCCATTTTGGGAAATCTGGGTTTGACCACGTTGACCCACGGGTCAAAACTGACCTGTTTTGGGCCATGACTTTGTGGCCGTCGATGTGCCTTATTCCGGCCACGGTTGGCCGTGGTGTCTTCATGAAAGTTGTTAGGCTTGAGCTCCTCTTTCTTTTGATAGGTGGATCACTCATTTTGGTTACCGGATGAAGAAGTTATGGCTTGTTAAAGTTTGGGGAATTCCAACGGTTTTCGCCGGCGACGGAGGCGGCTGAGTTGGCGGTCGAGCTTATGGGAGTTTTGTAGCCAATGGAGAGGTGAGTTGAACCCATGTGGTTTCGGCCCTTGCCGTGGCCGGAGGTAGCCGATCGGGGTATGGAATTCCGGCGAGATTTTCAAACTTCAAGGTGAGATTTCGATGGTTTCCGGTTAGAATTGGCCTTAACATTGAACTACAAAGTTGTTGGAAATGTTGGGATCTTCAAATCCATGTATAGGTCAACATTTTCTAGGCTGGTCGGATTCCAGTGGCCGGCGGCGGCGACACCATGCATCGTCGTGCACGGGGGTTTTCCGGCGAGGTGGATTTTTGGCAAGTTTTATGTCGTTTCGCTTGTTTTCGCATGCTAAACGCATTGGTGAGGTTTTTGAGTTGATTTGGGTACTCGATTTTGGGACGAGGGTTTATTGGGTATATTTTGAGAATTTTGTTATCCTCGTCGATATTTCAAGCGATACGTCTTTCGAGAACGCGGGTTCTCGACATATTAGTTTCATATGTCGTGCTTCAATATGTATTGATCATATCCCAATTATTCAGGTGATCGGGATCGAGCGTTTGGTGAGGGATCTTCCACCGGACCTCAGAGTTAGCGCGTTTTTGCGCTAATGTTAAAAGAGATCCGAGGGAGGCGGAGCTAGAAGAATTCGAGGCTGCGAGTTCCCGATTTTTAGAGCTGAGATTTTGATTCATTTGATGGGCGTCGACGGGAAGGCTAAGAACAGACCGATCGAGGCATGGCGTGGAGTTGAGCCGCCATCGTAAGCTGGGGAGGTTCGTGGATGCCAAGCACAGGGAGAGAGGAGAGATTGCCTCAGCGAGCAGCGATAGTCGTATGGTGGCGGGCGGCGAGTGTGGCGCAACGTCTGATGGAGGCGAGAGGCGGCGGTGCTCGAGACTGGCCGCGGTGGAGGGGCTGAGCAGAGGAATGATCTCCAATCCTCTGTGTTGACTAAGCCATGGATTTATTGAAGTAGAAAGTAAAAGAAAGTAGAAAACTAAAAGACGCATATAAAGTGTAGATACTCTATTGATGATGAATAATGAATATTACAGTAGTACATATAAGGCTGAAATTATAAAAAGCATATTAGTCCTTACACTACAATGCTACAATTCTAACACCCTCCCTTAATTATATGATAGAGAACTAGAATAATGATTGGACCAAAGATAACAACACTTGTAGCCAAAATGACAAGACAATATCCCAAATCCAATACCCCAAACTCATCGCAACTATAACTCTATAAACAATGCAACATGGTGATATATTGATCAAGACCAACCAATGGAAGTGTTGCCACATAGCACATTCTCAACATCTCTCTGTTAGCTCTAGCTACGGTAAGCCATTGTAAGAAGAAGCAGATGCCCATTATAATACATGAATTTCTCGTTGAGCACGAAATGGTGTTCTTCCTTCGTGTAAACCACTCACCAAGTGGCATGTAAGAGATGCAAAATAATGCGCACAGTAACTAAAGAGCAACCAAATAAGAAAACCTCATTTCTAACCATCTACAAGAAAATAAGCCCATTTACGATAGGATCAAGAATGATGAAGTACACTAGCACCAACCATGATGTGCTCATTGAAATAGTAGCATAGCACACAATGTAACATGGTGATAGAGGCAGCTAAACAAGCAAAATGTAACCTGCATGTATGCTAGCATCACAATAAGCCTACTTCATTATGAATAGGTGCTGCAAAAAATGTTGTGATCTCCAAACTCCTCAATGATACAACTCATAGGATCAGACTTAGTCATGCACTTGAGACCATCAACAACCATGAGTAGGTGATAAAGTGTTGCGTTGCATAACTACATGAAGAGCAAGAAGGACAGAGAACAACATATGCAATCCATGGAAAGGAGAAGGAGCTAAACGATTGGAAGATGGTGAGAGGATGAAGGCGGCGTTGGGTTATGCTGATTCGCTCCTCCGTCGATGGCTGGGCCGCGACGCCGATGAAAGAGTACACACGCCAAAGATCGATTTTGATGACTCAACACCGTATCACCGGACTTCAGAGTTAGCTCCCAATTTTAGAACTGAATGAAATAAGATCTTTAACTTAAAATATTGTTTGTCTGTACTTTTATACTAAAGTTAAAAGAGACCAACAAAGAAAGTCACCAAAATTTTGCTAGCCCCACTTGTCCTTTGTCTCTCTGTTCCCTCAACCTTAACCGGTGTCACAGTTCGGAGCCATTCCCCAATTGCTGGCTCAGCCAACTGAGCCAAAGCCAGGTTGATTCATATTGATCCATGCAATCCACTGACCCCATTTAACAGGTGAACTCCGTCTCCGCTTTATTTTTTGTTGTTGTTGAATTGGGTTATTTGAGCATGTTTGAATTGAAAAGTTGGTGCTGGGTGGGTTTGTGGGAAAGATTTGCTTGACGTTTAAAGATGGAATCTTTGGTTGAAAATCGTACATTGGTGTAATGTCAGTCATCAAAAGACTTGTTTTATTGATAGAGTAGGTGAATTTTCTCTCATAGAGAAGCAGTGACATACCATGTCGTTCTTGAAATTGCATTCAATTGAGAGTGTTAAGAAATAGAGCTCTCAATTTTAATCTCTGGTTCATTGTGGAGGTTTTTGATTGGATTCTACCAATTGGGGTTGGATTCGCTTTCCTGGCTTTAGCTTTCAATTTGGGAGTTGGCCGTAAAGTACTTTTTTATAAGCTAAGCTAATAGATGACCTTGGCGAATGACTGTAGGATATCCTGAGTTTAGTTAGGTACTCTGTTTGTTCTCATTCCAAGCACAATGGAGTTTTGAATAGATGTTTCACTTGTTTTTTGTCGCATAGTATGGTGCTCCAATTTGATTTCATTATTATTCTTATTAATTCATTTTTTTAAGTTCATTGGAAGGATTCATGAATCTTTGTGCGGTTCTGTTCTATATAAATCGGTGATTTGGGAATTGGAGGTCAGATATGAGTTTCTATTGGCAGTGCTGAAGTTAAATTTGCAGTTTCTTGGTGAACTTTTGTCAGGTATTATGGCTTCAAATGGTTCAGGAGTACATCCATGTCCGTCTCCGATGAAGGCGACATCCAATGGTCTATTCCAGGGCGATGATCCTCTTGATTTTGCACTGCCCCTTGCTATCCTACAGATATGTATTGTAGTACTTGTCACTCGGGGTCTTGCCTATCTCTGAGGCCATTAAGACAGCCACGAGTCATTGCTGAGATTATTGTAAGTTCAATTTCTTGTGTATCTTTGTGTTTCAGTTTAAATCAAAGTGCAGTTATTTTTAGGCATATAATCATGCTACTGTTGTTTCCTGGTACCAATCTAAGGAGAATACAGTTCAATTTCAATCAAAGAAATTCACACAAACATCGAGGAGATTGAGAATTGGTACCTCAGAATGGCCGGGGCAGTGGAGTATCCACAACAGCGGAATCAAACTGATCGATGACGGAGTCGAGATCCGGTGAGGAAGGGCAATGACTGATTTCGATAATGGGCGCGAGTTTTGTGGTTGAACATGAGTTCGTATGGTAGCTCGTTTGATGTCTGTTGCCGAGCTCAGAGACAAAAAAGGACAGAGAGAGAGAGAGAGAACGATTCGTGCTGCAACAATGATGATGTGTAAGACCAAGATCGAGTGCGACGCGTGGCAACTGGGTCATGTCAGGAGACTAGAAGCGCCCCAGGGATTAACCAAAGGGAGTTCTTGCCCGGGCAAGAAAATGTTGTTGGAATGTTGAATTTTTACGTTTTTCTCTTTTTGGGGTTATATCTATGTGGTAACTGGGCTAAACACCCCACAGTAAACTTGCTCTAACAGTTGACATGTAAATTTAAAGCCACATCAAAGGTTCGTCTGAGAGTTGACATGTAATTAAAATGACGAGAGGGTGTCCACTAGGGCGAAATTGGACCAGGTAGAAAATTGCAAGTTGAATTTCGTAATGGCACCCTAGCTGTTGGGGAAGATCTTCGTCTCCGCAGCTCCGCTCACCTCAAGGTTTAGAACAAACGTGATTGGAAGTTTGGAACTCTAATATTTCTACTCTCTAGCATCATTTTCCCCCATGCAATGTATGTAATATATAACATGAACGGAGTTAATTGGCAGTATATTCTTTTCTAGCTTGAAAGCTGTTGCTTGCACTATTCATCACGACGTACTTAAGTTTATAGGTCATAGCACATCAGCAGGTGAGAAGTGTCATGAATTCAAAATCGAACCGAAAATGTTGACTATTTTCTCGTTCTGTGCACAAGAAGATGTTTTCCCTTAAACTTCTATCTAGTTGTCTAGTTTTAGTGCATGGTTAACTAGCAAGAAAGAACCACTTCATCCTATCCGTAATGCTCAGCTTCCCAAGTAAGCCAGTTTTTTTACCATAGGTAGCTAGCTTGATGCATATATATGCTTTATATATACCAGTCGAGGAGAAAATTTGGCAACATATATAGAGCAACGACCAACAAGCTAGGGTTCGTGGTAAAGGTTGATTTCAGGTTTCTGTCAATTTTATTCATAACCATTCGCAGCAACTTGCCCTCTTGGAGCTTATAGCTGCCCTATAAATTGGTTACTTTGCACAGCATAATCCATCAAGTCATTAGTTAACTTGACATCCAGCAAACCTAGCTAGCTTGCAGGAATTATATATCACAGTCCTCGATCAATCAAATGTCACCCTCCAATAAGACAATATTGTATGTGTGTCTGTAGGTTGCTGCAGTTGCAGTTGTTGCTCCTGTATCTGAAGGGACCATTGATCTTCTCGTCAGCGTTTGCTTGGTTTAATCCTTGTCCAAGGAACTGTCTTTTGTAGCGTCAATGGACAAGCCACTGTCGGTGCCGGTGGCGTCACTGTTACTCCTCCGTTCTCAAGTAAGTTAGTGGATTTATCAATTACCAACTAGTAGTAATTAACTTGCTAGCGAATAACATTATGTTCACAGGGCTTAGGGTTTCTCTCTCTAATATCGTGAGGGCCTCTACAGCGGTGGTCTCCTTCTGCCTCCGTCGTGAGACCCAGCACTCTGCTGTTCTCTCGGGCTCAGCAATATGGACACCGTTCTCCAGCGTTGTCGCACCTCGGTCATCTTCTAGATGGTTCCCTAAGGCTGATTTCAAGCGTCGCTCTATGTTTCTCACAGGAGGGCTGCGCTGGTGTGAAGATGGCGACTTATTGCGGTGGGTTTTGCGTCCGACACGTGCACGACTCAAGGCGGCTGACGGTGTCTTGCGGCTGGTTCCGCCTCTGCCTGTGTTCGCGGCAAGTTAGCTGGCATTGATTCAGTGTCCTCGGTTTGCTCTGTTTTCGATCGGGGTTGGCCGGAGATCACTGAGTTTGGACGCTCGATCGTTGTTGCCGGGAGGATGCACGAATAGCTTGCTTCTGTGGAGGAGTTTTGTTGGTGGTCGCCGGCTGTAGCAGTGGTGCGGCATGTCGGTGCTTCACCAGAAGTTCCCATTCTGCAATCCTAGACTTGTGGGCCGGGGTTTTGTAGATGGGCTGGTTTTGAGCTGGACCTGGCTCCTTAATCTCTTCAGGCCAGATTTGGGTCCGAATTTGGGACCCGGATGACTTTGTTTTTATAGATCTCTCTTCTTGGATTTTGCAGGAGAAGAGGATCCTAATGAGGACTTTTGAGGCGTAGCGGAAAAAGCGATTAAAGTCCTGGTTTATCTGTGCATCTAATCGTAGTATTATGGTTACTTGTTTACTATTTGAGCTAGAGCACGTTGTTAGTGACAACAGTTTGATATTAGGATCCCTAGCATAGTGATTCCTAGTATAAAAATGATTCTTATCTGCTCGGTGTCCCTCGGGCGTGGTCATTGTAAATTGTTGTCCATTATTTTCTATTAATGGAGTGAAACACTATATTTGCATTAAAAAAAACTTGCTAGCATTATATATCTTGATGTGTGAACTGATCACGACAATTCTTCTATGGGGCGTAGATGCCACGGTTCAACTCCGCTGCGGACCAGGCAATGGTACTTTGCTTGCATGTGTGCAGAACTTCAGACCAACAACTTGGGAATATTTTCAATCTTGTTGGACACTTCTTTCAGTACACTTAACTATTATCCGGATTGCCGGGCTGTGGTTGCCACACCACTTACGAGCTGCAACGCCACTCTTCCTGCAGTAGGGACTCTCACCTCTCCCTTAACACTACTAACACCCATCATCTCCCTCTCTGGTCTCTTGCCCGTCATCAACGTCGGCCCAACTGTGTTCACAATCATCCTGTAATCTCAAGAAAGATGATAGTTAAAAACAATGATATGGCTAGTGTCTTGGTATTTTAAATTATACCAATAAAGGTCAAAAAAGAAAGTTACAAGCTAGACTAAGATATAGATAGCACTTACTCTCAAACCTTTCAAGTTAACCTTCCATGTATCATACTACAATAGTAATCAATAAATGTCATATCTATTAAGTTTCAATCCATGCACTATCCATTTATATTCTCTCTTTGTTTTTGTTACATATCTATCGAATTGAAGTAAATAAATCGACGGAATCTGAAGAAAATGGTAGTGCTTATGATCAGTTCTTGATTGTATTCAGACTACAAGGATATATATACAGCTAGTGTCCTAACCTGTATGACTAAATGTAGTAAAGCATATCTGCTAATAACAACTAGAAGATACAGAAGGATACATCTAATCCCGTATAACTAGGAATCCTAATCATGTGAGATTTGTTTCCTCAATACTCCCTCTCAAGATAGAGTGTATGTTAATTACACCTATCTTGTTCAAGAGGACAGAAAACTGCTTCGAGCTCAATGGCTTGGTAAATAAGTCGGCTGGCTGTTCTTGCGTTCTGACATGGATAGTCTTAACAAGTCCTCTTTGCACCTTTTCGCCAACCACATGGCAATCGATTTCAATATGCTTTGTTCGTTCGTGAAACACTGGATTCGATGCTATATGAATTGCTGCTTGATTATCACAAAAGAGCTTTACTGCATCTGTATGCTTAACATTTAAATCTCTCAATAAATTCTGAATCCATGAAATCTCACAACAAGTAGTGGCCATAGATCTGTATTCTGCCTCTGCACTGGAACGTGATATTGTGCCTTGCTTCTTTGATTTCCATGAAATAGGTGCATCTCCCAGAAAAATGCAATAACCAGTAGTAGATCTCCGAGTATCTTTGCAACGTGCCCAATCTGCATCACAGTAAGCCTTAAGTCTCAATGGCCCTGTAGATGGCAGCAATATCCCTTGTCCTGGCGTTTGCTTCAAATACCTCAAAACTTGGTGAGACGCATCAAGATGAGGTTGTCGAGGCTTATCCATGAATTGACTTAGAATATGGACAATGTATACAAGATCTGGTCTTGTTATTGTGAGATATATGAATCTCCCAATCAACCTACGGTACTGAGATGCATCCTTGAGCTCAACACCTTGATCTTGTCGTAGTACTATGTTTTGATCAATAGGAAACCGTGATGGCTTGGCTCCTAGAAAACCTGCATCTTCAAGAACTTCAAGTGCATATTTTCGTTGGCTTAACACAATACCCCGTTTAGACCGTGCTACTTCGATGCCAAGGAAGTACCTTAATTTTCCCATGTCCTTGAGTTTGAAGTGACTTGCAAGAAACTCTTTTGTTGCCAGAATATCTTGTAAGTTGTTTCCCGCCACTATAACGTCATCAACATATACTAAGAGAACTGTGAATCTGCCTTGACAGTTTCGGACGAATAGCGAGTAGTATGACCATGATTGAATGAACCCACCATCTTTGAGAGCTCCAGCAAGCTTTAAGAACCACTGTCTAGATGCTTGTTTGAGTCCGTAGAGGGATTTATGAAGCTTACAAACTCGATTCTCCCCCTTTCATCCGAAACCGGGAGGGAGCTTCATATACACCTCCTCATATAAATCGCCATTAAGAAATGCATTGTTGACATCCAATTGGTGAAGATGCCAACCCTGCAAAGCAGCAAGACTGAGAAGAACACGGACAGTGGTTAACTTGGCCACTGGGGCAAAAGTTTCTCGATAATCAATACCGGCAACTTGGTTGTATCCTTTTGCTACTAAACGAGCTTTGTAACGTTCCACCGTGCCATCCGGGTTGTATTTGATCTTGTAAACCCATTTACACCCAATTGGTTTCTTGTGAAGGGGCAGAGGAACCAAACTCCATGTTCCATTGTCTTGGAGTGCCTGAATCTCCTTGTTCATGGCCTCTCTCCACCGAGGTTCAAGTATAGCTTGAGAAAAAGTTTGTGGTTCCTTTTCGAGACTAATGTTAACAGTAAAGGCTTTATGGGAAGGAGAGAGTTTATCATAAGATAATACATTAGCAATGGAATGAGGAGTACCTTGAAGAACAGTAGCTTCATTCGAGGAGGACAACAGAACAATGGGGCGTGAAGGCAAGGCTGCCTCAACATGGAAGTCATGCAATGTGGTCGGGAGTTTGGTGGCACGAGTGGAACGATGTAGCTGTTGTGTAGGGATTGGTGATTCGGAGATGGAGTGGTCTGGTGAGGAAGGAGGTGATATAGAGTGAGGTGGGTCTGATGTGGTTGAAGGAGATGGTGATATATGGTCAGCGAAAGACTGGAAATCAGAATTAATTGGTGATGTGGAGAGATTTGAGGGGTGATCGTCATCTATTTGAGGTGAGCCAGAAGAGGGAGGAAATAAAGGATTTGATGGTTGAGAATTAGTAGGACTCCTATTTGGTAAGGAAATTCAGTTTCAAAAAATATTACATCACGAGATACCAAGATTTTCTTATCTCGTAAACTATAAACTCTATAACCTTTCTGGCCATGAGGGTAACCAATAAAAACACATTCAACCGAATGGGGATCGAACTTACTTGGGTGTAGAGGATGAGTGGACACAAAACACCTACAACCAAAAACACGAAGTTGAGAATAATTGGGTTCTTTGTGAAACAATGCTTCAAATGGTGTTTTTCCTTGCAAGAGAGGTGTGAGTGTTCTATTAATTAAATATGCAACTGTAAGGATTGCATCCCCCCAAAATTGTTTAGGCAAGTGTGATTGGAAAAGAAGTGCACGAGACATGTTTAACAAGTGCCGATGTTTACGCTCTACAATATCGTTCTGTTAAGGCGTATTAATGCAACTTGTTTGATGTAAAATACCTTTAGAGGAGTAAAATTCAGCACACTTGAACTCTAGACCGTTATCGCTTCTAACCACTTTGACCCTTTTCCCAAACTGAGTTTCGACTGAATTAATGAAATGAATAAGTAGAGCTCTAGCTTCAGACTTATGACGCATGAGATAGGTACAAGTACTCCTAGAGTGATCATCAACAATGGTTAAGAAATATTGTGCCCCATAAAGGGAACGAACACGATAACCACCCCATATGTCAACGTGAATTAAGTCAAAACAAGAAGTGCTTGATGAAATACTTGAGGGAAAAGGTCTTCTGGTTTGCTTAGCTAGAAGACGGGCCGTATAATGACTCGAATCACAAATCTTATTTTGCAGAAAGGGAAATAATGATGATGCTTTGCTAGATGGGTGTCCAAGTCGCTGATGCCACAAGTCATATGTATTGTTCCTCACAACATTGCACATTGCTTCCTTAGGCATATCAAGACAGTAAAGTCCTTCGCTTTCAGCTCCCGTCTCAATCATCCTCCCGATTGAAGGTCCTGTATGAAATAAACTCGTTTTATAAATATGGTGATATAAAAAGAATCCAATACAAGTTTGCTGATTGAGATGAGGTTTAAATGAAACAATGGGACACAGAGCACGTTTCGAAGGATAAAATGTGAGGTGAATGATACTGAGCCAATGTGAGAGACTGGTAAAATGGCATTATTAGGTAACTGTACTGTACGGTTATAGACAGGTTTGAGGGTTGTGAGACAAGATGAATTACACACTATATGGTCGCTGGCTCCACTGTCTAATATCCATATCTCACTTTGGTTATTTCGAGGATGGTAGAAGGTTTTACCTGAGAATTCATTAAAATGAGGGACATTACCAACATGGTTAGCCGAGGTCTCATGTGTAGATTTCAACATCTCCAAGATTTGTTTCCCATCAACGCTATTGTTTGCAGCCATTTTAATCTTGCTCAGCAACCCCATCATTTGTTGACACTCTGCTTGTGACAATGGGAAATCTGCAGCACCTTCCTTGGCTTCACTTGATGAGCCCACGTGATTGGCTCTTGAGTTGCTGCCTTGTCTTTCTCCCATAACCCTATTACGCCGGCGACAATAGTCATAAGTGTGACCCTTATTACTACAGTAGGTGCACTTGAGATGTGCCCTACAATTCTTGGTGTTGTGATTGTGCATATTACACTTCTCACAGTACTTTGTCTCTCCATCAGTAGTAGAAAGGTCACGTGTATTCTTCTTCACAGAAAAGGCGGAGGCATCTGATGACGGGATTGTCTTTGCCATGGAAGCTTCAGACTGCTTTTCATGGCACAAGATTGCAGCATATGGCTTGTTCAAGGTTGGTAAGGGGTCCATGCCGATGATGTTACTTCGAGCCTGTGCAAAATTTTCATTAAGCCCCATTAAGAACTTCACGTTTTTTGCGTTTCTATAAACGATTTGACTTCAGTTGCAGCCTCACAAGTGCAGGGAGGAAAAGCACACAGGGAA
Source organism: Geum urbanum (assembly GCA_946800695.1). Classification (NCBI taxonomy): domain Eukaryota; kingdom Viridiplantae; phylum Streptophyta; class Magnoliopsida; order Rosales; family Rosaceae; genus Geum; species Geum urbanum. The sequence goes on along the minus strand of OX327013.1, from coordinate 37,193,531 downwards.
TCCTTTTCATCCCACAAGGTTTTGAGTTTTGTGAAAAATGTTGTGACTGAAGTGGTTCCCTGTTCACAGTCATGGATGGCGTTCTCGATTTGAAACAAGGAAAATGTGTTGGTTTGAGAAAACCTCTCCTTCAATTCTAGCCACACGCCTCTTGCTTCCTTGCAGTGAATAATACTGCGAGAAATCTCCTTTGACATCGATGCAACCAACCTTGCTTTCACAAGAATGTTACAACGATCCCATTGAGTCTGCTCTTCAGGGTTGTGAGTTGGCCTTGTAAGAGTTCCATCTATGAAGCCTTTCTTGTTTTTGATTTCTAGTGCCATTGTGATTGCTTGCACCCATCAGTATAATTGTCTTCCATCAGCGTGTGCACAACCAAAGAAGTTCCTGGTTGATCGGAGTGATGGATGTAGAGTGGATGATTTGTATTCTTCTATGGTGCAGAGTTCTTTGAAAAGTCGGTACCTTTCGACTTCTGTTCTTCCCCTCCAGTCATGGAGTATTATTTAGTGTGAAATTCTTAGGTCTCAAGAGCGATGCTCTGATACCATGAAGAAAATGGTAGTGCTTATGATCAGTTCTTGATTGTATTCAGACTACAAGGATATATATATATACAGCTAGTTTCCTAACCTGTATGACTAAATGTAGTAAAGCATATCTGCTAATAACAACTAGAAAATACAGAAGGATACATCTAATCCCGTATAACTAGGAATCCTAATCATGTGGGATTTGTTTCCTCAATAGAATCACATGTTTATATATCGATCGGAGTCGTAAGCTTCAGTTACAGCTCGAACAAGACCAGCTGGCAAGTAGTTTGGCCCGGGGAGCCCTGAACAGTGAACAATGCCACCTAATTATTCGACTCTAGCTTTTTGGATGTGAAGAACGAACTGATCGAGCTAAGTGGACTTAGAGCTTAGACTAAGAGCTCACCGACTATATCATTTGGACCCAGCACTAAAATCTAAATGACACCTACCTCCACCAATCTCCCACCAGAATAGAACGCCATGAGAAATAAGGGCGGAATAATATTCTCAAGGACCGCAATCAGTGTGTACTAGCTACTTGTCTTCTGCTACCTACTATAACTCTTATTCATAGAACCAAATATTAAGGCTAAGTATTGTTTTTATCTGTACAAAGCAGAGCAAAGCAAAGGGCCAGTAAATTAGTTAACCGGCCATTTGTGGTGTCTGATCGATCCAGGCTAGTGTGGCTAGATATATAAATGATTGAGAATGGCGGACAATATTATACAACCATACGTATATGCCGACTTCTATTCTCCTTTCAAGCTTCTTCAAGCTGAACCAACTTGAGTCCGGAAGTGATGAACTTAATTATGATTAATAATTAAAGAACTCTAATTGAAAAACAAGAGTAGCACCGGCCACCGGCCGGCCTAATTCAGTGGGGGGATCATTACAATTTTTGTTTACGGTAGTAGATCGATCTGGAAAAAAAACCACGGTGTCTCCACTTAGATATTTTGTGAAAATGTGCGTCGGCCTACTCAGTAATTGACCAGAAAAATAGCTCATGATCAATCACCTTTCGTTGTATACGAAATGGTGAAAAGAGAAAAAGAAACAATTCTATGTTGATCGACAACATATTTGTATGATCAATCTCACGAGGCACGAGCTAATTAACAATAATCGTACATCCTTAACATGTCAATCTCATAGAGAACAAGAGTAAATTCTCCTTCGGGTTTAGAAACCATAAAAAATACCGTAGTGTAAGAGTTATGATGTTAATACAATATCTTCATCTTATCATCTCCTTGTTTGGCCATATACCAACGAGCGAGGCAACGACCATATGCTTCACTTTACATCATTTCAGCGAGTCATGATCCATGAAGAGTTTCCTTCTCTTCTATACCGTTATATCCTAAATTATTACACTCTTCAATATGAATTTGAAGGCTGCCTAGCACTTTCTAAATCGATCTTGGCGACTTATCGTTATCATTGTTCTTAGCAGCCGGGACTTGCATATCTTAAGCTTTTTCGAATTGATGCTCCTCATGCTGCAACTTGATCGAGCAATTATTTAAGCTGATCGATCAACTCTAAGTGGCCAGCTTTTGTTTAGGCCGGAAAAGATTGTAAATGGAAGGCACGTCAATAAAGCAAAATTAGCATGATCTAATTAGCATAAATTTATGAGCTAGCTATCAAAACAGAAGAGGTAATCATACTAAAGTACAAAGCACCAATGTAAGAAAATCCCATTTCTCTATTTTACGATTGTTGAATAGGCCAACTTTCGTTGAGGGTTGATATTCCCTTTTAAGTACTTAGTGCTTGGTTTATTTCGCAAGTGTTGATCTAGCTAGTAAGACGAAAGGTACCTTTAAAGTTCTTTAGTATAATGATCGTGTCTCATGAATACGGCTTAAATCCCTCGAATCATATGAATTTAGATGCTATATCATCAAATTACCAATCAGAGTTACGGATGAGTACATTCGAAGCGAATGTTGTTTCTATTTCGGACATTTCACAGATTAGTAGGAACAAACTTGGATAACTAAAGGTATGTCATACCCTTATTTACAACCACTTGAACAAAGTCATATTATTCAGTGTATTCCATATCTGTTCATTCCATTTGGTACAAAAAGGATCCAATGAATCGACCTTACTTCTCGTTGTTGAATCTCGTTGATCAAGAACAGTTACAAAGTCCTTGGTCATTTTTGATTTAGACCCAGAATCGAAGGATGAGGACTAAAGGAAGGTTTATGAAGTATATTACACTTGGGAGTCAAATAAAGGCTGTTATACTGTTGTATATTTAACAATAATTCTGTTTATTTTCTTGGTGAGGTGCATTATATGATGATATTGGTAGGTGGAGAAAAGTCCAATAAAAAAAGGCATGGAATCCTTATCTCCATGCATACACTTAGTGAGAGACTCCATGTGAATTAATCTTTAGTTTTTTTATAATTAAACCAGCATTTACAGAATAATCTATTTCCCACTTTCCTTGTTTTTTTGGGGTCTATTTTCCACTTTCCAACTCTTATATAAAGCAACGATTTGGTACTGAGCTCAAAACTCACAAGTCACAACTCAATCTACTAGCAAAGGCTAGCTCATCCCTTTCCTTTGCCATTTTCTCTTTCGGATTGGAAGTTAAGAATCCTCTGCCTTCCATGACAGACATAATGGGAGTTAGAACTTCCATTGTTCTTTTTTCCTTCTTCATGTTGTTCCTTGCTTCATCTTCAGCCTACCCTAGACATAAGAAGCAGTACAAACCATGCAAACAATTGGTGCTCTACTTCCATGACATTATTTACAACGGCAAAAATGCTGCCAATGCCACATCTGCAATTGTTGCAGCGCCTGAAGGAGCCAACCTGACCATCTTGGCATCCCAATTCCATTTCGGAAACATTGCTGTTTTCGACGACCCTATTACCCTCGACAACAATCTACACTCTAAGCCTGTGGGCAGGGCACAAGGCATGTACATGTATGATACAAAAAATACTTATACCGCGTGGCTTGGTTTCTCGTTTTCTTTGAACAGCAGAGACTACCAAGGCAGCATAAATTTCATTGGAGCAGATCCCCTGATGAACAAAACAAGAGATATCTCCATTGTGGGCGGCACCGGGGACTTTTTCATGCACCGGGGAGTTGCAACCATTATGACGGATGCATATGAAGGTGAAGTCTACTTCAGGCTCCGGGTGGACATGAAATTTTATGAGTGCTGGTAAATATATATGAGCATGTTTACATTTACAGAGTTATAGTACTATGTGCCAATATTTGGTGTTTGAATATGTTCTGTTACAGGCTGGTGTGCGGACATTTGAGGGTTCTGATTAATTGCCGCTAATTAAGAGTGAGCATAGTTCATCAATAAGCAACATAATTTATACAGTCAATGTACTCGTGCTTAGATCCATTCTCCTAATATTATGGCTATATATGTTGAATTGGAGGATACCACATTGAAATATAACAAGATAAACTACAACTTAAATCAAGAAACACTATTTCTAATTGCACTGAAGCTTTTTGTAGATAAAATCTAACACCTTAAAGGTGATTAAGTTATAACAATAGCAGTACAATGACGACCTGCATGCTACGCTTGTCACAATATATAGATAAGGAAATTTCATTTTGCTGCTTTAACCAATGTGCATGGAGTATAAAAGGGAAGAGGTATTTAGATTTTAGAGAGAGAGAGGACATTCAGATAAGAGATCGTTGGAACCTATAATAAGAGAAACTGGAATGCAGTATTGCAGTACCAATTTCTCTACACATCAAACTAAACAGAAGAGGCTGGGAAGGCTGTTTTGCTTATGTCAAAGTAAATATGGCATTTTTTGCAAAACTGCCGTAGCACAAATTGTGCTACATTATACTGAACTTCACGCTAGATGCTAATGATTCACAGATGGCCTTAACAAGTTAGTAATGCTTATCATATATCATGTAAAGAGCAAGAAACCGAAGCGTTTATACTTTATATATAGCACCTGTTATATCAAAGTGACAAAGCAGGAGATTCCGATAAAATGGCAACTGAAAACTTGTTTGGGATAGCTGATGAGTCCATTCACAAATAACTTGTTTTTGGGTGGGGCATGTTGCAGTCCGTTTTTTGGTCTCAGGGGATATTGGGCCTGGGCCTTATCTCCATGCCCATATTTGCTTTCCATTTTCTCAACGGACTGTTTAAATGTGGTTTTGTGTCGAAAATAGTTTACTCTTTTGTATTAGTTTTTTTCTTCAATGAGTAGGGGTGAAGAGGGGTAAATCGAACTTGGGTCAGTTAGGTGGTGTTGGAAATAGCTTATGTGAGCCAGTCACGGACTTTGCATCTTTTGTGTCTTGTCGAAAATAGCTTATACCATTATATCTACTCAAATGAAGCAGAACTCTAGCTGCTATAGTTCGGTTCATCACTGAACGTACATCAATTCTAGCAATGGAGGCCGAAAATAATCAACAAAACCGTAACAATATTGTTACCGAGGATAAGTAGCTTCTACCACCTAATTTACCATTTCATTCAGACTTTAAGAGTCATGAATGACCTGATGCATGCACTCCAACTTGCTTGTTTGAATCGTAAGTCATATACGGATATACCATATAGCCGCCGTTGCTTGACATTTGGTTCACTACCCAAAAAATACCACTTAAGCGAAGAAACAATTTCGTCACTTAAGTGATATTTTTTTTGGCCAGGTACTTAAGCGACGAAAGTTTCGTCGCTTAAATACTTATGAAACGAAAATATTTGTTTTCGTCGCCTAAAATGTTACTTAGGCAACGAACCAAATGTCATCGCCTAAGTACTTAGACATACAAATAATAATCCTCTAAACGACGACAGTTTTCGTCGTCTAAGACGTCACTTAAATGACGAAAACCTACAGCCATCGTCGAAGTTTGATAGTCGCATATTTATGCGTCTATTTGGTATTTAATTCGTTCCCTATTTTTAGTTTATTGTCATTAATCGAGTGAATTAATTATGTTTATTTGTTTTAGGTGTTTTGGAGAATAATGGAGAAAAGGAGATTAAATAATATGTTTTGGAAGTTTCTTATCGAGGAACTGTCTAGCGGAGCTCGATGGGTTTAATGACTGCAATTATATATGCCTTGGTGAGGTGATTACGTACGTTGCATCGAGCATAGTTGGTGAGAAGAAGTGGACTGGGAATTCGATACATATATAATGAAGTACATGGCACGTGATATTGCTTGCATGCATGTGGATATATTTTGCAAGTGGGCTTACGTACGTAGAGCCATCGAGCAAAGCTGTTGAAAGAAGAGAAGGAGTCCAAGTACAATGTGGACTATGCTAGCACGTGCTCCACTTGCTAGGTCAATTAACCTAGCCTAAACATATATATATATATATATATATAGCAAGTGGGGGCTGAAGTTACGTACGCTGGAGAATCAAGAACAAGAGACAAAACAGAGTATTCAAGCGAGCACGATCTCGACGCCGTCAAGAGTTCTTCTTTCTCTATCTTTTGTTTATCTTTTATGAATTCCTTGATGTTTTTATTTATGACTATGAGTAGCTAATTTTCCTTTGTTAAGGGGCTGCTTGAAGCCCCGTACATGAAGTCTATTTAATACATACACTTTAATCTAGTTTTGCATATTCTTTGAATGAGGTTTCTTTCTCTGAATGATCACCGTATGAATTCTTGTATGTCTGCTTTGGTGCGCAACTTAGTATGCATGCTAGGATTCTAGTTTCATGAGATACGGGCGACTGAAGATAATTTCTTCCACCGGATTCTCTATAGTGATACGCCGATTTTACCGTCGGGAGATTAAAATCCATAGGTCTAGCAAGACACGCCCATAGTGTACTTGTGAACCCTTGTAGCTTCTCAAACCTTTTCTTGAACTTAATGTTTTCTTCTTTGTAAACCTTGGGGTCCATGACTATGGGTTCAATAGAGGGATAAATGTAGGGGAGGTCCATGACAAACCTGCATAGGCATAAGGATTAGGTAATAGGATGTGGTTGTAACGATCAACTCTTCCTGGAAACTTTCATTCATTGGATATGTGCATTAGATTAAGTATGTGTTAGATAGATGGAATGATGGTGGTGGATTGCATTCCTCTTAACTCTTTAATCATATAGTTTAAACTCATTTGCATTCATTAGCATATTTACTTTCAGCATTTATTTTCTGCATTAGCTGTAGCTTAGCCGATTTATTTCGGTGACCAAATCAACTCCGAATACCCTAAAATTTTGTGTGGTAGTCCGCCACTGTGTCTAGTTTATTGTGTCAAAATTTCGATGCATTTGAGTCTGTCTAGCTTAGGTTCGATGACCATTAGTGTTCTGTAGTCGAGTCTGTCAGCATAGTAGTTTGTTAGGATTTAGTTTCACCAATTCCTCGTGTTCGATAACCCCTATTTATTTTACTACATTGATATATCCAGGTTGTGAATAGGGTATCTTTGAGAGGTGTTAAACCGCCTTGTCAAAGTACTAAGACTTAGGCGACGAACCGTTCGTCATCTAAGTGACAACACTTAGACGACGACGGATAGTCGTCCCCTAAATGGATACACTTATACGACGATGTGTAAGTTTAACCACTTAGGCGACCAAATCTTTGTTTCGTCGCTTAAGTGTACACTTAGACGACGAATGGTTCGTCGCCTTGTGATTCACTAGAACGACGAATCAAGAGGTTTTGTCGCCCAAGTTGATTTTTTTTCTTTCTGAATTATAAATTTAATTTAATTTAAAATATATAATATTATATTTAAAATTAATAAAATATTTATTAAATATAAAAAATATATGTACATCAATAAAAATAATAATAAAATAACAAAACTAACTACTAAACTAAACCAGGAGTAGGAATCGCTCCGTCGATTCCCCCGCTGCCGCTCAGATTGTCGTCATTGAGGCCAGAAGTGGGCTCGGGGGGGCGGGGGGGGGGGGGGGGGTGGGGCTATACATGGGCCGGGCCGGACTTTTTGCCGACCCCTACTTGGACTAGTATGGCAGTTCAAAAAAAATACTCTTGTGATGCCAATAGCTAAGATAGTGTGGTGGGTGTGGATTTAGTTTCTTCACATTTTTGTCGTTGGTCAACATACTGAAATAGAAGCTGTTCAACCTCTCTAAAATCTCTTCCCCATACCACTGTCGGGGTTTAGACTCATTCTCTACTGTCCCGTCGAAATGAGGCTCATCCTGTTGCCACAAGTGATTGTGAGGTAGCCATCGTGAGATAGCCATCTACAGTGACCCAAGTAACACACATTTCCCGCGTGCCAACTGGAGTTGACATCATCCAAACAGACAGGGCAACCATTGTGTCATTTGGTCATGCAAGATGTCAATATCTCATATGCAGGAAAATTGTTGATTGTTCAAATTACGGCTGCTCTCATCATGAACATCGTGTTCGTGAACTTGTCATAAGTTGTCACTTCATGTTCCCACAACAGTTTTAGCTCGTCAATCAATGGTCTAAAGTAGACATCTAAACACTTTAACAGAGATTTAGGACCTAGAATAAACAACGTAGGAAAATTAAATTTCTTGTTCATGCACATCTACAGAGGCAGGTTATACGACATGCGAATAGTTTGTCAAGTGCTGACGGGAGCACTAGTACTACTCCAAGGATTGAATTCATCTGTAGAAAGGCCGACTCTAAAATTTCAAACCTCTGCTGCAAAGTCTCCAAATTTTCTGTCGAAATGTTTAAAAGCTTCTCTATCTGCTGTGTGTCTGAGCAAATTTTCATCTACTTGTTGTTCCGCATACCATCTCATCGCCTCTGTTGTGTATATAGATATGTACAGACGCTGCAATTTGGGAATCAACTAAAAATAGTGAAGTACCTTCACAAGAATTTTCTTCTACGAACTACTTATTTTTCGGTTTTTATATCTGCACTGGTTACATACAGGATAGTAGTCCAAATGTTCATACTCTTTGTAAAACAGCACACAATCATTTATGCAGACGTCAATTTTCCTGTACTTTAGGCCAATGTTGCTCAAGATCTTTCTAACCTTATAATGACTTTTCCATAAGTTTGTGATAATCAAGTAACAACTTACATATATGCTCCTGTATTTCGTCAAAAGCACTGTCTGGCATTTTATTCTTCACTTTTATCTGAACTTCCTCCATTATAAATTGCCACACATTCTCTGTACATCCGGGGTACACCTGGGTCTGGGATTCGAATAGCATCTTGTTGTACTTATCCATCTCTTAGTGTCACTGATCAAACTAGCAGCAAATAATTTGTTATCATGAGTGGTATCGTAACCTCCCTCCCGGAAAAGCATCATGGATCAAATTCACAATTGGGTTCCAAGCAGGAGTGTCACTATCGCTGGATGAGGCACCATGGTAACTATACCATGAGCTGATGTCTGGTCCTGAGCTGAAGTCTACTACTTCATCATGCTCGCTCCACGTAGTGTAACTCTAAATCATACTATGCTCATACAGGTATTGAGCCATAACGTTATACGGAACAAACTGATAGTTGAGACATTTTCTACACAGACACCTGAAACGTTTATTTCTCTGAGTATGTTCCAAGGCAAAATCTACAGACTCTCTGATGTCGTCTATATACCGCACATTACTTATATTCGTCAACTGTATCCAACTCTTGTCCATATATCTGAGTAATAATTAATAATAATAATAATAATTTTATTATAAATTTTATTATTTTTAATCCTATAATTAATTAATCTAATATACAATATATATGCATGAATTATATATACATATTTTAGCTAATTGTTCTAGCATACATATATTAACTATATATTACCTTAATTAACAGAGCCTTAAATTAATATCACGTATAATTACCTTAATTAAAATATATATTAATTAATTAGCTTTAAAATTAGCTTAAATAATTAACAATATATATATTAAATATATAATTATAAGCTTAACTACCTAGCTCAATTAAATTAACCATTAACTTTATTTCAAAAAAATTTAACCATTAACATAACAATTAATTAATGAACCAATTAATCTAACATGCATGTTTACTTTTAACTAATTAATCAAATTAAACATGTATATCAATTAATTAATAATTAATGTAATATATACAACGATGCAAGTAATTAAGCTAAGGTCGCCGGAAAGTACTATATATTTGCCGGAAAAATCAATCAAAAAAATTAGAACTCCGGTAAGGAGTGTTAATTAAATTAAAAAAATTAATCGAGAGAAACGAGTTAATACTTTCACCGATAAAGAAATAAGTGGATAAAAACTAGAACTTCGGGAGTTGAAAAATTGAGCTATGATGAATTTTTGCCGGATTATGATGGAGGTATATATATGCCGTCGGTGAGTTTTTTGTGAGAGAGAGAGAGAGAGAGAGAGAGAGAGAGAGAGAGAGAGAGAGAGAGAGAGAGAGAGAGGTGATGAAGATGAGATAAGGTTAGGAATTTGATAGAGTGATCTAATAATTGACTTATTTTAGGCGACGAATCATTTCATCGTCTAAGTGGCCTGTTTCGTCGCCTAGATTCTCAATTAGGCAACGAAAACAGATTTGTCGCCTAAGTGACCACATAGGTGACTAAACAAATTTCGTCATCCAAGTGTGTAATACTTAGCCGACGACAACATATGGCTATCGTCTAAGTGTGCATCTTAGGTGATGACAAATAATATATGTCGTCTAAGTACACACTTAGGCGACGACTGACGTAAATTGTCGTCTAAGAAATTTTTTAGGCGACGACGATACATTTCGTCTCCTAAATGTTACTTAGCCGATGAACATTATTTTTTGAGCGTGTAGGGGTTATTGATGCTTCCGAGTTGTACCACTGCCCGGCGACCATTCCAGTTTCCATCGTCACAATCTGACTTCCATGGCTAGCTAGAGATCCACTGCTGAGTCATCATATATTGATCTGTTACATATTTCAGTATTTCTCTTCTATATGTACATATCTGTTACAATGTTACGTACATATATTCCAGTCTCTTCAGGAACAATAATTATATGTGTATGTCAATTTTCGTTATATACTTTAATTAGGTTCATTTGTATTATCTAACTAGCTTGTAGCACCACATATCAAACACACATTCCATTTCGTTCTTGTCGAGTGGATTGTGTTTTTAAAGGTGTTAGATAAGGTTGGTTTGGATCTGGTAGCAAAGCTAGTAGCATATATAATTTGGGGAAAAGGTGACAATGATAAGTGGTGTTAGTTGAGGTAGATTTACACGAGCACAACCCAAAAGACTCGATCAGAGGCCGGTATGAATATGATTCAGAAATTGGAAATGAAATGACAACATTGCTCGTTGTGATTGATTTGTTGCCATAGTGTTGGGTTCATTTCCCATCCAAATTCATTTCCTCCCATGAGGAGAAAGCATTTCTCGCTTATATTCAGAAGCATGTTTCTAGCTCATATCCAGAAACGTACACATGCGTATCATACATTATTCTTTTCCTTATGAGTTCTTGTAAGTTCTTGTTCTGTTTCTTAGTATAGTAATGATTTTTATCTACTCGTTGCTCATCGAGACGGTCATCGTAAACTTTTACTTTAGAAAAAAAAAACATAATTAAAAGATAAAATATATAAAATTTCTGAAATCCCTGTTTATATTCATATGTATGATCTTCGACCAATGATTCGTTGTTGCTATGAAACTAGCACTAGTAGAAAAAGTTCTTCAGACTACAAAACGCCGATTTTCTGTCATCCAGAGTCACCAGACGACAAAACAAAATTGACTTATTGTCTGAATATATCTTAAAATCCGACAGTAATAGCTTAAAAAATTTGATTGAGATCAAACGACATAATATAGTTTTTTATGTTGTCTGAAGTTTCAGAAAAAATCGTCAAACAACATAGTACAAATACTATGTCATCTAATTATATGGTAAGAAATGATCACACAACAGAATCTTTTTGTACGTCATATGATTATTTGAGAAGAAATGGTCACACAACTGAAGATGTCTTTATGTCATCTGATTGAATTGGGAAAAAATATTCAGATAACTGAAGATTTGTCATGTCATGTGATTGAATTCAAATAAAAATCATCAGATGACAGGAGAGTATTTATGTCATTTAATTGAATTTGGTAAAAAACCATCAAATGACAGAAGGTTTGTTATGTCATGTGATTGAATTGGGAAGAAAACCATCAGATGACATAACAGTTTTTATGTCATTCTATTGAAGTGGGAAGAAAACCATCAGATGACAGAATGTTTGTTATGTCATTTATTGAATTGGGAAGAAAATATTCAGATGACAGAAGATTTGTTATGTAATCTAATTGAATTGAGAAAAAATCATCAAATGACTGATCTTTGTTATGTCATGTGATTATTATGTTATATTGAAAAACAAACTTTCATATAGTTTATTGCCAACGAGTAATCATTTTCTCGAACTTAACCATTGGATGGGATGATATGAATAATGTAAGCACACGGTTAAAAATTTAAAATTTTTCGACTTGAATTGGAGCTTGATCCGTACGTCTCTCGATTGATTTTTTAAGACATTTAAGAGTAAAACTTGATTTGCGGCTCCGTAAATAATTATTTTGAAAACCAAGTCCTATATACGAATTTTCCTGGGATTCATACATATCTTACCGTGTAAAAAAAAGACAAAAAAAGTTGATTTAACTACTCCTCCCATAGGAGAATGAGCTAAAAATTCAAAAGGTTATTTGAATCTTTTGGTAATGTTTGACCTCATTGAACGTGATCTAAAAGAAATCCGATAAGGCTAATTTTTGTCACAAGATCTCTTTCACGACGAGGTTGACACATGTATATGGTCACATTTCTCATTAGACCTTTTTTGTTTCTCTTATTTCTCAAAATTCACATATGACTGCTAATGTTATTACATTATTGATTGGTTATATGAAAAAATAAACTTTTATGAAACTCAATCAATACCAAGTAATAATTTGGCAAATGTGACCATTGGATGAGATGATCAAATAATCTAAGCACGCTGTAAAAAAATTGAAACTTTCCAAATTTAATTCGATCTCCATCTTTGTATCAAATCATTATGACCATATTGTCCTTCTAAATAAAACCCGATTTGTCCCTCCGTTCAAAATCATTTGAAATAAAGAACCTCACACACGTTATTGTAGATCCACTACCAGAAGAATTACTATAGCCGACGACTTGGTGTCGTCGGTCTGTTCCCTTTCATCGTCGGTCATAGCCTATATCCGACGACACAACGTCAGTTATAGTCTCGTCGGTGATACTATAACCGACGATGAATTAGGGTTATCGTTGGAAAAAAGGGAGACTAAAGGCAACAATGGTTTATCGTCGGGCATAGTTTCAAACTATAACCGACGATGTCATCGTCGGTTATAGTTTTCTCCATGGTCAAAATGGTTGACCGTGGAGAAAACTATAACCGACGATGGTGACACTTATCGTCGGTTATAGTTAAAAATAATTAAATTTTTTTTGCAGGTTTTGGGTTTTATCCCAAAACCTGCATTCCCAAAAAATCACCAATATATATTGTTCAAATTGAAAATCAACAACCATTGAAACTATAGTACGTAGTAAATAAATAAATAAAAAATCGAAATCGTTCAAATCTGTATACATATGCGTAGTAAATAATTAAAATAAAAATTAAACTGACAATTGTTCAAATCTAGGGGGGTCCTGGTCCTAAGTCTATGTGGTCAAACGGATCGTCATAAGTTGGTTGGTCCTGGTCTGGCTGAGGCTGCGGCTGAGGCTGAGGCTGAGGCTGTGGCGCACCGAAAATGGGCGGGGGAGCTATCTAGATTCCAGATGCTTGCAACTATGCATAACAGTGTTGCATCCATGTCCCCATCTGCTGCTGCTGTTCGGCCAACCAATTCTGCTCTGCGGCTCGCGCATGCTCCATCTCCTCCATCCGACGCCGTTGAGCTTCCATCTCAATTGCTTGCCTATGAAGCTGGTCCTGTAGCTCATTAGTCCTCGAAGATGATGATGATCCCGATCCGCGAGAGAATTCAGGGGTTTGCTTCAGCAGCCCTTGACCCCACTTTCCGGAACCCCTGCAGTAGAATGTGTTCTTCCCTGGAGGGATCGCAGTTGACATAATCCTGGCCCTGACGATCGGATCAGATCGATCAATCTGATCAATCGGGAGTTCCGCATCGGGAGTGTTGGGATAAAGCTCTCTCGCCACTTGAGTCAACACCTCCGGAATCGCCTCCTGAATTCTCGCCTAATTTACAAAGAACAATAAAATATTAATTAAAAAATTAAAATTATATCTAAATAAATAAATAAGAAATAAGTTTATTTTGTTATAAGGACACTTACAGCATATTCGGGGGATTGCGGATACGCGTGCTGCATCGTATAGACAAGGGGATCCTCTTCTAGGTGGTTGGCCGCCTCCTCGATCCAACCCGAGTATGATTTGGAACCGGCATGATGATTTTTGGTGTTTTTGGCCCGGTTCCTTGTGTTGACTTCAGAAAGAGTCTGCTCGATTAATCCAACATCAAAAAAACACTCATTAGCCAAATAATTTAAGGGAAGTACGATAAAAAAAAAAATTTAATCGATGGAAGGTTGCGTACCTTCAATTTCGGGTTGTTGAAGTGAACCACAAGCCATCGCCACTCGTACTCCCTATAACGAAACTCGCTAGGGGTACCCGAACGATCGTCGCCGTACTTTTTCCAATGCTTCTTCAGCTCACCCTTCCACTCCTTATACCTATATATACCCATAAAATCAAGCGTTAGTAACTTACAACATTGTATGAACATAATCAAAAGAAACGAAAAAATTGAAACAAATGCCGGTCTGCAAACCTGCTCCCATGCACTTCATCCGCCCACGTGGGTCTAATGTCTGCATCCACGCGGAACCACCTATGCAATGCATATATATATATATATATATATATATCAATAATATTAAAAATTTATGTAGAAAATTTACATAATGAATATACAATTCAACTCACCGACAACGCATTATTCAGCTGATATTTGACGGATTGCGGCACTGAATTCCAATCTGGCCACAACATTGGGACTCTATCCCGTATGAGGCTGCCCGTCATCCCCGCGTACTTTCGAGTGACCTTTCCCTCGATCACCTGCCCTCTATCCCCGGTCGGAATCATAACTTGGCCACCACCACTAGCCTGAATGGCGTCGTCCAGTAACTTGCCGACGACGGGGCCTCTGGTTCTCTTCTGTTTGTCACCAGGCACGATCTCGCCTATCACATATATATGTAGACTATTTTTTAAACATCAACACCTAATTGAATTTAAATATTACTAAGTAAAAAGATATCACTAATTAATATTTACCTGATTCGTCGGTGCGTTGTCCCGGAATCCTCACACTCCAGAGAGGTTCCGAGAAGGGTACATACGCATATGCCTGGTCCGGGGTAATGAACCCTAGCTGTCCCGGAACAGGCATCCCGTCGGAATCGACGTGAGGTATCGTCGGGATTTCCAACAGTAAGAATAAGGTAGACGGCGGGCATAGTCGCATCCTCGCCGAGGACTGAGTGGATCCACCAGCCTCCTCGGAAGAATGAGGAGCTGTCTGGTGGATGACGGGGGAAGGGTCCTCGTGATGAATGTCAGGCATTCGGACCGAGGATTGAGTCGCACTATCCGTTTCTGGCGTGCGACTAACCTCTTGAACCCTCCTCGCGCCTGAGGATCGAGGAGGCTCGAACTGCTGCTGCTGAGGTTGTCCTTCGCCTATCAGTCTACAGTGTCGAGAGGTCTGCGGAAGACTGTAAGTGTTGCCGACGCTGGTGGATCCTGATGCGGACCGACTTCCGGTGCCCTCATCCCCACGTCCCGATCTCCCTCTCCCTCTCGACCTCCCCCTCGAGCTCGACCCCCCTCGGGAAGCACCGCAATTTAACCAATTCATCGTTGCTATAAAATTATAAAAATTCAAAATAATTCCTAATTCATCCAAAAAATCGAATACATATTCCAATATATATCAATAATCCAACACATAAATATTCCAATATATATATCCAAAAATTCCAATAATTCCATAAAATCTAATATATATAATTCCAATAATCCAAGATATAAATATTCCACAAAAATTCCAATAATCCAATATATAAATCCAATATATATTCCAATATATAAATATTCCACAAAAATCAACAATAATTCCATAAAATCCACAATAATTACAATATATATATATATAATCTAATACAAATATAATCCAATAATTTAACTATATATATTCCAATATATATATATATATCAATAATCCAATATATAAATCCAATATATATATATCCAATAATTCCAATCATTCCATAAAATCAATATATAATTCCAATAATTCCAATATTTAAATATTCCATAAAAATCAAGATAATCCAATATATAAATCCCCAATAATCCACAAAAATTCCAATATATAAATTAATATTCCACAAAAATCAACAATAATTCCATAAAATTCAACAATATCGAATATATAATCACAATGTTCATGCATGCATCCACATTATCGATCAACAAACGAAACAACTTCAAATCTAACCTAAATAAAAAAAATTCGAAATTACGAAATTAGGGATTTCAAACCTGAAATGGAGAAAATCGACGAGGGCTTTGGCTAGAGATTCGATGGGCTTTGGCTTGAGCTTCGATTGCTTGCTCCCAACACACCGGAAATGGAGAATCGTAGAGGAGAGGAAAAATTTGAAATTAGGCAGTTTCGTTTCTGCCCAAAACGTACCCAGTTGCCAATATAAACCATAACTATATCCGACGATATAAGTAATATCGTTGATCATAGTTGAACCAAAACTATATCCGACGAGATTTCATATGAATGTCGTCGGATATAGTTTTTTAATTTATTTTTCATATATATGCGCCGGTTATATATATGTAGTGTATTAATATATATTTATTAATATTTAATACGAAATTATTAGGAAAAAAAACCGAAATAATTTAAAAGCGTAATTAAATTAAAATGGCATTTAATTTTTTTGGCTATATTTAATAATATATATTTATTAATTTTTAATAATACGATATTATTTCGAATATTGTCGATCGGTTGTATTTTTTTTTCCGATCTCTCTCTCTTATGATCGCTATTTAGCAATTTAATTGATCGACACAATTTAAAGTCGATAATCTGAATATAATTCATTTTAATTACATTGCACGTTCAAACTCAAAATAACATACATACACTAATTAAGGCGCATAGTCAGAATCATCGCTTGAGTCTGACTCTGTTTCCGAGTTAATTTCAGGTAAGATGTGTATGTCCTCGTCACTTGAGTCTTCATTGTCTTTATTTTGATTAACATCAACAAGATTCGGTTGAGGAATTCGTACCACACTGCCCTGTCTCACATTATTAAGGCGAATTGTTGAGGTTTCAGGAATACCAGTTGCGTTCGGCTCTTGGTATGCACTGACTTCTTCATTATCCGAGGTCACACCAAGGGTTGAGGCACTGTATATGTTTCATGGAAGAACATGGTTAACCACTTTCCACGCGCCTTTATGCACAAGATCATCAAGATAGAACAATTGTTTCACCGCCGTGGCCAACACAAACGGATCATCTTCATACCAGCTTGTAGCAGTATTCACCGAAAAAATCCCGTATTGATCGGTCCTTGTGTTCTGAGGGTCGGTATCAAACCATCTACACTTAAACAAGTGCACGGTCATGCATTCCCCATATATTAATTCGACAACAGAATGGAGAACACCGTAATAGTCAACTCCATTCTGCCCACCATGCACCATTACCCCAGAATTCTATGTTTTTCGTCTGACATCTCTATGTTCACAAATAAATAGCACGCCATTTACCTTACACATAGGATAAACTCTGGAAGTTACCGGTTTCTGCGCCAAGAGCCTCAATTCGTGTGACCACTGAGGGATACCATCATCTTGTACATGATTCATCTGAAAATAATCATTTATTAACTTAACTATAAATAGGATGCGAGACATGCACTTAACATCATATACAGGTCAATTTATCTATAAACGTACCCAGTTGCCAAAATAGTTTGCGAACGTCTTGTTGTGGTACTCAACATCACCGGAAATAGCAGGGCAGTAAATGTGCAAATTTTTCCAATATTGAACTTCTGGACAGTTAATCAATACCGACCAATGGGCAATGACTAGCTCATAAGGTTCCAACTTGTACGAGTTGGGCAACTTTCCAGAAACTTCAACATCATCGGAGATGATCGAAAGGTTGAACTGCCCTCCATCTACTGGCATATGTTGTGGAGGGTCCTCCAACGCTTCCAAATACAACTTGGTGTACGTTACGCACTCATGCGCAATATATGCTTCAGCGATACACCCTTCGGGTGCAGATTTGTTCATCACATAGTCTTTGTAGTCCCCTAATTGTCTGTAAATTGGTAATTACAGATCGAGCATGTTATGCTTATTGCAACAATAAGTGAATAAATAATATTAAAGATCGACATATATATAGCCAGATTCAGAGATGCATTACGTACCTTTCCATAGGATACATCCATGTGTAGTGTACTGGACCAGTAAGCAACAATTGTTCCGGAAGATGGAGCATCAGGTGAGGCATGATGTCGAAAAAGTTTGGAGGAAATATCCTTTCGAATTTGCACATGATAAAAATGATGTCCTGTTGCATTTCCAACAAGTCCGATTTCTTCACTTCTCTCGTGTATAACTTCTGAAAGAATCTTGACAAAGCCACTAACGGCTCCACCACCTCTTTGGGCAGGTACCCTCGAATGAAAACAGGGAAGAGGCGTTGAAGCAGTATATGACAGTCATGACTCTTTAGTCCGTACATCTTATTGTCTTTGAAGTTAACACATCGACTTATATTTCCAGCATAGCCTGAAGGATACCTGACATTACCCATCCAGCCAAAAATTTCATTCTTCTGGGCAGGCTTCACGGTATAAGGAGCTTGTGGCATTTTTTTCTTCCCATCTCTCAACCACAAATATTTTCGCAGTCCCATCCTTTTAAGATCAATGCGTGCCTTCGGGCCATCTTTAGTTTTTCCCTCCCAATTCAACATTGTGCCGACCACACTCTCGCACACATTTTTCTCTATGTGCATGACATCTAAGTAGTGTCTGATCAGCAACTTGGACCAATAAGGAAGTTCCCAAAAAATACTTTTGTGTGTCCAGAATTTATACCTGTCGGGTTTGTCAAGTATTGACGCCACTATCTCAGGATGATTGCTTAGCTGCCCAAAATCGTATTCATTTAGCACTTCTAATATTTCATCCCCCGTCCATCTCCTCGGCTGCTCACCTGTTTCCACAATCCCATCAAATGCCTCCATATCCTCCCTAAATGGGTGATCATGTGGAAGCCAACAACGATGACGCATCTGTACAATCTTCCTGCAATGAGGTCTGCAACACTCAACCGTCATGCACTCTGGACAAGCCTTGTATCCCCTGCTAACGTTGCCCGACAACATCCCGCGTGCAGGAAAATCGCTAATGGTGCCAACAAGCATGGCATGCATCTGGAACATCTCATTTTTGAACTTGTCATAAGTGGGATGACCATGCTCACTCAAGTACTTAAGCTCCTCAATCAAGGGTCTCAAATACACATCGAGACACTTTCCTGGATAACCCGGCCCTGGAATTATCATAGTGAGCATATTGTATTCTTTCTTCATGCACATCCATGGAGGAAGGTTGTACGGTACCAAAATAACTGGCCATATACTGTATTGAAGACTCATGTTGCCAAAAGGGTTGAATCCGTCAGATGAAAGCCCCAGCCAAACATTTCGAACCTCTGATGCAAAATAAGAAAACTCCTTCACCATGTGCTTCCAAGCCTCTCCGTCAGCAGGGTGTATAAGCGTATCACCGTCGGGTAAATTCCTCTCGGCCCACCATCTCATAGCTTCAGCCGTGTGTGCACACATGAACAACCGTTCTAGCCTATCTATCAGGGGAAAATATCGAAGTATCTTCACAGCTTTCTTGTTTCCGGCAGGAGTCAACTTATACCTATCTGTACCACATACCGGGCATTCATCAAGGGATTCAAGATCATTCCCATAAGCATCTTCACCCCAGAAGAGAACACAATCATATCTACAAGCATGGATTTTGATGTAGGAAAGGCCAAGATGTTTAAGGATCTGTCGCACCTTACGATGAGTGGTAGGAAGACGATGACCGGGGGGCAACAACGAACCAGACCACTTCAGCCAATCATCAACAGCCTTCACACTCATTTTGTTCTCCACTTTGAGCTTCATTACTCCCATAACACTTTCGAGAACAGTCTTATTACACCCGTTGTACAACGGGGTCTGTTGGAAGGCAATGAGGTTGTTGTACTTGTCCATACCAGCAGTGTTGACAGCTGTAAGTAATTGCTGGACTGGCTCAATATGAGGGAAGTCTCCAACGGCGGGAGGGATATCCGGTGCTTGACCAAATATACCGCTCTCATGAGGAAACATATCGTTGATCAACCTTGTTGTTGGATCATTGGATGTACTGACACTCTCAAAAAATTATCCGTGATCATGTTGACCAACTGATGAGCTCTCACCGTGATAAATCCAACATGTGTACTTATCCCAAAACTCGTTTTTCTTCAAGTGCTCCAATACTTTATCGATGTGAAAATGATATCGCTCGCTGCGACACTGACATTTCGTACACGGACAATAATGAATTGTCATCCCTCCACAATTAACCTTCACATATTCGACAAAACTTCTAATTCCACGGTGATATCTTACATCCCATCTTGGAAGACACATCCAACTCTTGTCTATCCTGAAAATTATAACTGCATGTATATATACCCATGATCTTATTAATAAAAATTTCATAGCTAGATATAAATATTTATTATTATAATTCCCATATTTTTAATATATATATATACACACACACGTACACCCTAACTATATATATATAATCGATCGATCACAAAAATCTAAATATATATATATATACCATGCACGTACGTACACTAGCTAGCTAGCTATATATAAAATATATTAATCATATATATAATAATCACAATATATATATAATGCAATATATTAATTAAATTAATTAATCACCCTAGCTACCTAGCTAGCTATATATATATTCACAATAATCAAAATTAACAACAATTAATATATATTTATGATCATTAATCACGTACTCAAAATCAACCATCGATCAATTACTCAAACTCAAGAATCAATTAATTAATTAACTCGATCGATCGATCAATATATATATATATATATATTCAAAATCAATATCAATCGATCAATTCAACAAAAGCAATACATGCATGCATGCACAACACACACACACACACACACACACACACACACACACACACACACACACACACACACACACACACACACACACATATATATATATATTAAGCATGTACCTATATATAATGCATGAATCATCACGAACTCATTCTCGACATCACCCAAAGATCGATTTCAGAGCATTTTCAGAAGAAAAAAAAGGGAAATTTTTTTGAATTACAGATCGAGCTGCTGCCCAGATCTGAAATAAGAAACTATAGCCGACGATAGAAAAAAATCGTGGCTAATAGTCCAAAAAAATCGTCGGTAATAGTCGAAAACTATAACCGACGATTTTCCGGCGACTATAACCGACGACAAGAAAATCTCGACGGTCAAAAACCTATAACCGACGAGGTAATCCTGTCGTCGGTTATAGTTTACTATAACCGACGAGAACCCTTCTCGTCGGTCGTTTTTTGAGGACTTCGTCGGGTATACTACTTCTGCTGGTAGTGAGAGTTCATATCAATCTCACCGTGTAAAAAAATGACCAAAACTATGAACACTAAATTGTAAACCCTAACCCTTAAACCCTAAAAAACCCTAAAATGATAATAAAAATGAATTTTTTTGGCATATTACTGAAGTCAGAGTTGACGAGGGTTTACACTTGGTCAGGTCAGATCAACACTTGGTCAGGTCAGAGTTGACTAGGGTTTGGCAACAGAATCAAAGGCGGAATATGACTATTAGGAATTTCAAAATTTCACGTCCCAAATTCCTTGTTTGGCAAAAACTAGAAGAGGGATTTCATAAAACCGGGATTTGAGAAGGGATTTTGTGAGAGAACAAAATGCAGGATTTGTAGATTCTGTCTCAATAAGCGTCATCAAAATCTCTCGCCAGAGAGACGCGACCAGAGCAAGAACACCCATTTTGATCTCCGACCATCGTCGATTTCAAGAATCGTTCTCTAGGCTGGGCTCTCTTCCATTGTGTTAGTCTTGAGTTTTTTTTTTATCAATCTGAGTTATTTGGATCTCCAATTTAAGACTGATTTGTTCTATGTGTTTTGTTCTTTGGTTATCAACTCTGATACTCTGGGGCTTTGTCGTCGAATTGGAATGAATTCATTGCTTGAATTGGGTTGTTAATATAGACTATTTAAAATTTGTATATGCAATGAATTGAGTTGCTTGCATTTACGATTTTAAATCCTATTTTGGTGTGAACTGTAAGTACTTGTGCATCGATTTTGAATATGAATACAATTATCTTCTCGATAGCTTTGTGTTTTGTGACATGAGTTTTATGTAGTTTGTTGTATTACTATTGTCTACCATTATCAGAATACAAAATGGCTACAGAATTTTTAATGCTTGACATACAAGATGGCTACAGATTTATTAATGCTCTTTATGCTTCAAAATCGGATACCGATCTATCTCAATACAAAGCAGCTGCATAATCTGGTTTGGTTTTTGGTTCTATATGCTCAACTTTGTTATTTGGTGTTTAGTACGATACTGTATTCTTTTCACTTGTCTTTACATCTTCACCTTTTATCCCAAGGAGTTGTTGAACATTCTCAGAGTTTTGTTTCACTTGAATCGAAATTCACTAGTTATCCTTATGCAATGTGCGCAATTAATATTCTCTTGAGTTTGAATGATATCTGCTGCTACAGGTTTGCAGATGCATCTCAGCGTTGTGCGGGCATAGATCTTCTAAAAGTGATACTATGCTTAATGAATGCAAAGCTCGTGCTGAAATACCAATTCCAGAGGTAGACTTCTTTCTATATCAAATTTCAGACTTCATCTCGTAACTGATCATATGAATCTTTCTTCTACTTATATTTTTAGGAGCTTTTTGTTCGGTTGGTGGTGCTTTTTCATGATCCTTTAGCAATGGAGCAACTGGCTAGTCAAATTCTGACAATAAGCATAAATCATTCTAAAGGGTTGCTTGATCCTAGCAATGAACTGGTTGTTTTGATATGTCATGTCACGTATTCATTTGGATACAACCTCATTTGATAACTGATTTAATAACCCATATGATGATATGACTTACAGAGTGGGAGCAATCTCTACTGTCATTTTTCAATATTGTTGCTTTAAATTCAAAGGTTTTGAGGACTTTGATAATGCTATTTATGATCTTGATGTAAGTTATGAATGTGTCTTTGTACCACGTCAAGTTACTTTCAACCCAAATATAGCATAATCAGATAACAAGTCGATTTATTAAATACCAACTCATAAAGATTGTTTTGACCTGATTTAGTGATCCGTGTTAGAGATATGATCAGAGCTGAAAGTTCTTAAAGTCTTAGACGCGTCTTTGTTTTTCAAATGCTGAATATGAATACTGATCGATCAGTTATATTTTGATTATTTTCAGAAGCAGTGGCTACTAGCGTTTCCAAATATTGTATTTGCAACAAGATTAGTAAGAGTTATGTTGTCAAGTTTCGAAGGCAACTACGAAAGGCTAACAAAATTAGGATAGCTTTTTGGATGTGGAAGAGTGACTGATAATCCTGATATGGACCTGTAGTTGAAAAAACAAATATTAACTCGAGCTACGCCAATGATCTATGATCCTGAGTCCTACAATAGTTTGTAAACCCAGTATAGTGCTACCTCTATGATCCTGAGTCCTGACCACTCCACAATGTAAAAAGAAGAAAAACAAAACAAGTGCAAAAGTGCTTCAGGTAAATTATATATTTACCCTTTCGTTATAAAGGCAGCGGGATAGTACTAGAATAGTTAGTTTGTTAGAAGCAGAATGATTAAGATAGTACTTTATACTTATATATAAGGATTCCATGTACCATTAGTTGAGATGTGACATTTGTTCAGGATTTGTATGATATTTGATAGAAGGAGCACAGTTCATCAATTAACTATAAATGAAGTAGGAAGTACAGAGAACTGGTCCCTGTGTGTGTGTGCGCATGTATTTACTTGATATCTATATTGGTCATCGTTATTAAAAAGGGATGTGGTTTGACCTCAATATAATAACTCGTGAGGTGATTCTTATACGAACCTGGATTGTATGAGTCTGTGCATGTATTGTTAGAACTCGTTAATGTTTGCAGTGATCATTTTCTATTTGCAATAACAAAACTCTTTGAACCTTTTCATCTTTCCTCATTTTTGTCGTAATTCAGGATGGATATTTGTCGTAACCGTGTTAGAGTAGAAGAAGAGGATGAGGAAGCAATGATGGAGAAAATGAAAGTTTTTTGTTGTTGTGGTGACTAGATTTTTAATGTCCTTAATAGTTTGGCACCGCTATAAATTTTACATTATAAGAGAGCCCTTACCTGATTGGAATGAACATAAGCAATGGATTTTGAATCGATTGTATAATGGATCCGAAGTTATGCATGGAGAATTTGAGAGTTAGTAAGAGTGCATTTTGTAGACTTTGTCAAGTCTTACACGATAAAGGTGGATTACAAGGAACAAGATATGTTGTCATGAAGAATCTATGGCGATGTTCCTATACATCCTTGGACATAACGTGAAATTTAGATCGATTCATCTTCAGTTTTATCGGTCCAAGGAAACTATAAGTAGGCAGTTTAATAGTGTGTCGCATGCGGTTTTGAGAATTAGTAAGGATTACCTAAAGCATCATGATTGTACTCTTCAAGGTGCTGACTTGAGGAGATGGAGATGGTTTGAGGTAATTAGAATCAAATTGATGGTTTAAAAAAAATATTATTATCTATATCTTTTAAATACATAACTCATTAGTTTTTTTTTTCAATCTAGAACTGTTTGGGAGCATTGGATAGGACTTATATCTCTATGACTGTTGGATGAGCGGTCCTTCCTAAATATCGAAATAGGAAAGGTGATATTTCTCCTAATGTCCTAGGAGTTTGCAATCAAAATATGAGGTTTACTTATGTATTTCTTGGATGGGAAAGATCCACATCAGATTCTTGAGTTCTAAGAGATGCGTTGACTAGATGCAATTGTTTGGTTATTCTTACCGGTATGTTTTCAACATAAAACGTAACTTAAATTTTATTAGATAACTAAGTTCATAATAGCATTATTTTTCTGTAGATAAATACTACCTTGTTGATCCAGGATACACGAACGGACCTGATTTCTTAGCGCCTTATAGAGGCCCTAGATATCACCCTAAATACAAAAAAAATCTCACATACAAAAAAGTCTCAGAGTTCTACATCTCAAAATATACGCATTTGTTTGTTCAAAATTTCAACGATAGGATTTGGATGCGTGATTCATTCATTCAACTCCAATATTGCATGTTCTTGTTGCCCTTGTTGAGCATGATATATTTGATAGTTAACAAACATTTCCAATGCCAATTGATCACGAATTGCAGTCCACTCATTAGTGGCTTCAACTGTAAGAATCTCAACTTCATTAACTTCAATGGACATCATTAGCAACTCGCCATCAACCAAATTTAGAAGATGCAATTGTTTGGCTTCTAACAATAGATCATTGTGTTTTTCAACCCATATGAAGTTGTGCAACACACAACAAGCATTTATGATTCTAACTTGTGTTTTAATGTAAAACAAAGAAGTTGTTCTTAGTATGCTTTATCTTTTCTTCAACACCCTAAATACTCGTTCAATCACATTTTGAGCTTTTGAATGACGAAGATTGAAAAGTTCTCTCTGGTTTTTCCAGGTGAAAGTTTTAGTACCTCAGCCAACATGTATGACAGATAAGCCATAAGCATCATTAGAGCAACTTCACAATCCGTTGAATGCCTGTTGCAAAGAGAATCATTATGTCAGCGGACTTGGTTAGTAAAGAGTATCGCTATTAGGGTTTCCATCTATTGTAATACAACTATGCTGAAATGTTCAACACAAACTCATCATAGTTTAGCTGAAACCAAACCCTCCAAGACCCCAATTTCACAAAAATCACGAACCCCACATTCTCAACACTCGAAAGAAAGAGAGAGGTTTCAAGAGCAAGTAGCTATAAAGAGAGAGTTGAGAGCTTCATCCGGTCAGAGCCTAGAAGGCCTACGACTTTCTTTCGTAGATTGGTTTTTAGAGTGGTAGGCGACGATATTTCGATGCACAATTGGTGGTGAAGGTTTGTGTTTCTTTGGTACATGCAGTCCAGGAACTTCAATTAGTGTCAGTTCGATGTTGTTTGCACTTGTATTAGTGGGAAAGGCAACATTCATATTCCCAATTGCGACTTTTTCTTTGGTGAGATCCTAACTTTGTGTGAAGTATATTACCTGCAATCTTGTTTAAAATGTCCAAGGTTGTAAAATGCCAACTTTGGTTTTGTTCATGTTAGAGTTCAATCATAATCATTGTTGATATAAGTTACATCCTATAGCAGTCTGCAAGTATTTGAAAGGGTTTGTGCCGAAGGTAAATCATGAGTGGATTAAAGGAAATTGTACAGGAGGGTGTGTGAGCCTAACAAATTAAAGTTATTAGAGCCATTTATAGGCTGCACACTATAGCTTACCTAGAGCCATATACTCATGATGTGTTCATCTCAAAAAGTCTTGTGTCGACCTCAATAAGCAACAAGGTTACATGTAAGCTGGTTGCAGTTGCCGGTACCAACTCCAAAGACTCAAAAGCAACACTCAAGTCCACAAGGTTACATACATGTAAGCTGGTTGCATTTGCAGTTGTGGTTGTACTTTAGATCATGCACATTACACTGTCTTTCTTGTCTGTAGACCATACTGATCTATACTTAAAGTACCCAAATTGTTTGTTTTGGCTATGGTGTGGCATTGTTGTATCTTTACCCTTTTTTATGTAACATGGATGTACTATAACTTCATTTTTATTGTGGATGCAATTTGATATGTATATTGGATCAATTTGATATATTAGTTGAAACAATATTTAGAAAGAGAATTGGAATGGATGTATGGATTGATGATTTCAGAAAAGAAAGAAAAAATGACAGCCAAGGACAAAATAAGATTGTTAAATACAAAAAACTCAACCACAAACTGATTTAGACAACCAAGGACAGGACCTTAAACCCAAACATAGTAGCAACTAAACTCAGCCCATTAAATATATGAAAAAGATGATTTTACCCTTTATATAAGAAAAAAACCTACATAAAACATAGCAGCGGACTTTTTTTTTTCTTCATTCATTCATTTCCTCTCTCTCTCTCTCTCTCTCTCTCTCTCTCTCTCTCTCTCTCTCTCTCTCTCTCTCTCTCTCTCTCTCTCTCTCTCTCTCAAACACAGTAGCAGCACAATCACAGCCACCACTGTCGTCACAAACCATTGCACGCCACCACCGTCTCACACCGACGTCACCTCCCGCCAACGCCGCCGGCTCCTTGTCGTCGCATCCTCTGTGGCCTCCCCATCTTCGACGCTCGCCGTCCTCCGCCATGTCTCAGCTCGCAGCTATGGCCTGACTCACTCGAGCTTGGCATCAACTCGCCTCGAGTTCCACACCATGGTCCTGATCATTAGCTCGCAGACTCGACTCACACCACCGCACCATCGTCCCTCGTCTTAATATCGGCGTTGCACTCCCTTTCCCTCGACTTCATATCGGTGGAGCCATTTGTGGTTTGAGGTTTACTAGATGAGGATAGGAGACGTGTGTGTAAACAGATCTGTAGATATCGTTGACGTTCATGTGATTTCAGTTTTTCCTTTATTTTTTACTTTTGCAAAAATTGGAGTTTTTGGTGGTGCTGCTACAGTACTTTGTGCTACTGCTAATTTTTTTCCATGGTGTTGTCATTTTTTATAGCACATTCGACTAATGTTGCAACATTTTCAAAAGGTACTACAAATTTGGAAGTGATTTTGAATTATTAGGCTATCGCATGAATTTGAAATTTGTAGATTTTTTGGTGAGTTATTCTAAGGTGTGATTGATTTTATGTTGGCATGCTGCGTTTTCATAAGCTGCTAGTGTTTATTTGAAATTGATTTTTAGTAGCAGCGTCATATTTTTCAGTAGCAGCGTCATATTTTTCAGTAGTAGTGTCATATTTTTCATTAGCAGCATCATACTTTTTCAGTAGCAGTGTCATATTTTTCATTAGCAGCGTCATATTTTTTCAGTAGCAGTGTCATATTTTTCAGTAGTAGCGTCATATTTTTCTATAGCAGTGTTATATTTTTTTTCAGTAGCAGCGTCATTTTTTTAGTAGCAGTGTCATATTTTTTAGTCATAGTGTCATATTTTTCAGTAACAGCGTCATATTTTTCAGTGACTGTGTTTTTGGGACTGCTATTGTATTTGCGGTTTGATGACTGCTACTGAATTGTCTGTTTGATAACTGCTACTACATTTTGAGGACTGCTACTGCATTGTCGGTTTGATGTCTGCTACTGTGTTGTTTTCAGTAACAGTGTTTTCGATGTTTTTGTAGCTATGCCATTTTTTTCAGTAGCAGTGTTTTCGAGACTGTTAATGCGTTTGGGGACTGCTACTACAGTTTTTGGACTGCTACTACATTTTTTGATTCGATGACTGCTACTGCGTTTTTAGGACTGCTACTGTATTTTCGGTTCGAAGACTGATACTATGTTATTGGGTTAGAAAATGTTATGGAATGTGTATCAAAATTACTACTGAGTTTGTATCAAACTCGCTACTCAATTTGTATTGGAACGTCTAAAGAAATTTGTATTAAAATTACTATTAAATTTGTGATTGAATTGATATTGAATGTTTATTGATAATACGTATTAATAAATTGATAATCAATTCGAGTTAAAAAAAATTGAATACAGAAAAAAAAAATTGAATGAAATAGTTGGACTAAAAAGTATTTAAAAAAATTAAGGAAATTTTGGATAAAATTCTTTCTTTTGAAAAGAAAAAAATTATTATTTTTTAAATTAATTTCGGATAAAATATAATTTTTTGAAATAAAAAAATACACACAAAAAGAAAAGGTTGAGGTATAAAAGTAAATTTATACATGTCACGGCAGCCTACTAACAACTTGTCCTTAAGTGTAAGATTTTGTCATTCATTGTATAAAATAAGGGGCATTGTCTTTAAGTGTATTTGAGACCTCCATATTATCTTTTAGTGTAATTTGCTCCAAAAAAAAAACTGACGCATGAAGGGAAATTAGGCAATAATGCATGTTAAGAATTTTGTTTACTGTCGTCTAAATGAATCTTAAGTTAAAGAAAATAGCTATTTTTGATTAAATTAGATGACAGAGATTATTATCTGTTATCTGAGTTACACTTTACATGACTAATTTTTTTGACTTCTGTCCTCTAAGTGAATTTTAAGATGAAGAAGATGGTCATAATTAAACAACAACCTATTCTCTGTTTTCTGAGTTATATATCAGATGACTAAATTTTTTGACATGTCATATAACTAAATCTTATGATAAAAAAGATAACAATTTTTAGACGATAGATCATTTTCTTCTGTCATCTGAGTATCTTTCTAATGTCAGAAATTCTCTGTCATATAAATACATTACAAATGATGGACTTGTACATGACAACCGCATGTGCATCAGATGACACTCTTAATAGTGTCATCTGATGACTTTTCTGTACTAGTGTAGAGTACGTAATGAGTATCTATTTCAACGACCCCATGCAAGTTACCTTAATGGTTCCCAAACCTTAGCCACGAGACTCAACTCACTCAAGTCATGCATCAATGATTATGTTAATCGTTGAAGAAAATTAATTGGGTCCAAACTCATTTGGACATCAAGGTTTAAATTGCTCTCATTTCTCTCACTTTCGAGTCGTGATTTCAAATTTGAGACTGCCCATTTTATAGATTATTAGATGAAAATTAACTCTACAAAACATGAATCAAAATGGAGATCATTTGAGTATCCGATATTGTCAAATAAATGAACGGTTATGGTAAATTTCAGCATTACAATAACAACCGTTTATTTGTTTTGCAAAATCGGATACTCAAATGATCTTCATTTTGATTCATTTTTTGTAGAGTTGATTTTCAACCAATAATCTATAAAATTTGTGACTTCAAATTTAAAATCACGAATCAAAAGTGAGAGAAAATAGTGGATTTTGAACCTTGGTGTCCATGCCAAATGAACGTGGACTCAATCAAAGTCCATCGTAGAATAGAAGCTAGCAATTAATTAAATTGGAAAGATGTCTTGCAAGCCAAGCTCTTGCCAACACTTAATTGGCTCATTAATTAGTTATTATCTTCAAAACTCCTATATAATTGGGGTACCTTGATCACAAGTCCTTCACCACTTAACTCTTCAAAGCCCGAATATCCCACAAAGGTGACAAAGCTATGGAAGCAAAAAAGAGTCTCATTTCAACCCTCTTCCTCTTCTTCCTTCTCTTTGGAACCTTAACAGCTCACCCCACCCTCAAATCCAACCCCCAACGCCGCCGTCCTCACCCTTGCAGACACCTGGTTTTCTATTTCCACGACATTGTCTACAACGGCAAGAACTCCAAGAATGCCACTGCGGCCATTGTGGCTTCACCACCGTGGGGAAACAAGACCATAATGGCAGGCCAAAACCATTTCGGAGACGTTGTTGTGTTCGACGACCCCATCACCATGGACAACAATTTGCACTCGCCGCCAGTTGGTAGGGCACAGGGTTTTTACTTGTACGACAAGAAAGACGTTTTCACTGCTTGGTTAGGGTTCTCCTTCGTGTTCAACTCGAACCAGTACAAAGGGAGCATCAACTTTGCCGGAGCCGATCCGTTGCTGAACAAGACTAGAGACATTTCGGTTATCGGAGGGACTGGCGACTTCTTCATGGCTAGAGGGATTGCCACTTTGTCGACTGATGCATATGAGGGTGAAGTCTATTTCCGTCTCAAGGTCGACATTAAATTGTACGAGTGCTGGTAAAAGAGAGATCGTTACTAGCTAGTCTGCTATTGCTAGTTTTTGAAGTATTTCATCCATTCGATTTGGTTTAACTTTTCAATTCACTTGAGATTTATGCATCCAAAGAGAGCTGAGTTTGCTTCCTTCATTTTGGTTCATTACTCCATTAATGGGTATGGGCATTTAAATTTATTGTAATCTTGTCTTGCTGTATGCAATGAATTTTAGTTGAACAAAGAAGGAGCTGGTTTCCTTTCCAAAGAAAAAAAGGAGCTGGTTTTAGTTTCATTTCATTGTAACATACAAATGGAAGGCTATGAATTTTGAAACACCGTACATATCCTTCTCAAAGTGTTGCGGTTAATTAACGACCATACTGAAAATCAGATGAAAAATAAAATTAACTATGTGATAAGTACATCAGTATCATCTTCGACAGAAAATTTACTCTCAACATTATCCACTTTTAAAGAGCTATTATTGCCTAGTATCCATGCATACAAACTTGGTGAAGTGGTTTAAGGGTGTCATTGTCCGAGTGAAGCTGGGTGCGTAACTCCTGAGTCCATGATGTCTGTTGGTGCCTGCTTGTTGTTGACCAACTTCAAGGGTACATTTTTGTTGTGGTTATATTGCCCATCTTTCATTACCTTTTGTAGAATAAAGTGCACGGATTCATATTCTGGTGCCTCTTACGTAATACTATACTAGAAGGATTACTATACTAGAAGGATTACACGCACCATGTCTGTTTAATTTGATTAAAATTATTTTTTAAATGGATTAAATTATGTTTTATGAAACCAGTCAAAAACAAAAAATTAATACAGTAAAATTCTTTTACTGTTACTAAAGTGAGTTACCAGAGGGAAAATTAGAAAAATGAAAACAGAAAATTGCCGTTTAGAAAAGATGAAGAAAAAAAACTTATTTGCGAAGTTACTGTAGTAACCCTGACACATTTTACTTAACCTTATTTGGACAATATTGAGAAACAAAACATCTTCCTTTAATAATAGTATAGATAGATAAGCGAATCCACTCAAATAGATAACTTCTTAAGCTGGGATTCAAACTAATAATGGTCCAACTTAAGCGACATATACTAATTGATTTGATTACGAAGTGCCTAAACCATCATCATGTTATTTTTTAGCAGCTTACCAACTATATACAAAGAAAAAGGACGTACGTTATCTAGCTAGCTAATAAAGTGGATAGCACGAGCTAAGCAAAACTGAAAATTCTGAGTGCTTGTGCTTGAAGCTAACTCGTTGATTTCCATATATAACCACCTTAATTTGTAGTATTTTTTCTTTTGGGACAAAGGAATTTCATTTTTTTTCGGATAACAAACAAAGGAATTTCATTTCACAAAAGCGATTCAAAGGGAAACAAGAGAAGAGATACATTTTAGTTGTGCAGGCACTGAAACAACTCGTGTATGTATGTTAATTAATACCCGAACTAAGACTAGGCATCACCAACTCCACCTAACAATTACTAACCAATAAGAACTGCAGTTACGTTGACTAAACGAATCCACCGGAACCATCACAATAGGTTGTTCTAAAGATTTTGGAGAAGTTATGGATCGAAGCATTGAAAAGGGCAGGGGGGAAGTTAGCTAGAGCCTAGTGAGGTTCATAATGATTGATTAACCAGTTTCAGGTCTGGAAGAATGAATAGATCAGACACGTACTTTGCTTGGTGACCTAAATGATCATGCAAGTCGAAACTCGTAAGTATGAATAGTGAGCCAGTGGCCACGTTCAAAACAGGAAATAAATCGATCGACTCCTTCGAGACCTTTTCCATTAATTTGTGTCTGTATGAGTATTGTGCAAGTCAAGCTATGAATTATCTTAATTATATATACTGTAGTTAAAAGCTAGATAGTAGATAATGAGATATATTTAGGCGATGCGTACGCGTAACCTGTCAAAGGTTAGAGCAACTCCAACATATTTTTTATAAGTCATTTTTAGTTAAAATATAAATATACTTTTATTAAAATTTACTCCAGCAGTTTTCATATCTTATTAATTAGCCAGTTTAATCATTTTCTATATTTCATGTTTTCATCATCTATTCTTATACCGAAAACATGAATTATAGGTAACGAAACATTCAATATTGTAATTAATCTTTCTTTCTAGATTACAAATGCAATTAATAATTATATTAAGAAATAAATATTTTATTATCAACCAATTAAAACTAAGCATGTGTTTAGATCTAACTATATTTTAAGTAATATTGTTAGAGTAAATTTATACAAGTGATTAGCTAAAATAGGTTTAGGCTTTATTTTTGAACAAAATAAAAAAACTTTCTGTGACATTGTTGGAGTTGCTCTTAGAGTACTTGTTACCGGGGCAGATCTAGAATTTTGAAATTAGAAGGGCTGAACTGCGTAACACACAATTTTTAAAAAAAATTATAATCATATAAATGTGTGAAAAGTAACAAAATCTGTAACAAAATACGACATCTTGATATATATATATATATATATATACACACACACTCTCTTTAGCTTTAAATGTCTTTCAAAATTTAAAGGATTTAAGAAATCAAATAATAGTAAAATTTATGTGATAGATACTGTAAAAAAAGAGACAAGATCAGAGAAGTGGAGAACTGAAAAAAAATGTTAAGGGATATGAAGAGTCGAAATCATGATCAAAACCTCCCACATCAACTCACTTGTGGAGCCTAACCAACTGTATCATGATGTGTTAGATTACTTATGAGGTACAAAAATTTTACATAACTGTGATTTCTAGCCGGGCTGCAGCCCTAGTAGCCCTCCAAGTGGATCCGCCCGGCTTGTTACAGCACCTACTCTATATCCCTTGTAAAAATGGCTACTTCAACGACACCAATTTCAGCTGCTTTCCTCTTCATCCTCCTCATATCTGGCTCAGCGGCCACGACACATGCCAAGAGAAGCCGTTATCAGAAGCCAAGTAATAGAAAAAGGCTGGTTTTTTACTTCAGTGATGTTCTTTACGCTGGAAAGAATGTAAACAGAACCATACTGGAAGGAGAAAACCATTCTGGTTACGTGGTTAAGTTTGATGACCCCGTTAACTTAGACAACAACCTGCATTCAACTCAAGTTCGTTTTGCGCAAGGCTTGTTCTTCGGTGACAAGAGAGATATATTCACTGATTGGCTTGGCTTGGCTTCTCCTTTGTGTTTAACTACACCAAACACACTGGAAGAAGCTTCAACTCCCGTGGGGCCGATCCCTTGAAGAACAATGCCAATGACATTTCGCTGATTGGTAATACTGGTGAATTCTTCACTGGTCGAGGAACAGCAATTTCGATGGTTATTTCATTTCAGGGGCAAGTATACTTTCGGCTTCGCATTAATTTTAATCTGTACTGAGTCTTAGTACGGTAACCAATTGTGTTTTTGGTTCTTCGTTTTCAACTAGTGGTTCTACCGAGTTACATCAGTAGTTCAGTTTGCTAATTCAAAAGAATCATGTGTTGAATTTGAGTTACTGATGAATTTCAAAATGCCACAGTATCACTAACATAACATGCACGTAGGATTAAAATAAGTCATCGATATATTTCATTTATTTTCATCCATGAAACAGGTCAGTTGTGCTATTACGAGAGATGCCTAAAGGAAAATACCTCCCAATATGTACAACATTTCAAGAGAAAATTGGCAGTCTCTGATCCCCTGATGCATATGAGATGATACTCCTTTTAAGCGGTGGAATGTACTGAGCTCCATGGAACGCAGCGGCACGTAGAACATTTAAAGGTCCAAAATCAACCGAGTAAGCCCTTTGGAAACCGTCTAATATTGCCATCATCGTAACATTTGCCGTTTTCCTCTCTGCTTCATACTTTTTCAATAGATATATCTGCATAAGATTAGAATTAATTCTATCAGATGATTCCCATTATATACTCATGATAAATCTATAAAATTTTCTTTATGATAAAACTACCGATAAGACATTTAGACCAAATAAGTTGAAAACAAGGTGAAGAAATGGAATCTACTGATTACTGATGTACATCACTCGGGAAACAACAGATGACTTTCTCTATCTCAAAAATGTGGCAATGGTCGATCAAACCTTCATTCTAGTACTATACACCCATATGATCAACTGCCTAGCTTCTGATTCTTTTATATATGGATTCATAGAGATTTTCAAGTTTTTCTTTTCCACACAATTGATGGTTAAACTCTTTTTCAGTTATAATTTATACCATGACGAAGTAGGTGTCCATGACTCCCTTGTAAACAAACTCAGAATTACCAGTTTAGATGAAATTCACAAGATCTTAGATATCAAATCATGGGGCTAAAAATTATCATAATCTGTCAATGACCTCAATAAGATTTATTATCGTAACAAAAAAGAAAGCAGAAATCCACCCACCTCAGTAATGTCTGTTCCTACTGCAATGCCCTCAGAAATGATTCTCGCAAGAGCAAACGCGTCTCCAAAACCCATATTAACTCCTTGCCCAGCCAAAGGGTGAACGGTGTGTGCTGCATCACCAATTAAAACCACATGTTTTGATGCATAGTCATTGGCATGCATCAAAGACAAAGGAAATAACATTCTTTCAGATGCCAACTTCACTGCCTTTGGTGGAACTTGGAAGCACTCATTAGCAGAAATAGTAGTGTCTGTTTTAAACAGAGAAAATATGCCTCCACTTCCTGTGTTGCTAGACTTAGGATGAGGACCAAATCCATAATCAAGGGCATAATTTATGTCTTTCACAAAATCGTCCTCAGCCATCAATTTACGGTTGCTTGCTTCTTCTGGTTTCATAGTCCAAACAATATTACTAAAATGATCACCAATAGGCAAAAGTGCAATTGGTCCAGCAGGTAAAAATCTTTGCCATGCACATCGATTTTCTCCAGTATGTTCGACGGTGCAAATGATGGCATTCTGCGAGTATTTCCATCCAGTTGTCTTAAATCCTGCTAACTCCCTAACACGTGACTTGGACCCATCAGCTCCAACCTGAAACATGTACTATGCAATTTGATGCCAATCTATAACTGAAGGATCAGATATGTAACCAACTCAGTGGCATCAGTCTTATAATCCTATATTCTATACAAAGGCAGTTCAACTCTTTAAAAGTAATTTATTTACCACCAACTTTGCATATACACTGCTGCCATCACTTAGATCCAACTTTGCTATTTTTCCTTGCTGGTTTGGCCCAGAGGATGAGTTGTTCTCTGCCGCTAGAATGCTTGGATTTAATGTCATTAAGGACAATCTGGAAGGGTATATAGTCTTGTGGAAATCTGTGTCCTGTTAAAGAGTAATCTTTTTAGCTGTGGAAACTATATATACATAACAAACTTCACACCAGTGATTATTCATAGAATAATAATAAGCTGTTTTATACGAAGATGTTCATTCTGAAAATTTGTCAGAATTTGTCAAAGAAAAAATGGTAGATAGAAGCTCATAAAAGGGTTCGGTCACCAAATTTAGGGAACAAAACGATAACAATCAGAGCTAAAGACACTATGCAAATGCTAACTTGGTTTGCTTAAAACAAAATAAATGAAAAATTTTTAAGGAAAAAAGAGAGTAAACATACAACTATGAAATACCTGCAAGCATGACAAAAGAGAACTCTGCAGCACTTTATTCTCCACTACACACCTGTTTAGAAGTCAAAATCAGTATGTAGCCACCTAGGGTACAAAAATGTAAAAACAAAATTAAAATGAAGCCTCTCTGCTCCTACCCCAGATACTCTTTGTGTACATCTCTTGAGTCGTATCTGGTATATCCCAATCCAGTGTAATCCCAAACCTAGAAATTTTCATGACCGGATATATAGGATCAGTAGAGTAACTTCAGACATCATCACTTATACTGAGAATACCATGGCAATGGGAATGTTAAGAGAACTGTACTTTATGTTCAGAAGAAGTAAGAAATATATGTAAAACATATTAATCCTTTCTCTAGTCAAAATTCTTTGACCAGGGAGTACTTTCTGAAGTGTTTGGTGCAACTTAGAGGCTCCTCTTGCAAATTACTTCAAATTTACTTCAAATTATCTGACATTTATCTACCTTGATCAAAATTGTAGCATCCATAGTGACTAATGACTGACATACTGGCAGTGAATGATGAAGTTCTGAAATTTACCATTTACTAATGAACTAGTTGGCTCAATCCCTGTTCTAATGTTCTATCATTTGTAGGCAATAATAAAGGACTACGTAGTTTTATGTGGCAGTGAATATAAGTAATATGTATTGTGACTGGGTTTTGGATGAAAGATGCATACAACTCCATCATGCTTCTTCTTCCACTAAAGATTTAGTCATTTGAACCAGATTTTAGAAAATACTGAAAGTCAATGGACAAAACAAACAGATGGCATGAACTGTGTAGTACACACAAAAGTTGAAAAACGGAAAATAGTCACCTGCATCTGATCAAAATATGCATGTCGATGCTGTTCGACATATTTCCAGGCGCCTATATCTGTAACAGATATCTATTATTACTGAATGCCCCAAAGGTGTGCACAATCTGTTTCTCTACCTAAGAAATAAAAAACACTACTGACATCCTTACAATCCAAATGGATTGAAATCTAACCATATTTACTCTGTTAAAAATAATTTGAGCACATGGCCGGTGGATAAAGATGAGAAAATGATGTGAAAGAACAAAGTCACAAATTTCAATGAAGATTAAATACCTTTAAAGAGAGATATAGTTGCAGGTGTTACTGTACTGACCCTTGAATCAGGGGGGTCTTCTTTCTTTATTGTGAGTCCACTGGATAATGCAGGATTGCTATCAATGATGGCAACTTTCAAGTGCTTCGTCATCGGCATTCTTGCTATTAAACACATACAAAAAACACCATTTAAATATAAAAAAACATAGTCTGTCACTGAAGAAATCTCCAGATAACGAACTGTGCAACAACAGTAACTGATCATAAGTCCATCAGGGTATACGCTCTACATGTTAAATTACCACATTAGAATCTCAAAAGTGATAAAAAGAAAACAACAAATGTTACATACGTTTCCCGATATTGCAACTCAGAAAATCAACTAACCACAACCTTCAAAACCTTAACTAACACACTAGAACCTCAAAGACAATAAAACTGAAACAATATATGTTGCACACCATTCTGTTAATCCAAGTCAAAAGTGTAACCAAACACAAACCTTGAGTTTTATCTAACAAAATAATAACTACAAAGCTCAATATTGTAAGGTAACTAAAACAAACACAAGAGAACTACATACCCAAGGAACAAGCAAGTGCCATGCCAACCATGCCTCCACCAACAATAGCAACGTCATACTGTTCCCTTCTATTCGAAGAAATTTGCTGTCCCACACCCTCCTGGTTCATCCAAAACGAATCATCAAATCCCCAATCACTAAACAACGTCACTACTCTAGCAAGTTTAATCCATTCTACCCAGTAAACAACAAGTTCAGAAAAACCAACAGTTTAATCCTTGTATTAAAAAACCTAAGTAGAAGAGCCTTACACTGCTCTGATGGGCACCATTTGAACCAGTACAGAAAGTCGTGTGTGAAATCTTCAATCTGTATACATTTTGGACCAACTTTCTTCTGATGATCAAGCTGTTTGCAGCAAATTATTCACATTAATAATTACAAAAATACCGAAAGGATTCATTTTTAGTTCCAATTAGTGAGAAAGATTAAATATTTCGATATTTTTCACAGCATACCTAAAACCGCATATCACAAAAAGCAAAGAGAAAAGGAACAAACTTTGTTAACTAACGGAGACTACAGCACAGAAGATTGAAACGCTGCGTTTTGGGTTTTCGAAATGCGTACCTGTTCATTGTGGAATTGCTCGAGCTCAAAGCTTCAGACTTTACGAAGAAGAAGAAGAAGAAGAAGAGTGAGTATACTGTATACGTGTGCTTGCTTCGTCTCTGTATTTGATCAAGGAAGAAAACGACGTGTCGGTTTGGGGTCAAAATGCAATTTTTATATAATATGGTAGAGTATATGGAATTTAGAGAGAATAGATAGAATGGTGGAAGCCTTGGCGCTTTGTCTCCCTCTTATTGCTTATCTGCTGTGCAAAAAAGTTTCTTTGATGTATCAAGATAAAGTTCGAGACTTTGAGAGTTTTATACAGAGAGTTCCAATTGCCGCAAGCTTTGAGTGACAGAAATGCGAAGCTTAACGCTGTCAGAGAAGGTTTTGGGAGCCCAATTACCATTTCCTAAACCACCCTATAAGCCATTATGTTATTTGCAGTCATACAACAAAAGCTCTAAGAAGTTCTCTCTTCCAAACCCAGCTGTTATTTCACATAGGTAAGCTTCCCATCTCATTTTTTCTCTATGTAGATTAGTAGATAACATTAGCCTTGGGTGGCCAAGTTACTATGATGACACACTGCATTTGTAGAACAATGAGTCTGGTTCTGAGTAATGTTGTAATCTATGCAGCAAGAATTGAATTTTACTTATGTTTTTTATTGTTAGTTTGAGGAAAAACTTTATAAAGTGTTAATAATAAGCATATGAAACGGAGGACTGAAAGCAAGATTCTCGTGTTTCAGGTATTCAAGTATGTGGCTTGCGAAACAAATGTGACGAATGGTTTGGTCGCCTTTTACAAACCTCTGATAAAAAAGATGGCCTTGTAATGATCTTAATTCAAATTTACAAGCTTTAAAAATGCAACACGTTTTCTGTGTTTTTTTAGATGACATTGCAGAATGTAGTGCTACATTGACTGATTGGGAATGTTTATTTGGATTTCAGGAGTTGAACCACATTAAACGTGAGAAATGCAGGGTGATCAGAGAGCCAGTTCATACTCTAGGTGATTCTGTTGCTTTAGATAATGGGATAGTGTTAGCTCATCTTTGGAAGGCAATGATGCTTTTTGGGTTTCTTATGCTTCAAGGCTCCGAGCCAGCACTTGCTCTGCCTGATCTTGCCAGCGTGTTGCAGTCGGCTCCGTTTTTGGGGACCTTGGCGATATTAGCACAGGTTTTGCTTCAGTTAGGAAAATCTTCCTCTAACTTCTGTGACCTGGCATTTTTGTTGTTGTAAGTGAATCCTAGTTGGCATGTCAGTCCTTGAATTAGAGATTATACTGTTGTGTTAGAGTTCCATAGCTTAATTTCACTGCCCTTGAGCGTTTTAGTTTCTGATGATTTCTACAATGCACATTTTCCTTTTATTTTTGCCTTAACATTATGTAACATGCACCTATGACACATAATTGATCGAGTGTTTTTCTTCCTGTTGCAGGCCTTCTTGCTGATCTTTTTCTCGGAACTAGGTGACAAGACCTTCTTCATTGCGGTAAGAGTCAATTGATGCA
This sequence comes from Geum urbanum, assembly GCA_946800695.1. Classification (NCBI taxonomy): domain Eukaryota; kingdom Viridiplantae; phylum Streptophyta; class Magnoliopsida; order Rosales; family Rosaceae; genus Geum; species Geum urbanum. The sequence continues at coordinate 37,153,391 of OX327013.1, read as the reverse complement.
TACTTCAGTACTACTTAAGTACCATTTCTTGAACTATATCAGAGTGAACTTATGGATATGTGCTTTGACTTTTCATCTTAGAACACTGTCTGTTTGGGAACTGCATATTTCCTTTACCATAAGTAGTGGAAACCACTTTTCTACCCGACTCATCTGACTATATGTATAATGTACTCATCAGAAATTTCAACATCTTTATTTGCCCAGTTGTCCTCACTTAAACTTACTATTTTGTTCTAGTCGAGTGAATGGAGTAGAAGTAAAGGGAAATCACTAGTGACTTAAAGGTCAAGCTAGTTCCATATAAATACTCATATTTTTATATATCTCTTAAATTATCTTTTCCTTGTAGTTAACACAGATATGATCTTAAGCTTTAGCATTACTTTAGATAGGATGCTTCTACCACTCATAATTGTGACTTCTTCTGTTTTCTGCAGGCACTTTTAGCAGCTAGAAACTCGGCTGCTGTTATTTTTGCTGGGACCTTCAGTGCACTTGCGTATGTTATCTTAATTCTATTTGTGCATGGTGAATGAACAGATGATTTTGGGCATAATCGCTTGTGCTCTTTTTCCTTTCCTTATAAGTTATAAGTGATAGCTAAAAACAGGATCTACAATATGTTATGTTACATGGCTAGATACTAATATACCTAGACCTCCCATGTAAGTTTATATAGGAAACCGACCACCCCCAGTTGTGTAAACATAGGTAATACCGTAATAGCCACAAGACAGTCACTTGTGTTATAAATTTAGAATCAGGCATGTCAAAAGTGATAAGTTCCAGAGCTGATAGCAGTACGTAGAATTTCACATCCATCACTCTAGTAATCCTGTTTTGGCCCAACATACCTCCTTACATGATGGTTATGAATTTTGTGAGGTCATTGTAACCAAATACACTATATAAGTATATATAGCAAAAGTACTTTTTATTTTCCAAAATGACCTAATCCTTACTTTTAAAAAAAAAATTTACTTACTGGGCAATGACAGTCATATCTGTTGGTCTTGGACGAACTTTTCACTACGTCGATGAAATCCTACCATTCAGGTACGTGAGAGTTCTATGTCAGTGAGGGTTTTGGGGATATCGTGCCCTTAAAGTGAGGGTCAAATTACTTTCCATCATAGATTAAGCACATATTGTAGCCTATACATACATCTTTCCTGATAACCAAGACAGGTTGTACAGATGTGATGTATATGCTTCGCTGAGATATTGATTGATGTACAATCTTGAATTTTCTGGTTCTTTTCTTATCTTCTCATTTTTTAATTATCACTTGGGTTTATCTGTCCAGCTTGTACGTTATCCTTACTTATTATCTCTCATGTATATGGCTTTTGCTACAGGTTTGGTGAGACTGATCTACCCATTGATGACATTGCTGCAGTTCTTCTTTTGGTAATCATTTTAAAACTTGCAAATAGAACTATAAAGCTTGCTTAGTAACACCCGTTCCCTATCCTTTTTCTATTCTTGTGCAGTGGAAATCATATATAGTAGAAGCTAAAATAAATATTGAACTTGATCAATTTCAGGTTTATTTTGGAGTTTCAACATTGCGGGATGCCGCCTCAAGTGATGGCTTGAAAGCAGAAGACGAACAGAGGGAGGTAATAATGCACTGTCTGAAACACACCCTGCCATGCACTTGTCCCAACTGGTTTTAAAAGGGAACTAAAAAAATTAAAACTATCATCCCTTCCAGTTGCAATCACTATTTTCCATGGTTATAGTTGATATAAGTCATAGTAATTGTTACATTAATGCATTTTTAATCAGGCAGAGCTAGCTGTTTCAGAGTTTACAGGAAATGGTGCTGGAATAGTGGCAGCTGCTAGCACAGTCATTAGCACTTTCTCCTTAGTTTTTGTCGCTGAATGGGGAGACAAATCATTTTTCTCTACTATGGGTGAGTACCAAAGGTTAAGATCCTAAAGATCGTATATAACCAGATATGATTTATACTTGGTTTTGTAGTTAGTCATGCATTCTGTAGTGAGGAGGCTGATTGTTTCCCAATCTCCAACACATTTGAAGGAAGATTTTGTCATATGAAACTACAAGAAATCAACTCATTGCACTATGTAAAGGTCAAGTACTAGTTTGAGTTAATGGAAGTGTCAAATTTTGTATCCTAAAAGTGGATGTAGAGAACACAAGATTTTTTTTAAAAAAAAAACACTCTAGAAATAAATAGGTATGCTTTGAGGAAAGCGAAACTGGATTTTTCTGAAATGGGCTGCGTTGTTGTTGATTCAGTCTCCTATATCTTCTGGTATATTAAACAGCTTATCACACTACTTCGAAATGTTATGTTTGGGCCATCCATCGTGGTTCTTTCAATGCATTTGCCATTTTTATATGATAGCCACATTATATATATATATATATATATAGAGAGAGAGAGAGAGAGAGAGAGAGAGAGAGAGAGAGAGATTTGAATCCAGCTATCATCTGATGCATGTCTCATTTATTTATGGTTGCCTTAATAAACCAACGTTTTGCTTCATATGCAGCACTTGCTGCTGCATCTTCACCTCTTGGAGTCATTGGGGGAGCACTAGCCGGTCACGGTGTCGCAACTTTGGCAAGTTCTTTCTTTGTATAAAATAATTTGATCCAACCAAGTTACTTTCATCAGCCACTGAATGCAAATTTTATTAGGGAGACAGATAAGGTCTTCAGACTTAAAAATTGCATTCAAGCAAAGAAGTCTTTGTTAAAAGTAAACATCCACATGGTTTCCCAACTCACAACTACTTACTATTTAACTCAGCTGTGAAATGTAAGCGACCTTAGCTTTTTGTCTCCTAATTTTGCTTCCTTCTTTTTTTAAATTTGGCTTGCAGCTTGCTGTGTTGGGAGGTTCTTTGTTGGGCACATTCTTATCTGAGAAGGTAAAATTTATAATTTTCAACCTTTGGTTCATTAACCAGCACGGAACCTTTATGGAACTTCAGCTCGAGTTTAGGAAAAATCTCAATTATTCTATTCACCTGAGATAACATCATCTCTTCTTTTGGATTTCACATGTTAGTAAGACAGTGAAACTTCAGATTAATTACACGAAAATAGAAATTGTGATTAATAATGTCTGCAGCCATTGGCACTGGATTCTCCTTGCTCTATTAGCTACAAAGTTGTGTGTCAGTATGTATAAATCGAAGTATCAAAATGATGTAGTAATGATATATTGGTTGCAGTACAGCCAGTACTTGTGTTATTTCTCTAGAACTTGCACTCTAAGGAACTCAAATTTGATCGTTTTCTGTTTTCTGCTGCAGACTATTGCCTACGTCGGAGGTTTTCTTTTTCTTGTCTTCGCTGCCGTGACAGTGGTTGAGATAGTTAGCTAAAACTGATCAGAAACGGAAAGCGGATTGACTCAGAGTTTTGTTGATTGTAAATTTGTAATGAAATGTCATACTTGAGTTGATTGGGCACAAAGTTTTATAATGAAATGGCTTACTTGAGTTGATTGGGCACAGTTTTATTCTTTGGGTACATTTTGATTTGTGCTTTGCATATCAGCAAGGAAAACATTCTCTTTTGGAGGAGAGAAAATAGAAGGATATGCGGAGAATCAGAAGTGGATTTATACTAGATTATTAGAAAGGGTGACTGGAGACAGTCGGACAGACAACCCTGGTCTTCTGCACCCATCCCATGCAAAGTCTATAGTTAATAACTTAATATGCAACTAAATTCCAAAACAAAAAAAGGGTAATTTGCAACCTAATCTAAAATAGGAACAATTTTCCTACCAAACCACTTGGCGATTAGCATATTTTCAAGATTATAACATTGCACAAAACAAATCGAATCAGAGACATATATGGTCATTGTATTCGAGAAATACACATTTGTTTTGTTTCAGTAAATTAGATTCATTTGGTATTTTGTTGAGAAATCAAAGTTGATGAATTATATGAATATGTTACCATTTATATTAAAGTTAGATTACTCCCCCATATCACCATATGGTGTCAAAGAGATTATCAGCTTAATCGTCAAATTATTCCATATGAATCGTAAAATATAGTGATCCACTGGAGAGTATATAGTGCCCCTGTGCATGGTTTTGGTAAATACACCATGATTACAATAATCAACTTAGATTGGAAAACGAGTTAATGCCTTGAACGATTTGATCAATATAAATTAAGACCATGACATCCTAGAATTTCGACCAACAATTCCAGAACTTGAATCGGTTATAATCATCGATCTGCAAGAATGGCCGCCATCGCTAACTCTCTTTCTTTGTTTATTATCCTCTTCAGTCTCATTAGCAAAGGTAAATACATATATGGTGCATTTGTCCATGGAACAGTGAGTTGCATGCATGGTATGAAGTATGAACATATTTTTGCCATTTTAGAGTAGTATAGTCTTTCTTACATATAATGAAGTAATTGATGGGAATCGATCGATATATGCATAATTTTTTCTTCGGGTACAGGGTTTTGTGCTAAGTGTGTTTTGGGAGACGTCGAAATCGGTACCGTCCGGAGCGGGGCGGAGTGTGCCGGCAAGCCCGAATGGAATGTGACCGTGAAGAACACATGCGCGTGCACACAGTCGCTGATAGCGGTGAGCTGCCAGGGATTTCAGTCAGCGTCTCCGGTTGATCCGACCAAACTATTCAAGCACGGTGACAAATGCATCATCCGCAGAGGCGAGCCCTTGGAGGGCGGCGATTCTATCAACTTCTCTTATGCCTGGGATCCTCCTTTCATTTTCGTGCCTGTCTCATCTATTGTCATCCCTTGTTAAGTTTAATTTCTAGCTTTGTAGAAATTTGGTTTTGCAACACATGAACATGTACCGGCCGGTATCACATTGCAAATAATATGTATCTCAACTTGGTTAATGCCTTTGATAAATCATAATGCATATGCTTTGAATTGCCTAGGTATAACAAACCTCTATTAAGGTTGCATTTGAGCTTAAGTTTACGGTTGTTTTCGTGGGTTTAACATTTCGTTAATCTTTAATGTAAGTACACTTAACACTCTCTTTAGTAATCCATCTTTAATTAGCTTGTACATGTCGAATTTGAGTTGAAGTGAAAGGACGTGGCAAACTCTAGCCCCGTCGATCGATCAGTAAAGCTTCGCAAGCTAAGAACCTTTCATGGAGAATCAAAAGTTGTAAAAAAAAGAGAGGATGAATGTGGAGGCAGAGAGAGAAGCCCCCACTCATCTTTGCATCCATTTCTTTTTTCCACTTTATTTGGCTGATCCGTACACACTGATAGCTGGGTTTTTCATATATGCTCTCGATCATGCTCGTCTCTGTGTCAATGCAAAATGCTCCATTTCTTTTTCTTTTGTAATTTGCTCTACCTTCCTTTCCCGGAAGTGCCTATGTATATGGATGGCTAATTGGCTATAACATATATAATTGCTTCTCTTTCTAATATGACTCAGAATATGGAGCCAATCAAACAACACAATCTGTACGTCTATCTAAATTCATCACAAAAAATCGCCTATATATCTATATGCTCGGGGTTGATACAAGATGGAACTTCATCTACACCGACCTCTCTTATGAGTTATGAAGAGGAACATGTGAAAATATTATTGTTCCTCAAAGTGGACCAACCTAAAATTGTAGCGGTCATTGTATGGTATGGTATAATCACCACTAAGATTCCACGTTATGTTATCATTGCTACATTTGATCGTCAGAACCATTTTAGAATTCGGAAGATCTCGTGGGACCATTAGCCAACATACATATATATGCTTAAGCCTGGTAAGGTCTCCCACGTGTGATGACGCACGTGAGGACTGGAGGAGTGTGTAAGCACCGCGGAATCAAGAAGAGCATATTCTAGGCTGGAACAAAAAATAAAAACTGGAATGAAGAAAAGCAAACGAGCCGCCACCACTGATTTTTCCGGTAAAAGATTGCGTTGGCATTGCTTTCTGGGATTGGTGCCACTTTCTCTCCCGAAAACGACGTCGCTCACTTTGCTGTTGTTCCACGCGCTGGGCGAGAGAGCGTGGAGAAAAGTAACCGAAGTAACCGCGAGAGAGAACACGGTGAGAGTCTTTAAATCAGCGAGCGAATCCGGTCAATGGTTTTTAAGCGGTTTTTATCAACACGTGTAGGGCCCAACAGGAGAAGGCACAAAGAGCGGTGACGAGCCGCTGCTGACAGAATAATAACGAGACAGAAAAAATAAAAATAAAAAATGAAAAATGGCGTCATGGAGGGTGGAGTCGACGTGGCAGGGAGAGAGAGGACGTGCGAGTCAAGGGCACCTCTCAATTTCGTATCGCCACGAGAGAGAGAGGCTCTGCATCGAAACTCGCCAACTCACGGACCGCCCAAATTTGGGTGACGGTTGAAACGTACTTGTGTGGAAAACATGTATGTCATTCGTTACCGTTCTGGACCAAGTATTTAACCATGGTTTAACCCAGTCCGTTTCACCACGTGCCGCAAACTCAAACCCCTTTTCTTAATCCCCCCCCCCCCCCACCTCTCTCTCTCTTCCTCTTTGCTTCGTCATTTCCGCATCTCTCAATTCTCTCTCTCTCTCTCTCTCTCTCTCTCCATCTCCAGCCGGCGCCTAAAACCCTAGCTCGCACCGCCCAATCTGTCCAGCCCAAATCCAAATCCGGAGGTAAATTTCCGAAGCTTTTCTGGTCAGAATTGTCAAATCGTATTAGTGGAGTTTTTTGTGTTCGAAACTCTGTTCCTGTCTCTCTGTGTGTAATTCTATGTAATTCAGTTCTGTTTTGTTCCAAGTAGTTTGCTTTTGCTCGGTCGGATTGTTTTTCTCTGTGAAAAATTTGGTTTTGGACTGTTATTAATCAGCTGTTTGGCTGAGTGAGCTGGAATTGTTCAGATTTCGGAGAGAAACAAACTTTATGTTCTATGTTAGCTGAACAGAGCAGACCACATCGTAGTTCATTCCACTGAGTTTAGTTCCTGGTTTGTCTTTCCGAGGTCCATGTTCTGTTTTGTATCCGTGTGTGGTTTCAGATTTGTCTGTAAGAATTGCATTTCTGTGATTCTAGATTGTTTTGAAAGTGTTCATGTTTTGTTATGATTGGATTTGAGTAAGGATTTTGTTATTTTGAGATTGTGTGTATAGTTTGTATGCCCTGTCATGTATATACATGTGTCTACACACACAGACACACACAGACACACACAGACACACACACACACACACACACACACACACACACACACACACACACACACACACACACACACACTATCTGCTAGTCCGTTCTTTGCTTATTGATCTTGACTAGTTTCCTTATGTTTAAAAGAGTTGGAACTATGCTCGGTGATTTTTTGTTTTTTGTTTAGATTTCCATGTGTTTGAATCTGTTCAAGGATTTCTGTATGTTCTGTTTTGGATTAAACTTTGAGGCGTCATGTGACAAATGTGGGTTCTGTTGATTTAAGCATATGATAAGTACTTTGTCTAACGTGCAGATTTTTTTTTCTCTCTGAAGCAGGATGCTCAATTTCCATAAGGATGTTGTAAGTGAATCTAGATTTCTGGGCTTCATGAACTGCTGTAACTGATCAGAGTTTGGTTTAAAGCTCATTTCAGAAATGGATCGCCGCGATACATCAGGATTTGTTAGTGGGGGTCCCATGTACTTTTTCAGAGACATCTAACTCTAATGTTGTAGCTATATTTGTTTAGCTCAGAAGTCAGGCAGGCAGGCTGTTGCAATTTCATTTAGTCTTGTGTATATTATTATTCCAGTAGCTGTTACTTGATGGACAATAGGCCACCAAACCTGGGTTTTGCTGCCAATTCCGCTTCAAACATCTTCAAGATTCTGGGCAATGCAATGCAAGTCCAAGTTCCCGGAGCTGTAAGTGACTATTGTGCAGATACCATATTGCGGCTTAATTCCCCTGGTTCTTCAATGTCTTACATGGCAATGCCGAAAGGAACCAAGCGAAAGTGGAGTGGGATTGATGGATCGCTGAACCAACATGTTGGCTCTTCACTCTCTCTTGGGCTTGGCCATTCCCCAAGTTCCTCTGACAGCAAGGGGAGTTCAGCAACTGTTTGCACTACAATGTCATCAGCCAAAGAAACCGATGAGGAGTCCTCGATGGATCTTGAACTGGACTTTTCTCTGCATCTTGGAAATGAAAAGGTCCCTAGCCTGAAGAAACCTGCTTTTAGTGCACCCAATTTGCAGCCTAAGGTTGACCTGGAGTTGAGTCTTTCAACTGTGCTTTGTGAATCTGGAATCACTTGTCTGGATCCTGGTTGTACTTCTGTTATTTCAGGCATGGACATGCCACTCGCGGCTGGTGGAGCCCAAAATGTAGATGAAGTATCAAACTCAAGCTTCTGGAAACAAGGAGTTGCTGTCCAACCAATCCAGACTTCACTCAACTCGGGGCCAGCTCACTGCCTTTTCAAACCAGTTCCAAAGAAGCTCGATATTCCAGCTGTTCCGGATATCTCATCGAGCATATTGACCACACCAAATAGCTCCGCCACTAGCAGTTCTGGGATATCACACAAGCAACAACCTCATCATCGCAGTTCTAATTCGAAGTCGTGTCAGGTTGAGGGATGTGGAAAGGGTGCAAGAGGTGCTTCTGGCCGCTGCATATCCCATGGTGGCGGCAGGAGGTGTCAGAGAGCTGGTTGCCACAAGGGCGCTGAGGGTCGTACTGTTTATTGTAAGGCTCATGGTGGTGGGCGGCGATGTGAATTCCTTGGGTGTACCAAAAGTGCAGAAGGGCGCACAGATTTCTGCATTGCTCATGGTGGCGGTCGTAGGTGTAGTCATGATGGTTGTACTAGAGCTGCCAGAGGTAAATCAGGATTGTGTATCCGCCATGGTGGTGGTAAGAGGTGCCAAAGAGAGAATTGCACAAAAAGTGCGGAGGGACTCTCGGGCCTTTGCATATCACATGGAGGTGGTCGTAGATGCCAAGCTGTAGGGTGCACTAAAGGTGCACAAGGGAGCACAATGTTCTGCAAGGCCCATGGTGGGGGGAAACGTTGCACAGCTCCGGGGTGCACAAAGGGAGCAGAAGGGAGCACTCCCTATTGCAAGGGCCATGGTGGAGGGAAAAGGTGTGCATTCCAAGGTGGTGGCCATTGTTCAAAGAGTGTGCATGGAGGTACCAATTTCTGTGTCGCACATGGTGGTGGCAAGCGTTGTGCAATGCTGGAGTGTACAAAGAGTGCAAGAGGACGGACTGACTACTGTGTCCGCCATGGTGGGGGTAAAAGGTGCATGGTGCACGACTGTGGCAAGAGTGCACAAGGCAGCACTGACTTCTGTAAAGCCCATGGTGGAGGAAAGAGATGCTCTTGGGGCCATCCTGGATCTGTTTACGGTCGGCAAGCTGCTGGTCCTTGCAACTCATTTGCAAGGGGGAAGACAGGTCTTTGTGCACTCCATAGTGGTCTGGTTCAGGATAAGAGGGTTCATGGAGGTGTTACCTTGGGTCCTATAGTTCAGAAATCTAATTTTGGAGAGTTGGAGAAGGTGAAAGAAGTCGAAGAGATGAATGTTGATGATGCCATGATTGTTGGGAGCATGGCTGCTTCAGCAAGCAGAAGCTGCTCCAATCTGAAGCATTGTGGTAACTCCACTGGTCAACCTTCAGTCGTTGTTCCAGAAGGCCGTGTCCATGGGGGAAGTCTGATGGCGCTGCTTGCTGGTGGCTCAGAAGTGGCCAACCCAAACATCATGGGAAGTGATTCATCTGTGCCAATGAAATCTTATGTGATTCCCCAGAAGTGGATGTAAGGCTGTTTGTCAACAATGTTATTTGGTTCGGTCTCAGTAGTTGGCAGAGTTCCTCTGCAGGTCAGTCTGTCTCGTGTCCTTTGCTTCTTAGTTATTGTTTAGTGAATCAGTGGGTTTGTTATATATAGCAGTAGTAGTTCTCATTCATTGGTTCTAATGGAGGGAACCCTTGTGTGCCTAAAAGACCCTAGTGTAACAGTATGGTGGACTAAGTCAGGGTTAGGGGCATAGTTAGCATTTGAATTTCCGGTCTTTGGTGTTCTTTCCTGTAAATATTTGTGAAATGTCGCAAGTAGCTGTGATGTGAATGCAGGTTATTTCCACCTGTAAGGTCGGTCAGTTTGTCACACATTCTCTTGCAATAAATAAGCCCTTTTAATCATATCTGATCCTCTCTGTCTTTGATTTCTTTCTTGCTTGTGTTTAATTTTTACCGATCTCCAGGATGAATCCTGCATATATTGTTAGCTTTCAGTTGGTTTTGAACTTACCTGAGCAGAATTAATTCATTTCATGTAAGATGGAGACTAACTTTTGAAACCAGTCGACAAAGATGACTATGTTCTACCAGTTAGAGTAGTTCTGTTATAAGCTACCCTGCAACCTCTGGGGAACTACTACTCCAGAAAGATATTATTGAGCTCCAGTGAACGCAATTGGTGACAAGAATTAAAATGATGGGATATTCAGATTTCACTTGAAGCATGTTTATTTTTATGAAACAGAAAGAAGCACTCTCTCTGGTCCCTCAGATACAAAGAAATTCTTTAGTATGGGGATTGTACCCGTGGGATAACTTTTGAAAACTTAAATGCGCAATCTTCATAAGACAACATAAGCTAAGAAAATTTCATCTGTATAACATGTTCTGAAAACACGTCGATCTTCTTTTGTATTTGATACTAAAACTGTATATGTAGTGGGCTTGGACTAAAACTGTATATGTATTAGAACTTGGCCAATTTAGAGAGCTCGTCAACTGCCTCAACCAAGTGATCGAGCCTAGCCACAAACTCAATGAGCAAGGAAGTGAAGGTAGCCAGCGACAATGCTGCAGTGCTCTCCAATGCCTTCATCCTCGGCAAGAAATCAGAACCTACAGAACCATCTTCTTCAAAGGCATCAACCTGCCTTGGCGGCCATGAATAATGAAGTCTTCTTGACTGCTTCCTCATTAGCTCATGGTAAGGTTCTGCAGTCTGCTGCTGTGTGCTTTGGTTCTTTTCAACGCTAGTGTTGCTTTCGAGCTGAACTGCCAGAAATTGATTTTGGAGGTCTGAGAAAGCATTTGATAAGGTATGAGTGAGCTTGGGAGCTGGCTTGGAGTTATTGTTGCTCTCTGGAGGGTCAAAACTTGCGGTGAGGAGGTAAGAGTGTAAGTCGATGGCACGTTGGAGTTTCTCGGTGGAGCTGTGGACCTTTTTGAGAAGAGATGTTCTGATACTCTTTTTCATGTTGCTGATGTCTAGGCCTAAACTGCGTACCAGTTCTGCAGCTTGGCTTGTGGCTTCTTTGATCTCTGACTGGAATGTGATCCGAAGATTGTATGGCGCCTGAGCAGTAAAGAAAATAATTAAAATGATTTATATGAAGTATGACGCTAAGGCTCAAACGAAGAGTTCTTTTTAGTTAAATTTTCTTTGTTATGACTGCCTCGGCCATAATTGTGTCGAAGGGAAGCTCGATGAGTGCAAATTATTTTGCATACCTCATAAGCCGAGATCTGAGCTCTGCTGGTCCAGTATATACGCTATTGTTCCGAAATCCTTGACACCCTGTGAAGAGAATTTGCTCCCCCTATAGGTACTAGCTAATTCTCTCACTTACACAGTTTTGACATTGTTGGTTTTACTTCAAAATATATCTCTGTTCATTGACATATCATGTTATCTAAAGGTGAATTTAGTTCGTAAAAAATTCACATGGTACAGTCCCCATTAACCTCTGTGAAAATTGATATGACTAGAAAATTTCTTGTGAATCAGGTCATATATAGGAATCCATACGTTGGAGTTTTAAGTTTTAATTTGTTCATCACATACAATTCTAAATAAACGAATAGGATTAAAAAAAAGGCATGTCGCATTTGTTGGACATCAAATAGCTACAGAGAACAAACACATCGTATAAAAATTATTCACTCCATTCGTATCACAAATAATTCTGTCCGATTATTCCTCATCTTCCGCTGAATTAATTTGACCCTTTTCATAATTCCTTAAGATTTTGTTTGTGGATACCTGAGGCCCTGAGCCCTTTTTACAATTGAACAAGGGTTTATGGTGCCTTTTTAAAAATCTAAAACAAAGACTTAGGAAAGTACATGGTAGAAGCTTGAGGGTGAATATTTGCATCCCACCATGAATACATATGGAATGAGAATAGATACCTGAATTTCAGAGTGTAGAACTCCATGGAGGGCCATAACCTCATAAGCACAATATCTTAGAACAGCTGCAACTTTAACATATTCTGACCATGGGTAGAAGAAATGTCTGAACCTTCCGTGTGGTGGCTCCCATTTTGCAGCCACGGCCTTATATTTGAAATATATGCAGTAATCATCAGGACTATTTTCTTTGTGTTCTGTACATTGGTCTTACTAGATTCTGGATTTTATCAAAAAATTAGGGGAAAAAAAACAGAGGTAATTAATTACCAAAGACTCGAGCTTTGCGGATGAGTTCAATGTGCTACGGCATTTCCTATATGCAGGCTCATCAGGAAACTCATCCATGACAGTTTTGGAGAATTCAGGGTGCTCTGTCCCATCATCTGCCAGATACTTCCTAACACTTTCTGAAAATTTCAACATGATCAAGATGGAACTTAGTAATGGTTCGGTAGAGGACACAAGCATGATAGAAGTTGATTTGATCTACATATGTGCAACTTGAGTAATTAGTGTTACCTTCAAGTGAGTCAGCCACTGAGTTAAAGTTGTTCACTAACTCCTTGTGTAATTGCTCACCGGCCCAGATAGGAAAAACAAGCACATTAACTAAGACTGCCACAAACCCTCCGATGGCTATGGAGTAGAGTCGATCCATGGCCGTCCTCATGGGATTTCCCATCGACATCCGATACCCAGAAACTACAATCAAACAATAGGTGAAGAGTATGACTCTGAAACCATACTCGTATGGCGCGAGTGATGGCCACAGTTTCATGAAAGAGGTAACAGCTCCTGCATGCAAATTTGAGTCAAACCAAAAATAATCAAAAGATGGAATTTTCTTCTGATGGAGAAAGGTAAGGTATGCCATACCCACGATGAATATGCTTATGCCAATTATGATAGGTTCAGCCACAGGGCCAGATCTAAGTGCTATTTGAGCAACAGTAATGGCCAGGACTCCAGCAAGCAAACTTCCAAGAGCTCTGTTGAATCCTCTGTTAAATGTTGCACCTAAAATTTCAAAGTATAACATATGTAACATAAGATTCTTGGTTCTCAATCTGATTAATTAGTGTCAAGTTCACGTACAGAAACACATAGATGTGCATGCTAAACATTTCAACCACCTAAAGAATTCAAGAAAGAACATATCTCACAGGGTCAATTTACGTCGATGGTTTGACAACATATTTACTTAAAATAACAACTCTAAAAACCATACTTTACCTAATGCTAATGTTATGATGAGACCCTGTTATGATTTGATTCGTACTTGCCATCATGAGAAAACAACTTTCAAAACCCTAGCTGTACGTATCAGTTCACAATGTAACAAGCATGGACATAACGGTGTAACAAAAAAGAATCTTCGCAAAGGACACGCATGAATAGGTAACATACCAACTGTATACTCGAACATGATAGCAACAGTGAGGATAGACCAAATGATACTGGTGCCGAAAACTTCATATGGTGCTCGGCATAGTATGAGCAAAGACACAAGAAGCACAGCAAGGCCAACTTTGAATGCAAACTTGACTCGGTTGCTGTCTTCTTTGGCAAAATCCCAGACTCTCCTCACCGAAGCCGAGAAGGAGAAGTTCTCCCCACCTTCTCCTCGACCCCTGCCGGATTTCATGACACCATTAGCTTCGATATCGTGCTGTTTCATTTCTTTGGTGGTAGCACAAGGAATGTTGATCTCCATACTTCCCTTCTTGCCATTCATTCTCCAATGCAAGAATATATATAGTCTCTTCGAAGTACCTTATGAGCTTCTCTTTCTAGAGCTCCGTATTGTTAATGAAGAAACGACTTGTAGGATGAAAGAGAGCTAGGGAGAGGACTGTGATCACAAACTTGACTGTGAACTGTGAGTGGTGTTTGAGAGAAAAGAAGAGAGTACGTTATAAAGGGGAGGCGTATGTCACTGTAGCTTATGGTTGCTGTGCATTTGTGCAAGTAGGGCAAAAGGTAAGTCTAGTCAGGATGACATATATAGATACGAAAATAATAGAGAACGAGAGATGGTAGAAGTAGTGTATTGATCGAAACTAAACGCTTCAGTGGATATATGTGGCCAAAAACAGAAGCACAGGAGATAAATAGATGCTTAGTCTCAATAATGCTGCATGCATGGAGAATTAGAATCTCAAATGCAGTTTTCAATCGCCACACACGTTTTCTCTGCCATCGTCTACATGACTACATGCATGCATGTTGGATATAAATATAACTTGATTATATTTTATCGTCTAAATGAAGAACAGATTTCGCATGAGAATTTGATATTATATATTAAGGTGAAATAGCTCACTTCTAATGTAGAAGAGGTACTGCTGCACTAGAAAAGAAACAAGTTTCAATTCGACTCCGGATCCATTGACATCAAGCTAGGCCAAGGTTCCTTGAACTATATATAACCTAGTTTGGGAAGAAGATGAGAGCGAAGCAATTAACCAATTAGCTAGAGGAATGTTAAATTATTTGTGGACTACAGAACGTACTCGTGCATATCAGCGTATGACAAGTTAGTGAAGCTACTATGTTATCCTTTCACATGTATGGAAGCCTCAATGCTCGATCATTCTTAGTAACTGTTGGAGTATTACCTATGTATGACTACGACATTCTAGCTGACTCGCTAGTCAGGTTGTGTTGGAATATTCCTATTGTAATTAGAATTAACTCTTGTAGATATGACGGGATTGTGTAGATATTTTTTCCTTTTTGAGAAACTACTTGTAAAAGCTATATTAGCCTCAAATTTAGGATGAATGAATTCATTACATTCTCCCTAAAAATATTTTTCTACTTGGTATCAGGGCGGGTTCCTCTCCAACAGAGCCCCGAGCCTGACGGGCCCGAATTGAAATCTGGACAGTTAGTTCTAACTGAATGAATGAATTGGGTCTTCAAAAAGATGTGTTGGCTCCTGAATGAACTTCCACCTTGTGATAACCTCAGTTGTTTTCAGTTGTTGAAGAGTCAGATTTCAAATGTGATATTTGTGAACTGGTTAAGAGCCATCATATTACTTATTCTCCAAATTTGAATAAATGTTCAGTTCCCTTCATGAAAATTCATTATGATGTTTGAGGTCCTGCAATTTTTTTTTCTCGTTCTGGATATCGTTACTTTGTGACTTTTATTGATGAATGCACTAGAATGACATGGGTCTCCTTGATGAAGTGTAAAAGTGACATGTTTGCCAGATTTACTGAATTTCACAAGATGGTGGCAACTCAATATCAACAGCAAATTCGGGTATTTCAATCTGACAAGGAGAATATGTAAATGGTGAGATGTCAGCATACTTAGACACTCATGAGATTAGACACCAAACTTCCATTGCCTATATGTCTCAACAGAATGGACTTGCTGAAAGAAAGAATCGACAGTTGATGGAAGTTGTTCGTCCTTTATTATTTGGTATGAATGTCCCTCGTAATCTATGGGAAGAAGTTGTATATTTTGTTGCATACTTGATCAATCGCACACCTTCTCGTGTGATTGAATTTGAGAATTCTTATCAGAAGTTGCATAAGTTGTTGAATGTGTCATCTTTGCCAAATCTGGAGCCAAGAGTTTTTGGGTGTATTATGTACGTTCACATCAATAAACAATTGAAAGATAAGCTTGTTTCTTGTGCTGTGAAATGTGTCTTTATTGGATATGCTGAGTTCCAAAAGGTTACCGCTGTTATGATCTAGTTATGAACAAAATGCATATTTCTCTGGATGTTTCTTTTCGTGAATTTGAACCTTATTGCTCAGGGGAGTTTCAAAGTCTTCCATTCAGAGGGGGAGGGAAGTGTATGTGAAGGAAATCATATGAATTTGGAGGAATTTGAAGAACTAGAGATCTTGGAAAGAAGACTTGAAGCTGAAAATCGGGCAGAAAATAGTATAGGAAACTTGTTTGACCCATCGAGACCTTCTTTCAACCCGTCAAACAATGAACCCGGAACGAGACAAGAGGAATCCATCTACCCGTTAAGAAACGAACCTGAATCAAGACAAATTGATGCAATTGACCCATCGAGTACTAAAGCTGAAGCGTCATCAACTAAAGTTCAACTTTCTTCTTCTTCTGAAGCAATATCTCATGAAGATCGCCCTTCTACTCCAACCACCAAAGAGCCTATCAAGAATGTCTTACCTGAGGTACGTATTGATAACCTTAAATCGGGTAATATAGAAGTTGGTGTGCCTAGAAGATCTCAATGGGAAACAAAAGGGGTTCCAAAGAAATAATATGAGCCTAGGATATAAGCCAAAGCCAAATATTATATTGCTAGCTTTGTGTTCCATCATAGGTTGTCTGGATCACATGTATTTGTTGTTAATTAATTATCTACAGTATCTATTTCCAGTAATATGCAGGAGGCCTTGGCGGATTCAAAATGGAAGCAGGCTATGAATGAAGAATTGAAGGCTCTACAAAAGAATGGAACATGTGAGACTACTCTAGCACCACCTGGGAAGAAGACTGCTGGATTTAGATGGGTATTCACATTGAAACTGAAATCAGATGGCAGCATTGATCGATATAAAGCTCGTTTAGTTGCTAAAGGTTACACTCAACGTTATAGAGTGAATTACTAGAAGACATTTTCCCTACACTACAAGAAAAACGCACTTAGACCGTGGAGCGTTTCCGTCGTCTAAGTGCGTTTTTCCGTCGTCTAAGTACTTAGACAACGGAGGCTCCGTCCTCCAGGCTCCGTGCTCCAAGTGCTGTCGTCCAGGCACTTGGACCAAGTAATCACCTGGACGACGGAGAATATCATCTCCGTCGTCCAGGTGATTATTTAATTTTAAAAAAAAAATTAAATTGTTATTAAATATTAATAATTTAATTTATAAACCAATCTCATTTAAATAATGAAAAACGTTAAAATTAATTAATTAAAATAAATTTGTAATTACTAAATTACATAATAAAATTAATTTGTACATACATGATCGAAAAATGCATAAAAATTAAAATATTGTTCGGAATGAGGAAAGAAACGATATAATAAACTACTAGCTAAAATACTGGAGGAGCAGATGCGCCGCCGAGTCCCCCGCCTCTAGCCGAGTCGTCGTCATCGGGGTATGAGTTCGGAGGAGGTTGACATTCTCCTCGAGCTTGTTGCATGAGGGCGATGAGTTGGGTTATTTGTGCTTGTTGCTCATCAAGGCTTTGACGCATGGATTGATTTTCCTCTCGTGCGAGTCGAGCCTCTTGAATGGCTGCTTCGACGGCCGCAGCCTGAGTACTTCTCCGCCCCAAACCTCCCGTAGATGATGAGTCGGAGGTCGTCGACAAATCTCAAACCACCTTAGGTCCGAACCCCCTAACCTCCCTGCCAGCTCTACCACCGTAGACCTCATCCGCGATTGCAATTTGGCTCTCCATCGATAGAGGAGGCAGGTCTTCCGGCGGCAAATCTGGGAACGCAAGCTGAGTGTTAGCCAATTCTTCCTGCGCACGCTCTACCACCCTTGCCTACAAAAGAATAATTAAAAAATTATAATAAAATAATATTTAAATAATAATTACTACAATTAAAAGCACATATATATATCACTTACGCTGTATTGACTTGCTTCATTATCGAGCCCAGACGTCACGTACGCGCTTATGCTAGCATCGAGATAAGGGTGTTTGGAGCCCTTATTCTTGTACTTCTTGGCTATTTGAATGAGTTGCTTGGCGTCGGAAGTATGGTGTTTGTCCTTCTTCCCCCGGTTGGCTTTGTTGACTTCGGAGAATTTCTGTTAGACAACATAATTAAATCATTAAAAAATTAATAAGTAACTAAAATTAATATAATTCAATTATCTTAATTGAAATAAAAAAAAGTAAACACCTTAAATTCTTCATCTTGAAAGTGGTTACACAACCACTGCCACTCATCTTCTCTATCCCCACGCAGCTCTACGGGGGTAGGCACGGGGCTGATATGTTCGAAGTATTGATGAAACCTGTACTTCCAGTCACGGTAGATAGAGTTGGCGGTGGAGTTGATATGCCTAATCATCGCCGGTGTCGGATCTACCTCATATTGCTCCTATCAGAAATAAATAGGAAATTATAATCGTATATATTATGAAATTATAATATTTATTGGTTATTAGAAAATAAATTTAAAATTGTATGTATGACGTACCGAAAGTTCTTTAAAGAGTTTCGCCTTCTCTTCATCCGGCAACTCCTTCCAATTAGGGGCAATGAGACGAACCCGGCTACGAAGGATTGACCATATGCTATGCGCCTAGAGACTTGCTAGCTGAGCTGTGGGAGGGCCACCGGTGAATTCGTCGTACGGCAAGTCGATCTTTTTCCCGTTCGCCTTTAAAATTTTCTCCGCTTTGCCTCCTTTGACGAGACCGCGAGTCCTTTTCGGTTCCAGGTCAGTCGGGGCCCTCCTTTGCTTACGCCGAGCGCTGTAGAGGATAGATTCAGAGGTCGAGGACGCCTGAGTACTTGCTGTTGAACCGGTACCGGGCGTCGGACTTGAATATGGGTCGTCATCACCGCTCGGGATAAATGGGGGAGCGGGAATTTTCCCAGAGGGCTCTGTCGACGGACCAGATGAAGGGTCCGGATTGAGGGCGTCGTTGCCCTCCTGTAATTCCCAACCGACTTGGTCCACCAAGCGGCGGAGCATAGCATCTTCGGCCTCCTGTTGGGCTTTTTTCTTTCTGGAGGGAGCCATTTAAACCTAGGAGTACGTTGTTAAAATACCTGATTACCATAATAATTATATATAAAAATTTACGCTAATTAAGTGCGGCTAAGATTTAAATAGAGTACACTAGCTTGGCTTTCTCGGTCGTTCAATGGACGTACGACCCGCGCGATAAAGTGTAAATTTTCAATTAATCAGCCTTAGTTCAATCGAAAAACATGGCCAGTTAGGGATAGAGATAACGCGAGAGGCAGGACTAATTTCGACAAAACACCCCGAGGCTAACCAAATGAATGGTATATACTCTATTGGTGTCGTCTTTCTTAGATCCAAAACCTGTCACCAGTCATAACCCATTTCTAGACACCATGTCCGACATTCGGCCAATCTTTCGAAAATTTACACTCCCTCAAGTCCTTTGCAAACTCCGCCATCAACCTCGTGTCCATAACTTCACTTAGGTTATGGTGTGCGGTGATGAAATCCACACATCACGAGGGGTTAGGGAGATAAGCTAGGAAAAGAGGCGTCATCTATTCCAAAGAGTGCGACTTAATAAACCAAGGTTATGTACTAAATTTAAATCAAAGACGTACTACCATGCAATTGACTAGAAAATACACATAATTATCAATTAATAATTTTTAATTACATGCAATAATAATCACAAATTATACTATTAATTAAAACAATAAATAATGACAATAATGAATTATTATTTATCATGCATTTAATAATAATTATTCATTTACCAATATAATTAATTATTATTAACAATAATTATTATTACTATTATTTAATTTTAACTAATAATTATTCATTACCAAATAACAACTAATAATGATTACTAAATAATTAATTATTACTAATAATAATTATTATTAATTACTAATTATTTAAAACTATTATAATTACTAATTATTATAATTACAACTATTAATTATTTAAAACTAATTATTTAAAACTATTTACAAATTCAATAATTACTTAAATAAAAATAATGTTAATTAATTAAAAAATAGAATTATTACCTCGCCAGAATGTCGCCGGAATATCGCCGGAGTAGAGTCGTCGGAGAGGGGGAACCACGCCGGAATTTGAGTCGCCGGGGCGTCGCCGAAGGAGGAAGGCCAGAGGAGAAGAGAGGAGAGGAGAGGAGAGGAGGAGAGGAGAGGAGATGGAATGAGAAAAAGAAGGGGGGACTGTTCTATTTATAGACTTTCACCTAGACGACGGAGCGTTGTTTTCCGTCGTCTAAGTGGACTTGGACGACGGAAACGCGCTTTTCCGTCGTCTAGGTGAAGCGTTTCAAATTTTCGAAACGGCGCTTAATTAATTGGCGGGACGTTTCAACCGCCATAAATTTGAACTTAGATGACGGAGAATTGATTCTCCGTCGTCTAAGTGAAATTTGAAGCAGCGCCGAAAATTAAGGCGGCACATCGAACCGCCATATATTTTCAACTTGGACGACGGAGAATGACCATCTCCGTCGTCCAAGTGCAATTTTACATTGAAAAAAAAATTAAAAATTATAATGAACCGCCATGTTTTTTGGACTTGGACGACGGAGATGATCATTCTCCGTCGTCCAAGTAGTCACCAGGACGATGGAGATGGTCATTCTCCGTCGTCCAGGTTCAAATTACGTAAAAAAAATTTAAAAATTATTTCGCAAGGAATTTGGCGATCTGTCATTCGAATGAAATAGTCGTAAAATATCGATGAACGCATCGTATATATGAACAGTTAAATTTGAAACGACGAATAATTTTACATCTTTAAACTTGTTAAGTATCTACTAATCTTTACGACTTAAGTGTTCATAAGTATATGCTCATTTGCACCAGAGTATTAACGAAATTGAATTTGGACAAAACAACCGTTGGATACGTTCGCCGTAACATAATATATAATTACAATAATTTTCAGAAAATAATAAGTTCGTGAAGGGTTTCATCAGCACAGTCAACCGCAAAACCGAGATTTTCACAAACCGGAAACGTGGATACAAGACATTTTCGCAACTCCGATTTTCGAATCCTCGAAGCTCACACACCAAGAATTTTTTACTCTAAAGTCTTGACGAAAAGAATATGCATTGGAAGATGGTCTAGATGGTCATTGTCTTAGAAAAAATTACGAAATTTGCACCTGGACGACGGAGAATATCATCTCCGTCGTCCAGGTGCAGAGACCCTAAATTCAGGGGTTAGGGGGCCTTATTGTTTAGGGTATAGGGTCTCTACACCTGGACGATGGAGATGATATTCTCCGTCGTCCTAGTTAGTACCTGGACGACGGATAAGGTCATCTCCGTTATCCAGGTGTAGAGACCCTGAATTCAGGGGTTAGGGCCTTACTGTTTAGGGTTTAGGTGGTCCAAGGTCATTTGTGTGTCCGTTCAATTATTCTGATTCAAGTCGATAATTAAAAAAAGCATCGATCGATCCGATCTGCTAGCTTTAGGGTTGAGGGTTTAGGGAGATAGCTCAAGGTATTTATGTATGAACTTTCCTTCTGGCATTATATATAGATTTAACGTCGTAATTAAAACAACATATACTACATCGTGCTTACAATAATACTATCACATGACATAATCAATCATAGAATAATATAGTATAATTTCTGAAACATTTATTTCATTCATCTCTCGCAATAATCATAGCTAGGGACCCATAATCTTATTTACACATAAATGTTATTTAAAAACAATTAAACGAACGAAAGCTTCTTGGACATAATAGAAAGCTTTCACCTTTTTGACTACCCAAAGCCCAAAATACCCAAAATACCCAAAAGGCGAAATCTGGAATTAATTTCTCCGTTGTCCAAGATATATAATTCGGATTAATTAATTAATTTAATTTAATTTACGTTCGTCGGCCGATCCGATCTGATCGAGCATGGACACGTGTAATTAATTAATTAATTAAGTACAAAAATATTAAGATCTACGTACATATATACATTCTCCTCCTTATAATATTTATATTAATTATTGATCGATGATGCATCATATATTACAATAATTACATAAATTAATTACCAATTAATTTTTCTCGTCTTAGTTAAGTAGTCTTCATTATAATCGTCATCATCCTCGTCCCCGGTATCCGATTGCTCATCCTCCTCATCATACTCAACATCGTCCGACGAATAACCTGAGTCCTCGTCCGCGTCTTCATCCTGCTCGTCTTCTTCATCTACCTCATTAATGGCATCGATAATCTCATCTTCAGTTAGATCTGTACAACCATCAGGCATGAATAACCGTTCACCATCTTGAACCAGGTCCATTATATCGGAGCGGATGACAGAAATATTAGGCTCTTGATAGGCAGGAATGTCTCTTTCTGGTTCAGCAGCATCTTCAGTCGCCGGTGTCCCTTCAATTGTCTCTGTATTCTATATTCCTCGATGAGAGATATGGTTCACTATTTTCTACCCTTCACCGGCTTTCGGATCATCAAGATAGAACACCTGCCTAACTAAGGTGGCGAGAGCGAAAGGCTCATCCTCATACCAGCTTAAGTTTGTATCGACTGATAATAGTCTCAGGTCTTCCTTTGTATGCTTGAACCATCTGCACTTGAATAGGAAAACGTTGACATCATTCCCGTAACATAGCTGAACCACATTTACAATAGCCCCGTAATATAGATCATTGTCTTTCCCAACCGCTACCCCACTGTTTTGTGTTCTTCTTCCTTCATCTCGGGCCAATGAATGGAACTTTACACCGTTCACAAAACATCCGGGATAAATATAGTGTTTAATCGGCTTCCCTGCTAGCAAGTGTTTTGGCCATGACCACCACCCCCCGTGGTTTTCAGATTTTTGCAGATCAATCATCTGCGAAAATGAGCAAATATAAGGGTTTACTTTCTAAAAATATGATCAATATGTATATAAATTACTAAATACCGAGACGTACGTACGTACCCATTGGAAGAAATAATCGGGAAACTTCTTCTTAAGCATTTTCTCAATCCACGCCGAACTCTTGTTTTGATTTAATGCCTGAAGCCTCTCCCTGTATGACATCATGTACGGCTCAACTTCGTCACAGTCTCACAACACTACCCAATGTGCCTCAATAAGTTCTTCCCGTGTTAACGATTCCTTTAATACTCCTCTAAACGGTCGGACGACATTGGTGACGACAGAAAGATTGATGCGGGCACTGCGATCGGAGGCAGTGGGAGGTGGTGGATCTTTGAGGTACATGTTGCAGTAAGTAACACACTCATGCATTAGGTATGTCTCTGCTATGGAGCCATCCGGAACCGACCTGTTTTTGACGAATGACTTATACTGTCCAACCTGTCTACAAAATCAAACGTACAATAAGAATAAGTACATATAGCTAGCTAGTAATCTCCAGTGGAACAAATTATGAATCGAAAAACCTGTATAATTAATTAGTTGTACGTACCTTTCTTGAGGATACATCCAAGTGTACTGGACCGGACCAGAAATGAGCACCTGCTCGGGCAGGTGGATCATTAGGTGAATCATAATGTCAAAGAAAGCAGAGGAAAAATCCTCTCTAGTTTGCAAATGATGTGCACAATTTTTTGTTGCAATTCCACCACATCTGACTTCTTTAATTCTCTGGCGCATAACCTCTGCCATCATGTGCACAATGCCACTATTGGTTCGACGACGTCATGAGGCAAATATGGTCGAATTACCACTGGAATCAGACGTTGCAGCATAACGTGATAGTCATGTGTCTTTAGACTAACAAACTTGTGTTGCACCTCGTCCATTGCTGCCAACATCCCATACGCTGGAAAATCGTTGATCGTCCACAATACGACAGCCCTTATCGTGAACATCGTGTCACTGAATTTTTCATAAGTTGGGACTCTATTTTCCCATAACAATTTCAGCTCGTCGATCAAAGGTCTGAGGTAGACATCTAAGCACTTCCCTAGAGATTTAGGACCTAGAATTAGTACAGTAAGAAAATTAAATTCATTGTTCATGCACATCCACGGAGTCAAGTTGTACGACATCAGAATAACTGGTCAAGTGCTGACGGCGGAGCTATTACTTCCCCAAGGATTGAATCTGAGTCTAACATTTCTAACCTCTGCAGCAAAGTCTCCAAATTCTCTGTCGAAATGTTTGAAACCCTTCCCATCCGCGGCGTGTCACAAGACATCGTCATCTATTCGCTTTTCTGCGTACCATCGCATCGCCTCTGCTGTGTGTACAGACATGTGCATGCACTGCAATCTGGGAATCAAGGGATAATATTGAACAACTTTCATAGGAATTCTCTTTTTCGAACTCTTCCTATTCACCTGGAATCTGCACTGGCCACATACGGGACAATAGTCCAAATTTTTATACTCTTTGTAAAATAGCACACAATCATTCGGACATGCGTCAATTATCCTGTACTTTAGTCCGAGGCTGCTCAAGATATTTCTAACCTTATAATGAGATTTAGGAAGATTATGATTATCAGGAAGCAACTTACATATTTGCTCCTGAATTTTGTCAAAATCACTCACTGACATTTTGTGCTTCACTTTTATCTTCATTTGCTCCATCACATATTGCAACACATTCTCTCGACATCCAGGGAACACCAGGGTCTGCGCTTCAAGTAGCATCCGGTTGTACTTATCCATCTCACTAGTGTCAGTGGCCAAGCTAGCAGCGGGGAATGTGTCATCATGCTCATGAGTAGTACTGTAACCTCCGTCTTGGTGTTGGTGTCCACCATGACTAAATCCCGGAAACGCATCATGGACCAAATCTGCAGTTGGGTTGCAAGCTGGGGGGCCGGCACCACTGCCGCTGGATGAGGCACCTTGGTAACTGTACCCTGAGCTGAAGTCTACTGAGATGAACTCTACTGCTTCACTATGCTCGCTCCATGTAGTGTAACTCCACATCATACCATTTTTGTACAGGTGTTGCACCATAACATTAACCTCCACATACTGACAATTAAGACATTTCTGGCACGGACACCTGAAACGCTTCTTTCCCTGACCATGTTCTATCGCAAAATTCACAAATTCGCTAATTCCATCCATATACCGGACATCACATCTATTCTTCAACTTCATCCAACTCTTGTCCATACTGCTACAAAATATTATAATTAATTAATTATTACATATATATTAGTCCATTAATTAACTATTAATTATACGTACTCGATCTACATCGATCAATTACGTAATTTAATATGTGTATGTAGCTAACATCCATGCATGTATGTACGTTTTAACTAAATATTAAGCAAATTTTAACTGCGTACGTATGTACCTGCTGGCCTTCTCGATATCAGTTAAGAGCTAGTGAGCGGAGATCCTTCTCCTTCTCCTTCTTCTTCTTTAAACTTTCGATTCTCGGGAGAGGAAAGAGATCGAGTTTGGCATCGGGCTTATATAATGCTTCACTTAGACGACGGAGGTGTCGATACGTGGTCTAAGTGGATGTCACTCGGACCACGACGTGTCGGTCCGTTGTCCAGGTGAGAACCTGGACGACGGAGATAGTATTCTCCGTCGTCCAGGTTCTCACCTGGACCACGGAGAAGTCTCCGTCGTCCAAGTGTCACTTGGACCACGGAACAATTCCGTTTCCGTGGTCTAAGTGATGTTTTCTTGTAGTGCTATTAGCAAAGATCTGTACTGTACGCATTCTCATTGCTTTAATAGCTCGACATGATTGGCCACTACAACAATTTGATGAGAAGAATGCTTTCTTGAATGGAGATTTAGAATATGAAGTGTACATAAACATCCCTCTGGGTGTCAACTGTAGGTCATGCAATGTTGGAAAGGATTGTTGACTGAAGAAATCTTTGTATGGTTTGAAGCAATCTCCAAGAGCTTGGTTTGTGAGGTTCTCTAAAGCTATGAAGAAGTTTTGATATTGGTAGAGTAACTCTGATCATACCTTGTTCATCAAATGCAAGGATGGTAAGATTACTGCTCTGATTGTATATGTGGATGAAATGATTGTTACAGGTGATGATCTAATTAAAATGAAAGATTTGAATAAGCATTTGTCTCAAGAGTTTGAGATGAAAGACTTGGGTCCGTTGAAATATTTTTTGGGGATTGAAGTCGAAAGATTCAAGTTGAGAATCACCTTGACACAACGAAAGTATGTGCTTGATCTTTTAGCTGAAACATAGATGTTGGATTGTAAACCTACTAATACTCCTATTGAGATGAATCACAAGTTGAAATTATATCCTGGCCAGGTTTCAACAAACAAGGACAAATATCAAATGTTAGTAGAAAGATTGATCTATTTGTCACACACTAAACCTGATATTACATATGTTGTGAGTGTTAGTAGTCAGTTCATGCATGATCCTAGTGAGGACCATATAGGTGCTGTGATACGCATTCTCAAGTATTTGAAGTCTGTACCTGGTAAAGGCTTACTATTTTCAAAGAATTGTGAGTTTGGAGTTACAATATATACTGACTCAGATTGGGCAGAAGATAAGAAAAACATGACATCTACTTCTAGATACTTTACATTTATTAGTGGAAATTTAGTAACTTGGCATACTAAGAAGCAAAATATGATTTCCTGCTCTAGCGCTGAAGATGAATATCGTGGAGTGGTAAATGCAGTGTGTGAACTATTATGGATCAGGAATGTATTGAATGAGATAGGCTTCAAGCTTCATAAGGCTATAGATTTGTACTGTGACATACAGTTGCAGTTGAGATTGCTTATAATTCTGTACAATATGATAAGACCAAGCATGTAGAGGTTGATCGATATTTTATTAGGGATAATCTTGATAAGAAAGTTATACAGTTCCCTTAGTGAGAATTGTCACACCAAGCATCAGCGGATGTACTCACTAAATGATTGTCACATCAAACATTTGCAGGTTGGATTGACAAATTGGGCATGATTGACATCTATGCATCAACTTGAGGGGGAGTGTTGGAATATTCCTATTGCAATTAAAATTAACTCTTGTAGATATGACAGGATTGTGTAGATATCTATTTCTTTTTGGGAAACTACTTGTAAAAACTGTATTAACCCCAAATTTATTGAATTCTCCCTGAAAATACTTTTATAGTCAGTGCATATATATATATATATCAGTCTCCTTCTAGTTAGGTATACCTTTTTGGGTCATTTTCAAGTATAAGACATTATACTAACTTTTCGGTCATATTTTATCATCTCCACCGTTCATTTTTTAGGTTCTAATGTGTAGATCAATCATGTAAATTTTCAGTCAAAATGGTGATCGTTAAGGTATTCAAAACTGCAATTAAAATTCATAAGTATGAACGGTTCAAGTTTGACAAATTTGGTCATTGATTTAAACTAGTTCGATACCTTAACAATCACTATTTTGGCTGAAAATTTACAGGAATGATCTACTCATATAAACCTAGTAGTTAAACGGTGGAGATGGTAAAATATGATCGTAAAATTAATATAATACCCTATATATACCTAAAAAAAAATATACCTTAATAAAATAAAATAGCATAAATAACTTATATGGAATATGCATGTATGCCTGATCAGCGACATATAATTAGTTTGTTGAAAATAGTTTCATCGATCGACCACCAGAAGTTGATCACTATCGATATTGACCCCTCATCCTCAGCAATATGCCGGCTGCAGCATCATCGATCTGCGCTAGCTAGCTCCTCAGCCTCTATGATTTAAGCATAGCATGTTCTCTTTTTCCTCTAAACACAAAATGCTCGAGTATCTAATGTCCATGCATCCGACCATAGATGATAGATAGATTGTTCTTCTTTCTCTAAGTTTGAGATAGAAATTGATCGATGGCATATGGCCACATGCATGATTCTCAGCGTACGTACATATATAGTCATATACTTTCATTATCCATCTAGTACTCTATCCAGAGACGAACCTAGGGGTGGGCTGAGACATACTACATCCCACCTAAGATTTTAAACAAACAAAAAATTACATACATATATACTAAATTATTCAAGGAACTGTTGGATATAATTAACTTTGGTTCGTGCTCTTCCGCTTGGTGTTACTGTGCTAACTCGCTCCCCACCTCAGGTTTTTGCTAATGGACGTTCACTGTTTTGCTATTCGTACCTTTGAGGAGGGAGTCTCAAATATTTTTGTTTAGATATTTGATATGAGAAGTGAGTCTTATCGAGAGACAATGTTGCCTGTGAGCGTGAAAACGGACGAATTCAAGGCATTGAGACCAGTTGTCTCCTACTGGTGATAGACAATCCATTGCTCTATTTGTGACCAAGTTTCAATGTTATCTTGATATATGGGTCATGAAGGAGTACTGTGTTGAGAAGTCGTGGACAAAAATGATGATTCTAACTTTGTAGGGTCCAAAAATGGGTTTATCCCAAGGCACTGTGTTTTAGGAGGTCAGGTGAAGTTTTGTTGGTTCTCAAAGATGAGCGTCAACTTGTGTCTCTTGACATTGCGAAAAAGCAGTTTAAAAGTCTTGGAGTTTTAACATATCTCAATTTTAATTTATAAGTCCGTCTCTCTGACTCTATCCAACCAAATTTGTTAGGATGGAGAGTTTTGCGCCCCATCTTCAATTCCCCAGCTCGTTCAATTACTTATGATCGAAGAACATATTCCTGGAACAAAGTGACGTGCGCAATCTAATCAATCTGAGAATTTGCAGTTGCATGATTAAGGAATAGTACTAGCTCTGGAGGGGGATATGGAAATGATGACGACCAAATGGATTATGAGTGGCAGATAATGATCTCACAAATTTGTAATGGGGTCGAGTATGCATTTCTATTCGTGCTTCATACATACTTGACGTGAACTACATGCAATAAGGTCATGAAACTAACTATGAAAGCAAATCCTAGCGTATATATGGTGGCCGGAATTGGATTCCCAAATTGCAGTTATAATTATACTCCCACGACTGCATATGAGCTCATGCGCTGGCTAGGGCTTGTGTATTTTGTGCAAAGGAACAGGGATGCAAGTGGACCACAATATAGGCATGCATATAGCTCATCATAGAAAACAAAGATGACTCTCCAAGTTTTCATTTCTTAATCAGTTTTTATTTTTATTTTTTGCCAGGACTTTTTTTGAAGCTAAGCATGGGATTATTCCGGCATGTATTTAAACAAAGATTACTCTCCAAGAATTTAAACATATATGTACGAAGCTAAGCAAGGACGGAGGCGCAGGCCAGGATAGGCTCCCCCTCCGAAAATTTGAATATATTTATATATGTTGTACAAAGTCTAAAGAAGTTGCTTTAGTTTGATGGTGAGACACTCAAGTTCTCTTCTAACAAACTAAGTTCAAGTCTTGGTCATGTCATAATATCATTTTTTTCTTCTTTCTTGCAACTTTTTGTAGTATTTATGATTATTCTCTTCTTACTTTTTTTTACAGTTTTGTAGATTTTTGTTTTAGCTTTTCTTTTATACTGTGACACTTTCTTTGTATACAATATTAATCATATTTTCCAGTTTTGAGTATTTATATATGTATACTTATTTTTTATATGCTTATATGTATTTTCCTGTTGATATTTTTGGGCTCCTCCTCAACATAAATTCTAGCTCCGTCGCTGAGCTAAACATGCATTGGGATAGAGATCGAAATGCACCAAAATTATTCTTCTTCTTTTTAATTTTTTTTTATCAGTATAGTAACCTAATACATTACAAATAGGCAATTAGTCCGGCATAAGGATTCATTAGGGCTTATGCTGTCTCCGTAGTAGTTCTTAATTGGTCTGGCTAGCAATCTGGCACAATATTCCGATAATGGTACAAATGGATATCTCTACTATAATAAAGTGAGGTGTGAGTTTAGTGTCATCAGTCTCACCAAATTTTAAACTTTCAAATTTATCCTTAATAATTAAAAAAAAACTGAAAAAATAAGATTACAAAAAAAGAAGCAAAACTGTAATAAAAAATGTAACTCCGACCCCTATCTCACCTTTGCTAGTAGTCCTTAACATAAACATAACTGAAACAAGCATACTGCTGGAATGCACCATAATACTAAGCACCCATGGACTAATTTCCTAATGTACCACGTGTCAAAATTTGATTGGTTGAAAAAGTCAACATTTATAAAAACTGACTAAGCTTATGATAAGCTCAATGTATCTGATTTTGCTTGAAAACCCTCAACAGCCGCCGAAAAAAATCGCGACTGCTCTCTCTCTCTCTCTCTCTCTCTCTCTCCCGTCGCATGCACCTCCTATCTTTCCTTTCCGCAAAGCCGTCCTCGGCCTCCGCCGCAATGGCCTTCATCATCGTCGCGTACTACGCTGTCATTTTCACACTCACCCAAAGTACACCGTTGCAAACCAAACCAAACACAAAACTCACTTTCCTAATTCTTCTTTTCCCACAACCATCATGGCTACACTAATCTTGGGTTTGGTTGTGAATTAACAAATTGAGAAGATTTGGTTGGGTTTTGACATCATATTAACTTCTTTTTGGGTCTGCTACTTGCGAGAAAGAGAAGGGAGGAGGAGAGAAAGGAAGAAGGGGAGGGAGGAGGGAGAGAATGCGGCGGAGCTTGTTGCATTTGGTGACGGTGAGGGTTACTGGCGTCACTGCCTCCGTGTTGTTGCATTCTATCAGGTTGGTGCTGTCGTCAGCAAACCACGAGGTCCGTTCGGGTTTCCAGCTAAGGGTAGCGACGCTCTTTGCCGATATTTCGGCAGCCAATGATAGCCGGAGCGCCGCCATTGTTGAGTCTGGAGGTGGCGGTCTCGAGGAAACCGTAAGGGAGAGGGAGACAAAGAAGGTGTGGCAATATCACACACACTGAGCTTATTGTAAGCTCAGTTAAATATTATAAAATTTGAAAACATCACCCTCTCAAATTTTGACTCTTGATAGAAGTAAAAAATTAGTCCGAAGATGCTTAATCTTGGGTGCATGACAACCTGATCCCTGAAACAAACATACCGGATCCATTTCAGCCCAATCCGAGGGAGATTAAGACTAAATGAATGATCTAGCTCGGTGAAGTAGAATTCTCCGGTACATGAGGTTACTCTCTTTTTTTTTATACCATTTCTACTCTTTAACCATTAAGTCAACCGGCCCCGCAGTCGCAGTAAAGTCATTTCATTCACTGATTCCTACTTTTCAGTTTCCACACACCCATTTCCTAGATCCCCTCCTTGACCCGCCGTTGACCCTCCCCCCAAAATGGGCGGCAACTGCAGCACCGCTGCCGAGCACACCTCCGCACCCGATCGCCGCCCCCACCGCCCTTCAAACGGCGTCGTCCAAGTCCTCCCTCCCAATGCCGACCCGCCCCGCCCCATCCCGCACAACCCGACCCGACCCGCCGCCTCAAACATCGGCCGCGTCCTCGGGAAGCCCATGGAGGACGTCCGTGCGACCTACACGTTCGGCCGTGAGCTCGGCCGCGGCCAATTCGGAGTGACGTACCTGGTGACGCACAAGGAGACGAAGGAGCAGCTGGCCTGCAAGTCAATCGCGACTCGGAAGCTGGTCAACCGCGACGACCTCGACGACGTCCGCCGCGAGGTCCAGATCATGCACCACCTCACCGGCCACCGCAACATCGTCGAGCTCCGTGGGGCCTACGAGGACCGCCACTCCGTCAACCTCGTCATGGAGCTCTGCGCCGGCGGCGAGCTCTTCGATAGGATCATCGCCAAGGGACACTACTCCGAGCGCGCCGCGGCCAATCTCTGCCGCGAAATGGTCACCGTCGTCCATTACTGTCACTCCATGGGAGTCTTCCATAGGGACTTGAAGCCCGAGAACTTCTTACTCTTGAGTAAAGATGAGGACTCGCCGCTCAAGGCCACCGATTTCGGCCTTTCCGTCTTCTTCAAGCCCGGTGAGAACTCTGAAACCGGTTATGATGACTTGTTTTGATCAATTTGTGTGGTTGTACTTGTATATATATTGCGTTGAATTTATGTAAACACTGAGTTAATTCATACATTGCCTGCTCTTGATCTTTATTTCGAGTTTCCGATCCGTGTTGTTTAGTATTGCAAAGTTGAGAATCTGTTGTCATCTTTGAACGCTAGATGTTTACAGTTTGTTTTTGGAGTGCAGGAGATGTATTCAAGGACCTTGTGGGGAGTGCATATTATGTTGCTCCCGAGGTGCTGCGTAGGCGTTATGGAGCCGAGGCTGATATTTGGAGTGCAGGGGTGATACTATACATTCTACTTAGTGGTGTCCCACCGTTCTGGGGAGGTATGGCTTTGTATTGTGAGAGGGTAATAGAATCTAAATTGATCAGCTGTTGTACTTGTTAGTTATCCTTTATTGTAGATGTTTTAGTTAGTGATAGATTAGCATCAGGATGTTGTACTTTTCATTTTTTAAGTACTCAAAGTTTCTTGGTGGTGACTTAGCTATTTAGTTTCCGTATTCTTTCATTTGCAGAGAATGAACAAGGTATCTT
This sequence comes from Geum urbanum, assembly GCA_946800695.1. NCBI lineage: Eukaryota > Viridiplantae > Streptophyta > Magnoliopsida > Rosales > Rosaceae > Geum > Geum urbanum. Next base: position 37,121,080 of record OX327013.1, on the reverse strand, counting down.
TGATGCTATTCTTCGGGGACACATCGATTTCTCATCTGATCCTTGGCCGTCCATATCGAGCAGTGCCAAAGATCTTGTGAAGAAAATGCTACGAGCTGATCCAAAGGAGCGGCTTGCAGCAGGGGATGTCCTAAGTAGGTTCACTTTGAGACTTCAACTTGTTTCCGTTTGAATCTTATTTTTTTACTTTTAGTTACTCTCAATGGTTCATTCTCCTGAGCAAATCAATACCCTGCCTTTTATCCTCCAAATACTTAAATCACAATCACGTAAAGGAAAAAGTTGTCAGGCTGTGTGAAACTATAACCAGTCTGCTATTTATGAGATTGTGGGCACTGCATTGCTTAGTTTGAGGTAGTATTGGGTTGTACAAATTACGTGGTGTAATTATTTTCTACATGACATCAAATTCTATGTTCACAAAAAGGATGGTGCTAGTGATCACAGTATCATTCAAGTGTGCCACTTCCATAACTACCTTTTGCTCAACATGACCATGAATGAAGACAGATTTGGGGTATAGAGCTTAAGCGAAGGTCTGAAGGGGATCACTTTATATGGTTTCTATAATATTTCGAGTCATTTGACAGTGGTCAATAGGGTTGAGGGACTCTATCTTTGGCTTGTCATACAGGCAAGAAATATGACATGTGTTACCCTGATAAAGCCATACATGCATTAGAGGTACTTTTTGATCTTAATAGCAATGAAGCCGAAACATTTATTATATGATGCAGATCATCCATGGATGCGAGAAGATGGCGATGCATCTGATAAACCTCTTGATATTGCTGTTTTATCTAGGATGAAACAGTTCAGGGCAATGAACAAGCTCAAAAAAGTAGCATTGAAGGTAAGAGCCTTTTTCGTTTACATTAATGACATCATATTCATAGCATTGGAATGACCATGATACAATCGAGTCCTATGCTTTGATCATGCTGCAGGTCTTATCCGTGTCATGGAATTTGAATTGCGTTGACATCATAATTCTTGTGTTGCCAACTGAGTGTGCTCTAATATTATGCTTTATATTTCTTTCAGGTAATTGCAGAAAACTTGTCTGAAGAAGAAATCATAGGCTTGAAAGAAATGTTCAAATCGATGGATACGGATAACAGTGGAACAATTACATATGAAGAGTTAAAGGCGGGGCTGCCAAAGCTGGGTACCAAGCTCTCTGAGTCTGAAGTGAGACAACTGATGGAAGCGGTAAGTATCTGTGGTCCGAAATCACGAAAAATTTAACTTGCAGTTTCTTAATTCAGTGTCTTTAGTAACTTTGGTTAAAGTGCAGGGAAGATACAAAGAACAGAAGAAAAGGATAACACATTGTCTCTTCTCTTGACTATATTTTCATATAGATGATCAATTCCATGATTCCTCAAAGCTGACAAATTTTGTTACAATTCCAGGCTGATGTGGATGGCAATGGAACTATTGATTACATTGAGTTTATAACGGCTACTATGCACATGAACAGAGTGGATAGAGAGGACCATTTATACACAGCCTTTGAATATTTTGACAAGGACAAGAGCGGGTGACAATTTATTTCTTTCAAACTTGGTGGAAGTTTTCAGATAAACGTTGTTGCAAAACCTTTTTCCCGTAATACCACTGGTCGTCGTGTTTTTGACATCTTGTTTTAGGTATATCACAATGGAAGAATTGGAGCAGGCACTTAAGAAGTACAATATGGGTGATGAACAAACTATCAAGGAAATCATTGCAGAAGTTGACACAGACCTTGTATGTTCATACTCTTTTATCTTCGTTATATCAATGTTCCATTTGACTACACACGTGTATTCTCTTACCTAGTAGTCCCACATAGTAAACAAGTACACACCAATGAAGAGGTATAATTAGAGTATTATAGTCCATACTCTTCTGCAACATGATTCCGAATCGTATGGAGAAAAAACTTCACTTCTGGTAACCAAATTATTTTGACATAAAATCTGTAATGGGGAAGTACTAGATTACAGGGATAGGGCCATGCAAAGTTTTCATGTTTTCATCAGAAAAACCAGGACACTGTTTCGTACAGTCCTATATGCACCTAAAAAGGAGGCAAAAGGAAGCATGAAATGATGCATCATAGGTTTTTTTGTCTGGAACCATGTCCGTTCATATCTTACCATTGAACTGAACTAACAACCTTGCAGCTACTTCACTTATTCTCGTTTCATTGTTCTCTGAAATGCTACTATCAGAGTTAATGGGCTGAAATACATTCTACAGGATGGAAGGATCAATTATGATGAGTTTGTGGCTATGATGAGGAAAGGAAATCCTGAGCTGGTCACAAACAGAAGAAGAAAGTGAAGTGAGCACGCATTAAGTATTTTGCTCGGCTAAACTCCTTGGCTCGTGTGGCTCGTTGTTTCTGAGGATTCTCTTATACTTGAGATGTGATGTTCGATAATAGTTTAACTGCTTGGGATTGCAAAGAAGGCTTTCTTCTGTCTTTTGTAGGAGAGATGGACTACTTACGTCGGTTAGGAGGATGATTAAGCTGTTTTGTGTGTAGGCATTTTTCTTTCCGATCAGCAATTTGGTGGGGCAATGTAAGAGTGAAAATGGGTTAGCCACAGTCATTGTATATGGAGTACTGTACTCTATTTGGTTTGTTTTATTACAACTGGTGGCTTGCTGTTGTACCACAAATCCTCAATACCAATAAAAGCAAAATATGCTGGAAACAGCACAAATTAGATTTTCTTATTCAAGGGCTCATGATTTTTTTCATATTCTCCACAGACCATATTCATAGACTTATTGTACAAGGAAATCAAAATGGTCTCTGTTAAGTAATGAAACAAATATGAAAGACAATAATGTAAAGTTGGAAGATCATAAACATTACACCCTTTGTGAATGGTAGCTGTGCTATGCATGAGCTCAGCGAAGTGCTGAAAAGCTATGCAGGTGTGAACCAAAACTTAGTATGCCCTTTCTGAAGGCCTCCGGTGGTCTGGAATTTGACTGTCCCATCAGCCATGTTATAAACACCAATCTCGTCATCCTTTTCATTACAAAGGTAGATGCAGTTTTGACCTCCAAGCTTCTCAACTGCCGGCATTATCGACTTGGTCGGTTTTGAGGACATTGCAACCAAGGTCCTGGCTCATACATCGCCTATAAAGATTGCTTCATCAAGGCTATTCATCTTTTCCCATCCACAGGCAACCAAGGTCCTGGTTCCTACATCTCCTATAAAGATTGCTTCATCTTCAGGGCTATTCATCTTTTCCCATCCACAGTCACCGCTGCAAATCTCAGCCTTGAACACCAAAAACGAAACGTCTCGATGGTTCCCTATAGTCTCCATTTTCACAATGAGCAACATTTCACCAGTGAAGGAGGTGATGAGAGTAAAAGACATATTTCGCACGTAGCACGTGTACTTCTCTATGTGACAAGTAACAGTCCATACATTATCTTGCCCTTGTAAGAATCACTTGCACATTGAGATCCAGAAAGAACCTCTACAGGATCAAATTGGAGTAACCCGGCGTCGATCATCCTTCCCGCCGCCACGTACAACTTGCCATTGTAGAATTGAAGGTCGGTGAAGCCAAAGCCACCTCTCATGGGAGTGTGAGGTCGAAATTGGAAGGTCCAATGCGTATCATTTGGCCTGCAAAAGGCCACCTTATATCCATGTAAAGTAATCGATGCCACAATGCAGTTAGAATCACTTGGATCCGAGGAGGCCACTGTCTTGATAAAAAGTTTCTCGTCCCGATCAGTCCTATCGTCTCTGTCAAAGAATGATTTATCAGTGTGGGGAGGCAGAGCAATGCGAGCACCCCATACCATATTGAAGAAGTAGCTATGAGCAATTTTAGGGCCCCCTGGTGATGATTTATCGACTGTCATCATCAACCAGGAGCCAACATAACCGGAGCAATATGGAACCAGGTCGACGTTGACTCCATCAACAATTTTTTTCGGAAACTTGATGTTGGCTATGGCTCTATTGTCACTTGGACTATAGACACTGTAACACGAATCCCCGCTGCTAGCTGAGTTGCATACTTGCATTGCAGCAAACATGGAAATTGGGGGGTTGCTAAGTCCATGGCTACTCTTCTCCAAGATGAACAGACGGAAGAAAATGCTTTGGAGTCAAATAGTCCCAGCTGCTCCACTATCTTTTCGATTAGTTCATCAGGAAGATCCTTAGACCATTTATCGTCTACAATAGTAACATTACTGATACTCATGGTCTTAACCGAAGAGCACAAATATTGTTGCAGGGGTGGTGAGACAGATGTCATCTTTGCTGTATAAACGACGCAGATCGATCACTACTAACTACAGGGTTCCACACGAGGTTAAGGAACACTCGATAGTGTGTATTATTGTTGTTGTCGTTGTTAATACTCAATACCCCAATATATAGGCCTAGATTACCTGGTAGACTACGTTAGAAAAGTAAGCTCCTATGAATATATAGGAATATCGCAAGGCTACTCTTAAGAGGTGAGATACTTTCAGGTTCTGAGAGATTTTCATGTACAGAAATATTATCCCTAGTTCACTTGGGAAAGAAAATTTTGACTTCCTGGAGCAGTCCTCTTTTTTTTTCGAAACATTAAGCCAGGATAATGATATTTTTCGTCCGAGCAGTCACACAACTCGAACCAATTATCCAAGGTTATGATAACGAAAACCATCATAGGTGCACACAAGCAGTACTACAACAAAAAATCGCATTTGCGACGGACAAATAACTTCAGCTAAGAGAACAGGAAACTTTACTACAGCTAGCTAGCCATATAGGACCATATATATATGCTTCCTATACCTTCCCAAAACCATACCTTCATAGAAGTCTTCAAACATTGTCAACATCTAGTTCCTCAGCATCAACTAAATTTCCATGTTTCTGTAAGGAAATCAAGGTCCCAGTATAACTCAAAAAGTCTATATGCATTTTATGAAACGAAGGTGTAAAGCACTTCGCCGGAGTACTTCTCAAATCCAAGAAAGTCCTGGTCATTGTAATTTACTATATAACATTCTTCAAACATACTGTAGATTTCACTGTCGATTTCACTATTCATAGGGGCGTTTTGGTCAAAAAAAATCAGTGCGAAGTGTGAGGCGTGCGAGGCGTTGGAGTGTGCGAGCTGCTGTTCTCGATAAGGTTCTTGAGGTTTGCGGAGTGATTGAGGCCACGATCTCAACACTCTCCTCTCACCACTCATCCCAACTTCACACTCTTACTCGATCGGCCTCTCTCGATCGCGTTTGATAGTACCTAATTGGGGCCTGAGGTTCTACAGCAGAAGGTAAGGTAAGGTTCTGGAGATTACATTGATAAATTCGCATCCATTTTGGTGGGTTTGCTTTTCTTTGACTTTGAATTCTCACCACTGATAGCAAGCTCACAATCTTACCCGATCGGAAGTCAAGACTCTCAACCTCTTTCTCAATCAAGCCATCAAAAACCCAGAAGGAAAATTTACTATATAACATTCTTCAAACATACTGTAGATTTCACTGTCGATTTCACTATTTATAGGGGGGTTTTGGTCAAAAAAATTTAGTGCAAAGTGTGAGGCGTTCAAGGCGTTGGAGCGTGCGAGCTGTTGTTCTCGATAAGGTTCTTGAGGTTTGCGGAGTGGTTGAGGCCACGATCTCAGCACTCCTTTCACCACTCATCCCAACTTCACACTCTTACTCGATGGGCCTCTCTCGATCGCGTTTGATAGTACCTAATTGGGGCCTGAGGCTCTATAGCAGAAGGTAAGGTAAGGTTCTGGATATTACATTGATAAATTCGCATCCATTTTGGTGGGTTTGCTTTTCTTTGACTTTGAATTCTCACCACTGATAGCAAGCTCACAAACTTACCTGATTGGAAGTCAAGACTCTCAACCTCTTTCTCAATCAAGCCATCAAAAACCCAGAAGGAAAATCGAAGATGAACTCGATCTCAGGCTGCCTCTTTGCAACACGTGAAGCAATTGGGCTCTATACTTCCAAACTTGAAAGAGTCTTGTTAGCCTTTGTATCAAACCCTCGATTTCGTTCTCAGGCATTCCACGTATCAGAGATCTTCTTCTTCTTCTTCTTCTCCAGCCAATCCATTGAGCCCATTGACATTCCTCTAAGGTTGGGTACATACTTTTCTTCTCTAAATATTCTATTTTGATTTAGTTACATCTATCTATAATTGCCTAGCATTCGATTTTGTTGATATTAGTGTTTAATTGATCTCATCAGTTCACCTGCAGCCTTCTTCATCAGTTCACCTGCAGGCTGTAGCCAATGCTGGTTATTGCGGTCAAGTTCAGACTGATAGAGTGCAGGTGTGTTTTCATTCTTTAAATAAACAAGTGTAAATTAGAAATCTACTGTAATATAGCTACACTTCACTTAATAGCATCAGAATTTAGTGTAAATGCCAGACAAACTTAGACATTGCAACCTACAGTAGTGACTATTGCTCAACTTACCCTACTTTCCTAATACACAGCCAGCTAATCCGATATATCTGTCTGCAATGGTTGTATTGCTGAGCCTTAGTTCTGTATAAACATGAACTTTTAGTGTCTACTAGACTGAACGGTGAACACTTGCAAGTAAAATCAGAATGGAAACAGAACCATCTCTTGCAATTTGATTCCAAATTCCCAGTTATCGGTCCATTGCTGCCATTTCCAGATAGAATTGGCTTGCAACATTTAAACCTTCCGTGTCTCCCTTTAGAAGCTGTGTGTGGTTTTGGCTTTTCTTATTGTAATACTTCTTTGGCTCATAATCCTAATTAATAGTTGAAAGTATGTTACTTTAATAAAATTCTGATGCTTAGAGTTGTGTTGAGGAATCTGGAACTGTGTATGATAGATCTTTGTACTGAAACGTTTTACTTTTGATAGCTATTTTGTGGTTTAAGAAATAGTTCAAGACCAATCAATTGAGATTCTCTTTTTGAAGCTTTGGGTTGTTTAGTGGCCAGAGGGCACATAACTTTAAAGAAATAAGGTCGTTAATTAAATACGAATAGGACATTTGTTCATGGATCTTCTTGTTTGTTATGAAACTGATTTCAAAGTGCTATGATTCTCCAGGATATAGTCCTCTCAAAGCTAGAGACTGAGTTGTGTTCTATCTCAACAGGCATACATGCAGTTCCAATTCTTGGGTTGTCTGAGTACCGAGTAATGTTTCTGGTGTTTGTGTGCAGTTGATGAGCCACCGAAGAACACATTTGAGGTTTGGCCTGATCTATTCTCTTAAAGTTTTGTGCTTTACTGATTTACAACATCAGATAATGATACCTTTTACTCCATAGACTGTAGTTTAGTCAATTGGCTTTGGTTTTTTTTTTTTTTTTTTTTTTTTTTCTGAAACTTGAATCTTGACTCAGTTTCTCTAGATTTTGATCTGGTTTTGATGCTGTGCAGTACATGCATGCTATTGAATTAGAGCAAATCTCTCCTGCTTACATAAAGGGGAACTTAAGGAGGCTGAAGTCGCTGCCTATAGGTAAAGCCTTCTAATTCAGCTTTTCCAGTTTCTACTTTAATCATTAATTCAATGTAGGGATGTAGGATTTAGTTTGTTGCTGTTTGGATTATGTTCCAGGGTCTCATGGTGTCTTTTTACTGACTCGAATGTGGCCGTGGCCTTGGCCTGGGATGTGCTGGAGCATCAGCCTGAGACCGCTTTTGCTCGCTTCGGCAAGGTCTATGAATTTCAGTTATAGCCTCATACGCATGCGGCATGCCAACCATACTTTGATTCGATATCGATCGAGTTATAGCATCATACGCATGCGGCATGCCAACCATACTTTGATTCAGTTATAGCCTCATACGCATCAGCAAAACTCGGTCCTCTCTTCTCTCTCTCATTCCTCCCTTTCATTGCTTCACTCTCGACTTCTCACATCTCTCTCTCACTCTACACAAATCTGTCTCCATCTTTTCATAAGCACATGCCAACCATACTTTGATTCGATATCGATCGAGATGTATGTGGGTCTTGCTTTTAGTATCTTCTTCTTTGATTCCAAACACTACTCAACTGAGTTAGAAACCTAAATTTCTGAGAAGTGTTGGGATTCAGCTCAACCAATCTTAGTTGCAGATGATGAAGATCAGGATGAGTTTCTATTACCCAAAAATAGTGTGACTTCAGGGCCACCACTTTCTTTAGTAGAAGATGAGGATCGGAATAAGCCACCCAATAAAGGTAGTTATTGTCCACCTTTATTGTATAATCATCAGGTTAATATCATCAGCTCAACGTTAATATTATTGTATCTCTGTTAAGATCTTTGATTAAATCAACAACCCAGTTCCAAGATTCTTAGATTGTTCTTTCTTTCTGTGATTCAATTGTGATCTAATATACTATTTTGATTGTTGGATTTATATTGACTTTCACATCGGTAGCTCATAATCTCTAATATGTAATAAACCGGATATGTTCAACACGGATTGATTCTTCAGTATTGATATTGGGTAGTTCTTTGCATCTATCTGATTGATATATCTTCATTGCTTTTGGTTCTGCAATGTAGGTTATTAATGATTTCAATACGATATGGAGGTGTGTGCTTTAGCATAACTGCTCAATTACCAGGTTTCCCAGAAATGTTTTGGTTGAATAAGTTTTCGACCGGTTTGTGGTTAGATCTTAGAGTTCAATCGCTTCGGTTTTTACTTACTGTGAGATTGTTTTAATTTGTAGGTTGAGGGAATCGTGAGGCAGTTGACGACAGCTGGGGATCATGATATCATTACGGCCATGATCAATGTGCTCACTACGGACTTTACTTACTCACCGCAAGCGAATCACCGAAAGGTAATTTGGTTTTTTTTATGATTTCATTGTTTTCATAGTCATGGTAATGATGGTATGGACGTACTCTATGGTTGCATATCATTGGTTAAGGTTTGCGTTCTCAGATTGTTCTCAGTTGTTCAATTATTAGTTGATGCATTGTCCTACCACTTGGGCTTTGAAAGCAAAATCAGTTCTCACATTTCCACCCCCAATGAATATATATATATATATATATATATATTAAAGCTCTAACCTTCTGTGCTCCTCTGTCTGAAGTTTGCGTTTTGCAGTGGTCTTTGTTTAGTTTGGTTGCTAATTGAGTCTATATGTTTTGGTTGTGATTTTTGTTTAGGGGGGATTGATAGGGTTAGTTGCTGCAACAGTTGAGTTTACCAGTAAGGCTGCTCGGCATCTAGAGGTAAAAAAAAATTGAGTGCAGATTGATTTTGATTTTGTTGTTCCTCAAAATGATCAATTGTTTGAATGAGTAGGTGTTATTCTGTGATTAGTGTGGTTCTTACAAGTACGCAACATAATTGACACTATAAGGACTTCTCTCTTTATATGTTTTACTCTTCACACGGTGTTCTACATGATAAATTGAAGTTTCCTGGTAGGAACTATGCGTCAAGTTGAATTGTTTGTCAAAATTAATAAGTCACAGTCACGATTACTGACAAAGTTATTTTTATGTTTCATCGATAGACATTGTTTTGATGGCCATCATCTCCCTTGGTGTGAAGATGCGGGTCATTATCATCATGTTGTTTATATTGGCACATGTTGCCCACAGATGGAATTTTGGCCCTTTATATGTAAGTTATCTTTTTTTTTTGTATATATTGCTTATTAATGCTGTTCCAATTACTTTAAGTCTCTAACAGTTATTTTATATAAAGTATAGAATCCTAAAGTTCTAAACTTGAATTGAATGTCTTTATCAGAGTAACAACTTATCCTTTCGATCTCCGGCGATAGATCTCTTCCTTTCGATTTGCGGCGACCAGTTTTTGATCTCTGTCTTGCTCTCTCTTTCACGATTTTCGCTCCTAAAATTTCGATTGTCTCCAGTTTGGATTTTAGAGTATAGCCCAAAAGACTCGCCAATCTGATCTCCCTAAATCTCATCATTGCTAAGGTCTGCAGAGTTTCTATCACTTTATGGGTGTTTTTTTTTATAGAATTGTGGGTGGTTAATTAAATCGAGTATCTGAGTTTGTCGTTATGTAAAATTGATCCCTAGCTTCCAATTGTGGGTTAGCTAACTCTATCTTTGTTCTTAGCAAGAGCCTGTGGCTTTGACAAATATTTTGATCAGACCATCGACAAGGGGAGGCACCGGGTGCTAAGTTTCGGGTAACATAAGAGACCTATAAACTTAATATGATTGCTGTTAATATAAAGCATATGTATATATTTAATTGAGAATATATATATATGTGTGTGATTTTTCAATGGAATCTTCAGCAATGATCTCCTTTGTCTTCAAGAAAATGTTGTTAAAGTAATGAATGAGACTATAATAAGGAATACTATACCACCAGCTGTCTAACTTTGAAAGAGGCTGAACAAGAGAGAAAATTGCCTGAGAGCCTAATTTATGTACTTTTTTGTTGGATCATTATCAAGTTTTGTAGTTTCAGTTGTTTACATCTAACACTTAATATTCGATGATTGCTTTTGTAGATATATACACATTTAGAGAAACTGAATATGATCCAAATAGACAATTTGGTTTGATTCCTATAGATGAGCAACTTGATGCTCTTGGGAGACCTGTTAATTTCGGTAAGATAAGTTTCATGTTGTTGCCTTTTTTATGAGTTGTTCAATCTGATGGCTTTAGGCTTTGTTACCAACGTTTTAAGAACATGGAATGCTCATTTGAATGGACAACTTTTGACTTTATAGGTAAAGTATATAGGTCTCACTAATGAAACACCATATACTATGATGAAGTTTATTCAGGTAGCGGAAATAGGAAATTATCTTCCAAAGATTTTATCTATGCAGGTGGTATGACTTAGTAGACAAAAATACTGAGACTGACATTTGCTCTTTGTGTTTATGTTTCTCTTCGATTCTACCAATATCAGCCTGTTTATTAATATATAAGACTAATACCATTATATTGTATTTGACAGAACGCATACAACTTGCTTTGCCGAACTTTTGATGCTGGATTGGCTGAATGATGTCATCATGAGAGGTACTTAAAGTGCTGGCTGTCAAAAAATTTGATAGTTGAACAATTCATACTGTATGAAATGATGAGGAAAATTTGCTTGACTATTAGTTTAACTAATTGAAAACAGCCATGTTTTGCTTTCTGTAAATAACTAAGCTAAATCAAATTCCTTTTCCTCTGGTGTTGAATTGGTTAGGATAGAAGCACGTCAATTTGATTCGTACTTAAAACTTCAATGGAGCCATTAAATCTGATTCCATTTTTATTATCTGTAAGTTCATCATATAAAAATAAACACTCTCAAGTATGTGTGCTTAGTCAAGTATGGCGTGTATAAAAGGGGTGAACAGATTGCGGGAGCCGTGGATCTGTCGTTCAGCTCCTCCGCGAATATCTAAGATCTTCAAGCTTGATTTACAGTCGAACGATCATGATCTTCCTGTCGTGGACAAGTCAACGAGCTCCGAGAGATTCAATAGATTATCGTGGTCGAAGTAGATTCTGGTAAGATCTCATGTCAATCCCCATAACTGAAATTACATATCATTTGTTTCTTATTCGTTGGTTTGGACTATGACATTCACTATTGTAGCAGGTGGTGGTGGTGAAACAGATGGCTTTGATAATTCTCTTCTATGAAATAATCATCTCATGCTTAACCTAATCAGAAAGACCTCGACGAAGACCATTCGGAGCTCAAAATTTCTGTTTTTCCGTCAGCTTTTCTTAAATTTTCGGGCAATTAAAGTCGTTGTTGATTACATCTGAGGTATGAGACTTTATCTGAAAGGACCCAACCCCGATTTAATTTCCTAAACCGGAATCAAACCCCTTCTGAAAACGTGAACCAACAAAAACCATTAAAATTTCGGCAGAGTAACGCTACTAACGCGGAATTGTCATTACCTGCACCCGAAAAATAACACTTCATCCTATGCCACAAAAGCCAAACCGTGGGCACCAATCCCATCCAGATTTCTCAATATCATAACAATAACATCAAACAGTAAACATAACTGTAATATATAGGAAATCCGAAAAAATCCGTATAAAGCATGTATCAGTAACGTATCAGAGCGACCTCTAGTGTATATATATACAAAATATACAACAGTAGGCAAAACAAGAAACCTACTGGAATACACAGGTAGCTTGAACAACTAGCCTCCGACCGCGACGTGAGACACCAGAATCTGAACTGCAAACTGGGCACGGAAACCGAAAAGCCCAGGGGAAAGGTAATAAAATGTTAGAGTGAGTGGACGAAAATAAACATATGCCTTTCACCAGTTTCATATACATAATCAATGTAAAACAATGCGAGTTCGGAAAGTATATATGGAGGTGCCAGACGAATCTCTCAAGCCCGACGGTCAGGCGAATCACTCAAACCCGACGATGATAGGCCAGGGGAATCTCTCAACCCCAGCGGCATACAGGGGAATCTCTCGACCCTGCCCAGAGGAATCTCTCAAATCTGGTCCAGAAGAATCTCTAAACTCTGGCGGACTACTGGTGATCAGCCGAGTAGCCGAAGCATCGATGCAGTAATGCCATCACCATAAAATATAAAATAATACCTCCAAAAATAATAAATAACTCAACATCGTATAAAATAAATATGGAAAATCACGAACTCGCAACAACTGTGAAAATATAAAAATGTCCACTCACATATCAGCAGAGCACACACTCGCGCTAATCACGTGGTCCGGCGGAAGATCCCTCGCCCGAAGCACGATCTCGATCCCCTGAATAGTCATAAAATATATCTGATCAAAATCACAATTCACAACACTGTATTACACCGCGGAAACCAACCGTTCCCGGAAACATATAATACTGTGCAAAATAATCGACGAAATTCCCGAAATCTCCGCTCAAAACCCTCGACTGAAAATCCAATACCCAAATCAACTCGAAAACCTCAAGGCGACGATCGGGCATGAATACGAGAAAAACGACATTAAAATCATCGAATTCCAAAAAGTCAACGGCTCGCCGGAGCTCTCGCATTGACCGCCGCCGCCGGCGGGGGCGCGCCGTCAACCGAAGAGATTTCCCGGCGACCAAGCTCATTGAAGCTTCATCTCGACGAGTACAACACATCTCTTAACTGTGACAAGGATCAATTCCGGCGGGATTGGCCGGAAATCAGCTCGAAAGCCACGGATTCCCTCTATCGTCGGCGACCTCCGATCTCCTCCGTTCTCCGTCCACGGTGCACGGCGGCCATCGAGACCACTCCCAAAGGCACCGCCGTGGCCCCACGGTCCAAACCCCTCACATCTCCGGCCACCTCCGTGGCCGGAGCACCACCGTCCACGAAACCCAAAACCGGCCGAAAAAATCACAAATTTCAACTCAACATTTCTCCCTCAATTCTCAACTAAATCAAGAAATTCCAAGTTCTAAACTATTTAGAATCACGAGGAGAACATTTTACCTTCCAAAGTCGTGGCCTAAAACGGCCGAAATCAGCCGGTTCACCGTAGAAAGCCAAACGGTCCAATTTTCCTCCACGGTCAACGGTGGTCAACGGTCACAGCTTGGTCAAACGACGGTCAAACTTCCCGAATAGTGATTTTCGACTATTTTCGATATTTATACTCGCGTCTCGGGACGATCGACGGTCCAAAACGGATAACCATTACGATTCGGATAAACTCGATATGAATGGATAAACTCGTCGATATTTCAAAACTTCAAATAATCATATTATATTCCTCGGTCGTCGAAAAAATCATCCGGAACCGTCCACAAACTCGAAATCACATGTGCAACAACTCTCGAGAAGAAACTCAACTCAAATTCTCAACCAATAATTAAGTCGTAATCAAAACCGGCAAACCACACAATTATCGAGAAACTATAATATGGCTAACTCGTGAATTACGCTGATTACTCTACTGATTCTGGTTCGGGTCGTCACAAATCTACCCCCCTTAAAAAAAATTGACCTCGAAATTTACGTACCTGTCAGGTGAACAGATGAGGATACTGTTCAAGCATACGCTGCTCAGTCTCCCAGGTGACCTCCTCAACCAAGTGATTCTGCCACAAGACCTTCACCAGCGGTATAACACGGTGCCTCAACTCCTGCTCACGACGATCGAGAATCTGTATCGGCTCCTTAACATACGTCAAATCCTCACGAATCGGTAGTTGCTGTAGCGCTAACACATGTGATGGATTTGAAATATACTTCCGCAACATCGAAACGTGGAAAACATCATGAACACGAGCCATCTCAGCTGGCAACTCAAGTCTGTAAGCCACAACACCAACCCTCTATGTGATCTCGTACGGACCAATGTACCGTGGTCGAAGCTTGCCACGCTTCCCGGAACGCACAACTCCCCTCCACGGAGATAGTTTCAGGAAGACCCAATCGCCCACATCAAACTCGAGACTCTTTCTCCTCACGTCCGCATAACTCTTCTGGCGATCCTGGGCAATCTTCAATCTAACCCGAATAACCTGGATGTCCTCCATGGTGCTCTTTACCAGATCAGGGCCAATAAGCCATCGCTCGCCTACCTCACTCCAACACAACGGAGTGCGGCACTGCTTCCCGTACAGAGCCTCATACGGTGCCATCTCGATACTGGCTTGATAGCTATTGTTGTAGGCGAACTCTATCAAATGTAATTGGTGGTCCCAATTTCCTCAAAACTGCAAAACGCAAGACCGCAACATATCCTCAAGAGTCTGTATAGTCCGCTCAGATTGCCCGTCAGTCTGAGGATGAAAAGTTGTACTGAAACACAACCTCGTGCCTATGGCTCGCTACAATGCCTGCCAGAACTCGGAAGTAAACTGACTGTCTCGGTCAGAAACAATAGACATAGGCACACCGTGTAGACGAACAAGCTCCGACAAATACAGCTTGGCCAATCTGCCCACTGATATCTTCCCCGGAAGTGCGAGAAAATGAGCGGATTTCGTCATTCGGTCCACAATAACCCAAATACCAGTGTTGTCAGCCGAAGTACGCGGCAACTGATAAACGAAATCCATGGTAATATGCTCCCACTTCCAAACCGGAATCTCCAGTGGCTGTAACTTCCCCGCAGGTTTCTGCCTCTCCGCTTTAACCTGCTGACAGATCAAACATCGGCTCACATATGCGGCAATCTCCCGCTTCATGTTGCGCCACCAGTAATACGCTCGAAGTATACGAAACATCTTCGTACCACCGGGATGCATCGCATACGCCGAACAATGGGACTCATCCAAAATCTCCTTCTTCAGATTCTCGTCTCTAGGCACGCACAACCTACCTCTGAAAAGCAATGTACCATCGTCATTCAACCGAAACTCTGTTGGCACACCATTCCGTATCATGGTCTTCTTGTCTAACAGGTAGGAATCTGAATCCTGAGCTTCCCGAACCTGGTCAACCAACACGGGTCGAACCTAGAAACTGGCCAATAAAGCTCCCTCGTCATCTCACTCGAACTCGACTCCCGTAGCCCGAAGTTCAGCTAACATAGATACTCTAGCCACACACACATGGAACAACGAAGCTCCGGATTTCCGACTGAGTGCATCGGCAACAACATTGGCCTTCCCAGGATGGTACTCGAAAGTGCAGTCGTAGTCGTTGTTCAACTCCATCCACCTACGCTGCCTCATGTTCAAGTATGGCTGGGTCCGCAAGTAAGTGAGACTCTTGTGGTCGGTGTAAATCTTACACTGGGCTCCGTACAAGTAATGTCTCCAACTCTTCAACGCTAGCACAATAGTGGCCAACTCCAAATCATGGGTCGGATAGTTGACTTCGTGTGGTTTCAACTGCCTGGAACCGTAGGCTACAACCCTGCCATGCTGCATCAGCACACAACCAAGTCCCATCTTTGACGCATCGCTATAAACCACGAACTCACCGCTGTCGTTTGGTAAAGTCAGGACCGGTGCAGTCATCAACTTTTTCTTCAGGAGTAAGTAACTCTCCTCACATGCATCAGACCACTCAAATTTGACGCCTTTCTTCGTCAACCTGGTCAGCGGAGTAGCAATCCGAGAAAAATCCTGTACAAAACGCCGGTAGTACCCTGCCAAACCCAAGAAACTCCGGATCTCCGGTACAGTGGTAGGTCTACTCCAATTCAGCACGGCCTCGATCTTGTCAGGATCAACGCTGACTCCCTCAGCCGATATCACGTGCCCCAGAAACTTCACATTGTCCAGCCAAAACTCGCACTTGCTGAACTTTGCAAACAACTGATGATCCTGCAAAGTCTGCAACACTGCTCGTAGGCGAAACAAGAAACCTAATGGAAAACACAGGTAGCTCGAATAACTAGCATCCGACCACGACGTGAGACACCAGAATCCGAACTGCAAACTGGGCACGGAAACCGAAAAGCCCAGGGGAATACATGAAAACCGTTAGAGTGAGTGGACGAAAATAAATGTCTTTCGCCGAATGATATATGTTATAATAACATATGCGAGTCAAAATGAATAAATATGATATAGTACACGAGGTGAACTCAAACTCCTCCAGCGTACAGAGCATGCATGGAAAAATCCCACGGGGTCGCTCATGGACACATCCGTGCTAGTACAGTCCGAATCACGGGATCCCAGACCTACACGTGATTCTAGCCAGAAAGGCCTCAGGTAAGAGGTCTGCCCCCCCCCCCCCCCCCCCCCGGTAAAGGCCTCGGGTCAGGGGTCACAGCCTCCCTTGGTAAACATCCTCGGGGATCAGCCGGGATGCAAGTGTATCGATATAACAACATATACTGAGACTGTACTCTGTGTAAACCAAATCATAAATAGTTCGATGCAAACGTATAAAGCAATAAGTAAATGCATATACGTAATGTATAATTGTATAGGCATAATCGTATAACACATGCTCATATAAATCATAATCTCGTATGCATGCTCATGCTCGTAAAACGTGTATAAAGACTCACGATTATCAGTGAAAAGAAATTGTCCACTCACAGGTGAGCAAAACGTGCACTCGCGCTAATCACGTGGCCCGGCGGAAGATCCCTCGCCCGAAGCACGATCTCGATCCCCTGAATAATCACAAAATATATCTGATCAAAATCACAATTTCCAACACTGTACCATACCGCGGAAACCAACCGTTCCCGGAAATATATTACGCGGTACAAAATAATCGACGAAATTCCCAAAACTTTCCACATAAATCCTCGACTAAAAATCTGGCACCTAAATCACCTCGAAAACCTCACGACTGTGTTCGGAGCGCGAAAACGAGTCAAAAACACATAAAAACCTCGAAAAACCGGACCACCGCCGGCGGTGGCGATGGCGTCCAATCACGGTCAAATTTTCCAGAAATGTATATCTCCCCAAGCCCAACAACTTTTCTCAAAAGACCATCACCATCCAACCACCACAGTGGCCGGAATAAGCCTCGAAAGTCACGGAATTCATGGATTCCGGTGACTTTCCGGCGAGCTCCAAAACGGCAACCAATTGGAAATTCCTTCTACCCAAAGCATCTAGAGCTTGAGGGGAAGCTTTCCCCCCAAAGACCTAACCTCAACTGTCACCGGAACACCTAACCCGAATCCGGCAAAATTCCCATTTTTCTCCAAGCTCGTTCTAACTCAAATCATCATCAATTCAAGTGAAATCAAGTTCCAATCCATAGGAAATGAAGAGAGGAAGCTAACCATACCAGTTTCAAGGTCTAAAGTGGCCGTAAAATCAAAACCCGACTGTGGCAGTTCGGCACAGCGGCGGTGGAGCTCGGTCAACGGCAGTCAACGGTCAACCCAAGGTCAAACGATGGTCAAACTTCCCGAATAGTGATTTTCGACAATTTTTGACTATTTCCGATATTTATACTCGCGCCTCGGGATGATTGACGGTCCAAAATGGATAACCATTATGATTCGGATAAACTCGATATGAACGGATAAACTCGTCGATATTCCGAAACTTCAAATAATCATATTATATTCCTCGGTCATCAAAAAAATCATCCGGAACCGCCCACGAACTCGAAATCACGTGTATAACAATTCTCGAGAAGAGACTCAACTCAAATTCTCAGCCGATAATTAAGTCGCAAACAAAACCGGGAAACCACACAATTAACGAAAAACTGTGATTACGCGCTAACTCGTAGATTACGCTGATTCTCTACCGATTCTGGTTTGGGTCGTCACACCCATGGCGAAACACTGGGTCGAATGAAACCCTTCTCCAGCAACTCCTGGAGCTGAACCTGTAACTCTTTCAACTTCACTGGCGCCATACGATACGGTGCCTGAGAAATGAGTCATATACCCGGTAATAGCTCAATAGTGAAGTCAATCTCCCGAACTGGAGGTATACCTGGTAACTCCTCCGGAAACTCGGAAACAACCTCAATACTACCAAGGTCCGGCACAACAGCCGTGGTGTCTACCACATAAGCTAAGTAAGCAACACATCCCTTCTTCATCATCTGATCCGCCTTCATCACGGAAATCAAACATGGTAATGAAGTGTTCTTCTCGCCGCGAAACAATATCTCGGGAAAGCCTGGTCGTTGAAATACAACTTCCTTCTTGTGACAGTCAAACATGGCCCAATGCGTCTCCAAGAAGTCCATACCCAAGATCAAATCAAAATCGATGATATCAAGCAACAACAAATCTGCGGCTAAGCCATGGCCTTCAATGAAAATCTCACAATCATGGTACACCCAGCCAATACTCAAAATCCCACCGGACGGATACAACACTCTCCACAACCCCGGAAGTGGAGACGCAGGTATCGTAGCTAAAGACAATAGTCTATACGACATGAATGAATGTGTGGCACCTGGATCTAACAATGTAAGTACTTGAATACCGAAGATATGCAACGCACCTATAACGACCTCCGGTGAAGCTCTGCCCTCTCGCAAAGTCATGGCATGAACCCTCGCCTGCCCGGCTGGTCGTCTACACTAAGGCTGTCCCTGCTGTCCGCCCTGGCCCGCAAACTGTACAGGTCGAGCCCCCGATGTGGCACCTCGCTCTCCTCCGAAACTCTAAGCCACCTGTCCACCAGCACCATCAAGCTGGAAACACTCCCTCGCATAGTGACCCACCTGGCCACATCGAAAACAAGTAACAGGGTCTCGCTGACACGGACCAACATGGTGCCTGCTGCAGAGACTACACAATAGGTACTCCCTCGGTACGGCAAATGAGCCACCGGTACGCCTAGGATAACTAGAACCGCTAGAACCCCCACTAGACTGTGGTCGCTGCGGTCGATCTCTCCTTCATCTCTGCCTCTGTCTCGGTGCACCAACTAGTGGTCGATATGGTCCACTGCCCGAGGTTGAAGCCAAACCGGAAGTATCAGAACTCGGCCTCTTGGAAGGCCCCTGACTCGGTCCACCCTCCTCAAACCGTCTAGGCTGGTACCTCATCTGCCTCTCCTTCTCGATATCCTCACCTCGGAGTGCTGCACTGACAAATTCATCGAAGTTGTTCCGAGGCATCGTAGTCAGAGTCCCCTTGATGTTTAAGTTCAAACCCAGCTCAAATCTGCGGCACTTGGCTTCCTCAGTAGCCACCATGTCACGCGCAAAACGAGATAAGCGGGTAAACCTGTCCCGGTACTCAAGCACAGACAAACTGCCCTGCCTCAAATTCGTAAACTCCTCATACTTACGCTGCTGGGTAGCCTGGTTGAAGTATCTCTGCATAAACAGATCTCGGAACAAAGTCCACGGAGTATCAATTGGTACCCGATCGGTGCTAACCCACTAGAAGTATGCATCTGACTCAAGTAATCCAACTACTGCCACTGTCATCTGCTCAGGGGTAAAACACAGACGCTCACATACACGTTCAACCTGAACCAACCATGCCTCACACATCTCTGGATCAGCTGAACCCGAAAAGACAGTCGCACCAGCAGTACGAGCTTTGACCACAGGGTCAAAACGCTCCTCCAAATGCAACACTCGCATCAGCAAGTCGTGCGTCTGGCGATCCATATCAGGATCCGCTTCCCAATCAACACGGGGATACGTCGAGGAGGCATCCTACTGATATAAGACAAGCATTAGGTACAAGCAGAAGGAACGTAATCATGAAACCTCAGATATTTGAGAACACACAACACGCGAAGCATTGATGAGTACCGCTGGCCAGTCGGGTTATCGCTCCAGTCATGCTGTACAAACACAAATACCCTAAGCGTCACAACTACAAGAGTCTACAGAATCTGACAACGTAATGCTCTGATACCAAGCTGAAAGGACCCAACCCCGATTTAGTTTCCTAAACCGGAATCAAACCCCTTCTGAAAATGTGAACCAACAAAAACCATTAAAATTTCGGCAGAGTAACGCAACTAACGCGGAATTACCATTACCTGCACCCGGAAAATAACACTTCATCCTATGCCACAAAAGCCAAACCGTGGGCACCAATCCCATCCGGATTTCTCAATATCATAACAATAACATCAAACAGCAAACATAACTGTAATATATAGGAAATACGGAAAAATTTGTATAAAGCATGTATCAGTAACGTATCAGAGCGACCTCTAGTGTATATATATACAAAATATACAACAATAGGCAAAACAAGAGACCTACTGGAATACACAGGTAGCTCGAACAACTAGCCTCCGACCGCGATGTGAGACACTAGAATCCGAACTGCAAACTGGGCATGGAAACCGAAAAGTCCAGGGGAAAGGTAATAAAATGTTAGAGTGAGTGGACGAAAATAAACATATGTCTTTCACCAGTTTCATATACATAATCAATGTAAAACAATGGGAGTTCGGAAAGTATATATGGAGGTGCCAGGCGAATCTCTCAAGCCCGACGGTCAGGCGAATCGCTCAAGCCCGACGGTGATAGGCCAGGGGAATCTCTCAACCCCAGCGGCATACAGGGGAATCTCTCAAGCCTGCCCAGAGGTGGTCCAGAGGAATCTCTCAACTCTGGCGGACTACCGGTGATCAGCCGAGTAGCCGAAGCATCGATGCAGTAATGTCATCATCATAAAATAAAAAATAATACCTCCAAAAATAATAAATAACTCAACATCGTATAAAATAAATATGGAAAATCACGAACTCGCAACAACTGTGAAAATATAAAAATGTCCACTCACATATCAGCAGAGCGCACACTCGCGCTAATCACGTGGTCCGGCGGAAGATCCCTCGCCCGAAGCACGATCTCGATCCCCTGAATAGTCATAAAATATATCTGATCAAAATCACAATTCACAACACTGTATTACACAGCGGAAACCAACCATTCCCGGAAACATATAATACTGTGCAAAATAATCAACGAAATTCCCGAAATCTCCACTCAAAACCCTCGACTGAAAATCCAATACCCAAATCAACTTGAAAACCTCAAGGCGACGATCGGGGCACGAATACGAGAAAAACGACATTAAAATCATCGAATTCTAAAAAGTCAACGGGTCGCCGGAGCTCCGGCGTTGACCGCCGCCGGCAGCGGCGGCGTGCCGTCAACCGGAGAGATTTCCCGGCGACCAAGCTCATCGAAGCTTCATCTCGACGAGTACAACACATCTCTTAACTGTGACAAGGATCAATTCCGGCGGGATTGGCCGAAAATCAGCTCGAAAGCCACGGATTCCCTCTACCGCCGGTGACCTCCGATCTCCTCCGTTCTCAGTCCACGGCGCACGGCGGCCATCGAGACCACTCCCAAAGGCATCGCCGTGGCCCCACGGTCCAAACCCCTCACATCTCCTGCCACGGCGCCACTGTCCACGAAACCCAAAACCGGCCAAAAAAACCACAAATTTCAACTCAACATTTCTCCCTCAATTCTCAATCAAATCAAGAAATTCCAAGTTCTAAACTGTTTAGAATCACGAGGAGAACATTTTACCTTCCAAAGTCGTGGCCTAAAATGGCTAGAATCAGTAGGTTCACCGGAGAAAGCCAAACGCTCCAATTTTCCTCCACGGTCAACGGTGGTCAACGGTCACAGCTCGGTCAAACGATGGTCAAACTTCCTGAATAGTGATTTTCGACAATTTTCGACTATTTCTTATATTTATACTTGCGTTTCGGGACGATCGACGGTCCAAAACGGATAACCATTACGATTTGGATAAACTCGATACGAACGGATAAACTCGTCGATATTCCGAAACTTCAAATAATCATATTATATTCCTGGGTCGTCGGAAAAATTATCCAGAACCGCCCACGAACCCGAAATCACGTGTACAACAACTCTCGAGAAGAAACTCAACTCAAATTCTCAGCCAATATTTAAGTCGTAATCAAAATCGGCAAACCACACAATTATCGAGAAACTGTAATACGCGCTAACTCGTGAATTACGCTGATTACTCTACCGATTCTGGTTTGGGTCGTCACATTATCCTGATTAATATGTCGTGTAAATTTAGCTTAGTTGGTCCTTCTTGCTCTGCATTGATAGTATTTGTTATGTCTGGCAATTCATATTAGTTTCAATGGTAGTCTGCAAGTATAAGCTATATCTCAGGTTGCCTTACTCCAGTTTGATCTTCATGCTCGATTCTTTGAAGGATGAATGTAGTTTTGGTATGTGCTGGTTAGTGTGATATTTGACTTTATGATTAATTGAATATGGTTTGGTTCGGCTCTCTATCCAGTAAAGTCTCCATTTAAAATTTGGAATTTTATTAGTTTTGATTTCGTGTTATATAAGGATGATGTTTTCGATCATATTGTGGTTACCCATTCAAGAAGTTGATTCATTGTGTTGTTTTTAAGGTTGAATTGTCATTGTTTTTTTCTGGCAGTAAAGGATTGTGGATCTGTCCCTGATGTTATTGATAAGATTTTGGGATTGATTACACAGCAGTTTGAGGAAACTGGTAATATTTTTGTTTTAGGTTTAAAGTTAAGTGTAGAGAGTTACACATATGCTTGGTTCAGCTATGCTTTAGAAGCTAGAAAGTAAACCAAAATGTTATTCATAGTTTTGGTTGAAAGGTGTTAGTTTTTCTTCTGAGGATTGGGTTTTGTTTGTTTTTGTGTTTTGTGGAGGTTTAGTTTGTATTTTGTTAGTTGGAAAC
Source organism: Geum urbanum (assembly GCA_946800695.1). Taxonomy (NCBI): domain Eukaryota; kingdom Viridiplantae; phylum Streptophyta; class Magnoliopsida; order Rosales; family Rosaceae; genus Geum; species Geum urbanum. Next base: position 37,098,025 of record OX327013.1, on the reverse strand, counting down.
GAGAAAAACTGAGTAGGAAGAAAGAGTTAAATTCTTTGTGATTGCTTAGCTGGCATATGGAGAACAAATTGTACAAGAATTGAAATGTGGCTGAGTTGTCGTGAATTGGTTAGGATGATTCTTTGAAACTGGAAGTTATCAAGGATAGAAATAAATGAAATTAGGATAGAAGTTGAAATATTGCCGCTAATACAATCAGGTGAAATTAGGATAGAAGTTAATTGACATCTTACATTAAAATGCAACCGATATAATTTTTTTTAACAGATTATGAAGAAGTCAGAGATTTTGTTGGCACTTGGTACTGATGATTTAAGATGACTCTTCTTTATTTTGGACACCTCGAACCAGACTCTACTTCATAGCGGATTTGTTTTGGGTAAATCATACCTATTATTTACCAATTTTTTTTTATTTTTTTTGGGTGAATCATTCCTGTGATTGACCAACTTCATATTCTAGATAATACGCTGATGACAACCTAACTTATAATTTCTTTTTTATTTATTTTCTAATTTGTCACTCATGTATATGTTTTATATTATAAAGTAGGACTTCTATGATTTGTATAAATGAGCACTGTAACTCCCGTCTGTTTGTAAATTGCGACTACTATCTTGGATAGTACTTGATTTGTAAATTGATTTCTTTTCAGCTAGCTATAATGTTCAAATCAATGAATGTGAACTTGGATGCTTCTAAAATTTCTGGTCGGATGTCACTTTCGCTGTATTTTGATTTTCGTTATATCATTGCTTCAATACATTACTCTGTGAAAAAATTTCAATTTTACATTACTTTGTTTGAATCAATTATTTTGTTTTCTTTAAAATTCTCATTGTTACAAGACCGCACATCGGCACATCTCTTTAATGCAGCTTCAATCTCTTGCATTTGTATTATAAATAGATCATTACTTTAAGTATATGCACAGATCTTTCTTGCCATCTTTCAACTCATCTATTGTCTACATTTTGGTACTATTACTCACCGAAACAATAGTGATAACACCGCCCCGTTGGGGCTAACAGCCACCTAGTGTTATACAATCCCACAGTTTCGAAAAATATGCCATTCTCCCATTCACCAAAACTAACATACTTCAATCCATGCTCGTTGGACAAATCAACATAGATAAAATAGTCTTGTATCCACACTTTCTCATCATAATCTCTCATCGTAATCTCTCATCACCCATATCTTTACGTGACTCTCTACTGTCTCTACGCGAATCTCCATGTCCATATGTCTTGGTAAAGAACTCTCTACAATGGTCAGAGAACCTCTAAAATTAAGCAAGTTCAACATCTTACCGACGTTGGAAAACATCAATGTGAATGGAATAGAAGTCCAACCAAACTCTTCTTTTGTGAAGTAAAAATTAGTCATTCTCATCAGCTCGCCTAGGTATTCTCTTGCCAACCAATGCGCATCTCCATGCGCATATACACCACGGGTCAGAATACGGTACAAGTTATGTGGAGGAAGTGGAAGAATGTTCGAGGGAGAATTCAATTATTTCATTCATCCTAATTTAAGGTTAATAAAGATGTACAATGAGTTTCATAATAGGAAAAAATATTTACATTTCTATCACATCTATACAACTTTAATTTTAATTACAAAACAATATTTACCATAATACTTTCCAACACTCCCCCTCAAGTTGATGCATAGATGTCAATAATGCCCAACTTGTCAATCCATCCAGCAAATGCATGATGTGACAACCCTTTAGTGAGTACATCCGCCAACTTCTCTTCAGACGTTACAAAAGAGAAATGTATATTCCTCTTATCAAGGTGATCCCTGATGAAATGTCGATCAATCTCCACATATTTGGTTCGATCATGCTGTACAAGATTATGAGCAATTTCAATTACAGCGGTATTGTCACAATGTAAGTCCATGGCTTTATGGAGCTTGAATCCTAACTCATAGCTCCTTCAATACATTTCGAATCCACAACAGTTCACACATTATATTTGCCGTTCCTTGGTATTTCGCTTCACCACTAGAACGGGCAATCACATTTTTCTTCTTACTGCGCCAAGTTACTAAACTTCCTCCAATAAATGTGAAGTACCCAGATGTAGACGCCCTATTTATTTTGCCACCAGCCTTATCTGCATCAGAATATCCTGTGATACCAAACTCACCATCCTTGAAAAATAATAGACCTTTTTCAGGTGAAAACTTCAAGTACCTGAGTATTCGCATCACAGCTTCCATATGCTCTTCACTAGGATCATGCATGAACTGACAGACAACACTCACATCATGCGCAATATCACGACGAGTATATGACAAATAGATTACCTCCCTACTAATCTTTGATATCTGCCTTTGTTTGTTGGAACCTGTCCAGGACACAACTCTAGTTTGTGGTTCATCTCAATAGGCGTATGAGCAGGTTTACAATCCAACATTCTGGTGTCAGTAAGAAGATCAAGTATATACTTTCGCTGTGACAATGTGATTCCCATTTTTGATCTTGCAACTTCAATTCCCAGGAAATATTTCAGCGGACCTAAATCCTTCATCTCAAATTCTTGGGACAAACGCTTCTTCAAATCTTCCATTTCAGCTGAATCATCACTTGTAACAACCATGTCATCTACATATACAATCAGAGCAGTTATCATACCACTCATACGTTTAATGAATAAGGTATGATCAAAGTTGCTCTGTCGATATCCAAACTTCCTCATGGCTCTAGAAAATCTCTCAAACCAAGCTCTAGGAGATTGCTTCAATCCATACAATGACTTCTTCAATCTACAGACTTTCCCAACATCACATGGTTTACAGTTAACACCTGGAGGAATATCCATGTACACTTCTTCCTCCAAGTCTCCATTTAAGAAAGCATTCTTCACATCAAATTGGTGCAATGGTCAGTCATGTCTAGCTGCTAAAGTTATGAGAATGTGTACAGTGCTGATCTTTGCTACCGGGGCGAATGTCTCTTGATAATCTACTCCATATCGTTGAGTGTAGCCTTTTGCAACTAGACGAGCTTTATACCGATCAATCTTTCCATCTGCCTTTAGTTTCATTTCATAAACGCATCTACATCGAATTGTCTTCTTTCCAGGCGGAGCAGGAACAAGCTCCTATGTTCCATTCTTTTGTAGGGCTTCTAATTCTTCATTCATTGCTTGCTTCCACTTTAAATTCACCAAAGCATCTGATAGATGGTCGCACACCAACCAAAAATAATACCTTATTCAGTATATACTTAAGATTAATGCAATATAGTGCAGATAGGGATCGATCCACAGGGAAAAGTAAACTCTATACTCTAAACACAAACTAAGATGCGAATATCAGAAACCTGACAGACTCGACCACTAGACGAAAACACAATTAATTAAATAACCTAAACTAAATTCAAAATCACGAAATAAATACTGGATGAACTAGACTACAAACTGAAAATAGTACAGTAAAACGAAGATTTAATCAAAATAAAGAGATTGTTAGACACTTCTCTCCACCCTAGACATTTCCAATCTACCCGAATCAATTCACATAACCTCGAATGAATGTTTCACATGTATATGCTGTGATTAAGTTGCATACACCTTACACCTTCGTACTTGACATGCTAAACCAGTTCATGTACCCTAGCTTAACTTGATCTTAACTTAAGAGATATGGTACTTCTTCGATCAGTCCAAAATCAACTTAAACTAAGTCATTACGATCTATAGGATGTTTGAGACAACAACAAGACTTCTAGAGCTACTATGGATGAGTGCCCTTGCATCACCTTGGAACTAATTCACACAACGTATTAAGCTGTTCATCTCTACAGAATATGCACTGATTGATCGTCACCTACACATTCAAGACAATAGATCCTAACATACACATATAAGTTTCGAACCAAAGACACATATGCAAGAAATCATACGGTGATAAAATAGTGAATAAATTTTCATCAAAAAGTTATGTAAATCACTGGGGTTCAAGATCAAAACATGTATAGGGTTTCGATAAGCCCCTAACAAATAAAGCTTAGCTCCTCATGCTAACCATGGAAGATAAGAAAAATACATGAAATAAAATTACAGTAAATAGATGGGGAAAATGAAGATTTCGAAATGGTGATGCCCTCCTCCTCTTACTGCCGAAATTCCTCCTTGTATGCCGTGATACTCTCCTCTCTCCCTCTTGTGATAGTGTTCTAGCCCTTGTTAACTTGTTCCTCTTTTCTTTAATCCCCAAAGCTGATCTGTTTTGGATTAAATACATAAATTGGGCTGAAACCAAATGACTTAAGACTTTGACAATCCATTCCTTCATTGGACTTAATCCATTGACTCCTTGCTAGCTCATTGCTCCTCCTTGTTGACCCGGGAAATTCCATTAATTCAGCTTTTAATCATTATCCTCCATAAATCTATAAAACAAATAAACATTATAAAAATGCCGAAAACATAACAAAAACACTAAATATAAGGTAATATTAAACATAGAAACGTTGCATAAATATGCACCTATCAGCATCCTGCACATTACTGGGAATAACTACTGTAGATAATTGATTAACAACAAGTGCATGTGATCCAGACAACCTATGGTGGGATACAAAGTTAGTGATGCAAACCCAGATGATTATGGAAATGAACATGGGCATGGCGGCAATGCGGATCATGAACGTGGACATGGGGCTAAGGATGCCGTGGAATCTTTATCATTACCAAGTGGCCCAATTACAAGAGCTAGGGCCCGGAAGTTCCAGGAAGCACTTAATGGGCTGATTCAAGAGAGTGGAGATAATTATGAAATTATCAAAGAGGAAGCTAAATTTGTGCATGTCATGGAGGTCATCATGAAGGGCAACAATTAAGGAGCACGAATTAAGGGAGAATAATTACTGAGAGAATAAAGGGAGCATTGATCTGATCTTTATTCTCAGGTCTTATGATCAGTTTTTATTTTATGATAAGTTTTATTTCTTAGCATTATGGGCCTTAATTAGCAATTAAAGGCCATAACTTCTAATTTTCTGTTTTGATTTTTGTTCTCTCCTATATTCCTATATATGGAGAGCTTTGCTTTGTTTGTAATCAGATTATCAGAGATGAAAATTGTGAGAACTTGTGTTCTTCTTGGTTCTTATTAGAACTCTTTCTGAGCTTATCAAGGTAAAACTTGTGGCGCTCAAACCCAAGCTTATCACTTAGAAATTAGTGCGTGGGTGCATTTCTCTGTGTGGCGCTTGTCCCTTTCGTAGTCTTAGGTTCCCATCTCTTTAGGTGTGGGGTCTAGACTCAACAAGCTTTTTCTTCGCGTTCTTGGTGTTCGATCAACTTTTATCGGGTTTCATCACAGTTGTTGGTGAGGTTCGTATCAGTTTGGTATCAGAGCTTCGGCTCCAAGGCAAGTTTGACTATCCTTTATTTTCGAGTTTATTAGAAAAAAAAACGCACAGAAAGAAAAAGAGGTGCGAAAAAAAAAGAAGTGAAAGTTCCAAAGTTTCTTTTGTCGTTCCAGAAATTACAGAAATTCTCAATCAAAATAGTTATTCCATTTGAGAATTAGTATACCTTTGATTCATACCAGAAAGTCTTGTTAAGTTTTGGGTGTTTACATACAATCTTGATTGCTGCTTGATTTTATTTCTTGAATGTTCATTGAGTTTGATTAAGAACTGAAGAAAAACACAAAGAGTGGTAAAAGGCAAGAGTGTGTGAGAATATCAGAGGGTAAAAGCCATTTAGAGAGAAACACGAGTGTGAGTGTATCATTATTTGAGTGAAACACGTGAGGGAGTGTTTGCGAGGATTTCTAACTCCATTTTGCAGATTTAATCATGGCACATGATCCCAGAGATGAAGAAACTCCAATACAAATTCCAACGTTCCAACTAGATGGATTATTAGCAGAGATGAGGCGTATAATGCGGGCAGAGATGAAACCTTTGCACGTAAGGTTGGATGAAGTGGAGCAAGCAGCACCTAGGAGACGACCACGAAATAGACACGATGAGGTAGAAGGATCAGATCCAGAAGAGCAAGAAGGTGGAGGTAGGAATAGGAGGTCTAGACGTGATAACGACATGGGGAGCATAAAAGTGAAAATTCCATCATTCCAAGGAAAGAACGATCCAGAAGCATATTTGGAATGGGAGACTAAGATGGAAATGGTGTTTGATTGTCACAACTACTCCGAAGAGAAGAAGGTAAAATTGGCTGCTATTGAATTTACTGATTATGCTATAATTTGGTGGGATCAGTTGATTGTCAATAGGCGAAGGAATAGAGAGCTACCAGTAGGCACATGGGAGGAGATGAAAAGATTGATGAGGAAGCGATTTGTGCCCAGCCACTATTATCTAAGTTTATACCAGAAGCTACAACGATTGACTCAAGGGTACAAAAGTGTGGATGAGTACCACAAGGAGATGGAGGTCGCAATGATCCGAGCTAATGTAGAGGAGGACGAAGAAGCCACCATGGCAAGATTCTTGCATGGCTTAAATAGCGATATTGCAGACGTTGTGGAGCTGCAACACTACGTGGAGTTATCTGATATGGTACATCAAGCCATAAAAGTGGAGGCACAACTAAGGCGGAAAAGTCTTGCAAGGAGAGGAACAACTACGGGTTCCACTAATCCTTGGAAACCAGCCCCAAGGAGAGATGAGCCACAACAAAACAAGCCAAAGTTTGAGGCTTCAAAAATTACTCAACCAGCAGCGGCAAACACATCTGGTAATAGCAATGCTTCTACTTCTAAATCTCGTGATATAAGGTGTTTTAAATGTCAGGGAAGAGGTCACATATCCAGCCAATGTCCAAACAAAAGGGTGATGGTGATAAACTCCCAAGGCGATTTAGAGTCGGAGGAGGAAGAAGAGGATGAGGTCATTCCAACTTATGAGGATGGAAGTGACGCAGAAATTCCTATTGTTGGGGACTTGTTGGTAACAAGAAGAGCTCTCAATGCACAAGTCAAGCTGGATGAGAGTAACCAAAGGGAGAACCTATTCCATACTCGGTGCTTGGTGAATAAGAAAGTGTGCAGCGTTATCATTGATGGAGGAAGTTGCACGAATGTTGCGAGCAATTATATGGTGGAGAAGTTGGGACTAACAACCTTGAAGCATTCCAGACCCTACAGATTGCAATGGTTGAATGAATGTGGTGATATAAAGGTGACGAGACAAGTGGTGGTGTCATTGTGCATTGGCAAGTATGAAGATGAAGTACTTTGTGATGTGGTGCCGATGCAAGCATGCCACATACTGTTGGGGAGACCATGGCAGTATGATCGAAGAGTCACACATGATGGGTACACAAATAGGTATTCTTTCACCCTTAGAAAGCAACCTATTACTCTTGTTCCTTTAACTCCAAAGCAGGTCATGGAGGACCAACTTCATTTACAAAATTCCAGTGAGAAAATGAGAGAAAAAGAAAAGAGTGAAAAGGAAATTGAAAGAAAAAAAAGAGAGAAGAGTGAAAAAGAAAAGGAGAGAAAAGAGAAAACAAAAGCTGAGAGTGAAAAAGAAAGAGGGAAAATTTCAGCCATGGTGAGAGAAAGAGAGGAAAAATACAATTACATGGCAAGAAAAAGTGAGATTAAGAGAGTTTTAGTTTCACATCAGCCCCTGATTGTACTCATGTACAAAGAGGCTCTATATTGCACTAACGACCTTGTCGGATCTTTGCCGAGCAATATTGATTCTCTTTTGCAGGAATTTGATGATGTCTTTCCCGAGGAAGTGCCATGTGGACTGCCACCAATTCGAGGGATTGAACATCAAATTGATTTCATACCCGGTGCATCAATTCCAAACAGACCTACTTGTAGAACAAACCCCGAGGAGACAAATGAGTTACAAAAGCAAGTGGGTGAGCTGTTGGAGAAAGGGTATGTAAGGGAAAGCTTGAGTCCTTGTGCGGTCCCGGTAATATTGGTTCCTAAGAAGGATGGCACCTGGAGGATGTGTGTTGATTGTCGTGCAATCAACAACATAACGGTAAAGTATCGTCACCCTATTCCTAGGTTAGATGATATGCTTGATGAACTACATGGTGCTTGTGTGTTTTCAAAAATTGATCTTAAAAGTGGATATCATCAGATTAGGATGAAAGAAGGAGATGAATGGAAAACTGCTTTTAAAACTAAATATGGTCTTTATGAGTGGTTAGTAATGCCTTTCGGCTTAACTAATGCTCCGAGCACATTCATGAGATTAATGAACCATGTTTTACGAGCATTCATAGGCAGATTTGTTGTTGTGTATTTTGATGACATCTTAATTTATAGCAAAACCTTGGAAGAACATGTGATGCATCTTAAATCTGTTTTGGATGCTTTGAGAAAAGAAAAGTTGTTTGCTAACCTTAAGAAATGTACATTTTGCACGGATAAGCTTGTATTTCTTGGGTTTGTTGTTGGAAAGGCAGGAATTGAGGTGGATGAAGAAAAGGTGAGAGCAATCCAAGAGTGGCCAATACCTACAACAATCAGTCAAGTGAGGAGCTTTCATGGATTGGCGAGCTTCTATAGGCGGTTTGTGCGTGATTTCAGTAGCATTGCTGCCCCTCTCACAGAAGTCATCAAGAAAAATGCGCCTTTTAAGTGGGGAAATGAACAAAAGAAGGCATTTGATTTAATAAAGGAGAAATTAACTAATGCGCCTTTACTTGTTTTACCTAATTTTTCTAAGACTTTTGAAATTGAGTGTGATGCTTCAGGAATAGGAATTGGAGCTGTTTTGATGCAAGAAGGCCGACCAGTTGCCTATTTCAGCGAGAAGTTAAGTGGAGCGGCCTTGAAATATCCAACATATGACAAAGAGATGTATGCTTTGGTAAGAGCATTGGAGAATTGGCAGCATTATCTCTGGCCGAAGGAGTTTGTGATCCATACGGATCATGAATCATTGAAGCATTTGAAAGGGCAACAAAGGTTGAACAAACGTCATGCAAAATGGGTAGAGTTCATCGAAACATTTCCCTATGTGATCAAGTACAAGAAAGGTAAGGAAAATATTGTTGCTAATGCACTGTCCAGAAGGTATGTTTTACTCAACACCTTAGAAACAAAGTTGCTTGGTTTTGAATACATTAAAGATTTATATGCACAAGATCCTGATTTTGGTGAAGTGTTCAATACGTGTGAAAGAGTGACCTTTGGCAAGTTTTATAGGGACCATGGATACTTGTTTCGTGAAAATAAATTATGTGTTCCTGTTTGTTCTTTGAGAGAATTACTTGTGAGAGAAGCTCATGGAGGTGGATTGATGGGTCATTTTGGTATTGCTAAGACTTTAGGGATTTTACATGAGCATTTCTTTTGGCCTCATATGAAAAGAGATGTTGAGCGAATCTGTGAAAGGTGCATAACATGTAGGCAGGCTAAGTCTAAGTCGAACCCACATGGTCTATATACCCCTTTGCCCATACCTTGTGAACCCTGGACTCATATTTCTATGGATTTTGTTTTAGGTTTACCCAGGACCAAGAAGGGAAAAGATTCAATTTTTGTGGTTGTGGATAGATTTTCAAAAATGGCACATTTCATTGCGTGCAATAAGACTGATGATGCATCTCATATAGCTGATTTGTTCTTTAGAGAAATTGTTAGGTTGCATGGCATGCCTAATACCATTGTTTCAGATCGTGATGCAAAGTTTTTGAGTTACTTTTGGAAAACTTTGTGGGGAAAATTGGGGACAGTTATTATTTTCTACTACTTGTCATCCTCAAACGGATGGGCAAACTGAAGTGGTGAATATAACATTGTCAACTTTATTGCGTTCAAGCATTAAGAAGAATTTGAAAACTTGGGAAGAATGTTTGCCACATGTAGAGTTTGCTTACAATAGAAGCATGCATTCAGCAACTAAGTTTTCCCCATTTGAGATTGTTTATGGCTTTAATCCATTATCACCTTTGGACCTTACTCCTTTACCTTTGCAGGAACGTGTGAATCTAGATGGTAAAAAGAAGGCAGAAATGGTGAAGAATATCCATGAGAAGGCACGGTTAAATATGGAGCGGAGGACAGAACAATATGCCCGTCAAGCAAACAAAGGGCGCAAGAAGGTCGTTTTTGAACCCGGAGATTGGGTGTGGTTGCATTTTAGGAAGGAAAGATTTCCAGCAAAAAGGAGTTCAAAACTGTTACCGCGGGGTGATGGACCATTCCAAGTGTTGGAGAGGATCAATGATAATGCTTACAAACCTGATCTACCAGGTGAGTATGGTGTAAGTGCTAGCTTTAATGTTACTGACTTATCTCCATTTGATGTAGGCGAAGATTTGAGGACAAATCCTTTTCAAGAAAGGGAGAATGATGCAAACCCAGATGATTATGGAAATGAACATGGGCATGGCGGCAATGCGAATCATGGACGTGGACATGGGGCTAAGGATGCCGTGGAATCTTTATCATTACCAAGTGGCCCAATTACAAGAGCTAGGGCCCGGAAGTTCCAGGAAGCACTTAATGGGCTGATTCAAGAGAGTGGAGATAATTATGAAATTATCAAAGAGGAAGCTAAATTTGTGCATGTCATGGAGGTCATCATGAAGGGCAACAATTAAGGAGCACGAATTAAGGGAGAATAATTACTGAGAGAATAAAGGGAGCATTGATCTGATCTTTATTCTCAGATCTTATGATCAGTTTTTATTTTATGATAAGTTTTATTTCTTAGCATTATGGGCCTTAATTAGCAATTAAAGGCCATAACTTCTAATTTTCTGTTTTGATTTTTGTTCTCTCCTATATTCCTATATAAGGAGAGCTTTGCTTTGTTTGTAATCAGATTATCAGAGATGAAAATTGTGAGAACTTGTGTTCTTCTTGGTTCTTATTAGAACTCTTTCTGAGCTTATCAAGGTAAAACTTGTGGCGCTCAAACCCAAGCTTATCACTTAGAAATTAGTGGGTGCATTTCTCTGTGTGGCGCTTGTCCCTTTCGTAGTCTTAGGTTCCCATCTCTTTAGGTGTGGGGTCTAGACTCAACAAGCTTTGTCTTTGCGTTCTTGGTGTTCGGTCCACTTTTATCGGGTTTCATCACAGTTGTTGGTGAGGTTCGTATCAGTTAGCAATAAAATATTTGGTTTTTGCTTCTATGGTTGGTTCATATTGTTTCTTTGGAACCCCTTTTGTTTCCTGTTGTGACCTCCTAGGCACACAAATTTCTATACTACCAAACTCATTTGCATCAATAGAATGAGGGTCTTCATGGGACACTGCTTCAGAAGAGGATTGAACTTCAGGTAATACTGTTTCAGCTACAATCCTCGACGGATTAAGGATTTGTTCATGATTTTCTCTCGACGGGTCGATGGGAGCAATCTGTCCCGTTTCTGGTCTTTTCCTCGATGGGTCAAGGGGAGCAACCTGTCCGATTTCGGTCACTATTTTTGCGGGTCGAGAGAAATTTTCGACCGGTCAAAAATTCCTCCTGTACCTTCTTTCACTTGATTTCCTCCAAGTTATTCCTCCAACCTCTCTAAGTCCTCAAATTCATCCAAATTCAAAGGATTGCCTTCATGTATATTCATTTCCCCCTGAAGGGAAGACTCTGAAACTCCCTTTGAGTAATAGGGGCCAGATTCACGGAAAGAAACATCCAGGGACACATGCATCTTGTTTAGAACTGGATCATAACAGCGGTGACATTTCTGGAATTCAGCATAACCAATAAACACACACTTCACAGGATGCAGATCAAGTTTTCCTTGCAACTCTTTGTTGATGTGAACATACACAATACATCCAAAAACTCTTGGCTCCAAATTGGGAAAAGATGGCACATTCATCAACGCATGCAACTTCTGATAAGGATTCTGAAACTCAATCACACAAGAGGGTGTGAGATTAATCAAGTATGCAGCAGAACATAAAGCTTCTCCCCACATATTTTGAGGCACATTCATTCCAAACAAGGAAGCATGAACAACTTCTAACAATTGTCTATTCTTTCGTTCAGATAATCCATTCTGTTGAAGAGTGTAAGCAATGAAAATCTGGTGTCGAATCCCATGAGTGCCTAAGTAAGAGGACATCTCACAGTTCATATATTCTCCACCATTGTCAAATTGGAGAACCCGAATTTGCTGTTGGTACTGGGTGGCTACCATCTTGTGAAATTTAGTAAATCTATGAAACACATCACTCTTACACTTCATCAAGGAGACTCAAGTCATTCTGGTGCATTCATCAATAAAAGTCACAAAATAGCGATATCCAGACCGAGAAGAGGTTCGTGCAGGACCCCAAACATCAGAATGAATCTTCATGAAGGGAACCGAACATTTGTTCAAGCTTGGCAAATACATAATACAGTGGCTCTTGACTAGTTCACATGTATCACACTTAAACTCGGAAGCATTCACATGAGAAAACAATTGAGGTTGAAGCTTCTGCAGGTAATGAAAATTCAAGTGACCAAGACGACGGTGCTATAGCCATACATCTTCCTTAGCTTTATCGAAACTGGTGGTATTATTTGCCTGACCCGATGATTGCAATTGTTGCTATCCACTGCTTGTTAAATTAAGGTAGTACAGTTTCTCCTTTCTAACACCATAAGCGAGAACTCGCCTAGTCAGAATGTCCTGAAAAATACAAAAGTCTGGATAGAAAGTTATAGAACATGCAAGTGCCGAAGTTATTTGGCTAACATATAAGAGGTTATAGGAAAAAGAGGGAACAACAAGAATAGAATCAACTGATAGATTATCAGAGAATTTTACAGAACCTTCACCAAGAATAAGAGATGGAGAGCCATCAACAGTAGTCACAACATGTTAAGGGGATGGTTTAATGGTTTGTATTAGACCGAGAGTATTTGTCATATCATCAGTTGCACCAGTATCAATTATCCAAGTATTATTTGCAGATAATGCAGAGAGAGATGATGCCTTACCCTTCATACTTGCTTCAACTATTTTAGCGGAGGCAATGGTTGAATGCTCTTCCTCTAAAATAGTAACAACTCCAAGCGACATCTTCAAGTAGTAAGGATTTCAAGAGTATACTTCAGGATTATGTGTCTTCAAATTCAAGAATTCAGGTTTCAACTTCAAGGGTTTCAATTCAGGGATTTCAAGTGTAGCGGGAGAAATAATTCAGTGGTGGTAATTTAGGGTTTCAAGATCCAGAAATTTGGCTCTCATATCAAAGTGTTTCAAGGAGAATTCAATGATTTCATTCATCCCAATTTGGAGTTAATAAAAATGTATAATTGGTTTCCTAATAGAAAAAAATATTTACATTCCTATCACATCTATAAAATTTTAATTCTAATTACAAAATAATATTTACCATAATATTTTTTAACATAGGAAGAAGCGAGGGAATTCGGTGCCACGAGGCTTCCCCAAAACCAAAACATGTGCCACGACCTTTCTATCTCTGTAATATTCACGAACACGAACAATCTTGTGCTCGTTTTTCTCTCTGCCGAATCCCATACCATAGAAACAACTGTATGCATGCTTATTCTTCCAATCCAATCTTTCAGCTGCCTTTGGCATGTTGCTGTCACTTGTTGGGAGCCTCAGAATCTGATGGCTTTGCCTGAGAGGATTGACTAGAAAGACATTGTTTGTTCGCACGAAGCCAAACAGGTTGTGGTAAGCAAAACACAATTTCAGCTGGTTTTTAAACTTTGTTGCATGTCCGTTCTTCTTGAGTATCACCTAGATGCGACCGGCCAGATGCTTGATAGGTTGCAGAATCATCGAAGTAGTTGATGATCTAAATGTTAGATCATGAATGAAGGCCAAAAGTCGAGGGGGCTCAAACGCAGCTTTATTATCTGCAAGCACCCGACTGTGCATGGCAATGAAAGAGTCGTCGCCGATGGTGCTTGGCAGTGTCTTCGAGACACATCGTAGGCAGCAGAGAGATTTCGATGGGAATTTCGGTAGGATGCTCCAAAGGAGATTGGGGTGTAGATCTTCGATCGCGGATAGTTCTGTTTGTTTGTTGTTGTTGGTGCTGTTCAACTGTCTCTTCATTTCCTTGGTCGCCTTCTCCATTTTCCTCCATGTTAATTAAACACTCAAATTAAGTAGCTTGCAATGCTTTGTGTTTTTCTTCCTACAAGTCAACAACAGTACACGGTTAGGGCTCTATCCGGTCTTTCAAACAATTAGAGAAACAAATTAAAGAAAGAAATTAAACTTGTGAGTTTTGTTACACAATATAGAACAATGGTAAAACTACATTTGTTCACGAAATATATTACTGATCACCAGAGTATAGCTGGTATATAGGTCTAACTTTAATCATCAAGATCAGAATTTATTTCTTTGTAATTAGTGTGAGATTCTACATCGCCCGGATGTCCACGTCCCTATAGTAAGACATATTTTAAGGGTTGGTCCAAGAACAAAACTGTGTGAGTGAGGCCCAAAGAGGATGTGACAGTAAAATCTCAAAACGTCACCAATAAAGAGGTTGAAATATATTGTTGACTGTCCGGACCTCTAATGAGAATTAGTCATTAGGTCTAGATCTAGAAAGCCTCAAGGCGACAATTCAATTGAACCCGAAATAAACCCGTCCAACTGAACCCAAATTCATTAAATATTTAATACCAAACCTGGCCTAACCCGTTTACCAAAAAAAACTAGATAAAATAATATATATATATATAATAGTCTCTATGAAGTGTGAAGCTTAGCACTGAAACTTTTGTGTGAAGTTCAATTTTACATAAAATCGACGAAATAATTCGAAACTTCTGTGTGAAGTTTCAGTGCGAAGCTTTGCATTTGATAGAATCTCATATATATAATAGATTATAAATGTTACCATTCTATATAAATTTTAATATATACCAAAAATCCTTTAAAAAATAAGTGGGTTGGGTTCGGGTCCAGGTTCAGGTTCGGGTAGATGCATATCCGTACCCGACCCGAATCCGCCATGATACAGTCGGGTTTGGATTCAATAAATACTTGATACCTACAATTTGCCTTATAAACCTGACCCGATTGGATTTCGAGCAGATACCCGCAAATTTGGGTTATTTTGCTATCCTTAATTAAAATCAATATATTATATGTTTCGTTTCATTCTTTGAAATGCTTATTAGCCTCAAGTCCGCAACCAAATTACCAAATTGTTCGAATCGAAAATTTTATATAATATTAAATCTGTCATATCTACATATTTTTTCATATGGAAATACGAATAAACTAAATTTTGAGCAATCTAAAATATATATAAACTCATTTGTAAATGTAAAACTGTATTTCTTATCAAACACATTAAGCTTATCCTTAAGTTTTATGAATGATTTTGGCCCTAATTTTGAGAGCTCGACCTAGATCTGAAATTTTGAAAACCAAAATTCCGATAAAAACTCTAGAATTAACGCAAAAAAATTGGAATTTAGCTGAAGCTATGAAAATACCTGTAGATTGAAAACTGATAAGTGGCTTCGGACTAGATCGAATGAATCGAGAATGATGGCGACTGCTCGGATGCAAAGAGAATAGAAGAATTTTTTTTTATTCTCTTTTTATTTTTTTTGGCTCAATTTTTTCTTCGTTTTTATTACTTATTTATGCTTATATATTAATATATGAACAGTTAGTCAGTGATATTTATAATTAGTTATGGTTAATTATCCTTACACTAAATTCCATGAATGAGAATAACAGATCATTTAAATTATAATTTACACATCTAATAGTCCTTGACCATGAAGAAATGGACCACGAACAATTGACTATCAGAACACACCCTACAAATTTAGGTAGATATTAATTTTGTTTGAACCGGCATTTATAGACTTGTAGTGCTTTGCGTTATAGAAACTAAGATACTTGTTCAAGCACTCTCGTCTCCCAATCCAATTATGTATAAATTATATTATACAAAATAAAAATAAATAAAACAAACCCTATGGAGTCGCTTGGCTTAATCTTAATAGCAAAACCTAAGGTAACAAAAGCCGTCAGTGGCGGAGTCAGGATTCAATGTTAGAGCAACTCCAGCAGATTCCCTATAAGTCATTTCTAGTTAAAATATAAAGATTTTCTTTTAAAATTTACTCCAGCAGCTCCCCTATCTTATTAGCCAATTTAGGGATTTCCTATATTTCATGTTTTCATCCCCTATTCTTATACCGAAAACATGAATTATAGGTAACGAAACATTCAATATTGTAATTAATTCTTTCCTTCTAGATTGCAAATGTAATTAATAATTATATTAATAAATAAATATGTTATTATCAACCAATCAAAACTAAGCATGTGTTTAGGTCTAACTACATTTTAAGTAATATTGTTGGAGTAAATTTATACAAGTGATTAGCTAAAATAGGTTTCGGCTTTATTTTTGAACAAAATAAGCAAATTTTTCGTGACATTGTTGGAGTTGCTCTTAGGGGGGGGGGGGGCTAAAAATGTGCTCGTCAAACTTAAAAATAAACACATTAATATTATACCGTGCTCATAAAAAATATTAACAATTACGTCATCGTCGAGGTTTTATATTCTGAAAATATTTTGTAATAACTTCATCGTCATTTAATATAACGAATACGTATCCCGCTCTGATCGATATTGAATTTAAAAAGATGAATATTCGATTACAGGATTTACAAGGGTTTTTTGTTTCCTTTTTCTTTTGAAATTAAATTTCTCTCCATACTAAAAGTATTTTGATATTAACAAGGTCGTTAGAGAAAACTAATACATAAGCTATAAAAGCTCTAAATTTAAATTGGTTTAATGGCCTATCTATATAAAAAATAAAAAATCCTTTCATAATTAGATAGGAGAGTAATTTGTAATCGGTGTTGTTTTTCAAACCTACCATACTTCTATATAATACAAGTAATTAACACTTCTTATTTATATTTATATTCATATTCATATATATTATGTTTTACACTAATTATGTGGTGGTGTTAGTTGTCTGTGGATGAGGACTTGGACAATTCTTACAATATTAATTGTTTAATTATAACTGACAGAATATATAGTATACCACATATATATTGGTGAGTTTCTTAAAGTCGGGGGGGGGGGGGGGGGGGGGGGGGGGGGGGGGGCATGGTCGGGGCTCACCATAAGATTGCAACACATTCAGGATAGATCCTCTGATCATGTAAAATTATTCAATTATACATTGCAACACATTGTCTGATCTTTGTCTTCATGCAAAGGAGGTATCGAGATAATCCATAACTTCACTAACGAATAAACATGGAAAAACAAACACAAAAATACCCTAAACACTAGTCCTGGACGGAGATTTCTTTATTTCTTCTAAAATTTAACTATTTTTCATCATTTTTGGTCGAAATTTTGTTGGTCTTACATTACATATGTGATGAAAGGAGTCGGCTCACTCATAAACTAATATGTCAAATTTGAACTTTGATATATGAGTTGACAAAAATTTAATTTAACATTTATTCCTCCAAACTCATATGTTAAAAATAAATATTATTTTATCAAACATCAAAACAAGTTTATCTATGTGTAAAAGAGAGATGACCTACTTATACAGAATTACCATAAACCAAATATTACCATAAACCATTAGCAGATTTGGTTTATGGTAATTCTGTATAAGTATGAGTTGATGCTCTCGGCTGTTTTCGGCTTTTCCCTTTGTAACCAAAATTCCAAAAATAAAACTGAGAGTAACAGACAACAAAGATTCATGGCGAAATCCCAGCGGCAAAAGGATCCGCCACATTTGGATCTCTGTACGACGCCGCTTCAGTTCGACTCCGATAAATCCCAATTTTATTTTCCTGTGATTTAAGTCCCTCTCTGTATCATCTTCCACAAGCTTCAAAGTTCTCCAGGTCACAGCGCCAATCGCCGACCTCCAATCCGGGGGGTGGGGCATGGTAAAACTCCTCATCTTTTCCGTCCTCTTTATCGGAATGCAAGAATTTCCCGATTTCATATAACACGGTCATAATTCTCAATTCAGCCAGTATTTGCTTTGAGCAATTTTGAATTTGTATTACACAGGTTGACAGTAGAGGCCAAAGTAGACGACGATTTCTCGTCTTGGCTTATAGAAGCTTCGGTCTCGTTTTTGGTGCTCTTAGCATTCCTCCAATCTATGTTTATAAATGTGCATTTTCTGGAAACTTGGTTGACTATCAATCTCAGGATGTAGTCTTTGGTGTGTTTTCGTTGATCCTTTGGACTATTACGCTCACTTCGTTGATCAAGTACGCTGCTTTCATGTTGAGCGCCAACGATAATGGTGAAGGTGAGAGAGCTTTTATGTACTAATTTAGCTGTGATTTTCTGTGTTTCTGTGGTTTTCTGATGTTGAGTTGGTTACATTTTGTAGGAGGGGTTATTGCGTTGCTTTGCCGAAATGCGAAGCTGTGTTTGATACTGAAATATCAAGCGGCGGATGAGGAGACTCTCGACGCATCGGTATCCGGAGCATTCCAGTAGTGGCACACAGAATTCTGCGTTGAAGAGGTTTATTGCGAGACATAAAAGTGCGAAAACGTGTTTGCTTGTTCCGGTTTTGTTTGGGGCTTGTATGGTGATTTGCGTTGATGTTCTCACCCCTGCCATTTCAGGTGAGTTCTCTTTGTTTGAACTCATTAATTAATTGATTTTAGAGATTATTCTCTTTGAGGAATGTGCTAAAAATTGTTTGGTCTTTTGCAGTTTTCTCATCTATTGAAGGGATCAAGTTTCAAGCAAAGAATCTGCATCATGGTGAGTGTTTCTTGACAACAATAGAATGTATCTCCAAATTTAAGATGTTACTCATGGCAGTGAACTTGAGCAGTTTGCCTGAATCGTTTTACTCGTTTTCCAAGTCACAAACTTCTTTATTATATGTTTATAGTGTCTCAAACTGTACAAATAAGCTCAATTTACTAGCTCAGAAATAGGAAATGAAAGTAACCCTCTTGAACATTTGCTTCTTCTTGCTGAATTTGAAATGCATTGCTTGGCTACACAATGGTGACACACCATGGTCTCACCCTCTTAGAATTCAGCTAATGCTATTTTAGTTACTAACTCTTTTACACAAACACAGGTGTGGTGGTTCTCATTGCGTGTCTTTTATTAGTTGGCATATATATTATGCAACACCGTGGTTTCCACAAGGTCGGATTCATATTCTCTCCCATCTTGATCCTTTGGATACTTCTGATTGCTGGCATTGGAATCTACAACATCATTGAGTGGAATCCAAGAGTATACCATGCTCTTTCTCCCTATTATATATACACATTCTTCAAAAGAACAGGAAGAGATGGATGGATTTCTCTAGGAGGAATTATTCTATGTATAACTGGTAAAGTTGAAACTCGAAGATTCTTGTTCTGTAACTTTTACTTCTCATCATGAATAGATGAATAAGTGTTTTTGTCAATTGCAGGAACGGAATATATGTTTGCGGATCGTGGGGGATTTAAAACACGGCCAATAAGGGTATGCAGCCACTAATTCCAGATTTGGTTACCAGTTCAAGCTTACCTTTGTGTTTGTTTTCTAAAGTTTTCTCAAAAAGTCATTTTTGGCTCTTAAATCTATGGCAACTCTGAAAGAGCTTTTGAGTCTCATGACTGATTGCTGAAGTTTCCTTCATCGAGGCTATAAATCATGTGAGGACAGGATCTAAAACCAGCAATTCTGGTGGAACAATATGCTGTCACCAAATTACGTAGCTATATCTTTTTCTTTCTCAAATGTTGGTATCTCTTGATACTGACATGATACGTTACTAGCCAGTAATAACCATGCAGCTGATGCATGTATGCATGTAATGATCTGTACTGATTCTATACATGGGAGTCTCAGAGTGATGGTGTCTGAGGTGGTGGGACACCTAATCTCAAGTCCTCACTATCAGTGGGGACTTTAAGATAAAATTGAGTTTTAATATAGACTTGTTGAGTGATTTCATTGGTCTTATAAAACCAAGTGTTGTGTTTGGGGAGTTTGATTTTGAAGCAGGGGTTCTAATGAATTATTATCAGAGGAACTCTGTAGTTCCCTGGAAGTGTCAGAAGCTCCAGGGCTAAATCAAATCATTGATGGTTTTTCCTACATTATGTCTGGCTATTTGCTCTGAAGAGCAGCCTTTACAGACAGCAGAATTTCCAATTTTATACATCTCCTTTTAGGTGGTAGAAAAGCATTATCATGTTGCAAATAATTTCTGTAAAACTGACCTTTGTTGCCATGTGCAGGTCACATTTTCATGTGTCATTTATCCTTGCCTAGTACTCCAATACATGGGACAAGCTGCATTTCTTTCCAGAAATCTTTCTGCAGTATCAATGAGCTTTTATGCTTCTGTACCAGGTGAGCTCCTCAAGAATGAAAAGATATTTTTATAATCAATCGATCAGCTTCTTGGTTTTCTTATTCCTGTAAGAACTGCTATTATTAAAGAATGGTCGATTTGTGTTTGTAGGTCCACTAATTTGGCCTGTACTTGTGGTTGCACCTCTTGCCGCCATTGTTGCCAGTCAGCCTGTTATCTCTTCCATATTCTCAGTTGTCAAGCAATGCCATGCAATACGATGTTTCCCGCGTATCAAGGTTGTTACAAACAGACGGATCCCTGGTCAGATATACATCCCTGAGATAAATTGGATTCTAATGATTCTCAGCCTGGTTATCACATTTAGTTTCCGAGACACATATTATATAGGGCATGCTCTTGGTATGTCATTTTGCTCTAATTTGCATTCATTATCAGTTGATATATTGGCTTGGGATCGTCTTATTATTTTATTTTGATATGGAAAGCTCCTTGTGTTTCACTTAATACCAGGGATTGCATTTTTGGCTGTGACAATCATTACTACTTGACTGACAGCACTAGTGATCAACCTTGTTTGGGACAAGAGTCTCATCCTCTCTCTTTTATTCAGTTTACTTTTTGGTTCAATCGAAATCATCTATCTTTCATCTTCATTTATGAAAGTCTTCCAAGGTGGATGGGCTCCCCTCGTTTTCTCGGCAATTTTTGTGGTGATTATGTATGTCTGGCAATATGGCTTGAGGAAGAAGTATTTGTATGACCTGCACAACAAGGTTTCAATGAGGTGGATACTGACACTGGGTCCTAGTCTTGGGATTGTTAGGGTGCCTGGGATTGGCCTCATCTACACAGAGTTGGCAACTGGAGTCCCATCAACATTTACTCATTTCTTGACTAGCTTACCTGCCTTTTACCAAGTGATTGTCTTTTGTCTGCATTAAAACTGTTCCTGTACCTTATGTGCCCCAAAAAGAAAGGTATCTAATTGGAAGGCTTGGTCCCAAGATGTATGGGATGTATCGTTGTATCGTTGTATGATTAGAAATGGTTACAGAGATGTTTTCAGAAGTGGAGACGACTTTGAAATTGACCCGGTAATGAGCATAGCAGAGTTCTTCCAGATGGAAGCAGAAGGTTCTGGAAATAATGAAGGCTCTGTGGATAACCGTATGGCAGTTGTGAGGAACTCTGGGAAGTTTGGCACAAGTTTAGTAATGTCACAATCTTCTGGCCCTGGAGAAAGCAGCAGTTCAAGTCCTTCTGCCCTTGTGGGCACCTGTAAGTCACAGGTGCTGCAGGATTTACTAGCCACATATGAGAAAGAAGCACCAAAACTAAACTACTGGCGAAGGGCTCGGTTTGGGTTGCTAGACAAAAAATATAAGGAGCCTCGCGTGAGGGAACAGCTCTTGGAACTGGTGAATGCAAAGCATGCCGGGGCAACATATGTTATAGGTCACTCTTATTTAAAGGCAAAGTACAACTCATCGTTCTTAAAGAAGTGTGCTATCAGCATTGCCTTCTCTTTCCTGCGTAAAAATTGCCGGTCGCCTGCTGTTGCTTTGAACATTCCTCATATCTGTTTGATTAAGGTGGGTTCCAACTACATCGTGTGATACAATCCTCTCTGTTGAGTGCTGAGCAGAGACAAGAATATTTCGGCACCGGAGCTTGCATTGGTGGCTTCATCTTATCCATAGCCACTTGCAGTTGATGTATGTGAATAGTTTCAGATTCTTGCTGAAGATATGTTGCTCAGTTGGCATAAAGCACAGTTGGTGTTGAACTCCTAATAATTGAGTTGGCCAGATATGCAGTATGTCATTTGAAGCAGGATGATATTTGGTCCCAACGGAATTCAAGCCACTTAACTCATGTTTCCCTGAAGGTGGTAAATTTTTGACGACTATAATATTTTTGATGCCCTAAAAGCGGTAAATTCTTTCTTGTAAGCCTAATTCAGGTTGGTTAACTTGAGGAAGCATTGGTTTGTTTACTAGTTCATTTGAAGCAAGGTGAAGACTGAAGAGTAGGGATTGCCAACATTAGGGACAATTGGTCCGTGTGTATTTCATTCTTTGACGTTCTGTAGTATTCTCTTTTGATGTTGGGAAATGCCATTTGCTTGCTTTCTGCTCTAATAGAACTCACCATACAGTATCGAGTCCAAAGACATCGAATGTAATGTACAAGAGGCTCATCATCTTAAATTCGAACACTGCACAATGCCAATCCCTTGAGAGAGAAGCCAAGTCAGAACAAGTCCCCTTGTTCTAGGGTAAGCAAAAGCATCCACAAGCTCCATCAACTTGAGAAAAGGTGGTTTATGGTACAAATTCACTTTAAACTTGGGATTAATCTGCAGTTTAAGAGACGCCTAGACGCTTAAGTGCATTATTGGTTAGTGGTTACAGTCCTAATCCTCTACTTAATTTTCCAATGTTTAATTATTAACCATTTGCTTAGTCCAGCCAAAACAACCCGGTCAAGGATAATTAAAAAGTTGCTTGGAAAAAGAGAGCCAAACGCACGTTGAAAATATGGGGTTAGAAAAAAATTACACTAGAGACACTAAACACCCTTTGAAAAATTTCAAAATTTCAAATGAAGCTCGACTTGAGTAATAAGGAAAAATGACTTAAATGATCATTAAATTTTATTTAATTATTGAGTTTTAGAATATATCAAAAATGTCACTGAATTTTAGTTTTGTCTATCAATTTGATCACTTTGTCTATTTTAAATATTCTAATTTGTCAAATATTTTGTTTATATAGATAGGATTGTGAGAGAAATGCACATAATATAAATAAGAGAAGTATGAAAACCATCATAAAATAAGAAAAATTGATATTCAAGATGAGCAAAATGATGAATTTGATAAATAAAGTTAAAGTTTAATAATTTTTTTGATATTTTTTAATTTTTAATGCGTCCTAATGACTTTGTTTTCCTTCCCATCTTGTCTGCTGGTGACAAGCCAATTCCCAGTTCCTCCTCCCAGCATATCTGGACTGGGAATTGGATAAAACCAAAGCTCAACCAACGAAGTGGAACCCAGAACACAAAGAGTGTATCTCTTAAGAAGAAAAAGCGCCGCCTATGTTGAGTTTCTGATGCGAACAGGAGCTCTGGAGATTTCGCAGCTCACAACAACACCATGTTGAGCTCTCACTCTCTTATTCTTCGCCGCCCTTTTCTTCTTCCGCTACCTATACCCGGAGCTACGGTTCCGACCCGACCCGGGGGTTTGTATCCCATTCCCCGGAGATTAAGGATCTCCGAATCTCATTCCAGGCCTTTTCATACCACCGTAAGCACCCCTCTTTGTTTGTTTGTTGTTTGTTGTGTTAAATTCAATATTTAATTTAATGGGTTTTTGTGAGCTGGAGATTATATTTTTTAAGCTTTTTGTTTACAGAGATGGACGACGAAGATTTCATGTTTCAGGCAAGAGGAGTTTTCTTCGGAAAGTGCAAAACCGGAGTATATTGGACACTTGGTGCCGGAGGAAGTAGTCAAGCCGGAATTCGATGGTTCTAAGGAGGTTGAGGTCAAGAGGGATTGGGTGGTGACTCTTAAAGAGGTCATTTTTGCTTGTTATTTTGCTTTTACTTGATCGTTGAATGTCTGGTAGCTATGTGTGTGAAAGAGCTAATAAAAATGTGTGTGAACTTTGATTTAGACTAATAGGAATAATAGTTATGTCTGAAGATTTGGTTTTTGGCCTGGTTGATCCTAGTTGGAGTTAGTTAGTTCTGATATTTTGCAACCGATAGTTTACTAGCTCATATTAGGTGTTCAAGACTACCACCGTTCAACACGTTTAAAGTTCTCAAACCTTCGAAGTTGCAGTTTATTTTAATTGGGTTGAGTGACTTCAGCTTGTGGTTTTTCTAATGGAAATTTTATGCTTATAGCGCTGACAGTGATTTGTTACAGTATCTGAACTTTGGTGTGTCATCACTCACTGGTATATGTTTTTTTTGCTAGTTATGTATACTTAAGATATATGAACAGTAAAACACCTAAAAGATGATGGGTTGAATGGGTGATGTATCTTCAGTATGACTGTAGGGTGCATGCTTAGGATTAAAGATTATTTATATTTTTTTATGGAGTCGTGCTTGAAAATTGATGGTAAAGAATTAAGGTGGTCTCATATTTAGCTAACTGACATCTAATGTCAATGTCAGTGATCCACCTACTTAGTGAGTATATATTGCTGTATATTGAAGATATATTTGTGAGGATGGAAGCTCAATATCATCCTGACAGGAGATTCTTGCAAATATCTACTTGAACATAAGCATACATTGGGTTGCATCAAGGTACTGAATTTTGGAATTGTAAATTTCAGGCCGCAGATGCAGTGTTTAGGGCGATTGGTAGTCGGTGGAGTGTACCATGGACAGCAGAAACCATATTGCAGGTAAGTATTTCCGCTTCAGTGGTATATTATCTTGAAATTTACTATTGAAGACGATTAGATAGTGGTCAATGGATGCAAAGCTGCCATTATCAGTTGGCTTCTTGTAGGGATGATTTGTTAAAGGAAGAAAGACCCAGGGGAAAAAAGTTAATGAAGATATGGTGTAGTTCACAACCAGTATATATAAATAGACTTCTTTCCCCTTTGTTTACTTATGAAAAGTGATGTTCAATGTCATTGGCAAAGTTAATGTGATATACATAATGCAGGTTATGCTACTCTGGGTTGTTGCTTTCTGGTTTATAGGCTCTTGGATGGTTCCATTTGCAGCTCACCTGGCCGGTTTCAACAGGGAATCATTGACATTTAGAGGCCAAGCCTTATTTAGCCTAGTGACTGATGTAACTGAAGGTCTTGCTGGCATTATGATCCTTCATCGCTGTTTATCACGTTTCAGTCCACTTCCTCCAGATTGGTTTAAATTTAGCTTGAAAGGAACATGGCAGATTGATGTTGTGCTCGGATGCCTCATGTTTCCCCTTGTCAATCGGCTATCACAGGTCAACCTCCACCTAATACCACTATTGCCGTCCACCCCTGTCATGATTTCAACCGTTGAGCAGTCGATTTTGGCACGCGATCCAATCGCTATGGCACTGTATGCAATAGTAGTTTCTGTGTGCACGCCCGTTTGGGAGGAGATAGTCTTCAGGGGTTTCTTACTCCCTTCGTTGACAAAGTACATGCCTGTATGGTGTGCAATATTGGTGAGTGCAGTTGTCTTTGCTTTAGCACACTTCAATGTACAGAGGATGCTACCACTTGTTTTTCTTGGGGTGGTGATGGGTGCTATATTCGCACGGTCAAGGAATCTATTACCATCAATGCTCTTGCATAGCCTTTGGAATGGCTTTGTATTTCTAGACCTTATGAGATAAACCCGAGATTTGTACTTGTGATTGATTCATTGGCCAAACTGTCCAAAAGAGGCCTCCATAGATTTCCTTCCGAGGAATAGAGGCTTTTGTACCAACTACCAAAATACCTGCTGGCTGACTGGCTCTGTGCCATTGATGTGGATAAGGGAAGTTTCAGTAGAAGCCGGATGGAATCCGCTAACTTATTGGTGAAGTTGCGGGGATTGATTATCAGACTCAAAAATCCTTTATCAAGAGGATGAGCATGATGATTCTTTGTTCATATGTAAAATGGATATGAGAGAAGAAATTCTTTGGGAAGATGTTCAAGTCAAGTCAGCAAAGGAAGCTCTTGTAGTTGTGGTTGAGCACACTTTTGTAATCTCTTTATGTTTTTTTCTTACTTGTTCAGTACCTCTCCCACGAGCCAGCGTCTGTGAGGAATAGACATTAGTTTACAAGGGTATAGCCGCCGAGTGTAATAACAAATAAGTAGGCGGCGTTGCCATTGTGATAGAACTGTTGTAATTTGACTTCTCCCAAATAGAATTAAACCAATAACTAATTACTAATTGAGAAACAGAACTCATTTGCTACTTTTCTTGTCATTTATGCTCTCGAGTCGCCTTCGTTTGTGAGTTACTTTTGCATTTATGACGTAGACGTGAGCAATTGATAATATATTTATATTTGGTTAAGTATTAACAAGAGACAGATGTTCACATCAAGTCAGGATGGCGGAGTGGTCTAACGCGCCAGACTCAAGTTCTGGTCCTCTAACGAGGGCGTGGGTTCAAATCCCACTTCTGACAATTTTATGTTTCATTTTTTCCCGTTTTTAGTTTTGCAACAATCTCATACCGCGATACAGATATCACGCTTTTCCTTAACATACATTCATATATATTGTTCTTCTTGTTGTTGATGCTGCTGGAGTGCTGGTACTAATTCCCATGCATATACATATTCTGCATGCTCTCAAATATCTCTATCTAATCTATTTGGGGAAGGCCAAAGACCAATCGTGGTAAATCAAAGAAACAGATTATTTCAAAAAAAAAAAAAAACAGATAGAGGCTGCTCAGCCTTGGACCCTTTTTGAAACATGTATGGCTTACCAGAGAAAACAGAGGGCTCAGTTAGCCCATCTAGCCACTTGTAGATGTAGCACACAGTATCGCAAACCTCTGGAAGGATATTCATTAATCGCCGTTATAATAAGTTTAGGTCACCAACTCACCATGCATTTTCTTTCACCAATACACCCGATTTTACAATTAATTGGAAGGATCGGAGCCCTCAAGTCTTCTGCGTTCATGTACTATATTCGACATGTAATTACTCTATCTATGAAACAAAATAACATTAGGGATTTTTTTCCCCAAAATTCAAATTCAAGAATAAAAATAAAATTTTCATCACACAAGCAAGATTAAAAATTCTCATTAGTCAACTAATTAGATAAAAATACCATCTTACCTTCAGTTTAATTAATAAATTATTCAATATTATTACTCTCTCATAATCTCTCCATTGACCATTGATTTAACTCCGACGCGTTGACCAAATTCTGACAACTTTGGCCAAATTCCGATGACTTTGATTGTTGACTTTGACCATTGACCTTTTACCCTAAACTGTATATTAATTGAGCCTAAACTGATCCTCAGTTGACTGTGTATCAGTTGAACCAATCTCAATTGATACTCAAATGACCATCAACTGAGTATCAATTTAGGGTAACCTGATACACAGTTAAACGTATGCAACCACTTTCGGCACCTCTTTCAACTTGGATAACATAAATTATAATAATCTACAACCACTTTAGCATACAAATTGAGCTACATAAACTGATACTCAGTTGAGAGTCATCTGAGTATCAGTTGAGGTTGGTTCAACTAATACACAGTCAACTGAGGATCATTTTAGGGTAACTTGATACACAGTTAAATGTCTGCAACCACTTTCCGCACCTCTTTCAACTTGGATAACATAAATCATAATAATCTACAATCACTTTAGCATACAAATTGAGCTACATTTTCATAAACTATTACCAGCAATACAATACATAAGAATAAAGAAAAGAAATCATATCAAATACATAATGCGACATTAGAATACCAAGAACCTCATCCAAATTCATCCGAATCACCATGATGCTTTTCTTGAGATGTGTGGGAATATCCACCATATACACAACATGACAATAACCCCAAAGCACCGTAATAAAATCCGATGTCCTTAAGAACCTAAACAAACCGAAACAATCTAATGTCAAACAAGGATATAATAACTCCGCAGTTGTCCAATATTGGAAAACTAAATCAAATCATAAATGTTATCGTGTCTCCAAATGCTCTGTGTTGAGGAGATTTCAGTTAACTGCATTTTGGTACAGACCATAATAATTTACAACAATTTTAGAATTGTCACCTAGCAGGAAGAATAAGTTTGGTTGGTGAGATATTACTGTGCTTTAAAACTATTTGGGTTTTATAAGCTTGTAGACTACATTTGTTAAGGAGACAAATTTGACAATTAGTCAAACTTCATGTGGTGGATAGTAAGTTCCAAATTTGTTATTTGACTAGATATTCATTTTAGACAAAACTTATTCTTTCTTTTCAGACCTCTTAGGATTTTTCATTATTATTATTTTAGGAATGTTTTGGTAAGATGAAATATGTTTGGGATCTTTGTGAAACTTCTCATGAAAAGAGATATCGAATAAGACTTATAGTTAACCAAAACAGTAAAACAAAATGATACCTGCATGTGAGCATTGCTCCTGTACATAGAAACCAAGGTTGGATGTACGAGTTAGTAACATAATGTGTGTTACTCTTTTTCCAGCTAATGTAACTCTTATGCAGTAGGTTGTGAAAATAATAGTTAGTATCATCAAACGTATTCCCCAGTCCAAAAGCAGACAAAAATGAACTGTCTTTTATTGTAAAAAACAAGATTAGTCACGTATACGAACAACCATACATGAAGGAACAAGTTTTTGCTCAGATGCATAAGTGGTGCAAGACCCCATATGACCTGCATAATAAAAATAACAGAGTTAACAATCTAGAAATGAATGCCACAAACCATTTAAAGCAATAAATATGATATCTTATGCCACTGAATGTGCACGAAAGCCTGCATGTGTGAGAGTATTTTTGTATGATTACTTGGTGCATACAAGGAATATCAAAAACTATAAACAAGGTGAATGACACCAAGACATCCAACCTTGATCCTTTAAGGTCTATTATTGAGTAGTATATTACTGTCATCTACGTATGTACAATCATTACTAGAGCTCCTAGATAATACACCAATGACAAATACATTATACATAAGAAATGCTCAGTTTACGTTCAATTGATACTCAGTTGAGGGTCACCTAAGACTTAGCGAGGGTTACTTGAGACTCAGTTGAGGGTTAACTGATACTCAATTGAGGGTCACCTGAGACTCAATTGACATTCAACTGATATTCAGTTGACGGTCATCTGATACTCAGTTGAGGGTCACCTGATACTCAATTGAGGGTCACCTGATACTCAGTTGACGTTTAACTGACACTTAGTTGAGGTTCACGTAAGTGTCAGATGGACATCAACGAACATTTATTTTCTAAAAATAAATATAATATTATTAGAAAATAAATGTTTATATGATTATCATTCTTCCTTTATATGATTAGAAAATAAGTGTCAGTTTATATGTTAACTGACACTTAGTTGGTGCATACTCAGCCTCTTTTCGTCGCCGGCGGTATGACGTCACCACATTCTCCCTTTCCTTTCTTTCTGCACTTGTTCATATGTCAACGCCCTGAAAACTTTTGAACGTGTTGTGCTGCAAAAATTACTTCATACTTGAGATTTGTTTCTTTGACTTCTATGATTTATCATGGTTGACTGCACAAGTTCCTTCAACGTGCGAGAAAAAAAAAGATGGCTATGTGGTATGTAATATTATTTATTTACTTTCACTCTTTGTACATGTGGTATATCACTATGTGATTTTTTAAGCAATTTTGTGTCTGACTTTCATAAGAGGAGGAAGAAGTAGCTAGAAGAAAGGAATTTGAGAAAGGGAGGTTCTCTAACGGTAAGCTCTCAATAAGCTTACGTAAATGTTTTCTATGGGTTTCTATTTCTCAACTATTCGATGTGTTTTCTTATTTCTTACTGATTGTGATTCTGAGGGAGTTTAGTGTTTCAAATTGAGAAGATTGCTATTGTAGATTACACTTTATCAATCTTCAATACAACAGCAACGATTAAGGGTGATATAGTCTGTAAACCAATCAAACAACAGCAAGAAACAAAACAAAAGAGGTCTCTTCAGATATTAGACAACATTAGTTAGTGAAATTTCCATCGACTCTCTGATGTAGACAACAACATATCTACGATGCATGAAGTCATAATGGCACTCCGCCAACAGCCTTTATTATCTGGGCCGTTGTTTAAAAAGAAATAGACAACTGTCAATAGCATTGGGCTGTTGTTAAAAAAATAAAAAGACAACGGTGATACGCAATTATCTGAGTTTTTTTATCAGACAACTGTTCAGACAACTGTGTATAAGTGTTGTCTGATACTGTTTTTCTATTAGTGTTATTTTAATTTTTATTTAGAGTAGCTGTTGAAAGAGAAAAAGTTAAAAAGATAGTTATATTTTTAATTTTTTTTCTCGAAAGAGGTATCTGTTCGAGATGCTAGGCTAATAGCAGATTAACAAGACCGGTTGTTTTGTACAATTCCGGCTTCGATCAGATCCATTACCAGAGTTCTCCACATCACCACATGATCAAATATTATGCACTGTAACCAAGAATATATGTCTCGTGCCTATTGGACTCATATTCATGTGCCCTAGCCAAGGTACGTAAAATCGATATTATCGGCGATATTTCGGCGATATTTCGATTTTTTGAAGTTACCTGAAAAATTCTCAAATATATTCCTATATTTTCCGAAATTTTTGAAATTTCCGTAAACTTTTCACATTTAACATTTAGTTTAGTAAATGTCCAATCTTCACATACTCAATGTCCAATCCACCATTCACGTGACATGTCCAATACATGCAGAATTACATGGGAGAACAATCATTTAATGATTATTCTTCACAATACACACATGATTATGCACATGGAGATGGAGAAAAAATAGTGTGAATTTTGAACCTCATAAGTCCCCTACGTGGTTTTGAAGTATTTATATATTTGATTTTGTGATGTGTGATGTGTAACATATTGTACAAAAGGCGTGATGGCCTAGCCTCCTATAAGTTTTAGCCATCAAAAAATAAAAATAGAACTAATAAATTATATTTTAATAATTATCAGCACTTAACACATACTAATTCATATAGTAATTTAGCAAATTCATATGTCTTGATGTCAGATCAATATTTTCTTTTCACATAAGGTAGATAATTGATCATGTTACAACATCCAAAAGTTTCATTACAAATTTCCATGTAATTTTATTAGTTTCCGTCATTTCCGTCAGAATTTTCACTGGATCGATATTTCATCGATATTTCCGTCGAAATATCCAAATTTTGGAACGTCGATATATCATCGATATCCGATATTTTACTCCTTGGATATGGGGCAGATTTTTCTCAGTCGTCGCCTTCCTCTCGGAGTCTTCATCAACCACTGACACCGCTTGAATCCTTCATGGACAAATGTCAAACCGCATCGGAAACACATCACAAAGAGAAAAGAGATGAGATCGCATCACTCTACCTTGTACCACACACCACCGATCATCCTTGAACCCAATGCAACAACCCCATACCAGATTTTGAATCTCGCCCTCCCTAGAACTCCGGCTACTACTATTGTCCATCACCGGACCCAACAGCCACCAGGTCACTACAGTCCTATTTGGCTGCAGCCCACAGAGCGACGGTGAGGCCAGGGCCGCCGGACGAGAAGATAAGATATTTGGGAGAAAAGCTTGAGCGCGTTCCTCAACGCATGTTTTAGGGTTATATCTTTTCTTTAAGAAGTTGATTCTTAAATTGTAATATATTAGTTGTTACCTTTTGTAGTTTAATTGAATTTTATTTCTTCTTTAACCATCATTTACTATAGATATATATTGAGGGCCCTTTCATTAAGGTATACATATTTTGGTCATTTTCAGGTATAGGGCATTACACCAACTTTTCGATTATATTCTACCATCTACACTGTTCAGATCTTAGGTTCTAATGTGTAGATCAAGCCTGTAAATTTTCAGTCAAAATGGTGATCGTTAAGGTATTTAAAACTGCAATTGAAGTTTTTAAGTATGAACGGTTCAGGTTTGACAGATTTGGTCCATCATTTGATTTAACCTAGTTCGATATCTTAACGATCACTATTTTGACTGAAAATTTACAGGATGATCTACTTATATAGACTAATAATTGGGTGGTGGAGATGTAAAAATATGATCGAAAAATTTATGTAATGCCATATATCGGAAAATGACCCAAAATAGGTATACCTTAATGGAATTTCCCTATATATGTATTTCATTTATAAAATTATATATTTATTTATTTCTGGGCTGGCCCGACCCTAATATTATTTCTATGGGTAGGGCTTTGGACATACCCAAGGCTTCAAACACATCACTCATACCCTGCCCTCTTCAAGATAGGTCGGCTAAAATCCGCCTGTTAGGTTGGACAAGGCCAGCCCAAAGCTCAAAAAATAGAGCTAGGCATGGACGGACCGATGAAATTTGAGCTGGATTTACGGGCCTACCTTAGAGTAGCATATTTTTTTGTCGCAAGAACATAATTTTGTTTGTATTTATAAGGTTTAGTCTAGCACAAAACTGATTTGTTGACCTGTAATTTGAATGAAATCGAGACATAGTATTGCAAAAGATGTAACATTCAAAATTGCATGTGAAAATCAATTCTTTATTTGCTACAAAAGATTTAGAGGCTCTCATTCTTTATTTATCAAATTCCTCTTATGGAATTCTATTTAGGCCCTCAAAAACACGTATGTGAAAACGATCATAAGTTCACAACTCTAGTCCTCTAATAACTCGACATTGTGTTAGTCGTAACACAATGGATGAACTTGCTCAAACATGCTTATCAATCACGATTTTAATCTATGACATGCACAAACACAAATGATCTGGAACAGACCGAAGAAGAACCAATAACCGCTCTCTCTTCTTAAACAGTACCGCAGCTTAGGCTGTCGATCTACCGTCGCCTATCCACCGATGGTGGCGTCCCCAAATATTGAACTACTCCTCTCATCCCACTCTTCCTTCTCATACCATTATCTCTTCCATAACATAGAAATCACACTCAAACAACGAGGAAACTAGTCTAAACTACATATTTGCCGATGCCTCGCCGCTTGTTTCCACAGCCATTTTTCCATTTATCACCCCAGATGTCATTTTACTTTCGAACAAACCTATCTTCTGTTGGGCTATAATCATACTCTCTCTATTTGAAGAGATAATGTCCGTTTCATATAGTCAGTGTTTTATCAGTTTACGTTCAAGTGAGGTCATTGTGGTTCTCTCTTCATTTTGAAGAGACAATGTCTGGTTTTCAGACAGTATTTCACTTATATATTTTTTCATTGTTCTTATTTTTCCATTGATCATTCTTGTGTTTTTGCGATTCCGTGTTTTTGTAGTTTCTTATAATTTATAATTTTGTATTGGAAAACCTTTATTTCACTCTTTATTTCATTCTAGCTATGTCGTATTGAAATACTATTTTTACACCTTTTTTTCTTTTATGCGAGATTCAGTTGGTCTTGGTGCTTGGGGATTTCTATTTTGAATCGTGAAGGATGTCAACGGTTGTTATGTGTGGCAAGCTGTTTTGGTTGTGAAAGTGAATAAATGGTTTTTACACAGCTAAAACCATAGATCATGCCCACCATTCTATTTTGTTGGGTTTCTTCTGGAGGATTTATACAACAATTTGATTTGTTATCCTTCACCAAGCTATTTGATTTCCTTTGTCTTATATTTAATTTGATTTACACACACATTGTGTGTAGATCGGCTTGCATCAGATTAATGATCTTTCCTCCAGCTTCACTTTTGGTTGGCTATCGATTTGTTGGTGTGTTAAGTTGAAAGGACCCGATCCCGATTTAGTTGCCTAAACCGGAATTAAACCCTAACAACAACAGAACCTACAAAAAAAAATTTCTTCAGAGTTTCCTATACAAATCAAGGTAACCCAAAACCTACAATGAAACCATATTTCTACAATAGTCCACAAAACCAAATCATGGGGCACCAATTCCCATCCGGATTTCTCAAATCAACTAACTACTGTACAAACAACAAATGTACTAATTTCAATAGGTTACAAGGAATCCGGTAAATATTTAGAAATATAACACAAATGAAAGCAACCTAAACACAGTATTCAAAGCGACTTCTAATTTACATAATAAACAGAACTAGCAGGCTAAGCTAGAAACCTACTAGAAGAGAAGTGTGACTCGAACTTTGGGCCTCCGACGATGATGTGCAACTATAGGATAGAAACTGCAAAATGGACAATAGAAAACCGAAAATCTCAGGGAAAGACATATAAAATAATAAAATTGTTAGTGTGAGTGGACGAAAATAATGTTTCGTTTTAAACTAGAAAATATAATTATTATGCCTTTTACTATAAAATATACGAGAAATGATGTAAGTCTAAAAATGTAAACTTCCAGGTCAGATTCCTAAGACTACTGAGTACTATGTGATATGTGGAGGCTGTGACTTGGGTAAACCGACCTCAGACCCTAAGACTGCCTAGGTCAAGTTCCTGGCCCTCTTGGGTACTATGTAAATCCTCGAGTCAGGTCCCTGGCCCTCCCGGAGAGTCTCGGGGATCAGCAGAGAAGCCAGTGCATCGATGCAATAACTGTGACTATGCTATTTGTAAAATAAAATCATATGCGCCTCCATGCAAATGCATAACTGTAATAATGCATAATTGAAAAATGCATAACTGTAGACAAACAACAGTGAAAATAAAGTGTTCACTCACAGTACACAGCTAACTCTGTGGTCCGGCGGAAGTTCCCTCGCCAAAATCTTGATCATGGTCTCCTGAATAAATCATATAGTCAATTAACATCAAATTTCGATAAACAGTGCGAAAAATAACTCAGAAACTACCCTAGAAACCCCATAGTCAATTTCAAATTTTTTCCTTGCCGGAGCCCCGCGGTGGA
This sequence comes from Geum urbanum, assembly GCA_946800695.1. Classification (NCBI taxonomy): domain Eukaryota; kingdom Viridiplantae; phylum Streptophyta; class Magnoliopsida; order Rosales; family Rosaceae; genus Geum; species Geum urbanum. The sequence goes on along the minus strand of OX327013.1, from coordinate 37,063,164 downwards.
TGGCACTGTGTGGCTCTCACGGGTTTCCACAGGCACCGACGTATGAGTCACACGTGCCTTTGGCGGCAACAGCTCCGTTGGGAGCGTTTGACCCATGGTTGGAAAGATCTCAACAAGCCCTACAACTTTCCCAATAGGACCTAAATCGTCGTCGTTTGGGCGAAAAACGGCCCGAAACCTCAAGGCCTGAAAATCGCAAGAAATTTTTTTCACCCAAAATCAACGCAATCGTCACTCCTCGATCCTCCAAAACATAGGGGTTCGACCCCTGGGGTGAAACCCAATCGATTCCACCCCACCCCTTAGTAGGAAAACGGCTGGAGCACTGCCGTAGATTAAACCCAAAACCTAACTGTTATATCAAGTCACTTCGTGTCCTAAAGCATCCCAAAATCCAACAATACACACATGAATCGAAACAGGGAGAGGAGAGATTCAAAACCATACCAAGAACGTCGGCAACAGTGACATTTTTCGGCGGGTCCGAAATCGGGTCAGGTCATCTTGTTGCGGGTCACGGCTGTGCTCGAAAATATTTTCTATTTTTTATTTTCTCTTCTTCTTCTTTTTTTTTTAAAAAAATCCCTTATTTATACCCCTAAGCTTCTAATCAGATCAATGACTAAAATTTGATCTGATCAAGATCCAACAGTCCGGAACAAACTGACCTAAAAAGATTAGTTTTTAATATTTTCCTCATGCAGACTTCTAAAAATCATAAAAAAAAAGCTTGTCTATCCAAAAAAATCTCTGAAATTTTCTACGAGATTGAATAAAATACTCTACATCTTCCGCAAAGAAAATAAAGTCTAATTCTCCCTGGGTGAAAAAGTCGTTAACAAATCACATGATGCAACTAATTCGTGATAAACCTAATTTGTGTCGATTTGTGCTTAATTTTTTGTTCGGGTCGTTACATAGGTCTTCAACATTTCTACGACTATGTTGTTGTACTCTTTCCTCGGCACAGAGTTTCCTATGGTGTTTTATCCGACAAGATTTTAATGAGTCTCAGTTGTCATATTTACCATTGTTTCTTGAGTGCAGGTTTGATTGTTTTGGTTGTGGCTCTACTTTAGATGTAGTTGATTTTTAGAGCCAATGTTCCTCCTTGTGTTAGTTTCAGGTAGCAGGTCTAGTTAGTAGACATCGGCTTATGAGTCTTGGCTTTCACGTTAGGCGGAGATGGGAGTGTCTATTACTCCGTACTTAGTAATATATTTTTTTAGATGAATTGATAGAATAGAGGAATTAGTAAATTATAAAGAGTCTGCCTGTCAACGACAAGATAGAAGAAGGAACCCCTTAGAGTAATCTACATTGTTACAATTCAATCTGGTACCATAACATAACTAGACGATCTAGATGTACAACAAAAAATTCCACAAAATTGGTGTCCCCATGCCTTACACAGGTATGCCACCCCAAAAACTCTACATCACTACAATTCAGTGCTCCTCAATTTTTGTCTTCGCGAGTGCGCCCGAATTTTCTTGCGTTCGGTGCCATGCAAATTTTCTTTGGAGGATGTTTGGTTTTCAAGTCCAGAAACCATAAAGCATAGACTGAAAAGCCTAACAACCACCTAATATGAGAGTAGCCCACAAATAGGTAAACCCAAATAATTTGGGGCTCACACTCCTACAATTGTTAGCAGTCAAAACCCACCTCTTGCTCCATTCGTTTAGCACTGGCAGAGGACTGCCGACACGGAAAGAAGCTGACGTCCATCCCCATCATCTAATCTCTGCCGGCCCAGGACTACCATCAGAGTATTCCGACCGTGTGACTCGAGGTCTAGCTAGTAGTGGTCGGTGCCCTGCAATCCGCGCCTCGATCTACAATTCGCCGGCATGATCCGCCGGTCTCCTCTGTTTCCCTCACCTCAACACAAGTTCGCCGATGCAATAGCTCTGTCTCCCAAGCCAAAACCTCGATCGCAATGGTCGCAACCCTACCACAAAGCCTCTGCCTTTTATTGGTCGATTTTGATCTTCATCGACATGCGGCCAGAAATGATGAGAGGAATGGTGCTCTTTCAGGTTCACAACGGGTGCTCCTTTCTCTGCATGGCATTGCTCTTGAGAGAGAGAGAGAGAGAGAGTTACTCCGTGTAGTTGGTACTTTTGTTGTATCATTGTACTCAATTCATATCTCTATTAATTAAGGCAAGGGGGCTTAAGGAAGTTGTGGAGAAGTTTACGGTAGTTTTGGGGGAGTTGGATGGTAGAACATTGTGAGTGTCAAATTTGCCCTTTTAATTTCCTAAGTACATAGCAACAATTTGGGATAAAAGTGTAAAACACAGTACAAAAAGAGGAATTCTCCGTCCACGGTGGTTTTGCTTAGAGTTCGCCATGAAAAATAGAGACATGAATAAAAATAGAAATCTCTATTAATTAAGGCAAGGGGGCTTAAGGAAGTTGTGGAGAAGTTTACGGTAGTTTTGGGGGAGTTGGATGGTAGAACATTGTGAGTGCCAAATTTGCCCTTTTAATTCCCCAAGTATATAGCAACAGTTTGGGATAAAAGTGTAAAACACAGTACAAAAAGAGGAATTCTCCGTCCACGGTGGTTTTGCTTAGAGTTCGCCATGAAAAATAGAGACATGAATAGAAATAGAAATCTCTATTAATTAAGGCAAGGGGGCTTAAGGAAGTTGTGGAGAAGTTTACGGTAGTTTTGGGGGAGTTGGATGGTAGAACATTGTGAGTGTCAAATTTGCCCTTTTAATTCCCTAAGTATATAGCAACAGTTTGGGATAAAAGTGTAAAACACAGTACAAAAAGAGGAATTCTCCGTCCACGGTGGTTTTTCTTAGAGTTCGCCATGAAAAATAGAGACATGAATTGAAATAGAAATAGAAATAGGCAGAACCCTCTCCGATCATGCCGTGGCTGCTGGAGTTCAAGTCCAGCGGTCTAGGCATCGCCGCCATTTCCTACGTGGCAGTCGACTACCTCCGCCACTTATCCCCGACGTGGCACTGGCCTCTCATGTGGACCCTCTGGATCGTCCTCGTTGTCATCGCCATCATCCGGTCCCTTTTCTACAAGCATTGGAGCTCCGAGTTCCGCTACATCAAACGCTTCGGTGCTTCATTGCTCTTTATGCTCCTCACTCTCTTCTTTGAAGTTGCCTGCGTCTGATTCGTCATTGCCATGATCAGCCTCGAAATAGTTCAAGTATGTATCAATCTAGTCTCTCATTTTGTTTTGATCGATTTGTTAGATTTGCTCAACACTTTTGCTTTCTGCTTCGTTTCGTTAGTTTCAACTTCTTAGTGGCGATCCGCTGAGGTTTTCCATTGAAGTTTTTTTGTTTCATGAGAGTAATAATTAATAGAGATATTAAGTATCTTGTACGGCAGGTGTTTAGTGTGAGTGACAAACAGTTATATTCCATTTCATGTTACGAACAGTCATGTTCTCTTTCAAACTTCACTAAACAAATGCACTCCTAAATGCTTACGAAGTCTATATAGTTCTACAAATAGGATGACAACCCATCAGCTTTCTCAGTCGTGTAAGGAGCCGTCAATTTATTTTTCTGCAACAATACAGTATCATCAAGATACACAATTTCTGTTGGATTTGAATTCTTATGCTTCTGTCCTGTTTCAATAGTGAGTTGTTCAAGTCCTGTTTCAATAGTGAGTTATCTATCATGTAATTATTGGTTACAGTAACGTATAAACCCTGTGATTATGCAAACTGATTTGGTTGGCTGCTGGTATCTGAATTGGCTATGTATCAAATTAGGTTATGGTATTGACATACTCCTGTTAACTCTAGGTTGTCAAAGCAGTTTTAGAAAGAAAAAAAACTGTGCATACAGTTTTTCAATTGACATATTTGTATGAATTTTGGAGTTTAAGTTTTGTATTTTGTATTTTTTAGTTTTCAGCCTTACTAGCAATTACTGTATTATGTGTTGATAGTGATGTCCTGAAAAACCTTTGATTTCAGGAAGGTGGAATACTCTCTTTCGGGGTTGGTGGGTTGAGGGATAGTGTGCAGCGGATATCGAGAAGGAGAAGTGAAGAAGATATCAAGCAGGGAGAAGTGGAGAACAACCTCAAAATTTAATTGGAGTTTTCTAATTCCGTCAAGGTTAAACTTCCTATCCATTTGCTTTTCCCGTTTTTTAGTTTCTTAAGATTTCAAATTCTAATATTTTTCCTAAGAATTGGTGTTTTATTTTAAGTTTGGTTGTCATTCAAACATTTAACATATTGTCACAGAAGTAACAGGAAACCAATTTGAAACTTGAAAGTACACTGAATAAGTCATCAAACATGAGAATCAGGTGTTGCTGAACTTTCTTTGTGTCTTCTTTTGTTGGGACTAGAGTTTTATGTGAAAACTTAAGTGAAAAGGGAGAGAGAGGTTTTTGAAATTACTCTGATTAAGCAAGGAGACGAAGTAGGTTCAGAAATATAGTTCCGCAAGCTGAAGAAGTAGGCAATGAAACTGTCGTTTAGTTTTTCACTGTGTTGTTTACATATGTGCTCTTGATTTATTAAATTCGTCTACTGTTGAGTTATAAAAAAAAGGGTTCACATATAGTATTTCGAATGTATATTTCAACTTAGGGAAAACTTGAGTTATTAAATTCGTCTACTGTTTACATATCTGCTCTTACTAATGGTCTTAAGGCAAACTTACTTTAGTTGAAGCAGTATGCATTGAATAGATACCTTTGGCGATGTATATTTCAACTTCCAGAGAAGCTTTAGCAACTGAGCGTAGGATAGTAACATATTGTATACATGTTTGCGCTGAAAAGTTCAAGTCATGTTCACTAATGTTGCTTGAATACACTATCAGTAAGATTGTAACATATTTTTTTCATGTCTCTTTCTTTTTCTGTGACAATACACTATCTCAAGATACACTATTTCTGCTGAATTTGAATGCACTGCACATAGACATTACTCTGAATCATCTTATGCTTCTGTTCTTCGATGATACATGCTTATTTCCTGCTTCTGTTGGGTTGACAAAGCAGGTTACTTACAGAGTTGCACAACATAAGCATTTGTGTAAGTTATTTTTCTGAGGTAACGTCACCGTTTCAAATGGTCACATACATCAAAACCATTCAATACAGGGGCTTCATTGTTAAGCTCATCTAATTGCTTTTGTTTTTTTGGTGTATCAGATCTACAGTGTCGCTTACAGGAAGATGGTAGAAAGCCTTATTACAGTCTAATTATGAAACTCTTTCTCCCTGGTGAGACTTCCCATCTACAACGTCACTTCCAGGGGCTGAATCTGTTAAGTGGTGAGACTTCCCATCTACAACGTCACTTTCAGGGGTTGAATCTATTAAGTCTAGGCTGTGAAAGAGGTGACATACCTAAAATTCAACTTTCTTATTAGCCTACTTCATATCAGACATGAATTTTATCCATTACCTATGTACTTTACTCTCATTTGTGAAACCTATGTGGTATCTATATAGTAACTATGTAAAGGATATATGTTTATTGTTGTCTTTGGTTAGACTTTTTAGTTTACAGTGGTTTTGCTTCTTTAACTTCTTTTTCGGTCTCAATGGTCATGTACTTATTGAATACAGTAATGCATACTCTTCTATGATATGCATATGCTTATCTGCAAATTGATCTGGACGGAGTTTTAAAGGCTGGATGTTGGTATCAAATTAGGTCATTAAGACCTACTTTAAAAATGAAGAACACCACCAAAAATTAGGTATCAAATTATGCAAACTGATTTGGGAACCATCAACCTTTGCTAGGTTATGATATATATTAGTGTGTGCATGCAGGCTGTTATTATTGACGGAGTCATGTTAGTATACTTTATGTGTTCATGTATAGGAAGAGATTTGAATCTCGCTTCAATTTTTTTAAGAACCAAAGAATGTACTAATGAATAATGGAAACTGATTCGATATAATGTCTTATGATAATTGATCAATTCTAATTGTAATGCAGCTTGCAGGGGATTCATTGTTAAGCTCATCTAATTGCGATACTCAACTTTTTTTCCCTTGATGCAACTCCACTTAGTCACCAAAGAAGAGCCTGACTGCTAGAGATAGAACAAAAGTTGACCATTACATGTATATTTTCACTACAAGAAAACAGCACTTAGACCACGGAAAAGTAATTGTTCCGTGGTCCAAGTGCCACTTGGACGACGGAGACTTTTCCGTCGTCCAAGTAACACCTGGACGACGGAGAAGTCTATTTCCGTCGTCCAGGTTCCCACCTGGAGGACGGAGAAGAGTCCGAGGTCCAGGTGGCCACCTGGACGACGAAGAATACCATCTCCGTCGTCCAGGTGATCACCTGGACCTCGGAGTCTTCTCCGTCCTCCAGGTGGGAACCTGGACGACGGAGAATACCGTCTCCGTCGTCCAGGTGGACACCTGGACCTCGGAGTCTTCTCCGTCCTCCAGGTGATCACCTGGACGACGGAGAATACCATCTCCGTCGTCCAGGTGGCCACCTGGACAACGGACCGACACGCCGTGGTCCGAGTAACTTCTACTTAGACGACGTACCGACACCTCCGTCGTCTAAGTGAAGTATTATATAAGCCCGATGCCAAACTCTTTTCGATTCATATATATTCCATCTCTTCATTCCATTCGAAGAAGAATTGAAGGAGAAGGGAGAAGGAGAAGGATAGGAGAAGCTAGGATATATCGGAGAAGAAAGAAGGCCGAGAAGGATCAGGATAAGGGTTCCAAACTAGCTATAGCTTAATTAACAGATATCGAGAAGGCCAGCAGGTACGTACGCAGTTAAAATTTGCTTAATTAATATATATATTTAGTGAAAACGTACGTACATACATGCATGGATGTTAGCTATATATATACAGATTAAATTACGTACGTACGTAATTGATGGATCGATGTAGATCAAGTACGTATAATTAAGCGTAAATTAATGGACTAATATATATGTAATATATAATTAATTAAGTATAATATTTTGTAGCAGTATGGACAAGAGTTGGATGAAGTTGAAGAATAGATGTGATGTCCGGTATATGGATGGAATTAGCGAATTTGTGAATTTTGCGATAGAACATGGTCAGGGAAAGAAACGTTTCAGGTGTCCGTGTCAGAAATGTCTTAATTGTCAGTATGCGGAGGTTAATGTTATGGTGCAACACTTGTACGAAAATGGTATGATGTGGAGTTACACTACATGGAGCGAGCATGGTGAAGCAGTAGAGTTCAGCGCAGCAGACTTCAGCTCAGGGTACAGTTACCATGGTGCCTCATCCAGCGGCAGTGGTGCCGGACCCCCAGCTTGCAACCCAACTGCAGATTTGGTCCATGATGCGTTTCCAGGATGTAGTCATGGCGGACACCAACACCAAGACGGAGGTTACAGTACCACCAATGAGCATGATGACACATTCCCCGCAGCTAGCTTGGCCACTGACACCAGTGAGATGGAAAAGTACAACCGGATGCTACTTGAAGCGCAGACCCCGGTGTTCCCTGGATGTCGAGAGAATGTGTTGCAATATGTGATGGAGCAAATGAAGATAAAAGTGAAGCACAAAATGTCAGTGAGTGCTTTTGACGAAATTCAGGAGCAAATATGTAAGTTGCTTCCTGATGATCACAATCTTCCTAAATCTCATTATAAGGTTAGAAATATCCTGAGCAGCCTCGGCCTAAAGTACAGGATAATTGACGCATGTCCGAATGATTGTGTGCTATTTTACAAAGAGTATAAAGAGTTGGACTATTGTCCCGTATGTGGCCAGTGCAGATTCCAGTTGAATAGGAAGAGTTCGAAAAAGAGAATTCCTGTGAAAGTTGTTCGATATTTTCCCTTGATTCCCAGATTGCAGCGCCTGTACATGTCGCTACACACAGCAGAGGCGATGCGATGGTACGCAGAAAAGCGAATAGATGACGATGTCTTGCGACACGCCGCGGATGGGGAGGGTTTCAAACATTTCGACAGAGAATTTGGAGACTTTGCTTCAGAGGTTAGAAATGTTAGACTCGACCTATCTACAGACGGATTCAATCCTTGGGGAAGTAATAGCTCCGCCGTCAGCACTTGGCCAGTTATTCTGATGCCGTACAACTTGCCTCCGTGGATGTGCATGAACAAGGAATTTAATTTCCTTACCGTACTAATTCCAGGTCCTAAATCTCCATCGAAGTGCTTAGATGTCTACCTCAGACCTTTGATCGACGAGCTGAAACTGTTGTGGGAAAATGGAGTCCCAACTTATGACAAATTCACTGACACGATGTTCACGATGAGGGCTGCTGTAATGTGGACGATCAGCGATTTTCCAGCTTATGGGATGTTGGCAGCCTGCAGGACAAAAGGATATAATGGATGTCCTATATGTTTGGACGACGTGAACTCTAGTTGGCACGCGGGGAAGGTGTGTTACTTGGGTCACCGTAGATGGCTTCCTCACGACCACCCGTGGCGACGGGATGAAGCTCATTTCGACGGTACGGTAGAGAACAATCCTAAACCCCGTAGTTGGTCGGGCGAAGAGATTTTAGAGAGGTTGAGCTATTTCGACTTTGGTGTGTTGAGCAATGACGCGGATGTAAAGAAATGCAATCCAATTCCTCCACATGATCTGAGCTATTGGGATCACAAGAGTATATTCTTTGAACTCCCTTACTGGTCGAAGTTGAAGCTGAGGAACAACTTGGACGCGATGCACATAGAAAAGAATGTGTGCGACAGCGTGGTGGGAACAATTCTCGGTATTAAGTTCAAGACTAAAGATACTCCCAAAGCGCGCAAAGATTTGGAATCAATGAATCTACGTCGTCCCTTGTGGTTGAGGAGGGATAGGAAATGAGTGTACAACAAGATGCCAGATGCACCTTACACAGTGAAGCCGACGCTTAGACGTTCTGTATTTCACTGGTTTAAGGGCGTTCGTTATCCGGCTACGTATGCAGCTACTATAACTGGAGCAGTGGACGAGGTGCAACACAAGTTTGTTGGTCTAAAGACACATGACTATCACGTTATGCTGCAACGTCTGATTCCAGTGGTAATTCGACCATACTTGCCTCGGGACGTCGTAGAACCAATAGTGGCATTGTGCAGGTGGTGGCAGAGGTTATGCGCCAGAGAATTAAAGAAGTCAGATGTGGTGGAATTGCAACAACAAATTGTGCACATCATTTGCAAACTAGAGAGGATTTTCCCCCCCTGCTTTCTTTGACATCATGATTCACCTAATGATCCACCTGCCCGAGCAGGTGCTCATTTCTGGTCCGGTCCAGTACACTTGGATGTATCCTCAAGAAAGGTACGTACAACTAATTAATTAATTTGTTCCACTGGAGATTATATATATACTAGCCAGCTAGCTATATGTACTTATGTAATGTGTACGTTTGATTTTGTAGACAGCTTGGACAGTATAAGTCATTCGTCAAAAACAGGTCGGCCCCGGATGGCTCCATAGCAGAGACATACCTAATGCATGAGTGTGTTACTTACTGCAACAGGTACCTCAAAGATCCACCCCCTCCCAGTACTGCCTCCGATCGCAGTGCCCGCATCAATCTTTCTGTCGTCACCAATGTCGTCCGACCGTTTAGAGGAGTATTAAAGGAATCGTTAACACGGGAAGAACTTATTGAGGCACATTGGGTAGTGTTGCGAGACTGTGATGAAGTTGAGCCGTACATGATGTCATACAGGGAGAGGCTTCAGGCGTTAAATCAAAACAAGAGTTCGGCGTGGATTGAGAAAATGGTTAAGAAGAAGTTTCCTGATTATTTCTTCCAATGGGTACGTACGTACGACTCGGTATTAATTATTTAAATACATATTGCTCATGTTTGTAGAAAGTAAACCATTATATTAATTTGGCCTTTTTCGCAGATGATTGATCTGCAAAAATCTGATAACCACGGAGGGTGGTGGTCATGGCCAAAGCACTTGCTAGCAGGGAAGCCGGTTAAACACTATATTTATCCCGGATGTTTTGTGAACGGTGTAAAGTTCCATTCATTGGCCCGAGACGAAGGAAGAAGAACACAAAACAGTGGGGTAGCCGTTGGGAAAGACAATGATCTATATTACGGGGCTATTGTATACGTGGTTCAGCTATGTTACGGGAATGATGTAACCGTTTTCCTATTCAAGTGCAGATGGTTCAAGCGTACAAAGGAAGACCTGGGACTATTATCTGTCGATACAAACTCGCACTGGTATGAGGATGAGCCTTTCGCTCTCGCCACCTTAGTTCGGCAGGTGTTCTATCTCGACGATCCGAAAGCCGGTGAAGGGTGGAAAATAGTGAACCATATCTCTCACCGAGGAATATGGAATACAGAGACAATTGAAGGGACACCGGCGACGACTGAAGATGCTGCTGAACCAGAAAGAGACATTCCTGCCTATCAAGAGCCTAATATTTCTATGGTCCGCTCCGATATAATGGACCTGGTTCAAGATGGTGAACGGTTACCCATGCCTGATGGTTGTACAGATCTAACTGAAGATGAGATTATCCATGAGGTAGATGAAGAAGACGAGCAGGAAGAGGACGCGGACGAGGACTCAGGTTATTCGTCGGACGATGTTGAGTACGATGACGAGGATGAGCCGTCGACTAACGGGGATGAGGACGATGATGATTATGACGAAGAGTTCGGTCATACGACGAGGGAGATTAATTGGTAATTAATTACTGTAATTATTGTAATATATATATATATATATATATGATCGATGCCGGTTTACGGTAAGAAATTAATCTGAATTATATATATATATCCTGGCCAACGGAGAAATTAATAAATATTGGCGCCAAATCTCAATCTCATATAAAACGTACCCTAGCTAAATCCTCGACCCTAAATCTAGCAAATCGGATCGATCCATCATTTATTTAATTTTTTTATGGTCATTCAAAATAATTTAACGGACACCTGAATTCTGTCCACGTTTATATTAGGTCCCCCGCCAGATTCACCTTTGGCGCCATATAAAACCCTAAATCTTGGACCCAAAACCTAGCAGATCGGATCGATCGATCAATTTTTTAATTATATTTTTGAATCAGAATAATTGAACGCACACACAAATGACCGGGGACGACCTAAACCGTAAACCCTAAGGCCCTAACCCCTGAATTCGGGGTTTTTACACCTGGACGACGGAGATGGTCATTCTCCGTCGTCCAGGTACACACTAGGACGACGGAGATAGTCATTTTCCGTCGTCCAAGTTCACAAACCCTAAACCCTAAACAGTAAGGCCCTAACCCCTGAATTCAGGGTCTATACACCTGGACGACGGAGAACGTCATTCTCCGTCGTCCAGGTTAGGACCTGGACGACGGATAACTTCAGATCCGTCGTCCAGGTGATTACCTGGACGACGGAAACGCTCATATCCGTCGTCCAGGTGCAGATATCGTAATTTTTTCTAAGACAACGACCATCTAGACCTTCTTCCAATGCAAAGTCTTTTCATCAAGACTTTAGAGTAAACAATTCTTGGTGTGTGAGCTTCGACGGTTTGAAAATCGGAGTTACGAAATGCCTAGTATCCACGTTTCCGGTTTGTGAAATTATCGGTTTTGCGGTTGACTGTGCCGATCAAACCCTTCCCGAACTTATTATTTTATGATCCTTTGAAGACAATTATATATTATGTTACGACAAACATATCCAACGGTTGTTTTGTCCAAATTCAATTTCGTTAATACTCTGCTACAAATGAGCGTCTACTCATGAACACTTAAGTCGTAAAGATTAGTCGATACTTAACATGTTTCAATACGTAAAATTAATCGTCGGTTCAAATTTAACTGTTTATATACACGATGCGTTCATCGATATTGTACGACTATTTCACTCGAATGACAGATCGCTAAATTCCTAGCGAATTATTTTTTAAATTTTTTTTTACGTAATTTGAACCTGGACGACGGAGACGGTCATTTTCCGTCGTCTAGGTGTTCACCTGGACGACGGATAATGACCTTATCCGTCGTCCAGGTTCAAAAACCATGGCGGTTCAAATTTATTTTTCTTTATTTTTTTCATGTAATTTTCACTTGGACGACGGAAACTGACCATCTCCGTCGTCCAAGTCCAAAATTATGGCGGTTCAATTTACCGCTTCCGTTTTCGGCACCGCTTGAATTTTCACTTAGACGACGGAGAATTCATTCTCCGTCGTCTAAGTCCAATTCCATGGCGGTTCAAAACGTCCCGCCGATTAATTACGCGCCGATTGAAATTTTTTAAACCGCCACCTGGACGACGGAAAACACTGTTTCCGTCGTCCAGGTGCACTTAGACGACGGAGAATAGTGCTCCGTCGTCTTAGTCAAGCTCTATAAATAGAACAGCACCCCCCCTCATTTTCTCATCATTCCTCCTCTCCCTCTCCTCTCCTCTCCTCTCCTCTCCTCCGGCGATCCTCCTCCGGCGACGCTCCGACGACATTTTTTCCGGCGTGGTTCCTCCTCTCCGACGACTCAAGTCCGGCGAAATTCCCGTAAACTCCGCTTCGGTACATTTCTATTTTTCCCTTATTTAAATAATTTTCATTTTATTAATTAATTAAATTCTAAATTCTAAATTAATTTAGTAATTAATTTTAAATATTTAATAAATGATTAATTGTTGTTATTTATTAATTAAATCATAATTATTGTTATTGTTTCCTAATTAAATGAATAATTGTAAATTTGTTGTTATTAAATAAAATAAATAATTAATTATTGTTATTAATTAATTAAATAAATAATTATTGTTATTAATTAATTAAATGGTTAATTATTGCATGCTAAATGGAAAATAAATTATTGCATGTAATTACGTGTATTTTTTAGTAAATTAATTAGTAGTACGTGTTCGATTTAAATTTAGTACATAGGCTTGGTGTAATTAAGTCGCACTCTTTGGAATAGATGGCGCCTCTTTTCCTTGCTTATCTCCTTAACCCCTCGTGATGTGTGGATTTCATCACCACACACCATAACCTAAGTGAAGTTATGGACACGAGGTTGAGGGCGGAGTTTGCAAAGGACTTGAGGGAGTGTAAATTTTCGAAAAATTGGCCGAATGTCGAACATGGTGTCTAGAAACGGGTTATGACTGGTGACAGGATTTGGACTAAGAAAGACTTTTGTCGAAATTAGTCCTGCCTCTCGCGTTATCTCTATCCCTAACTGGCCATGTTTTTCGATTTAACCAAGGCTGATTAATTGAAAATTTACACTTTATCGCGCGGGTCGCACGTCCATTGAACGACCGAAAATGCCAAGCTAGTGTACTCTATTTAAATCTTAAACGTATTTAATTAATTAGCGTTAATTTTTAAGTTGTAATTATTATGGTAAGTAGGTATTTTAACACCGTACTCTTAGGTTTAAATGGCTCCGCCAAAGACCACATCCGGCAAGAAGAAAGCCCAACTGGAGGCTGAAGATGAGATGCTCCGAATGTTGGCGGCCCAAGTCGGTTGGGTTCAACAGGAGGGCAACGACGCTCTCAATCTGGACGGATCATCTGGTCCGTCCGTAGAGCCCTCTGGGGAAATTCCCGCTCCCCCATTCATCTCGAGCGGTGATGACGTCGACCCCTTCCAATCTCCGACGCCCGGTACCCATTCAACGGGAAGTACTCAGGCGTCCTCCACCGCCGAATCAATCATGTACAGCGCCCGCCGTAGGCAAAGGAGGGCCCCCACTGACCCGGAACCGAAAAGGACTCGGGGTCTCGTTAAAGGGGGAAAAGCGGAGCGTATTTGCAAGACGACCGGTAAAAAGATCGACTTGCCGTACGACGAATTCATCGGTGGCCCTCCCACAGCTCAACTAGCAAGTCTCTCGGCGCATGGGATAGAGTCAATCATCCGTAACCGGGTTCGTATCACTGCCCCTACTTGGAAGGAGGCGCCGGATCATGAGAAGGCGAAAGTCTTCAAAGATCTTTCGGTACGTAATACGTTAAATTTAGTTATTATATAATATTGTTAATCTCGGTTCAAAATTTCATAATATATACGATTATAATTTTCTATTTATTTTTCATAGGAACAATTTGACGTGGATCCGACACCGGCTATGTTGAGGCATATCAATCAAACCGCCAACTCCATCTACAAAGATTGGAAGTACAGGCTCCATAAGTACTTCAAAGATGTCGGTCCCGTGCCTCCCCCTGTAGAGCTGCAAGGGGAGAGAGAAGATGAGTGGGAGTGGTTGTGTAACCACTTTGCCGATGAACAATTTAAGGTATTAATTTAATTTTTTTATTTCAATTAAAATAATTGAATTATTTAAATTGTAGTTATTCATTTTTTAATGATTTAATTATCTTGTGTAACAGAAATTCTCCGGTGTCAACAAAGCCAACCGGGGGAAGAAGGAGAAACACCATACTACCGGCGCCAAGCAATTCATTCAAATTGCCAAGGAGAACAATGATAAGGGTTCCAAACACCCTTTTATTGATGCAAGCGTAAGCGCGTACGTGACGCCAGGGCTCGATAATGAAGCGAGTCAATGCGGGGTAAGTGATATATATATATATGTGCTTTTAATTATAGTAATTATTATTTAAATATGATTACAAAATTATAATAAATTAATTATAATTTTGTAGGCAAGGGCGATAGAGCGTGCGCATGAAGAGTTGGCCAACACTCAGCTTGCGTTCCCAGATGTGTCGCCGGAAGACCTGCCTCCTCTATCCTTAGAGAGCCAAATTGCAATCGCGGATGAGGTCTACGGTCGTAGAGCTGGCAAGGAGGTTAGGCACTTTGGGCCTAGGGTGGTACGAGATTTGTCGACGACCTCCGGCTCATCATCTACGGGAGGTTCGAGGCAGCGGAGAATGAGTCAGGCTGCGGCCGTCGAAGCAGCCATTCAAGAGGCTCGACTGGCACGAGAGGAGAATCGACGGACACAAGAGCAGAATGAGTCAATGCGGCAAAGACTTGACGAACAACAAGCACAAATAGCCCAACTCATCGCGCTCATGAACCAAAATCGAGAAGTATGTCAACCTCCTCCGAACCCACACCCCGACGACAACGACCCGGCTGGAGGCGGAGGACTCGGCCCCGCATCTGCTCCTCCAGTGTATTAGCTAGCACGTAGTATATTATCTCGTTTCTTTACGCATTCCGAACAATATTTTAATTTATGGGTTTTTTCGTATGTACAAATTAATTTACTTTGATTATTTAATAATTATATATATAAGTTATTAATTTTAATATTCAAAATTTAGTTTATTTATTTAATATTAGCATTTTTCATTATTTAAATTAAAATAATAATAAATTAAATTAATAATATTTAATTTCAATTTATTTTTAAAAAAAAATTAAATATTCACTTGGACGACGGAGATTATGTTCTCCGTCGTCCAGGTGCACAAACCCTAAACCTAACCCCTAACCCCTAACCCCTAAACCCTGTCGTTCTCCGTGGCCCAGGTGCTCACCTGGACGACGGAGACTTAGTGTTTCCGTCATCCAGGTCAACACCTGAGCCACGGACACACGAGCAATGTCCGTGGCCCAGATGCTCACCTGGACGACGGAGACTTAGTGTTTCCGTCGTCCAGGTGAACACCTGGGCCACGGACACACGAGCAATGTCCGTGGCCCAGGTGCTCACCTGGACGACGGAAACAATAAGTCTCCGTCGTCCAGGTGAGCACCTGGGCCACGGACATTGCTACCATTATCCGTGGCCCAGGTGTTCACCTGGACGACGGAAACTTAGTGTTTCCGTCGTCCAGGTGAACACCTGGGCCACGGATAATTTCCGAGGTCCAAGTACACTTGGACGACGGACACACTAAGTCTCCGTCGTCCAGGTGCTTGGACGACAGCACTTGGAGCACGGACCTTGGACGACGGAGATTACGTCGTCCAAGTACTTAGACGACGGAAAACTGCACTTAGACGACGGAAATGGTCCGTGGTCTAAGTGCAGTTTTCTTGTGGTGTTTGGGTTACATACTTGAATTTCATTGTATGGAATGACATAAAATCTTTATTAATTAAAGAAATTTGATCCATTACGGCATCTGTCATGGCACAACATTTGATATTCCTAATTTTCCCCTTCTACATCATATAATTTAACCCACAAATTCAAAATATGTGCATTTTTAGTCTCACACACCATCGACCTAAATCACTAAAGAACTAGGAATTATATTAGGAATTATATGTGGTATAATACTCAAGAATTAATGGTTGGTTACTAATGAATACTTTATCATTTACGGTAATTACAACAAAAAAATTACTTCTATTTTTAGGTCATAGATCTAACAGCTTATGGATCAAGCAAATAGTTCAAGTACTCTAATCAGTCGACAATGGCGAGAGACATTGACTCCCGAACAATATCAAACTTATTTGGCGCGACGATGAGACCATGCTCGAGAAAAACGACATGTGGTTGAATCTGTTGATGATGACCCAAATTCTCAGCCAGATATAGAAACGAACCAACCAGAGGTAATGTTGATTATGAAAGGTTTTAGAATTAGTAGTGTTCATAAATTTTCTTACATATTGACATTTATTTAATTATTTATTTATAGAAAGAGTGCGCTTAACTCACATTAGGCAAAGAACACGTTCGGAAGGGATACGGATAAATCATGGTAATCGAGTACAACCCGTTACGAATGATACAGACGAAGAGGTTTCAGGTACTGCATCATTTTACTTTATATATGAGATGTGAATGCACCTTAAATAATATCTGTTTTGAATTTTTTTTACAATATGCACTACAGTTGAATAATAACAAAATTTTTGTCTATTAAATTATCAATTTCTTTATTATAAATCAGAAAATCCCAATACTACAATTATTACTGCAACGGAGCAAAATATGATTATTGATGAGGAAGTGAACAATAATGGGAACATGCTTATTGGTGAAATGCAATGTCAAGTCCGGCCTATGCCACGAACAAGGAGAGCAAGGATAAGGTCCAAATAATGCAAGAAATTTTCATGAGGAAACGAGGGTACCAATATGTCAACTTCCATAACCGAGAACATGCTCCAAGTGCAATGCGCAATTGTTATATAAAGAAACATCAAGTTTGTGTTGTTTGAATGTGGGAATTAGTCTACCTCAAATTCAATCTCTCCAAGAAATGCTTGCTTTATTCTGTGACCAAACAACAATGTGAAAGAGATTCAGACAAAACATTCGTGCATACAATAATGTTTTTTCATTCACCTCAATGGGCGTTCATGTTGATGAGAGAATTAACGTGTGATCACATTACACCTTTCGTGCTCAGGGTTCTATATACCATAAGATTGGTGGCCATATGCCGATTGATGGAAGAAGACCACGATATCTACGAACTTATATACACGATACCGACCATGAACTTGAGAATCAATTGTTAGAAAGTAGTGTTTTAAAGAGGGAAACAGTTGAGAGGATACAACATGTCTTGAACCAATATAACCCATATGTTCATACGCTATGAAGTCTTGGACAATGTCAAGACTTGCCTAATTGCAGATTGATTTTAAGAGAACAACCTTTTGATCGTCGTCAATACAACTTATCATCAGCTGCTCAGGTTGCTGCTATTATAGTAGAATGGGATAGTATAAATCCAAATGGAAGAGACTTCGTGATGCAAACCGCTTCTGGACAACTTCGAAATATACAAGACTCAGTGGGATATTATGATCCTATGCAGTATCCGTTACTAATACTGTATAGGTCATATGGATGAGACATTAACACTACTGACAATAATGGAAATTCTATGAGTTGTTGTGACTATTACTCATATGTGTTACAGGTTAGTGTCTATTATTTCTTCTTTCCCTTCATAACATAGCCAACATGCCTTAAAACATAGTTAACAATATAAATTGTGTAGATACGCCGAGGTCATGACAATCTCTTACATTGAGGTGGACGTCTATTTCAACAATATACAGTAGATAATTATGTAAATATTGAGTTACAAAAACTTAGATATTTTCGTTTGAATCCAGATAAGTTTCGGACAGAGGCCCATCAAGGACTTCAAGACTCTCTACATGTAGGAGAAAACAATGCAGGTGTGAATGCATATTTATCATTAAACTTAAAAGTATATAACACCATGTAGTAATCAAAATTTATTAAATAGCCAACTCATCATCGTAATATAAAAAATTCAGGTAATGTCGGTAAGAGAATCTTTTTGTCATCTTCATTTATTGGGAGCCCGCGTGATATGTATCAAAGGTATCATGATGCTATGGCTTTGGTTCAAAAATATGGAAGACTGAATCTTTTTATCACCATGACTTGCAATCCTAATTGGAAAGAAGCCAGAGATGAACTATTCCCTGGTCAAACACCCCAAGAATGCCCAGGTTTAGTTACACGAGTGTTCCATGCGAAACTTGAAAATTTAAAAGAGGACATCGTAAAAAAGGGAATGTTGGGAAACGTGGTTGCTCATGCTTTTGTCATTGAATTTTAGAAGAGGGGTTTGCCGCACGTTCATATGTTGATCATGCTAGAAAATGGTGATAAGCTTAATAATCCAGATGAATATGACCGCATTGTTAGAGCAGAGATACCGGACGATCAAGAAGAACTCTTACTTTATGAAGCAGTGTGTACACATATGATTCATGGTCCGCGTGGAGTTATAAACAGAACCCTTTCATGTATGAAAGGCGGCAAATGTAGTAAAGGATACCCTAAATCATTTTCAAATTACACTGTTTAGGGAACTGAAGCCTATCCTGTATATCAAAGACGATCAGATTGTTTACCTGTACCTCTAAGAAGACGAAGTCATGTAACAATTGACAACAGTTGGGTAGTTCTCTACAACCCGTGGTTGTAATTACAATATGATTGCCACATCAATGTTGAAATGTGTGCGAGCATCAAAAGTGTCAAGTATTTATAAGTATATCTACAAGGGTCCTGAAAAAGTTGCACTACAGCTCCAGTCTAATCCAAATTTTGATGAAATTCGACAATTTGTTGATGCTAGGTGGGTATGCACACCTGAAGCCTTATGGAGGATATTTAAATTTGTACTCAACCGAATATATCCAACAGTAGAATGATTGCGAATACATCTCCCTAACATGCAACAAATAAACTTCAACGCAGATAAAAGTGTGGAGGATATTTTAGAAGATGAAAATGCAGAAAAAAATCAATGCTTACTGAATTTTTCCATTTAAACCAAACGGATGTGAATGCAAGAGCATATTTGTATCGAGAAATTCCTGAAAATTATAGGTGGGATAGAAAAAAATATTGGGCTAAAAGAATAACCAACTATAAGGCTCTTGGACGAATATACAATGTGTCACCGTCAGAGGGTGAAAAGTTCTACCTACGGGTTCTGCTCAATCATGTTAGAGGACCAAGATCCTTTCATGAATTACTTATTGTCAATGGTGTACTCCAACTTTCATTTAGCAAGCGGCTGAGAGACGGGGTTTGCTAGAGAATGATAACAGTATTCGAGATTGTCTGTTAGAGGCCTCAAGAGTTCGAATGCCATCAGCCTTAAGAAGATTGTTTGTCAAAATATTGATTTACAGCCAACCAACTGGTGTTCGAAGATTGTGGGACGAGTTGTATCCTTTCGTGGTGGAAGATTATCCTTCATCCAATAATTTGTTCAATATAAACAAGTTATTACGTGATTTAGACAGAATGATGGAACAATTTAGAAAAAGCATTGGACAGTTCAACCTTCCGGCAATGACAAATGGACTAGAAGAAAATTCAGGCATCCCAAGATGTATTGAAGATGAAATGTCAGTACCAGTCCCGTAAGTAGACATTGATGCAATAGGTCGCCTTAACAACGATAAAAAACATGCATTCGATACCATAATGCTTGCTGTGGAAAGTGACGGCGGTGCATTATTCTTTCTTGACGGTCCAGGTGGAACGGGAAAGACACATATATACCATGTGTTACTGGCTAATCTAAGAAGAATGAATCGTATTGTCTTAGCCACCGCATCATTTGGAATAACTACAATTAATATGCCTGGTGGTAGAATGGCTCACTCAAGGTTAAGTATTCCACTTCATGTGGATGCATCGACCCCGACTTTCATAAATAAATAGTCTGATCTAGCTGAGTTGGTCAGAACTGCTACTATAATCATTTGGGATGAGGCACCCATGACACATCGATATGTCTTTGAAGTACTTGATCGTACTTTTAAGAACATAACAGATGTTCAATTACCGTTTGGTGGAAAGATAATGATTTTTGGGGAAGATTTTCATCAAGTGCTTCCAGTTGTTCCAAAAGAAATCAAATCTCAACTCATTGAAGCTTCAATTTTGAAATCTTCATTTTGGGAACAAACAAAGATTTTAAGGTTGAGACATAATATGAGATCCATCAATGACCCTCAATTTATTTTATTTTTTACTTCATGTTGACGATGGCAATGAACATGCATTCGATGGTGAAATGATAAAGTTACCGCAAATCATGGTGATTTCGTGGGTAGGAGCTCAATCGATCGATCAAATCATTAATGAAATCTTTCCCAATTTGGGTGATCATGTATATGATACTTGTATGGTGGAGAGGGCGTTGATTACTCCTCTAAATGATGACGTGGATATGCTGAATGAAAAGATCATCAACATGTTTTCGGGTGAACAAATCACGTTATATTCTTTTGACACAGTGCAAGACGACACCAGGAATTTATACCAACATGAGTTCTTGAACTTAATAACAATAGAAGGACTCCCGCCACACAAGTTGACCATAAAAATAGGTGCCCCGATTATGCTTTTGAGGAATATCAACCCAAACTTGGGACTGATGAACAGAACTCGATTATTATGTCGTGGTTCATATCAGAATCTCTTAGATGCTGAGGTTCTAACGGGACAATTTTTTGGGACTAGAGTTTTTCTACCTCAAATCCCGTTGAGCCCACCTGATAATGTTGGTCTACCTTTCAAACTCATAAGAAAGTAATTTCCAGTCAAATTGAGCTTCTCCCTCACTATAAACAAGTCTCAATGTCAGACAATTCCTTACGTGGGTGTGTACCTCCCAGATCATGTTTTCAGTCACGGCCAATTGTATGTGGCATTGTCGAGAGGAACATCAAAGTCCACTAGAACGATTCTGGTTAAAAAAAGGCTCCATATCTGGTCAAGATGGTGTATATACTAGGAATGTGGTGTTTAAAGAGGTTTTTTTGCCTTCAGACACAAATAATGTTGCATCTCATTAGGTATTTTAATATCGTTTATGTTTAACATATTAATATAAGTTATTTGTGTAATTATTTGCAATTTTTATTTTTTCGGAAATTCTTTATGTCTATTCTTAGGTACTAAAACTCTTCGAATGGACAAAAACTCTACTCGGCATGTTTCAATATTTTCGGTTGGTTGGAGTATGGGAAAGTCGATAAAAATGAATACCAGTTATCTCAGTAACTTGGTTTTGAAAGAATGGAACAAGAAGAAGCATGAACAGTATGAACCTTTGAACACTTTTGTTTTTGTTATATTCCAAGTTCTGTACTCAACTTAACTATAAATTTTGAATATTATCATTAGTTGGCGCTACAGAATGGCACAGAGAGAGTTGGTGACAACAAAGCCATTATTTGAAGTCACACGAACATGGAGAAAAGTTTTGCGCTTAAGGTATATATGCCATATATTATATGAGATATGTTACAATTTATGATTTTCCTTTTTGAATTTAACAGCTGCAAATATTGTTACCAGGATGAGACGTCATCATCAACTAAATAGCTTCTTACATAAGGTCTTATAGCTTTTTACTTATACGAGACATAAGCATTGATGGTCAACATAAATTTATTTGAAAATTTCTAACAGTTAATCTGTATCTTTTACAGTTCTACAAAAAGCGTAACAATTTGATACAAATTGCTCAGATAATTACGTAATGTATTCATGTTCAACATATACATGTCTGTACCGTTTATTCATATGTTTTAACTCTCCTATATTTTTTTTTGTAGTTGGAGTGACAAGTCGTTCTACATGATGATTAATGTAGTTGGATTTCATTGGAGATATCGACGTCATCATAGTTAAAACTTTTATATATTTTTCGATAATTTCTCTTCGTGTGTTTTTCGTTCTATTTTCATACGCCAAGGAGAGTTATAATTTGGTTTACCAAAATTAGTGGTGGTTGAATTATATATTTCATAAAATAGTATAATTGCACAACCTCAATAAATGCACCGACACTGTGAAGAATTATCGTTGATTGATTATTTTTACAGAGTTTTGACTTAATATGAAGTAGGCTAGCTAATATTATTTTGCGAAATTTATCATCGATCATTGGTAAATCTTCGCACATATTCAATTAGATCAGTGTTCGAATAATAGAGAGGCTTGAAAGTGCACGATAGTATCTGGCAGCTGCAATGGGCTTGGACAATGATACATTGACGATATAATTGTACACTCTTCAGTATTACACCGATTCGCACGTGGAGGATGAATAATTTTTTTTTAAAAATAAATTATAAAAAGAAAATAGAGTGTGAGGTCAAAAATATTTCAAATCCCAAGGAGCAGGGAGCAATAATAACTGTCAAAGCGATACTTATCCCTCCAAAAATGGACACGTAAAACAGTGACACACCCTCACCTCTTTAAAAATCTCCTCTCTCACACCAACCGTCCACCCCCTCCAAAAGCGGGAACCAACTCTCTCTCTCCGCCGCCGATTACGTCCTTTTCCCGGCGATCCACTTCTTTCGCCCACTCACTTACTACAATCCCAAACGCAAATCCCATCAGAGGCTGAGAATACTTTTGGCCTAACATATTTCCGGTCTCCTTCAATCCTCTGTCTGAAACCAGACAAAAACATTTTCAACACACTTTCTTCTCGTTTCTATTTTCTTGTTTAAGGAATTCAATCACAACCTCTCGAAAAACACTTCTGTCACGTTCTTTTTCACCACTCAACACACGCACAAAATATCAAATCTTTAAATGTCTCCCATCATCTTTTTCTGCAAACCTGTTTCCTGAAACTGCATGGTCGTCAAGTTATGTTGTAGATTAATTTATGGATCAGATTGTGTAGGTTGTTTTGTTTGAAAAGAACAGAGCGTTACGTTGGTCGAGATAAACAGAGAAAGATGGAGCAGAAAGCTGTACTTTTATCGGCGTTGGGCGTTGGGATGGGAGTCGGAGTCGGGCTTGGGCTTGCTTCGGGTCAGTCCATGAGCAAATGGACCGGAAACGATTCCTTGTCAAACGGCATAACTCCCGATAGGGTGGAGCAGGAGATGCTACGACAGATCGTTGATGGCAGAGACAGCAAAGTCACCTTCGACCAATTCCCATATTACCTTAAGTGAGTACAATTTTTTGTTACTCTGTTTTATGTTTTTGGTGAAATATATTTGATTTTGTAACTTTTTTTGTTTGTTGAATTTGGAATTACAGTGAACAGACAAGAGTCCGGTTAACGAGTGCGGCGTATGTTCATCTGATGCGGGCAGAGGTTTCCAAGTATACCCGGAATCTTTCTCCGGCGAGTCGGGCGATTTTGCTTTCAGGGCCTGCTGGTTTGTCATCTGCAGTTTGTAGCTATTGCAGTATTTTTTATTTTTTATTTTTTATTTGTTTATATGTTATATTAGATTCTGATCTCTGTATTGTTTTTGTTTTGGTTTTGGTTTTGTATTGAAGAACTTTATCAACAACTGCTTGCCAAGGCTTTAGCGCATTTCTGCCAAGCCAAGTTGTTGTTGTTAGATGTAACAGATTTTTCTCTAAAGGTGAATTTACATGAGGCTGTTTCATATACTATGTATGGCTCTTTTGTGACCTACTTCTGTGCTACTAATGTATATAATCGTTGTGAATGTACAGATTCAGAGCAAATATGGTACTGGCAACAAAGCATCTGTAAGTTCTCTTGTCATTTCAGTATATTGTTGTGTAATAGGTTGTGATTGAATTCTAAACATGTGATCATTACTTATTAGTCACATTTATGATTTTGTAAATTTGTGCATTTTGCTTCCGAATTTGCATCAAGTAGCATATTCAGGTTACTGAAGCAGTGAAGCTTAATGACTTGTAAAATGGAATCATGGTTGTAGGCTTTCAAAAGGTCCACTTCAGAGATGACACTAGACAGGCTCTCTGGTCTATTTGGATCCTTTTCTATTTTTCCTCAGAAAGAGGAAACCAGAGGTACTTATTTTGTGAGTATACATATTCATGATTCTCCAGCCCTTTGCATCATACTCACCATGTAATGCTCTTGTAGGCACATTGCGAAGGCAAAGCAGCGGTGTAGATCTAGGGTCAAGGTAATTTACAGTTAGAAATTTTTTTTAATTGCAGTAACATTGTGATTTGTTAGTTTGGAAGTTACCTTCGATACATTCATTTCTAACTTCATCTGAATCCTGTGTCTGCAGGACAATGGAAGGTATTCGGAATGCTCCAAAGCTCCGTAGAAATGCTTCTGCTGCAGCTAATATTAGCAACCTTGCCTCTCAAGGCACTACTTCAAATTCTTCAAATCCAGGTTCTTTCCTCTCACATTTGTTTGAAAATAATCAATTGAAGTATGTTAGAAGTTAAAGCATTGCAGAACAGTAAAGAAAGTTTTTGTTTTATTTGAAAGATACTTTTAGTTTATAGAACAGGCTGCCTTTATCAAGGGGGTTCAACATAATTTTGTTAGACACTGAAATCCAATTATGTTCTCATTGCGTTAGCTACAAATCATGCCATATGTTGCATTTCCATATCCTTAGATCGTATGCAGTTGTAAATTACTCATTGTTCTTCTTTCTACTTCTGACTAACATTTCGCATTTTTAGCACCTCTTAAGCGGATAAGCAGCTGGTCTTTTGATGAAAAACTTTTTATACAGTCCTTGTACAAGGTAATCAATAGTGCATTTCGGTGTTGCTTTTGTGTAGAACAGGGTACCCTGTATACTTTCCCATGATCCTCTAAATAGTTCTAAAAACTAATAAATCTTGTTTTTCCTTCCAGGTTTTGGTTTTTGTGTCAAAAACCACTCCCATTGTACTGTATCTGAGGGACGTTGACCACTTCTTGTCTAGATCTCAAAGGCTTTACAACTTGTTCCAGAAAATGTTGAACAAATTATCTGGAGCTGTGCTGATCCTTGGTTCACGAAATGTGGACTTGGATAATGACTACAGAGAGATTGATGAGAGGCTTTCTGCAGTTTTCCCTTGCAACATTGAGATCAGGCCTCCTGAAAATGAGTCCCACCTTGTTAGCTGGAAGGCTCAACTTGAGGAGGATATGAAAATGATTCAGGTTCAGGATAACAAAAACCACATTATGGAAGTGCTTTCCAATAATGATCTTGATTGTGATGATCTTGGTTCGATATGCTTTTCTGACACAATGGATCTCGGTCACTATATAGAAGAGATTGTGGTATCTGCTGTTTCTTATCATCTAATGAATAACAAAGATCCCGAATATAGGAATGGAAAACTTGTGATTTCGTCCAAGAGGTAAATTTTAATTTAATTGTTTTAGTGTTGGTTTCACTTTATATGTATCTTCTGTGTTCTTATCGACTTGGATTTGAAACAGTTTGTCCCACGGATTAAGTATGTACCAAGAGGGAAAATTTAGTGGCAGAGATACAATGAAGATGGAACCACAGGCCGAATTATCTAAGGTTTTTTCTAGTGTTTGTATTTGTCTATAACTTGAGGATAGTAGATTGTATGCTGATCTGAATAATCTTTGATGTACGCTGTCATTCACAGGAACTTGGAAAGGAAGGGGCTACTGGTGTGAATGCTGCAATGAAACCTGAAATCATTGCTCCCCCTGTCAATGCAGCAGAAGCATTGGCTTCGGCCACAAAAACAGACACTTCAGCAACAAAGACAGAAGGAGCTGCAACAAAACCAGAGGTTATAGCAGCAAAAACTGAAGCTGATAATCCAGTACCAGCAGTTAAAGCTCCCGTAAGCATCAGTATTTGTGTTTGTGTACTTGTGCTTGATTGTTATCTGAGAATTTAGTATGTCAACTTCTGAAAAGATCTCATGAAAAATTTCAAGTGTCATGTGTTTGTGTTTTGTATGTGAAACTATTCCCTTACTTTTTCATTGTTATTGACATTGACATCTCGCCCTGCAACAAATAACAGGAAGTTCCAGACAACGAATTTGAGAAGCGTATAAGACCAGAGGTTATACCAGCTAATGAGATTGGGGTGACATTTTCTGATATTGGTGCTATGGAGGAGATTAAAGAATCTCTTCAAGAGTTGGTAATGCTCCCTTTGCGGAGGCCAGACCTTTTCATTGGAGGCCTTTTAAAGCCCTGTAGAGGTATCTTGCTATTTGGACCCCCCGGTAGTGGGAAGACTATGCTGGCAAAGGCAATTGCTAGGGAGGCTGGAGCAAGCTTCATTAATGTGTCCATGTCTACTATTACTTCCAAATGGTTTGGTGAAGATGAGAAAAATGTTCGAGCTTTGTTTACACTGGCATCAAAAGTCTCCCCAACTATAATCTTTGTTGATGAGGTTGATAGCATGCTTGGGCAAAGAACCAGAGTTGGAGAGCATGAAGCAATGCGGAAGATAAAGAATGAGTTTATGACTCATTGGGATGGTCTCACGACTAAACAAGGGGAGAGGATTCTTGTTCTTGCAGCAACTAACAGACCTTTTGATCTCGATGAGGCAATTATCAGGCGTTTTGAACGAAGGTAACAATCTTAGGACTAAAGTGGACCTTGGATGAAAGAATTGTGGTAGAGAGCAGTACTTGCTTCGAACAAGTTTTAATGTAATTGTACATTCTGAACTTTATTCCTTTAACAAACTGTGTGTAAAAACAGAATTTTGGTTAGCCTACCAACTGCGGAAAACAGAGAAATGATCATGAGAACTTTGGTAGCGAAAGAAAAGGTGGATGAGAAGTTAGATTTCAAGGAGCTTGCAACTATGACTGAAGGATATAGTGGAAGTGATCTTAAGGTAAGAGTATTTAATTACATGATTTGGTTGTCTAGCTAGTTGCTAATTGCATTATTAGGTGTGGATTAGCATTGACAGTGGTCTCTAATTTGTGCAGAATTTGTGCACAACAGCTGCATATCGACCAGTGAGGGAGTTGATACAGGCAGAGAGGAAAAAGGATATGGTAAGATGAGCAAGTTTGGATTTTCTGATGCTGGTGTATAAATATTTTACTGATCAATTTCTTTCTACATTTAGGAGAAAAAGAAGAGAGCTGCAGAAATGCAAAACCAGCAAGAGGCCGAAGGACAACATGCCGAATCTGTCTCAGATGCTGAAGAGCGAAAGGAGGCAAGAGTGATCATTCTCAGGCCCTTAAATATGGAAGACTTCAGGCTGGCGAAGGGTCAAGTATGTTTTCCTCTTACTCAATTGGTGCAAGTAGTTTTGGCGTACTAGTACTAGTACTTTTGCAATAGTTTTGCCTTTACTGTGCACATTGACACTTTATGTCCCCCAATGTTGCTTGCACACTGATTCTGTATCATCTCTAATTCCTGGCATTATTGGGAACACAGGTTGCAGCAAGTTTTGCATCTGAGGGAGCTATGATGAATGAATTGAAGCAGTGGAACGACTTATACGGGGAAGGAGGGTCAAGAAAGAAGGAGCAGTTATCTTACTTCCTATAAGACTGGTGACAATAGATTTCCACTTTGGAGTATGTCAAGTCTTCTTGTATGTATTATTACCTTGGTCAGTTCCGTTTAGTAGCTTTAACGGGGCCAGATAAAATTGAATCTGCATTTGCGTTGGGATTGTCTTAGTAAGTAGAATATAACTGTTTGGACCTGAAATAAAATATTTCATATTAGGCTTGGAAGGCTGAGTCTGGCGAGCAGCCTGAGTGGGGGAAGTCTGGCGAGCAGCCTGAATCCATGTTGGGTATGATTATAAGTTATAATCCATACTGCTTGATGTTTATTTGACCTTTTCTACATCGGTTAGGTTTCCTTTGGGAAAGGAATTAGGATAACATTGAAATTATATAAAGATGAGACTGTGTGTTGGTAAAGACTCAGAGTTATATTGAGAATCAAATAACAGAAGATATAAGATGATTGAAATATGATTACTGTGTAGTATATAAGGAGAGCGAGAGCAGTAGAGTAAAGGTCTCTGATCAAATACAAATCTTTGCTATACGCAAATACATACATTTCGCCAGAGATTTATACATTTCGAGTGAGAGTTTGGATATTCAAGGAAGCAAAACTTCAGTGTTCTAAATACACCGTCAAAGAAATTGCTCTGCTTTGCACTCGTAAATGGTAGTGTGAGGTATCGATTTCTATGGCTCTGCAAGAGATACGAAAACCCAAAGTCCTAAGTCACTAGGCGCGAAGGACCTATTCATGCGAGATTGGTGTTCTCCCCGTCTTAATCGCTTAATTAAAAAGTCAGGTAGCTTACATTTACATTCCTTCGTGAGACGGTGGCACGCTAGCACACGAAGCACAAACAGAATAAGTCAACACCTGCGGTTATACTATCCGAAATCAGTAAAAGAAACAGTTTGCAAGAGACTCTCTATGCACTCCTCGTCAGAGAGTTTTTGGAGTCAAACAGTAACAATGATGTATTAGCTTTAAGGGTGACTTGCTTGCTATATTTTAAAGGAACTGTATGCCCAATAACATTTTACAAGCTTGTAACAACTGCCATCTAAATCAATGGTTTTAGGACATCCATAGTTTTAATGCGTGTCCAATGAACAGCATTATCAAGCCATCTTCCAATGTCATTTTCAGTAGAGTATAGTTACAACGACAAATTTGTTGAGCCTGATGCATCTCCCTCTCAAAAGGGCTGTTGAAACACAATAGTGATGCAAGGGATATAAAGGAGAACTTTGTTAGTGGCCAGGGAAACCGCCCTACGGCTTGTTGAGTTCTAAAGATTTAATGAAACACTGTTAAGAGAAAGAACGTTGCTAGGAAAAGTTTCTTTTGGCACTACAAAACAATGGGAAGCAACTATTTTATTTGCAAGATTTGATAGAAGAAATGATGAAGCCGCACGAAACAACACAAGTGCTTGATGCCGGAAAAGGCGACTCAAATTTCTTTCCCACGTACCAGCACGGAAATTTATATCTCTGAAATTCTATTTTGGCCTTTGATTCTCGAATAATTGCAGGTTGCATCGAAATCTATTTTAAAGAATAATTTTGGTGCCTCTAGATTAAACAAATTGTCAATTATACACAATTTCAACATTTTTATTACAAAATCACTTGCTAACGGACAGCGTCAATACGTACTACAACACGCATTGGCAACGAACATTTTTGTGTTTCCTGTGTAGTAGAGGATCTGCTTGCACTGTTCAAGGCGTTGTTTTAAAGCATCAATTAGCTGTTAAAAGAGAATGTCACGAGCACGAGCTGAGGCCACGAGCAAACACTTCAAACTGGTACTGAAAAACATCAAATACACCAAAACGTCATTAGGCCACTGGTGGAAGAGATAAAACAAACATACGAGTCCTTGAACTTTGGCCAGAAACGGCAAGTACGGAGATGAATTAGCATGTGCATAATTCTCACACGATAAAAAGCAAAACAAAAAAATTGTTTTGGAGACCCATTAACTGAAGACGCTATAGCTCAGAGAAGTTAGAAGAATGAGAAATGAACCTATGATTATAGGTTGGATGGTGCAGCAATGTTTGAATAATGGTGAAGACACTACAAGACAAGTCTTCTATAACAACATTTTAGAAGTGCTGCAAATATACATTTGCAGCGTTTTTCATTATGTTGTATATCGAGCTGCTGCAAAAGATATTCAAACCATTTGCAGCGTTTTTCTAATGTCACAAAGAAATGCTGCAAAAGTCAGTTTGCAACTTTTTCAAAATGCTGCAAAAGGTTTTTGCAGCAGTTTGTAGACGTGTCAATGGACAAATCACAATACAAAAGAAACGCTGCAATTAACTTGACATATAGCATGAATAAAATGCTGCAAATAGTGTGGGTGTAGCATTACATAAAATCTGCCATTGTACAACCTACAGGCTACATTAGCCTCCACTACTCATCACCTGTATGACTCCAAATTCTGAAACATATTCCAATCTCAATAAAATAAAAAATTTGAAACATATTGATCAGCTGAGGAAGCTCCACAAAACAGAGAACTCCAAATTATATTTCTCATCAACTGGTTCAAAATATTTTTACAATTCAAGTCCCATATGTATGTAAACTCAAGCTAGTTAATGAATACACTGCTCCTAATCTCACTGTTCCATGTTCCTAACTAATGAAAAATGCCAATAAGCTAGCAACAAAAGCCTCGGATGAGAAAGGAACATTGATAATGTCATTGAACTGCAAAAGGACAGAAGCAACATGAATAAGCAGGGTCTTGTATAAGGGTCTAAGACATATTTTGCTCCATTTTAACATGTTCAGAATAGAGAGAAATGGGGATGTATCTTACCCATCTTACTCCTATGTGCACTGGTCCATAGCCTTTAACAAGCCCATGAAGATTGAGAAGCCTTGGATAAATTGAGTCCTAAAACTGTTTAGATTGCAAAACTAAAGCAAACTAAGACCTCTCGAACTTGCATTCATTCATAGTTATGCTCGAATGTATCAGTTGGCTTCCCAGTGAGGTTACAAACATATCACTATTCATCTCAGTTGAAAATACATACCAACATAAGCGAAGAAGAAGCAATACATTGCTGCAACAATTGGCACTGGAATCGAGGCAAAGGCGGCTCCAAATGTTCCTGAAAATCCATGCATAGTTTTACACATATATAAGGAGAATGATTATAAAGAACTTTGGAGTATGAATCACTTACCAAGTATGGAAAAGAAGATCATGAAGCTGGCAGATATTTGCACAACCCTTCGGCTACCAACACGTGTCAAAGCTAGTAGACTAGCATTTTCGCTGGAGAAAAATCCAAAAACAGTATTCGTGTCAATTGGAGAAAACAGGAAGGTACTAAATTAATGTTGGAGTTATATCTAAATATGTGGAGTTGCAAAAGAATCTTACATAGCTACTGATGATCTAGTCCCAGTGCCAAAAATACCAGAGGCAAGAATGCCTACTCCCTACAATCAGATTTCAAACAAAATTAAAGGCTAAATAGAAAGCAACCCATTTGGTATTTACAACTCTATAAACTGATCAGTAATAGTTTCTAACAAAAGACAGAAACTCTAGAGGCCAAACATATCTAATGAAATCCATTTGCATTATTCCATATCTGGTATATGGCAGATTGCATATTTAAATTAGCAAAATTTTAAACCCAAAACTCTAGCTCTTCCTATGTTTCCTCTGTTTCTCTTTATTCAGGATTGTAGGAGAGCAACATAGGGGAAAGAAGTAGAAAAAGAAGATACCACAGTTACCTGCCAACCAATACCGCAATTTAAAATAGCTGGTGGAAGAGGAGTTTGAAAAGACCCAACCCCGATTTAGTTGCTTAAACCGGAATCAAACCTCTTCTGAAAACACGAACCAACAAAAACCGTAGAAATTTCGGCAGAGTTTCGTTACTAACGTGGAATTACCATTACCTGCACGCGGAAAATACACTTCATCCTATGCCACAAAAATCAAACCGTGGGCACCAATCCCATCCGGATTTCTCAATATCTCAACAGTAAAGTAAAATAATAAATATATATGTACTTTACTGAAATCCGGAGTAAAATCGTATAAAATATACAACAGAATACTCAGAGCGACCTCTAACGTATAATCATATAAGTATACTAAAGTAGGTAGAACAATAAACCTACTGGAAGAAACAAGATAGCTCGAGCACTATGCCTCCGACCACGACGTGCGACACCAGAGTCCGAACTGCAAACTAGGCACAGAAACCGAAAAGCCCAGGGGAAAGACATGAAAACTGTTAGAGTGAGTGGACGAAAATAAATGTCTTTCGCCGAATAATATATATGTTATAAAAACATATGCGAGTCAAATGTATAAAACTCAAATGGTACATGAGGGAGACTCTAACTCCCCACGCGTACGTACACGAGGGAGACTCTAACTCCTCACGCGTACAGAGCATGCATAAAATCCCACGGGGTCATTTGTGGACACATCCGTGCTAGTATAGTCCGAATCACGGGATCCCAAACCCACACGTGATTCTAGCCAGAAAGACCTCAGGTCAGGGTATCTATTTCCACCCGGAACTACATCGGCACAAGAAACAGTCCCCCCTGGTAGGTAGGCACCCTCGGGGATCAGCCGGGATGCGAGTGTATCGATACAACAACATATACTAAGACTGTACTCTGTGTAAACCAAATCGTAAAAAGTTCGATGCAAATGCATGAAACAATATATAAATGCATATACGTAACATATACTGGTATATGCATAATCGTATAACACATGCTCATGTAAATCGAAATCTCGTATGCATGCTCAAGTTCGTAAAACGTATATAGAGACTCGCAAACAATCCATGAAAAGAAATTGTCCACTCACAGACTAGCGTAACGCAGTTCGCGTTAACCCGTGATCCGGCGGAAAGTCCCTCGCCAAACAAACGATCACGAACCCCTGAATAATCACAAAATCTATTTCTCAAAGTCATAACTCGACAATTCAAAACAAATCACGAGAAACCACCGTTCTCGGAAACACGTAATCCGATTACGACAAACTGTCGAAAATCCGAAAATCACACCTCAATATCTCGCTGTAATTTCGGTCGCTCAATTCGAAAAAAGAACCTCCCCACTGCGATCGGGGCGCGATTTTGAGTGAAATGACATGCAACTTGTCGAAAATCTCAAAAGTCAAACTTTGACCGTTGACCACCGTCGGCGGCGGCGGCGCAACCCGAACTGAAATTTTCCCGGCGGAACAACCATTATTCCACTCCAAATCACCCACTGAGCAACTTCCTCAACTGCATCAAAGGCCAATTCTCACTCTAACCATGTCAATTTCATGAAAAACAGAATTGTCTCACAAATTTCAAATCCAAAATTCTCTAAGCACAAACAACATTAGAACTCCATATTTACATGGTTAGAATCATGGAGAGGAGAGCTTCAAAGCCCACAACTTGATTCAGCTCAAATCGGCCGGAAATTAATCAACCCGAAACCTCCAAAAAATCTCAAACTTGGCCGGAAATTCCTCCCTCCTCCGGCGACCCACGCCGTGAGAGGAGGCCGGGGATAGGTCGGGGTGGCCGAGGCACACCGAAAGGGACCAACGCTGTGGTCTATGGTGGCCGGATGGAGGATCACCGTCGGTGGCCGTGGAGGACGTCGCGCCACCCCCTCCTCCATGCGTTGACTGGTCAACCAATTTAATGAACCATGTTGACTTTCCAATTATGGTAACCCTCTATTTATACTTTCCAAAAATGGAAACCAACAAGCACACTTTTCGGCAAACTTCAAATACCCGTAACTTTCTCGTCGTAATTCCGATTCCGATAATTCTCGCGGCAACAAACTCGACTCGACATATTCTTCAATTATCACCCGAAGTCAAACACATCGACAAATCCGATAAAAAGTCAACGGTTCAAACCAACACATACTTTAACCAACTAAATGATCAACAATCGGAAATATTCACAACTTAATCCTCGTAACTCAGAATAATACTCCGGAAGTTCCCACGAGCTCGAAATTAAATTCTCAACATCTTCCGTGAAGAAGCCGAAACCAAATTCTCGCCCAAAAATTTAGTCGCTAAGAGAGCCACCAATTTAACCCGATTCCGTCGAAACTTCAAATATTCATAATTTATTCCTCGGTCATCCAAATAATGATCCGGAACTTCTCACGAACTCAAAATCACACGTACAACGACTCTCGAGAAGAGACTCAGCTCCAATTCTCGGCCAATGATTTAGTCGTTATCAAACCTGGCGATTCAAACAACCGTTGGAAATCTGCGATTACGCAGTAACTCATGAAGTAAGCTGCTCACACTGCTGATTCTGTTCTGGGTCGTCACAAATCCACCCCCCTTAAAAAAATTTCGACATCGAAATTTTCAAGTCTGCCGACTAAAAGTATGAGCACTGCCTCTGCATACTGCTCAACTCTTCAGTGACAACGTCAACTGAACAACTCTGATAACAGACTCCACAATAGGAGATAGCTCCGTGCTGAAATCCCTGTACCCTCAATCTCGAATCTGAACTGGCACCACACAAATGCCAAGTGTTCCTGCATAAGGAACATGTAGGGTACACAACACGTAACAAACCTGAAATGTAGTTCCACCATATGGAACGCAACACAACACACACAAAAGCCAACAATATAGGCGACGCCGAACTATACGGCACAACACAAACTCACCTATGACCACATACGGATCAAAACAACATGGCAAATCACAACTCAGTCTACACACATCAACATAACTCAAACATCGAACTCAAGCAATTATCAACCCATTTCCGCTAATCTGACAGTCTATGGTAGCACATTCCACAAAATCAGAATCAAACGTCAACCCAAACCAAACTCGCTCCAACACAATGGAGTACAACATCGTTCCTCAAACGACATCAAGCAACGTCAGAATCATAGTGGTATACAAACTGGTACTGCAAGCAATCTCGAACAGCTGAAATTGCTGGTCCCGAATCCTCTGGAACTGCAATACACAAGACCACAACATGCCCTCCAAGGTCTGAATAGTCCTCAAAGATCGCCCACCAATCTGAGGATAAGAACCGGTACCAAACTGTAATATGGTTCCCAATGCTCGCTGCAAAGCTTGCCAACACTCAGTTGTAGCTGATTACCTCGACCAGCAAACTGGGACACATGTACACCGCAGGAATGGACAACCTCCGTCAAACACAACTATGCCAGCCTGCTACTGAAATCTTTCCCGGAAAGTACAAGTAAACATACCAAGTTCATCAAATGGTCCACAATGGCCTGACAACTGGTACCACAACCGAAGTGCATACTGGCACACAAAACCACAGCGACAAACTCCAACTTCTAATCGGAAATCTCCAATGGCTGTAACTCTCCGGCAAGTCTCCGCCTCCTAGCCATCATCTGCCGAAAAATGTGGTATCGGCACACACAAGCTGCTATATTGCTCTACGGATTGCGTCACGAGTAGTAAACTCGAAGTATCAGACACATCTCCGCACCACTAGCGCCAAACGCGCGCAAAACAGTGAGCTTCAACATCATCACACTCGAACTCAGCTCCTGTAGCTCGCAACTCGGCTAACATGGAAACTCCAGCCATACACATATGATACAATGAATCTCCCGGCTTCCGACTGAATGCATCAGCAACAACATCCCAGATGGATGGTCAAAGTACAATCTCTAGCCTTTCCCGAACAAGCTCAAAGGTGCAGCCATAGTCGTTAGTTGACCCCAGACATCTACATCGCCTCAAACTCAAATCTGGTCGAAAATGCAAGTAGATGAAACTCAAGTGATCAGTGCACGTCCTACACCGCGCTGCACGCCATAGCTGTAGTGTCTCTAACTCTTCAATGCTAACATAAGGACAGCTACACCCAAATCATACATAGGATATGTAGCTACATAAGGTTTCCACTGCCTGAACCATGAGCCACCGCTCTGCTACACAACATCAAAACATAACTAAATCCAAATCTCGATGCATCGCCATAACCTACGAACTCATCACGATCATCAGGTAAGGTCAAAACCGAAGCAACGGTCAACCATCCTTCAGAAGTAAGTAACTTTCCTCGCGCGCATCGAACCAGTCGAACTTGACGCCTTCTTCGTCAATCCGGAAAGTAGAGCGGCAATCCGGGAAAATCCTGCACAAGTCGTCGGTAATAGCCTGCCAAACCCAAGAGACCCCTGATCTCTGGTACAATGGTAGATCAACTCCAAATCAACACGGCTTCTATCTGGTCAGAATCCATGCCACTCACTCGGATAACATCACACAGCCCAAAATCTTCACGCTAATCAACCAAAATTCACACTGGCTGAACTTCGCAATAGCTGATCACCTCGCGAAGTCCGCAAAACCGCTCACAATTGCTTCAGGTGCTGGCCCACACTCCTGGAGTAAATCAGGACGTTGCCAACGAACATGACCACAACTCGTCCAGAATCATCTGAACACATGGTACATCAAGTCCATACGATCTACGGGGGCATTGGTTAACCAAACAACGTGACCAAAAACTCCTAATGTCCGCACCGAGATCCGAAAGCTGTCAAAACCACATCTGACTCATCAAACGTCAACTGATGGTATCCGGACCTGAAATCAATCTTCGAAAAGACTGAAGCTCTCGCGAGCTGATCAAACCACTCGTCAATCCGAAACGGAGGATACTCACTCTCCTCTGAAGCGAATCAGGCTTTTGGTAGTCAATGCACCACCTCGTCGAACCATCCAACATCCGTACAAACATTGCAACAGCACACCACGCAAATACGCGGGGTCGCATGAAATCTCTTGAAACCTCCTCCAGTAACTCCTGGAGTCGAAACTGTAGCTCCATCAGCTTCGCTGGCTCCGGACGACAAGATGCCGGTAAAATTAGTCCAACGCCCGGTACAAGCTCAATGGTGTAGTCGGTCTCCCGAACTGGAGGAACACCTGGTAACTCCTCCGAAACACAGCTGGAAACTCGGGAACCACCTCAATGTCACCAATGTCGGGTACAACAACCATAGTATTCACAACACGAGCTAAGCAACAACACAACCCGTTTCCATCATCCGCTCAACCATCACCGCGAAACAGTATCTCGGGAAAAGTCTGGTCGTCGAAACACAACCACCTTCTCGTGACCATCGAACATAGCCCAATGCGTCGCCAAGAAGTCCATACTCATCATCACATCAAAATCGACGATATCCAGCTATAACAGATCCGCGGCTAATACATAACCTCCAACAAGGATCTCGCAACCTCCGGATGGATGCAACACTCTCCAAAACCTCGGAAGTGGAGATGCAGATACAATAGCCATGAATATCAAGCAACAGTAACCTCGGAGAAACTCCATCCTCATACAAGGTCATGGCACGAACTCCAACATGCCCAACTAGCCGCCCACGTTGACTGCGACTTGCTGATTAACTCGTCAAAAGGGCTACATTAATCAAACTCCAGGAATAGCATCGTGACCTCTTCGTGAACTCTGAGCTGCCGAACCGCTAAAACAGCTGGCTGAGGGTGCTCCCTCGTAACGTGACCCTCCTGGCCACCACAATAGCAACTGAGAGTGCTCCACGAACACAAATCACCGCAACACCTGCTGCGTGAAAGGATCACCAACGATCACCCAAACTCATGACACAGGAGCAAGTCCGCTACTCCGTGATCTCCGCCATCGACAAACGGATCCTCTGCTTGATCTGATGACCCTCAACATAATCAAAAAGACTAGAGCCTGATGAAGTCACTGATCCCAAAGTGTCGGAACTCAACCTCATCAAATATCTCAACTAAGTCCACTTTCCTCAAACCAACACATCGGAAACCGCATACACCTTTCCTTCTCGATAGCCTCGCCACTGAGTGCAACACACTAAGCTCCTCACGGTTGTCTCGAGGCATAACAATCAGACTCTCTCTGATGCTCAGGTTCAAACTCATCTCGAACCTCGTGCACTGCTTCCTCTGAAGCCACATAACTCGTGTAAACAAGGACAAACATGTGAACAATGCATCTCTGCCTTAGGTGGGTAAACACTCCTCATTCAATTGCTGGGTAGCTTGATAAAACCATTACCGTATAAACAACACCCTGAATGTAGGCCATGGATTCGAAACCAGAACTCACACAATATCAGCCCACCAAATACAACAATCTAACTCAGGCAAGGCACCAACTACCACAATTCACTACTCTGAGGCAACATGTAAACACTCATATACATATAACCAGGCAAACCGTGCCACACAAATCTCTGAGTGCAGAATACTCATCCAAACCCACAATCCTCAGGGAACTCACACATCGATTGATCCTCAATAGGACCCACAACCGTACCGACACGAAAAGCACGTCAAGAAGGCATCCTAATAAACAAGACATTATTCACAACAAGTAGAACGTAATCATAGAACTTTAAATATTTGAAAGCATACAACACCCGGAGTATTGATGAGTATCCGCTGGCCAGTCGGGTCACCATTCCAGACATGTTGTACATTCTCAAATATCCTTAGTAAACACGACTACAGAAGTCTACAGAACCTATAACCTAATGCTCTGATACCAAGCTGAAAGGACCAAACCACGATTTAGTTGCTTAAACCGGAATCAAACCTCTTCTGAAAACACGAACCAACAAAAACCGTAGAAATTTCGGCAGAGTTTCGTTACTAACGTGGAATTACCATTACCTGCACACGGAAAATACACTTCATCCTATGCCACAAAAATCAAACCGTGGGCACCAATCCCATCCGGATTTCTCAATATCTCAACAGTAAAGTAAAATAATAAATATATCTGTACTTTACTGAAATTCGGAGTAAAATCGTATAAAATATACAACAGAATACTCAGAGCTACCTCTAACGTATAATCATATAAGTATACTACAGTAGGTAGAACAATAAACCTACTGGAAGAAACAAGGTAGCTCGAGCACTATGCCTCCAACCACGACGTGCGACACCAGAATCTGAACTGCAAACTGGACACGGAAACTGAAAAGCCCAGGGAAAAGACATGAAAACTCTTAGAGTGAGTCGACGAAAATAAATGTCTTTCGCCGAATAATATATATGTTATAAAAACATATGCGAGTCAAATGTATAAAAATCAAATGGTACACGAGGGAGACTCTAACTCCTCACACGTACAGAGCATGCATAAAATCTCACGGGGTCATTCGTGGACACATCCGTTCTAGTACCGTCTGAATCACGGGATCCCAGACCCACACGTGATTCTAGCCAGAAAGACCTCAGGTCTGGGTATCTATTTCCACCCGGAACTACATCGGCACAAGAAACAGTCCCCCCTGGTAGGTAGGCACCCTCGGGGATCAGCCGGGATGCGAGTGTATCGATACAACAACATATACTAAGACTGTACTCTGTGTAAACCAAATCGTAAAAAGTTCGATGCAAATGCATGAAACAATATATAAATGCATATACGTAACATATACTGGTATATGCATAATCGTATAACACATGCTCATGTAAATCGAAATCTCGTATGCATGCTCAAGTTCGTAAAACGTATATAAAGACTCGCAAACAATCCATGAAAAGAAATTGTCCACTCACAGACTAGCGTAACGCAGTTCGCGTTAACCCGTGATCCGGCGGAAAGTCCCTCGCCAAACAAACGATCACGAACCCCTGAATAATCACAAAATCTATTTCTCAAAGTCATAACTCGACAATTCAAAACAAATCATGAGAAACCACCGTTCTCGGAAACACGTAATCCGATTACGACAAACTGTCGAAAATTCGAAAATCACACATCAATACCTCGCTGTAATGTCGGTCGCTCAATTCGAAAAACGAACCTCCCCACTGCGATCGGGGCGCGATTTCGAATGAAATGACATGCAACTTGTCGAAAACCCCAAAAAGTCAAACTTTGACCGTTGACCACCGTCGGCGGCGGCGGCGCAACCCGAACTGAAATTTTCCCAGCGGAGCAACCACTATTTCACTACAAATCACCCACTGAGCAACTTCCTCAACTGCATCAAAGGCCAATTCTCACTCTAACCATGTCAATTTCATGAAAAACCGAATTGTCTCACAAATTTCAAATCCAAAATTCTCCAAGCACAAGCAACATTAGAACTCCACACTTACATGGTTAGAATCATGGAAAGGAGAGCTTCAAAGCCCACAACTTGATTCAGCTCAAATCGGCTGGAAATTAATCAACCCGAAACCTCCAAAAAATCCCAAACTTGGCCGGAAATTCCTCCCTCCTCCGGCGTCCCACGCCGTGAGAGGAGGCCGGGGATAGGTCGGGGTGGCCGGGGCGCACCGAATGGGACCAACGCCGTGGTCTATGGTGGCTGGACGGAGGATCACCGCCGGTGGCCGTGGAGGACGTCGCGCCACCCCCTCCTCCATGCGTTGACTGGTCAACCAATTTAATGA
This sequence comes from Geum urbanum, assembly GCA_946800695.1. Taxonomy (NCBI): domain Eukaryota; kingdom Viridiplantae; phylum Streptophyta; class Magnoliopsida; order Rosales; family Rosaceae; genus Geum; species Geum urbanum. The sequence goes on along the minus strand of OX327013.1, from coordinate 37,023,003 downwards.
ACCATGTTGACTTTCCAATTATGGTAACCCTCTATTTATACTTTCCAAAAATGGAAACCAACAAGCACACTTTTCGGCAAACTTCAAATACCCGTAACTTTCTCGTCGTAATTTGGATTCCGATAATTCTCGCGGCAACAAACTCGACTCGACATATTCTTCAATTATCACCCGAAGTCAAACACATCAAAAAATCCAATAAAAAGTCAACGGTTCAAACCAACACATATTTTAACCGACTAAATAATCAACAATCGGAAATATTCACAACTTAATCCTCGTAACTCGGAATAATGCTCCAGAAGTTCCCACGAGCTCGAAATTAAATTATCAACATCTTTCGTGAAGAAGCCAAAACCAAATTCTTGCCCGAAAATTTAGTCGCTAAGAGAGCCACCAATTTAACCCAATTCCGTCGAAACTTCAAATATTCATAATTTATTCCTCGGTCGTCCAAATAATGATCCGGAACCGCCCACGAACTCAAAATCACACGTACAACGACTCTCGAGAAGAGACTCAGCTCCAATTCTTGGCCAATGATTTAGTCGTTATCAAACCTGGCGATTCAAACAACCATTGGAAATCTACGATTACGCAGTAACTCATGAAGTAAGCTGCTCACACTGCTGATTCTGTTCTGGGTCGTCACAGAGTTGCACTTGCAAACATTGACACAGCAATAAAAATGCCAGTGGACTGTTCAATTATAAGCTCATGTTAGAAGATCACATTGAGTATCATGGCCTGAGTATCATTGATAAATAGTTCACAAGAATGTGGATAGAGGAACGCAAACCTCTACTAGAGTAACAAATGAAGCAGTCATCATTGCAAAAGCTTCTCCAACATCAAATGTTGGAGCTCCCCACTGGAAAGGATATGGAACAGGATAGTGCATAAAATATAGAATGATTAGAGTCAGCATTAACTTATACTTCCTATTGGAAGCATATGAAAGTATGAAACTCTTGTCCACTGAGATGAATTATAGACTAAACTGATTCGCTTGTATGTCTCGTCATACGTTGGGTAGAGAACAATTGAGACTAACATGCAACTAATTAGCAACTTATAGCATTCCTTTCTAAACCAAAATTGACTTTAATATAAAAGGATCATAACCCTAAACTTATGTCAGAATGAAGTGTTGTAAGAGAGAGAATTACCATAGAGCAGCATGTATAATGCCAGCACGATTTGTTCGATAGCTCAACCGAGTTGTTTATGGTGTGTGCTTATAAGCCCCGCCTACAGCAAGCAGATGAGCATAAACCCACACACCTGTCACCAAAAATAAAACAACAAAGCGATTAAAGACATGTGTCTCACTGCGCATCAGATGAGGTATGCACTGTAGGAATTCATTATATTAGTAACTTCCATAGAAATGTTTGACCAGAGTTGATCAACTATTGATATTATTTCACTGTTACCTGCAGAGGAAGAGGAGAAGAAGTACAAATGATTGGAAATTACCTGTGAAAATATCAGTAGAAGGATGAGTTGAGGTAGCCCAATCTCCACACATTTTGCAAACTACAGAACCAAATTCATAAGTTAATCACCATCCACAAAAACAGAACAAGAGAAGGAAAGAAGAAAAGTGCTATGAATTTCATCATTCATGAGATGAGGCAGCTTGTTTCCCAAACAAAAAGAAAACCAATAGAAATTTCATTATGATTAGAATGGTAGATATCTGAGACTGCCATGTTACTAACATTCAACTTCACATGCTAATTGACATCTATTAATTCTAGATAATTCTATTATCATTCTTCAGGTATACAGAGATTAAGACTCTTGTTGAAAACCAGAAGAATGTAAAATTTCAACCAAGTACAGGAAATACGTACCTCCTTTTGTAGCAAGACTAATTCGAAACTTATCATGTGGATCAATGCAGACAGACTTAGCAGTATGTCCCTTTTCTATTACCTAAAGGAAAAACCATTCCACATTAATCCACAACTTACTTAAATATTTTTACCAAGAGAATCATTAACTGTGATATACCAATTGTATGTATTACTTCTCGCACTTGACATTGCGCTCAGCTTACTCTTCAACAAATTCCTTGTTATTGAACAACACCAGACCCTGCAAACGATATTCAGAAGTTCAACCCAAAAACCTAAAACAAACACTGGAAAAACGGTTCAAATCTAACTCTCACCAAAACCTTAACCAGCTCCCCATAGAGAATAATTAAGATATACAGGTTCAATTATATTTTTGCACCATCCCAGCTTCACCATAGCTCTCAACTAAGCAAATAGACATAAAATCTAGTTTTTTCTCTTGACAAAAACAACAACACAGCTCTAACGCAGCTCTTAACCCACATAAGAATTCAGAAATCAACATAGACAAAACAAAATCAATAAAATGTATAGAAAAACTGACTGACCTGGATTCTACGCTCGGCGTTCTAAGCCGTCACGCCTTGACACCACGATGATCTCAGCGTACTCTACAGAGCTGCATTGTAATTTGAATCCAAATCTCAAATCGATTTAGGTGGGGAGAGAGAGAGAGAGAGAGAGAGAGAGAGAGATCGGACCTAGTATTGGAGTCGGAATCGGCCATGTGAGTTTGGCATCGCGAAATTGGACCGAGACTGCTCCGATTCAGAGAGGCAACAGCGAGGTCCGCGACATTGACGACGATTCTCTAACCGAGAGCGTCGGAGGCGAAGAGATTTCGGCAGCTCTTGTCAAAATCAAAACCCTTAACTAGGTCACAGAGGGCTGGAGTTATGAGGGCTCTTGGTTGCTCTTATATTTGGGCGAAAGATTTTAGGGATTATGAGGGTTGGAATTTCAGGAAGGAGAGAAAATTAAAACCCAGATCGAAATGAGCTTAAGCATCAGTACGCGCGCCAAGCTATAAACTTTCGCGCACTATCTAACTGATACTGTTTATGCAGCGTTTTTGTCTTGTTGCTGAAATAGGAGGTTTGCAGCGTTTTAGTCACGCTGCCAATGAAATTTTTAAATTGCGCTAGGTTTTGCAACGTTTGCTAAAGAACGCCGCTAAAAACGCCATTTTGCCGCTCTCCAATTTAAACGCTGCAAATTATCGTTGTTTTTGCTAACTTTTTTTGTAGTGAGACATGCATCAATGAGTATGCCAACATTTATCCTGAGAAGATGGAGAAGCAAGACTTTGCTTCATGCATGCATGCATTATGTAGAGGTTTGATCAATTGCCTCTAGCCTATATATATGACATGGATGGTTGATGCAAAACAAGCGGGGAGTTTCATGAATTGTGAGATAAAATAGATACCGTAATTGGTGAGATATAGAAAGAGCCTTATTTAGAGAATTTGAGAGAAGCATGGGTGGATCCATGATTTTAAAACGGGGGGACTCTATTGTGTAGCATACAATATAATTTTTTTTTTGGTATATAACGATACTAATGTAAATAAGTTATAAAATTCGCAACATGACATGATTTTGTATTTTTAACTTTAATCGAAAGAATCCAACTGAAACAAAGGTAAGATAAAAGAAGAAAATGAATTAAAAGAAATAACCCAACCAAAACAAAGGAAAAAACTCAACCAAAATAAAGGAAGGGAAGTGAAAAGAAAGAACTCGGGAAGAGAAGAGAAAATGAAATGGGATTGAGGAGACTCTGCGCCAAAATAAAGGAAGGGAAGAGAAAAGAAATTAAGAAATCAGGAAGAGAAGAAAAAAGAAAAAGAAATTGAGGAGAGTCGAACTCAAGACCAACTAATCCACACAACATACCTTAACTACAAGTAACTCGTCATTTGTGGGCCACCAAACACTTTTTGTTAACATATGGTAGAACTTATTTTCATAAGCTTCTTGAAAATTAGCCGGGTTGCAGCCCGTGCAACCTCCCATATGGATCCGCTCCCGGAGAGAAGTTTCAAATTAAGTAGGAATAAAATTCCTTTTGAGAGAGGGATTGAGAGATTGAGAGAGAGAGAGAGAGAGAGAGAGAGAGAGAGAGAGAGAGAGAGAGAGAGAGAGAGAGAGAGAGAGAGAGAGAGAGAGAGAGAGAGAGAGAGAGAGAGAGAGAGAGAGGTGTTCCACTTAATGAAGGTTAATCACTAAGTGAGATTATAATCCCACTATTTTTACATAGTGGAAGAAAGAAGTATCTGGCTCCGAGGACGTAGGCATTTGTCAAACCTCGTTAAATTTTGTGTCTTTAGTTAATCTATTGCTATTTTTACAAATCACACGAGGGATAAAAAAAAGTTAGATCATAGGATAATTAATTTATCCATCGACCTAGTATTAAGACGACAATTCTTTCACTGCTTGGAATGTATTCATGTATTCGAACGATTTGGCAGTGGTTCCTGGGTATATCGGAAAGTGACTCCAAAAGGAGGCAGCGGATCCAAAGGCGACCCAGATCTGGCCGGATGGTGTTAGAGCTGGTCGGCCAGGGTTCGTGGATGGTGAGGGTGTGGGTTTTCGGCTTATGGTGGTGCAGCAAACACATGATAAAACTTGGGCCTATTGCTTTGTCCATTTTAGGCTTTGGTGGTGTTGGGCTAGGGTTTTTACCCAAGGCCCAAGTATTTTTATTTTAATATTTATTTTTTTGTTATTGTTTTTTGCTAGATATAAGTGTTATTGTATCAGTAATAAATCTCTATGCTATATGATTAGGACGAGTCAAGCGTCTTAGGTGGGTTGTTTGTGTGTGCACTTTGAGTGCCTTATCTGTCCTAGTGAGGGTGTGTCTTATTAAATGGGCTCATCCTCCCAGTGACAGGATGAAATGTAATGTCAACGACTCAATTGTCATTCGGCAGTATACTAGGAAAGTTGTTTCTAAATAGGTATCAATCGAATGCTTTCGCGGAGGATGCAACAGTTTGACATTTCCAGTGTGTCGCCCTTTTTGTAAAGTAGATAGAATAACTTGTATGACATTCTATGCTAAATGGTACATGTTTGATTATATAGTTATTGTAAGATGTTATGTGGACTATCCGAAATGTTCTATATGTGCTCAATTTGATATGGGATTCAGGTTTTATGTGCCCCCTTATATACTCATCGGTTTCATTAGTAATGACTTGAGGACTATCACACACCCATTTCTTTATATAAAAAAAGTACATGATCAATATCTTAATTGCGTTCCTTTTTTAAGAAAAAGAAAAATTCGCAAGATTTTATTTTAAACTAATCAAAATAATGTTTTGTAAGTGAATAGGAAAAGAATTTATCCATGCATATCGTGGATTTAGACTTTAGAGCAAACTTTCCTATTCTATGTGCTACACAATTTATGCAGAACGTACCGTAGAGGCTGTATATACATGGAGAGAAAGAGGGGGAGAGAGACGTACGTCATGGGATTGAGAAGTTCAGTGGAGATTCCAAATCTAGTGGAGACTCTAGATCGATGATGATGGCAAGGCAAATAGAGTCAGCCAATCACAACTCTACATTCATAGGGAAAACAACCCAGCTGGCATCCCCTCGCAACCAAAAAATGGCACGGCGGCGGCCCTAGCCCTGTGGAAGATGTGCTCGGATTACATGGGATTGGCTTCTACTATGCTGTTAAAGTACCTAACGGCGGATTGTAGTATTAGAGAGAAGACGTCTTATAGAACTAGAGCAACTAATCGTCCTCTACACAAATCATCATTTAAGGCGGATACTGGAGAGATTTATCGAAGTAGAGCAACACAGAGACAGACAGGGACATAGAAGGAGGAGCCCCATGTAGTTATCCCAATCGGCAGCGGCAGGGACATGATTCCGGTCATAATAAGGTTGTTCAAGCTACCAACGTTGTCACTTGATATAAAAGTTGGATCTCCAACTATGTTTGATTATGGCTACGAGTGTCCAGAATGCATAACCGAAACACAAACGGCGATTCCAAAGTCACGTGTCAAACTGTCCTACAAAATCAAGCGTGGTTACACAAGTCTTGGCTGGATATCTCTCGAGGATGGGAATTCCCAAAGAGGAGCAAGTTTGTATTGCAAGGAAAATATTTGAGGCGGTTGGAGAAGCTGTCCCTGGATCTGGATTGCCATTGCCAATTACTGTGACCATAGCAAAGGTGGATGTACATATAAGCACGTTAGTTTCCCCCTTTGACCCTGAAATTTTGACGTATGATAATAATATACGGGAGATTGATGACCGTGATTATGAACAAGTGACGATTCAGGAAGATAGGTGGCAAGCGACGGAAAGGGTAAATGAAAAGCTCCCGGCAATCAAAGTTACTCAAGTTCATAACCCGTTGGAGCTGTACCTCTACTTTTATAATCAGGTGTTTGTCATTCTGAGTTGGGGACCTTTACTTCCTCTTCTTTTCAATCGGTAAGGTGAATAAGAGGAACGTTTGGTTCTGTTTTACACCTAGACCTTGTCTAGTTGTATTTGGTATGTGAGCTATATTAGTGTAACATACTCTAAAGAATATGATTCTATTTTGCCAGAGTGAATTCTTTGTATTTTATCACATCAATAAAATAGATTAATTCATTATCTTAAACAAAACAAAAAAATTGTTAAGAAAAATTGTACATATAGTCACCAAATTATGTCAAAATAGACACTTTAGTAACTATCGTTTGGTATATATCAAAGTGGTAATTCAAATTTGGTATCCGTGTATCAAAATGGCCACTTGTTCTTAACGAACGTTAAATCATGAAATATTATGTTATTTCTAAAGATTATTTACGTCTTTTCAAACATTTGTTTCTTTTTCTTTTTCAATTACTTTGGGCACCCAAAGAATTTGATATGGGCACCACCATAGCTCGGTGTTGGATCCCTCACGACTTTGTTGGAGACATGCGACTCGAAGTTTGATGTGCAAGAGTGAAGTGAGAGAGAACTGAAAAGGATGAGAGAAATCTGCTTGCTTGCAGACCTCACTAGCCCCAGCACGACGTGCTTCAGCGATTAGAGACGATCGACGATGTCGCAGTGAACGTAGCTACATTGGTCGGTGTGCAAGGCAGATCTCGAGGTGGTGTGCGAGGCTGAGCTCGAGGTTGATCCCAGAGACGGTGGGGTAGACGGTGTCGACTATGACACGATCCCAAGCGTGGCGAGAGGGGCGACGATAGAGCTGCCGAAGTGGAGGGAATTCAACCACGAGGTGAGACGACGAGGCGAGGCTCAGCCATAGGGCATGCGCGACACAGAGCTTCTAGAGGATGTGACGGTGCTGGACCTGCGACGACGAAGGTGGAGCGTCAGCCAGTTGCTACTTCGTGTTTTATGAGAGAGAGAGAGAGAGAGAGAGAGAGAGAGAGAGAGAGAGCTTAGATGTGCAATGGCAAATTTGTAATTTATAAAAATAGTAATAATGTCATAGATCTATAATAACATATTTGTAATTTCTGAAAAGAGTAATAATGATATTATTGTAAATATTAAGAAGTTACAAATAAAAATACATATTTATCCATCACGTGTCATATATGTAATGTTTAAAATAGACGAAATGACTATTTTGATATACGGAAACCAAATTTGAGTGATTATTTTGAAATATGTCACAAGATAGTTACTAAAATATCTATCTTGACATAGATGAGTGACCATATGAGCAATAAAGTATGGTATTTTCCGTAGTGGACTGCTCTCAAACACTAAGATCTCAAGAAACCAGAACTTGATGATTTGCTGTTCTATTAAATGTTGGGTCTAATAGTACTGAAACGAGATGAGATGAGAAAAATGACATAATCAGCTTCAGTTCTTCACCAACTGGTAACATGGAATAGAGTAGTTAATATCATATACATAAGAAGAGTCCAAAACGAATGTGGAATTCATTCTACTGTACTACGGAATCCTCAACAATGTATCTTAAGGAAAGCCTACTTGATGGTTATGTAGCATCTAATAGTATGCCAAAATTTAGGAACGGATTCTGGAATTCATTCTTCTGTACTACTGATTCCTCAACAATCTATCTCAAGGAAAGCCTACTAAGTGGTTTATGTAGCATCTAATAGTAAAAGAAAATTTAGGAACAGTACCCTTCACCTTTGCCCTTTCGCAAAATCAAAAGCTATCATAGAGCTAGCAGCATCACCCCTGACGGCTGAGAAACACCATCAGAGAAAGTACCGCCAAATCCGTGATCAGCAGTGGCAGATAATCCAGCTATCGAGCTCCACCTGCATCTCCATCTGCTGCATCAGCAACCACATGTTCATTCTCAACCCTGCACAAAACCACAACATCAACAAAGCACTCAGTAAACTTTTTTACTTGCATCGACTCTGATTTCCAGTATGAAAAATAACATTCTAGTCTGGTATGCTCAATATAAGGTTCCATAGGAGTTTCTGTTACCAATGTATCCATTATGAGTTATGTCTCTATGCTTGGTTATGACACTCTTCCTGCATTAGTTGTTACTAATAAAATTGATTACAGTTACCTTTGATGAATTTAATACTCTTTTAAAAATATGAGACTTGTAAAAAGTACTTCCCAATACCCAAGTTAATGCAAGCTGCTGCTCCTATGCTTGAAGATGAAACTGATCACCATGCTATGTCTAATCCTAATGCCTCTCACTGTGGTGATGCTCAAGACATTTATTATGATCTGTATTCACTACTCACTAGACATGTTCTAAATAACGAATACTAGCTAGATTCCAAGAAGAGGCAGCCTGTAATTTAGCTACTAAGTTCCCTTTTGTTTCGAAATGTACGTGGAGTGGTTTAATTTCTTCCATAGGCCAGTCTTTGAGGCCTCTTTTTGTTGTGGAATGTAAATATTATCAAGGAAGCATCCTAGGTACCTTCACTATACAAAGAGGACCAACTGAACCTATATATGGAATGAATTATGAATCCCCTGGACTAGAGGGCATTATACCAGCTTTCATTTCCCCTTATCTGTTCATTTTATGCCTAGAACCTTGGATTCACAATTTAAATCAATTGGCTACCAATTCTAAGACACAGGAAGGAATGGTTTCAGAATTTCCTAAACCCTACCGATTCTAGAAACCTCATAAATATTTTCTCCTTTTTCTAAAGTCTGGACAACAAGTAAATTACCACAAGTCTACTGTTTGTTTCTCACAAATTGTCACTTCTAGTTCTAGTTACTACAGGCAAGTCATCAACAATTAATGTCATCTTTTGGAAAGATCCGATAAACACAATTAGATTAGTTTTAAGTCTATCTGCGATTTCTCGGAATGATACTTGCCGCTTGAAGATGTTTCTTTTCACCATCGCCTCCCGGAATCGGTTGCTCGTGACTGTGATTTTATCGTTTAGGTCCGTCAAGAGTTTAAGCCTAGCTTTCTCACTCTGCATCTCCCCTTCTTTTATATCGAGTCTTTCTTCAGCAGCCTTCAGAATTTCTTCCATTAGTGAAAGCAGCTTCTCCCAATAGCACTTGTCACTCTGACCCAACAAAAACTTCTTCTTCTCAGCAAGCAAATACATCAGCAAGAGCTTTATACTCAGCTTTTGCCAATTGAATTCTCTCCTGTAAATTGGCTCGCATCGGAGACACATCGAACACAGCACTCATGTATTTCGTAAACTTGGTACGAACATCATCATTGGACTGCACCAAAACTTAAAAATACCAATTAACAAACAAACAGGTTTGGAAACCAGTGAGTGGGTCAGAGAGAATTGAAGATATTAGTTACCTGATTATCGTAAAAAATACGGGAAGCAGCCTCCGAGTCATTGATGATCCTCACAAACTCGGCGATCTTTGAATCCATGGGTTTTCGCCGTGAGAGCAAGGTATGAAAAAAAAAAAAAGGGGGAAGAGAGGGATTTGTTTGTAGTTTAGGGTTTTGTAGGGAGCAACGGCAAAGGCCTTTAGTTTGCCTTTAGGGAGCAACGGCAAGGTATGTCCTAATAAATGTTTTGGGCTTTCCATCTTATTGGCCTTTGAATCCTCAACTACTTGTTGAGATATCCACAATTCCACATTTTATTAATAAATCCAAAAAATGGCTAAATAAGTACATAAAACCAAATCAACTCAAGCAAACAGAAACAAAGTTATAATAAGCTAAATTGAATTGGAGCAACATTTCGAGCAAGCACATATGGGTGATATGGGGCAGCAGTCACTCTTAGTGGAGAGATACAAAGCACATTGAAAATCAATGTAACCGACGAAACATGCAAGATAGGATTGAACAATAAACTCGCCGAATGAAGATAAAGAAGCGCAAAAATTCTTAAAGCATTCCATACGAAATTAATTGAGAAGATTTGTGCTTTAGCCTATTCCTTTCATACCATATACTCCATAGCAAATTACGTAATGCAAGAATCCAATTGTGAAACAAATAGAGTTGCAAATAGATTAGCACACAATCCACAAATTGCTATCGTAGGACACCAATAGGCAATAGATGAGTTTTGGATAGAAGAGATTATTATTATTATTATTATTATTATTGTTATTATTATTTTGGATTTTCTCTTCTAAAACAATTACTATATGACTTATGTTATGTGGCATCTTATGAAATACGTACTAGACTTGAATGAAACTTCTATCGACCTTCAATATCAAGCGCTAGCCATCTTCCAATGTCATTTTCAGCAGAGTTTCCTTGGAGGTGTACGCCTAGGAAAAATACTGGAAAGAAGAACAACTTATCAGTGAACTACTAGCTAGTCAATGACTTCAATTCCCATCGAAGCTTCGTTCCGCAGTCGACGTCCATCAATTATTTGAATTGGTTTCTAGGAACTTAATTGATTAGTCTTTCACGCGCATACCAAAGACTCATGAACATTATGTTTGAAGGATTCTAGCTAGCTACTTTTGATCATGTCTGTGTTGATGCCTAGCTAAGACCCTTCGAACCAAATCGATGGGGTACCCTCCAAACCAAAATGGATACTAGACATAGCGTACTCTATCTGGAGCTGTCTGAATTCTGTGTTGTACTACACTACTACGTGCGTTTTTGTTGCTGTACTAATGGCCGACGTGGTCTCCGGTGCTGTTCTAGGAGCAGCATTTACAGTGTTGTACGATGCTGTGAATCGAGCAGTAGTAGGCAAGTTCAATAAGTTCAAACCCCTTCTTGGAGCTCTCCAATCGACGCTGGACTCCATTCATCCACTGGTGATCAAACAGATGGGAGACTACAACGTCAAATTGCAGCTCTCAAATTATAAGCTAGAGAAGCTTGAGAAACAAATGAGGGAAGGCGAAGAGCTCATATGCAAATTGTCGAAACTGCGTTGGTGGAACCGCACCAAGTATAGTTACAACAACAAACTTGCTGAGCTTGATGCATCTCTTAAAGGGCTGCTGAAACACATTGTGATTCAGCAAGCAAGGGATATAAAGGAGAACTTGTTCGTAGCCAGGGAAACCGCCCAACAGCTTGTCGAATTCCAGCGATTTAACGAAAGACTGTTAAGAGAAAGAACGTTGCTGCAAGAAGATGCAAAGGACTTGCAGGAGAAGTTACTTTTGGCACTATTTAACAATGGAAAGCAACTCCTTGATTTGCAAGATTTGATAGAAGGAATGATGAAGCCGCAAGAAGCAAGCCAGGTGACTGATGCCAGAAACGGTAACTTAATTCTTTCGCGACAGAAAATTTATCTCTTGAAAATCTATACTGGCCTTTGATTCTCGAATAATTGCATGTTTCGTCGAAATGTATTATAAAGATTCTTTTTGTGCCTCTTCGTATTAATCTAAACTAGAAAAATCTCCACCGTACGGACGTGGAAGTGAGAAAAAATAGGAACAGTTGTAAAAATAGTAAATTTTTATATTTTACTTTTTATCCTGAATTTATAATCAAATTATTTTTTATCATCTTTTTACTTTTTATATTATTAAAGACAAATTTAGTAATTTAAATTTTGGTGAAGTCTCTATTGCTTGGCTTTATATTAGTAGAGTTAAGCTAAATAAATAAATAAATGTCAACTATAGACGACTACGACTTTTTGTTTTTACAAAATCGCAAACGGATAACGCCAATACTATAACACGCATGTTTGATCTGTTATTAATGACTCTTCCCACTTTGTGTTTCCGTGTTTCCGGTGTAGCAGGGGATATTGTTGCACTATTCAAGGAGTTGTTTAAAGGCATTAATCAGCTGTTAAAAGAGAATGTCACGAACAAACACTTTGAACGAGTACTGAAAAACATCAAATCGACCATAACGTCGTCATTAGGGCCACTGGTCGAGGAGATAAAAGGAACATACGAGTCCTTGAATGTTGGCCAGAAGGGGCAAGTACATCGTTTTACAAGACAAATGCGAGACGGCCTTGAGCTCTTTCACAAGTGCTCGGAGATTGGTACCTGGAACATCTACAAAAGATTGTCATGCGCCAACAAACTCATTCAATGGAACGAGTCTCTACAAAGAGAAATAGATTTATGGGTTGAAAATCTAGAAGAGGACAGGATTACTGATACTGAAAAAGCAAGGAGTGCACCATCTACATTTAAATGAGGTGGCCGGATCATGTTTCATGCTATTGCGTAAATGTCCGACTTTCGTTTAGGGTTTCGGAATAAGGCCCAACTTAGCCAAGTTTATATACTTCCTCCCATACTTGAGGTTTATTTTTAAATCTCTATTAATTAAGGCAATTGTGCTTACGGACTGACAGTTGTGGAGGTAGAACTTTAAAAATACCTATAAATACCCTCCCACAAATCATAATTCGACCAAAATTCTTATTAATTACCCAGGGATAAATTAGTAATCAAGCAAACACATTTTAGGAACTCCTCACGAAGAACGGTTGAGTTAGAAACTTCTTTGCAATTCTATCTCCTCCAACTGCTCTTCCACGCTGTTAAAATCCTAGGTGACTGGCATAGGATTTAATACGCATACGGTTTGATGACTCATACATCAACTCAACTAATAAAATTTATCAAACACACTCGATAATTGTACAAAATGAATTGCATAAAGGATTTGATATCAAGTGATTACCAAGGGCCTTCTAGGCTTTCAACTTCGCGTCATGGATGCAGTAGATGTAAGCGTTTAAACACCAATCTCAATAAATAAAAAGAGAGAGGGAGAAAACACAAAACGGAAGCATCTTCACTTCATCATCCTACTTAGAGTAACAAAAAAAAACCCAAACAAAGATACGATCAAAATCAAAAACTGAATGAAAATCACACAAACAACAAACAGAAGTAACCGGTTGGGTAAAAAAAACTAACAAAGACAGCATATAACATGTTTATTTTAGCTCTGGTCATCTTCAATATGATTATACGCTACTTGCTTGGTTTTTGATATATTAAATTTAAATAGCATGCATATATCGGAACAGAAACATCCTTATCAAAAGCAAAATAAAAGAAGTTATTGTAGAGTAATGTGCAAATCAAATAACCTCGGAGTTAGTTTAATGTTGATATTGATCACATTGATTCTTTACAAAAAAGAGAGAGTTAAAAGCTTGTTGAAATTGGAATAACCTCATAAACTTGAACGGATAAACACAAAAATTTTTGATGAACTCACCGTTGTCAAGTTAAACAAGCCAAAGTTTGATGAAATATATGATTTGATCCAAACAAAGAACTAATTCTGCTTGATCATCACGGCACTGTTTCACACTTTCACCCATGCTTTGAGACCTTCAATTGAGCCCTCTAACGGCATCTAATCCATAATGTAAGCCACAACAACCTGTAAAAGAAATACTACAATGAATCAAGTCGATGAGTCACCATCATATCGGACCAGAATGTAGCAAGTATTAAAGAACCTATTATTGAAACAGACTAAAAGAGAGAGATGGGCTGAACAACACCGTCTCTTGGATTGTTATGAAACCTACAACTGGTTCATTTGCATTTCAGGATTGGGCAGCGATTGAAGACATGAGCATCAGCCGAAACCGTCAATGTTCTCTCTGTTCTTTGATGGGGTAAAAACATCCCTCCTTATTTGGAGGAGAAAAACCCATTGCCTCATACCCATCAATCCTTGTGAGGCAACTTGTGGTAGCAACAAAGCTTGAAAAACGTGGAAGAGTTTAGAACAAAGTTGGTGCAACATTCATTTGTTGAAATGCAAGAGTGTGGCTGCCATCTTTCTTTGACAAAAGGAATGGAGAAGCAATTATGAAGCATGAAAACATGGAGCTTGAAATGAGGAAGACTTCTTGAATTCATGCTCAATGTGAATGACGTGCATGGAGAATGCATGCATATATTTGCCTATATAAAGGCATGTTGCTTTGGAGCAAATGAGTGAGATAGAAGCAAGCTGGAGAGTTATATATCAAGAGTGTGAGATAGAGAGAAATACTCCAAGAAGAGAGTAGAAAGAAAACTCCAAGTAAAGAGTTTGTGTGTGTAGCAAAATAAAGTGAGTGTGAGAGTGTATCCCTTCAAGTGTGTCTTGAAGTAGTGTTTCCCTCAGTGTAACCTTTAATCATATAGTAGAGGTTCTTTGTTATTGCTGCCCCGTGGACGTAGGCATTTTGCCGAACCACGTTAATTCCCGGTGTTCTCTATCATTTCATTTCCGCTTGTGGTTGTGAGTTTATTTCTGATTCCATTCTATAGCTTATTCTTCTGCATTCCCTAACAGTGGTATCAGAGCACTTAGTTCTGACCGGGAGCTGTTAGAATGGAAGGATCACGAAGTACGATGATCAGACTCAACCACTCCAACTAGATTACGTGGAAGCCGAGAATGGAGGATATTCTCTATTGCAAAGATTTGCATGAACCGATCGAGGGAGATGATGCCAAGCCAGAAGGGACTACACCAGCAATTTGTACGAAGATGAACCAAAAAGGTATCGGTCATATTCGTGAATGGGTGGACGACAGTGTGTTCCACCATGTTGCCAATGAAACCAGTGCACATGAGCTGTGGTTGAAGCTGGAGTCCTTGTTCGAGAAAAAGACTACTGCCAAGAAAGCTTTTCTCATTAAAGAGCTCGTCAACATGAAGTATCGGGGAGGCGTTCGAGTGACCGAGCACCTCAACAACTTTCAAAGTGTACTCAATCAATTAACCACGATGAGCATGAAGATTGATGATGAGTTACAAGCCTTGTTGTTGCTCGGGTCGTTACCAGATAGCTGAGAGACATTTGTTGTTACTATAAGTAACTCTGCTCCTAATGGTGTATTATCTATGGAAAGTATCAAAGATAATATGATGAACGAAGAAACCAAGAGGAGTTCTTCATCAAGTTCAGAAAATGGTCAATTCTTCGTTGCGGAGAATAGAGGAAGGAGCAAGAGCAAAGGATCGAGAGGCCACAGAAAGAGTATCAGCAAATCCAGAACAAGGTTCAACGGAAAGTGTCATCATTGTGGTCTTCCAGGCCACATGAAGAAAAATTGTTACAAGTTAAAGTGGAAATTCAAAGAAGGGCGAGAAGACGCCACTCATCAACAAAAAGAGGACACGAATAATGTTGCTGCTGCGGTGTCTCATGATGGGTGTGAGTTCCTGTCACTCGGAGGTGAATGTCTACTGGTAGATCATCCTGGAGTTCAATGGATTGTTGATTCTGGAGCCTCATTTCATGCCACGTCCCACGTAGAGTTCCTCACTACATACAAAGCGGGTGACTTTGGTAAAGTGAAGATGGGCAACAAAGTTACTCCAATATTGCTGGGATTGGAGATGTTTGCATGCAAACGGATGTGGGCTATCAATTAATGCTGAAAGATGTGAGACATGTTCCTGGTCTACGTCTCAATCTTATGTCAACCGGTGTACTTAATCGACAAGGCTTTCATCATCATGGAGGTAATGGAAAGTGGAAGCTTACCAAGGGATCTCTTGTAGTTGCTAGAGGAAAAATATGTTGCACGCTCTATAAGACCTATGGGTCGATATGCAAGAGTGAGTTGAATGCAGTCGAGGAATCTTCACCAAGTTTGTGGCATAGACGTCTTGGCCACATGAGTGAGAATGGACTACAAATGTTGGCAAAGAAGTCATTGATTCCTATTGCCAAAGGTAACTCACTGGACTCTTGCGATTATTGTTTATTTGGTAAGCAGAGGAAAATCAGTTTTTCGAAGTCTTTCGCAAGGAAGGAAAATATTCTTGATCTAGTACATTCCAATGTGTGTGGTCCGATGGAAGTCGAATCATTGAATATGCAAAAGTACTTTGTTACTTATATCGATGATGCTTCACGGAAGGTTTGGGTTTATCTGCTGAAATCCAAAGACCAGGTGTTCCAAACGTTTACAATTTTTCATGCCATGGTGGAAAGAGAGACTGGAAGAAAATTGAAGTGTCTTCGCAGTGACAATGGCGGAGAGTACATCTCGCACAAATTCAGAGATTATTGTGCGAAGCATGGCATCAAACATGAGAAGACAGTTCCTGGCACCCCCCAACATAATGGCGTAGCTGAGCGGATGAACCGTACCATTATGGAGAAATTCATATGCATGTTAAAGATGGCTAAATTGTTAAAAGAATTTTGGGGAGAAGCTGTGAAGACTGCGTGCTACCTCATTAATAGAGCACCATGTATACCTTTGGAATTTGAGACTCCAAATGGAGTTTGGACCGGCAAAGATGCATCATACTCACATTTAAGAGTATTTGGATGTAAAGCATTTGCACATGAATCCAAGGAGCAGAGAACAAAGTTGGATGACAAGGCGAGGCCATGCATCTTTGTTGGCTATGGCGATGAAGAATTTGGTTACCGGTTGTGGGATCCAAAGACAAATAAATTCATTAGAAATAGAGATGTGGTGTTCCATGAAGACCAATCATTTGTGGATTTCGCCAAGGAGGTACTACAGAGAAATGGAGCAACAGACAACCGCATTTATGATTTACCATTGTAGCAAGAATCCAACGTTGGGTTGCAAGGTAATAGAGTTGGAGATGTACCTGACATGATCGATGCTGAAGTCGAAGATGAGGGGGAGCTTGATCAGGGGGAGCAGCCTGTGGATAATCAAGCACCAATACGCAGAAGCACTAGGATGCTGACACCATCCACCAAGTATCCATCATCACAATATATTTTGGTGACTAATGATGAAGATGATCATTATGCAAATTACATCCTTTTTACCAGTGACGGAGAACCTGAAAGTTACCAAGAAGCAAATATTCATTAAGATCATGACAAATGGAGGCTAGCCATGGAGTCTGAGATGGAGTCTTTACTGAAGAATGAAACCTATGAGTTGGTGGAGCTTTCTAAAGGCCGGAAAGCACTCAAGAACAAGTGGGTGTTCAAGTTGAAGCGAGATGAGAATGAGAAGCTGACGAAGTACAAGGCTCGCTTAGTTATCAAAGGATTCAGCCAGAAACAAGGAATTGATTTTGATGAGATTTTCTCACCTGTTGTCAAGATGACCTCGATTAGAGTCATTTTGGGCATGGCTGCAAGCATGGATCTTGAGGTGGAACAGATGGACGTAAAGACTGCATTTCTTCATGGTGATTTAGAGGAAGAAATATATATGGAGCAACCAAAAGGCTTTGAAGTCAACGGAGAGGAGCATATGGTATGCAAGTTGAAGAAAAGCCTGTACGGATTGAAGCAAGCACCAAGACAGTGGTACAAGAAGTTTGACTCCTTCATGGTAAGTCATGGGTGCAAGAGAACGTCAGCTGATCCGTGTGTGTATATTCAACAATCTGCTGAAGGTAATTTTATCATCTTACTACTCTATGTAGATGATATGTTGATTGTCGGCAAAGATATTGCTATGATCCAGCAGTTAAAGACAAGTTTATCAGAGTCCTTTGATATGAAGGATTTGGGACCAGCAAAGCGGATTTTGGGCATGGATATTCTCGTGATCGAGGGAATAAGAAATTGTGGTTATCACAAGAAAAGTACATCGAGAAGGTATTGCAGCGGTTCCACATGAAGCAAGCAAAATCAGTTGCTACTCCACTTGCTAGTCACTTAAAGCTTAGCTCAAAACAGAGTCCTACAAGTCAGAAGGAGGAAGAAGAAATGGCAACAGTGTCATATGCATCAGTAGTAGGGAGCTTGATGTACGCGATGGTTTGTACCAGACCAGACATAACACATGTAGTTGGTGTTGTTAGCAGATTCTTATCTAATCCAGGCAAAGAGCACTGGAATGCTGTTATGTGGATTTTGAGATACTTGCGGGGAACTTCCAAGATGAGACTATGCTTTGGAAGTGGCAAGTCTAATCTGATGGGCTACACAGATGCAGATATGGCCAGTGATATTGATACGAGGAAGTCCACATCAGGATACCTGATTACGTTTTCAGGGGGAGCTGTCTCGTGGCAATCAAAGCTACAAAAATGTGTTGCTTTATCAACTACAGAAGTATAGTACATTGCAGCTACGGAAGCATGCAAGGATATTTTGTGGTTGAAGAGATTCCTACTGGAATTGGGTCACGCACAACAGGAGTTTGTGTTGTATTGTGATAGTCAAAGTGCAATTCACTTAAGCAAGAATTCGAGTTTTCACTCGAGGTCGAAGCACATTGATGTGAGGTATCACTGGATACAAGATGTGCTGGAAGCTAAGGAAATAATGCTAAAGAAAATTCACACAGATGATAACAGTTCAGATATGATGACGAAGTCTCTACCAAAAGAGAAGTTCGAGTTCTGCAGAAATGCATCGGGAATGACGCATCCCTCCAACTAAGGCGGGAGGGGGAGATTGATGGGGTAAAAACATCCCTCCTTATTTGGAGGAGAAAAACTCATTGCCTCATACCCATCAATCCTTGTGAGGCAACTTATGGTAGCAACAAAGCTTGACAAACGTGGAAGAGTTTGGAACAAAGTTGGTGCAACATGCATTTGTTGAAATGCAAGAGTGTGGCTGCCATCTTTCTTTGACAAAAGGAATGGAGAAGCAATTATGAAGCATGAAAACATGGAACTTGAAATGAGGAAGACTTCTTGAATTCATGCTCAATGTGAATGACGTGCATGGAGAATGCATGCATATATTTGCCTATATAAAGGCATGTTGCTTTGGAGCAAATGAGTGAGATAGAAGCAAGCTGGAGAGTTATATATCAAGAGTGTGAGATAGAGAGAAATACTCCAAGAAGAGAGTAGAAAGAAAACTCCAATTAAAGAGTTTGTGTGTGTAGCAAAATAAAGTGAGTGTGAGAGTGTATCCCTTCAAGTGTGTCTTGAAGTAGTGTTTCCCTCAGTGTAACCTTTAATCATATAGTAGAGGTTCTTTGTTGTTGCTGCCCCGTGGACGTAGGCATTTTGCCGAACCACGTTAATTCCCGGTGTTCTCTATCATTTCATTTCCGCTTGTGGTTGTGAGTTTATTTCCGATTCCATTCTAAAGCTTATTCTTCCGCATTCCCTAACATTCTTTTCGCTCTTCAAACCATTTAAATTGATCAGGCATAACCTCTACAAATTAGAATCTCTATGATTCACGTCACAAAATAAATTAATCCAAAACTTACCAATTGACTTGCTGAAGCCGAATTAATTTGCCATTCTCCTCTTTTTGTGCTCTCGTTATGTGCGAAAACTTAGAAGGTGATTGAACAATGATAACATTCTATATCGACTACGGTTACCTCCACGCTGTGGCAGCCGTAACAGTTTTCGTAGTCCCATAATCTTCCACGTTACCCAAGCAAGTTTTTCCGCCTCTTTTCAATCTGAAACAGTTTCCGATCCTTGTTTTCCTTTTTTGCCCGTGGTCAGTAATTTTGCTGTTTTAGAAATTTAATAAGCCAAGGACAAAATCAGGGATATTGAAAGTTCTACCTTGGTAACTGTCGCAAGGAGAGTTTCCTTAATTTTGTTTCTGGCTTAATACATCTCCTTAATCATCAAATTGCAGTTATCTGCCTATGAATGTGCTCCTCTTTCTTTTTCTCCCATCGATGGACTTGAACGCAAGGACTGGGATATAGGGTCATCGTTGTAAACTATATATTTAGGACTGGGATATAGGATTTTTATTTCAATTGATTTTCAGAGGGAACGTCATTCAAACTCTGGACAGAACGAGGATCAGAAACTTTTTTCTAAGAATACGAAATTGGGTTGAAGAACCAGCAAAGTGAGAGGTTGGATATCGAGGGTGAAGCTTCAAAACTTTTGGAAGTGCCGTATAACTAATTAGAATGATTTTATTTACTGGTTAGATGTCGATTATTGAAATATTACTCTCTTGCAGTGTGTGTGGAGTCGAGCACAAGGATGTTAAACATATTTTTCATGTTTCAAATGCCAAAAAGAGAAGAGGTGAGTATGGATATTGGATAATAAGTAAGGCAGATGATGAATATAGCTGTGTAGTTGAAGCTCTCAAGATCTCTTTGCCTCTTAGCAACCAACAAACTTCTCTATTTCATTGTAATTGGTAATAATTTTTTTTCTATTCTCTGCGCATGTACTGAGATGGGGCTTTGACAGGTCACAAAGGTAGTTAACGTCAAACATTCTAAATCCTTTTTTTTTTTTGCAAAGCAGTTGATTTCTCCTCATGAGAAACAAAAACTGCAAAGCAATTCTCATGTTGTTGGGTCTGTAGGTGACGACGATGGTGAAGTGCATAGACAAAAAGTGATGTGCTATCGGAAGAGCAGCCTTTCCACACACCCTCAATTTATCACAACAATTGACTCAATTTTAGTGCAAAGAAAGACTTGATAAAGGTATTCAATCATTCATGAACGGTTTTTTGTTATTCATCTGATGTAATTATTGCTGTATCTAATTGTTCTGGATTGGCATATTGACACTAACTATGTTTTATCTATTGCATGCGGACCATACATCTATTTTTATTTCATTTGAGTGCAAAACTATTTTCATATAAAATTTCAATGCAGCGGAAATTTCTTGAAGGCATAAGCATGAACATATATTCTGCCTCTTTGATTGATTAAACTTTGTAATTTTTGTATCAGTTTGTGTACATATTTTACTATATTACTTAACCGTCTTGTATCATTTAATAGAACTTGAAAATAGAATTACTATTAGTCGCGTATTAAGTTGATAGAGCTTGAGAAGTAGAAGTTTTGACTCATTCCCTTCCATTGTATAGCACAAGAAATATTTATCAAGTCCAAGTTTGGTGATGGTATTGCTTCCACTTTTTAGTCTAATAAGGTGGTGTCACAAATACAAACCCTTTTCAAGGTTTACCAGTACTGCAGTATTGGTGGTACTGTATTTCAGTTCACGGATTCCTTTTTTCTTTTTAATGAAAGGGCTAGCAGTTCTCTTTAATAAAGAGAGTTAAAACTCACAGATGCAAGTCGTCCATGAACTTCAAAACACCCATAACATGAAGGAAAAATAGTGTCATTGATGCATGTATACTTCGAAGTTTGGTACCAACAATTTACTAACAATGTTATTTGAAGTATGGTGATCATCAAAAAACTAAATGTTTACGAAGACGGAGTCAAAACTCTGGGACCAATTTGCTAGAATCAATAAATTTTTCAACAACAAGTGAAAGCAATTCTTCTTGGGAGACTTTTGTAGCATCGATCAAAGTGAGTTGTTTCTCAGCGATAAAACATTCTCAGCAAAAAATCATTTTTAAACTGTACTCTCAAAAAAATGATATTAGTGGGTAATCGAAAAATAAATGGTATAAAACAGTAACGTTGCAAGTGTAACTAATTGGCCCAACATTCATCATTAACCGATACTGCTCAAAGATAATAAAAAGTAAAAAAGAAGTAAGAAGTAAGAAAATTAGGCTACCATGCCACGTGTGAGATGCTTAAAATGTAAATTTAACCTATAAGTCTCTGCTCTTTATTTTTTATTTTTTATCTTTCAGCTATTTCTATAGTGGATTTCGTTAGATATCTTGATTTAATTTGATATGTTGGATTTCTCACACAACGACAATATAACTGCACACATTCATTAAACGTTGACACAACTATAATTTACATGCGCGAGCGCGACACTTTTTCGCACGCTCATACGGCCCAGTAATCATTATATATATTAAGATAGTTACTAAAAAGATAATTAGGGCAACACACAAAAGCAACGGTAAGTTTTTTTTTCCCGTACAAATAACTACTTTGACCAGTTTTTTCAACAGGTAACTGTTTTCCTTTCTTTTTTTTCTTTCTATTTCTATTTTATTATTTACCAATTTATCCTTATTTAATTAACCAAATTCTAATTTAAAAAGATAAAACAATAATATAAAAAAGTAGTCATAATTGTCAACATCCTCTTTCTTTAAAGATAGTATAGATATATTGTTGTCTTTAAAGCTTCCAATTTATATTTTTCTAGTATATAATAATTGAGGTTTTTATTTAATAACAATATATATGGTTAATATAATAAAAAGCGGTACAGTTGGTGTGAACATTTTAACCTTGAACCTCCTCATTTTTAACACACAAATCAGGTAGTCCTGCCCTATGAAAAACAAACCCCACCTATTTTGTGTGTAAAAATGAGGAGGTTTAAGGTGAACCTATTTAGGAAAGAAGTTCCGGATAAAAATAGTTTTTTTTTTGTAGTCAGTGATATCTGTGGTTGATTGTCGTTAGATCTGCATTTAATAATATGTAATTAAAAAACAGTTGAAAAATAATTTAATATGATTTGTTAGATGCAGATCTAACAGTAATTGATAACAACTTACCACAAACTTGTTGACAACCAAATCTAATGATAAAAATAACATTATTTTACATTTTTAATTTCTTAACAAAACACAAACAAATGTAAAGAAACACAAAGATTCTTTTATTATTATTATTACGTTCCTGGTGTTACCATTTTCTTTAGTACTTTTTTTGATCCCTTAATCAGAAAAGAGGGGACAAGAGGGAAGGTTCATTCTATGGTATAACAATCGCATCAGATGTTTCAGAACTTATATGAGTAATCGATAGTTTTAAAATGGTAATTAGTACGTAGCTCAGTTTCAAAAACCATAGTTTGACATTTATATATTCTCTTTATAAGCTGATGTACCGACGGAGAAAGACATTTGAACTACGTGACACTTTCCATGGAACTTCCTTCGAACTCGCTCCATCTGTCAATCTAGAATAATTTTTTTTTAGCATATTACTCTTAAGGGACAAGTTAGAAGTTTGGCCTGCATTTAAGAACAAGGGTACATTATTTGGACACTTAAAATAAAATTTAATACATAAGAACAAATTGTTTGTAAGCTGTCATATGATAGGTATAAATTTACTTTTATACCTTGCCTTGTTTTTTTTTTGTGTGTATTTAATATTTTTCTTTTCAAAACACATTATTTTATTCGAAATTACTTTTAAAAAATTTAATACTTTTTAGTCTAATTATTTGTACATTCAAATTTTTTCTGTATTCAAATTTTTTTCAACTTATATTGATAATTCAATTTATTAGTTTACCAATCAACATTCTATATCAATTCAATCACAAATTTAATAGTAATTTTGATACAAATTCACTAGAAGTTCTAATATAAATTGAGTAACAAGTTTGATTTAAACGCAATAGCAATTGTAATACACATTCCATAACATTTTCAACCTGATAACATAGTAGTAGTTCTCGAACAAAAAATACAGTAGTAGTCCAAAAATGAACCGAAAATGTTGTAGCAGTCCCAAGAACGCAGTAGCAGCCATCAAACCGAAAATGCAGTAACAGTTCTAAAAATGCAATAGCAGTCCTTCAACCGAAAAATCTAAAAATGCAGTAGCAGTCCAAAAACGAACCGAAAATGTTATAGCAGTCATCGAACAAAAAATGCAGTAGCAGTCCTTCAACCAAAAATCTAAAAATGTAGTAGCAATCCCAAAAATACAGTAGCAGTTCTCAAACCAAAAATGTAGAAGCATTCCCAAAAATACAGTAGTCCTCAAACCGAAAATGTAGATGCAGTCCCAAAATGCAGTAGCAGTCCCAAAAATGTAGTAGCAATCCTCGAACCAAAAATGCAATAGCAGTCCCAAAAATACAATAGCAGTCTCAAAAAACACAGTAGCAGTCTCAAAAGACATAATAATAGTCTCAAACAACACAATAATAATTTCAAAAATTATAGTTTCGGTAACAATTTCAAAACACTAGCAGTCCTAAAAATGCAATAGCAGTCATCAAACCGAAAATATAGTAGCAATCCCAAAAACGCAGTAACAATCTCAAAAGACATAATAGCAGTCTCAAATGCAACAACAACATTCGAAAACATCAACACAATATATAGGCGAGCACTAATAGTAGCACAATTTATTTTCCTACTAACGTTAATTAGGCATGAAACAACGTTGATCTGAAACTACCTAAGAATTCTGGATTTTTAATCAAAACAAAAACAAAATAGTAGCAGTGTTGATTATTTAAGAAAAAATATTAATAAAAATAAACAAAAATGAAAAACCATCAAGATTAATTCTCACATGAGATCTTAAACGTATGTCCATGATAGGTCACATATACTTGTGAAACAAAAGAAAACAAAAGGACCGACCTATGCCTTTTCACCTGCATCATCTCTTCCGCCGCCCCCTTGATAATTAAGGTTGGAATCCAACTTAGACTTCTCAAACATCAAAAGCACATTCATCAACTTCTCTGTGGCCTTGAAAGCAGTAGCAGTTTAATTATTTATTGACATTCATCAACTCTGCTACTTCATGTGTTCAATGACCTTGCAAGAAATAGCAGATCTATGCATCCTCCACTCATCGAGGCAAGGTGACGAGGATGGGAGCTCACCGCGAGGAGTAAAAGGAGAAGCTAATGAGTCGCGATTACAGACCAGGCAGAGAAGATGAAGAGTCACGCCTGCTTGCAGATTCAACGACGTCGGGTTGATGGCGACTCAAGGCTAAATCATCCGTGACTGTAGTGCATCATCGACGAGTGGAGGATGCGCGGCAGAGGTGGAGCTCTACCATGAGGCGCGGGTGACGTAAAGCTTCTGGAGCGATGGTGGCTGGTAGAGGAGGTGGAGTCTTGACTCGCTGTTACTACGTTTTAGGAGAGAGAGAGAGAGACCGAGATGTGCGAGCGACGCGAAGGTGTTGGCGTGCGAGACTGAGACCGAGTACAGCGACACGGGGGTTTTGGCCAGTGCAATGGAGCCGCTAATCTGCGGGATTCCATGGCAGAGATGACATCGTGCCGAGACATGCAGAGGATGGCGAGCATCGGCGCTTGGAGGCCATGGAGCCGACGGTGTTGGCAGGAGGTGGCGGCGAGGTTGGGATCTCAGGGTCTGCTACTATGCTTTATCAGAGAGAGACAGAGATAGAGATAGAGACAGAGGAGAGAGAATGAAATTATATTTTTTTTTTCATTAGGGTTTTATGTATAAATATAGGGCAATTTTGTTCTTTTGTTCTGCTTGACGGGTTAGTTTATTGATACTACGTTTTGAGTTTTTAAGCTCAATCTTTAGTTATTTAAATATTAAGTTTGTTGAGTTTTTTATATTTAACAAACTTACATTATCCTTGACTGTTTTTCTCTAATTTTTGTGTGCGATGTTTTATGCGTGTTGACCTTCTTTTTCTCTTCGATACAACGTGTTGACCTTCTTTGGTCCCTCTCGGTTTTAGGCTTCTACCGCCCCTTCTGGTATAGTTGTTATGGCCACCTAATAACAGTTTGTTTCAAAATTTCACACTCTCATTGTCCCCGGTTGGTGGCAGCGAAACTCCAAACCTACCCCTCAGACCCCACTGCTATTGGCTGGGCGGACAAGTGGCAAGACTGATTTACTGAAGAACTTGTTTATTTTAAATTTGGTCTTTTTTATTCCCTTTACTGTTCCGAGAGAAAATGTAATGGATATTTTTAAGCGCTACCAAATCCCCTCTAATCGCTTCGTAGATGAAGCTTAGAAGAGATAAATCACAGAGTCAAATTGTTCGGGGTGATGGCCGAACTAGTGTTAGGGGCAGCGCTTGGGGCAGCATTTCCAGTTCTGTGCGATGCGGTCGATAAAGTGACGGTAGGCAAGTTCAACAAGTTTACACCTCTACTTGGATATCTCCGTTCAACGCTGAACTGTATAGAACCATTAGTCATAAAACAGAGGATTAATTACAAAAAACCACTCTAACTATGGGGTCATTTTCATTTTAGTATCAAAATATCAAAAATGTATATTTCACTACCTAACGTTATCCCTCTCTTGTATTTTAGTACCTCTGTCAGAAAACTATATTTTTCGCTGACATGGCATTTGTGGATTCCACAAACGTCATTTCCCACTGAAAGCCCGAGGGCATTTCGGTCAACTAGTTCGCTTCGATCCGTCATCTTTGTTTTCTCCACAATGTTCTTCAACCAGTAGAAGAACAATTTGTAAAAAAAACTAGTAGATGAACACAATAATAATTGAACCAATCGATCCACTAAGAAAATAAACTGTGGTAGCTCATCATTTCATCAACATCAACTCAATTATACCACCCACACGCTTATACAAAAGTAGAAAACCAATCCAGAAATTAATTTTTTTTTAAAATGAGACTCAAAGACACTTAAGTGCTCGAGCTTGCCAAGCTCAGATACTATAGCCCATGTTTTTATTTCAACGTCACCGTAAGAAGAAGTAGAGTACTTAAACACAATGGGTTGTATAAAAGAAGAAGTTCTTTTAAGTAATTAAAGAAGAATTGAGATGAGTAATTTACAATCGAGTAATTGGGTTATCGTCGTCCTACTCGCCAGTGAAATGAAACCATATACGTGATTCAACTGAGGGCGGATCCTAGCTCTGAAGAACATTATTTGTTTGATCCCTGCTTTGAACAACATTGTCCGGTTATTTGATTCTCTTCTCAAAATTCAAAACGAAGAGAGCTCCTGATTCGTAACAGTAGTTATAGCATGCAATGAAAGAGATTTGGGCTTTGATCTTTTTTAATGTTCATCGTGGGTCGAGATCGCCGATCGAGAAGGGTGGAGATCGCCTCGCCGCTACCGAGGATACACGAAGGTGCACGATCATGGACGCGGACTTGGTGATCGAAGCAACGCATGCTGGCGGATTAAGATGGGTCAAGGGTGACGAGCGGCAAGGCGAGAGCGGTGGAGCTCGATTTGATTCAACCCATAATGGAGAAGTGTTTTTGATCTGTGGGTTTCTGGGCTCGGAGGGAATTAGAAAGGGTTCGTGGTGAAATTAAAGTGAAGTGGACATAAATACCCTCGGACTTTCAGTAAGAAAAATGTGCATGTAGGACTTACATATGCCATGTCAGTAGAAAACATAGTTTTCTGATGGTGTGACTGACATAAGTACTAAAATGTAAGAAGAAGACAATATTAGGTAGTGAAATGCAAATTTTTGATACTTAGATACTAAAATAAAAATGACCTCATAGTTGGGGTGGTATTTTGTAATTAATCCTTAAACAGTTAGGTGAGTATAACGAGGAACTGAACCTCCCAAATGATGAAATACAGAAACTTCAGAAACAAATGGATGAGGGGGAAAAGCTTGTTCGCAAACTGTCGGAGCTAGCTTGGTGGAAGCGCATCAAGTCTTCTTACGTCAACCAGCTTGTTGCCTTAGATGCGTCTCTTAAAGGGCTCTTGAAGCACGTACTTATACAGCAAGCGAGGGATGTCAAAGAGAACTTGCTCGTGGCGAGGCAAACCGCGAAACAACTAGTCGAATTCCAAGAGCTCAGTGAGAGGCTTTTGGAGGAAAGAACACTGCTGCAAGAAGGAGCCAAGGATTTGCAAAAGGAGTTTATTTCAGCACGGGCAACAATGGAATGCAACTTGTTCAATTACAAGCAGTAATAGAGCAAATGATGAAGCCACGGAATGGAGGCGAAGTGACTCCCACCGGGACAGGTAATTTTTCCTGGTAATACATATAGCATTATAGCTAGACTGATCGACCACTTCACAATGGTATGCTTACTCGCGCTGCTTCATCATTCACAGGGAATTCCGAGGAAGATCGGTTAAAGACTGAGTTGGATCTATTCATTCTATTGTACGAACGTTTTCAGCAGCTGAACAACAAGAACATTATCCATAAGCCTGTCCTCGCAAGCATCGACTGCACGCTAAACTTAATGAAACCATTCAAAGAGTCTTTACGACCAGCGAATCATCACCAGAGGGAACTACAAATGCCTCTTAGAAGACAGATGGAAACTGGCCTAGAGCTGTTCCGCGAGTGCTCACACCTTCACACTTGGATTGCGTACAGAAAGTTCAAATACGTCCACAAACTTATTCAGCGGGAGGAGTCCTTTCAAAGAGAAATTAATATTTGGAAGGAGCTACAAAGAGAATTTGATTCAGGATCCTTTGATTTGCCGGTTGCGAAAGTAAGAAGCGGAATAATTGCCAAAAGCGATCCAACCCGCCGCCCCAAATACCTATACAACGTAAGCCCGTGATGTGCAGCTGTGCACTTGTGCCCCCGACTCGATTGCCATATATACACGAGGGTAACGAGGCGAATCTGCCTCCTACTTTATACCTTGTGTCATTTGTGTGCATGACATACGTACAATTGGGAATATCAGATTAATAAAACCATTTTATCTCGCTATGAAGAAGAAGTGCAGTAGCAGGCACTGGCTAATGAGTTCCCCAATGGCCGACCAATAAAAGTAGAATTTGCGGTTAGTTCAAAGCTTAGAATTAAATGTACAAGTGCAGTACAGTGTAATGAAATATTCTCATAAGATGGTTGCGAACACTTTTACCACTAAACCAAAATCATATTATGACAAAACGCATTACTATGTTAAAACGACAACTGACAAACCTTGTATAAAATGGGAAACCAAAATCAAAGTGGGGTACAGAATTACCCTGAAAATCACAGCCGCATTGTTCTTTGACAAGAAATGCTCTTTTGCCTATGCTGGTAAACAATAGCCCCATCTGGGCAGTGCAACCAGAGGCCTTCCATCCTAGATTCCTAGTAGAAGACGCATGAGTAATAGGATGTAAATCCAACAGATGTTTAACCAACTAACTACATTAGACTGAAACCATGTCTATCAAGCAAGTCCTGACCACCGGCGACAAAATCACTATAAATTTGGAGAACACAATCCCAACGTACAGAATAGTCACTACTGTGAAAAGTACTAACACGAATACCAGGTCAGTCATAGAAAAATATCTATGAAATGGTATCCAGATATCATACGACTAGGAAGAATCGACACGTTCATCAACAAACAAGATAAAGGTGAGGAAGAATCTAGCCGATCATAGATAAAATTTCACAAACACCCTGGCGTAATATATCTACCAAATATATGTCAACAGTGCCAGCTGCAATCAAACACTCTAAATCTTTTTGTCCTTTAATCCCCTAGGAATCTTACTTAGCACCTTCGCATCAAATACAGCATACTGCTTCTTGATTTCAAACATAGCCTTCTCTGCAAGCGGGTCCACCTTGTCCTCATATTTCTCGTAGAATATAGGAACCGAGAAGAGCAAAACAGCGGCTGTAAAAAGCCATGCAACAGAACAGCAACCAAATCAGAACAACCATTATAAGAAGTGTTCATCATACTTATAAATCATAGCTGACAGGCAAATTAGCAATCTCATTACCTATGTAAACCAAGGTCATGAAGTTAAATGACTTGCCCAAGATAGACACAACCCACAAGCCAGCAATCACCTACTCAACAATTCCACCGAATTGTACCAAAAACATAGTGTCATGTCAGCAACATAATATCTAAGAATATAAAATGTATATGCAATTCCTATATAACAATTGCAAATTCATGACAACTACTACATATCCAACTTAGAATGCGCAAGACAAAGCACTAGATAGCGGCAGACATACCGAGAGGAACTGCTTCAAATTCTTTCCTGAAGCTATGTCTCTGATCACAACAAGAGCTCGATTGATCTCACATGTCAATGCCGATACAATCTCTAGGAACGGCTTCTCTGGAATATGAAATTGAGGAATCTTGGGTGGAGACCTGCAAATAAAAATTCGCCCGAGGTTAATTATTCCGAATCAAAAGAACTAAGACTATCACATCCACACCCGAGAAACAAGCCATCAGACTGATCAGAGACATACTTGTTGATGAATTTTAACGCATTTGACCACAAGAACACTCCTGCTATCCCCACAATCAAGCAGTGAGCAACCAAAGTCAGCAAGTGGTACTCGAGCACCTCAAACAGAATCCACATCACTGTCACTCCACCGAGAATAGCTCCCGATAGCTTCTTATCCCTCCACAGAAATACATCAGCCACTGAAACATAAAACACTCATAATTAGACAACGGAAAGTTGTTTACAATAGTTTCTAGCTTCAGAAATTTAGTTTTATTAAAATAAAATAAAACGGAAAAAGCTAATGAGTGAGCTTTTTTCCAGAATCAGTCAAATCAAAGCTCTGAAACTTCTATACTTTTCTAATTGATAACTAATCAACACACAAGCTTTTTCACCAGATCTAGATCGCGTAATTATTAAGATTTCAAAGTCAAGAAAATTTTAGCACAAGTTTATGAGTCACTGTACTCCAGTGTTTCCACAGCCAAACAGCCCTAACGATTCCAAGCAAATCGGATAATCGGAACCAGTATAATCGAGTTGATAATAACACTGAAAATTAAAAATCGAAGGATCGAGAAGGCTTACGCTTTCCTCCACCAAAGACGTGATGCACAGGCTTTTCCCTACCGAAGACCCTGTAAACCTTTTTCTTAAACGACCTCGGCGACACGTTGCCGGAGCTCCGCTCGTGGACGACGTCCGGCGCCGGCAACGGCGAGTCGTGGTGGCCGTGGATCTTGTCCTGTATCTTGTCCATCAGCGACTCCGCCTTCACTTCGCTCTCCTTGTGCTCATCCGCCATCGCTTCTCTCAAAATTTCAAAACGCGCAGAACAAGAAGAAATGAAATCCACTAAAAACCTCCCGTGTGTTTTTTGGCCTTCTCAGAATTTCGTTTTTTGTTTTATGAAACCGAAGTGTCTCTCTCTCACTCTTTTTCTCACTCTCAATATATATTGATCACTGTGACGCTTAAATTGGGGAAATTTTTCAAGCTCACGGTCATTTTAATTTAACTTTTTGACGTCACAATGTTTAATGACACGTGTATATATTTAGACTTTCAACATAATTACATTCTAACATCGTCAATATTCTTTGTTATGTCTTTCTCCCTCGTCACCATAGCAGCATAGCTCAATCTCATCTTCTTATCTTATGAATCTGAGTGAGCTCCAGCTCGAATAAACTGTGAATCACACTCAGATTTTGATAGAAAAGTTAAATGCAGATTTTAAAATAGTTGGGTCTGAGTTCAAAATCGACTGTTTCTCCCATACAAATCTCTTCTGTTGGAATAGATAATCAGGGTGCTTATCAAATTCTGCTTCAAAATTGAAATCTGGGTTTTCTTAGAAGAGGTTCTCAACCTCCTGGGGGTTTATTCATCTTCATGTTGGTTCTCAGTTCGTCATTTATTTCCAATTCAATTTGTTGTGGGTTTCAATTGGGCATATGATTTTCAATTGTGATTCATGAAAGGGATTTTTCATTTTTTACTTAAATCAATGAACATATTAGTAAATCATGAATTTTCATCACGTATTACATGTCGTTCTGCTGGGAATAGGCACTCGTGGGAGAAGAAGAGTATGATTTCAGAAACGGTGAAAAACAGAAGTTGATGGCAAAAATATGGGTTGGTTGACAGTTACACGAAGTTCCACGTGTCCCTTTTTAATTGAGACGTAAAAAAACTGACCTGAAATGACGGTGAGCTAGAAAAATTTATCCTTAAATAGTGGATTAAAACCCCAGACACTAAGCAATTCGTAGTTCATATTTAGATATTAAATAAATAAAAACTTAAAATCTCCTCACCCTAGGATTGAGCTACTTAAGCATTGACTCGTGTGATTTCAACACGTGGCTGGACGAGAACGTAGTTTATTAAATTCAGGGGTCCGGGTGACGTAGGCTGAGCCTATTGGATGTCGACAAGTAGGTTAAATTGGACTTTATAGATGAACTACTTTGCCAGCAAGGCTTTGGGTCTTAGATAATTTCGAGTTTAGAGTAATTAAATTTTTCCGCCACGGTCTTTGGATTAGTTTGAAAAGGAAGGCCAAAGATTGATAAGGGATGAAGTGATGCGCTGGTAATGCAACGTGTCGCTTTCAGTATTGATATAATATGTTCATATGAGTTGAGAAATGTGGCCGAGTAATTTTTAGAAATAATGAAAAACAATCAATTCCACCACTCTTTTTTTTTTTAAATTCACAATAAATTTTTACTTCTAAAAATATCATTATTTACGAATTCTAATATTTGGATTTATTCATAAACAGATTTAAAATGAAAAAAAATTAAACTTTTATTTGTAATTCGAAAGATTTGTAGAATGACATCTAATTTAGGTATTGAATATATGGAAATTGTAGACTTCAAATTCTCCGAATTTAAAAAAAAAATTATAAAATTCTCAAAAAATTTATCCAAACAGAAGAATTTAATTAAGAAAAATAAATATAAATTAAATTCTCTTAACATTTCTTCCATCCAAACACATCGTAACAGTTCTTATAAAATCAAAATTATCTTTATTTTATCAGAAAAAAAAATTCTTTTCAGCTCTAACCATTACTGTAAATCTTATTGTATTCTATAGAAAATAAATTAAAAGTAGTGAGAATCGAGAGAATCGCTCTACCTATAAAAAAAACTTAAAAAAACAGAAATATAATAAAGATTTTGTGTTTTGCTATTGTCTCATAGAGATTTTATACGAGAGTTTTTAGAGATGCTGAGAGGGAGAAACAAGTTAATTAAGAACAGAGTGATCGAATGAGTGGAAGCAAATCTCATGTAGTAATCGAATGAGAAGTTAACGTAGTTGAAGAAGAGACTGGAAGATAGGAACAAATTAGATTGTTATTGCTGGGTTCACCATCTTTCATTGTGCTCCATATATTCCCTCCTCCTTCCAACCCAATTTGAAAAACAGATCAAAATATGGTTGATTGTCTTAAATGATGTTTCGAACTCCTCTCCAAATCAGGTTTCTGAGTTTATATGTTCTCTTCGTATGGGTTTTGTTTAATTGATAGTTCTTGGGAATGTATATGTAGCTGTTCTAAAGCAATACAATTATTCTTTGTTGTTTAGTCTTGTTTTTTTCGATTGACCACTAGCTTGTCTCTTTCTTACTTCTTGCTGGAAATTGGGGTCATGTGGAACAGTGGTCGACCTAGCACAATTAATGAACATATCCTTGAAAGCCGATTGACCTATTGAACCTGACTTCCGAAACGTCAAGTTGAATTTCCTTTCAAACAAAGAGGAATTATAGATAGATTGGCAACCATCCTTTGGACCTAGTTTCATGCTGAAAGTGAAACCAAGATCAATAATCACCAGTAGGCTTGGCAAACGAGCGGGTTCAGGCGGGTTTGGGCGGATTATTAGTGGGCGGGTCATTAACGGGTTCAACCCGATATAGCCCGTTAAGCTTAACGGGTTATATCGGATTTGCCCGATAAGATAACGGGTTACCCATTGGGGCCCGATAAAACCCGTTAAGCCTTTTTTTATAAAATAAAATAAAAAGTCATTTTATTACCTCATTTTTTTTTATTATTTTTTTTAAAAAAACATTAGAGTTAGGTTTTATGAATTCTTATCGGGTTGTTATTGGGCTAACGGGTTCACCCAAAACCGCCCGTTTTGATAACGGGTTGTTATCGGGTCACCCATTAATAACCCGATTAGTTAATGGGCGGGTTTTAATGGGTCGTTATCGGGCGGTAACGGACGGGTCATTTATTAACCCGCCCAATTGCCAGGCCTAATCACCAGCAGGTTCAATCGGAGGAATACATTTTAGGAGAGAGAAAAGAGAATCTGGAGGAAGGTTCATCGACGGCGTCAGAATCTGGTAGCGTACGGTGTGCGTGTGAGAGAGAGAGAGAGAGAGAGATGGACTAAGTTAAATTGTTTTAATGTGAGCCATCTCATTTAATGAGATCAAATAGTGAGAATTTATTACTTTGAAAATAATAAAGAAAAGATATACTTGAGGGAAGGATATATATATATTTAGTAAAATTTTAATAATTTAATATTTGATTAATTAATAATTTTGTTAAAATAATATTTTTTATCATTCTTAATTTGGAGATTTGAGTATTAATTTAATACTCGATTAATTAATAACTTCGTTAAATTAATAAATGTTAACATTGTTAATCCCAAAATTATTAATTTATTGAGCTTTTATTATATATAGTTCAATCAAGTGCAAAGCTTCGCACTGAAACTTCTGTGTGATGTTGTATTTTTATAAAAAAAAATCGGATTCGATAATTGAAATCAATCATCTTTTAGATACATATGAAATGATCGTATATGCAAAATTTCAGTTTAATCAGAGATGTTTTAACAATTTGATTGTCGCATTGTTTAACAATACACATAGGTTGTCCGATTTAACTCAAAATTTGAATGTGTAATCAAATGGTTAAAACATCTTCGATTGAGCTTAAATTTTAAAGGCACTATCATTTCATATGTATCTAAAAGGTGATTGATTCCAATGATCAAATTATTTTGTCGATTTTGTGTAAAATATAATTTCACACAGAAATTTTAGTGTAAAGCTTTACACTTGATATGATCTATTTATCTCTATATATATTATAGTTTTCATCAGTGCGAAGCTTCACATTGAAACTTCGGTGTGAAGTTGTATTTTACACAAAATTGACAACGTAATTTAATTATTGAAGTCAATCATCTTTTAGATACCAATGCAAGAATCGGGCATGCAAAATTTCAGCTCAATTGGAGATCGTTTAACCATTTGATTACCACATTCAAATTTTAATCTAAATAGGACAATCTGTATGCATTGTTAAACAATGTCACGATCAAATGGTTAAAACATCTCTGATTGAGCTGAAATTTTGCATATCCGATCCTTGCATATGTATCTAAAAGATGATTAATTTCAATGATCGAATTACATTTTCGATTTTGTATAAAATGCAACTTCATACCGAAATTTCAGTGCGAAACTTCACATTTAATGAAAACTATATGAATATATATATTTATATCGGATCAGAAGCGGACGTCCGCAACTTAGTTAAACTGCGGACAAAATGAAGCTGAGCCGTCCATTCATTTAATGGACATCCAACGGTTATCCATCATGAACATAGGAGACTGTTCTTGCACCACCTGAAAAGAAGACGAAGGATGTAGATGTGTATTTACAGTGAAGCTGAAAGCAGATGGAAGCATTGATAGATATAAAGCTCGTCTGGTTGCTAAAGGCTACACTTAACGATATGGAATTGATTATCAAGAGACATTTTCTCTAGTAGTCAAGATCAAGACAATGCGTATTCTTATTGTTTTAGCATCTCAACATGATTGGCCGTTACACCAATTTGATGTGAAGAATGTTTTCTTGAATGGAGACTTAGATGAAGAAGTGTACATGAATATTCCCTCTGGTGTTAATTGTAAACCATGTGATGTTTGAAAGGTATGTCGATTAAAGAAGTCATTGTATGGTTTGAAGCAATCTCCTAGAGCATGGTTTGGAAGGTTCTCTAGAGTCATGAAGAAGTTTGGATATCGACAAAGAAACTTTGATCATACCTTGTTCATCAAACGCAAGGATGGTAATATTACTGCTTTGATTGTGTATGTGGATGACATAGTTGTTACATGTGATTATTGGGTTGAGAAGGAAAATTTGAAGGAGCGTTTATTTCAAGAATTTGAAATGAAAGATTTGGGACAATTTAAGTATTTATTAGGAATTGAAGTTGCAAAGTCCAAGCTTGGAATTACTTTGTCACAAACGAAATATGCACTTGATCTTCTTGCAGAAACAGAAATGCTAGATTGCAAACCTGCTGACACTCATATTGAGATGAACCATAAGTTGGCATTATATCTTGTTCAAGTTCCAATTGACAAGGGCATGTATCAGAGGTTAGTAAGGAGATTGATTTATTTGTCACATACTAGACCTGATCTTGCATATGTTGTAAGTGTTGTCAATCAATTCATGCATAATCCAAGTGAGAAGTATATGAATGTTGTAATGCGTATTCTTAGATACTTGAAGTCTGCACCAAGTAAAGGCCTATTATTTTCAAAGAATGGTGAGTTTGAAGTTTGAAGTTACAAGCTACACAAATGCAAATTGGTCAGGTGATAAGACTAATATGGC
The DNA here is from genome assembly GCA_946800695.1 of Geum urbanum. Taxonomy (NCBI): domain Eukaryota; kingdom Viridiplantae; phylum Streptophyta; class Magnoliopsida; order Rosales; family Rosaceae; genus Geum; species Geum urbanum. Next base: position 36,986,805 of record OX327013.1, on the reverse strand, counting down.
GTCTACTTCTGGATACTTTACCTTCATTGGTGGAAGTTTATTAACTTGGAGCAGTAAGAAGCAGAATGGGATTGCCCGTTCTAGTGCTAAAGTTGAATACCGTGAAATGGCTCATGGAGTATGTGAACTTTTATAGATATGAAGTGTATTGAAGGAATTGAGTTACAAGCTTCTGAAACTAATGGACTTACATTGTGACGACACTGCAGGAATTGAAATTGCACATAACCCATTTCAATATGATAGAACCAAACATGTGGAGGTTGGTCAACATCTCATCAGGGATAAGCTTGCTAAGAAAATTATTGAGTTTTCCTTTTTAACTTCTAAAGAGAAATTTGCGGATGTACTCACTAAGAGGTTGTCACACCAAACATTTATAAATTGGATAGACAAGTTGGGCATGATTGATATTTATGCTCAAACTTACTTGAGGGGAAGTGTTGGAAAGTATAGTCCTATTGTAATTAGAATTAACTCTTGTAGATATGATTAGATTATGTAAATATAATTTCTTATTAGGAAATTACTTGTAAAACTTTGTTGAACTCTAACATTAGGATAATGAATTCATTAAATTCTTCCTGAAATACATTTCTACTTGTATCAATCTAAAAGATCGAAAGCAAACATATCAATGGTATGAAATCTCTGTATGTATGTATGTATATACAGAATTTCCCATATATATATATATTCATATATATCAATCTAACAAGAGAAAGAGATCGAAAACAAACATATCAATGGTATCATGCAGCTAGCGCTCTCAAAAGGCCGGGCTACCCTTTTATCAATGCATGTGTAGTTGTTCGTGGAACAGGTGAGATGATATTAGCTAGCTAGAGAAAGCGCATATAGAGTGAGTATGTTGTGTAAAAGCAAAAACACACCATGAGATCGACGAATATGCAAAGGGGGCCGGGACAGCCGGACTGGTCCCTAATTACATAAGCCGCATTTGCTTCGTACAATTAGCTAGGCTCGAAGACAAAACAATAAAATGTTGAGGACGGTTTCGAGGCATGCAAACGATCGAGGGTTGAAGGCCAAATGGAAAAACTAATTAAGCAAGAACTTACGAAGAAACTAGTGGAATTCAAGCTAGGAGAACTGGAGCGAAGAAACTTGCAGGACTCCACAAACATTAACGTGGTAGCTATCTTAGACTTGAGGCATGCATGTGGTATTGATCATGACGTTCGGCCACATGATTGCTTCGATTCAAACCCGGCCCGAAGTGCAAGGGAAGAAAAAGCTTAATGATTTTGGGTGTATATCGAATGACTTCATTACAAATGATCCAGACCATATTGGCAGGTATAAAATGTATGAAAACGATTTTCAATCTCTCTTTTATTTTTTAGTAATTCTACAATATGTAGAACACAAATGTACAAGGATAGATTGGCAGGTATAAAATGATTTTCAATCTCTCTTTTATTTTTGAGTAATTCTACAATGTGCAGAACACAAATATATAAGGGAGTAATCTAAAGTCTAACTTCTCTCATGCTCTATATTCATCTAAACTCAATGCAGGTGAGATTATGACACGTATTCCGCAAACTTATGTCCCGAACATTATAGGTGCACTTCTTATTTTCAGTTGACTTCATATACAATAAAGTAACAAGTAATTATGCCATAGGCAGTTGTTAGGCTCATAATTATGTCTCTAATCTCATGCTTATTGCTTGCCTTTTATTAATAAAACATCATTTTTACTATGTTTCTTTGTTATGTTAAGAAATGAGGGATTGGCATGGAAACGCTCTAAGAGATAGAATTTAATCCTTTTTTGGAGAAGCCAAGCAAGTTTCCTAAGCCTTTGGAGAAGATGGAGCAAAATCGAGAAAATGACGAAAAGTCAATAGACGGTCAACAGTCAACTCTAGCGGTCAACGGTCAATTTCGGCAAGTCTTTGTCAGTCATTAGCAAGGTCAAGTCAAGTTGGGTCAAGGCATCAAGACCCAAGCACAATTGGGATATATTTTAAGAAGATTGGTGCACATGCAAGTCACATGACTTAGGGTGAGTCACACCTCTTGGGCCACTTAAAGCCTAAATTTGTGGATCATGTCTAAGCATCTAATTTTGAATTTCAAACATTATAATATCTCCCAAAAGGCATCTTGGTCGAGCTCCCCTCACCCATACACCACAATACACTTCATTTTACTCATTTTTCCTAGTTTTGAGTTCTTTTCTCTTTAGCTTCTCTCTAGGATTCTTTGTGGAGTTCTCTAGAGAGAAGCTAGATTTCTTTTCCTCTCTTCTCCCTTCCAACCCTCTACAAATCCAAGAGACCTAGCCTTGGCCGAATCTCTTCCACTTTCCATCACCACCATCTATTGCTTCCTCCACTCATCCTTGCCTCCAAGGTTTGGGTGATTCTCTAGACCTTGAAGAAGTGGAAAGTATTCCCGCTTCTTTGAGTCCTAGAGGTTACCCTTTCCTCCTCTATAAGTTTGAAGACACTTTGGAGCAAACAAAGTGAAGTTAGAAGCACAAGGGTGGACTTGAAGAATCTTGACTTGCTTTGGGGAGATTCCTTGGTTATTTCTTCATCCTATTTACTCTATTGATGTATTTGAACTTGATTTTATTTATGAGTAGTGAGTAATTTATTTGGGAGGCTAGGGTTCAAACCCTAGCCATTTGATGTAAATAAGGATATTTGAGTTATGTTTATGAGTATGTTTTGAGTGTTATATGTCACTGGATGAGTTTGTGGTGTGTGTGATGCGATTGTGGCATGTTGGTATGCCTGAACTTATCGATTAGTTTCACCTATGCATGTCTTAGCTTTGGCTAATTTAGGATTTATTTAAAGGAATTAGGAAATGACTCTTAAGGGAACTACCCATTCACTTAGGAAATAGAGTAGCATATAACATGACTTAGGCTTACACTTAAAAGATTAAGCTTAGGATTTGGTTTCTTTGTGCTTGAGCATGAATCGAGACACTCTTGAGGTCCAAGTGACTTAAGGGTTCTCGGTTAGACTTACATTGAACCGAGAGGCTTTGTAGCTAAAGTTGATTCATTCATCACCCAAAATGTGTGAGTAGGAAGCATTCATTAGAACTCATTTCTAAGTGCTCCAAAAGAGGCTTAGGAAGGGAAGCTATCCATAATCTTCACATGTGTTTGCAACCAAACTCATTATGCATGAAATACATTAGTAGCCTCGCACCAAAAGTATAACTCTTAATCTTGGTTTACTTTGTGTTTCATGAATGAACTGAAACCTTCTAGAATTCCAAAAAGCCTAGGAGTTTAGGCCCATAACCAAGCATGACCTGGAAGGGGTTGATTTGGACAATGAAAGACTTTGTTTTTATGATCCAAAAGAAATTTGAGCATGTAAACCGGACTAAATAACTCATGACCTAAAATTGGACATTGTTTGAGCATCAAATGGTTAACAGGGGCATCCCTAGCCAACTATACTTTTATCTTGAATTTGTGATCATTTGTATTAGTCATCTTTGCATTAGTTATAATCAATCAATCAACCTTTGTTTAATCACTCATTATATTTCAATCACCCCTTGCAATGCTAAGTTTCCAAAGGATTTAGTCTTGTGAGATACATTTTCTCATTTTACTTTAGTTTTAGTATCATGTTTATTGTCTAGTTAATCTATAATTTGAGTGCTTCATCGAGTCAAGTTAAGGATTTATAATGGTCAATCCTCATGGGTTCGACACTCGACTTCTTATAAATATTATAACTTAACCTCGTATACTTGCGGGTGAAAAAACTTCATATATTTATGGGCTAATTCATAGTGCAGAAAATGTGGAGGGGCCTCTTTTTCCAACAGCAGCGCACAAATGTGCGGAGGCCTAAATAGTTTAAAAAGCCCCTAACTTTTTAATTAACGTTAGTCTAAGCTTGTTGTACCTATGTGATTTTTTATCATGTATTTTTAAAGCGTGGTGAACCCATAATTTATTTATTCTAACACTTGCAGCTAGGGTCTATCCTCAATATTCGAAGATAAACTATTATTTCTTAATATCAAAATTTCTCACTTTCCAACCTCTCAAAAGTTAAGTAGAAAATTTAAGTAGATTTGGGTAGGGTGAGATTCAGACGGTTTGGTTCAATTTTTGGTAAAAAAATATAACCAAACCGAAATAATTTCTTTAGTTCGGTTTTTTCATTTTTGACAAAAAAAAAAACCGAGGCTTGGTTTGGTTAAAATTTTGGGTTTTTTTAATCAAAATTAAGAAAAAACTTTACCAAAAAAAAGAAAAATAAAAACATGCTCAAAACTAGCCAACGACTTCCTTTTTACATATAATTACCAATAGAAGAAAGCTGTAAATTGCAGGGACTCACGAGCACCAAATTACTCAAACATGAGGAATATTGGCATGGAAACCCGAGAGAGATAGAGAGAAAAAGAGGTTGTGCAGAATATTAGGGTTTCTAATTTTCTCACTTTAGCATATATATAATATATATATATATATATACATACATACAACAACAACATTTCACCTAGTTTGCTACTAACTACCAAAATGACCTCATTTTGTTATGTTCATTTTTTCGGTTAGGTTCGGATTTTTAGAATCCAAAACCGAACCGAATTTAAATAGTTTTTAAGTTTTTTTTGGTTCAGATTTTTTCAGCTACGGCTCGAGTTTTTTTCGGTTTGGAAGTCTTAGCCCTAGATTTGGGACTTAACTAACAACACAAAACAAAAAATTAAATTCTTTGAGAGATTAAAAAGATTATCTCATCCTCAATACCAAGCAAAAATTGGTATTAAAATTGCTAAACAACAATCTTTTATACCTGCTTGTTTGTATGATAAAGTTAAAGTTGAGCTTTATTTACATAAACTATTTGAGCTTGTTGGTTAGATCCGGAAAATTTACTAGTATCAGAGTTTGCTATACCTCAACAAATTCGTAAATATGAGAACAACTTGTGAGAAAATAATAGACAAACTAGATTCTCTATTAAAGTTGACTGATGCAACACATCAAGAATCTCTATTTGAAATTTTTAGATACAAAGAGTATTTAGAGATACTTTTGGAGATTAGTATACCAATTAAAGAAATTAGAAACTAAAATGGATTATATCATAAATCACCCGAAAAACAAGAGAGAACTATTAACAAAGGCTAATGGTAAAAACTAAGAACTGAATCTTGAACAATGAAGATCTTTGATTATGTTCAAAGGATGAAAGAAAAGATCTTTGACTAAATGCTTAAACACTATTTAAACGCAAATGTCAGAAAAGATAACAGATTCGACCACTAGATACTAATGCAATTACGAACTATACCTATACTATTCTAAATACTACGAAATTTATATAGATGTAACTAGACTTAGTGGTGGGCTACCACGTAAAAATATAGAGGGTTTCGATAAGATTTAGTTACCGAACTTAATTGGCAAACTACAGCTAAATGCAAAAAAGTAAAAGTGAACCAACAATGGAAAAGAAAAACTAGGAACTTTTCTCCACCCTAAACAACCTACGATTACCCTAATGCTAACTTCAATGATAATGAATGAATGTTTTCCGCATATGAGCTAGCAAGCTAAGGTTTTGGAAGAATATTGTATCATTTTACGGTTGACCTAGAAGATTAAAGACCCATTTGTGGGCGCATCGAGTGATGATAAAGTTGATTAGACATCCTACATATTACACTCTCTTACTTGCCATGTTATTCGGATTGATTAACAGGCGTAACATGATCATAAACTAGGAGACATGGTACTATGATGGGTCTAAATCTACCTATCCTATTTCAAAAAAAAAAAGATTCGTAAAGTGTCTGAGAAACAACAAGGCTTCTAGAGCTACTATGATGGGTGCTCTTTCATCACCTAGGATTTACTTCACACAAGAGCCTGCTTTATCTCTAAAAAATATAGAATCATATGATGGTCATGTACATATCCAAGACAATAGATTCTATAACATGAATGTAAGCGTGCACTCAAAGAAACATGACATAGAAATCATCAATGATCAAACAGTGAAGTAAAACTCATCCAATAGTTATTAAAATCACAAGTGGTTCAAAATCGTAAGCATGTATAGGGTTTCGATCAATCCCTAACTAAGTAACTAGCCTCTCATAGACAAGGAAGCTAAACTAGAAAAGTTCATAAGAAAAGAAAGCAATAAAAGATAGAGAATAAGATAATCTAGCATCGGGGTTCGACAAGTCGAAGTTGTCGTTTGAAACTCCTTCTTACAGCTTCCTTGCTCTCCTCTCAAATTATTCTTCTCCCCCAAAGCTTTTTAACCTTTCCAAAAATCCTAAAAAGAGTATTTATAGAGGTTTGACTGGACATCTCCTTGTTCACTTAAGTTTTGGGCTATCTCCTTTGATAAGTCAAACTTTTTTAATCCTTTTAGTTCTTGACTTCTTTTTCATAAGACACATAAGTAATTAATTAGATTTTAAAGCACAAATTTGACATTGGACCTCTTGGTGTGATTTGGGTCTCCAAACACAACTTTCTCATCAAAGTCAGATTCCCAAGCAGGCTGACCTCCATGGACTAAATCGGCCATAACTTTCTCTAGACACATGATAATCACATTATGGAAGAAGCTATGGGAACTTTACATTTGGATATTTCCAGCATATAAAGATCATTCCCTGGTTCATCCTGAGCTGATCTCAGTTCTTTGTCGAAGTTGATTGACGCATGCACAGACAGATTTCCCAAATTAAGCTTTAAAATCATTTTTTACTTCTTTTCTTCCTTATTAACTCAAAATACATATAAAACAATAAATTAAACTAATATTGCGAAATAAATAACAAAAAAATAAGTATGTGAACATCAATAAATAGCATAGAGGTGCACATTTATGCATTGATCAATTTTCCACCATTTTATTGGAATAATTTAAAAAAGAAATTTAAGTGAGATGCACTAAATATTAATGGAAAAGAAAAGTGATTTTGTGTTCTCTTACAAGAGTACATAAAGATTATGTATTCATTTGTTTAAATTGATTAAGAAGTGAATAAGAAATTGTCACCACCCAAAGTTGGCCACTTGAAACATAAGGAAATGAGTTGTCCCATATGGAAAAAACTAGGAATGTAGAGGCCTTTAAAAAATATTTCACTTTACTATGCTTTGAGTAAGCAACTAAAGAGACTCAGTTGAACTGAGCTTATGATATGGACTTATGTACACCCCAATTTGGGCTGACTCGCAAAAGTTTCTTTTTGCACCCGGGAATACTGACATTTTGCTTTCTACATTCTTTTTGTTACAAAACTTTTGACCTTTCACATTATTTCGGTTATAACCTTATTACCAGAATTAATTTGGTTGGTTAATTATGCAAGACTGAAAACTTTTTATTTGCAGGCATTTATACTCCTACTCATCTCCTCCATGTATAAAAGGTGGCTTCCTCTTCCTCATTCTTCACACACTTATTCAGAAAAGCATCTTCACCTCTCAAAGTCTCCTTTCAAAGAGTTCTAGATGAGGTGATAGAGAAATGTGTTCTCCAGTTTGTCTAGGAGTTTTTGTGTAGTGCAAAAACTAAACTCAAATAGTCGTCATATCTTGGGAGACGTACACCAAGCAAGTCTTGTGCACCGAAGTAGGCGACATAAACGTTCTTAAGGAAATCGTGTGGTATACGTGACTCAACTTTCCTTCCTACTCATATTATCATCATCAACCCTTTGGTAACAAGTTCATAGTTTCTTGAATTTTATTCTTGAAATTTTGTTTAATTAAATTAATTATTATTTTCAGATTTGGTCAATATTTTCTACAATCTTATGAACATTTAGATGAGATATTGACTAACTTGGTTGCCTAAACGAAGTGGTTGCCTAACAGAAGGTTGTTACCTTTAAGAATTGGTTGCTTAAACCAAAATTATATTGCCTTCGGAAAATGGCTGCCTTAAGGAAACATATGCCCTTGGAGTTGTGTTACGAAACATGATACGTTGCCGACAAAATTGAGACTCCAAAGGAAATACCAATTAGCTGCATACGCTAATGAGAATTTTTCAAGGATAATGAAAAGTTTCATTGGAATAAGGAAGCACTATGATTTGGTTATATGGAAAATTCAAGTGATTGAATATAGAGATATTTAATAAGAAATTATGTATGATTTTGACTAAGTAATCTATACAGAAATAATATCGCATATTATTTATTGATTTAGAAAATAACACGTTGTTGTATGTATTTTCAGAAAATGCAACAGAAGGTGTAAAGACACTAAAATAACTAGATGTCACATCGAGTCCTTTGGTTGAAAAAGAGGATGTGATAATGAGTGTTGATCAATGCAAACTATAAGTAATAATGAGGATGTGATGATGAGTGTTGAAATCCCACATCACTTGGAGAAGATGAGGTGATGCGCCTTATATGTGGAGGCTGACCTCCATATAGCAAGACGCGTTTTAGGGTGAGGCCCAAACACAAAACCGTGAGCATTTGACCCAAAATGGGTAATATCTTGTTATGAGAATTGTGCTGTGACAAATGACGCCATAAGCGATAGACAAGGCATAGAATCAATCAAAAATTATGACTGGGGGATAAGAGACTTGGAGCGGTGGTATGACCAAGCCAAGTTGGATGAATAATCGAGGATCAAGTAAGGAGCTAGGTTCAAATGTTAATATCTAGAAAGAAACTAAACAACGTACTGTGCATTCCTAAGGCATATTTGAGACTCAGTGATGATAATTTTCGTTTATTGTTTAAAGAAAAATTAATTCTAGTTTCAGAAGGAATGTATGTTGGTAATATAGCCACAAGTGATGAAAATTTCAAATTGAAATGTAATGACCATGGTCAATAATATGAATAAAGCTAGTGCTTCCACCTTTATGTCTTCCAATGTATGATATGGTAGGCAAAAACATGTTAATTATGATACTCTACGAAGGTAAATTAACTTGAAAAGTTTACCGATGTTTCAAGCATAAGTACGTGTCAAACTTGTGTTGAGATAAAACTAATGAAATCATCTTTCAAAAGTATTGAAAGAAACAATGAACCCCTTGATTTTATCCATATAGATGTATGCGATTTGAAATCAATACAAACAAAAAATGGTAAAGTATTTTATCACTTTTATCAAATATAACACAGAATATTGCTATATGTAAATCTCATGAAGAGTAAAGATGAGACTATGGAGAATTTTTCTACAAAAACGAGGTTGAGAATCAACTCAACAAGACAATTAAAGTCATAAGAAGTGACCAATAAGGTACATATGAATCACCATTTGATGTGTGCAACATAAGATCATACATGAAACAACACCTTATTCACCACCATAAAATGGTGTGGCTGAATAAAAGAAACAATGAACCCATTGATTTTATCCATATGGATATACGCAATTTAAAATTAATACAAACAAAAAATGGTAAAGTATTTTATCACTTTTATCAAAGATAACACAAAATATTGCTATGTGTACCTCATGAAGAGTAAAGATGAGGCTATAGAGAATTTTCTACAAAAACGAGGTTGAGAATCAACTCAACAAGACAATTAAGGTCATAAGAAGTGACCAATAAGGTGAATATGAATCACCATTTGATGTGCACAGCATGAGATCATACATGAAACAACAACACCTTATTCACCATAATAAAATGATGTGGCTGAATGAAAGAATCGTAACGTAAAGATATGATGAGTGCAATGTTGTTGAGTTATAGTTTGTCACCAAGCATGTGTGGAGATTCTATTTTATCGGCTAATTATCTTTTCAATAAGATACCCAAAAGGAAGAAGAGAAAATTTCATATGAATTATGGAAATGAAGAAAGTCATTCTACAATTACTTGAAAAATGTGAGGATGTCTTGTCAAGGTGGAGATTCCTCCACCTAAAAGAGAAAATTATGTAGAAATGGTTAATTGCAGTTGATATGCACATAATTGTAACAATTATTGATCTCTTGTGTGTAAATTAAATAAACACAAGACGCGATAAGGAAATCTGAAAATTGCCTCATTTTTTGAAGATGTATTTTCGAGTAAATTATCAAACTTATTGTTGGTGATGAAGTGTGATAGCTAAATTAGTAGTTCATAACAATCGGTTAAATAGCCATCAATGCAAAATATTTGGAACAACCATTTAATGGTTAGTTAATGAGGAATTTAATGACTTATAACTATTGAATGAATGCGTGTAATAGACAAGTTAAAAGTCATCAATATAAAAATGACTGTGTGGTAATTTATGTTGTACTTTCCCATAAAGCATAATAAATGGTGACATTTCATAATCAAATAATTGAGCCTGAGGTGAAATCGAGATAAGGATTGGAAAATCTTTAAGTTCCAACTCTTAACATGTATGGTTAAGAGTAAAACTTGAATCATTAAGGGATAGTTACCTTGTTTACTATTCTTATTAGGAAGAAGGCACTAAACATAAATATGATTCTGACTTCGCAAAATCATACTTGGGAACTGGTGGATCTTCCACTTGGATATAAAACTTTAAGTTCCAAGTTGTTTTTCAAGATGAAAATGAAGGCAGATGTGACGACAGACAAAATACAATGCAAAACTTGTAATTAAAGGCTATAGACAAAAAGAATGCCTGGATTATTTCGACACTTACTCTCTAGTGACCAAAATTACCTCCATCAGAGTGATACTTGCTATTGCCATGTTGGGCAATTTTTAAGTACATAGAACCTAGGGTTTCTCGGCTCCTAGTCAAAAAGGTAAAGTATGTAAAATGGTGAAGTCATTATATAGCTTAAAGAACCCAATGCAGTGACATGAAAAATTTGACAAACATGATCATCAATGGTTTCAAAACCAATGAAGGTGATAAATTTGTATATGTCAAACACACCGAGAGTGGATATTTGTTTGAGTGTCTGTATATAGATGACATGCTTATCATTGGAAGTAATAATAAGATGGTCAAATAGAGACAATGTTGTAAAGTACTCGATTTGTAGTCTATATGATTCTATTTTGTAGCAAGGCTTAACTTGGTAGCTCATAATGTTCAGAAAAGAAGATGTTTGGTAAGAGTGTACTTGAGCGGGCCTCGCCCCACCTACATCGATCTCTTTTAGCCTGGTTATAAGTGAAAAGAGCTACACAAATGATTATAGAAGTTATAATTACTACCAAAGTCATTCACGTACTATGTTGGATTGCAAAAGTGTTTCAATCCTTGGAAAAACATCACAAGAATTTTAAAATAGCTTTTATTAAATTAGACACATTACGCAGAGAATATTCTTGGAAAATTTGACAAGGAAAATTCTGGATGTGCCAGAACACCAATTGATATGACTCTTCATCTTTTGAAGAACAAAGAAGATAGTGTTTCTCAATTAGAATACTCTAGAGTCATTGGAAGCATAATGTACTTAACAAGTTGTACATGCCAAATTTAGCTTACACCGTGAACAAGCTAAACAAGTACACGAGTAATCCTGAAAGAATGCATTGGTAAGCAATTACAAGAGTACTCAAGTACTTAAGGTATACTCGTACCTATGGGCTGCATTATACAAGATATTCAACTGTCCTAGAAGGGTATAACACTGCAAACTGGATATCTGACATGAAAGACTCAAAGTCTACTAGTGGATACGTGTTCACACTAGGGGGTGCAATAGTGTCATGGAAATCTTCAAAACAAACTGTTATAACCATATCCACGATGAGATCTGAGTCTGTTGCACTACACAAATGTGGGGAAGAGGCAGAATGTCTAACCCAATTTGTAGAGGATATACCAAAAATAGACAAAACTTGAGCCTGCAACTTGAATACATTGTGATAGTTAATCTGCAATTGGCAGGGCATAAAGTAATATGTATAATGGTAAGTCAAGACATATTCGTCAAAGACATAACACTATTAGACAACTACTCTTAACTGGCGTTATCCCTATTGAATATAGGAAGTCAAAGGATAATAACGCAGATTCGTTAACCAAAGGGTTAAACAGAGAGTTAGTTGATGAATCATCGAGAGGAATGATACTAAACCCCATGAGTTACTAAACTCTTTTTAGTGGATATCCAACCTAGTTGACAAGAGATCTTAAGATCTAAGTTGAAAAAGGACAAGTAAATTGTAGAGACTGTGCCGGATCACTGTGAGTATCTTCCCCATGTTCATTCCTATGATAAAAACATTGATGCCCATAACAAATGAGGTTTAGCTCAAAGTTTTTAATGATTCTTATGTGTCGGTAATCCGAGTGGACTAATGTGGGTTACTATTAATTAAGAAATTACCGATGTGAGAGAGAGGTGGGGCCGCTTTTAAGGAAGTTGTTCTGGCACAATTCTTGTTAAGCTCTCACATAACCAGGTGCGTGTCCAGGGTCAAAATGGACACAATAACGAGAACTAAAAATATCAGGAAGATACCTGTGTGAAGTATGTCATCGTTTACACAAACGAAAAATAGTTCAAAGACATCGCGTCTACAATTTAGGCAGTAAAGTAAGCATATTTTTACGAGGGAAGGTTTAAAGGTTTATCCCTACGTGTGAAGTATGTCATCGTTTACACAAATGACAAATAGTTCAAAGACATCGCGTCTACTATTTAGGAAGTAAAGTAAGCATATTTTTACGAGGGAAGGTTTAAAGGTTTATCCCTACGTATCATATGCAGGTTTTCAACTGTAGACTCTATCATCAAGTCTATCAAGTCATTGGTCACCAATTTCATTCATGTGGGGAATTGTAGGATACATGGTGGTTTTCCACAATTTTATTGGAACAATTTAAACAAAAAAAATTAAGTGAGATGCACTAAATATTAATGGAAGAGAAACATGAATTTGTGTTCTCCTACAAGAATACATAAAAAGGCTCAGTTGGACCGGGTTTGCGATATGGACTTATGTGCACTCCAATTTGGGCTGGCTCGCAAAAGTTTCTATTTGCACCCGAAAATACTGACCTTTGGCTTTCCTTATTCTTTTGGTTACAAATTTTTTGGCCTTTCACATTATTTCGGTTATAAACTGATTACCGAAATTAATTTAGTTGATTAATTGTGCAAAACCGAAAACCTTTTGTTTGCCGGCATTTACACTCCTACTCATCTCCTCTATGTATAAAATGTGGTTTCCTCCTCCTCATTCTTCACACACTCATTTAAAAAAGCATATCCTCTCTCAAAGTCTCATTTCAAATAGTTCTAGTTGAGTTCTAGTTTCGGTAATAGAGAAATGTGCTCTTCAGTTCCTCTAAGAGTTATTGTGTAGTGCAAACACTAAACTCAATTAGTCGTTGTATTTTGCGAGACGTACGCCAAGCAAGCCTAGTCCACATGAGTATGCGGCATAAACGTTCTTAAGGAAAGTATGTGGTACACGTTACTCGACTTTCCTTCCTACTCAGATTAGCTTCAAGTTCATAGTTCTTACTCAAGTTCATAGTTTCTTGAACTTTGTTCTTGAAATTTTGTTTAATCTAATCAATTAAATTAATTATTATTTTCAGATTTGGTCGATATTACTAAATATTTCCTACAGAACAGTCATAAGGAAAACTAATGACTTTAAACTATTAGAAGTTCCAAGAGGGAACCCTTCACCAAAACCTTTTCTTTTGGATCCAGTGAAAGGACCTAACCCTGATTTAGTTTCCTAAACCGGAATCAAACCCCTTCTGAAAACACGAATCAACAAAAACCACAAAAATTTCGGCAGAGTAACGCTACTAACGCGGAATTGCCATTAACCTGCACCCGGAAAATACACTTCATCCTATGCCACAAAAGCCAAACCGTGGGCACCAATCTCATCCGGATTTCTCAATATCATATCAATAACATAAAGCAGTAAACATACCTGTACTTAATAGAAAATCCGTGGAAAATCACATAAAAATATGTATCAGTAACGTATCAGAGCGACCTCTAGTGTATATATACAAAATATACAACAGTAGGCAAAACAAGAAACCTACTGGAAAAGAAAGGTAGCTCGAACACTAAGCCTTCGACAGCGACGTGCAACACCAGAATCTGAACTGTAAAATGGGCACGGAAACCGAAAATCCCAGGGGAAAGACATAAAAGCAGTTAGAGTGAGTGGACGAAAATAAATGTCTTTCACCGAATAATATATATTATAAAAACATATGCGAGTCTAAATGAATGAATATGACATAGTACACGAAGGAGACTCTAACTCCTCACGCGTACGAAGCATGCAGCGTAAAACTCAGCGGGGTCACTTATGGACACGTCCGCGCTAGTATAGTCAAAATCACGGGATCCCAGACCCACACGTGATTCTAGCCAGAAAGGCCTCAGGTCAGAGCTCTGCTCCCCCCCCCCCCCCCCCCCCGTAAAGGCCTCGGGTCAGGGGTCACAGCCTCCCCCGGTAAAGATCCTCGGGGATCAGCCGGGATGCAAGTGTATCGATACACCAATATATACTATGAATGTACTCTGTGTAAACCAAATCATAAATAGTTCTATGCAAGTGTATAAAGCATAATATAAATGCATATACGTAATACATAATTGTATAAGCATAATCGTCGATGCGTATTCGCAAATGTATAATCTTATAACCCATGCTCATATAAATAATAATCTCATATGCATGCTCATGCTCGTAAAACGTGTATTAAAGACTTGCGACTAATCAGTGAAAATAAATTGTCCACTCACAGATGAGCAAAACGCGCACTCGCGCTAATCACGTGGTCCGGTGGAAGATCCCCCGCCCGAAGCACGATCTCGATCCCCTGAATAATCACAAATATATCTGATCAAAATCACAATTCACAACACTGTACCACACCTCGGAAACCAGCCGTTCCCGGAAAAATATATAACGCGGTACAAAATAATCAACGAAATTCCCAGAACTCTCCGCATAAGCCCTCGACTAAAAAACCGGCACTCAAATCATCTCGAAAACCTCACCAACACGTTCGGAGCGCGAAAACGAGTCGAAAACACATAAAAATCTCGCAAATCCGGACCTCGCCATACCACCGCCGGCCCCAGCGCGGTGGCAACGACGTCTAAACTCGACTAAACTTTCCAGAAATGCTCTTCTCAACAAGCCCTAACACTTCTCTCAAAAGACTACCACCATCCAACCACCACAATGGTCGGAAATAGCCTTGAAAGTCACGGAATTCATGGATTCCGGTGACTTTCCGGCGAGCTCCAAAACGGCAACCATCCCTCAATTCTTTCTACCCAAAGCAACTAGAGGTTGAGGGGAACCTTTTCCCCCAAATACCCGACCTCAAAAGTGGCCGGAGCCGGCCACCCGAAACCGGCGAAAAACACAAACTTCCCCGAGTTCGTACAACCTCAAAACGGCATCAATTCAAGTCAAACTAAGTTCCAAACCATTGCAAATGAAGAGAGGAAGCTAAGCATACCGGTTTCAAGGCCTGAAGTGGCCGAAATTTCAAAGTCCGATGATGGCAGTTCGCTACCCACGGTGGTCCTCCGATTAGCCCGAAAGTCAACGGTCAACACCGGTCAAACTTCCCAAATAGTGTTTTCGACTATTTCCGATATTTATACTCACGGCTCGGGATGATCGACGGCCCAAAATGGATAACAATCATGATTCGGATAAACTCAATACAAACGGATAAACTCGACGAGATTCCGCAATTTCAAATATTCATATTATATTCCTTGGTCGTCGAAATAATAATTCGAAACCGCCCACGAACTCCAAATCACGCGTACAACAACTCTCGAGAAAAAACTCAACTCAAATTCTCAGCCAATAATTAAGTCGTAATCAAAATCGACAAATCAATCAATTATCGAAAAACTGCGATTACGCGCTAAGTCGAGAATTAAACCGATTACTCTACTGATTATGTTCCGGGTCGTCACATCCAGCAACAAATCTGTCAAGCATCAGATTTCAGGAATCCAAGACTGAAGATGTTCGATACGTAAATATATTGAGCATCTTTGGAAAGAAAAGGGAAAGAAGTTCCCAAAAATTCATTCCACAAGAAAATACACCAAAAGTGTCGATTATAGAATTTGGTGTATGACTTGATCTAGACAGATCTCTAGACAAGAAGAAAGCCATATATGACTAGGTTGCTAGCTTGTTCATGACACCATGTACTACCTATGGAAGTTTGAGGCACCCGACCTGCAAATAATCTTTGAGTCAACTCTCACATGAATATCAAAAAAGTTCTATTTTGCCTTCAAACAAACTTTCAGAGGATAGGAATGGTTGGAGAAAATAAAAAATGACAAGTCTCCATACACCTTTGCAACCTTGATCTATGAACAATTATGTTGAGATATCTCGTATATTGGAGAAAAAGCTAAAGAGTTAGCTAAAACCAATAGTATTTCGAGGAATATCTGAATGAATTCCAAAAATACTACTGCACAATAGGAGAGTTGAAAAACATCAATCTAATACATCTCCTGCAAAAGAAAGCTTCCTGAACCCTGGAGGACAGCCATGAGGGAGAGGATAGAAGAAAAGCCCCTAGAAAGTTTTTCAGTGTGGAAAGTTGCAGAAAAGATCAGACAGCTGATGCGCGAATAATGAAAACCCAACCCAAGAGCAAAAACTGCAAACAGGCAGCTTAAAGAAGCTAACAATTTCTGCACCAGAATTGCCGATATTCCAACCATATGAGGATGCGATGAAAATAAGAAAAAAATATAGGAAATCAATTTTATAAATTTTTTATAGGAAACTAAAGGAAGAATTGGAGATTCAAGAAAAGCTTCAATTACAAAAGAGAGAAACATAATTCAAGAAAGAGATTCTTTAAGAAAAAAAAAATTCTCTCAAGAAACAGAAAAGAAGAGAACATGCAAAGGTTGGTTATGCAAGGTCGAAAGACACTATGCTAACGAATGTCTTAAGAAGGATAAGAGAAGTTCGAAAGATCTTCTAAGAGAATATGAAGAGTTCATAGAATCTGAGGATGATATCCTTAAAATAAAAAATTGGGAAGAAAGTACTAAAGAAGAAAAGATTTCTTTTCATAAAGTCAATCCCGGATCCTTTGCATGTGATTACTGTCATTCTATAAGAAAGATAGTCTTCCCATGTTTTGTGAAGCATCTGATAAAATATATCACAAAGAATGCTTCATTGCTGAAGCAAGAAGAAAACATAGAATAGTTCAATAAATCAGATTATTGAACAAGAATATGAAGACTACTTCTATGAGATAGAATAAACAAATGAAATTCCAGAAAGAGATCTAGAAAAAATGAGATTCGATACTACTACTGAAAAAGAAGTAGTATCTGCATAATACCCTATTTATGAAGAAGAATGATGCAGTTCTTTTACAAAACTAGTACAAGAAGAAGGTTCTTCGAAATAGAATTTGTGCAAGGCAACAATTTCTTCTACGAGTAAGTTCAGTAACTACATAGAATTTGGATTAAAATTTTCAGGCTACAAGAAGTATCATCTACATGCCTATGTAGATAATGGTTCTTCCTTCAGCCTAGTAAAAAGTTTGCTATACCTGAAGAACTTTGGATTACAAATATAAAAGAAGTGCTTTGGCAATCAGAAGGCCAAGACTCAAATATATTGATTGGCAATTATTTTCTCCTACAACAAACATTCATCCAGAAGCCAGAAGTGAACTTACTAGGTTTCGAAAAGAATAACAAGATCTTCTGGACTGAGTGACTAAAACAACCAAAGAGTGTTGTTGGTCCATGTTTTACAGAGCAATATCAAAGATTGCAGCAGAATAGTGGTGGATATATACCAAAATACAAAACGATATTGCAATACAAGCAACAAGAAGAATTGCTTATAGAAGAATCATTAGATGAAGAAGAAGAAGATGAAGAGGAAGCAGAAGCAGCCTTCACACAAGAGCATAATCTCAAGCACTTGAAGGCTAAAGTTGAGAAACAGGGTATGCATACCCTTGAAGAGATCAAGGAGATGTTAAAACAAAATACTGACTACAATTCTCTCAAATTCTGGGAGAAAAACCCAGTGGTCTGTGAGCTCAAGCTACATGACAAGAATTCTATCTTTCATGTAAAAATAATCCCTCAATACAAAGAACAAGATCAGAAATAATTCAGGAAAAACATAACTAATATTTTGAAAAAGGAATTAATAAGATCATCAAATAGTCTTAATCACGCTCAAGCATTCTATGTCAGGAATCATGCAGAAGAAATCCACGAAAAAGCAAGGATGGTAATAGACTATAGAGATGTCAATAAGAAAACCATAAAAGAAAGTTATCAAATAGCACAGGTAAGAGTGTTAATCAACTGGCTCAGAGGAGCCAATGTGTTCTTAAAGTTTGATGCAAAATCAAGATTCTGGCAAATCAAAGTACATCCTGATAACATTCCTCTTACTGCCTTCTAAACTCCACAGGGACACTACAAATGGCTAGTAGTACCTTTTAGGCTGAAACAAAAAAAAATGGACAACATATTCAAATAAGTTGTAGAGTCTTATGTCCTCTATATCAACGATATCTCGGTCCTCAAAAAATAAAGAAGAACACATGAATCATCTCTATGATGTAGTTAAGCTCATAGTTCAACATGGAATCATTCTAGGAGAAAATAAAGTCTTCCTCATCCTAGATGAAATTGACTTCCTAGGGATTAACATAAGAAATAGGGTGATCAAGCTTCAACTTCATATCTTAGAAAATGTCCAAAACTTTTTAGACAAAATCCCTGAGTCTAAAAGTCTACAAAGATTTTTAGGAGTCATAAACTATTGAAGAGACTTCCTTTCCAAAATTGCTAGATTAACAACAATATTGTCCATAAAAGCAAGATCTCAAAGAACTTGAAATTTACAGAGGATGACAAAAAGGTCATCAGGCAAATCAAGGAACTTAACAAAAATTTGTCTCCACTCCATCAACCTGAAGAAAATGATGAGATTATTCTTCAGACAGATGCCAGTGACAATTTTTTGGCAGGTGTAGTGCTAGCGAGAGTGCCAGACACTAATATAGAACCTTTTAAAAAAATTTGCAACGGAAAGTTTGACTATACAGAACAGAACTATCTCACAGAGGAAAAGGAAATTCTTGCAATAAAAAAAACAATTGAAAATTCTTCCACCTTTTTAAGAAATTCATTCATTGAAAGAACAGATTGCACCAGAGTAAAAAAATTCAAAAATTTCAACCTTGATAAAGCTGCTGATAGGAGTAGATTAGCAAAATAACAATTATTTCTCAACCAATATGATTATAATATAAGACTAATTGAAGGTAACAAAAACTATCTCCCAAACACTTTAACAAGAGAAATTGCGATGTTCCAAAAGAGTGAAAAGAGCAACGAAGGTTAGAATCCTAGAAGCAAGAGTCCATGAAAAGAACCTGAACAACCGGAGAAGTCCATTATAAATTTCTTAAAAAATTTCTGATGTGTCCTAAAAGACTAGCCTTAATGAACTAATTCAAGGGTAAAGGATTGGCTAGCTCATCTCAAACGGCAGACGGTAACGACTTATCAAGACTATTGAAGGTTGCTGCTTTGCCAAAAAGTAGAATTTTTCCTACATGGCTCGTAAACATCTTCAAATATCAACTGAACACTTTCTCCGAGTCACTCTTCCAAATTGACATGGGATTGTAACATCCTATCTCAAGAATTATCTTTTATTTATTTATTTATTTAAGGTTAAACAAGAAATATAGTTAATTTTTACCGTCAATAATTATCGATGACCTTCCTATTAGAATTTTATTGATTAATTTTTTTCGAGAAATTTCTTTAGGGAAAGTCGTAGAGTTTATCTAGATAAGTTTGTGGCCATGTTAAATGTTAAAATCGAAGTTACGGTGAAAAAATTATGGTCAGCTGAAGTTTTATTAATTTTATGATTTTGGTTATTCGCAAGTATAAATACCACTTTCTGAAAGAGAAAAGTCAAAAACTTTCTATTTTCAATTGGTCTTGTTTCTCTCTCCTTCCTCCTTCACGTCACTCTCCCTCTTCCTCTCGAAATGGCCGGAATGGCAGCGCTGCCGTCTGGCCATTAAAACCAGCGAGACCGATGTCAAACTTTTCGTCTCACTCTCCTCTTTCAAACCTCTCTAATCTCAGCATCTAATTCACATCATGGAAGTCATAGTGAAGCCCGAAGTGAACCAAAACCCTAAGCTTATGGGACGTCAGTTTCGGGCACAAATCGGTGGTCGATACCTATTGAGCTTTGAAGCTCTCATCACCATGAAGCTAACCACACTAAAATCAAGTCCTAATTTGTCCCGAGCAAGGAGATCGTCTAGTTCTTTATCATAAAGTTTTGCTATATGATTTGATGTTCGTCTTCCAGGAACAAGATAAAAGACTTATGGTAGAGGTCATGAAGGTCTTAGCGGAAGAATTGAACCAATAGAGAAAACAACAAAGTGTTGTTATTGAACCAATGGTGCATTACATCAGAACTTCTAAAAGTGAAAGAGTACCAATTCAAGCGCTAAAGGAGCCAAAGTGGTTCAAATTTCACAACACTATTGGAAGACACTCAATCAAGACAGTTCACCCTGATACCCTTTTTGCAGTTTCACGACCATTCCCAAGAAGATACGTAATGAATGTTCAAAGTGAGCATCCACAAGAGCACAACTTGTAGTTAGTTGAGAATGACTTTGTTCATAATCTATGAACAAAGACTAATAATGATATCAGAAGATTTCCTACTATCATATGCAATACAGTTAAGAATGTAAGAAAGTCCAACTGCATTCTTAAACTCAAGTTTAGATCTACACCTCCATAATGGGTGCAGAAAACCAAAAGAGAAATTGAGCACATTTCTTCATACCACTATGCCATAATCATCCAAGGCCAGTATTTATAACCAGCCTGTAATGGATACAATGAAACTCCAAATTCTAGTATCCCATGGATGAAAGCCATGACATTGGAATACATGAAGAAAATAATTGAAGAAGATCAAGAGATAATTTTCTTGCTTCGGGAGAGAAGAAAATTGTCACCTCTTATGATCACCCAGAGACCGTTACCAGTGACTTGTTTGTTTCTCTCAAAAGAAAAGAAATTGATTCCACCCTTGCATATGTACAGTGGCTCGAAAAGATCTAGAATGGCAGGCATTACAAGATGTATGAAGATACAGACGTGGAAGAAAATGGAACCAGAAGAAAGCTTGAATTTTAAGAGGCTTATCTTGGAGAAAATTCAGAAATATACGATGAAATAGAAAGACATGAGAATTTGTATAATCTTTTTCAGAAGGAGAGAACATCTTTTATCGATAAAGAATTTGCTTTTCGAAAGAAGACAATGAAGGAAAGTTGGAACCTTATCAGCATGGGGTCACCATTCTTAGTGGAGCTATTGTTAATTATGCATATTTTATTTCCATTTTGAGTTTGAGTTTCGTTCCCTATATAAGGAGCCTTGAGTCATAGTTCTAGGCATCGAAAATCAGAATAAAAGAAATCTATCTAAAAGTAGAAAGCCTGAGAGTCAAGCTTGTGAGTCGAGAGATAGAGTCGAAGTAAACTGTTCAGTTTCTCTATTTCCAAGTATATCTACTACTATGAGCGGCTAAATAGCGTATAACTGTTTACTAGAGAGTGAGGTTCTGGATGTTTAGTATGTAATTCTATTGGAATAAATAAGTTATGGTTTCCTACTACAATTCTTTCAAATTGTTACATATATGTTCACAAAACTCATTGAACTCCCCTGAGAGACGGATTATCGCTTAAAAGGAGGAAGAAAGTGAGTTGTTTATATTTGTTCATACACATTTAATCGCCTAGGAGTAGGAGGCAAACTACTGCCTAGAATGTGGAGAAAATGGGTTGTTTGTTATTACTAAGCATCTTTCTCTTTAATTCTTAGTTGCTTTCCATATCTTAGAAAGTAAATTAGTCAGGAGAAAAACTGATCTTAAAAAAGAAGCATTCAGCATTGAGTCCGTCTACATAAGTAACCCAGAAAGGCTGAAGCCTATAGGTGAATTCATGACTTGATAAAAGCTTTTTTTGGTATTTTTCTTTCTGGATATATTAAGGGTATTTTGGGAAGAACATAAAAAAAATCCCATATTGCACATCTTCGTGCGGAGCAGTGTAGGTGCACTCGTAAAGTAACGCTTAAAACAACAAGACCATACAGCAACTAGGGGTGAAAAGTTTTGCCGAAAAACCTAATCGAAATCCAAAATAAACCGAACCAAAACTTGTGAGATAGGCTAGTCGAGAAACCAAACCGAATAAAATCTGAACCGATTAAATTCTTTCGTACGATATCAAATAAAACTAAATTGTTCCAAAATGATATAAGTGTCAAAATTGTGCTTCTTTCCTTTCCCAAATATGTATATACACTCCTTATCAAAAAATAATAATATGTATATACACTCACCATATTAAATATCTTTTGGACATATGTATAAAAAAAATACCAACATAAAATACTCTCTCTCTCTCTCTCTCTCTCTTTCTCCGCGGTTGCGCATTTTTCAAACAATAACTAACTCAAACTATTGCTTTGGTGTGGGAATTTTTTTTTCTTAGAAAAATCAATCCAAAACTGAAATATGCCGATCCGAAACTCGTGAAACAGACTTGTCGAAAAATCGAATCAGATAAGATTCAAACCGAATAATTTATTACGATACGATACAAATTTCGGCTAATACATGGAGGGAACCAATTCTATGCCTAACAGAAACCACTCTAATTCCGTGTGAATTAATTAAGCAAGAAATCCAATCACACTGATTAACACATACGCGTCAACTAAATATAAAAGCAGCACCCCCGAAACAAACATACAAGATTTTTGGCTGGTCTGCTGATTCGATCAAAGCACAAGTGGATACTTGAAGTTCAAGGCCCTTGTAGCTTGAGGAAAAAAATAAACAAATATGGATTTCTGGCTTGCTGCAAATCTAAATATATTGGGCCATGGCATTGGGTTTAAGATTTCTTAGGCCATGAATACTTTAGGCCAGATATTTCTCAAAGATAGGCTAACTTCAAAAAGAAAAGTGGAGGCCGGATTGGGGAGCTAGCTCCAAATATACAGTATCGGAGTATCCTATATTGGGGAATGAGGACCCTTATGAGTTATGATGTAGTTTTTGTATAAAGACATGTATCAACCAACTCAACACAAGTTTGTGGCTAACAATCTACAATCCTAATCAGAATCGAGGATCAAAGTAGTGGAAGTCGCAGAAAGCTTCGTCTCCGTCTTCAATCACCCTTGTTCGAAGACAACATTATACAATAACAAACATAAAAGCATAAGAAAATAATGGTGACACGCGCTTTATCTTCAAATAAAGTGCCGCAAAAGATTCCCAAAGTTGCGATTACCATGATCATTTTCTTTAGTACATCCTTATAGTTTTGTACATAATCGAAGCACACTGTGTTGCGGCCTACACTTTTTGTGGGGCTTGGTCTCCATCGAAGCACAAACAAATTGTGTTGTGTTGTGTAGTGTCACTTGTGTGTATCTGCATGCTTTAAAACAAGACAAAAATTTCTTTCCTAACAAGATCTTCAAATCAATTAGGTAGAAATGGATACAGATTTTGTCACTACCGTATCACATCTTAGACAAGGAAAAGTACTAGATAAACAATCATGGCTTTGATTAGTTTTCTCTGTATTTATTGCATAACTTTGAATAAGTATTTTTGCGAATCTAAAAGAATTGTCTTAGCATGCATTCAATAGTTTATGTCTAAGGTATTTGAATTTTAAACCTCATATTGTTATATTTTATTTTGCATTTTAAGTGAAACGTCGATTGAAATAGTTGATTGATTATTTCGTTGATTGGAACGTAGAGAACAAAAATACCTAAATTCTAACATTGCATGTCTCAAATGGCGTGGTATATTAAGCATTTAGAAATGTACGTAAAGTAAAGTATGTGAAATGTTAATTCTTATTAAAGCATGTTTACAAATATGCTCTAATTTTCTCTGTATTGCTAATTTCAATTACTATACAAAGATTGTAAAGGCGGGAAAGAGAACCGATAACACTTTTTTAATATAAAAAAGTACAAGTTTTATCTCTTAAGGAATAGAATTGGATGAACACATCTAACGGTTGTGATTCAAAAATACAAAAATTATGATGAGGTCGTATTAATTGTTTTCAATTACAGCCGTTGAATGCACTCATCATTTTTTATCTTTTAAAATATGTCCTTAAGAGAACAACCCTCTAAAAAAAGTATAAAAAAAAAGAACGATACTGTGAAAAGAATGGGATATGAACTATTTATAACGTACCATACCGAGTTGATCTTGTCTTGTTAGGCTCATTCTTTATATAGCTAGATAGGGGCAGGATATCCAAAAAGCCTTAATTTGAGTCTTCAATTGACCAACTTTAGATAGTGTTACATACGAAAGTTGATGGAGACGCAGCTAAAATGATATTAAATCATGAATTATATGGTTAAGGTCAGTGCTTAATGATTTCATCCCCACCAAATACCAATCTTTCTCAACTTCAATTTTGGGACCCTATTGATGTCATAATATATACTTCCATGCATTTATAGGCACATCCATTGGTACAAATGCAAGTTTGAGACCTCACCAAGTTATGTGACCTTAAAGTTATGCGCTGCTAATCCTGCTATATATGAATTACATAATGACAGTTATTAGGGGAGCCGTGTTAAACAATAAATAGTATGCATCGTTCGGTCTCGTATGTTGTTGTGATTCTTCTTTGTAAAGGAGATGACGGATTGACTTTGAAGCGGGAAGCGGCAGGCGCTCCCAACTGGGTAGACAGGCCCATTTAAGATCTGGGGGTTGTTTTGTCACTTTCTGGGACCACGTACCTGATGAATAATGGACCGATCAATAACACTTCGCTATTTATTTTTCCGTTGGTCCACAAACTACCATCACCATTGCTATCAAAATTATTCTCATTCAGAAAGGGCTCCCTTCAGAAAATATCTTTTGGCAGCATTTGTCTCGTTCTTTTACTGCATGACAATAGCAAAGTTAGGCTGGATAAATTACAATGTGAAATAAAAGTCAAAGTATAGGTTTGAAGTTCACATGTGAAAATAATATTTGAAATTTAAAAATAATCAATGTGATTTCAAAAGACACGACCCTCAATTTTTTAGTAGTTTTGATCAAAACAGTATCAGCCTCCGCAGCAGTCTTTTTTGACCATGGGCGAGCTTTAATCCCTTTCATCAGTACCCAGTTCACCAATACACGCTAGCTTTTTTAAGAGCAAATGCACCGGGCGGGGTGGTGCTCGAACAGGAAGAAGACTCGGTTGAGCTGGAGCTCGAGCAAAATCTAAGAGGAATGCAGCAGTGAGAAATCAATTGAAACCGGTCGTTGACTGAACGCCTGCTCGAGCAAAAAGTAGAGCAAAACTTGGATGAGCTCTTACTCGAGCTCTTCATGTGGGTCCGGTCGGTCTTGCTCGAGCTCTTCCTAGTCGATGCGGATGCTCTAATGTCTCAAAAAATGAAGAGAGGCGCCGCACTTGCTAACCCTAGCAAGGTTTGTGCGTCGGTCTTCTCCCTTGTTTCCCAAGCTGCCTTCACAGATACAAAATCGCGGCCTCTTCCTCGAACTGTACTCACTTGCGAGTGACGTTCTTCCATTCCTGGGTTGCATTTGTTTGCTTCTCAAAGGAAGTATGATCAACCTTGGGGGTTGATGTGCTTCGACAATGGCAGTCCTTTCCTTGGGTTGCACCTATTTGATCTTGTGATTCACAATGATCAAAGACTAGGCCGTGATCGGCTTAAAGAACTCAGCAATGAACGCAGGTTCCAAATCTAATGTGTGGGAGTTGTTTTAGATCCCGGAGGTGGTTTATGATTTGAGGACGATGCAGAGAGGTGAGCAATGTCGGAGGCAGCATGGGTTGAATGGTGTTAGAATTGGGTTGGGTGTGATTCCAATGGAAGAGCAGATCGTGAAGATTTCGATAGCGATTTTGGGATAAGAGTTGCTAGAAGGTTTTGTTTCCGGATCTGGGACCCGGGCATTATGTATGGAAGTAATTTCAACTACCTTCGTTGTAGATTTTTAATTTTTTGCATTGTATGGTCGGATAGGTATTGCTTACCGTTTTTTCTCTAGCAACGTTATACAATGCAAAAAATTACCGTTGGTTACTGCATGCATTGGTTACAAATAATTTTTTTTTGTTTTCCTCTTTGTGGGGAAGGTTATCTAGTTAGATTAGTAATCTTGGTTATTAGCTTAGCTAGGTTGTAGATCTTGTCTTACGTCACCCTTTGTGGGTAGTTACTTCTGTAATTTTTTTCACTTATGAGATTAATGCCTCACGTTGACCTTTTAGAAGAAAAAAAACATGGTAATGCACATTAAACCCTTAATATTTGATCAAGACACCAACGACCTAACTTTGGAGAGAAGGGAGAGTGTTGATAATATCTAAAGTTCATACATCATTTTGGCATGGCTATAATTCGTACATATACGTGAATTTTTCTCCTACATTATAGATTCAAAGCTGTTTTTTTGTTTAAAGTTTGAATTAAGCAAGTCAATTTTATGTTTAATCTGAATTATTGAGATCTCTTTTAAAGCAATATCAAATCATTTTCTATGAAATGAAATTTAGGTAGACCTTTTTAGATATGAGTCATCATTTGGTCTATAGGCCCAAAACGTTTGTGGACAGCTCAAGGCTCCAAAAGCCCATGCTCGGCCCGGCCCAAATTTAGGCCTAAAAATGCTGGGCTTTATGGACATAAGGACGGGTTCAGGCCGAGATCTCAAAGCTCATGGGCCCTAAAACGCTCGGTCCGTCAAGGCCCGGCCTGTAGAGCCAATCCCGTCAAACTCATAAATTATATATATTATAGATTATTTTATCAATATAAATCTTTAAATTCTCTATTTTACATTAATATCATTCATTCATATACTAAATACCAATTTTTCAAGGCTTATATTATTTAGTGTATATAATTGTTGATATATTTGATAGTTAGATATTATTAATTTTAAAGTTTTTTATTTAATATAAAAAAAAGCATAACCTGGCCCAGCCTTATGGACTTAGCCTGGTCTGGCCTAAAAGCCTGTGGGCGGTCCTTAAGTTTTAAGTTTTTGAAAAAATCCGGTCCGACCCATCCCTGATTTTGAAGACGTGACAAAAAAAAGCCCGGTCCATTGCCAATCTCTATCTGAGGCACTAGTCATGAGTCAATCTCCTCTTCGCATGAGATATATTTCATATTTGAGAGGGATTGTAGCCTTTTTATGGAAGACCGAAGACCTCTGTTGTTGGGTTTATTTTTTTTTATTACTAAACTACGAGGCATGTTCTCCTAAAGGACACATTTAGAGGGATAGAAATGGATGGGCACATCCAAGGACTGCGATTGAAAGTAATTTTGTGTCTTTGAATCACAACTGTTGGATGTGTTCATCCTTTTACATCCCTTAAGATGTGTCTTTTAAGAGATCAAACTTGACTGAACTATAGACCAGTTCCCATTTCAGGTCCCCAACACTTGTTTAGTTTATTTGTACTTGGTACGCATGTCTGCCACGTGATGTTGATTTTAGCTTGCTTACCCTATTTCAGTTGCAATCTTACACAGTTACACTTGTGAATTGTGAGTCTGTGACCCTCCTCTCACTATTTTTTTCTTTCCTTCTTTTCGTGTGAAAAGTAATTATTAGGTCAACTTGTAGCTATAACTATTGAGCTACAAAGTCTCTCACTTCATCCAAACTCCGAGGTTACCTTAGAAGCAAAGCGTGAAAGGATTATGTCACTACTACAAAAACTGCATCGCACAACACTTGCCACACAACACTTGAGCAATCGTCCGTTGTCTGTCAATGGGACCCTGATCATACAACGGTTGTTATGCCCAACCATTGTGGGGCAGACTGCAATTTCAAAGTATGTCACTATCACAAATCGGAATAGCTATAAACCATTGTGTGGTGATGAAAAAAATGGGAGGGAGATTTTCCTCTATTGAGAACTCAAATTGTGCCTCAAAACTCATAAAAGTGAGCACTAGACACAACGATTTATTTGTAAGTTCGTTGTGGGAGTGCTGTGAACCAAAAATTCTAGCACATTTGGTAAAAAATTTGATCTTATATGAATAGGAAATAATAGTTCATGTACTTTGACCATTGTTGGATTTCCTCAATGACATGCCAGATGTCACATGACGCCTAATCCCTAATTTTTTTTCCTCCCAGCCCAAAATGTTTCCCTCCTCTTTTTAATCAGTAGACAAAGGTCTAAGTAAGTGACCGCTATTGGATTTAAAGATGTTGAAAAACAAAAATAAATGTCAAGCTAGCTAGCTAGGTTAAACTGAAGAAAACAAAATAAACCCACTCGAGCTGATTCTCCCTCTCGCACGAAAAAAAACCCAAACCCAAATCACCATTACCCAAATCTTCACCACTCCAGCCAAATTTTCAGTTACCCAAATTTTTTCCTCTCACCACTCCCTCAACCTCGATCTGTCTATGTCTTCACCATTCCATCAATCTCAATCCTGTTTCATTCTTCATCTTCAACCAAAATAAATTCACATCCAAATTTGTTAGGGTTTGGATTCGCGAAAAAGGAGTTGAAAATAGGATTGTGTTTTGTTCTATCGACGTTCTGGGTGAGTTTTATAAATCTGTAATGTGTAAAATTTATGGGTTTGTCAATTAGGGTTAGGCGTTCTGATTTTTGGGTTAGAAATTTCAGCCTATTTGCTATTCATAACTCAATATACGATTTAGTAGTGGTAGCTATGTTGTGTTTGAACTTAATTGATGGTATTGTATGTAGTAGTTTAGGTGTTCTTAACTTATGATTTTGAAAATCCAAGCAATTTTATGTTGTGTTTCAACTCAATGGATGGTTTTGTAGTTGTTTAGGTGTTCTTAAGTTTTGATTTTGAAAACCCCATCTGTTAAAAGAAACACCCCATTTGATCTAGGGTTTCAGATTCACTTAGTTGAAGTTTAGTGTGGGTTTCAAATTCACAGACATTGAAGTATAGTGCTTGATTTGTGATGTTAATTGGTATTGTTTCCCTACTGCAGTGATTGATAAAGGAAGAGGAGTACGTTATTGAGTAAAATTGAAGAGAAATTTTGCTAAGCTGAAGGTATGATAAACTATTCTCTTTTTGGTGTGTTCATTGTTGTTAATAGTTGCTATGTTTGATATTGTTGATGTGGTTGATAAATTCATAATGTGACCGATAATGTTGATATGTGAGACTGGTATTATGAATGTGATAATGAAATTAATTTATTAATTAGTGTGAATGATAGTGATAAATATTTGATGGATAAGTATTGGTGGCGTCTAGATAGAACATCTAATG
The DNA here is from genome assembly GCA_946800695.1 of Geum urbanum. Taxonomy (NCBI): domain Eukaryota; kingdom Viridiplantae; phylum Streptophyta; class Magnoliopsida; order Rosales; family Rosaceae; genus Geum; species Geum urbanum. The sequence continues at coordinate 36,957,428 of OX327013.1, read as the reverse complement.
AATATATGTCAAGGGTGGCAAATGTCTTAAAATATGCTCATGAAAATGCTAAGGACCCTAAACACATATGTTGTCCTTGCAAAAATGTGGAAATGACAACTACTTTAACCCTAAGTTTATAAGAGAGCACTTGTTTGTGAATGGATTTGATGAAGATTATGAGATATGGATAGAACATGGTGAGGCTGAAGTAGAAGACATAGATGAGAGTGATTTGGATGAGGATAATGGTTCTTATTCTTCTAACACTGTAAAGGAAAATGTGGGGGTAGAGGATGACGTGGAATTACCTAGTGATGTTGAGTTAAATATGGAAGAGGATGAGGAATTTGTAGAAGTGAATAAAGATTTTAAGCAGTTTGTCGATGAAGTTTATAAGCCCTTATACCCTGGTTGTGATGAGCATATGAAGTTAGATATTTTAAGTATATTTTTTAACTTGAAAGCTAAACATGGCATGAGTGATGTAGCATTTTCTAATTGGATGTCAACAATAGCTAATATTCTGCCAAAAGGGAATGAAATACTGGCATCAATGTTGAGACCATTTTTTTTTTAACTCAACTAGGAATGGATCACGAGAGAATACATGCATGTCAGAATGATTGTATTCTGTATCGAAAGGAATACACTGATGAGTTAGTATGTCCAAGGTGTGGTTTATCACGCTGAAAAATAGGGAAAATAGCCATGAGAGAGAAGGTGTATCGGCTAAGGTGATGTGGTACCTTCCACCTATACCTAAGTTTAAAAAAAAATGTTTAAGTCACCTGCAAGAGCCAAGAGTCTTCTTTGGCATTTTCTTGACGTAAAAAATACGGTCTGATGCGACATCCTGCAGATGCGGCCTCTTGGAAGATGGCAGACTCTAGATTTCCTGAATTCGGTATTGATCCAAGGAACTTGAGACTTGGTTGGTCAACAGATGGGTTTAATCCTCATATCGGATTGAGCAACAAGTATAGTTGTTAGCCTATTATCCTTGTTATCTACAATCTTCCCCCATGGTTAGTTATAAAGAGGAAACAAATGATGCTTACACTACTAATATTAGAGCCTATGTAACTTAGGAATGATGTTGATGTGTACCTTCAACCTGTAATTGATGATTTGAAGATTTTGTGGGAAGGTATGAGGGAGTCTATGATGTAATTAAAAAAGAGAACTTTACATTGAGGGCTATGCTACTGTGGATAATCAATGACTTTTTCGCTTATGGGAACTTGTCTAGCAATGTTGTTAAGGGCTATAATGGTTGTCCTATCTGCCTGGACAAAACAAAACCGACAAGGCTAGTTCATAGCCAGAAGATGTCATACACTGTGCATCATAGGTGGAGTAGAAGGAATCATTCTTATAGAAGGCAGAAGGCTGCTTTTGATAACCAAATAGAACATCAGACTGCTCCTGTGCCTTTGACCAGAGAAGAAGTTTTGAGAAGGGTGGAGGAATAAGTTCCAGATTGGCCTTTCGGGAAAAAGTATTCTCGTCCTACTTATAAGGGCGATGAGGATGAAAGAATGCCTTGTTGGAAGAAGGAGTCGATATTCTTTGAACTTCAATATTGGAAACATTTGCCCGTTCACTACTGTCTCGATGTAATGCACATTGAAAAAAGTATTTGTGATTATATTTTAGGGACCTTGCTGAATATAAAGGGGGGGGCTTAAAACTCGCATGGATCTTGTGCAAATGGGTATCAGGCCAAACCTTGAGGGTTCAAGGAAGAATCGGTTTTCTTTGGCTAGATGGAACTTGAATAGAAATGAGATGATGTCTATGTGTGGGTCATTTTATAGGATGAAAGTTACTCAAGGATACCATTCCAACATATCGAACTTGGTGTCAATGGAAGATTTACAGTTGACTGACCTAAAATCTCATGATTGTCATGCCTTAATGTAGCAGCTTCTCCCTGTTGCAATTAAAGGTGTTTTAAAGAAGCCAGTGAGTGTTGAGGTGATAAGATTATGTCAATTTTTTAATGATACTTGTAGAAAAACAATAGAAGTGTCTAAACTGCCAAAAATACAAAGTGACCTAGTTGAAACTCTGTGCTTACTTGAGAAATATTTCCCCTTTCCTTTTTTGAAATAATGATTCATTTGACGGTTCACTTTGTTAGAGAAGTAGAATTATGTGGACTAGTTTGTTTTAGATGGATGTATCCATTCGAAACATATATGAATGTGTGTAAGGGGTATGTTAGAAACAGATTTTGGCCTAAAGGTTGTATTGTTGAAAGTTATGTTGCTGAAGAAGCTGTTGAGTTTTTGGTCGATAACGTTTCCCATTAGAAGAATACCATTAGCATCCCCACAGATCAACGAATAGAAGAGAAGCCTATGTCTGGTGTTAATGTTGTTACTGTTTATGGCAAGGAGCTGGATCAAGCTAAATGTTAGTCCTTCGAAACTATCCAGAATTTGATGACTACTTTAAGTGAGTCCTTAAATTTTATATATGTAATGTACAATGCCTTTTAAGTACAAAATTAATATTAATGATGTTTCTAAATGATGTAGAGAACACATGGAAGAATTGAAGAGGGATTATCCATGGTTCAAAAGGGACAAGAAGTGACTTAAGGACAAACAGAACAAGGCATTTGTTGATTAGTTGTAGATTAAGGTAATTAACTCATTGCAGTTGCAAACAAAACAATATGTTGGTGTTGTGTAGTGCTAATTCTGAAAATTTTTAAAGTTTAATATTTATTAAATTTACAGGTTGCTTCTGAACTCAGTGAACTAGACCATGGTGTTTGTGAGTTTGTGAGATGGATTGCCGATAAACCTAACAATAAAGTAACTGTTCAGTGGTTACCAAATTGGTGGAATGCTAAATACTACGAAGGAGCAAGATGACAAACAATCAACACAGAACAATGACGTTTACTTGGTTGCAAAGACAACTCAAGTGGCTAGTGCTAGAGATAAGAGGCCAATCACTGAAGATATGAGCTTTTATGGAGTCATCAAAGAAATATGGAAGCTGGATTATGACAACTATAGTATTCTAATATTTATGACTAGGTAGAGAGCAGTAGGGGTGTGAGGATAGATGATTTACGGTACACATTGGTGAATTTAAACAGAAAAGTTCATAAGAACGACACTTTTGTATTGGGAAAATGGGTAGAGAAATTTTTTTATGTACAAGATCCAGTAGATCCAGCCTTGTCTGTTGTTCTAAAACCCCCTGTAAGAGATTATAATGTTTATGTTGAAGATGATGAGCTTGGGGACACCATAGTTGCTCACTCTGTGACGATCTGAACCAGAATCAGTTGTGTATTCGGCACGATTCACGAGATTCTGTTTAGTCGCAGTTTTACATTATTTATGTGGTTTGCCGATTCTATTCGCGACTATATTTTTGGTCGAGAATTTGAGTTGAGTGTCTTCACGGAAGTTGTAGAGTACGTGATTTCGAGCTCGAGGGCGGTTCCGGAAAATTTTTCCGATAACCGAGGAATATTTTGTGATTATTCGAAGTTTCAGTTTTCGACGAGTTTATCCGATTGTTTTGTGTTTATCCGAAACGTGATGGTTATCCATTTCGAATCGTCGATCGACCCGAGGCGTAAGTATAAATATCGGAATAGTCGTGAATTAGTCGTAAAAGCATTGACTGACGTTGACTTACATTGATTTTCCCGTTTTGGAAAGTTGACCGTTGACCACAAAGGGAGAAGTTTCCCGTTTCGGCTTCGACGTCCGACGACCATTTTCCGGCCACCTCCGGTCAAGTGAAAGGTATAGTTAGCTTCTCCTCTTGATTTTGAGTTGCTTGGTATTTGGTTTGGATGGAATTGATCTCGTTTTGGGTGAGCTCGAATCGGGCCGAGTCGTGGAATTTCGCTAGTGATGGTTACGGTGGTTCCGGCGAGATTCGGTGGTGGAGTTGATGGGGTTTTTGCTCCCCACACTTAGGTGATGCTTCCCCTGTCATTAATTTGGGATGAGGATTGGTTTTTGTGGCAACCCGATTGGGTCACCGGAAAACTGGGTTCCGATCTGTTTCATGGTGGTTGGCTTAGTTGCGGCGAGTTTTGGACTTTGTGGTAGTTATAGAAGATGTTGGGCTTGAGGAGAACTCCATTTCTGGAGCTTCCTCGCCGAAGGAAATCACGGTTGACGGCGGGGCGGCGGTCAACGGTGGTGCCCCGGCGAGGAGTTGACTTTTTGGATTTCGACATTTTTAATGTCGTTTTTCTCGTAATCGCGCCCTGATTATCGTCCAGAGGTTTTCAGATTGATTTGGTTAGCCGATTTTCAGTCGAGGGTTTCGAGTGAAAATTTCGGGAATTCCGTTAATCGTTTTGCATTGCATTGTTTATTTCCGGGAACGGTTGGTTTCCGTGGTTCAGTACAGGGTTGTGGACTATGATTTTGATCAGTTATGTTTTATGAATATTCAGGAGATCGAGATCGGGATCGTGATCGTGTTTCAGGCGAGGGATTTTCCGCCGGACCACGAGATTAGCGCGAGTGCGCGTTTTGCTCACCTTTGAGTGGACAATTTCTTTTCACGAAATTCTTGCGAGTATTTTATATGATTTACGAACTTGAGCATGCTTATGAGATTTCGGATTACATGAGCATGTGTTTTACGATTATACGATTATATATATACGGATATACGTATACGAATATACATACACTTATATGTTGTTTCATGCATTTGCATCGAACTGTTTATGATTTGGTTTTCACAGAGTATAGTCTCAGTTACGTTGTTGTATCGATACACTTGCCTCTCGGCTGATCCCCGATGGTAAGCCTTCCAAGAGGGGCGTCGTTACCCCGACCTGACCGGCGATGGGCGTTTCCCCGGAACTGAGGCCTTTCTGGCTCAGAATCACGGGGACTAAGGACCTCGTGATTCGGACTGTACTAGCACGGGTGTGTCCATGAGTGACCCCGTGGGATTTATACTTGCATGCTCAGTATGCTGGAGGATTATGGTTTTACCTCGTGTACTTGTTATTTTTATTTACCTGGACTCGCATATGTTATTTTAAACATATATATCAACTGGTGAAAGACATTTATTTTCGTCCACTCACTCTAACGGTTTTTATGTCTTTCCCCTGGGCTTTTCGGTTTCCGTGCCCAGTTGCAGTTCAGGTTTGATGTTTCACGTCGCGGTTTGGAGGCTAGTGATCTGAGCTACCTGTGTTTTCCAGTAGGTTCTTGTTTCGCCTACTGATGTGTATATTATATATATTTACACTAGAGGTCGCTCTGATACATTCTGATACATGTTTATACGGATTTTCTCGGATATATATATACATAATACAGTATGTTTACTGTTTATTGTTTATATTATGATGTTGAGAAATCCGGATGGGATTGGTGCCCAAGGTTTGGCTTTTGTGGCATAGGATGAAGTGTTATTTTCATGGTGCAGGTTTATGCAATTCCACGTTAGTAACGAAACTCTGCCGAAATTTCAAAAATTTTTTGTTGGTTCGTATTTTCAGAAGGGGTTCGATTCCGATTTAGGTAACTGAATCGGGGTTGGGTCCTTTCATACTCTCCCAACACCAGTGCAATGTCTTCGATTGTGACATTTAATAACTTAAATGATGATGGGGAGCAGAGGTACATGCGTGGATCTGGAGAAGATATCTTGGTTCCCGAGGATTAGATCCATTTGTTGATTGTGTTTTGTTACTTATGTATTTTTGCTACTGCTTTTATTTTTCTAGTTTGCTATTGTGTGTGACGTGTAATGAGACCTTTGGTTATGTGTGATGTGGAATGAGACTTGGTTTTACTTATCGTGCACATTATTTATGTTTATTGTGTTACTTGAATTGGAATGTTCCCATTTGGATACTGTATTTTATTACTTGTGTTATGGTTATTCCGATATAAATATTTTTTCCCTGTACTTGCAAATATGACAAGATTGAAAGCTGTTGATCCAGAAACAACTAAGAAAAGCAAATAGAGGAAGAAGGTATAGAAGCCAGTGTTATCAGAGATATCATATTCAAAGTTCAATTGCTCAGAGACAACTACTAGATTAAAGGAGAAAGAGAGCAGTATGTATGGTGAGGAGGATATTGGCAGCTTGAAGTTGCTGAAGGAGAAGTCAGTTGCATGTAAGAGAATTTTTAAGCGTAAGAGCAAAAAACAGAAGCAAGTTGTTATCTTTAACGCAAAAGGAACTCCGGTAGCAAAGATGGCGAAATCCATGCAGTCTTACTTGGGTGTGCTAGCTCGAAGAAAGATACCCATCTGTAGAAAAATATGGAGAGATGTCACAGACGAAGAGAAGGAAAAAGTGTAGAAGCATGAACAGTAGATAACTTTTGTCTTTGTGGCCTATTCTGGATGATATGCAAAAATATAAATTTGCTGATGTTTTCATGTGAATTAGGTGCCATTTCTGCTTGGTATTGAAAGCGGAGATAAAATCATGACATCTACTGCCACAAAGGGGAGGGAATTCAAGTCAACCTGCAAGGTCTAGACATATTAGGGATCGGCTTATCACTACAAAATCAGGCCAACTTTTTATCATGCCATACCATTCTAATAGGTTAGTATTCTGGAATTGTCGCAATAAAGGCATTAGGTGTATATATATATAGCTAATATGATTCTAATTCATTGCTCTGTACATACATGTAGTTATCATTGGATGCTGACAGTTCTGGACACAACAAAGGAAATTGTTTATTTTCTAGATCCATTGAAAATGCGTCTACCCAGAGGTGATTGGATGAGTTTTGTGGATACATAAGGGAAACTAACTTATTTGTTCTTGCTGTTTATCAAAAATGATGTATGTTATTGTGTGCTTATGAATCTTAAAACTATGCAACTTGCATGTAATCTTGTAGTGCTGTAACAATGTATAAGGCACACGTTAACAAGAAAGGCCGCAATTTAGTTACGTGGAAGCCAATGCTAGTACGTATATAGATTTGGTTTCCATTCTTGAAAGTGTATGTCCTTAATCAATTTGTTTTTCCTAGTTAATGAAAATCTTCTTTTATTTAGGGAGTTCCGAGGTAGCAAGATGTTGTGCGTTGTGGATATTTCATCATGCTTTACATGAAAGAGATATGTGGAAACAAGGATTTAGATTTTGCCTCTAAGGTATTTTGCATAATGAGTACTTTATGTTTTAATTTATGGTTTAAGTGGGAGAAGGTTTTAACTTCATTTGTATTGGTGTTGAAAAACATGTGTGATTTCAAATTTTAATTCAATATACTTGGTGATATTTCAGTGGGAAAGCAGGAAAGCAACACAGGTATATTCTGCGGAAAGCTTTGATGAAATGAGAGCTGAATGAGACAAGTTTGTTCTGAATATGGTGTGTTGAAGTCTGATTTGGTTTATTTTGCTTCCTTGCAATGTGCTTAAGTACTTTATGTTCCAGCTAGCAGATTTTAGTTATGAACTTACCTTAAACTTATGCGGTTTTTGCAAGTTATGATGATTTGTACATATACTATGTTTCGATTTTGTTACAAGGTGAACATAGAGTATGTTTTGGATGAATCAGAGTAATTATGATCTATTGTAATGCCATACAATTGTGCTTAAATTTAGATCTTCGATTCAATGAAAGCACTGTTCATATAGTCATTTAGCAACATGTACTGTTCATTTGGTCATTAAGCAGCTCTACTGTTCATTTGGTATATCTCCAGACAATGGTTAATTGGTTATGCAATTTTAATTTTGTGGGAGTGTATTGTAGTTCCAACTTGTGCTTCACACAATAGATATAAAAAAGTCACACAATGGTTCAAAATTATCCAGACTGTTGTGGGTTATGTACTTAATACAATCAACCAGACAGTGGTTACAAAAAGCTCCATCTATTATGTGACATACAATTAACATATGCCACACAACAGTTGTGAAATGTTATACCACTTAACAAAAGCAATCAAACAATGGTTGCAGAAAAGCTTCATCTATTGTGTGAGAAATAATTAACATATGTCACCACACAATAGTTGGGAAATGGTTCTACTGTGTTGTCTAAGAAAATAATACATAGTGGTTGGACAAAAAATCCAAACCATTATGTCCACAATCATCAGACAAGGATTATAGTTCCTTGTGTGATCAATAATCACACAAGATTTCAAACCATTGTGTGATATATATGCCATGCCATCCTAACCCCAACTATTGCGACATGACATGGTATCCACCTAGAATGGCACTCCAATCACACAATGGTCAATAAATAAAAGTCGGTGTCCCAACGTGTATAAGACAATGGTTAAATTGACCGTTGTGTGGCAATTTCAATAGACAATGCTCACTATTACATCGGTTTGCTTGAAGACAGACAACAAGTAATCACCGTTGTCTGACAAATTTTCTGTAGTAGTGTGTCTTCGACCCTTATCTGTTTATTTTCTTACACTTGATACCCCTGGTAGATAATTTGTACCTCATTCTTTGAATTTCAGTTTTTTGGTTAATTGGGTTCTTGATGAGAGTTGGTGCCCATGTATTTTTGCAAAAGTTCTCAGGTGAACACAATTTTGCTTAAATATAGATGATAAACTTTCTAGATGAGAGTTGGTGCCCATGTAGCTTTGCAAAAGTTCTCATGTGAATACAGTTTTGCTTAAATATAGATGATAAACTTTCTAGTTCAAAAATCAGAAACATTATTATGCATTTTCTTATTTCTAGTACTGAAGCTTGGATGTGCTCCTGCCAGTCCTACGTGTTTTATTTTTCACTATCTCCATACAAAAATGAATCGATGAAAACTGGATTTGAAGGCCAACTCAGTTGAATAACGATAAGCGTGGCACGTAGGTCCGTATTGTATTGATATTGTCCTAACTTAACCGCCTTTAACATGTTGAGTTTTATCCATAAAAGCCCTCGATTCAATTATGACTGATTCATTCACTTTTAAGTTATATTTCATCTTACTATATTTCGTTGTGGGATCTCCAATAATATAATCCGAAAAACTAGCTAGAAGATTATATGGCTCTAATAATTCAGAACACGTCTAGTTGATATGGTGTGTCCATACACATAACTAAACAATCCGGCCTAAATATAAACTTGTCCTAAGTCCTAATTTGGGAGGGTTGTGCTGTAAAAATAATCAATTGTAACTTATAGCTTTTAGAAGCTGCATATTACCAACTTCTATAAGTTGTAGTTTATAGCTTTTATGTGCAATTTTTGAAATAAGTTGCAACTTCTTACGTTTGTGAAACATCTGAAGAGCATCTCCAACAACTACTCTAAAATAGAGAATTCATCCATTTTAGAGTAAAAAAGATGTTTTTAGCTCCAACAATTACTCTAAACATCTCTCTATTATAGAGAAATTTTTAAAAGCATCTCCAACAACTACTCTAAAATAGAGAATTCATCCATTTTAGAGTTAAAAAAAGATGTTTTTAGCTCCAACAGCTACTCTAAGCATCTCTCTATTATAGAGAAAGTGTTAAGAGAGACAACCAAAAACTCCATATCTATAGAAAAATGAAAAACTCTAAACCTGTACAACAATCTAAAAAATTTAATGCTTATTTAATATTTTCACTCACTTTCTTCATCATCTCTCTATTTTAACTCTTCTCTTTCCTAATAAATGATTTAATCCAATATAATTTTTTATTAAAAATGTAATTTGTGTTAATTTCATTGAATTATAGAGAAAAATATTCAATTATAGAGTAAAATTTTAAATAATGGTTGGAGTTTAAGACAAATTTAATTAGAGTTTTTGACTTTTTCATATCTATAATAGAATTTTTTTTTTAAGAAACGTTGGAGATTCTCTAAGCAGTTTAAAGTTTAAGTGAAGCTGCAAAAGCTGCTCTATAAAATTTCACAAACTGGACCTAAGTATATTATAGATCTTTGAACCCATCAGACACTGTGGACATATAAATCCCTCATAAATAACTTTAAAAAAAATCTGTTGAAATATGTTAAGATTTATGTGTGGTATCCTCATCTTATATTAGATAGATTTCCTACCCGGATTATATGAATATTCAATATCTACGTAATCAAGTAATATTTCATTGTATCTTATATTCCTATTAAGACTACGTAATATGAAGTCCTACATAAGAGGCCATTCACTATGAAATAAGATGAATGTTGCTCATTCTATTTCTGTGCATATTCCAACAAGTTATCAACATGAGTTTTAACACTGAGAAAAAAATATCAAAACATCTCCACCACCTAAAATCTCTCTCGGCTGCCCTCCTTCACCGAGAGCTTTCTTCCGGCCACATCATCCGCCACGGCTCCTCCCTAGCATCGCTGTGCCTCCACCGCTCCTCCGTCATGAGCTCTGCCGTGTCTCCACCACAAACTCCATCATTACACTTACCCCGAGGTGCTTTCCTCCTCTACGGCTCCTTTTTGCGCCTCTGCGGCTTATCTCCTCTTCCACCGAGAAAAGAAGAAAAAGACTACAAGATTAAAAATCTAAGGTAAGATTTCTTGTGATAAGTTGTCTCTTCTCCCCCCGACGCAACTTTGCGTTTTCCCATTTTAAGGGTATTCTACTCCCTCACACTCCGTCTTATTGATTTATCAATAGATGTAAAAGAACCAAATATAGTGGGGATGGGCGTGATGAAGGGAGTGGAATTCCCATTGCCTCTTATGCACATGACCTACATATATTCTGATTGCTTAGTCCGGATTTAGAACTAATATCGTTCTTTTCCTGCCTTTCAGATGTCGCATCTGAATGGTTTAAACTTCGCTCCCCTCACCTCTGATGGAAACCGTTATGAGACATGGAGAGTGGATGTGTTTACGCATCTAGTGAATAATGGTCTTTATGGACAACTCATGCCCTACAATACTCCAACACGCGATCATAACTCAAATGCAAAGCAGTAAGAACAATGTGTTCAATATTTGATTCGACATCTTGATTCAAATCTGTAAAGGAAATTTGCATGTGAGGATCTACCAATCGTAATATGGGAAACCTTGTATAAGCGATTGAGTAGACTTCATAGAGAATTCTTGAATTCGGTGGAATACCGATGGATTCTACTCACTTATGAGAGATTTTATACAATCAATGAATTCGCCACAGAGATGACTCAAATATGCCAACAACTTGAGATATTCGGGATCCACAAAATGGATGAGGAAAAAATTGAGAAGACAATTTCGACCTTGCCCATCCACCTGTGTCATTGTGAAGGTTTTCTTCGTAAAATCTTCATAGACAATGGACCTTCAACGTTCAACAAATTGCATGAAGGGATGAATAAGATAGTAGCCAAAATTATCGCTCGAACTCAGCCGAGTGTCCCTGGCACTACCTCCCTACCACTACCAACGACACGACAACGCAGCAACACTGGCCAAGTTCGTGTCGCCTGTGGCGTTTGGCTCCGGCCTCGCATCCAACGTATGCGGCCGAAATCCCTCTCAAGGGCTAGAAGATCTAACGCAGCAAGGAGGAGGATTGTGAATTGACACCCTACAGGTGTACTACTCATTGTATGTGTGCGCGCTCGATTGTCCCCCTTCAATCTAGTTTATTCTATGTTTTGAGCATTAGACGCTGTTGTAATAAAAAGTGATATCAAGTTCAAATAAATACTATTCATTAATTTAGTACGGCTCATCTTATTTAGTAGTGATGTCTAGAAAGAGTTTTTTGATAAAGGTACTTGAGCAGACCGTGTGTCCCACCTACATCGATTACTTCACCTCGTCACGAAAAATAGGAGCTACCTGAAAAGTTATGAGAAGACATAAAAGTTTTTGATATTCGTCTTGCATGGATCTTGTACTTACAATGTAACAGATTATACAATGTTTAAACGGAATTATGTAAACTTTTCACCATTGGCATTTAATAAAAGTAAACTTATTAGAGTTAAGTGACTAACTCGAACCCTTTACTTTTATAGGCATAGATTCAACCGATTATCAATGTATCATTGACAGTGGCGCGACTCACACTGTGCTCAAGAACAGATCTCTATGCCAATGGTTATCACCTTGAAACTCACGTTGAGAATGGAGAAGAAGTTCTCTACATTACTTCAATGTATTGAGGAGTCAAACAAATCTTAGAGAAGTGTCTAAGTATTCAAAATGGTTTGTACTCTACAACCACCCGACAAATTGAAGTTCATTACTTGCTCAGTCAAGACTTAATGTACTACAAATTGAATGTCTTCTAGTTATGGCACAACCATCTTGGGCATCCAGGTTGTCAATTGATGGCTAAGATCCTCAAGGTCACACACGGTCACCCTTTTCATAGGAAGATTTGAAAACTTAATGGAAAGGAGGTCATGGCTATGGAAAGGTCAGATGGACTATCACCTAACACATCACATCTTTGGAATGGTGGTGATGCTCATCCTCCTAGGGTATGCCGCCGTCTCCCGGACTTATCCACTTTCCTCGAGTTTGATATACTCCACTAGAGATTTTCACCAAAGATTTTGCAAAGCTTGTATCCTAGGCAAGCTTGGTACCCGTCCTACGTATGTCAGGATAGAGAAAGTATCTTACTCGTTCCTACAACATATCTAAGGTGATATTTGTGGATCAATTCATCTAAAAGCAGAACATTTATATACTTTATGGTTCTGATTGATGCATCAACTAGTTGGTGACATGTAGCATTCCTGTCCACAAGAAACTCTGCATATGCTAGCCATGCAGCAGAGATAATCAAACTTAGGGATCAACACTCTGATTTCTGAATCAAATCGATATGACTTGATAATGCTGCAAAGTTTACGTCAAAAACATTCAACGATTATTGAACCGTCATGGGAATTGAAGTGGAACATCTTATTCCTCATGTTCATATCCAGAACGAGCTCACAGAAGCATGCACTAAACGACTTCAAATGGTTGCTAGGACTTTATTAATGCTCTCTAACCTCCATATTTCTACACGGGGCCACGCAATATTGCACGCATGCAACTTGCTTCGCTTGAGGCTAGTAGCTTCACAAACATACACTCCAATATAGTTAACCACAGGATATAAGATTGACATCTCATACTTGAGGATGTTTGGTTGTGCTTGCTCTATTCCCGTTGCTCCGCCAAAGCGTATAAAAATGGGGCCTCAACACAGACAAGGTATATACGTAGGCTTTGACGTGCCTGACATTCTCTGTTATGTCGAGCCCTTGACATGTCAGATCTATCAAGCGAGATTCGCTTATTGTCACTTTGATAAGACTGCCTTCCCATCGTTAGGGGGAGGGGAGAACATAGTTCTTAAGGAATGGCAGGAAGTGTCATAGTCCGTCTCTACTCTTTCTCATTATGATACCCAAACTCCAGAGTCTGAAACTAAAGTTCGACGCATAGTTGATCTATAAAACATTGCGGACAAACTCTCTTATTCACTTGGAGATACAGAAAAAGTGACAAGATCACACATTCCAGCTACAAATATACCTGAAAGGATAATTGTTCCGGTTATGCACCCAGGACTAGGGAAAACCAACACCCAAGGGAGGGACGGTGGAGTTGCCGCGGGAGTGGTGTCCCATGAGGCCACGAACCCTCCATGAAAGAGTGGGAGATCAAAATGTTCTACTGATTCTCATCCACGAAAGCGGATGACCAAAAGATCAAACGATCCTATGGTTATCGATATACATGATCTGTCTCACGAGGTTGTCCCAGATTATAGTGATCCACCGGATTTCGTTCCTATGAACGAAAGCCAGGAAATCTCGATCAACTATACTGATCATACTTATGATGTATAGTATCGACATGAGACAATAGTTGATGATGCTTTTGTATACTCAGTTGCTCAGGATCTTATCAATGAAGATGATGTCGAATGCAAGGCATGTTCAGACTAGCCCAAATGGAAAGATGTTATCCAAGCAGAACTCGATTCACTAACAAAGCAGGATGTACTTGGTCATGTTGAGCCGACCCTTCCAGGTGTCAAGCTTGTTGGTAATAAATGGGTTTTTGTTAGGAAGTAGAATGAGAATAACAAGATTGTCAGATACAAAGCTCGCCTTATATCTCAAGGATTCCCACAATGCCCTGGAATTGATTATGAGGAGACTTATAATCCTGTCATGGATGTCATCACTTTCCGATACTTAATTAGTTTGGTCGTTTCCAACCGATTGAACATGCAACAAATGGATGTGGTTACTACCTATCTATATGGATATCTAGATACAGTATTACTTATGAAAGTTCCTGATGGTATTCAGTTACCCTTATCAAGTAGTCATAAGCCAAAATGTGCATTTTCAATGAGACTTAAAAGATCATTGTATGGATTGAAACAATCCGAATGCATGTAGTACAATTGACTTAGTGATTATTTGATAAGAATAGGATATACAAACGATGAACTGTGTCCTTGATTTTTCATCAAGAAGTCAGATTTTGGTTTTGTGATCATTGCAGTATATGGCAACGACATGAACATCATTGGTACTCTACCTGAGCTCAATGATACTATCGAAGAACTGAAATCTGAATTCGAAATGAAAGATCTTGGGAGAACATATTTCTGTTTAAGGATCGAGCTAGAGCACTGTGATCATGGAATCTTTATTCATCAAAAGAGTTACATAGAAAAGCTACTTGGACGTTTCACTCAAGATAAGTGTAAACCTAGTAGTACTCCTATGGCCGTCTAGAGCCTTCACTACAAGAAAATTGCACCTAGACCACGGACCATTTCCGTCGTCTAGGTGCAGTTTTCCGTCGTCTAAGTACTTGGACGACGGAATCTCCGTCGTCCAAGGTCCGTGCTCCAAGTGCTGTCGTCCAAGAACCTGGACGACGGAGATTTAGTGATCCGTCGTCCAAGTGCACTTGGACCTCGGACATTATCCGTGGCCCAGGTAGCCACCTGGACGACGGAAACTCTAAGTCTCCGTCGTCCAGGTGAACACCTGGGCCACGGAGAACGGCAGGGTTTAGGGTTTAGGGGTTAGGGGTTAGAGGTTTAGGGTTCTGCACCTGGACGACGGAGAACATAATATCCGTCGTCCAAGTGAATATTTAATTTTTTTTTTTAAATAAATTGAAATTAAATATTATTAATTTAATTTATTATTATTTTAATTTAAATAATGAAAAATGCTAAAATTAAATAAATAAACTAAATTTTGAATATTAATTAATAACTTAATTATTAAATAATCAAAGTAAATTAATTTGTACATACGAAAAAACCCATAAATTAAAAATTAAAATATTGTTCGGAATGCGGAAAGAAACGAGATAATATACTACTAGCTAGCTAATACACTGGAGGAGCAGATGCGCCGCCGAGTCCTCCGCCTCCAGCCGGGTCGTTGTCGTCGGGGTGTGGGTTCGGAGGAGGTTGACATACTTCTCGATTTTGTTGCATGAGGGCGATGAGTTGGGCTATTTGTGCTTGTTGTTCGTCAAGTCTTTGCCGCATTGACTCATTCTCCTCTCGTGCCAGTCGAGCCTCTTGAATGGCTGCTTCGACGGCCACAGCCTGACTCCTTCTCCGCTGCCCCGAACCTCCCGTAGATGATGAGCCGGAGGTCGTCGACAAATCTCGTACCACCCTAGGCCCAAAGTGCCTAACCTCCTTGCCAGCTCTACGACCGTAGACCTCATCCGCGATTGCAATTTGGCTCTCTAAGGATAGAGGAGGCAGGTCTTCCGGCGGCACATCTGGGAACGCAAGCTGAGTGTTGGCCAACTCTTCATGCGCACTCTCTATCGCCCTGGCCTACAAAAGAATAATTAATTTATTATAATGAAATCATATTTAAATAATAATTACTATAATTAAAAGCACATATATATATATATATCACTTACGCCGGATTGACTCGCTTCATTATCGAACCATGGCGTCACGTACGCGCTTACGCTTGCATCAAGATAAGGGTGTTTGGAACCTTTATCCTTGTGCTCCTTGGCAATTTGAATGAACTGCTTGGCGCCGGTAGTATGGTGTTTCTCCTTCTTCCCCCGGTTGGCTTTGTTGACACCGGAGAATTTCTGTTACACAACATAATTAAATCATTAAAAAATGAATAACTACAATTTAAATAATTCAATTATCTTAATTGAAATAAAAAAAATAAATTAATACCTTAAATTGTTCATCGGCAAAGTGGTTACACAACCACTCCCACTCATCTTCTCTCTCCCCTTGCAGCTCTACCGGGGGAGGCACGGGACCGACATCTTTGAAGTACTTATGGAGCCTGTACTTCCAATCTTTGTAGATGGAGTTGGCGCTTTGATTGATATGCCTCAACATAGCCGGTGTCGGATCCACGTCAAATTGTTCCTATAAAAAATAAATAGAAAATTATAATCGTATATATTATGAAATTTTAGGCCGAGATTAACAATATTATATAATAACTAAATTGAACGTATTACGTACCGAAAGATCTTTGAAGACTTTCGCCTTCTCATGATCCGGCGCCTCCTTCCAAGTAGGGGCAGTGATACGAACCCGGTTACGGATGATTGACCCTATCCCATGCGCCGAGAGACTTGCTAGCTGAGCTGTGGGAGGGCCACCGGTGAATTCGTCGTACGGCAAGTCGATCTTTTTACCGGTCGCCTTGCAAATACGCTCCGCTTTGCCCCCTTTAACGAGACCCCGAGTCCTTTTCGGTTCCGGGTCAGTGGGGGCCCTCCTTTGCCTACGGCGGGCGCTGTACATGATTGATTCGGCGGTCGAGGACGCCTGAGTACTTCCCGTTGAATGGGTACCGGGCGTCGGAGATTGGAAGGGGTCGACGTCATCACCGCTCGAGATGAATGGGGGAGCGGGAATTTCCCCAGAGGGCGCTACGGACGGACCAGATGATCCGTCCAGATTGAGAACGTCGTTGCCCTCCGGTGGTAATTCCCAACCGACTTGGTCCGCCAAGCGGCGGAGCATGGCATCTTCTGCCTCTTGTTGGGCTTTCTTCTTGCCGGATGTCGTCTTTGGCGGAGCCATTTAAACCTAAGAGTACGGGGTTAAAATACCTACTTACCATAATAATTACAACTTAAAAATTTACGCTAATTAATTAAGTACGTTTAAGATTTAAATAGAGTACACTAGCTTGGCATTTTCGGTCGTTCAATGGACGTGCGACCCGCGCGATAAAGTGTAAATTTTCAATTAATCAGCCTTGGTTAAATCGAAAAACATGGCCAGTTAGGGATAGAGATAACGCGAGAGGCAGGACTAATTTCGACAAAAGTCTTTCTTAGTCCAAATCCTGTCACCAGTCATAACCCGTTTCTAGACACCATGTCCGACATTCGGCCAATTTTTCGAAAATTTACACTCCCTCAAGTCCTTTGCAAACTCCGCCCTCAACCTCGTGTCCATAACTTCACTTAGGTTATGGTGTGCGGTGATGAAATCCACACATCACGAGGGGTTAAGGAGATAAGCAAGAAAAAGAGGCGCCATCTATTCCAAAGAGTGCGACTTAATTACACCAAGCCTATGTACTAAATTTAAATCGAACACGTACTACTAATTAATTTACTAAAAAATACACGTAATTACATGCAATATAATAATTAACCATTTAGCATGCAATAATTAACCATTTAATTAATTAATAACAATAATTATTTATTTAATAAATTAATAACAATAATTAATTATTTATTTAATTAATAACAACAAATTTACAATTATTCATTTAATTAGTATTAAATAACAATAATTATGATTTAATTAATTAATAACAACAATTAATCATGCTCTAAATATTTAAAACTAATTACTAAATTAATTTCTACTAATTAATTATATTTAGAATTTAATTAATTAATAAAATGAAAATTATTTAAATAAGGGAAAAATAGAAATTTACCGAATCGGAGTTTTCGGGAATTTCGCCGGAGTTGTGTCGTCGGAGAGGAGGAATCGAACCACGCCGGAGTTGTATCGTCGGAGCGTCGTCGCCGGAGGAGAATATCGCCGGAATGAGATTGAGAGAGAGAGGAGAGGAGAGATGGAGAGAATTGTAAGGGATGAGGAAAAGAAGATGAGCCGTACTCTATTTATAGAGTTTCACTTAGACGACGGAGCACTATTCTCCGTCGTCTAAGTGAACTTGGACGACGGAAACAGTGTTCTCCGTCGTCCAGGTGGCGGTTTCAAAATTTTGAAACGGCGCGTAATTAAGGGGCGGGACGTTTTGAACCGCCATGGAATTGTACTTAGACGACGGAGAATGAATTCTCCGTCGTCTAAGTAAAAATTCAAGCGGTCCCAAAAACGGAAGCGGTAAATTGAACCGCCATAAATTTGGATTTGGACGACGGAGATGGTAAGTTTCCGTCGTCCAAGTGAAAATTACATGAAAAAATTAAACAAAAAAAAATTTGAACCGCCATGATTTTTGAACCTGGACGACGGAGATGGTCATTCTCCGTCGTTCAGGTGAACACCTGGACGACGGAAAATGACCATCTCCGTCGTCCAGGTTCATATTACGTAAAAAAAAATTTAAAAAATAATTCGCTAGGAATTTAGCGATCTGTCATTCGAGTGAAATAGTCGTGCAATATCGATGAACGCATTGTATATATGAACAGTTAAATTTGAACCGCCGATTAATTTTACGTATTGAAACATGTTAAGTATCGACTAATCTTTACGACTTCAGTGTTCATGAGTAGACGCTCATTTGCAGCAGAGTATTAACGAAATTGAATTTCGACAAAACAACCGTTGGATATGTTCGTCGTAACATAATATATAATTGTCTTCAAATGACCATAAAATAATAAGTTCGGGAAGGGTTTGATCAGCACAGTCAACCGCAAAACCGATAATTTCACAAACCGAAAACGTGGATACAAGGCATTTCGCAACTCCGATTTTCGAACCGTCGAAGCTCACACACCAAGAATTGTTTACTCTAAAGTCTTGATGAAAAGAAAATGCATTGGAAGAAGGTCTAGAGGGTCGTTGTCTTAGAAAAAATTACGATATCTGCACCTGGACGACGGATATGAGCGTTTCCGTCGTCCAGGTTTAGACCTGGACGACGGATATGAAGTTATCCGTCGTCCAGGTGCAGACCTGGACGACGGAGAATGACGTTCTCCGTCGTCAAGGTGTATAGACCCTGAATTCAGGGGTTAGGGCCTTACTGTTTAGGGTTTAGGGTTTAGGGTTTCTGAACTTGGACGACGGATAATGACCATTATCCGTCGTCCAGGTGCATAGACCCCGATTTCAGGGGTTAGGGCCTTAGGGATTACGGTTTAGGTCGTCCCCGGTCATTTGTGTACGTGCATGTCCGTTTAATTATATTCTGATTCAAAAATATAATTAAAAAATTTATCGATCGATCCGATCGAACTGCTAGATTTAGGGTCAAGGATTTAGCTAGGGTACGTTTTATATGAGATTGAGATTTGGCGCCAATATTTATTAATTTCTCCGTTGGCCAGGATATATAATTCAGATTAATTTCTTACCGTAAACCGGCATCGATCATATATATATATATATATATATATTACAATAATTACAGTAATTAATTACCAATTAATCTCCCTCGTCGTATGACCGTACTCTTCGTCATAATCATCATCGTCCTCATCCCCGTTAGTCGACGGCTCATCCTCGTCATCGTACTCAACATCGTCCGACGAATAACCTGAGTCCTCGTCCGCGTCCTCTTCCTGCTCGTCTTCTTCATCTACCTCATCGATAATCTCATCTTCAGTTAGATCTGTACAACCATCAGGCATGGGTAACCGTTCACCATCTTGAACCATGTCCATTATATCGGAGCGGACCATAGAAATATTAGGCTCTTGATAGGCAGGAATGTCTCTTTCTGGTTCAGCAGCATCTTCAGTCGTCGTCGGTGTCCCTTCAATTGTCTCTGTATTCCATATTCCTCGGTGAGAGATATGGTTCACTATTTTCCACCCTTCATCGGCTTTCGGATCGTCGAGATAGAACACCTGCCGAACTAAGGTGGCGAGAGCGAAAGGCTCATCCTCATACCAGTGCGAGTTTGTATCGACTGATAATAGTCCCAGGTCTTCCTTTGTACGCTTGAACCATCTGCACTTGAATAGGAAAACGTTGACATCATTCCCGTAACATAGCTGAACCACGTATACGATAGCCCCGTAATATAGATCATTGTCTTTCCCAACGGCTACCCCACTGTTTTGTGTTCTTCTTCCTTCGTCTCGGGCCAATGAATGGAACTTTATACCGTTCACAAAACATCTGGGATAAATATAGTGTTTAACCGGCTTCCCTGCTAGCAAGTGCTTTGGCCATGACCACCACCCTCCGTGGTTATCAGTTTTTTGCAGATCAATCATCTGCGAAAAAGGGCAAATTAAATTAATATAAGGGTTTACTTTCTACAAACATGAGCGATATGTATTTAAATAATCTCATCCGATTCGTACGTACGTACCCATTGGAAGAAATAATCCGGAAACTTCTTCTTAACCATTTTCTCAATCCACGCCGAACTCTTGTTTTGATTTAACGCCTGAAGCCTCTCCCTGTATGACATCATGTACGGCTCAACTTCATCACAGTCTCGCAACACTACCCAATGTGCCTCAATAAGTTCTTCCCGTGTTAACGATTCCTTTAATACTCCTCTAAACGGTCGGACGACATTGGTGACGACAGAAAGATTGATGCGGGCACTGCGATCGGAGGCAGTGGGAGGGGGTGGATCTTTGAGGTACCTGTTGCAGTAAGTAACACACTCATGCATTAGGTATGTCTCTGCTATTGAGCCATCCGGGGCCGACCTGTTTTTGACGAATGACTTATACTGTCCAAGCTGTCTACAAAATCAAACGTACACATTACATAAGTACATATAGCTAGCTAGCTAGTATATATATATTCTCCAGTGGAACAAATTAATTAATTAGTTGTACGTACCTTTCTTGAGGATACATCCAAGTGTACTGGACCGGACCAAAAATGAGCACCTGCTCGGGCAGGTGGATCATTAGGTGAATCATGATGTCAAAGAAAGCAGGGGGGAAAATCCTCTCTAGTTTGCAAATGATGTGCACAATTTGTTGTTGCAATTCCACCACATCTGACTTCTTTAATTCTCTGGCGCATAACCTCTGCCACCACCTGCACAATGCCACTATTGGTTCTACGACATCCCGAGGCAAGTATGGTCGAATTACCACTGGAATCAGACGTTGCAGCATAACGTGATAGTCATGTGTCTTTAGACCAACAAACTTGTGTTGCACCTCGTCCACTGCTCCAGTTATAGTAGCTGCATACGTAGCCGGATAACGAACGCCCTTAAACCAGTGAAATACAGAACGTCTAAGCGTCGGCTTCACTGTGTAAGGTGCATCTGGCATCTTGTTGTACACTCATTTCCTATCCCTCCTCAACCACAAGGGACGACGTAGATTCATTGATTCCAAATCTTTGCGCGCTTTGGGAGTATCTTTAGTCTTGAACTTAATACCGAGAATTGTTCCCACCACGCTGTCGCACACATTATTTTCTATGTGCATCGCGTCCAAGTTGTTCCTCAGCTTCAACTTCGACCAGTAAGGGAGTTCAAAGAATATACTCTTGTGATCCCAATAGCTCAGATCATGTGGAGGAATTGGATTGCATTTCTTTACATCCGCGTCATTGCTCAACACACCAAAGTCGAAATAGCTCAACCTCTCTAAAATCTCTTCGCCAGACCAACTACGGGGTTTAGGATTGTTCTCTACCGTACCGTCGAAATGAGCTTCATCCTGTCGCCACGGGTGGTCGTGAGGAAGCCATCTACGGTGACCCAAGTAACACACCTTCCCCGCGTGCCAACTAGAGTTCACGTCGTCCAAACATATAGGACATCCATTATATCCTTTTGTCCTGCAGGCTGCCAACATCCCATAAGCTGGAAAATCGCTGATCGTCCACATTACGGCAGCCCTCATCGTGAACATCGTGTCAGTGAATTTGTCATAAGTTGGGACTCCATTTTCCCACAACAGTTTCAGCTCGTCGATCAAAGGTCTGAGGTAGACATCTAAGCACTTCGATGGAGATTTAGGACCTGGAATTAATACGGTAAGGAAATTAAATTCCTTGTTCATGCACATCCACGGAGGCAAGTTGTACGGCATCAGAATAACTGGCCAAGTGCTGACGGCGGAGCTATTACTTCCCCAAGGATTGAATCCGTCTGTAGATAGGCCGAGTCTAACATTTCTAACCTCTGAAGCAAAGTCTCCAAATTCTCTGTCGAAATGTTTGAAACCCTCCCCATCCGCGGCGTGTCGCAGGACATCGTCATCTATTCGCTTTTCTGCG
Source organism: Geum urbanum (assembly GCA_946800695.1). Classification (NCBI taxonomy): domain Eukaryota; kingdom Viridiplantae; phylum Streptophyta; class Magnoliopsida; order Rosales; family Rosaceae; genus Geum; species Geum urbanum. The sequence continues at coordinate 36,935,114 of OX327013.1, read as the reverse complement.
TACCATCGCATCGCCTCTGCTGTGTGTAGAGACATGTACAGGCGCTGCAATCTGGGAATCAAGGGAAAATATCGAACAACTTTCACAGGAATTCTCTTTTTCGAACTCTTCCTATTCAACTGGAATCTGCACTGGCCACATACGGGACAATAGTCCAACTCTTTATACTCTTTGTAAAATAGCACACAATCATTCGGACATGCGTCAATTATCCTGTACTTTAGGCCGAGGCTGCTCAGGATATTTCTAACCTTATAATGAGATTTAGGAAGATTGTGATCATCAGGAAGCAACTTACATATTTGCTCCTGAATTTCGTCAAAAGCACTCACTGACATTTTGTGCTTCACTTTTATCTTCATTTGCTCCATCACATATTGCAACACATTCTCTCGACATCCAGGGAACACCGGGGTCTGCGCTTCAAGTAGTATCCGGTTGTACTTTTCCATCTCACTGGTGTCAGTGGCCAAGCTAGCTGCGGGGAATGTGTCATCATGCTCATAAGTGGTACTGTAACCTCCGTCTTGGTGTTGGTGTCCACCATGACTACATCTCGGAAACGCATCATGGACCAAATCTGCAGTTGGGTTGCAAGCTGGGGGTCCGGCACCACTGCCGCTGGATGAGGCACCATGGTAACTGTACCTTGAGCTGAAGTCTGCTGCGCTGAACTCTACTGCTTCACCATGCTCGCTCCATGTAGTGTAACTCCACATCATACCATTTTCGTACAGGTGTTGCACCATAACATTAACCTCCGCATACTGACAATTAAGACATTTCTGACACGGACACCTGAAACGTTTCTTTCCCTGACCATGTTCTATCGCAAAATTCACAAATTCGCTAATTCCATCCATATACCGGACATCACATCTATTCTTCAACTTCATCCAACTCTTGTCCATACTGCTACAAAATATTATAATTAATTAATTATTACATATATATATATATATTTGTCAATTAATTTACGCTTAATTATACGTACGTACTCGATCTACATCGATCCATCAATTACGTACGTACGTAATTTAATCGATCTGTACATATATATATATAGCTAACATCAGCTAACATCCTTGCATGTATATATGTACGTACGTTTTCACTAAATATATATTAATTAATTAATTAAGCAAATTTTAACTGCGTACGTATACGTACGTACCTGCTGGCCTTCTCGATATCTGTACGTTAATTAAGCTAACTAGCTAGTCAGCGGAGATCCTTTATCGACCCTGATTCTTCTCGGCCTAGCTAGCTACCTAGCTCGCTTCTAGCTAGCTAGCTCCCTAGCTTCTCCTTCTCCCTTCTCCTTCAATTCTTCTTCAAATGGAATGAATAGATCGAGGCCAGGAATGAATTTGATCAGCTTATATAATGCTTCACTTAGACGACGGAGGTGTCGGTACGTCGTCTAAGTGGAAGCACGTTTCGTATACTCGGACGACGGCGTGTCGGTCCGTCCTCCAGGTAATCACCTGGAGGACGGAGAAGACTCCGAGGTCCAGGTGATAACCTGGACGACGGAGAATACAATCTCCGTCGTCCAGGTGACCACCTGGAGGACGGAGAAGACTCCGTGGTCCAGCTGACCACCTGGACGACGGAGATGGAATTCTCCGTGGTCCAGGTGGTACTTGGACGACAGAGTCATTTCCGTCGTCCAGGTGTCACTTGGACCACGGAACAATTATGTTTCCGTGGTCTAAGTGATGTTTTTTGTAGTGCTTGATCCTCTCAAGGATCCTTTTCATCCCATGAAAAGGACGAAGAGTTGCTTGAAGCAGAGGTACCTTATCTTAGTGTTGTTGAAGCTTTGCTCTACTTGGCATCATGTACTAGACCGGATATTTTATTTGCAGTGAATTTGCTTGCAGGTTATAGTTCAGCACCAACTCGCAGACATTGGGTTGGAATTCAATGCATCTTTCAATATTTGAAAGGTACAACAGATTTGGGTTTATTCTATCCTTACAGAGAGAAAAACAGTGTTGGATCAAACCCTACAGTTGTGGGTCATAAAGGCTGCTGCCTAGACCCGACTGCCGCCATAAACTTGGCCATGGTCTTTTCCACAGGCAGCGTCGAACACTCCTATGACCAGTGTCATATTGACATTCTAACTTATTACACTGATGCGAGTTATCTCTCTGACCCACACAAAGGACGTTCTCAAATGGGCTACGTCTTTACCATGGAAAATACTGCTATCTCTTGGAGATCCACAAAGCAAACACTTGTTGCTACGTCATCTAGTTATACAGAGATTATTACATTGCATGAAACAGTTCGCGAATGTGTATAGCTTCATAGCATTATCTCCCATATTAGGCTGACGTGCGGTCTAAGGTCTACCATTGATGAGCCAACAATTTTGTTTGAGGACAATGCTGCTTGAATTTAACAAATGAAGTTATGATTCATCAAGGGTGATAACACTAAGTATATTTCACCGAAATTCTTTTATAATCAGCAGCAATAGAATCTACTTAACATTGCTATTACGCAAATGAGATTTGAGAAGAACTTGGTGGATTTCGTCACCAAAACCCTGCCAAAGACCACTTTCAAGAAGCATGTACGGAACATAGGCATGTGCTGCTTGTCCGAACTCCCATTAATGTCTTCATCAGGGGGAAATGCTAACGTCAGGGGGAGCTGATGGAATCTAGGCGTCTGTGCTTATGAAGTGAAGGACGTGTTGTACTCTTTCCTTCGATCGAGTTTTATACTTTCTCTTACAAGTAGGTTTTGGATTTTCTCGGCAAGGTTTTAACGAGGCAACCAGAAGGCGTCAACGAGCAGGAATCTATCAAGTCTACACCGAGTGATGATTCTGACACCACAAGGAGGAGTGTTGAAATATGTCAAGATTTATCTTAGATTAGATAAATTTCCTATCCAAATTGTATGGATATTTAATATCTACTTAATTAAGTAATATTTTATTATATCCTATATTTCTATTATGACTATGTAATATGAATTTCTATATAGAGAGTCATCCACTATAAAATAAAACGAACTCATTCCATTTCTGCGCACATTCTAACAAAATCTATAAATCTCTACTATTATCCCATCCACCGTTCCAAAATTTGTAGATAGTGACAGAAAATTCCCCAGAAAATAGAAAACCAGATCATACACGTACATATACGTATTTATCTCCATGCCCTCTCCCTCGCTCTCTCTAAGAGCACCCGCATGGGTAAAATCGAATAGGAGGAGTAATTTGAGGAGGAGCAGGCACTGTTTGAGGTGGAGCAGTCACTGTTCATCGAATAGGAGGTGCAGAAGCTGTTTTTCGCGCAGCGGTGTCAAAAAATAGCACGTGCTATTACTGTTCACAATTTTTTTTTTTTTTCAACAGTTTGAATAGAAATGTGATTATGAATAGACAGACACGCATAACTCAGTTTGATTTGAAATGTGATTAGACAAGAGAGAAGGAAGAGAAAAGAGTACTTACCTCTCAGAACTTAAACAGTAAAACCATTAGATTTTTTGATTTGAAATGGACGGTCCAGATCACGCCGACAGATGGTTATCGGGTAAATAATTGTACAAAATTTCCGATAAGATTTTCAACCAATCACGAGGCAACACGTGTCATGTCAACTGTTCATGATCGGCTCTAATAATTGTATAAGATTCTCGGAGAGATTTCCGACCACTTGAAAGCCGACACGTGTCATCAGCTTATCTAATCACTTCATCTACCCTCGGCTATATATTTGTTGATCGGTGCTCATCGTTCATTCACACCAAAACCAACCATATATTCCACATTCCGATAAGATGAATCCTTTTAGTTTTGAGAATTTTTTCCGGAGGAGGCGACAGCAACGTCGGCGAAATGCCGAAATTGCTAACAATTTCATCACTGAAGCGGTCGTGGTCGATGCAATGTTCGATGACGAACCACCTCGCCGCCGACCAAATGAAGAAAGAATGAGGGAGTCAAGGGGACATAATCTGATGGAGGATTACTTCATCGAACGCCCCGTCTTCAACGAACAAGCCTTTCGTCGAAGGTATCGAATGAGTACCAATTTATTCAACCGTATAATGACGGATCTCTGCAACCACGACCAATTTTGGCACCAAAGAGCTGATGCCGTCGGATTGGTTGGACTTCTTCCACAACAAAAGATGACAGGTGCTCTTCGTATATTGGCGTACGGCGCAGCCGCAGATCAGTGTGCTGAAATAACAAGGATGGGTGAATCCACAACACTACAATGCATGAAGAAGTGGTGTATGCATATCTACGAGCTTTACGGTGACCTCTATCTCCGCGCTCCAAATACCGCAGACTTATCCCGACTTCTAAAGAGAGCAAGGCATCGCGGATTTCCTGGTATGATCGGAAGCATTGACTGCATGCACTGGGAGTGGAAGAACTGCCCCACAGCTTGGCAAGGAGCATTCTCGGGACGAAAGAAGCGTCCAACTATTATTTTAGAGGCGGTGGCCTCATATGACACGTGGATATGGCACAGCTTCTTTGGGGTACCCGGATCACAAAATGACATCAACGTGCTCCACCAATCGGACATATTTGATTCGCTCCTTGCCGGAAATAGTCCGAGTGCGACCTATAAAGTCAACGGTATGACTTACCACAATACTTACTATCTAGCTGACGGTATATATCCCAGGTACTCCTCGTTTGTGAAAACAATCTCCAATCCCAAGAGCTTCCACAGAAACTGTTTGCCAAGAAACAAGAGGCGTACCGCAAAGATGTAGAGAGGTGCTTTGGAATTTTGCAATCTCGTTGGGGAATTATTTGGCATGCAGCTAGGTGTCATCACCAATCGACATTGAAGAGCATCATGTTGGCTTGCATTATAATGCATAACATGATTGTCGAAGAAGAATTTGTGGAGGAGGAGTTCGAGGAGTTGGAAGAAGAAGATCTTCAAAACCCATCAACTGCTTTCAATGTTTATGATGGGCCAGTAGATGAACAAGGTAATCGTATTCCTTTTGAGCCTGTTGGAAGGGATGCACAAAATGAACAACGATTTGCCGACCGTGTTGTAGATCTCCAATCTGCGTACATTCATGGAGAGTTACAAAAGGACTTAGTTAAGCACAACTGGTATCTAGAGACCGGCGAACGACTTTAAATGATGTGGGTGTGTAATTTTAATTAACCTGGTTTGCAACATGTTTGCTTTATTTGTTTTTCCTTTTAGTTGTTTGAGCTTTGTGTGTTTGATTTTAAGTCATTATGTGTTGTTGTACTGTGCGTGAGCTTTGATGGAATAAGAAAAGTGCGTTTTTATTACTTGGAAATTTAAAGTACATAATTTCAATCAAACCCTAGAATTATTGGAAATTTAAAGTACATAATTTCATAATGGAAAAACAAATACCAAACTACTGAAACAGTGGGCGATAACAATTTGAAAATGTTTCATCGCTACCATCTCCTTCCTCTTCATCCATTCTCTTTAGGATACTCTCTTTTTTCTTCGAAAAATACCTCTTCGATTTTGGGGTCATAGCATCCGTATCCATTGCCATTATCCTTGAATCCTCCGCTTCGGCCCTCAATTTGTAGTCCTTCTCCTTAAGGGCGAGTTGTTTTTGGTACAAAGCTAGTTCAGTGGCATCACTTTCTTTTTGCCCGGCGAGATGCATTCTTTGATTTTCCATCATTGTTTTCAAAACCTCATCTCTTACCTCATTTGAAGATGAGCATGCTCTTTTCCCCTTTCTTTTGGCTTCCTTGGCCGCCTTCACTCCGATTGGTCTAACCGGACTAGAGTACACTTCTTCTTCATTGCTTTGTGGTGTTGGAATGACTTCATCATCCTCCACGTCGACGGGGGGAGGCATTGAGTTAAAATGAGGAGTAGAATAGGAGTTGGAATATGAAGGAGGTGGTATAGTAGGTTCGACGGCCCGAAAATTTGGATGGTTTTTGATCACTTCCCAACAATCAAACTTGGTAAACTGTTTCTTTTTTTGTGCCACGTACCATGATTGAGCTTTTCTTATCTAAAGTGCCAAAAATTTGTATGTCAAAATAATATCTAGGAAATGGAGATGTCAACATTGATTAAAATAAATGTAATAGATGAGCTTTACGACAAAATTATTAACACTTACCTCATCTTGCAAATTTTCCCCGGATTGTACATTCCTTCGTGCATATGCGAGAGCGGCACCCCAAGTTCTAAAACTCGGCTTCAACTTTGTAAAACGAGAAGAAACCGCGGTTTGTGTCCTCGGCTCCAGCCTTGATTCACCATGCGCAAGCTCCCAATTTTCCTTATAATCGGCATAGACTTTTTCCCACAATTTGTCGGACTTTTGCGAGTTGCCGGTAATTGGGCAAACGCTAATGCGACAATAAGAAATACAAAGTTGCAAATCTTCGGAAGCAAGTCAATTGGACATTTTGTGAGGAGGATGAAGGAGAAGAGGAAGGAGAGGATGAATTTGTGAGGAGGAAGAAGGAGAAGAGGAAGGAGAGGATAAATTTGTGTGAGATGTGAATGAAATTGATGTAGTATTTATAGAAAAATACTAGGGTGTTCTCTGCAATTTTTTAGAATTTTTAGGGATTTTTTTGCAATTTTTTAGGGGTTATTTTGCAAAATGGCAGAAAATTCAGAAAATTCAGAAAAAAAATCAGGTTACCGTTTCGGTTGAATCTGGACCGTCCGATCAGATTTTTGATTTGAAATGGACGGTCCAGATCAATCTGACCGTTATTTTTTTTATTTTTTGTTCGGGCTGCCAGGTGTCAGTGCCCCATTGGTCCGGTAAAATTTTTTTTTTATCTTTTACTGGCGCGTGCAATGCACGCGCCACGGTGAAAAAAAATTACACTCGATGACGTCACCCACGCGCGTGGATGACGTCATCACTTGCTCGAGCACGAGAACGAGCAGCAGCTGCTCGTGCAGCTGCTCGTCCCCTCCGTCAACGTGCGGTCGCCGTCCTTGCTCGTCCCCGGTGCACGCCGATCTCGACCTTGCTCGTGCTGCCGGTGCCGGGGCCCGCCGATCTCGACCTGCTCGAGCTGCTCGATCCAGTCGCGGTGCAGCTGCTCTAACACTCTCAACTTCGCCAAGCTTATTAATCCGTCTGCGTCTTCTGTTTCTGTTCTCTGACCAAAACGACAGACAACTCTGATGAGTCTCTGATCTCTCACATGTCCGCCCTGCAACTTCAATAGTTCAACCCACGCACTAGCTTAGTAGCTTACACTCAAAATTAAAAGCTCCATGCTTCTTAACACAACCCATCCGTCTCACTTTTTTTACCTTTTACCCCATTCTGTCCAGTCTTTTCACTTACTGGTTAAGCTTTACCCCCTTCTCCCTGTCACTTCCATTTTGGCCCTAGTGCACTAGTACCATCCTTCTTTCTCTGCAAACCCATTCCCTCACTTCAAACCCACTCACTGATTTCACACTCTAGTTTAATTACCGACCTCGCCTCTGTATTCTGGCTCTCCCAACCATGGAATCTTTCAGCCTGCTCAAGTATTGGCGAGCCGGTGGTGGTCTTGTTTCCACCACTCCTTCTAATCCTACTGGGCCCAGTGTCACCGTCGCCGCCGCTACTGTCCTCACCACCGTCGCCGAGAACAGAGACGAGAGCAGCGAGAATGACGACGACGACGGCCCTTTCTTCGACTTGGAGTTCGCCGTCCGCGACGAAGACGACGACGAGGGCCAAGCCAACGCCGCCTCCGGAACCACCGACAGCACTAGCTCCTGCGACAGTGACGTCGACGTCGACCTGGAAGTGGAACCACAAGAGGATGACGACGACGACGACGTGGACGTCGAGGAGGAGGGAGAGTTTAACTTCACCGTGTCTTCCGGGTCGAGTAATGACCGCACCGACCCGAATCTGTTGTCTCCATCTGATGATTTGTTCTTTAAAGGAAAACTGGTGCCAATTGAGCCCTCATCCTTTGTGTTCAACTCAGCCGAGCCCAACTCCAAGCCGCAGTTCGCGGAGTCACTCTTGAAATCCGCTACCAAGTTCCGGGTCTTCATGTCGGGTCTCAAGAAATCCAAAACCAATTCAACTACTGCTCCAAATGGAGCAGAACACAAAAGGGAGCCTACACACGGATCTGTCGACCCACCGCAGGAGAAACTACAAGACAACAACAACAAGAAGCAGGGGAAGCTTTTCACGGTGAAATTGAAAGTGGAGGAAGTTCCCATTGTGTCCTTGTTCACCAGAGACAACAGCTCCAGAATCTCCACAAAGACCACCCAGACCCAGAAGCAGCAACAGAGTACTGAAGAAGCAGCTTCTGCCGATGAGAAGCGCTTTTCAAAAGAAGTGGTCCAAAAGTATTTAAAGCTAGTGAAGCCTCTCTACGTCCGCGTTTCCAAAAGATACGGCGACAAAACGCGAAACTCAGGCCAGCTCAGCCTGAGCGGCTCGCTGGAAGTAGTAGCTGCTTCCGAACCGGCAACGGCGGCGAAGAGTGTTGTTAAGCAAGGGAATAATAATAATATTCCGGCGGGGCTTAGAGTTGTCTGCAAGCACTTGGGAAAGAGCCGCTCGGCTTCATCAGCAGCCGTAGCCGCAGCTCCCTCGGGAACCGCGCCGTCACAGAGGAGAGATGATTCGCTGCTGCAGCAGCAGGATGGGATCCAGAGCGCTATTCTGCATTGCAAGCGCTCATTCAATGCCTCCAGAGGTAACGTACGTTCACGTTTTCCCATTCCTCAATTTCACAATTTTATTTTGTTGTTGTTGTGTTTAAAGTTGTTGGGTTTTACAGAAACCGACTCTAATCCACTGTCACGGGCACGGAAGGCGTCGGAGGTCGGTCAGTGACGTTCCAGTGGTCAAGGGCTGTGGATTTTTTCTTTTCTTCCAGAGAAGGCGGGAAAGATAAGGCCCAGGAAGCGGGAGAGAGATATGATCACCAGTCAATGGTCAAGTCAATGTTTGTTGGCCTCGGTGACTCGGTGAGATCGATTTGGCATCGTAATCATGGTGAAATGGGAGTTGAGTAATATATTATAGATATATTTGTGTCCGTCCTCTTGTTGGTTTGTAAATGGTTTCAGAAGCCCCAGGGAAAGAACACTATGGCGTTAGAGTAAGAGAGTCGGATCTAGTTAGCGAGTAGTGACTAGTGTTATATTATTGTAATATGTCTAGCAACTAGCAAGTAACTTGTGGTTCTTTAACTGGGATTATGTTTAGGCCAAAAAGTAACCCTAGTGATTTTGTGCATATGTCAACTAGTTGTTTTTTGGTTGTAGACTATAATATATGGACTTTACAACCAAGGACAACCCACCGACTTAAATTTGGGTCAGCACATCCTTTAAACCTCAGAAGTGTGTCATTTCCATGGCATGTTGTTAGTATTAGCAATAAAATCTTTCAAATTTTTCGATCTTTATTCTTCGATCTTTATTATTATCATCACTATTATTTCATTCTCTTGATCATTGACAGTTCAACACATATATCATATCTATATCACTCATATGTTCATAAAAAATTACTTTGCATGTTTAAAGTTTGATCACCAACAACGTTTGTTCATAATCCAACGTCACTTTCATCATAAACTAGATTAAGTACTCGGAGTTGTTCATATTTGTAGTTGCACATCATCCATGCATGTCTAGTACCAGTTTATATCAGTAACAGTTCGTCATAGCAATATCAGTCTGTCATATCAGTATCAACCAATATCAGTAGCAGATTATTCTCAGTAGCAGTGCAAGTCAACTAGTAGCTATCTATAATCTCGTAGCGGTTCATCCTCAAAGTAAGACCATCACAACACTTGCATGTCTATGAGTTGTTCATACCTTACTATCCAGTAGCAGTTCTTGCCTTGCATGTCCAATATCAGCTCATACTTTGCATATCCAATAACGGTTCATACTTTTGTAGCCAATCACTTCTGGAACCTTCAAGATTGCACAACTTTCTGTGCTAGCACACAATAGTAGGCTTTCTTAGCCTTTAATTTTTTGGTTACTTTAGACGACTTCCTGTCCAAAATAGGGAAAACTGGAATAATTATATGAATATATAGCTAAACTGACGATCATATTTTCTTTGACGACTTCTTGTTATAATTGTATGCATGTCAAAATAATAATTAGAAATTAAGTCAAGGGATCTTCGAGTACAAAAACCTCTATTTTTGTCTTTTGTAGCCATTGAGTTAGCTTTTGTTACAATTTTAAGTTTTTGACCATATTCAAGACCGAGTTTTTAATGATTATTTTGGCCTCACAAATATAACCGAATCCCTCATTTTCAAATTTGGTATCAGAGCCAAGTTTGAATTTATAATTATATGGTTATAACAGTAAAGTACATTGAGGACGGAAGTCATAAACATAATCAATGAGAAAAATCGTAATTTGTTCTTACATGTTTGATTTCTTTGTTTCATGTGTATTTTTCTTTATTGCATGTGTCTTGTTTGATCATTAAAAAATAAAACAAAAAATTGTGCATCTTTGTTTTTAAATTGTATGATAGATTATCTTAATTTGGAAATAACCGAGCATCAAAAACAAAAAATCACTTTGGATCAAAATAATTTAATTTGTTATTTTTCGCAAAAGAATCACAGACATCTTTTACACTGTGAAAAATTTCCTATTATAAATAGTATCGTTGATCTCATAATTACTCAAGCTGAGCATATAAAGTTTGAGTAAAGTAAGCATAATACTACTTTACAACATGTTTTGGAGCATTTTCAGAAAAATTCCTCACAAATTATCTGACAAAATCTGAGTTTTATTTAATCTCAATTAGAAGATAATAATAAAAATATACAGTGTTTTCCTAATCGAAAAGAAATTAATTAAATAGCTTCTTGATTTCATTGATAGCAAGCCGAAACAAGTTGAGTTACAATCTTTGAAAATTATTGAAAATCTAAAAGTTGAAGTAGCAAATTAAAAATACAATTAATAAAAAAGGAGTTAACTGAGCAAGTAGAGAAATTACATATTAAATTTGATCGATTATTAGTTTAATGACCGATAATCATAATTAATTACAAGCACTTAAAGTAGTTGGTAAATTGGACGACGATCCAGTAAGATTTTCGAGTATCACAATTACTGTTCCGAGCAATAATATTCCTATAAGGCAAAATAATACTATTATTCAATTACTAATTAATTTATCAGAAAAATTGGATAAAATCGAAAACCGATTAACATATATTAATCTAGCATTAAATACATCAACATCATCTTCTATTCCAGCATCTTTAATTAAAAAGTTAGAGAATTTGAGCATAAGTAATCAACCAAAAAGGATAATAATTAATCTTTTTGATAATACAAAATAGAACTTCTAAAACGAAAAGGAAAAGAAATAAAACGAGCAGAAGTTATATATCATAATGAAGAAGAAGCACGAGATTTTCTAAGAAATGAATTTTTACGATCACAAAAGAAAATGCATATTTTAAATCCATTGAGAACATTTTAAAATCGTAATAGCATTGTAAGTAGCATTAGCTAACATGAAATAAGTTGTATTGATAAAGAAGTTACTTTAAATTTATTGAGCAATCAAGCAATTTAGCAACTTAAAAAGCTTCATTATTCACAAATACATATTGACACTATACTAATCGTCATAGCAGGATTAACTTAAGCACAAGTTGGTACAAAAATATTAATATACATATATGATGATAGATGGATAACCATCAACAAGCAGCAATAACAACAACTGAATTTGATTTGAGCACTAAAATACACTCAAAAACTACCTAAAATTTTAGAAAAATAAAAACCCACAAAAATTAAACAATTTTTTTAGGGTATCATCCGCCGGAAATCCTTTGTCCGCCCAATTTTTACAATTTATGACTCAAAGAAAGTTGTAAACCCCTCCCCCACACTTAAATCTTACAATGTCCTCAATGTAACAAAGTAAAAGCATAGAATCAAGCATGGAGTAATGATTTCACCAAAAATAACTAACTAATTAACACAATAACAAACTAATTAATAAAGAGGAAGGGAAATGAAAGCAAATTTGTGTGTCGATCCTCCATTGGGTTGCCTCCCAATAGGCATTTGTTTTTTAATATCTTACAGCCTAGACATGATACATTCTTAAGTATTTGAAACGACTGTTTCTTGCTCAATGACATCCAGGATGTTTATGTGACGTTGGCTTCTTCCAATGATACTCACTGTGCTGGAACTTATGAATAAAAACACACAAAATATAAAAACACACATAAACGTGAATGCAAATGATATATAACAAAAATGCAATGCAAATGTATGATGAATATAATGCAAAATGATGCAATTATGCATGCAATGCATGAATGAATTAAATGATATGCAAAGATGCTTAACTATTCTAAATATTCACAAAAAACGAGCAGCTAGAGCATGACTATTTGCATAATTTCTCTAGAATTAATCACACGTTAGAACTAGCTGAAATTTTACGAACAAAGACTAGACACATATACAAATACTTCATAAAAGTTTCAGAATTTTTCAAGACATGTAACTACATCAGATAAATCACACAAAACATCCTATTTTTCAGCTTCGATTTTTATACTAAGCACATGAAAACACACATGACAATGAAAATACTAAGACACAATGTACTAGAAACATGAATGCACATGATAAGAAGCTAACAAAAATTATATATACATAGCTAAGTTAGAATTGTTTCACATGTTGGAATCACAAGATTGAACATGTTGAGACACTTTTCACACAATGTCACACTTTGATTCATCATGTATCACACATTTACTTAATAATAATTAACTAAATGCATCAAACAAGATCAACCTAAATGATAAAATAGTGTTAATGCATAAGAGAAAATTGGTTAGAACCTGCAGAAACCACCCAAGTTACGTGAACAATCATGAATAGAATGACTCATCCCTTGGTCTCATGTCCCTAACTTCACTTAGGTTAGGGTACCCAGTGATGAAATCCGAGCATCATGAAACTGCAGGGGAGTTAATGCAACTAAGTACCTGGAACGTTGGAAAGTCCTTTACATGTTCAAACAATTTTCGAGATTTTTAGCAAACATGTCTCAAATTGATTTCGCCAAAAATTTACAAGGATTACAAGGCATTGATTCACTACACCACAAAACCCCATTAATAGCGTCTGAAAAACGCTATTGTATCATATAGATAGCGTTATTAAAAACGCTATGACAGCCGGAGCTATAAAAAGTCAAGCCTTTTTCATAGCGTTTTAGAAACGCTATCATAAAAAGTTACATTGATAGCGTTTGAAAACTGCTATCGTATATGTCTTCAATAGCATTTTCTAAACGCTATTGTTATACATTCATAGCATTTCTTAAATGCCATCATTGTGTTTCCAGCAGCTCTGAAAATATGCTATTACAGTACCATTCCATTGAATTTCCTGCTATAAACTTTTCTTTTACAGTATTTAGAAGACTTCATATGAGGGACTCTTAAAGGATCAACCAACAAAACACACATTCATAGAATCAAAGTCATACAATATCTCAACCAACAATCTTTTTGTACTTAATTGTTAATATATACATGCAAATCCTACCAAAGTCATACAAATACTTCGCTGATCAAAGTGTCCACACTTGCAAAAACTCTCATACTTAAAGATAAAACTTGAAGACCAGCTGAGGTACATAGTCTACTAGAAACCTTCAGCCTCATTGCTCTTTTCATATTCTTGCTAGCTCCAGAACCTCCATTAACTTGAATACTGCACATAAACCATAAATATCACTACAAACATAGACCTCCACTAGCTTGTAAAATGCCAACAGTGTTAAACAAGCAATGCAAACAAAGGAGTTTATTTAATTGATGCATACCACAATTTTAAGACATAATAACTTTGTCGGCTGGCCATGCTACTGTAGTACCAAGAGCATCTTCAATGGTTTGCAGCTCAGATGATTGTCTCCAAAGGGATGCAGATGGGACTTTTGCTATATCTACCCAAACTCTCATAGCATTAGGACCCAATGGAATAAAATGAACCACCTGATTTGGATCACTCGAGGACCAACGTCCTTTAGCAACTATTTCTCTTGATCCATCAACATCTAACAACTTGCACTTTTTATTAGATCTGGTGCTCACACTCTACCAAGTCATTCAAGAAAAAAGAAAAGAAAAAAAAAAGAGTGAGACAAGGGCATAACTCACACATATAACTTATAATTGTATTAACATGTGAAAAAAAAAATTACCGAAGGAGAGGATGCATTGCCAACATCTTGACTTTCTCGTATCTTTTCCAATTCAACTTTGTTAGCAGGCCATGCTATAGCAGATCCCACAGCATCTTCAATGCGTGTCATATTAGGTGCAGGCCTCCATAAAAATGCTTCAGGATTTTTGGGAATATCTACATAAACTATCATGGCATTATGTGCACGTTTCAAACCCAGTTTATTCCCCTTCTTATTACATGAGTAACACATTGCCAAATTCTAACATACAACCTGTGGCCAGAATTAACAGCACTCAGCAAACATACCTTCTTATCAATAATCACTGTGCATCCACGACCAGTCTCCAAAGCAGCTTTAATCTCATCAGCCTTGGCCTTGAATAAGGGATTAGAATCCTTGCTAAAAGAAGAAAAAGAAAACAAAAACAGTTAAGATTGATGCAAAGAAGCAAAATCCAAGGACAAATTGGGGGAAAAAGAAACTCAGACAACTGCCAGTCGTAAACACATGAAGAAAATCAAAATTGCAGCCCAATTGAGTGTCTAGAAACTTAAATCAAATCTCAAAAGAACCAACATGCATTACACATATGATCCATTCACACTACATAAGCGTTAAAAGGTTAAAAACATGATTCCAAAAGACAATATAACAAGGAGAGAACTCATCAGTAGTTTATAGAGGAAACTGAAACCTTGACCAACACAGACTATAGCTAAGGAGCTCCCCAATCTAAATGTGATATCCTCATCATAATATGATAACCGATAGAATCCCTCTAACCTCCTCTCTCAACTTAAGATTTTAGTAACATGGAACCATATGTCAAAATAACTAAACATGAGCAATCTGGGATATTACTACATCGCTTAGTCTTGGTGATACTACACTACATATAAAATATATAGGTTGAATGTATTTACTCATAAACAGATGGACTCAACTCCATTCTCTGGAAGCACAACGCAAAAACGAAAAGCACACAACTGACAACAACTTATGACTTATGTGTTCGGTTTTGAACTATGGAAGCAACGTCCTAATCAATAACTACTCTCCGTATACCAAATCAATATAAACAGTGAAAATGCCATTTCTTCTCTAGCCTTCTGTTTACTCGGAGACCAAAAGAAGGGTTGTTTGGCTTGATTAATCAACATGAAAAAAATATAAACAACGCACAGGAACAAAAATGTTATGGAATAAACAAAGCAAAATTGAATCCTAGTCCTAGTTTACTAAACTGAAATCAAATGCTCTTACTTTTCATCTTCCTTTCCAGTTTACAGCACAAAGCAATTAAGAACAATCCCATCAAAGACAACGAAAATCCATACACTGAAAACCCAGACCCAAATCAAAAACTTGAGCTTCCGCTCTTACTTGTTCGGATTCTATTACAGAGAGAGAGAGAGAGAGGGAGAGAGAGAAGACCTTAGAAGAGGAAACCCGAGCCACCGGCGAACTGGGTTGACGGCGACCTCACTAGATGTGATGACGACGGAATCGGCGACCTCACTTCTCCAGTTCTCCCAATTTCTTTTATGGCGTCTTTTTTCTTTCTTTTTATGTCTAGGTTAACTTAAACGCTATGGTCTATAAGCCCAAAGCTTATCCAATGCGCGAAACAATTTTTAAGTTCCCGCTTCTACTTTTCGATCCCGCGCTCTGAGTTCCTTTTCCGCGTTTTCTTTCGATAGCGTTTCCAACACTGGCCGCTTTTTTAAAATAACCTTTAATAGCACATGGGTGAGAAACGCTATTAAACTGTGCTATCAATAGCCTAAATTCTTGTAGTGATTTTTTAGTCTTTCCAAGGACGTGCGACCCGTGCGATAAAGTATGAATTCTCAATTATTCAGCCTTGGTTCAATCGAAAAATATGGCCAGTTGGGGATAGAGATAACGCGAGAGGCGGGACTAATTTAAACAGTACACCCTGAGGCTAACCGGGCTAATGTTATATACTCTATTGGTGTAAGTCTTTCTTAGATCCAGAACCTGTCACCAGTCATAACCCGTTTCTAGACACCATGTCCGACATTCAGCCAAACTTTCAAGAATTCACACTCCCTCATAGTTCTTGTAGACTCTACCATTAACCTTATGTGTAAAACATAAGGGGTTAATGAGATAAACAAGAAAAAAAGGCACCATCTATTCCAACGAGTGAGACCTAATTAATCAAGCATGTAATCAATGTAAATCTAAGATTATCCTTTAATATGCTTAACAATTATTAAATATATATATACACACACCAATTAATAAAAAAAAAATTATACTAACATTTATTCATATTTATAATTTACAAAAAATTAAATCAATTAGGGCACATATACAAGGCATAAAAAATTTAAGGTAAAATTAGCATATATACTTTGAAAAATAAAATGGTTAATAATATGCACAAATATAAATTTACATATATACACACAAAAATCACAAAAAATTAACAATCCCCGGCAACGGCGCCAAAAATTGATATGACTAAAACATGCATCAAATAAACACTTAACACATAATTCAACCATATGCAATTTAAACCCTTTTTGTGTAGATCTAGCATTGATAAGTAGGGTATCGTTCTAAACCGGAGATTGAAGGGTGCATGCAATATTTGTGTAGTAAAAACGGGGGTATAAAAGAGTTGTTTAATTACCTAAATTTTCTATCTAATTACTACCTAAAATATCGAAATATATAGCAAGAAATCCTAGGAATATAATATGCATTGACTCATAGACAAACAAACACATAAAAAGAACCCAAAAACCCTTATCATATTTTCAACAAAAACAAACCTAAATTAATTATTTACATGTGATCATCTCATCCCACATACTTTGCAATTACACGAATAATCTCATTTAATTACCTACGAAATCTACAAGTTTTAATTCCGGATTACATGCCATGTCTTTGAATTAAAGTGCAACTAAGCGTCTAAACACTCTAATCTCGACTCCATTGATTTAGGGTAAAAAAGCGATTGACTAAGCGTTTCATCTTTAGACCCAACCAAAGTATTAAGAATGACACACAACACGCAATCAAGACTCAAAACTCATAAACACATGGAAGATAAATTAAACTCAAAAATAGTATAAAACCAAAATAAACATGTATTCTTCACAAACAAAATAAAACAAATACAAGGAGAGTTACGGGGCAAATGTTCCATGTTTACACTTTTTGATTTTCGGTAAGCCCTATAAAATCTCGAGTGGATAGAGCCTAAGGTGGAAGCTACACACCTTCTAAAGAGACTAAGCATATTTAGAAGGAATGAGATGAAAATTTTAGGGTGGTGGTGATGTAACTTCGGCCTAACACTTGGAGAACTTCGTGGTGGAGCCTCTTTGTGTATTTTGGTAGCAATAAGACATAGAATAGGTGATGATCTGCTTTGAGGCCGAGCCTCTTGTATTTATAGGCCTTACAAGAATCATTCTCCTCCTAAAATAAGGTTTTCCTTCTATTCTCGGATAAATCTGGCAGTCTGTAAAGATTTATACTTTCCCGGAGTTGTAGATCTCCAAAAATTATGATTTTGGTGTCGTTGGAAAGAAGACTCAAATATATTTCCAACTATAGGTTGATCGTATCTTAACTCCTCCTGATTCATTCTCAGTTGTTGTTCGACGTTGGTCAATCTGCACAGGCAGATTCTGCTTTCCTTATTCTTTATGATTTCCTTATTCTTTTGACTTTGAGAATCATTTTCCTACCAAATCTTAATCTCCACGAAATTAGCTGATTGGATCTTCATATTTGGGCTAACTAAATGGTCTTCTAATTAATGAGACCCATTTTCATTTGTTCTTCTTCAAGATCCTTCCGAAAGCTTTCAAATCTTAGTCAACATAGGAAAGGTTTTCCTAGTCAACAAATGATTCCTTTTTCACTTCAATTTTTCTTCTTTCTTCCTTGGAATTTTGAACCAATTTCTTCTCTCCATTATTTTGCTGCGTTTTGCGTGTTTGTAGACTCTTTTACTCCGTCTCTTTTGGTCAACACCTGAAATTAACAAAATAAGTCAAAACTAATAAAACTAAGCAATTATCGAAGTAAAAATGTAGAGAAAGTATAATAATTAATACGCCTAAAATGTGTAGATCAGATGTGTTTTGCGAATCTAAAGTCAACTGGAGTGACCGAGTGAGTGGAGTCGAGGAGCATTCAGTTTTGAGTTTATGTTTTCTATTTTGGGTGTTTTATTTTTACCTTTTAATTTAAAAAAAATTGAAAAATAAATGCCTAATCGGAACCTAATTCTCGATTAGTCGATAGGCGGACCGCCTAATTTTTTATTAATCGCCCATCGCCTATTTAGTCTGCCCAGGCCTAAAATATGGTTTTCAATTGGTTTTTTTTTTCGCCTAGGCGCCAATTAGTCGGCCTAGGCGCCCATGTTTTAGAATAGTGAGACCCACTAATAAGTCTTATACTAAGCGAAATACTGCTGATAGCAATTATGATGCAGCCAGACCACATAGAAAAAATAGAATTGCTTATATAAGAATTGAACATATGAGCATAGCCGGAAACATATTAAATCTGGATCAAGTAGATCCACAAGATTGGGAGAAAACTGTCTAATGATGGGAAAAAAGATGTGTTGATGCTGCAATAATGTTAGATTATTTTGAGTATACTTTGGATGGTATAGTTTTTGATTTCTTTCAATCATGGAAAGCAAAAAATCCAGAAGATTATCAAGCAACAAAATTAGCATTTAACATTGATACTTTTGTTAAACTTATTAAATTTGAGTTTTTGGATCATAATCGACTTGATGGAAAAATGAGCAAGAGAAAATTTGAGCAATATGTAATTTAGATTTATAATATATAGGTGAATATACTTCTGATTTCATTAAATATTTGGGTGGAACTGGTAAAATAAATGATATAAATTTACTAAATACTTATATAACAAAAATAAAAGAACCTATAGGAGAAAAAAATATGGAAAAAATGACTAAACCACACTAGAAAAAATGATATAGCAATTGGCCCTCAAACTCAACATGTATATGATATATTACCAGAAAAGTGTAGCAAAATAAAAGCAAAAAAGATAAATAAGAAATCAATTTTACTTGAGCTGTAAAAATATTGATTTACCTAAACAATATGGGCATTATAGAAAAGAAAAATGTACTAAGAAAATTAAGCATTATAAGAAAATGTATAAAAGAAGATATAAGCTTGATAAGCAATATAGAATGTTTGATATACAACCTTCAAGAACCTTTAAAAAGAGAAAATAAACATTGGACGAGAAAATATAAAGCACCAAAGATAGAGAACTTGTAAGTGTTACTTTTGTGGAGAAGTTGGTCATATTAGACCAAAGTGTCCTAAACTAGGAAAATATCCTAGAGAAAAAATTCAATTACTTGAGAAATTTAATTTGAAAGAAGATACACATTTGGAGAGTATTTACAATTTGGATAACTTAAGCAATACTGAAAGCATCTATAGCATTAATAGTATTGATATATTTTCTGAATTAGAATCTAAGTGTTCTGATAGGTCAAAAAGAGAACTAGAAGATATATGTATGTTTGAAGAGCATGAAGAATTTAAATACGTAAATTTTGGATGACCACAGGATTATAATAAATGTAAGAAAATAGTAGTAGAAAAATATTATACGAGCAAAATAATATTTTGTAAGCCTTGTTATAATAACAGAGCATTAGAGGTAAATTCTCTTGCAGAAGAAGTGAGTAGAATACAAAACCTTGATATAAAAAAATAAAAAATTAGCACCTTAATAACAATTGATTGTGAGCTTGAATTAACAAAAGTTCATAAAATACAAACAGTAACAATGATTGATACAGGAAACACTAACAACACCATAAGAGAAGAGTTAGTACCAACACAATATAGGCAAAAACTAATCAAAACAGTTCGAGTATCTCAATGAGATTCTAGGATTGTACACATCATTCACTGCCTAAACAACATACCTCTTTCGATCAAAAAATAGCAATTTAAATTAATTTACCTTTAACCTTTGTTTCACCAGTAGAAGCTTATCCATTCATTTTGGGATTAAATTTTCTAAAAAGTTTACAAGTTTTTTATTATAATAAACCGTATATAGCGTTTTACAAAAGAGCTATATATAAGTACTACAAATCAAAGAAATATATTGGAAGCATGTAATAATTTGAGCATGGAAGAGTCAAAAGAAGTGCAAAATGAGTTTGTTAAAACTATAGAAAATGAAGCTTTTGAAGAGCCAAATATTGAGTATGATGAGTTAATTTTTGAATTTGACTATCCAAAATTTGAAAATATAGCATCTTTTGAAATAATATATTTTGATAGACCTAAAATATTGGAAGAATTATTACAATTAATAGAGCAAATAAGGATTATTGGTGAAGATCCATAATTACATTGGATCAAAAATAAAATCTTAGCAAAATTGGATATCATAAACTCTGATTTAACAATTAAAACAACAGATATGTCTTGTAATTTGTTAGATAAATAAGAATTTGAGAAAAAAATTAAAGAGCTTTTAAATTTTAAAATCAAAACATCGATCAACAACTTTTATTGTTCGAAAACATTCTGATGTTAAACGTGGAAAAGAACGAATAATATTTAATTGTAGAATATTAAATGATAATACTTATGAAGACAGTTATAATTTACCTAATAAAGATGAATTAATCAACAAAATTCAAGAGAGAAAATACTTTAGCAAATTTGATTGTAAATCAGGTTTTTAACAAATTTGATTAGCAGAAGAGTCGATAGAGTGGACAACCTTCACTTGTCCAGAAGGACATTTTGAATGGCTAGTTATGCTGTTGGGTTGAAAAATGCACATTCCATTTTTGAGTGAATTTATAAATAATGGATCAAATTTTTAAGAAATATGATAGTTTTTATAGTGTATATGTGGATGATATACTTATACATAGAAAAATATAAATGAGCATAGAAAACATTTGAAAATAATTTTGAGTGAATTTATAAATAATGCCATCATTATTAGCAAAAGTAAATAGACTTGGAAAAGCAAGGTATATAGTTCTTAGGAATCTATATCAAGTCAGGTACTATACAACTACAAGAACATATAGTTGAGATAGTTGTTGAATTTCCTTATAAATTAGAAGATAAAAAGTAATTACAAGCATTTTACTTCTTAATTATGCTAGAAACTTTATTCCGGATTTGAGAAGAAAAATAGCAGCTTTACATAGCAAAACGAGCAAAATCGAGCAAAAGTATTTTAATACCGAAGATATTAAATTAGTACAGAAAATTAAAAAGAAAATTACTCAACTATAACATTTGGCATTACCTTTAGATAAGAGTTATATAATAGTTGAAACCAATGCATCCTTCCTTGGATGGGCATAAATTTTATTTCAGAAAAAGAGTAAAAAATAATCAAAATTAGATGAACAAATATGTAGATATGCTTCTAGAAAATTCAATGATATTCAATCTCGATTACCAACATCTGACTTAGAAATCTTGAGCATCATCAATTCTCTTGAAGCATTTTCTTTGTTTTTGCATAATAAAGATTTTACTATAAGAACTGATTGTCAAAATATTATTTCTCATTATGATAAAATTAGTAGCAATAGATAAGCAACACGTAGATGGATTAATTTCATAGACGCAATTAATATCAATGGCTTTAAACCACATTTTGAGTATATTAAATGAAGTGATAATACTTTAGCAGATATATTGTCTAGAGTACTTATTTGAATAACTTTGCAGAAATGAATCAAAGAGGAGTATCTTCTTCAAATCCTAGAAGGCCATTGAGCAGTCCTCCAAACACTTTGAGCATGAGCATGCCAACAAGGCCACTCATATTCAAGAAGTCATGAAGCCTAAATATTGATATTACTCTTGGCACCAGTTGTGCCAAAGCAAAGGGCATTAGTTGACAATTTTTGGAGTCTAAGAAATCAACCTCCACAAATGAACATAGAAATTGAGAAATTGGTAAGAGTATTAGAGAATTACAAGAAGTATAATCCAATAGTGGCAGATCTCAATAAACAACTCCAGTCTTTACAAGAAAATTATGTCTTACTATCTTTTGAGCGTAATAAAGCAGTAGACAGGCTTACTGCTTTGGAGCAACGTCATGAAAAGTTGATTAGACTATATAGCAGCTTGCATCTTAATTATGTAGTACTTCAAGAGCAATTAGAGCTTGAGAGAAACAGAGCTGTAAACAAACATTGATACATTTCTCAGCATAATCCTTTAGCACTTAATCCTATAAATGAGCAATAAGGAATCCTTCCTCCAAAATTGAGCACATATTCTCTGTGTGTTCTTACAATGGAGTTATTTCGTGGTCATGAAACAAAATAAGTATTTTGCCTTTATCAACAAACAGAATTTCTTTCTTTACAAAGAGCAATTCAAGGGTTTTTCTTTGAGACAAGAGAAAATCTCCAACCTAGAATCAATATTATTAGCAAAGCAGAGCATCACCATCCTAATGAAGAAATTAGGTATCAAATCTTTCTAGCAAGCATGGACACGACTACCTATCTATGGAGCATGAAGGAGCAGTTTACCCTCTCACTCTAGGACTCTTGTTAGAAAATTATTTTCTTGTACATCTTAACATGAGCAGGAGTAATCATATAGAATCTTTGTCGAGCAACCTTACAGAGTGCACAGTACATTATTTTGAAACCCTATAAGGTAGTCTTCTTCTGAACATTAACAACATTCAACTAGCAAGATTTAGCACCAGTTTGAGCTAAGATCCAGCCCAACATAATATTGTTATGGAACAAGCTATCTATATTTCTGGATCGGCAGGACCAAAGGTTACTAAATTACCAAATACTGAAGATATTAAGAGATATAGAGGAGTACAAATGGCTTACCATGAATTCTAAGAAGATGCACATCTCAACCTGGTCAAGCAACGCTAAGATTACAGTCTATACTTCACAAGAATGGCCAGAAGATTAAAAAGAGATGATCGTCACCTCTGCATGAGCTTATCTACTGAAGTTCCTTACAAACACTTCCGAGCACAAGAAGCATCAATGATAGCAATGCTCCAAGGAGATGAAGATGAAGTCAACCACTGGTCAAACTTATCCGATGTTGAATTAGATTTATCCGATTCTGAGCAACACTACATAACAAATATGATGGAAGGATAAAGTTCCCTTGAGCACATGAAACGGGAATATGAGGACAAATTTTCTCTTCAACAACCGAAAAATATCATCATACTTTTCAGTTTAAAGATAGAATTTTTATTTAATACAATAAGAGTATTAGAGTCTTTTTCTATCCAAAAAAATGTTGTAGAATGTAAAATGTCTTTCAAAAATGTCATTAACCGTCATTCCCCTGTAACCTATAATAAGTAGTATATGTAGAGATGCTGGGAAAGTTTAGGACCTGAACAGTAGAAAAGTGGTTTTTTTTATTAAAGGGGGGAGAGAGAGCAGAAGACAACGTAGCGAGTAAAAAACGGGTCCTCTTTCACAAAGTGCGTTACTCATGGAGATTAGTTTGATATATTAATACAGACGTGTCAATTGATATATACCGATGTATAGATACCCTACTTGTTAATGTAATTGTTAATGTATAAAGGTAGGGTGGTTTGAATTGGTTTACTTTTTGGTCTAAAGGTTGAATGGAAAATCGGGTTAGTGTTGCTGTTGAAGTTTGATTGTTTGCCGAATTAATCTGGGCTAGCTACGAAGAATAGCTCAAGGAGAATCTCAATTGGTCTCCTCTGGGCTTTGGCAGTGCTTAAACCTGTGGAAGTGCTGAAGGTTGATTAATCTTCTCGCTGACTTGTGCATTGGGGCAAAGCATTATCATTTGCGTTCTGAAACGCCGAACATTTTGTGCGTCGCAATGAACACTTTATTACCTACCTAGCAAGGCTAGCATCTCTGTTATTTTCTTTTTATTAAGGATTGTACATTGATAGCTGCAATATCCTCCTGTAATTTACAATTTTTGACTTAAATTTAGCAGTACGGTTCATGATTTTTGTTATTTTTTAGAATTTTGTATTAGTTCACTGACAATTCTTGCCTACTCAATAAGGGATAGACATATGTCTACCTTTATTATAAAAAAAATCCCTACAAATGCATCTTCGTCTTCCTTTTATTTTTTGTCGTTCAAACACCTCCGTCACCACTGTGCATTATGTGTTGAAACACGCCTCTTGAGAGAGAACGTCTTCTTCCTCTTCATCGTCAGCGAGGTCAACCCACAGGTCCTAGCCTGATTCTCTTGTCAACTTATCTTTTCGTGCATTTTCTGGTCTACACTTAGACAACGTACGTAATAAACCTCATCTCCACTTGGATCCCGGTCAATAGGCCCACCAAACCCCGCACCATCACCGTGTTCTTCGTCGGATTCTAAAAATCATGGACGTGGCTAAGAGCATTTCCAATGGAGAAGTCTCATAATGGGGTTTTATACCTATTATGAGACCTCAAATGGACACTATTCATATAAAACTTGGTTCAACTCTAATGATAGGGGTTCTAACTTAAAGTCCTAAATTTATATATTAAATTTTTCTTTATTTTGTGTTGTCCTAAATAATAATTTATATTTGTAAACTATTCTTGTACATGATAAATAAATATAATATTAATTTTAAAAAAATATTAATTTTGGACCCCGTATGCATTATCCACAATCGAACATGATTTCGATTGACATGTGTCGGTGTATAGGATTGTAAATTAAATTATACTTGACACGATAACTTATCAAAAATCGTCGTAGATTTTGCGCAATACGTGTCAATGTCTAATTCATTGTTGAGTTTTTATTATCATCCACGTGTCAGTTTCTATTTTCGAAGATCATGTTGATCTTCTGTAAAAACGGAGTCATTCCCTCATTCACACTCACCAATTCACAAACACTCCTCCTCCCACAACAAATTGTGGTTTCTACATTATTGTTTCATACTTTGTGTTTTGTTTTCCGCCATGAATAGGTTGCGGAAACTACTGAAGAATGAGGAAGAAGAAGATGTACCGAGAAGGCAACAACAAGCCCTCTTGATGTCTGCAGCAACCCACCAAGTGGAGATGATGGAAGAAGATGAAGCTTCACAATGGGGCGGTTCTTCGGAAGGGCGGAAGTACAAACTACGGGATCGGGAAATGATGGATCAACGCTTGATAGCTCTATATTTCACTGAACCGTGTAGGGGTTTGACGATGACACCTTTCGAATTCGCTTCAGTATGCGACCTCATCTCTTTGACAAGATGATGCGTAACGTGGCCAACCACGACCCGTACTTTGTACAGACTATGGATGCCACCGGCAGACTCGGTCTTTCCACTGAACAGAAGCTAACATGCGCTATGAGGATGCTCGCGTACGATCTACCGGCTGACTTGACCGATGAGTTCCTTGATATTGCTTAATCCACTGCTCTTGAAGTTTTGGATCATTTTACAAGAGCTATATGGGCTGTGTACCGTAAAGACTATCTTCGCACATCAACAAAGGCAGATCTACAAAGGTTGACAGACAAACCTGCAGATCGGGGATTTCCAGGTATGTTGGGTAGTCTTAACTGTATGCATTGGAAGTGGAAAAATTGCCCCGCTGCGCATGCTGGGCAGTTTCAAGGTCAAAAGGGAAAACCCACAATTATCTTAGAGGCAGTGGCTTCGTATGATACTTGGATTTGGCATGTATATTTCGGACTTCCAGGTTCTCTCAACGATCTCAATGTCCTGGGAAGGTCAACATTGTTCGATGAGGTATGCAGAGGTGAATCTCCTCAAGTGGATTTCAAAGTGGGCAACAGTACGTGTGATCAAGGTTATTATCTGGTGGACAACATCTACCCTAATTGGGCAGCTTTTGTCAAAGCCATAAAAAAATCCTACCACTCCGGCCACAAGACACTTTACAAGGATACAAGAGGCGTTTAGGAAAGACATTGAGAGAGCATTTGTTATTCTCCAAGCGTGTTTTGCAATTGTAAGGGGTCCAGCTCGTTTGTGGAGTAGGGAGAGCCTACAATACATCATAATGACGTGCATTATTTTGCACAACATGATAGTAGAAGATGAGCGTGACGAAGATGAGCAATATGAATTTGACTTGGACGACATCCCAACTCGTCCAAGAAGAGCTGATATATATGATAAATCAAGTTATGATCATGAGGTGGAACGTGATCCACAGCAAATGCATGCATTTGTACATGGTCGTTACAAGAAGATTCGATGTCCAGTGATATCTGCTTCACTAAGAGCGGATTTAGTGGAACACGGTTGGGCTTTGAAGAAGTGGAGAGAGCGCAACAATGGCTCAGTGGTGTCGCTATCATGTGTTAATAATTGGCATTGTTTGCCATAATTTTATTGTTTGCATTTAATTTTGTGTGTGGTTGGAAGCATTCAATATTTTGTGTGGTTGTAAGCATTCAATTTTTTGTATGAATTTGATTTTGTGCTTGTATGGTTTTAAGCATGTAATTTTTTTTGGTTGTTGTATGAATTGAATTTACAAGACCATAAATATAACAAATAAGACTTACCATTTTATTTAAAATGAGAAAATAGACTACATAATTAATTAAAAACAACAATTTAAATTAAGCAACAACATAAATTAAGCCTCAAACAACATCATAAATGAGATCAATCTTGTTCTCACGCTTGATTATTATTAGGATACCACTCTGTTTGATCGAGCGGAAGATAGAGGGAAGATCTTGATCTGCCATGAGGAGGTGTAGATGCTTGAGGGGTACGGAATGGCCGAGAAGATGAATTTTGTGCCATTTCTACTTCCTCTCACTCAAGTATCATTTTTGCTTCCTCTCCCAATACCCTCTTTTACAAGGTGAAAATGTAGTTGGATCCACCATCATTGTCCGAGCATCTTCATCCCTTTGTTGAGCCGCCATAGCCTCTTGGTAGAGTTGTTTCCTTCATGCATGATCTCTATCATTTTGATCAGCAAGCCTTTTCATTTGATCATGAATACTCATTGAAAGCTCTTGATTACCTTTTCTCTTTGCTGCCTTGGCCGCTTTTTGTCCCATTGGACGATCTTACCTAGCTCTAGGTGGCATGCTTGGAGTTGACACATTTCCGGGCGAATCGTTATCATCCAAGTTGATAGGTGTCTCAAAATTTGTGGTATCCCCATCCATTGATGGGGGATTTGAAAATTTTGGTATATCCTTCAAGATATCCCAACAATGTAAAAATCTGAAATGCTCTCCATGAGATTCATCGAAATAATTCGACTTGGCATTCCTTATCTACAAACAATTGAAATAAACATAGTTGTGGTTATTTATTTTAACTATATTTTAAGTGACTAGGAATAATTAATTTTAACTATATTTTTATTATGACGAATAAAAATACTTACATCATCAAGATCATTTTCGCCACTCTTATGATTTGCGATGGCATGGTTTAATGCTATGCGCCATCTCATGCATGCGGGATTGATCTTCTTCCATCGAGACTCAACACTTGAAGCAGTTCGCTTTGGTGCATTGGGTGGCTTGATACCTTCAAAATACTCGTATATACGATCCCATAAGGTTTCGCTCGATTGATTAGTACCGATGGCGGCGTCTTCACCAATACTCACCACGGCAATGCACAAAGCCTTGTCTTCCTCCTCTTTCCAATTTTTCGAGTGTGGTGCCCGTGGTTGTTGTGTAGAATGAATGAATGAAATTTTAGGTTGGTATTTATAGAAGAAATCTAGATTTACTGTAGCAACGGACATAAAATTATTCAAAAATTTTTAATTATTTTTTTTGCCACTTTTCTTACCGATATATTAAAAATCAAAGTTAGTTTAAATAAGAACTGTCGATTAATTAAAAACCTATATCTTAAACCGTCGGATAAAAAACTAATTTAGATAAAAAAAATGAATTAAATCTGAAGATTAATGAGGGCCGTTGGTTTCAAACAAGTGAATCTTGACCGTCCAAGAGGTAGCCGTTGGTTTCAAATTGGAGCCGTTACTCTCTGGCGCTGCCGTCACATGTGCGGGACCCAGGCGGGGCCCAGCTGTCGGCTGACTCTCCCTTCTCTGGCGTGCGTTGCACGTGGCCATCATCTCACCTTCTTGTCGTCACGCGCATCTCTCTCTCATTCCCCCTCTCGCGCACGTCTCTCTCTGCTTCTCCCTCTCTCCTCTGTGCAGCCGGCCCTACCTGTCTAGCTCTATATGAGACGGGTCTCATACTGGGTCTCATTTTGAGACTTGGTTTAAGACTTCACCCTATATTTATAGGGTTTATGACCTTCACGTTTTACCATTGAAGAGCTTCATAGTAAATATACTCTAAATTTATAGGGTTTAGAACCCCTTATTAGAGATGCTCTAAGAGCCTAAGACCATGTGCTCAAGGCCCATGCTGTGCTCTCTTGGCTGACAACTCCACTAGGAAGATGCTTACGCGAACGACTTGCTAAGGATTCTTGGTTGCCCAGCCATGGATAGTCCCTCCTGCCCCAACCATTGAATGAGAGACACCACTCTAGAGCAAGTCGTAAAATGCTTGTATGAATGGAGCTGAGCTACCAGTACTTCCGTCCATGTGTGCGTTGGCGTCCTCTGATGCCCCTTTTTTGTTTTTCTTTGTGAATTATACAGTCTATATAGGTATGTGAATCAGTGAACTACTTTCGTACTTCTGGTTTTTGTCTCGCAACATTATTGTTATGTCTGACCTTACACATGTGTAGTCACTGCGACGCTTTGTCATGAGTGTTTGAATAGTTCCCTCATATAAGGGAAACTACTTTGAGCCAAGGTAACCACCAAGCACCATGTGTTTGTACAAGAGTAAGTACTTCGACCTATATTCTAATTGGGCTGTTGGGTTCAATAGCAGTACCGAATTTCTTGAGCCTAAGTCCGGGGATCTCAAGGAGTGTGTTTGCAACCTCACTTATTACATAGTGACTTGGGCCTCCCAACAGCTGGACATACTCCGTGAACATTGGGTCAATCTATGTCTTCACAGTTTACAAACTTTACATTTCGGGATTTTGTTTGGGCTGTCTGATAGGATCATTGTGTTAGGATTAGCCCACCTAAGCCCAACAACTATTGTTTATATAGGCCCAAATTCTACTTTGTTTCGTAGCTAGCTTGGTGTTGCTCGGTAGTATGATCCTTAACATGTTTTTTTTTTGGAAGCAAAGACGTTACATAAAGAATATAATATGAGCACGTCCTCGGAAACACAACGTTCCTAAAGATTCTACGCGATCGAACAAGATCTTGATCGAAATGAAACCACTAGAATGTAGCACCAAACCAAACCATGTGACCATGATAATAGAACATTGTCGAGGCGGGCAGACCAACCAGGCTTCGACAATTAAACCAAGCTTAGAGACAAATTACTCAAAAGCTAGCACGTCCCAAATGAGGAATCACCTAGATCCCAAATGAAATGAATCAAAAAAAAAAAACAGAAACTTCTTGGACCATCAGCTAGAGCCCCAAGCCCAAACCAATCAACACAAAACCTAGGGCCAAAGGTATGAGAAATTGACCAGCCAAGGCCAAGGTTAACTGCTAGGTCTCTTCTCCACCAACCGGCTTCCAACCGCCACACCCACCGGAGATTGACCTCCTTCATCAGTACTTAGGACTGTGCCAACATTCCAGGACCACGAGAGAACAGGACCACTACCGACCCCAAAAAACACCAACCGCGGGCTGCCATCAACCAACCTACGCTTTACTGCCAATGCCATGCTTCAAGGGCGATCTTTAAACGTGCCCGCGCCGAACGCCGACCCTAATTCATGCCATACTTGGAGATCACAGTCTTGCACCACGATTCATGGCGCCATGAGTCACCCCCGTCCAACCCTCTCGAGACAGTAGAGATCTCGAGCACAGTCTTGGAACATCGTAGTGCTACGCCAGTGAGAGGTGGCATAGAATCTACCGAGTCCAAGAGGACGACCGACTTGTTGGGCATGCATCGCCGTACATACATCTTCAGATCTCCAACTTATCCTTTTGAACAATCATTGTACAATATGTTAGTAATATGTATTATGACAAGTTTACTTACTTTGAGTGACAAGGAGAAGCAAGTGAATGATTATAGGATGAGAGATTTTTTTACATTTATAAACACACTGGGTTGGAATGACTCATTTACACCTCCTTATCTCTACTAATATAAAGCCAAGCGTAGCTTTTGGTGTCATCCCATACCAAATTATGGAAACCTGAAAATACCCATATGAAAAAATAAAAGCAGCCCCAAGAAAAAAAACAGAAGATATAAATGGAGGGTAGTATTGTAATGCACTAGAAAGAAAGAGAAAGAAAAGAAAAACCCACGGGAGACAAAAAAAAAGGTGAACAACAATTTTGCCCAACAAAAACTGTCATAGAAGTGGATAGAGTAGTGGTTGATCTGATTTAACACGTGTGTACATACGGGTGATTAAGTTAGTTAGAATTAATTTGAATAATTATGAGTTTAATTACTATGTGGGAGATAAGCGTAGGAATCAAACCTCCATAATCAGACTTTAATATTAACAACTAAAAAAAAAAACTTAGAACCCGCCTCACGCGCCAATCTCGTACGGTGGCCTTCTATTTGGTGATGGCTTTGGCCTCGCCGGCTGTTGAAGGTGCAGCCGGACGGGGTTGGGGGACAACTGTCCGATGGCGGAGCCCAGTGGCGTCGGTGGTTACCTCGATCTCGAGTATGGAGATCTGAGGTGTCGGGTGAACGGCGAAATATTCGTGGTCGGCATTGGACTCAAATATGGGGGATGGGTTGGTGTGGCATTTTCGGCAACAGTGAGCGAGGCGGGTTGTGGTGTGGGAGGTGGTTCGATCGGTCAGACCATGCCATAGTTGGTGGGTTCTTGTAGATTGTTGGCGACATGTTTCTCGTCGATGTGCTGCACTCTCGATCGATGTTGAAGTGTTGTCATCCTCCTCAGCGGCGCGCGGTAAGTGGGCGGTGGTGGACAGCTCGACTATGACGGCGGTGTAGTGGCAAACCGGAAGCTTATTGTTGGGCCTGGTGTTTAGGCCATGGGTTCCTCTGCTTTGCCTTAATAAAGATTTTGGTTTGGGCTCAATTATTGGGTCTGACCCAGATCCTATTTAATTTTTTTAAGTTTTGCTATTTTTATTTTCTGTTTTTAGTTATTTTTTTCGATAATAAACCGATACTCGTATGAGATTGGCGAATGTGGACTTTGTCTCGGAATGTGCACCTTTGGTGCCTTGTCTGCTCTAGGTAAGAGTGTTCGTTGGAATGTGCACCTTTGGTGCCTTGTCCGCTTTAGGTAAAAGTGTTCGTTGGTTCATCACATGGGCGCTCCCTCATAGTGGGAGTAGTGGCAGGATGAGATGACATTGTAGGCAACACAGTTGGAAAGCTGGTCAAAGTGAATTGATGTGTCGCCTTAGTCGCGTTGTCTTTCCGTTACTGCGTCGCCTTAAATGTAAAGCAAATGGAGTAGCCATTATTCTACTCTTTGCTAATTGGTGCAGTTTATGATATAATGTACTAGTCGAGTCGCCTGATAGTATTTTGGGTGTTTCTCTTCTTATGGGGTTAATGCTTTATGCCCCCCCTTGTATTCTATTATTTAATTAATCGAGGCATAAGGATAATCCGAAAGTCCTTTTAAAAAAAATCAAACTTTTATATCCAAAATACCATCACAAATGTTCATTAACTAGTTTACACAACCCTAGAAAATCGATTTGGTACTATGGTTCTATAGTTGTTATTTTACTGAATTGGTAGTATGCATGGTTATTTCAAGTTATTCGGAATAGTGTAATATTATGAATTTTATTTATGTAAGAGTATTTTAATAATCAACCAAAATTTTATCATGATTCTATATGATAATAAGCAACTCATGAGAGTCGTCTCTCATTTTTTGTGTCTCCGGTTATTAATACTAGAAAAAACCCACACTCGATGTGTGCAGAGAGACGCAAATAGGAGTTTAGGAGAGTAAAAACATATTTATATAAGTTATTTTCATTTTGCTGATTTTAAAAATTAAGAATAGGAAATAAATACTTTTTTTTATTGTGGACATTTTGGGAAATCAATATTTTGGTGAGGCTAATGACACCAAAGATACGCCTGGCTTTATTAATCGAGATTTTTAAGTAGTAAATATGTCATTAGTCATTAGTGTAGTGTTTGGTGAAATATTGAAATTATATCTTTCTCTATTTCCATGCTAACTCTTTTGCCTTAGTCATTCAAGTTACCTAAATCTCTATTAATTAATGCAACACTCCTTAAAACAGTTTTGGAGAAGTTGTTGACAGTTGAAAGTAGAACATTGGATATTCTCCCTATTGTGTCATCCTCGCCATAAACAGAATAATCGATGTATTGTTGACAGTTTAAGGGAGCCAGTTCCTTCTATGGTTTATTGCTGCTTCCTTTCCCAAACCCAGCAAACATCGATGTATTGGTTCTGTCTATCAGTCCTCCTAGAAGAACTTGTCGCCGTGCCCACCACATCGAGCGTCTCAGCCTCGGATCCCCCCTCCTCGAACACCGATCCCCTCCTCAACCGAAGGATCCAGCACACCGATCCCCTCCTCGAAGACCGACACGAAGGATCCCCTCTTCTTCTTCACCGTCCCTAAAGCATCGGCGGAGTTTTATTGGTTGGGCCGATGCTAATTGGCATCCCCAAAACATTAACCGTTTTTAGTTTCTTCTCCAATTTCTGCGATCCCATCAAAACCCCAATTCTGACCGCAGACCTCAATCTCAATCGGCGATCCGATCACCAAAACCGAAACCAAAAACCTCACTCTCGCCACTGTTAAATTCACTCTCTTTCTTCGATCAATCAAATTCTCCAAATCAGCGATTGATCATCATCATCATCATCGGCTCCGACTCCGCCACCGTCACCTCCGCCGCGCTGGTCCGGGCAATGCTTTCAGCTCCAACATGAAGTTAAAGAGGAGGAGAGCCGTTAAAGTGGTTAGTATATTCATCTCAAAAATCAATTCGATTGTGTGTGTTTTTTTGTTGTTGTTTAAATTTTCGTCGTCTTCAGTCACGGGAATTAGAGAAGAGAAAAAAACTGGGAATTGCAGCACACTGCATTAGTACAGCTCTCCAAAATCGTTTATGAATGGAATGCACAAATGCTCGCACGTTTGTCTCTTGATCTCTATCTATCTATCTATCTATCTATCTATCTTTCCAGATTTTGCTGCTTCTTTTTCACTGACTGAGGGGCGGTGCTTCCATCTCCACCATTGCATCAGAAGCTTCCTATTTCGTGGTTAGTTCTATTTACATAGTTTCTGGGCTTTTTAACTGAACCAAAACTTAATATACAAACTGTGTGTCTGTATTGTATCATACGTCATTTGGCTCTACTTACAACAGTAACCATGTTGTTTGGGTATTGGCCTTTGGTTTTCATGATGTGTTTTTGTCTTTTAAGTAGATTAATTAGTTGAGAGTTTTGAATATAGAGAAGAAACGCTTATCTAAAATAGGCAATATGATATCGGAGCAGGTGATGGATCAGATAGAATAGCATTAAGTTTAACTCGCCGAGACTAGGTTAGCTGAAGGAGTTAGATGATACCCCCGAATGCATGAATGATCGTAATTTGCATGAGACGGTGAATGAAATGTTCAAGGGGTTCAGTAATTCCTGAAATTGTTAGACGTTATCGTATGTTGGGGTCAGTGGTGAACTAGACTATTGCTGGTGAGGTTCATCGAATTAGTCTAGCATATATTGGGTAGAGGTTGATGCAAAGATCTTACTCATACAAGAAATGGAGTCAATGGAGGTGGTGAATTGGCTTAACTTGCTGTACTGTTAATAGGGTAGCATTGTAAGAGACTAGCCATACTCAGAAAGTGTGACATATGCCTGGAAGCTGTAATCAGTCGGATAATCTTTTTTACTTACTTAGTACTTCAATATATTAGCAATTTGAGTGTGGCTGAACTATGAATAAAACTTTTTACTTCTAGGATTTGGGTAATTGGTGATGATAGCTGTTGCAGATGCTTATAAATACGAGAGTTTTCTGTTAATTGTTTCCAACCATTGAAAAGATAGTCTGATTTTGATAGTCGACCTATAGTTTGACTCAAGTTCGAGAAATCGGGAAAGACACTTTCCCATTAGAAAGTTTTAACTTTGAACATCCAAAGTTAGGTGATAGCATAGAATTTGCATATAACAAAACACAGAGTTTTGTGCCGCCAGCTCCACATCGAAGCCGGCGTTCGTGAGAAAGCTGTGAGTTCTTTTGGTTTTGGATCATCCTTGAAATTTTGAGATTGATGATGTACTGATTCACTACTGTAAAATGTGTAATGTGCACAAACGAACAGTATTGTAGTTAAAATTTGAGGCCGTTTTGGATTGTCTGCGAAGAAATTTGGATGATTTATTGAAGTGTTGTGTGTAAAAATTTTGGATATGGTTTTTCAGTTTTTTTGGTGATCATGTGTTTGGATTTGTGTTGTGATAAGATTTGTTAAAACTTTGCAGCTATTGGCACCGGACTCGAGTATAGCGAAATTCAAATCGACGAAGAAGGGTGTGAGGATGATCAGGAGGGTGGGGAATATTGTCACAACTGCTGTTGCTGTTGGTAAGTTGGTTTGCTTTTGCTTCATGATTTGTAACTGATATACTTTACATTTGCGGTATTATATAGTTTAAGGTATGCTAATACTTACGATATAGATTAGATGTAGCTACATAAATTCTTCAAGGACTGTGGGAGTGCTACACAACATTTCAAAAGTACTTAGATGATGTATTAGGAAAAGAATTGTGATTTTTTGGACTAGTTTTCTTTATGGTTAAAGTTGCCGTGAGAGCAATGAAAGTAGCGATCTGGATTATTGAGACCTCATGATTGAACCAAATTAGTTTTGCTAAGGTTCTTTAGATTAATCTTTATCTACTTCCAAATCATGTTGTCAACACTTCAATGATATACACTTCATGCTAAAAGGGAATAGTGAATTGAATGGGTTGATATCTGTAAGGAAACGTTCTTTAAAGATATAGGATATTGACAAGGAGATAGTCTTTTGTAGGTTCATAATAGTTTTCCATGTAATAATTTTTTCTTTGTATCTTTTCAGGTGCCTGCTATGAAATATATGTGAAAATGGTTGAGCGAGGGGAACTGAAAAAGGCTTGAGGTGCAAGTTAAAACCTGTCAGGTGCATGAAATTAATCATCCTTCTAAGAATAAGGTGGACGTCGACTTTGACTGCTTGGATTATGATATTTTATGGGAAGACATGATAATAGGAGAACGAATTGGGCAAGGTAATCATCTTTCAAGTAACCTACTTGCTTAATGGACCAAAGCATATTGGAATGTCCTCATATATATATTTGATTTCTCTTGCATCATGTACTTCGTCATTAGTTTATTATGACATGCTTGCAAATCAAATTGTCTTGGAAGCTTTGACGTACGTTGATATATATGTTTCGTTCTGATATCTTTTCCCCATTCATTAATTTCTTTAACAAGTTCATACGGAACTGTATACCGTGGCCTGTGGGATGGATCGGTATGTTTCTCTGGCTATTCCTTCCTCTATTTACACAACTTAAAATCGACGTGAATGTGCCAGAGCCTGATCTATTAGATTATGATAGTGATAAGAAAAAAGTATAATAGTCATGTAGATTGTTAACTTGAGTATTATCATTGTTTATCCCAGGATGTTGCTGTTAAGGTATTCTGCAAGCAAGAATATTCTGAAAATATCTTGCATTCCTTTCAACAACAGGCAAGTGTCGTAGTTTCTAAGTAAGCAAATTAGTATTATGTAATCTAAAGGCAGATGACAACATAGTGATTAATGTGGTTAGATTTCGTTGGACATATCGGCGTCAACATAGTTAAAACTTTTGCTATTTTTTTAAATAGATTCTATTCGTGTGTATTTTGTTCTATTTTCATATGCACTGACACTGCATTTATTATCAGTGATTGATCATTTTTTACATAGTGTTGACTTAATATGAAGTGGGCTAATATTATTTTACAAATTTTATCATCAATCATTGGTAATTCTTCTCACATCTCAATTAGATCTGTGTTTGAATAATAGAGATCTCGATTAGATCAGTATTCGAATAATAGAGATAGGCCTGAAAGTGCACGATAATATCTGTCATGAGCAATGGACTTAAGCAATTAAGTGAAAACAATATAATTACACACTATTAAGTATGCCACCGATAAATCGCACGCGCATATGCGCGTGCAGGAAGGCTAGTAAACTAATTAAATAAAAAATTTAAGCGAAACACATTGGGCAAGCCTGCGTCTAAAAGTTCTCTCTCCAAGAGAGTAGTTTTCTAAGTAAACCCCAGTCCATCCTCTAGTAGCCGCCGGCTACACCTCTCAATCCGATCTTCATCTCCTCTCTCTAAATCTCAAATCAGATCCCCTTTTCTTCTTATTCTCTTCAACAACTCTCTCAGAGCCGATTGCAAGTTAGTTTTTTCACTCGGCCGAAGACATGGCCCGACACTTTTCGTCAGCTATGGTGTTTTCGGAAGAGAACGTGGAACTATGGCCAGAGATTGATCTCGAGACCGAATCAGATGATGAGGGACTGGGCTCCGATTGTGTTTATGGAGTTGCCTGGGTTTTCTCTCTCACGTTGATTTTGGAGGGGAAGATCATGTCCTTTTGGTCCTCGATGAAGCGATTATGGCGGCTTCACCATAACTGGTGAGGATCTTGTTCATTTGGAAAACGCCAAACATATTTTTTTGGGGTACTTTACAGGATGTTGGTGTGCTGAGTAAGGTTAAGCACATCGGCCCGTGGTACTTTGGTGATGCGACGGTGGTGATGCAATGTTTTGTTGGTTTTTTGATGTGATGGTGGTGGCGGCATCAAAATTGTGTGTGTGGGTGGATGTGTTTGTGGTACCAGACGGTGGTTTAAATGAGGGTTGGGCTGAGAAGATCGACAAAGCTATTTGTGAGTATAAGATTTATGATTCGCTGAAGCTAAATTATGTTCATCAGTTGCGAATTCAGGTGGTGGTGGATCTCAGCCGGCCTCTGGTGGTGTGGCATAAATTCAAGTTCCCGTTAGGAGTGTCGGTAGTGCTCTCCTTTCAATATGATATTGTGACGACCCGAACCAAAATTGGTATAGTAATTGGCTTAATCCACGAGTTTGGCGAGTAATCGAGATTTATCGTAATTAATCGAATTGGCGGTTTTGGTTCACGACTTAATTATCGAGCGAGAATTTGAGTTGAGTCTCTTCACGAGAATTGTGGTATGCGTGATTTCGAGTTCTTGGGCGGTTTCAGATAATTGTTTCGATAACCGAGGAATATGTTATGAATATTTGAAATCGCGTGATTTAGTCGTGTTTATCCGTTTGAGTTTGAGTTATCCGAAACGTGGATGTGATTCGATTTGGACCGTCGATCGTATTGAGCTGCGAGTATAAATATCGGAATAGTCGAAAAATTATCGAAAATTACTGTTTTGGAAGTTTGACCGTCGTTTGACCAAGAATTGACCCGTTGACTCGAGTTGACCAGAGGAGCACCGCGCCACCGTTTGACCACCGATCGATTTTCCGTTTCCGGCCACCTTAGACCAAATCGTTGGTATGGTTAGCTTCCTCTCATGATTTCCTACTTTTTTGGAATTGATTTGAGTTGAATTGGTTGAGATTTGGAGGAGAACGAACTCGGTGAAGTTCGTAGTGTTCGCCGGAATCGGATGAGGTGCTCCGGCGACATTTGGGGTAGGGGGTGTGGGGGGAAAGGTTCCCCTCATCCTTGTGAAGCTTTTGGGTGAAGGAATTTTGGTTTGGTTGAGGTTTGAAGCTCGCCGGAAAACTCACCGGAATCCATGGATTTCGTGAGTTTCGAGGTGATTTCCGGCCGGTGGATTTGGAATTGGGTCTCAGTGTAGAAGAGGAAGTTGTTGGGCTTGAGGAGTACTTGTGATATAGAAAGTTTGGTCGGAATCCGCCACGGTTGACGCCGCGCCGCCGCCGCCGGCAGCGATCAACGGCGGAGCTTCGGCGAGGCGTTGACTTTTTGAAATTTGACAAATTTTATGCCATTTTACTCGTAATCGCGCCCCGATCATCGCCTTGAGGTTTTCGAGTGGATTTGGATACCAGATTTTAAGTCGAGGGTTTATGTGGAATATTTCGGGGTTTTCGTCGATTATTTTGTATCCGAGTTATATGTTTCCGGAA
This sequence comes from Geum urbanum, assembly GCA_946800695.1. Taxonomy (NCBI): domain Eukaryota; kingdom Viridiplantae; phylum Streptophyta; class Magnoliopsida; order Rosales; family Rosaceae; genus Geum; species Geum urbanum. The sequence goes on along the minus strand of OX327013.1, from coordinate 36,896,572 downwards.
ATGGTTGGTTTCCGAGGTGTGGTACAGAGTAATGAATTGTGATTTTGATAAGTTATATTTTGTGATTATTCAGGGGAACAAGATCGTACGTTGGGCGAGGGATCTTCCGCCAGATCTCGTGATTAGCGCGTTTGTGCGCTGTGCAATCTGTGAGTGGACATTTATTTACACTGTCGTATCGAGTTCTTGATTTCAGTATTTATTTCCACAGTATTGAGATTATTTATTGTTTTTGGAAGTATTGTTTTATGTTTTATATGGTGATGACATTTACTTAGCATCGATGCATTGGCTACTCGGCTGATCACCGGTAGTCCAGTTCCAGGGTTGAGAGATTCCTCTGATGTGCCCACTAGGATTGAGAGATTCGCCTAGTCTATCACCGTGGGGCTTGAGAGATTCGCCTGACCGTGGGGCTTGAGAGATTCACCTGACCGTCGGGCTTGAGAGGTTTGCCTGACACCTCCATTTATTCTAAGAACTCGCATTGTTTTTATAGTATATAAATGGTGAAAGGCATATGATTATTTTCATCCACTCACTCTAACGATTTTATTTGCCTTTCCCCTGGGCTTTTCAGTTTTCGTGTCCAGTTTGCAGTTCGGATTCTGGTGTCACACGTCGCAGTCGGAGGCTTAGTGTTCGAGCTACCTTTTTTTTCCAGTAGGTTTCTTGTTTAGCCTACTGTTGTATATTTATGTTTATATACACTAGAGGTCACTCTAATTACTCTAATGTTATACTTTCATATGAATTTTCTCCGAATTTCTGTAAAGTACAGTTTTGCTTATTACTTTACATTATTATTATGATATTGAGAAATCCGGATGGGATTGGTGCCCACGGTTTGACTCTTGTGGCATGGGATGAAGTGTGTTTTCGGGTGCAGGTTAATGATAATTCCACGATATAGTGAAACTCTGCCAAAATTTCTATGGTTTTTGCAAGTTCGTGTTATCAGAAGGGGTTTGATTCCGGTTTAGGAAACTAAATCGGGGTTGGGTTTTTTCAGATACGTTGAAAGTTTTTTTTGGTTGGTGTGCTTCCTTTATGCATGCAGATGGGGTTTGTCCGGTGTTGGCAGCCCGAAAAATGTAGGTACAATAAGGACAGATGAGGGGGTGGGGGGTGTTAGGTCCATATTTACGTTCTAATTATGTGCCTAACCTTATGCTTAATGCTTATCTTCTTGGAATAAAACATCGTTTTTGGTACGTTTCCTTATCATGCTAGGAAATGGTGAGTTTTGCATGGAAATGAGCTTAAATATGGAGATTAACCGCTTTTTGAAGAAGCCAAGCAAGTTTCTTAAGTATTTGGAGAAAAATGACCAAAATCGGGAAGAAGACAAAAAGTCAATTGTCGGTCAACGATCAACTCCGGCGGTCAACTCTAGCGAGTCTTCACCGGTCAATGACCAGGTCAAGATATGATGGCCCAAGACTTCAAGGCCTAAGCCCACAAGAGCTCACATAAGAAGATATTTTGGTATGGAAACATGCACATACAACTCACTTGACATGGGTGAATCATCTTAGGACCACCACTTAAAGCCTAAAAATGTGGATCATGTCTAAGCTTGAATTTGAATTTGCACCCAAAATATCTCCCTCAACACTATAGGGTCGAGCTCCTCCTCACACACATACACAACTCACCTCATTTTCATATTTTTGATAGTTTTAGTCTCTCTCTAGACCCTTTATCTCAACCCTCTAGCACTCTCTTCTACTTCCTCTCCTCCCTTTCTAGGTCAAAAAATCTCCATAACCACCACCATTAGAGACCTAGCTCTTCCCTATTTTGGGTAGAGTCGAACCTCTCCACCACCACACCATCACTTTGGCCTATTTGGTGTTCATTCTCTCATCCTCACCTCCTAGGGTTTGGCTATGCTTTTAGAGTTCAAAGGAGTGGCAAGTAATCCCTCTTCCCCTTGCTTCTTGGAATCCTAAAGATTTACCTTACCTCCTCTTGAAGATTTGGTGCTAGCTTGGAATGAAAAAGTAGAGCTAGAAGCCTTGAAGTCATTTGATGGAGCTTTGGCTAAGGGGACTCTTCAATTATCTCTTTACTCTTCTAGTTCTAAGCATGTATCTAAAATTTATTTCCATTATGATTAGTGAGTAGTTGTCTTTTGGAAAACCCTAGCCAATTTGATGTACATACAACTATGTTTTGAGTTATGGATTTGAATTTGGTTTAGTTTAGTTTACTACATGTTGTGAATGAGTTTGATAGCTTGTGATGTGATTGTGGTATGTTTACATGTTTGGGCTTGATTCAATGTTTTCATACTCATGTCTTAGCCATGACTAAGTTGAGATATGTTTAAGGAAGCTGAAAATGAACCAAAGTGAATTAGTCACTCACCTAAGGAAGATAAGCATGTAAACATGACTTAGGTTGCATTTGAGAATATGGGCTTAAGGTTTGGTTTTAATTGGGCTTGAGCATGGGCCGAAGCCTTCTTGAAATTCAAATGACTCAAGGAGCTTCGGTCAAGCTTACATTGACTCGAATGGGCTTTGTAGCTAATCGTTACTTCTTCTAATTCATGTTCTAAAATATGTGAATTTGGAAAGTTATGAGCACATATTTTCATGTTCTCTAATAGGAACTTAGGAAGGAAAGCCATTCACATTCATCATAAGTGAATACATATTGAACTCATTAGGCATGTGCTATGATTAAGATGCAATTCGTAATTGAGTTGTATTCTAGTTATGGTTTGATTTATATTTGAATGTTGGACCAGAACACTTCTAGTTTCCTAATGACCTAGGAGATTCGGTTCACAACCAATTGTGACTCCAAAAGATCACAAGTTGGACAATCACGTGTGAATCAAACTAAACTCATAACTTGGACATATATTTTTGGTACATTGAGTTGACTAGTGGCGATATCTCTAGCCGACTAAACATTTATATTTTGTTTTGTTCTTACTTTATGTTTTCACTTAATTAGTTAGTAGTAAACATTCAATCAACATTTCGTTTAACCACTCATCATAATTCAACCATCCATTGCAATGGTAAGTCTCCAAAGGACTTCGTCTTGTGAGATACACTTTCACATCTTGCTTTAGTTTTAGTGTCATGTCTTGTGTCTAGTTAATCCGTGATTTCAAGTGTATAATCGAGTCAAGCTAAGAAGTTTAATTGGTCAATTCTCGTGGGTTTGACACTCGACTTCCTTACAAATACTATAACTTGACCCCGTATACTTTCGGGTAAGAGAAATTCACTTAGCCTTAGACTAATCAATAGTCAAAAGGTTGAGGGGATTTATCTCACGAACAGGGGGTGGGGGGTCTCTGCAGGAAGCCAGTCACAGATTGGATCAGGCTCCCAAGGGCCTTCACTAGGATCAAGGTCCAAGGATAGGGTCGATGTTGGGGTTGATGTAGGCAGTGCTTAACCGAGTGTGTCGATTATTGAGGTTATGGAGGATGGTCAAATGCCAGTAGCAGCAATGGTGATGGAGGTCGTGTCAGAAGAGGCTAGCCAGGTGTCATCCATGCCGGCGCATGAGAACTTGGTTCATGACAACCCATTGTTCATGATCGGTGGTGTTAGAGGTATGAGTACAGCTCATGTCCCCATGGAGGGACAGTTTTCTAATTCAGGTCCAGAGGGACATTTGGCGATTTCTTCTTCTTTGGGAGAGGAAATGGCAGGCAATACAAGTTCTCAACTCAGGGAGATGATCAGGCAAATTCATCCAACAACGCTATGGTATCGAGCGCCTTGTGTTGGATCAAAGAGGACTGCACGGGAGGAGAGATCCAGAAAGTCTTCCGACAGTGGGTCAGGCCATCCTTAAGGAGCTCACTAGTTGGAATCTCCTTAGAAGAAGGTTACTCGTGATCTGGCATCACTAGCAACATAGCAAGAAGCACTAGAAGAACAACATTTGTCGCTAATGTAGATGAGATGACATAGTTGAATAGAGTGTGGGACCTGAGAATTTTTTTAGTATTTTTTTACACCTAATCCGTTCAGCTATATTAGGTACTTAGAAAAATTGTTGAGTATATGTTATTTTAGGGGGTTCTTTTGATCAAGCCAATGAATCAGTGAACTTCTTATAACCTATTAGTTTCATCAATTATCTACCATCACCATATCATAAAATATAAAAAAACTAACTTGTGCCTCGGAACCTCTGAATGCAAGGCAGGCTTGGTCTGAAATTGATTTAGCTTCTGCTAGAAGCAGTTTTTTTTTTCTTAAATATATTCTTGTGATAGATAAATAGGCCCATAAAGAGACACCATTTCCAAGATATCCATTGTACCAACACGTAACTTTACCATTTCCAACTAGCATGGAATTTATTTTTTTTTGAAAAAACTAATATGGAAATTTTAGTTAAAGCATTTTGTAGTTGGATTTCAGCCACCTTGGTTACATAAACAGGACAGTGAATCGGTGAGGAAATTTTAGTCAAAGCATTTTGTAGTTGGATTTAAGCCACCTTGGTTACATAAACAGAACATTGAAATCGGGGACACCAACAGTCCAACGCCTATTTTATCGGCCATTGCTGTCCTAGAGAGAGCAAAACTAAACTAACTCACCAATTTCGTTTCATTTTCACAAAGAACCAGTCACCATTTTGATACTTTGAGTCTCTTTGATCAATGCTCTGTTCTATCTTCTTTCGTAGACTCATTATTTTGGTAATTGTTGGATTTGTTGGTGTTCTGTATGGAGTGAGTGAGTGATTACTGAGTTGTGGTGTGTTCATTTTTGTGTAGTGACTCCGTCTACAACCTTCAACAGGGGACTAAATATCAAAGCTTTGGAGATGAGAGGCACCAAAATAGTGGAGACCCACATGGTAAAGCACCCTGAAACCCTTAAAAGTTTGAATCTTTGGTCGTATACTGTACTTGATTCTCTAATGCTGGTTCGAATGCTTTTCTGTGTTCAAGAACGAAATTGTATACTGGTTGTATCTACATCATTCGTGCATTTTGGTGGTTGTGTATATCATGCAATTTTTACTGTCAAGTTCTAATTTTCACAGTTTTACAAGGTTTATTTCTCTATTTTCGTTTGTGAACTTTGTATTTGTATTGATGCAAATTGACCCGGAAAGGACATATTCGCTTCTCGTTACCGCATATTGTGTTTTTAGTGGTTTGAAGAACCCTGATGAGAGTAATATTAGGCAACAGCGTTATTTGTTTACTTGCAGTTTATGCTTTACCGTTTACAGCCTATGACCATGTTTCTAGCGATGACGTTGCTAAATTTTGTTTTCAGTTGTCAATCCACATGGTTGCTCAATATAATATTACAAAGCTCATTTAAAACTTCATGCTTTACAAGACAAGTTTTTTAGATATATTGGATTTATGTGAAGTTGGACTCTTCCACTTCCTAATACTCTGCCCACATTGAATTTGGAGCAGTTTTTGAACAACACAACCAATGGTTTCAGTTTTCACAAACAAAATGCTTAGCATCTATAAGAAATACCTTTTAGCATGTATTAGAAATGCATGGATCTCTAATTCTTGATGCACACATCAAGTACATGTTATAGACTTATAGCTATCAAGTTTCAACTGATGTAAAACTTTGCATGTTATCTGAAAAAAGAAAAATATTTGGAATTCATTTCACTCTTGTTGACATGCAAAAAGTCCATGTCAACATTGGCAGAATATATATATGTGAAGGCATACAAGAAATATGTTCCATATTCTCCATATTGTCTTCTGATTTTATGTTATTCTGTAATGTGTAACTTGTAAATTTATCAGGATGGACCTGTGATATATGTGGTGGATTTACTGATCAAGGCATTGCTATTGGAGAATTGAATGCACCTTGCTCTAGGTGCAGAGTAGCTCGTGAACATATGTATGACTCTCTCCCTTTCTCTCTCTCCCTCCCTGAGATCCTATATAATCTTCCTATTGCATGTACCTATAATTGTTTCTGCTGTCTGCGATTTTCTTCACTATATTGACTGTCACATGATGTAATATGGTATCTCAAATTCATAGTTATTGCATGCGGGGTAATCTGCGGGATAATCTTTTCTTCTGCAATCAGGATAGTTGGGTTTGTGAATCATGTGCTCAGGCAGATGAGATGCTTTCTCAGAAATCTAGTACTAAGGACCACACATTACAGTTTGCAACTGGTGTAGTCCACTATGATGGCAAGTATTCAGCCAGCTCCAGTTCCAGCTCCAGCGAAGGTCGTAATGATTCAGGGTGGCGAGCTCACTCTGTCAAGCAAAAGACTGTTACGACTGGAAAAGTCAAGTGCATTTCACTTGAAGAAGTTAAACAACTATGTTTGCCCAAAAGGGTTTCTGTTACAGATCAAAACTACTGCTCCGAAGTCACCCCTCTCCAGGGTTAGAGAACCTCCTTGATATGGTAGGCCAATGAAGAAAAGCATCTCAGTCTCAGATAACAGAAGTGTGTTGGAAAGTATTGATATCGTAGATATTCTAAATTTCTATTGTAATTAGAATTAATTTATTCTTTACTTTAGATATTCCTTATTATTATTAATATGCATTGTAAAACTGTATATATACCCAATTCATGAATGAATGAAAGTATTGCATTCTACCCTAAACACTTTTGTTTATACTTTTCTACTTGGCATCTAAGCCAACCCTGTAGACCTACCGACAAAACCCTATTTTTTGTCACCCACTACACCTTAATTCCGATGTCATGGCTGAAAGATCTGACTTTACTGTAATTTCTTCTCCTCAACCTCAACACACATCTCAACTACCTCCACCTCCATCCATTCACTACCATCAAGGAAGCTTCTTTTCCCATTTGAGTGCGCTCTTGAATTATACCAATTACCCTACCTTGGCTCTTAATATGAAGATGCGTATTGGAGGCCGTACAATCTTGGATTCCTTACCGGTGTTTCGGTTGCCCCACCTACTGGCACCCCTGACTATATTACCTGGGCTACTGACAACGAGAAGGTGAAAAGTTGGTTGAACGTTAACATGTCTTCTGGTATCGTTCAGCGCTATCTCCGTCTCAAGACTACTGCTGACATTTGGAAGGCCTTACATTTTACCTACTATGATGATCAAGATTTTACTTGGATCTATAAGTTGCACCGCCTTTGCTTCACCGCCAAACAAGTTGGGTGGCCTCTCTCTGTTTACTACAACGAGTTGGTTGCTTGACTCGAGAAACTGGATCAACGTGTGACCTCTTTTTCTGATATCGTGGCTGAGATTGTCCAAGACCACCACTACAAATCTATGCCTTGGGTTCACATGTTCTTGGGAGGTTTAGATCCGGAGTTTGATCAAATTCGGGGGGGAGCTTCTTCGTAGGGAGGAGTTGTTGAGTCTTGACAAGACCTATGCCTATGTTCGTCGTGCTCACAACGACCACCTTACTTATTCTGCTGGCCCTAGTCAGCTTCCTGTCATGTCCACCACCACATCTCCACCACCACCGCCGTCGATTCTTGCTCCCGATGCTCACGCTGCCATGGCTCAACGACAGTCCTCCTCTACCTCCTGCTTTTTCGAGTCCTCCCGCTTTGTCTGTCTTCCCAAACCATATGTCCAATGTGCAAGGATAAGTGTCACTCCAAAGATGCTTTGCTGCTATTGGATATCTAGGTTGGTGGGGCAATCGTCCATGCAAGAGTCTTCCTCTCACAACTTCCTATACTAATATAGTCCAATCAAGTATGTCTGGTAAGGCCTCTGTTGCTACATCTTATGGGAATAACGCTTGAATCATTAATACCGGTGCATTTGATCACATGACCAATACCCCTAGCTTAGTTCATTTTATTCATTCCTCTCCTTTACCTAGTGTCTCTACTGTTGAGGGTCTTTCTTTTGTTATTGGTGAAGGCTCAGTTACTCTCTCTCCCTCTTTAACCATTGATTCTATCTTAGTTGTTCCCTTTCTTGCATATAATCTGTTGTCTGTTAGCCAAACCACTATGGCCCTTTCTTGCTCCGTCACATTTTATCTCAATTTTTGTATTTTTTAGGATATTCTGACTTGGTAATTCTTGGGCGCGGTATTATATGGGGGAAGTTGTACTATCTTGATTTGACATCAAACGGAGAGAAGCAACTGTGTTCGTTGAGTCAAGCCAACAGTGTTAGCAGTTTGAATAAGACCAAGGAAACCATCTGGTTATGGCATCGTCGTTTAAGTCATCTTAATTTTAGTTATCTTAGGAGGTTACAACCCCATCTATTTTCGGGTGTTGATGAGTTTGAGTTTAAGTGTAATGTTTGTGAACTGGCTAAGAGCCATCTTATTACTTATTCTCCAAGTTTGAATAAATGCTCAGTTCCTTTTATGAAAATTCATTTTGATGTTTGGGGTCCTGCTCGGATTTCTACACCTACTAGAGCTCGTTATTTTGTTACTTTTATTGATCAGTTTACTCGGATGACATAAGTTTGCTTGATGACTAACAAGAGTGATGTGTTCTCTTGTTTTATTGCATTTCATAAGTTGGTGACAAATCAATACTAACAACCTATCTGAGTTCTTCAATTTGACAATAGTGGTGAGTATGTCAATAACGCCATGTCTACTTATCCGAGCTCTCATGGAATCCGTTATCAAACCTCTATTGCATACACTCTTCAATAGAATGGTTTAGCATAGGGTATGAATAAGACTTTGTTAGAAGTTGTTCGTGCCTTTTTTTTTGGCATGAATGTCCCTCGTTCTTATTGGAGTGAGGCTGTTACTTTTGCTGCTTATTTGCTTGATTTCTCTATAGAAAACTTCTACCTACCCGCTCGTCTGAGAATGAGAAGGTGTTGTCACCTTATGATGAACATGGAATTTCCTGAGCAAATATGCAAAAGACTTGTTACAAAAGTGAGAACCTCCATCACTGATGATGTACCTGGGATTACCAAATCTAACAAATAGTGATTTCAAAAACTTCAAAACAATAACAACATCGTTAGTACGAGTGGCCACTACCTCCTCCCACTTTGAAACATAATCAACTGCAATTATAATGTAAACATCTTGCTAGGAGCTAGGAAAATGACTCATAAAGTCAATACCCCACACATCAAAATTCAACAACTAAAATTGGGTGTTGAGTTATTTGATCTCTAGGACCTAAGTTACTTGTGAGCTGATAACGGACACATGATTTATGGAACTCATGTGTATCTTTGAACAAAGTTGGCCAGAAGAAGTGACTTTCAAGAACCTTCATTGCAATCTTCTTTCCAGCAAAGTGACCCGCCTCTACATGTGAGTGATAAAAAGATAGAATGGATTGAAACTCAGTTCCAGATACGGACCTTCTTATCAACAAATCTGTACAATGTTTCCATAGATAAGACTCATCCTACACGTAATGCTTAACTGTCTTCACCAACTTGTCCTTTTGAGCTTTACTGTAGTCACTTGGTATTCTTCCTGACACAAGATAGTTAAAATTATATGCATACCAAGGCTCAGAAGCAGTAAGAGCAAAAAGTTGCTCATCTAGGAAGCTATCACGCAGAGGCAATGAATCCTCCTCTGGGTTGGATCTATGCGTGATCCGACTCAAGTGATCTTCCACCACATTCTCAGTACCTTTCTTGTCTTTGATCTCAATACCAAACTCCTGCAATAGTAGCATCCATCTAATCAACCTGGGCTTTGCATCATGTTTAGTCATCAAATATCTCAAAGAAGCATGATCAGAGAAAATAATCACTTTAGTTTCTAATAAGTAAGACCTAAACTTTTCCAAATCAAAGACCATAACTAAGAATTTCTTCTCTGTAGTTGAGTAATTCAACTGAGCATGATTTAAAGTCCTGGAAGCATAATAGATGACATGGGGCAACTTAGCTGGACGTTAACTCAAAACAGCACCAAACGCATAATCAGAAGCATCACGCATCAATTCAAAAGGTAAATTCCAATCAGGTGCCTGTATGATGGGTGCGGTTATCAGAAGCTCCTTGAGCTTGCTGAATGCCTTCAAACACTCATCAGTGAAGTTGAAAACTATATCTTTCTGAAGCAGTGCACACAATGGTCTGGCTATCTTGGAAAAATCCTTGATAAACCTGCGATAAAATCTTACATGTCCAAGAAAAGATCTCACCTCATTTACAGTTGAAAGAGAGGGTAAAGTATGCACAATATCAACCTTAGCTTTGTCAACTTCAATTCCCCTAATAGATATCACATGTCCCAAAAATATTTCTTGTTCTACCATAAAGTGACACTTTTCCAATTTAAAACAAGATTAGTCTCAACACAACGTTTTAAAACCATGGATAAATGATGCAAACACATGTCGAAAGAATCACTAAAAGCTGAAAAATTATCCATGAATACCTCAATGATTTTTTCTCAACCATGTATGAAAATATGCTCATCACGTATCTCTGAAAAGTTGCGGGTGCATTGCACAAGCCAAATGACATCCGTCTATAGGCAAAAGTGCCAAACGAATAAGTAAATGTGGTCTTCTCTTGATCATCTCTATGGATGACAATCTAGTTGTAATCCAAATAGCCATCCAAGAAGCAATAAGAAACATGACCTACAAGACGCTCCAACATTAGATCAATAAAAGGTAAGGGAAAGTGATCCTTACGCGTGGTTGTATTTAGTTTGTGGTGGTCAATAAACTCTCCATTCGGTCTGAGTTCTTTGTGGCACCATCACATTCACATTATTTTTCACAATTGTGATGCCCGAACGTTTTGGAACAACCTGCACAGGACTAACCCATTTAATGTCAGAACTAACATAAATGATACATATGTCCCGAAGCTTGATTACTCCCTTCTTCAAAACATCCATCATTGGAGGGTTAAGCCGACATTGAGAGTCCCTTGTGGGCTTAGCTCCCTCCTCAAGATATATCTTATAAGTGCAAAGAGTAGGGAATATGTCCTTGATATCTATTATGGTCCATCCAATTGCTTCTTTGTATTCCCTGAGAATAGTTAACAATTCCTCTTCCTGCAATTTAGTTAGCTTTGAAGAAATAATGACTGATAAAGTGTCACCGGTTTCCAAAAATGCATACTTGAAATGCTCAGGTAATAGCTTAAGTTCAATTTCAGGAGGTACTTCAATGGAAGGGCGAAGAATATCATTAGAAATTGGTAAAATAATTGGTTTTGCGCCCTTAGCTGTTGGTACAAATGGTCAGGATTCAAGTTCAGTAATCTCTTCATAAAATTCATCCTCTATAGCTAAATCTTGAATGAATCAATCCTTAGACACTCATCATCCTCAAACCCCACATTTGAAGGTTTCTATTCCAACTGTTCCTCAAGTTTGTTCAGCTGTTCTTTAATCCTGTCATTTTCAACTTGTTGAGACTTTCTCATGATCCGTCGAACTGAAGTTGCTAGAACATCTTCACTGCCAACTTCTATAGCCTTCTTCAAAGCATCTTTCTCAATGGAGTATTGGATGTATTCTTGCATGAAACTATGAAACGCATCAATAGAATAACAAGAATAATCACTATCATTACCTCGACGCTTCATCCCCTAAAAATGTTGAAGTGAATTTTCCTCTCATTTAGTCTCATGGTGAGAGTTCCCTCATAACAATTAATTTTTGTGCGGGCAATCCTCAAGAATAGACGACCTAAAATCAATGGTTTCTTGGAGGGCATTGGTTCTCTTTTCATCTCCAAGATAAAGAAGTCAGCTGGGAAGATCAAGTCACTAACATACACTAAAACATCCTCAACAACACCTAAAGGGTAGCAACTAGATCTGTCAGCCAATTTAATGGTTATCAATGTGGGTTGCAATTAATTGTTGTGCTAGGTTCAATTTATTATAAACAGAATAAGGCATCTAATTAATTGAAGCACCTAAATCTAATAAAGCACCAAAAAACCTATTATCACCAAGAATGCATGAAATATTAAAGCTCCCGAGATCTTCCATCTTTAGAGGTAGTTTTCTTAGTAGCACAGCAGACACTTTCTCGCTCAAAGCTACAATCTTAGTTGGCCTATACTTCTTCTTGGCTGTACAAAGTTCTTTGAGAAACTTTGCATATTGTGGTATCTGCTTAAGTGCTTCAAGTAGAAGAATGTTTACTTGGACCTTTTGGAAGATGTCTAAGATGTCATTGGCCTTATCCTCCTTCTCTTTTTTTCTCAACCTGCTAGAAAAAGTAACTGGAATGTCAGTAAAAGAAGAAGGTTTAGAATGTACCTACTCAATTTTTGAAGTGGTCTGAACGTTGGCCCTAGGTGCATTTTCAACGGGTCGAATTGAGATTCCTGGAGAATTTTCTGACGGCTTGTCAAACACTATTTGCTCACTAATCGGCTCTTCCAACATTTGTGACCTCTTCTTAGGTTTTGGACCTGATCCTAAAACTTTTTCACTCTTCAATTACATAGCATTTACCTTACGCTCATTCCTTGGGTTAAGTTCGGTCATGCTAGGAAGTGCTCCAAAGTTCTACTGAATCAACAATTGTTACACATGGCTCATCTGGTGCTCAAGAAGCTCAATGGATTTCCCATGTTGCTGAGTAATGGCCTTGATATCTTGGCGGAAAATACTACTTTCTTCTCGCTCTTTCGTATTATCACTCATCATCTGTTATATCAAGGCTTCCAAACTTGATGGCCATATTGGTGCTTGAGATGGTGGAAGTGGTGGAGCTTGATATTGTTATTGCTACCTCTGACCATATTGTCCTTCCCTTCTAGGTTATCTTGGTGGAAATTCGGGTGGATTGGTTGGAGAGTTAAGCACATTGTTGCTCTTGTAGCTGAGAAGTGGATGATCTATGTTTCCTCCATAAATATTGAATTGTCTTTTAGCAAAGTTCACATCCTCCTCTTCTCTATCTTCTCTAAACTTAGAATAATTTTCAGCTAGATGATCTATAACAAAACATATAGTACATATCACCAGAGCTACAACAACTGTTTTCTTCTTGTCAACCTTTATGGCACTGGCTATCAAGGCTATGTCATTCTCTATAGAGCTCAACCTCTTTTCCATGGCTCCATCAATTACAACTACATTTAAAGATCTTCTACTCGCACCCATGGATCTATCTCTTGACTGGAACTGTCTTGAATTCTATGCTTGATTCTCAACAATTTCTTTGGCTTCAGTTCCAGTCATATTCCACCAATTCCCTCCACTAGCTGAATCTTGTTTTTGTCTATTGAATGAATCAAGTCCTTCATAGAAGTACTTCATCTGAGTATTGAGATAAAACTTGTGGTGGGGGCATTGACAAAGTAGATCCTTGAATTGACTCCAACCTTTATGTAATTCATCTCCATCTCTCTGCCTGAAAGTATTGATCTGCTTCTTCAAACTCTTGGTGCGAGAGGCTGAATAAAATTCCTTCATGAATGCAGCACACATATTGTCCCATGAGTCAATAGATGAGGAAGCTAGTGAGTTGTACCATGCCTTTGCTTTCTCATTCAGGGAAAAAGAGAAGAGAATAAGTTTGACAACATTCTCTTCCATAGTCGTTGACTTCTGTATTCTGCACAGTGCTATAAACTTGTTGAGATGATCTTGTAGATCTTCAGAAGGAGTGCCTCTGAAGTGTGGCAAATTTTAAATAAGATATGGGGGAATTGAGTAGGCCCCCAAGTTGTCTGGTAACACAACTGATGAATCTGCTGCACTTGTGCCCAGAATAAGAGACTCCTTAAGCTTCCTGTTGTTGGCCATTGGTGATGGTGGTGGCATTGGAATGGATTGCTCCTATTTTTCCTCAACCTCTTGCCCAGAATCAGAATGTAGCTCAAACTCAGAATTCTCACCACCACTGTTACTTGAGTTCACCTGTTGTCTCTTTTGCTTTCAGTTTTGTCTTGTTGATCTCTCAATCTCTGGATCAAGTAACAATGGTTCAGAGCTTGTAGAGTAGTGTGTACGCATATACAAATCTCCTGCATAGTAACAAATGTAATACTCAAAGAAAAAAGAAAACTAAACAATACAAAACTAAAAATAAAAGACACAACTAAGCCTTAGAATTAAACAATCCCCGGCGACACAGCACAAAAGTTTGATAAGCACAAAAGCACCCAACAAAGATACTCTATTATCATCTCAATTATATTAATGTAGTAAATGGCAAATAGGGGTCACTATCCCCAGAGGATTGGTGAAACTAAGACTTAAAGACACAAGAAATACAAATATACACGTAAACCAGAAATCTTGCAGACTCGACCCAGAAAACGAATCCTACTTAGTTAGATAATCTAAACTCAACCAAAAATTACGAAATTAAATAAACAGTAACTAGACACAATGGTGGACTACCACACAAATTTTAAGGATATTCAAAGTTGATTTAGTTGGTAAAAATAAATAAAGAATATAGAAGTACTGCTGAAAATAGAATACCAAAAATTGAATATGGATGTAAATATGAGAGAAATAATAGCTAGGAACTTCTCACCACTATTAGATATGATCTAATTACCCCAAAACAATCTCAATGATTATAGATGAATGCACTCATAGTTAAGTCAATGTCGTTAGGTCATTAATCGTATTACGTTCTCTTACTTGCCATGTTAAGCAAAATGTCGTTATCGACTTAACTATATTCCCAATTAATTGATCTATAAAATGTCGGTATCTAGACCAAAATAACTGAAATCATGAATATCTAAGAAAATTTGAGTAACAACAAAGAATCTAAAGTCAATGTTTGTATCCTTAGATTACTGAGGAATCACTTGACACAAGTACTTGCAAGGAACCCGTTATCTCTCACAGAATATGCAATGATATGTCGGTCATGTACACATTCAAGATAATAAACCCTAAAACATGCATCAAAGTATCGACCCAAAGAAATAAGTAATAGAATTATTAATGAACAAACAGTGAAGAAATTCTCATCTAAAATTATATAAATCAATTGGGGTTCAAAAATTGAAAACATGTCTAGGGCTTCGATAAGCCCCTAACTACTAAGGTGTTTAGTAGCACATAGTCTCGGATAAGAGCATCAAAGAGTACATGAAAGATGAACTAAAGAAGGAGAAGAAAGAACTTGATGATTGGCACTTCGGCAGCTGTGCCGCACTTCCGACTTCTTTATTTCTTCCTCTCTTTCTTTTCATACGTCTCCTTCTATTATTTTCGTACGTCTCAGCTTCCTCCTCTAAAAGTTTGCGGCCCTTTCTCTTTAATTCAATCTCATATAGCTAGGTTAATCAACCAGATGATCACATGCTCCTCTCCTCTAGCCCAAATCAATATGGGCTGATCTCCTCTATGTAAGTAACTTCTTTGCTATCTAAATTCAATAGCTCATTTTGCAATATTTAATCTCCTTTTCTTTATTTGACTCTAAAAATACCTAAAAACAAATAAAGTCTATTAATAATAAAAAGACATAACAAAATAACTAAGTAATAGGGATAATCAACATAATAAAAGTTGCACAAATATGCGACTATTAGTCATTAAGTTTCAGACTCCATTCCAGAAGTTTCATGAGATGTTGAATGTCCCTTCTCTCCCTAACTTGGAACTTAGAGTTTTTGGATGCACTATGTATGTTCATATCAACAAGCAATTAAGAGGCAAGCTTGATCCCTGTGCCTTAAAGTGCGTCATCATTGGCTATGCATATTTTCATAATGGTTATCGGTGTTATGATCCTCTCACCAAGAAGACTCATGTTTCTCTTGATGTCTCCTTTTAGGAATCTGAACCTTTTTATTCGGGGGGAGTGTCAGAATCTTCCCTTAAGGGGGAGAGAAGTGGATGTGAAGGAAATACTCTGAATTTTCTAGAATTTGAAGAGCTTGAACAATTGGAGTCGAGATTTGAGGGTTTTGGCATATCTCTAACTGAGGACCAGAGATGTGTCTTCGATGGATTGAAAGACCCTCTCGATCCATCGAAGGATCGGACAAGGGAAGACCTGAGGGATGGCTTCAATGGATCAAACAATTCCCTTGATGCATCGAAGACTTCGAGCAATGACAACCCGAAGGATGGCTTGAATGGATCGAACCATTCCCTAGATCCATCAAAGAGTTTGAGCAGTGAGGACCCAAGAGACTGCCTCGATGCATTGAAGGGAATTTCACAATCAATCGAAGACCCTGTATTAGAGGACCCGAATTCCTCTTAGGCCAATGAAAACCTGCATCAAGATAGTACTGAAGCTTCTATTCCTCTGTCTACATCACCAACTGAGATCTCCGTTCAGAGTATTCCACCTAATGTACGTAAATCTAATCATGTTACTAAAGGAATTCTTAAGCAACAATATGAGCATAAGAAAGATGTTAAAGCCAAATACCTTATTGCCAACTATATCTCCCATAATATGTTGTCTGAATCTCATTCATTTGTTGTTAATCGTACAAGATGCGTTGGCATATCCCAAGTGGAAACAAGCTATGAATGAGGAATTAGAAGCCTTGCAGAAGAATGAAACTTGGGATATGGTCGCTATGCCACCTGCTAAGAAGAATGTTGGATATCGTTGGATGTTTATTGTAAAACTTAAAGTTAATGGGAGCATTGATCGCTACAAGGCTAGACTGGTTGCCAAAGATTATACCCAGAAGTATGAAGTTGACTACCAAGAGATTTTCACACCTGTTGCAAAAATTAATACTGTAAAAAATCCTTACTGTCCTTGCAACTCATTATGATTGGTCTCCACGTCAATTTGATGTGAAGAACACTTTCTTGAATGGTGACTTAGAAGAAGAAGAAGTATACATGGAAACTCCACCAGGAATTAATTACAAACCAAGCAATGAGGGAAAAGTATCTCATTTGAAGAAGTCTTTGTATGGTTTGAAGTAATCACCTAAAGTGTGGTTTGGACGTTTCTCCAAGGCAATGAAGAAGTTTTGGTATCGTCAGTGTAACTCTGATCACACCTTGTTTGTGAAGTGCAAGGATGGTAAGACTACAGCCTTAATTGTGTATGTTGATGATATGGTGGTTATAAGAGATGACCCGTGTGAGATGGAAAGCCTCCAGAAATAGCTGCCACAGGATTTTGACATGAAAGATCTGGGTGATTTGAAGTACTTCTTAGGAATTGAAATCGCAAGATCCAAGCAAGGGATTACATTGTCCTAAAGGAAGTATGTTTTAAATCTTCTTGCTAAAACTGGATTGTTGGACTGTAAACCACCTGCCACTCCTATTGAGCAGAATCATAGGTTGAAACTTCTTCAAGATCAAGTTCCAAAAAATAAGGGCAGATATCAACGTTTAGTTGGGAGACTCATTTATTTATCACATACTAGATCTGATATTGCATATGTGGTTAGTGTGGTGAGTCAGTTTATGCATTATCCTAGAGTAGATCATATGAGTACAATATTACGTATTCTTAGGTATCTGAAGGGCACACCTGGTAATGGTTTGTTATTTGCAAGAAAAATGAATTGTGTATTTCTAGCTACACTGGTGAGGCGTGTGTTTCAGGCTATAGTGATGTAAACTGGGCTGGTGCTCATACTAATAGGGCATCTACTTGGTTATTTTACTTTTATTAGTGGAAGTCTAGTATCTTGGCGCAATAAGAAGCAGAATGTAATTGTTCGTTCTAGTGCGGAGGCTGAATACCATGGAATGGTAAATGAGGTGTGTGAATTATTGTGGATTAATAATGTGCTGAAAGAGTTAGGTTTCAGACTTCAGAAACCTATAGATTTACATTGTGATAATACAACTGCTATTGAGAGCTGCTATTGAGATCGCTCATAACCCAGTATAGTATGATGTGACCAAACATGTGGGGGTGGATAGACATTTCTTGAGAGATAATCTTGACAAGAAAATTATTTAGTTTCCCTTTGTGTCATCTGAGGAACAGTTAACTGATGTTCTTACTAAAAGATTGTCACATAAAGTCTTTAATAAATGGTTGGTCAAGTTGGACATAATTGACATCTATGCGCCAACTTGAAGAAGAGAGTTGGAAAATATTGACACTGTAGATATTCTAGATTCCTATTATAATTATAATTAGAATTGATTTATTCTTTATTTTAAATATTTCTTCCTATTAGAAATATGCTTTGTAAAACTGTATATATACTCAATCTGAGAATGAATGAAAATATTACATTTTACTCTAAATATTTTTGTTTATACTTTTCCTACTAAGTGCCTTTTATGATCTTAGAAGCTTGACGCCTGCTAGACGCCTGCTTGATCCCCAACATGCATTGCATCTCCAAGATTCGTCAACCATCTCAAATTTGAAAGCATTCGCAAGGTGATATATCAAAATCTTGCCTTATTTTGTATGTAACGTGTGATTAGAAAAGAAGATGGATCATGGATGTGTTATAACACCGACGTATTTGTCTTCAATTCCGATAACAAGTCTCGTGGGAGACACACAGAACAGCACCTTATCAAGGAACAAATAGTACTTCCTCTGGGAGAAGAAACGTCTAGTAGGATGATAGTGAAGGAATCGAACAAAAAAGTGTGCACGACATCACCTTCAAGGCATTCATCACCTTATAAAAGATGTCGTAAAGTCTTTTCTGTAATTGTTTCAACTATTGACGTGGATTTAGATTACATTAATGATCCACCATGGTAATATGGGTACAAGGGCGGGTACCTGGTCATTAAATGGAATATCCAGTATTGAACGAGTAAAACTCGTTCATATCTATTATCCGTAAAATGTTGAACGGGTAATACATATACTCGCCCGATCAAACTTTGGGTAACCCGGGGGTATCCGTTCAATTTTTTAATTTTTTTTAATTTTTTTTTCAATTTGTATTTATATATATATTTCTATTTCGCTTAAAGCTCAAATTTAATTATTTTTAACCTTAATTAAAAAAAATACCCCTACCTTTGCTCTTAAAGTTGTAGCATAATTGTACAATAGTTCATGTGTACACGTTTCCTACCTTTACTCTTATTGTGGAAGCAAAAAGCTTGATTAAAGTTGGTGGGTTGCAAATTTGCAATGGATCACACTTCATCTTTACCACTCACTCCTCAAAGCCTACTCCCAACAAACACAAAGCTTTCTATTTGGGCATTAGACAGGCCAGCAATGCAAAACAAACACATATGAAAGTTGATTGTGGCCAGATAACCTGAATTCGACTAGGTTCTGGTTTAATCTTTGATCTCAAAAGTAAGACTAAGAAATTTGGATCATAGTAGCAACATTGAAATTAAGCATCTCTAATACATATGTCAAAGTCTAGAATCCATGCCACAAAGGAAATGAAAGAAGCTACTAGTGCTCATCGATCCACAACTAAGTACCCACTCTAACTTATGCTCATATCATATCATTTGCACCATGATTACCACTACATCATGATTACCAGTGTCATTTGACATTCCTTCCATTAGACAGTAGACACCTAGCAAAACAGACATTCACCATCTCTTAAAGTCTTAAACCATGAAAAACAGCCACACAACATTTCTCGATCTTCAACATAAACCTATTCCGAAAAATAAAAAATACATCTCGAATTCAACACAAATAAAACTGGGTATTTGATAAACTCGATGACAAATTTCAAAAGAATAATTTCAATATCATGTCATACCTTTGTGGCAAAAGAACAAGAAAATCCTGAGTTTCCATATCACAAAACCAAAAAATGAATAAAACACTGTATGCACAGATCAACCAACACCTTTAATGGCAAGAAGAAAGAACTAAGCAAGCTTTATATGTTTTAGTCATTTTGCATTGTGCTGTTTAACATATTAAGTGCAAATAAAGTTTAAACCTTCTTTGGAAGATACAATCATGAACTTGTTATGTTAAACACAATCTTCTGGTCTCTGTATCCACAAGATTAATGAAACAGAAATTAAAACACCTTGCTTTGTGCAATATGTGCCTTAAAATCTACTCTAGAACCTGAGACTAGTTGTTGGTTTCCTTAAGTTTTCATCAATTACTTAATGAAAGTGTTTACCAACAGTACGTGCAGAATTTTTCAAACATTACATGCCAGCAAATAAGGGAGATTCTTTATACATACTTTGTTTAATTCTTACAAATACATAATGAATCTTGATCATTATCATTACCCAATAATGTCATAAACATCAACCTTCACATAGCTATATATCAAGCATAATCTTTCATGTGAAAATCAATGCAATTCTGAAAGTAAGTTTCATCTGGGCCCTTCCTAGTAACTTAATTGAGCCCCAGGTGCACTTTAGGATGAAAAAATAATGATCAGTCACAGATTCTCAAGATGAGCAAATTAAGCCATAATACAACTGAAAAGAAATAGAGATGGAAGGAAAAGATACCAATTATTACTTGAATGATAGGATCCAGTGGCCTCTGGGGCAGAGAGCAGCGGCGACTGACTCAGTCGGACTACTGAGTCAGTGAGATTGTGAGACGAAGAGAGATAAAGAGTGAGGAGAGAGAAGAAAGGGAGACGAACTGAGTCAACTGAGGAAAGGGAGAGAGAGAGATTGAGTGTTGAGTTTTTTTTTTCTTCTGAAAGTAAGGATTTTTTTTATGGGTAATGGGTACCCGCGGGTATATTCATATCGTCCGTTTATTTATCGAGTATTTTTGAAAATTCTCATACCTGTCCGTTAACAAAACGGAATAAATTTTTATCTACCCATAAATTTTAAAAATAAAATAATACCCATAAATAACCATATTCGCGAAAAATGCCAACAATTTCACCACACTAATGTTATTTTCTTATTACATTTTATTTTTTTATACGAATGGGCACCGTGTGATCTTTGGGAGTCAATGATGAAATGAGAATATGAAGTGCATTTTTGGGTGTTACTTTCTTCTTAAGCAAATATATTTTATCATAGAAGTGAAATTGTACAACAGTTAAACTTGTGGCTAGTAATTAATTGCCATACTAACTACTAAACCGGCATTTCTTTAGGTGGAAACACTTCTGCTTCTTAACAATCAGATGGTAAAGAAAGAGACCTCCTCGATTTCATGACTTGTTTTTTGTCACCATGTAGATCGCTCGTATCTTCCTTCTTTCCGTGCTATTTGTAGGTGAGTAACTTGTCCATTCTAACATCTTTCATATTGTATATTCATAATCTTTTTTAGGGGAGGCTTCATCATTCTTGATGCAGATACACCTGCTCAGTTCTGTGGTGGGTTCCAGGCACAAACTCCCCAGAAGGTGCTTCATAAAGTCCGACTTTTCTCAGAATCTCTCTCCTGTTCTTCGAGCTGAGTTGCTTCCTCGATCGCACCTTTGGGCCGATCTCTCTGTAGATGCATATCCAGAAATTGTAGATGTTTTCACTTTATTTTTTCCCAGATGATAACATTGCCAGGTGTCTTTTGGCTTGTAATAGTTTGATTTTATATCAGGACTATGTTTTGTAGTTTATCTTTTCTGAACATATGTATTCCACTATTCCGGCTGATTTGCAGCTCACGGGACAGCTACGCTTCGCTATTTGAGATCATGGATACCAAAGATTTCAGTGATGAGGATTTCCTTTGATTGAGTGGATGCCGTAGAATTGTTTATATTTACCGTAGGAAAAATGGTGATTTTTTATTATTTTGGTTAGACAATTTAAACAAAATAATTAAGTGTGATGTACTTAATATTAATAGAAGAGAAACATGAATTTGTATTCTCCTATAAGAGTACGTAAACATTATGTATTCGTTTGTTTAAATTGGTTAAGAGGTGAATAAGAAATTGTCCCTCAAAGTTGGTCACTTGAAACAAAAGGAATGAAGTTTATCTCATATAGGAGAAACTAAGAATGTGAAGGTTTTTAAATATGACTGCTCTCTAATATACTTTGAGTGATCAAGTAGAGAGACTCTCTTGGTTGCATTAGAATTGTGATATGGAGTTGTGTGTGTTTTGGGCGCAAGTAGCACATGTTTCCTTTTACACTTATGAAAACTGACGTGGCTTTTGGCTTTTCACATTCTTTTTGGTTACAAAACTTTTTGCTTTTCAAATTACTTTGGTTAAAAACTTATTGTCGAAATAAATTTTGGCAATAAGTTACCGGAATAAATTTGGCTAATTAATTGTTACAAAACAAAGACCTTTAGAGTGGCCGACATTTATGTTCCTCCTCATTCCTCCATGTATAAATAGAGGCATTCTCCTCCTTATTTGAATCTCATATGTGAGCAAGCATCTCTCCTCTTCTAATTTCTTCTCTCTCCAAATAAATTCGGTGATAGAGTAAGGTACATCTCAGTTCGTCGAGAAAATTTTGTGCTACGGTACAAAAACTTTCAAGTTGTTTTATCCTAGGAGAACAATGTCATACAAGCTTGTGGGGGGGGGGGGGGGGTAAAAATTCTTAAGGACAGTGTGTGATACACGCGACTTAACTTTATTTATAGTTCATCGTTCATCAACCACTTAGGTAACAAATTCAAAGTTTTCAGATTTTATTCTTCCCATTTTATTTTATGTTTACTAATTATTTAAATTAGTAATTTTAGATTTTATTTAATATCACATTATTTTCCTACAATCTTAAGAACTTTTGAAATGTGATATTGACTAACGTGGTTGCTTAAAGGAAGTGGGTGCCTAACAAAAGGTTGTTGCCTTATGGATTTGGTTGCATACACCAAAGTAATGTTGCCTTAAAGAAATGGTTACCTTTGGAGTTGTGTTGCAAAACACGAAACGTTGCCTAAGAGAATTTGACTCCAAAAGAATTACCAATTAGCTACCTACGCTAATAATGTTCTATTCAAGGACAATAAAAGGTTTCCATGGAATAAGAAAGTACTATAATTTGGTTATATGTCAAATTCAAGTAATTGAATATTGAGATATTCAATAAGAAATTCCTTGTCAATTTAACCAAATAATCAATAGAGAAATAATATTGAATATTATCTATTGACTATTATTTGTTTTTGAAAATAACATATTGTTGTGTGTATTTTCAGAAATGGCAGTTAAAGGTGAAAATGCACCAAATGAAGAAGAAATCACATTGGGTCATTTGGTTGAGAATGAGGATGTGAACATGAGTGTTAATAGTATTGAGGTGATTGTTGACGTCTACCCAATTCGGAAGGGTGAGACCAAAATCTCGGCAATACTAGTGAATGATGACAATATCTTGGGAAAAAAGAAGGTAGAACTGAAATTTCAAGCTAACATTCAAGACTTCACCATGAAAGAGGTGGAAATTTCAACAACACACAAAGTCGTAGCTTATTGGGGATAAATTTTGTGGGATCATCCATTTAAGTAACACACTTCGATATGGAAAATTCCCAATGATGGGTCAATGTTTGCACGATTTGTTAACTATAGTGCAAGATATACCCACTTTTGGAAGACATTGTCTATGTATAAGTATTTTTGGCAGTCATGCTCAGGACGCCATGATGAAATGATATGCAGTCTGAACCAAATTATGAAATCATCATTATCGATGATAATGAGGATGAAGTCAATCAAAAGGTTGTAGTAACGATAGACTTCCAAATGAAGACAATGCAAGCTATGAATGTCTTGCGTATGATGATGTCATAAACAACGTACATGGCATGAAAGCAGTCAAAGATTATGACTGTGGGATGGAAAACTTAGAACTGTGGTATGACCAAGCAAAGTTAGATGAATAATCAAGGGTCAAGAAATGATGTCTAACTGATGATCTCTAAAAAGGAACTAAGTGAAACATAATGACCATGGTCAATGATAAGAATAAAGCTAGCGTTTTCACCTTTGTGTCTACCAATGTATGGTATGGTAAGCCAAGACAAGTTAATTATGATACTCGATCTGCAGAGGTTAATTAACTTAAAAAGTTTAACAATGTTTCAAGCATAAGTGTGAAACGTGTGTTGAGACAAACCAAACAAAATCATCTTTCAAAAGCATTGAAAGAAACAATGAACCCCTTGATTTAATACATAGTGACATATGTGATTTAAAGGCAATACAAACGAAAAGTGGTAGTAAGTACTTTATCACTTTTATTGATGATAGCACGAAATATTGCTATGTGTACCTCATGAAAAGCAAAGATGAGGCTATAGAGAAATTCATTCTTTATAAAAGTGAGGTTGAGAATCAACTTAACAAAACTATAATGGTTATAAGAAGTGACCGCGAATGCGAGTATGAATCATTGTTTACTGATTGTGTATGAGAACATACATGAAACAACAACACCTTATTCACCATAATCATATGATGTGGCTGAATAGAAGAATCGTATCTCATAGGATATGATGAATGCAGCGCTATTAAGTTCTGGTTTGCCACCAATAATCTCTAGTGACGAAAGTTACTTCCATCAAAATGGTACTTGTTATTACCACGTTGTCAATTTTGAAGTACATTAAATGAATATGAAAATAGCTTTCCTAGATGGAGATATAGAAGAAAAAATCTATATGGAAGAACTTGAG
Source organism: Geum urbanum (assembly GCA_946800695.1). Taxonomy (NCBI): domain Eukaryota; kingdom Viridiplantae; phylum Streptophyta; class Magnoliopsida; order Rosales; family Rosaceae; genus Geum; species Geum urbanum. The sequence goes on along the minus strand of OX327013.1, from coordinate 36,872,172 downwards.
GGTTTCTTGGTTCCTGGTCAAAAGGAAAAGTATGTAAATTGATGAAGTTTACTGATTGGTCGAGACCAATGCAGTGACATGGAAAATTTGACAACATATCACAGATTGTGATAAATGTTTCTATGTTAAAAACACTAAGAATGTATATGTCATTATATTTTTTTACGTAGATGACATTCTTATCATTGGAAGCATTGATAAGATGGTGAAATCTGCTAAGGATACGTACTCGATTTGCAGTATTTATGACACTATTTTCTAATAGGGCTCACATTAGTAGTTCATAATGTCTAGAAAAAGATATTTTCGATAATAGTGTACTTGAGCGGGCCTCGCCCCACCTACATCGATTTCTCCTAGCCTAATTATGAGTGAAAATAGCTAGCCAAACAACTACAGAAGTCATAATTGCTAGCAAAATTGCTCACGTACTATTTTGAATTGCAAAAGTATTGTGATCCTTGAAAACCTATCAAGAATGTTAAAAGTGCTAATATTAAATCATACACATTACGTGAAGAATAGCCTTGAGAAATGTGACAAGGAGAATTCTGGAGTTTGTAGAACTCCATAGACATGACACTTCATCTTTTGAAGAAATGAGATAGTGTTTCTCAATTAGAATTCTCTAGAGTTATCGGAAACCTAATGTACTTAAAGAGTTGTGCATGACAAGTTTTGGCTTATGTTGAGAACAAGCTAAGTAAGTACACTAGTAATTCATGGGGAATTCACTGGCAAGAAATTGTAAAAGTAATTAAAGTATACTTGTACTTATGAGCTACACCATACAAGATACCCAACTATCCTAGAAGAATATGGTGATGCAAACTGAATATCATACATGAATGACTCAAAGTCTACTAGTGGATACGTGTTCACACTATGAGAGTAGTGGTGTCTTGGAAGTCCTTGAAACAAACTGCCATAACTAGTTTGTTGCTCTAGACAAATGTTGGGAAGAGCCCGAGGAGGCAGAATGCTTAACCCAATTTGTAGAGGATATTCTGAAATGGACAAAGTATGTGCCTGCAATTTGCATATAATCAATTTGCAACTTGCAAAACACAAAGAAATATGTAAAATGGCAAATCGAGACATATTCGTCGAACACACAATATCATCAAACAACTACTCTCTACTCGTGTCATCTCCATTGACTATGCGAAGTTAAAAGATAACATATCGGATCTGTTAAACCAAAGGGTTAAACAGAGAGTTAGATGACAAATCATCGAGGGAAATGTGACTAAAGCCCATGGGTTAAAATATTTACAATGGATACCCAACCTAGTTGACTAGAGATCCCAAGATCTAGGTTCAAAAGGGACAACTAAATTGCAGAGACAAAGTCAGATCATTGTGGGGATTTTCCCCAAGTCTATTCCTATGATGAAAACAGTGATGCCCGTAAGAAATGAGGTTAAGCTCAAAGATTTTAATGATTATTATGCGTCAGAAATCCGAGCGGAGTAATGCGGGTTACTCTTAATTAAGAAATCACCTATGTAAGAGAAAAGTGAGGCCACTTCTAAGGGAATTATTCATGGCGCAATTCTAGTTAAGCTCTTACAGAACCAAGCGCGTCTTCAGGGCCAAAATGTACACAACAGTGCGATCTGAAAGTATCAGGAAGATACCTTTGTGAGGTATGCCATCGCTTACACAAATGACGAACAGTTCAAACACATCGTGTCTACTGTTTAGTTAGTAAGTAAGCATGCTTTCACAAGGGAAGGTTCAAAGGGTTAACCCCAATCTATCCTATGCAAGTTTTCAACCGCAGAATCTATCATCAAGTCTATCGAGTCTTTGGTTGTCAATGTTCAATCATGTGGGGAATTGTAGGAAAAATGGTGGTTTTCCACCATTTTAGTTGGACAATTTAAACAAAATAATTAAGTGGAATGCACTTAATATTAATGTAAGAGAAACATGAATTTGTGTTCTCCTACAAGAGTACGTAAACATTATGTATTTATTTTTTTTAAATTGATTAAGAGATGAATGAGAAATTGTCACCCAAAGTTGGCCACTTGAAACAAAAGGAATGAAGTTTTTCCCACATGGGAGAAACTAAGAATGTTGAGGTCTTTAAATATGACTGCTCTCTACTATACTTTGAGTGATCAAGTAGAGAGACTCTCTTTTGGTTGGATTGGGCTGTGATATGGAGTTGTGTGTGCTTTGGGCCCAAGTAGCACAAGTTTCTTTTTGCACTCGTGAAAACTGACGTGACTTTTGGTTTTCCATATTCATTTTGGTTACAGACCTTTTGGCTTTTCAGAGTACTCGGTTACAAATTTATTGTCGGAATAAATTTTGACAATAAGTTATTGGAATAAATTTGGCTAGTTAATTGTTACAAAATTGAAGACTTTTGTTGTGGCCGACATTTATGTTCCTCCTCATTCCTCCATGTATAAATAGAGGTCTTTTCCTCCTTATTTGAAATCCTATCAGAGAGCAAGTATCTCTCCTCTTCTGATCTCTTCTCTCTTAAATAAATTCGGTGATAGAGTAAGGTACTTCTCAGTTCGACGAGAAATTCTTGTGTTGCAGTTCAAAAACTTTCAAGTTGTTTTATCCTGGGAGAACAACGTCATACAACCCTGTGGGCGACGTAAAAATTCTTAAGGAGAGCGTGTGATACACGCGACTCAATTTTATTCATAGTTCATCGATATCAACCACTTGGGTAACAAATTCAAAAATTTTCAGATTTTTTTCTTCCCATTTTATTTATATATACTAATTATTTAAATTAATAATTTTAAATTTTATTTAATATCACATTATTTTCCTCACAGCTACATTTTAACTTGCCAAGTAAGTTTTTCTGTTATCCAGTGGCGACACATTGATTCAAGTTTGTCATGATTATTGTTTCTTACGGGGCTAAGTTTCTGTATAGCGAGTCTTTGGTAGTTTTTATGCCGTAAATTATTTTTCTTCACTTATTAGTATGCATGCCCGCTTTGGTTTATACCAAGGAGTAAAATATCGGATATCGAGAATATATCGACAGTCCAAAATTTGGATATATCGACGGAAATATCGACGAAATATCGATCCACTGAAAATTCTGATGGAAATGACGGAAACTAATAAAAATATATGGAAATTTGTAATGAAACTTTTGGAGGTTGTTATATGATCAATTACCTACCTTATGTAAAAAGAAAATATTGATCAAACATCAAAACATATGAATTTGCTATATTACTATATGAATTAGTATGTGTTAAGTGCTGATAACTATTAAAATATAATTTAATAGTTCTATTTTTATTTTTTTGATGGCTAAACTTTAATGGGAGGCTAGACCATCACATTTTGGTACAATATGTTACACATCACACATTATAAAATCAAATATATAAATACTTCAAAACCACATAGAGGACCTATGAGGTTCGAAATTCACACTATTTTCCTCATCTCTCTGTGCAGAATCATGTATGTATTGTGAAGAGTACTCATTAAATGATTGCTCTCCCATGTAATTCTGCACGTATTGACTTACATGCCAACCATATGGGTCAGGGGGCGGTCTTTGAAGATTTTGGAGCTCGTAGTATGAACCAGGCATTGCTCGACTTTCTTCATTGCTATCATCATTTGAGGCATTTGTTTGTGATTGTAACGATGTGTTATCACTTGTTGGAAGACCATAAGGCATGATATATGAAGGATAAGGCATTGCAAAATTTTGACAAGCTTTTAATTTTGTTAAATTAAAAAAGTACTAAAAATTTCAAAAATTTCGGTAAATATCAGAAAATATCGGAAATATCGGGGATATATCGAAAATATCGGAAAGTTTTGGAAAATTTCGGAAAATTTGGAGATATATTCACGGATTTTTCAGGTAAGTTCAAAAAACCGAAATATCGGCGAAATATCGCCGATAATATCGATTTTTTCATTCCTTGGTTCATACCCGTTGTCTCAGTGTTATAGCCAAGGAATGAAAAATCGATATTATCGGCGATATTTCTGATATATCTCCAAATTTTCCGAAATTTTCCGTGAATATATTCGATATTATCGATATTTTCCTGAAAAATCCGTGAATATATCTCCAAATTTTCCGAAATTTTCCGAAACTTTCAGATATTTCTGATATATCCCCGATATTTCCGATATTTACCGATATTTACCGAAATTTTTGAAATTTTCAGTACTTTTTTAATTTAACAAAATTAAAAGCTTGTCAAAATTTTGCAATGCCTTATCCTTCATATATCATGCCTTATGGTCTTCCAACAAGTGATAACACATCGTTACAATCACAAACAAATGCCTCAAATGATGATAGCAATGAAGAAAGTCGAGCAATGCCTGGTTCATACTACGAGCTCCAAAATCTTCAAAGACCGCCCCCTGACCCATATGGTTGGCATGTAAGTCAATACGTGCAGAATTACATGGGAGAGCAATCATTTAATGAGTACTATTCACAATACACACATGATTCTGCACAGAGAGATGAGGAAAATAGTGTGAATTTCGAACCTCATAGGTCCTCTATGTGGTTTTGAAGTATTTATATATTTGATTTTATAATGTGTGATGTGTAACATATTGTACCAAAATGTGATGGTCTAGCCTCTCATTAAAGTTTAGCCATCAAAAAAATAAAAATAGAACTATTAAATTATATTTTAATAGTTATCAGCACTTAACACATACTAATTCATATAGTAATATAGCAAATTCATATGTTTTGATGTTTGATCAATATTTTCTTTTTACATAAGGTAGGTAATTGATCATATAACAACCTCCAAAAGTTTCATTACAAATTTCCATATATTTTTATTAGTTTTCGTCAGAATTTTCAGTGGATCGATATTTCGTCGATATTTCCGTCGATATATCCAAATTTTGGACTGTCGATATATCCTCGATATCCGATATTTTACTCACTGGTTATAGCCTGAAACTCTGTTTTTGTACACTGTCACTAGTTCAAAGGCAAAAAGGGGGGGGGGGGGGTGGGAATCTAACGTCCGAAAAGTGATTGTCAAACTGACATGAATGACAGGGAACTACTGTTGATACGGATTTTGACATGGTAGGAACCGTTGATTAATGCTCTGGGCCATGAGCCTACAGTGACTAATTCCGTGCAACAGCGTTTGATGAGGGAGGAGCATTCTTCTAACACCGAGGGCTCTAGATTCTGCTAGCTATTAAGTTAATTCCGATGAGCAGGATGCATGACCGAAGCTTTTGCATTATCAGGTACCACATATATCTCGAACTGTTTGTAGTTTAGGAAAATAGGAACTTTCTCATTGTCTGTTAATTAGCGTAATACATTTGACCATGCAGTTCGTACTTCTCTTCCACCACCTTTGTCAGCAATGAACAACACACATGAGTCTGAAGTTGGAGAAGCATGTGTGTTGTTCATGCGTGTTTTTGATGAAACAAGTTTTGTGTGTTCGCCACACCTTCCTCAGTTTTATTGTGACCCTTTGCACCAGCTAGAGATAGTAACACCAGAATATAACTAGCTTCAAAGGTAATACAGGGACACACACCGGTTTTACCCCATCACTTGCAGAAACTCGTTTTTTTTTTTCACAAGAAACAAAGTTAGAGCTAGTGGCTTGGAATTAGTCTGCTAGTGTTAATGGATATTTTCATTTTGTTGTGGACTTGTTGCTGGTATTTTCGCGGATTGATTATTATATATATATATTTATGGATTTTCTTTTAATGTGTTGAAACTTGAAACTTGTATCTGTTTTTAGCCTCTTCCCCTCCTGATCCCTTGCAAAAAAATGATTCTGACGCGTGAGAACACCAGTCACTGACAAGTGGAAAATCTGGCCGAAGTCCAATATTAAGATTAGCTACGAACAAAACCAAATGGATGTTTAGCAGACTAATAAAGCCCAGCAATTCTTGTAGAGCTACTCATATGCCAAAGTCTGATTATCTGATAGCAACACACACTTGGGAAGTCAATTGGGAGCTATTCTGATATGCTCACGTTTGATCATTATAACGTTATACATTAAAGGATGTTTGTCAATATTTCATTAATCATCTAGCTTACTCGTGATTTTTAACTCTATCTAGGATAATCCAATGACTTTTTAGGTTCAAGACATAATTTTTTGACTTTAAATATATATATATATATATAAAGATTTTTTAATCCTCTTTGTTCATATTCCCATGACATCTAATATATGAGTAGTGCTACTAATATATGAGTAGTGCTAGCTACATCCACAAAAAAATTGGTACCCACCATTCTGTATCCATTTTCTGTATAAAATATACGCAAGCCAAGCATATATTGTAATACTGACACATGCAGTATTTAAATTAGGAAATTACAATTAAGGTCACTTAGATGCCTTAGTTTAGACATAATGTTATTGTATAAGTTTTACACACATAAGGTCATTATACAATCATTTAAAAAATTCAATTTCCATTTTGCCCCTCGTATATATAGATATTTACTGAATTCAAAATAAGCCGAAACCACCGAAACGGAGAGAGAGGGAGAGGGGCGATCGTTCTAGAGAGAGCTTCTGTGTTCATCCATTCGAATCAGCTCTGTGTGTTTGAGAGAGAGAGAGAGAGAGAGAGAGAGAGGAGGCGGAGAAGTTCCGGCGAATTTGGGAGGAGAAGTTCCGGCGAATCGGAAGATTTCGGTGATAAAAGCTTGGGTAAGGTTTCCATTCTGCTCACCTGTAGATATTTTGTGCTTTGTTTTGTTTGATTGATGTGTTGTTTGATTCGATTAAACCGATTTCGAATTTCGGTTTTCCGATTTTGATTCTTCTACTTTGGATTATGTATGGCTAATTGTAGTGATATTATTTTTAGTGTTCGTGTGTGATTGATGTGGCTAATTTGTGTGTTTTGATATTTCGTATAAATTATGAGAAGTTACAGACTGTTAGTACTACATCTGTTGAGCGAGTACACTACTGCATCCAATTGAACATACTAGTTATCTGTGCTGTGTGTTCTGTGTGTGTTTTGAGTTGATAGTACTACCTCTGTTGAGTGAGAACACTACTGCATCCCATTGAGCACGCTAGTTACATGTTCTATGTGTTCTGTGTGTGTTCTGATTTGATTGTACTACCTCTGTTGATTGAATACACTACTTTATCCCATTTAACACTCTAGTCAGCTGTTCTGTGTGTTCTGTGTGTCGGATTGTGTGAATACACTACTGATGTATAGTAAGGATACTACTTCTTTTTTGTAAGTATTTTTTGTTTTGATTTGCAGATTGGGATCTATGGATTTTGATTTGTATGCGAAGTGCACTTACATCGACAAAACAATCGTGTTTGATCTTATGCCTACTAAAACTTTCATTGATATGGTGATGGAAGTGTCATCGCGTTTTCCTGGCTTGAGACCGTATTCTTTCACTCTTGGTTTCTCATTGCCACGCTATCTGAATTGCATGATATCTTGTGATAGGGATTTGAAATTGATGATGAAGACCATGATCGAACTTGAGGTATCGTCTGTGCATATTGTTGCTAGGGATTGTGGGCAGAGTAGTTCGGGTACTCTTGTGCATTCCGACATATCCTTTTTTGATGATGCTTCTTCTTCTCTGACTTGCATGTCGTCGTCTTCAAATAAATTGCTTGATGCAAATGATTATTTGTCTTGCTTTAGGCCAGAAGCTCTGATTCTTTACTTGACAAATGAATGGGCAAGTTATATCAGCCATGTCAATCAAAAGTTTGAAGGTGGTGTTGTTGAGTTTAGGGAAAAGCTGAATCGTTATGCATTCGAGTCTGGTTTTACCTTCAAGTACTTCAGAAATCACAAGGATAGAATTGTTGCACAATGTTCTCAGAATGAAGGCAGCTGTCCCTGGAAAGTTCGTGCTCTAAAATGTAGGGCAAATAACTTTTTTGTCATCCGAGAGCTCAATAACACTCATACATGTACCGCTGGTATTCGTGACCAAAAGAGTAAGCATCTTGGTTCTCATGCCATCAAGTCCATTGTTTGTTCTGAGTTGAAGTCCAATCCTTATGTAAAGCCGAGAGAAATCATGTCAACATTGCAAACTTCTTATGGCTTGCATGTGTCCTATCACAAGGCTTGGTATGCAAGAGAGTTGGCTGCACGTTCTGTACGGGGCAACGAAGGTGACTCCTACTCTCAGTTGTCGTGGTATCGTGAGCAGGTGTTGGCTACCAACCCCGGTTCTCATTGCATCTTGGAGGTGAATCCGCTCACTAGACGTTTTGAACGCTTCTTCTTATGTTTTGGTGGCTGTATTAAGGGGTTCATGTCATGCATGCCTATTTTGTTTGTCGATGCTGCTCATCTCAAGGGCAAGTTCAAGGGTTACATGCTCTGTGCCACTGGAAAGAACGGGAACGAAGGTTCGTTTTTCAGTTTCAGGGATAGTGTGTAAAACTAGTAACAGTAGTACTGTCCAAAAACTAGAGTAGTACATTCTGTAAACTACAGTATTACAAGCATCAAAGTTTTAGTTATCGTGCACCAAATCCCAGTAGAGTAGTATTATCCAACTACTAGAGTAGTACATTCTGGAAACTACAGTAGTACTATCAAAGTTTTAGTTGGCATGCATCAAGTCCCAGTAGTGTAGTACTTTTGAACAACTAGAGTAGTACATTCTGAAAACTACAGTAGTACTTTCAACCAACTATTGTAGTGCTTTCCATGTGATAGAAATAACTTTCCAAGTGTTTTTTTTCTAACTCCATCTCTTAAAAATTTGCAGAATTCTACCCGTTTGCATTTGCTGTTGTGGATTCTGAAAATAAAGCCAATTGGAAGTGGTTTTTCGATCATCTCTACACTATTTTGTCGCCACAAGGAAGGAACATTACTTTCTTCACGGATCGACATGAAGGGTTATTGGATGCTGTGGCTACTACATTCTCCGACTCTCCTCATTCCTACTGTTTCTATCACCTGAAAAAGAATGTGGAAAAGCTTTATGAGAATAAAAGGGGTGTTTATGATGTGGAAACCATCATTCATGATTTCATGACCGTGGCATACTCTTCAACAGTTGCTTGCTATGAATTCAACCTTCGGAAGTTGTTGATTTCTGGTCAAGATCTTATGAGGAACTTCTTGAGGTCACTGATTTTGGAGAAGTGGTGTAACGCCTTCTTCAAAGGTAATAGATATGGGGAAATGTCCAACAACGTGGCTGAATCTTTCAATAATTGGACACGTGAATTGCGTCGTTTTCCTATTTTTGAGATGTTGGAGGGTTTGAGACAGAAATTGATGGTGATGATGGCTGAAAGGAAGATGAGATCAGAAACTTGGACCTCTATGTTGTGTCCTAAAATGGAGGAGACTTTGAAGTCTAGGATGAATGTGGGGAGGCACTGGACACTTGGAAGGTCTAATGAGACTTTGTATGAAGTCCAGGCATTAAATATTGTGGCGGTTGATCTCGGGGCATACAGTTGCAGTTGCCGACATTGGCAGATCAATTCTTTCCCCTGTCCCCATGCACTAGCTGCTATACAACATGCCGGTATTGAGTCCATTTACTCTTACATCGAGAATTTCTATGATGTTGGAAGTTACAGGGCTGCCTACGAGTTTGGTATTAAGCCAATACCCAACATTGAGAAGTTTTACTATGATGCTCTAAATGAACCGGCCATTGTGAAGCCTCCATTGACAAGAATCCCATCCGGTCGTCCAAAGGATACTCGCATGAAGTCTTCCGTTGAAGGTGGGAAGGCGCCAAGGCCAATCAGATGTGGTCGTTGTGGCGAAAAAGGAAGACACAACAGATTGACGTGTACCAAAGTCATCAACAGCTAACTAGTGTCTACCTTACTCACATGTAGTGTATTCAGCAGTCTACAGTAGTACACTCGGCCTGAACAGAATAGGTGCTACCTTAACGTAATTTTTCCTTTGTGCGATTTTTTGTTTCAACATACTAATTCGAGTTTGTTGTTCTTCGGTTTTTGTGATTTTGTGTTGGTCAATTGTTCTTTGTATGCGGCAACGATTTGTGTGTGGAACCAACTACATTAGTACTATCCAACAATAATAGTAGTACACTCATCATACAACAAATGTAGCACATACTACTGATTAATCTAGTAAGCGCTACTGTTTCTTATTAGAAAGTACTACTTCACGAAAATTTAGTGTACTAACACGACTGTTGTCCGTTGTAAGCACTACTCCAAAACATTAAGTGTACTACTTCAACACATGTGTAAGTACTACTGTTTCACAACCGAAAGTACTACTTCACAAAAATGTAGTGTATTACTAACACTACTGCAGTTTCTAGTAAGTACTACTAACAAATATCCTGGGTACTACTTAAACACAACGCAACTACTACTATTCTGTAAAGTCAGACCATAACAGAAGAATGTACTACATGAAGCCTAACAGAACAGAAAGAACATAAAGAACTAATTGGGCTTTACTTTGCTTCTTGTGTTTCTTCTTGTAACTCAGTAATCATAAATCGGGTCCTTTGTTGTAGTCTTCCTCTTCTTGGTCTTGACAGCTTTTATCATCGAAGGAGGTGACTTCCGCTTGCTTGTTTCAACCTTCCCACTCCGCGACCTCAGTTTTCGTGTCCCTGCGAGGGTCATGCTATCATTTTTAAATTTCGATCTGATCTCATATGCATCTTCACTGCTGCCCTGCTTATCATCAAATTGAAAACAAACAAAAAAATCAACTAGAGTAGTACATTCTGAAAACTATAGTATTACAGGCATGCACAAAGTCCCAGTAGAGTAGTACTATCCAACACCTAGAGTAGTACTATCTGAAAACTACAGTAGCACATGCAATAAACTGTTGTAATGTTTTTGCAAATTTCTGAAATTAAATCAGTAAATGCACTAATACATAACATACCAGGTTGATTTCTTCATCTTCGGCTTGTTCTTCACCTTCTTCTTCTTCTGCTTCTTCTTCTTCATCATTTTTTTCTTCATCTTCATCTTCTGCTTCTTCTTCTGCTATTTCTTCTGCTTCTTCTTCCACTGCTTCTTCTTCTTCATCATCTTCTTCTTCAGCTTGTGTCTCTTCTTCTTCAGCTTGTGTCTCTTCTTCTTCTGCTTCTTCTCCTTCTCCTGTTTCAGTTTCTTCTTCTTCTTCAGTTTCTTTCTCGTTCTATAATCAGATTGGAAACAACACACTAAGCTTTCTGGAAATTGAAATAAGAGAAAAACACTTTATCAGATAGAGTCAATGACCTCCTCTTCTGCTGAGTTGTTTCCCTCCGAAAAAGGAACTTGAGAATCCATAAGCTTAATTTGGTCTAGCTCACGCTGAAGCTCCTTGTTCCTCGACTCCAATGAAGCAATCTTGGTATAGGCCTCTCCGAGCAGCTTGTAAGCTTCATCTCGTTCCTTCAAGGAATTCTCTTGGGTGGTGGATGTCTTGCCTTTCATCTTCGACTTCATAATCTCCACTTTCTTGGCGCATTCATCATTTTCGCGTATGAACTTGTCGACCATTTACATCCAGAATTGATTTTGCTCTGCCATCTTCACTTTCTGGTCTTCAAGTTTTGCGATCATGTTTTGAGCGTCGTCAATCTCCTTCTGTGTTGGAGATGACTGTGATGCTGCCATATCTTGGAGAGAAGCGATGATTTCAACAAGGTTCTCCTGGGCTCTCTTCTCCCTCTCCATCAACTCTTCCTTGGATATTTCCTCCTTCACATTTAAATCACAAAGCACGAATTCATACAACAGAACACAGGAAGCATTACTCTAGACAACAGTACATACTACTAGTGTTCAATGTATATACTACTGAATTCAAAACATTGATACTTACCCACATATTGAATGATGGAGCATCCATGCTCTCTTCAAGTAGGTATAAGTTGTCGTCCCTCACCCGTACCTTCTCATTCTTGATCTGCATCTTTTCTCCTAGCTCCTCGTCAGAGAGCTTGCTTAACTGAGTGTGCAGCTTCATCAGCTTCCAGTGTGCAAATCTGAGAGGATAACCCTTCCTTGATGCAACTCTTTCACAGATTCCAGTCCTTTCAGCAACCCAATACTGTTCCAGAAAAAATACACTATTAGAGACCACATCACATCACAGAAGCACACTACTGTTCTAACATATATACTACTGCTGACCACGCTTCATATTACTGCTGACCACACTATATACTACTGTTCACCACACAATATACTACTCATGTCTACAAATACACTATTAGAGACCAATATAGATTTCTCCATTAAGACACACAACCAGGGAACAAGGGCATACCATAATTAGTGGGAAACAACCAGAAAGAGAAGTCGGGTTCTCTTTCGATTTGTCCAGCCCTTTCTCCAGATAATTCAGAACCATCTTCGCCCAATTGTAATTATGAAGGCCATCTAAAGCTTGAGCCACATTGATTATGCTGCATGTGACTATGGAAGAGGAGTTAGCGAAGAAGAATGTGGACAACACATAAATAACCAACCAGATTGCAGTGTCGTTGTCATTCTTCTTTCCTAGGGCAGCCATATCGAGAGCCTTATCAAGTTTTGATATCGGCATACAATCCTGAATCTTGTATCTTTGCAGGAAGCTTGAATCGCGTCTTCTCTCAGTCTTGGAATCCATATCATGGATCATGCCTGGAGCATCAAGACCAGAAACAAAACACAGGTAAATAACACTAAACTAGAAGAATCGCTTAAAAGTCAAACGTACTAACACATTAAAGTAGGAGAATCATACCCTTAGCTGGAAGACCAAAGATTTTTTCCACATCATCTGTTGTGAGATGATGTTTCTTCCCACAGATCAAGAATGCTCTCTGTTCAACATCCCAAAATCGTGCTATTCTTGTGATATCGTCAATTGATTTGTGGGAATCATCAGATGTCATCAAGCCTTGTGAAAACAACCATATGAAACTGCCAAATGGTGTTTTTTGCAAGATCCTCACTGTTTTTGATGGCAATTTTGTATCCAGTTTAGCCATGATATTGCAGAAGCCTCTCAATGACGATCTTATTTGGACCTTGGGTTTTTTAGGGTCCTCCATTTGTGCATTTTCTGCAAAACAATAAGACAGACCATCAAAACACTACATACTACTTACATAAATTTTATACACTACACACAACAGTTCTACACACTACTCACAGACAGCAGTACAAACTACTCAGGACAGTAGTACAAACTAGTTCAGAGAAAACAACAAACTACTCAGGACAACACTACAAACTACACTGAACAGTTCTACACACTACTCACAGACAACAGTACAAACTACTCAGGACAGTAGTACAAACTAGTTCAGAGAAAACAACAAACTAATCAAGACAGCACTACAAACTACACAGAACATGTCTACACACTACTAACAGACAGCAGTACAAACTACTCAGGACATGAGTACAAACTAGTTCAGAGAAAACAACAAACTACTCAGGACAGCAGTACAAACTACACATAACAGGTCTACACACTACTAATAGACAGAAGTACAAACTACTCAGGACATGAGTACAAACTAGTTCAGAGCAAACAACAAACTACTCAGGACAACACTACACACTACACACAACAGATCCACACACTACTAACAGACAGCAGTACAAACTACTCAGGACAGGAGTACAAACTAGTTCAGAGCAAACAACAAACTACTCAGCACAGGACTACACACTACACACAACAGATCCACACACTACTCAGAGACAGTAGTACAAACTTCTCAGGACAGCAGTACAAACTAGTTCAGAGCAAACAACAAACTACTCAGCACAGGACTACACACTACACACAACAGATCCACACACTACTCAGAGACAGTAGTACAAACTACACACTAAATCCCTCACCTGCATGAGCTGCACTTTGTTGCTTGGGGCGGCGCTTTTTACCAAGGCTAGGGTTTGAAGCCGGAGGAGCCATTGTCTTGAAGCTGCCGGGAGGGGGAGAGAATCTTAGTGTTAGAGAAAGAGACAGAGAATCAAACCAGAGAGAGAGAGAGAGAGAGAGAGAGAGAGAGAAAGAGAGTGAGACCTGTAATTGAGGGAGGGACACGGTGGGGTTTGTCTGTAGGGGTGGCGTCGGACGGCGTCGGGCTCGTTGGTGATCGGAAACCACAGGCTGGCGACGACAAACGAAGTGGAGATGGAGGCCGGGCTACTGTGACGGAATTCGAAGTAGGAGGTATGTGGAATGGGATCAGAATCACAGTGAAGAGGAGAATGGAGCTCTGCTAGGGCTTGGGCACGGTTTGAATTTTGTTTTCGTTCTGATTTCTGGTGTGAAGCAGAAGAGGGAAAACAGAAAGGGCATTCAGCGTAAATTACTCAAACTTCAAGGTTTTTTGTTTTATCAAATGGCATTAATTATGAAAGAAAAGTAAGGTGATCTTATACGTAACTAATCTTACGTAACTGACCTTATACGTAATTTACCCTATTTAAATCCAAGCATCTCCGCACATGACACTACCAGAAATTGAGACATTACCGGCGACCTCCCGTCGCCGGCCTTGTCTTTTTTTTTCGCCGGAATTGTCATTCCCGGCGACAAGTCGCCGGCAATGACGTCGCCGGAAATCCCCCGCCGGTGTTAACATTGCCGGCGACGGGAAATGGAGTCGCCGGTAATGTCGGAGACATCACCGGTGACTTGTGTCGCCGGCAATGTCAAGACATTCCCGGCGACTCAAGTCGCCGGCAATGTCTCAGACATTACCGGCGACGCCGTCGCCGGCAATGGCGGCGCCGCCGTGGCCGGAATTTGTGACATTGCCGGCGACTGAGGTCTATGTCGCCGGCAATGTCTGAAAAAATTTTGAAAAAAAAACGCGGTTCTGGATTGGGCCCAATTCTAGAACCTGCATTGAAAGACATAAACCGTACAATCATACAAGTTCAACAGTACACATAAATGTCCAACGTACAGTACAAATAGCAACGACGATACGAAAATTAACTACAACTACAGGTCAGGGTCCAGGAACTTGCGGGTCAGGGTCGAAGTAATCCATGTACTCATTTGAATTCCGGTGGCTTCCTTGGTCTTGCTCTGGCGTTGACTGGTGCGGTGGTGGTGGTGGATAGCTAGGGAACGGAGGGACCGGGACCGGGGGAGGTGTGGGGAAGGGTTGTCCGGTAGTCTGAGCCTCGTACATCGTCCGCATCCATGTGTACATCTGAGCCTGCACCTGTGTCTGCTGCATTTGGTACTCGGCCATCTGCCTCTTTTGCTCCTCCAACTCCCTCTGCGTCCTATGAAGCTCCGCCGCGAGGTTACGACTAGAAGTTGAACTTCTTGACCCGGTAGAGTATTCTGAAGTATTCTTCAATAGTCCTTCGCCCGCCGTGCCCATTCCCCTACAGTAGTAGGTATTATTTCCAGTCCCGCACGCTTTTGCCATGATCCGAGCCGCTATCGGAGGATCAAGCGGATCGATCTGAGAGGCATACTAGGTGACTTCTTCCTCGGAGCAGTCAGGATGGTTAGTCCGAGCTATACTCATGGTCACTTCTGCGGTCGCCTCCTCCACTCTCGACTAATTGAAAAGGGAAAATGAACAACGTATTAGCTAACAAAATCTATTTCCATCTTGAAAAATAGTTTTATTAACACATGGAGAGGCGAAAGACTTACCGCTTCTTCAGGGCACTGCGGGTAGAACTTCTGATGAATATACACCAATGGGTTCAGCTCTTGTTGTTGCTGCGCCTTAGTCGATCAACCCATGTAGTTGAGTGAACCTGCATGATGGGCCCTGGTGTTTTTCAATCTATTCGCCCGGTTCGTCTTCGAAATCGCCTTGTTTGATAAACATATGAAAAAAAATTAGTAACCAACTATTTCAATCTGATACGATACATTATGCTTGAAAGATATATTAAGGATGCATACCCGAGCTTTGGGGTGCTCGAAGTGGGCTATCAGCCACAGCCACTCGTACTCCCTAAACCGGAATTCGCTAGGGGTGGAACCTCGGCCTAGCTCCTTGTATACAGTGTAATGGGAAGAAAGCTCGTTCTTCCACTCTTTATACCTATATTAAAACAAGGAAAAAAAGTTAGAGATATTAAAACACTTGATAAACAAAAATCTAACTCGATATATATTCAAATAAGTCGAAGCACATCACCTCATATGTAGTTGACGCTCTACCCACGTGTGAATAAGAACTTCATCCACGTCAAACCACACCTGCAATATGAATATATAAAAGGTAAAATTATATATTTATTCGGACTTAATTAATAAATGTAAAATTTACGTAATGAAAATACGATTTTACTCACACTAAGTGCATTATGCACTTGCATCTTCACGTAGATAGGCACAGATTCCCAATCTGGCCAAAGCATTGGGACCTTGTCCCGCACGATCGCACCGGCCATGCTGACATATTTGCGCGTGGTGTCGAATGCCTCGATCACCTCGCCATCCTCATTGGCCCTTATGGGCGTTTTCCTTCCGCCGGTGGCCTGCTCAAGTCTCTTCCCGGTGCAGGTGCCTCTAGACCCTTTCCGTTTTCCAGTCCCATTAACGAAATTGCCTAATAATACAATGTCAACAAATTGATATCATTAATTGAACCTATCGCAAGTCTTAAGTAATAATTAAGTAATCAATCTGATGTTAAATAAAATTTACCTGCATCGTCCGTTTGTTGGTTGGTGCACCTCACACTCCAAAGATACACGGGGTCGAACGGGAGGAAGTTATACACTTCCTCCACGCTCAGGAACTCCGGCCGTCCTTCAATATAAACAGGCATCCCCCTATCATCGAATTCAGGGATGACAGGAATCTCGTCGGGTAGGAAGAGACCGGACGGCGGAGATAGACGAGGCCTGGACGATGAGGCTCCAGCACCACCATGTGTCTCAGATGATTCCCGTGAAATGGGAGTAGGCACCATCCGAATATGGGGCATTCGGATTGAGGGAGTTTCTGATGCCCCCGTTGACTGTCGCTCGTCTGAGGCTCTGCCACCGGAGGGACGTCTGCTGATTGAGCGTCTAGAGACTGAGGCTCGAGGCTCAACTTCCGGTTGCACGGCTCTTGATCGTGCAGCTTCCTCCTCAGCTCGCGCCTCTAGCAAGGCTCTCGTGCGAGCACTCATCATTGGCCCACTGGGCGTGTTGCTAACTGCGGGCGAGGAGGAAGCTTGACTACTGTTCCCTCCACTATTTCGGGAACCTCTCCGAAGCCAATTAGCCGCAAAACCTCCTGGACATCGTAATAGTCATGGATTCGGTAATTAACCGAAACGGTTTGGAACTGGAACCGTTTGAAACCGGAACGGTTTGGAACCGGAACCGTTTGAAACCGGAACTGTTTGGAACCGGAACCGTTTGTAACATAACGGTTCCAGTTACAATCAGTTCCGGTTCCAAACCGTTCCGGTTCCAAACCGTTCCGGTTCCAAACCGTTTCTGTTCTATACCAAATCGGAACCGGAACGGTTTGGAACCGGAACCGTTTGAAACCGGAAGTGTTTGGAACCGGAACCGTTTGTAACATAACGGTTCTAGTTACAAACAGTTCCGGTTCCAAACCGTTTCGGTTCTATAACAAATCGGAACCGGAACGGTTTGGAACCGGAACCGTTTGAAACCGGAACTGTATACGTACGGGACCGTTTGTAACATAACGGTTCCAGTTACAAACAGTTCCGGTTCCAAACCGTTCCGGTTCCAAACCGTTTCGGTTCTATAACAAATCAGAACCGGAACGGTTTGGAACCGGAACCGTTTGAAACCGGAACTGTTTATAACCGGAAACATTTGTAACATAACGGTTCCGGTTATAAACAGTTCCGGTTTCAAACGGTTCCGGTTCCAAACCGTTCCGGTTTAAAACCGTTCTGGTTCTAAACCGTTCCGATCCCGATTTCCACCTTCATTTATACGATTAATTAACAACTATATCACCTAAATTAAGAACTATACATATTCGATGTGTATATATATATACATCATGCATCTTAATTAAATTTATCCATCACATATTCATCCAAATCACAAACCCTAATTAATTTTCCACATTTATCACACATATATATATCATGCATCTTAATTAGGTTTAATTTCCACTTATATATACATCACACATTCATCTAAACCACATTTATACATAATTTTCACATATATATATATATATACATCTCTTCATTTTCACATACTTAATTAAATTTATACATCACATATATACATACATGCTAATTTAGAACTTATCACCCTAATTTCCAACTTAGCACCCTAATTAATTTACACATACACATACACATACACATACACATACACATACACATGCAAAAAAATAATTAAAAATTGAGAGAGAGAGAGAGAGGGAGAGAGAGAGGATCGGACCTGCCATTTCTATACCACCTACAATTCTTTGCCGATCGACTACAATGGTGAGGGGAGGAGAGGAGGGGAGGAGGAGATTTTCGGAGGAGGAGAGGAGAGGGGATCGGTGGAGAGGAGGAGAGGGAGAGGAGGAGTAGAGGATAAGGAGGAGGAGTGGGAGAGGAGGAGGAGGTGGTGAACTCGCCGGACCGATTTGGGAGGAGGAGAGGGAGAGGAGAGGGAGAGGAGGAGGAGAGGGAGAGGAGGAGAAATGAAAGGCTCGGGCTATCATGCATCTATCCAGAAAACATTGCCGGCGAGTTTCTTATAACTCGTTGGTAATGTCATTACCAACGACTTCAACTCGTTGGTAATGACATTACCAACGAGTTATAAGCAACTCGTTGGTAATGACATTACCAACGACGAGTTAACTCGTGGGTAATGTCATTACCAACGAGTTGCTTATAACTCGTTGGTAATGTCATTATTTCCCGAAGAATATCCGACAACATTTTCCGTCTACGATTTTCGGCTACATTTTCCGACTAAAATTTCGATTATCGATTTCTGTATACGTACGATTAACGACTACATTTTCCGACTACAATTTCGATTAATGATTTCCGTATATGTACGATTAACGACTACGATTTCTGTATACGTACGATTAACGACTACATTTTCCGTCTACGATTTCCGGCTACATTTTCCGACTACAATTTCGATTATCAATTTCCGTATACGTACGATTAACGACTATATTTTCCGACTACAATTTCAATTAATGATTTCCGTATACGTACGATTAACGACTACAATTTCTGTATACGTACGATTAACGACTACATTTTCCGTCTACGATTTCCGGCTACATTTTCCGACTACAATTTCGATTATCAATTTCCGTATACGTACGATTAACGACTACAATTTCCGACTACAATTTCGATTAATGATTTCCGTATATGTACGATTAACGACTACAATTTCTGTATACGTACGATTAACGACTACATTTTCCTTCTACGATTTCCGGCTACATTTTCCGACTACAATTTCGATTATCAATTTCCGTCTACGTACGATTAACGACTACAATTTCCGTCTACAATTTCCGACTACATCATTAACGTACTAAGGATGATAATCGTAATCATCGTCATCACTTGAGTCTGACTCGGTTTCATAGGTAACCTCTGGCAATATGTGCCTCTCCTCGTCATCTGAATCAGCGTCAACTTCATATGGATTAACATCGAGAAGTTCTGCTCCAGTAATTCGAACCACACTCCCAGGTCTCACATTATTAACGCGAATCGTAGATGATTCCGGAATGTCAAAAGCGTTCGGCTCTTGGTATGCAGTAACTTCCTCATCATCTGCGGTATCACCAAGTGTGGCAGCACTGTATATGTTTCTATGAGCAACATGGTTAACCACCTTCCACGGGACTTTGTTAAGAAGATCGTCCAGGTAAAACACTTGTTTTACTGATGAGGCAAGAACGAAAGGGTCATCTTCATACCAGGTAGTAGCAGTATTCACCGAAAATGTTCCGTACTGATCGGTCCTTGTGTTCTCCGGGCTAGTATCAAACCATCTACACTTGAACAAGTGCACTTTCATGCGGTTCCCATAAATTAGTTCAACAACTGAATGAAGGACACCGTAATAGTCAACGCCATCCTGCCCACCATGGACCATCACCCCACAATTCTGTGTTTTCAGTCGGTCGTCTCGATTTTCACATATAAATTTCACGCCATTGACCTGACACATCGAGTAAACATTTGAAGCAATCGGTTTCATCGCCAGGACCCTCAATTCGTTTGACCACTCTGGGCAACCATCATCTGCTACATGGTTCATCTGAAAACGTCCATATATTAATACGTACAGAAGAAATTATGTCATCTTGAAACCACAAAAGCACGTACATACATACATGCTATATAAAGATATATATAAAAATATACATATACACATATACTTACCCATTGACCAAAGTAGTTTGCAAACGTCTTGTTGTGGTAATCAACATTTCCGGCAATAGCAGGGCAGTGAAGATGATAGTTTTTCCAATATTGTACTTCTTGACAGTTAATCAGTACCGACCAGTGGGAAATGGCTACCTCATTTCCATCCAACTTGTACGACTTTGGCAAGCTTCCCTATACTACCACGTCACTGGAGATGATAGAAATGTTGAATTGGGGTTCATCTATCGGCATATGTTGTTGGGGGTCCTCTACATTTTTCAGGTACACTTTGGTGTACGTTACACACTCGTGCGCAAGATATGCTTCAGCGATACACCCTTCAGGTGCATATTTATTCTTCACATAGTCCTTGTAGGCTCCCAATTGTCTACAAGTTAACAAGTACATGTTAACGTACTTAACCACAAGTCATTACATATAAAAACATAGGCAAACCAAATTTATGAATCATTTGTACCTTTCCATGGGATACATCCAAGTGTAGTGTACGGGACCGGTAAGCAACAATTGTTCGGGAAGATGGATCATCAGGTGCGGCATTATGTCGAAAAAATTTGGGGGAAATATCCTCTCAAGCTTGCACATGATAAAAATGATGTCATTTTGCATCTCCCTGAGGTCTGCTTTTTTAACTTCCCTGGTGCATAACTTCTGAAAGAATCTTGACAAGGCCACCAACGGCTCCACCACCTCTTTGGGCATGTACCCTCGAATGAAAATAGGGAAAAGGCGTTGAAGCAGTACATGGCAGTCATGACTCTTTAATCCGTACATCTTATTGTCCCGGAAGTTAACACACCTGCTTATATTTCCTGCATAGCCATAAGGATACCTGCATATATATAGATAAAGCCATATATATGGACCAATTATATTTCTCGCATATAACCATATATACTCCGCTAAAAATTTAAGGACAAATTCCTACATAGCCATAAGAATATATACCTGACATTACTCAGCCACCGAAAAATTTCAAGCTTATGCTTCGGCTTTACGGTGTACGGAGCTTGCGGCATTTTTCTCTTACCATCTCTTAACCACAAATGTTTCCGCACACCCATTGCTTTAAGATCAATGCGTGCCTTAGGGATGTCTTTTGTTTTCCCCTCCAAGTTAAGAACTGTGCCCACCACACTTTCACACACATTCTTCTCTATGTGCATGACATCTAGGTAATGTCTGATAGGCAACCTGGGCCAGTAGGAGAGTTCCCAGAATATGCTCTTGTGTGTCCAAAACTTATACCTTTCGGGCTTGTCTGGAATTGACGCCACTATGTCAGGATGATTGCTCAGCTGGCCAAAATCGTATTCATTCAACACTTCCAAAATTTCTTCCCCTGTCCATCGCCTGGGTGCCACACCTGTTTCAACAGTCCCATCAAACGCGTCTGGATCCTGCCTAAATGGGTGATCATATGGAAGCCAACAACGGTGACGCATCGAGACAATTTTACTGCAATGAGGACTGCAACAATCAACCGTCATGCACTCTGAACAAGCCCTGTAACCCCTGGTAACGTTGCCCGACAACATACCGCGGGCAGGATAATCACTGATGGTGCCAACAAGCATGGCATGCATCTGGAACATCTCCTTTTTGAACCTATCGTAAGTGGGGTGGCCACACTCACTCAGGTACTTAAGCTCCTCAATCAAAGGCCTCAAATACACATCGAGACACTTTCTTGGATAACCCGGGCCCGGAATTAACAGAGTGAGCATATTGTATTCCTTCTTCATGCACATCCATGGTGGAAGGTTGTACGGTACCAAAATAACTGGCCATATACTGTATTGAAGACTCATGTTGCCAAAAGGGTTGAATCCGTCAGATGAGAGCCCTAGCCAAACATTTCGGACCTCTGCTGCAAAATGATCAAACTCCCTGACCATGTGCTTCCAAGCCTCTCCGTCGGAAGGGTGTATAAGGGTGTCATCGTCAGGCAAGTTCCTCTCAGCCCACCATCTCATTGCTTCGGCCGTGAAAGCACACATGAACAACCGCTCCAGCCTATCAATAAGCGGGAAATATCGAAGTATCTTCACAGCTTTCTTGTTGCCTGCAGGAGTCAACTTATACCTTTCTGTAAAACATACCGGGCAGGCTTCAAGGTCTTCGAGATCTTTTCCCCAGAAGAGAATACAATCATATCTGCATGCATGAATTTTGATGTAGGAAAGCCCAAGATCTTTCAGGATATGTCGCACCTTATGATGAGTGGTAGGAAGACGATGACCGGGTGGCAGTAGCGAAGCAGTCCACTTCAACCAAGAATCAACAGCTTTGACAGACATTTTGTTCTCCATTTTTAGCTGCATCACTCCCATCACACTTTCAAGAACAGTCTTACTACAACCGTCGTACAACGGAGTCTGTTGCAATGCAATCAGGTTGTTGTACTTGTCCATACCGCTTGTGTTTACATGACCTCCAGGTAATGGTTCGACTGGCTCGATATGGGGGAAACCCTCAACGACGGGAGGGACATTTGGTGCTTCATCAGCAAATACACCGCTCTTATGAGGAAACATATCATTGATTAACATCGATGTTGGATCATAGGATGAACTGCCCCTCTCAGCAAAATGTCCATGATCATAGCGTGGACTGGCCCTCTCACCAAATTGTCCATGATCATGCGGACCCGCTACCGATGTTTCACCGTGATAAATCCAACAAGTGTACTTTTCCCAAAACCCGTATTTACTCAGGTGCCTCTGGACTTTATCAATGGGAAATCGAAATCGATCGCTGAAACACTTACATTCTTTACACGGGCAATAATGAAGTGTAGTGTCTCCACAATTAGCCTTCACAAAATCCACAAAACTCCTAATTCCCTGGTGATATCTGACATCCCATCTTTCGAGGCTCATCCAACTCTTGTCCATCCTGAAAATTCTAACAATTTTACGTATTAATTATATATATATATATACACACATTCACTACTAATAATCGACGTGATCTCTCAATTCAACTCTAATTAAATCAACACATGCATGCATATGTATATATATATATATATATCGATCTAATCTCTGAATTCGATTCAGTACTCGATGATGGTATTCTCCTTTTTTCAATTCAAAACGTATTTGACTGGGTAGGAGGCTCTGTTAAGCCTGGCTCCAATAACAATACGATAATACCAGTCGTTGATTCAGACACAAGATTAACTACAAGCTGTTTTCTCGTTTCGGTGACCGTACATCAACAACATTTCATATATATATATCTCACGAATTGGATTTGATCAACACACAGACATATATATATATATATACCACATATACGTATATATACACCTACGTACCTATATATATAGCTTCCCGAGTGATCGAGTTTTCGACGCGCGCCTTAATTTTGACAATATACCGAATGATCGATTTCAGAGCGTACGTTTTCCTTCTTTCGATTTCTCTGGATTTTTTTCGCTCAAAATGATTGAATGATCGAGCTGCCCCATCCGGCATCTAATATAAGACACATTGCCGGCGACGGAGTAAGTGGCCGGAAATGAAGACATTACCGGCGACTTTACGCCGGAATCTCGCCGGTAATGTTGCAAAACATTACCGGCGACTCCAACCGTCGCCGGCAATGTCTAGGGAGACATTTCCGGCGAAATTCCGGCCGGAAAATCGCCGGAAATGTCTCCCTAGACATTGCCGGCGACGGTTGGAGTCGCCGGTAATGTTTTGCAACATTACCGGCGAGATTCCGGCGACATTACCGGCGACGGGGTAAGTCGCCGGTAATGATGGACATTACCGGCGACTTTTCCGGTCGCCGGCCTTGTTGGCCGGAATCTCGCCGGTAATGACTCATTTTCTTGTAGTGTGAGTTTATAGATGCCAATTCTTTATTTCCTCCAGGCCTGCTGTCAAATTAAAGCTAGCATTTCTTGAATAAAAAGTTCCGTCCAAAACTTGTATCGTGTATCCTCAGGTTACAGATACTTTATTTTCTGAGCCTTTGCCTAATAGAGCAACGTACGTAAAGTAACATCAACGGATCGAAGACGTTACACGCAACGACCGCTTTCAGAAACCTTCCTGTTCACTGTTTTATACCAAGTACTACAATTATGGACTTGAACATATATTTGTATATGTACTCTGTAACATGTATCATCAGTATCCGGTGGAAACTTCAACCAAGAAGAAGAAGAAGAAGAAAACAAAACAAAAAACACAAAAGCTAACAATCCTAAAGTCGAACTCGCCGTTTGCAGTCATCTCCCTCAATCCCTCCGCTAGTGAAGTTGTATATCATGGTACAGTTGAGCTCAACCACAACGTTCTTCTTCACCATAGCAACTTTCACCTTGCCATGAAGTCTCGTAAAGCTAGTCAAAGTCAAGGCCCCTTGTGCAAATTCCTTGTTAAACTCCGGCGAGGCTATGAACTTCGCCGGAACAATCTCCACCGTCAGATTCATCCTCATCGTCCTCCTCGCCTTCGCCACCCCCGCCGGTATCCTCCCCTCCCCGACTTCCATCCCGTCAAAGTAAACCAAAGCCGTCGTGTTCTGGTACTTGTACGACGCCACGTTAGGGTTCTTGATCGACACGTCGGCCACAAGTGTGATGTTGGAATTTGGGCTTAAACTTCCGTTGGCGGACGAGTTCAGCTGTGTGATGGTGACGCCATTCATGTTGATCCTAGGACCCTTGACGTGGAAGACGGTGAAGCCGAGCACGATGCCGATGACGGCGAGGATTATGAACATGGCGGCGGCGAGGCCGCAACACTGGACGTATTTTCTTTGACTTAGCTTTATGTGGTCGGAAGCGCAGGCGTCGACGTCTTCCAAGTCATGGCTGCGAACGCTGTATCTTGATGAAGGGGCTAAAGGCTTTGCTTGATGCTCTGGGCTAACGCTGAAGAAAGGCATGGCAACAATAATTAGAGAGCTTTGATCGAGTTTCGGAGGGAGATATATAACTAAGTGGGATCGAAAGTCATTATGCTGTTAAACTTTTCTGGTCGTTGAAAGTGAAATGTTGATCAAAGAAGGAGGTTTAATTGGAGTCAGTTTGGAGTGAGTTTCTTCTCGAACGCGTTGGCACAATTTGCACGGCTTGACTTTTGACTTTTCGTCCCTGTTTTTGTATGAAAGTGATGATCATACTCAAATTTAAGTGTGGATATTAAACGAAGGGTTATCGTAGTAGAAGCTTCTGTGAATGATGTGGTGGAATAAGTTAATAGTTTTGTTGAATTCTAAATAGAGGGCAACAAGGGAAAATGTTGAGGCCGAAAGAAACACAAGTTGTTTTATGGGGACCCAAATTAAGTAGAAAGTCATAGAGAAACTGATGAATATATGTACGGCTACCTAGCTAGCTTGAGTATTTATTAATTTGGGAGGTTAAAGAATGATGGGGTCATTTTTCTTCAGCATCGATCAGATTGAAGTTAAAGGTCTTCTTCATCATTTTGTTTTTTTAAGCAGATCTTTAACCTTGAACTTAATAATCTTATTACAAAATTTAGAGAGGAAGATGTGAAATACCGACCAGAAAAGTAAAAACGGACGATGATTATTGTTCTAGTAGTCAGTAATAGTAATATGTGTGGTTAGTTATATATGGGCAACTATTTTTAGACGATAGATGATGAAAAACACAGTTAAAATATTATTAAATATCATCTATTGGATATAACAGTCATGTTTTAGTGACCAATGAATTTTGTGTCTAGTTGTGGTCAACTGTGCATTCAACGGATGATATTAAATTTTGTTGTCATATTTTTTAATTACCTACCGTTGAATACAGATTTAACGGTAGTTGATTATGACTGACCACACACATAACTCATTGATGATCGAGAACATGACTCTTGGATATAGATCTAACATCAATTGACCACGAACTTACTGACCATAAGAACATGACCGAACGATAACACTAAATAGTGAAGTACACTGCACAAAGGAATGAATCAACGAAAAGAGGACGAGAACCAAACCAAAGCAAATATCCTAGTTCATCCTCACTATGCTACCCAGTAGCCACCTATAACCGTTCAAATATCTAAACATTGACATTTGCTTAGTCAGTTAGTCGTGAGTATTTGTTTCTCTATGGTAGCTATATAGTTGGTTACTAGTCTCTTTGTTAAACACATTTGGAAATTGAATTGAATTTTTTTTTTCATTTCTTTAGGTCAAATTTTCTCTTAAATAAAGATTTAAGACTTTAAGCTATGGTTGGGCACGAATCTTGTAAATGTCGAACTCGATCCGATCCCATCTCGATCCCGCAATGGATGGGAAGGGATGAGACGAAAATTAAAATTTTCACTATTTCATCACATCCCGTCCTGATCCCTCACTTTTTTTAGTGACAGGATCGAGTGTTAATTTTAAAATCCCAATAAACTAGTCTTGTCTTGATCAAAATCAAGACCCGATCTCGTCTTGCATAATATATTTTGTCTATTTTATCATTTATTTTATTAAGAGTTAACATATTAAATTATCAAACAATTAGCAATATTCAACTCAAAAATTAAAATTACGTTACAACGATTAAAATATTACACTACTTGTAATATGGACTAAATGTATCAATTAAACATAAAATAATTGGTTGTAGTTTTAGTGCTTTTAATTAAACATTAAGTAAAACGGTATCGCTTTGTGTGGTTGTAGACTTTTATTTAAGTCTTATCAAACTATATTTATCTTATATTGAGCTCAAAGTTTGTTTAGTTGCGTCTCATTTAATTTTTTGTTGTTAAATACTATATTAAATGCTCATTTTAAATTGGACCCGTCCTTACCAAGATAAGGATAGAGACGGCCAAAAAATAGCCCGACCCACCCTTACTTTTAGCTGAGAATTGGGCCTCTACAACCAAACCCTCCTTAAGAATCACAAGTCCTCAACCCTAGTTGCAAAATGCAATAGTGACATGTGTAAACTTGTGTTAACGGCCCAATCAATTTGAAGTTGCTCCACTTAGTAGGGGTCTATTTTGGGTCCACTTTGTTGGGCTTTCTTACATGAAAAGACTGACAGCTGGAAACTCATAATCACACGCAGACAGGCTGTAGCAGCACGTGGGATGCTATAACCCAAAGCAGACCACAATCATGCATCAACACGATCAATT
Source organism: Geum urbanum (assembly GCA_946800695.1). NCBI lineage: Eukaryota > Viridiplantae > Streptophyta > Magnoliopsida > Rosales > Rosaceae > Geum > Geum urbanum. The sequence continues at coordinate 36,844,692 of OX327013.1, read as the reverse complement.
AGAGCACCCGCACCGGTAAAACGAGCTTGCTCGTGCTATTTGAGGAGGAGCAGACACTGTTTGAGATGGAACAATCACTGTTCATCGAATAGGAGGTGCAGTTTCTATTTTTCGCGCAACGGTGCCAAAAAATAGCACGTGCTATTACTGTTCATAAATTAAATTTTTTATTAATTTTTTTTGAATCATTTTCAACCAATCCATAAACGATACGTGTCATTGTCGTATGAATAATTGAATAAGATTTCGGGTAAGATTTGTGACGACCCGGAACAGAATCAGTAGTGTAATCGGCTTAATTCGTGAGTTAGTGCGTAATCGCAGTTTTTCGTAAATTGATTGAATTGCCGACTTTGATCACAACTTAATTATTGGCCGAGAATTTGAGTTGAGTCTCTTCTCGAGAATTGTTGTACGCGTGATTTCAAGTTCGTGGGCGGTTTCAGATTATTATTTCGACGACCGAGGAATATAATATGAATATTTGAAATTTCGAAATATCGTCGAGTTTATCCGTTCGTATTTGAGTCTATCCGAATCGTGATTGTGATCCGTTTTGGACCATCGATCGACCCGAACCAAAATTGGAATGGTTATCGACTTGATTTGCGAATTTCGTGATTAGTCACGATTTCGACGTAATTGGTTAATATGGCGGCTTCGTTAACGACTAAATTATCGAGCAAGAATTTGATTTGGGATTATTCACAAAAGTTGTAGAGAATTTAATTTCGAGCTCGTGGAAACTGTTGGAGGATTATTCCGAGTTACGAGGAAAAATTTGTGAATATTTTAGACCGTTGATCGTTTTATCAGGTAAGCTTATGTTGAATTGAGCCGTTGAATTTTTATCAGATTCGTCAAAGTTGGTTGACTTCAGGTGGAAATTGAAGAATTTGTCGAGATAAGTTCGTAGACGTGAGGATCGTTGAAAACGGAGTTACGATGCAAAAGTTACGTTCGATCAAAGTTTGTCATAAAATAAATACGGAAGTTACCAAAAATGGAAAGTATAAATAGTGGGTTTCCTTTTTGGGTAAGTCAGAATTGAATGTTGACCGAGTCAACTCGGGTTGACCAGCCATTATTCTCCATTCCAGGCCGAATTTTGTTTGCCTTCGTTGAGCTCGATTCCGGCCTCTTTTTTCCGTGGTGTCTTCATGAAAGTTGTTGAGCTTGAGCTCCTCTTTCTTTTGATAGGTCATTCGTTCAATTTGATTGCCGGATAAAGAAGTTATGACGTTTTGAAGTTTGTGATTTTCCGGCGAATTCGACGGTGGTCGGAGGTGATTTTTCCGGCCAATTTAGTGGCTCCTCTTTGAGGGGTTTTGTTAGACATGAGGAAAGGAAGCTATTGCAAGTGGTTTGGGAGGTTGTCGTGGCCGGAGGAGAGAGATCGATCGGTTTGAAATTCCGGCGAGGGTTTGCACCTTTGAGGTGAGTTTTGGGCCTTTTCCGGTCAAAACTGGCCTTAATTTTAAACTGGAAAGTTGTTGGAAATGTCGAGATATTCAAATCCATGTGTGGGTTGCATTTTTCTGGGCCGGTATGATTTTCCGGTGGTCGACGGCGGCGGCGACTTTTCGTCCGACGTGTTTTTCGACGAGTTATATGTCATTTCGCTCGGAATCGCGCACCGATTGCAGTGGTAAGGTTTGTTTTTCGAATTGAGCATTGGAAATTATAGCAAGGTTTTGTGGTGTGATAATTGGATTTTGACAATTTCGTCGATATTGAATTATATGTTTCTGGGAACGGTTGCTTCTCGTGAAATGATTTGAGGTTTCGAGTTATGATTTTGAGTAGTGGATTTTATAATTATTCAGGGGATCGTGATCATTCGTTTGGCGAGAGATTTTCCGCCGGACCTCGAGATTAACGCGTATCACGTTACGCTCATTTGTGAGTGGACTATTCATTTTCACTGATTAATCGCGAGTCTTTATTACACGTTTTATGAGCTTGAGCATGCATATGAGATTATGATTTATATGAGCATGTGTTATACGATTTTGCCTATACAATTATATATTATGTATATGCATTTACATATTGCTTTATACACTTGCATAGAACTATTTATGATTTGGTTTACACAGAGTACAGTCACAGTATATATTGTTGTATCGATACACTTGCATCCCGGCTGATCCCCGAGGATGTTTACCGGGGGAGGCTGTGACCCCTGACCCGGGGCCTTTACCGGGGGGGGGGGGGGGGGGGGAGGGAAGACCTCTGACCTGAGGCCTTTCTGCTTGAATCATGTGTGGGTCTGAGATCCCGTGATTCGGACTGTACTAGCGTGGACGTGTCCATGAGTGACCCCGCAGAGTTTTACGCTGCATGCTCCGTACGCGTGAGGAATTTGAGTCTCCTTCGTGTACTATGTTATATTCACTTATTTAGACTAGCATATGTTTTTATAACACTTATTATTCGGTGAAAGACAATTATTTTCGTCCACTCACTCTAACGGTTTATATGTCTTTCCCTGGGCTCTTCGTTTTCTTTGCCCAGTTTGCAGTTTGAATTCGGGTGTCGCACGTCGCGGTTGGAGGCCTAGTACTCGAGCGATGTTTCTTTTATGATAGGTTCTTAGTTTGGCCTACTATTTGTATATATATATATATATATATATATATTAGAAGTCGCTCTGAGTATTCTTATGTTATATTTTTATACGATTTTTCCCCGGATTTCTGTAAAGTATAATTTTATTGACTACTTTACTTTACTGTTATGATATTGAGAAATCCGGATGGGATTGGTGCCTACGGTTTGATTTTTGTGGCATAGGATGAAGTGTATTTTTTGGGTGCAGGTAATGGCAATTCCGCGTTAGTAGCGTTACTCTGCCGAAATTTTTATGGTTTTTGTTTGTTCGTGTTTTCAGAAAGGGTTTGATTTTGGTTTAGGAAACTAAATCGGGGTTGGGTCCTTTTAGCTTGGTATCAGAGCATTAAGTTTTAGGTTCTGTAGACTTCTGTAGTCGTGTTTACTAAGGATATTTGAGAATGTACAGCATGTCTGGAGTGATGACCCAACCGGCCGGTGGATACTCATCAATGCTCCGGGTGTTGTATGCTTTCAAATATTTAAAGTTCCATGATTACGTTCTACTTGTTGCGAACAATGTCTTATTCATTAGGATACCTCCTTGACGTGCTTTCCGTATCGGTACGGTTGTGGATCCTATTGAGGATCAGTCGACGCGCGACTTGACAGTGAGTTGTGGGTTTGGATGAGCATTTTGCATTCAGAGTTATGTGTGGCATGGTTTGCCCGGTTGTGCGTGTATGGGTGTCTACATATTGCCTCAGAGCAGAGAATTGTGGTAGTTGATGGTTTGTGTGAGTCAGATCATTGTGTTTGGTGGGTTGGTATTGTGTGAGTTCCTGTTGCAACTCCATGGCCTACATTCAGGGTATTGTTTATACGGAAATATGAAGTGTTCACTGACCTGAGGCAAGGATGTATCGTTTATATGTTTGTCGCAGTTTGCACGTGTTATGTGGCTTCAGAGGAAGCAATGCACGAGGTTCGAGATGAGTTTGAACCTAAGTATCAGAGGGATTTTGACTGTTATGCCTCGAGACAACCGTGAGGAGTTTGATGTGCTGCACTCAGAGGCGGAGACATCGAGAAGGAAAGGTTTACGCGGTTTCCGACATGTCAGTTTGAGGAAGCTGAACTTAGTCGAGATTTTGATGAGGTTGAGTTCAGGCACCTCGGGATCAGTATCTTCATCAGGCTGTGGCCTTTTCGATTATGTTGTGGGTCATCTGAATAAGGTAGAAGATCCATTTAGTGGTGATGGAGATCACAGAATAGTGGACTTGTTCCTATGGCATGAGTTTGGGTGATCGTTGGTGATCCTTCCACACGGCAGGCGTCGCTGTGATTTGTATCTGAGGAGCACTCTCAGTTGCTATTGTGATGGCCAGAAGGGTCACGTTACGAGGGAGCGTCCTCAGCCAGCTGTTTTAGTGGTTCGGCAGCTCAGAGTTCAGGAGGAGGTTAAGATGCCATTTCTGGAGTTTAACCAACGCAACCTTCTAGACGAGTCAATCAGCGAAGTCGTAATCGACGTGGACGGCTAGTTGGGCATGCCAGAGTTCGTGCCACGACCCTGTGTGAGGATAGAGTTTCTCTGAGGTTACTGTTGCTTGGCATCCATGGCTATTATGTCTGCATCTCCATTTCTGGGGTTATGGAGAGTGTTGTATCCATCCGGAGAGGTTGTGAGATCTTTGATGGAGGTTATGGGTTAGCCACAGATCTGTTATTGCTGGATATCGTTGATTTTGATGTGGTGTTGGCTATAGACTTTTTGACGACACATTAGGCCATGTTCGATTGTCACAAGAAGGAGGTTGTGTTTCGACGACCAGGTTTCCCCGAGATATTGTTTTGCGGTGAGAAGAATACTTTATTGCCATGTGTGATTTCAGCGATGAAGGCCGAGCGGATGATGGAAGAGGGTTGTGTAGTTAGGTGTCATCACCAATCATTGGGGAATTATTCGGCATGCAGCTAGGTGTCATCACCAATCGATATTGAAGAGCATCATGTTGGCTTGCATTATAATGCATAACATGATTGTCGAAGAAGAATTTGTGGAGGAGGAGTTCGAGGAGTTGGAAGAAGAAGATCTACAAAACCCATCAACTGCTTTCAATGTTTATGATGGACCAGTGGATGAACAAGGTAATCATATTACTTTTGAGCCTGTTGGAAGGGATGAACTAAATGAACAACGATTTCCCGACCGTGTTGTAGATCTCCAATCTGCGTGCATCCATGGAGAGTTGCAAAAGGACTTAGTTAAGCACAACTGGTATCTAGAGACCGGCGAACGACTTTAAATGATGTGTGTGTAACATGTTTGCTTTATTTGTTTTTCCTTTTAGTTGTTTGAGTGATGTGTGTTTGATTTTAAGTCATTATGTTTTATTGTACTCTGCGTGAGCTTTGATGGAATAAAAAAAATGCGTTTTTATTACTTGGAAATTTAAAGTACATAATTTCAATCAAAGCGTAGAATTATTGGAAATTTAAAGTACATAATTTCATAATGGAAAACAAATACCAAACTATTGAAACAGTGGGCGATAACAATTTGAAAATGCTTCATCGCTACCATCTCCTTCCTCTTCCTCCATTTTCTTTAGGATAATCTCTTTTTTCTTCGAAAAATGCCTCTTCGATTTTGGGGTCATAGCATCCGTATCAATTGTCATTATCCTTAAATCCTCCGCTTCGGCCCTCAAATTTATAGTCCTTCTCCTTAAGGACGAGTTGTTTTTGGTATAAAGCTAGCTCGGTGGCATCACTTTCTTTTTGCCCGGCGAGATGCATTCTTTGATTTTCCATCATGGTTTTCATAACCTCATCTCTTACCTCATTTGAAAATGAGCAGGCTCTTTTCCCCTTTCTTTTAGCTTCCTTGGCCGCCTTTACTCCGATTGGTCTAACCGGACTAGAGTACACTTCTTCTTCGTTGCTTTGTGGTGTTGCAATGACTTCATCATCTTCCACGTCGACGGAGGGATGCATTGAGGTAAAAGAAGGAATAGTTGCGGAGTTGGAATATGAAGGAGGTGGTATACTAGGTTCGACGGCCCGAAAATTTGGATGGTTCTTCATCACTTCCCAACATTCAAACTTGGTAAACTCTTTCTTCTTTTGTGCCACATACCATGATTGAGCATTTCTTATCTAGGGAAAAAATTTATATGTCAAAATATTATCTAGGAAATGGAGATGTCAACATTGATTAAAATAAATGTAATAAATAATTTATGACAAAATTATTAACACTTACCTCATCTTGCAAATTTGAGCCGGATTGTGCATTCATTCGTGCATATGCAAGAGCGGCACCCCAAGTTTTAAAAATCGGCTTCAACTTTGTAAAACGAAAGAAACCGTGGTTTGGGTCCTAGGCTCCGGCCTTGATTCACCATGCGCAATCTCCCAATTTTCCTTATAATCGGCATAAACTTTTTCCCACAATTTGTCGGGCTTTTGCATGTTGCCGGTAATAGAGCAAACACTAATGCAACAATAAGAAATACAAAGTTGCAAATCTTCGGAATCAAGCCAATTAGAAATTTTTTGGGAACTAAAATACAAAGGGATGAGAGGAGGATGAAGGAGAAGAGGAAGGAAAAGATAAATTTGTTGTGCACAAATTTGTGTGAGATAAGAATGAAATTGATGTAGTATTTATAGAAAAATTACAGGGTGTTATTTGCAATTTTTTTGAAATTTTTTGGGATTTTTTGTAATTTTTTAGGGTTTCTTTTGCAAAATGACAGAAAATTCAGAAATAGCCATTTCGGTTAAATCTTAGCCGTCCGATCAGAATTTTTGATTTGAAACGGACGGTCCAGATCAATCTGACCGTTAAGAATTTTTAACCATCCGGCATGACACGTGGCGTTTCCCCATTGGCTAGTAAATTTTTTTAACTATTTACTAGCGCGTGTATTACCCGCGCCAGGTAGAAATAAAAAACGAACCGGCTGGCGTCACCCACGTGCGTGGGCTCCGCCAGCACAGCTCGTGCAAGAGGTCGAGCAGGAGCTGCTTGTGCAGCTGCTCGTGGCGCCGATCAACGAGCAGTCGTCGGAGGTGGAGGTCGCCGCTGCATGTCCGCGATGGAGCTGCTCGTGCTACCGAAGATGAGGGCCCGCCGTTTTGGAGCTGCTCGACCCGGTCCCGGTGCAGCTGCTCTTAGGGAGAAAGCAAAACGAAAAAAGCAACCACCGATCGATACACTCCGTCCACCACCGTTTTAGTGACTAATCATTTGTGATGACCTGTGTCAAAATGTTTCTTCTTGGATCACCAAAAATAGCTAATGAACAATGACTTAGATCTATATACATCTGAAGAGTCACAGTGATGGATGTATAATAAGCATTAAACTACACATTTGGACATTGATTCACATTTGCACATTGATTTATCAAGTAAGGTAGCCTATTTATAACTGTGAGAGGTTTAGGGAGCTGTGGACTTTTGGTTTTTTCAATTCGGTGAGACGGTCGTTCTGAATTTTCGTAAATGTATCAATATGATGCCTGAACTTAAAAAATTATCAAAATGATGTGCAAACTCTCAAAAATACATTTACGTGATGTCTAGAGTCATTTTTTGTCACAACACAGTTTATAACCATGAAGTGACATTTTTTTCTTTCAAAAACCGAGGGGAAAAAACTTTAATATCCTTATAATTTTTATTTTTATTTTAAAATATATATATTAATTATTTTTTTCTACTTTTTTCCTTTGATAGTTTGAGAGGTTGGGTATCACTTTGATAGTTTTTAAAATTTGGTCATCATATTAATGACTCGGTGAAAATTTAGACTCTGGCAGTGATTTATTTATTGGAAGTTCCTCTCCACCTCTCACTCGTCGTCGAGCTCGCTGAAGATGAACCACGCAAAACATTCTCGATTAACTAAGCTCTTACCCCGTCAAGAATATCTCACTCTCGAACTATGTGATTTTTGAAATCCCAACATATTTATAAACTATTCGTATTAATATTATGATAAAGTCTAAGTCTGAATCAAACTAAGTCCAATTGATTCGAGAATCTATTCAATGTAATCATTACAGAATTACGAATAAAATGACTTTAAACATCTACCAAAACACATCAGCCGAATGCACCGCCGGAAACCACCGTCAGCGGCACTCCAAATTCTAATGACCAAATATCAAACGTGTCCAAATTAATCCAACAAAAACTTTCTTAACTACACCTAAGTCTAATTCCAAATAGTACTCACCGAATTACCTTTTCAATTCAAGAACACCCAAAATTCCCCAAATATTTAATTCGTTGATTATCCCTCCTCGATTTCAATTAAAGTTTGTCTTTGGTTTGTAAAGACTCACAAGGAAGAGGGCTATAAAGTCCAGTAGGTCTCCTTGGCTGAATTCATGCTGAATCAATTAACCCCAGATTTCTAGGGTTCTTAAAAATTTCAAAAATTTCTCTCCAAATTCGAGCAAAACAAAGGAGAGACGAGTGTTGGGATTATGGAGAAAAGATAGAGGAGACTGAGATGAAGAGATTGATACCCAACACTGCAGATGACTAATGAGAGATGGAGAGGAACTCCCAAAAAAAATTCACGTAGTCCCGAGGTCTGAACTTTTATTGAGTCGTCAATATGATGCCCAACTTTAAAAACTATCAAAGTGATGACCAAACTCTCAACTATCTAAGGAAAAAATAGAAAAATAAAATAAAAAAATAAATAAAAATGAAAGATTTTTTTAGAAAATATGAAAATTGTAAGGGTATTAAAGTCTTTTCCCCTCAGTTTTTGAAAAAAAAAATATGTCACGTCATCATTATAGACGGTGCTGTGACAGAAAATGTCTCTAAGAATCACGTAAATATAGTTTTGAGAGTTTGAGCATCACTTTGATAGTTTTTGAAGTTTGGGCATCATATTGATACATTGACGAAAATTCAGCCCATGTGAGTGACTTTTTTTTTAGAATATATACAAACATTGATTACCTACATAGAACCAGCTCATTGGCCTAAGGAAATCGATTCTCTTGGCAATTTTCTCAAGCGAAAAAGACATAACTATTTTAATTAGGACAAATGGAAAGGGTCGATAATATTCGTTTACTTTTATTTGTTTAGAGTTTTGGCACATGCTCACAGAAATAAAGCATGTAAGAGCAACTCCCGCAGCTCCCCTACAAGTCATATATAGCTAAAATATAAATATTTTTCCTTAAAATCAATTTCAGCAACTCTCCTATCGCATTAACTTGTTTAGAGATTCCCTATATTTCATGTTTTCATCCCATATTCCTATACCAAAAACAAGAACTATAGGTAACAAAAAATTTAATATTGCAATTAATTCTTTTCTTCTAGATTGCAAATGCAATCAAAAACTAAATTAATAAATAAATATTTTATTGTCAACCGATCAAAACTTAACATTTTCTCAGATCTAATTACATTTTAAGTAATGTTGTTGGAGTAAATTAATATAAGTGATTAACTAAAATAGGTTTTCGCTCTTTTTTTGAACAAAATAAGCAAACTTTAGATGACATTTGTTTGGCACAAAATCTCCCATGGTTTTGAGAGGCTTTCAAATTGTCTCTTTTCTCGATCACGTGTTTATGTATGCTTGGCGTGCCACCCTCGTGGGACGAAACGTTGAACGTAGCTTTCCGCTATCTGACTTCTAAGAAGCGACTGGGATGGGGAGAGCACCAACCCCGCCACATGGATCCTTCTCGCCTAAGTAACTTAGGACTTTATGGTTTTCCTGTCTCTCATAAAGCCACGAAGATCGATACCTCACAACTCCTTCGGCGTGAAGCAGAACAATCTTCTTAATAAAGTGTTGAGCACACAGGGTGTTGTGTCCGTAGATCGCAAGACAACCACGCTCCTTCGGGTGAAGATCTCTTGATCGTTGGTTGCGGTGTATTACATGTGACGACCCGAACCAGAATCAGTAGAGTAATCAGTACGATTCACGAGATTATGCTTAATCGCGATTAATCGTTAATAGAGTGGTTTGTCGGATTAGTTCGCGACTTAATTATCGGCAGAGAATTTGAATTGAGTTTCTTCACGAGAATTGTAGAGCACGTGATTTCGAGCTCGTGGGCGGTTCCGGATGATTTTTCCGATAACCGAGGAATATAATATGATTATTTGAAGTTTCGGTTTATCGACGAGTTTATCCGTTTGTTTCGTATTTATCCGAATCGTTTTGAACCGTTGATCGTCCCGAGACGCGAGTATAAATATCGAAAATAGTCGAAAAATTGTCGAAAACACTGTTTGAGGTTTGACCAGACGTTGACTTTCCATTTTGGGCAGTTTGACCGTTGATCGTGGAGGAAAACTTTCCCGTTTGGTTTTCGCCAGCCGACTTGGATTTTCCGGCCACCTCCGGCCACGTGAAGGGTATAATTCTCCTTCCCTAGAGTTTCTAAGTTGTTTTGCAATTGAAATCGTGAAAATTGATGGAGATTTGGGTGATTTTGAATCGGGTCGGTTTTGGGGTTTTCGCCGGTGACGGGAGGTGGTCCTCCGTGAGCTACGGTGGCAGGGAGGTGGGGGTTTCGACTCCCCTTGCCCCTGTGATGCTTCCCATAGGTTTAATTTGGGTTGAGGTGGTGGTTTCCGGTGAACCCGTGGTGGTTGCCGGAGTTGGATTCCGTTTTGATTTCTAGCTCTTTTCTACTTGATGGAGTGATAATTGGGACTTGTTGTAGTTGAAGAAGTGGTTGGGCTTGAGGTGATCTTGAGAACTGGAGCTTCCTCGTCGGAGAAACTCTCCGTTTACGGCGCGCCGCCGCCGCCGGCCGGCTGCAGTCAACGGCGGCGCTCCGGCGAGAAAGTTGACTTTTCAGTTTTCGATGATTTTAATGTCATTTTTCTTGTAATCGCGCCCTGTATCGCCTTGAGGTTTTTGTATTGATTTGGGTATCGGATTTTCAGTCGAAGGTTTCGAGTGGAGATTTCAGAAATTCAGTCGATTGTTTTATACAGTTTAATATGTTTCCGGGAACGGTTGGTTTCCGTGGCTAAGTACAGAGTTGTGGGCTGTGATTTTGATCAGATGTGTTTTATGATTATTCAGGGGATCGAGATCGAGATCGTGCTTCGGGCAATGGATCTTCCGCCGAGCCACGAGATTAGCGCGAGTGCGTGTTTTGCTCATCTGTGAGTGGACAATTTCTTTTCACGGATTGATTGCGAGTCTTTACACACGTTTTACGAACTTGAGCATGCATACGAGATTATGTTTTACATGAGCATGTGTTATACGATTATGCATATACCAGTATATATTACGTATATGCACTTATATATTGTTTATTGCATTTACATCGAACTATTTATGATTTGGTTTACACAGAGTACAGTCTCAGTATATGTTGCTGTATCGATACACTCGCATCCCGGCTGATTCCCGAGGATGTGTACCGGGGGAGGCTGTGACTCCTGACCCGAGGCCTTTACCGGGGGGAGGCAGACCTCTTACCTGAGGCCTTTCTGGCTAGAATCACGTGTAGGTCTAGGATCCCGTGATTCGGACTGTACTAGCACGGATGTGTCCACGAGCGACCCCGTGGAATTTTCTATGCATGCTCTGTACGTGTGAGGAGTTAGAGTCTCCCTCGTGTACCATTTGATTATTTATGCATCCTGACTCGCATATGTTTTTATAACATATATATTATTCGGTGAAAGACAATTATTTTTCGTCCACTCATTCTAACAGTATTCATGTCTTTCCCCTGGGCTTTTCGGTTTCCGTGCCCAGTTTGCAGTCCAGGTTCTGGTGTTTCACGTCGCGGTTGGAGGCTAGTGATCCGAGCTACCTGTGTTTTCCAGTAGGTTCTTGTTTCGCCTACTGATATGTATATTGTATATATTTACACTAGAGGTCGCTCTGATACATTCTGATACATGTTTTATACGGTTTTTTCTTGGATATATTATATATTACAGTATGTTTACTGTTTATTGATTATGTTATGATATTGAGAAATCCAGATGGGATTGGTGCCCACGGTTTGGCTTTTATGGCATAGGATGAAGTGTTATTTTTTGGGTGCAGGTTAAGGCAATTCTGCATTAGTAACGTTACTCTGCCGAAATTTTGAATGGTTTTTGTTGGTTCACGTTTTCAGAAGGGGTTCGATTCTGATTTAGGCAACTAAATCGGGGTTGGGTTCTTTCATTACATCCGTGAATCACAAGATACTCACGCACCTTCGGGTGAATGAGTTATTGATTATTGGTTGCAAGGATTTCTCGAGATGAGAAGGTAGTTTGTCGAGAGAAAAATATGTATGTGATCGAGGATCATTTCTCTTTCATTAACCTCCTATATTTATAGGAAGCAATTACTTGTTGATGTATATCTAAAACTCTTCACAATTAGATTCACTAAACAACTCTAACTGTTCAGAATCTTACTTCTAGGTTTTATAATCAAAGTCTAAGACCTTGATGATAAACTCGTCAGGGAATCATTTCCTCACAAGGAAATGTAGCAATCAATTAATTGTAGGCCGCAGGTACCGACCTTCTAACTTGTCTTAATCCAACCAAAACATGGACAATCAATCAGGCTGCCTAATCCAGCCTTCAAAACCCAACAACAAGATATTTTATCTTGGGCCCAAAAATTGCCCCTCAGGCCTCGAAATTAAAGCCTAAGCATGATTGAAGTGGTTTGTTCCTTAACGATATACCTTTCCTTCCAACCGATAACTTTCCATTCACAACGACACCTCAGCCAACCCTTCAAAAAAGTTGTGCCATTACAGATGATGTCTTATAAAAAACGCATGACCCATTAGAGTCCATACTCTAACACACTCCTTTCGCTTTCATCTTCCCAGATTTCTACACTTCTCTCTGAAACTAGATCTTCTCCACCGCCGAATACCGTTCTGATCCAAAAATGTTGCCTCACCAGCAAGAATATCCCCACCTTACCAAAGAGAATGCTAAACTCTTTGTTAAATTCATTCAAACCGCTACTAAATGGCATAAACCAGGTCCAACCACCACACTCAAACTCGCAAATGCCGCCACTGGTCGTTTAGGCCCTTTCCTCAAAACACTCATCAATCCAGCACTCTACCAAATCCTTCATGACAGCACCTACAACTCCGCCTTAATCTTCAGGCGAGACAAGTAAGTTGACCCCACTGGTTAGACGAATAAAGACACTCTCTACTCAATTAGAAAATTGGCAACCACCTTCGACAATGAATGAACATGCATGGTATAAGGATCATCGTGAAGCAGACCTAGCATGTTGGCCAGCAGCCGACATTGTCCACTCCATAGACCTCTTCTTCTCCCTACCTAGCGGAGGAAATCACGCACCATTTACCGCCAACATGTGTTTCTGGGATGCCGCTTGCAATTGCTTTCGCCTCCCCTGCGGTGATATAAGCATTACTCTGCTAGACCTCCTCACCATCTTCAAAGTACCTATAGCGGACCCCGTTTGGAAACAAGGGAACGCCATTAATGCCGCTGATAGAGCTAGTCTCAACTGACCCCCTTCCTACACCACCTGGGTTGCCCACTTCATGAAAGACAAACCCCCCAATGAGGTATAGCTTTCCTTGAATTTTGGTTATCTAAATACATTTTTTGTGTTTCTTCTCAAAAGGTCAACAAGAGCTAGGTTCACCTTGCCAAAAGCTTGTTTGAGAGCACTAATGTAGGACTTGCACAACCCATCCTCACCTACCTCTACCGCAGCCTACGATGGATTTCACTGTCCCTGCTGCAGCTCAATAAACCTGGTCCACTGTGGATGGTAGACCTCTGGCTCCAAGTTGACTTCCCTGTCTTCCAGCATCCATATGACCCGCCATTCCAAGTAAACGAGCTCTTGGGACAAACTCTCGCAGCCCCCCTTGCCTTCAAAGGTCTCACTTATCAAATGTGATTCGCCACCTTCTGCTCGCACAACTAATTTCCCTTTGGCCCGACCCATCTGATCTTAGACCGCCGCTTCCCTCCAGAGTTAGAGACTGGTTTCTTACCTTCGCCTACCTAAGGTGACCAGGCGAAACTCATCTTTCTCCAGAGCAACACTTGTGGAGACTTGTTGGTTCTTGATCCCATCAAAATCTTCTATGAGCTGTATGCTCTCAGCCACTTCACCAGACAATTTGGGCTAACCCAACGTGCCCATATGCCTCTGGTTAGTTTCGCCAATCGCTACACTACATGGCGAGCAACTTCTCATCTCGTGGAGACTGATATAGCAGACCCCCACTTCAGCTTTCCTATCGTGATGCTTCCCTAAGAGGAACTCACTGTTGCTCTTATACCATCAACGAGAGTGACGATACACTACTGCGCCTAGCAAGCGCAATTTTGGGATGGCCTCTGGTCTACGCAACCACTACCTCTCTTTGCGGCCATCATCAAGGATTTCAAAGGCAATTTTTCCAACTCCTTTGATAGGAAAGCGTTAAACTTTTGTCCCCCATCATCCAGATGAAGACACGTCTTGGCCCATGGTAAGCATCCTCCTTACTTTATGCCACAGATATCGGCCTTTAATTATGCATACTTACTCTTTCTGGTTTGAACACTCACAGTTTAATGAACGAGCTGATACCTCATATTTTGACAACGAACAAGATGCTGGAAACGAAGAACCAAAACCTCTTCAATCTGTAAGTAATTAAGAATCTTCATTAAGATGTGACTTAATATCTCCGATTCCTTACTATGTTATATTCAAAGACCACACAAATGACACCGAGATGCCTCCCCTGCCGAAACTTCTGCTAGGATTTTTGGCAAGAAGAACGACGCCACCTTCGCAAGGCTGGCTTTGAAAATACTCCTAAACAAACAACCTGAAAAGGCCTTATTCTGCCATCCCTCTCTCGCAATCAAATACTACTGGTCTCTCTTCTAATAATCAGCCCGTGCTGATCATACCCACTTCACTTTCACCTCATGAGGTAAAAGTATAGCTTTGAGGGATGATTGAACACACTTCCCTTTTATCTTCCCTTTTATCCATACCGAGGTCAACCATGAAGAGAACCTCTCGGTCAACGCTTCACCTGAAGGGAGCACCGTTGCTAGCACTTAGACTATTAAGGCCGAGGACGTCGGTGTCACAAATGTGGATATCGATATTACCGATGTCATCCATGATAATGTTCTTCACAATGCTCATTATTCAGACGAAAGTCTCCATGATGGTGATGATAGTAATGCCCTCCAATTTCGTTTTGAGGTTGCTCATTTTCTTACCATGCCATGCATTACTCTCCAGAGGAACAAGCAGCCATGGCGGTTGGCGCCATACTTCCCCTTCCTAACGCCAATGCTCAAAGAAACCTAGGCAAGACAACTAAAGCACTTCCTAATCCTCCACTCAACTCCGCGACCAAGTGTACTACCCTAGCTACCGCTGCTCAAGCAACCACTTGTGGGTGTAATGAGAAACAGGGTCGGCAACCTGTCATTCCTCGGGCTTCACCTTCCTCTGAGCTTGTTACCAAGACCGCCACGTAGGATCAAATCCTTAGCTTGGAGGAGCTTTCAGCCAAACTCTCAACTATGGAGCTTGATCCAGCCGAGCTTATCCTTGCTAAGGACACAATAAAAAAGCTCCTTGAAGCCGACCTGGACACTCCTCAAGCCCTCAATGATATGCTATATGAAGTATCAAACATGTTGAGGACTGCCCCTGGCAAGCTCGTGCCCATGCTCTCCCAATATGAGGAATATCTTTGACAGCTCTATAGGTTGTAGGCCAACAAAGATGATCTGTCTCACCGCTTACATCGACAAAAGAAACTGAGGGAGGAGATGGCTAACCAAGTGCTCAATGACCACCACCGAGTTCAGAAATTCCTCCAAAGTGCCTCCTCAAAGCAAGCTACCTTGGCGGCTAAAGAAGCTGAACAGGCTGTTCTCCAGGCCGAGGCAGACCTCTTTCGAGCAGACTCTTTTTCTACTCATGCGAATACCCAGCAGTTGCTTGAAGATAGTACGCTTTAAGGAGGTTGAAGGTGATGTTTCCTTACTCCTCAGATCATATGGTGAGACTTGGGCTGATTATAAGCACGCTAAAGTAGAACTTAAGAGAAAAGCTCTTTGCGAACTTTGAACTCTACCTGTAACCCTGGGCCTCTTTGAATTAAGCCTATTATACAAACAACCCTTCCTTTTATATATAATATGTTAGAGTATTTAAATATTTGCGTGTACTTCATCACAGGCCTTAGGCCCATTTCTACAAGTAGGCCATAATCCCCTTTTTCACACAAATGATGGGCCTCTAATTATAAGCCCGATTGGGATAAACTCAACACCTGAATTGCCTACACTATTCAGTTACCCCAACAATCCTCATAATTATGATTACATTTTGAATTTGAAATCCGAATCGTGATATCCCGTCACTTCAAATCTTGAAGTTTCCAAGGAGCACACTAACCTCTCAAGAAATTCATAATCATTACTCTTCTTGACTCGGAATGGACGAACCATCATGTCCATGAGTCTCTAAAGGACACATGTCAATTACTGTAGGTGGTAAATAGATTCACGCACCTTAGCCCTTTTTTTACGTGCAGAGCCTCTAGAGTTAGGCTTCTATAAATACCACCTCTGATTTGCTTACACAACAACATCTCCAAAACTTCCTTTCTCACATAACCTCGAAATAATGCCTTTTCTGCAACAACTTCTCTGGCTTCTTCTGAAAGAAAACCCTCCAAAAAGCCTTTGTCTATAGTAACATTCTAGATAGTGATATTCATGTCCAAGCCTAGGCTAGAATTTGATATCTATGTCCAGGCTCTACCATGGTAAGGCTGCCCCTCGTTATTTGGGAGTAGCCGAGTCTAAATGCCGGGAATGGGTCATCTTCCTCTCCCTCTCCCACAATAGCCCTACTTTTGCTTTGCATAGATGTTGCAGGTCTTAGCACATCAGCGCCTTAGAAGGGAATAATGCGACACTGGTGTGCTACCCCTCATCATTTACATGGGAGGCCAATTCAGGGAAATGACTGGTGTTGGAGAAAAATAGACCATTTACACTTATTGAATTAAGAACTAACTCATAAATGTAAAGTATTTCCCCACCCGCAAGTATACGGGGAAAGTTATAGTATTTATAGGAAGTTGAGTATTGAACCCACGAGGATTAGTCACTATAACTTCCTAGCTCGAATGATTAACGGTTAGACTACGGACACAACTAGACACTAACTTGACACTAAATTAAAAGTAAAATGTGGATGTGTATATCTCACCCTACTAAATCCTTTGGAGACTTAGCATTGTGAATGGTGATTGAATTACGATGAGTGGTCATATAAGTTTGATTGGTTGGTTGATTACGCTATAATGCGCAAACGAAAATAGCAAACAAATTCAATATAAGGAAAGATGGTCGACTAGGAAATTCCCCACTAACCATATGATGCATCAAACATTGTCCCAGTTTATGTATTACATTAAAGTCTGTTCACATAAGATAATGTCCAAATCGTGACCTTTTGGGTCACGTTCACGATTGGTTTTGAACCCCAAGTTCCTAGGTCATTTCAAACTTTAGATGACTTGAGCCCAAAATTGAAGTATTTAGTGAAGACATCCAAACACTCCTTGGTCTTTCTATGCAAGCTAGCTTGATCCCTTTCCTTGTTCCTTACTTGGGGGAAGGGTAAGTATACTTCCTCATCACTTGGACCCTTCTCAGAAGTCCCTTGGAATTCCCCTAAACTGAGACTTCGATGGGTCGAAGTTTCTTCTCCACCCATTGAGAATTTATGTCTGGAAAATCAGGGAGCTAGCTTCGATGGGTGATTCTTTCGATGGGTCGAAGGATTATCTCGACCAGCAATTTGTTGATCTGAATCCCTTGAACTTTGCCAGTGACGTACAATGGTCTCATATGCATCTCCATGTTCACCGTTGGCTTTCTAAATAGCATGTATGCTTTTCTCAAGGATAGGTCAAACTCTTGCTGCTTGGTGAGCAACATCTGCTCTTGTACATCTTCTGTAGCGTTTGTCATTGCTAAGTTGTTGATATTGTTGGATATGACTTTGGCAGGGACTGCAAGTAAGGAACCTGGTTTCTCAACTGAAGAGCTTGCAAATTTGGAAGGTAACACATATACCTTGCTCACGTCCAAGTCATCCTCGTTCTTTTTGATATCTGGTTCTTCATCTTCCCCATAGTCTAACAGCTCTTCATCGTCTTCCAACTTGCCCATGTCCCTTGTGGTCCCTGGGCCGTGTGTCCGAGCCTCAACTATCCCTTGATCAAGGGAAAATATAGGCTCGATGGTTTCCATAAGTTCATCCTCTATTGGAACCTTAGGTATAGATTTTATTCCAGCTGGTAAGAATGAACTGCCACTCTTGTTGGTGGCAGCAGAAGTTGTCATGGCTTGAGACACTGTTTTCTTTCGCTCCTCCTCAACCAATGATTTTGGCCTCCACCTAAGTCATTTCTTTTCACTTGATGCAATACGACCTTGGATGAGTTTACTCGATCGTTAGAGGCTTTTGAGTACCACAGGTTGCTTAGATATATTAGTATCCCGAGCACATTGTTTTTCATTTCTGGACTGTTTACGGTCCTGGGGAACCTCAGAGATAGGTTCTTGTTTATTCTATCTTGTGAGAAATTCTGGGTTACTGTCAAAGACGCTTGGCCTTGCCGCTCTAACCATATGCTAGCGAGATTTCTTTCCAAAGACTACCAAAGAATTCGTTGTTAAGATATTCAGCCATCGCTGCAACTTCTCTGGCGAACACGCCAACTGTTCTGGTTGAATTATTCCCATCTCCAAAGCTTCTAATTCCCTCTTGGCTTTTCCAAACCCTCGCTACAGATTTCTTCGCCTACTAGGGATCACCTCAATAGTTTTCCCTTTCTCCTTCACATACCACACATTCTCTTTAGTGATGTTCCTCGATGTTGGGGGAACATATGGCTTAGTGAGATGATCTGCTACGGTCTACTCTGTTGCCTCTGGCTTTAATAACTTTTATCCACTTGCCTTCCCTTGAACGCTCGTGAGTCTCTCTGATTAAACTCATTTGGGCTATTTGGTTGATAATGCTCAAGGGAGGATGTCAATTCTGGACATGCCTTGACATCTTACTTCAACTCCTTGTAAGTAATCTTGAGACCACAATAAAGTTTTCACCGAGCACACATGGCCACTAGCGACTGTGCCTTCGAGTCCACTTTTTCCTTACCCTTTACAGAGGCTTCAGGCTGCTTTTCCTTACTATTGTCCCCACTTGTATGTAAGTCCAAGGTATGCTTCCTTTTGTTAAGATTATTCCTTGTCAACTCCAACATCCCTACTACCAAATCCTCGTTAGGTTCCAATTTTAGAGTGGCTTGCTTGATTACTATCTTTTCCATTGATCCAATGCTGGATTCTGAATTTTAAGCTCGTGCATTGTTCTGTTGAGTGTGTTCCCCAAATATGGTGGAAACGACAGTAAGGTGATCCCTCAATATGTTCGGGGTTTGGCAATGGGCCATATGGCACCCTGGCGAGATTCGCCTGCATCAGATACTCCAGGATTTCAGCCATCCGAGACACATCATATATGATTTGTCTCTTCGGCTTCTTGTTTTTTGACCACTTCTTCTGTAATGTTGTGGCAGACACTAACACTACCCTGGGTAACTTTTTGTGAAATAGTGGTAAAGGCCGAGGATCACGGTTTCCTCCATCTCCATAACTAAATCCTATTACTCAATAATCGATTAGGCTTTACACGGTATCCTTGAGTCAATATCAAGAAGAAGTCTTGTGTCCAAACCTATTGTAGTACCTACAGAAATGTTCGCCTAGCCCTAGATAGTCTAGATCTTTCAGTTTCCTAACAGGCCAAAAGCTAATAAGTTCATGCTTGAGGATCTCGTTGAGGAGCTCATCCATCATATCCTGTTTGAAGGTATACATTGGATGTTTGGGGGTATCACAGTCTTCGAGTCTGACTGGCTCTTCTCTGCCATCCAGCTCTACTACGATATTCTCTATTGACATCATCTTTAGTTGTATCATATTGACTTGCGGTTTTGAGAATAGTTGTGAGTCCATTAGCGAGACGATCTTAAGTGCACTGTCTAAGGCCAGTTTGCCTTCATCGATCCACTTATAAATATGATCCTTGAGCTTAACAAAGTCTTTGGTTGAATGATTCCACATACTATGGAATTTACAATACTTCTTTCCCTTAAGCTGTTCCACACTAGGGATAGGGCCGAAGTCTGTTTTCACCACTCGCTGGTTAATAAGCTCTTCCAGGATTTCATGAGCCATATTGGCGTCGTAGGCATATGTCTCAAACTCTGGCTTTGTAAAAGCTACTGTCAAGAGCTTCAATGGTCCCTTTCTTTGCTGCAACTTTCGAGGCTTAAGCACTGACTTAGATTAAGCTCTACGGCGTGAACCTAGTCTTCATCTGAATCTAATCCCCTTTCTTCAGGATCTTCAATATAAGCCACAGTTCTTGGCTTGTTTCTCTCATATGTGGACCTCAGCGCATACATTCCCTTCGAGGAATTACGCCTATTGTCCCTCTCCTGCATGATACTATGGGCTTTGGTTACTGTTGCAATGAGCTCATTCAGAATGAGATGTTTATAATTGAAGAATAAACTATGGTATGGATCCTCCAGTCCATTGATTGCCATCTTAACGACCGCATCTTTCCCCAAAGGTGTTCTGCATAGATTATACTCTGATCTAAATCGATGAAGGAAAGCTACCAGACTTTTTTATGGTGCTTGGTTCATGGCTACTAGCTTACTAATGCTTGTCTCTGGCCTTGGCGTTCCAAAATGGTCGATGAACAGAGCTTCCATCACTGACCAGTCTATTATAGACCTCTTCTCCAGACCTGTATACCAGACGAGTGCTGATCCGAACAACAATGAACCGAAAACTCGTAGTTTAAGTTCTGGATCCTCAGCAAAAGGTCCAAGCTGTAAAGTGAAATAGGCTAAATGTATCACCGCGTTTGCATCATCGTCGCCTGTAAAAGTTTGGAGTTCCTTGGCCACTGTAAAGCGTTGGCGATGCCTTTCTGCACATGCGGGTTGGGAGTCTCATATGGCTCATGTGCCCTGGCGAGGTGTATAACGCACTCTTCCATGAACCTCTCGAACCACTCCTCCCAGGCGGCTGAGAAATTTTCAGCCTGCCTTGTCTTCCTCGTGAGCTCGGAGATGGATTTGGTCAAATGCCTAATGTCCTTATCAGTTTAAGGATGCCACTCCCTTCACCTGCTACGCCTGAACAAGATCTATGGCTTGCAAAAGGTCTTCACACAACCTATCTTGTCCTTCCATGAGGGTTGCAAGCTGTGCCTTTTGAGTCGCTTGTTCTTCTAGACCTTTGTTGAACTTGGCCCTTAAAGCCACCCCTTCGGCTGTTGCCATATCTGTCTTCTCACCAAAGGTGGTGAGCAACTCTGCTTGCTCTTCAATCCTTCACTAAATGGAAGCGAAGTATTTCCCCAACCGCTCATCACGCCTAGCAGTGTATGGTGTGTAAGCTTCGTATGCTAGACCTCTTAACTCTTGTTCAGTCAAGAAGTTGAAGTCCATCGTTGAACAAGATGTGACTCCAAAGATGACTTTTACCGCGTTCACAGAGAGAGAGAGAGAGTGACACTCGGTAGATTTATGTTCCTGGTAATCCAGTTTAGGGGGTTTACGACACTGAGGGTATCCCTTTTTTAAGGGTTCCCAATTGTCGCTTAAAGACACGAAAAG
This sequence comes from Geum urbanum, assembly GCA_946800695.1. Taxonomy (NCBI): domain Eukaryota; kingdom Viridiplantae; phylum Streptophyta; class Magnoliopsida; order Rosales; family Rosaceae; genus Geum; species Geum urbanum. The sequence continues at coordinate 36,823,351 of OX327013.1, read as the reverse complement.
CTAGTCTTACTGGGCGTGCCAAAATGTTTGGCACAAAAATCTCCCAGGATTTTGAGAGGCTTTCAAACTGTCTATTTTCTCAATCGCATGCTTATGTATGCTTCGCGCGCCACCGTCATGAGACGGAACGTTGAACGTAACTTGTCGCTACCTGACTTCTAAAAAGAGACTGGGACGGAAAGAGCACCAACCCTACCTGATGGATCCTTCTCGCCTAAGTAACTTAGGATTATATGGTTTTCATGTCTCTCGCAGAGCCACGAAGATCGACTCTCACAACTTCTTCGGTGTGAAGCAGAACAATATCATTAACAGAGTATTGAGAACACAGGGTGTTATGTCCGTAGATCGCAAGACAATCACGCTCCTTCGGGTGACGATCTATTGATCGCTGGTTGCGGTGTTTTACGTCCGTGAATCGCAAGATACTCAAGCTTCTTCGAGTGAATGATCTCTTGATTGCTGGTTGCAAGAATTTCTGGAGATGAGAAGGTAGTTTTCCGAGAGCAAAATATGTGTGTGATCGAGGATCATTTCTCTTTCGTTAACCTCCTCTATTTGTAGGAAGCAATTACTTGTTGATGTATATCTAAAACTCTTCATAACTAGATTCACCAAGTAACTCTAACTGTTCAGAATCTTACTTCTAGGTTTTATAATCAAAGTCTAAGACCTTGATGATAAACTCATCAGTGAATTCTTTCCTCACAATCAAAGGTAGCGGCAATCAATTTAATGTAGGCCGCAGGTACCGACCTCCTAACTTGTCTTAATCCAACCCAAACATGGACTATCCTTCCAAGCCACCTGATCCAGCCCTCAAATCCCAAAAACAAGATATTTTATCTTTGGCCCAAACAACATTGTTGGAGTTGCTCTAATGATTAGTTTTTAAAACAAAATAGAATCGAACATAAAGCCTGCAAATGCCAACATATGAGGCGCATTCGGCATTCATGTCAGCCTCAGAGCACAACTATTGTATCTGCTACTACATATGAATTTTGGTTGGTTGCGAAATGATTATAGAATTCATTTCATAAAAATCTTATTCAGAAAAAAACATATTGCTTCGATTCTCAGCTTAAAGATACGTAAAGTGTAAAATATAATGTGATTTTTTCAAATGAATATCAAATTTGCCAAACAAAAACGAAACAGTTTGTTGTTGCAATAAACAAAGAATCATGTATGTATATTGGCATTATATTTTGAGTAAACAAACGAATGAATATAATTGAATTTTCAGGACACTATTGCAATTCTACTACGAACAAACTAATCATTAAATCGATACCTAGAAGCTAGATCTCAATATGCAGAACCGAAAAAGAGAGATCATATTAGTCTATAATCAAAGAACTTTAACACTATTATCTGCACACCAGATCCTTGATGGTCTTACTCTTCAAAACAAGCGTCATTGTGCAATGCATCTTCCCCGTCTTCCTCCTGTTGATAATCTTCCACAAAGTCACTTTACCACTAACCTTGCCGGACGTGATCAACTTCAACATCCCGGAATTTAAATCTTCCGTCAATGTATTAGTCCCCCTCCGGCAGCCTGTTCGACCTCACATCAACTCCAAACTTCACCGTCGCCGTTTTCTTAACTTGGGCTTCCCCCTTGGCCACTTCCGCGCTCCCAACTTTTGCTTCGTCGTACATAAAACTCACCGTGCTCGGCACAAACCGGTAGTCGCCGAAGTTGGGATTCTTCACAGTCATGTGTGCAGTTAGAGACGCGTTGAAGGAAGGCGGCGAAGATGAGTACTTGAGACTCTTGACGGTGACGGCGTTCAACCTGATCGTGGGAGACTTGACGCGGAGAACGAGTATCCCGAAAACGAGGAGGGTGATGCTGAAGAGGATGATCCCGGCGAAGATGTAGACGAAGCACTTGTTGGTTCTCTCCCTGCGTAGGGATTTAAACATGAGATTGTCGTCGTCGCTTCTGTTGTTATGTATCTTCCCAGGCGCTAAGGGCCACACCTGGCTCTCTTGATCTGCCATATATTGTTGAAGAGAGTTTTTGCTGCACTGAAAGTTGATATATAATGCTCTAAAGGTCCTAGAGGGGGGGGGGTGAATAGGCCTTTACCACTTTTTCGTTCAAACTGTTCTCGGGATAGCAAGATAGAGATCTATCCCGAAGCACAGAAATGATTACTGAAATGTAAAGCAGTAAGTAAAGTGACACAAGATGTTTTTGATAACGCAGAAATCCTACAACCAGGATCAAAAACTGCGTGCCCCTAACTCTTGAGGGACAAACCTTTCCACTACTTTGTAACACACACAATTACAAGTTTCTGGTACTCTGGGGATATATAACCCGTATGCTATCCTGACTAGTCTACCCACCAGTACAAACAGAGCTACACTACTTTAATCTATGTGTTTGCACTTTGGAAATATACAGAAGTATCAACTCAGATCTTAACTACACGTAAGTTAAATCTTCTTGATCAACTTCTTGGGTTGGGCATCTCCATACTTCATCTCAATGGAATGCACAATGCACAAATGCATATGAGTTTTGAAAACAGTTTTTATGCTTTAAGAATCCATGTCTATTATGCACATACAAGGCAACCAGAAGACATGGAAGGGAGGAAGAAGAGATAAGAGAAACTACACTCGAAAGTGCTCTCAAGAATACCCAAAACAGAATAACCAAAAACCCCTTAAGTTTTCACTCAACCAACCACAGATCTAAGACAGCTTAAGACTCCTTGTATAGGGTAGGTTATTCAAAGGTCAAAGACAGCTCAACTAGGCACGTTCAACACAGCTAAGAAGCTCGTAAAACACATCAGCATGCAAGCCTAAATGCAGACCTAGACACTGTCCTAATGCAGACCTAAACATGGACCAAAAAATGCAGACCTAAAACAGCAGCTACAGAACGGATACAGCAACCTAAACAGGGAGCAAAACCAAGGCAGCTAAAGGTCTTACCTTAATGAGCTAAGGTTGTCTAAACAAGGCAAAAGGGTCCTTTGTACTTGTACAAGAATAGCCATATCAGTTTTCAAGGGAAAAGCACGTTTCAAGACAGCAAAGAAGGAGCCAGGAAAAATAGTGCCCAAAAAGTACTTAGACAAGCAGAAAAGGACAAACCAGATTTCAAGGAAACACATGTGAACTTTAGTCAACTTTCCCTAGGGATCTTCATTAACTAAGTCAGTTTCTTTATAGTTAAAGAACAACCAGATTAATCACAAGCAAACTGGATTTTTAGGAGTGATTAAAGCCATGAAATATCACACCAGAAAACCATTCCAGAATGTCTGGGATACATGCTCAGTGCTCTATCCTAGATGGAAAACATGTATGCAATGAATGTTATACCTGTTTGTCCAAAAAGATAAAGTATGTAATGTCACTTAAGCTTTGATGATCTTCCATTGCTGTGTTTTGTCATAGCTCAAGAAATAGCCAACATCAAGTGTATGCCTTCAATCTCCCCCTTTGGCATTTCTTGACAAAACACAGTTCTACAAGAGTACCTGCAACACAGTTGTAACACATACAAACATATGCAGCAACAAGGATATCTATATCACATAGTATCCTGCCCAAACAGAGGTAACCAGTTCAAACAGTTAACAGTACTCCCCCTAAGCATATGCAGGGGTAAGGATACATAAGTCCCATAATATCCTTCAAAAATAATAACTGGTTCTCCCAAAACGAATACCTGCAACATAGTTAGTAACACAACCAAACAGGTATGCCTGCAATCTTCCCAACATAACACAAACATATCACAAAACAACACATAATAATTAACCGGTTCTCCCCCTTTTTGTCAATAAAGGACAAAGGGTTCAAACAAAAATTAAACACCATAATAATTGTTTTCCACAAAACCATAAAACCATACGATTGTGCAACAGAAAACCAAAAGGAAAGAGACCAAAAGCAAAAGAGAGAAAACAACAAGACACATGATCAGAGAGTACAGCAGAGAGTCTTCACACAGCATAGCCCGAGCCGTCATACACCACATCCTCGTCATCTGCTCCCATTGCACCGAGGTGGATAGTGTCTCCCGAGTCAGAAGGAGTGGCACCTTCTTGCTTGTCCGAAGGAGGGGAAGACACCGTTGGCTCCTGAGCAGGGGCAGATCCAGCTTGACTCGATAGCAACAGTGAGAGCTCGGCCTTGAATGCAGTGAACTGCTCCTTGAGATGAACCTTGATTTCCTGGATAGCATCGGAGAGCATAGACTTGACAGCAGCTTTCAAGAACTTTTGGTCCATAGGCTCGACGTATTCATTGGACTGATGCACAGATCGAGTGATAGTGATGGCATCAATCGGAATGAGTTCGGGACCAAGAGCATCGCCCTGTGTCAAAGGCACACCAGCATCACCACAGAGTTTGGTGATGAGGCAGGGGAACACCAGGGCCTTACCAAGAGCATTGCGGTGGGAGACACCAGCAGTGCGGATGGCTCGAAACATGAAGTACTCAGCAGGAATTATAGGACGGATGGGATCATGACTAAGGTACGCCATGAGGACAGCCTGTTTGTGTGGAATTTTGCTGGTCTGAGTAGCAGGATGGAATAGGGAACGCACAAGAAAGCCAAAAGCTTTGAACCATTCTGTCATAAATTTGCTTGAGAGAAAGGTACCGACAACGGGTTCAGGAGGATGAGATGAGTAGAGTCGCAAGGCAAGGTCTTGAATGGTAAGAGAGGTAGAGTATTCAGAGTAAGCTTTCAAAACACCATCAGTAGTGACTGGGAGAGACAGGGCTTGACGGATCCTGGAGGGAGAGAAGTTGACAGAAACTCCACGGACGGTGACACAGATTTGCTGCTTTGAGCGAAGACGGACCTCAGAGGAAAGATCAGAAGGGAAGTTCGCATAGAACTCCTGGACAATGGTGCGATTATAGCGAGGCAGGGAGGCCAACGCAGTAACCCATCCAAAAGAAGACACGAGAGAAAATAGAGCAGGGTGCAGGGAAGCAAAATCAAAAGGACGCTCAGAGACGATAGGACGATGCATGGTGATGTACCCAAACAGACTGAAAGAATCGGTAGAGATGAAGTGAGAGCGAGGAGGGAATGAGGAAGTTTCAGCAGAACGCTTGGAGATAGTAGAGGCAGAAGCTTTCAGAGTAGACTTTACTGGAGGAGATGTAGTAGATTTGATTGCTTTCTTGGCTCGAGGAGAGACAACAGACTTTTTGGCTTTGGATCGAGTGACCCTAGGTGCAGTCGAGGCAGGAGAGATCTCAGCCGAGGGAGTGGAGGCAGAACTAGAGGAACAAACAGTAGTGGTTCTCTTCCTTTTTCCCAAGGGAACCTGGAGAGAAGCAGAAGGGGGATCGACAGCAGGAGGAGAGACGGGAGTAGGATCGACAGCCATTGGAGATGGTGGAGGAGAAGTAGGCTGAGCAGATGGAATTTCTGGCTGAGGAGGAGAAGGTATTTCAGAGGCAGTAATATCTTGAGGAGGAGAAATGGTAGGAGAAACAACAGAAGCAGAGGGAGTCTGTTTCTTCTTCTTAGAAGCCACCTTCTTGGTTCCAGTGGGCTTGGAGATCGCCTTCTTGCGTAAGTAGGTCGATCGGACAGCAGGAGGTTCAGATTTCTCAGCAGGGGTAGGAGAGACAGTAGGGCTTAGGTTCTTTGGAGAGTGAGGAGGTGATTTCTGTGGTGGAGCAGGGAGCAAAATGACCTCTTCAGGGATAAATGGATCAGGGAGTGCCATGAGAGGATGTAAGAAGAAGACTCGTTGTGGAGGAAGGAAAGTTCTTCTATTTCTGGCTCTTGTCATGAGAGAGAGAAAGAGAAATTTAAGGGAACTATAAAGGAAGTCGAAGTGAAACGCCGAAGGTAGGAGAGTGGAAGCGAATGCAGGGGAATCGAAAGTGACGAAGACCAAGGGGGGTTCTCCTATTTCTAAGCACAATCATCATAAATTCAAATCAATGTCTTGGAATCATGCACCAAGACCATTCAAGCACGTAAAGGCAACTGAAACAACCAACAGACTTTCCAGCAGACTTTCAGTCTCGTGTAGTCACTTCAATGCAGAAAGTGCTACAGTGGCCTAACCCTAGGATACCACGTATGTGGTCTACTCGGGATACCTCAAAAGCAACTAAAGCCCAATCAAGTAAGAGACCATGCAATAACCACTGGGACAAAAGAGACAGTCCTGAGTAATAAGGAGTATCAATGTACCTACCATCAGGCAAACAGCTCCCCCTCACGTGATGCATAAAACAACACAAAAATTTGAAATACAAAAAGATTTTCAACCTGTTCAGCAGAATACCCTGGGATGGAAACAGTCTATAGAATCCCAGACCACAGAAGAAATTTAAGCAAGACTCACAAGAATGTGACAACTAATTTCCATATGTCTTGAAGGCTCAAATTTTTCACATGGGTATATGACTAAAAAGCAACATCAATGCAATGTTCTTACAAATCAGACCTTGGAACCTTAAGAGTGTATGTGAAAAGTTCATCTAAGAGAGTACAAGTTTGGAGCATCAAATGATATGAGGACCTCAAGAGTAACCAAGTGACTTTGTCACAACATTTTTAGAGCTCTGGAAATTCAGCATAATAAGGACTTTGTCCCAACATGGCCTTTGGCCGTTCTCATTTAAGTTCAACTCAAATTCTCCATTTTCTTTAACATTTTTCCAAGAGCTCATCTGAGAAATACGTCCTCATAGGTTCATGTAACAAAGTAGTTACCATTATGTCCTGAGCGCAATGCTCGAAAGAATAATTTGTGTTTCAAGGACACTCAGTGGGTAACTAGTCCAAACCAATCGAAGGATAGATAACATCTCAGGGATCCCCACTGGTTCCGGTTAAGGTGCACCAGCAAAAGACTAGCTCATTCCTTTTACTTTAATCATTTAACAATAAGCACCAGATTTTCACAATTATTCTTCAGTAACTAGTTCAACTCACTCAATTTTCTAGCTCAAACTTTGTACACCCCACAAGAATGACCTTTGTGCTCAAGAATTCTTTCTAGTTCCAAGAGAGATTTAGACAACATGCACTAACATTCTTAAAGACATAGATGCATATACGCAAGAGAAAGATGCAGCAATTGTCTATCAAGAAACATGAAATAAGAACACAACATTCTAGTTCAAGTTCAGAAATATTTCCATGGATGCATGCACAGACTCGTATCCCAGAGTATGCCAACACTTATTTTCAGAAAAGTAAAATGCTGAAAAGTAAATTTAGATCAGTGAGGGAGATATCTCAAGTGATGGTGCATACACCAATGGCCTTCCTAAGACTTTCAAATCTCATGTTGTCTAAGGGCTTTGTGAATAAATCGGCCAATTGTTGTTCAGTTGGAATGAAAGTCATTTTAAGCTGATTCTCTTCAACCAAGTTTCTAATAAAATGATATCTGATTTCTATATGCTTGGTCCTAGAATGCAACACAGGATTCTTAGAGATATTGATAGCAGAAGTATTATCACAGAATAGGGATAGAATACCTTGCTCAAATCCGTAGTCGCTCAGCATGTGCTTCATCCAGAGAAGTTGTGTGCAGCAACTTCCAGCAGCTATGTACTCTGCTTGGGCAGTGGATAAGGATACGCAATTCTGCTTCTTGCTATGCCATGACACCAAGTTGTTCCCAACAAAGAAGCAACCTCCCGAGGTGCTCTTCCTGTCCGTGGCGTCTCCAGCCCAATCCGAGTCCGAATATCCTGCAATCTCAGTGTTAGTATCTGTTGTGTACAGAATACCGAAAGCACATGTACCTGAGACGTATCGGATGATACGCTTGACTGCCTTCACATGGGATTCCTTGGGGTTGGCTTGATACCGAGCACAAACACCCACACTGAAAGATATATCGGGTCTACTGGCTGTGAGGTAGAGCAAGCTTCCAATCATGCTTCTGTAGAGGGTTTGATCAGCATTGGTACCCTCCAGATCTGCACTGATTCTGCATGAAGTCCCCATTGGGTTCCGGATGGGAGAGACTCCTTCCATCCCAAACTTCTTCACAAGTTCCTTCGCATACTTTTCCTGTGAGATGAACAAACCATCTTTCCTTTGCTGAACTTGTAGTCCAAGGAAGAAGTTTAGCTTGCCACAAAGATTCATTTCAAATTCTTGCTTCATTAGAGTGACAAACTCCTCAACAAGTTTTTGAGAGGTAGAGCCAAACACTACATCATCCACATAGATTTGAGCAATAATCATATGATGTGAAACATTCTTGACAAATATGGTTTTATCAATGGAACCTCTAACATACCCATGGTCAATCAAGTGTGTAGACAATTTTTCATACCAAGCTCTAGGAGCTTGCTTCAAACCATAAAGGGCTTTGTCTAATCTGTACACATGTTCGGGATAGCAAGAGCTTAGGAATCCCGGAGGCTGTTCCACATAAACTTCTTCTTTCAAAATTCCATTTAGAAATGCACTTTTCACATCCATTTGAAAGAGATCAAATTTAAGAAAACAAGCAATGGCCAAAAGTAACCTAACGGACTCAAGTCTAGCTACGGGAGCAAAGGTTTCATCAAAGTCTAGGCCTTCAATTTGTGAATAACCTTGCACAACCAATCTAGCTTTGTTTCTCGTGATAATTCCCTTCTCATCCGTTTTGTTCTTAAAAACCCGTTTCGTTCCTATAACATTCTTACCCTTAGGTCTAGGAACTAAATGCCACACATTGCTTTTCTCAAATTGATTTAATTCCTCTTCCATAGCCATAATCCATTCTGAATCTTTTAAAGCATCTTTAGCATTCTTAGGCTCAACACTAGAAACAAAACCATAGCAAGAAATTTGATTGATAGCTAACCTATGCAAAGTAAGAAAACTTTTGAGGCTAACGAGATTACTTACAAGCACCTTGGACTTACTTCGGGTTTGCCTTGGTTCATCAACCATGTCAATCACATCCGAGGGAGAGTGATCTTTTTGAACTTGACGTTTTCCAACCCGATGTGGCTTCTGGATAGTCAGAGTCTGGTCTATCCCGGCACCTTCAGTATCAGAATCTGTATCCTGGGATACATCATCAAGAATGGGGTTCTGCTCATCAATAGGAGTCTCAGCAGCTTCGGGAGATGTCTCAGTGCTTACATCCTCAACCTGCACATCTCTTGAAGAATGGTTGTGAGAGCATACAAGAGAGTCATTGATGGCAACATTCACCGTTTCTACAACTTTACAAGTTCTCTTGTTATAGACACGATAAGCACGGCTGTTCAAGGCATAACCTAGAAAGACACCTCTATCACATTTAGCATCGAACTTGGTCAAATACTCACGATCTCTATAGATAAAACAGGGACTACCAAATGCTTTTAGATGTGAGATATTTGGCTTCTTGCCTTTCCAAAGTTCATAGGGTGTTTTACTAGTGCCTGGTCTAAGAATCACACGGTTAAGAGTGTAACAAGCATTAAAGATTGCTTCGGCCCAAAACATATGAGGTAAGTCAGCAGAGCTAAGCATTACCCTCCCCATCTCAACCAATACTCTATTCTTTCTCTCAACAATCCCATTTTGTTGTGGTGTGATGGGGGCAGAAAACTCATGATGCACACCATTTTCCTCACAATACTCCGCAAATAAAGAATTCTCAAACTCAGTTCCATGGTCCGATCTAATCCTCAAAATGCATTTGCTTTCGGAAAGCTTTTCATTTGAAACACGTTTTGCTAGTTCTAAAAATTTCCCAAAGATTTGAGTTTTATCACTTAAGAACACAACCCAAGTAAATCTAGAAAAGTCATCTACCACAACAAGCACATATTTCTTTCTAGCAATACTTTCAGTTTCAACAAGACCTACTAGATCTAAGTGAAGCAATTCAAGAACATTAGAGGTTGGTTTAGCATTTAAGACAGGATGAGAGGTTCGGGATAGCTTACCCATTTTGCAGTCTCCACACATACCTGCAGCTCTCCTGGACAGTTTGGGCAGACCACGAGCTCCATCCTTCGAGGACAGCTTCACCATATCTTGATGGTTGAGATGGCACATCCTCCTATGCCATAGATCTAGCATGCTTTCTTGTGTCAAGGATCGGAAACACATTTCAGGTTCTAGCCTTTTGTTAGCACGGACACAGTAGAAATTATCTCTGGACCTCTCGCCTTTCATCACACATTTTCCTTTCCCATCAAGGACTGTGCACTGAGATGTGTCAAAAGTCATAGTCTCATATTCGTCGACAATCTGACTTACACTGAGTAATCAGACTTCCAAACCCGCCACCAACAGAACATTTTTCAAAGCTGGGAGACCAGGAGTGTCAACTGTCTAGCTTCCAATGATCTCTGCCTTGGCACCATCACCAAACATGACATCACCAACTGGATGAGTGTCATCCATGGACGAAAACCACTTTCGTTCCCCTGTCATGTGCTTCGAACAGCCGTTGTCCATGTACCAAGAATCGGACTTCCTGGTGGAAAGGGCAGTCAAAGCTACGTTGCATACAGCTACAACATTTCTTGCAGCAACAGGTGAGGTCTTCACTTTTGAGAGAAAACAGATAACTTCTTCCTGTTTCTTTTTGACATCAGGGTCTTCGGGAGACATGACCCTTCTGGTATCCCGGGTTCTACTAGCAGATTTTCTAACCCAGTTTGCAGAAACTGGCTTATTCCTCTGCCTAGGGATGGCAAGAGTCTGTGCTATTCTGGTTAGTTCATTGAGAGATTTCTGAAAGTGAGCAAGCAGATTGTTGTTCTGTGGGATATTTGCTAGTGCACGATTCCTCCTCAGCTTGTAGCAGTTTCGCCGGATATGTCCACTATTCCCACAGTGAAAGCACTTGATTTGCGGGTTTCTTTTGAGCATGGGTGCTTTGGAAACTTCAGGGGCATCAATCTTCTGTGCAGGTGGAGGCTTTCCCAACACCGAGCTTGTGCTTTTTACAAACGTAGTCTTCTCCGAGCTTTTGGGTTTGTCATCATCCTTGAACCCCAAGCCTCTCCTGCTGCCATCCAGCCTTCCCATCCCACAGATCTGGGATAGCTTCTCCGAACCAATAGAGAACTTTGAGAACTGGTTCCGGGCGTCCAGCAAGGCTTCCTCGAGTTTCAGCTTCTCAGTAGTCAACAAGCTTATGGAAGATGACTGGCGGTTCAGTTCTTCTTTGAGAGAAATCACTTGCTCTTCAAGTTGAGTTTTGGTTGAACTCCATTCTGCTTTCTGGGATAGAAACTCTCCTTGTATCCTGGAATGTGTCTCCTTACTCAATGAAAGCTCATTAGATAGAGCTTCATTTTTAGCAAGCATAGATTTAGAGGCTTTACACAAACGTACATACATATCATGTCCTTCATCATCAGAATCATTATCGTCAAGAGACTCATCTAATGTGATATGAGAAACAAAAGAAACTTTCTCGTCTTCATCAAGATCGGATTCAGAATTTTCATTAGACTCACTATCACTCCAGGTTGCTTTTAACACTTTATGAGACTTGTTTCTCCTGTTAGCACAGTCTACAGCTTTATGTCCTACCCCATTGCATTCAAAACATTTCATGTCCATTTTCGGGATAGACGAGGATCTGATATCCCGACTTTTCTGTGCAACCGTACTTTTAAAAGGCTTAGAGCTAGATCCTTTAGACAAGTTTTCGGTTAGAGTTGAAAGATTTCCTTTTCCTTAAGAATTTCTCAAATTGTTTAGTCAAAAAGGCACATTCATCATTATCATCTTCTTCATCATCAAGTACTTTTTCAACATCAATTTTAACCGAACTTAGAGCAATAGATTTTTCATGCATAGGCCTTTTCTTGAGTGTCTCATAAGTTTTCAGATTTCCAACAAGCTCCTCTAAAGGATAAGTGTCTAGATCATGAGCCTCTTCTATAGCATTCATTTTAGAGTCAAAGAAAGGAGGTAACGCGTTTAAGAATTTCCTAACAATTTTCTTTGATTCTATAGCCTCGCCTAAGCTACGACATTGATTTGTGATATTTAGCACACGACCATAGAAGTCATCAATAGACTCTTTGTTACTCATGCATAGACCTTCAAACTCATAAATAAGATGTTGAAGTTTTTGTTGCTTAACTCGAGAGTTACCTTCATCAGTGTTGATGAGCACTTCCCATGCCTCCTTAGCAGTAGAGCAATGGATGATCCTTTGACGCTCTGCTTCGGATACGGCATTGAAAAGACAACTTAGAGCTTTGATGTTTGCTCTAGCCCAATCCTTGTCGGCTTTCTCCCATTCTGACCTTGGCTTTGAAACCGTTTTGGTTGATTCAGCGCCTTTTAGTTTTGTGGGATGTGTCCAGCCTTCCTCTACACTTTGCCACAGCATACCATCATCTTGGTAGGAGAGGAAGGCGCTCATCATGATTTTCCATTGAGAAAAATCATGTCCATCGAAAAAAGGTGGAACATTTATGGAAGAACCTTTTTCCCGATCCATAACTAACCCCTCAGAGGATCTCACTAGCAAAGGCTAGTGGCCGCTCTGATACCACTTAAAGGTCCTAGAGGGGGGGTGAATAGGCCTTTACCACTTTTTCGTTCAAACTGTTCTCGGGATAGCAAGATAGAGATCTATCCCGAAGCACAGAAATGATTACTGAAATGTAAAGCAGTAAGTAAAGTGACACAAGATGTTTTTGATAACGTAGAAATCCTACAACCAGGATCAAAAACTGCGTGCCCCTAACTCTTGAGGGACAAACTTTTCCACTACTTTGTAACACACACAATTACAAGTTTCTGGCACTCTGGGGATACATAACCCGTATGCTATCCTGACTAGTCTACCCACCAGTACAAACAGAGCTACACTACTTTAATCTATGTGTTTACACTTTGGAAATATACAGAAGTATCAACTCAGATCTTAACTACACGTAAGTTAAATCTTCTTGATCAACTTCTTGGGTTGGGCATCTCCATACTTCATCTCAATGGAATGCACAATGCACAAATGCATATGAGTTTTGAAAACAGTTTTTATGCTTTAAGAATCCATGTCTATTATGCACATACAAAGCAACCAGAAGACATGGAAGGGAGGAAGAAGAGATAAGAGAAACTACACTCGAAAGTGCTATCAAGAATACCCAAAACAGAATAACCAAAAACCCCTTAAGTTTTCACTCAACCAACCACAGATCTAAGACAGCTTAAGACTCCTTATATAGGGTAGGTTATTCAAAGGTCAAAGACAGCTCAACTAGGCACGTTCAACACAGCTAAGAAGCTCGTAAAACACATCAGCATGCAAGCCTAAATGCAGACCTAGACACTGTCCTAATGCAGACCTAAACATGGACCAAAAAATGCAGACCTAAAACAGCAGCTACAGAACGGATACAGCAACCTAAACAGGGAGCAAAACCAAGGCAGCTAAAGGTCTTACCTTAATGAGCTAAGGTTGTCTAAACAAGGCAAAAGGGTCCTTTGTACTTGTACAAGAATAGCCATATCAGTTTTCAAGGGAAAAGCACGTTTCAAGACAGCAAAGAAGGAGCCAGGAAAAACAGTGCCCAAAAAGTACTTAGACAAGCAGAAAAGGACAAACCAGATTTCAAGGAAACACATGTGAACTTTAGTCAACTTTCCCTAGGGATCTTCATTAACTAAGTCAGTTTCTTTATAGTCAAAGAACAACCAGATTAATCACAAGCAAACTGGATTTTTAGTAGTGATTAAAGCCATGAAATATCACACCAGAAAACCGTTCCAGAATGTCTGAGATACATGCTCAGTGCTCTATCCTAGATGGAAAACATGTATGCAATGAATGTTATACCTGTTTGTCCAAAGAGATAAAGTATGTAATGTCACTTAAGCTTTGATGATCTTCATCAAGTGTATGCCTTCATGCTCTGATTAAGAGTGTTTGAGAGAGAGTGAAAGGACGAGTTGGAGCAATGAGGAAGTATTTATAACGGGTGTATGTATATATAGGGCTAGTGGGTTTGGTCGTGTGGATTTATAAAGCTTTTGGATTAAGAATAGGTCAAGTTGGCGTGTCGGCTCTTTGTTGGAGTATATATATTATGGAAGACACCGAAGCCCCGACAGGAAGAGAATGAGGGGCTGTAGGCGCAGGATTTGTGGGATTATACAGTATTTTAGTAGGTCGAGGATGGTCAGACAAGTGGAACGCCACAGGTCTCTTTCGCTTCACAATTTTCTGTTTCTTCTTTACCGAATCAAATTTATTTCAATTTTGCTAGGAGCTGTAAATTTGGGCTGATTCTGATTTCCGATTATTAGAGCAGCTGCCGGCACAAGAAGGTCGAGCAGTTGGAAACGGTGGGCCCTAGTTGCCAGTAGCACGAGCAGCGCCTTCGACGACGTGCAGCGGCGATGGAGGAGTGCGGCGACCGCACGTTGACCGAAAGGACGAGCAGCTGCACGAGCAGCTTCTGCTCAAGCTAGAGCACGACCTGTGCTTGTGGAGCCCACGCATGTGGGTGACGCCAGCCCAGTTCGATTTTTTTTTCCACGCGCTAGTAAATAGTTAAAAAAAGTTACGCACCAATAAAAATGCGCCACATGGCAAGCCGGCTGAATAAAAATCCATAACGGTCAGATTGGTCTGGACCGTCCATTTCAAATCAAAAATTTTGATCGAACGGCTGAAATTCAACCGAAACGGCTATTTCAAAATTTTCTGTCATTTTGCAAAATAAACCCTAAAAAATTACAAAAAAATCCCAAAAAATTTCAAAAAAAATTGCAAATAACACCCTATAATTTTTCTATAAATACTACATCAATTTCATTCACATCTCACACAAATTTGTGCACAAAAAATTTATCCTCTCCTCCCTCTTCTCCTTCATCATTTTCTCATCCCTTTGTATTTTAGTCCCAAGAAATGTCCGATCGGCTTGATTTCGAAGATTTACAACTTTGTATTTCTTATTGTCGTATTAGCGTTTTCCCTATTACCGGCAACATGCAAAAGTCCGACAAATTGTGGGAAAAAGTCTATGCCGATTAGAAGGAAAATTGGGAGATTGCGCATGGTGAATTAATGCCGGAGCCTAGGACCCAAACTGTGGTTTCTTCTCGTTTTTCAAAGTTGAAGCCAAGTTTGAGAACTTGGGGTGCCGCTCTTGCATATGCACAAATGAATGCATAATCCGGCT
Source organism: Geum urbanum (assembly GCA_946800695.1). NCBI lineage: Eukaryota > Viridiplantae > Streptophyta > Magnoliopsida > Rosales > Rosaceae > Geum > Geum urbanum. Next base: position 36,808,219 of record OX327013.1, on the reverse strand, counting down.
CAAATTTGCAAGATGAGGTAAGTGTTAATAATTTTGTCATAAATTATTTATTACATTTATTTTAATCAATGTTGACATCTCCATTTCCTAGATAATATTTTCACATATAAATTTTTTCCCCAGATAAGAAAAGTTCAATCATGGTACGTGGCACAAAAGAAGAAAGAGTTTACCAAGTTTGAATGTTGGGAAGTGATGAAGAACCATCCAAATTTTCGGGCCGTCGAACCGAGAATGCCACCTCCTTCATATTCCAACTCCGCAACTATTCCTTCTTTTACCTCAATGCCTCCCCCCGTCGACGTGGAGGATGATGAAGTCATTGCAACACCACAAAGCAACGAAGAAGAACTGTACTATAGTCCGGTTAGACCAATCGGAGTGAAGGCAGCCAAAGAAGCTTAAAGAAAGGGGAAAAGAGCCATGACATCTTCAAATGAGGTAAGAGATAAGGTTTTGAAAATCATGATGGAAAATCAAAGAATGCATCTCGCCGGGCAAAAAGAAAGTGATGCTACCGAGCTAGCTTTATACCAAAAACAACTTGCCTTTTAAAAGAAGGATTGCAAATTGAGGGCTGAAGCAGAGGATTCAAGGATAATGGCAATGGATATGGATGCTATGACCCCAAAATGAAAGAGATATTTTTCGAAGAAAAAAGAGACTATCCTTAAGGAAATGGAGGAAGAGGAAGGAGATGGTAGCGATGAAGCATTTTCAAATCGTTATCGCCCACTGTTTCAATAGTTTGGTATTTGTTTGCCGTTTTGAAATTATGTACTTTAAATTTTCAATAATTCTAGGCTTTGATTGAAATTATGTACTTTAAATTTCCAAGTAATAAAAACGTACTTTTTTTATTCCATCAAAGCTCACACACATTACAATAAAACATAATGACTTAAAATCAAACACACATCACTCAAACAACCAAAATGAAAAACAAATAAAGCAAACATGTTGCAAACCAGGTTAATTAAAATTACACACACACATCATTTAAAGTCGTTCGCCGGTCTCTAAATACCAGTTGTACATAACTAAGTCCTTCTGCAACTCTTCATGGATGTACGCAGATTGGAGATCTACAACACGGTCGACAAATCGTTGTTCATTTTGTCCATCCCTTCCAACATGCTCAAATGGAATACGATTACCTTGTTCATCCACTAGTCCATCATATACTGTGAAAAGCAGTTGATGGATTTTGTAGATCTTCTTCTTCCAACTTCTCGAACTCCTCTTCCACAAATTCTTCTTCGACAATCATGTTATGCATTATAATGCAAGCCAACATGATGCTCTTCAATGTCGATTGGTGATGACAACTAGCTGCATGCCGAATAATTCCCCAACGAGATTGCAAAATTCCAAAGCACATCTCTACATCTTTGTGGTATGCCTCATGTTTCTTGGCAAACAGTTTTTGTGGTAGCTCATGGGGATTGGAGATTGTTTTCACAAACGAGGAGTACCTGAGATATATACCGTCAGCTAGATAGTAAGTATTGTGGTAAGTCATACAGTTGACTTTATAAGTTGTACTCGGACTGTTTCCGGCAAGAAGCGAATCAAATATGTCTGATTGGTGGAGCACGTTGATATCATTTTGTGATCCAAGTACCCAAAGAAGTTGTGCCATATCCATATGTCATATGAGGCCACCGCCTCTAAAATAATAGTTGGACGCTTCTTCCACCCTGAGAATGCCCCTTGCCAAGCTATGGGGCAGTTCTTCCATTCCCAGTGCATGCAGTCAATGCTTTCGATCATACCAGAAAATCTACGATGCCTTGCTCTCTTTAGAAGTCGGGTTATGTCTATGGCATTTGGAGCGCGGAGATAGAGGTCACCGTAAAGCTCGTATATATGCATGCACCACTTCTTCATGCATTGTAGTGTTGTGGATTCACCCATCCTTGTTATTTTAGCACACTGATCTGTGGCTGCACTGTACGCCAACATACGAAGAGCGTCAGTCATCTTTTGTTGTGGAAGAAGTCCAACCAATTTGGTGACATTAGCTCTTTGGTGCCAAAATTGGTCGTAGTTGCAGAGATCCGTCATTATACGGTTGAATAAATTTGTACTCATTCGGTACCTTCGACGAAATGCTTGTTCGTTGAAGATGGGGCATTCGATGAAGTAATCCTCCATCAGATTATGTCCCCTTGACTCCCTCACTCTTTCTTCATTTGGTCGGCGGCGAGGTCGTTCATCATCGCATATTGCATTGACTATGACCGCTTCAGTGATGAAAGCATTAGAAATTTCGGCATTTCGCCGACGTTGCTGTCGCCTCCTCCAGAAAAAATTCTCAAAATTAAAAGGATTCATCTTATCGGAATCTAGAATATATGGTTGAAAACGGTGTGAGTGAACGATGAGCACCGATCAACAAATTTATAGCCAAGTGTAGATATTCTGATTAGATAAGATGATGACACGTGTTGGCTTTCAATTGGTCGGAAATCTCTCCGAGAATCTTATACTAATTATTAGGACGATAACGATACGTGGATATGACACATGTTGCCTCGTGATTGGTTGAAAATCATATCGGAAATTTTGTATAATTATTTATCTGATAACGTTATGTCGGTGTGACACGCGTCAACTCGCCATTCGTCGAAAATCTTACTTGAAATCTTATTCAATTATTCATACGACAACGACACGTGTCGTTTATGGATTGGTTGAAATGATTCAAAAAAAAATTAAATAAAAAAGTTAATTTATGAACAGTAATAGCACGTGCTATTTTTTGGCACCGCTGCGCGAAAAACAGAAACTGCACCTCTTATTCGATGAACAGTAACTGCTCCACCTCAAACAGTGCTTGTTCCTCCTCAAATAGCACGAGCAATCACAAAACACCGGTGCGAGCGCTCTTATGAATGTGAGGACAGTGAGATTCCCATAGTGGAGGAAGGACTACTCGGCCTTGGTGACTTGGTGTGTGTGTGTGTACTATGACTACCCTTGCGGAAATTATGTTCGAGTACGTTGTTAGAAGAACGACAAAATTTCAATCATAACGAATTAACGATAATTTGTTTCATGACTTTTATCATATTTATGTGAGGCATTTGGAGTCCAAACTCTACAGGCCCTACTAGATCCATAAACGGTCCAAAGGCTAGCTATTTAGCCCAAGCCCGACTTAACTTGCTCAAGCTTGGGCAGAGTTGCCAAGTAAAACGCACTAGTGTGTCAGAGGTCGAACCATTGAAGTCCCCACCGACCTGGGCAGGCCCGCGTCATAAATATATTTAAATTTAGTTTATATACTTAACAAGATCACAACTTGGATTTTAGAAAAATTATGCTAAAGCTCTGTTCGGCCTGTTGATGAATGATGACCTCTATCAACAAAAAAAATGAAGACCTAATGACCCTAAATGAGTAAATGTGTTGTTGCACAAGATTGTGAAATGTATTATACAATACCTAACTATTTATGTTAATACACCAGTGATAAAATGACAAATGTTATTGTACGAAATATGATACAAGTTAATGAACATATAATTGATAATATACACTTTAAAATCCAAAGGTGCCTAAAGGACGGGCCAAACGCAGCAGAGTGACGACCCGGGAGCATATTTCTTTGTGCTAGCCGTATGAGGTGAGAGTCGCACGTACGTCCTACCCGTAAACGATGGATGTTAGGCGATGTGCATATTAACATGTAGCACTTTAAAATATTTTTTTGCGAGTCACCACTATCTCTCTTCGTTCGAGCCCCTTGTAGGGTAGTTGGTGACCCCCTCAAGAGTTGTGGGTCCTTGTTGTACCGTTTATTTTAGAAAAAAATGGGTTCACTTTACACACTTTGTTGGTAAGCCGTACCGTATTTTAGGCTTTTAGTTACATGGTCCGGCACCGGTCGATATTGGTGCACATACCCTTTTTTTTTAATATATTTTCAGTTAGTATATGATCTATTCAAAGCTTTTATCTTCATATACAGTTTGCATTGCTAATAAAACTTTAGACACTTCAACCAAATCCATGAATTTGCGCAAGAACAACACCCCATTTGATGGAAAAAAAAAACTGTCACGTTGAAGAAGTATTGAAGGACCAATTTGTTCTCTCATTCAAGTAATAATTCGATGACATATCGTACTTAAAGGAATAGTGATAATTGTTGGTATTTTGTCAATTTTGTTTGCACCATTTAGATCTGTAAGTCTTAATGAGATCTTATCTCACCTGGTGGTTTCGTGGTGAACTTCAAAAAAATCGATGGCATAGCGCGTGCATGCAACTGAAAGCAAGGGAAAGCTGATCCCCCCTTTTCTTTTTCTTGAAAGAAGGCATTGACCAAATAACCGAAGCCCGTGGCACTTTACTTTATTTTATTTTATATAATGTAAATCAAGAATTTCGGCACATCTGGAAGACTGGAACCTGTTTCATGCTTCTGTAATAAACAAAGACAATGCCAGATTGTCAGGCCCGTTTTCTCCCAGGCCAACCCTCCAATTAGTTGTTTAGATCTCCACTACTTTACTAATATGATCAAGGCTTAATCAACATTGCCTATTCACGCTTAAACCCTTACGTCATATCTCATGAGAATCGAAGAAGATGATTTTTAAAGCTTGGCACGAATATATCCAACGAAAACAATAGAGAATTTTTTTTTTCAATCAACAAAGCTTTAAAAAAAATGCCCAGAACTCTCCTTTTAAGTTTGGTCAACACATACGATGGCTTTTACAGAATATTTCACAACGATTCAAATATTGATTCTCCGGCCGCCCAAAAATGTGGTAGTTGGAGATTCTAAAGATACCTTTCTTCTTCAAATACTTAATTAGTACGGGACTACTTGTATCTTGTCCTATCCAGAATAGATATTTGGGAAGTTCACAGTTTTAGCTATTTAGCAAAACCAGTCAACTTGAGTTAGCGTTGCATATTTCAATTGGATCCATTGCTTTCAAGGGAAGTGGTCATTTTCTCGAATAGAATAGCCTCAACTCTTCCTTAACTTTTCCGTTAGTTTTCCATGATTGCAAGTTGTTCAACTAGTATATTGGAGATATTTAGTACATAAGATATCTCCCATGTTTTACTGTGTTATGATAGATGTCACCTTTCAAAAATAAATTACAATCTCGTGGAAGTAATAGTAAGTTCATATATGAAACAATGGCACTACTAATCCGTATATAACAAAAGAAACACAATTGCAAAAAATTGTGCTTTGGTAAGTACATGTGTCTACTCACATAGGCCGATCACAAAACAAAGAACAAAAGAAAAAATCGAGGATATATAAAACTAGTAGGGAGAGGAAACAACCTTAGACTGTTTTCACTTGCATAATAAGCTCTTGACGCTCTTCGCATTCACGTCGATTTGTATTGTGCAGTTCATAGTAGCAGACTTCTTCTTCTTCATGATCATCATCAACTCCACCTTTCCGGTCAACTTGGCTTCGCTGTTTAGGGTTAACACGCCACCGCTCAATTCACTGCTGAGAGTAGAGCTACTCGGCAATGAGGCGGCGTTCAAGTCCACACTAACGTTGATCTTCTTGGTGCCACGCATTCCGGCCTTTCCTTTGGAAATATTGACTGTCCCAACAGTTGTGTCTTGGTACAAGAAGGTCACGGTGCCTGCGTCAAACTTGTAAGGACCCCAGTTGGTGTTCTTGACTCTGATTTGTGTGTTGAAGGCTGTGGCAAACGAAGGAGTTGCAGTGGAGGAGGTGAAGCCTGTGAGGGTGCTCTCGCCGAGTCTAACCTTTGGGGTCTTGACTTTCATAATGGTGAGACCAAACACGGTCATGACTGCTATTTGGAACACAACGAATATACCAATGTAAGCAAAGCACTTGATTCTCTTCTTGCGCTTGAGCTCGTTCTCGGACAAAGACTCTCCATCGCTTCTTGCGTATCCGTTAGCAGGAGCCAAAGGATAAACTTGTTGGTTCTTGTCAGCCATCTCTCTGTGTTTTTGATATGAAATGAAACGAAGGAATGAAGATTGAAGAGTACTCTGTTTAGGCTCTGTTTTTGCTCTGTTTGTTTAGGCTCGTTTTCTCTTAAAAGTAGAGGAAGTTGTTTGTGGGTGATGATGTAAAGGAAGAGCGCACTTGTTTGGTATATGTAGTTTGTTTGGGGTTTGGGGAATTTGAATAAGTTGTGTGGGGGAACGAAGTTCCTGGAAATTGTGATATGGACTTTGGTGGGGGACGCGTTTGGCGTCTGAAGCTCAAAGGTGAGAAATCTTAACTTCTAGATGATCGATGACTGACTTTGGTGGAGTACTTCGATAGCCTTTTCGGAAATGAGCTGATTCATGTGATTATATGATGATATTAAAATAAAACATAGAAGGTTCGGTTATATACGCATAGACCAAATATCCCAATCACAGGTTAGAACGCGTACGTTGTGAGATCTTATTTTACAAAAATTCTTTTATTTCTCAGAAAAAAGCATCTTATTGCCGTAGAAAATATCGAATCGGAAGCAATATCAGTTTCATTCTATTGATAATCAAGGACTCCTTGGAGATTACATCAATTACAAGAAGAAGATATGGGTCTATGATCAATAACAGGCATGATCTCACTAACCCATTATTCTCTCCACTCTTACCACTCTGTGGTACATGCCACTGCTAACATTACCGCCCACTAACTAACTGTGTATTTATCTATCATTAATAGAAACACTAATAATCTAATTATTCTATAACACTTATCTTACAAGAATATAATTCTATAAACTAGTTAGTATTTTTTTTTTTTTTTTAACAAACTATAAACTAGTTAGTATACTCACCATGAGAAAAGCGTTGCCAGATTCTTTGTTTTTAGTTTTGACTTGGTAGTTTAGCTCTGCTGTCCCTGAATGCAAGCAAGAGATGAACAAGTGTTTAACCAAAGACTTGAGGACTCAATCTCAATGATAGTGGTTAATTCCTCCGCCTCTACAAGCTATTTTATCATCAAAGAATACCAAATTGCACTTGTCTCAGATATTTTTTATTTATGATCGTGATTCCACATTTATGCATATTCGCATCTCCTAATAAGTGAAATTAAACGATCAATTAGTATCTATCTGATAAGATGTGTTTTGGCTCGAGTCTTCATAATCAGAGAAATATCACATTAATCCAACACTGATATTTTTCGTTTCATGCTTTGTCAATAATGTAGGCTACATTGCATGCTTGCAGAGGTGACGGTGATAACTGAAAGGAGTACAATCCAAATTTACAGTTCATGCCTAATTTCAAATGTTCGGTAAGTCGTACGTAATTGGTCGGATTATTCTTATTACTTTGCTTCTCTAATTAAGTATAATTTACTACATAATAGATTAGAACCTAATTTGAGCTTTAGCAACCTCGTATTCGAAGCTCAATAGTCTACAAAATATGCCTTCTTTGTCCCTAGCGAGACTTGTCCTGGTGGTGGTTCAAGTATCTCCGTCAGTTCCTATAGCCATTCAATAATTCATACATCTTGCGTTATCATCAACATTATTTCTGTTTACAATCACTTTCACTATAAGATATATTACAAAAAGAAAACCACTGTACAAGTCACTAACTAATATCGTGAAATGAGATTCAACGAATTGAGCCAGTTTTATTTGACAGGCAATAACCATAGAAATATCAAATATCTCATCCCAAAATTTTCAGTCCAAGCAGACTTTTCATGTTCAGAAATTTGAAAATCAAGAAAACAACGCAGAAATTGGGTTCAAACTATAATTTGTATAATATATTTCAACTGAATTTGTGAATTAAACTACAAAAAAAAAAACAAATATTTGTAGACGTGAAAAGAAAAACTAAAATCGGAGGAAGAACAGAGCATGCTCTGTTTCTCACTCGCACTCCAAATTCAGGATAGTTCTTGTGGCCAAACTAAACACTATAGAGCACTCCATCTCGGCAGACTTCTTCTTCTTCATGATCATCATGAGCTCCACTTTCCCGGTCAGCTTGGCTGTGCTGGTCAGCATCAGCACATCATTATTCAATTCAGTCCCGAGATTGGTGTTACCGGAAAACATGGCCGAGCTCACACCCACCGTCACATCAATCTTCTTCGTCGATCTCATACCTGCTTTCCCGTTAGGGATCATAATCTGACCAACGGGGATACCTTGATACAGAAACGTGGCCACGCCGGCGTCGAACTTGTAAGGCCCCCAGTTGGTGTTCCTCACCCGAATTTGAGTTGCGAAGGTGATGTCGAATGACGGCCTTGCGGGGTCGGCGGCGAGAGTTTGGACAGTGATGTCGCCCAGTCGGATTTTCGGGTTCTTTACTTTCATGACCGTGAGACCGAAAACGGTAATCACTACGATCTGAAACACAATGAAGATACCAATGTATTTGTACATCTTGATCCTCTTCTGGCGCTTGCGCTCCTCATCTGCGTGGAATGGGTGGGTTTCCACATCATGTGCCTTCTCAGACATATCTTTTTGTGATGAAAGATCAAAGCTCTCTTCTCTACTTGAATTGGAAGATTGAAAATGAGAATGGGAGTTACTCACTCTCTTTTTAGTGTAATGGTTTTGAGAGAAGGAAATGAGTTTGTGTTTGTGATGGAAGTGGGAGTGTTTTATAGTAGGTTTTGGATGAAAAGACCTACCGTACTGTTTCGTCTATATGGGTCTCACTTGTTTCCTGGAAGGAAAGTGAGGCAGAAATAAGACTGCTGTTAAAGGCACACCCTTGTTGTAATTTTGGCATGCCCTAAATTTCTCGACTTTCCAGGAGTTCTAGATGGTGGTGGGCACCGGGGGCATGACATGAACGTCACCTTTTGTCCTTTTGATATGGAGGGAGTTGTAGAATCATGCACCAATAATCTTCGTATAATGTGGATTCGGAGTTTCACGTGGTATTGGACTCGGTTGTACGATTTGGACAAGTGGAGCTGTCGATACGCAAAGACTATTCTGGTTTGGAGGCTGCTGATCGAGGGTCTCTTGTATAAGAACCCAGGGTTGAATATGAACAACGAGTTGAGACGTCGTAATGTACCAAAGGAAAGATGCCTCGTGCATAATGAGCTCAACCAAGTTGCTATTGGGTGATTTGGGTCCTACAGTCCTAGAGAGTAAAGAGCATCCTTTTCTCACATCTCCTTCGTTGTAAACTTGTAAGAGCACCCTTCGAAGGGCATGTTCTCTGGTGAAGTGAACAACTGTGCTTTTCTATGGAGTACATAGTGCCATATTTTGTACCAATCGATACGACTGCTACACAGAGATACCTTACATTAGGTTTTTCTACATTTATACACTACGAAATACCAATATACATAATTAAACATGCAGCGAAGTCCTCATTATTTTGAAGACTTTTAGTCCTACGTTTGGTGCTATTAACTGGATCTGTGATAGTATATGCAGAGAACCTTCGACTATACACGTTTAAGGCTGTTTTTCGAAATGTTCTCAGCAATAGGAAGTGCAGGGCATTTGCCATGTCAAAAGGTGATTAGCTTACCTGGCCTGGTTTGGTACTTGTTGGATGCAATACGTTCTCTTGACTTGGTGTACAAGTCAGGAGCTGTTAGTGCATTAGAAATAAGCTCCTAGATATTAGGGCTGTGTTGTTTTTTGAATTATTTCTATTTCTGTTTGTATGCTATTTTGTTAACTCATGTAAGGCTATATAAAGCCGATTTATGTTTGGATGCTTGAATAAGAAAGATAACAGCTTTCTATCTCTTCTCTATCAAACCTAGCAACGTTCTCAACAGTACTTGAGAATGGAATTTTTTTTTCTTTTCATTTCCAATTGGAATAAAAAGTAAACTGTGTTTTGAATCTTCTTTTCGGTGTTTGGTTGGTGTTAAAAAAGGGAAATATAATTATGTGAATTTTATAATAATATCTATATTTGTAATTATTTTTAAATTTCAACAAGATTATTTTGATGAAATTAACATTATAATGATTACTACAAGTGGGAGGGAAACAAAATCATAAGATGATGAAGGCAACCACCTTCCCCTCATTTTAACTTTCACTTCCGAATTGGTCTCCCTCCAATTTCCTTTCCTGACTCAACCTAAGCACTAGAATCTTTCATTTTTCCTTTCTTGCCAAACAAACAAGACCAAAGTTCCTCTATTCTCAAATGCTCAAACCATACTATTCAGTGAACATACTTGGGAAAAACATATTCAAGCGTTTTTGCATTCTCATGATTTTATAAAACATTCTACTCATTTCTAGGCACATCAAACCTAGTTACTTAGAATAAAGTTAGAAATGGAGCCTCAAACTTGGGGTGACAGATTTGTTACAAAATAATGTGTTCATCCCAGGAACTGATGGGTGAAACTGTAGTGTCTCCGATCCAAGCTGTTTGACACAAAAATCTCCCAGCGGACTTGAGAGATACTGCAAACTGTCTCTTTTCCTCGATTGTGCTTCGTGCGCTGGTGTGTCATCGTCTTGCGACGAAATGTTGAATTGTAGGCTAGCGGCTACTGATTTCTTAATAAGCGATTTAGACGAGGAGAGCACCAACCTCGCCTGAATGGATTCTTCTTGCCTAGTGACCTAAGACTTGTTGTTTTCGTGTCTCTAGCTGAGCTACAAAAATTGATACTTTACACTCCTTCTGGTGTAAAGTAGAGCAATCTCCTTAATGCGGTGTTGAGAACACAAGGGTGTTGCGTCCTTGAACCTCGAAACTCTCACTCTTCCTGGTGACAAGCCTCTTGATCGCTGGTTGCAGGTTTTTGAGTCTTTGAATCGCAAGAATCTCACGCTCTTCGGGTGAAAACTCTCTTAATCGCTGGTTGTAAGAGTTTTCTCGTGATGAGAAGGATTGTAGCCGCATTCCACTTCACTTGGAACTCTTTGGTATCAGTAGTTAGACTTACAACACAACTCTAAGTAATCAATAAAGCTCATCTGATACTCATTAATAACTCTCATAACAGAGTTCTAACCACTGTAGGAAATGTTAGGTAAAAACAAGCTGCATGGATAAGCTTTTAACATTATTTCCTTCAAGTCCATTACGACCCGGACTTGCACACTCCATTCAGGCCGCTCGCCTAATCTAGCCCCCAAAACCCAATAAGAGATATTTTATTTCGGGTCCAAACATTGCCCCTCAAGCCTTGAGATTAAATTCAATACAAACAAAAAGCCTTGTTTTACCAAACGACATGCCGATAATACCAAACGTTAACTTTATACACAAGCGCCACATCGTCTCTTCTCTCTTGAAAATCTATGCCACTTCGACTGACGTCATATAAAAAGTGCACGTTCGCGTCAGTCCTCACTTCCAACACAAACTCTTCCTTTCATTTGAACTTTAAGCTTCCCTCAAAAGCCAACCTTTATGTCTCTCCGCCGCTGTCAATTTTGGACTATTCAACATGCTTCCTCGCAAAAAAAGATTCCCAGATCTCACCCAAACCGAGGTAAAACGCCTTGTCACCGATATTTGCGTTGTTACGACTCGCAGACAACCAGGTGCTACTCTCACTCTTAGAGTCACCTCTAAAGGCACCGACCGCTTAGGCCCCTTCCTCAAAACACCAATAAACCCAGAGCTCTTCCCCGTGCTCTGTCACCCTTATTGCAACTCAGCATTGATTTTTCAAGACAACCCGAAAGCTAACCCCGAGGGATGGACGAAGAAGGACACCTTCTGCTCAATTGGCAAATGGCCCAACACCACCGAGAAAGACCGTGCTTGGTACACCATCCGCCGGGAACTAGACTTATTTCGATGGTAAACGGCTGACATTGATAAACTTCTCGACCTCTGCTTCACACTCCCCAGTAGTGGAAATCGCGCTCATTTCGCCACCGCCATGTGTTTTTAGGACTCAGCGTGCAACTGCTTCCGCCTTCCTTATAACGATGTAAGTATTACTCTCCTAGATCTTTATGTTATATTTGGTGTTTCTATAGAAAACCCCATTTGGAAACATGGGGATCACATCGAATGCACCATTCACTTTGATTCTCATCTCCCCGCTTCGTACTCCGCTTGGACCAACACCTTCATCAATAACCAAACCGATCAAGGATGGATAGCTTTCCTTGAATTCTGATTATCCAAATATATTTTCTGCCCATCTTCTCAGAAGGTAAATAAATGCTAGACAAACCTCGCCGAGCGTCTTTTCGAGGGAACAAAATTAGGTCTTGCACAGTCTATCCTCGCTAGCATCTATCGCAGCCTAAGGTGGATTGTGCTCTCGCGACTCGACCTCAGCCAATCAGGACCACTCTGGATGGTAGAGCTATGACTTCGAATATACTTCCCTATTTTTCGTCATCCTGAAATCCTATCATTCGAGAGAGATGTAATTCTGGGTGGACTTACCAAACATGTTTCACTGCCTTTTGCTCGCATTTAGAGTTTCCTGATGCAGCGGTCAATACCATTTTGAGCTGCAACTTTCCTCAAGACGTGGGCGTTGGCTTTCTTCCCTCGCTAGAACAAGTTAACCAGGGGAGGGTCATCTTCCTTCAAAGCAATACCTGTGGCGACCTAATCGTTCCTGATCCTTCGACACCTGTGCATGATCCATACGCCCCGAACCACTTCGCTAGGAAACTTGGGCTATCTCAATGTGCCCCCATGCCTCTCGTGTGCACAGTGAACCGTTACAGCATCTGGCGAGCCACCTCTCATCCAGATCCCATTGACTTGATTAATGGTCACTACGGCTTCCCTCTGGTCATGCTTCCTGAACAAAATTTCGAGCATCCTATTGCACCGTCCCTTTACATGATTGATAACTATTTATCTTGGAAAGCCCAATTTTGGGATGGGATCAGACGCAAGCCACCACTAGCCCTTTTTGTCGCCATCTTCTGTAACTTCAAAAAGTAATTTATAGATGAATCTGATCGGCAACTGCTACACATGGTCCATGAGGATACTGATGACACCCCTTGGCCAGTGGTATGTAACTATACATACTTATTTTTCCTTGCTATACTTTTTCCACAGATGATGGTGGTATTTCTGCATTATTTTAATTCACTTTTTCTTTGCTGGACATAAACAGTACTCTGAAGAATCTAGAGCCCAAGATGCAGTTGTTGATGAGGAGCCTCGCCAGAGGATGGAAAAAGAACAAGAAGAACTCCCACGTGCTGTAAGTATTCCATTCTCCGAATGCCTCACCATTTTAAGCCTTCAAATAATATAACTATCCTACTTTATTCCAGCAGTCTCACAAGAAGACTCGAACTGGCTCGACAACCGATGGTTCTAACAAACGCAAACAACGCCGCTGTGAGGTCATTATCGAGGACAACTCAGAGGAACAAGAAGTGCAAAACGAACCTCCTCGCCAAACCACAACTGAGCATTGCCAACGACTCAATCTATCACGGCCGTTCCGTCCCCACAGAATGATGACGTCTCTGCCGACCAACCACATGAGTTGGTTGAAATCAACCCCTCACCCTCTTTCAAGGTAAGATTACTCAATCTTTTAACACCCTAGGCAATATTTAGTTTCACTATTACACTTCTAAAGGTTCATTGCCTTTAGGATCTGCTCACCGCTATTGAAAAGAGCACCACCCTCAACACTAAATCTGTTATTATCAAGAACGCTCCTGCTTTTTCGGTGAACACTTCTGACTCGCTCATCTCTAAACCTGCTCCAGATGCCAGACTGCCCCAATGCCAATATTTCCTAGATTTTGCTAACGAGTCTGAGGAGCAAGATGCCAGAAATGAAGGAAGTGCCGCTTCCTTCTCTTATCATTTCTTGCATTATACTCCAGTGGAATAACAAGCCATGGCGGAAGGGCGTAGAGTACCTATCTCTTATCTAGAACCCTCGAGTAAGCCTAGCACATCTTTGAAGCAAAGAGTACTTGATATTTTGCGCTATCTTGAATCACATATGCTTGGCGAGCATAAGGTATGCTTACTATAACAACCTTTTCTTCCTTTTACACATTGCATCACCTCCTTATTCTGAAATCAAATATTTTCTAACAGAAATCCTAGCCTCAGACTTCTTCTATTACTTCTGGTGCTTAGCCTACTTTACCAGAATGTTCAACTCCCATCACTATTACTAAACCAGATCTTAGCAACCAAGAAGCGTCTCTGTGGGCCTCATCATCTTCATGCCCCATCAGCCGAATATCCGTTCTTCGAGACCAAGTCTTGAGCTTAAAAGAACTTTCCGCCAAACTTGATGTCTTGAGTCCAATTCCGGCTGACATTGCTCTTTCTCGAGCCGCTCTCAAAGAACTTTCTCTAGCCAAATTGGACTCATTTGAGAACATTAATAGCTCCCTGGATAAAGTAAGATACTTAAGCAAAACTGGCAAGCTCCTCGATACCATCTCTGAATTCAAGCAAGCTCTTCGCGAGCTCCACAAATTATATAGCCGCCAAGAGGCCTTGAAGCATAAAATGGACCACAAACAGGAGATAGTAGCCGAGCTGGCCAATCAATTACAGCAAGATCGTGGTCGAGTGCAGGAATTCCTGAAGAGTGCTTTAACCAAAAGAGAAGCTCTAGCCATCAAGGAAACTGAACTAGCACTCCTTCAGGCTGAAGTAGAACTCTTGAGGGCTGATGCTAGTTCTACTCATGCTAGCACTCAACAACTTATGGAGAAAGCTCCTGTCGCGTGAACTAACTTGCTGAAGTCGAGGATGATACTTCAGAGCTCCTGGACTCGTACAGCCTGGCTTAGACAGACTTTGAGTTCTTTAAAGTGGGATTGAAGAAAAAGGCTCTTCTGTTATAGTTTCTGGGCCTATAGTATTAAGCCCAACTTTTGTATTTTATGAACCCAAAATAAAAATTAAATTATCTTGGTACTATTACAATCCATTTAGATTCTGAATATATTACTAGGCCCCAGATATAGGCCTGCTAAAAAGAATCCAATAATAACTAGCCTACTAAGGAAATTACCTGCCCTCTTACTATTGTTACTCAACTTTAATGGCCTTTAATCTCAGACTTGAAGTCCGGAACGTGTTGTCCCATCCGTCAAATCTCCATACGTTTAACTGCCCAAAAAATCTCTAATTATGACACCTTTATCTCGAGATAGATAGACTGTCTTGTTGCTCAATCCCCCATAGACACGCGTTCTTCAAAAATGGTTGTGTTTTATCTTGAGAATCTTTACCGCTCTATTTAGACGCAACGGTTCAATATTTACTTCTCCTATAAAGGCCATTCTCATTCTTTGCATCTATGCATCCCTTCACAACCTTCTCGTTCGATGAACTCCATTTCGCTGTATTTACTCTGGTTCTCGCTTCAAAAGAAACCTCCAAATATAATCCTCCCACACCATAGACCTTAGATAATGATATCCATGTCCAAATCTGGCTAGATAGTGATATCTATGTCTAGATGATTCCTTGGCGAAATTATCCTAAGTATCTATAGGGTGACAAAGTCTAAACGCCAGGAATGACTTTGCACTGGCTTCCTCGCTAGCAACTGATCTGTTTTACTGTGAATAGAGACTGCAAGTCCTATGAACGCGGTCATTTTGGAGAGGAAATACAGGAATTCAACCCGAGGAAGGGAAGCACATGCCAACTTGCTTCGAGCACTCTTTTTGGGCTACTGAACTCGCTTCCTTGACGCTTCAGCTCCTTATTCTTTTTTCTCTTGAGGTCCAAGCTCCATGTATGCATATTTGATATGCATGTCCAGAGACTAGTTATCAACAATTTAAGAATTTGGGGGAATAGACGCCATTTATCCTTTTTTATGTTTCTTGTCAATCGTAGCCTATCTTCCTATGGTATCAGAGCTTAAGGCCACTAAGCCTTTGTAATCTTGTGTTTTAATGTAATCTGTTTGTGTTTAAAGAAAAAAATTTCTCTCTGCAAAACATTGTTCGTATTGATAAACTCAAGTACTATTTGTATATGAAAAATACACTTATGAATTTGGCCACAAAAGTTGGCACGTGCAGATTAACAACTAAATATTTAGCCAAAAAAATTGGCTATAAAAAGTTTAGAGATTTATAATAAAATTTCACTACGAAAGTTAGGCACATAAATTGGCCTTGTAGCAAGAGAAGTATCTACGTTATGCCCCTTCAGTCCATTCAGGCAAGGATATTCCTTGGAGCCTGTATGGACTGAATTACTTTGTTGCTGGCGGGTCATCGTACTCTCAGATTGGCTGCAAATATGTCTTAAGGAAACAACCATTGATGGGGTTAGCATGGATTGTACCATCTCGATCACGTAGACACACATTGCCTTTTCTTTGAATACGATCTATGATGTATGGATCTTCCCACTTTTCAGACCACTTGTCTCGGCCGTCAATCTTCTCGCCAATTGGAAGTATCACTCTACAGACTAAGTCTCATTCTGCAAAGCTTTTGCCCCTTGTGCATCTGTCATAAACACGCGATACTCTGCGCTTCTCAACGCATAGGTGGTCATAAGCCTCCAATCGTTTCTCATCTAAATCTTTAAGCTCCTACCACATTGCTTGCACATAATCTTCGCCAATCAAATCATGTTGTTCCATAACCCTCATAGACTGAACGTTGATTTTCAATAGTGAAACTGCATCATGGCCGAACATTAATGTGTTCCGGTGGAGCTTCGTTTACTTGTTCGGTATGCCCATAATGTATTAAATAAATCTTCATGCCATAAACGGGTATTGCTGGCAAGTTTTCTCTTCGGGATATGAATGATTATCTTATTGGTTGCCTCAACTTGACCGTTGGATTGAGCATAATACGGGGTAGAATGAAGAAAATGTATCCCCAAGTCTTTCATTAACTCACCTACCTCATCAGACATGAAAGTTGCCCCTTTGTCTGACACAAAATATTCTGGAATGCCAAATCTATAGATGACATCTTCAAACAAAAACTAGCGAATGACTTTCGCGGAGGCTATCTTTAAAGGGCTAGCTTCCACCCATTTAGTGAAAAAGTCAGTCGCAACGATGATGAACTTGTATCCTTCTGACTAATGAGGATGAATCATCCCGATTAAATCTAAAGCTCATCCTCGTGCTGGCCAAGGCTTGATGATTGGTTGTAAAGGGACATTGGGCATATGGTTGATTGGACCATGTGTCGATTGCAGGTTTTTACGTCCTTAAAGCGCAAGAATCTCATGCTCTTCGGGTGACAATTCTCTTGATTGCTGGTTGCAAGAGTTTTCTCGTGATGAGAAAGATAGTTTGTTGAGAGCAAAATATGTATTTGATCGAGGATCTCTTCCAAATCGCTCTTCAATTTTTTATATAGAAGATTGTAGCCGTGTTCCACTTCACTTGAAACTCTTTCGTATCGGTAGTTAGACTCGCAACACAACTCTAAGTAATCAATAAAGCTCATTCGATACTCATTAATAACTCTCATAACAGAGTTCTAACCACTATAGGAAATGTTAGATAAAAACAAGCCACATGAATAAGCTTTTATCATTATTTCCTTCAAGCCCATTACCTGAACTTGCACACTCCATTTGGACTGCTCGCCTAATCCAGCCCCCAAAATTCAATAAGAGATATTTATTTCAGGTTTAAACACAAACGGCGAGTAAAATTAGTCATTTTAATTAGTTGGTCTGCTGAGTGCAGGAGTAGCCTCAACTGCATGAGAACCTCCGGTTACTCTTGACTAAAATGAAAAGAAAAGTAGTCCACAACTCCACATGCATAGCTTATACTGAAAATTTCAACTCTGAACACAATATATAAATATATATATACACACACACCTCCCTTCCTCCACCATTCCCAAAACTACAAGCCATCATCCCTTCCTTGTTTCATATATCGATCGTAGCCCGTAGGATTCGTAGACGATGTCTGGGAAAACCCCACTAAACTATTGGAACCAAAACAAAGATATTCTCATCTTACATATCTCAGACGATGTCTGGGAAAACCGATTAAGACATAAGCCATCCGTTAACCCCATTTGATGGCTATGAAAAAATTGATGGAGAGTCTTTTGAATCCAAAGACGATCTCAAACGCAAGAAGAGAATAAAATTGCTCATTTATATTGGTATCTTCCTTGTTTTGCAGACCATAGTCATCACTGTACTTGCTCTCACCGTCATGCAAGCTCACGTTCCCAGCTCCCAGTTGGCCGAAATCGACCTCTGAACCCTCAACTACGACCCTGCAACACCTTCGTTCGACATGAGCTTCGTAACCGAAATTGAGATGAAGAACATAAATTGGGGGCGTTATAAGTTCAGTCAGGGAGAATTTCAATTTATGTACCAAGGTATTCCTATCGGGGAAGCTGTGATTCCAAGGGGAAAGGTCGCAATGCGCCCCACCAAGAAGATCAGTGTCGAAGTGAGATTGTATTCCGATGCATTGTCACAAAGGTACAATTCGGATCTCAGGAGGGATTTGAATAGAGGGGTGCTGAAGCTGACCAGTGGGTTTCGTGTGCATGGAAATCTCAGGTTGATGTATATACTGAAGAAATCCAAGTATCGTATAATGGACGATGTCATAGAGCTTGATTTACCCAGCAAGAACGTACATAGTATAGCTCATATGGATCTTGATTAGTACGTCGGTTATTATTTGATTTACGAGCTACAGATTGAATAAAGGACTATTTGAATTTGTTTTTATCTTTTTGTTAAGTGTGACAGTTTGGTACGTATTTGTTCTCCAAAACAAGCTCACAGAGTCATTGAAAATTTGAAACAGGGGCAGAAAACAAGCTTAGAGAGAAGCTGTGCAAAAACAGAGCACAAAGAGCGAAAAAAGTACGATATCGATATTTTTTTTTTCTGAATAATTCACATTATGCTGAGATATATTCTTCATCGAGAGTCTAAATTTTATTAGCAAACTATTTTTAAGGCCACTTTGGAAGTGTCAAATACAATTAAAGACAATGTCATTTATTTTGGACAATGAAAAATAAATTTTTTACAAATAAAAACAAAGTAATTTGACGCTGACACGTGTTGAAATGTTTTTAATTGTTATACCCCTATTGTTTCATAGTATATACATTCTTTTCTGAAAAAAAAATTAGATCGTACAAAACCGAGTCGAGTACTCGTCACCACCACGTCTCTGTTACGCTTCATCTTCAGCCTCGTCGTGTCTCTCCCTCCCATCTCGCCTCGTCTCTACGCAAATCCTACGGTCCACCTTGCCTTGTCGAGCCTTCGTCGACCTCTTTGAACCTTGCCGGCTGCTCACGTGACACTCCTTACCGACTCCTCCGAGCTCGGCCAGCCTCGGCCTCGCGAGCCTTCCTCTGGCGTGACTGGCTCGCCAAGATCACGCATTTATCTACTTATACATCTCAACATCAATCCTCGGGCTATTGCGTCACCCTGCAGCGTCCGCTGACCAAGCTTTGGTCAACGCCACCTCGCATGCCACAAAAAATCCAGGACAGTTTCGTGTTATCTTTTTATGTTTGGATCTGTAGGTTATAGTTTGTGAATCTAACAATCAACATCGTTTGAATCTGGAAATTTCAGCTTTGTTAGATTTGGTGTTAGTTGTGCTAACTGATTGTGATTGAATGAATCTTTATAAGTTTTAGTCGTGTTCCTTATGTATGAATTGTGCTTAGTGATAGTATGACTTGCATGATTCTATGTGATTGGGTTTTCGTGTCCCAATCTAATCGTGTTGAAATGTAATTTGCATATAAATTTGTGGCTCCAGTAGCAGCCCCCCCTCTCTCTCTAGATTATACCGTCGCAGCTCGACCACTGATAGTTACATATTTATGCAAATTTCTGGTGCTTAATCATGTAAAATTATTTGGCTCATTTGTTTAGTTTTCGATATCTATTAATGTTTTTATTTATTCGGGTCATATGGAGAAATTATAAAAAGAAACAATAAAAAGGGAAATCCTAAGGCCTAAGACAATTTGATTAAGAAGTCAAGAGTCCACAT
This sequence comes from Geum urbanum, assembly GCA_946800695.1. Lineage (NCBI taxonomy): Eukaryota > Viridiplantae > Streptophyta > Magnoliopsida > Rosales > Rosaceae > Geum > Geum urbanum. The sequence goes on along the minus strand of OX327013.1, from coordinate 36,788,298 downwards.
GGAGAGAAGTTCAAGCCTTGTTTGGAGAGGAAAAGGCCCAAGAAATCAACCCTATATAAAGGAATTTTCATGAAACAATTAGGGTTGGAGATTTTAGAGAGAAAAACACTCAAAAGAGAGAGAGACCCGGAGCCAGAAGAAGAGGAGCAGCTGTCAATCTTCGATCCATCGAAAGCACCCTGCCGAGTTTTCTAGATTTTTCGGTTCTTCTTCCTTTCCCATCATGTTTTGCTATGCTGTTATTATGACTATGAGTAAGTAAAATCCCTTAGTTAGGGGCTAATTGAAGTCCTAGATATGCTTACGATTTTGAACCCATTTTGATTCTATAAACTATTTGGATGAATTTTGTTTCATTGTTCTCATCATTGGATGATTTCTATGTTCATGTTTCTTTGAGTGCATCCTTAGATGCATGGCTTAGGATCTAGAGTCTTGATTGTGTACATGACCACCTTATCATTGCATATTCATTAGAGACAAACATGTATTTGTGTGAAACAATCCTTAGTGATGTAAGGGTGACCACCTTATCAACCCTTGAATCTTTGTTATTATTCAAGCATTCTTAAAATAGAATGACTTCAACTCTCTAGGCTTACATTACCATATGTATAAGTCGGTTAATTGAGGATTATGATTGAGTGGATTGTCCCTCCTTTCATGCTAAGTAAGAGAGTGTAATACACAAGATGACTTAACCAAAACTCTTGTGTGGGGAATATTCATCCATGGTTAATTCAATTATATTGGGGAGGTCATAAGTATGTTTAGGGTGGAGAGAAGTCCTTAACATTCATATCTCATTGATTCTCTTCAACAATTTACTTTCTATAGTTTATTGGTTTCTGCAATAGTTGTAGCTTAGCCGATTTATTTCGGCAACCAAAACAACTCAGAACACCCTCAAATTTTGTGTGGTAGTCCACCACTGTGTATAGTATATTATGTCAAATTTTCGTATCATTTGAGTCTGTTTAAAGTAGGGTTGTAGTGTCATTAATGTACTGTAGTCGAGTCTGTCAGAATTTTAATTTCGTGTTAGGATTTAGTGTCACCAATTTCTCGTGTTCGATAACCCCTATTTATCTTATTACATTGATATATCCAAGTTCAGAATATGGTATCTTTTCATAGGTGTTTACCCGCCTATCAACCACTGCGCCTCACTTACCCCTGCTTCCACCCCCTCCGCCTCCTTGCTGCTCTGATGCCATCAAATCGCCGCCTCAGGGCTGTCACCCTCTCCATCCTTCGTTGCGGCCTCTACCAGCTCATTACACACCAATGTCAGCCTCTCATGTGCACCCTCTTTTTCTAAAACCATCATCGCATCTCCGTCGCGACGTTATCGCACAAGGTGTCTCGCACTTGCTTTGATCCAAGCGTTCTGCCTATGTTCCTATTCCAACTCGCTGTGTTGATCTCAGACATCGGCCTGGAACCTCCACTATGTCCCTTGCCAATTGTGTACTCTAATGCTTTGAGTTCAATAGCAGCGTAGCACACTTGAGGTCGATAGTGTGCCTCCTGGACTTTCAGACAAGCCTTAAGATTGATCTCCTTCGGCCATTGATTTTCAAAGTGGATCGCAAATATCAAAGCATTTCTACTGGTTTCTTTCTTTATCTCAGTGTGTTATTTTTTTTTTGTAGTAGCACTCTTGAATTGTTGCTAGATTTCATTGAAAAAGTTTGTAGTAGCACTGCTTGGTCTAAGTTTTGCAATTTTGAAATACAATAGCAGCTGGTATGGTATTTTCTACTGCTACTGCGTTTATTTTCACTTTGGTTCATGCAATTGCAACAAATTTGGAATCAAATATGGAATTTAGCTTCTTCTTTTTTGATATATAGTAGTAGAAGAGTAGAAGATCTGATTTTTTTGTGATTGTTGTTTGTATTGAGGAACCAGTATTCCCACTCTTGTCAAGAAAATTGCAGTTGGTGGTTCTAGCTAATTGTTTGCATCAAAATAATGCGTTGTATTTCGGGTATTATCATTGAAAATGTGCAACATCGTTAGTAATATTATAAGAAAGTTAGTCGATTCTTTTAAAACAAAAATAAGAAAGAGTTAAAGACGCTTATCACAGTGCCATGGTTTTTTCAACATTGGAATGTGCAACTGATTGTTTTGAAATTGTTATTGTTTGCCGAAGCTGATATTGAATTTTTTTTAAACTGCCACTGTGGGAAATTGCTATAATGCTACTGTGTGTTTTACACTTTTACACATGTTGATTTGTTTTGGATTTTTTCTCTTTATTTTTGGGGAAATGTATTGTATTTTGGGGGATTGCTATTGCATTTTTCTTTGGTGTTGCATTTTCGGGGATTGTTATTGCAAATTTGGGACCGATACTGCAATGTTGGGGATTGCTACTGCATTATATGTTTGGTGTTAATATGTTTTTAAACTGCTACTGCTTTTTATTTTTTTGGACTGCTACTACTTTTTAGGACTGCTAATATGTTATCAAGTAATAGTTAAAGTGCTATTGTGTTTTTCAAACTTGGTATTGCAATTTTTAGATAGTAGGAATTGAATTTTTAAAATTGTTGTGACTGCATTTTTCAAGCATCTACTACTGCGTTTATCAAGTTTTTACTACTAAATTTTTAGTGGAGCTGCTACTGCACTATTTATTGAGTTGCTACTGAAATTTTGTCGAACTGCTACTAAACTGTTTGTTGAACTGCTACTGTATTGTTCATTGAGCTGCTACTGAAGTTTCGTCACGTTGCTATTGAAGTTTCATCTACCTGCTACTGAATCCTTATCGAAGTGATAATCATCCGTCGAGCTATTACTGGAGTTACATCCAGCTGCTACTAAATCATTATCGAAGTGATAATTGTTCATTGAGCCGCTACTAAAATTTGTGGAGATGCTACTACATTGTTTATGAAATTTTATTGTAAGTATATCGGAAGTGATACTGAATTTATCGAACAGTGCTATACTGAAAATAAGTATTATGTAATGAATCGAAGTGCTACAAATTTAATATCAAAAGAATCTCTTAAGTATTAGCTTGCTTGAGACTCAGTAGTTCTGATACGAACTCGTAGAACTTTTGGTATAAAAATATATAGTAAAAGTTCCAAACAACTTTTGTAGAAGTTTTGAAGAAGTAGTTGACTAACAACTCAATACAAATTCCATAGCGATTTGGCTCAAAATATCAATAGCAGTTCCAAAAGTTGCGGTCACAATCCCTGAAATTGCAGTAGCACCAAACCAAAAATGCAGTAGCAATCATAAAAATTGCAGTAAAGAACCCAAATTGCACTAACAATCCGATATATACAGTAGCAGTCCAAAATATTATAGTAGCAATTCTCAAATTGTAGGCATCGACTCAAAAATGCAGTAAAAATTCATTAAGTATATTGATTATCACCAAAATGCAGCACCCAACCAAAGAGAATCCAAAATGGTAGTACACAAACTGGCTTAAGCATAGGCAACAATCTTAGAAAATATAGTTTTCAGAGAAATAAAGAAAAAAGAAATGAATCATTGCAATAACAGTTAGAAGAACACAAAACACAACCTTAACAACATTGCCATTCTCAATTAGTACAAACAAATTTCACAATCAGCAAAAACAAAACCAATATTCTCCATAAGAATTGAAAATCTAAATATGCTCGTATTTTATAAACCAATTCAAAAAAAGTAATATATATATATAGTAGCAACTGAAACACCACATCCTGCTACTATATTCTAAAATGCAGAACACCACCAAGCGAAATACCACATGCTGCTTAGAGAGGCTGCTTGTTCTTTGTCAGTGATCTTGAGACTTGATTAGATCTTGAGGTTCTTCGAGACTAGGCGAAAGGTAGTTCTTGGGCCAAATCTTGAAGATCGAGGAGCTCAGGTCGACGCGAGATGATTCAACGAGGTGCAAGATGAGATGATGATTTATCACGGAGGCACATGCAAGACTCGTCGTTTTGCGGAGGCCAAAAAGAGTTGCGGATTGCGACTAAACCCTTGACGAAGGGTTGACGGTGCACATCAAAAGCTCAGCTATGCTTGACGGAGGCTGTAGCAGTCCTTGAACCGAAAACACAGTAGCCGTCCTACAAATTAAAAATACAGTAGAAGTCCCATGAAAATGCACTAATAGTCCCAAAAATACAATAGCAATGCCTAAAATGATCCAAGCAAAACTATTTGAACTATTTAATTTTCAAACAACAACACTATTTGTTGTAAGAAATCTAAAACAATAGCACCATTAAATTTTACACATATCGAAGCAAAAAAAACAAGAGGCATAATCTTGTTTTCTGTAAAATAGAGTAGCACATTAATTGTCAAAAGATAATATCCCAAATAAGCACACTAGTATGATGCAACCAATTAACATAATGAGCTACAATTTTTTTGACAAGAATGGGAGCATTTTAATTAGAATATCACAGTAGCACACTCCAAGATCATGTAACCTCAGACTTCACTGCTACTAAATAACACAAAAACATTCAAAAACTCATGAAAAACCACTCAAACGCAGTAGTGGACATCTAGCAACCAACAATAGGCAATTTCAAAATATGCAACAACAATTTGATAAAAATTTAGTAGCAGCTTTCAAACAACTTTAGTAATAGCTTCAAAATAAGATTTAGTAGCAACTTCGATGCAAATTTAATTAGTAGCAGTTTGCAAAATGTTGTATCAACCTTGAAAACATAGTTGCAGATTCAAAAACACAGTAGCAGTTATCATTGCCAAAAGCCGCAATAACGACATTCTATACTGAAGGAAGCAATTGCAACCCTATAATCGTTCAAGTTCCATTGTATGTGGCAAAAGTACTTCAACCTGTAGTAAACATTAAACTTCTATTGAACAAGACTATAATAACTACAAGCTCAAAAACACAAAAATTGCATTTGATGTACTTCTACTGAACAAGAGAAGCTATAGACAATCTGCATTCCCACCAACTCACCCAAATCCAATCTTCAATTCAGTGACAACCCAGAATAGAATCAGAAGTGTAATCAGTTTAGTTTGTGAGTCAGCGCGTAATCGCAGTCCTCCGATTATTGATTGAATCGCTGGTCTTGATCACGACTTAATTATTGGCCGAGAATTTGAGTTGAGTCTCTTCTCGAGAGTTGTTGTACGCGTGATTTCGAGTTCGTGGGTGGTTCCGGATTATTATTTGGACGACCGAGGAATATAATATGAATATTTGAAATTTCGGAATATTGTCGAGTTTATCCGTTTGTGTTCGAGTCTATCCGAATTGTGATCTGTTTTGGACCGTTGATCGACCCGAAGCGTAAATGGAATGATTATTGACTTGATTTGCGAGTTTCACGATTTGTTGTGATTTCGGCATAATCTGTTAATATGGCGGCTTCCTTAGCGAATAAATTATCGGACGAGAATTTGATTTGGGATCCTTCGTGGAAGTTGTAGATAATTTAATTTCGAGCTCGTGGGAACTTCCAGAGGATTGTTCCGAGTTACGAGGAATTAGTTGTGAATATTTTCGTCCGTCGAATATTGTCGTATTTATCCGTTTGGGGTTCGATACGCGTACGGTATAAATACGGAATCGATACATGCCGATTTGGGAAAGTTTCCAGAAATGGAAAGACCGAGTTGACTGGGTTGACCTGGTTGGGTCGACCCGTTTTGGGTGATTCGGCACCGTTGCTTTGCCTCGCCGTGGAGGCCGATTCCGGCCATGGATGGCCGGGGTCCCTTCACTGATTTTGTTGGGCTCGTGGCCCTCTCTGGTTTGAGAGTTGAATCATCCTGAGAGGTGGCCGGAGAAGGAAGTTATGGCTCGGCGAAATTAAGGGTTTTCCGGCGAAACTTTGGGGTAATCGGGGGTGGCTTTTCCGGCCAAGTTGATGGTGGAGCTTTGAGGGCTTTTGTTACCCTCGAGCCAAGGAAGCTTTTCCAAGTGGTCTTGAGGGTTGTCGTGGCCGGAGGAGAGAGATCTGTCGATTTGAAATTTCGGTAAGGGTTTGGAACTTTGAGTTGATTTTTGGAGATTTTCCGGTCAAAATTGGCCTTAACTTATAACTGGAAAGTTGTTGGAATCGTTGAGATCTTCAAAACCATGTGTAGCATGACATTTTCTGGGCAGATCTGAAATTTCGGCGGCCGGCGGCGACTTTTCGCCCGAGTGTTTTTCGACCAGTTATATGTCATTTCACTCGGAATCGCGCTTCGATCGCAGTGGTGAGGTTTATTTTTCGTTTTGAGCATCGGAAATTATAGCGAGATTTTGTGGTGTGATTATCGGATTTTCACGATTTTGTCGTTATTGAATTATATGTTTCCGAGAACGGTTGTTTCTCGTGATATGATTTGAGTTGTCGAGTTATGAATTTGAGCAGTGGATTTTATGGTTATCCAGGAGTTCGTGATCGTTCGTTTGGCGAGGGATTTTCCGCCGGATCACGGGATTAACGCGTATTGCGTTACGCTCACCTGTGAGTGGACAATTTCTTTTCACTGATAATCGCGAGTCTTTATACACGTTTTACGAACATGAGCTTGCATACGAGATTATGATTTATATGAGCATGTGTTATACGATTATGCTTATACCATTATACATTACGTATATGCATTTATATATTGCTTTACACATTTGCATCGAACTATTTATGATTTGGTTTACACAGAGTACAGTCTCAGTATATGTTGTTGTATCGATACACTTGCATCCCAGCTGATCCCCGAGGATGTTTACCGGGGGAGGCTGTGACCCCTGACCCGAGGCCTTTACTGGGGGGGGGGGGCATATATACCTCTGACCTGAGGCCTTTCTGGCTAGAATCACGTGTGGGTCTGAGATCCCGTGATTCGGACTGTACTAGCACGGATGTGTCCATGAGTGACCCCGTGAGATTTTTACATGCATCCTCTGTACGCTGGAGGGGTTTGTGTTCACCTCGTGTACTATATCATATTCTTTCAATTTGACTCGCATATGTTTTTATAACATATATTATTCGGTGAAAGACATTTATTTTCTTCCACTCACTCTAACGGTTTTCATGTCTTTCTCCTGGGCTTTTCGGTTTCCGTGCCCAGTTTGCAGTTCAGATTTTGGTGTCGCACGTCGTGGTTGGAGGCATAGTGTTTAAGCTACCTTGATTCTTTCAGTAGGTTTCTTGTTCTACCTGTTGTGGTATATTTATATAATTATATACTAGAGGTCGCTCTGAGCATTCTTATGTATATTTTTATACGATTTTTCTCCGGATTTCTGTAAAGTATAGTTTTATTGATTACTTTACATTACTGTTATGATATTGAGAAATCTGGATGGAATTGGTGCCCACAGTTTAATTTTTGTGGCATAGGATGAAGTGTATTTTCCTGGTGCAGGTTAATGGCAATTCCACGCTAGTAGCGTTACTCTGCCAAAAATTTTATGGTTTTTGTTGGTTCGTGTTTTCAGAAGGGGTTTGATTCCGGTTTAGGAAACTAAATCGGGGTTGGGTCCTTTCAAATTCGCAATAATATACATTCCCTAGCCCTCAAATGTTTGACAAACAACTCAATCAAAAACACAAGTGGCAGATTTCAACCAATTTCAACAAATCAACCCAATCTATTTACACAAGCATCTTTTCAGTATCATTCATTCAAATATAAAAACAAAACTCAATAAGATGGCAATATTTTTTTCAAGTGTTAGCCATTCACAAACAATAAAACATTGCAGTATCAAGAGTGCAGAGAGACACAGCAGTAGTGAAACAATGAAGCATTAACTATTGAATCTAGGAAACAAACATAGTATCACTCCATCAAATACACCAAAAGAAAAAACTCAACATAGTATCAACTCAAAATTCTATTGAAAAACTAATAGATTTATGAATCAAAAGAACAATATATATCATCTCACAACCATTAAAAGGAAGCCCAATTTTTATTGATATACAACAAACAACACTAAACACAGTATCATCTCAAAATTAAACACAATATCACTTTAAAATCAACGAAAAAAAAGTGAAAATGATTAAAATAGCATCTAGAACACCTATGTTTTGGCCACATGGTTATAAACTTTGGATTTTGATTGAAAAAGGAATATAACAACACAACCATTGTGACGACCCAGAACAGAATTAGCAGTGTAATCAGCTTAGTCCATGAGGTTATGCGTAATCGCAGATTTCCGACAGATAGTTGAATCGCCAGACTTGATCACGACTTAATTATTGGCCAAGAATTTGAGTTGAGTCTCTTCTCGAGAGTTGTTACACGCGTGATTTTGAGTTCGTGGGCGGTTCCGGATCATTATTTGGATGACCGAGGAATATAATAGGAATATTTGAAGTTTCGACATAATCGGTTTAAAATGACAGCTTCGTTAACGACTAACTTACCGGGCGAGAATCTGATTTCGGATCCTTCGTGAAAGTTGTTGAGAATTAAATTTCAAACTCGTGGGAACTTCCGGATGATTTTTCCGAGTAACGAGGATTATGTTATGAATATTTCGACCGTTGATTATTTAATCAGATAAGCATGTGTTGGATTGAACGGTTGACTTTTTATCGGATTTTTCGAACTGTTTGACTTCGGGTTGAAATTGAAGAACATGTCGAGATGAGTTTGTTGCCGCGAGAATTATTGAAATCGGAATTACGACGTAAAAGTTATGGGTATTCGAAGTTTGTCGAAAAGTTAATTATGGAAGTTTCTATTTTGGGTAAGTATTTAAGGAGGTTTCCATATTGGGCAAGTCAAACATGTGCATTTATATTGTTGACTGGGTTGACCGAGTCAACTCGGTTTGGAGAAGGTGGCGTGCGACGGTGGGGAGCTCGCCGTCCGGCCACCTCCGGGCTCGACTTAGGACCCTTTCTACTCGCCTCAGCTCCCCCATGAAGATTCCGGCCTCCTTTCACGGCGAGGTTGCCAGAGGAGAGAGATTTTTCCGGTTGAAATTGTAGATTTTTGGGGTTTTATGGTGGTTCCAATTCCGACCGAATTGAGCTACAAACTGTAGTGGGCTTTGAAGCTCTCATCACCATGAGTCTAACCATGTAAGTATGGAGTTCTAATTTTGCTTGTACATGGAGAATTGTTGAATTGAAATTTGTGTGGGATTTCGGTTTTTCATGAAATTGACCTAGTTAAAGTGAGAATTGGACTTCGGTGTAGTTATGGAAGTTGCTTGTTGGGTGATTTTAAGTGGAATAGGTGTTTCTCCGCCGAGAAATTTCATGTTTGGGTGGCGCCGCCGCCGCCGCCGGTGGTCAACGGTGGTCAACAGTTGACTTTTCGGGGTTTTCGACAAGTTGCATGTCGTTTCGCTCGGAATCGCGCCCCGATCGCAGTAGTGAGGTTTGTTTTTCGATTTGAGCATCAAAAATTATAGCGAGGTTTGAGATGTGATTATCGAATTTTCGACAATTCGTCGTAATTGAATTATGTGTTTCCGAGAACGGTTGTTTCTCGTGATTTGATTTGAGGTATCGAGTTATGATTTTGAGAAATGGATTTTGTGATTATTCAAGGGTTCGTGATCATTCGTTTGGGGAGGGATTTTCCGCCGGATCACGGGATTAACGCGAACTGCGTTACGCTAGTCTATGAGTGGACATTTCTTTTCACGGATTGATTGCGAGTCTTTTATATATGTTTTTACGAACTTGAGCATGCAGTATGATCATGATTTTTATGAGCATGTGTTTTACGATTATACATATACGAATATGCGTATACGAATATACATACATATATGTTATGTTGTATGCATGAGCATGGAAATGATTTATGATTTGGTTTACACAGAGTACAGTCTCAGTTATCAGGGTTGTATCGATACACATTGGCTTCTCGGCTGATCCCCGAGTACGCTCCGGGGGGACAGATATCCTGACCCGAGGCCTTTCTAGCTAGGAATCACGTGTGGGTCTGGGATCCCGTGATTCAGACTGTACTAGCGCGAGGGAATCCATGTGAGACCCCGCGGTATTTATGATGCATGCTCTGTACGCGTGAGGAGTTAGAGTCTCCCTCGTGTACCATTTGATTTTTATACATTTGACTCGCATATGTTTTTATAACATATATTATTCGGCGAAAGACATTTATTTTCGTCCACTCACTCTAACAGTTTTCATGTCTTTCCCCTGGACTTTTCGGTTTCCGTGCCCAGTTTGCAGTTCAGATTCTGGTGTCGCACGTCGTAGTCTGAGGCATAGTATTCGAGCGATGTTTCTTTTATGGTAGGTTCTTAGTTTGGCCTACTGTTTGTATATGTATACTAGAAGTCGCTCTGTGTATTCTGATGTATATTTTTATACGATTTTCCTCGGATTTCTGTAAAGTATAGCTATATTTATTACTTTACATTACTGTTATAATATTGAGAAATCCGGATGGGATTGGTGCCCACAGTTTGATTTTTGTGGCATAGGATGAAGTGTATTTTTCGGGTGCAGGTAATGGCAATTCTACGTTAGTAACGACACTCTGCCAAAATTTTGATGGTTTTTATTGGTTCGTGTTTTCAGAAGGGGTTTGATTCCGGTTTAGGAAACTAAATCGGGGTTGGGTCCTTTCAACCATACAAAACATTCTGATGTACATGACAAATTGACCTCAAAGAAAGTCCAATACTTCTCTGTTCTGGCTTCTTAATGAAATCGAGATTAACAAAATATGAAGTATCAAGCAGTTAACTGAACTGATTGAATATATTTTTATTGTATACAGTATAGTGCTACACTGCTACACAACAACTTCAATACCAAAAATCTATAGAAGAAACTGACTTGGTACAAAAGGAAAACATAGTATCACTTCAACTATAGAAGATGCAATTCCACATTAGTCTCACACTAGCATAAATGGAATTGAGAAACTAACCTTAAGGTGAAGCGGCGGATAACGACGAGATAGTTGGGGTTTGATAATGATCGGTGCATAAATTTGCACCTTCATGGTAATAATTGATACTCATATACTTATTCTTTTGTTGAGCACTCAGCAATATTAACTCATTTTGTTGTTTTCTAGGTATTTTAGAGTGGATGAGAAGAAAGGAAGAAACAGATGGATTAAAAGCTAAAGTTGGGAAATTTGGCTGTTTAGATAAGTCAACTTCGACAGACAACTGGGAGCATTTCAAGATGAACCACATGATGATCTTTATATGCTTGGAAATCTCTAGTTTTTTAGTTTCCAGAATATCTTTCGGATCATGATTTGGATGTTTCTAGAAGAAGTTATGGCTGATTTAGTAAAGAGAGACCAGTCTGCTCGCGAATTTGATTTTTGATGAAAATTCATGTTTTGAGGCCTAATTCAAACCAAGAAGCATGTTGACGAATTTATTATAAATATAATTATTTGATATAGACTTGGCTGATGATAAGAAGTCATAAAAGTCAAAAGCCAATAAGAGAAAGAGAGGATGACTTTTCTTCCAAGAGCCTCAAACCTACAAGGAAGAGGATTCAAGAAGATATAATCCATATTACATATAACAATTAGTCTCTTCTCTCTCTTCTCTCTCTCTCTCTCTCTCTCTCTCTCTCTCTCTCTCGCTATCTCCCGTCTCTCTTCTCTCGAGCCTTCTTTTCTCTTCTTCATTCTTTGTAATATGTTTTTTTAGTTTTCTCTAGTTAGGGGATCATCGAAGCCCTAGAAATATTTTCAGTTTTGAAGCACTTGTGATTATATAATTTTGGATGAGAGTTTCTTCACTATTTCATAATTGATGATTTCTATCATATGTTTCTTTGGTTTCAAACTTAGATGCATGTGTTAGGGTTTATCGTCTTGAGTATGTATGTGAGTGTTAGCATCAGTATGTATTCTAGAGAGGCAAAGAAATACGATTAGTTGTGTGAAGTTATTCCTAGGTGATGTAAGAATCACTTACCAATAGCTCTAGAAGGCTCGTTGTTTCTCACACACTCTACAGATCTTAATAACTTTAATTGGTTTATCTTCGATTACCATCCTAAGGTTGCCAATTGGGAATCACGTGGAGGTGGTTTACCAATCCTGAAACATGCCAAGTAAGAGAGTGTAATACAGTTAATATCCTAGTGATTTTGGGCTAATTGTGGGAAGCATTCATCCATGGTTATGTAGATTAGGTTTGGGGTAGATCTCAACTATTTAGGGTGGAGAGAAGTTCATAGCTTTCATATTTATTAGATTCTTCTTTGTTTTACGTTGTTATACTTTGTTTTTAGTTTCATTTTATATATTCTCGAATTTATTTCTAATATAAAATCATATCCAAGAACTTTATAAATTTACATGGTAGTCCATCACTATATCTATTTGTAGTGTCTGTTTTCTCGTGATTTTAGAACGAGTCTAAGTAGTTTAATAAATTAATTCTTTGTCTATAGGTCGAGTCTACTAGATTTCTGGTATTAGTGTATTGAGTCGTTTAAAGAATTTAGTCTCATCAGTCCTCTGTGGGAATGATCCCTAATTATCTTTGCTAAAATTGACAATCATAGGAGTAGAGTAGAGATTTATCTTTGATAGGTGATTTTCTGCCTATCAGATAATGAGGCAGAGTTGCCGAAGGCCAAGGACGGCTCGTGGTGCTACCGAACAGATCTTAACATATTTGGAAGAATTGAAAGATTTGAAAACTTTGTGCATCGTGCAACAGGGAAAGTGGTGCGATGAGGTATGATGGCGATATGTGCTGCTAGAGATGGTGCTACAGTCAAGGGAGACTTATCTAGGTGGCACGCAAGGTTTGTAGGTCATGAGTGGTGGCGGATGCTATGTCAAGAGAGGCGACGACAATGGTGATTAGAGGCATAGTGGTATTTAAAGCATGGTAGGACCATTAGATCGAGGTCCCTGGAGGTGGCGCGGGAGAATGAAGTGGTGGTTCAAACGGTATGCGGCGGTTCCAGTGCGAAGTGGTAGCTAGAGGAGGGAGCGCCAATGAGCCTGCTACTACGTTTTAGTTTATGAGAGAGAGAGAGAGAGAGAGAGAGAGAGAGAGAGAAGTTTCTGATTTAATTTATGGTTTTAATTTATATAGAGAGGTAAAATCATCTTTTTCGGTTGTTTAATGGGCTGGGCTTGGCTGATAATATATTTGGGCTTCAGGGCATGTCATTTATTGTCTAAATTAGATTGTGGTTGAGTTTTTTGTATTACTGATGCTATAACTATCCTTGGATGTCGTTTTCTAAAATTTTATTCCGTGGTTTATTAAAAAAAAGGGTGCGTCTATTAATACTTCTAAAAATATTATTTACACCTCTTTCCTAATATTGTATCATTAATCTTACTATTCTACCCTTCATTCTTTTTATTTTCTCACCACCCCATCATCCATCTCCATTTTTTTTATTGTAAATCACGAATCTAAACCTCCAACCAATGAAATACAAAACCAATAAATAGTTTGAAATCTTATAGCCATGATCCATGTTGAAGAACATATAACAACAATGAGTTTAACAAAAATAATTAGAGAATGACTCACAACCATGAAACTAAAATCGATTCACCAAACTTGAAAAATTCGAAAGAAAAAAAATTCCACAAAGATCGATTCAAACCAACTCTAATTTCTAAAAATTTATTTTAAGTTTTAGTCATCAAACCCAACCTAAAATTTTCAAGAAAAATTTGAATTAGAGAGAGAGAGAGAGAGAGAGAGTTAGTTTTATTTTGTACAAAAAATCTCAAGAACCCAGATTCTAGCTATATGACTAAAGAGCTTTATTTGAATTAGGTTTAAAAATAGAATTATCAAAATTCAAGAAAAATTGGAGGTGTAAATATCGATTTTGAAGGTGTGCATAGAGGCACCCCAAAAAAATTGTAACAAATTTTTTTTCTTCTCTTTGCCACCAACTTCTGGCGATCCTCTACCTTTTTTTTTGAGGTGGTGATCCTCTACCTTTAGTTTAGCTTTGTCGCGCTGCCTCTTTATTGAGGTACAACATTATATGTTGGAAAATTTGTGTTTGTGGATAAGACAAGAGAAAGAAAAACACTTCAAAGGCATGTAAAAGTTTACGCGTTCCTTTAGACTTTATTTGCCCCACTACTTAGTGTGCAAGGAAAAATAATTAAATAAGCCTTTAGGATATAATGAAGCGTAGCAACTTGCTATTGTTGATCGTCAGTTTGCACTAACGAAGATCAACATAAAACTCAATCAAAGATTTTACAACAGACTCAAGGTTACTAGAAACTAAATCTGTAGAATATAGTTTCTAGATTTTCTATCTTAAAAACTAGAGAAAATGATGGAGAACTTTAGAGAAACTAAAATAGAGAAAGAGCATTGAGGTTTTGATTATGTTAATCTGCAGAGAATCACTCCTATTTATAGAAGTGATTATTCTTTTTCATTTTAAAAGATTGCATTTTTCTGGTTATCTTCCAATGGAAATGTTTCATCATTAAGAGTTGCATCTATTTGGTATATTTCTAATGGACATATCTCTTCACTAAGAGTTGTATCCATTTAATTTTCTATTGGACATGTTTGTTAATTTTCAACAGACAAACCTCTTTCTCTCTTTGTTTTATATTGTTAAAAATTATTCCAATAATCCTCCACCACTTTAAAACAAATCTATTTTGAAAATATTTGAGAAATCCTTTAAAAATATTTTGAAAAATTCTTGAGTATATTCTCGAAAAACTTAGCGCATAAACTAAGGTATCTTATGGACTTGAACCTTAGCTTAGTGAGAACACATCAAAGTTAAGTGAAAATGACTAAGTAGCTTTGCTTTGAACTTGTGATCTTAATGTGATCTAATCGGACATATTTCACGCACTAATTTTCTAATTCTTTCGAGTGTTCTAAAAGCCGACATGTGGATTGGCCTTGCGTCTATATCCTTTTCACGAGTGCTTTAGAGACTAGCCCAAGTCACATAGAAGACGACACCACCTTTTACACTCGTATAGGTAAGCATATAGTACCCATGTAACTAAAGTATTTTCTATCATGCTTATAAAAGGTTTTAATTATAACCCAACCTCCACCATTCATTATATGTATCCAAGCACTTTAACCTTTGAATGGATACAAACATATAATAAAATTTATGTTTATTAATTTTACTTAAGAAGTGCTTGCAACCACTATATATGATGTACTTTGCTCATTGAACTCAATGACAAGATGTTTCAAGCATTGAGTTGAGTTCCCATCATTGGTGATTAAAAGTTTGGACTTCCCCATCTCAGTTGATGTATCACCCATCAAATCCTTGCAAATTTAAAATATGCAAGTTATTTTGTTAATTGGTTATTAAAGTTAATTATCCATAACTTTAAAGTTCAACGGGTCACACCGTCCCTTTAAATAGTCTTACATAGCTATGTCTCAAACCGGTGTATCCTTCTTACCACTATATCTTTAGTAAGAAGCCCTTGATAGTTAAGACTATCAACGAACTAAATATCATATGTTTATCCTTAGGACCCGTCTATTTTTTGTAACATGTGGATTACTTTCCTTTTGAAATTAACTAGTATTCCATCAAACTCATCTCTTCTAGATGATATAAATACTTATTATATGCATATGAGTATTTCATAATCCACAAACTATAGACGTAATCAAACTTGATAGTTGTTTATAATGAATATCTTGCAATTAAATTTTTACTAAGTTTGTACTCTGATATTCATAAAAGCAACTAGCTAGTTGAAATATCTTAATGATATTCCAATTTAAATATGCATTTAAAATATTCAATTTAAAACGATGCATAAAGATTCAACAAAGTGCACCTATAAAATCATATCACTCATGTATATACATAATTCAGATTTACATATATGAACTTGATATGAGCATACACTTAACATAAATTATAATTAACATGCATTCTTTAAATTGAAACCGGAAACACACCAACGATCAAACTAAGCAAATGTAGCAAATAAAAATGTAAAATAAAAATATATGTTGCACATAGTAGAAAAATATATGTCATAATATACATATCAAGGTATCATTCTTAGTCACCGAAACGTTTGTAAAGTTCATAAACAAACTCTAATTTTATCCCGAAGTGCACTAAGCCATTCAAATACTATTGCCACAATTTTCTCCTTGGAGTTAAAACCTCTTTGTTGGTTCTTGAGAATATAGCAATATTTCATGATGTGTTCATGTTTCTTACAATAGAAGTAATTCACTATCTTCTTGTTTGAAGTTTGACTTGAATGATCCTTATTCCATCGAATCTATCTTTTTCTATTTCTATGATTGTTTTTGAATTGATCAGATTCACCAACAATTAAATCATTATTAATAGAAAAAGAATCATCGATTTTCTCATCAACGCATCCTCTTTTCTTATATGAAGAAAATAGTTCGACTTTTTGTAGGTAATTTTGTATTGCTCTTAAAACTGAAGATGATGACCCAATTATTCTATGGTCAAGCCTTCCAACTTATTTATCATACTTATTTTGAAGTCTTTCCATGAAGATGGAAGCTTCTTTATAATAATAAGAAATACAGATGAGTGAATCCATATGCATATCATGTTGAGTGAGAAAATGAAGTACATGAATGATTTCACGATATTGCTCAATGATAAATCTTGTATCTACCATTCTATATTTAAAAAAAATTAGAAATGAGAAAGGCCTTACTTGCAAGATCCGTAGAAATGTATTTCTCTTCCAATGCGCCCCATAATTCTTTTGACGTCTCATTGTCTTTGAAGTGAGAAACTAATTCATCAGTTAGAGAATTGTATATGTACTACTTACATTGTTCATCATCTTGATCCCATTTGTCCCGTACTTGTTTCATGGATAAGATCTCATATTCAATTTCTTCGGGTCTTGGTGTTGTTAGCACGTAAACTATCTTTAGGCATGTAAGCACGAGGAGAGTCTTCTTTCACCATTTTCAAAAATATTCTCCATCAAATCGATCAAGCTTCATTGTAGAAAATTCACTTTCGTTTTCCTTCGAAGTTGTCATTGCAAAAGTAAATTTTAAAGATTGTTGAAAATTTGTGTTTGTGGGAATGACAAGAGAATGAAAAACTCTTCAAAGGCACGTAAAAGTTTACGTTTTCCTTTATACTTTATTTGCCCCATTACTTAGTGTGTAAGAAAAATAATCAAATAAGTCTTTAGGATACAATGAAGCCTAGCAATTTGTTATTGTTGATCATCGGTTTGCACTAAAGGAGATAAACCTAACACTCAATCAAAAATTTTACAAGAGACTCAAGGTTACTAGAAACTAAATCTGTAGAATATAGTTTTTAGATTTTCTATCTTAAAAACTAGAGAAAGTGATGGAGAACTTGAGAGAAACTAAAATAGAGGAAGAGAAATGAGGTTTTGGTTATGTTAATCTGCAGAGTATCACTCATATTTATAGAAGTGATTATGTATGTTCACCTTGAAAGATTGCATCTTTCTGGTTATCTTCCAATGGACATACCTCTTCATTAAAAGTTGTATCTATTTGATTTATTTCTAATGGATATATCTTTTCACTAAAAATTGTATTCATTGGACATGTCTGTTGATTTCTAACAGACAAACCTCTTGCTCTCTTTGTTTTATATTGTTGAAAATTATTCCAACATTATATGATTGGTATAAATATTTGACTTATTTTTTTTTCATTGAAACCTATTGGACTTATTGTATATAAGTGTAAACAGTACAGTATCAACATGAATGTGAGTTGTAATTTAGTGGTCATGACTCATACCGTGATTAACTGAGTCACGTGTTTGAATCTCATCAAAAGTGCGTCTATTCACACATTCCAAATCGGTATTTACACCTCATTTACTAATTAAGCCTCCAATTTAATTTTCAAGTATTAAAAATGCTAACTATAGCTCCTTGATGATGTGGAGAACCACCTCTTAAAGATACCATATTCTCAACTTGGATATATCAATGTAGTATGATAAACAAGGGTTATCGAACATAAGAAATTTCTGAAACTAAATCCTAACACTAGACTAGAATGCTGGCAGACTCGACTACAGTATACTAATAACACCACGACCCTACACAGACTCAAATGACACTAAATATAGATACAATAAACTGATCACAGAGGTGAACTACCACACAAAATTTGAAGTTATTTGTAATTGATTTGAGTACCAAAATGAATCAGCTAAGTTATGGCTAATGCAGAAACTAAATGCTGAAAATAAATATGTTTGTGAATGCAAAGCGTTTAAACTATATAATGAATGAGTTAAGAGGAATGTACTCTACCACCGACATTCCATCTATCTAACACATACTTAATCTAATGCATATATCTAATGAATAAAAGTTCCCAAAAAGGCCGATAGACACGACACATCTTATTACCTAATCCTTATGCCTATGTGAGTTTTTCATGGACCTCTCCCACATCTATCCCTCTATTGAACCCATAGTCATGGACCCCAAGGTTTACAAAGAAGAAAATAATAAGTTGTAGATTAGATTTGAGAATCTACAAGGGTTCATAGGTAAACTATGGGCGTGTCCTGCTAGACCTAGAATTTTAATCACCTGACGAAGTCGTTGTATTACTATAGAGAATTCGGTGGAAGAAATTATCTTTTGTCTCCCGTATCTCATGAAAATAGAATCCTAGCATGCATAGTATGTTATGCACCAAAGTAAACATACAAGAATTCATACGGTGAGTCACATAGAAAAAGAAACCTCATTCGAATTGAATATGCGAAACTAAATTAAAGTGTATGAATTAGAAAGATTTCATGTACGGGGTTTCAAGCAACCCTTTAACAAGATGTTTAGCTACTAAAAGTCATAATAAATTAATCAAATAAAATCATAGAGTTTACAAATCAAGAAGGGATATAGAACTGAAGCCGTTTGTCCAGTTTTGATGGATCGAAGCTGAGCCTTCGATAGATCAAAGACAGGATCCTGACTCCTTGTGGTTGCTTCTCCTTATACTCGATTTTTCTCTCTAAAATCCTGATTAACCTTCTCAAAAACCTAAAATAAGTTTATATAGGTCTCCTAATTGATCTCCTAGAGTCTTCTTTGGAAAAGACTTATTTAATTGCACAAAACTCCTTCTTGAATCCATATTGAGCTAGAAATCGCTCTTTTATTTCATTTTTCTTTATTTCTCCACAAAACCTATAAAATAATAAATATTAAATAAATACTCAAATATATAATAATAAACTAAGTATATGGAATGAATTAAACACCGAATAGACGCATAAATATGCGACTATCAAAATACCCTACACTTAAACATTGTTAGACCTCGAACAATACACTAAACTAAGACTCTAAAAACTCAAAAACTTTACAAACACTGATTCTAATGCCCTCAATAATTTGCCTCAACATTCTTCCACAAAATTGTAACACCAAGATCACATATACCTATAAGTTACCAAAGATAACTCCAACATATAACACACATGTAACATGTAGGACACATACATAATCAAGGTGAATAAAGAGCTAGAACATGCACAAAACCAATTAAGATTTAACCTCACATCGATATGCTCTCATAAGTGTTTCTTTCAAAATATTTAAGGTATCACTCAATTCGATTACTTACCAAATAGACCAATCATATGCTCACTCTTGTGACTAATCTCCACAGATCAAAGGCTGTCATCTTTAGGATCAAAAAGACTTCATGGGTTATAATGAGGCTTGGCTCCTAGGTTAAAGAATAAATGGGTATGGATTGTAAACACAATTCTAGAACCTAGTAGAGCACCAAATAAGAGACTTCTTCAAACTTTACAACCATGAAATTTTTCACTATCCTGGCTCGATTTTATCTTGTTGGGCATTCACATCATTGTTTCGATCAACCGTTAACCTGGTTATCAAGCTAGACATCATAATTTTTTTTCACACTAGCTTGATACCCCACACTTATTTTTTTGTATCACCTTTCGACATTGTCGCCGTCTTCACATACATGTCTCATGTATAGCTCTACCAAGTCTTAGAACAAAGGTAAATATATAACTATTCTAAGGTTCAAGGTCGGAGATATGTGGGTGATGGTATAAAGTTTCACATGTAGGCTCAAAGTGGTTAACTATAGGGTGCACATCTTGTGTATACAAAATCAGGACACAAGCTTATATGGCTATGGTAGTGTCCCCTAAATGCCTTTATCACTTCCTCAATCAAAACATGTATTGACTAAAAGCTTTGAATAGCACAAGAGCAAGTTCTAGTAATCCCTAGAGTCCATTAACTTAATCTGTGGCAAGCAATTGATACTCAATAATGAAAGCATATATATCACATAAAGGCTCAAAATCTCATCGGTTAAATGAATCTCAATAAAGTTTATGCATGCTCAAAAATATGTACCATGTTAACTCGTTTCTACATCTACTACATATTCATCATATATCAAAATTAATCAAAGAAACTCAAGTCACATAATCATCTCTTAGTCACAAAATTGGACGAAATAAGCACTTTATTGACTTGTTAAGGGCTCCTAGGACTTTTCTTTTTGTATTTTCTTGACACTATTTGTTTTTGTATTTTGTTTTTCTAATAAGACACTTTAACACAAGAAAAACTCAAATCTGACACTGATTTTTTGATGGATCGAATATGATCCTTGATGGATCGAGGCAAGCTCTCTGGTCTCATTCTGGAATAACCTTTCAATGGGTCGAAGAATAACATTCAATGGATCGAAGGATACACCCTGGAAATTCTAAGCAAAATGGAAAAAACTAAAGAGACTGCACACTCTAACTTGCATAATTTCTACAGAATTAACCACACGCTAAAAAAGTCTAAAATTTTACGAGGATATACTAGACATATATAACAACACGCAATAACAATTTCAGAATTTTCTGATACATATAGCTAAGTCTGAAAAATCACACAACATCAAAAATAAAAAATTCTAACTCACAAAACTAAAAATCTATATATAGACTCTAAATTTATGATATAGCTCCACCCCACACTCAAAAGTTGCATTGTCCACAATGTAAAAACTGTAATTAAACTATACAATACACCAACCAAGTATGACATAGAACACCTATCACACACAAAACACACTATGTGGAAAAAAGAAGAAGATAAGAAATCAACTCTGGTCGCCAGTTTCTCCATCCACATGGATTGCCTCCCAAATAGCGCTAAGTTTAACGTCTTTAGCCATACGGCAGACCTACTCAATGCTCCATAGGATGCGCATTCTAAAGGTCCACATCTTCAAACACGTGCTCCACAAACAACTTATAAAAAGGCTTGAGTCATTGTCCATTCACCTTAAATGTTTTCCCTATTGTTGAACTCATAATCTCTATAGCACCATGAGAAAAAACATTAGTAATAACATAAGGTCCAGTCCACCTACTCTTAAGCTTATCTGGAAATAAGCGTAGACGACTACTAAACAGCAAAACTTTCTGACCAACTACAGATTCTTTTTTTCTGATATTTCGGTCATGAAAGGTTTTGGTTCTCTCCTTGTATACCCTGCTGGACTCATATGCATTATGTCGGATCTCATCCAACTCACTGAGTTATAACTTCCTATGAAGACCCGCTTCATCTATGTCAAAATTGAACTTCTTCACAGCCCAATACGCTAGATGCTCAAGTTCCATCGGAAGATGACAAGCTTTCCCATACAACAACCCAGGGCCAGCCCTAAGAATTTTGGGGATTAAGGTGAATAGATCGTTAAAAATATCTAATACCTAATAAGAAGATGCAATAATACAACAAAAAATCAGAATCCCTAATTTCATACACTAACTAAAAAAATAGAGTAGAAAATTCATACACAGATAAACAAAAAAGAGAATCAAAGAGAGTAGACGGCAATTAAACTAATTGAAAGATGAAAGAAGAATTAAAAAAAATACCCTTGTACGAGTACAATCGTGAGCAGCCAGCCAGCCAAGCAAGTACTCTGACTACTCTTTTCTCAACTTTTTTAGATATGCAGGTCTCTCACTTTTCTCTCTATCTAATATTCTAATATACTTATTGGGTTGAGTTTTGGAGATTGAGGTTGACGTTCCAAATTTGGCTGTTTGGGAAATTGGCATGGGGACCCACTTGACTGACTTGAGGTGTGTAAAAAGGGAATTGACATTGATGAATCACGTCATTCACGTGGTGCATCAGTTTTGTCTCTCACCAACATCTAAAATAGTCACGTTTTGGGCTCTTGAATTTTTCCTGATTTGATTTTTTTTAAATAAAATGCAATTTCAAAGTTTTGGACTTTTGGGGCCCTAGGCTTGGATCTTGTCTTCCTTAGCCCAGGGCCGGGCCTGCACCAACCTATAAGGAGATATCCCAATAGGTGTTTTATAAGCTATCCTGTAAGCCCATAACACATCATCTAGGCGTTGACTCCAGTCTTTCTGGGTTGGACCAACTTTCTTCTCAAGAATCTGCCTGATCTTTCTATTTGAGACCTCTACCTGCCCACTTGTCTGAGGATGATAAGGTGTTGTCACCTTATGTGTCATGTTGTACTTCTGAAGCTAAGCATCAAATGTCATGTTGCAGAAGTGGGATCCTCCATCAGTGATTATGCATCAAGGTGTTCTAAAGCTATTGAATATTTTCTTAAGAAAACTGTGAACAACCTTAGCATCATTAGTCCTAGTGGCTTTAGCCTCCACCTATTTGGATACATAATCAACAACAACAAGAATATAAAAATACCCTTGAGAATTTGGGAATGGTCCCATGAAATCAATACTTCGCACGTCAAATACTTCAACTATAAGAACGGGGTGTTGATGCACTTGATATTTTGGACCGATGTTACTGTCATTTGGCACCTGGCATAAGATTTAAAGAAAATCTATGTATCATGAAATAAAGTGGGCCAATAAAATTCACTCTCAAGCACTTTGAAAGTACTCTTCTTCCCTCCAAAATGTCAACCACCAGAAAACTAGAATTGATTGGAATTCAGATTTAGGGATGCACCTGCGGATGATGGTGTCATTACAACGTTTCCATAGATAGGGTTCGTCCCACACATAATACCTAGCCTCCTTGACTAGCTTGTCTTTCTGTGCTCTTTTGAAATCAGAAGGAATGTATTTATTAACCTTATAGTTTACAATATCAGCATACCATGACGCTTTATCTTGAATAACAAAGAGCTGTTCATCCGGAAAACTATCTCTGAGAGGAAGTTTATCATCTTCTGCATTAGAACGATGAGTGATTCTACTCAAGTGGTCAGCTACCACATTTTCAGTGCCCTTCTTATCTTTGATTACAATGTCAAATTCTTGAAGCAAGAGCATCCATCGAATCAGTCAAGTCTTGGTATCCTGTTTAGTCATCAGATATCTCAAAGCAGCATGGTCAGAAAATATGATAACTTTAGTTCCTAACAAGTAAGATCTAAACTTTTCAAGAGAAAAAACTACTGCTAAGAGCTCCTTTTTTGTAGTTGAATAATTCAACTGTGCATCATTTAAAGTCCTGGAGACGTAATAGATTATATGAGGTAACCTCTCTGGGCTTTGGCCTAGAACTGCTCTAACAGCATAATCTGAAGCATCACATATGAGCTCAAATGGAAGGCTCCAATCTATTGCACGAATGATGGGGGATGTCGTCAACAACTCCTTGAGTTTGTTGAAAGTTTGAAGACACTCAGCTGTAAAGTCGAATGAAACATCCGTCTGCAGCAATGCATATAATGGTCGGGATATCTTGAAAAAATCATTGATAAACCTGCGATAGAAACTTGCATAACCAAGAAAAGATCTCACCTCCTTCACAGTAGAAGGAGAAGGTTAGTTTTGCACAATATCAACTTTCGCTTTGTCTACTTCTATGCCCCTAGCTGATATAACATGTCCCAAAATAATATCTTATTCCACCATAAAGTGGCATTTCTCCCAGTTAAGCACAAGGTTAGTTTCTACACAATGCTCTAAAACCATAGATAGATTATGTAGATACAAGTCAAAAGAATCACTGAAAATAGAGAAGTCATCCATAAATACCTCAATGATCTTTTCAACCATGTCTGAGAAAATACTCACCATACACCTTTGAAATGTTGCAGGTGTATTGATAGACCAAAGGGCATCCTCCGGTATGCAAAAGTACCATATGGGAAAGGAAAGGTGGTCTTCTCTTGATCATCTTTGTGAATGGCTATTTGATTGTACCCAGAGTAGCCATCCAGCAAATAATAATACTCATGCCCAACCAATCTTTCTAACATCTGATCAATGAACAGGAGTGGAAAGTGATCATTCCTCGTTGTGGCATTTAGCTTGCGGTAATCAATGCACACTCTCCACCCCGTTTGGACTCTTTGAGGTACCAACATTTTCTCGTCGTTCTTTACCACTGTGATTCCTGAACATTTGGACACCACCTGCACAGAACTAATCAATTTGCTGTCAAAAATAGCATAAATAATATATGCATCTCAAAGCTTGATGACTTCTTTCTTGATAACTTTCATCATTGGAGGATTGAGTCTACGTTGAGCTTCTCTTGTAGGTTTAGCTCCCTCTTCCAAATGTATCTTGTGAGTACACAATGTTGGGCAGATGCCCTTGGTATCGGCCACTGTTCATCAAATGGCGGCTATGTACTCGTTAAGTACACTCAGCAACTTCTCCTCTTGTAATGTTGAGAGCTTGGAAGAGATGATAACTGAAAGTGTATCATTCTCCCCCAAGAAAGCATACTTCAAATGCTCGAGAAGAAGTTTCAGCTCTAATATGGGTGCCACCTGTATAGATGGGACAAGAATATCATCTGAAATTGAAAGAACAATAGGTTTGTATGACTTACCTTTCATACTTGTTAATGATTCAAGTGCCTCTTCCATAGCATAGTACTCCTCTTCCATCTCAAGGTCTTCAGGTGAAGTAATCTAAAAAATAGGATGAAATTCAATGGGTCAAGATTTAGCTTCGATGAATCGAAAATGGGTCTGCACAGATTGTTCCAGGGGATTTTCTTCGATGGGTTTAAGCTGGATTTCGATGCATCAAATCTGGTCTTCGATGGGTCAAAGAATTTCTTCTTGGTCCATTAAAGCAACCTCCCTGGACCTTCCTGCCGATTCCTTTCGATGGGTCAAAGGGATCCTTCGATCCATCAAAGGATACCCCCTAGATTGGTCATTTTTTCCTGTCTTTTCAATGACTTTTCTCAAAGGATCATCATCCAATGAGTACGGAATAAATTCGTGCACAAAAACTGTCAAAAGTGTCAATTGAACAACAAGAATAAGCATCATCACTATTGGGATGTTTGAGAGCTTCATAAATGTTAAACTGGATCTTCTCTTCCGTGACTTCCATGCTCAATGATCCATCAAAACAATCTGTGACAACCCAAACCGGAAATGGTATGTTTATCAGCTTGATTTGCGAGTTTCGGGATTAGTCGCGGTTTTGTCGTAATTGGTTGATATGGCGAGCTTGTTAACGACTAAATTATCGGGGAAGAATTTGATTTGAGTTCCTTCACAAAAGTTGTAGAGAATTTAATTTCGAGTTTGTGGGAGTTTCCGGAGGATTATTTCGAGTTTCGTGCAATAAGTTATGAATATTTTCGGCCGTTGGATTTAGTCGTGTTTATTCGATTAGTTTCGATACAATTTGGACGGTATGTGTACAATATAAATATGGCATGAATACGTGACGATTTTGGAAACTTTCCAATTTGGGAAACTAGCCCGTTGACCACGTTGACCTCTGGGTCGAATTGACCCGTTTTGGGCCGAGATCTTGTCGCCGTCATTGGGTCATTTTCCGGCCATGGTTGGCCGTGGTGTCTTCATGAAAGTTGTTGGGATTTGTCTCCTCTTCAGTTTGGTAGGTGGATCGCTCTCTATGGTGGCCGGAGGAGGAAGAAACGGCACAGCAAAGTTAGTGTTTTTGCGGCGAGATTCGGCGGCAACGGAGGTGGCCGAGTTGGGGGTCGACCCTATAAGGTTTTTGAATCCCTTGGGATGGTGAGTTGATCCCAAGTGGTCTTGCACCTTGCCATGGCCGGTGGTGGCCGATCGGAGTTAATGAATTCCGACGAGAGTTTTCGACTTTAAGGTGAGTTTTAGAGGTTTTCCGATTAAAATTAGGCTTAGCATTGAACTACAAAGTTGTTGGAAATGTCAAGATCTTCAAATCCATGTGTAGGTTGCAATTTTCTGGGCCGATGGGTTTTCCGGCGGCCCGGCGCGCCGCTGTGCCCAGTGGAGTTCCGTTTTAGGTGGTTTTCGACAAGTTTTATGTCGTTTTGCTCGGAATCGTGCACTGATCGCAATGGAGATCGTGATCGTTCATTTGGCGAGGGATTTTTCACCGGATCACAGGATTAACGCGTTTTGCGCTGTGCTTGTCTGTGAGTGGACACATTTCTTTTCACTGATTGGTTGCGAGTCTTTATTATACGTTTTACGAGCATGAGCATGCATATGCGATTATGATTTATACGAGCATGTGTTTTAAGTTATACATTTACGAATAAGCATCTACGAATATGCTTTTATAATTATGTATAATGAGTATGCATTTACATTATGCTTTATACATTTGCATGGAAACCATTTATGATTTGGTTTACACAGAGTACAATCTCGGTATGTATAGTTGTATTGATACACTTAGCATCCCGGCTGATCCCCGAGGATGTTTACCGGGGGGAGGGGAGATACCCTGACCCGAGTCCCTTTCTGGCTGGTATCACGTGAGGATCTGGGATCCCGTGATTCAGACTGTACTAGCGCGGATGTTTCCATGAGTAACCCCGTGGGATTTTCGATGAATGCTCTGTACGCGTGAGGAGTTAGAGTCTCCCTCGTATATCATATGATTTTTATACATCTAGACTCGCATATGTTTTATAAACATATATATTATTTGGCGAAAGACATTTATTTTCGTCCACTCACTCTAACAATTTTTATGTCTTTCCCTGCGCTCTTCGTTTTCTTTGCCCAGTTTGCAGTTTGGATTCAGGTGTCGCACGTCAAAGTTGGAGGCATAGTATTCGAGCCACTTTTCCTTTTTCAGTAGGTTTCTAGTTTAGCCTATTGTTGTGTATATATGTATATACTAGAGGTCGCTATGAGTACTGTTTATGTTTATATTTTCAAATGATTTTTCCCGGATTTCTGTAAAGCTACAGTTGTGTTTATTGCTTTACATTTGATATATTTTTGAGAAATCCGGATGGGAATGGAGCCCACGGTTTGGCTTTTGTGGCATAGGATGAAGTGTATTTTCCGCTGCAGGTTAATGGCAACCGCGCGTTATAGAGGAGACTCTGTCGAAATTTTTGATTTTTGAAAGTTCACATTTTTAGAAAGGGTTTGATTCCGGTTTAGGAAACTAAATCGGGGTTGGGTATTTTCACAATCAATCATTGTAATGGTATTTCTGATGACATTAGCTCATGCTCCATCTCCAACATAAAGAAATCTACTGGGAATATCAAATGTCCCACCTGCACCAAAATATTCTCAATAATACCTCGAGGGTAACCGTTAGACTGATTTGCAAGTTTAATGGTGACACCTGCAAGTTGAGCTTTCGATGGATCGAAGACAGGATCATGACTCCTTGCGGCTGCTTCTCTTTTTGCTCGAGTTTTCTCTCTAAAATCCTGATTAGCTTTCCTAAAAACCTAAAATAGGTTTATGTAGGTCTCCTAATTGATCTCCTAGAGTCCTCCTTGAAAAAAACTTCTTTAATTGCACAAAACTCTTTCTCGAATCTATACTAAGGTAGGAATCCCTCTTTTATTTCTCCACAAAATCTATAAAACAATAAATATTAATCAAATGCTCAAATATATAATAATAAACTAAATATAGAGAATGAATTAAATAGCGAATAAACACATAAATATGTGACTATCACTCCTTAATTTCACAAAAATACCCTCACCATGTCTTATGTTATTATCATCTATATATGTCGATACATCAGGTTCCTGCAACATTGTTCATGTAATCTTCCTCGCATTCTAGCCCAACTCATTATATTGAGGAGATCGATGTATTGCACTACAGATCATATTAATCAATTTCAATGAATAGTTTGCTAGTTGCTACTCAAGCCAAATAAAAATGAAAAAAAAAAGAAAGAAGATGAGACCGATTGAAACTCTAAGAATATTATGACAGTTTCTAGATTGGTCTAAGCTCTAAGCATGGTCGCCAAGGTTCCTCTGGGATATGAAGAATCAATTCTAATCAATTTTATGAGGAATAACAAAAATTGGGAGAAGTCGAAACCATAACTCCAAAGTTAATTTGCAGTTTTTATTTCTATGTTTCAATTTGTTAGCTGCAATTTTACTTTGAAGTATAATCAAAGCATGATTTCTGAGCGAGGTAATCAAGAATATGGCTGTGAATCTTCATATATACTTCTGTCAGGTCTAAAGAACTGATTTTGGTCAAAACGAGTTATAAATTTTTAGTTTACACTACTATGAACCAAGCATGAGAGGTACAAGAAGGAACATGATGAATTGAAAGTGGAAAACTGATGTCGATACATATATGGTGTTATATGCGTGTTTTGTTTGTACGTTGTTCTTTTCTTATGATTTGTCAATAATTATTTTTTCACAATGATTGATATTATTAACATTATTTAAAAATAAAAAAGACGTATAAATATTGATTTTAGAAGTGTGAATAGACACATCCTCTCATCAAACACCAATTGTCATCCGATCTCAAAAAATAAAATAAAATATGAAACCTTATATAATATTATTGAGAAAAATATCACTACAACTAATTTGAAAAATAAATGGAAATAGACAAGTAGACAACATTGTAATAATAGTTGCTTAAAAGTGATAAAACATATTCAAACCCAAGCGTCACACAAACAAAAAATGAATAATTCATTATTACAAATCAAGAACTCAAATTTAAACGCAGTTCGATTCCACCATCCAGCAGTGATCAGTGCTTGCTTATATCTGATATTACTTGCACTCCAGCGCTTGAATTGCCTTCTTAGACAAATCAAACACAATAGCGCAGTCCATTTGAGCAGACTTCCTTTTCTTAGTAATCGCCATGATCTCCACCTTTCCGGACAACTTGGCTTGGCCTCTTAATGTCAACATCCCACTCTTCAATTCACTCCCAAGATCGGAACTGCTCTGCAAAGAGTTTGAGTTCAAGCTCACGGTGACCCCAATCTTCTTGGTCGAACGCATTTTAGCCTTGCTCTGTGGAATCACAACTTGTCCCACAGTGGCGCCTTGGTACGTAAACATTGCGGTGCTTCCATCAAACTTAAAGGAACCCCAGTTTGGGTTCTTGACCCTAATTTGGGTCGTGAAACTTGCATCAAAAGAAGGTGCAGCAGGGACAGAGTTGAGAGTCTGAATGTTGATGTCCCCCAATCTCAGCTTTGGAGTCCTAACCTTCATCACGGTGAGGCCAACCACGGTCAAGACTATTATCTGAAACAGGATGAAAGCACCAATGTATTTGAACAGTTTCATTCTCTTCTGGCGTTTGATCTCATCGCTGAATTGGTAAGTGCTTGATCCTTCACCATTTCTCGGGGTTTCCCGAATAGGTATCTGTTGCGCATGAGGTGATCGTTGCTCTGCATGCATATGAGGTGGTGCTCGTTGCATATGATGAGGTGGTGCTTGTTGCAATTGATGAGGTGATCGTGGCGTACGAGGTGTTTGTTGCATATGATCGTACTTCTCAGCCATTTTTTCTTCTCTATGGGTTTACTTGCACACAGAAATTGGCTTAGGAATTTTAGGAGGTGTGGATTAGTGGTATTGTTAGTAATGCCTATGTATAGTAGTTCTATCAGGGAGGAATAATAGGTAAGTTCTTCATCGAAACAAAGAGGCAGGGACCATTTTATATTTTTAATTTTCCAGGGCGATGCAAACACGCCTCATGAGATTCTTGACTTCTATATGGATATAAAGATGAAAAAGTATAGTTAATTTATGCATAGAAGGTTCTATATTATATCCTAGTAGAAGCATAAGATATATACTTTGTTCCTCCAGCCAGGTGAAATATGTGATATTATATTCAAAGTTTTATACACGCTGTACAGTCTGCACTCATCGACCATGTGAAGAATAAGCTGTTGTAAAATTTTCATACAAGCTGCATTGGCGTGTTGAGCTTGAGCATCTCATTTGCACAAAATAAACAAGGGGGATCGTCGTATACAACTATACATGCAGCTCTACAATCACTGATATTCCGATATGGTTTCGTGTACGTCAAGCATTCTTGCTATGATACAAACTTAGCTTTTGTGCTCAATAAGTGAATGACTAACTATATTCAAATATTCAATCATTAAGTAAGAAGAAATACATTGAAGAAATGAGTAGTGGCCTATGACCCTATGTGGCGTAAACATTGAAGTGAATCGAATATCATTAAATCAGCTTGCTATACAACAAATCCAAGGTATGAAACAATGCAAAAGCAAAACAGAAATGGAAACTTGTTAGATCGATCACTTGCATTGTAAGCTTTTGACCGTCTTTGTGGACAGATCAAAAGCTATGGTGCAGTCCATATTGGCAGACTTCTTTTTCTTCATTATGAGCATCAACTCAACCTTTCCTGTCAATTTGGCTAGGCTGCTCAGTGTTAATACTCCACTATTTAATTCACTGCCAAGAGTAGAACTACTTGGCAATCCGTCGGTATTCAAATTCACAGTTACGGGTATCTTCTTCGTGGCACGCATTCCAGACTTGCTCTTTGGAATAGTAACTTGTCCAACTGCCACGCCTTGGTACGAAAATGTGGCAGTGCTAGCGTCGAACTTATAAGTACCCCAGTTTGTGTTCTTGACCCTAATCTGGGTAGTGAAGCTTGTGTCGAAAGATGGTGTTGCTGGAACAGAGTTAAGGCTTTGAATCTCAATGGCCCCCAATCTCACCTTAGGAGTCTTGACTTTCATCACAGTGAGACCAAACACAGTCATCACAATAATCTGAAAGACAATGAAAATACCAATATATGCGAACAACTTGATTCTCTTCTGGCGTTTGAGCTCATCTTCGGAGACCAAAGATTCCCCGTCACTTCTAGTGTAACCACTTGCTGGTGCTAAAGGATAAGCCTGGTGTGTCTTCTCGGCCATCTCTTAATGTATATTGCAAAAGAAAGCAAATCTGTCTGCTCTTGTGGGAATGTTTCTTTAGGGGATGTATAACAATTTGAAACTAAGGGAGTGAAGGGAGCTGTTGTGGTGATGATGAAAATGAAAGAGTATAAGTGTGTGTGTGTATATAGTATTTAGAATTGGGACTACTTCAACAAGTTAAATTAAGGGAATGAGCTTCCTAGAACATGTGAGTTTGGATGAAGTATTATATTGCAGACACCAATTAACGCGTCCAAAGCTGGGAATTATCAGCCTCTAGATGGTCAATGACTTTGGTTAGACTGTAGCTATCAGATGGACTTGTAGACCAAAGATTTCTACTAGAATTGAGAACGTGGTGTGGTTGTATTATTGTATACCTGAAGTTTACTCACTTGTGAATATATCAACGTTTGGCGGCTGATGAGAAGTATAGAATACTAGACAGATATTTTCCCACTGCTAGCTTGCTCACAATACTCGAGTCAAAACGTGACCAAATCTTAGAAGACTTAACCTAGAATACAAACAAAAGGATTAATTAAGGTCGCATCACTCGCATGGAATTCTAGAAGACAAGTAAAAAAACTCTAAACCAGGCGTGTTTGGTTACGTTTTAGCAGTTCATGGTAGCTATACTCGTATCATCCTCTGAATTAGTAATCAAGGTCGACTGGTCGAGGCCGTTGAGTTTGAATACTCAATGGAAGGCTAAACATGCAGTCCTACTCTTGGTACTTACTTGAACAGCGGGTTGTTGAAGCTGAGTTGCGGAGCTAAACTAACAGGAAAGTGGAATCGGCTATATGTGTTATACTAAACAAGAAGTCTTGCAGAACGGACTAGCCTGCATCGTAAAATGTGATATGTCCACAACTCCACAAGGATGCTACACGCTGTGCAATGCGAGTGAAAACTCAAACGTGTGTTGATTCAGTAGTGCAAAAGGTTTAGCTGGTAAGCCTGGTATTTTCCAAAATTTGAGATTCAGTGTATTTGTATTTTGCAAAAGCTACAATGCTACATACTGAGTTTAATCACTAATGTGTTTATTTATGCCCAGTTTTATTGTCCGATCCTTTGAACTGTACCGTAGAACATGCAGAATGACGTGGTCGGTTGTTAGTAACCCTCAATGGCTCCATGTTGGTTTGCAACACTTTAAGCATGTAAGCATGTATAAGCTCTTGTAATGCAATTACGCAAGTGAAGAAGCAAATACTAGCTAGAGTAAGCAAAAGTTCGGTTGCTTGCTAGCTGTCTCCTCTGTTTTTGACAAACTCCTCTCCTCTGTTTCAAACTAGGTGGGTGTCCGCCCCGTTGGGGCTGTTTTACCACTCAATTTTGTTATAATGTCTCATAATAAATTAATAATTAATTAAAACAAAGTTATCATATATATAACAAACATGTGACAACAATTGGAGATTGTGATATGAATACAAAGAATATAAAAGTTCAGAAATAGAAAACAACAAATATTATAATCATATAAATAAAATATATACAATATAATAGATATATTATATTTGTCATTCGAAATATTTACTTCCGTTATTCTAAGTACATACAAATTGATGAGGAATGAATTTAAAACAAAAACTCATTCATTACTTTCGATGTACAAAAAATTATCTTGTGTGCTAATCTCTAAACCTTATCCATATTACAAAATCAGATCATACATTGTTCATTTTCATTTTCAAGCATTTGAGACACAGATAACTCAACAATTGCTTGAGCTTACTGATGTGATTAGGATGATAAATAGGAGTAGGCAAGTCTATATACCCAAAGTGTCCTGAAATTGAAATAAAAAACACATTGTCAATAAAATAACATTAGGTTTAACATTCAATTCTTCTTTGTCAACCCTTATAACATAGCAAATTATAAGGCAGCAAGGTTTTTGTTCATTATCCGTATTGCTGCTCCTAGATTATATTTGTCTCTATATGGGTCTGGGGGAAAAACAATCATCCAAATGTAAACATCAACATATAATGAAAGACTATGAAAAGACAACAAAATGCACTTAGGGTAATCAATCGCAAACATAACCTCACACGAAAGTAGGAAATCAAAAACCCATATCCTTTTCGTCGAAGTGAAAGGATTGAAATGATATCACAGAAGATGAGAAAAAAACAAAAACAAAAAGAACAATTCTGAAACTAAGAGCCAGAATCAATTACATACAATCAAAACAATAAATCCTAGAATTGGTTAGAATTGAATAACAATTATGAAACTAACAGCCCTCTAGAATCCCCTTCTCTCTCGAGCAAAGGAGAAAAACTAAATTGTTCAAATCTAGTACATAATAAAACTGAATAAACTAAATCCCATGTTTGAATATCAATCATGAACTCATACAAATCAAATTGAATTAACGGGGAAACTTAGCAAGGTATCGGGTAGAGATTGCGGCGGAGTTGGGCCCGACCTTGGTGGTTCGATTTGATTGTGAGATGATGAACTGTTCGTGCATAGACGAATGGCTGCTCAATCGAAGACCAAAACCTGCATTGGAAACCAGAGAAACACATAAGCACATCTTCTTCAACCCAAAACATCTTTTTTACATAAGCACATAAGAATAGCTGCAAAGAATTCCAGACTAAACAAAATCCGACATCAAATCCATTACATTCATTGTCCAGATTCCCCAACACAAACGTACTTGATTGAAGGAAAGAAATCCATCAAAAAACAAATCATGAAAACCCAACTAATCGCGAAATGGGAAGCGCTGAAACTGATCTGATGCGAAATCCGAAATGGATGGTGGAGCAGATACATAAACCAGAAAAGAGGGAGGATAGGCGCAGAGAAAAGTGAAGGAGACGAAGTAGGGTTAATTAGACATGGGATGTGAAATGTCGATTGTGAATAGTAGAGGAACAGTAAAATGAATAGTAGAGAAGGAAGAGGTATCTAAACCTCAATTTCAATAAGCCGTGTTCTGCTTAAAAATCAAGTTCCAACCCTTGAACCTGCAAACAGAAAAGAAAAAAAATATTACGTAAATAACATAGTGACAACACCGTAAACTTTCTATACAACAAAGTAGCCAACTTGACTTTCTCTTCTCAGTTTCTTAGGATGATTATCAACATAGTTCAATTACTAACGTGAAAAAAACAAAAATCACTAACCAAGTCTATGTAAACCCCAATTTCAATAAGCCTTGTATCTGCTATCTAAAAAAAGTTCCAATGAGACACTTGAGCCTACAGATATGAAAAAAAAAAAACCTAAACCTAAACATAGCATAATTATATTAGCAAAAGGAGCAAATGAGTTCAACCTTCTCGGTGACATCAATCTATTATGAAGAACAAAAATCGAACTCACACAAACCCACAAAAGTAATTTACAAAGAACAAAAGCAAAATATAAGAATACATTTAGATTAGTCTAAGACTATATAAAGTGAATATACCATCGACCAAATAATCTCGTTTGATTAATCTAACTCTTCCATCATATAATACACCATTTTAACACATTTCTACTCCGGGAACTAATATCACAACCCATGCCAGAAATTATGAAAAAGACTATAAATGTTTACTATGAAAGCCTATGAAAAAACTAAAATTTCTATTTTAATCATTAGAACCTACATCGCAAATCTTGTATGAACGAAGTCTGAAAGAGAAGAGTATGATGATAGTACCCAACAGGTTGAACTGCTTACCTTTGAAGAATGGATTCTTCCCAAGCTCAACTTCTAACAACTTAAAGGATTTTATAAATTTTCTGCCACAATTTACTATCTGCTTAGAAAAATAAAATAAATTCATTCATCATTCGAAAACAATACATCACATGGCAATGTTTTTATGTAACGACAAACAAGAATTCGAATCAAGCTAGCTATATAATAATGTATATATTTCTTTATGTAATCGTTAATAACCAATTCAATTTAACTTTGAATAAATGAATTCAAAACCCAATTCAAGCAAATAGTCACACAATCTCGAAATCTCATCTTCTCATAAAAATATTATTACCGTAAATCCTTTACAATGCTCATATCAATCATATATATCAGGGAACACATAGACCGATCTCTTGATCAATATTTTTGCTTCGTGTACATAACTAACTACCTCTATGGTCCTCTGTTCATGAATCCAATATCTATTAGACTATAACCATACCATATATGTCATCAAAATGCTGAGACAAAATGACACCAAAAGTATAATAGAAGTAGGAGTGCTCCTCCAAATTTAGCACCATAAAAACTGACATTATATAGGTACTATAATCCTATTTCGATGGCCCACTCTAGTATATAAGATCAATGAAGCTCGAGCTTAAACCCAATAAAAACCCCAATGAAGTGCTGGTAATGTTAGTTTCGAGCTAAAACTCCATAAAAACCCCAACCCAATCAGATGTTAGTTTCGAGCTAAAACTAAGAAGATCAATGAAGTTCGAGCTTAAACCCAATCAGATAACATCACCAAACACACCATAAAACCTCCAATCTAACCTCAAAAGCACAAAATCGAAATTTATACCAACATCAACATCGAAAACAAAAGAAACAAATTGATAATAGCAAAATGATTATAGATAGAAGTCTCATATAGATCAAGCAGAAAAGACAAAACAAAAAGCAATTGAGTAACAAAACAAAGCAGTAGAGGATCGGCAATTGATGGCGATATGACGCGAGTGATGGAATCGAAAACGGCAGAGGATCGGCAACATGAGAAGAGCGGTAGTATGAGAGAGAGATTGGAAATTGCAAGGTGGAGAGAAATTTGAGAGGGTGAGCAAGAGATTCGCCGGATTTGAGAGAAAAACGGATCTAAAATCTTATCTATAACAGTACAGATCGTGTGAGGCGTGCGACACCCAAATGACTTGCACAGTTCGCACGCTCAAAATGTACAATAATAAACCCACAAATTTATATAGAAAATTGCTTGCACTATAGCTCATGACACATATTTATTCATTTTAGCAATCAAATACTAATAAAGAAAACAAAATATCAAGTTTTGGTAAAGAATGTACCTTCTCCTTGGAAAATATCGATATCTTTACAGAGAGTACAACCCTTGCAATACCACCCAATCCAGCTGCATGGAAAATAGCCTTATCACTAAAGCACCAACAATACCTCCAGCAAAAACCAGCTGCAAGAAAACAAATAGTATAAGTCCAAACCCAGTAAATACATGTACATTTGTGTTGCCTCAATATCAACACTATCCACATTGCCATGCATAAAGACTTAAAGTTCCCCTTTCACATTTCATATAGCGTTCCATGAACACACCAACTTCATCAAAATCATTCATACAAAACTAAACCTTTTAGCGTTCCACGAACTAAAAATCATATAATCACAGATCCGATACCAAAGCAGGCATATACACTAGCTAATATATGTACTCAATTTCATATATAGAAACCCAGCACAGAAAACAACCAAGATAAGAATCCATTCCAACAATACCATAGGAATCCAACATTGTTAGAGACACCACATCACATCCCATGGTAAAAACAAATTTAAGATGTTGCTAATTCATTAGGGTTTAGCACAATTAAAGAAGGAATATAGAACCGAAAAGCCCACCAAAGGATTTTAGATTTTGTTCCTTTGAATGGTTCCCAAGAAGTTATATCTGCATCACGCTTCATATGAGTCTCCAAACTACAGATAAGATATAATAGGCTACCTTGGTGCAAGTAGTTGATAACTTACTAGTAAAAAAAAAAACCTTATGTTGCTCATCTTCTACCTCTATCGCACGATCCAAAACACCACCCGTAGATGTACTGAGGACGAAAAAGAAAGAACGGAACCATTATGTTTGGGCTGTTTGGCCAACTATCATTCTGAACTAAGCAGAAAAAAATCTAGTTCACTTAGTTCACTTACCTATGTCCAATAACAAATCGCATTATAATTCCCTTCTCTGTTTCCAACTTCTTTAACTCGTCACCTAGAGAAGTACAATAGAGATATAATATAGCAGCAACTAATTTTGATGTAATTCAATAGTCATTGGTGTTTTTAATTCAAACCTCTAGGCATCCATGTTCCCTGACTGAATCCCTTCGCTTTCTGCTGCTGAAGGCAGTCATGATTCCCATCACAGAGAAAACCTTCTAGCACTCCTTGCTTCCTAGTTTTATATCAACCGGTGATCCTTCATTATTGTTTGATTTGGAAGCTCTAGTTGACGCTAACTGAACCTCCAATGAGGAGATTGTCTTATCTAGCTTCCTGAAAAATTACTACGAATGTTAGATTTGAAGCAGCTTTAGTCATACAATCATATACAAAAAAATGAACTCAAGTACATATATACTATTTTCAATGGAGCGTTTACAAACTTGATTTGAAACAGCTTCAGTCATACAATCAATATATGTACAAATCTATGTATCTCAAGTACATACATACTATTTTCAATGTCGGAAGCTGTTTTTTCAAACTTGACCAATATACTAAAGAATATTGAGATATTCACAAATGGGCATAAGGTTCATTTTGTAGAGCAATTGCCTGCATTGCTTACTAAAACTATTTGTTACACTAAATTTTAAATATGATAACTTATACTGTACACCTGCCACAATCATATCATGCAGTTAGAGTAGAAAATTGTAGATACATATAACCTTTTATACAATGATCTTTAGATTGGATCCGACAGTATGGAAGAATGAAAAAAATAAAATTGGAGGGAAGCATGAAAAGAATATATTGAGCCTATGGGATGAACAATTTTAGCAGAATAAAAACTAATCAGTCAGTGCTTTCTATCTCACAATTGGCATTTATCCAAAGTGCCACCACCAGTTCCACCGTCTTACAAAATTTCATTCCTTCTACTTCTTCTAGATGTATGTACTGCATTACGCTTATTATAAAACAGAAGGACGTAATGAGATATGAAGAAGAAACATCAATCTTGCAACGTTTGAAAAATAGCTCAATGAAGATCATACATGGTCTGTCTCTTTAGCATGTTACTTCCCCAACACTTGTTCAATGTGAAGAATCGCCTTATGTGTGACATCCCGAACCGAAAATGGTATGTTTATCGACTTGATTTGCGAGTTTCGCGATTAGTCGCGATTTTGTCGTAATTGGTTAATATGGCGGCCTCGTTAACGATTAAATTATCGGGCAAGAATTTGATTTGAAATCTTTCACGAAAGTTGTAGAGAATTTAATTTCGAGCTCGTGAGAACTTTCGGAGGATTATTTCGAGATACGAGGAATAAATTATGAATATTTTCAGCCGTTGGATTTTGTCGTATTTATCCGTTTGGGTTTTGAAACGTGTACGGTATAAATACGGGCGAATACATGACGAATTGGGAAACTTTCCAAATGGAGAAACTGGGCCGTTGACCCGCGTTGACCACGGGTCAAGGGCGACCTGTTTTGGCCGATCGGTTTTCATCATCGTTGGACCATTTTCCGGCCACGGTTGGCCGTGGTCTCTTCATGGAAATTGTTGGGCTCGTGCCCCTCTTCAATTTGGTAGGTGGATAGTCCTCTATGGTGGTCGAAGGAGGGAGAATCGTCACGGCAAAGATGGAGGAAATTCTGGCTGAATCGGTGGCCTTGGGTGGCGACGTTGCGGCCGAGATGGTGGTTGCCCTTTGAAGGGTTTTGTTAGCCTTTGAGAGAGGAAGCATTTAGAAGTGGTTTCAAGCCTTGCCTTGGCTGGACGGAGGAGATCGGAGGTGGTGAAATTCCGGTGACGGTTTTGATTTTCAAGGTGAGTTTTGGACCTTTTTCGGCCAAAATTGGGCTTAACTTTGAACTAGAAAGTTGTTGAAAATGTCGAGATCTTCAAATCCATATGTAGGTCGAATTTTTCTAGGCCGATGACATTTTCCGACGGCGGCCGGCGCTGTCATGCGCGGCGGCGATTTTCCGGCCGAGGTGTTTTTCGACAAGGTTTATGTCGTTTTGCTCGGAATCGCGCACCGATCGCAGTGGTGAGGTTTATATTTTGAATTGAGCATCGGAAATTATAGCAAGGTTTTATGGTGTGTTTATTAGATTTTTGACAATTTCGTCGATATTGAGTTATATGTTTTCCGGAATGGTTGGTTCTCGAGATGTGGTTCAAGGTTTTGAAATATGATTTTGAGCAGTGGAATTTATGATTATTCAGGGGATCGTGATCGTTCGTTTGGCGAGAGATTTTTCGCCGAATCACAGGATTAACGCGTATTGCGTTATGCTTATCTGTGAGTGGACCTTTTTATTTACACTGTCGTTGCGAGTTCTTGATTTCCGTATTTATTTATAGTACGATGTTGAGATTATTTATTGTTTTTGGAGGTATTGTTTTATATTTTATATGGAGATGGCATTTACTTAGCATCGATGCATTGGCTACTCGGCTGATCACCGGTAGTCCAGATCCAGGGTTGAGAGATTCCCCTGATGTGCCCATTAGGCTTGAGAGATTCACCTAGTCTATCACCGTCGGGCTTGAGAGATTCGCCCGACACCTCCATTCATTTTATGAACTCGCTTTGTTTTATGATATATATAAATGGTGAAAGGCATATGATTATTTTCGTCCACTCACTCTAACGATTTTATTTGCCTTTCCCTGGGCTTTTCGGTTTCTGTGCCCAGTTTGCAATTCGGATTCTGGTGTCGCACGTCGCAGTCGGAGGCTTAGTATTCGAGCTATGATTCTTTATGGTAGGTTTTTAGTTTGGCCTACTATTTGTATATACATACTAGAGGTCGCTCTGAATACTGAATATGTTTATATTTTCATATGATTTTTCCGAATTTCTGTAAAGTACAGTTTTATGTATTAATTTACATTACTGTTATGATATTGAAAAATCCGGATGGAATTGGTGCCCACGGTTTGGCTTTTGTGGCATAGGATGAAGTGTTTTCGAGTGCAGGTTAATGGAAATTCCACATTATAGCGAAACTCTGCCGAAATTTTTATGGTTTTTGCAAGTTCGTGTTTTCAGAAGGGGTTTGATTCCGGTTTAGGAAACTAAATCGGGGTTGGGTCCTTTCCTTATGCATGATAATCATTCGATTTGCTTGAAGCTACAATAAGATCTTTGGAGAGTATCCTCCTTTTCGGGTATCTTAGGCCTTTAATGGAAATTAAAAGTGACATAAGACTCTGAAACTGTTTTCTTGATACCTGGAAGTTTGAAACATCAATATATCACTACTGACAACTATGTAGATCGAATTTAGTGTCGTAATATATAGCTAGACTGAAAAGATAAACAAAAACCAGGACCAACTGCAAAATTATATATATATATATATAAGTTAGTTAATCAAAGTTTGGTAAAAAATAATGCGTACCTCCCATCTGCTTCTACTACAACAATCTGCAGTATGCTATTTATTTATATGCTGCCCATAACTTACAAAATGCTCACGGTTCTAAAAACAATTTGATATGCAGCTTTGGGAAGTATCATTTTGCCTGTACTTTTCTTATTAGTTACTTGATAGTTGCATATTTATGCATCTATTTGGTATTTAATGTGTTCCCTATATTTAGTTTATTGTTATTAATTGAGTGAATTAATTATGTTTATTTGTTTTTAGGTGTTTTGGAGATTAATGGAGAAAAGGAGATTAAATAATATGTTTTGGAAGTTTCCTGGCGAGGAACTGTCTGGCGAAGCTCGATGGGTTTAATGACTGCAATCATATATACCTTGGCGAGGTGATTACGTACGTTTGTCCTATGCCAGCGAAGTTGGTGAGAGAAATTAAATAGAAAGCAAAGAGGAAGTCCACTTGCATTAGGATTAGTGGGATTACGTACGTAGAGCCATCGAGCAAAGCTGTTGAAAGAAGAGATGGGTTGCATGTGGATATTTATATTATATTTGCAACTTGGACTTGGACTTGGAGAAGGAATCATGCACGTGCTCCACTTGCTAGGTTAATTAACCTAGTTTCAAGACATATATATAAAGCAAGTGGGGGGGTTGAATATACGTACGGCGAGAGAATAGAGAACGAGAGACAAAACAGAGGA
This sequence comes from Geum urbanum, assembly GCA_946800695.1. Classification (NCBI taxonomy): domain Eukaryota; kingdom Viridiplantae; phylum Streptophyta; class Magnoliopsida; order Rosales; family Rosaceae; genus Geum; species Geum urbanum. The sequence goes on along the minus strand of OX327013.1, from coordinate 36,747,116 downwards.
TTCAAGCGAGCTCGATCTCGACGTCGTCAAGAGTTCTTCCTTCTCCATCTTTTATTTATCTTTTATGAATTCTTTGATGTTTTTATTTATGACTATGAGTAGCTAATTTTCCTTTGTTAAGGGGCTGCTTGAAGCCCCGTACATGAAGTCTTTTTAATACATACACTTTAATCTAGTTATGCATATTCTATGAATGAGGTTTCTTTCTCTGAATGATCACCGTATGAATTCTTGTATGTTTGCTTTGGTGCGCAACTTAGTATGCATGCTAGGGTTCTAGTTTCATGAGATACGGGCGACTGAAGATAATTTCTTCCACCGGATTCTCTATAGTGATACGCCGATTTTACCGTCGGGTGATTGAAATCCATAGGTCTAGTGAGACACGCCCATAGTGTACTTGTGAACCCTTGTAGCTTCTCAAACCTTTTCTTGAACTTAATGCTTTCTTCTTTGTAAACCTTGGGGTCCATGACTATGGGTTCAATAGAGGGATAGATGTAGGGGAGGTCCATGACAAACCTGCATATGCATAAGGATTGGGTAATAGGATGTGGTTGTAACGATCAACTCTTCCTGGGAACTTTCATTCATTGGATATGTGCATTAGATTAAGTATGTGTTAGATAGATGGAATGACGGTGGTGGATTGCATTCTTCTTAACTCTTTAATCATATAGTTTAAACTCAGTTGCATTCATTAGCATATTTACTTTCAGCATTTATTTTCTGCATTAGCTGTAACTTCGCTGATTTATTTCGGTAACCAAATCAACTCCGAATACCCTCAAATTTTGTGTGGTAGTCCGCCACTGTGTCTAGTTTATTGTGTCAAAATCTCGCTGCATTTGAGTCTGTCTAGCTTAGGTTCGATAGCCATTAGTGTACTGTAGTCGAGTCTGTCAGCATAGTAGTGTGTTAGGATTTAGTTTCACCAATTCCTCGAGTTCGATAACCCCTATTTATTTTACTACATTGATATATCCAGGTTGTGAATAGGGTATCTTTGAGAGGTGTTAAACCGCCTTGTCAAATTTTGGCGCCGTTGCCGAGGAATTGCTTAATTCTAAGTCCTAATAGAGTCTTTAATTTTCAGTTTTGTTTTGTTTTGTTTTCTTTTTCTTTTGAGTCTTACTGTCTTTTCTTTGTGCAGGAGCATTGTTTATGCGTACTAGGAACACAAGAAGCGCTGAGCCATTATTACTTGATCCAGAGATTGAACGCTCAGCAAGGCAAAACAGGAAGCAGCAGGGACAACGGTCCATGAACGTGAACAGTGGTGGTCAGCCTGAGCAAGAAATACATTCTGATACAGGATCTGAGTTTGAGGAAGAACAGAGTATTCCAACACCACCATCATCACCAAAAAGAATGGCAAATGCAACCAAGCTGAGAGAGTCCTTTATACCGGGCACAGGTGCAGCAGATTCACCGATCGTATTACCAGAGAATTTGGGGTCTTATTCTATTCCCCCATCACTTATATCGAATCTGCCACACTTCAGAGGAACGCCTTCTGAAGACCCTCAGGACCATCTCAATGAGTTTACAGCATTGTGCAGAATACAGAGATCGACTAATGTGGAAGAGGATACTGTAAAACTCCTCTTGTTTTCGTTCTCTTTGAAGGAGCAAGCAAAAGCATGGTATAATTCTTTAGCTCCTTTATCTATGGACACATGGGAGAAGATGTGCTCTGCATTTATGAAAGAGTTCTACTCTGCTTCACGCACCAAGAACTTGAAGAAGCAAATTAGCACATTCCGGCAGAAAGACAGTGATGAATTACATGAAGCCTGGAGCCAGTTTAAGAGTCTTCTTCGACAATGCCCTCACCATAAGTTTGACATCAACACTCAAATGGAGTTCTTCTATGAAGGACTTGATTCTTTTAACAGGTCAAAGCTTGATTCAGCTTGTGGGGGAAATTGGTGGAATATGACTGGAGTTGAAGCCAAGGAAATTGTTGAGAACCAAGCAGAAAATTCAAGGCAATTTCAGTCAAGGGATAGATCCATGGGAGCAAGTAGAAGGTCTCTCAATGCAGTTGCAATCGATGGAGCCATGGAAAAAAGATTAAGCTCGATGGAGAATGATATTGCTCTGATAGCGAGTAGTCTGAAGGTGAGCAAGAAGACAACAGTTGCTGCGGCTCAGGTTGTGTGCACTTTATGTTCAGCTACAAGCCATTTAGCAGAAGATTGTCCCAAGTTCAGAGCAGAAGAAGAGGTTGATCAAGAGGAAGAAGCAAATTACTTCCAGAGACAACCCAACACATATGGTGGAAATAGAGACCTTTTGAGCTATAGGAGCAACAATGTGCTCAATCCTCCTATTGTTCCACCTGGATTTCAGCAGAGACAGCCTACAGGAGATGGGCAGCAGTTTGGCCAAAGGCGTATGCCTCAGCAACAACAAGCTCAAGCTCAAACATCATCAGACGATTCTACCTTGGCAGCCCTCATGCAACAAATGATGTTTGACAACAAGAAGGAACGAGAGGAGAGTAGTGCCTTTCGCCAAGATATCAAGGCCACAACTCAGGAACTCAAGGCCACAACTCAAGAACTCAAGGCTACAGCTCTACAGCAAGGAAAAGCAATTGACTTTCTTGAGAGACAAATGAGCCAAATGCAGCAAACACTGGCTCAAGTCAAGGAAGGAAGTCTTCCTAGTAACACTCTTCCCAATCCCAACACAAAATATGAAGCTCATGCAATGACCTTGAAGAGTGGGAAGGTGTTGGAAGAACTGCCCGAGTTAACAAAGAGAAAATGGGAGGAGCCCGTGCTTGAACAACTTGTCCCTTACAAGCCGTTGGACAAGCCGTCAGAAGATTCTGCAGGAACCCCAATTCGAGCCGTCGAAAATGCACCTGAAACAGAACTGACAAATCAAAAATCAGGTAAGATATCCTCTACTCCGTCTCCTTCCATTATTCCTAATTTACCTTTTCCTAGCAGGTTGAAGAAACAGATGAAGGTTGAAAAGGAGAAGGAGATCTTGGATGTGTTTAGAAAGGTAGGAGTAAACATCCCATTGTTGGATGTGATCAAGCAGATACCACAGTATGCAAAGTTCCTGAAAGACTTGTGCACAACAAAGAGAAAATTCAATGGAACTGAGACTGTGGCTTTGGGAGAGAGAGTATCTGCAGTACTTCAAAGAAAGCTCCCACCTAAGTTAGGTGATCCAGGACGTTTTACGATCCCATGTACCATTGGTGATCATAGGTTTGCGGGTGCTTTACTTGATTTAGGTGCTTCCATTAATTTAATGTCATACACTGCTTATAACAGGTTGAAAATGGGAGAACTTATTCCCACAGGTGTCACCATTAAACTTGCTGATCGGTCTAACTGTTACCCTCAAGGTATTATTGAGGATGTTTTGGTGCAGGTGGGAGATTTGATTTTCCCAGCAGATTTCTTTGTGCTGGAAATGGAGCATGAGCCAATGCCATCAGAAATACCATTGATTCTTGGGAGACCGTTCTTGAGAACAGCGCGTACAAAGATAGATTGTTTTGATGGATCATTGAGTATGGAAGTAGCTGAGGAGAAGATCCACTTCAATATTTATGAAGCTCTCAAACATCCGAATAGTGATGATGCTTACTCATGTTGTTCAGTTGACACTTTTGAGAGTTTTGTGCAGGAATTCATTCACTATTCATTGGAGGAGGATCCTTTGAGGAAGGTCATCGAGGTATCTGGAAAAGAAGATGTTCCAAGTCTGAAGCTCATCGAGGAAAAGAAAGTTGAACCTATTTTTGAGATAGCTTCAGCTGAGGATCTTGAAATGGAAGAGGAGTATTATGCTATGGAAGAAGCACTAGAATCCCTGCCAATTATGAAAGGTAAATACCCTAAACCCATTTCTCTTCCAATTTCAGATGACGTTCTTGTTCCGTCTATACAGGTGGCACCCACATTAGAACTTAAACTTCTACCCGAGCATTTGAAGTATGCTTTCCTAGGGGAGGATGATACACTTCCAGTCATCATCTCTTCCCAGCTCTCATCGTTACAAGAGGAGAAGTTACTGAATGTACTTAGGGAGTACAAGGCCGCCATTGGATGGACAGTAGCCGATATCAAGGGCATCTGCCCAACATTGTGTACCCACAGGATCCATCTGGAGGAGGGAGCTAAACCAACAAGGGAAGCTCAACGTCGTCTCAATCCTCCCATGATGGAAGTTGTCAAGAAAGAAGTCATCAAGCTTCGAGACGCAGGTATCATTTATGCTATTTCTGACAGCAAATGGATTAGTCCTGTGCAGGTTGTGCCCAAACGTTCAGGAATCACAGTGGTAAAGAATGATGAGAACGTGTTGGTACCTCAAAGAGTCCAAACGGGATGGAGAGTGTGTATTGACTACCGCAAGCTCAATGCCACCACAAGAAAAGATCACTTTCCGCTCCCATTCATTGATCAGATGTTGGAAAGGTTGGCAGGTCATGAATATTATTGTTTCTTAGATGGTTATTCAGGGTACAACCAGATAGCCATACATAAGGATGATCAAGAGAAGACCACCTTCACATGTCCCTATGGCACTTTTGCTTATAGGAGAATGCCATTTGGCCTATGCAATGCACCTGCCACATTTCAGAGGTGCATGGTAAGTATTTTCTCAGACATGGTTGAAAAGATCATTGAGGTATTTATGGACGATTTCTCTGTTTTCGGTGATTCTTTTGACATATGTCTTCATAATCTAGCTATGGTTTTAGAGCGTTGTGTTGAAACTAACCTTGTACTTAATTGGGAAAAATGCCACTTTATGGTGGAACGGGGTATAGTTTTGGGACATGTTATTTCAGCTAGAGGTATAGAGGTTGATAAAGCTAAGGTTGATATTGTGCGTACCTTACCCCCTCCTTCCACAGTGAAGGAGGTGAGATCTTTTCTTGGACATGCAGGATTTTATCGCAGGTTTATCAAGGATTTCTCCAAGATATCCAGACCGTTATGTGCATTGCTCCAGAAAGATGTAGCTTTCAACTTCACCGATGAGTGCTTGCAAGCATTCAATAAGCTCAAGGAGTTGCTTACTACTGCTCCCATCATTCAAGCACCGGATTGGAGTCTACCATTTGAGCTCATGTGTGATGCTTCAGACTATGCTGTGGGTGCTGTTCTTGGCCAACGACCACAAAGACTCCCACATGTCATCTATTATGCCTCCCGTACTTTAAATGATGCACAGTTGAACTATTCAACTACTGGGAAGGAGCTCTTGGCAGTGGTTTTTGCTCTTGAAAAGTTTAGGTCTTATTTATTAGGAACAAAAGTTATCATATTTTCTGACCATGCTGCTTTGAGATATTTGATGACTAAACAGGATGCCAAGCCCAGGTTGATTCGATGGATGCTCTTACTTCAAGAGTTTGATATTGAGATCAAGGACAAGAAGGGTTCTGAAAATGTGGTGGCGGATCACTTGAGTAGACTCACCCACGGTTCCAATGCAGAAGAAGACACTCTTCCTCTCCGAGATAGCTTTCCTGATGAACAACTCTTTGTTGTTCAATCTATGGAGCCATGGTATGCCGATATTGTTAACTACAAGGTGAGTACGTACATTCCACCCAATTTCAGCAGAGCTCAGAAAGACAAACTGGTCAAGGAAGCCAGGTATTATGTATGGGATGAGCCATACCTCTGGAAATATTGTACCGATGCCATCATCCGCAGGTGTGTACCCGAGTCTGAATTTCAATCTATTCTATCTTTTTGTCACTCACATGCAGGTGGTGGGCACTTTGGAGGGAAGAAGACTGCTCTTAAAGTGCTTGAGAGTGGATTTTATTGGCCAACTTTGTTTCATGATGCCCATGTCATGTACAAATCATGTGAGAGATGCCAAATGACAGGTAACATTGGCCCAAGAGATCAAATGCCTCAACACCCTGTTCTTGTTGTTGAAATATTTGATGTGTGGGGTATTGATTTCATGGGACCATTCCCTAATTCTCAAGGTTATTTGTATATTCTTCTCGCTGTGGATTATGTTTCTAAGTGGGTGGAAGCCAAAGCCACCCGCACTAACGATGCTAAGGTTGTTCTCTGTTTTCTGAAAGACATTTTTGCTAGATTTGGAACACCTAGATGCATTATCAGCGATGGAGGATCTCATTTCTGCAATAGAACCTTTGAAGCTTTGCTCCGGAAGTACAGTGTAACACATAAGGTGGCCACACCATATCATCCTCAAACCAGCGGGCAAGTGGAAGTGTCGAATAGGGAGATCAAGCAAATTCTGGAGAAGACTGTTGGACCAACAAGGAAGGATTGGAGCCAACGCTTGGATGAAGCGTTGTGGGCTTACAGGACAGCATATAAGACACCTATTGGAATGTCTCCTTATAGGTTGGTGTATAGAAAAGCTTGCCATCTTCCAGTGGAGTTGGAACACAAGGCATACTGGGCTGTCAAGAAGTTCAATTTTGACATCGATGATGCGGGTTTGCATAGGAAGTTGCAGCTGAACGAGCTCGATGAGATTAGGCATAATGCCTATGAGTCCAGCAGGATTTACAAGGAAAAGACTAAAGCTTTTCATGACCGGAATATTAAGAGAAAAGAATTTGTTGTTGGTCAAAAAGTTTTACTCTTCAGTAGTCGTCTACGCTTGTTTCCAGGTAAGCTAAAAAGTAGATGGACTGGACCTTATGTTATCACTAATGTCTTTCCTCATGGTGCCATCGAGATTGTAAGTTCAAAAACAGGGAAGACATTTAAAGTGAATGGACATCGACTAAAGCCATTCTATGAGTCATTTGTGGAGCATGTCTTTGAGGATGCAACCCTTGGAGAGGCATCTCTGTCCGTGGAGTGTTGAGACTTGCTGTCTGGCTGAAGACGTTAAACTTAGCGCTACTTGGGAGGCAACCCATGTCGATGGAGAGCGTGGAAAACCAGATTTGAAATTCTTAAACTCTCTATCTTTCTCCTTTGCTTTATTTTTCTCCATGTTTAGTTTGATTCGTGATGTGTTATGTGTTTCATTCCATGCTTGTTTGATGTATTGTATGTTTTAGTTTTGTTTTACATTGAGGACAATGCAAATTTCAGGTGTGGGGTGGGGTTTATATCATATCCTTAGCGTCTATGTATAAATTTTTCGTTATTTTGGTACTATACAGTATGCTATTTCGTGTCAATAATTTGACATAGTTTGAAGTTTCGTAATTTTCTGAAATTTTTAGAGGATGTTTTTACATGTGTCTAAATTATGCTCTTAAAATTTCAGCTCATTCCAATGTATGATCAATTCTGAAAAATTCTAGCGAGGGAATGAGTTTCTGGCGAGCTTCGCTTGTTGTACTGTTCAGTTTGATGTTGTGTGTTATTTGTTCGCCATATCGAGAAGTCTCGTAAATTTCTGAAATTTTTAGGGAATGTTTATAAATGTGTCTAGTTTGTCCCCTCTAAATTTCAGCTCATTCCACTCTGTCATTAATTCTATATAATTCTGGCGAAGTGGAGCTGAGTCCAGCGAGCAACAGTTCTCAGTACTGAACAGTAACCTGTTCGTGTCATTCATCTTCGATAGCTAGGGGTCTTGTAATTTTTTGAAATTTTGAGGGCAGGTTTGTAAATGAGTCTATCGAGTGCTCGCTAAATTTCAGCTCATTTAGATGAGTGACCAATTTTGTAAAATCCTATCGAGCCTCGCTACACGTTATTCGCCAGCGAAGTTCGATGGGCTGGCGAGCAAACAGTCTGCTGTTTTGTATAATTTATTTGACATAGTTATAGGGCTCGTAATTTTCTGAAATTTTGAGGGTGTGTTTTTAAATGTGTCTAGTTTGTGGTCCCAAAATTTCAGCCTATTACGATATGTGATTAATTTTTTAAAATTCACGTGAGATGTGTTGCTCGCTACACTGTGTCTGGCGAACTGCTCGCTCGATGTTGATATTTTTGAGTTTTTCTTTGTTTTCCTTAGGTGTTTTAGTGTCTTATTTGAAAAACCAAATACAAAAGTAAAAAGTGTCAAGAAAAACATAAAAAGAGTCTTTTATTTTGTGTCTTGAGGTGCCCTTAACTAGTCCATGATGTGATTATATCTTCTATAATTGTGACTAAAAGATGATCTTGTTAATTGAGTTTCTTTGGTTAATCTTGATATATGATGCATATGCGAATGTGTAGTGGATGTAGAAAAAGTTAACATGGTACAGATTTTTGGCATGCTTAAACTTTGTTGAGATTCATTTAACCTGTGAGCGATTGAGCCTATATGTGATTACACATGCTTTCTTTATTGAGTGTCAATTGCTTGCCACAGATTAAGTTAATGGACTCTAGATATTACTAGAACTTGCTCTTGTGCTTTTCAAAGCTTATAGTCAATACATGTTTTGATTGAGGAAGTGATAAAGGCATTTAAGGGACACCACCATAGCCATATAAGCCTGTGTCCTAATTTTGTGTACACAAGATGTGCACCCCTTAGTTAACCACTTTGAGCCTACATGTTTAAACTTTATGTCATCACCCACATATCTCTGACCTTAAACCTTAGAATAGTTATATCTTTACCCTTGTTCTAGGACTTGGTAGAGCTATACATGAGACAGGTATGTAAAGACGGCGACAATGTCGAAAAGTGATGCAAAGAAATAAGTGTGGGGTATCAAGCTAGTGTTTGAAAAAAAAAAAATGAAGTGAAAAGAAAAAGAAGAAAAATGTGATGTCTAGCTTGATACCCGGGTTAAACTGCTGATGAAAATAATGATGTGAAGGCCCAACAAGATGAAATTCGGCCACAAAAGTGAGAAAGTTCATGGTTGTAAAGTTTGAAGAAGTCTCTTATTTGGTGCTCTACTGGGTTCTAGAATTATATTTGAATTCCTTATCCGTTTATTCTTTAACCTATAAGCCAAGCCCCATTACAACCCATGAAGACCTTTTGATCCTCAAGATGGCAGCCTTTGATCTGTGGAGATTTGTCACATGAGTAAGCTTATGGTGTGGTCCATTTGGCAAGTAATTGAGTTGAGTGAATACCTTAGACATACTTTGAGAGAAACACTTTTGAAAGCATATACTTGTGAGGTTGAATCTTGACAAGTTTGTTGCATGCTACAGCTTTACATTCACCATGATTATGTCTTCGTCCTACATATTACATGTGTGTCATGCATTGAAATTAACTTTCGAAATTTTACGGTATATAAATTTGGTGTCACATTTATCTTGGTGTTACAGTTGTGGAAGATTGCTGAGACAGTTTGTTAAGGGTGTTAGAGTCATGTAGTTAAAGTCTTTGAGTCTTTTCAGAGTCTTAGTTTAGTGTATTGCTCGAGGACTAGCAATGTCTAAGTGTGGGGTATTTTGATAGTTGCATATTTATGCATCTATTTGGTATTTAATGTGTTCCCTATATTTAGTTTATTGTTATTAATTGAGTGAATTAATTATGTTTATTTGTTTTTAGGTGTTTTGGAGATTAATGGAGAAAAGGAGATTAAATAATATGTTTTGGAAGTTTCCTGGCGAGGAACTGTCTGGCGAAGCTCGATGGGTTTAATGACTGCAATCATATATACCTTGGCGAGGTGATTACGTACGTTTGTCCTATGCCAGCGAAGTTGGTGAGAGAAATTAAATAGAAAGCAAAGAGGAAGTCCACTTGCATTAGGATTAGTGGGATTACGTACGTAGAGCCATCGAGCAAAGCTGTTGAAAGAAGAGATGGGTTGCATGTGGATATTTATATTATATTTGCAACTTGGACTTGGACTTGGAGAAGGAATCATGCACGTGCTCCACTTGCTAGGTTAATTAACCTAGTTTCAAGACATATATATAAAGCAAGTGGGGGGGTTGAATATACGTACGGCGAGAGAATAGAGAACGAGAGACAAAACAGAGGATTCAAGCGAGCTCGATCTCGACGTCGTCAAGAGTTCTTCCTTCTCCATCTTTTATTTATCTTTTATGAATTCTTTGATGTTTTTATTTATGACTATGAGTAGCTAATTTTCCTTTGTTAAGGGGCTGCTTGAAGCCCCGTACATGAAGTCTTTTTAATACATACACTTTAATCTAGTTATGCATATTCTATGAATGAGGTTTCTTTCTCTGAATGATCACCGTATGAATTCTTGTATGTTTGCTTTGGTGCGCAACTTAGTATGCATGCTAGGGTTCTAGTTTCATGAGATACGGGCGACTGAAGATAATTTCTTCCACCGGATTCTCTATAGTGATACGCCGATTTTACCGTCGGGTGATTGAAATCCATAGGTCTAGTGAGACACGCCCATAGTGTACTTGTGAACCCTTGTAGCTTCTCAAACCTTTTCTTGAACTTAATGCTTTCTTCTTTGTAAACCTTGGGGTCCATGACTATGGGTTCAATAGAGGGATAGATGTAGGGGAGGTCCATGACAAACCTGCATATGCATAAGGATTGGGTAATAGGATGTGGTTGTAACGATCAACTCTTCCTGGGAACTTTCATTCATTGGATATGTGCATTAGATTAAGTATGTGTTAGATAGATGGAATGACGGTGGTGGATTGCATTCATTAGCATATTTACTTTCAGCATTTATTTTCTGCATTAGCTGTAACTTCGCTGATTTATTTCGGTAACCAAATCAACTCCGAATACCCTCAAATTTTGTGTGGTAGTCCGCCACTGTGTCTAGTTTATTGTGTCAAAATCTCGCTGCATTTGAGTCTGTCTAGCTTAGGTTCGATAGCCATTAGTGTACTGTAGTCGAGTCTGTCAGCATAGTAGTGTGTTAGGATTTAGTTTCACCAATTCCTCGAGTTCGATAACCCCTATTTATTTTACTACATTGATATATCCAGGTTGTGAATAGGGTATCTTTGAGAGGTGTTAAACCGCCTTGTCATTACTTCTAATAATCTAAGATGGGAAAATTTGGTGTAACAAATTTGCAACACAAATCAAAGTAGAACACAGAAAAAGAAGGGGGAGTAAAATAAACAAAAGACTAACCCTTGAAAGCACTCAATACCTAGAACCCACAAAATAGTCTACAGCAAAACTGGGAAAAAAAAAGATTAGCAAAATCACAGTTTCCACAGAATTATGATCATATAAATCACATATCAGTTCCATGGAATCCAAAAGAAAAATTATGAAAGGCCAAGTTCTTTAAACAATAAAGATGAACCCCATAATTGAACACAGTTGAACACAATTCTCAATTTAGTACTAAGAGGACCTGAAGCTGATCAAAAGAAGCAACAAACCATTCAAATACCAATTTCTAGCAGATGATTTGAAAGCTTTCTTTAATCAATTATATTAACCACAAAGCAACCCTAAATAAACCTATGAACTCGCTCTATATTGAGTTTATTTCTTTCATAAAATAATGTCAATGATGTTATTTCCTAAATGATGAGCATAACATTGTTCTCATACCTGTCTTTTGTAATCAAAATCACCCATCCCAATTTCAACAGAACTGTCATGTTGAAGCTTACTTTCCTGATTAATTGCTACCATCACCTTACAGATTCCAATGCATCCATCTTTGATCATGCAGAAAACAAAAGCTCACATTCATGAATCAACACATTATTTTACAGCAGTGTCTAAGAGAGTAAGAGACCATAAACTCCCTTAGATCGAGAAATGAGATAACACCACAGATATTCCAAAATTTGTTCAAAACCATTATCTATACTGCTCCAAGCTGAGGATAGAGTGCCCAACTGTCTCAAACTCATTATAGTGATAACATTTCTCAAAATTCATAACTTGCTCTCAAAGCATGTGCCAACAATAAAAATCAACTTAAAAACAATCTTAGTAATTACAAACTGGAAACTCAATGAAACTATGCAAAGCACCATGAAAGAATAGGTATTGAGTAAAGCTCAGTAAACCCATAACAGTTTTATAAACCAACTCATTCACTTTCAATATTAACATAGTATCTGAAACTACTGAATGAGGGGATAAAGTCCCATACCTCTGCTGCAATCAATGATGACCCAAATTGCTAAAAATTTCAGAAGTTGACCAAAAAGAAAGCTTTGACCTTCCATTCGTCTTTGTTGTTGGAAGACTGAGAACCAATCATGTCAAGATGAGATGATAATTTCGCATAAGGCGAATATCAAATCCATCTACTTCTCCATCCGCTATAGTGGTGAATTTCAAAGATGTAGAATGTAGAATGTCCAATCAAGATGAAAACACAAATTGAAAGCAACCAACAAATTTGAAATAAAGGTCTAATATTAACCTAAGATTGATGCCCCCGAAAACTTCAAACAACAAAGATTGATACATGAAATTAAAAAAGCAGAACCAATAGTAAACAATTCGAGGGAAATTGCAATCCATGAAGCACCATGGGGTCTCTCTCACCTAGGTCAATCCTAAACCCGATTCGTAAAGCAGGTCAGCACAGCCACGATCGATGTCGACATAGAAGAAGCCATGGGATATCAGAAAAAGAAAGCAAACAGCGTTTCAGATCAAAAAATACACAATATATCCAGGTCTAGCTCCCAATACATCATAAAACCCAAAACATACATACACAAAACATCATAAAACAATACAAAATCTCTAAGCTATTCTCTGATTTCTCTCCCAAGTACAATTTCGCAGCTCATACAGTGAAGCTTCACTCTTTCAGAGTCGCATTGAATATAATGTAAATAAGATTACAATTAAAAATAAAAGGGGGCATACCATCGGTTCTAGCGCTCTTAGCTGCCGAAGAATTTCTGTTGTCAACCTGAAACAACCGAAATCAAAATTTCAGAGATAAACTTTGTGAGGTTGATGCCCTAACTTTGGTCATGAATTAGGGAAACCCGGCGGAAATTAAGATGGAAGGTTGTGAAATTGAACGGGTGAGTGGTGAAAGAGAATTACCTGAGACATGTCGACGGCGGCCTCTTCAGTGACGGATAGATCTCCAATGACAGTGGGCCGGTGGCTCCGGTCAAGCGAACATTCGAGGAAGACAGAGAGGCCGAGATCGCAATACAGAGAGAGAGAGTGACCGATAAGGCCAAAGTTATAGTTCGAGAGAGAGGAGACGGCGAGGTCTGTGACAGAGAGTGAGTTTTTCAGGAAACCCATATCAAAGAAGATGAGGCGCAAATAATCGAAGCAAAAGAGACGAGAAACCAGATGAGAACGAATGACGGAGAGAAGAGAGAGAGAGATTTAGAGTTGACTCCAGAAAAAACCTACACGCCTCACACTTCGCATTGTGCTAATAAACAGTGCTTATGAATAGTGGCTTATGAATAGAGATGGAGAAGGAGAGGAGATGGAGGAGAGGGATTGGGTCTTGACAGGAGAGGCTGAGACAGAGAAAGGAAAGGCTGAGGTTTTGACCAGCCTTCGCATACTTCACATGCCTGAATTTTTTTGACCAAAACGTCTTTATAAACAGTAAAATCTACAGTATGTCTCACCTTTGTTATATAATTAAATGTTATAACTAATAGAAACTTTGTGCTAATTAATCTCACTAATACCCTAGCTAGTACACCTAAATTCTCTCTCATGAATTTGTTGAATTCTACTGATAACTGAGCCCAGTACGTTTTTTACTTTGTGTACGCGACTCCATGATATAGAATTATAGATTATACACTGACTTGTCATGTATTGCATAGCTATATAGATGCTAGTCGGGACTACAGTCTTGCCATTGTACGTAGAAAATCTGTCTATGTAAGTATATATTCAACAATTCTACAGCAATGCCAAAACTTATTAGTGAAAAAAAATTCAATTCAATTTCTTTTATGGCAGCTATACAACAAATCATTCCATCACACAAAGACAAGGATAATTAAACACAAAAATAACGAAAAGAACTAATCTGATCGATCACTTGTATTGTAAGCTTTTGACAGTCTTTGTGGATAGATCGAAAGCTATAGTGCAATCCATATTGGCAGACTTCTTCTTCATTATGAGCATCAATTCCACCTTTCCAGTCAATTTGGCTTGGCTGCTCAACGTCAAGACTCCGCCACTCAATTCACTTCAAGGAGTAGAACTGCTTGGCAATCTGTCGGTATTCAAATTTACAGTTACAGGTATCTTTTTGGTGGCACGCATGCCAGCTTTGCTCATTGGGATACTAACTTGCCCCACGGTTACACCTTGGTATAGAAATGTCGCAGTGCTTGCATCGAACTTATAAGGAGGTGTTCTTGACCCTAATCTGGGTGTTGAAGCTTGTGTCGAAAGAAGGTGTTGAAGGGACAGAGTTGAGACTTTGAACCTCAATTGCTCCCAATCTCACCTTGGGAGTCTTCACTTTCATCACAGTGAGACCAAACACAGTCATCGCTATGATTTGAAAGACGATGAAAATACCAACATAGGTAAACAACTTGATTCTCTTCCTGCGTTTGAGCTCATCTTCGGAGACCAAAGATTCTCCGTCACTTCTGGTGTAACCATTTGCTGGTGCCAAAGGATAATCCTGGTGTGTCCTCTCAGCCACCTCGATCTTGATCAAAGCGAAATGAAAATTTCTCTGTTTTTGTGGGACTGTTTTGAATTGTAGGATTTATGAAAGTTTGAAACTAGAAAGTGAAGGCAGTTGTTTGTAATGATGAATGAATGGAAGAGTATGAAGTGAGCTAGTGTATATATAGTGTTTGGCTGGGAATGTGCTTCCTTAAGCAAGTGAAGGCTGGGCGAAGTATTTTACTGCAGAAACTAAATGCGTCCATAGATGGGAATTATCGACTTCTAGATAATCGTTGACTTTGGTTTGGCTATTGCCATCACTTTTACTTCTAGACCAAATCCTTTGAATAATTCGAAACGTGGTGTTAGATTTATATAATACTATTGGACATGTTTGGTGGTCTGAATTGGATTGGAGTAATTATATTATTAAAATTAGAAGAGATTACATAAGTATAAATTATACTTATCTAATCTAATACTAATATTTTGTTTGTTTTACATTTGAACGAAGTACTATTATTACTAAATAATTATATCTTATGTTTGGTATGAAAAATATGATCTCCTTAACTAACAAAAGATTCATACATCAATATTAATGAGTTTAATTGTGATCAATCTTAAAAGTTGACGAGAGATAATATTTTGAAAGGAACTTCCAGCTTCATTGTCAAAATATAGGTCATTTTTACAATTTGCTTCCATTTTTTTTTCACAAGGTACACATGAAGAAGTTTCTTATTCCAACTTGAAATTCAACCTCAACTAAGTACACAATTAAGAATAGTAGTAATAATAAAACAAGCATGATCAGTCAAACAGAATTCCTACAGAATAAGCTAGCTAGCTAACATATATGCCTGTACGTATTTCATAAGTTCAACGAAATCAAAGCTTTCGGGCTTTAGCTTAGTGCAGATGAACTGATGAAGTCTGCTCATTCGTTTCAAGTGTCAGAGAAACAACCTCAACTAAATAGAATAATATGGATCTACCTTCGAATTTAATGTTTTCCGCTTGATTGCCTTCTTTTTTGTTGGCAATATAATCTCCCTTGGCTAAAACATTTTTCTCAGTCTTCTGGTTGACTTCATTTGCTGTCTGCATAGCCCTATTGTAAGCACCAGCAACTCAGGCCGTCCAGGTTAACACATAACGGTTGCTCATGAGTGTAGATCCTACAGTACTGACTGTTTGCTATGTAGTTGAATATGTATACTTTGTCTTCTTAGATACCTGAAACCTTTCATCCATTTGCCTCAGCTTATCATTTACTATGGTTGTGCCAGCACTCTATTTCTCACTGAAGCCAACCTTCTGGTCCAATGTAGCAACTGTGACAGTAGCAGTGGAATAAATTTGAAGTTTCTCATCAAAGGCTTTTGCCTTGTCGATGGCATCTTTTCCCAAGATAAAACATTTCGCTAGCATGGTGCTCACAACATCCTCTGCCATTCGGACAACAGAATCAACACCACCACAAGCATTGATATTTGTTATAGCCTGTAGAGATCAAACAAGCAACGTTGGAAACTTATTTTTTATTTAAATAATATTGAAGGCAAATTTAACAGCCCTGATTTATCAAGAAAGTGTATTACCACCGGAATTGTTGAAGTCATACCAGCAGGCATCTTGTATTTTGGAGCCAAGTCTATGATAACAGGTTGATCAACAATAGTTTCTCCATAAGGTACACATCATTAAAACTTATGGATAAATGAATAATACCAAATTTTGATTACAGCTTATCCATTTCTGATCAAATTATAATAGCAGACTATTATCAATTAAACGTACACATGGTAAACTATGAGGAAGAAGAAAATAGAAAGTGAAATCACCGAAAGAAGAATCGATGTTTCTACTCCTTTGACATCTTTGAAGGTAACATATGCAACCTGAGACCTCTCAGTGTCACTATAATAACATTTCCAAAAAATTGAGCATCACTGTTGACACCAAACAAATATTATAACATAGACATCACATTAAGCAATCTGAAAAGGAAGTAGATATATAAAGAAGAAACTTATGTAGTTCCACGTATTGAATTTTACCGGAGAAGAAAAAGAAATCCTTTAAATCATTCTCCGTTGCGGTGAGGGAGACAGTGTTTACTTTCACTGTCCTTATATAATTTACGAAAGAATACACAATTCAAGCAGCAACATATAAAATGTCAAGTTGTAAACCCTGTACACATATATGTTACCAAGAATGAAGACATATATGTAAACCCTGTACACATATCATGGTAGTACATAAAATATAATAGTAAGATAAGGTTGGGGCAGAGAAAAGAGAAAAAGGCAAATGGTTATAGATTTTAACAAAATAATAAGACTCACTGACTCTCAAACATGAAATCAAGAGAGAATGAAGTACAACTCTACACAATAACAAGGTTGAGATAGAAATCAAATCAGCATTAGTAAACAAAATAAGTGGATAACGTAGAGGCCTAACATAGATCCAAAAACTCACCACAAATACATGTGAACTCAAATGGATAAACAAAAAAAGCAAACAAAATAAAAAAACAAAAAACAATATTCATACTTGTCATTGATTCTAACCATCGCAAATTAATCTAACCAATTATGAAAACATAAGCAAATCGCTTCGTGTCAAATTTGTAATGTTTTAATGATTATGCAGTAACAATAGAAAGGCTTTTAGATATGAT
The DNA here is from genome assembly GCA_946800695.1 of Geum urbanum. Taxonomy (NCBI): domain Eukaryota; kingdom Viridiplantae; phylum Streptophyta; class Magnoliopsida; order Rosales; family Rosaceae; genus Geum; species Geum urbanum. The sequence continues at coordinate 36,729,967 of OX327013.1, read as the reverse complement.
GCATCCCTACAAACACAAACCCTCACATACCTCTCTACTTGTATATAAAAATCTATGCTCCAAATGCTTCTACACCAGCTAAGAATCCTCCAAGTAAATAAGGTGTCATTAGTAAATCAACTCAAATCAGAAATGGGTATACAATCATAATAAATCAAAATTATAACACAAACGATTCCAACAGAATAAATAGGGAAGAGTCATATATCAACCAACTTCTTTACTCGTTCAATTTTGGAAACCACTCGATTCCAGCAGAAGAAGTAATAGATTACAGCACAAATCAAACCAAACCAAACCAGAAATTAAAATTGACCCAGAAATCGAGTTCAAACCAGAAGAAGAAGTAGAATTAGCCTTCAATGTGTTCAAATTTCAAAGAAATCGAGTACGAAATTGAAATCTACCCATAAATTTTCACTGAAATTGAGTACGAAATTCAAAATCAACCAAAAAATGAAAAATAGTATGAAATTCAAATCAACCCATAAATTTCACCGAAATCGAGTATGAAATTCAAATTAACCCACAAATTTTCTCCGAAATTTATTATGAAATTCAAAATCAACCCAAAAATCTAAAATAGAAGAAGGAGAAGAAGATGAACTTGATTCCCACAACGAGAGATGAGAAGAGTGTCTTCTATATGGACGTAATTTTGAAGCTCATTATGTAAGGAGGTGAGAGACTTCAATTTAACCTGTCGAAATTAGCTAAGAAATTGAAATGATCCCTATTGGGTACCAAACACAAAATTGGTATTATTTTTTAAAATAGTCTGATTCAATCCGGCCCAACAAAGAGGGCCGTGCATCATAATATGTATTGTGAACTTGAAATTTAAACAATAGAATTGATGGCATTATAATTATACCATTACTTTTTTTGCACACCTTAATCATATCTGCAGTAGGATTGCATTGACCAGTCGTTTGTACCAAAGTTACGAGGGGAGAGGCTTTGAATTGAAGAGACCACAAAAGAGGGATATATTCCGTTTGGTTCTAGTTAGCTGTCCTAATCTTATTCTTATTTTGCACCCTAAGATGTAAGAACAGAATAAGGTTCCATAAGGAATCCAGCCAAAAATTTACGGATCAGGTTGCTATGCACCCCAGGGCTAAACACCTTAGGGTATGATTTTCTATGATGACACGTGTCACAATCTGATACGTTAATTTTGTCATTTTTCTTTGAGGTTGACTGAGCTTATGATAAATTTGGTATAAGAGATTCTCCTCTTTGTCCTCCATCTCTTTCCTCTCGCACACAGCCTCTCTTCCATCCTCCGATCCCACCATGCCGTCACTTCCCCCATCCCCGACCACATTTTCTTCGTCCTAATTGTTTTCTCTACGAATTGAATAAGGGCGAAGAAGAGTGAATTGAATAAGGGTGAAGAAGGTAAAGTGAATTTTCTACTTTTTCTATCACTCTTTCTACTTTTTAACAAAGGTTAAATGCGTATGAGTTAATTCAGGGTGCTAAGAACAAATAGGAACTAATTTTGAATCTTTTGCGTTAATTTTGTTGATACAGGAAATACCCAGATGAAGATTAGTGTAAATTTCAAAAACAAGGAAATGGTGGATTGGTGAAAAGAGAGAGAGACCCAGTAGAATGTGGTTTTAATCTACGAGCATTTAGAAGAGAGACATCGTAAAGATAGGTAGATTATCTTCAGCTCAATATCAATACTTTCTGTTTTTAATCAAATTACTTTTTTACTAAGGGAAAAGGAAGACACTGATGCTTAAAGAGAGGTCAAGGAGTATCACGACGTATGCCAGATAGAGAGCAGTGGCGTGAGAATACAAGAGGTGACAAACGGGAAGCGAGGGCGTTGAGGCCGACTAGGGAGCTCGATATGCACTGCTATTGTGTGCATGTTCTCTCGAACAGAGAGAGAGAGAGAGAGAGAGAGAGAGAGAGAGAGAGAGAGAGAGAGAGAGAGAGAGAGAGAGAGAGAGAGAGAGAGAGAGAGAATTTTTAGGTGGGTGGCGACGAGGATCAAGCAACGGAGTTTAATTTTGGTCGGCTTCTTCTCTAGGGATAAAGGAGATTCTATACACTGGATTTATCAGAAACTCAGTCAAAAAGCAAAACAGTTGATAAAATGGACGATTGAGATTGTGCCACGTGACACTTAGATCCTGGGGTGCATAGTCCTCGGGTGTTTTACAGAATTATCCAAAATTTAGAAGCTGGAAGACCATAACGTTGAAACTAGGCGTGTTCGATAACATTTTAGCATTTCTTGGACTACTGTAAGTAAAAATTTGGCTATGCATGCAAGTATGTTCACATTTTCACTGTGTTCAACTTTCAAGTCATTGTCATGATGAAAGTGGAGACTCGTATTTGTTTGGTAAAATCAATGTCCAAAGCCTCGATTTAGTCTATATTCATTAATTTGACACTAGCTTCACAAATTATAACGGCATAGAATAATAGAAATGTCAAATATCACAACTGGTCATTTTAATTTGATTGATTCTAAATTTTAATCACTGAAGTTTCGAAAATATAACCTTGGTCACTGAACTATCACACCAACATTCAAATTGGTCACTAAACTTTGACAATTATTCAATTTCGTCACTATTATATTTTTAGACGTAAAGTTCAAATTAACTTCGTTAATTATCAAGGGTATATGAGTCACTAAATTAATTATTTATTCGGCCTACTACAAATTTCTTAAAACCACTCAAAGCCTCACAAAACTATCATGGAGAAAAGATGTTTAAATACTTTATTTGTCCAAAATTTCTTTAATAATTAACGAAATTAGCTTCGATTTAACATTTGAAATAGAACAATGATTAATTTGAAAGACTATTATAGTTGAATGACCAATTTAAATGTTGGTGTCAAAATTCAGTACCCAAAATTATATTTCTAAAACTTGAGTGATCAAAATTTAAAATCAACCAAATTTAAATGACCATTTGTAATTTATTTGTCTAATAAAAATAACATAAACACTTTGTCGCAAAACAAAAGCAAAATATATATCAGGATGTCATCGAAAAGTCCTAGCTGTGTCCAATATTTTTGCCTTCCTATTTATCCATTTGCTTCTTGTAGGCAATGGGGGCATAAAGACTTCATCTTACAGCAAGAGGCTAAAGTTAAGGTCCTCTAGAAGTCTAAAAGTCAAAAGCTTGCAAGTATACGCGTTACGCTACATTTCAACATTTCCTGGAAGCTTACATGGACTCATTATGTCAAATCAGAGTGTTCGAATCGAACACTATATAGCATACAACTGAAGCCAAATATACCCACAAACATTTCATCGATATCGATCTCAATTCATTTCACTTCCTAGTTTAGCAAAGAATTATATACACCCTATTCCAAAGCTTTAAAAAAAAAATCAAGGGAAATGGCTGAGAAGATCAAACAGGCCGTGGCATCAGTGAAAAGTTACACTACCAGAAAAGATGAAACATTGCCAACCTTCCAATCCGAGGACGAGCTCAAACGCCAGAAGAGGATCAAATTGTTTACCTATATTGGTATATTCATTGTTTTTCAGATCATCGTGATGACCGTATTTGGTCTCACCGTGATGCAAGTTAAGACGCCTAAGGTGAGATTGGGGGAAATCACCATCCAAGACTTCAATTCTATCTCCTCAACACCTTCATTTGACTCAAACTTCACAACCCATATCAGGGTCAAGAACACAAATTGGGGTCCATATAAGTTTGATGCCGGAATAGTGACATTCATGTACCAAGGTGTGGCTGTGGGACAAGTTAATGTTCCTAAGAGCAAGGCTGGAATGCGTTCCACCAAGAAGATCAATGTCGAGGTGAGTTTGAATACTAATGCACTGCCAAGCACTTCAGCTCTTGGAAGTGAATTGAGCAGTGGGGTGTTGACACTGACCAGCCAGGCCAAATTGACCGGAAAGGTGGAATTGATGCTCATAATGAAGAAGAAGAAGTCGGCCAACATGGACTGCACCATAGCTTTTGATTTGTCCACAAAGACTGTCAAAACTCTCCAATGCAAGTGAGAAATAAACTAGTACTAGACGACTATAGATTAGGCAATTGATGTAGGCTTTTTCATTGTTTAGCTACTGGATTGAGAGTGATGATCAAGATTAGTTCTTGATATATTTGTTTATTTATTCTGCATGGATTTGTTGTAGAGCTACATTACCTATATAATGACATTTATTCATTGATTTTTTTCACCCAGATGCCTATTAATTACTTTCATTTATCTTATACTGTAAACATAGAACAAGCTCCCACAATGGTGTGGTTTTACTGAAGAAAATAGTTACCGACCTGAAAATGTAAAGTGTCAGATTTATTTATAAAATTTAACGCAAATGATGAGAAAAATCACGGTGACACCGCCCTTGAATTATGAAACAGAGTGGGCATAATATATATATATACACCGCCCTTGAATTATGAAACAGAGTGGGCGTAATATATATATATATATTTTTTTTAGATGGCGCTCAAATTTTAAGTTCAAATGCAATAGCAATGTAGAGTTTCAATAGATTATCCGGCCCGATAAAAGGAAACTCATAATGCATCACTATTTTAACAACTAATCACTGTCTAACAACTTAGATAAACAAACCAGAATAGCGCAAGAACTATCAAAAAAATTGGGGGCACCACTTCTTAGCTATCTAGGCGCCATCTCTACTGAGTGACACTATGCCGTAATTCCTCGACATTCGTTCCCACCAGTAAGAGAACCGGCTTCTTTGTTGGAGACTCCCACTTGATTTTCTGTGCTTCGGCCCCAACTTGTTGTTACCATTCTTCTCCTCTGCTTTGTGTTTGCCTCGACTTGTCAAATTATTGGAAAAGCCTCCTGCAGGTCTAAAATGCTCACCCAATATACATTCCACTTGCCCAACAACCACCAGAATATCAGCATGCACCTCTATTTTCTCGGCTACTTGATCAATGCATAAATATGCACCTTTCTACTATTTATTAATGCTCATATATTTATTCCTTTGTTATTTATTCAGCAAATATATTTATGTTTTATTAATTTGTAGGTAATTGGAGAGAAATGAAGAAAATGAGAGAAATAAAGGATTCCTAGTCAATTAAAGTTAAGAGGTTTGACTTGTCAAAGATGAGAGACCAAAACCTAAGTAAAGAAGGATTAAAAATGAAACCAGAAAATTCCTGTGTCGATTAGTCAACTTCGAAAGAGTATTGAGAGCAGTTCAGAATAAACCAGATGAAGATCTTTATATGCGTGAAAAATTCCAGATGTTAAGTCACATCGAAAGCTCAAATCAAAAGAGAAAAACTAAAATACCATTCAATACCTTTTAAATATTCTATTTTAGGGTTTCGTAAGGGGGAATCAGATTTTGGAGGAACACAACTCAAGATACAACAAGAAGCGGCTATCCAAATTCTTTTTCTTCTCCTCTTTTATCATTGTTTCCATGGATTATTGTAACGTAGCTTACTTGTCTATGAGTAGCTAAATACTTAGTTAAAGGGGTTGTTTGAAGCCTTGTACATGAAGTTTACATGATACATACTCGTTAATCTAATTTTGCATATTGATTGAATTAGGTTTTCTTATATTGCTTTATCATTGATTATTTCTTTACATGTAGCTACGAGTGAACAATCTTAGTATGCATGTTTAGGAGTTTACTTTTAGGAGAGTTGAGATGGAGGTAGATGATACCCTCCTTGATCTCTCCATGATAGGAACCAATGAAGGTGAGAAATCGTTGGATGTAAGAAATCATAGGTCTAACAAGTTATGGTCGTTGCTAACTTGAACAACCTTGCAGATTCCCAAACACTCTTAGAACATAATAACTTTTGTTGAATAGATGAAGACTCACTATAGTACCAAGTTTACCAACTAGAGATCACACTAAGGTGGATGACCATTCCACTTAGTATGTTCGGTAAGAGATGTGTAGATAGGATTGGTATATCCGTTTTAACTCGCTCAATTATGAGAACTTAATTTCATTCATTACATTGCATATTAGGTTAAGTGTGCGTCTTGTAGATTGAATAACAGTAGTGAATAACACTCCCCCTTAACTTGTTCTCCATATTTGGTTCACATCTTTACTTTCAAACATTTACTTTTATGCAATTAGTTGTAGTCAGTGATTAATTTTGCCAACCAAATCAACTCGAAACTCTCTGAAACTTTACATGTTAGTCCGTCATTGAGTCTAGTTCATTGTATATATATTTTGTAGAATTTAGAGTAGTCTAGATTAGGTTCGTAATTACATCTTTGTTCTGTGGCCGAGTCTGACAGATTTCTGGCTTTTTCCGTATAATTAGTGTTTATGACTTTAGTTTCACCAATCCTCTGTGGGTAATGACCTCAGCTTCCCTAAACTTAAATTGAAATCCTTTGGTACAAAGTAAGGTATCTTTGATAGGTGATTTTTTGCCTATTACTACTGAACCATATGATCCTGCTAGTGTTCTCAAAGCTCCAACTTGGAGCTCAAGAGCCGAGGTTGTCATACCATCAGCACCTGGAGGCTATGTCATAATAGAAATTGGTACAAATGGTGTAGCCACACATGGTTCCACATCTCGTACACGTGGACCCGAAGGCCCTAAGACTAGAATGTATCCCTATGGATCCATCTGCAAAAGAACAACTTTATTAGTAGGACCTCCCCCATACAAAGAGTTGTCCACCATAATCCCATCCTGGCATGACTGGGACTCCGAAATGTCCTCCACCATATCCTCAACCCCGTCTGGATCTCCGCCGACCATCAGTAACGAAGGTTGTGCAACTGTTTCCATGCGCTGGCCAATAACTGATGGTGCATTGCCAAAGTGATGCACCGCATAGAGCAGCCCCATCATTGATGAAGTTGTGCCACCCCTCACTTTGTGAGACCCTCCCATAACTCCCTCCTACCTAAACCCTATAGGTGCCATCGGCACCTCTTTGATCAAGCCCTTCTCTCACCATGGATAAGACACCTCAACCCATGCCAAAGCCCTACTTCCCACCTTTCCCGAAGCTATACTAGCCCTTAATTTACCGCCCTTTCCTTCCCCCATCGTATCCACACCCGAGACAACACAACTCTTCTCCCCATGTACAAAAGAACCACACTCTGGGCAATAACCCTAAATTTTCTCATACATCAAGACCACATCCACATAATAGTTTGCATTAAAGCGATATTTTCCCTTACCACCAACAAACGTGGGAAGTCCAACTTTACCCGAATCTTCATCTCTGGCTGGTAATAGAGCATATGATTCTCAAACTCAATGTACTCGTCGATATTGTTCCCAATCCCGACTATTAACAATCACCCTTCTCCTTTCGACCACCAATCGTAATTTATAGATGAACCAGTCTTGTGCTACCGGTCGAAGCCGATCTTGCCGGATCCGGTAGCATCGTGCCAAAGCCTTGTTATCTAGATCTTGAAGGATTGCACCTTTTTAGGTGCTAGAGGTTTGAGAGAAAACATACGTGCTACGACGTATACCCATTCTTCCTAATCAACATTGTCCAAGAAGGTGAGATCTACCTTATCAATACCACCACTAACTTCTATTGCTCGAACTCCTTCTTGTTTGGAGGGACACCATCGATTTCAGGTGTCAAAGTCGACATGTAAAGACAATAGGTTGAAGATAATAAAATGGGAAAGAAGAAGATGAAATCAGATCTGGGCTCCTCAGTGTATAGGCGGAAGAGATTAGAGAGAAAAGAGAGTCGAGCAGCTGAGGTTAATTTGGGAAAAAAGAGAGAGTTTTGAAAGCAGGGTATTCTGATCGAGAGAGACTCAGAGCACTAGTGAGAGTGTAATATACCTCAATGATGAGTATGATGTTAGGTCCATAATTATGCTCTAATTATGTCCCTAACCCCAAACTTATTGCTTGACTTTTATTAATAAAGCATCATTTTTACTATGTTTCCCTGTTATGCTTGGAAATGAGGGATTGAAATGGAAACTCTGTAAGAGATGGAATCTAATAAATTGTTGGAGAAGCTGAGCAAGTTTCCTAAGATTTTGGAGAAGATGGAGCAAATTCGAGAAAATGATGAAAAGTCTACAACCAGTCAACATTCAACTTCGGTAGTCAACGGTCAACTCCGAAAAGTCTTCGCCGGTCAATGTCAAGAGCCAAGTCAAGTTTGGCCAAGGCCCAAGAGTCCAAGCCCACAAAGGGGATATTTGGAGAAGATGGAGTCACATGCAAATCACGTGATTTGGGTGAGTCACACTTTAGGACCACTTAAAACCTAAATTTGTGGATCATGTCGAAGCATCAAATTTGAATTATTAGCATCCAAAATATCTCCTTTTTACTAACATGGTCGAGCTCCCTCTCTCCCACACATATGTCTCCCTTCACTTTTTCATTTCTCATTGTTTTAGTCTCTCTCCATAGCCCCTATCCATACCCAAACTCCTCTAGCTCTCTCCTCTACCTCTAAAACTTACTCTAGCACCACCAAAAGGCCTAAGAACCTTTATCACTACCACCATACTTTCATCTCTACCCCGTTCACCCTAGCATTAGGTGAGTTCATCATCTTTGTTGGAGACAAGAAGCAAGAAATGAGCAAGAAGTGAAAAAAGGACTTGAAGAGCTTGGAGGATTTTCTTAAGGGACTCTTTGGTTATTTCTTGTACCTATTGTCTCCTATATATGTATCTAGACTCCATTGTTGCCATGTGTAGTGAATAGTTGTCTTTTGTAAGCCCTAGCCAATTCGATGTACATACAATTATGTTTTGAGTTATGGAATTGGATTTGGTTTACTGTACTATATGTTATAAATGTGTTTGATAGCTTATGATGTGATTGTAGTATGTTTGCTTATTTGGGCTTGATTCAATGTTTTCATATTCATGTCTTAGTCATGACTAAGTTGAAATATGTTTAGGAAAACTAAAAATGAACGTAAGTGAACTAGTCACTTACATAAGGAAGATAAACATGTAAACATGACTTAGGTTGCATTTTAGAAAATGGGCTTAAGGTTTTGTTTTCATTGGGCTTGAGCATGGACCGAAGCCTTCTTGAAATTCAAATGACTCAACGAGTTTTGGTCAAGCTTACATTGACTCGAAGGGCTTTGTCGCTAATCATTACTTTTTCTAATTCATGCTCTAAAAGGTGTGAAATAGGAAAGTCATTAGAACATACTTTCATGTCCTCTAATAGGGACTTAGGAAGGAAAATCATTCATATTTATCATAAGTGAACACATATTAAACTCATTAAGCATATGGTATGATTAGGATACGATTCATAATTGAGTTGCATTCTAGTTTCGGTTTGTTTTATATTTGAATGTTGGATTGGAATACTTCTAGTGCCCTAATGGCCTAGGAGAAAAGGTTCACAACCAATGGTGACTTGACAAGATCACGAATTGGACAATCACGTGTGAATCAGACTAAACTCATAACTTAGACATATATTGTTGGTACATTGAGTTGGCTAGTGGCGATATCCCTAGCCGACCAAACATTTTCATTGTTTTGTTTTGTTTTACTTTATGTTTTCACTTCATTCAGTTACTTAAACAATCATCAATCGGATAATCATTCATTGTAGTTACACAATCCCTTGCATAGTTAGGTTACCAAATGACTTAGCTAGGTAAGATACATTTTCACATTTCCATTAATTAGTTTTAGTATCATGTTTTGTGTCTAGTTAATCCGTAAATTGAGTGCGTAATCGAGTCAAGTTAAAGAGTTATAGTGGTCAATCATCGTGGGTTCGATACTCAACTTCTCACAAATACTATAACTTGACTTCGTATAGTTGCGAGTAAAAGAAATTCACATAGTCTTGGACTAATCAATAGTCAAAAGGTTAGGAGAATAAAACTCTTAAACATATGGTAAGGATGAAGAGGCATTATTATTGAGAATTGGATGTAAATTGGAGTTTGAAAAGTGTTCTTTACCATTCACGGAAAGCCCTAGTTAGCTCAATCATTATGATCGCCGTAAGAGACACCGCACCGCAAACTGGTGTTTTGTTTCAGTTTTTTCACATCGAGCGAATGGAGAGGTTTTGGGGATAGTCCATTCTTATGTTTTAGATCAAGAGTCAAATAGTCTAATGGACAACATCAAAATGATACATACAACAATATTTGACCCGGGACGGACATTCCTATTAACTTCAATAATTGCCTTTCTTTTTCTGTTATGTTAATTTTGAGTCCAGCTATTCACACCCCAATTTATACACTATGCACCTCAACTTTTGTCACATTTTTTTCTATTTTATCCTCTTTTGTACTCTTAGCACCCCATATCCAACCTCAGAGAATTTTAAGAACCTAGATCGAAAATGTGAGTTGTTTGATCAATAATCATACTATGTACGTTTCTCATGGTTAACAAATTTTCTGGACATGTTCTTGACAATTTCATTAATTCCCCATTGAACCATTATAGATCCAAGTTCCTTGTGGCTGTATGTTGTGTCTTGCTCGATTTGGTAGTCTTTAATATTGCTTTTCCTAACAATTGTTCTGGCCACAGTTTGCATTGTTGAACAAACTCTTGATTAAACATCACGATGGAATGGAATGGTTCAAATAAGGAGGTTACAATGAAATAAGAGTCTATATATATATAGACACTAAAAAATGTACACACTCTATGGATGTGTTATTACTTTGCAGGTTTTTTTTTGTGTTTATCAAATGATTTAAGAAATTTCAAATTTTTGATTTTCACGGGGAGCAACAGTTATATACATTTTTGAAGTTTTATGCAGAGAGGAAAAAGAGGAGAGTGAGAAAAAATTAGAAAGTTTTTTTTGTTAATATAATTATATTTAGTTAATTATTAAAAGATCTCTGAATAATTAAGTTTCACTATAGTGAAAATGTTATAAGAATCAGTGGTGAAAGTGAGGAAACAATATAGAGGAAGGATCAAAAGCGAGGTTCCATAAATTTGAAAACTTGCGAACGAGATACTTGTCAAGCATCAATTAATGTGGGACCCAATCTTGTCTCTTGTCTCTATCATGTCTTACCCTTGAAACTTGAGTTTGATCTTCACTCTCCAAACAACAAATTAAACCACGGGTTCATAAGCATGTCTCTGAACTAGCACCAACAACGTAAATGTGATTGCACTATCTAGAGATGACTTTGCCCATAATGCATCGTCAGGGGATTCGATGAAGAAATTTGTAGTGAAATGAAACAAATCAATTAACCAGAAATAAATAAAGCTATGTATTTGAGAAACTCATGCCCATTTAAACTCATTTTGAGAGAGAAGATTGAGATTCTGAATCTTCTTTTCGAGAGAGATAAGGAAGAACATGAAGTGAGACCAGTATGTAAGCTTTGAAAAAAACTAAATTACTTGAACAATGTCTCGACTTTAGTTGTCTGGGTTGTGTGGTACCTAAACTTACAAAGTTCTCAATGTGGTACCCAGACTTTATTTTTGCTATCAACTCCATAAAAAAAATCAATTTTTCATTATATTTTTGTTAAAATGCTAATGTGGCTTTTACATTTTGTAAATTAATAACGAAATGACCAAAATACCCTAATAGTACATTAATTTATTTGCTTTTAAAGAAATGTACAATTATACTCCAATTCATATGCATCTCGTCTCAGTCTTCGCCACTAACCCCTTTGTAGCCGCAAAAATTGCTCATCACACCATCAAAATGGTTTCCTCAAGCAAAATCTCTCTTCCCTGTCAAACCTTATACCTCGTCAGCGTCGTCGAGCTCGCCTGATTCAATTTTGACCAGGCGACACCAAAATTGAACACTAGCTGAGAAGCAAACCGTGTCAATCCTCGCGTCCCTCAATCGTGAATCGATCACAAGCCGTGTGATCTGAGGCAAAGATTGAGGGCCAGGTTGCGACAGGACAAAGGAGCAGGTCAAGATCCAACAATTCAACATCACCATATACATATATTCACACAAAAATAATCACCTTAAAAACACCCTCTAAAAAATCATACTTTAGAAGAACTATCTAAAATTAACTTTAACATCACATTCAAATTAACATGACATTCCAATTAACATATATAAACCCATAAATCACACAAATTTCAACAATTCAAATCAACAATTCAAAAATTCACCAAAAATTTCAACAATTCAACAATTTCATTAAGAATTCCACGATTAAACAATCAAACAATGTGAAACAATTAACCAATTTTAAACAGTTATTGTATTTAACTTAAACCCAAAATTTAAAAAAAAACCCAAATTTTAGAGTTTACCGGGATAGAGAGAGAGATGACAGAGAGAGGGCAGCAGACAGAGAAAGAGAGAGGGCAGTGGTCTGGGGGAGGCGATGGCGAACAGAGAGAGAGAGAGAGAGAGGAAAAACCTGGAATTTGAGAAAGGAGGTGGCAGTCTGGGCAAAACCTGGGATCTAAACCCAATGACTTTAGCCGACGACATAAAAAAGTCGTCGACTAAAATATAGTCGACAAAAATGTCATTTATTATCATCGGCTATACTTTGGCCGACAACACTTGTCACAGTCATCGGTTAAAGTTACTTTAGCTGACGTAAATGAATCGTCGGCTAACGTATAGCTGACGACACGTGTTTTAGTCATAGGCTAAAGTAACTTTAGCTGATGACATAAGTCTATTTTGTCGAGTAAAGTGTGAAAAAACTTTAAAAAATTCGGCTCATGTGAAAACATGTGTCACACTAATTCCTGTTCAAATAATTAAAATCATCGTTTGAGTCTTCCTTGGTGTTCGAGCTAATTTCTGGTAATATGTGCCGCTCCTCGTCACCGGAGTCTTCGTTGTCTTCATTTGGATCAACATCAATAAGCCTTACATCTTCGTCATGAATTCGAGCCACACGACCCGGTCTCACATTATTAAAGCGAATTGTAGAGGATTCAGGAATACCAATCGTGTTCGACTCTTGGTATGCAGTATATTTTTTCATTATCTGTGGCCTCTCTAAGTGTAGCAGCACTGTATATGTTTCTAGAAATAACATGGTTAACTACATTGCACGCGTCTTTGTGCACTAGATCATCCAGATAAAACACTTGTTTTACCGCTGTGGCAAAAACAAAAGGGTCATCTTCATACCAGCTTGTAGCAGTATTTACCGAAAATATTCCGTACTGATTGGTCCTTGTGTTCCGAGGGTTAGTATCAAACTATCTACACTTAACCAAGTGCATAGTCGATGCCATTCCTCCCACCATGCACCATTATCCCAAAATTTTGTGTTCTCCATCTGCCGTCTCTATGTTCACATATAAATTGCACGTCATTGACCTTACACATTGGATAAAACTCTTGAAGTTATTGGTTTCATCGCCAAAAGCCTCAATTTGTGTGACTAGTTTTGGTGACCATCAAATTGTATATGGTTCATCTTAAAAAATAATCGCAACCATTAACTTTAAATATGAATATTAATATTTATATATATAAATATACATAGCAGTAAATATCTATATATATATATATGTGTACCCAACCATGGAAATAGTTTGCAAACTCCCTATTATGCTATTCAAGATCACTGGCAACCTCATCACAGTAAAGATGGATGTCTTTCCAATATTGAACTTCTGGACAGTTAATCAATACCCATCAGTGGGTAATGACTAGCTCATATGGTTCCAACTGGTATGAGTTTGGCAACTGTCCATAAACTTCAACATCATTGGAGAGGATAGAAAGATTGAACAATGGTTCATTGACTCACATCTTTTCAAGCATTTAATTAAACACTTAATTAAACACGAATACAATTAAAACCCTTCTTTATTGATGTAGCATTGATAAGTAGGGATCGTTCTTAACCGGGGATTGAGGGTGCATGCATAACTATGCTAGGTTTGGTTTATGGGGGTGCAAGGTTTGTTTTTACTAATTTTCCTACAAGATAGAACCTAAATCTACTATTTACATGTGATCATCTCAATTGTTCACTCAACTCTTTACACTAAGTCATATTATATGCAACCTAAAAGTTTCTAAGTCTTTAGCTCACATGTGATTCGTTTTCATGCTTCGGGAATTTGCCCTATGACATATCTATCACTTGACAAGGAATTTGCCTTCGACTTAGTTGATGCATTAAGCACACATGCATGCTTTGCTAAAAGAAATAAACACAAGGTTAGATTACACAACATATTCGAAGAGTGTTTGACCAAAATACAATCATCCAATCCATAAAAAACCGAAGATAAATACAAACAAATAGTAGAAGGAATCATGTTACACTTTTTGTAAGGGAATTTTCCCTCTACAAGAGTTATGCGACGACCCTTCAATGGAGATGGATGCACAGAGCCCTCAAGGAATTTGCCTTCGAGTTGCGTCGGTGATGGAGACGATTTGTGATGATGGAGGAGGCGGATCCTTGTAGACCTTCGGCTTTGGGAGGAGAGGGAAAGTGTTTTGGCAGAGCTTTTTCTAGTAAATTGAGAGATCCCCCATGAAAGAGTCGAGCTCCCCTTTATATAGAAGAAGATTAGGAAACTTCTCACCTTGTGAAATCTGTCAAAACTGACCCTTCTGTATTAAAAACTACTTTTCGGACGTTTCACCATTTCAAATGGCGTGATTCTTTCGGCACTAGAAAATAGACTTTCAGGGATTTCCATCTATGCATCATTTGTGCCAAAATTCCTCCTGACGCGCTTTCAGCGCCCATTTTAAGTTGGTTGTTAGGCAGAATCACCTGTACCCACTAAATCCGAGATTTCTGAATATCTACACATTATAACGGCATGATTATAGTGGGGTTGGAAACTAGACTTCCATATCTTTCTAAGCATGCCTCACATGTGTCCAAATTCGTTTTCAATTGATTTTGGTGGCCTGTTGAATTGGGCTGATTTGCATCGACAGATTTCTGGATTTCTAACTTTCGGTCCATCTTCTTCTTTTGGGATTCTTTCTCTCCAATTCTTCCTTAGCCGAAAATACCATATAATTGCACGCATTTTGGGCTTTAAATCATATCCATATCATCTTGGAATGGTCTCCACAATTTTGGCCCAAGTATCCTCCATGAATTCGGCAAGAACATGCTTTCCTAGACCACGCAGGAGAAATGTCTTCATCATTTCTTTTCCGGAATTAGGAACCTCCTCTTTAGCACGCTTTTAGCTCCAAAACGCCTCATTTATTGTTCCACTTTTATTTTCTACCTAAAAACATAAAATAAGTTAGAAACATATTTACTAAGCTCATAACAAAGCAAAATGCAGAGAGAAAGACATTAATAATCAAGCATAAAATGCGTAGATCATTCATTTACCAACATATGTTGTGGAGGGTCCTCCAACGCTCCTAGATACAACTTGGTGTATGTTACGCAGTCGTGCGCAAGATATGCTTCAGCTATACATCCTTCAGGTGCAGAATTATTAGCCACATAGTCTTTGTAGTCCCCTAGTTGTCTATCAAGTTGCAAAGTTCATGTTATGATTATTAAAACTAAATTTTATATAATAACAGATTGATCTTCGAATGTTGAATCGTACCTTTCCATGAGATACATATAAGTGTAGTGTACTAGACCAGTAAGCAACACTTGTTCGGGAAGATGGATCATCAGGTGAGGCATGATGTAAATTTTTTTGGGGGGAAATATCCTCTCAAATTTGCACATGATAAAAATGATGTTCTCTTGCATTTCCCTCAGGTATGAATTTTTCACTTCTTTAGTGGATAACTTCTGAAAGAATCTTCACAACACTACTAACGGCTCCACCACCTGACATGACAAGTATGATCGAATGAAAACAGGGAAGAGACATTGAAGCAGTATATGACAGTCATGACTCTTTAATCTGTACATCTTATTGTCCCAGAAATTAACACAGCAACCTATAATTCTTGCATAGTCGGAAAGATACCTAACATGACCCATTCACATAAAAATTTCATTTTTCTGGTCAGGCTTGACGGTGTAAGGAGTTTGAGGCATTTTTTTCTTCCCTTCTTTCAATCACAAATGTTTTCATATGCCCATTCTTTTCAGATCAATGCGTGCCTTAGAGCCGTCTTTAGTTTTCCCCTCCCAATTCACCACTGTGCCCACCACACTTTCATACACATTTTTTTCTATGTGCATGACATCTAGGTAGTGCATGATCAATAACTTACTCCAGTATGAGAGTTCCCAGAGTATACTTTTGTGTGTCCAGAATTTATACCTGTAAGGTTTGTCCGGTAGTGCCGCCACTATATTAGGATGATTGTTGAGCTGCCTAAAATTATATTCATTCATGACTTCCATTATTTCATCCCCCGTCCATCTCCTGGGTTGCACATCATTTTTGACAGTCCCATCAAATGCCTTGTTATCCGCCCACCATGGGTGATCAAGTCCAATCCAACAACGCTGACGCATCCGGATAATCTTCCTGCAATTTAGTATGTCGCACTCATTAGTCAGGCACTCTGGACAACCCATGTATCCCCTAACATTGTTGCCTGACAACATGCCGCAGCCAGGAAAATCACTGATGGTGCCAACAACAATTCCATGCATCTGGAACATCTCGTGATTGTACTTGTCATAAGTGGGATGGCCAACATTCTATAGAAACTTAAGCTCCTCAATCAAGGGTCTCAAATACACATCGAGACACTTTCCTGGATAACCTATCCCTGGAATTAATAGAGTCAGCATATTGTATTATTTCTTCATGCACATCCATGGTGGAAGGTTGTACGGTACCAAAATATATGGCTATATATTATATTGAAGACTCATGTTGCCAAAAGGGTTGAATCCGTCAGATGAGAGCATGAGCCAAACATTTTGGACCTCTGATGAAAAATGAGGATACTCCCTAATTATGTGCTTCCAAGCCTCTCTGTCAGCGTGCTATCTCATAGGTTTGGCCGTGTGTGAAGACATGTCAACCGTTCCAGCCTATTCCTCAGCAGGAAATACCGAAGTACCTTCACAACTTTCTTATTCCCTGCAGGAGTCAACTTATACCTATTTATGTGCAATACCGAACATGCATCAAAGTTTTTCAAGATCATTCCCTTCAGGATCTTTACCCCAGAATAGAACGCAATCATATCTGCATGCATGGATTTTGATGTAGGTAAGACCAAGATCTTTCAGGATATATTGGACCTTACGATGAGTAGTAGGAAAGCGATGACCGGGGGGGTATGCAGCATTGAAGCAGTCAACTCCAGATAATCAGCAATAACCTTGACACTCAATTTGTTCTCTAATTTGACCTTCATTACTCCCATGACACTTTCAAGAACAGTCTTATTACACCTGTTGTACAATGGGATCTATTGGAAGGCAATCAACTTGTTATACTTGTCAATATCGACAATGTTGACAGCTCTAGGGAATTGCTAGACTGGCTCAAGAGCAGGGAAGCCCTCAATGGTAGGAGAGATATCTTGTACTTGTTCAAATACACCGCTCTTATAAGGAAATACACTGTTGATCAACCTCGTTGTTGGATAATTGGATGTACTGGCCCTCTCAGGAAATTGCCCATGATCATGTTGAACCGCTGATAATATTTCACCGTGATAAATCCAACATATGTACTTATCCCAAAACCCGTTATTCTTCAGGTGCTCCCATACTATATCAATGGTAAAAT
This sequence comes from Geum urbanum, assembly GCA_946800695.1. Taxonomy (NCBI): domain Eukaryota; kingdom Viridiplantae; phylum Streptophyta; class Magnoliopsida; order Rosales; family Rosaceae; genus Geum; species Geum urbanum. The sequence continues at coordinate 36,712,326 of OX327013.1, read as the reverse complement.
GATACAAATCGCTGCGACACTGATATTTCGTACACGGGCAATAATGAATTGTATTCCTGTTAGAATTAGCTTTCACATATTCCACAAAACTCCACATTCCAACCGCATATCTTCGAGGCAAATCCAACTCTTGTCCATCCTGAATATATTTATATATACATGCACTAATTGAAAATTCATTACTATATTTATATATATATATATATCTTTAAACTACAAATTACATTAATTTTTCTATTACTTAATTACAAATTAACACATACTATATATATGCATAATATCAACAATTAACATATAATTATATATATATATATATATTTATCGAAATCAACTCAAAATCAACTAAGAGTCCAAAAACATATTAGCTCACTGAAAGAAGTCACAAACTCGCTCAACTAAGAGATTCTAAACATCCAACAATGCACAACACTTGGAGTAATGGGGATACGTCGGCCAGTCGAGCCATCCTCCCGGGAGTGTTATACACAATTAAATGCCTGTACTAACATGGCCAACGGAGTTTACAAAATCTATGACCTAAGGCTCTGATACCAAATGGAAATGACTCAACCCTAGTTTAGCTAGAAAACTAAGATTAAGCCCTAACGATTGACCATAATCTACAAAATTCTACCAAAATTTTGACATAACCTTCCCATAACTTCCCCTAAAACTAAGACTACCAAAAACCTGCAAGAAAGTTCACTTCAGAGACTAAATCCCACAAATAAACCGTGGACCACCAATGTCTATCCGGATTTCTCAACATAAGTCATCAACAAAACCAGAACTCAACACAGGAATTTAAAAACATTTTTACAAGGTACTGGTTCAGAACACAAAGGAAAGTAACTCTATGATGACATCAGAAGCTGACTAAGCTATTTACGTAAACACCACTGAAGGATATATAATACAAATGGTATCCAAAATGACTTCTACTAGCATATACTACATATGATACAAACCGACAGTGAACTAAGACATACACCTAAAAAGGTGACTAGTGGACTCAAATCCTTCGACGATACTAAGGACTGCCAGGATATATATTGCAAGATGGGCGACAGAAACCAAAAATTCCAGGGAAAGACATCTAAATATAAAACGTTAGTGTGAGTGGACAAAAATAATATAATCAGTGTAAACCAATAAAACTGAACTATCATGCTTTTCCGTAGATTTTCGTGAAATAGTGAGTTCAAATCTAATAAACTGAAATACAATAGAGGTGGTCATTCAAGATGTTTGTCTTAACCCGAAATGCCTGTAAAAATGAAAACTAAGGTGATGGGATAGTCTAGGGTGTTTTTCCTAACCCGGTTCGACCGGCTATCCAGTGATCAGCCAAATAACTAAGGCATCGATGCGACTAAATAAACCATCACAAAGTAAACCTCTAAATAAATGCTCTGAAAATATACGGTAAAGCGTAATACATAAAATTATTAACTCGCTGTCAACTATGAAAATAAATGTCCACTCACAAGTCTGCAACTTCTGCTGGGGTTCATCGGAATTCCCTTCACTACTAGGGTCGCGATCACGATGTTTTGTCCATACGGAACACATAATATCAGAATAGGTAAAACTATGAAAATACGTTCTAAAAATAACTCCAAAAGTTCTTTGTCGAAGAATTCCACAAACTGCCTCGTCGAAGCTCCACCGGGGACGACGACTCGTGACACTCACGCGCCTCCACAGGCAGCGGCGCGTGGGTTTCATGCGCCTACAGTGAACCATCTCCAATGGAGGCGTTCAACCCCTCGTTGGAGAGATCTCAATGAGCCCTACCCCTTTCATAATTGGACCGAAATCCAACTCATTGGCGTTTGGCCAGAAATATCGTAAACAGACCAAAAAACTACTTTCCGGCGGCCACCATTAACTGAGACGATTAACCCCTCGAAATTCTCCTCTCTTCAAACCAATCCCTTAACCTTACACGCTCCAATTCCTAACGAATTAACCGAAAAATCGATTGAAATCAACCGGCCCTCGCCGGCGATTGATCACCCCGAAATTGAAGCTCTATGAAGGAGCTTCAATGGACCTCAAAACCTACTCAGAAAGACTCAAGGGGAGGAGAGGTTAAACAACCCTCAACTCCAGACCTCAGAGACACGCCTGAGCACCAACACTGACGACGGCGACTCCCATTGAAAAACTCAATCAAAAACCTGCATGATTCCCAAAAAAATTCATACCAATCAAACAAGGAAGCCATGGACTTCAAAACCCCTACCTTTTTTATGGAAGAGGTGGCCGAAAAATGGCAGTCCGATTTGGAAATGGCGTGGGTCGGCGGGGAGGAGAAAAGGGCACGCCCGGTGTTTTTTTTTCTTTTCATTTTCTGATTTTCCAATTAAAAATACCAAAACTCCCCTATTTATATCCTCAAGCTCCTCGATAGATCAATGACCCAATTCAATCTTATCGCGATCAAACAGTCGAGAATCAACCGACTAAAAATTATTTCTTTTTTATTTATTTCTCTTGCCGACTTCTGATAAACATAAAAACTAGCTCGGTTATCCGAAAAAATTCGCTGAAAATTCCTACAGGCTCGAAATTAAATACTTTACAACTCCCGCGAAGAAAGTCAAATCAAATTCTCGCCCGGTAAAAAATTCATTAACAAACTCGATAAAGCGATTAATTCGTGATAAAGCTTAATACTTTTGATAACCGCGTAATCTTGGTTCGGGTTGTCACATCACACGTGCCTCCGTGAACCTTCTCTAATGGGGGCATTTGACCCCTCGGTGGAAAGCTCTCCACGAGCTTTAACACTTTCATAACTTGACCAAGGTCTAACTCATCGGCGTTTTGCTGGAAATAGCGGAAACATGTCGGAAAACCACTTTTCAGTAGCCACCACCAACGGCGGCGATTGAACCCTTAAAATGTTTCTCTATTCAAGCCCAATCTATCCCCTAAACCTATGCACTCCAACTCACAACCTACACGCTGAAAAATTCGATCGAAATCAACCGGTCAAAATTGGCCAGTGAACCCTCTATCGTCGAAGCTTAGCCATAGAGCCTGGACGGACCTCATAATCTATCCAAAAAAATTTAGTGGGAGGAATGGTTCAAAACCCCTCAACTCCCAACTCCTGAAACACGCCAGAGTACCGCCACCGATGACGACAACTCCCATGGTTAAACCCACTTTAGGTGCCCCAAAGACCTGCAAATCACCCCAAAATATCTACACCAACCAATCAAGGAATTCATGGGCTTCAAATCCCTATCTGTTTCATCGCCAGAGGTGGCCGGAAATAGCGGGTCGAATTGGAAAGTGGCGCGTGTCGCCGGGGGGGGGGGGGGGTGTGTGGAGAAAATGGGTCTGATTTTCTGATTTTTTATTTTTCAAAATTCACCTTAAATACCCCTAAGCACCTCACCAAATCTACGGCTCAAAATCAATCTAATCATGATCGAGCGGCTGAAATTAAACTGACTAAAAATTATTTCCTTTTTATTTATTTCTCACTCCGACTTTCGATAAACATAAAAACTAGCTCACTTATCCAAAAAATTCTCCAAAAAATTACTACGAGCTCAAAATAAAATACTCTATAACTTTCACGCAGAAAGTCAAGTCAATTTCTCACCCGATAAAAAAGTTGTTAACAAACTCGATAATGCGACTAATTCGCGATAAAGCTTAATACTTCCAATAAGCACGTAAACTCGGTACGGGTTGTCACAATTATAGTATTACAGTATATTTTACGGTGTGTTATAGAGCATTTAAATTTGGAGATTTATTTTATGATGACATTAGTTAGTTGCATCGATGCACTGAATGTTCGGCTGTCATCGGATAGTTCGGTCAGGGAGGTTAGGGCAAACACCTCGTCTGATCAGTCAGAGGAGGTTAGAACAAACACCTGGTTTGACCCATCACCTTTATTTTCATACATATAGTCGACTCAGGTTAGGTAGCATGGGCTATCATCTCCATTTGTATTTCAGTTATATTAATTTGAACTCGCATCAGCATTATCATAAACAATGGGAAGGCATATAGCTAGAGTTTTCTTTAGTTTACACATATCGTATGATTATGTTATTTTATCCACTAACTAACGTTTTATATTTTTATGTCTTTCCCTAAGCCCTTTGTTTTAAAATGCCAAGATTGCAGGTTAGTCGACTGAAGTCATGATCATTCAGAGTTTGAGGCATGACAGTCCACATCTTTTATCTTCTCAGTGTAGGTTCTCAGTACGTTGAAGTTCAAGGCTGTCAGGGTAGCTCGTGTTAGAGTACTTGGTACCGATTAGTCAGTGTTAGATACTCTAATATGGGTCCCGCAAGACTTACTCTAGATTACTGTGGTAATCTGAGGCGGGTCTAGATCTTGTGAATTTCAACATAAGTTAAGTAATTAATTAGGTTTGTGTCTATAGGTCGAGTCTGCCAGAAAACTGCTTTTAATGTTAGTTTTTGTCTTAATACTTAGTTTCATTAATCTTTAGTAGCTAATGACCCTTATTTTCCATGATACTACATTGATATAAATTCCACAAGAATATGGATATTTTTGAGTGGTGTAAAAAGCCTAACAAATTTTTGTGCCGTTGTCGATGATTGATTAATCCTAAGTGTTAAGTGTGTCTTTTATTTTCGGGTTTGTTTTTGTTTTATCTCTCTTTTGGGTCTAACGGTGTCTACCTGTGTGCAGGAACTCTTGTATGCACACTAGATATTCTAGAAGTGTTGATCATGTCATACATTTGAACCTTGAAATCAAAATATCAGCAAGACTAAACAAAAAGCAAACAAGGCAAACAAGGACTAGTGGTGGTGAAAGTTTTTAACCGGAACCTGAACCAAGCTTACTTTTTATCTAAAGGAAGAAGATTTCACACCACCACCAATGAGAGACGCAAAGATGTTGAAGGATGCTTTCTTATCTGATACTTCAGGAGTCTTTCAGCCATTATTTTGCCTGACTTGGGCAACTACTTTATGCCACCATCGCTACTAGCAGCCCTTCCTCACTTTAGAAGGACATGTTATGAAGAACCACAATAATATTCTCTAACATTGAGGAGTTGTCCAAGACTCAGAAGCTTCAAGGTGTAACTCAAGGAGTGTTGTTGCTTATCTTGTTCCATTTTTCATTGAAGGATGGAGCAAAAACTTGGTTTAATTTATTGACTCCTCAATCTATTCACTCATGGATGAAGATGAGTGTTGCTTTCATGAAGGAATACTATTTCACACAACGTACCTAACAACTGACAAAAGAAATTCATAGTTTTGTGCAGAAAGATGAAGACATGCTTCATGAAGCTTAGGCTCAGTTCAATGAGTTGTTGGGGAAGTGACCATACCATGGTTATAACTTGGAGGATAGGATGACTTTCTTCTATGAGGGGTTAGATCCAACAAATAAGTTAAAGGTGAATTTAACCAGTGGAGGGATGTTCATGTACCAAACTAGAGAAGAGGCCAAAGCCACTATGGAATTGTTAGCTGAAAATTCCTAACAATTTATACTATAAAGCGCACTTTGGCTAGCCGAAAGCAGAGCATATTTGAAGCATATATAGATATGGAAATGGAGAAAATGATGCACGCTATGGAAAAGAAGTTGCACTGAACTACACATTCGGTCACTCCAGCTCAAGTATGTTCACTCTGTAAGCTTATTGATCACTCAATGGAAACATGTCATTTTGCTATAGAAGAAGAACATGTGAATTATGTGCAATAAAGGAAGAGGAATGACCATTCCAAATCATACTATCCAATATTAAGGAATCACCCAAACTTTAGTTTGGGAAGTAATAGCAATGTGCAAAATACAACACCTCCTCCAGGATTTCCACCTGGGCCTAGACTTGAGGACCAATAAGGATCAGTTCAACAACCAGCTCCAGTTGCATCAACAACTTACTCTGCACTTCTAACTGTGTTGACAAACTTGGCCAACAAAATAGATGGTACTACTGAGTCCATTGAGCTATTGGAGAGACAAATGAGTCAGATGCAAGCATAAATCTCTCAAAGAAAGCCTGGGAAACTACCCAGTTGCACAGTTCTAAACCTAAAAGGTAATCATGAGGTGAATGCCAAATTATTGAGGAGTGGGAGGAACATAGAAACTGCTCCAGACCCTAAGAAAAATACCCAAGAGTGCAAGGAACTAGTATTAGAGCAGGTTATACTTGAGAAAACTGCACCGTCCCAGTTCGACGTGTGGAAGGATTCCCTTGACATGTCGAAGGAAGCCCTAGGAATAAAAAATTTAGGATCTAAAATTTTTTCCCAGGTATCTTCTAAACCTTCTCCTTTGGTTTCCTCACAAGTTCATTTCCCTTCTAGATGCAAAAGCAGAAAAAGGACATGGAGGAGCAAGAAATCTTAGACACTTTCCAGAAAGTCCATGTGAACATTTCATTGCTAGATGCCATCAAGTAAATCTCAAAGTATGCAAAGTTCCTTAAAGAGCTTTGCACATCAAAAACGAAGTTCACCGGAATTAAGACCATGACGGTAAGTGAGACGGTGTCCGCAGTACTTCAAAGGAAGTTACCACCTAAGATGGGGGATCCGGAGTGATTCACCATCCCTTGCACAATTGGTAACAATAGTTTTGCTGGTGTCTTACTTGATTTGGGTGCATCTATTAACCTAATGTCATACTCTGTATATGCTACATTGAACAAAGATGCATTGTAACCCACATGTGTTACCATTAAGTTGGCTGATAGATCTAATTATTACCCTAGAGGTTTTGTTGATGATGTTTTAGTGTAGGTTGACATGTTGATCTTTCCGGATGATTTCTTTGTCCTAGAGATGGAAGCGGAGCCGCAACAATCTAAATAACCTTTAATTCTTGGTTGTCCATTCTTGAGAACAGGGAAGGACCAAGATTGATTGTTATAGTGGAACTCTTTCCATGATAGTAGATGGAAAAAAGATTCCCTTTAATATCTTTGAAGCTATGAAACACCCAGGTGAGAAAGATATGTATTCTTGTTGCTCACTTGATACGTTTGATAGTATTGTATAGAAATACATGAAATACTCTTTGGAGGAGGATGCATAGAAGAAAGCTTTGGAAGTAGAAGGTTCAGGAGATACCTTCGACACATCAAGAGGTACCTCTCGACACATCGAGAATGCCCAGAATTCTTAGATATCTCAAGAACTTGACGAATTGGAAGCTCTTCTCCAACTTCAACATGTCGAGACTTTTGCTCGACCCGTCGAACAGAATGTAAGTTTGGAAGTCCGAACTTCCCAAGATTTGGTGATAAAGCCTGAGTAATATGAGGTTGTGGATGCTCTAGAATCCATGCTATATCTTCTAGTTAAGTATTCTAAAACTCTTCCATTACCCGTTACCATTGACAAGCCTTTTCCCTCCTTTGTACAGGCTTCTGATTTAGACCTAAAACCATTACCTGGGCTTTTGAAGTATGCGTTCATTAGAGAGGGAAACACATTTCCCGTCATTATTTCTTTAAAGCTCTCTAAATTGCAGGAAGATAAGCTACTCATAGTGCTTCGGGAGCACAAGAGTAAAATTGGTTGGACCATTGTGGGTATTAAGGGAATATGCCCTACTATATGTACTCATCAGATATTCCTAGAAGAAGGATCTAAGCCTACAAGAGAGGCTTAGTGATAACTCAACCCACCAATGATGAAAGTGGTCAAGAAGGAGGTTTTCAAACTCCTTGATACATGTATTATCTATCATATATTTGACATAAGTGGGTGAGTCATGTGCAAGTCATTCCCAAAAGATCGGGCATCACTATAGTCAAGAATGATGAGAATCCGATGGTACCTCAGTGAGTCTAAATGAGCTGGAGAGTGTATATTGACTATCGCAAGATTAATGCTACTACTCATAAAGACTACTTTCCTCTTCTTTTTATTGATCATATGTTAGAGCATCTTGCATGACATGCATATTATTGCTTTTTGGATGGGTACTCTGGTTACAATCAAATTTCCATCCATAAAAATGATCAACAGAAGACGACTTTCACATGCCCCTTTGGCACATTTTCCTATACAAGAATACCATTTGGATTGTGTAATGTGCCAAAAAAATTTCGGCGATGCATGGTGAGGATCTTTTCAGACATGGTGGAGAAGATCATTGAGGTATTCATGGATGACTTTTCTGTTTTTTGTGATTCTTATGATCTATGTCTGCATAATTTGTCTCTTGTCTTAGAATGTTGTGCTAAAACTAACCTTTTTCTTAATTGGGAGAAATGTCATTTTATGGTTGAACAAGGGATAGTTCTGGGGCATGTGATGTCCTCTAGGGAGATAGAGGTAGATAAGGCTAAAGTCAATATTGTGCATACATTGCCACCTCCCACTTTTGTGAGGAAGGTTCATTCTTTTCTTAGACATGCAAGTTTATCAAGGATTTCTCCAAGATAGCCCATCCTCTTTGTGCATTTCTCTAGAAAGATGTTACCTTTAACTTTACTAATGAATTCTTGGCGGCGTTCAACAAACTCAAGAATTTATTAACTTCAGTACCCATCATTCAAATGCCGGATTAGACCCTTCCTTTTGAGCTAATGTGTAATGTTTCTGACTATGTTGTAGGAGCTATGTTGGGTCAACGTCCAGCAAAGTTGCCTCATGTCATCTACTATGCTTCCTGGACTCTCAATGATGCACAGTTGAACTATTCAACTATCGAAAATGAGCTCTTAGATGTTGTCTTTGCTTTAGAGAAATTTAGATCTTCCTTGCTAGGAACTAATGTTTTTATTTTCTCTGACCATGCTTTGAGATATCTTATGACTAAGCAGGATGCCAAGCCCAGATTGATTAGGTGGATGCTACTCCTACAAGAGTTTAATTTGGAGATTAGATATAAGAAGAGATCTAAGAAAGTGGTTGCTGACCACTTGATCCACCTTACCCATACTTCCAATGCGGAAGAGGATCATCTCCCTTTACATGACAGATTTCCTGATGAGCAGTTGTTGGCAGTATAAGATGTGGAACCTTGGTATGCTGATATTATTAACTATAAAGTGTCTAAGCATGTTCCAAGTGACTACACTAGAGCACACAGAGAGAAATTAGTGAAGGAGGCCAAGTGCTTTGTGTGGGATGATCCATATCTATGGAAACATTACCTAGATTCCATCTTTTGCATGTGCGTACCCAAGTCTGAATTTCCTTATATTCTTTCTTTTTGTCACTCACATGTAGGTGGTAGACACTTTAGAAAGAAGAAAACAACACTTAAAGTGCTAGAAAACGGGTTCTATTGGCCTAACATCTTCAAGGATGCTCATGAGTTTCACAAGTCGTGCCCGAGATGTCCAATGACAGATAACATTGGTCCTAGGGATCAAATGCCTCAGCACCCAGTAATTATTGTTGAAATTTTTGATGTGTGGGGTATTGATTTCATGGGTCCCTTCCCAAAGTGTAACAAGAATTTGTACATTCTGTTAGCTGTGGATTATGTTTCTAAGTAGGTGGAGGCTAAGGCCACCCTGATTAATGATTCTAAGGTTGTTCTCAGTTTTCTTAAAGAACTTTTTGTTAGATATGGAACACCTAGATTCATCATCAGTGATGAAGGATCTCATTTTTGCAACAGGACCTTTGATACTTTACTTAGGAAGTACAATGTGACTCATAAGGTGGCAACAGCTTATCACCCTCAGACAAGCGGGCAAGTAGAGGTTTCAAACAAGGAGATTAAGCAGATTCTTGAGAAGACTGTGGGGCCGACAATGAAGGATTGGAATGAGTGCTTATATGAAGCGTTATGGGCTTATCGGACAACATATAAGATACCTATTGGTATGTCTCCTTTTAGGTTGGTCTATGAAAAAGCCTGTCATTTACCGGTAGAACTTGAGCACAAGGCATATTGGGCAGTCAAGCAATTCAATGTGAGCATGGATGCCGCGAGTACTCATAGTAAATTGCAACTCAATGAATTGGATGAGATCCACAATGATGCTTATGAGTCTAGTCAGATTTACAATAAAAATACCAAGATTTTTCATGACAAAATGATACGAAAAAAAACTTTTGAAGTTGGTCACAAAGTCTTGCTTTTCAACTCCCGTCTTAGGTTGTTTCCGGTTAAGCTTCGGTCTAGGTGGATGGTTCTTTTGTTGTTACTAATGTTTTTCCTCATGATGCAGTCGAAGTCAAAAGTTTCAAATAGGGAAAAAATTCAAAGTGAACGCACATCGACTCAAGCCTTTCTATGCGTCATTTATGGAGCACACTATCGAGCATGTACCTCTCAAGGATGTGCCTCAGAATGCTAATTGATACTTGGTGTCGTCTAACTAAAGATGTTAAACTTAGCACTACTTGGGAGACAACCATGTTGATGGAGAAGCAAGGCTACTAGATGTGATTTCTTATTCCTTCTCCCTTACTCTATTTTCTCCATGGTTTAGTGTGTTTTGTGATGTGATATGTGTTTTGCTTCATACTTATTTGATGTATTGCATGCTTTAGTTATGCTTTATATTGAAGACAATGCAAATTTCAAGTGTGGGGTGAGGTTTATATCATATCCTTAGCGTGTATGTATGAAAATTTTCAATTTTGAGTCAACTTTTTTGATTTTGGAGTTAATTTGGGACAGTCCAAGAGTCTAGTTCGACATGTTGAACCAAGTTCCTCGACATGTCTAATATTTTTAAGAATTTTTATGAGTTTCGATACCACAGTCTCAACAGGTTGAGAAAATTTTCTCGACATGTTGAAAACATGTCCAGAAGCATCCTTCGACTTGTTGAAGGGTTTGCCTCGACATATTGAAGTAAATGAGGTCTTTGCCAACAAAAATTTCATCGTGGACGGTATTCTGTGTCTTTTTTTGGTATTTTTTGAGTTTTTGTTTGTTTTTCTTGTGTATTTGTGAGTCATATATGAAAAAGAAAATACAAAAATAAAAAGTGTCAAGAAAACCAACACCAAATATAGTCTTTTGTTTTATTTTTGAGTCTTAGGTTGCTCTTGACTAGTCTATGATGTGCTTATATCTTCCAAATTTGTGACTAAGAGATTATTTGTGACTATGTGATTTAAATTTTCTTGGTTAATCTTGATGTATAGTGCATATGTGAATGTGTAGTGGATGTAGAAACAAGTTAACATGATACAGATTATGAGCATGTCTAAACACTTTGAGATTCATTTAACTTGAGAGCTTTTGTGCCTAAATACATGCTTTCTTTGTTAAGTGTCAACTGCTTGCCACATATTAAGTTAATGGATTCTACAGATTACTAGAACTTGCTCTTGTACTTATCAAAATTTTTAGTCAATACATGTTTTGATCAAGAAAGTCATAAAAGCATCTAGGAATGAGCACCATAGCCAAATGTAGCCTATGTTCCATGATTTAGTGCACACGAGTTGCGACCCTTTAGTTAACCCTTTGAGCCTAAATGATAACCTTTTGTCATCACCTGCATAATCCTAACATTGGACCTTAGAGTAGCTATATCTCTACCTTTCTTCTTGAACTTAGTAGAGTTAGACATGAGACTCACTTAACGACAAAGGTGAAGATTTATGAAAATGATGCAAATGAATAAGTGTGGGGCATCAAACTAGTGTATTTTTGAATTGTAAAAATGAAAGGACCCGACTCCGATTCAGCTACCTAAACCAGAATTAGGCCTTAACAACTCTACTAATCATAGTCTTTACTGATAATAACCGATAAACGTTAATAACAACAGAAAACTGTTTGCGACATCAGAGCAACTAGCTAACTGCACTGATAAAAATACTATTTCGTAGAATCTACCCCGAATCATACGGCAGATACCACTATGCCTCAATCTACGAGCACGCTCGACTTCAGAAAAAACTCTGAAAACTGGACAAATTAAAACGAAGGGCTCAGGAAAACACAGATTTAAAAATGTTAAAGTTAGTGGACGAAAATAAACTAAACTGGAATATAACTGTGTTGCCACTGCATAAATAATAAAATAATAAGTGAGTCTAAATATTTTGAAAAATGGAAAAGATACATCGAGAGAAGCTTATTGAACCATTCTCGAGTACTATGCAATGGAGGCGTCGTCGAGAGCCACTTAACTCAGACAGCAAACTAAGTGAAGTGGTGACTAGAGTACTCAGACCTCTAGTGACCTAAAATCGTCAAGAGCCACCTAACTCAGATGACATGAATGCCGGGGTAGAGCCACCTAACTCATCCTGGAGCTACTTGAGGATAAGTCGAGTAACCGATGCCTCAATGCAATATTGAATGTATGTAAAATATCTAGCCAATAAAACTGAAACTGATAATAAAATTAAAACTAAAAACTAGACTGAATATAAATAATGTAAAAGACTCGCTATAATGACTGTGAAAAATAAGTGTCTACTCAAAGTATTGTGTTATGCTTTCTATCAAGTCAAAGCATGTATGTCAGTGTTTCTATACATTTGTCACTAGCTACTAATATGTCGTCCTGAAACAAGGATTATTAATTAATAACAAATCGTTGAAAGTTGTATCGAATAACTAAGCTCGTTTACCTAATGAGCAACTCCCGCCGAGAACGTTGCATTTTCGAATATCGCACTTACCAGAATTCTCACAAGCTTAATTTCAATTTTAATTTATGAACCCTTAATTCTATTTGAAAGTTGCAATATGTTCCTTAACGTTGCGTGACTCAAGATTGAATCGACGTTAAACTCGACCGATCAATAAAATTGTAAAAACGTTTAATTATCACCGATGAATTCTAAGTCCACACCAAACTACGTCCAATGAATTTAATAACCTCACCAAAACACTCAAAGCATCGAAACAAATCTAATGATATATAACTTGATTGATTTGTACCACATTTTCTGGCCAGACGTGCCGCCACCTATGGCGGTGCGTGCTACCCACGCGCCACCGGTGACCACCACCGATGGTGGCGGTTAACCCACAGTTGAAAATTTCTCGACGAGCCTACCCAACTTCCTAACCACAACTAGATCTGAATCGGCTTCAAATTGCTGGAACTTTGCTCAAAAGACAGGGCCTAAATTTCGCTGAAAAACTTTCCGGTCTGATTCTGGCGCCGTCGAGCCACCACAGGGCTCGAGGCTGGTCGGAAAACACTTACAAGAACAGTGGCTACAAAAACCCCAACCTCAAGCCCCCAATCAACGTCATCAATCATCGTCCCCAACGACGGCGATTCAGCTCAGAAATCACGTCGATTCGCTTACAATTTAACCTGCAAATTTCAAAACTCACAACCCACACATCATGAGGATTCAAAGTATACCTCAATCTGCACTGGCGCTGGCGATCGATTTCACCCAAAAACCTAGAATTTCGTCCCTCAAATTCTCCCAACTCGGCCTTCAATCGCCATACTTCTAGAGCAACCTGAAACTAATGACAGGAAAAAACTAAAAAGTGCACAAGATAATGAAATTAATTTCCAGGTAGAGCATGATCCGGATATTGCCCCTCTCCTTTTAGGAGCTTGGATGGAACTGAACAAGATTTGGTGAACGAATACAAAGGTAAAGGGCTTTATTCTTCAGAAAGTAAAAAGAGGTTTTTTAGTAGCCATCGGGAGTTTCATTACTTTTCTTCCATTTCGCCGGGAAAAAAAAAGGATAAAGAATGGTCGATTCACCATTCAGAGAAATGATCCCATCAATCGAAAGAGGAGGTCGAGACATTTTATTTCCGACCAAATTCATGGCCGGAGGTGGCCAGAATTCATTGTACCACCTCCACCGACTTCGGCGGCGATCTTGGGCCACTGGAGCTTGGTCAACGTGGGTTAACCTGCTTTTCCCAAAATGGAATGTCTCTCCCTTTCCAAATATGGAAACTCGTATATATCCTCATGTATTTTTTCGTATTTCGATATCGTATTTCTCAACAAAACTTCCGTTGACCATAATTTCTTCATCGTAACTCCGATTTCAACATTTAATGTGGATATGAAATCTTCTTGACAAACTCTACAGCTTTCCTCTATAAAATTTATTGAAAAAATTTAACCAGTTAGATTTGGTCGGAAGGCCATCAATATAGATAAATACTAACGGTAAAAACTAATTAATTTTGTCTATTATTATTGTCGAAATAAGATTAACTCATTAATAAACTCAACAAACAAAGATTAATGTACTAATCTGGGTAGGGGTGGTTACAAAAACAAAAAGAGAAAAAATGAAAAGAATTGGCATGTAAAGAGTTGTGATCTAGCTTGATACCTCGGGTTAACTGTATGGGCCCAGCGTGATGATATCCGGCCGCAATTGATGACACTTGACATTCCTAATTGATGCTATTTGATGATTGTTTGTGCATTATTGTCTCTACTCTTAACGGCTCTACTAGTTTTTAGAACTTGTTTTGAATTCCATACCCTTTTGTTCTATAACCCCATGAGCTTACCCCTATCACAACCATTAAAGTCTTTTTGATCCTTGAGATGACATCATTTGATCTATGAAGATTAGCTATAAGAGTTAAGCATATGGTTTGGTCCATTTGATAAACACTTGAATTGAGTGACTACCTTTGATATACATTGAGAGAAATAGTTCTTAGACCATATCTTTGTGAGGTCAAATCTTGATTTGTTTGTTGCATGCTAGAACTCTTCATTCATCATGATTATGTCTATGTCATACATGTTACATATGTGCTATACATTAGTATTGATCTTTGAAATTATGTGGGATTTATTTGTGAATGAAAGCTAATCTTAGTGTTACAAGTTTAGGATGATTGTTGAAACAAAATGTTGAGGGCGTTAGAATTATATTGTAGTATTAGTGTCTTTTAGTTTTTGTGTCTTAGTTTAGTGTTTTGCTCGAGGACTAGCAAAATCTAAGTATGAGGTATTTTGATAGTTGCATAAATATGCAACTAAATTATGCATAAATTGTTATGTTTTTGGCTGAAATACTTATGTTTAATTATTGACAAGGCGGGTAAACACCTCTCAAAGATATCCTATTCACAACCTGGATATATCAATGTAGTAAAATAAATAGGGGTTATCGAACACAAAGAATTGGTGAAACTAAATCCTAATAAACTACTATGCTGACAGACTCGACTATAGTACACTAATGACAACGCGAGCCTAAGCTAGACAGACTCAAATACTACAAAATTTGGACACAATGAACTAGACACAGTGGTGGACTTCCACACAAAATTTGAGGGTTTTCTGAGTTGATTTGGTTACCAAAATAAATCGGCTAAGCTACAGCTAATGCAGAAATCAGTAAATTGCAGAAAGTAAATTGTTATAGTTAACCAATGAGATATGAATGTTAAGAACTTCTCTCCACCCTAGACATACTTACGACATCCCCAATATAATTGAACTAACCATGGATAAATACTCCCCACACAAGAGTTTTGGTTAAGTCATCTTATGTATTACACTCTCTTACTTGGCATGAAAGAGGGAGGGACAATCCGCTCAATCTTGATCCTCACTTAACCGACTTATACATATGGTGATGTAAGCCTAGAGAACTGGAGTCATTACGTTCTAAGAATGTTTGAAGAATAACAGAGCTTCAAGGGTTGATAAGGTTGTCACCCTTTCATCACTAAGGCTTGTTTCACACAAATTCATGTTTGTCTCTAGAGAATATGCAATGATAAGGTGGTCATATACATAATCAAGACTATAGATCCTAAGCCATGCATCTAAGTGTGCACTCAAAGAAACATGAACATAGAAAACATACGGTGAGAAAACAGTGAAACAAAACTCATCCAAATAATTAATAGAATCAAAATGGGTTCAAAATCGTAGGCATATCTAGGGCTTCAATCAGCCCCTAACAATGGAAATTTAGCTACACATAGTTTTAAATAATAACATTAAAGAATTCATGAAAGATGAACTAAAGAAGGAGAAGAAATAAACTCTTGATCCCCGTCAGGATCGCATACTTGCAATACGGTTCTTCCTTTTTCTTCCACTTGTTCTTCTTTCTTTATTCTTCTTTGTTTTTGTCTTTTTCTCTTAATCTCTCTCTTCTCTCGCCAGACTCCTCTTTGTTTCAGCCCCCCTTTTTTTCCACTAGCATAATATATATATATATATATATATATGTATCATAGCTAGGTTAATCATCCTAGCAAGTTGACCACGTGCAAGACTCCAAATCAAACTCCAATTAGGATTCTTTATTTATTGATTCCTATTTGATTTCCAAGTCCATTTCCAATTCTTCTTATTGTTCCTCGCCAAGCAACAGCACCGCTTCCAATTAAATATATATATATATATATATCACATCATTTGGCTTGATTAAACTGTCTCTTCTCGCCAAGCTCCAAAATATATTATTTAATCTCCTTTTCTTCATTAATCTCCAAAATACCTAAAAACAAATAAACATAATTAATTCACTCGATTAATAACAATAAACTAAATATAGGGAACAAATTAAATATCAAATAGACGCATAAATATGCGACTATCAAAATACTCCACACTTAGACATTGCTAGCCCTCGAGCAATACACTAAACTAAGACTCTGAAAAGACTCAAAGACTCTAACACCTTTAACAAATTGTCTCAACAATCTTCCATAATTGTAACACCAAGATAGAATGACTCCAAATATATTCCGTAAAATTTCGAAGGTTAATTTCAATGCATGACACACATGTAATATGTAGGACGAAGACATAATCATGGTGAATGTAAAGCTGTAGCATGTGAAAAACTTGTCAAGATTCAACCTCACTTAGATATGCTCTCAAAAGTGTTTCTCTCAAAGTATATCTAAGGTAATCACTCAACTCAATTACTTGCCAAATGGACCGCACCATATGCTTACTCGTGTGACTAATCTCCACAGATCAAAGACTGCTATCTTGAGAATCAAAAGGACTTTCATGGGTTGTAATGGGGCTTGGCTTGTAGGTTAAAGAATAAATGGATAAGGAATTCAAATATAATTCTAGAACCTAGTAGAGCACCAAATAAGAGACTTCTTCAAACTTTACAACCATGAACTTTCTCACTTTTGTGGCCGAATTTCATCTTGTTAGACCTTCACATCATTGTTTTCATCAACAGTTAACTCGGGTATCAAGCTAGACATCACACTTTCTTCCCTTTTTTTTTGAATATGTTTTTTTTTTTGAAACACTAGCTTAATACCCCACACTTATTTCTTTGCATCACTTTTCGACATTGTCGCCGTCTTCACATACTTGTCTCATGTATAGCTTTACCAAGTCCTAGAACAAGGGTAAAGATATAACTATTCTAAAGTTTAAGGTTGGAGATATGTGGGTGATGACATAAAGTTTAAACATGTAGGCTCAAAGTGGTTAACTAAGAGGGTGCACATCTTGTGTACACAAAATCAGGACACATGCTTATATGGCTATGGTGGTGTCCCCTAAATGCCTTTATCACTTCCTCAATCAAAACATGTGTTGAATATAAGCTTTGAAAAGCACAAGAGCAAGTTCTAGTAATATCTAGAGTCCATTAACTTAATCTGTGGCAAGCAATTGACACTCAATAAAGAAAGCATGTGAATTCACATATAGGCTCAATCGCTCACAGGTTAAATGAATCTCAACAAAGTTTAAGCATGCCAAAAATCTGTACCATGTTAACTTGTTTCTACATCCACTACACATTCGCATATGCATCATATATCAAGATTAACCAAAGAAACTTCAAATAACATGATCATCTTTCAGTCACAATTCCAGAAGATACAATCACATCATGGACTAGTTAAGGGCACCTAAGACTCAAAACAAGAGACTCTTTTTATGTTGCTTTCTTAACACTTTTTATTTTTGTATCTGGTTTTTCAAATAAGAAACTAAAACACACAAGAAAAACAAAGAAAAAAACTCAAAAATACCAAACTCAGGCGAGCAACTCGCCAGACTCCCTATACCGCGCAACACCACTCGCCAGAATTTTAAAAAAATAATAACAAATTTATGGGCTAAAATTTTGTGAGCACCAACCACACACATTTAAAAACCTTCACGACAAATTTCAGAAAATTACGAGACCCCTAGCTATAGAAAATAAATGACACGAAACAGGATACTGCTCAGTACCGAAAACTGCCACTCGCCAGACTCAGCTCCACTCGCAAGAATTATATAGAATTAATGACAGAGTGGAATGAGCTGAAATTTTAAGAGAAGAAACTAGACACATGTAAAACCATTCTCTCAAAATTTAAAAAATTTATGAGACATCAAACTATGTCAAATAATTTACACAAAATAGCATACTGTACAGTACCGAAAAATGAAAAATTTATACATAGACGCTAAGGATATGATATAAACCCCACCTCACACTTGAAATTTGCATTGTCCTCAATATAAAACAAAACTAAAACATACAATATATCAAACAAGCATGGAATGAGACACATAACACACCACAAATCACACTAAACATGGAGAAAAATAAAGCAAAGAAGAAAGATAGAGAGTTAAGAATTTCAAATCTGGTTTTCCACGCTTCTCCATCAACATGGGTTGCCTCCCAAGTAGCGCTAAGTTTAACGTCTTCAGCCAGACAGTGCACACCATCATAATTTTCAATCCTCTAGTGTAGGATCTTGAAGAGGAATCTTTTCCACGTCTCGCACTTGAGACGGCTCATAGAATGACTTGAGTCTATGTCCGTTTACCTTAAATGTGTTTCCGTCTCTTGGATTCAGAACTTCAACTACACCATGAGAAAACACATTACTGATAATATAAGGACCAGTCCATCTAGACAGTAGCTTACCTGGAAACAACTTCAGCCGCGAGTTGAATAACAACATTTTTTGCCCATTGACAAAAATTTTTTCCTTGATCATGTTGTCATGAAATATTTTCGTCTTCTCCTTGTAAATGCGGCTAGATTCATAGGCATTATTTTGAATCTCAGCAAGCTCATTCAGTTGTAACTTCCTGTGAACACCGGCATCATCAATATCAAAATTGAATCGTTTCACTGCCCAATATGCCTTGTGTTCAAGCTCTACTGGAAGGTGACATCCTTTTCCATAAATCATCCGATAGGGAGACATTCCAATCGGCGTTTTGAAAGCTGTTCTGTAAGCCCACAACGCTTCATCCAAGCGTTGGCTCCAATCCTTCCTTGTTGGTCCGACAGTCTTCTCCAGAATTTGCTTGATCTGCCGGTTAGATACTTCTACTTGCCCGTTCATCTGAGGGTGATAAGGTGTTGCCACCTTATGATGTACATGAAACTTCTTGAGCAACGCTGTAAATGACTTGTTGCAAAAGTGAGAACCGCCATCACTTATTATGTACCTGGGAGTGCCAAATCTCACAAAAAGTGATTTTAAGAACTTCAAAACAACAGCAGCATCGTTAGTACGAGTGGCTACTGCCTCCACCCACTTTGAAACATAATAAACTGCAAGTAGAATGTAATTATTTTGAAAAGAGCTAGGAAAAGGACCCATAAAATCAATACCTCATACATCAAAAATCTTAACCACTAAAATTGGGTGCTGGGGCATTTGATCCTTAGGACCTAAGTTACCTGTCAGTTGGTATCTAGCACATGATTTATGAAACTTATGTGCATCACCAAACAGTGTTGGCCAGAAGAATCCACTCTCAAGTACTTTTATCGCAGTCTTCTTTCCAGCAAAATGACCTCCTGCTACATGTGAGTGACAAAAAGATAAAATGGAATGAAACTCAGTTTCAGGCACACACTTTCTTATCAGCAAGTCCGGACAATGTTTCCACAAATATGGCTCATCCCACACATAGTACTTTGCTTCCTTGACAAGCTTGCCCTTCTGCGCTCTAGTGAAGTCTGGTGGAATATATCTATTTACCTTGTAGTTAACAATATCAGCATACCAGGGCTCCACAGCTTGAACAACAAAGAGTTGTTCATCTGGAAAGCTATCTCTGAGAGGAAGAGTGTCCTCTTCGGCTGTAGACCCATGGGTGAGTCTACTCAAGTGGTCTGCCACCACGTTTTCAGTGCCCTTCTTGTCTTTGATCTCAATATCAAACTCATGAAGTAAGAGCATCCATCGAATCAACCTGTGCTTGGCATCCTGTTTAGCCATCAAATATCTCAAAGCAGCATGGTCAGTAAATATGATAACTTTAGTTCCTAACAAGTAAGACCTAAACTTTTCAAGAGCAAAAACCACTGCTAAGAGCTCCTTTTTTGTAGTTGAGTAATTCAACTGTGCTTTATTTAAAGTACGGGAGGCATAATAGATGACATGAGGTAATCTTTGTGGGCGTTGGCCAAGAACAGTGCCAACAGCATAGTCTGAAGCATCACACATGAGCTCAAATGGTAAACTTCAATCCAGTGCTTGGATGATGGGAGATGTAGTGAGCAACTCCTTGAGCTTATTGAATGCTTGCAAGCACTCATTGGTGAAGTTGAAAGCTACATCTTTCTAGAGCAATGCACACAATGGTCTGGATATCTTGGAAAAATCCTTGATAAACCTGCGATAAAATCCTGCATGTCCAAGAAAAGATCTCACCTCCTTCACAGTGGAAGGAGGGGGTAAGGTACACACAATATCAACCTTAGCTTTATCAACCTCAATACCTCTAGCTGAAATAACATGTCCCAAAACTATACTCTGCTCCACTATAAAGTGGCATTTTTCCCAATTAAGTACAAGGTTAGTTTCTACATAACACTCTAAAACCATAGCTAGATTATGAAGACATATGTCAAAAGAATCACCGAAAACAGAGAAATCATCCATAAATACCTTAATGATCTTTTCAACCATGTCTGAGAAAATACTTACCATACACCTTTGAAATGTGGCAGGTGCATTGCATAAGCCAAATGGCATCCTCCTATAAGCAAAAGTGCCATAGGGACATGTGAAGGTGGTCTTCTCCTGATCATCCTTATGTATGGCTATCTTGTTGTATCCTGAATAACCATCTAAGAAACAGTAATATGCATGACCTGCCAACCTTTCCAACATCTGATCAATGAATGTGAGCGAAAAGTGATCTTTTCTTGTGGTGGCATTGAGCTTGCAGTAGTCAATACACACTCTCCATCCCGTTTGGACTCTTTGAGGCACCAACACGTTCTCATCATTTTTTACCACTATGATTCCTGAATGTTTGGGCACAACCTGCACAGGACTAATCCATTTGCTGTCAGAAATAGCATAAATAATACCTGCATCTCGAAGCTTGTTGACTTCTTTCTTGACAACTTCCATCATATGAGGGTTGAGACGACGTTGAGCTTCCCTTGTTGGCTTAGCTCCCTCCTCTAGATGGATCCTGTGAGTACACAATGTTGGGCAAATGACCTTGATGTCGGCTACTGTCCATCCAATGGCGACCTTGTATTCCTTAAGTACACTCACCAACTTCTCCTCTTGTAATGTTGAGAGCTTGGAAGAGATGATGACTGTAAGTGTATCATCCTCCCCTAGGAAAGCATAATTCAAATGCTCGGGAAGAATTTTCAACTCTAAAGTGGGTGCCACCTGTATAGACGG
This sequence comes from Geum urbanum, assembly GCA_946800695.1. Lineage (NCBI taxonomy): Eukaryota > Viridiplantae > Streptophyta > Magnoliopsida > Rosales > Rosaceae > Geum > Geum urbanum. The sequence continues at coordinate 36,690,792 of OX327013.1, read as the reverse complement.
AACAAGAATATCATCCGAAACTGGAAGAGAAATGGGTTTAGAATATTTACCTTTCATAATTGGCAGGGATTCAAGTGCTTCTTCCATAGCATAATACTCCTCTTCCATTTCAAGATCCTCAGCCGAAGCTATCTCAAAGATAGGTTCAAATTTCTTCTCCTCGCCAAGCTTCAGTCCTTCCTCGCTAAGCTTCTTGACAAGCTCGCCAAGCTCCAGACCTGAAATATCTTCTTTCCCGGATACCTATATGTCCTTTCTCAAAGGATCCTCCTCCAATGAATACTGAATAAATTCCTGCACAAAACTCTCAAAAGTGTCAATTGAACAACATGAATAAGCATCATCACTATTTGGATGTTTGAGAGCTTCATAAATATTGAAGTGGATTTTCTCCTCAGCTACTTCCATACTCAATGATCCATCAAAATAATCTATCTTTGTACGCGTTGTTCTCAAGAATGGTCTTCCAAGATTCAATGGTATTTCTGATGGCATTGGCTCATTCTCCATCTCCAGCACAAAGAAATCTGCTGGAAAAATCAAATCTTCTACCTACACCAAAACATCCTCAATAATACCTTGAGGGTAACAGTTAGACCGATCAGTAAGTTTAATGGTGACACATGTGGGAATAAGTTTTCCCATTTTCAACCTGTTATAAACAGTGTATGGCATTAAATTAATGGAAGCACCTAAATCAAGTAAAGCACCCGCAAACCTGTGATCACCAATGGTACATGAGATCGTAAAACGTCCTGGATCACCTAACTTAGGTGGAAGCTTTCTTTGAAGCACATCAGATACTCTCTCTCCCAAAGCCACAGTCTCAGTTCCATAGAATTTTCTCTTTGTTGTGCACAAATCTTTCAGGAACTTTGCATATTGTGGTATCTGCTTGATCACATCCAACAAAGGGATGTTTACTCCTACCTTTCTGAACACATCCAAGATCTCCTTCTCTTTGTCAACCTTCACCTGCTTCTTCAACATGCTAGGAAAAGGTAAATTAGGAATAATAGAAGGAGATGGAGTAGAGGATACCTGACCTGATTTTTGATTTGTCAGTTTATCTGTTTCAGGTGCATTTTCGACAGCTCGAATTGGGGTTCCTGCAGAATCTTCTGACGATTTGTCCAACGGCTTGTCAGGGATAAGTTGTTCAAGCACGGGCTCCTCCCACTTTCTCTTTGTTGACTTGGGCAGTTCTTCCAACATCTTCCCACTCTTTAGGGTCATGGCATGGGCTTCATATTTTGTATTGGGATTGGGAAGAGTGTTGCTGGGAAAACTTCCTTCTTTGACTTGAGCAAGTGTTTGCTGAATTTGGCTTACTTGTCGCTCCAATAAGTCAATTGCCTTCCCTTGCTGCAGAGTTGTAGCTTTGATATCTTGGTGAAAGGCACTACTCTCCTCTCATTCCTTCTTGTTGTCAAACATCATTTGTTGCATCATGGCTTCCAAAGTAGAATTTCCTGATGATGTTTGAGCTTGAGCTTGTTGTGGCTGAGGCATACGCCTTTGGCCAAACTGCTGCCCATCTCCTGTAGGCTGTCTCTACTGAAATCCAGGTGGAACAATAGGAGGATTGAGCACATTATTACTCCTATAGCTCAACAGGTCTCTATTTCCACCATATGTGTTGGGTTGTCTTTGGAAGTAATTTGCTTCTTCCTCTTGATCAACCTCTTCATCTGCTCTAAACTTGGGACAATCTTCTGCTAAATGGCTTGTAGCTAAACATAAAGTGCACACAACCTGAGCTGCAGCAACTATTGTTTTCTTGCTCACTTTCAGACTACTCGCAATCAGAGCAATATCATTCTCCATAGAGCTTAATCTTTTTTCCATGGCTCCATCGATTGCAACTGCATTGAGAGACCTTCTACTTGCTCCCATGGATCTATCCCTTGACTGAAATTTCCTTGAATTTTTAGCTTGATTCTTAACAACTTCCTTGGCTTCTATTCCAGTCATATTCCACTAGTTTCCCCCACAAGCTGAATCAAGCTTTGTCCTGTTAAAAGAATCAAGTCCTTCATAAAAGAACTCCATTTGAGTGTTGAGGTCAAATTTATGGTGAGGGCATTGTCGAAGAAGACTCTTAAACTGTCTCCAGGCCGGCTTCATGTAATTCATCATTGTCTTTCTGCCTGAATGTGCTAATTTGCTTCTTCAAGTTCTTGGTGCGAGAAGCAGAGTAGAACTCTTTCATAAATGCAGAGCACATCTTCTCCCATGTGTCCATAGATATAGGAGCCAAATAATTATACCATGATTTTGCTTGCTCCTTCAAAGAGAACGAAAACAAGAGGAGCTTCACAGTGTCCTCTTCCATATTAGTCGATCTCTGTATTCTGCACAATGCTGTAAACTCATTGAGATGGTCTTGAGGGTCTTCAGAAGGCGTTCCTCTAAAGTGTGGCAGATTCGATATAAGTGATGGGGGAATAGAATAAGCCCCCAGATTTTCTGGTAGTACGATCGGTGAATCTGCTGCACCTGTGCTCGGTATAAAGGACTCTCTCAGCTTAGTTGTGTTTGCCATTCTTTTTGGTGATGGTGGTGGTATTGGAACACTTTGCTCTTCCTCAAATTCAGATCCTGTATCGGAATGTATTTCTTACTCAGGTTGACCACCACTGATCACGTTCATGGACCGTTGTCCCTGCTGCTTCCTGTTTTGCCTTGCTGAGCGTTCAATCTCTGGATCAAGTAATAATGGCTCAGCGCTTCTTGTGTGCCTAGTACGCATACACAATGCTTCTGCACACAGAAGAGACAGTAAGACTCAAAAGAAAAAGAAAACAAAACAAAACAAAACTGAAAATTAAAGACTTTATTATGACTTAGATTTAAGCAATTCCCCAGCAACGGCGCCAAAATTTGACAAGGCGGGTAAACACCTCTCAAAGATACCCTATTCACAAACTGGATATATCAATGTAGTAAAATAAATAGGGGTTAACGAACACAAAGAATTGGTGAAACTAAATCCTAACAAACTACTATGCTGACAGCCTCGACTACAGTACACTAATGACAACGCGAGCCTAAGATAGACAGATTAAAATGCTACGAAATTTGGACACAATGAACTAGACACAGTGGTGGACTACCACAAAAAATTTGAGGGTTTTCTGAGTTGATTTGGTTACCAAAATAAATCGGCTAAGTTACAGCTAATGTAGAAATCAGTAAATTGCAGAAAGTAAATTATTGTAGTTAACCAATGAGATATGAATGTTAAGAACTTCTCTCCACTCTAGACATACTTACGACCTCCCCAATATAATTGAACTAACTATGGATAAATACTCCCCACACAAGAGCTTTGGTTAAGTCATCTTATGTATTACACTCTCTTACTTGGCATGAAAGAGGGAGGGACAATCCGCTCAATCTTGATCCTCACTTAACCGACTTATACATATGGTGATGTAAGCCTAGAGAACTGGAGTCATTACGTTCTAAGAATGTTTGAAGAATAACAGAGCTTCAAGGGTTGATAAGGTTGTCACCCTTTCATCACTAAGGCTTGTTTCACACAAATTCATGTTTGTCTCTAGAGAATATGCAATGATAAGGTGGTCATATACATAATCAAGACTATAGATCCTAAGCCATGCATCTAAGTGTGCACTCAAAGAAACATGAACATAGAAAACATACGGTGAGAAAACAGTGAAACAAAACTCATCCAAATAATTAATAGAATCAAAATGGGTTCAAAATCGTAGGCATATCTAGGGCTTCAATCAGCCCCTAACAATGGAAATTTAGCTACACATAGTTTTAAATAATAACATTAAAGAATTCATGAAAGATGAACTAAAGAAGGAGAAGAAATAAACTCTTGATCCCCGTCAGGATCGCATACTTGCAATACGGTTCTTCCTTTTTCTTCCACTTGTTCTTCTTTCTTTATTCTTCTTTGTTTTTGTCTTTTTCTCTTAATCTCTCTCTTCGCTCGCCAGACTCCTTTTTGTTTCAGCCCCCCTTTTTTTCCACTAGCATAATATATATATATATATATATATATATCATAGCTAGGTTAATCATCCTAGCAAGTTGACCACGTGCAAGACTCCAAATCAAACTCCAATTAGGATTCTTTATTTATTGATTCCTATTTGATTTTCAAGTCCATTTCCAATTCTTCTTACTGTTCCGATCCTCGTCAAGCAACAGCACTGCTTCCAATTAAATATATATATATATATATATCACATCATTTGGTTTGATTAAACTGTATCTTCTCGCCAAGCTTCAAAATATATTATTTAATCTCATTTTCTTCATTAATCTCCAAAATACCTAAAAACAAATAAATATAATTAATTCACTCGATTAATAACAATAAACTAAATATAGGGAACAAATTAAATATCAAATAGATGCATAAATATGCGACTATCAATTATTTTGTTAGGTTTGTGGAGGAAATAAAGAAAATGAGTTAAATGATGGATTCCTAGAGTAAAAAGAAATAAAGATTTGGTGTCTCTTGTAAATAAAAGAAGATAAAACCTAAATGGACAAGGTCTAGCCCAATGAAGCCAATATATAAACTGTTTTTAGGGATTTTGAAAAGGGTAATCAATAATTTTGGGAGTAAGATATGAGCAAGCAAGAGCAGTCAAGTGAAGAAACCCAGACGCCCAGGTTCGACGTGTCGAGAGCACCTTCTTGACTTGTTGAAATCAATCTGCAAAAATTCTTCTCCACTTTGTTTGTACTAGTTTTTCCCATGAATTATTTTGATTCGTTTTCATACATTATGAGCAACTAAATACTTTGTTAAGGGGCTACTTTGAAGCCCTGTACATGAAGTCTTGATAATATATAAGGCTGGAATTTCCGAACCGAAAACAAAAAAAAAACCGAGCCGAACCGTAACCGTAGCCGAAAAAATCAGAATCCGAAAAAAATCTAAACCAAAAAAATTTGGTTCGGTTTCGGATTTCAAAAATCCGAACCGAATTGAAAAACCAAAAATAAATCAAACATATCCAAAACGACGTCATTTTGGTGGTCACTTAGTTGGACTATATAAGGGATGCAATAGGGGAAAAATTAGGGTTCTGAGAATTTGGGAGCAGCCGAGCAGCACAGCCTTTCTCCTCAATCTCACAAAACAGTTATGTCACTCGGTGAGCTCGTGACCTACAATTCGACCACGGATTTCTCTCAATCTCATGAAAAAACTCGACGGTGAGCTTGTGACCTACCTCGCCATCATGAGTCACCTTTCTCTCTTAGTCTCACAGAACAACTCGGTCACCTCGGTGAGCTCGCGACCTCCTTCGCGACCTTGCTTCGCTTCTCTCTCTCAAAATCTCGATATGTCGCATTGCCCTACTCAAACGCCAGCCTCCTCTCTCGCCTCGCCCTACTCTCGTCTTGCAGTGCCTCGAGTCGCCCGATCGCGCAACCTCTCAAGTTCTTTGGTAAGCTCTCTCTTTTCGTGATTGGGTGATTGACTGATTGATTTGGGTATTTGATTTCGTGATTATAGTTTGTTGATTAGTTGAACTTCCATGATTTAACAACAAGCTCAAGTTGTTCTAAAGTTAATTTCAGTAGCCTTTCGTTGACAACAAGATCAAGTTCTCAAGGTTTGGGTTCAATTGATTTAGTTCTATTTATTGTTAAAGAGACTGTGATTGAGTTTATTCTAAATTGTGATTGTGATTGGACTTTGTCACTTTCTGTGCAGAGGAAGAGAGGTCAAGGAGGGAACACAAATATGACATCTACTTCAAAAGCCACAGCCTCAAATAAGGTTTGAAAGTATTAACATTGATGTTTTTGGACTGTTTTGGATTGTTTAGTTACTGCATATAAGTGCCGTTGGAGATCTGCTGGAAATTCTCATCAAATGGGTACTGGACTGCTGAAAACTTAAGCAAGTTGCTGGAATTCCCATCAAATGGGTGCTACAAACTGATTTTTTGCTATTTTCTTAATGTTTGGACTGCTTGCTTTGTGGATTGTTGAAACTAATCCACATGTTATTTATGGAATGTTTTGTTTGTTGTTAAGAGACTTTGAATTGATGTTGTAACTTGAAAATTTAAAATTGGGTGTTTGGAATTGCTATGCTATTTTTGGTATTAGTTTGAAAGGTACTAGTTTAGAATTGCTTTGCTATTGTTAATACCTTTCCAGCATATCAGGTTTATCAAGTGTACAATTTGTAACAAGGGACGTGAAGAACGATTAGACTGACCCTTTGTTACAAATTGCTGAATCAAGCATAATTGATGGACTATTACAGTATTGTTTTTCTATATATCAAGTATTTTTTTGGTTAAGTCTATTCTACTTATTTGAAAGAAAAAAATAACCGAAAAAACTCAAAGAAACCAAAATTTTTAACCGATCCAAACCGAACCGAATAACTCGATTTTTGATGCTAAAAATGTAAAAACCAAACCAAACTGAACCGAAAAGAATAGTTCGGTTTGATTACGGTTTCTATCTAAAATTGAACCAAAGCGCCTGAATCCCACCCCTAATAATATATACACTTTGACCAAATTTCGTCGTGATTTTGGATGAGGTTTCTTTGTTGGTTTTTCATTAATGATTTCTATCTTGTATGCTTGGAGTACACGCTTAGTATGCATGTTTAAGGATCTAATTCTATAAGGGTTTGATGCATGTTGATTGTTAATGATCTTCCTTAATCTCTCTTTAGTAGAAACCAAACCTTTTGGTTATAAGAAACCCCATAACTAGCAAGACATGTCCTTAGTGTACCTGTGAAGTCTTGTAGATTCTCACACCTTTTTTAGATCATAATGCTTCCTTCTCAATAAATCTGGGTCCATGACCTTTAGGTTCTTTGAGGGATAGTCATCGGTGATAAGCGTACCTTCACCAATGTAATCATAAGGATTAGGTTGTTGTGTTCATAACAATTGAATCTCCCTAAGAACTTTCATTTATAGTCATGGCATAGTTAGGTTGAGCATATGTTGTCTATATGGAGTGACGATGGTGGATGGAAATCCCCTTAGCTCATTTATTCATTAATTTTTGTCAGAAATATTAATGTTTTTCTGCATTAGTCTGTTTTGTTTAATTTTATTCACATATCAAATCATTTCCGAATAAATTGAAAGTTTGTGTGGTAATCTGTCTCTGTGTCTAGTGTGTCTAGTGTTAATTTCGTAAATTTTGGTTGAGTCTAAGTTAGATAATTAATTAGACTTATGTCTGTAGATCAAGTCTACCAAAAAACTGATTTTAATGTTTGTATCTTAATACTTAGTTTCATCGATCTACAACGGGCAATGACCCATATTTATCATGATATTACATTGATATCAATTGCATAAGAATACAAATTTTTTTAGCAGTGTAAAAAGCATATCAAAAAGGCTGTCAAATATATTTTTTTATTCGTTGTATCTCTCTTTTGCTATATCACTTTCTTACCTTGTCCAGAAGTACGACAAATGAAAGCTTAAAAGAATAAACTAATATAAACTTATAACATATCGGTTAGAACATTGGAAAATGTCAAAAACTAGATCAGCTGTCGAATTTAAATTTGATATGTATGGTTTCACACGACCATTAGACTTGCCCAAGGAAGCCAAGCATCATCTCACACACTAATAGACTCCCCATCACCAAAATATGCCAAATCAAATCTTTCCCCAGCTCGGACGTGTCAATTTTAATGGTAATGTTCGTGAACGAATCTAATCAGCTATTAATAGTATCGTTCAGTCTAAAAAATTTGAAAAAAATAACGTTCAGTCTAAAAAATTTGAAAAAAAATAACAAGTAGCTACTTTATATAGGAATAAGCTCTACAACAAATCAAGGGCGTCATACAAAAAAAAAGAAGAAAAAGAATAAAGTAATGACGGATATATGGAGAGCTAGTCTCAGCTCTGATTTGGTATATATCACTTGCATAATAAGCTCTTGACGCTCTTCGCATTCACGTCGATTTGTATTGTGCAGTTCATAGTAGCAGACTTCTTCTTCTTCATGATCATCATCAACTCCACCTTTCCGGTCAACTTGGCTTCGCTGTTTAGGGTTAACACGCCACCGCTCAATTCACTGCTGAGAGTAGAGCTACTCGGCAATGAGGCGGCGTTCAAGTCCACACTAACGTTGATCTTCTTGGTGCCACGCATTCCGGCCTTTCCTTTGGAAATATTGACTGTCCCAACAGTTGTGTCTTGGTACAAGAAGGTCACGGTGCCTGCGTCGAACTTGTAAGGACCCCAGTTGGTGTTCTTGACTCTGATTTGTGTGTTGAAGGCTGTGGCAAACGAAGGAGTTGCAGTGGAGGAGGTGAAGCCTGTGAGGGTGCTCTCGCCGAGTCTAACCTTTGGGGTCTTAACTTTCATAATGGTGAGACCAAACACGGTCATGACTGCTATTTGGAACACAACGAATATACCAATGTAAGCAAAGCACTTGATTCTCTTCTTGCGCTTGAGCTCGTTCTCGGACAAAGACTCTCCATCGCTTCTTGCGTATCCGTTAGCAGGAGCCAAAGGATAAACTTGTTGGTTCTTGTCAGCCATCTCTCTGTGTTTTTGATATGAAATGAAACGAAGGAATGAAGATTGAAGAGTACTCTGTTTAGGCTCTGTTTTTGCTCTGTTTGTTTAGGCTCGTTTTCTCTTAAAAGTAGAGGAAGTTGTTTGTGGGTGATGATGTAAAGGAAGAGCGCACTTGTTTGGTATATGTTTGGGGCTTGGGGAATTTGAATAAGTTGTGTGGGGGAATGAAGTTCCTGGAAATTGTGATATGGATTTTGGTGGGGGACGCGTTTGGCGTCCGAAGCTCAAAGGTGAGAAATCTTAACAAAATTTGTGTTCTCTTTTCTCCGCTTGGCTCTCTCTAAAGTACAAAAATGGACTAAGCAAGTAAAGTTATTTGTGTTCTGTGTCCGAGTAAATCTAAGGTTCCAGGAAATGCTGAAATGTAACCAAACGCGCTTGGTTAGACTTGGTGAATCATATTTGGTCATGTGGAATGAGTTCCACGAAGACTTTAACCGTAGATTTTTGTTGCAGGACAAAGTCTTTAGTATTAGCTTGAAGCACAAAGTAAAGAGTTTGATGAAAATAGACTAAGAAGATATCACACAGCTAGGGGATATTTTGGTTCTGTTCTAAGCAACTTGTTAAACATTTTCGTTATTCTATGCTTCAATTTTTCCATCCAGAAGTCTATTTCATGGGACTGGTCAAATATGCACGCCTGAAAATCATAAATATAATATGCAAAGTGCCGGATTGCTGGTGCAGTCTTATTAGTTTAAACTTTAAAGTACACAATGTTCTCACTTGTTATGGAAGTAGACTAAAAAATCCTCAACAAAGTCATCGATCATCTAGAAGATGCTTGATATTTAATTCCAGATTTGGACGCGTTTGGTGTTCGAAATCAAATTATACGTTCCAGCGAACTCATTAGCTAAAGTAAGTTATTTGAAAGTGTCCAACACAACAAGCCACTATATATACACAACACTTTCGGCTCTTCTATTCCATCAAAGCAACAAACACTTCTTTCATTTCCTATAGTTCATACATCCTTGACAAAACAAACCCAAGTTACACAGTTTCCAAACAAACATGGCTGAGAAAACACATCAGGCTTATCCCTTGGCTCCGGCTAACGGGTACATGAGAAGCGATGGAGAGTCTTTGTCCGAAAACGAGCTCAAGCGCAAGAAGAGAATCAAGTGCTTTGCTTACATTGGTATATTCGTTGTGTTCCAAATAGCAGTCATGACCGTGTTTGGTCTCACCATTATGAAAGTCAAGACCCCAAAGGTTAGACTTGGCGAGAGCACCCTCACAGGCTTCACCTCCTCCACTGCAACTCCTTCGTTTGCCACAGCCTTCAACACACAAATCAGAGTCAAGAACACCAACTGGGGTCCTTACAAGTTCGACGCAGGCACCGTGACATTCTTGTACCAGGGCACATCTGTTGGGACAGTCACTGTACCCAAGGGAAAGGCTGGGATGCGTGGTACAAAGAAAATCAACGTCAGTGTGGACTTAAATGCCGCTGCATTGCCGAGCAGCTCTACTCTCAGCAGTGAATTGAGCGGTGGGGTGCTGACGCTGACCAGCGAAGCGAAATTGACAGGAAAGGTGGAGCTGATGATGATCATGAAGAAGAAGAAGTCTGCTACTATGAGCTGCACAATACAAATCGACGTGAATGAGAAGAGCGTCAAGAGCTTAATATGCAAGTGATGCAAATTGATATATCATACCAGCTTGATTTGTTATTTTTTCATTTATTATTTTTGTTTAAGAGGCTTGGATTATTGTAGATCTTTATACATAATATAATAGTCACTTTTCCTTTATTGTGTGGTTCTCTTCTTCTGTTTAATCTCCTAGGCTATCAAGGAAACGAACTTAACGAAAGCCAAACCCCACATAAGAGGTCGCTGAAAAATTAAATGGTTGGATATAAGTCATATAAATTAATCAGAGAGGAAGAAATTTTTATCTCAGTTGCTAAAATTTCATTTTTCTCATTGAAGAACTACATATAGCGTAAAGATGAAATTCGCTGAAGAGTAGTTTATAGATGAAAGACACTGGTACTTGTAAGAGTTTATTACTTCATATGGTATTGAAAAACAGAGGAAGTGACAGAGTATGCTCTGACTTAGAAACAGAGAAGTTGATTAGTGTTTACCTATTTTCCTACACTTACATTAGATATACCAACTTCAATAGTTCAATACCGCTTTCCAGTATTTCTCTATCAATCACTTCAACTCTGATGCAGAATCAAATCAATTTGTCCAGAGCCGATACTAATTTATAAGAAGCATCCATGTACATTTGGTGTATCACATTGTCACTAACACTATATAAGAAGAATTCTATGGTTTAGATAAGTCCAGTAATGAGTGCCACACAAAACTTGGGACGGCAAAATAACCAGAACCGGTGTATATCCGTTCGAATTGAACCCGGTCGGGTCAAATTTTTAAGACAAATAGTATATATCAAGTATATACTGAATCTGAACTTGAACCCGACCACATGGCGATGGGTACGGATATGTATATACTGAACCTGACCCCAAACCGAATTTGACTGACATATTTTTTAAAGGAAATTTGTTATATTTTATAATTTATATCTAATTTTTAATATACTTACAGAAAACTACTTCAGTGCTTTGATACAATTTATAATAAAAAAAATATGTTTATAAAATAAACATAAAATGATAAACTAATTTACTTCTTTCTTTAAGGTTGTAATATCAAGTTTAGTTTTTTTTTATAAAAAACAGTACCAAACTTAAATAAGTAACTTTATTTCATGATTGTGTTAAATCAAATTTAAAAAAATGAATGGTCAAGATTAAATTATAAAAAACTACTTATTTAGGTTTGATATTGTTCCTTATGAGAAAACTAAACTTGATATTACAACCTTAAAGAAGTAAATTAGTTTATCATTTTATGATTATTTTATAAACATGTATTTTATTGTAGATTGTGTTAACACACTGAAGTATTGTCCTTATTTATATATTAAAAAATAGATATAGGGAATAATATATTTAAAATCCTATTTTTTATTTTATCTATTTTTTGTTGGGATAACAGGTTAGATTCATATATTAAGTATCAGTCAAGTTCAAATCGGGTTAAAACCCGACTAAAATTGAATTCAGATCAGGTTGATTTCGAGTTCGGGAACCAAAAATCCAACCCCGACTCGATCTGTTTTCATCCCAACACCGAGTCCCCCAGTTTGGCCAATTTGTTACCTTCTATACTTTCATTAGGAATTACGATTCACATGCATGGTCAATTAAGTTGACTAGCTAACAGTCATTATCTCAAGGACACATTATTTATGTAAGGGAGGTATTCTTGTCGTTATAGAAAATTGAGCCTCAGTTTCTATGTTAATCAAACGAAAGAATAAAGCAGAACATGAGCTCCGGTGCTTAAAGTTAATTAATGATATTCAGATATAAAATATGCATTAGCAGCAAATAAATCCTAGACATCACAGATTCACTCAACCAAACGAATAAATCGAATCACATGAACGGTGTGATATATATGCCACTTGGATAGCAAGCTTTTGACCATTTTTTTGGAAAGATCAAATGATATGCTGCAGTCCATTTTAGCAGACTTCTTCTTCTTCATTATGAGCATCAGTTCAACCTTTCCAGCCAGTTCAGCTCGGCTGGTCAGAGTAAGGATCCCACTGTTCAATTCACTTGCTAGACTAGAACTGCTTGGCAATCCGTCGGCATTCAAACTCACCATGACATTGATCTTCTTGGTGGAACGCATTCCAGCTTTGCTCTTTGGAATAGAAACTGGCCCCACTGCCACTCCTTGGTACAAAAAAATTGCAGTGCTTCCATCAAACTTATAAGGACCCCAGTTTGAGTTCTTCACCCTAATCTGGGTGGTGAAGGATGTGTCAAATGAAGGTGTTGCAGGGACTGAGTTGAGGATTTGGACATTGAGTTCCCCCAATCTCACCTTAGGAGTTTTTTACTTTCATCACTGTAAGACGAAAAAACGGAAAGCCATGACTATAATTTGAACAAAGATGAAGATACCAATGTACATGAACAACTTCATTCTCTTTTGGCGTTTAAGCTCATCTCCGGATACCAAAGATTCTCCATCACTTCTAGTGTAACCATTTGCAGGGGCCAAAGGTGAAGCCTGGTTGCTCTTCTCATACATCATTCTGTGACGAAAACCTTTGGAACAAACAAAATAATTCTCTTTTTTCGTTTTGGCTCTCTAAATTATGAACTGAGCAAGTGTATTGCAGTATTGTTTGTGGGAGTTCGAATGTTATCAGTGTTAATCATATATAGTGCTTTAACTTTAAGTAACAGGTTGGACTGTTGGAGTCAGCTTCCCTCATGTGGAACCAAAATACACGCCTATAGGTTCGAGCTTTTGACTTGCAGTCTTCTAGATATTGGTCGCATTTGGAAAGCTCTATTTAATTAAGAAATTTAATATAATCATACTGAAGGCATATGGATATTGGCTATCCCTTGACAATCGTCAAAACACAATTGCCTGAAAGATCATCAAGAACAGAGGTTGAAGATGCTGGCATCTTTCACTTATCTCTTTGGGATATCAGGTAGTTCATGCATCCCATATCATGATTTTCATTTAGGATAGCAACTGCTGCTCATATCCCTGTTGGCCTGCTTGTCATCTGTTAAGTCTGTGCATATCTGTGTTCAGTAGTCTTGGTGATTTCCGAATCAGTATGTATGTGACTTTGTAGAGTTTAGAACCTCCTTGATTCAGAATACAAACGCATGTTGACTTTGGTTGATTTAAGGTGTTTAAGCTCACATGTGTTTTCTGGAAAATCGGTTTGTCTTTTTGTATGTCTGACAAGTCGCTTTCGGTTCTGATTTTCCTGGTTACCCCCTTACTGTCATATAACGTGCCTCTTTCTTGAGAACTGATATTGCTATTTCTATACAAGTACAAAGGATCCTTTTGCCTTGCTTAGACTACTTTAGCTCTTTAAGGTAAAATCTGAAAAGCTGTCTTGCCATACTTGTTTAGCTTGCTGTGCCCTCTTTGCTGCTGCTCTTGTCGGTCTGTAGTGTTCCATGCCTAGGCTTGCTTTAGGACAGTTGTAGGTCTGCAGTATAACATGTACATGCTATGTTTCACATGCTCCCTAAGCAGTTGTTGACCACCGAATAACCTTGTCTATATAAGGAGTCCCAAGTTCTCTTGAACTTCGGTTGGTTGAGTTATTTTCTGAGGTTCTTGGGTTACTCTGTTTAGAGCATTCTTTGAGAGCACATTTGTGTGTTGTTTCTCTTCTGTTCTCTCTCCCTCTTCCATGTCTTTTGGTTGCTCATAATTGTGCATAATAGACATGGTTTCTCAAACATAAAAACTGTTTTCCAAAACTCATATGCATCATTGCATTGTGCATTCCATAGAGATAAAGTGTGGAGATGCCCAACCCAAGAAGTGGTCAAGAAGATTCTAACTTGAAGTGTAGTTAGGAATCTATGTTTGATGCTTCTGTTTCTCTTTCCAAGTGTAAGCACATAGATTAGAGTAGTGTAGCTCTGTTTGTACTAGTGGGTAGACTAGTCGGGATAGCATAATGGTTATGTATCCTCAGAGTGCCAGAAACTTGTAATTGTGTGAGTTACAAATTAGTGGAAAGGTTTGTCCCTCAAGAGTAAGGGGCACGCAGTTTTAATCCTGTTGGAGGATTTCTGCGTCAACAAAAACATCTGGTGTTATTCTTTTCTCACTGCTCTTTCCTTATTACTCGTAACCTGCTTCTCGGGATAGGACAATATCTTGCTATCCCAAAAGCAGAATTGAACGAAAAAAGTGGTAAAGGCCTATTCACCCCCCCTCTAGGACCTTCAAGTGGTATCAGAGCGGCCACTAGCCTTTGCTAGTGAGATCCTCTGAGGGGTTCATTATGGATCGGGAAAAAGGTTCTTCCATAAATGTACCACCTTTTTTTGATGGACATGATTTTTCTCAATGGAAAATCATGATGAGTGCCTTCCTCTCTTACCAAGATGATGGTATGATGTGGCAAAGTGTAGAGGAAGGCTGGACACATCCCACAAAACCAGAAGGCGCTGAATCAACCTTAAGGGTTTCAAAGCCTAGGTCCGAATGGGTAAAAGATGACAAGGATTTGGCTAGAGCTAACATCAAGGCCCTTAGCTGTTTATTCAATGCTGTCTCCGAAGCAGAGCGTCAAAGGATCATTCATTGCTCTACTGCTAAGGAGGCATGGGATGTGCTTGTCAACACTCATAAAGGTAACACTCGTGTTAAACAACAAAAGCTTCAACGTCTTATTTTTGAGTTTGAAGGTCTATGCATGAGTGACAAAGAGTCTATTGATGATTTTTATGGTCGTGTACTTAACATCACAAATCAATGCCGTAGCTTAGGAGAGGCTATAGAATCAAAGAAAATTGTTAGGAAATTCTTAACTACTTTACCTCCTTTCTTTGACTCTAAAATGAATGCTATTGAAGAAGCTCATGATCTTGATACTTATCCTCTAGAAGAACTTGTTGGTAATCTGAAAACTTATGAGGCCCTTAAGAGAAGACCTATGCATGAAAAATCCATTGCCTTAAGTTCTGTTAAAATTGACGATGAAAAGTTGCATGAAAATGATGAGGATGACAGTGAAGAATTTGCTTTCCTAACCAAACAATTTGAGAAATTTTTAAGGAAAAGGAAAACGTTCAACTCTAATCGGAACTTTTCAAAAGGATCTAACTCTAAGCCTTTTAGAAATAAGGTCTCACAGAAAGGTCGGGATAACAGGTCCTCTTCTATCCCGAAAATAGATATGAAATGTTTTGAATGTAATGGAATAGGACATAAGGCTATGGACTGTGCTAACAGGAGAAACAAGTCTCACAAAGTGTTAAAAGCAACGTGGAGTGACAGTGAGTCAAATGATAACTCTGAAACTGATTTAGAAGAAGATGAAAAAGTTGCTTTTGTTTCTCATGTCATATTGGATGAGTCTCTTGAGGACAAGGATTCCGATGATGAAGGGCATGATATGTATGTGCGTTTGTGTAAAGCCTCAAAGTCTATGCTTGCTAAAAATGAAGCTCTATCTAATGAGCTTTCATTGAGTAAGGAGACACATTCCAGGATACAAGAGGAGTTTCTATCCCAGAAAGCAGATTGGAATTCTACCAAGACTCAACTTGAAGAACAAGTGACATCCCTCAAAGAAGAACTGGACCGCCAGTCTTCTACCATAGACGTGCTGACTACTGAGAAGCTGAAGCTTGAAGCGGCCCTACTAGATGCCCGGAACCAGTTTGCCAAGTTCTCCATTGGCTCCGAAAAGCTGTCCCAAATGTGTGGGATGGGAAAACTGGATGGCAGCAAGAAGGGGTTGGGATTTGAGAATGGTGTCAAATCCAAGGACTCCGGCAAGACCGCATTCGTCAAGGAGACCAGCTCGGTGTTGGGAAAGCCTCCGCCTCAGCTGAAGAAAGATGCTCCGGATACCTCTAAGGTGTTGAAGCCCAAGAAAGGATCGCAAATCAGATGCTTTCACTGTGGGAATAGCGGACACATCCGTCGGTACTGCTATAAGCTGAGAAGAAACCCTGTACCTGCTAAGATCTCTCAAAGCAACGATCTGCTTGCTCACTTTCAGAAATCCCTCAGTGAACTGACAAGGATCGCACACTCCCTTGCTATCCCAGTGCAAAAGAATCAACCTGCTGCTACAAACTGGATCAGAAAACCTGCTCATGGAATCCGGGATACCAGAAGGGTCACGTCTCCCACTGCCCCTAATGTTAAGAAGAAACCAGAAGAGGTTGTCTGCTTTCTATCGAGAGTCAAGACTCCACCTGTTGCTGCAAGGAATGTTGTAGCCGTGTGCAACGTTGCCCTAACTGCCCTTTCCACCAGGAAATCCGACTCTTGGTATATGGACAGCGGTTGCTCGAAGCACATGACAGGAGAACGAAAGTGGTTTTCGTCCATGGATGATACTCATCCTGTTGGTGATGTTATGTTCGGAGATGGTGCCAAGGCAGAGATCATCGGATGCGGGACGGTTGATACTCCTGGTCTCCCAGCCCTGAAGAACGTGTTGTTGGTGGCAGGCTTAGAAGTATGTCTGCTGAGTGTGAGCCAGATAGTTGACGAATACGAGACAGTAACCTTTGACAAATCCAAGTGCACTGTTCTGGATGGGAAAGGGAGATATGTGATGAAGGGGGAGAGGTCCCGTGACCACTGCTACTGTGTCCGTGCAAACAAGAAGCTGGAACCTGATGTGTGCTTCCAATCCTCAACTCAAGAAAGCCTGCTAGATCTTTGGCATAGAAGGATGTGCCATCTCAACCATCAAGATGTAGTGAGACTGTCTTCAAAGGACGGAGCTCGTGGTCTGCCCAAACTGTCCGGGAGAGCTGCAGGTATGTGTGGAGACTGCAAAATGGGTAAGCTATCCCGAACCTCCCATCCTGTTCTAAATGCTAGACCAACCTCTAATGTTCTTGAGTTACTTCACTTAGACCTTGTAGGCCCTGTAGAAACTGAGAGTCTTGCTAAAAAGAAATATGTGCTTGTTGTGGTAGATGATTTCTCTAGATTTACTTGGGTCATATTTCTAGGTGACAAAACTCAAACCTTTGGGAAGTTTTTTGAGCTAGCAAAACGTATTTCAAAAGAAAAGCTTTCTGAAAATAAATGCATTTTGAGGATCAGGTCAGATCATGGAACCGAGTTTGAAAACTCTTTGTTTGCTGAATATTGTGAGGAAAACGGTGTGCACCATGAGTTTTCAGCCCCTATAACACCTCAACAAAATGGGATTGTTGAGAGGAAGAATAGGGTATTGGTTGAGATGGGGAGGGTTATGTTAAGTTATGCGGATTTGCCCCACATGTTTTGGGCCGAAGCGATCTTTAATGCTTGCTATACCCTTAACCGTGTGATTTTTAGACCTGGTACTAGTAAGACACCGTATGAGCTTTGGAAAGGGAAGAAGCCAAATATCTCACATCTAAAAGCCTTTGGAAGTCCTTGTTTTATTTATAGGGATCGTGAGTATTTGACAAAGTTTGATACCAAATGTGATAGGGGTGTTTTTCTAGGTTATGCATTGAATAGCCGTGCTTATCGGGTCTACAACAAGAGAACCTGCAAAGTTGTAGAGACCGTGAATGTGGCTATCAATGACACTCTTGTATGCTCTCACAACCATTCTTCTAGAAATGTGCAGGTTGAGGATGTGAGCACTGTGACATCTCCCAAAGATGCTGAGACTCCCATCGATGAACAGAACCCTGTAGCGGATGATGTATCCCAGGGTACAGATTCTGATAATGAAGGTGCCGGGATAGATCAGACCCTAACTATCCAGAAGTCTCATCGTGTTGGGAAACGTCAAGTTCAGAAAGATCATTCACCCTCGGATGTGATTGGCACAGTGGGTGAACCAAGGAAGACCCGGAGTAAGTCCAAAGTTCTTGTAAGTAATCTTGTTAGCCTCAAAAGTTTTCTTACTTTGCATAGGTTGGCTATCAACCGAATTACTTGTTATGGCTTTGTTTCTTGCATTGAACCTAAGAACATTAAAGATGCTTTAAAGGACTCAGAATGGATTGTGGCTATGCAAGATGAACTAAATCAATTTGAGAAAAGCAATGTGTGGCACTTAGTTCCTAGACCTAAGGGTAAGAATGTTATAGGAACAAAATGGATTTTCAAGAACAAAACAGATGAAAAAGGAATCATTACTAGAAATAAGGCTAGATTAGTTGTGCAAGGCTATTCTCAAATTGAAGGCTTAGACTTTGATGAAACCTTTGCTCCCGTAGCTAGACTTGAGTCCGTTAGGTTGCTCTTGGCCATTGCTTGTTTTCTGAAATTTGAACTCTTTCAAATGGATGTGAAAAGTGCTTTTTTAAATGGTATTTTGAAAGAAGAGGTCTATGTGGAACAGCCTCCGGGATTTCAGAGCTCGTGCTATCCCGAACATGTGTACAGATTAGACAAAGCCCT
The DNA here is from genome assembly GCA_946800695.1 of Geum urbanum. Lineage (NCBI taxonomy): Eukaryota > Viridiplantae > Streptophyta > Magnoliopsida > Rosales > Rosaceae > Geum > Geum urbanum. The sequence continues at coordinate 36,672,218 of OX327013.1, read as the reverse complement.
TTATGGTTTAAAACAAGCTCCTAGAGCTTGGTATGAGAAATTGTCTACACACTTAATTGATCATGGTTATGTACGGGGTTCCATTGATAAAACTATGTTTGTTAAAAATGTGTCACATCATATGATAATTGCTCAAATCTATGTGGATGATGTGGTGTTTGGCTCTACCTCTCAAAAACTTGTTGAGGAGTTTGTCACTCTAATGACACAAGAATTTGAAATGAGCTTGTGTGGTAAGCTAAACTTCTTCCTTGGACTACAAGTTCAGCAAAGGAAAGATGGTTTGTTCATATCGCAGGAAAAGTATGCAAAGGATCTTGTGAAGAAGTTCGGGATGGAAGGAGCCTCTCCCATCCGTAACCCAATGGGAACTTCTTGCAGAATCAGTGCGGATCTGGAAGGCATCAATGTTGATCCAACTCTCTATAGAAGCATGATTGGGAGCTTACTCTACCTCACAGCCAGCAGACCCGACATATCTTTCAGTGTGGGTGTTTGTGCTCGGTATCAAGCCAACCCCAAGGAATCCCATGTGAAGGCAGTCAAGCGTATCATTCGATACATCTCAGGTACATGTGCTTTCGGTATTCTGTACACCACAGATACTAACACTGAGATTGCAGGTTATTCGGACTCGGATTGGGCTGGAGATGCCACGGATAGGAAGAGTACTTCGGGTGGTTGTTTCTTTGTTGGGAACAACCTGGTGTCATGGCACAGCAAAAAGCAGAATTGCGTCTCTCTGTCCACTGCCCAGGCAGAATACATAGCCGCTGGAAGCTGCTGCACCCAACTTCTTTGGATGAAACACATGCTGAGTGACTATGGATTTGAGCAAGGTATCCTATCCCTATTCTGTGATAACACTTCTGCTATTAACATCTCAAAAAATCCTGTGTTGCACTCTAGGACCAAGCATATAGAGATAAGATATCATTTCATTAGAAACTTGGTTGAAGAAAATCAGCTTGAAATGACATTCATCCCAACAGAACAACAACTAGCCGATTTGTTTACAAAACCTTTGGACAATCTGAGATTTGAAAGTCTTAGAAAGGCTATTGGTGTATGCATCATTGCATGAGATATTTCCCTCACTGGTCTGAGTTTATCTTTCAAGTTTTTCTTCTTTCATTTTATCTTCTGAAAATAAATGCGGGCACATGCTGGGATACGAGTCTGTGGTCACATCCCAAGGGATATTTCTGATCGTGATCTAAAAATGCTATGTTCTTATTTCATATATCTTGATAGTCTTTTGCTGCATTCTTCATTTGTGCATATGCATCTATGCCGTTAAGGATGTTAGTGTATGTGGTCTGGATCATTCTTGAAACCAAAAGAACTTTAGAGCACAAAGGTTACTCTTGTGGGGTGTACAAAGATTGAGCTAGAAAACTGAGTGAGTTGAACTTGTCACTGAAGAACAATTGTATAAATCTGGTGCTCATTTGATAAATGATTAAAGTAAAGGTATGAGCTAGTCCTTTACTGGGTGCACCTTAACCGGAACCATTGGGGATCCCTGAGATGTTATCTATCCTTCGATGGGTTCGAACTAGTTACCCACTGAGTGTCTTTGAAACACACATTATTCTTTCGAGCATTGCGCTCAGGACATAATGGTAACTACTCTGCTACATGGACCTATGAGGACGTATTTCTCAGATGAGCTCTTGGACAAATTTTAAAGAAAAATGGCAAAAGTGCTTTGAACATAAATGACAAACGGCCAAAGGCCAAGTTGGGACAAAGTCCTAGTGGTACTGAATATCCAGAACTCTCAAAAGATTGTGACAAAGTCACATGGTTACTCTTGATGTCCTCATATCATTTGATGCTTCAAAACTTGTACTCCTTTAGATGAACCTTTTCACACACACACTCTTGTGGTTTCAAGGATTGATTTGTAGGATCATTGGATTAATGTTACTTTATAGTCATATACTCATGTGAAGAATTTGAGCCATCAAGACATATGGAAGTTAGGTATCACGTTTTTGAAAGTCATGCTTAAATTCCTTATACTGGGATTTCACTGACTGTTTCCATCCCGGTGTTTTTGCCTACATGCTTGTTCAAAAAATCTCAACATAATTTTTTTTGTACCACGTGAGGAGAAGAAGTCTTTGGTCTGTTGCATACATTGATATCCTGTCTCTGTGTGATGTTTGAATATCCTGCCATTATCTCAAGTGTTTGGATTAATCATGAGTTGGTGTCTTGAAGAAAGAGATGGTGGTAGATGTCACTATCACCATGTGGTTCTGTGTTGAGTGATTGCGTATTCCCCTAGCCCAACAGCTGTCTCTTTCCCTCACTCAATCAGAACGTCTCTTTTAGCATGGTTCGCTTCCCCAGTTTTTAAATTCATTCACTTCTTTTTGGTGGGAACGCTACCCTAGATCTCCTCATCTTTCCTTTCATACTCTGCATGCCATCTCCTTTATTACCAGAGATCTCTCAGACTTCCCTCAACTTCCCCTACTCGTTTTTCATCATGACTCCTGAACCATCCTCTCCATCTCTCCTAACCCAAACAGAAATAGCCATCGTTGCATTCATGGATCTCATGGCTCAACCTCTCGCTACTGCTCCAGCCCCAGTATCTCCATCTCCATCTAACGCTGAAACCGCCTCTGGACGTCCCTCCTCCACAAATCCTCCACCTGTTTCTCCTCCAAGAACCACGGCCTCTCATGTTCCAGCCTCCACCTACCAGCGCAAACGGGTCTCCAAACCCAAAGTCAAGCCTGTCTGTCCTCCTTCCGGGCCATCCCAAGACCCACCGGTTACTCCGGCCACTGCACCCATTCCAGATCCGATATCCGATGCTCCACCGTCGCCCGTTCCCTCTTCTCCTCTGAATACTGCTGTCCTGGGTAAGCGTAAGGCCTCGGTTTCTGTGCCTCGAACTGTGGCGTCTGGCTCTTCTCCTTCAGGGTCCTCGTCCGACAGGGCATACTCCCCTCCTTCCAAGAGGGTCACGCGATCCTCCGTGCCTTCTCGAGCCAAGACCCCTTCCTCCTCCACGGCTCCTCCGGTTTCTGCTGGCAAAGGGAAAACCGCTGTTTCTGGTTCTCGACCTAAAGGCAAGACTCCTGTCAGTCGTCCCAGTCAGGCTCCTCTCTTGCCTCCTCGAAGCCACTTCATTTCTGACTCTGCCTTTGATCTGTTTGGTTATGTAACCATGAATCGACCGATAGTCGGTGAGCGCCCTTTTGCTTTCGACACTCTCCATCCTCAATTTCATGCCCTAGTCTCCGATTTGGGATGGGAAACTGCTCTCACCTCCTTGCCCCGGTTCAATCACACCCTCGTTCAAGAGTTCTACGCGAACTTCCCTCAAGAAATCTCCGACAAGGTGAAGATTCGGTCTAAAGATGTGGTTCTGGTCATAGTTCGTGGGATCCCAGTGAACATCTCTCCTTCCAGGATCCGATCCGTGCTATCTCTCCCCACTACTCAGGATGCTGGACTTGTCCAAGTTCGGGATTTTCTATCCACCACCTCTATTGATGATTTGGCTGCTCGTTTGTACACCTCGCCTCCCTCGGAACCTATCGGCACCTCTTTTCTGGCTAGTCGTTGCATGACAGAGTGGTTTAAAGCCCTTGGATTCCTGATCCGCTCTCTCCTTGTCCCTGCTACCCAGACCAGCAAGCTCCCCAAGAAGCAGGCTGCTCTCATTGCATATCTGAGCCACCGTCCTCTCTTGCCCATGTTTCCTGCTGAGTATTTCATCTATCAGGCCATCTGGACGGCGGGTGTGAAGCACAGAGAGTTCCTCTCCAAATCCTTGGTGTTCCCCTCATTAATTACTCTTCTCTGCTCTGCTGCTGGTGTTCCCCTCTGGGAACATGATGTCATGGGTCTTGAGCTCGCTCCCGTGGATGTTCTCACCATTGCGAAATCTGCCAATCAATCCCAGGGGTATGTCGAGTCCATGGAACATACTTTTCTCAAACGAGATCTCCAGACTATGCTTACCGCTGCCATATCTGATCTCAAAGGATATCTGGATGCTCGTTTTGAGGCAACCATGGCTCAACTTCTCTCCGTGGTTACCAGTTGTGCACCCTCTCCTACTGCTCGGGATACCAACCCATCTACACCTCCCGGCGCTGCTACTCCATCTGCTAGCAGTTCTGCCGCACAATCTGAGGGGGAGTCTGGTGCAGAGATCGGGCTTGATGAGGAGGACGATGATTGATGCTTATCTATGCTGTGTTTCTATCTGTTTTTCTAAGTACTCTTTTCTTGTTATTGCTTGAACATCTTGGTTTGTTTCTGGTTTTGTGGTTTAGATGTTGAATGGTTTGTTTATGTTTTTCTTCTAGGGTTTTACCCTTTGTCTTTCCTGGACAAAAAGGGGGAGAACTCTCTAACTATGCAGGCAGTTATAGATAGGGTGATTTATCCTGGCTGGGATAGTTAGATGACTTTCTATCCTGGGTAACCAGTCAGGGGGAGTGTTGCAATACTCTGAGTACAGACATTCTTTTGTTGCTTGTATTGTGTTATCTCCATGCAGGTACTCTTTGACAATTGTGTTTTGTCAAGGAATGCCAAAGGGGGAGATTGAAGGCATATGGATATTGGCTATCCCTTGACAATCGTCAAAACACAATTGCCTGAAAGATCATCAAGAACAGAGGTTGAAGATGCTGGCATCTTTCACTTATCTCTTTGGGATATCAGGTAGTTCATGCATCCCATATCATGATTTTCATTTAGGATAGCAACTGCTGCTCATATCCCTGTTGGCCTGCTTGTCATCTGTTAAGTCTGTGCATATCTGTGTTCAGTAGTCTTGGTGATTTCCGAATCAGTATGTATGTGACTTTGTAGAGTTTAGAACCTCCTTGATTCAGAATACAAACGCATGTTGACTTTGGTTGATTTAAGGTGTTTAAGCTCACATGTGTTTTCTGGAAAATCGGTTTGTCTTTTTGTATGTCTGACAAGTCGCTTTCGGTTCTGATTTTCCTGGTTACCCCCTTACTGTCATATAACGTGCCTCTTTCTTGAGAACTGATATTGCTATTTCTATACAAGTACAAAGGATCCTTTTGCCTTGCTTAGACTACCTTAGCTCTTTAAGGTAAAATCTGAAAAGCTGTCTTGCCATACTTGTTTAGCTTGCTGTGCCCTCTTTGCTGCTGCTCTTGTCGGTCTGTAGTGTTCCATGCCTAGGCTTGCTTTAGGACAGTTGTAGGTCTGCAGTATAACATGTACATGCTATGTTTCACATGCTATGTTTCACATGCTCCCTAAGCAGTTGTTGACCACCGAATAACCTTGTCTATATAAGGAGTCCCAAGTTCTCTTGAACTTCGGTTGGTTGAGTTATTTTCTGAGGTTCTTGGGTTACTCTGTTTAGAGCATTCTTTGAGAGCACATTTGTGTGTTGTTTCTCTTCTGTTCTCTCTCCCTCTTCCATGTCTTTTGGTTGCTCATAATTGTGCATAATAGACATGGTTTCTCAAACATAAAAACTGTTTTCCAAAACTCATATGCATCATTGCATTGTGCATTCCATAGAGATAAAGTGTGGAGATGCCCAACCCAAGAAGTGGTCAAGAAGATTCTAACTTGAAGTGTAGTTAGGAATCTATGTTTGATGCTTCTGTTTCTCTTTCCAAGTGTAAGCACATAGATTAGAGTAGTGTAGCTCTGTTTGTACTAGTGGGTAGACTAGTCGGGATAGCATAATGGTTATGTATCCTCAGAGTGCCAGAAACTTGTAATTGTGTGAGTTACAAATTAGTGGAAAGGTTTGTCCCTCAAGAGTAAGGGGCACGCAGTTTTAATCCTGTTGGAGGATTTCTGCGTCAACAAAAACATCTGGTGTTATTCTTTTCTCACTGCTCTTTCCTTATTACTCGTAACCTGCTTCTCGGGATAGGACAATATCTTGCTATCCCAAAAGCAGAATTGAACGAAAAAAGTGGTAAAGGTCTATTCACCCCCCCTCTAGGACCTTCACATTCATAGATTATACATATATCTAATTTGATATGTTTTATTTTTGGTGGAGTAAGTCATGCGGAACCTAACATACAGACTTCTAATTTGCTAATATTAGAATGTAATTATGGAGACTTGGCCTGGAAACAAAATGACAACTCCACAGGTACTAGACATTGTCCAGCAGCAACCAAGCATCTAAAGAATGAGAAAACTTCTAGAAGACTATCAAGTCCAAATATCTATACTATACACATTTGACTATACTTCCTGGATGACTATACTTCCTGGAGGCTCAGTCAACACCTTTAACTCTGAATTCATTCTATAAAATATACCACACAGATCGACCAATATTATCTATCACAAACAACTTCGCACATACCAACCTTGTTCAATTCCTCTTATACTTTCAGAACCTTGTTTAGAAACGAAAAAATAGAACAGGTTTTTCTTTTTCCAAAGTTTGGAAAAAAAAAGTAAATGGCTGAGAAGAACCGGCAAAACTTTGCATCAGCAAATGGTTACTCAAGAGAGGATGTGGAATCTGCAATCCTGAAGTCCGATGAGGAGCTCAAGCGTCAGAAGAGAATCAAATTGGCGATGTATATTGGTGGCTTCATTGCCTTTCAGATCATAGTGATGACCGTATTTGGTCTCACTGTGATGAAGGTCAAGACCCCAAAGATCAAGTTAGGCGCCATCAGTGTCCAAAACCTCAACTCAATCCCTAAAATACCCTCATTTGATACAACATTTACAACCCAAAATTGGGGACCCTATAAGTTCAATGTAGGCACCGCAACCTTCATGTACCAAGGAGTGGTCGTGGGACAAGTTAGCATTCCTAAGAGCAAGGCAGGCATGTGTTCCGCCAAAAAGATCGATGTCACAGTGAGTTTGAATTCCAACGGATTGCCAAGCTCTAACCTTGGCAGTAATTTGAATGGTGGAACATTGACCCTAAGTACCCAGGCTAAATTGATTGGAAAGGTAGAGCTCATATTCATCATGAAGAAGAAAAAGTCTGCTACTATGGACTGCACTATATCATTTGATCTATCCTCAAAGACGGTCCAAAGTCTACAATGCACGTAAATATCAAAGTAACCCAGCACAACCAAATTAATTCGACATTAAGAGTAGAAAAATATTTCAGTGAGAATTCAATGATTTTATTTATCTTAATTTTAGGGTTAATATAACTTTACAGGTAGTTTTCCAAAAGGAAAAGATATCTAAACAATTCTGTTATATATACAAGAATTAATTTTAATTACAATAGAAATATTACAACACTCCCCTTCAAGTTGGTGCATAAATGTCAATCATGCCCAACTTGTCAATCCATCATACAAATGCTTAGTGTGATGACCCCTTAATGAGTACATCCGGAAATTGCTCTTCAGAAACTACAAAGAAAAACCGTATAACCTTCTTATCAAGGTGATCCCTGATAAAATGTCGATCAATCTCCACATGTTTGTCGTACAGGATTTTGAGCAATCTCAATTGCAACAGTATTGTCACAATGCAAATCCATGGCTTTTTGGAACTTGAAACCTACCTCCTTCAATACATTTTGAATCCACAATAATTCACATACTCCATTTTTCATTTCTCGGTATTCAGCTTCAATACTAGAACAGGCAATCACATTCTATTTTTACTGCGCCAAGATACCAAACTTCCACCAATAAAGGTGAAGTACCCAAAAGTAGATGCCTTATTAGTCTTATCACCTACCCAATCTGTATCAGTATATCCTGTAATTCAAAACTCACTATTCTTGGAAAACAGTAGTCCCTTACCTGGTGCAAACTTTAAATACTTGAGAATCCGCATCACAACATCGATATGCTTTTCACTAGGATCATGCATGAACTAACTGACAACACTTACAACATATGCAATATCATGTCTAGTATGAGATAAATAGATCGATCTTCCTACTAACATCTGATACTTGCCTTTGTCTGTTGGAACTTGACCAGGACACAACTTCAACTTATGATTCATCTCAAGTGGAGTGTTAGCAGGTTTACAATCCAGCATTTCTGTTTCAGCAAGAAGATCAAGCACATATTTCCGTTGTGATAAGGTGACTCCCAATTTGGATCTTGCAACTTCAATCCCCAAGAAATACTTCAATGGACCCAAGTCTTTCATGTCAAACTCTTGGGACAAACGCTTCTTCAAATCTTTCATCTCAACTGGATCATCACCTGTGACAACCGTATCATCCACATACACAATCAGAGCAGTAATCTTACCATCCTTGCGTTTGATGAACAAGGTGTGATCAGAGTTTCTATGCTGATATCTAAACTTCTTCATAGCTTTAGAGAACAACCCAAACCAAGCTCTTAGAGATTGTTTCAAACCATACAAACCTTTTCAATATCACACAGTCTACAGTTGACACCTAAGGGGATGTCCATGTACACTTCTTTTTCTTCCAGATTTCCATTCAAGAAAGTATTTTTCACATCCAATTGTTGTAATGGCCAATCATGTCGAGCTGCTAACCCAATGAGAATGCGTATAGTACTGATATTTGCCACGGGAGAAAATGTCTCTTGATAGTCAACTCCATATCGCTAAGTATAACCTTTAGCAACCAGACAAGGTTTATATCAATCAATGCTTTCATCTACCTTCAAATTCATTATAAATACCCATCTACATCCAACAGTCTTCTTTCCAGGTGATGCAGGAACAGTCTCCCATGTTCAATTCCTTTGCAAAGCCTCTAGTTCTTCATTCATAGCTTGTTTTCACTTTGAATCTACCATGGCATCCTATACATTACTAGGAATAGATATTGTAGACAATTGACTAACAACAAGTACATGTGATCCAGATAACCTATGATGAGACACAAAGCTAGCAATAAGATATTTGGCTTTAGCTTCTATAGTAGGCTCATATTCCTTCTTTGGAACCGTCCTTGTTTCTCATTAAGATCTCCTAGGAATGACTTCTACAGTATCAGATTCAATGCTATCAGTACATACCTCAGGTAAGACATTCTGGGAAGACTCTTCATTGATGGAATAGAATGGGGGTCTTCATGAAATATTGATTCAGAAGAGGGTTGAACTTCAAATGATGTCATTTCAGCTTCAGTCCTCGATGGATCAAAATTGTCCTTCGATCAATTAAAGGTGCCTCCCGAGTTTATCTTTGGTCCAAGCTTCGAGGGATTGAGAGTTTCCTTCGATCCATCAAAGTATGCTCTCGGGTTCGTCTCTGGTCTAACCTTCGATGGATCGAGTCGGGTTTACTTGATTTCCAGCTTCAAAACTTCTTTCAACTTCAAAATTTCTCTCCAAACTCTCTAATTCTTCAAATTCCGGAAGTTCAAATAATTTCCTTCACATACACTTTTCTCCCCCTGAAGGGAAGACTTTGAAATTCCCCCCTGAGTAATATGGTTCAGACTCACGGAAAGAGACATCCAAAGAAACATGCATTTTATTTGAGAATTCGATCATAACAACGATATCATTTTTGGAGGTCAACATATCCAACAAAGATGCACTTCACAGCACATGGATCAAGCTTGCCTCTCAGTTGTTTGTTGATGTGAATATACATAGTACACCCAAAAACTCTTGCCTCCAAATTTGGCAAAGATAACACCTTCAGCAGATGATGCAACTTCTGATAAGAATTTTGAAACTCAATCACACAGGAAGGAGTTCGATTAATCAAGTATGCAGCAGAACAAACAACTTTTCCCCACAAGTTTTGTTTCACATTCATACCAAAGAGACAGGCACAAACAACTTCCATTATCTGTCTATTCTCCATTCAACTAATCTATTTTATTGAGGAGTATACACAATTGAAGTCTGGTGTTGGATTCCATGAGAGCTTAAGAATGCAGACATCTCACCATTCACATATTTGCTACCATTGTCGGATTGAAGTACCCAGATTTACTGTTGATACTGAGTTGACACCTTCGTATGAAATTAAGTAAATCTAGAATACACTTCATTATTGCGCTTCATCAAGGAAACCTAAGTCATCCTAGTGGACATTCATCGATGAAAGTTATAAAATAACGAAAGCCAGAGCGGGTAGAAACTTGTGCAGGACCCCAAACATCAGAGTGCATCTTCATAAAAGGGACAAAATATTTATTCAAACTTGGTGAATAAGTACTACAATGGCTTTTGGCAAATTCACATGTATCGCGCTGAAGTTCTGAAGCATGCACACAAGAAAATAGTTAAGGTTGAAGATACATCTTCCTTAGCTTATCCAAATTGGTGGTATTACTCGCATGTTCCGATGATTTCAGTTGTTGTGCTCCTCCACACAGTAAAAAAAAGTAAGACTCAAAAGAAAAAGGAAACTAAACAACACAAAAATAAAAACAAAAGACACAACTAAGGTATCCCTATTCTGATGCAATTATGTCAACGTAGTTTAATGGAAAATAAGGGTCATTACCCATAGAGGATTGGTGAAACTAAGACTTAAGGACACAAGAAACACAAAAAGATGTGAAAACTAGAAATCTGGCAGACTCGACCACTTGACACAAACTAATTTACGAACAGTACTTACACTAAACCAAAAATCACGAAATTTGACACAAGACTTTAGACTCAGTGGTGGACGACCACAAAAACATTTACGGTGTTCAGAGATGTTTTGGTTATCAAAATAATTCAGTTAAACTACAGCTAATGCAGAAAAATATAGATTTCAAAAAAGTAAATTGTTGAAGAGATCAAATAGAGATGAATGTTAGGAACTACCCCAACCTAACTTCAACAACAATGCATAAATATTTCCTATGCATGAGCTCTGATTAAGTCACATACATAATACACCTTCTTACCTAGCATGTTATCCGGATTTATTATCTGGCTTAACGTGGTCTTAACCTAAGAGACTTGGTACTATGATAGATCCAATTCTACCTAACATAAGTCATTAAGACTTGTAGAGTGTCTGAGAAATAATAAGATTTTAAGAGCTACTATGACGGGTGATCTTACATCACCTAGGAATTACTTCACACAAGAGCTTGTTTTATCTCTATAGAATATGCAATGATATGATGATCAAGGAAACATCCAAGACAATAGATTATATCACATGCATCTAAATTGACCACCAAAGAGACATATAATAGAGATCTTCAATGATTAAATAGTGAAGTAAAACTCATTCAAAAGTTGTTAAAATCACAAGTGGTTCAAAATCGAAACATATTTAGGGTTTCGATCATCTCCTAACTAGGGAAGGTTAGCTACTCATAGTTGGAATTACACAATAGAAAATATGATGGAGAAGGAAGAATAAACCAAAAATCCTAGAATTCTGGGATACGTAATTATACTTCAGCTGGACAGGTCGAGAAAGTATCTCGACGGGTCGAACGTGACAGCTAGAACTCCGGATCCTTGGCTGTGGCGCTTCTTCTCTTCTTAGGTTTTTCTCTCTGAAATTCAACAACCCTATTTTGTTTCTCAAAATATGCTCTTAGGTCTCTCCTAATCAAATTAGGGTTGAATCATCGCCACATAGACTTTTCGCATCATCATTCCTTATTTGAATATATACAATTTACCTTTTATTGCACTACAAGAAAAAGTGACTTAGACGACGGAGAATTTCCGTCGTCTAAGTGACAGTCTCCGTCGTCTAAGTACTTGGACGACGGAAAATCCGCCGTCCAAGGTACGTGCTCCAAGTGCTGTCGTCTAAGTACTTAGACGACGGAGCATTTAATCTCCGTCGTCCAAGTTCACTTGGACCACGGAGAACGTCCGTGGCCCAGGTCGTAACCTAGACGACGGAGATTAAATTCTCCGTCGTCTAGGTTACGACCTGGGCCACGGAGGTTGTTAGCTTCTCCGTGGCCCAGGTGGTGACTTAGACGACGGAGACATTAATCTCCGTCGTCTAAGTTCCTACCTGGGCCACGGAGATTGTTAGCTTCTCCGTGGCCCAGGTCGTAACCTAGACGACGGAGACATTAATCTCCGTCGTCTAAGTCACCACCTGGGCCACGGACAAGCTAACAACGTCCGTGGCCCATGTGGGGACTTAGACGACGGAGATTAATGGCTCCGTCGTCTAAGTGAAAAATTAATTTTTTAAAAAAAATTAAATTCAAAAATATTATTAATATTAATTGAAAAAAAATTAATTAAATTAATTAAATACACTAAATTAATAAAATAATTAAATTAATTAATTTGTACATACATAATCGAAAAAACCCATAATTAAAAATGAAAATATTGTTCGTAATGCGGAAATTAAGAAACGAAATAATAAACTACTAGCTAGCTAAAACACTGGAGGAGCAGATGCGCCGCCTCGTCCTCCGCCTCCAGCCGGGTCGTCGTCGTCGGGGAATGGGTTCGGAGGAGGTTGACATTGTCTTTGAGCTTGTTGCATAAGGGCGATGAGTTGGGCTATTCGCTCGTCTTGCTGGTCCATTCTTTGGCGCATGGCAATATTCTCCTCCCGTGCGATTCGAGCCTCTTCATAGGCTGCCGCAGCTTGAGAACTTCTCCGCCGCCCCGAACCTCCCGTAGATGATGACTCAGAGGTCGACAAATCTCGAACCACCTTAGGCCCGAAGTGCCTAACCTCCTTGCCAGCTCTACGACCGTAGACCTCATCCGCAATTGCTATTTGGCTCTCCACAGATAGAGGAGGCAGGTCTTCTAGCGGCACATCTGGGAACGCAACCTGAGTGTTAGCCAATTCTTCCTGCGCACGCTCTATCACTCTTGCCTACAAAAGAATAATAAATTTATTATAATGAAATAATATTTAAATAATAATTACTATAATTATTAGCGCACACACACATATATATATATGACTTACGCCGCGTTGACTCGCTTCATTATCGAGCCCAGGCGTCACGTACGCGCTTACGCTTGCATCGAGATAAGGGTGTTTGGAGCCCTTATCCCTGTGCTCCTTGGCAATTTGAATGAGTTGCTTGGCGCCGGAAGTATGGTGCTTGTCCTTCTTCCCCCGGTTGGCTTTGTTGACACCGGAGAATTTCTGTTAGACAACATAATGAAATCATTAAAAAATTTATAAGTAACTAAAATTTAGAGTATTCAATTATCTTAATTGAAATAAAAAAAGTAAATTAACACCTGAAATTGCTCATCGGCAAAGTGGTTACACAACCACTCCCACTCATCTTCTCTATCCCCACGCAGCTCTTCGGGGGGAGGCACGGGACCGTTAGTTCGGAAGTACTGATGGAGCCTGTACTTCCAATCTTTGAAGATGTTGTTGGCGGTTTGGTTGATATGCCTCAACATCGCCGGATCCGGATCCACCGCAAATTGTTCCTATCAGAAATAAATTGGAAATTATAATCGTATATATTATAAAATTATATATAACTAATATTAAAAATAGTATATAATAACTAAAATTGTACGTATTACGTACCGAAAGATCCTTAAAGACTTTCGCCTTCTCCGAATCCGGCACCTCCCTCCAAGTAGGGGCAGTGATACGAACCCGGTTACGAACAATCGACCCAATGCTATGAGCCGAGAGACTTGCTAGCTGAGGTGTGGGAGGGCCACCGGTGAATTCGTCGTAGGGCAAGGCGATCTTGCTCCCGGTCGCCTTGCAAATTTTCTCCGCCTTTCCACCTTTAACGAGACCCCGAGTCTTTTTCGGTTGGGGGTCAGTGGGGGCCCTCCTTTGCTTACGGCGGGCGCTGTACATGATAGAATCGGCCGTCGAAGACGCCTGAGTACTTCCCGTTGAAGCGGTACCGGGCGTCGGAGTTGAAAAGGGGTCGACGTCATCACCGCTTGAGAGAAATGGGGCAGAGGGAATTTCCCCAGAAGGCCCCGGATTGAGGGCGTCGTCCTGCGGTTGAACCCAACCGACTTGGGCCGCCAACATTTGGAGCATCTCATCTTCTGACTCCTGTTGGGCTTTCTTCTTGCCGGATGTGGTCTTTGGCGGAGCCATTTAAACCTAAGAGTACGGTGTTAAAATACGCGTACCTACTTACCATAATAATTACAACTTAAAAATTTACGCTAATTAATTAAGTACGTTTAAGATTTAAATAGAGTACACTAGCTTGGCATTTTCGGTCGTTCAATGGACGTGCGACCCGCGCGATAAAGTGTAAATTTTCAATTAATCAGCCTTGGTTAAATCGAAAAACATGGCCAGTTAGGGATAGAGATAACGCGAGAGGCAGGACTAATTTCGACAAAAGTCTTTCTTAGTCCAAATCCTGTCACCAGTCATAACCCGTTTCTAGACACCATGTCCGACATTCGGCCAATTTTTCGAAAATTTACACTCCCTCAAGTCCTTTGCAAACTCCGCCCTCAACCTCGTGTCCATAACTTCACTTAGGTTATGGTGTGCGGTGATGAAATCCACACATCACGAGGGGTTAAGGAGATAAGCAAGGAAAAGAGGCGCCATCTATTCCAAAGAGTGCGACTTAATTACACCAAGCCTATGTACTAAATTTAAATCGAACACGTACTACTAATTAATTTAATCTCATATTTATTTAATTATGCAACTAATTAATAAATAATTACAATAATATTTAAACATTTCATAAATTATCAAGTAATTACAATTATTCATTTAATTATTATTAATATATAACAATAATTTACCATTTAATTAATTAATAACAATATGTAATCATTTATTTAATTAATAACAATAATTAATCTAAATATAATTAATAACAATAAATTTACAATAAATTTACAATAAATTAATCATTTATTAAATATTTAAAACTAAGTAATAAATTAAATTCTACTAATTAATTAAATTTAGAATTTTATTAATTAATTAAATGAAAATTATTTTAATAAGGGAAAAATAGAAATGTACCGAATCGGAGTTTTCGGGAATATCGGGGAGTTGATCGAGTCGTCGGAGAGGGGGAACCACGCCGGAAAGTTGGTCGTCGGAGCGTCGCCGGAGGAGGATCGCCGGAGTGAGAGAGAGAGGAGAGGAGAGTATAGAGGAGGAGATGGAATGATGAGAAAATGAGGGGGGGTGCTCCTCCTTATATAGAGTTTCACTTAGACGACGGAGCACTATTCTCCGTCGTCTAAGTGCACTTAGACGACGGAAACAGTGTTTTCCGTCGTCTAAGTGAAGAGTCAAATTTTTTCGAACCGGCGCCAAATAAATGGGCGGGCCGTTTCACCGCCATAAATGTTGACTTAGACGACGGAAACAGTGTTTTCCGTCGTCTAAGTGGAATTTCAAGCGGCGCCGAAAATTGAGGCGGCAAATCGAACCGCCATGTAAATATTGACTTGGACGACGGATATGTCGTTTTCCGTCGTCCAAGTGTTCACTTGAACGACGGAAAACGACATATCCGTCGTCCAAGTCAATATTTACATCGAAAAATAATAAAAATTTTATTCGAACCGCCATGGTAATTTGAACCTAGACGACGGATACGGTCATTTTCCGTCGTCCAGGTGAACACTTGGACGACGGAAAATGACCGTATCCGTCGTCTAGGTTCAAATTATGCAAAAAAAAATATTTAAATTAATTCGCTAGGAATTTAGCGATCTGTCATTCGAGTGAAATAGTCGTACAATATCGATGAACGCATCGTATATATAAACAGATAAATTTGAACCGCCGAATAATTTTACGTTTTGAAAGTTGTTAAGTATCGACTAATCTTTAAGACTTTAGTGTTCACTTGTAGTTGCTGATTTGCAGCAGAGTACTAACGAAATTGAATTTGGACAAAACAACCGTTGGATATGTTCGTCGTAACATAATATATAATTACTATAAAGGACCAGGAAATAATAAGTTCGGGAAGGGTTTCATCGGCACAGTCAACCGCAAAACCGAGAATTTCACAAACCGGAAACGTGGATACAGGACATTTCGCAACTCCGATTTTCGAACCGTCGAAGCTCACACACCAAGAATATACTACTCTAAAGTCTTGACGAAAAGAATATGCATTCGAAGATGGTCTAGATGGTCGTTGTCTTAGAAAAAATTACGAAATTTACACCTGGACGACGGATACGACATTCTCCGTCGTCCAAGTACACACCTGGACGACGGATATTAGCGTCTCCGTCGTCCAGGTGTGTACTTGGACGACGGATAATGTCGTATCCGTCGTCCAGGTGAATATACCCTGAATTCAGGGGTTAGGGGTCCTTAGGGTTTAGGGTATAGGGTTTGTCACTTGGACGACGGAGACAGTCATTCTCCGTCGTCCAAGTGTGTACCTAGACGACGGAGAATGACTGTCTCCGTCGTCCAAGTGTAAAACCCTGAATTCAGAGGTTAGGGCCGTAGGGTTTAGGGTTTAGCTCGTCCCCGGTCATTTGTATGTTCGTTCAATTATTCTCATTCAAGAATATAATTAAAAAAATGATCGATCGATCCGATCATGCTACATTTAGTGTCGAGGATTTAGGGTTTGAAGGGCTGCTTGAGCGAAATGTAGAGCAGCTTCAGCTTACTTTTAATAAGATCAGAGAATACACCGATGAAGTTGAAAGCAAAGAGAGGGGCCGGGACTACGTACAAAGCTGGACGAGGAATCTTAAAGTCTCGACATAATAGAAATCTTTCACCTTTTTACGATGCATCGATCGATCATATATATATTACAATAATAAATTAGGGTTTACCAATTAATGATCCTCGTCGTGTGACCGTACTCTTCGTCATAATCGTCATCATCATCATCACCGTTATCCGATTGCTCATCCTCCTCATCGTACTCAACATCGTCCGAGGAATAACCAGAGTTGTCGTCATCGTCCTCATCCTGCACGTCTTCTTCATCTACCTCAATAATCTCTTCTTCAGTTAGATCTGTACAACCATCAGGCATGGGTAACCGTTCACCGTCTTGAACCAGGTCCATTATGTCGGAGCGGATGACAGAAATATTAGGTTCTTGATAGGCAGGAATGTCTCTATCTGGTTCAGCAGCATCTTCAGTCGTCGCCGGTGTCCCTTCAATTGTCTCTGTATTCCAAACTCCTCGATGAGAGATCTGGTTCACTATTTTCCACCCGTCACCAGCTTTCGGATCGTCGAGATAGAACACCTGCCTAACTAAGGTGGCGAGAGCGAAAGGCTCATCCTCATACCAGCTTGAGTTTGTATCGACTGATAAAAGTCCCAGGTCTTCCTTTGTACGCTTGAACCATCTGCACTTGAATAGGAAAACGTTGACATCATTCCCGTAACATAGCTGAACCACATATACGATCATTCCGTAATATAGATCAGGGTCTTTCCCAACCGCTATCCCACTGTTTTGTGTTCTTCTTCCTTCATCTCGCGCCAATGAATGGAACTTCACACCGTTCACAAAACATCCCGGATAAATATAGTGTTTAATCGGCTTCCCTGCTAGCAAGTGCTTTGGCCAAGACCACCACCCCCCGTGGTTTTCGGATTTTTGCAGATCAATCATCTGCGAAAATGGAAAAATGTAAGGGTTTACTTTCTACAAATTAAACATGCATGATCTCAATATGTATATAAATCACTAAATACGTACCCATTGGAAGAAATAATCGGGGAACTTTTTCTTAACCATTTTCTCAATCCACGCCGAACTCTTGTCTGGATATAACGCCTGAAGCCTCTCCCTGTATGACATCATGTACGGCTCAACTTCGTCACAGTCTCGTAACACTACCCAATGTGCCTCAATAAGTTCTTCCCGTGTTAACGTTTCCTTTAATACTCCTCTAAACGGTCGGACGACATTGGTGACGACAGAAAGATTGATGCGGGCACTGGGATCGGAGGCAGTTGGAGGTGGTGGATCTTTGAGGTACCTGTTGCAGTAAGTAACGCACTCATGCATTAGGTATGTCTCTGCTATGGAGCCATCCGGGGCCGACCTGTTTTTGACGAATGACTTATACTGTCCAAGCTGTCTACAAAATTAATCAAACGTACAATAAAAATAAGTACATGCATATAGCTAGCTAGTAATCTCCAGTGGAACAAATTATGAATCGAAAAACCTGTATAATTAATTAGTTGTACGTACCTTTCTTGAGGATACATCCAAGTGTACTGGACCGGACCAGAAATGAGAACCTGCTCGGGCAGGTGGATCATTAGGTGAATCATTATGTCGAAGAAAGCAGGCGGAAAAATCCTCTCTAGTTTGCAAATGATGTGCACAATTTGTTGTTGCAATTCCACGACATCTGACTTCTTTAATTCTCTGGCGCATAACCTCTGCCACCATCTGCACAATGCCACTATTGGTTCTACGACGTCGCGAGGCAAATATGGTCGAATTACCACTGGAATCAGACGTTGCAGCATAACGTGATAGTCATGTGTCTTTAGACCAACAAACTTGTGTTGCACCTCGTCCACTGCTCCAGTTATAGTAGCTGCATACGTGGCCGGATAACGAACGCCCTTAAACCAGTGAAATACAGAACGTCTAAGTGTCGGCTTCACTGTGTACGGTGCAGCTGGCATCTTGTTGTACACTCCTTTCCTATCCCTCCTCAACCACAAGGGACGACGTAGATTCATTGATTCCAAATCTTTGCGCGCTTTGGGAGTATCTTTAGTCTTGAACTTAATACCGAGAATTGTTCCCACCACGCTGTCGCACACATTCTTTTCTATGTGCATCGCGTCCAAGTTGTTCCTCAGCTTCAACTTCGACCAGTAAGGGAGTTCAAAGAATATACTCTTGTGATCCCAATAGCTCAGATCATGTGGAGGAATTGGATTGCATTTCTTTACATCCGCGTCGTTAGTCAACACACCAAAGTCGAAATAGCTCAACCTCTCTAAAATCTCTTCGCCCGACCAACTACGGGGTTTAGGATTGTTCTCTACCGTCCCGTCGAAATGAGCTTCATCCTGTCGCCAAGGGTGGTCGTGAGGGAGCCATCTACGGTGACCCAAGTAACACACCTTCCCTGCGTGCCAACTAGAGTTCACGTCGTCCAAACATATAGGACATCCATTATATCCTTTTGTCCTGCACGCTGCCAACATCCCATACGCTGGAAAATCGCTGATCGTCCACATTACGGCAGCCCTCATCGTGAACATCGTGTTAGTGAATTTGTCATAAGTTGGGACTCCATTTTCCCACAACAGTTTCAGCTCGTCGATCAAAGGTCTGAGGTAGACATCTAAGCACTTCGATGGAGATTTAGGACCTGGAATTAATACGGTAAGGAAATTAAATTCCTTGTTCATGCACATCCACGGAGGCAAGTTGTACGGCATCAGAATAACTGGCCAAGTGCTGACGGCGGAGCTATTACTTCCCCAAGGATTGAATCCGTCTGTAGATAGGCCGAGTCTAACATTTCTAACCTCTGAAGCAAAGTCTCCAAATTCTCTGTCGAAATGTTTGAAACCCTCCCCATCTGCGGCGTGTCGCAGGACATCGTCATCTATTCGCTTTTCTGCGTACCATCGCATCGCCTCTGCTGTGTGTAGAGACATGTACAGGCGCTGCAATCTGGGAATCAAGGGAAAATATCGAACAACTTTCACAGGAATTCTCTTTTTCGAACTCTTCCTATTCAACTGGAATCTGCACTGGCCACATACGGGACAATAGTCCAACTCTTTATACTCTTTGTAAAATAGCACACAATCATTCGGACATGCGTCAATTATCCTGTACTTTAGGCCGAGGCTGCTCAGGATATTTCTAACCTTATAATGAGATTTAGGAAGATTGTGATCATCAGGAAGCAACTTACATATTTGCTCCTGAATTTCGTCAAAAGCACTCACTGACATTTTGTGCTTCACTTTTATCTTCATTTGCTCCATCACATATTGCAACACATTCTCTCGACATCCAGGGAACACCGGGGTCTGCGCTTCAAGTAGCATCCGGTTGTACTTTTCCATCTCAGTGGTGTCAGTGGCCAAGCTAGCTGCGGGGAATGTGTCATCATGCTCATTGGTGGTACTGTAACCTCCGTCTTGGTGTTGGTGTCCGCCATGACTACATCCCGGAAACGCATCATGGACCAAATCTGCAGTTGGGTTGCAAGCTGGGGGTCCGGCACCACTGCCGCTGGATGAGGCACCATGGTAACTGTACCCTGAGCTGAAGTCTGCTGCGCTGAACTCTACTGCTTCACCATGCTCGCTCCATGTAGTGTAACTCCACATCATACCATTTTCGTACAGGTGTTGCACCATAACATTAACCTCCGCATACTGACAATTAAGACATTTCTGGCACGGACACCTGAAACGCTTCTTTCCATGACCATGTTCTATCGCAAAATTCACAAATTCGCTAATTCCATCCATATACCGGACATCACATCTATTCTTTAACTTCATCCAACTCTTGTCCATACTGCTACAAAATATTATAATTAAATAATTATTACATATATATATATTAGTCCATTAATTTACCATTAATTATACGTACTCGATCTACATCGATCCATCAAATTACGTACGTAATTTAATCTGTATATATAGCTAATTAACATTCATGCATGTATGTACGTACGTACGGTTTCCCTAAATATATATATATATATATATATATATATTTAATCATGCAAATTTTAACTGCCTACGTACGTACGTACGTACCTGCTCGCCTTCTCGATATCTGCAGTTAATTAAGCTAGCTAGTGATCGAACACCGGAGATCCTTTAATTTCTAGCCCCGGCCTAGCCTAATCCGGCCTTCTCCTTCTCCTTCGATCTCAAAAATTCCCCACGGGAGAAAATATAATGGAATGATCGAAGCTAAGAGAGTTTGGCATGGCCTATATATATAATGCTTCACTTAGACGACGGAGGTGTCGGTACGTCGTCTAAGTGGAACTTACACCACGACGTGTCGGTCCGTTGTCCAGGTGATCACTTCTCCGAGGTCCAAGTAAAACTTAGACGACGGAGATGTAATTCTCCGTCGTCTAAGTTTTACTTGGACCTCGGAGAAATCTCCGAGGTCTAAATGTTACTTAGACGACGGAGATGTAATTCTCCGTCGTCCAAGTGATAACCTGGACGACGGATACGTCTCCGAGGTCCAGGTACTTACCTAGACGACGGAGAAATTTCACATCCGTCGTCTAAGTGTAACTTAGACGACGGAACTAATACTGTTCCGTCGTCTAAGTCCTCTTTTCTTGTAGTGTTGCTCTTTTTTGTATTTTTCTCCAAGTAACCTAAATAAACAAAAACATAATTAATTACTAAAAGCTAAAGAAATAACAAAAGTATTTTCGGAATAATTAAGTACAAGAGAGTTGCATATTCATGCAACTATCATAGTTCACTGCGAATCAATCCTAAATTTTCCGTCCAGATTTATGGGAGAGGCTGATGTAATAAGTACTTCTATGGTGACTACTTGTTGAGCACTTCTTATAAAACATGTTTTCTAAATACATTTTAAAAGATTAACAGTTGAATATTTAGATATATATATATAAGTAGATCAATTATGTAAATTTTCATACTTTTAGAAAATCATTAAATCGTCGAACAAGATTAAATTTTCATCCCATTTGATAATTTTTGATGTTTTCTAAAGATTTATCTTAATTTAAACTTTGTCCACTAGAAGCTATTGAATTGAAAGACATTATTCCGGCTTTGTGTTGCTAATGTTGTTCTAGTCATCCAGATGGGTGAAATTTTTGAAGCTTAATAGTGACAAGAGTACCATTACTTAAGAATACTTGTAGACCTAGCTTGTGCCAAGGGAGGCTGGTGTCCCCACTGAAATTTTTGGTGTATGTAATTTTTTATACAAGTTTTTTATTAGAAAAAATTATTTTAAAACCCAAAATAAGATAAGATTTCCAAAAAAAATCAACTTAATTATAACACCAAGGTAAAAAAAGGTTTAACTTATGACTCCTTTTTTTTCTTTCTAAAAAATCTCAGCTAACATCATTTTCTCCCAAAAAAATCTAATAAGTTATAAAATCTATTTTTTCTGCGATTTTTACCCCCGAAGCCAATTTCTTTCCTCGTCGTCCAAATCTCGTCTCCTACTTCACGACTACCTCCACCTCCAGTTGCGCGTCCCCGACATCGAGAAGCTGTCATTTCTAGCTATCGCTTCGCTGTCGTACGTGGCCTCGAAGGGAGGCGCATTCAAGTTTTTGGTGAATTAGCACTTCAAGGTTGGGATTAACTCCAGTATTTTCCCTGTGTGATTTGATTTTACAACAATGTCTTGTCATTTTTCATATTACTATGTTCAAATCTCATGTAACCAGGGTTTATCTGCAATTCAGCAGTAAAAGAGGCACTACCGGTCCTTACCAGAATTCTTGGGAGCTTTAGGCTCTCTAAAACAGATTTAGTGAAGTGAAAAATAGGGTCAGAGATCAATCAAGCAACGGGATCTTGTGAGACATCAAATACCAATGTAGCCAAGCATTTTCGAAAAGGTTTACAAGAATTTGCATTCAGATGAGAAACAAGGAGGAGAAGATCCTTTTCGGCAGCCTCAATTTCAGATAAGTTTTCGGAGATTGAGTGGAAGGTGAAGTGTGGATGGGAATTGGGGTTGAGAGAATTGAAGTTGGTGTGAATGATGGTTATAGCGAAGCCCTTGAAGTGTAGATTGTTGGCCAGCTCAAGCATGGGGTGGGTTTATATGACCTTGCAGTGTAGATTGTTGGCCAACTCTTCCCACCGCCACTACAAGGTCATATATTCGACCTTTTCTCTGCTCCATTTGATCTACTAGCTATGGGTTTGTATTCTTTAGACTTTAGATCTCCTTGCTTCTTGAAGTTTACATACTCTTCTTATAGCTTATATAATATGTGTTGCATTGTTTTCTACATGCAGCAATTTTAGGTAGCTCGATAGCTGTACAATATTCATCAAGTTTGATCAGTCTTTTACTAGTAAATTAAACCTAGCTAGCTCCCTAAGAGAAGTAGTTAGCAACCATATATGGTCCATTTACTGAGCTATCAATTTTGCATCATGTGCACGCATGGCAAGCATGGTTACAAGAGGATGAAGAATAGAAGAACTCTGATAATCTGAGGTGGAAGATGGACCATATATCAATTCAAAGCAGTCATAATGCCATCAGGAATTGGTGACATTATGCTTATGTAAACCTTTCTAGAAATAGAATAGTTGGTGTTCGTCTTGGATCTGGGGAGAACCTTAATGACATACTAAGTTCCATGAATTAAGTATATGTCTAAATATTTGTCTAAGTATCTTTTCAGGTATTTGTTCAAGTATCACCATCAAAAGTCTGAATATCTGTTTAAATATCTGTCTAAGTATATGTTTAAGTATCTGTCTAAATATTTATCTTTCGTTAAGTTTAACAATAATATAAACAAGACCCTTTATAAATTTGAAAATCTCTACTTTCCTTTAAAAAAGAATGAGATTTGAAGAATGTAAGGGCTTGATCATAACCTAGTTGCTGGAAGTATCAAAAGTCTGAATATCTGTTTAAGTATCTGTCTAAGTATTTGTCTAAGTATCTATTCAAGTATCTGTCAAAGTATCTGTCTAAGTACATGTTTAAGTATCTGTCTATCTGTCTAAGTATCTGTTCAAGTATCTGTCTAAATATCTATATTTTGTCAAGTTTAACAAATAGTGTAAACAAGAACCTTCTTAAGTTTGAAAATCTCTATTTTCCTTCAAAAAAGAATAAAATTGGAAGAATGAATGAAAAAATAAAGAATTGATCATAACTTAGTTGCTGAAAGTATCAAAAGTTTGAATATTGTTCAAGTATTTGTCTAAATATCTGTTCAAGTATTTATCTAAGTATCTGTTCAACTATCTGTCTAAATATATGACAAATATAAACACCAGCTAGTATTAAACAACTAAACTTTTGTATTCATTAGTTATTATGAGCTACAATTTGCATGAATACACATACATACATATATATAATCAAATACTATAAGTATTTCTGATTCTCCTATGGACCTACACAACATGGGTTATGAATAAATAGAGCTCTTTGAATTTCACCGCGACATAATAGAACGCTTGCTGTGCCAGAACGTGACTATTATTGTGGGGCTTAACGGGGTTGAACTTACATGTAAGTCAGAAGATATGTGTGGTGATTGTAAAATCGGTAAATTTACTTGTACATATCATTCTTCACTAAATGCTAAAACCACTTCAGGAGTTTTGGAATTACTACATCTTGATTTAGTTGGTCTAGTTGAAACTGAAAGTCTATATGAGAAGAATTATGCACTTGTAATTGTTGATGATTTTTCAAGATTTATTTGGGTCATGTTCCTAGTTGACAAGACTTAAATCTTTGATCAATATCTCAAGCTTGTTAAGAGAATTTCAAATGAGAAACTTTCTAAAGATAAACAAATTGTTACAATTAGGTCTGATCATGGTATTGAATTTTATACTTCATCTTTTCATAATTACTGTGATGAATTTGGTGTCTTTCATGAATTTTCTGCACCAATCACTCCTTGGCACAATGGAATTGTTGAAAGAAATAATTGGGTTTTTGTTGAAATGGGGACAGTTATGATTAACTCTGCAGACCTACCTCACTAATTTTGGGAGGAGGTTGTATCAAATACTTGTTACACCTTGAGTAGAGTGATTTTCAGGCCAGGAACAGACAAAACACTGTATGAGCTTTGGAGAGGAAGGAAACAAAATGTTAACTAACTCTCTCAAAGATATGGATAACCACCTCTCAAAGATATCATATTCTTAACTAAGATATATTATTGTAATAATCAATTATAGGGATTATCGAACACAAGAAATTGGTGAAACTAAATCCTCATACTAAACTGAAATGTTGACAGACTCGACTACAGTATACTAATGACACGACAAACCTACATTAGACAGACTCAACTGATACCAAATTTTGATATAAAAATTAGACACAGTGACAGACTACCACACAAAATTTGAGAGTATTCGGAGTTGATTTGGGTACAGCAATGAATCGGCTAAGCTACAGGTAATGCAGAAAATAAATGCTGAAAGTAAATATGTTTATAAATGCAAGATGTTTAAACTATATGATGAATGAGTAAAGAGGAATGCAACCCACCATCATCATTCTATCTATCTAACACATACTTAATCTAATGCACATATCCAATGAATGAAAGTTCCAGGAAGGGATGATCGTTATAACCACATCCTATTATCTAATCCTTATGCCTATGTAAGTTTGTCATGGACCTCCCACACATCTATCCCTCTATTGAACCCATAGTCATGGACCCCAAATTTTATAAAGAAGAAAGCATTAAGTTTTAAAAAATGTTTGAGAAGCTACAAGGGTTAACAAGTACACTATGGACGTGTCTTGCTAGACTTAGGGTTTCAATCACTCGACAAAATCGGTGTATCATTAAAGAGAATTCGGTGAAAGAAATTATCTTCAGTCATTTGTATCTCATGATAATAGAATCCTAGCATGCATACTAAGTTGCCCACCAAAGAAAACATACAAGAATTCATACGGTGAGTTACATAGAGAAATAAACCTCGTTCAAATTGAATATGCAAAACTAGATTAAAATGTATGAATTAGAAAGACTTCATGTACGGGGCTTCAAGCAGCCCCTTAACAAGATGGTTATCTACTAAAAGTCATAATAAAATAATCAAGACAAATAATAGAGGTTACAGATCAAGAATGGATGAAGAACAAAAACTGTCGTCCAGTTTCGATGGATCGAAGCTCGGGCTTCGATGGATTGAAACCTGTACTTTGACTCCTTTGCGGCTACTTCTTCCCTTGCTCGAGTTGCTCTCCAATAATTTTTTATTAGCCTTTCCAAAAACCTAAAATAGGTTTATATAGTTTCCCAATTGATCTTCTCAAGTCCACATTAGAATAGACTTCTTTAATTGCACAAAACTCATTCTTAAATCCATATTGAGCTAGGAATCCCTATTTTATTTCCTTTTCCTTTTATTCCTCCACAAAACTTATAAAATAATAAATATTAATTAAATACTCAATTATATAACAATAACCTAAGTAGAAGGAATGAATTAAACACCGAATCGATGCATAAATATGTGACTATCAAAATACCTCACACTTAAACATTGCTAATTCTCGAAAAATACACTAAACTAAGGCTCTAAAAAGACTCAAAAACTTTACAAACACTGACTCTAATGCTCTCAACAATTTGCCTCAGCATTCTTCCACAGAATTCTAACACTAAGATCATATGTACCTACAAGTTACCAAGGATAACTCCAACATATAATACACATGTAACATGTAGGACACAGACATAATCAAGGTGAATAAAGAGCTAGTACATGCACAAAATCAATCAAGATGCAACCTCGCATCGATATGCTTTCATAAATGTTTCTCTCAAAATATATCTAAGGTATCACTCAATTCGATTACTTGCTAAATGGACCAAACCATATGCTCACTCTTGTAACTAATCTCCACAGATCAAACTCTGTCATCTTGAGAATCAAAAGGGCTTCATGGGTTGTAATGGGGCTTGACTCATAGGTTAAAGAATAAATGGGTATGGATTGCAAACACAATTCTAGAACCTAGTAGAGCACCAAGAGACTTCTTCAAACTTTACAACCATGAACTTTTCATTATTATGGTCGGATGTTATCTTGTTGGGCCTTCACATCATTCTTTGCATCAACAGTTAACCCCGAGTATCAAGCTAGATGTCACAATTTTTTTTTCTTTACACTAGCTTGATACCCCACACTTATTCCTTTGCATCACTTTTTGACATTGTTGCCGTCTTCACATACCTGTCTTATGTATAGCTCTACCAAGTCCTAGAAAAAGGGCAAAGATATAACTATTCTACAGTTCAAGGTCGAAGATATGTGGATGATGACATAAAATTTTACATGTAGGCTTAAAGTGGTTAACTACGGGGTGTACATTTTGTGTACAAAAAATCAGGGCTTAGTCTTATATAGCTATGGTGGTGTCCCCTAAATACTTTTATCACTTCCTCAATCAGAATATGTATTGACTAAAAGCTTTGAATGACACAAGAAAAAGTTCTAGTAATCTCTAAAGTCTATTAAATTAATCTGCGGCAAGTAATTGACACTCAACAAAGAAAGTGTGTATATAACATATATAAGGCTCAAAATCTCATTAGTTAAATGAATCTCAATAAAATCTATGCATGCTCAAAAATATCTGGACCACATTAGCCCATTTCTATATCCACTATATATTTGCATATGCAATATATACCAAAGTTAACCAAAGAAACTCAAGTCACACAATCATCTCTTAGTCACAAAATTAGAAGAAATAAGCACATCATTGACTTATCAAGGGCTCCTAAGACTCTTCTTTTTGTATTTTTCTTGACACTATTTGTTTTTCTATTTGTTTTTCAAATAAGACATTTTAAAACACACAAGAAGACTAAGAGAAACTCTAAACTGAC
Organism: Geum urbanum; assembly: GCA_946800695.1. Classification (NCBI taxonomy): domain Eukaryota; kingdom Viridiplantae; phylum Streptophyta; class Magnoliopsida; order Rosales; family Rosaceae; genus Geum; species Geum urbanum. Next base: position 36,644,787 of record OX327013.1, on the reverse strand, counting down.
ACTGATTTTTTGATGCATCAAATATGGTCCTTGATGGATCGAGGACTACTCCTTGGTCTTCCTCTGGAACAACTCTTTGATGGGTCGAAGGATATCCTTTGATGGATCGAAGGGTACACCCTGGACATTCTAAGCAAAATAGAAAAAACCGAAGAGACAGCGCACCTCACTTGCATAATTTCTATAGAATTAACCACACGTCCAAAAACAAAAATTTCACGAACATATACTACACATATATACTAACACACACTCAAAAATTTTAGAATTTTCTGAGACATCTAGCTATGCCCGAAAAATCACACTGCCACAAAATTCAAAAATTCTGACTAAAAAAACTAAAAATCTATATCTATATGCTAAGTATATGATATAACATCACCCCACTCTTGAAAGTTACATTGTCCTCAATATAAAAACTGGAATTAGACTATACAATACATCAACCAAGTATGACACATAATACATATCACACACAAAACACACTCTATGGAGAAAATTAAAGAGAATGGATAAGAAATAAAATCTGGTCTCTAAGTTCTCCATCCACATGGGTTGCCTCTCAAGTAGTGCTAAGTTTAATGTCTTCAGCCAAATGATAGATCTACTCAATTCTCCATAAGAGGTGCGTCCTGAAGGTCTGCACTTTCAAACACATGCTCCACAAATGACTCATAAAAATGCTTGAGTCGTTGTCCATTCACTTTGAATGTCTTCCCTGTTTTTGAACTCACAATCTTTATAACACAATGAGGGAAAACATTAGTAATAAGATAAGGTCCAATCCATCTAATTTTAAGCTTACTTGGAAACAAGAGTAGACGACTACTAAAGAGTAAAACTTTTTGACCGATGACAAATTCTTTCCTCTTGATATTCCGATCATGAAAAGCTTTATTCTTTGAAATCCTACTGGACTCACATGCTATCATGTAGGCCCACAACGTCGCATCAAGATGTTGGCACCAATCTGTTGCTCGGATGTTAGGAGTTGTAGTCAATAACTCTTTTAGCGTGTTGAATGCTTGTAGATATTCCTCAGTGAAATTGAACGCTATGTCTTTCTCAAGATGTGCACTCAACGGTCTAAGTATCTTGGAGGAATCCGTAATGAACCTACGATGAAAGCTTGCAAAACACTCCAACATGTGATCAATAAAGGGTAGATAAAAGTGATCCTTACACTTTGTCGCATTCAGATTTTGATGTTCCACGTGAACTCCCCCTCCAATTGCAGCCTTGTGCTCCCTGTTGGCAATTAATAATTTCTCTTCCTGCAATTGTGTCAACTTTGAAGAAACACTAACTAATAAGATACTACTTCTTTGTATGAACGGTGGAGGTTCAAGCTCATTGATTTCTTCATAGGACTCTTCCTCCAACCCCACACTTGAAGGCTTGTATCTTAGCAGAGCTTCAAGTTTATCTAATTCCTCCTTATCCGGTCATTCTTGAAAATTGGCTTCATTTTAATGGTTCGAAGATTTGGTCTTTGATGGATCGAAGGGTCGCTCATGGAAAAATTTTCATGGATCAAAAATTTCTCGATCCATTGAGGCAGTGCCTCTGTCCGCCTTGTTCCTGCCATATTTTTCAATGACTTTTCTCAAAGCATCATCGTCCAATGAGAACTAAATGAATTTTTGCATAAAACTCTCAAAAATGTCAATTGAACAATAAAAATAAGCATCATCACTATTTGGATATTTGAGAGCTTCATAAATGTTGAAGTGAATCTTCTCCTCCGCCACTTCCATGCTCAATGATCCATCAAAACAATCAATTTTTGTCCGCGTTGTTCTCAAGAATGGTCTCCCAAGAATCAATGGTATTTCTGATGGCATTGGCTCATGCTTTATCTCCAGCACAAAGAAATCTGCTGGGAATATCAAATCTCCCACCTGCGCCAAAACATCCTCAATAATACATCGAGGGTAACAGTTAGACCGATCTGCAAGTTTAATGGTGACACATGTGGGAATGAGTTCTCCCATCTTCAACCTGTCATACATAGTATAAGACATTAAGTTTATTGATGCACCTAAATCAAGTCGAGCACCTGTAAACTTGTGATCACAATAGTACATGGGATAGTAAAACATCCTGGATCAGCCAACTTAAGTGGGAGCTTCCTTTGAAGAATAGCATATACTCTCTCTCCCAAAGTCACAGTTTCAGTTCCTGATAGTCGCATATTTATGCGTCTATTCGGTATCTAATTTGTTCCCTATGTTTAGTTTATTTTTGTTAATCAAGTGATTTAATTATGTTTATTGTTTTAATATATTTTGTGGCGAAACAAAGGAAAAGGAAATAAAAGAAATATATTCCAATGTGGACTCTAGGAGAGTAATTGGAGGAAGTATATAAACCTATTTTAGGTTTTAGAAAAGAGAATCAGTATTTTGGAGAGCATAGCTTCGAGTAAGGTAGATTAAGCCGCAAAGGAATTCAACCTGTTTTGTTTTCGACCGGTCGAAGGAATTTTCGACCCGTCGAATTCTGGCCGACCAGAGTTCTTCTTCATCTCATTTGTTTGTATCAAACTTGATGACTTGTTTTGATTCTTTAATTATGAATTTTAGTAGCTAAACCCATTGTTAAGGGGGTGCTTGAAGCCCCGTACATGAAGTCTTTTTAATTCATACACTTTAACCTAGTTTTGCATATTCTTTGAATGAGGTTTCTTTCTCTGAATGATTCACCGTATGAATTCGTGTATGTTTGCTTTGGTGACCAACTTAGTATGCATGCTAGGATTCTATTTTCATGTGATACAGGTGACTGAAGATAATTTCTTCCACCGGATTCTCTATAGTGACACACTGATTTTACCGTCAGGAGATTGAAATCCATAGGTCTAACAAGACACGCCCATAGTGTACTTGTGAACTCTTGTAGATTCTCAAACCTTTTTTAGAGTTTAATGCTTTCTTCTTTGTAAACCTTAGAGTCCATGACTATGGATTCATAGAGGGATAGATGTAAGGGAGATCCATCACAAACCTGCATAGGCATAAGGATTAGGTAATAGGATGTGGTTGTAACGATCAACCCTTTCTAGGAATTTTCATTCATCGGAAATGTGCATTAGATTAAGTATGTGTTAGAAATATGGAATGACGGTGGTGGATTGCATGCTTCTTAACTCATCAATCATATAGTTTAAATCCATTTGCATTCATTCGCATCTTTACTTTCAGCATTTATTTTCTGCATTAGTTGTAGCTTAGCCGATTTATTTTGGTAACTAAAACTATTCAGAATACCCTCAATTTTGATCTGGTAGTTCACCACTGAGTCTAGTGTACTGTGTTAAATTTTTGTAGCTTTTAGAGAAGTCTAGCTTAAGTTCGTAGTGTCATTAGTGTACTGTAGTCGAGTCTATCAGCATTATAGTCTAGTGTTAGGATTTAGTTTCACCAACTCCTTGTGTTCGATAACCCTTATAATTAACTACTATTACAATCATATATCTTGGTTGAAAATAAGGTATTTTTGAATAGGTGTTTACCCGCCTATCAGTTCCATAGAACTTTGTTTTTGTTGTACACAAATCTTTCAGGAACTTTGCATACTGTGGTATATGCTTGATCACATCTAACAAGGGGATGTTCACTCCTACCTTTTTATATACATCCAAGATTTCATTCTCTTTGTCAACATTCACCTGCTCTTCAACCTGCCTGGAAAAGACACATTAGGAATAATCGAAGGAAAGGGAGTAGAGGGTACCTAATCTAATTTTGGATTTGTCAGTTTTTTCATTTCAGGTGCATTTTCGACGGCTCGAATTGGGGTTCCTACATAATCTTCTAACGACTTGCCCAAAGCCTGATAATGGACAATCTGGTCAAGTATGGGCTCCTCACACTTCCTTCTTGGGCTTTTTGACTTGGGAACTTCTTCAAACACCTTCCCACTCTTCAAAGTCATAGCATGGGCCTCATATTTCCCCTTGGGGTTGGGAAGAATGTTGCTAGGGAGACCATCTAGGTTAACTTGAGCGAGTGTTTGCTGTATTTGGCTCATTTGTCGCTCTAACAAGTCAACAGTCTTACCACACTCATGCATTGTTACCCTCATCTCCTACATAGAAGCATGATTCTCCTCAATCTCTCTCTTTTTGTTTGTCGAGCATCAATTGCTTCAACATTTGCATCATTCTCTGCTCTGCATCATTTGATTGCTGAGGATAGTCATAGTCAGAGTGATCATCCCATGTTGGAGTGTAAAGAGCTATATAGTAGTCGTTATGCATGGTGGAATGACTTTGATATGAAAAATATGTGCATTCCTCAGTTGAGTGATCTGTCATTGAACATACAGAACAAACCACAAATTAAGTCATATTACATAATATACAAAAGTCAGAAACCAAAATACAAGTTAAAGCAATTTGACTATTAAAACTTAGAATTAAGCAATTCTCCGGCAACGACGCCAAAATTTGATGATGTGGATAACCACCTTTCAAAGATACTATATTCTCAACTAAGATATATCATTGTAATAATCAATTATAGGGGTTATCGAACATAAGAAATTGGTGAAACTAAATCCTAACACTAAACTGAAATACTGACAAACTCGACTACAGTACACTAATGATATTACGACCCTACTCTAGACATACTCAAATGAAACGAAATTTTTACACAACAATATAGACACAGTGGTGGACTACCAAAACAAATTTAAGGGTATTCGGAGTTTATTTGGGTATTGAACTAAATAGGCTAAGGTACAGCTAATGAAGAAAATAAATGCTGAAAGTAAATATGCTTATGAATGCAAGATGTTTAAACTATATGATGAATGAGTTAATATGAATGTAATCCACCACCATCATTCCATATATCTAACACATACTTAATCTAATATACATATCCAATGAATGAAAGTTTCCAGGAATGGTTGATCGTTACAACCACATCTTATTACTTAATCTTTATGCCTATGTAAGTTTGTCATGGACCTCCCTCACATCTATCATTCTATTAAACCCATAGTCATGGACCCCAAGGTTTATAAAGAAGAAAGCATTAAGTTCTAAAAAATGTTTGAGAAGCTACATAGGTTCACAAGTACACTATGAGCATGTCCTGCTAGACTTAGGATTTCAATCACCCGACGAAATTGGTGTATCACTGTAGAGAATTCAGTGGAAGAAATTATCTTCAGTCACCCGTATCTCATGATAATATAATCCTAGCATGTATACTAAGTTGCGCATCAAAGTAAACATACAAGAATTCATATGATTAGTCACATAGAGAAAGAAACCTCATTCAAATTGAATATGCATGCAAAACTAGATTAAAATGTATGAATTAAAAAGACATCATGTTCGAGACTTCAAGAAGTCCCTTAACAAGATATTTAGTTACTAAAAGTCATAATAAAAGAATCAAGACAAATCATAGAGGTTACATATCAATAATGGATGAAGAATAGAAGCTGTCGTCTAGTTTTGATGGATCGAAGCTCAGGCTTCGATGGATCGAATCCTATACTCTGGCTCCTTTGCCCGCTTCTTCCCTTGCTCGAGTTTCTCTCCAATAATTTCTAATTAACCTTTTCAAAAACCTAAAATAGGTTTATATAGTTTCCTAATTGATCTCCTCAAGTCCACATTGGAATAGGCTTTTTTAATTGCACAAAACTCCTTCTTAAATCCATATTGAGGTAGGAATCATTCTTTTATTTCGTTTAACCTATAAAATAATAAATATGAATTAAATACTCAATTATATAACAATAACCTAAATATAGGGAATGAATTAAACACCGAATAGACGAATAAATATGCGACTATCAATATATAGATACCCAGTTGCATAAATAAATATCTAACTACATATATATATATATATACACTGATCGATATGGAAGTATTCATATTTTCACCGTCCAATTGCATTATTGTTTTCCATTTACAAACTAAGAAAACAATAGTCAATGAGAACCTCTACGAAGTTGAGTTGATCAAAATGGTACGTGAAACAATGAAAGAGATAAGAAACAACGCTTAAAAGTGGGAAGAAAGTGAGATAGTAATATTGTAATACACTAATATATATGGTTTAATTATGTTGGTATAATATTCGGGCAGGGCCAAGATACCATTTACAGTAAAAGATAAACTTAAATCTCATCATATTTTATTCAAACTGGCCGGAATGAGACGGACTTTATATTCTAAATATATAAACTCGTACCGTCCTTATGTAGGACGGTTCGAAACCGGGTCGGGTCTGAATTTTTGGGACCAAGTGGCCATCCTTACTCATATACATTCGTCTTGCATACCATGAGGTCGTTGTGGTAGGTGCAAGCAACCTGAAGCTGTTTCCAAGTGAATTTGTTGTGTGATAACTAAGTTCCTTTGTAAAACCTTTTCTATCTTTCATTTGTAAAATTCTTAGAGACAAGATGAAGTATAGTTTTTAGTCTAATGTGTGAGTCTAGATAGGATAGCATTGTTTCCTTGCTATTATCGGAACTATAATCTTGTAAGTAATGTTGTTACATATTGAAAATGTTTGACCTTCAACAGTAAGAGTCACACAGTTTTTATCCTTAATTACACGATTCCTACGAATAAAAAATAAGTAAATATACTTATGTTATTTGTCTCGTTTACTTATAACAATGTTTGTATACTTGTATGTTCCTTTACATATACATGACCGTTTTACTTATAAGTATACATGACCGTTTTACATAAGTATAAAAAATATACTTATGTTATTTGCCTCGTTTACTTATAACAATGTTTGTGTACTTGTATGTTCCTTTGCATATACTTATTGGCATTTTCATCGTGTTTCGAGTCATAGACATGACCGTTTTTGGTTTTACTGTGATAAAACTCAAGACTCCGAATGTGAGATTGGGGGCCATTAATGTGCTAAACCTCAATTCAGTCCATGTGCCTCTCCAGCTCTCCTTCATTTGAGAGGACCTTTACAATGTAAATTAGGATCAAGAAAACGAATTGGGTTCCCAATAAGTTAGATGCCGGGGATTGCTGGCATTGCAACTTACATGTACCAATTCAAGGCAGTGGAACAAATTGATACTCCTACTAGCAAAGTAGGAAGGAATGCGTTCCATTAACATGATTAATGTCGAGGTGAGTTTGAATTCTAGTGGATTGCCAACCACCTCCAATCTTGGAAGTGATCGAATTAAGCTAGTTTTGACAGTGAACAACGAAGCTAAATTGACTAGAAAAGTTGAATTGATCGATGTTGAAGATGAAAAAGAAGAAGTTCGCCTAGATGAACTGTACCGTGAAATTCGAGTTATTCGACTTGTCTACAAAGGCAATTGAACTTTCAAATGCAAATGATCGATGATCAGAGACTGGAACTGTGGCATTATCTGTGTTGAATTTGTAAATTTGGTGATGGAGATTATTAGGTTGTGGCTTAGAGTTGAGATTCTTTGATTTGCTACATCATTTTAGTGACACCATCATTTGTGGTTATACTATAATCTGCTTTGATTTTTATCTTTATTGAAGCTAGGCCACTACTATATGTTCCTCAAGTACTAGTAGATGGATCATATTCTTGGGCGGCCGCTGAAGTGTCCCAGTAGTTTGTCTTTGCAGCTGAGCTTGAAAGCATGTCGCACAACGAGCACATGCATCTGCATTCCCTTTCATTACCAATAATTTAAACAGATTAAGGCCTCTGCTCAAGCTCTTATATCTCCTGTAAGCTGTAACTAGCTAGCCACAGTACGTACTAACAGTAGCTAGGATACTTTGATCAGTGTTGCTCGAAATATACATGTTATTAATCCAGAGATCGACCATTACATTTAACTTCTTGAAGTCGTGTGCTATACTAATCTACCGTTAAAAAGCTATGAAACTCAGTCTTTCATTGTGCCCTTTCCCTTTCATTTCAGAAGCCAACCTACACATGCATGCCGAGAAGACATAAAGTATCATGAAAAACTTGAGATAGTGGCTAACTTCTTGACGGTTTATGACTAGCATCTAACTCTAATATAGGATGAGATCCTTGTTTTTGTTTAGCAATCAACAAATGTAACATAATGTGAGAATTTTGTTTCCAGATATCCCAATTAGCGATTGCTGGAAATAATCAACATCTCCACAAGTCCACACGCATGTTCCAAACTGTAAGTATATACTATATATATAATTGGTATTTGAATTTATTTGTAAATTTTAGACTGATTGCTATTTCCAAATTCCAATACCTCAGTTTCATTCTTCTTCATCTGTTAATACTCACTCATTCGGAGTTGCAACCCCATATGGTTTTTGTGACATAAAGCAGCTAGTGCTTCAAATATACAAAAGTTAATTGTTTGCTTTGAGTTCTCCTCAAGAAAGCTCAAGTACACAAGGCACAGTTCAATTAAATAGAAGAAAGAATTCAAGAAATATATCCTTAATTGTAGCTATAAAAGTATACAACATGCCCAAAATATCCCAAAATATTCAAAAATAAATGCAGACTCTAATCGATGATCACTTGCATTGTAAGCTCTTGACCGTCTTTGATGACAAATCAAATGCTATGGTGCAGTCCATGGATGCATTCTTGTTCTTCTTCATTATGAGCATCAATTCGACCTTTCCTTTCAGTTGAACTTGGCTTGTGAGCGTCAAAACCCCGCTGCTCAATTCAGTTCCAAGAGTGGAACTGTTTGGCAATGCTTTAGTATCCAAACTCACATCTACGTCGATTTTCTTGGTGGATTTCATTCCAGCCTTGCCCTTAGGAATAGCAACTGTCCCAATAGGCGCCCCTTGATAAAGAAATGTAGCAATACCTGCATCGAATTTGTAAGGACCCCAGTTTGTGTTCTTGATCCTTATCTGCGTTTCAAATGTCGTAGCGAAAGAAGGAGTTGCAGGGATAGAGTTGAGGGTTTCAACATCAATGTCGCCCAATCTGGCCTTGGGAGTCTTGACTTTCATCACTGTTAGACCAAACACCGTCATCACTACGATTTGAAACACAATGAAGATACCAATATATGTAAACAACTTGATTCTCTTCTTGCGCTTGAGCTCATCTTCGGACACCAAAGACTCTCCATCACTTCTAGCGTAACCGTTAGCTGGGGCAGCAGGATATGCTTGGTGGGTCTTCTCAGCCATCTCTCTTTCTTTCTTTCTTTTTTGCTGTTTCTGATATGAAATGAAAAGAAAACCTCTCTGTTTTTGGTCTGCTTCTGCGAGGTTGTGTTTGTAGAATCAAATAAACTTGGAAGTGAAGGTAGTTATTTGTTGAGAATTGAGATGATGGAAGAGGGGTGAGCGTGCGTATATATAGTGTTTCTAAATTGAGATTGCTGCATGAAGTTATTTAGTGGAACAAACTTGCAGGAATGGTGATTTGGACAGCAAACGCGTCCAGTACCAAAAGGTGATAATTGTTGACTTCTAGATGATGGATGACTTTTTTGAGGATGTTTTAAGTTTTGCCGTAGTTTTTCAGAATTGAGATGGATCTTTTAGTTTTAGGACATACGTTTCTGCATAGTCCAAATTTGAAAGTGAGCAGGGTCAAAACGTGTGCTAGTGTGCAATCATGCACCTTACGTAGTATGTACCCACCCCCCGCCCCCCCATAGCCCTTCCAGAAGAAAAGCCATGAGTTTGTAGGAAGAATTATGGAAACGTGTACGCATCTATCGTCTACAACACAAACAAGGACCTCATAACTAGTTTTACTCTCCGCCCCTGTGAGCGATTTTGATTTTGTCTTGCAACCAGAACATCTGAAAAGATTGTCATACAACGTCTGATAAGTGAAAATGATAAGTAAAAATGTAACTCAGGGTCTTTAGTAGTACATTGTATGATAAGTGAAAATGTAACTCGGGGTCTTTAGTAGTTAAAAGTAAATCTGTCTACTTGGGTGTGTTTGTTCTTGTTGGATTTACATAGGAATTGAATGAAGCATGTAATGGTGAACCAGAAGTGTGCATTATTTAGCGTTTGGTGTTTCGAACGATTTTGGTAAGTAACTTGGGGGTTCTGGTGTATAAAAAAAAAAACACTTGGGGGTTCTGAGCTTCCAGGAACATCCCATATCAGTGGCATTTGCGAACTGATGAGGTGAAGAAAGTTATTCTAATCAATTAAGTGAATTAACATCGAGCGCGTCCAAAGCCAAAGAACGGAGTTTTCGACTTCTAGATGATCCATGACTTTGGTGATTGGTGAGGACCTTTGCTCTTTTAGGAGTTTTAGGCTTGCTAAATGAAAAAGACTCTGTCTTTTGTTTTCTTCGAAGAAAAATAACATCAGTTGGTAAATAATAATAGAAAGTTAAGTTCCCAAATTTTGAAAGCAACTAAGTTCCCAAATTTTGAAAGTTAACAATATGCTATCTGGACTTTTATTTTGATATAAATTTAGGGCCTCGTGTATTTTTCGTCTCGCCGAGGTTTACTTGCTAATGTGGAGTGGTTTCATTCAAAAGATGAAGGGCATTAAGGTCAATTTAACCTGTTCTTAGTTCTTAAAATGGTTCATCATTCAAATGCATTTTATTGCCTAAATCCAGAAAACAGCTTCCTTTATTCAAATCATCAAATTGACTACCCAGAAATCGACATCAATTATTCCAATCATCAAATATAATAGCCAAGAATTCACAATAAACCAGCTCGGTCCACATCGTCTTTAAACTTCTCCCTAAACTTCTCCAAAGCAAGCTCAATTTTTAACCTGGAATTCACTTTAGATTTGGTATGCATTGCCCATCCCATCTCTTACCTTTGATCTTCAAAATCTCGCAAGTCTCACAAAAGGAAAAGCTAGTTGGAAAACCCAAAAACAGAATGGGCAGCACCAACATAAGTATTTTAATTTGGTCTTTGATTCTTACAAGTCTCTTTATATGATGAAAATTCTCTAATCAATACTAGGTTCACCAAATTTGTGAGATATGTACTTGATTCTAGCTGAGAATTCAAATGCACCACACCTCACACCATTGAAATCAATTAAACCTGACTTGTAAAGAACAAACAATTTCCAATCAATCGAAGACCAAAAAGATGAGATTCTGGGTTTGACCAGCTAAACTCACTCCATCAATCAACACACTCACCAATCATCATCCTACTCAAGAAGCCAAAACTCCATCGACCACCTCCCCGAAACCCACGCGGTTCGCCTCCGCTACGCTCTCCACCACAACCTGAATCCTCAACTTCTAGCTCCAAAGCTCCTATATCTCCCTCGGCCACCTCAGCTACTCCGTCGCGGCGTTGCTCTCTTTCGCCGCACACAAAACCAGAGCGTCTACTTCTGAGCATGTGTAATTCTGTGTTGGGCTTTCTTGTTTCTTTGTTTTGCTTCAAGTTACAGTCGAAGTGTCGATAGCGGCGATTATCGATGACGACTTGAAGAGGAGGATGAAAGAGATGGAGTGGAAGAGGATGATGATGAAGTGGATTGTAATTTCATTGCGGCCAATCGAAGAGATTTGAAGGCAGTGTTTATTTAAAAAAAAAATTATGAGATGAAAGAACCCAGAAAATACAGAGGGAAAGAAATAAATATAAAGAACAAATGATATACACTCAAAAAAGATAAATAATTTGTAACAAAAATATTACGTCAAAAAATTATCGTTTGTACGAAAAATTTATGGAAATCCTTGATTTATAACAAAATAAAAACTCAGACACTATATTAATAACTTTCAAAATTTAAAAATTTAGTGAGGCAAATTATTCTTTTGTGAAACACTTGAAGTCTTCCTCTTATGATTATAAATCTTAAGAGTTTTTTTTTTTTATTATGAATGAAAAACATTTAGATACAAAAACCTCTATTACAACCGGAAGCGGCAGACTAATCAAACGTCAGAGCTTTAGCTATGGAATGAGGATAGAGAAAATTATAGGTATTACAATTTGAAAGATGACCAAGGTTAGCTATTACATTAGCCTCAAAATTTGCTTCCCTCCAAATATGTGAGAACTGAATCCTTGTGAATGATCTTGCTAGTTGCACAATATCTTACAAAAATATACTTGATACGCCACGAGATTTGATCAGGTCTCTTGATCCCTGTAGAAGATGGTTGACATTATCAATGACCAATTTTGAATCACCTTCCACTTTCAGATGATTATAACCATGAATTGATGCCGCCATGAGACCTGTTCTCAAAGCACATGTTTCTGCTGTTTGAACATCAACAAAATGAAGATTCTTTGAGGATATGAGAATAGGTCGACTATTTTCATCTCTTAAATGGAACCCTGCTGACTTAATTATAGATCTTAGATTTTGCACAAAATATCTTTTTCATAATCATTGCATATTGCATATTATGAAGTTAGAGTGTTAGTACAAACAACCCATAATAAATGTTTTAAAAAATCAGTTGTACTATAAATGAGTTCTAGAAAGAAAAAAAGGCCAAGTTTTTGGAATGCAAGTGGGAAATGGTGAAAGCAGTTCATATCAAGTCCTCTAGGCTCTAGATATAGAAACCATAGGGACAAGAGCACCATTTTATTAATATTTTTAGTTATTTTCGGGTATAGGGTATTACACCAACTTTTTAATCATATTTTATCATGTCCACCGTTCAGATCTTAAGTCTTAATGTGTAGATCAAACTCGTAAGTTTTCAGCCAAAATAATAATCGTTTAAGGTATTCAACACTGCAATTGAAATTTATAAGTGTGAACAGTTCAGGTTTGACAAATTTGGTCTGTTCCTTTATTTAATCTAGTTCGATACCTTAACGATCACCATTTTAGATGAAAATTTACAGGAATGATCTACTCATATAGACTTAATAATTGAACGGCGGAGATGTTAAAATATGATCGAAATGTTTATCTAATGCTCTATACTTGAAAATGACCAAAAAAAAGATATACTTTAATGAAAGGATCCTCCTCCTCGTTGTAATTCATTTATATCACTACGTTGTTGTACAAGTGTACAACCACATGTCTGCCTTATTGTTCTACGAAGAGACAATTGCCACTTAAATTTCTCATCATAATTTTAAGACACAATTTCATATTTCTGGGCAAAATATTGCTATTATAGCTCAATTTATTGGTATGTGTTAGTACTTAAGTGCTCCAGTATTTTTTCGATAAACCTGAAGTGCTTCAGTTGAAACTAGTATATACTGAAAGAAAGTTTGTGATTACTCAAACTTTGTCCCTGTACAGAGTTCAATTAATTCGAAAAATACACAAAACCAGTAACAGATACAATATTCAAATACAGAATATTAGAAACTAGAAAGAATATTGATCTTATTGAGTATATCATACAGATTCGATTTGTACAGGATTATGCTTTGATCGTAATAGTTGTGTAGGCTGTATTTCTATTCTTTGTCTCCTAAACTTAATGAGCATTCATGCTATACAAGAATAGGTCTCTATATATATTGTCTATTATCAATAGAATGAAACACAATTCAGCTAAATAATTTTTCTTTATAGTATCAGAGCAGGATACATCCTAGCTTTTCATTCCTTCTCTTCAATGCAGTTGCTACGTCCTTTTTTCTCTCTTTCTTTTCAACACCATGAATGGAGATGAAGTCCTCAACAATTTTGACAGCTCATCATCATTTGATTCGTCAAATCCTTTGTTCCTTCACCATTCAGATCATACTAGTTTGTTGCTTGTTTCAAAGCAATTAAATGGTGACAATTATCATTCCTGGTGCCGTGCTATAAGGATTTCTTTGAGCACTAAAAACAAGACTAGTTTTATTACCGAAAAGATATCGGAGCCTGATAAAGCTTCTAAGCCTAATGAACATGCTCTTTGGCAATGATGTAATGACATGGTGCTTTCTTGGATACTCAACTCTTTGGAACCAGACTTGGTTGCTTCAGTTCTCTCTTACAATACTCCTCGTGCTAAGAGATTCTCACTAGCCAATGCTCCTTATATATTCCAGATCCAACTAGACATATATAAGATTGAACAGGGCCAAATGTCAATTGTTGCATATTATACAAAGTTGAAAGGGTTATGGGACGAGCTTTCCTCTTACAACTCAGTGACATGTACTTGTGGTGCACAAAATGATCGCACTAAACCTATGGAATTCCTCATGGGACTTGATGAATCATAGTCCGCTACGCGTGGTCAGATATTGTTAATGAATTCTTTACCTTCGGTTCGTCAAGCATATGTTGCTATCACGCAAAAAGAAAAGTAACATCAGTTGGTTTCCTCTGTCATAACACCGTCAAACATGACAGCAATGATGGTGCTTGGCACAAACAACATGAAAGCAAAGGCAATCAATCTTGGAAATCACAACAAGGAGCCTTTTGTGTGCACTTACTGTGGTCAAGAATATCACTGAGGAGAAGTGACTTGTTGGAAGAAACATGGTTATCCACCTGGGCATCTAAAACACAAAACTGAAGAAGGGAGCACCAACAACAAGAATCAAAACTCATATCAAGGAAACAAGTCTGGTAACAATAGGAACAAGTTCAAATCAATTCCTTCTGCCAACTTTGTTGATTCAAATGCAAACAAGCATGTTCCTACTTTTCAAGAGCTTCAAGGTACCCAGCTGAATCTTACAAAAGAACAATATGTTCAAGTTATTGCAGCCCCAAGTCCCACGCCTCCAGCACCTCAAGTCAATGTTGTATCGGCCTCAGTTTTTAAGTTTTCTGAAGGTTTGTATTTCGTTGCTCCTAACCGTTGGATTATTGATAGCAGAGCAACCCATCATATCACTTCATCTCCAAAATCATTAACTATAAATAGTCATTCTTTTGTACCACCAGTTTATATGCCTAGTGGAGATAAAGCCAGTATCACCAAGACTATATCTATTCGGTTTATTGACTCATTTAAGCTTAATAATGTTTTATGTGTGCCAAGCTTTAAAGTTGATCTTTTATCTGTGGGTAAGACAATTGATGATATGCATTATTCCATGACATTTATTTTGTCTTGGTGTGTTTTGCAAGACTTGTATATAAGGATGATGATTGATGTGGATATGCGACGTGGTGACCTATACTATCTTGTGGTGTTGGCTTCCATTCCTCCATCTCATAGTTTTTCTTGCAATTTGACAATCTCATCCAATCTATCGCATTGCCGCTTATTACATCTCTCATATGCTCGTCTACTGCATTTAGCAAATAATAATCTTCATTTTGTTTTTGATTCTTGTCATAAATGTGATGTTTGTTCATTGGCAAAACAAACTCGTCAACATTTTCCTTCTATTTCTATTTCATCAAGCAAGTGTTTTTCTGTTATCCATGGTGTCATTTGGGGATGTTATAAAACCCCTTCTCATTCAGGTGCACATTATTTTTTAACTATCGTTGACGATTTTTCTCAATTTACTTGGATATTTTTAATGCATCACAAGAGTGAGACCCAAACTTTACTCCGCTAATTTTTTAATTATGTTGCTACTCAATTAACACCAAAGTGCAACAATTTTGCTCTGACAATGGAGCTAAATTTTTTTCCTTACAAAATTTCTTTCTCATACAAGGAGTCATTTTCCAACGCTCTTGTGTGTATACACCTCAACAAAATGGGGTCTTTGAGAGAAAACTTCGACATACATTCTCGAAACTGCTCATGCTCTCCGTTTTCAATCTCATCTTCCACTTTCTTTTTTGGGAGAGTGCATTCTCACTACTGTTTATAACATCAATCGTCTTCCCACTTTGTTACTTCAAAAGAAAATCCCATTTGAAGTGCTTTATAACAAACTCTCGGATTATTCGAGACTGAGAGTTTTTGGCTGTGTTGCTTATGCAACTTTAGTTAACCCATCTTTCAAATTTGCTCCACGTGCCCACAAGTACATATTTATTGGATATCTAATGGGACAAAATGGGTACAATGAAAGGACCCAACCCCAATTTAGTTTCCTAAACCGGAATCAAACCCCTTCTGAAAACACAAACCAACAAAAACCACAAAAATTTCGACAGAGTAACGCTACTAACGGAGAATTGCCATTAATCTGCACCCGGAAAAAACACACTTCATCCTATGCCACAAAAATCAAACCGTGGCCACCAATCCCATCCGGATTTCTCAATATCATAACAGTAATGTAAAGTAATCAATAAAACTATACTTTATAGAAATCCGGGGAAAAATCGAATAAAAGTATAACATAAGAATGCTCAGAGCGACTTCTAGTATATATATATATACACACACACACACATACAAATAGTAGGCCAAACTAAGAACCTACCATAAAAGAAACATCGCTCGAATACTAAGCCTCCGACCGCGACTTATGACACCAGAATCCGAACTGCAAACTGGGCATGGAAACCGAAAAGCCCAGGGGAAAGACATGAAAACCGTTAAAGTGAGTGGACAAAAATAAATATCTTTCGCCGAATAATATATGTTATAAAAATATATGCGAGTAAAAATGAATGAATATGATATAGTACACGAGGTGAACCCAAACTCCTCCAGCGTACAGAGCATGCATAGAAAAATTCAACGGGGTCACTCATGGACACATCCGCGCTAGTACAGTCTGAATCACGGGATCCTAGACCCACACATGATTCTAGCCAGAAAGGCCTCAGGTCAGGGTATCTGTTCCCACCCGGAAATACATCGGCACAAGGAACAGAATTCTGTACCCACCCAGAAATACATCAGCACAAGGTACAGTTCCCCCCAGGTAGACATCCTCGGGGATCAGCCGGGATGCAAGTGTATCGATACAACCACATATACTAAGATTGTACTCTGTGTAAATCAAATCATAAATAGTTTCATGCATACGTATAAAGCATAATGTAAATGCATAATCGTAAAGCACATGCTCGTATAAGTCATAATCACAAACGTATGCTCATGCTTGTAAAATTTAATATAAAGACTTGCAATCGATCAGTGAAAAAAAAAATCCACTCAGAGATGAGCGTAACGCGATACGCATTAACCCCGTGATCCGGCGAAAAATCCCTCGTCAAACGAACGATCATGAATCCCTAGATAATCATAAAATCCACTGCTCAAAATCATAACTCGAAACCTCGAATCACATCACGAGAAACAACCGTTCCCGGAAACATATAATTCAATATCGACGAAATCGTCAAAATCCGATAATCACACCATAAAACCTCGCTATAATTTTCAATGCTCAATTCAAAAAATAAACCTCACCACTGCAATCAGAGCGCAATTCCGAGCGAAACGACATATAACTCTTCAAAAAACCCCAAAAGTCAACTCTCGCCGGAGCTCCACCGTTGACCGCCGCCGCCGCCGCCGCGACGCCAACCGAGAAATTTTCCGGTGAACCAACACCTATTCCACACAAAACCATCCAACAAACAACTTCCATAACTATACCAAAGTCCAATTCTAACTCTAACTAGTCCAATTTCATACAAAACCGAAATCTCACAAAAACTTCAATTGATCGATTCTCCATGTACAAGTGGAATTGGAATGCCATACATATATGGATAGCTTCGTGGTGATGAGGGCTTCAAAGCCCAGTGCTTTACGCTGCTCGATTTGGCCGGAAAGATGTCGAAATAATAATCCGGAACCGCCCACGAACTTGAAATCACGCATACAACAACTCTCGAGAAGAGACTCAACTCAAATTCTCGGCCAATAATTAAGTCGTGATCAAAACCGGCAATTCAATCAATAACGGAAAACTGTGATTACGCGATAACTCGTGGATTAAGCCGATTACACTACTGATTCTGTTCCGGGTCGTCACATACAAGTTGTATGACATTGAACAAAAAAGATCTTTACAAATCGGGATGTGATATTCTTGGAAGATACTTTTCATTATTCACCCAAAGAACCATCACACACAAAGCCCATTTTGAGTCCATGCCTCCAGCCCAATCTATTCATATTCCTCTTGTACCCGATCCACCTTTTTCCGACCCTTCCAAATCAATTCCTTCACCAAACGATGACCTTGTCTCTCCATCTACCACAACGCCTCCATCTTCTGCTCAAGCTGATAATCTTGACTCTCTCTTGCCACCACCAGAAAATGTCTTGCAACTCGAACATCATCATTCTCCTTTCAATTTGGAAATTGTTCTCTCTGCACTTCCAATTGAACTCGCCGAACTCGATGTACCCAATTTCAACCCCGAACTGCTACGCCGCTCACAGCGATGTCAAGAACCCAACGTCTACCTTAAAGATTATATCTGCTCACAGGTGATGTTGCCTCCACACTTCATCAACCTCACTAAGTCTTCCACCAGGTACGTGATATCCTCTTTATCACTATTTGTCTTACCATCGATGTTCTCCTGCACACCTAGTTTGTTTGACTAATCTAAATCACTATTTGTTTTGGAGCCTTCTTCTTATGATGATGCAGATGTCGATCCAAAATGGCAGCAAGCTATGAATTCGGAGTTACAGGCTCTTGTTGATAATGATACCTTGAAACTAGTTCCTTTACCTCCTGGAAAGCATCCAATTGACTGTAGATGGGTTTATCGAATTAAATACAATGCATATGTATCAATAGAGCTCTATAAAGCACGTCTTGTGGCCAAAGGTTTCGCTCAGACTGCCGGAATAGATTATCATGATACTTTTTCCCCCACTGAAAAAATGGTCAACGTACGATGCCTTCTTCCAATTTCAGCTAGTCAAGGTTGGTCATTGCATCAATTAGATGTTAGCAACGCCTTCCTTAATGGTGATCTGCTTGAGAAAATATATATGACTCTTCCTCTTGGTCTTCGACGCCAGGGGGAGAACCTTGTGTGCCGCCTCAACAAGTCTCTCTACGGATTGAAACAAGCTTCCTGGCAGTGGTTTTCAAAGTTTACAGAAATAGCTGTACGTGCTGGTTTCTCCCAGTCCAAAGCAGATTATTCCTTATTTGTTCGCAAAAATGGTAATTCCCTTACTGCACTATTGATATACATGGATGATATTCTCATTACAGAAAATTGCAAGAAGTCCATACATGTCCTCAAACAATTTCTTTATACTCAGCATTGCATTAAAGACCTTGGTGATTTAAAGTATTATTTGGGTATTGAGATAGCTCGTTCAAAGAAGGAAAATTACTTGTCTCAAAGGAAGTATGCACTAGAGATTATCAAGGACGGTGGCTACTTGGGAGCCAAACCAGTTGAATTTCCAATGGAGGAGTGCAAGCTTTCGAATAAAGGTGAGAAACTTAAAGATACAGCAACATATGACCGTCTGGTAGGCCGATTAATTTACCTAACCATCACTCGACCCAACATTACATACTCAGTACACGTTCTAAGCCGATTTATGCACGAACCTCGTCAACAACATATGCCAGCTGCACTCAAAGTGGTGTATTACTTAGAATTTGCTCTAGGCCAAGGTTTACTTCTACCCTCAAATAGTTCATTGAAATTGAGAGCCTTTTGTGATTTTGATTGGGTGGGTTGTCCTATTACTCGTCGTTCAACCACTGGTTATTGTGTATTCTTGGGTAATTCTTTAATTTTATGGATGACGAAAAGACAAAAAATAGTCTCATTGTTAAGTGCAGAAGCCGAATATAGGGTTATGGCAGGTACATGTTGTGAACTTACTTGGTTACGTTATTTACTAGCAGATTTTCCTATATCGAGACCTGTTGTTTTACATTGTGATAATCAAGCGGCGTTACATATCGCTGTGAATCTGGTGTTCCATGAAAGGACTAGGCACATTGGATTGTCATTTTATTAGAGATAAAATTTTGCAAGGTCAAGTTGTTACTAGACATGTTGCTTCATCTCAACAATTACCACATGTGTTTACTAAGTCTCTGAGAAAAGAGAAGTTTAAGTCTCTGTTGTGCAAGTTGAAGGTTATGAACATACACTCTCCAACTTGCGGAGAAGTATTAGAAAAAATATTGATCTTATTGAGTGTATCATACAGATTCGATTTGTACATGATTATGCTTTGATTGTAATAGATTGAGTAGTTGTATTTCTATTATTTGTCTCCTAAACTTAAGGAGCATTCGTGCTGTACAAGAATAAGTCTCTGTATATATTGTGTATTATCAATACAATGAAACACAATTCCGCCAAATACTTTTTCTTTTCTTTAGAAGATGGTTATGTCAATCGCTAGAAAAGTTCCATATACAATGAACTACCCAAGAATATTTATTTATTTATTTATTTATTTATTTATTTTATCACTATCAAGAAATAACAAATGAGCTACATACTAGCTCTGTGTAAACAAATTCAATGCCCACTAAAGAAAGAACAGAGCAAGGAATTCAGAAGAACAGAGTTAGAACTAAAAAGGAAGCCAAAATCATTTACAAGTCAAATCGTAAACAACCTTGTTTGGAACATTGACAGTCATGGTGCAGTTCATGTTGGCAGTCTTCCTCTTCTTCATCATCCCCAACAAAGACACCTTACCGGTCACCCTCGAAACAGCCCCAAGTGTCACATTATCCGACGACGCACTGCTCGAGCTCACCTCAATGGTGACATTCATTCTCTTAGTCTTCTTCATGCTCACTTTCGATTTGATGATGGCACCTGTGCCCGCAACGGCATTCTCGTAGGTGACATTAGCAGTGGTGGCATCGAACTTGTAGGTACCGAAATTCTTGTTCTTCACTGCAACTTCAGCAATGAGAGTTACGGAGAAGGGAGTGCCACTGGATAGGTTTTGGACCGTCACAGACCTCAGCCTCACGCTAGGGGTCTTGATCTTCATCACGGTAAGTCCGAAGATGGCTATGACTACGATTTGAAACACAATGAAGATACCAATATATGCAAAGCATTTTCTGTTCTTCTGGATCTTCTTGAACCTCTCTGATTCCAACATGGCTGCAGGTTCTCAAGTATTGGGAAGGTATAGTACGTAAGGGGGGTATTATAAAAAATGATGTGTCTGGTGATTTCTTAGATTGAGAAGCAACTAGGAGCTGGTTTGGGATGGAGGGTTGGTTGGTACTATATATATACAGATATGTTTGTGGTCACCTAGGAGGATGTATTGTCTGAAAACAAAAGGGAAATTCGGGGGGCGGCTTTACTTTTCTTGTAGAGTGAAGCGCGTTAAAAATGTATCAATGCATGGTGTTCTAGTCTTCAGAACTTGTCAATAGAGGCGTTCGGAAGATGTTGATCGAGTATAGAACTAAAAGAAAATGTGTTTTTGATTTAGAAGCTTTCCACAAAGCTTGACCACACCCCCTTTGGTTCTAAACGTTTAATAACAGCACATACCTATCAAAATTGGAGAAGGTCACAGACCCAAAAAAAACAAGCGTGTAAATGCACAGAAGTCTGAAACATAGAAGGGTATTATTGTAATTTAAAAAATTCTGTAATGCACCTAAACTCTATGCCACCTCTACCAAAAAAAGGTTTATGCCCGCACCCTGGGACTTTTTTTCGTGGCATGAACCTTTTATTGTTTTGACTGATTTGACATTTGGCTGAGTTTATGATAAATATGGTGTATATGATCTACTCCTTTCCCAGAAAATTCACCTCTTTCATTAGGATTTCACCACCGTCCTTGTGAAAATCCATCTCCTCTCTCTCTCTCTCTCTCTCTCTCTCTCTCTCCGTTGTCTTCTGGACTCCCAGAAATACTCTGGGCACCCCCGCCACTACTCGAACTCAACAACTCAACGTTGATCTACCACCGCTGTACTCGACAAGTTCTCTAACTCGCGCCATTGCTGCTTGCTGCTCCTCTGACTTGCACCTCCGCACCTGGCCTCGACTCTAGTTCCCACCACCAGATTTGCTGCCAACGTCGCGCCGCTCCAATCTCTGAGTGACCTCGACATCGCTGCATCTTAGGTCACGTTTCTACTTCAACATCAGCATCAGAGAGGGCTGTGGAAGCCGTTGAAGAGGACAACATATCGGCATCGGAGTTTGTCGCGTTTTGCTGCATTAAGGATTACCGACAACAACGAAGTTGCGGTGGAATTAAAGTGTGGTGGCCGTCAAAAACTAGATTCACACGGATTGAGGTTATCATAAACTAAGTCAAACTTATCGAAAGTTGACAAAGGGGACCTATGATATTATGACACATGATATGAGAAATTTAGTTTTTGTGGTGCTTACCTTTACCTTTGGAGTGCATAGCAGCATGATCCTTCTAATTTTAGATTATTATTTTTTTGTGGCCTATCTTCTTCTGTTTATGAGCTGAAATACGTCTTAAGATTTATCTTAAAATTAAAATCGTCAATTCCTTTATTGATCACCAAACATATGCATATTAACACACCTATATGGAACCGCCGATACCTAAGTAAATTTATCTTTTAATCCAACCCAAGCTTACGAATTTCCGAAAATGTTATACACTAGCTTAATTTTATCAAATCAGTGAGCCGAGCTACCAAGTATTTCTGTAAAATAATATTTTTAGTAGTATTATTACACATCATCGTATCTCATTTTCCAAAATGTAGTTTTTGTAATAAATGCAATGTAAAAATCATCATATACATTAAACGATTACAGGGTAATGAGGGTACTTACTAATTTTATCCATCCTACTGATCGAACAGCAAATGACTACATCAAGGGGACCTCGTAGGACCTTGATCGATTGATTGTCCAATTCAGGTACAACTCATCTCCATTTAAAATACAGATGAACTCTCCGAATTTCCGACGGATGTTCTTTTGTAGGGTTGAGATCAGATGGGTACTTGACGCAGCGAAGTATATAAGTTAACAATCGTTAAACTTAGAAAGAATTTAAATAAACTGGAATCTACCAGAGTTTGAAAAAAGTTCTCGTTTTTGATTAATAATATGAAACATAAGTGTAAAAGCCACAAATAGGCGCTTAAATACTGGAAAAAAAAATTCTAGAGCGCCAAGAAAAGGCATACTCGAGCTCATGAGTCAAAAATAAAATAAAACCAAAAATTAATAAAATCCTAAAAAGTTCAAAAACACGTTTTTCGAGACCTAAACAGTCTCAGATTACGAAACGGAGCATAGTTCCCATGGAGCAATATGTGTTAATTCATCGTTCCCTTTCCAGAAAGGTATTATTCTCTTAGATCGGACACTGTTTTTCAGACCTGTATTTTATCGATTTCCTACAAACAAACTCTTATTCAATTTTCAATACTATCTGTTCTACATCAGTACTGCTCTATAATGATAGTAAAATGAAATGTTTAAAACAATTGCTAGTTAGACAAATACCTGAAATTTTAGTACCACATGCGCATCTATGCATACGTAAATTTATTTTCCTACCCAACAAAACATAAAGCCAGTATAAACCAAGTCTCACGAACCACTGACTCAATCATTTTCTCTAAGTCCTGGCCAGTTCGTTAAATTCTGCTTCCGCAAGTAGAGAAGAAAAAGATCATGACCACTTACTTAGAACGTAAAGTAAAAACACTAGCTCGATGAAAAGCTCAAATTTATTGGCAGTTTGTCACTAATCATAAAAATAAAATGTTTTCGATCTGTTGTTTTCTTGTGAGTCGTTTTCATAGAAAATGGAGAATTTTGTTTACAGGTAGCGCCAGCCAGAAATTCACAACCGTCCGTGCCTTTGTGCTCTCTTCTAGACAAAGAAGGTACTAATGCATGCTTCCGGTGTGTTCATCTTTATGTTCATCTAGCTAATGCTAATCTATACTCCCACGACCCGTGCAAGCCTAGCTCCTCCACGAAAAGAGCAATTCCATATGCTCATTTTGGGGAGCTTAAGCTTGATCATAGTAGTGGATCATTTAGGATCAACATCAACTAGATTGGTGGTGAAGCATGCACATCATAAAAACAGATCTAGCTAGCATTTGATCATAATGTGGGCAATATGTAGGTTTTCTTTAATTTAGTGAAAAGTTATTATTGGTAAGAATAGTCCTCTATCTCTGCTTTGCACTGAAAATGTATATCTCAATCTAATGGTCTAAAATTGATGACCAAAACACTACTATGTTTAACTAGCTAGGTAGTTATTAATTAAGCCTTTCCAACAAAAAAGCATGAATCAAACTTAAATTTTACATGAACATAATCCCCATATAAAAGAATGTGTAATCATTATAACACAAATGCCAAATACAAAGTACATATCCAATACCCAAAATGCAAAATGAAAACTTAACATAAGAGATTGATACAAATGGAACAACTATATATATCAATCGACATAGTAATCCTACGACCTACAACATATATAAAACTTCGATCACTTGCACTTCAAATACTGAACACTCTTGGTGCTCAAATTGAGCGACATGGTGCAGCTCATTTTGCCAGACTTTTTCTTCTTGATGATCTTTATCAACTCCACCTTCCCTTTCAAAGTGGAATCGCTGGTCAAATTCAAAAGCCCGGCGTTGAAGTCACTGGCGAGGCTAGTGGTACCGGTTCCTGTCAAATTGCCCGAGTTGATGCTAATGGTGATGTTGGTCCTCCTTGTCGATCTAGCCTTGGCCTTCTGGCTTGGGACATCAGCAGACCCGATCGCTTGGCCAGCGTAAAAGATCGTGACAGTGCTGTTAGGGTACTTGAAGTGACCGAAGTTTGTGTTCTTCACAGCAAACCTGGTCTCCAAGTCCATGCTGAAAGACGGAGAGCTCGAGCTGCCGGTATTAATGTTCTTAACCGCCACGGAATCGAACCTGACTTTGGGACCCTTTACTTTCATCACGGTGAGAGCGAAGATCGTGATCACTACGATTTGAAACACGATGAAAATTGCAACATATCCTAGGCACTTCCCTTTTCCTCCTTTCATTTTTGTATATATGAGCGGCTAATATACTTTGGAAATGTGTTTATATGTGTCTGTTTGTAAGCTAGAGAGATCGAACTCGAGCTGGAAGAAGGAGATGAATGAATGGATGTGTTGGAAAAGCAGTGTTGCTGTATTTATATACTTTTGTGGTGTGTCTGAAACAAGATAATGGGAAGGTACGTATACAACTGGAAACATGTGATTTCTTGTCTGGGTTATACGGTTATACATTTTCTTTTTCTTGCAATCGTTGAATATTTCCATGTTGATATTTTTAAACGTGTTCGTTCATGGAAAAGCTTTGACCAGTAATGACAGAAGCTTCGATAAATTAAATATCTCCACCATATAATATAAAATATGACATATAACATTTATTCCCAGCTAGGCATCTTTGGAAGAGCACATATATAGGAATTATTTTCGAGTCATACGATGTTTCTTTATTTCTGAAAGGATTTGATCTGAGGTAAAATTTAAAAGTACGTGAAAGACAGTGTGATAGAAAATTTGTATAAATTTCAATAGGTAACACTTAAATTCGTCCTTATATGCTCAGTAATAGTATATATAGCTTACATAAACAAGTCTCCGTACGTCCAAAATACTGAAGATTTAAAATGCCAAAAAAATAAGAAAAACATTTTATAGTTGGGAAATTATATGGTTCCACCAGCTTAGCTTAGTACTTGGACACGTATATTGACCAAGGTTTATGGTACAAAAAGACTCTTGGATGCTCAAGTGGAAGACATCGTCACGTAAAGACAGAGACCTGCTCGTCTTATCTTCTCGATGAGAAAGACACCCTTCGAATTGCATGTACGGCTAACAGCTAAGCGTGTGGCGTGCGAAGCTGCTTGCCAATACTATTAAGAGCATGTACAGTCTGAGCAATTGTTTGAGCAACTCATCCAAAAAGGAAGAATAAGAGTAAATCAAATCTACAAATAATAAGAACAAATTAGTTTTCAAATGCAACAATATACAAAATGTAAAAGAGTAATTATTATTTATTATGTTGTAAACATTAATAAATTATTTATGATAAGATTTTCAATAATTTATTGTCTACTAAATAAATATATAAGATTTCTAATAAAAATTTTAACTAATGAAAATATGACACGTGTCATTATCACGTGTCGTTATTGTCAAAATAATTAGACTAAATTTCTGGTAAGATTTTCGACTAATAACGATGCGACACGTGTCACTTCCAGATAGTGAAAGGACCCGACCCCGACCCCGATTTAGTTACCTAAACCGGAATTAGGCCCTAACAATAAACACAAACTACAAAAAAATTGACAGAGATTCCTCTAAAATTCCAGAAACTCAAAACCTGCAAAGCAATCATACTTCTAAAATGGTCTACAAAAACAAACCGTGAGCACTAAATCTCATCCGGATTTCTTAACACACTTGAATACATAAAACAACATTCGTACATGTTCATATCGTACTACATACATCAGAAACGAAACATAACATGGTTATCAGAGCAACATCTATTACACATATTACACAACCAGTAGGAGAAACTTGGACCTACTCGTGATGACAAGTGACTCATTCTCTAAGCCTCCGAAAATCTGACATGAACCAACAATTTCTAGATAAACGTACTACAAATTGTTCAACCATGAATCGTAACAAATTCATACGAAATCGTAAATAATACGTAAATACCCCATTGTCCAGGGAGTTTGTCGTAACCCGCAGAACGATAAGACACATGGAGGCAGTGACTAGAGTACTCGGATCTCTGTACCCTAAAATTGTCAAGGGAGTTTGTCATGACCCAGTGACGATATAAAATAATAGAGGCAAGGAGTTGTCCTGGGAGTTTGTCATGGCCCAAGAACAACTCATGGATCATCCGGGGAGTTTACCGTAGCCCAAAGATAATACATAAATCATCCAGGGAGTTTGTTATGGCCCAAGGATGATTGAATACCGGAGGGAAGTTTATCGTGGCCCAGTTCGGAGTTACTCGGGGATCAGTCGAGTAACTGACGCATTGATGCGACTTGACAAAAGTATAATATAACCTCTATAACTGAAACTTTAAATACATATATAGCCCCGTACAAATTCGTAACCAAAAATTCATATCATATCATAGGCGCGTAAAGGGGACTCGTATAATACAGTAAAAGAAAAGAGCTCCGCTCACAGTACACTAATCACATAAAATCATATAATATCAGAAAAAAATAGAGAAAATAACTTGAAACGATCCCTATAACCCACTCGTAAGAATTTGTTTTCTGCCTCACTGGAGCTCCGCCGTGGACAGTGGCGCATAGACGTCTCGCGCCACTGCCGGCGACCATCTCCAGTGACGACAAATCACACATGCCCAGAAAGCTCGTTTTGAGCCCAACACTTTTCTCTTTTACGTCGGAAGCCAATTCGGCGTCGTTGGGCCTCGAACTGTTGCAACAAGCTGTAGTTTACTTTCCAGCAATCGCCACCAATGGCGGCGCCACACCCCTCAAAACCTTCCTCTCCTCAAACCCAACACAACCCCCATAGTCACTTGCCAGAATTCTCTAGAAAACGGCCCCGAAACTCGGCGATCCAAAAATTGTCTGGAATCGGGCTTCTTTCCGTCGCCCACCGCTGTACCTCGAAACCATAGGGGTTTGACACAAAATCGAAAATCCAACAATTTCCCCCTAACCCCATCGCCTAAAACCCACCGGAGTGCAGCCGCTGCCGGTGACATCCACCACGGGCAACCCGAATCGGGTAGCCCTAAACACTCCACCAATCACCAAATTGATCCCAGAAACAAAAAGAAATTGGAAAGAGGAATCAAACTTGGCCAGAGTTGACGGTAGAGGTGGTGGGACAACGGCAAAATCGTCGGGTCGGGTCAGGTTATGCGGGTCTCGCTTGGCTAAACGGGTCAGCAACTCGAGCCCAAATCCTTCCTCCCCGGTTTTGGCACAAAAATATCTATTTTATACCTGAAGCTCCTCACTTAATCCAACTTGATCTCAGCCAAAATCGACGGCTAAGATCAAACTGCCGCAAAATAAATTCCCTTTTTATTTTACTCGTGCTCAACATCAAAACTTTGTAGAAAATATCTTGGGTATCCGAAAAATACACCGTAAATTTTCACGAGCTCGAAATAAAATTATATATAACTCTCGTAAAGGAATTTAAATCCAAATCACGATGAAAATAAAAGTCATTAATAAACCTTTAAGTTAGACGAATATGTGCAAACGCAAATTACAAGACGCAAAGCATAATATTTTTGTTCGGGTCATTATAGATAGTGTTATCGACAAACTAATTGGACCAGATTTCTAGTTAGATGTAATATCCCGTCTCGAGAATTTTCTTTTTTATGATTTATTTCACTTTAATCAAGAAAGGTAGTTTAGTTTTGTCACCGTCGGTAAATATTGAGAGCTTTTTAGTTGACTTTTTATAAGATTGTCGAAGTTGGTTGAATTTAGATGAAAGTCGTAGAAAATGTCGAGATGAGTCCGTAGATGCGAAGAACGCCAAAAAAGAAGTTACGACAAGAAAGTTATGATCAGCAGAAGTTTATTAAAAATGTAATAGTCGCAAATGGACGAGTATAAATATGACTTTCTATTTCACGAAATTAAATTGAGGGAAGTCGCAGAGTTTATCGAGATGAGTTCATGGCCATGTCAAGTATTAAAATCAAAGTTACGATGAAGAAATTGTGGTCAACAAAAGTTTTGTTTGATTTTACGGAAATCGGTTAGTCGTAACTCGAACATATATATTAGACTTTCCGAAAATAGAATGTCATAATTTCCGTTTTTGGGTAAGACTTTTTCTTTCTCCTCCTCTCTCTCTCCTCCCGTCCCTTTCTCCTGTCCCTCTCACTGTCACTGGTGAAGAACCACTGGCCGACCACCAAATCAGGTGGTCTTGGTATCAAAAGTTGTGTCTTGACCTTCTCTTGAAAACCCCTAACACCTCAACCTCCATTTCTCAAGGATTAAACCGAAATGTCCAAGCAAAAGGGTTGCCGAACCCTAACTTTTGGGGGTGATTATTTCGAGCTCGAGTTGATGGTTCTTGTCTACTGGGCTTTGAAGCTCTCATCACTTTGAAGCTAAAGACACCAAGATCAAGTCCTAATTCAAACCATGGAGGGAGAATCGTCGATTTGAAGTTTTTGGGAAAAGTTGTGTTCCTGAGTTCAAAGGTAAAATTTGGTGGTTAATAATTCGAATTGGACTTTGGTTGTTATGAAAGTTGTTGTTGGGTTGATTTTGCACAGTTTGGTGTTCAGGTCACCGAGAAAAGTCATCGGTGCTCCCGTGAATGTTATTTTACTATAAATTTTATGTCGTGTTTCCTATAGTTTCATACCGATTCAAATAAAGATGTGTGGTTAATCGAATATTAATTAAACGATTTTACGATTCTAACGAACGGCTGAGTCGACAATCGATTCGAGTTCGAGTCGCATAACATTTGAGGAATTTGTTGCGACTTTAAAAAGGATTCAAGAATTAGAATTTGGAATTAGATTAAAGCATGTCATTAGTTCAAAAATCACATTATTCGAGAATGCGAGGTTCTCAATGATAATGCTCGTCGGCGAACGAGCTAAGCTGTTCATTTTGATTTTCGATGATTACTTATTAAGCAAAAATCGTTGTTTCAGGATGACATGTTCGCGGTCAGTGACAGATGAATAGTAGCACCAACAGATGTGCTTTGGCTTGATGGAAATCACGGCACAGTACTGTGAGTGGACCTTTATTTTCACAGTTGCTTGCGAGTTCATTGAATATATGTTTATGCAATATGCTTTACGTAATGTTTCAG
The DNA here is from genome assembly GCA_946800695.1 of Geum urbanum. Classification (NCBI taxonomy): domain Eukaryota; kingdom Viridiplantae; phylum Streptophyta; class Magnoliopsida; order Rosales; family Rosaceae; genus Geum; species Geum urbanum. Next base: position 36,615,178 of record OX327013.1, on the reverse strand, counting down.
AGAATTTAAATTTGGAGGTTTACGTTGTGATGGTTTTATTTAGTTGCATCGATGCCTTAGTTATTCGGCTGATCACCATATAGTCGGTCGGACCGGGTTAGGACAAACACATTGTGCGACCTAGATTGTCTCGAGTTAGGACAAATACCTTATACGATCCCATTACTTATACTTTTCATATATACAGTCATTCCGGGTTATGGAAAACACCCTGAATGATCACCTCAATTTTAATTTCAGTTCTACGATATTTAAACTCGCATAAGTTTTCGTAGAAACTGTGGAAAGACATACATATTTATTTCTTCATTTTTACACATATCGTATGATTATGTTGTTTTCTCCATTCACTCTAATGTTTTATGTTTTTATGCCTTTCCCTGAGCCCTTTATTTTAAAATGCCCAGATTGCATGTTAGTCGGATGAAGTCGTGATCATCCAGAATTTGAGGCATGACAGTCCACATCTTTTGTCTTCTCACTGTAGGTTCTCAGTTAAAGTTCAGGGTTGCTCGTGCTAGAATACCTGGTACCGATTAGTCAGTGCAAGATACTTTAATACGGATCCCGCAAAACATACCCTGGATTATTACGTTAAACTGAGGCGGGACTTGTCATAAGATTTTCGACCAATGATGATGTGACACGTGTGTTCATCTTCAAAGATCAGATTATCTACAATTGGCTATAAAACTTTTACCCATCACTCATTCTATATTGACACCATGTAAATATCTCTTCCAATCTAAGTAGATAACACTTCTTAAGATTTCCTCCATCACTCTAATGAATCCTTTCATTTTTTATAATTTTATCTAGCAGAGGAAACAACAACACCAAGAGGATGACGACATGGAGCAATCCTTCATCAATCAGGTGGCCATGGAGGAGGCATAAGTTGATGATGAACCAAGGTCGTGGTTCACGTCCTGGTCGCAAAGCGAATCGACCAAGATTGAGGGAGTCGCGGGGACAGAATCTAATGAAAAATTACTTTGTCGAGCACCCTATCTTCAATGTGCAAGAATTTTGTCAGAGGTACTGAATGAGCAGAGAAAGAAAAGATGATGGATCTCTACAACACTATCATGATGGATCTCTGCAACCAAGACCAATATTGACATCAATGAAAAGATGTCACTGGAATCCTACGGTTCCTACTCCAACAAAAGATGACCGGTGTATTATGAATGATGAAGTACGGCGCAGCTGCAGATTAATGTACTGAAATTACAAGGATAACGGAATCGACTACACTAGAATGTATGATGGAGTTTTTTCGCCAAGTGGTTGATTTTTATGGTCCAAAATACCCCCACACTCCAACATTGGAGGACCTCACTCGGCTCCTAAATAAAGGCCAACATCAAGGGTTTCCAAGTATGTTTGTAAGCATCGACTGCATGCACTGGGAATGGAAAAGAACTACCCAACTGCACATCAAGGAGCATACTCAGGGCAAAATGGTCGACCCACTATTATTCTAGAGGTGGTGGTCTCGTATGATACTTGGATATGACATAGTTTCTTCGGGGTACTTGCAGCTCAAAATGACTCTACGTGCTTCACCATTCCGATATTTTTGACCGGGTCCTTGTTGGAAGAAGCCCAACTGCCGTCTATGAAGTACACGGAGAGAGGTACTCCAACACTTATTATATAGCTGAAGGAATATATTCGAGATACTCTACCTTTTTCAAAATAATTCTCAATCACTAGTCACCTCAAGATAAGCTCTTCGCAATGAAACAAGAGGCATACCAGGAAGATGTGGAGAGGTAATTTGGCATCTTACAATTTCGTTGAGTAATTATTCTTTATAGTTGCACATTGCACAAGAAATTGGTAATCACATTCATCATGTTAGCTTGCATCATATTGCATAACATGATGGTTGAGAATGAGTTCGTGGAGGAAGAGTTTGAGGAGAATGAAGAAGAAGATATGCAAAACTCATCAATAGCTTTCCAGCTTTATGATGGGCCAGTGGATGCACAAAGGAATCAAATTCCTTTTGAGCCAATGAGAAGAGATGAACGTAATATACAATGATTTCACAACCGTGTTGCCGATCTCGAATCTATTTATATCTATATAGAGCTTCAAAAGGACTTGGTGAAGCACAGCTGGAGGATTAAAACCAGTGAAATACTTTAAATATGTGTCTACATATGTGTGTCTCAATTTTATTATGTGTTTTTATTTAATATGTGTGTGTGTTTCAATTTTAGTATGTGTTTTACTTTAATACGTGTAACAAAAATGCTTTTTCATCTTAATAAATAAATTACAATTTTATTTCTCGAAAATTTAAATTACATAATGACAAGTCAAGTTTAGATTTATTCTTCAGACAATACTATAACTACTATGGAAAGAGCACGCGTGGGTGATAATAATCCAAAAAAATTTCCTCGGTAGCTTCTTCTTTCCTAGCATCTCCTCCATTAAAGATTTCTAGTTTCCTTTTGGTAAAGTACCACTTCGAGATTGGTGTCATAGCCTCCAAATATATTGTCATAATCCTTGTTTCCTCCTCTTGTTTCTTGAGTTGGAATTCATTGGCCGCCCTTGTTTCCTTCCATTTTTCAATTTCTATGTACCGTATTAAGTTCACTTCCATTATGCATTTTTTTCGAGGTATGTCATGATGCTTGAACACTTGCAATGGTTTACAAAACCTCAAATTGTTGCTCAATAAGAGTCTTACCTTGCATCTTTTGCCGTCTGGCATCTCATTGTTCTAACCGGACTCGAGGAAGCGGCCACGTTGCTTTGTAGTGTCTCATTCACTTCCTCGTCACCCAAATTGATGATTGGAGATGATTCGGTAGCGGAAGGAGTAGCTTCAAAATTGCTTGCATACGGAGACGGGGTAGTTGGTAACACCATAATGTAAGTTGGATAGTTCTTAATCGCTTCGTAATATGCAAAATGTGTAAATGGTTTTTTCTTGACCACATAGTAAAAGAATTGAGCTTGCTTGATCTAAAATATAATAAATATGAGCTATTTCACAATACTACATATTTAAACTAATTAGATATATCAATTACATAATTTATTTCATATAATCAAATAAAATTTATATCTAATAAAAGAATAGAAACTTACATCATCTATATGCGAAGTGCTGCTAGCATTACGCATCCGTGCACCGTGCAAACATTCGCCCTATTTTTGCAAAAGTAGCTTGAACTTATTGTAGTGAGACGAAAGCGTGACTTGATACTAGGCTCATTCGGAGTAGATTTACCTTGTGTTGGCTCCCAATTTAGCAAATAATCGGCATAAATTGTCTCCCCACAATTTGTCCATCTTTTGTTTGTTGTTGTTGTATTCATCAACGCTATAACGTACGAAAGAGATGCACATTTGTAAATTTTCAGAAAGAATTTTCGTGTAATTATTTGGTAATTTTCTCGCTATTGAAAAAAATTGCCGTTGTATATAAATGTCAACCGTTGGATCAGATTTTTCAAACGAATCCAACAGCCCAGAATAGAGATCCGTGGAAACCTATTCCGGCCAGAGGATTGACGAGTGTGGTTGTGCCATTGGTGCGTAACCTTGCAGTAATTTTTTTTTATCTTTTAACTGACGCGTGCATTGATATAAAAAAAAAATTCAAACACGTCTGACGTCACCCACAAGGCGTATGCTCCGCCAGACACTCGCGCTAGCAGTCGAGCAAACTTTGCTTGCGTCGTTGCTTTTGGTCGCCGTCAACGAATAGTCACCCCCTCCAATTTCACCATTGCATTGCCGAAAATTTGTTGCTCGTGCTGCCCACACCGGTGCAAATGCTCCTACAAATTTAATTAAGTCTACCAAGAAAGACCAAGTGCGAAATAACCTGCATGCATGTCCATTACATTAAATATTAGACGGACCCAACTAGCTAGACAGATCGATTAGAGGATTATACAAAACGAACAGAGGCTGCTCAAACATAAGCTAGCTGCTCCTCCTCGTCGTTTGTAGCTGAAGCAGTAGTAGAGCAGCCATTATAGACCTTCGTCAAAGCTGCGTTTGGAAGTTAGCATGGAACTTTCCGAGTAGGCCAGGTTCGAGCTCGATCGTTACTATTGAATTGCATGGATGCGTCATTAACAAACAGCAACAGCAAATTAAGAGATACCTCGCTCCTCGAGGCTCTAGAGTCCAATCTTAACTGCCATTACTCATCGAGAAAAGAAAAAACAAACAAATTAAACTAAAATACCACTATTATGGTTCCACTATTAAAATACCACTAAAATACTATCGACGTATACTGGACCAAATTTTCAACGTGGCATATAATTCTAACATGGCACCAACCAGATTGGTGTTGGGATGAATTATTGCTTCAGAGACAAACCTAATTGACTTAACACAAACGATAAGAACAATAGAACTGCAGTGCACAATCGGACCTGAAACATACAATGGCATTGGGCCTGTAAGAATAACTTAGACTATCTTCCCGGAGGTATAAAACTTAGAGAAGTTGTTCAAGTAGGTTTGGCTTGGGCGCAGTTCAAAGGATCTCAAAGCCCAAAGTTACATGGGCTCTGAATTAAATGTCTCTAACTCTCTATTTCACAGGTAGTTCCGTAGTTGGCCTGTTTAGTGTACTTTTGAGATAATGAATCTAATCTCCGACTATCTGCCTTTTGAAATACATCCTCAAACAGTCAAACATACCCCTATACCTCACATGAAGAACTCAAGCCCAAGCCCAACTGATGCATGAATTTCAGAATTTGATTCCCAAACGTTAAAGTGTTGCCAGCAGGTATGAGGTTTTATTCCGAAATGCTCAAAAATAATTCAACCCCTGATGTTCTATTTTGTTATTTTACTCATTACCAATGTGAGATAGACACTCCATATTCTTCACTTGTATTGAGAGTCACATAACTCAACACAAGCAGTTAGTTTATCAAGTTTATCAAGAACATTTGAGGGAATTGAGGTGCAGCTTGGGCAAAGCCACCTTTCGGGCTTGCAAATCCCCTTAACTTAAGAACGGGGGGTGCTCTGAATTCACATGCACGAGAAACAGGGTTGGTGTCATTTGTATCCTGAACTAGAGCCTTGTATTATTCCTTTTTAACAAGTTCTTTGTGTTTACCCAAAAAAACAAAAGTGTCTTATAGTGAACTAATTGTTGGCTGTACATTGGATACCAAAATCTTCCAGAAGATACAGCAAATTCACACCAAATGAGTCTGACCCCCCAATGAGAGAAACTGATAATATGATCCTCATTTACAGGCAAAACTCTATTATTGTAAAGTATCCTATAAAAATAGTTGCATTACCATGTGGTCCTCTGCATCATCATCTTCATTATCACCATTCTAGAAGGGATTCGCTGCGCCCACTTCACCAGAAAGATGAAGGAGAATTCTTCTCCAACAGACAGTGCCATCTCACTCCCACCTCACCTCATTCCATTTAGAACCGTATCCAAAGAACCTTCCTCAGATTCTCTCCTTTTCCAAACTGTCTTCTTCGCCCCCACCAAAGAGTGTCTACCACTCACCCCCATTCACACCTTTTACCAGTTTTGGTCAACTTCTCCATTGTAGCTGTACCACACTCTAGTTAGTACCTCCCTCAACAATGACAGTTTAGGTCACTAGCTACACCTCAACCTCTGTTCCATCTTAGGCCACTTGTTCATGCAGAGCTATTTGCATCACTGAGATTCCTAATCATTAATCTCACTAACCAGACCATTTCTTCTGGTTGTGCTTGCTTGCTTTCATTTATATCTATGGCTAAATACTAATATGTATACAACATTTTTTTCTTTCTATTTTTTTCTCATGTACCCAAGACTGTACAAAATTTCCTTTTCATCTTATTGCCCTAGCTAGGATTATTGCAAAATTTCTTACTCTTGCAAGTAATGGCTGTGACTGGAGAAGCTGAGGCATAAGCTGGAGCTGCTGCTGTAATCGTATATATGCTTTCCAAGAATCTTTCAAAAGTGCTCCTTGTGGAACTCAAATTTTGTTGGACCTTTTTGATTGAAATCATAGCAAAGCTTGCTGAGTTCTTTGGCCAAAACCGGTGCTCCACAGTAGAATACTCCTAATACAATTTGTCGACATGAGTAACTCAACTATGAAAATTGTTAGGACAAAACAAATTAGGTAAGTAATAGATAGGGTGAGAAGATGGCCTCACCTATTCTTGCACCATAGTGCTTGGAGGTAAATTTTGCGAAAACTTTCTTCCAGTTAGGCCTTGCAAAATGAGTACGAACCTGATCACAAGAATCAGAAATGAGCATTAATATTGTTGACAAGGGGCTGAGCATTGGAAGCTAGTGAATTGCAAATACATACCCTTGTGCCAGACACAATGTCAACTCCATTCTTAGCATGGTTGAGAGCTTGGACCATGGTGATGAGTGTTGATCGAGCATCGCCTTCCTCGTACACACTAGTCAAGTAGTTATGCATCTCAATGACACCCTAAAATCAAATCAAAAGGGATGAAGAAAGTTAACAACAATCATTGGTAGTTATAATTGACCATAACGCCATAAAACATTTCCAATTACCCTTTGATCAAGATCTGCAACTTCATTCATCACTCCTTTGAACCAATCAAATGAGCCTTGCTCTCTAGTTACCCAATAAAAGTAGGCGTTGGTGGTCTTCAGAATCTTTTTCCTTTTTGGATAAACCTTGTTGGGATTGGGAGAATCTGTAGTACTTCCAGAACTTAGGTCTGAATTTCTACTGAAATCTGAGGCAGAATCCTGAGGTGAAGGAAGCAAATTTAACAGTCAGAGATACTCATTAAAATCAATGGATATTGACTCGATGCAATCGGCACATAATTATCGGATAGAGAACAAGTTATACTTACTGCATGTTCTTCCATTCTGACTATATTGTTGAGCAAATCTTTCAAAATACTAATGAAAGGTGTTGCCCCAATTCCAAGACCAACAAGCAGCAGAACATCGTATTTCCGATAGTCTTGTGCCGGGGCACCATAAGGTCCATCTATCAAAAGCTTCGGCAAACTGTTCATAAAACTTGTTTTTAGATGTCACGCCAACATTTAACCAAAAATAGGTAAGACATCTGAGACAATGAAAGTAAATTTAATAAACCAATACACACCTTTTCTTGGTTGTTTCATCAGCCCTTAGTAGGCCACTCTTCCCTGCTAAGGGAGGCTCACAGGCTTCTGAAAAAACCCTCTTAAGCTCTTGTGTCCAGTCACCAAGCTGACGGATGTGAACGCTAAGGTAGTCATCACCGGGAGCAGATGTTATAGAAAATGGATGCCTGAATTGCATGAAAATAGAATATATTAGGAAACTAGATAGGGAGTGAATGTATCAAGATCAACTTCGTGACTAACCACTCAAAAGGGGAAACAGCTGGGCATTGCACAAACATGTACTGTCCACTTTTGTACTTAAACTGAGGTGGCTTCGACATTTGCAATGTGAGAACGTTTCCCGGATAAATAGCAACCTACAAATTCAGAATTATAAAGAAGGAAAATGTTCAAAATTGAAAACATCTCAACAACCGAAAGAACCTAAAGTTAGTACAGAACTGTGCTCACCTTCAGAAGACGGACAGTATAAAAGCCAGATCGGAAAATTCTTAGGATCCTTTCTCCTGCATATACTATGACGGGAACGCAAAGATACATCCAAGTCTGAAAACATGAAGACAACACACTCTTAAGCTATGTAGACATAATCAAAGACCATGTGAATGAAGATAATAGGAAAGAGATCTCAAGTCATACATTCTTTAGGTACCAGTTGTGCACAAGATAGAGGAAGACACCATGGATAACAAGCAAGGCGTAGACGATGACAAACAAGTGATGTGAATACCAGAAGGCATTGTAACCAGTGAGTCTATTGAATGGCTTTGGCAGCTTAATGAGGCTCCGCCTGAACCATTTGGTGGCAAGTATGAAGGCAATTGCCATGCATGTCACCATTAGAACTCCAGTCACTCCCTCCGGCCCTTTAACTAAATCCATGTAGGTTGGTTTATACCTTCCAAAGTCATCATGCAGGTACTCCTCATAGACTGATTCAGACACTTTTATAAGCCTCGGAAAATCACATGCAAGATGATTCCCAGCATGGAGAATGATACCGACAACAATGGCTGCAGCAATCGTCTGCAAAAATTATCACACAGAAAGTCTTCAATTAGAGGGATTACATGCATAGGCATAGGCTTTTAGGCTTTAACGTACAACATCAAACTGAGGACATCTACAAATCAACTGTGTCATTTTTTTCTTTTCCTTTTGTCTAGCTTCAGTGTGTAATGCTACTTGAAGACTATAAGCCCCAAACCTTGGTACACAAAGAGATCGATATCTCTGTCGCTATGTATGACGTCCAATATGTGTCATCTAAAACTGTCACACCAGGCATGGCAGTGAAGAAGCAGAATGGACTGATGGTTATATATAGCCAGCCCTGGTTAAAAAACAAAAATTGACGACCATATTTCTCCAATTGGGGTGACTGATGATGAAAATGTTGTGTTGATACTCAATAACCCTTCAACGTAAGCAGTCGTATTTGCGAGGTATTTCATCACACACATGTATTCTGCTATGTTTATTGTGACTTTGTATAGACGGTATAGTCAATAACCTTGATTTTCACGTATCACATATCGGTTGGTGAAGTATACCAAAGTAAAGGTAGCGTACAAGTCCCTGTGGTATGATTTCCACTATCTAATTATTCGTCAACTTTTGCAGCGTGTAGAGAAATTGAAACTAGCTAGTGCTTTCCTGTTTCCATAGAAGCTGTATTTTTTTTCATGATTATGGCAATGTCAACCTCTCCCATTGACCTCGACGACAGAGTCATCCCTAAATGTGCGACTGGGTCCCAAGAGAGAATAAATCTAAGTTCTAACGTATGAACCAAGCAAAAGATAAGAGTTGTGAAAGTGTTAAATACCTTGTGGAAGTTGATGTTGTCATCAAAAGGCACAACGAAACCGAGCCTGGTGTTCCTCAGCCAAGTGATGGTGTTTCTACACACCGGAAACAGCACTAGAGCCATGTTGAACTTCAACGTCTCCGCCGCGCCCTTAGCCGTGAGAAGGCAGTAACCCATTATATGAAACGAACGTTTCTGCTTGTACTGAAGGAACTTCCATGTGAAGAGAGCGATCAGAATGCCGATCCACAATGCCAAAACCCAGAGTCTCTTCCAGTTCTCTTGCAAGTAATAGAGAAACTTTTTGCTCATTCTGCGTATTGGGCTTCGCATTCTGAGGCCGTGGAGGTTCTGGCTTAAAGCTTGGCTCGTGTAGCTCAGTGCTTGGCTGTAGTTTAGGTATGTGTCCTTTTGGAGCAGAAGGGTCTCCAATTGCCATAGCTGCATCACCATCGTGTCAAACCCACATGAGGAACAAAGTAAAATCATATCAGAGATTTCAAGGGAACCATGCAAAGAGATCTGGCTGATAGCAACTCATGAATTATTGCAAAATGTCACGAGCGTGGATAAGAGTTTGAGAGAGAATTGAGCATAAAAAAATTAGCAGAAGTCCACATTGGAACAGAACTATATGTCTATAGGTGATTGTGAAAGTTTTGTGTCACTTATATGAACACGTATAATTATGCTATATATGTATGCTCGATATTTTGCACCGACGATTTGTGTTACAAGATCTTGAAAATTTTGTCAAAAACATAACTAAAATAATGTACCAGATATACCTAATAGTTTCTAGTTGAAATAGGTACAAATGAAACGAAAGGTATTGCTAGTGGTGTAGTAGGTAATATACTTGGGACAATATCCTTAGCAATATATAATGTGAGTGAGTCACAACAACTCATAAGGACTATAACATATCCACAATCCACCACTTGTCTTTCCTTTAAGTTTTATTTACTTCCCGGTGAAAAGCAAATTGGGTATGGATTGAAACCGTTGTAATATGAAAAGAGAGGTAAATCAAACACAGCAAGCTAATAATCGGAACAATGCTTCACTAGTTACATTGTGGAATTTGGAAGTTTTCAAGTTTATAGTTTATAGCTTAAAGTTTCTTTGTAGAGGCTTAATTGAGTGTTTGAGCAACATGGAGTTAGTTACAACTCTAATATGTACCTCATAACAATGTACGAGAATGAAAAGTGCAAGAACTTAATTAGAAACATTGAGGAAATTATTGAAAAATAAAAGTTCCATTTCCTTGAATATTATGAGTTCTATATACTAGAAAGGACACGGATGTCTTTTCCAGTGGACAGACTAAAATAAAATAGGTTAAGCATGTATTTGAAAAAAAAGGAAATAGGAAATCGGAATAAAAAAGAAGAAGAAGAAGCAGTTGACCAACCTCAATGTAGCCAAGTCTTTCAGGATCCAACTCTTCCATGATAAGAGCTGCGTATTCCTCTGCTTGTTCCTTCAACCTTGATAACTTGTTTGCACATGCACTCAGCATGATGATCTAATTATACAATCAAAACAAATCAACAATATGTCAAAGACAACTTTCATTTACAATGCTCAATAGCATCCACATCGGCACTTTTTTTTTTTAGAAATTCTTTTTATATCTAGTAATTTTCCCAATCAACACCTACTACGTAATATTATTTTGAAACAAAGACTGAAATGCTTATTTACTTTTGCCAAATAAAGAGGAGACTGAATAACAAAGCCTGCATCATTTGATGCCAATTTGACCAAAAGACCCTCACCAACCCCACTGAAAGCCATAAATAACATTCATTCCCTCGCAAAAAGAAATTTAGACAAAAGAAAAAAATTAAAGAGAAAATTGGACATGACATCTGCCCGAATGTGCAAAAGAAAGAGACCTCCCCCGTTGCACTTACCCAACTAATTATAGAAGCATAAACAAAGCAAGATAGATGCTTAAGAACATGGAAAACATCCTCAACCAAGAAAACTCAACCCAAATTTTATACTTTGTATATTAAAGTGTGGTAGTTAGTTTCGGAATTTCACGCATTTAAGGTCACCCAATCCCGCCTACCGTTGTAGTTTTTTTAAAGCGATGACACCCTGTTTTGAAGCCTAATATGCAAAAACCAAGTGTTCCTTCTTTTGGTCATGACGACTCTAGCAATGCTTAATATATATATATATATATATCCAAATTTTCACGTAGCGGTGGACTTTGTGATACTAATCCGGCCATGAAAGGCCATCTATATTATAATCCTACGCAACTCATTATGTAAGTTATAAATGATTAGCAAAAACGAGTCTTGTATTGCCGTACCAATTGGTATGATAGACTACCGATTATATGATTTATATCTAACTAAATTAGAAAGAAAAATAACAATAAAAAAAAATATGCTCATTCCATTAAGAATACCTCTTTCACTTCTTCCTCGGTAATTCTTCCATCTTCATTTTTGTCTACCCTGTAGTGAAGACAAATTTGGAGAATATAAAATTACAGGTGGAAAAGACATTTTTATGTCCAGGAGTGTTGATTTTAGTAAGATCAACTATATAAAACTGTATGGTTGTTATAATTAATGATTAAATTAATGCGTACATGTCGAAGAAGATCTGGAGCCTGGAATCGAAACTCTGATCGGAAATTTGCGACCAAAACTCGTACAGCTCTTCCTTGCCGATTTTCTCCACCTTCAACCTCCGTCTCCGGCCAAGAGCATCGAACAGTTCCAGAGCAAACTCCTTCGAATCTCTCATTCCTTCAGACAAAAAATTAACAGCTTACGTACCAAATCAATTGCTATAACTGACTAACTAATTAAAGATGAAAATGAAGAACACGAAAAGCATTTCCCAATATCACAAACAATGAATGTGTGTGGAATTGACCTATTCACCTATGCATTGAGCAAAATCGGCGCGGTAGAGGTTGCCCTCTTTGGCGAGCTTATCGAAGTTAGCCTCGACCTCGTTCCATGCATCGATGCCAGTACTGCCCTTGCTCTTTACTTTGCTTATGAATCTAAGTCCTTGCAAAGCCTTCTGAGCTCCGGACCTGGTCCGATCGAGCTGAGCCCTCTGTCTCCTCAGCGCCCTAGCCGCCAGAGCTGAGTCGTGGTAACCGCTCCCGGCTCCACCTCCGCTGCCTGCAGCAGCCGCATTATTAACCGCCGTGGAAGCTGCGAGCACGCGCGACACATTTCCGTGACTCCAAGAGAATCTCCTCAGCTCGGCTTTCAGCTCCTGAGAGAACTGCTTGGCCTTGGCGACCGCCTCCGCCTTGAGCTCCTGAGAGAACTGCCGGATTCTGCTGTTGGACGAGCTCCTCCGAATGGACGAAGACCGGGAGGAGGAGGAAGCCTGAGCGTCGTCTGTCGCTGCTCCGTCGTCGATGTTTATCACCGTGGCGGGCTCGACGCTGCGGAGAACGATGGTGTTGTCGTCCTGTAAGTCTAGGGTCACCTCGACGAACTCTTCTTCCTGGCCGTAACTGGACTCGGTCCCGGGAGACGAGCCAGCGCTGCTGCTGCTGACTAGCGTCTTGTCTGGGACCGAGTCCGAGGCCCATCGGCGTTCGTGCCTAGGATGAGCCCTCATCGAAACTAAAAACTAAGATCAATCACAACAAGATGAGTTGTGATAGTACGTTGTATATAAAACAATGATGAGGATGATAATATAAACAATTTGGATTGTCAAAAAATGAATAAGGAGCTACGGAGGAGGAGAGTGAATTGTTTAAAAGGAAGTGTGAAGTGGTCGCGGAACGCGGTGTTCGGAATCTATGGGAAAAGACAGGTAACGCGGAGCGCAGCAATCTTGAGAGAAACTGAGAGAGGAAGAAGAAAAGCAAGTAGAGGACAAGGTAGCTTTGTGGCTTTGTAGCAGCAACACAGAGAGCAAAGTGTTATAGGGGACCCAAGTTCCCAGAGGGACCATACACAAGAACAAGAGCACCGAATGTAAATACCATACACGTAGCATAATATATGTTGTATTATAGTATGGTTTACTATGGTATATGTCTTCTTTTTTCTCGTTTGTTAGTATGCTTCGTTTTATTTCTTTTTAAGAAATAGTAGTGTGTGCTTTATGCAAGTCTTTATTTTTCTTAACCAACAGAAGTTGTAGTTTTCTGTTTTTTTATATAAATATTTATTGTTTATTATGGTTTATGTTCGATCGAAGTATGTACCACTAAATGAAAGCTGCACTTGTGTTGTGTACTTATATATGTGTGCCAAAAATCTTCTTGTTATCCTCTTGATTCTTAAGGTTATTCATTTGAAGACAAAGGAAGGAGTGGGTGGGATTCTACTCATTCTAGAGTAAAATAGAAAGAGAGGAGGAGGATCAGAATTTACGCAAATAATCAATAATTTCAGTTTGGTAAGTAATAGTTTAGGGAGCATTTTTTGCTCACCTCCCCCTTAGGGAGGTTATTTTCACCCTTTCTAATTTTTGTTGACATCTGATAAAACTGACAATATATATTGACTACGATTAAACTTTTTTCATACTTTACTAGCTAGAGGATAAGCACACCCGATGGGTGTGAGAAGAAGTCAATTTTTTTTGAGTAAATGTGTTTATACTGTTTGACTATATTGTCCTTTCTTTATTAAATTCCACTGATTGAACTTATATATTATAAAGGGTAATTTATAAAATTATGAATGTTTGACAAAATAATTGTAAAAGGCTTAACTCTTTTAATATGTAGAGATTTGTTCTAAATTTTTGATAAACTAGTTCCCTTTTCTTCATCTCCTTCTTCAATTCCAAAGCTGCACAAATTAAAGCAGCAATACAAGACATATTCGATCAAAATTGATATGCTGATCAAATTTTCTACTGCTTGCAAAATTCAATCAAACGAGTAGCGTGCTCCAAAAAAAGTTAACCTCATTGTCTCCTTGAAAGCTTCTCTCATCGTTCTTCATGGGTTTTGCATTCATAGCAATCTGGGTATATATATATATATGTAGAAGTACTTGACGTACATTTAATTTGATATGGATCGGGTTCTTGAGATATTGACTGGGTAATGAAGAAATTTGGTGGGTGCTTCCAAATCTAGGTGATGAAGGAAATTGTTTGTTTTGGGTTTAAATTTGATTTGACTCATTTGAGATTCAGGGATGTGATAGTCCAATTGATTTGAAACGAATCTGGATTTTCATTTCGTCTCTGAGTTTTTGATCTTCTAAAAATGTGGAATTAATTGCCATGGAGGAAAGGCGTGAAGGAAGTAGCCGCCGGTGATGAGGAGGTTTTTGAGTTGAACTTCAATCTGAATTTCATTGAGTTATATTCTGATTTGGGTTTGTGAAACTCTCCATTTTACTACAATATTTTTAATTGTATATTAATTATTGTTACGTTGTATTTAATGTCAAAATAACTGGGTCAAGTGAATGAGTTAAGTTCGATACCCGGCAGACATTGGGAAGGAAGGTGAATGTAACACCCTAAGAGGAGGTGAGCAAAAATGCTCCCAAAAGTTCAAGTGGGCAGTACTTTCTTTTTTCAGTCATATATTTAAGGTATATGTTGTCCACTTGTTCAGCAACAATTGGTCGAATGCAACATCAAAGCATTGTCGTAGCGCCACGTCGGTATCCATCAAGAAAGATAATTATTTCTTTCTTTCATGCATGTCAAAGTAGGGTAGGGATTGGAGTGACTCTTGCATCGTTGATTTAGAGTTTCAACTTCAACAGATCGATGCTCCAAATCAACACCTAAAAGACTTGATTTTCATAGAGTTGACAAATATTACAAAGTATAGAACGGTTAATTTCCTTAGAATTGGTTAGAGCTAGGTTGAATTTAGCTTCCTGCAAGCAAGTACTATATTGAAGTACATCCATGGATGTTATACGAAGCTAGTACCGTACCGGTACCATATAGTACTGTTGGTCGTAGCTAGAAAGAACCTTCCAATCGATTCCTGTGGATCTAGCCAGTCATCTAGAAAATGCTTTGAATACATTCCATCATTTCCCTTGTATTCCATTTAGTTGGTGCTGTACAAACATGTACGTGGTATTTGGCACGTAAGCACTGCTGCTGGCAAAAGACAGCAGACAGGGATTAAGTTGAAGTATGTGTAAATTGATAGTGTTATGCCCCACTCTTTTTTATTTGGTCGACTAAAATTGAAGGCAAAAGTTGTCTGAGCATTTGATCGATTTGGGTTTAAGTGTGTTTTCTTTCAATCCATATGGGTTTAATTGTAAAAGCATTTAATCTAAGTTGGGCAAAAATAAATACGGTGTATTTGCTCTAAGTACTTCAGTTCTCTACGATAACTAAAGAACCTTTTGACCGTTGCCGTCAAAAAAATTCATCATGCATGAGTCTCTGGTCATTTTCTCATTGTTGATCAAATCTTCTAAAACTTGATATGTGAATTTTCATAGTCGGTTAAATTAGTTCGTATTTGTTTTGTGTTTTAATCTAAAAAAAGATTTACTGTTAATTAACTTAAAAATCCATAACAGCTAGTTAATTTTTTTAATACAACTTGCAGTCTTTAAGTAATCTTCTGGAGTACGCAAGCATTAGAGCTCATGAAGATTCCGACTTGGCACCGACCGTACCCCCAATAAATATCTTGCCTTAATTGGGTCGACACCTCGATTAAAACTTTCAGTGTAAAACTCCCCAGGAATTCAGATGCCTTCTCTCTATATGATGGAGATGACTAGTTACAGCCATGCCTGGCATATTAACTAGCTAGCTCCCATCTAATCGGGGTTTATTGTACGTGTAGACAACTTTTTCCCAGAGAGATTAAATTGGTTTCCTCATGAACATATGTCGATCAGTAGATGTACTCGGTGAGTAGCTTGGTCATCTGCTCGACTAGTCATGTTCCTATATGTCCATCACTTACCGAATTCGAAGGATTAAGACTCGAAAGGCATGATGCTAGTCATATGATAATGTCATGATGAAGTGACTGACAGTCCTTCGTAACCTAATTTGTTCATGTACATGCAATTCATGCTATGGTCTTTTTAGGCTCTATGTTTAAAAATAGATGTGCTTGGTTGTTCAGGTTCTCAAACTACGAGTCTACGACTGTAAACAAATCATCTAATCATGAATGTAATTACGCACTTTGAAAGATAAAGAATGTAAACAAACTCTCATATTGTGAAGAAAAAAAAAAGTACATGGGCTAGACTCAAACTTAAAGTACATGAGTTTCATTGTCAAAGTTGATGGACGTGCGATATATGGAGGATGATAGAGCGAGGCTTTCCTCTTAATTAATTACTGTAACAAAATGTTTACAACCACAGAAGCGAACTGGTCATCTAGTTCTCCGAGCCAAAGTCGAATAATTCTTGCAAGCAAGTTTTGAAACACACACACACATATATGGTGTAATTTTTTCCACCTTACGATATGTTATGTTCACTCAATAATTTTGTGATTTATTAAAATACCATAATACTTATACATAAAATTACAATAAAGGATTAATTCAATAATAACTAATATTTTCATCCAGTGCATTATTAAACACTTTTTTTTATTAAGTCAACATTTTAAATCTTAGATATACTTTAATATACTGTTTTATCATGTTTGGAGACATGAGATATGATTTAGAGCATGAAAACCAAAAAATTAGTATTGTTTCCCATCGCAACAACGCATTTTGTAATTTATGGCTTCGTACTGCTGTAACTATAGCTATGGTTCTCAATTGAGAACATAGAGAGAAGTCTAAAGGTAGAAGATGATAAGGTATATTAATTATGTGGCTCAAGATGATACACATAAAGGATTACAGTCTGTACTTATACATCGGTGAGAGAGCTGTGAAGAGCTTCTCGTGACAGTTAGCTAACTACCTCTATTCTAGCTTTACCACTACAATACATACGCATATGTAACTGTGAGTTGTGATCTATGAGCTACTGATTTCTGAATGGCAGTGACTTGCTAGCATTTTGTAAGAACATCTACAAGTTGTTATAGAGATGGAACAAACTGAAGGTTGAGCTCACCACGTGTAACCTTTTCTCTTGTGAAGTAAATATCAACATCAACATACGTCATTTTGGAGTTATGAATTGGATTGGAGGCCAACGCCAACGCAAAGACATTGTCGCAATGTAATGTAGGTGCAGTAGGCAACTAAATGTGTAGATCATTAAGCAAATGCCTTAACCTCAGAACTTCAGATGTCGTATCAACCAAAGCTCGATACTTAGCCTAAGTGGATGACCTCAAAACAGATGTTTGTTTGCACGAACACCAAGAAGGCAAGGAAGATTACAAAACTAGTAGTGCATCGACAATCATTCAGATCACCAACTCAGTCAGAATCAGTATATGTCCTTAGTTCAAGTAGAGCTGGTCGAGAATAAACACCATAGACAATGGTACCTTAGATGTATCGCAATATGTGCTTTACAACAAGAAAATGCACCTCAATGGGAGCCTGCATGAATTGACATACAGAATTTACACTGTATGCAATATTAGGACGCATGAAGGTAAGGTATTGGGGGCAACCAACAATGCTCCTGTAGGTTTTAACATCAGAGAAGAGAACACCATCATCTTTGAGAAACTTTGTATAAGAAAGACAAGGAGTTATACTGGCATTGGAATCTGTCATACCATATTTATGTAGAATATCTTTGGCATACTTAGCTTGAGACACAAACAAGCCATCTGGAAGATATTCAATTTAAAGACCAAGAAAGTAATGAAGTAAACCAAGATCTTTCATATGTCAAACTCTTGCTTTAAAGCATCCTTGTCACACTGAATAACTGAAGCACTTGAACCAGTGACAATAATGTTATGTACATACAAAAGTAAGTAGACCCGACCTTTTGAAGATGTTTGAACAAATAGAGAAGGATCTGCAATGGAGGGTTTGAAATCATGTTCCGAAAGAAATAATATGAAACAGTCATTCCATGCCCTAAGAGCATGTTTAAGGCCATATATAGATTTTTGAAGCTTACACACATAAGAAGGCGCAGTGAGATCTTCAAAGCCTAGAGGTTGTGACATATAGACCTTGTCTTTCAAAATGCCATGAAGAAAGACATTTTTAACATCAAGTTGATGAAACTTCCAACCAAAATGAGCAATTACAACCAAAACAAGTCGAACTGTAGTGTGTTGCACAACATGACTAAATTTTTTTTTCATAGTCAATACCTTCTTCTTGACCAAACCCTCTTGGAACTAACCTAGCTTTATGGCGTGCAATGGTGCCATCAGAGTTGCACTTAACTTTAAAAATCCATTTGTAACTGACCAAATTTTTGTCTTTAAGAGGAGGAACTAAAGTCCATGTACCTTGCTGCTTAGGACATCATATTCTTCCTGCATAGCTACTTTCCAAACAGGAATAAAGAATGAAGTTCAACATCGGATATGTCACATTCTGTAGTGGTGTGAAGTGCCTTGTGCTTAAAGATACCACTCTTACTCCCTATACACATTGGATGAGAGTTAAGAGGAACATTAGAAGATACTGATTGTGGTGGAGATGTAGCTATAGTATGCAAATTGTCAGCAGCGGGTGGCTTCGAAACAATATGAACTTCTGATATTGGAATGTATGTTTTACCGGGTCTCAAAACAAACTCATCATAAACTAGAGTAGGAGGAACCACATGAGAAGAGATAGAAGGCAGAACCTAAAAAGTGAAGGTACACATGTGTTGGCTGAAGACACATTTGGAGATGAAGTTAGAACGGGCAGGACAAGTGAGGCTTGGTGTTATTATGGAATGGTTTGTGAACCTGTGCTAGATGAGACTGGATATCTAAGAACAAAGGGCATAGGAGCAAAAATAGGTACTGACATAGTAGATGGTGGCAAAGAAATAACAGGGATGTGTTTATGAGAAAATGACATTTCATCAAACAAAACATGTTTGGAGATGAAGAACTTGGACACAGAATAATTAAAGCAAACAAATCCCTTATACCCTGGAGCATATCCCAAGAATATATATTGTTTAGTCTTGACTATTAAGTTGTTTTAATTGTAGGGTTTTAATAAAGGAAAACAAGCACAACCAAAAATCCCTTATGGAAGTAAGATAAGAAGATTTAGAATGCAACATTTCATATGGAAAAGACATGAATAAAGTAGGAGAGAACATTCTATTGATAAGAAAAACTGCAGTTGCACAAGCATGATACCAAAATTTTGGAGGAAGAGAAGCTTGATGCAAAAGAGTGAGAGCTGTTTCAACAATGTGTCTATTTTTTCTTTCAACAAGATCATTTTGTTGAGGTGTATGAGGACAAGACTTTTGGTGAATAATGCCTTTAGAAGACAAAAAAGACTTGAAAACTTGACTATTATATTCATCACCACCATCTGTTTGTAGAATTTGTATGGATGTTAAGAATTGGTTGAGAATAAAGCATGAAAAGCAATGAAGATAGAACAAACTTTTGATTTGTATTTCAATGGAAAAATCCAACAGAATCTTGTACAATCATCTATGAAGGTAAGATAGTACTTAAAACTTCAATGGATACATGTGGAGAGGAACCCCATACATCAAAATGTATAGTATGAAACGACTTAGATGATCTAGGACTAGATTGTGAAAATGGTAATATTTTTTAAATTTTCCTACTAAGCAAGACACACACAATATTGGACAAATCAAATGAAGTTCTAATATTACACATAGCTAAAATTGATGCAACAATAGTATTGGAAGCATGGCCTAGCCTTTGATGCCAGAGAGACTTTGACACTTGTGCTCCAAGAAAAGCTGATTTGGCTGACCAGTGAATTTGGCTTCTAGAGGTTGACACTGGAAGAGGATACAAACTATTCTCAATGGGACCTTGGAACAACACCTTGCCTTTCACCTTGTCATGTATGAAAAAATACCATTCATCAAAGATTATTCAACATTTATTGTCTATACAAAGCTTATTAACAGAAAGTAATTAAGCAGATAATTGAGTAACATGTAGAACATTCTATAAGGGCAGAATATTATTCTTTGAAAGTTGAATAATGCTACTGCCAGTGTGTGTTATAGGTAAACATGTGCCATTTCCCACTTGTACTTGATCACCATCAGAGTAAGATGTCACATTGTTCAAGGATAGAACATTATAAGTCATGTGAGAGGAGGCACCAGAGTCTGTAATCCACATAGTATGAGCTGGAGAAACATTGGCTTGAACAGAAGCAGTCATTGCTTGCTGACCTTGTGATTGAATAAACTGATGCCTTCAATGATAATCAGCAGCAGAGTGACCAGCTTGGCCACACAATTGACACTCAATGGTTGAGGAAGAAGCACCATATAACTGTAGTTTTCCTAAATGCTAACAATTTTGAGCTATATGAATAGGCTTATTGCAAATATGACAATACACTCTTGGCCTATATCGACCATTGTTTCAGCCATTGTAAACCTGAGACCATTGTTGACCATAATATAACCTCCTCTTGAACCATTAGAGAAGTGTATGTTGCCACCATTATGGCTATTGTTATTCCATCCACCAAAATTAGGCCTAGAACCACTTCCATTATTATTCCAGCCACCAGAGTTGTGACCTTTATTATTATACCATCCACCAGTGTTTCTATTACCATCACTGTTCTGTATCATCTTGAATCACATAATTAATATACCTTATCATCTTCTACCCTTAGACTTCTCTCTCTGTACTTAATTGAGAATCGTAGCTATAGTTTCAACATGGTATCAGTCGCCATGGATCTCTCTTTCTAGCTCGCTTCTGCTTTCTAACCTCGCGTTCTCTTCTTCTTTGATCCCCCAGTCCTTTCTTCTTTGATCTCTCCAACAAAGATACAAGATTCAAGCTTTTCTTCAGTACAACAATGGTGGCGTCAATAGTTATCTGCTCAGTAATCTTTCTAATCTCGTTTCGGTGAAGCTCGATGACAACAACTATCCGACTTAGCATTTCTAGATGTATAGTCTTCTTCGTGGTCATGGTCTTCATCGCTTCATTAATGGATCTGTACCATGTCCTCCAGAGTTTTCTATCTCTGACTCTGGTGAAAGGACTCCTTCTTCATCTTATGAAGCTTGGGTTAAGCAAGATTGGAATCTTGTTTCTCTTATTACTACTACACTCTCCTCTGAGGCTCTTGCTCATATGGTAGGTTATACTTCTTCTTTTGAGGTATGGCAAACACTCAAACACTCAAAGACCATTATGCTACTATTTCAAGATCTCGTGTAGTCCAATTGATGTCTAATTTGCAATCTAGAGAGAAAGGTGTTGATAATATTGATAAGTCTTTGTTGTGTGTTAAGTCTGCTAGGGATCAATTGGCCGCTATAAGTGTTACTATGGCTGATGAAGATATTATGATCTTGATTCTAAAGGGTCTTCCTTATGAATTTAGTAATATCCTCATGATGATCAAAGTTAGGCACTCCCTTATTACTATGTCTAAACTTTGGTCTTTGTTACTAGCTGCTGAATCAGAAATTGAAAGTGAGTCCAAGAATGTCTTTATATCCTCTATGACTGCTATGGTGGCCAAGACTCAGTCTTGTGGTTCTGTGTCTACTGAGTCTCAAGGTCTTTTGCCTTTACCGGCTTACCCTAATCATAATGCCTTTGCGGCTTATCAAAATGGCCAAAGAAACAATGGTGGTGGATTTAGATCTCAAGGATTGCAGTCTATACTTATACACCAGTTAGAGAGCTATGAAGAGCGTCTCATGACAATTAGGTAACTACCTCTATGCTAGCTTAGCCACTACGATACATGCACGTATGTTACTGTGAGCTGTGAGCTACTGATTTCTGAATGTCATTGACTTGTTGACCTGTCTCATATACTTTACACGTTTGTTGGATACTTACCAAAATTTGTGATTGTATTCGATAAAGGTCTATCAAAGAAAAATTCAAATTTCGGTAGGTTTCTATGAAAATTATGAAAATTGTTCAATAAAACCTTTACCGAATGAAATCATAACATATTTTGGTAAGTGCCTACTGAATTACACTTCAAATTTCAATGTGTTTCTACTGGAACGTGTAAAAACCATTCAATAAACTTTTACCGACAATATTATAAGTGCATAATCTAAAAATGATAGTTTTGTACTATTGTAGGGTGAATTAAGAAAATCATACATATTTTGAAATTATATTTGGTGAAAATAGAATATAGGGAGAACAAAGAAAATTATATGGTGGAAATAGTCGTACCCTATATATATATACACATAAATTTGACAACGAGATTAAGGGAAAAGCTATATGCTGATATCAATCGACACTTGTATCCTTACAAATGCAAATAATGAAAAATCCCTTGGCGATCGAGACAAATCGAGGAGTGAGTTTAATCTATTACTACTACCTGCAGATGAACTCATTGTAATTGGAATCTATTAACTAAAATGCATCAACTTCTATTTGATATATATGGGCCGGGGGCGTTACATAGCTAGCTAGCATGTACAAATTAAGTTCTTGGGTCATCAATTAGTTTCCCAAAAGAATCTGCTGCAGCATTGCTGGGTTATGTTATATGCGGCTTGCTCTCCTAAGGGATGAAATGGGATGAGCACATCCAAATGTTACGATTGAAGGAAATTTACACGATCCCATTAAAGTTTTTGTGTCTTTGAATAACAATCGTTGGATGTACTCATCCCATTTCATCCCTTAAATTCATCATTTAGGAGATTAGACTTGTATGGTATATATAGCTACGACACACCGGCCCCTATCCAAAATAAGGTAGATTATATTACCTGTGAAGGTACGGTGATCCATATCCTTGCGTTGAATCGCCTTGAGTCGCATAAAATAATATGTATTCTCCCATTCACTTTTAGGGGGTGTATTGTATTTGAATTCAGGTGGACTTTTTTCAAGTGATGAATTTTTAAATATTTGTGGATTGTATAAGATTTTCAAAAATCTCAAAAATCTATGAATTTTGTGAGCTAGATTTTCGAAATCATTTGACAGAGTTTCAAAAAAAAAATCTTGAATTTTGCTAGACTTTATTTTGATATCATAAGGTCATTAACCCTTGCCTAAACATGCCAAAACCCAAAATTCAAATGAATAAGTGATAAAAAAATATTTATATTATTTCATAGAGTTCCTTATTCTATATTTGCAAATGTCAAATCTGTGAGAATAAATTAGAAACTAAATAGTAATGGTGACGAGATATGGTTGTTATGCATGTGTGCTGTTATGGCTAAAAAACTGACGAATTTATTTTGTACAAAAAAAAAATACAACAACATAAAAAAAATAATGATGATCGGTGAATATGATTTTTACAATGCCAATTGGTTTCCCAATAACAGAAAAATAGCTCACAAGTATAGAACATAATTATGATGCTTCATATAAAGTAGTTTTTTTTGGAACACTTAAAAATATTTATGGTGAAGAAGCAAAATAATTTAATGAAAAACCAAGTTAAAACAAAAAAAGAGGAGAGAAAATAAAAGTATCCGGAAAAACTTTCGTTTGTAGCTAGGTTGGATTTGTGTTGGGATTTTGTAGTTATAATTGAATCCCAAAATTCATAACAATCCAATATTTAAGAATTCCATAGAATTCGTAGAGTTTTTGAATACCCTAGAATTTTCGTAGACTTAAAATCTCTATTTAGAAATCTAAATTGAATACCTTATGACTTTCATGAACTTTTTAAAAGTATTAATAAATTTTGATTGAATACCCTTAAACTTTCAACGATGTTAAAAGTACATAAAAAGTCTAAAAAATTAAACACAATACACCCTGGACTCAAATACAATCTTAACAGACGAATGGAGGATTGCTCGGAAATTTGGAATTACATACAAGGAGGTTAACACAAAGAGACTTAATAACTTAAAACATGGAGGATTTACATTAGGTCATTCTTTATCATACCATATTAATATATTTCAAAAGATATCGTTAAATTTGTGGCCGGATGAAGAAGAAAAAATTTATTATTATTATTAATCTAATTTACATTGTTGAATTCATTTTAAATCTAGCACATGCGGATGTCTATAAATTTCATCTGTTAAAGAACTATAGTTGCTAAATAGTGATCACCTAATAATTTTGGAGATGATGATGGAGTGCGTCAAGACGGTAAAATCATCGGGATATAGAACAAAACCAAAACAATGGGGGTCAGGTTTGATTCTACGGATATCGAAAACAAGACATCAATTTTTTGAAAAAGAAATTTCGACTAACTTCGATTAATGAAATAGTAAAATTCAATAGCAAATTAGACAACAATACAATTAGACAAATTAACTCGTGTAGTTTCTATCATGATCGACGACCTCTAATCCAGACATATTCCATTAATGTCACTAAAGGCCAGGCAAAACCTACCACAATAAAAGGAGAATACAGACTTGAATTTGTCGATATGTATATATGTCATGCACTGATCGGACAAATAGCTATAAGATCGTCGACTCGTCGTTGTTGAGGAATTTAGCAGACAATTCGTATTACGTCAGTCTTTACAGGTAAGCCCATATATAGTGGGTGTTCATTACATTTATAAAGACATTCCACAATAGACGGCTAATACGACGACCATGTATTATTGTTCTCGTTAAATATAAACAGAGAGGGACTGTTTTTTCCACGAGTCGTCTATAATGATCGATTTTCATTCTGCTGAGGGATTATAACTAAATTTTCAAAGTCATCGTGAGGTTTCAGACCACTTTAGTTCGTGATATTAGTTTCAGTGACCTGGGTTTCAATAAGTATGCTTCTAACTTGAAAAGACAGAAAGAAAGAAAGCTACGTACGTGCGTA
Organism: Geum urbanum; assembly: GCA_946800695.1. Lineage (NCBI taxonomy): Eukaryota > Viridiplantae > Streptophyta > Magnoliopsida > Rosales > Rosaceae > Geum > Geum urbanum. The sequence goes on along the minus strand of OX327013.1, from coordinate 36,590,391 downwards.
TACAGAATTAAGTTATATATTTGAATAATGATAGGGATATATCACATAAACAAACTCAATTCGAATTTTGAACTAATTAAGATCGATGAAGTGGTTCGTGAATAGGTTGGGGCGTCTAGAACATGTTTTACGTACAAAGTAAGCCCTTGCGTACGCGAAAGTCAATTGCTACCAACCCAACGTACTCTGTATATTTCAGAATGTAAGGTATTTAGGTGGCCTTTTAATTGTTGCTAGCAGGTTCCTTGCTATGTCTCATGCTCTCATTTGTCTTCTCCTCAGTTTTACTTTGAAAAAGTTGCCGTGTGTTGGCTAATAGTCTAACTTAGATTCGTTTGTTGCGTGGCTACTTTGTATTTTAGTACTGCATGTTATGGGATTTACATCATTCCAACGCCACGGTCTTCTAATATTGACTCGTTGTAACCTATTGTTTCAATTTTCGTACATCATTATGTATGTTGGACTGTTGGTAGTAGGTTAAGAACATAATTAATTAAGATCATAATCAAACTTAGGGCATATGTTGGAGCACGTTAGGAAATTATTACAATAACATTGTATATGAGTTTATAAGAGCACAGAACAACTTCAACATTGCTTAGTTAACTTTAGTTTTTTTATTTTTCGGTAATGTACATTCGTTAGTTAATTTTAGTTGTGAAACTCAAATTTCTTTCTGAATGAAACCGTAATATATATATATATATATATATATATATTGACGTCAAACTCCTAAACCTCAGTGGCTCGTATCAATATTTGTGAAATTGGGCTTCTTCGTAAAGCTTTGAAATAGTTGGAAACAAATAAATTAGATTTGCAAAGTGCACTGATCCAACCATTGTCATGTGTAAATTCTTAATGTCTAATTAGGTATGTGATTGCATCTTTTTGGTGCAAACGAGAATTATTGAGGAATACTTTCTTGTCAATGATCGATCAATTTCTTGCAATAATATTACATAATATATAGTCTTTCTTCAGCCTTAGAAATCAAGTAGGTTTCTTGGTATGACTATTCTAGTCAAGTACATCAAAAAGTGATTATGAGTTCAGACTTCTATCTCTTCTCTTTCTCATCGATCATTAGTCTGCTTCCATGCAACCTAATTTCAAACTCAACTTGCAAAGACCGTTCTTTATAATGAAAATTTTGAGTCTCCTAGATTAGCTGAAGATGATGTAAACTTTCAGACTTTGAAATCAACTTTCCCCATCTCTCTTAGAAAAATGACCAACGCATGAAGTAAAGCAGCAACGGATCCATGCATGCATGTCAAGCCAGTCGCCCAGTCCTTGTCTCGATCAGCAGTTTTCCCTTGGGAAGGTTGGTATCTAGGTACGTATGTAGTTCATTTTACAATACTAAGGAGTATAAGATGCCGATCATCTTGACCATGCAGCACAATATATAAGCTTCACAAATTAGTACAACTTGTTGATGTCAGACGTTAAAAAAGAGCGACCCCCTCGTCTGAAGATATTGAGAGTGATCGAACTCCGTTTGTTGTTTCTAAGCAGTAGTAGGTATATGTAGACTTTGCTAGAAGAGTCTCGATCTGTTTCAACTTTCAAGTCCATTACTCCACGTCTCCACCGATGTTGATCTCATAGCTTATAAAGAAGTGTTACGTACGTTGTTAATCATATTCCTTTCTGCCACTATTGTCAAAAAGAACATGAAAACAAGATAAAAAACCAGGCCCTTGAAAGTTGGTCCGACCGGCCACAAGAAAGGAAACAGTGAACGAACGAAACTTTGAAATTATTTAAGTGTTAGTTTTGATTAGCTAGGTAGCAAGCTAGGATAATCGATCTCAGCGGTTCTTAATTTCCCTGTCATTCCGCTGCATTTGGTTGAAACTTGGAAATGAAAGCTGTGTATAATAGGTCAAGATTATACCCTGTACATGATATATATTTGTAATTGGTGCTGGTATATATGTAGAGTAATCTAGAAAATAATGATCGACCGCAAATCTCAGGACTTGATTGGAGGAGCTGCCGAGGGTTAAATGAGTAGTTACACGTCTCATATACCGACCGATTTCAAGCTGCTTGTTTCGAGCTTCTATCATCGTCTCCGGCCAAGTCGATCATTTGGTAAACAGTAAACATAGTTACTCGGATGGCCAGTCACTAGTACGTAGGCAGGAACGCAAAAAATTAGGCCAGACGGGTTGACCCATTTGTAACATGCATGTTCAAATTAACCATTGTCCATGGATAACCTAGCTAGACAAAAAACAATGTTACAAAAAATATAAAATTCTTTATAATCATATGTAAGTGCACAATACAATTCACTAAAATTGTTTATGGATCAAACAAATATAAAATAATAATCATTTTACCCACGTATCAAGTTGAATATTGCATGTCTACTATATTTTAACTACGATTTAATCGTGTCATGTTAGAGTCGTGTCACATGTCGTATAATGTTATATTTTAGGTGTTTCTCTTTATATATATTGTTTGCTAATGCATTAAGCCTTTTTAACTATCCATATCTATTTATTCCATTTCCGATGAAGAAATACGAGAATAATAAAAAAATCAATAGCTCTCACACTGGAAAACCTACAAATCTACAACCTTCAAGACTATTCTTGGGTAATTTCGACAGTACTCACTCGATCTAAGCTAGTAGTAGCTAAAGTTAACTGTACGTGATGCAAAAAGCAATTGCATTCTCTCTCTAACGAGAGCCTCTCTCTCAAGTTTCTCTAGCAGAGTCTCCTCCTGGTTTGCTTCCGGTTTATCCTTCAGATTAGGCCTCTTTGATCTTCAAAGCTTCAACAACCCTCTCACTTGTCATTATTATACCTATATTCAGGCCATCCCTTAGGCTTTTGTTGTATTACACATCGAAATCTCCAATTTTTGATCTTTCACAGAGCTACATCACCTTCATTACTTCTTCACCTTACCAAGGTTATCATAGCCTCAGTTGTAGTCTCCTTTAAATCTTTAAGTTCTTTCGAAATTCAGTTTTCCTGTCGAATCAGTTTTATCTCATTTTGCCACCTCTTCCCCTAATCCACCCACCACCTCACCGCTAAACCGATCTTAACCATACTGAGCTTTAATTCCTTCAGATTCTGCATTTACTTCTGGGACACTTGTTCTTCTCCGAGAATGTCCACCACCACATTACATTGTGCACAACATTCACAAACCTTACCTCCCCATACCTCCTTTGTCAGCTTAAAGCATGCTCTCTCTTAACAACAATATACTTTTTGGCTATTTAAACATCCCCACCACCATCTCCATCATTATGCCATCAGGTTATTGAAGCTTAAGCAACAAAAACACCATCTCTTACTGTTGAGATCTCTATTTTTCCACCCACAAACAACCCTCCAGTCCCTACTCCACACTTTCGAAGCAATGAATCCTAGTGAAGATGATGTTTTCCTTCAACTTCTTGAAGATGAAAACGAACCTCAACTACCAAACTAATTCATTGTTTTTGCCATCTCAAACTGATTCATTAGAATAAATGATGTTAGACAAATTCTAAACCAAGCTTGGGTAGGATTTGGTATGATCAATATTGACCCTGTTGAGGTTGATAAGGCCTTAGTCATCATTGTTGATGATGTTGCAGAGTCTGAAATTTGAGCCCTAGCTCTCTGGTCTGTCATGGGGATAAGTATTTTCATCCATCCTTAGCCTGAGCACTTCTTCCTCGATGACATACATTTCCACTCTCTCACGGTATGGATACAAGTCCACGATCTCCCCAAAAGCCAACTCAACCTTCGTAATGCCTTTAATATTGGAGATCGCTTTGGTTATGCAGAAGCAGCTGAAGACCCTAGACACCCTACTGGTACTGGGGCTTTTCTTCACATCAGAGTTATTATTGACTCTCATCAACCTATGATCCCAGGCTTCTGGTTTAGGAGGGAAAACATTCAATCAACCTGGGATAAAATGCATTATGAGAGAATCTCATCGCTTGGCCACCTCTGTGGTCAACTTGGTCACACTTGTAGGTTATGTACCAACCCTATTGTCCCCAACTCAAACCGTTTTGGGATTTAGATGATCACTAGGATGGCCAAAAATTTCAATCCCCCTCACATCATCGTACCTCGTCCCCAAGCTCCTGCTCAAGACATTGTTCTAGCTCTCCTTGCAATTGAAGATTTCCACGTGGATGGGGCTAGCATGCAGGTCAACGCCTTACTGCATCACGTTCAACACCCCAACGTACCTGATTTTTTCGCATCGAGGAAATCTTTGGGAGTCTTCAACATAACCCTTTAACTATTCTGGCCAGCTCTGGCGAGAATACTTATTTCCTATCACATCCACGTGTCTCCAACCTTTCATGTCACACAGACAGAGGCAATCAATCTTTTTTGAAGATCCTGAGACTGCGTTTAATGATTGCCAAGGAAAGTCCACTGTTGAAGAAGTTCAAAAACTCAATGTCTACAATAGATTCACTTATGAGTCTTTTGGATCTGGAGATGGACTTGCTTCCAAATCTGCCCTTGGTCTAAACTCTGAGCTCATGATCAATGACCACGGTGGTCGACCTTTAATCCCTCCAGGCTTTGAAGACTTCTTCCCTCTTCTAAGTTAGACTTGAATCTTAAACATTGACAGCTATGAAGAGCCTTCTTATCTTCAAGCATCTCAAGTAACCATGGAGAACAACAACTACTTCGACCAAAGCCCTCAGCTAATCAACACTCAGATGTTAGAGCCTCTTCAAAACCCTAATGACCCTATGCTCACCCCTGGTTTGAATCATCCCACATCCAACTCACTATCAACTCAATACATATATGATCTGAGGACATGCAGCCACATTCCTTTGGATAATGCTCACCAGGTTGCAGGCTTTACTATCTCTACTGGTCTCAAGTGATATCCTCCATAGTGGCCAAACCATCAATGAGACTCTACCACGACCTGCTTTTCGTCTCCCAAACACAATCATCATAAGCATCTTGACTTATCTGGAGAGGCTTCATCTGAAGTTCATGATCATTGAAGAGATTATTGAAGGTGTGATCTTGGCATTCATGCCTCCTCCAAAAGACACAAGCCAATCCCTCCTTCCTCTGGAGTTCGAAATAAAACAAAGAAAATCAAGGCCAAGCTTCCCCGTCACCGAGCTATATTGAAAATCTCTTCCAAGGTAAAACCATCACAAGCACCGATGATCAATACTGAAGATGTTAAGTCTACTGGAAAAAACTTAGATATTCAACAGACGCTAGCTTCCAAGGATCCCTTTCCTGTTCCAACACCTACCCAAGGCCAATGCTCAAGGAGGAGTTTAATTCTGGGCTTTCCCCGCCGGAAAATCTTGCCGGTGACGGCGCGCCGCCACCGCCGGCGGCGGTCAACGGCGGAGCTCCAGTGAGGCATTGACTTTTTGGATTTTGAAAAGTTTTATGCCGTTTTACTCGTAATCGTACCCCGATCATCGCCTTGAGGTTTTCGAGTTGATTTGGGTGGTGGATTTTATGTCGAGGGTTTATGTGGAGTATATATTGGATTTTCGACAATTTTCTTGATATCCGAGTTATATAATTCCGGAAATGGTTGGTTTCCGAGGTATGGTTCAGAGTATTGAATTGTGATTTTGATCAGTGATATTTTGTGATTATTCAGGAGATCGAGATCGTACGCTTCGCGAGGGATCTTCGGTCGGGTCTCGGGATTAGTGCATTTGCGCGCTGTGCTTGTCTGTGAGTAGACACTTTTCTTTTCACTGATTGGTTGCAAATCTTTATTATACGTTTTACGAGCATGAGCATGCGTATGTGATTATGATTTATATGAGCATGTGCTTTACGATTATACATTTAGGAATATGCATCGACGAATATACTTTCATAATTATATATTACGAATACGCATTTACATTAGGCTTTATACATTTGCATGAAACTATTTATGATTTGGTTTACATAGAGTACAGTTTTAGTATATATTGTTGTATCGATACACCTAGCATCCCGGCTGATCCACGAGGATGTTTACCGGGGGGGATTGTGACCCTGACCCGAGGTATTTACTGGGGGGGGGGGGGGGGGGGGGGGCAGATACCCTGACATGAGGCCTTTCTGGCTAGAATCATGTGTGGGTATGGGATCCCGTGATTCGGACTGTACTAGTGCGAATGTGTCCATGAGTGACCCTGCAGGATTTTAGATGCATGCTCTATACACGTGAGGAGTTAGAGTACCATATTATTTTCATGCATTTAGACTCGCATATGTTTTTATAACATATATTATTCGGTGAAAGACATTTATTTTTGTCCACTCACTCTAACGGTTTATATGTCTTTCCATGGGCTCTTTGTTTTCAATGCCCAGTTTGCAGTTCAGATTCTGGTGTCACACGTCAAGGTTGGAGGCTTAGTATTCGAGTTACTTTTCCTTCTCAGTAGGTTTCTTGTTTGACCTACTGTTGTGTATTTATGTATATATACTAGAGGTCGCTCTGAATACTCTGATGTTTATATTTTCATATGATTTTTCCAGATTTCTGTAAAGTTACAGTTTTGCTTATTGCTTTATATTATGATATATTTTTGAGAAATCCGGATGGGATTGGTGCCCACGGTTTGGCTTTTGTGGCATAGGATGAAGCGTATTTTCGGGTGCAGGTTAATGGTAACTTCGTGATATAGTGAAACTCTGCCGAAATTTTTATGGTTTTTGAAAGTTCATGTTTTCAGAAGGGGTTTGATTTCGGTTTAGGAAACTAAATCGGAGTCGGGTCCTTTCACCGAACCTATGTGGAAACAGGCTCAGGCACACCTTACAACAAGGCATGCTCCTACCTCCACCGCCGATCACCGAGTAGGGGACCAAAACCCGTCTGGCAGCATCCCAAGTCAATCGCCGACGAAACCAGAGGCCACCGCTGACGAGGCCAAGGGCCGCCGGGCGAGGGAAATCAAAGAGAGGGTTTTTGGTTATAGTGTGGCGCTGCTCTTATCTTTACTAGCTACAGTATGTGGATCACACTATAATTGCTATTTTGTATTAAGCTTCAAAAAGAAGCAAAGATTATGCCGAGACAAAGACAATTAATCATAATCCGAGCGTCATAAAGGTTTTATTCTACCGTTTAAAACTTTTGGTTTGTTATTATTGTTTCTAGTATTTCAACAATCTGTTTCTTATCTAAGAGCATGAACTCACTGATTTTCTCCTATTTACTCATGTTACGTACTAAGTTCGTAGAATAAGAAAAATGTCAAAAACTCATGAATTCGAGGTGAGAAAAATAAGCTTCTAGAAATTCTTAGTATTCACCGTAAGTGAAATTTTTTTTATAAATTGCTTACTGAGAGCATCTGCACCGGCAAGCAAAAAGAAAAATTTTGCTCGAGCAATTGGCAGGACAGGACGGGTTTTGCTCGAGCAAAAGTTGGTTATGCAACAGTGGAGGAAAGAAAGCTCTAGCAAAGCCTAGGGTTTCTTCATCTTGATCGAGTAATCACAGGAGCAAATTTTGCTCCTCCTCATCCTCGAGCAAAGCTTCCGCTGGCAGGCTCCATTATCTTGATCGAGTAAAAGCTCGACCGGTGCAGATGCTCTAATATCTTATATTGTATATATTCTGTGATTTAGCTAGGTTTTTCTATATTGGTCGTCAATATACAATCTAAAAAACTTGGAATATGTCATACCACTATAAATTTCATGTTTCCAAGTTTCATAACGAGCAACAGTCTCTTTGCTTCTTCTTCTATTTTCTTGATTCAAGACAATGATCGAAGTTAATTAGCTAGTTATTCTACTTTATAGCAGAAAAAATCGAATGAAATGATTATGTAAGAACAGTTACTATTGCATGTGACGGAAATAACTTTGAGCAATGTTCTTGGATTTACCCCTTCTCCGTATTTTCTATGGTTCTCCTTTTTGTCTCGTGCTCATGAAACTCGATCCCACTCAACAAGACCAAAACCTACCTCACAAATTTAACAATACAATGGCAGAGCAGATTTGGAAGCCTAGAGGCTCCATCCATCCATTCATACACAGACGCGTCTCCTTTTCATCGCTAAATTACACGTGAAATTCTATATTAAATAAGCATACTCAGTTACTTGATCTATTTTGCATAATCCCATCGAAGTGTGTCTCTGTGAAACCAGCAATGACTTTTCTGGCAAGGTTGTCTCTTTCATTCACAATATAAAATGGACAGCCACGCAGCTAACCTCTCACTCATTAGAGCTACTCGTGTTATGCTACTGACAACCCCTTTTCATACGGGAAAGTATCTACTCGACTCATGCAATAATATAGATCGTATACGATATACGGATATAATCTACAGCACGTACTCTCACAGCTCACAACTCCTGTACAGCTACGAGCCGTATGTATCATAACAGGGAGTGATTTTCATATATATGGTGTGTATATATACAACGTGCAGGACTGCTGTGAACAAAAGAGAGCACTTTTCTGATATTGGAAAGCCCAGACACAAACTCAATTCCTCTTTCGTCTATACATATCTGCTTCCACTATTTTTTCTCAAGTTTAAAGAAGTTAATTACAGAGAAAAAGATGAAGATTTTTCCTTTCTTGAGATCTTTGTCAAGGTCGGTTCATGATCAAGAACAACACGATGATGATCATCAGGACCAGCAGGAACCGACGACGACAGGATCGATAGCAGTGGCCCTAGTGGGGCTAGCACATCGATATCATTAACAGTGTGCAGAAAATCTCTTGTAACCAACTGTAAAGGTTTCACGGTGATCGATTCCAATGGAGATCTGGTTTATCGGGTCGACAACTATGTCGTACATCCCCAAGAACTCACTCTAATGGATGCCTCTGGAAAATCCGTCCTCTCGATGCGTCGAAACAAGGTAGGTGTATCATTTACCTAGCACATATCGTAAAATTAAGTCATTTCTTAGTAATCATCGATTGGACTATTTTCCATGTTAGGTTATTAGACTGTAAATTTGGAAGAGATATCTTGTCCTCGATCGAGTGCAACTGGTTCTGATATTGACTGGTTTACTAACCTACCTAGCTATTTGATTGGCAGAAGTTTAGACTGGTAGAGAGCTGGTTCATGTACGAAGGTGACGCAAGAGACTATTGCACAGAAAGAAGAAGAAGAAGAAGAAGAAGAAGAAGAAGAAGAACAGGCCTAGGAGCAGCATCAAAAAGTTGGCCAGTGTTTTGCACTTTTGCGTGACGAAGAACATGAACATGTTAAAAGCCCATTCCAGTATACTCGCCTATGTATATCGAGAGGTATCGGGTAGTCATAAGAGATGTGCCCATGTGATTGAAGGTTCTTAAACGCATCGATCATGTAAGGTAGTGGAGGAGTTGTCGAGGAATGTTGTGGCTGAGATCAAGAGGAAAGAAGCAAACGCTGGAGGAGTTTCGTATGGGGTGGAGGTTTTTCATTTGATTGTGCATCCTGGTTTTGATCCTGGATTTGCAATGGGGCTTGTGTTATTATTAGACCAAATGTTTTAGTTTCAATTCTTAGGTTCCTAATTCTTTTTATAACAATACATGTAATTTTACGATTGTATTGCTAATGTATCATCTAATTTACTTTAGTGTAAGTTTTAAAATTTGTTCGGGTTGATGTTTGATCCATTTCTAGTTTCTTATTTTGAAGAAATGGCCCCTTTTTCTTCTATGTTAATCTGGCATAAGACAATTAGTTACAACTTTTCTTCTATGTTACCTTACGGAACTCATCCTGCTACTTGGCCGTCTTGGCGGATGCGCACATCGATCTGAGTGATCTGACCAAAGGCTCCGATAGAAATTATGCTCCTTTTTGGAGGGAAAGAGAAATGATCCTTAAAAGGATGAAGAAAGATGGAAATTCTAGGTGCATTTGTATTAAATATGTAAAATGTAATCTTAACTATTTATTTAATTTAATATTATATAGCACTAACATCAATGTTAATATTAAATTAAATTAAATGAATGGCTGAGAATACATTATATATGAATTATGCAAGTGCACCCAGTGCACTGAAAAACTATGAATTGTTGCCATTAACGTGCATGCCCCATCCAAAGATCCTTTAAATCGGAAATATGACAACTAGGTAATAATGGAGATTAAACAATGGATGGATGTTAGGATCAGGCTGTTGCACCCTAATACTAAACATCCAAGAGTCTAATTTCACCATCTAACATGTGCCATAGTATAATTTATTAATTTTTTGACTTTCTTATAATTTGAGTGAGCTTACGATAAGTTCACTTTCTTATAGTATAGTTTGTCAATTTTTGCCACCACAAAGATCTTGACTGCAGATTTCGACGGTGAAGCTTGAGGCCGAGACTTGCAGTAGAGACCAACGCAAAAGGCGGCAGAGCTTCAGGTCAAGGCTGCAAGCTCGGGTGGCGAAGCTCAAGACCAGACTAAGATTGGGCAGTGGAGCTCGAGACGAGACTAGGCTTTGAGAAGCAACCGCGAGCAGATCCTCGCATCGGTGCCCAGAAGCTTTAATCCTAACCAGTAACAACAATGTCAAAACAATCTCCTTTGTCCAATGCACAAGGTTCTTAGCCCAATCTTCCCTGAAAATTAAGCAGCCATATGTTGTAAATTTGAAGCTTAAATTAATCAAACATGATTAAACAAACAGGTTATCAAGTAGAAAAATCACAAGCAAACCTACACATGGAAGCCACAATTCTCAAAGCTGGATCGATCCCTAAAAATGTAGCCCAAACTTTCTTCATCATTTTGGAGGCCTTTTGCGAATCCTGCAACTTCTTCGCCTTGGCAGTTTTGGCTGTTGTGCTGAGCCCCTGCACGGCTTGCTCTCACCCTTTGGCGAAGTTTGCTTTCTCTTCTCGCCGACTTTGCGTTCCTTTTCCTCGTGTTCCTGTGACGATTTGGCTGCCATGGAGGCAGAGGACATTACGGTAGATGCAAGCGGTGAAGATGTGTCGGCGCCAGAGAGAGAGAGAGAGTGTGTGTCTGATCACATAGACTGAGCATACATAAGCTCAGTCAGTTTCAGAAAAAGTTGAAATTTTTATCCAATCATAGATGGACACGTGGGCCATGTCTAAAAATTAGCTCTGGGGTGTTTGAATTGTGGTGCATAACAAAATTTTCCTAGATGTTATAGATCTCTAAGAGCAACTCCAATAGTTTTGTCAAATGGAGTGTATCAAATTTAAATTTGAAGCGTGATGTGGTTTTTGACTAAATTTCAATTTGTTGGTTCCAACACATCTATTATATTATTTTATACTTGTTCGTGGTATTCTTTCATCTCTTCTTTCTTCTTCAACAACTACAGCGTGTTCATCTCTACTTTCTTCAATAATTATCTCAAGTCCAACAACCAGACCTAACCACTACCATCACATATTTCACCATTTTCATGTATAGTATGCCCTTAAGTAAATCGTGAACTCTCCGGTAGTCCTCCAGCATGTCGATGACATCGACTACCAATTTCAAACTTCGACGGTCGATGCTGATCTTCTAGATCAAGATCAAAGAGGCCTATCGAGCTTCCAATCTCAATTTCATCTATAAAAAACTAAGTCTATCTTCAACCTATCGGGGACAGAAGATTGAGCCAAAAGAAAAGCTTCATCCCTAAAAATCAAAAATCCTTATTCTGATTGGACGATTGGAACATCCCAGATGTATAATCATCTAAAATTTCACTCAGAAAAGAGAAACCCAACTTCTACAAAATGTCAAAATGGAAAGCTTTGGTCTCAAGAACAGCTCTTGATGGTTTGTTATCACTATTGTGCTGCAATTTCATGTGGGGGAAGAGAGTATGCCGAGAGAGAAAGAGAAGAAGAAAGAGAAACAATAGTAAAGAAAACTTTGATAGTTTGGTTTTACTCTGCCAAATTTAGCAGATGAACTTTGATCCTCCATCCACGGTGGCTTTGGCATATAGGTTGTAGTCTTAAACTGTTTCTTCACTAAGCCAATTATTACCATTGAGCAGTCCACCTGGATTTTAGCAAATCCAGTAGAGATGACAAACCAAAATGTCAAATTTCAAATTTGAAAGCTGACTGTGTATTTGACATTTGGGCCAAAATCAACCTCCAACCGATATGTCAATTAAAACTATTATTATAGTCATTTTTTCATCATGTTCTCATCATGTATCCTCTTCTTCTTCGACATTTCCTATTCACTGGTTATGCCCACACAAAACTTTCATCTCAAAATTCTCATTCAATTTCTCCAGAATTTGAAAGAACACAACTCACAAGCCTATTTCTCTCACCTTTCACGTTTTTCTTGTTTGAAATCTCTCTGGTCATCAAACCCTCTTCTAGATCTGGAAATAACTGGGAGATTTTTCAGTTTTAACCAAGGAAAAACCCAAAAGCACCAGTAAACCTCTCATTCAAAGTTGAATCTCTGAGTTTTTTCTTCAACCTCTCTTATGTAATGAATAGAGAAAGACCCAGACTTGAAAACATCACCATCGGCTTTTCCTCTTTCTCTCTATTTGTTTGAAGCATGTTTAGGATGAGAATCAATAGGGTTGTTTTATATGAGATTTAAAATCTAAAATCATTTCAGATTATACATGATTTGGTTTTGTTTTGGGCTTGTTTGACAGCTTTTTGCTATTGATCAATCAAGAACTAAGGGAGAGGTGAGGAGGAGAGAGGAAGAGAAGGATGAAGGAGAAAATAACAATAAAGAAAGGTTTGGCAGATTGAATCTCTTATGCCATCCATGTAGATTTTGACATTTCCGTTGGAGGGCTCAATCTGTTTCTCAAATATGTCAAAAGTTACCGTTTGTGTGTCACAGTGGATTTTGGCCTTTTTGCTGGGCTTGCTCTAAGAGAAGCTCCAACCCATATGTCAAAATCCTTGTTGGCACTCCAACGAGAAGAATTGGTTGGGTGAAAAAAAAATTTTGAGCCTCTAACCCATATGCCAAAGCCACCGTGGATGGCATAGCATAGTCAATCTGCCAAATTTGGCATATCAAAGTCAATTTGCCAAACCTTTTTTTATCGTTGTTTTATCTCCTCTATCTATGCTTCCTTCTCTATTTATCTTTGTTCTTAAGGTAGACGAAACAAAACCAAAACATGCAAGTACTGATGCAATGGTATAGTCAAAACCCAAACAAACAACATGAAAAATAAGGTCTAAAATGAAAAAAAAAATAGATTTTCCATAAGAATCACCCCCACAAAATCAGTACCAGCAAGAAATCCCCAAGAATCGAACTTGGAAGTTTTATGTGCTTGAGTAGAAGAGTCAAATTCCTACCTACATCGAGATCTTCACTTTTCTTGAAGATCTAATTTTGGAAGAATCAAATCCTAGCTCTATTAGAACGAGCAGAGATGGTAGTAAATTTGTTCAAAATGCAGGCAAGATAGGTCGACGATATTGTTGCAGAAGTATAATTGCAAAAGGAGAGAATGAACACAGAGAGGAAGAGCAGAGAGGAAGAGCAGAGAGGAACGAGAAAGTGAGGAAGGGGAAAGATAAAAGAAAGAAAGTATTTTAGGAAACCGTAAAACTAGAGAGAAAGAGAGTATCTGAAAATAAATCATTTTATCATACTGTATTACAAGGTTTCACATCCTTTTATAGGAGGATGTGAGGCCCGATAACGATTACATAGATAATGTAAATGACCGTTACAACGGTTACCTACATAATTGACAATGATGATGGAAGTTACGAATATCCTATTAGTAATGATTAATACAACACATCAAGTATGATTAAACACTACTAATTCTACATAACTAGGCACACTAATTATCATATTGAATATCTTTCAACACTCACCCTTGTGTTGGTTATGTGTAGTTGATGCTTCCTTGATGCCTCATTAAAAATCTTGTCGAGGCAAAACCGTTGCAGAAGAAAAAGTGATCTCAAACATGTAAAAAGAGTGTAGGTGGTTGTAGACGATGATATGACACTTATCTATGTTGCATCGTTAAAACATTACCAAGTAATAAAAACCTTTGGGATAAAAACAACATTGGTTAATAAAAAAGAGTACAACGTGTCTTTCACATTTAGAAACACTCATGTGTATGTCAGGCTCCCCCTGAAGTTTACACATCCCCCTGATATTGACAATCAGGGTAGCTTAAATAAGTTGACCAACTTTATGCGCTTCATATGCTTCTCAAATATGAATTTGGCCAAAGACTAATGATTAAGTCTGCCACATTATCCTTATATGATCTCAAGGAATTATTGTCGTTGCTTATAGAATAACTTGGGCGATATATGTTTGGTGTTGTCGCACTTGATGAAACTAGCTTCATTTACTTGATGTAAACAACATTATCCTCATCAATACATGTAGGTTCATCAATGGTTTATTCCAAACCACTTTATCTGCCAATATATGCAACTATAGACCTCAACCATATGCACTTCTTAACACCTTCATGTATATCAGTATCTCAGTATGAATAGAAGATGTAACGACAATAGTCTGTTTCGTACACTTTTAAAATATCGCGGTGTTTCCTATGGTAAAGATATTACCATTCTGGAAACTACCTTATGTGGTCCGAGAGATAACTAATATCAGCAAAAACTAACAACACATCACAATGATTGTTGGTGTAGGAGGTGAAATAAGCAACGCCATTCTCATTTGCAGCGTCTTTCCTTCCTTAATTACAGTGACAGATGCCTACCGTCCTATCTTTCTGTTGGGATAGAACAAACCCATTTATATCATACTCTTTAAGTATCAAAATATTGTCTTTATGTCAACTCAATGGCATTGTGTGAGCGCAAAGCTAAATCTAGCTTACAAGTTCATCTCATATGTGAAGCTGAGTCAAGTATAACAAACTACAACCTTTACATATGACATCTTGATAAACAAGAAGATGTATTAGTTTACCAGTCTCAAAAACTTCCTCAACAACTAATATTTTTAAGATATTTGGATTAAACCCAAACCAAGATGTTAATGGCCATACAAACTCTCTTTGTTTATTATCGATGCTTTTACAAACTTCTTTGTTCAAACTAATAGTGAATTCTCTTGATTCATATGGATTCTCGATGTTCACTTAGGAACTTTGTTCCATATTTCTCAAAGATGGAGAAGGGGGAAGGAATCTTCAAATTTCTCGGGTAAAAATGAGTTGTGAAAAGAGTAATTATTCGATTATAAATTGAAAGTATGAACTCTTATAAAAGCTTACTTGCTTAAAAAGAACCATTTCTCCTCCTCTCTTTTTTCTTGAATTGTGCATGTTGTATTCATTTATTGGTCTCTCACCAATTTTGATGTATTCTTGTAATACCAATCAAGCATGCATAATATTGCAACAAAATTAGATGTAACAATTTCAAATATTAAATTTAACAATGCATAAATTTAAATAAAGCATGTATGAGAAGCAACATGATTATTTTCAAAAAAATAAGTTGTGCATGAAGTTCCTTCACCAATGAATTATACAAAATACACATGTACGTGTATCTTCATTGTCCGTGAACAAGAGTTGGAGTCGCCTCGACTTGTCAAGAACTAAGCTAGGATCATGACTTGAGTCGTGCTTGGTGTTTGAGATTTTTATACGAGTTTTGGGTTAAAAGTTCGTGCTGATAACGTGTTTTACGAAATCGTAAAACTAGAGAGAGAGAGAGAGAGAGTATCTGAAAGCAAATTATTCTATCGTATTGTATTTTTCACAAAAAGATGTAAGGACCCGATAATGATTAAATAGATAATATATATGACTGTTGTAATTGTTACCTACATAATTGACAATGATGATGAAAGTTACGAATATCTCATTCATGTGATTAATACCACACACCAAGTATGATTCAACATTATTAATTCTACATAACTAGACACACTAATAATCATATTCAATATTCTTCAACAGAAAGTGATTTATTAAAAAATAATCTATATGTTTAGGCAGTTTAGGGAGGGGTAATTGCCAAAATGTCAAATTGTCACATCACATGCCAAATTCAAATTTGACAAATTATGTATGGGATATGAGTTGGAGTTGTTGTAAGAGCATCTCTAGTGACTCTGCCAAAAGCCAACTGGAGTTTGTAACAGTAACTTTTGGCAGTCCAAAACCTCCCCAGCAGATATGTTTTTGCCCCCGTGGTTGACATATTGGCCACCGTGGATAGAGATTCAAATCTTCCAAATTTGACAGAGGAGATTCAATATGCCAAAGCTCTCTCTCTCTCTCTCTCTCTCTCTCTCTCTCTCTCTCTCTCTCTCTCTCTCTCTCCCCCTCCTTCCTTGTGCTCGACTAAAGCTTTTCTAGCGTATGTTTAGCTAACCAGATCGGCATCTGGGTTGTTTACGTGACAGCATAGTGATCTTCCTCAACTTAGTGATGGTGGCACTAAGACGTCGTCGTCATCTGGTTGCCGAAAAATAAACATCTACATTTGTTCGCAGATATGTTTTTTCTAATCTCAGATATGTCTCACTGTCTTTCTTTCCCTATCATTCTTTCCCTCTCTTTGAAAATGTTGATGGAGAGAGAGAGAGAGAGAGAGAGAGAGAGAGAAGAGAAACATGGTTCGTTTTTGAATAAGAGGATCCAGGAAGAACGAAGGAGTTTTTCTCAATTTCTGGGTTTATGATTTTTGGGTAAATAATAAAATAATAAATATATCAAATAATATAACCATTGAACCAGAAAATTGTCAAAAGTCTAAAGTCCACGCTGGCTGTCAAATTTTAATTTTGACTGAAGTGGTTTGGCATAACCGTTGAGGTTGCCCTAACCCTCCCAAAGCTGATTAGGTTGTGGCAGCGGCTGTTTTTGGGTCTCGTCCCGGGTTATGTTCTGCATTTGTCTCCTCCCACAGCATCTCTTGGAACTTGGAAGTTACTCTTTGGCGTTGCCTCCTGGCTTTCACCTCGCTTGGTTCTCTATTTTCGCTTTCCGGCGATGTTCACTGGCTTTCGGGGTGATGTGTGTAGTTGTCGAGGATGACCAGTTTCAATCTTTGTGTCCGGTGGTGGTTTCGTCGACTGTTGGGAACGGCAACACGTTGCTCCATTTGTATTGGTCGCCATTGGGTGATGGCTGGTGATCCCCAACAGCTAGTTTTTCAGCCTAGAAAGTTTTTGAAAAAAAATCGCGTGATCGTAATAAAATAAGGGAAAATCCTACTGACAAAAGTAGAACATGCCATTTTATTTCAGTCTTTCACATGTTGCTAAGATTGGAACCTTGGAGATTGAATGGTCATGGCAAAGAATTCACAACTTCCTCTGTTCTATTCTATCTTACAACAAAAGATTCCTATTAATCCTATCTTACTACAATTTCGTTCTCCCCCTAATACATTGCCATTTCCCTTTCCCACATTGGGGCTAGGACCAATGGGCATATATACAAATCAATTATTTTTTTCAATAACCCTGATTAAATATCAGAATCAGTGAAAACTGAAAATCTTAGTCACTAGGTCTCGTCAGTCTGGCCGGTCCCTTCTTCTGTTCCATTCCGTTGTCAACAACTTCCTCAACTTCTCTGGCTTAAGGGGAGCCTTCTCCGGAACCCTTGAAGGTGGGGGCATCATGTAGGAATGCTTCGCCACATCAGAAATCGAATGTCTAATACCCCCAATTGACTCTTTACCTGATTTGCTAGGTAATGACCTACCTGATCTCGGTGTAGACCAACTTACTGGTGCTTTCCTAATGCCACTGAAGTTGCTGTAATCCTTTCTATCATCACTCAAAGAGAGCTTGGGCTTCTTTGGAGGCAGCATCAGCATCCGGTCCACACTTCTTCTTGTGCGATTGTCAGACCCAGATACTGATATTGATGAACCATATACTTCTTCAGGTTTCTCAATGGACTTCAACTTGCAAGCTTTTATGGCTTTCTGTAAAGGCTTCTTTGGCCATCTTATGATTCCATCTGGATTCCGAATGAAAGGATTTGATACCATGCCACACAGTGTCTGAGCTGCAGCTATTATTTTTGGACAATACTTATCTGTCAGAAGAAAATAACACCACATTACGAGAAGTGATATTGCAGGAGGAAACTGAAATCAGGATATAATGCTGAAGTTCGATTCTAGGATATATTATCATCATGCTAGTGTAAAATTATAGAACTGAAATCCATTTTCTAATTAGAAGCCATCACTTCTTTAAAGTTCCAGTTCATGAATTGTCATCTTGCATCTGGCACTACTAATCAAAGAAATCAGGCCACAACTAGATTTAATAAATAACAGTGCATACTACATAGAATGGGTTAGGTAACATCACCCAAGACACACCTATATATACCAGAAATACAAGAAACATAATTACAAAGTGCATAATTAACTATCAGATAGAAACTATACCATTACTATTTCCCAAGTGATTCACCTTGCCTCCAGATTCTGCAATAACAAACAAATTAGTAACTATAACAAACAAGTACTACAATGTGATGCTTAAAGGAATAGAGTATATAAAT
Source organism: Geum urbanum (assembly GCA_946800695.1). Classification (NCBI taxonomy): domain Eukaryota; kingdom Viridiplantae; phylum Streptophyta; class Magnoliopsida; order Rosales; family Rosaceae; genus Geum; species Geum urbanum. The sequence continues at coordinate 36,571,916 of OX327013.1, read as the reverse complement.
ATAACATACTGAATTTCATGATAGTATTTCTATAAAAGAACAAACAGTGATACCTGATGCAGCATATGATCCTTTTATCGAACATGTTGCAGGAGATGGTGAATCCAACTCACACTGAGGAACAGAAACGCTTGAAGACCTTTCATTTGTTGCACAATCCAGTTTTAGTCTTGCAGAAGGAACTAGACCCTCATCATAAGTTATTGATCCCAAGTCTGTCAAATTATTTGTAGCAGTTCCCAGTGAAGTAATAATATGCCTCTCTATTCTTAACCATCGACCTTGACATGTGCCCCTGCTTGTAGACAACTTTGCTGGATCCGAATTGCTTCTACAATGCCAACTAGAAGTATTTGACCACGGAAATGGTGGCAAGCTTCCTCGGCGAGACGTTTGCTTACCTGAGCATATATCAGGAGTACTTTTTGAAAACATAACAGGCTTTGTGGCATCCATAAGCAAAGATTGTAAATCCTTGTTAGGAGTAAGAGCCAGACGTTCCAAAATATACTTGGGTTGACTTAAGGGCATATCAAGGGGATTGGCTGGACTATCAGGCCTGCTACACGATTCCTGTGTCTAAACAAACAGAAAGTGAAAGTACACAATCAAGCATTAGTAATCTTGTAGTAGACAACTAGCCTTAGATTTTAAGAACTAACTGTATAACTAAGACTCCCATAGTGGATGGCTCTCTTTTCCAGGGTTAACAAATATCTTAGTTTTTGCAGTGACCACTGACCTTGTTATATGAAGACAGATCTGTTATGGATGACTCTCCTTTATTACCATTAGCACCATTAGCTACAACAGAAGTTGAGCTTAACGGCAAAGATGACAATTTCATTTCCGAATGGCTATCTACTTCAGTAATATGTTGGGGTTGGACAGACCTCCGGAGCTGAAGGATCGAACAAGCCTTTCTAACTGAATGCAATAAACTATCATTAACATTCGCTGGTTTCTTCTCTTTATCCTTACCTAAACTGGAATGTTTATATGTGCCATCTAGGAGCTCATTCAGTGGCAGATCATCTAGATGCTTCGTAACGTCATGATTATCCGACTTGAGGCCATGTACTCCTGACATTTCATTGCGGAATTCAAAATAAATTATGAGTACACTACATTTAAGAACACCATGTCTACATATAGAGACAGAATCTAATGTTCTGAGATGTCATACCGAAGAAGTTGTTCCCTCCAGCAGCTGAACTAAAACTTGCCAAACCTGCTTTCACAGAGAAGGAATCGTTTTTTGTCTTTACAGGAAGTTTGAGATTTCTCTTATCCCCTCGCTTGCTTGTATAGTTGGTCTTCTGTTTCGTCGTTTGAGTTTTATCTGTAGTGTATAATACAGAAGTACACATAAAAGGCATCTTAGCACAGAATCATGTATGCCATGAAAAAATAAATAAAAAAACAACCCGTGTGAGACCCTGGCTAACGTGGTTAAGTATCCAAATTATAGTCTTAGCAAATCAGAACATAAATTCCTGAAGGCCACACTTCACAACTCGTCTCTCCAATTACAGCAACTAACCAAAAGAGACAATTTGCTTACTACACAATAGCATAAGTTTTCAAAGAAAATGGGCACATATAAAGCTTAACACTATAAAAGGTTGAAGAAACAAGGCAGAAGTGAGTTTTTTTCTTCTCTTTGCAAGGAATATGTTGATAACTAGAAGGTAAACCTTAAAAAGAAAATTGAGAACCATATGGAAGCTAGAATGAGGAATGACAACTTTCACGCAACAAAAAAGAAAGAAAGGGAAAATTAGACCTAGAAAATGTACTCCACAACATTTTTGAATCATTTGAGACCATAAACATAGAAATGTCTCTCTTTTGTAGGAAAATAGTTCGAAATTCCTGTTGGTATGGTTATTTACCAAAATTCATTGCACAGGTTCAGTAAAATTGTAACGGTTCAAGTCAGATCGTAAACAAGGTTTTAATTTATCTGCATATTTAAGTCAATAACTATTATTCCTTAAAAGTTTCATAACTACATAAACATTTGTGCCAGTAGTTACTGATAGCAATCATGATGCACACAGACACATACACATACACGCACACGCAACCACGAGGCAGGCTGTAATTTCTAACTCAGGGTTTAACTTTAGGGTTGCACGTGCATGTACACACCAATACACACACAGCCTCTCAGTGATATGAAGCATCAACCATTGTACACCAACAGATCGAACAAATATAAAGTAGGTGACCGAACTAAATCCTAGTGCAGTAATTGTATTGTTTCTGTTTAAATGTTTGATAGTTTCAAATGACTGAACTTTAAGTTTAGCTTCTCTCCTCCTGGGGTTATATCTGTTTACTTTAACAACATCAGACTTCTAGATTGTATCATTTGTACTTGAATAAGTAAAGTGGTGAGCCCCAGTCAATAACAATCAAAATAGCTCCTTGAAGTTAAACCACTCAGTAAGCACTGTGGGAAACTTTTAAGTTTCTCATAAGTTAGAACTTTACATAAGCGGTTTTCCGGGAGGGGATACTACAACGCTGACAAATTTTAGAAAATAATTTCCAAATTCTCGCACGTGCTGATAGATTCTTCAATATAGCATTTTAAGTGAACCATAAATGAGGACCATTTAAAATTTTCACATACGAAGAGACATGGATGGATGATATCATATATATTCTTTTGTTACTCGATGATGATACACACACATTGACATCACCTAGATAAGTCCAAATGACGGTACAAAACATTACATTACGTCGTTACCTGAAGAAGTGCACTTTGTATGATATGAACCAAGCTTATCCGGCATGTCCTTTATCCCATCAACTCCACCTAGGGTAACCGGATCTTCTAGTACAGCGATTCGTGGTCTCTTTGAAAGGAAACCACCTGATTTTGGTACCTTTCCTGGTTTCCGTTGTATTTGTACACTTTCAGCAGCATGGTCAAACGAAAACCCATTCCTCCCCGTGGCATGGAGGTGCCTCGACGAGTCTTCGCCCTGATAACTTCGATTCTGACCATCACGCTTAGACGCTTCCGACTTTGATGCACTAACAACGTTTGTTACATCTGATAACATAGCTAAATTCCTCAGCGCACAAAAAACTAAACTTTGAGTAACAAACACGAAAACATGAGCATAAAAGTACAATCCAGGCTAACAGATTTGTGGTCAAAAATTAATTCAATCAATTCTCCGAGATCTAATCTAACAATTCGTTTTAGAAACGATCAGACCAGAATCTATAAGCGTTTAATCAATTATTGACAAAAATCAGACAGCCAATAAATCACCTTTATAACTAAGAGATGAGCTGCAGAACTCAACCGAAGAGCTGACGAGCCGGTCCAAGTCCATGTTCACCGCCGTATAAGTTAATCCAACCGAATCCATCAGCTAAAACGACGGTAATGACCAACGAATTCAGATCGACAAATCATAGCCACAATAAATGAAGCTGAGCTGAAAACGAACATGTGGCCGGATTTCCGAGACGGTAGAAGCTCCGATTCGATTAGAGTCGAGGAAAGAGTGGGGAGAAGAAGAAAATGAGGGGGTGCGGCTGAGAGAGGAGTCTAGGGCAAAGGGGCCACAAATGGGGGAGTAAAGAGAAGTATTTATACTTTTCGGGAAAGGGTGAGGTGTGTTTGGCAATGAGTCGTTGGGTTGAGGGGAATATTCCGGTGTGTGTTAGGCGTCAACGGTGATCCACAACGCTTCTTCTTGTTTGCCATCGACGTGGCATTTTCCAAATGTCAAAAACTACATTAATTGCTTCTGATTTATCTGAAGACACCAATCAGTGCGCGAATGATGTTTATTAGCGCTCTCATAATTCATTTCGGATACATGAAAATGTCAGTAATGTTTTATGGAAGACACAACAGTGAAACATAGTTTTATTGTGTTTTTTTTTATGAATTATTAGATCGAAAAGAAAAAAAAATTGTTTAATCAAGTTTATTATTTTATTGATGTTATGATTTTTATATGATACTTCTGCTATTGCTATGCCACTTTCTCTTGAAAAGATATTTGAAGCAGTGATTATCTTAGATATGGTTACAAAATATAAAAAATCGGTGCACGCATTGTAAAATGAGAAAATTATTGAAGAGATCATTTATGTTTGACAGTTGAGATGGTTTAGTCACTGAACAATAATAAAATACCGATATGATAATATCATTTTGGCCATCTATGTTTTATCATATCATTCAGATTTGTCACGTTGTTCGTTTTGGACGTTAAAAAAATATTATGTTATTTGTAAAGTCAGTTTATTAGCTTGACAATGAGAGAAATATCAATTTAAGTAAAACATGTATGTGTTACATGTGTGGTTTTTAATGTCCAAAACGAACAAAGTGATCAATCTGAATGACAGTGTAAAATACAAATGATTAAATCGATATTTTTCATTGTTCAATGACCAAATTGTCTTAATTGTCAAACATGAGTGACCTCTTTAACAATTTTTCTTCCAATAAATAAGAACAAAGTTAAATTCGGACTAGATTCAACAACAAAAATGATACGAAAGAGACTTTTTTTTTCAATAGATGGCTAATTAAACTGGAAGAATTGGAAGTTGTGAGCTAAACTCTTTAATGTTTATGAACTTTAGCATATATTTTTATTTTTTATATTCTATTATAATTTTTATATATAACAAGGTTTTTTTAATAATACACAGATCCTATATGGAGACCGAGAAATATTATTAGCTACTCAAGATCATTAATTTATCTAATATTTATTTGAAAAAATTCAACTATATATATCGTATTTTTGTTAAATCTTAAGCTTTTGTGCCATCTTTATTATTAGTTTTTTTTAACAACGACAAGTGTGATACGTGGTATGTCTAATATTTATATATATATCGTCTTAATTCAAATAATAATTTAGTTGCTTAATTAGTTTATGTTGAAATAATAGTGGATCACATGTTAAAAAAGATTAATAGTGGATCAACATGTATTCGTGTTTGTCTTTGTGACCCTGTCCAAATTTATTTTACGGAGTATTGTATGTTAGAGATTTGTATTAGCTATTGTCATGCCTAAATGAGTTAATAATAAAAACAAAAACTATGAGCTAAACAACAATGACACATCAAGATTGCCTTTGCCTTTAATGAAATTGAATTTCATCATATCTATAGGGAGTTCAAGTTTGTTGATGGCCTCAAAGTTCGTCAAGTCTTCGTCTTTGGGATCATTCAATTCTCTCATGTGCAAGAAATGCCTTATTGCTTGACCAATCTAGAATTGGCTCCTTAAGAGGAGCCTCGGTCTAATTTTTATTTTTTCTTTCATTTTATACTTAAAAACTGACATCAAGTATAGATTATGAAAAAATCATACATATTAGGGTAAGCACACATGCTTTGCATGTGTAACAGTTTTTTTTTAGGTGGAATAGATCATAAATGTGATCTTTTTGTACCTAACTGCAAATATATATATATATATATAAAACTTTTTCTCTTATTTGTTACGGTTACTTCTCCTTAATATTCAGGGAAGGTTTTTATTTTTTTAACTCTGTGTACAATTCTCCTTGCTTCCTTCATACATTTTTTGGGTAGTTAGTGGACATTTTTTTCTTTCTTTTTATTGATTTAGTTATACAATTACATTATTAACCCCAACTAATTAACCATTACTAAAGATTATTAATATTTTAAGGGATTTTTGGAAAAAAAAAATTAGTTTTGATTTTTTAAGGCAAAAATTCTGTTTTTATTGATGTAGGTTTCTTTAAATATAGTATAGATTATTAATCCCATTTAATTATCTGTTATTAAAAAAACAAAATTAAAGGGCTTTTTGGTAATAAAATTCTGTTTTGATTGATAATGTGTGTTTCTTTAAATATAGTATCAATCATGTCACCTAGTTTAAATAACTTGCCTGCCCTAGTCGAGAGCACCGCACGCGAGGAAAAAAAACCTTTACGCCTTCTTCACTCGTTCAGCTATTCTAAACCTTGTCGGCGCTCTACGGTGCAGCCGGACAAGTTTGTTCTTCCCGGTGATGGACATCGGTGGCTTGTGGAGTTCGAATAGTGGCAGCAGGATATCCAATTTTTCGTTGGATTTCGGTGGCAACAGTGGAGGTTGTGTATAAGGTAGGTGGTTGGATTCGCATGAATGGAGAGGTTTGGTTTTTCCCAGTGGCTTCAGATCTCCTCTTCTGGTCAAGCATCGTTCACAATGAGATGCAATCTCTCAAGGCTTGAAGGTTGTCGGATCTTGGGTTCGATAACTTGGCTTTGGATTGTATATGGTTTCAATGGCTTTGATGACCTTAGGCTTGAGATGGCGGAGACTGAGGGGGTGGGTTTAGTCGAGGGTGGGAGGCAAAGTAGGTGGAGGGTGGCGCATTGGTGACGGAGGGTGGTTGTCGCCAGAATTTGTAATGGGTTGGATTAAATCTCTTCCCTATTATGGGCTTCAGAGATGGGTCTGGGTGAAACCCTTGGCCTGGTTTGTTTTTGCTTTATTAGTTATTTATTTTCTACTTTTTAGTAGTTTTGTTGAAAATAAACAAATCCTCATATGAGATTGGCAGAAATGGGTCATGTCCAATTTGTTCACCTTAGGTGCCTTGTCTACTCTAGGTCAGAAATTGCATTGGTTTGTCCAATGGACGTACCCTCATAGTGGCAGGATGAGATGGAGTGCTGACGAAAGTTTCGTTTAGCAGCATGGTTGGAAAGTTGTTCAAATAGAATTGATGTGTCGTCGTTATTGCGTTGTCTTTCTGTTATTGGGTTGCCATTCTTGTAAAGAAAAGGGAGTAGTCAATGATGCACTTTTTGTTATTTGGTGTCATTTATGATACATTGTATTAGTTGAGTGCCTGATAGTATTTCAGGTTGTTCTCTTCTTATGGGATTTAGGTTTTATACCCCCCCCTCCTTGTATTCTACCATTTCATTAATCAAAGGCTTATGGTAGCCGTAAGCCGTACTTCAAAAAAAAATATAGTATAGATATGTCTTCTCCAAGATAATGTTCTTCACAAAATACAGTTATATTCCATATAACCCAAACCCGAAGTTCTTTGTACAACCAATATCTCACGCTAGAGTTACACTCATCTTCTACATCTTTACCGAAGTATTATGCTATGTCTTAGCAACTATATGGTACCCCTTGGTTTATACTCTCCCTTGATTATTTATAAGCACTCCAAATTTAATTGAAATTACCATAAAAGAGATAAAAACATTAGTCTTTAATTTTCAATGAAATAATTTTTGGCATAAGAAAGGCATGTCACTTAGGAAGTTTCTTCTCATAATCAATTCTTGTCAAATCTTAACAATTTTTCACAATGAGGAGAATGTCATGCAAATTACATTACATTACATTTATTATTGGCCTTTTTTTTGTGCCAACAACATACACATAACCCGAATCAAATACAATTCTTATTATAGAATACAATTCTCATTATGGTCATACATATGCGTAACTTGAGTGAACAATGTTGGCATGCATGGACGGAGCTAGCACTAGGCAAGCCGAGGCAAATGCAACTCCTAAATTTTTGGTGAAGAAAAAAAAACCTACATAGATATGTTGTATTCTTTGAAACTAAATACATGGTTTGTCAATCATATAACTTTGATTCTTAGAAGTAGATAATATATAATACAAAATTGCTAATTCTCGTAGCTCAAGATATAGAGATTCTCTAGGCCACTTTTATGATCTTTCGCATTCTCTTGTGTGTGATACCAAGAATACCAACTATAGTCATGTGACTCCTGACTTGTTAATGTGTCTTTCGATCATCAGTGTTTGTATATGTGTGAATGAGAGTACTTTTAGAACGCGTCTCATGCTCTAAGTCGAGGAACTTGGGGAAATTAGGGGTTAGGATTTTTGATTGATTTCTACTGGTTTCACTGGTTATTTGAGTGGAATTCGCAACTTTTTCCTCTTTTGTTTCGATTACCAACGTTTGAAATTTGGATTAGGCGAACGATTTCAAGTTTAATCTCTTTTCGTTCAGAATTCAAAACTCATCGTACGTTTGGGTATCGTCTTGTTGCGCGGAGGTGGTGGCCACCATGGCCAAATCTTAATCCACAAAATCTAAATGTATACGCCGGAGACTTCAGTTACCCCATGATACTGTTGGATCAGAAGTTATTGATATGCCGCCCACATCTCAAGCTCGTTCAAGATGGGTTAAACCAAGCATTTAAGAGTAAGTTATCAAGTACTCCGCTCCAAGTACTTCTCTTAGGGCATGTTTGTTACACCTTCTTGGATGTCTTATATAAAAGATAGTATATTTCTTATATTAGGGGTTAAACAAGGGGGTTTGAGCTCTTTATATACTTGGACTCATCATATAAGAGATAATATATTTCTTATATTAAGGGGTGTTATATAAGGAGCAAGTTTTTGGGCTCCTTGTATGAGAACATCAAAATGGTGTTTTAATATATTTAAGAGCTCAAATAAACTCATTTAAAATAGTCTTTTGTGACACCAAACATGAGATTGAATTTTTTTTTATCATAGTATGCTAAGAATTCTAATATAAGAAGGTGTAACAAACATGCTCTTGAGGGCTTACGTAAGCTCATTTAAAACCAAAAATAGGATTGAACTATTTTTAAAATAAGCTAAGAATCATAATATAAGAGGATATAACAAATATGCCCTTAATCCCTTGCAGTCATTTTAATTATGCTTACAATCTGCACGTGTTTACTCTTGACAACTTGAGTTCATAAAGTGATATTTGTTGGGTGGTGCTGTCACCCACAACTGATGGTCCTAGAATTTATTATTGGCAAATATATATGGGTTTGCTATAACTCTAAGATAGAGTTCTTTGAAGCAGTAACTTGTGTTAGGAAATATTCTCTCACTTATGATTTTGTTGTTTACAGTAAGACTAGAACTCATGTTTTGCGAAAAGCATGTGTTACTTTCATAAATTTTGGAAAACAGAATAGAGAGATAACTAAATATTGTGATACAAATGTGGCCACCGGGAAGGCCAAAACCAGGGAGGGAACCTCCTCCACCGAAATAATATTGAACCATGAAGATCATGTCTTCGAATAGCCAGAGAAGTTCTTAGCCTGGTTTTAAAGCATGGGTTTTATCTTATGTCTCTAAATTGGGAATTAATATTTTTTGTATCGTCAATACTATTAAGACTGCTAGTGATTTACTCGCCTTTGATGAACATTTTGTAGTACCAGCTATAGGCCAATGTGGTGGTCTTTTTCTTTTGTGGAAATCCAAGATTGTTAAAATTGATATTATCCATCATCATGATCGTTTTATTTACTGCCTGGTTACTAGCTTTCTTACTGATGACTGTTATTACATAACTTTTGTTTATGCGTATCCTCAAAAGAAGAAACAACTTGATTTGTGGAATCAAATTTCAAAATGCACTACCAGAAAACCTCACTTAGGCGACAAAGCATTTTATCGCTTAAGTGGATTTTTTCGTCGCCTAAGTACTTAGTCAACGAAAATTTCGTCACCTAAGGTTCGTCGTCTAAGTGTGGTGGCCTAAATACTTAGATGACGAAACCTTTATTTTTGGTCGTATAAGTGACATTTTAAGCGACGAAACATTGTTCGTCGCCTAAAGTCCTAGACGACGAATATTTACTTAGTAAAACGACAATTTTTTTTGTCATCTTACTTAACTTCGGCGACGAAACTCATTCATCATCTAAGTACACTTAAATGACAAAATAATTTTGTCACCTAAGTGTAACACTTAGACGACGAAAAAGTTACGTCGTGTTAATGTTACACTTTTCGTCGTTTAAGTGGAATCTTAGATGATGGAAAAAGACCAATTCGTCGTTTAGGAGTTGCCACTTAGACGACGAATCTATCCTTCGTCGCCTGAGAGTAATATTAACCTAGATGACGAAATAATCCATTTTCGTCGTCTAAGTTATGTTTTTTGATTTTTTATAATTATTTTCATAAATATAAATTGAATTAAAATTAAATATTAAATTAATAAAAATACTAATAAACCCAAATTTTATATATTAAATAAAAAATTTGTACATAAAAATTATACCGATCCAAATATACACTACATACGTAGAAAAACTAAACCGAAATATCGACATTGCGGGGAGTTTGGACTCTCCGATTTCACTGTTGTTCAGATCGTCGTCATCGGCTCCAAAATTCTAATGCGGGATACTCTGTTGACAAGCGGTACGTGGAATGTTGAGATAGATCATTAAAGCATTAAGTTGAGCCTGTATCGCTTCACTTCGAACATTTGCCGCTTTACCGCTTGAGCCTCCTCCTTGGCCACTCGAGCCTGCTCCTCGGCCACTCGAGCCTGCTCCTCGGCCACTCGGACCCGCTCCCCAGCAACTGCCATTCTCGATCGCCTAGCCACTGAAAGTTGGCTCAAATCTCGATGGACATCCTGTCTAAGGCCACGAAACTCCTTGCCTGCTTGGCGGCCGAAAGCTATATCTACGATGGCGATCTCAGTCTCCAAGGGCAAAGGAGGCAACTCTTCAAATGTCAACTTTGGGTTCTTCGCCTGCATGCGCGCCACGGCCTCGACGACCAATTGTTTCACTATTTCCTGAAATGGATATTGTGAACAATATTTGAATGTCGATTTCTGAAAAAGAATTGACATTACTTCCCCTAAAAATGGAGGAAGCCAAAAACATGCACGGAAGAAAATATTTCGAATAATCAATTTCCAAAATAACAAATCGTGGGCACCGATTCCTATCTGGATTTCTCAACTTCATAATCATGATAGTCAACTAAACCAAAATTCAAGAGTACAACCTAATTAAATGTCCTAATCATAATTCAATTTCTTCAAACCAACAATAATATTAAACTCACTCAATTTCAGAATAAGTGTTACTTACATAGCGCTGAGTCCCGATATCTTCTTCTTGATCGGGCTTAAAGTAAGCATCTACGGAGGTATCAAGATGTGGGTGCTTCAAACCCGCATCTTTATGATCCTTTGCAATGTACAGAAACTTCTTGGAGCCCAAAGTGTGGTGGAAGTTCTACTTTACACGATTGGTTGTGTTTGCCTTGGACCTTTATCTGTTTCACAACCAGGAAAATTAATAACTAAGATAACTTTTAAAACTATTATATGATTGATTAACTAACCAAAAACAAAGAAAGATGAACCACAAACTTGTCAGACTCAAAGTAGCTGACCAACTAATCTCACTCGGGTTTCCTTTCCTCCTCGAACTCTAGAGGAGCTTTGCCGTGTTTCTAATAGAACTTGTGCAACTGTGACTTCCATCTCATGTAAACATCCGCGGTCGACTTCTCTACAGATGCTAACATCTTTGTAGTTTGCTGCAAGTTAAAGTGTACCTAAGAAAAAAAATAAGATTAAATTAATTCCTAAACCCTATAATTTATAATTATTTATAAAATCAATAAAATTAAATAGACCATATTACCAAGAGTTTGCGGACAACTCTAAGCCTCTCATACTCCTCCAGCTATTGCCAAGTAGGAGCTATCATATGTATCTTGCTCCGTACGATATTCCTTATTTGAGTTGAGGTCAAACTGGCAAGATCACTCGTCAGAGGGCGTTTTGTGAAAACATCATACGTCACGTCTATCTATTTCCCCAGCCTCTTGGTTGTCTCTTCGACTTTTCTCCTATTCACAATTTCCCAAGTACGTTTGGGGGCTGGGGTTGAGGAGCCTTTTGTTTTGCGTCGGACGCTAGTGCAACAAGAATTGGTGGATGATTGAGGATCTTGTGTGGATGCCCTGCCTTCCGAAGACATGTTTGCTTGTCCATCATCATTCTCCATCGATGGATAATTAGGACTAACAGGAATGGTGAATAAGCTTGGACACGTCGTGGAAGCCGTAACGGTTTTCTCTGACCGTTGGCCCCAACCCAACTATTGGAATGACGATTCCAATGCGGACCTTTGCTCCTCTTCAGTGGGCCTCCTCCTCCCGCCAGGAATCTTGACTACCTATTCGACAACCAAAATCACATATGCAACATTTACTCAACAAAATATTTAAGGTTTATTCAAAACACATCCATACCAAAAACAAAACAACCATTATGCACATTAAAGCAACACCAACACATTACTTACTGTCACAAACCATTCATATAAACACCCATTAATATCAACACATTAAAGATACATCAACACATTACTTACTGTCATAGTAGCAATTCACGACAGCTAAATCTTCATCAATAGCAATTCACATTAGCAATTCACAGTAGCAGAATACACATAATTAGAGTAATACATTCAATCTAGTAATGCAACATCAACATCTATCAACATTTCAGCAAATACACAAAATTCATATTCAACTATTGATCAACACATACATCAATTCGGCAAACCATTTATAAACAATAGCATAATCACACAATTCGGCAAATACGCAAAATGCAGTAGCATAATCTGGGTAAATTTTAATCAAATTGATGTTGAGAGAAATTGACCTAGAGAGAGAATGACCAAGGTGGAGAAGGTCTCGAGTGGCGGCGGTCGGAGACATTGAAAAAGACAATGGCATAGAGAGGAGAGAGAGAGGAAGACGGGGTCAGAGGGTAGGTGGGCTTCGGAGGAAGACGGTGTTGAGAGGAGAGAGAGAGGAAAACAATGTCGGCTGAATGATGGTGGTGAAAAAAGGAGGCAACGACGTCGGAGGGGAGGTGGGCGTCGCCCACATCGGAGGGGGAGGCGATGGTGTACGTGCTGGGGGTCGACAATCTGGACTCGGTGTGAGTGAGGGATATCGGAGGTGAGGGGGGAGAGAGAGAGAGAGAGAGAGAGAGAGAGAGAGAGAGAGAGAGAGAGACGACGGTTGGAGAACGAGGTCGTCGTTCGTCAAATTCGGTCAGAGATCAATCCAAAAATTGGAGGCGAGGAGGAGAAAATTTAGGGATTTATGAGTTTTGAGCAAACTGATCGATTTTGGGCCAAGTTATTTAGGTACCCTTAGGCGACGAACTCTGAAATTTCATCATCTATGTGGTTTAAAAAATGACTTGGATGACGTAATGTCCTCCTTCGTTGCCTAAAGTTTGTTTAAATTTTTACTAAAATATTTGGTGGGTGGGAAAAGCCGCCAAATAATTGACTTTAGGCAACAAAATTAATTCATTTCGTCGTCTAAAATTCCATCTATGCGACTAAAATTTGAAATTTTGTCGCCTAAATGTAAATTTTATTTATTTTGGATAAAAAATTAATAATTATATATTTTGATCGTCAAACCATTTGTGACAGATACCGAGCATTTTCACTTACGTCAAAATTTTATATACCAACTAGATATAAATAAAAGAAATTTTACATAAAAACTAAATTAACGAGCTAATACTTGTAATACATCTACTAATGTTGTATAACTTAAGTGTTCGTATGTGTCTATTCACTCCACATCAATATTAAAGAAATTGAATTTGGATAAAACAACTGTTAGATATATTCATCACAACGTAACATGTAAGTAGACAAATTATCAGTTAATATGAAGTTCATGAAGGGTTTGATTAGTGTAGTCAACCATAAGATACAAATGTCAACGAAACAGAATCGTTGATATCCGAATCGTCGTAACTCCGATTTTTGCGATCAAACCATCGACAGCCAACAACTAAGAACTGCTCACTCTATGCCCACAACGAATATAATCCACAATCTAACATTATACACATGATCGTGCTCTTACAATGTCGGATAGTGTAAAACTGCTTAGACGGCTAAAATAAATAGGTTTCGTCATCTAAATGATACTCATAAGACGAATTTGTATAATTTCATTGTCTAAGTAGTTTTAGGTTTAGGGTTAGGGGTTATGTTTTACTTAGACAATGAAGCTAACAAGTTTCGTTGCTTAGGTGTAGTTCTTAAATAGAATTCCTTTCGTTTATATATTTTGGATCATTTTTGACGTAAGACTCATACTATAAATTAACCTTGTTAATTTACTATCTTGTAATATAATTAATTAATTAATCGATCGATCCATGCATCACTATATATTTGTGCTAGTACAAACTAATTAAATAATTACATAATTATTTTTGAATTTGATCTTAAATATTACACATATATCAATTACTTCCATCATCATAATATTCATCAACGTTTTCCTCATCACTCTGACCAGGTTCTTGATCCTCAGAATCATCATCATCATCATCATCATCATCATCATCATCATCATCATCATCATCATCATCATCATCATCATCATAATATACGACGAAATCTTCATCCTCCAACTCATCTTCAGAGGCATAAAAATTGTCTAGTTCCTCGATCTTTTTTTCAATAAGATCAGCATTAGGTTCCGGTAAGATTTTGGTAAATTGAATTAGTTGCCTTGTGTCGGGGATGATATAAGTATTAAGCTATTGATATGCATCGACATTATTCCCTTGAGTGTTTAATGTTGACGCCCCTTCAAGTGTTGTGGCACTCCATATTCCTCAGTGAGACATATTGCAGACTATTTTTCAACCTCTACCCAATTTCAGATCATCTAGATAGAACATTTGCCTGACTAAAGTGGCAAGAGCGAATGACTCATCTTCATACCAACTTAAGTTTGTATCGACTGATATAAGGCCTATATGTTCCTTCGTACGTTTGAACCATTTACACTTGAATAGAAAAACTTCTATTTCATTCTCATATAACAATTGAATGACATTAAGAATAACCCCGTAATATACATTATTACTTTGTCCTACCATGATCCCACTGTTTTGTGTTCTTCCTTCACATCTCGGTAGACGGAATGAAACTTTACACCATTGACAAAATATTCGGGGTAAATGTAGTGTTGGACAGGCTTATGGGACAACGTGTTTTTGTCCCATGACCACCACCCCTCGTGGTCTGTCTTGCGTAAGTCATTCATCTGCAAAAGTATAAACAAAATATATGAATGTCTATTTAATAAATTCCTACAAAAAGTTTGAGATAGATTCCCCTAAAACTAAAGGAATCCATAAACTTGCATGCATGCATGCACCAATTTAGAAACACCACTGCGAATACACAAACACCAAAAACAACATCCGGATTTCTCAACGGGAATTAAAAGTAAGCACAAAACATATAGAGTAAGGTTTTAACATACCCATGTTGGAAAATAATAAGGGAACCTCTTCTTAACTTGTTTTTGAACCCAGATGTTAACCTTTCTGGTTTGCCAGCCTGAACCACGCTTTGTATCGATCCATGAACGCGTCGACCTCGTCACAGTCTCGCAACACTACCCAATGGGCTTTATTAAGTTCTTCTTGAGTTAATTTCTCCTTTATTACTCATCTAAACAGTCGCATAATATCTATGGCAACTGAAAGATTGATGTTTCCATATGTATTGGAGCTGGCAATCTAAACTAGATCTTTGAGGTACATGCTGCAGTATATTGCACACTAATGCATTAGATATGTTTCGACTATAGAGCCATCCGGGGAAAATTTATTTTTGACGAATCATTTGTAATGTCCGAGTTTTCTACAACATAATGAGGTAAATTTTATTTCAAATCAGTGCATGTAAAAAAAAATATATATAAATGATGAAAATCGTATTTAACAAATTTAGGTACATGTAAAAATTGTACGTTTCCTGAGGATACATCCAAGTGTAGTGGACCGGACCAGAAAGTAACATCTGCTCAGGAAGGTGGACCATGAGGTGAATCATGATGACAAAGAAAGCAGGGAAAAAAATCTTCTAATTTGCAAAGGATATGGACAATTTCTTGTTGTAATTTGAGAACATTTGACTTATTCAACTCTCTGGCGCATAACCTCTTCCACCATATGCACAATGCAACTATTGGTTCATAGACATTTTTAGGCAAATAAGGTAGATTTACCACCGGAATCAGACGTTGCAACATAACGTAGCTGTCATGAGTCTTTAGACCATAGAAATTATGATCCCCAACATTGACACATCGATATATATTGGCTGCATAATTAGACGGATACTAAACACTTTTAAACCAGTTGAATACAGTATCCCTCAGTGCAGACTTCACTATGCAAGGTGCATCGAACATTTTTTTGTACACACCATTTCCATCCTTCTTTAACCACAAGGTATGACGCAAATTCATATCCTTAAGATCTTTTAGCCCTTTGGGAGTATCCTTAATTTTGATCTTAATACCAAGAATTGTTCCCACTATGCTGTCACACATATTCTTTTCTATGTGCATGACATCTAGGTTGTTCCTGAGTTTCAACTTCGACCAATAAGGTAGTTCAAAGAAAATACTCATGTGGTGCCAATATTTAAGCTCATTTCTCTTTGTCAGACCACTTTCTGGGTTGTGGATTTTCCTTAATTGTCCCGTCAAAATCATCCTTATCGTGTCGCCAATGGCGATCATGAAAAAGTCATCTATGGTGACCCATGTAACACACATTTCCCGCGTGCCAGCTAGAGTTCACTACAAGAAAAAGTGACTTAGACGACGGAGAATTTCCGTCGTCTAAGTGCCTATCTCCGTCGTCTAAGTACTTGGACGACGGAAAATCCGTCGTCCAAGGTACGTGCTCCAAGTGCTGTCGTCTAAGTACTTAGACGACGGAGAATTTAATCTCCGTCGTCCAAGTTCACTTGGACCACGGAGAACGTCCGTGGCCCATGTGGGGACTTAGACGACGGAGACATTAATTTCCGTCGTCTAAGTCACCACCTGGGCCACGGACGTTGTTAGCTTCTCCGTGGCCCAGGTGGTGACTTAGACGACGGAGATTAATGTTTCCGTCGTCTAAGTCACCACCTGGGCCACGGAGAAGCTAACAACGTCCGTGGCCCATGTAGGGACTTAGACGACGGAGATTAATGTCTCCGTCGTCTAAGTGAAAAATTAATTTAAAAAAAAAAATTAAATTCAAAAATATTATTAATATTAATTGAAAAAAAATTAATTAAATTAATTAAATACACTAAATTAATAAAATAATTAAAATTAATTTGTACATACATAATCGAAAAAACCCATAATTAAAAATGAAAATATTGTTCGTAATGCGGAAATTAAGAAACGAAATAATGAACTACTAGCTAGCTAAAACACTGGAGGAGCAGATGCGCCGCCTCGTCCTCCGCCTCCAGCCGGGTCGTCGTCGTCGGGGAATGGGTTCGGAGGAGGTTGACATTGTCTTTGAGCTTGTTGCATAAGGGCGATGAGTTGGGCTATTCGCTCGTCTTGCTGGTCCATTCTTTGGCGCATGGCAATATTCTCCTCCCGTGCGATTCGAGCCTCTTCATAGGCTGCCGCAGCTTGAGAACTTCTCCGCCGCCCCGAACCTCCCGTAGATGATGACTCAGAGGTCGACAAATCTCGAACCACCTTAGGCCCGAAGTGCCTAACCTCCTTGCCAGCTCTACGACCGTAGACCTCATCCGCAATTGCTATTTGGCTCTCCACAGATAGAGGAGGCAGGTCTTCTAGCGGCACATCTGGGAACGCAAGCTGAGTGTTAGCCAATTCTTCCTGCGCACGCTCTATCACTCTTGCCTACAAAAGAATAATAAATTTATTATAATGAAATAATATTTAAATAATAATTACTATAATTATTAGCGCACACATATATATATATATATATGACTTACGCCGCGTTGACTCGCTTCATTATCGAGCCCAGGCGTCACGTACGCGCTTACGCTTGCATCGAGATAAGGGTGTTTGGAGCCCTTATCCCTGTGCTCCTTGGCAATTTGAATGAGTTGCTTGGCGCCGGAAGTATGGTGCTTGTCCTTCTTCCCCCGGTTGGCTTTGTTGACACCGGAGAATTTCTGTTAGACAACATAATGAAATCATTAAAAAATTTATAAGTAACTAAAATTTAGAGTATTCAATTATCTTAATTGAAATAAAAAAAGTAAATTAACACCTGAAATTGCTCATCGGCAAAGTGGTTACACAACCACTCCCACTCATCTTCTCTATCCCCACGCAGCTCTTCGGGGGGAGGCACGGGACCGTTAGTTCGGAAGTACTGATGGAGCCTGTACTTCCAATCTTTGAAGATGTTGTTGGCGGTTTGGTTGATATGCCTCAACATCGCCGGATCCGGATCCACCGCAAATTGTTCCTATCAGAAATAAATTGAAAATTATAATCGTATATATTATAAAATTATATATAACTAATATTAAAAATAGTATATAATAACTAAAATTGTACGTATTACGTACCGAAAGATCCTTAAAGACTTTCGCCTTCTCCGAATCCGGCACATCCCTCCAAGTAGGGGCAGTGATACGAACCCGGTTACGAACAATCGACCCAATGCTATGAGCCGAGAGACTTGCTAGCTGAGGTGTGGGAGGGCCACCGGTGAATTCGTCGTAAGGCAAGGCGATCTTGCTCCCGGTCGCCTTGCAAATTTTCTCCGCCTTTCCACCTTTAACGAGACCCCGAGTCTTTTTCGGTTGGGGGTCAGTGGGGGCCCTCCTTTGCTTACGGCGGGCGCTGTACATGATAGACTCGGCCGTCGAAGACGCCTGAGTACTTCCCGTTGAAGCGGTACCGGGCGTCGGAGTTGAAAAGGGGTCGACGTCATCACCGCTTGAGAGAAATGGGGCAGAGGGAATTTCCCCAGAAGGCCCCGGATTGAGGGCGTCTACCTGCGGTTGAACCCAACCGACTTGGGCCGCCAACATTTGGAGCATCTCATCTTCTGACTCCTGTTGGGCTTTCTTCTTCCCGGATGTGATCTTTGGCGGAGCCATTTAAACCTAAGAGTACGTACGGTGTTAAAATACCTACTTACCATAATAATTACAACGACGGAGAATTTACGCTAATTAATTAAGTACGTTTAAGATTTAAATAGAGTACACTAGCTTGGCATTTTCGGTCGTTCAATGGACGTGCGACCCGCGCGATAAAGTGTAAATTTTCAATTAATCAGCCTTGGTTAAATCGAAAAACATGGCCAGTTAGGGATAGAGATAACGCGAGAGGCAGGACTAATTTCGACAAAAGTCTTTCTTAGTCCAAATCCTGTCACCAGTCATAACCCGTTTCTAGACACCATGTCCGACATTCGGCCAATTTTTCGAAAATTTACACTCCCTCAAGTCCTTTGCAAACTCCGCCCTCAACCTCGTGTCCATAACTTCACTTAGGTTATGGTGTGCGGTGATGAAATCCACACATCACGAGGGGTTAAGGAGATAAGCAAGGAAAAGAGGCGCCATCTATTCCAAAGAGTGCGACTTAATTACACCAAGCCTATGTACTAAATTTAAATCGAACACGTACTACCATGCAATTTACTAGAAAATACATATAATTATCAATTAATTATTATTTATCATGCATTTAATAATAATTATTCATTTACCAATATAATCAATTATTATTATTACTATTATTTAATTTTAACTAATAATTATTCTTTACCAAATAATTAACAACTAATAATGATTACTAAATAATAATAATAACAAGAAAATAATTATTATAATTACAACTATTTATTATTTAAAACTAATAAATTAAAAGTATTTAGAAATTAAATAATTAAACAAATAAAAAAATTGTTAAAGAGTTAAAATTTCGAATTATTACCTCGTCGGAATTTCGCCGGAATATTGGAAGAGTAGAGTCGTCGGAGAGGGGGAACCACGCCGGAAAATTGGTCGTCGGGGCGTCGCCGGAGGAGGATCGCCGGAGTGAGAGAGAGAGGAGAGGAGAGTATAGAGGAGGAGATGGAATGATGAGAAAATGAGGGGGGGTGCTCCTCCTTATATACAGTTTCACTTAGACGACGGAGCACTATTCTCCGTCGTCTAAGTGCACTTAGACGACGGAAACAGTGTTTTCCGTCGTCTAAGTGAAGGGTCAAATTTTTTCGAACCGGCGCCAAATAAATGGGCGGGCCGTTTCACCGCCATAAATGTTGACTTAGACGACGGAGACAGTGTTTTCCGTCGTCTAAGTGGAATTTCAAGCGGTGCCGAAAATTGAAGCGGCAAATTGAACCGCCATGTAAATATCGACTTGGACGACGGATATGTAGGTTTCCGTCGTCCAAGTTTTCACTTGGACGACGGAAACCTACATATCCGTCGTCCAAGTCGATATTTACACCGAAAAAAAATAAAAAATTGAACCGCCATGGTAATTTGAACCTAGACGACGGATACGGTTAATTCCGTCGTCCAGGTGAACACTTGGACGACGGAAACTGACAGTATCCGTCGTCTAGGTTCAAATTATGCCAAAAAAAAATTTTAAATTAATTCGCTAGGAATTTAGCGATTTGTCATTCGAGTGAAATAGTCGTACAATATCGATGAACGCATCGTATATATAAACAGTTAAATTTGAACCGCCGAATAATTTTACGTTTTGAAAGTTGTTAAGTATCGACTAATCTTTAAGACTTTAGTGTTCATGAGTAGTTGCTGATTTGCAGCAGAGTGCTAACGAAATTGAATTTGGACAAAACAACCGTTGGATATGTTCGTCGTAACATAATATATAATTACTATAAAGGACCAGGAAATAATAAGTTCGGGAAGGGTTTCATCGGCACAGTCAACCGCAAAACCGAGAATTTCACAAACCGGAAACGTGGATACAGGACATTTCGCAACTCCGATTTTCGAACCGTCGAAGCTCACACACCAAGAATATACTACTCTAAAGTCTTGACGAAAAGAATACGCATTCGAAGATGGTCTAGATGGTCGTTGTCTTAGAAAAAATTACGAAATTTACACCTGGACGACGGATACGACAGTCTCCGTCGTCCAAGTAGACACCTGGACGACGGAGACGCTAATATCCGTCGTCCAAGTGTGTACTTGGACGACGGAGAATATAGTATCCGTCGTCCAGGTGAATATACCCTGAATTCAGGGGTTAGGGGTCCTTAGGGTTTAGGGTATATGGTTTTACACTTGGACGACGGAGAATGACTGTCTCCGTCGTCCAAGTGTGTACCTAGACGACGGATAATGCCTGTCTCCGTCGTCCAAGTTTAAAAACCCCGAATTCAGGGGTTAGGGCCTTAGGGTTTACGGTTTAGGTCGTCCCCGGTCATTTGTGTGTGCATTCAATTATTCTGATTCAAAAATATAATTAAAAAATTGATCGATCGATCCGAACTGCTAGATTTAGGGTCCAAGATTTAGCTAGGGTTTTATATGAGATTGAGATTTGGCGCCAAAGGTGAATCTGCAATTAATTTCTCCGTTCTCGGTTAGGGGTCCTTAGGTTTAGGGTATAGGGTTTAGGGTGAATATACCCTGAATTCAGGGGTTAGGGGTCCTTAGGTTTAGGGTATACGACTGTCTCCGTCGTCCAGGTGAATATATATACCCTGAATTCAGGGGTTAGGGGTCCTTAGGGTTTAGGGTATCGGGTTTGTCATCTGGACGACGGAGACGACATTCTCCGTCGTCCTAGTGTGTACCTAGACGACGGAGAATGACTGTCTCCGTCGTCCAAGTGTAAAAACCCTGAATTCAGGGGTTAGGGCCGTATGGTTTAGGGTTTAGGTCGTCCCCGGTCATTTGTATGTTCGTTCAATTATTCTCATTCAAGAATATAACTAAAAAAATGATCGATCGATCCGATCTGCTACATTTAGGGTCTAGGATTTAGGGTTTGAAGGGCTGCGTGAGCGAAATGTAGAGCAGCTTCAGCTTACTTTTAATAAGATCAGAGAATACACCGATGAAGTTGAAAGCAAAGAGAGGGGCCGGGACTAGAAAAACAGTCCAAAGACATTCAATTGAAACAGAGAGAAGTCGACTTAATTAAAATCTGAGGAAGTTAAGCTGGCGGAGATCGATCATATATATAGTATTTAAAAACAATAAAACCAACCAAAGCTGGACGAGGAATCTTAAAGTCTCGACATAATAGAAATCTTTCACCTTTTTACGATGCATCGATCGATCATATATATATATATTACAATAATAAATTAGGGTTTACCAAGTAATGATCCTCGTCGTGTGACCGTACTCTTCGTCATAATCGTCATCATCATCATCACCGTTATCCGATTGCTCATCCTCCTCATCGTACTCAACATCGTCCGAGGAATAACCAGAGTCGTCGTCATCGTCCTCATCCTGCACGTCTTCTTCATCTACCTCAATGATCTCTTCTTCAGTTAGATCTGTACAACCATCAGGCATGGGTAACCGTTCACCGTCTTGAACCAGGTCCATTATGTCGGAGCGGATGACAGAAATATTAGGCTCTTGATAGGCAGGAATGTCTCTGTCTGGTTCAGCAGCATCTTCAGTCGTCGCCGGTGTCCCTTCAATTGTCTCTGTATTCCAAACTCCTCGATGAGAGATCTGGTTCACTATTTTCCACCCGTCACCAGCTTTCGGATCGTCGAGATAGAACACCTACCTAACTAAGGTGGCGAGAGCGAAAGGCTCATCCTCATACCAGCTTGAGTTTGTATCGACTGATAAAAGTCCCAGGTCTTCCTTTGTACGCTTGAACCATCTGCACTTGAATAGGAAAACGTTGACATCATTCCCGTAACATAGCTGAACCACATATACGATCATTCCGTAATATAGATCAGGGTCTTTCCCAACCGCTATCCCACTGTTTTGTGTTCTTCTTCCTTCATCTCGCGCCAATGAATGGAACTTCACACCGTTCACAAAACATCCCGGATAAATATAGTGTTTAATCGGCTTCCCTGCTAGCAAGTGCTTTGGCCAAGACCACCACCCCCCGTGGTTTTCGGATTTTTGCAGATCAATCATCTGCGAAAATGGAAAAATGTAAGGGTTTACTTTCTACAAATTAAACATGCATGATCTCAATATGTATATAAATCACTAAATACGTACCCATTGGAAGAAATAATCGGGGAACTTTTTCTTAACCATTTTCTCAATCCACGCCGAACTCTTGTCTGGATATAACGCCTGAAGCCTCTCCCTGTATGACATCATGTACGGCTCAACTTCGTCACAGTCTCGTAACACTACCCAATGTGCCTCAATAAGTTCTTCCTGTGTTAACGTTTCCTTTAATACTCCTCTAAACGGTCGGACGACATTGGTGACGACAGAAAGATTGATGCGGGCACTGGGATCGGAGGCAGTTGGAGGTGGTGGATCTTTGAGGTACCTGTTGCAGTAAGTAACGCACTCATGCATTAGGTATGTCTCTGCTATGGAGCCATCCGGAGCCGACCTGTTTTTGACGAATGACTTATACTGTCCAAGCTGTCTACAAAATTAATCAAACGTACAATAAAAATAAGTACATGCATATAGCTAGCTAGTAATCTCCAGTGGAACAAATTATGAATCGAAAAACCTGTATAATTAATTAGTTGTACGTACCTTTCTTGAGGATACATCCAAGTGTACTGGACCGGACCAGAAATGAGAACCTGCTCGGGCAGGTGGATCATTAGGTGAATCATTATGTCGAAGAAAGCAGGAGGAAAAATCCTCTCTAGTTTGCAAATGATGTGCACAATTTGTTGTTGCAATTCCACGACATCTGACTTCTTTAATTCTCTGGCGCATAACCTCTGCCACCATCTGCACAATGCCACTATTGGTTCTACGACGTCGCGAGGCAAATATGGTCGAATTACCACTGGAATCAGACGTTGCAGCATAACGTGATAGTCATGTGTCTTTAGACCAACAAACTTGTGTTGCACCTCGTCCACTGCTCCAGTTATAGTAGCTGCATACGTGGCCGGATAACGAACGCCCTTAAACCAGTGAAATACAGAACGTCTAAGTGTCGGCTTCACTGTGTACGGTGCAGCTGGCATCTTGTTGTACACTCCTTTCCTATCCCTCCTCAACCACAAGGGACGACGTAGATTCATTGATTCCAAATCTTTGCGCGCTTTGGGAGTATCTTTAGTCTTGAACTTAATACCGAGAATTGTTCCCACCACGCTGTCGCACACATTCTTTTCTATGTGCATCGCGTCCAAGTTGTTCCTCAGCTTCAACTTCGACCAGTAAGGGAGTTCAAAGAATATACTCTTGTGATCCCAATAGCTCAGATCATGTGGAGGAATTGGATTGCATTTCTTTACATCCGCGTCGTTAGTCAACACACCAAAGTCGAAATAGCTCAACCTCTCTAAAATCTCTTCGCCCGACCAACTACGGGGTTTAGGATTGTTCTCTACCGTCCCGTCGAAATGAGCTTCATCCTGTCGCCAAGGGTGGTCGTGAGGGAGCCATCTACGGTGACCCAAGTAACACACCTTCCCTGCGTGCCAACTAGAGTTCACGTCGTCCAAACATATAGGACATCCATTATATCCTTTTGTCCTGCACGCTGCCAACATCCCATACGCTGGAAAATCGCTGATCGTCCACATTACGGCAGCCCTCATCGTGAACATCGTGTCAGTGAATTTGTCATAAGTTGGGACTCCATTTTCCCACAACAGTTTCAGCTCGTCGATCAAAGGTCTGAGGTAGACATCTAAGCACTTCCCTGGAGATTTAGGACCTGGAATTAGTACAGTAAGGAAATTAAATTCCTTGTTCATGCACATCCACGGAGGCAGGTTGTACGGCATCAGAATTACTGGCCAAGTGCTTACGGCGGAGCTATTACTTCCCCAAGGATTGAATCCGTCTGTAGATAGGCCGAGTCTAACATTTCTAACCTCTGCAGCAAAGTTTCCGAATTCTCTGTCGAAATGTTTGAAACCCTCCCCATCCGCGGCGTGTCGCAGGACATCGTCATCTATTCGCTTTTCTGCGTACCATCGCATCGCCTCTGCTGTGTGTAGAGACATGTACAGGCGCTGCAATCTGGGAATCAAGGGAAAATATGGAACAACTTTCACAGGAATTCTCTTTTTCGAACTCTTCCTATTCACCTGGAATCTGCACTGGCCACATACGGGACAATAGTCCAAATCTTTATACTCTTTGTAAAATAGCACACAATCATTCGGACATGCGTCAATTATCCTGTACTTTAGGCCGAGGCTGCTCAAGATATTTCTAACCTTATAATGAGATTTAGGAAGATTGTGATCATCAGGAAGCAACTTACATATTTGCTCCTGAATTTCGTCAAAAGCACTGACTGACATTTTGTGCTTCACTTTTATCTTCATTTGCTCCATCACATATTGCAACACATTCTCTCGACATCCAGGGAACACCGGGGTCTGCGCTTCAAGTAGCATCCGGTTGTACTTATCCATCTCACTGGTGTCAGTGGCCAAGCTAGCAGCGGGGAATGTGTCATCATGCTCATGAGTGGTACTGTAACCTCCGTCTTGGTGTTGGTGTCCACTATGACTAAATCCCGGAAACGCATCATGGACCAAATCTACAGTTGGATTGCAAGCTGGGGGTCCGGCACCACTGCCGCTGGATGAGGCACCATGGTAACTGTACCCTGAGCTGAAGTCTGCTGCGCTGAACTCTACTGCTTCACCATGCTCGCTCCATGTAGTGTAACTCCACATCATACCATTTTCGTACAGGTGTTGCACCATAACATTAACCTCCGCATACTGACAATTAAGACATTTCTGGCACGGACACCTGAAACGCTTCTTTCCATGACCATGTTCTATCGCAAAATTCACAAATTCGCTAATTCCATCCATATACCGGACATCACATCTATTCTTTAACTTCATCCAACTCTTGTCCATACTGCTACAAAATATTATAATTAAATAATTATTACATATATATATATTAGTCCATTAATTTACCATTAATTATACGTACTCGATCTACATCGATCCATCAAATTACGTACGTAATTTAATCTGTATATATAGCTAATTAACATTCATGCATGTATGTACGCACGTACGGTTTCCCTAAATATATATATATTTAATCATGCAAATTTTAACTGCCTACGTACGTACCTGCTGGCCTTCTCGATATCTGCAGTTAATTAAGCTAGCTAGTGATCGAACACCGGAGATCCGATCCTTTAATTAATTTCTAGCCCCGGCCTAGCCTAATCCGGCCTTCTCCTTCTCCTTCGATCTCAAAAATTCCCCACGGGAGAAAATATAATGGAATGATCGAAGCTAAGAGAGTTTGGCATGGCCTATATATATAATGCTTCACTTAGACGACGGAGGTGTCGGTACGTCGTTTAAGTGGAACTTACACCACGACGTGTCGGTCCGTTGTCCAGGTGATCACTTCTCCGTGGTCCAAGTCACACTTAGACGACGGATATGTAATTCTCCGTCGTCTAAGTGTTACTTGGACCTCGGAGAAATCTCCGTGGTCCAAGTAACACTTAGACGACGGAGATGTAATTCTCCGTCGTCCAGGTGATAACCTGGACCACGGAGAAGTCTCCGAGGTCCAGGTGCTTACC
Organism: Geum urbanum; assembly: GCA_946800695.1. Lineage (NCBI taxonomy): Eukaryota > Viridiplantae > Streptophyta > Magnoliopsida > Rosales > Rosaceae > Geum > Geum urbanum. The sequence goes on along the minus strand of OX327013.1, from coordinate 36,545,513 downwards.
TAGACGACGGAGAAACTTCACATCCGTCGTCTAAGTGTTACTTAGACCTCGGAGATTTCTCCGTGGTCCAAGTAACACTTAGACGACGGAGAATTACATCTCCGTCGTCTAAGTGTTACTTGGACCACGGAGAAATCTCCGAGGTCTAAGTAACACTTAGACGACGGAACTAATACTGTTCCGTCGTCTAAGTCCTCTTTTCTTGTAGTGGTTGATGTCATCCAAGAAGACATGACAAGCTTTTTACCCTTTGGTTGTGTAAGATTCCAACACTCCATATGCAGAAAAATCGCTGATGGTCCACATTACAGCTGCTCTTATCTTGAACATTGTGTTAGTGAACTTGTCATAAGATGAGACTCTATTTTCCCACAACAGTTTTAGCTCGTCAATCAATGGTCTGAGATACACATCTAAACATTTCTCAGGGAGATTTAAGACCTGAAATTAACAGAGTAAGGAAATTAAATTTCTTGTTCATACACATCCATAGAGGCAGGTTGTACGGCATGAGAATAACTATCCAAGTGCTCACGATAACGCTATTATTACCTCAATGATTGAATTCATCTGTAGAAAGTCTGAGTCTAACATTTCGAACCTCTGCTGCAAAGTCTTGAAATTTCTTGTCGAAATGTTTAAAAGCATCCCATCAGCCGGATGTCAGAGCATATCGTCATTTAGTCTCTGTTGTTCTGCGTGTCATCTCATCACATGTGCTATGTTTAAAGACATGTACAAACACTGTAGTCTAGAAATCAACGAAAAATAGCACACCACCTTCACGACAACCTTCTTCTTCACTCTTTATATTAGAAAATAGGTAATGTCAGATTCACCAACTATATGGCTAATTTTGTCAAGTTCTTGAACTCTAATAGTTTGATTTCCATCCCTAGTTTTGGTATGCCTTTCACTTGGACTAATAATCACAAGGACCACACTATAATTTTTGAAAAATTAGATAGAGCTTGTGCTAACATTGTTTGTATGTCTAAATTTCCCAATCTTTCTGTTGAGAATCTGCCTATTACAGGTTGAGAATCTTTCTGTGTAACTATGGAAAAACTTAGACAAAATTTTCCTAATACTTTCAAGTTTGAAGCTATTTGGCTATCTTTTTTTTCTTTTTTTTTTCAGGAATTGGTTAAGAAAGCTTAGAGACATCAATATGATGATAACCCATACAGGAACTCCCTCACACTGGCTAGTAGCTTTGGCTCTTCAGCAAAAGATTGGAACAAAAAATATCTTTGAGAATCTCCTCAATAGAATTCAAGGAACTCAGGAAAACCTAGAATGCATCCAGCAACAATTAATGGCTCTTTTACTTTGCAGGAAAGAAATAAACAACTAAAGTTGGAGCTCCATAATCTCCTTATGAATGAAGAGTTACTCTGGGCTCAGAAAGCTACGGAAAATTGTTTAAAGTTGGGGGGAAAAACACGATGTATTTCCATGCCCAGACTTCCATCAGGAAAAGGAAAAATTAGATAACAAGAATCAAGGATGAGAATCATCTTAACATTACTGACCAAAGGCTTATTAGTTCCGTTTTATTAATGATTACAAGAGAGGATTCTCTAGTCATGCTACTATTAATCCTAGGGTATCAGATGAGTTTCTTGTATCGATAATGAAGACAATAGTGTTTTGTTGAAACAGGTTTCTGATGAGAAAATTCTAGAGACGCTTAACTCCATTGGTGGTTTAAAAGCTCCAGGCCCTGATGGTCTTCATGCCATCTTCTTTCATAAAAATTGGTCTGAGGTATGAAATGTTGTTTTCCCTATGATTAAAGACTTCTTCCAAAAAAGAGCTTATGTTAAAAAAATCAATCATATTAATTTTGCTTTGATCCCCGAAGTTGAAAATCCTGAAACAATGAGTCATTATAGACCTATAAGTTTATGAAATGTTGTCTATAAAGTCATAACTAAGATCATTGTCAAAAGGCTTAGACCTTTATTACAAAAAGTGCATTTCTGAAAATCAAGGAGCCTTTGCTCCGGGTAGAGCTATGCAAGACAACATTTTGATAGCACATGAATTGTTTTCAGATTTTAAAAAGAAGAAAGGAAGACCAGAAGCAATGACAATCAAGTTAGAGTTGGAAAATGCTTATGACTTTCTAAGCTGAGATTATATCAGAGTGCTTGAAGAAATTTGGTTTTGACAGTTTTTGGATTAATCTGATCATGAATTGCAAATCTACTGTGTCTTTTTCTATAATCATAAATGGTAAACTTGAGGGTTATTTTCAACCTACTAAATGCATTAGGCATGGTGACTCATTCTCCCAGTATATTTTCATTCTTTGTATGGAGCTCTTAATTAGACAATTGAACTATTTGTCTAGAAATGCTAAATCTCATGTTGGTCTTCTTGCTACCCTTAAGGGGTTAAGGATTTCAAACTTGATGTTTGTTAATGAATATCCTGAATGTTATCAATAATTTTTCTGCAACTTCTGGTCAGAAAATAAATTTTCATTAGTCTTCAATTTTCTTCTCCCCTAAGGTTCCTCATAGTTTGAAGAAATATACCTAATATCACAGGTATAAAACATAAGTATACTATTGGGAGATATTTAGGTATTCACAAAATTATTTTTTGGAAAGAGCCTATTAATGCTAAGGAGCTCATTTCTAAGATCAATGGTAAGTTTGCTGGTTGGAAGAAAAAATCCCTATATAGAGCTGGTAGACTTACTTTAATTAATTATTGTGTTTCAGGCATACCTAATCATGTTATGTCTTATTTTAAGTCTCGCTAAAGTCATTGATACTATTAGGACAGAGTCTAAAAAGTTCTTTTGGGGTAACAATTCTAAATCCTCTCATATTGCTTGGAACAGTATATGCAAGCTTAAGAGCTTTGGTGGCTTAGGTGTTAGTGATCCTGTGATCTTTAATAATGTCGCTATTTGTAAATTAGGTTGGAAACTTTTAACCCAACCAGATAATTGGTGGGTTAAGGTTGTTAAAATAAAATATTGAGAAAAAACTCGTTCTTTTGAGATAAAAAAGGTACTTCTGTCTCTATGGCTTCGAAAGATATTTTAGATTCTCAAAATCTAATTTTTAAAGTTTTAAGATGGATTTGAGGGATGGTCGTGACATTAGTTTCTAGTTTTTAATTGGGTTTTTTCATTTCCTCTTGTCATCATGGTTCCTAACTATAATAACATAATGAGTTTGGAAGATACTGTGAAAGATTATATTGTTGATAGCAATTGGAATAGACCCAAACTTTTAGAATTTTTGGATGTGAGGATTGTTGATCACATTTGTAGTATTCCTCTGCTTGTGAACCATCAAAATGATGTTTTTGTTTGGGGTCCAAGTTCTAATGGTGAGTTTTCTATTAAATCTGCTTCTTGACTTTAGTATGATGAGCAACAAAAGCATGTGAATTTTAATATGTTGAATAAACTATGGAAACTCAATGTAGCCCTGAAAATTAAGATTTTTGCCTGAATTTTATTTCAAGGCCGATTGAAAACTAGAGATAGACTTATGAGATTTGGTTTGATTAATTCTAATGTTTGTCCTATGTGCAGCTCTCATGAGAAATTTATTGACCATCTCTTTTGTCATTGTCCAATGACAAAAGAGGTGTAGAGGTTATCAAATTTGAATGTTTTTCAACAGAATGATACTCTCATATAGAAAATGGAAGACGTACTTTTGAGAAATGAAAATGAGAACTACATTATTGAAAAAGTTCTAACTATTTTATGGCAGATTTGGAAACCAAGGAATGGTGCAAGTTTTAGGAATGAAAGTCCAAACTTTTTCACCATTGTCTCTTCCTCTGCTGCAACCTTCAAGGCCTACATGGATCACAACAAGACAACTTTGAAAGAGAAGTCCATACCTCAACACATTGCTTGGAAGTCCCTTCCCTAGAACACTTTCAAAACAAACTTTGATGGTTTTGTTCATAGTTCTGAAGTGGGGAATGCAGTTGGTGGCTTCATTATTAGAGATTGCATGGGAGCTCCTGTTATTGCTGGTTCCAGAAAATTTGGTCAGACTACTGTTCCTTTGGCGGAGGCTTTAGCGCTTAGAGATGGCCTTATCCAAGATAAGAGAATGAACCTAAAGAAATTTGCAGAGGAAGGAGACTCCAAGTTTATCATTAATTGTGTCAGAGGCATTTTCTCTATCCCCTGAAGGATCAAGACAACAATTGCAGACATCCAAATGCTTGCTGCTGGCTTTGAAGACATTAGCTTCCGTTATGTTTATTGCGAGACCAATTTTGTTGCAGCCAACTATTGACTGGGGGCATAACACTACTCACTTACATCTATGTGACCATATGATTCCTACTTATGCTAGAAATGCTTTACAGTTCGATCAGTTAGGAAGAGGTTGCTTGAGAGGTTCTAATATTTAGTTGTCTTATTCTTTTCCATTTGTATAAAAAAAAAACTCATGGCTTGTTAATCTTACATTTTTTTATTGTGTAGAAGTGAATCAATAACACTTATTCGTGCTAATTTGGATCTAATATTCTAATTTCAATCGATACGAACTTCTTGGTCACATTATTTCATTGCGATTTGTCATCGTTGCAAACTAGAATACCATTTTATTGATCACATATACTATTATGTCCTTACAACATATATCAAGGAAGAGTTAATTTTTTTTTGCCCCACCAGGACTGAATTCTTGGCTCCGCCACTGTTGGCATGAGTCACATGTTATTATATATATTTGTTAGTACACCATACAGTACATGCCTAGTTAAATATGCTTAACACTAAACACCAATCGACACTTCCTAAACTTGGCCAAAGATCGCCTGGAAAGTATTAACTTTTATGACAAGATTGACCGGATCCGACGTCCGTCAAACTAAACATGAACGAGCCAAATCTGAAGGAAAAACACAAGGTTAAAGATACCATAATAAATGCTAATTAATCCCACATCGAATAGTAAATTTTCAGCCAACAACTAATCGCCAATTGCATGTTTAAGACATCAGTTATGGCGGGAAAGAGGTAACAAATCAAACACTAGTACTTTGCTAACGTTGTTAGCATCGAAGTGTTAAAGGCGGGCCACCCCGTCTCGACTTCTGAACAAGTGCAATGCAGAGGAAGGATTGATCCGTTAGGAGCGATACACCTAATCATCTTACTGTCCCTTGATTAAGGACCTTAACTGAAATTGGTCAAGACACTATTAGAGACATTATGGTTATTAGAGGATATTACGTTATAATTATTGCAATTAGTTTTCTTGCAAGAGTGTGTGTGTGTATATATATATATCCCAATTCGGTTATGATCTCTTTATGCTATTTTGACTTGGTATCGACTAAATAGAGTTCTCGGAATCTATTTCATTTGTTTCCGCTACAAAGTATGATCTGTCATTTGCATTCTTGAGAAGAATCTGTCCAAGTCGTCCAAAGCACTCTTGTTGACCTGTTTCGGCTTGCTATAAAAAATTCGACTCATCAAAATTGTCAAATTGTCTTTATTTTCGTTACTATTATGTTGTTTTAATCCATCAAAATATCCATTGTATGCAGTGACTGAGCCACATAGAGGCCAGGGGCCTGACTCCCCCTGAATTTGAATATATAAATATAGTTGCCCCATATTTACACATGAAGCTGGGTGGTGGATTGGTTTTCATGCATAAGTATGTCTAGAAGGGTCTAGGTTTGATCCCAAGGCTTGTTAAAATTTGCCATTTTTCTCCACGATTTTTCTTCTTTGCAATTTTGGGAGTTTTTTCTTTTAATTTTTTTTTGTTTACTTTCAATTTAGCCCCTCCTGGATTACAAGTCTGGCTCCGCCCTGCTTGTATGCATCATTCATTCATAATGTGTTGTTGTTCATCATCTTTGTACTTAAATACAATAATTGACGAAAGAGATCAGAGAAAAAAACCTGCTTTTCACACAACAAAACAACAAAGACAACAACCACTGTTTCACTGATATCGATATTGCATGCCATGCAAGAATTTCAAACTCATACTATGCTCGCCATTTTCATCATTTTCCACCAAGAATTTCAAGTTCATACTCTGCTCATCATTCTTCATCATAAAACTTGACAGTATCGCGGATCACGATCACCAAAAACATAAAATAAAATATAAGAAAATCTGCTCCGCACGTGCCACCCGCGTGTTCACAAAAGTTGTTCCAGATAGGGTTCGCACGAACATTTCATCATTTGTTTAAAGTTTTAGGGCTTTCCCTTGACCTCAGAGAGAGAGAGAGAGAGAGGAGAGAGAGAGAGAGAGAGAGAGAAACAAGTCCCCGTTCCCCAACCCCAACCCCAACGTAACCTCAACTCTTTTGTTTCTCACTCATTTTTTCAACTCTCTCCGCCGAAAATGGCCTCCACGCACTCCTCCACCACACCCTCCTAAAAAAACAACAACAATTAGATATCTTGATTTCGACTATCTCTCCACCCTTTATATTCTTTCTCCGTCCTCGTCGCCGCAATAACCGGATCCTTTTTGTGTTTTCGAGAGAGAGAGGTCGGAGCTAGGGTTTTGGGATGGAAGACGCAGTTGTCGACGACGTTATAAGGAGACTTGTGTCGGCGAAGAGTGGCCGGACGACGAAGCAGGTGCAGCTGACGGAGGCGGAAATACGCCATTTGTGTTCCACTTCTAAGGAGATCTTTCTCAGTCAGCCCAACCTTCTCGAACTCGAAGCTCCCATAAAGATTTGCGGTAAAGAAAATTAGACCTTTATTTTGTTTATGGAGCTAGTACATATCTAGTTTTGGTTGAAATGGAATTTTGTTGATTGAAAATGTGTTCTTTGTGAGTATTTGTGTTAGCACTAAAGAGCAGTTAGAAGACTAGAACTGAAAGCTATTACAAAATTAAAACCCCCAAAGTTTTTGGTAAAGGTGTTATATTATGTATTGATTAGTTAACAAGATTACTGGATTGAGGAATAGAATCATTGGGTGGAGTTCGTTTACCGAGGGGTGTATTGTTGTTGATCGTTGGAAAGGTTTAACATTTGTGGGGTTTATGTGCCTGGAAGCTTGCAAGGGTTTAGATTTACTGAAGTTCTTTTATGTGTATTGGCTGTCTCGTTCTGTTTGTGGACATGGTTTTTACAGGGGAGCTTTTGTGGGTTTGTTCTGCTTGCCACTTAGATTTTCAGTTGTCCAATCAAAGCGTTGACATGGTCATTTGTGATTTGGTTAGCAGCTAGTTTATTTTGATAAATACGGTGAGATTTTCAAAAGAAAAAGATGCAGCCCAATGTGGTTAAACTTACGGGATATTGGATATAAATCACACTTGTGGTATTGTAGTTTGTCCCGGGAAAAGTAGCAATAGGAACAGAACTACTAGCATGTAAAGCTAAACAAGTCCAACCCATTACGTATGACTTTGCTTTAGATCATTTACTACCATAAAGTCTTACCTTGATTAACTTGCTGAGTCTAATAGATATAACCTTCTGCTATATAGTAAGATAACAACCTTTTATGTTCCCGTGCTACAGGAGATGTTCACGGACAGTTTTCTGATCTTTTACGGTTGTTCGAGTATGGTGGGTACCCACCTGAAGCCAATTATTTATTCCTAGGGGATTATGTTGATCGTGGGAAGCAGAGCATAGAGACAATATGCCTTCTCCTTGCTTATAAGATCAAATACAAGGAGAACTTCTTCCTTCTCAGAGGCAACCATGAATGTGCTTCCATTAACCGCATATATGGTTTCTATGATGAGTGTAAGAGAAGGTTTAATGTTCGTATTTGGAAGGTGTTTACTGACTGCTTTAACTGTCTGCCTGTCGCTGCTCTTGTTGATGAGAAGATCCTTTGTATGCATGGTGGTCTATCTCCTGATTTGAAGAACTTAGATCAGATAAGGAATATTGCCCGCCCAGTGGATGTGCCAGATCAGGGCCTTCTGTGTGATCTATTATGGGCTGATCCTGATAAAGATGTCGAAGGTTGGGGAGAGAATGATCGTGGTGTGTCATATACATTTGGGGCTGACAAGGTTGCTGAATTTCTCCAAAAACACGACCTTGATCTTGTTTGCCGTGCTCACCAGGTAATAGAATTTTTATTATTTTTATTTTGGACTGGGGAACTAATGAATTAGTTGTGCCATCTGTAAACTGCTGAAGTGAGTCTTAACTTGTCTTAATCTGTGTGTTAGTGTCTGTGAGTTTGTATATTCTTTGTGTTTTCCTGTGGTTTCTTTATCCACCATTTGTGCATACTCCTAATAATCTAACGATATAATTACTCCTCTTTGGTCTGGGATTTCATGCTCTTGTAGCCTTTGCATTCATTCACAAATCACTCATATGAATCAGTAATGAAACTTTAGATAAAATTGTATATATGTTGAAATGTACGTACAGGAGCTTATTTTCCTTGTGTTAGTGATGAACTTGTAAACTAAATAGCAAAGATTTGTGTTGGCCAACATCTGTATTTGTAGGCATTTTTCTGTTCTTAGTTCTCTTCCTTTTACTATGGGTGTCCTTCTTTGGTTTAGGCCTGCAATATATTTCTGTAACAGCAAACACTTCAGTCAGCCTACTATTATGGGCATAAGTAAGATTAATTTGGTGGAATCTGTAATGTTAATTGATTCTGATGTGATGGTCCACGTATCAGTTATTGATTAAGGATTAAGGATTTGACTTGTTGGGTTTGCTTATCAGGTCGTGGAAGATGGATATGAGTTTTTCGGAAAGAGGAAGTTGGTGACAATCTTCTCAGCACCAAATTACTGTGGGGAGTTTGATAATGCCGGTGCTATGATGAGTGTGGATGATACCTTGACTTGTTCTTTCCAGATCTTGAAAGCTTCTGAGAAGAAAGGAAAGCTTGGTGTAAGCAGTAACATGTTAAGACCAGGAACTCCACCTCATAAGGTACATTGAGATGCCTTGCATTATAGAAAAAGTATTTACATGCTTTTAGGAATGAACTGTACTGAGTTGCTGATCCTGTTTCTGCCTGCCTGCCTGCCTGCCTTTCTTGCAGGGTAAAGGCTGATTGTTTTGGTGATGCGTTAACCTTAATTCTGGTAACACTATATTCTAAGGTCATCTGTGCTGCGTGGCATGATATCAGTTGCAAGGTTGATAATTCAGCAGTGCCTTCGTTTGTGCCGTACAGAGTATGAAGATGCATATCTACGCTGTCAAAGAAGCAGTTAGTTTCAGGATTGATGCACCACTTTTGAACAAAGAAAATGAAAAAATCGAATTGAACTGTATAATTGAAGTACCAGACTTTGTTTTTGTTGAATTGTAGAAGTTTTTGTTTGAAGGATACACCTGATTTTCAGTTGCTTATAATTTAAGTAAACTCCTTATGCTCGTCTAACGACTGTTCATTCTGCCTGGTATTACAGCAGGGCAAGTTCATCTGCTCTCTTATGAGTTTTGATAATAAAATCTGTGGTTTTACATCATAATAATTTAGGAACTATTTTGTTTTGGTTTTCGACTGAGAAAGACCAAAGAGGGATAATTTTGGGTTCACCCCTCGAGTGAATCTTCATAGTGAATTCATATCATGTTTTCTATGTAGCAGTTAGTAGAAACTGACCGTAGAGAGCTTCACGTCAAATTTCATAATGGGATTTTTTTTTACACATCCCTGTATATTAGATACACACCTCTATTTTTTGGAATCTTAATATCAAATTACCCTTTGCTCTCATCTGTGCAATCTTAACCAGCCAAATCGCAATAACACTTGGTTGCACAAGTTGTGCTAATCCCACAAATCTAATTCGATCCAATATGTTCAGTCTTGTAGAAGTTCATGCTCATGACTTTGCATCATGATGGGTCAGTGAAGACTACCAACATCAAGCTTATATGGCAACGACCGATTGAAGTCATAGAGAAATCAAATGATTGTAGGAGATTTTTTTGCAGAATAAACCAAATCAAATTCGAAATCGAATGAAATCGTATGCTCCCAAGAAGGTTTTGGAATCAGATTTTGAAAAGATACAAGAGCAATTACGGTTTGGTTTCTTTTTTTCGATTTGCTTGATTGTACTAAATTGATGACACCCATATCTGATATGTATATACTTCACAGTTCACACAAAGACGATGACGAGAGAGAGAGAGAGAGGGAGATACGGTTGAACTGTGTGTTGCAGATAAAAATTTACACAGCTACTCTTGTGATCCAAAAGAGAAAGGGTAGTTGAGAAAAAGTAGAGGTAAAAATTCACAAAAAATATTAAGGGATGTTTATCTTAATTAATCTTAATTAATAAAACAAAAAGTACTTATGGTTAAATTTTTAAAAAATCGTGAATTGTCCCTGGATAATTAATCCCTCTTTAATTATCAATTGGTATGTTAAATGACAAAAAAAGTAAAATATAACTGCACTATATACAAATTACGTGTATAAAAATTACAGGCGCATATGCGCGTGTATACTGCTAGTTAAGAATTAAAGGATGCGTGAATAACTAGTCTTTCATAATTGAGATTATTTAACACGAACATAAAAATTCATCAAGAACATAAATTGACCAGGTAAGAGTAGCAGAAAATGACAATTTTGTCCTCCGTTCATAAAATACAGTCTCTGTCTCCAACTCCCCTGCCCATTTAACGCAGAGAATTCAGAGCAGGCGAGAGTAAGGTTTATGCTTTTCAGTGTGCTCGCCAGAGCCGAATGACCGGGACGACGCTTACGCCGCAGGCGGTGAACAAGTTAGTCGGCATCAACGTTAACGGCGGCGCAGCTGGCGCAGGGCAGCCGCAGGTTTCGGCTTCGTTCGTAAACTCCTTCCGAGTCACCGCCGTCGCCGAGCGGTTGCACATCCACGTCCAGTCTGGTTTCTGCGGCGATGCTATGGAGTTCTTCAATCTCTGTCTCTCTCTTTCCAGGTTAAAACTACCTCCACTAAATTTTAATCACCCTAATTTACTCACGCCTGTAGCTACGTAATTGATCTCCGTTTAACAACGAATGCGTGCCCTAATTTTTGCAGAGGCATCGATTATGCGGTTGCGAACAATGAGATTCCGGCCAAGGCGAACGATTTGCCTGTTTTGCTGAGACAGGTAGGTTAATCTTCATGGTTGATGGAAAGTAATTTTTTGTTTGAAGCAAACTTTGGCTTTGTGTTGTATATGTGCAGATATGCCATCGAAAAAACAACGATGTTTTGCTAGCTGCTATAATGGTGCTGATGATATCTGTCAAGGTATTTGCTTAAAATTGCAGTAAATGTTCTTATTTGGAGGTGCGTGTGTGGTTTTGATGTTTGACTGAGTATGTGTCTCTGTTGGTAGAATGCTTGTAGGACTGGATGGTTTTCGGAGAAGGCGAATGAAGAACTATTAGCTCTAGCTAATCAGGTTTGCTTTTGAACTTGATGTTGCTGATGTTTGTGTTTGTGCAGTTGTTGGACTTGTGTTTCTTATGTCTCGGGTAACTGTTGCTGCCTGTTCATTTTTAAAAAAATTGTAGATTGGCAGCAGGTTCTGTGGCTCGGAAGATATTACAACTGGACCTAATTGTTGTCTTACTAATGTTGAAAAGGTTATGGAAAGGTGGGATACTTTTGTCATGCTGCAACTTGTTGGTTATATGTACACTCGTGATGTATGTCAGTTTCATTTTTCCGATTAGATTGAGACTGTATTACCTAGTGATCCACTCGAAAAAGAATTATGGTCTCAAACCATGTGATATTAGAAATGAAATTTTTTATGTGAATTTCTTGTGACTCACTAACTCTATAGTAGAATACGGGGATATTATTTGAGTGCAAGCAATTAGATGCCATGCTCTCTTCATTGCAATATTTTGTTCTATGTTTTTGGTTAATAGGCTCTTATAGTTCATAGGATAAGGTAGTAAACTTGCTGGTTTTATCAACAGCTTCTTCTTCTAACTATACAAGTTTTTCATCTTTTAAGACCTACCTTTGTTTTTTGATGCAGGTACTATCCAACAATGAAGATGGGCCAGAAGCTTGCCTCACTCGAAGTTAAGGTATCCCTATGGTCTTCTTTAAATTTCTTCTTCTTCTCTTTATTTTTATTTTTTGATTTTGTTTGTTCTGAACTTTCTCTATGCATATTTTTGAGTACATTGTAGCCAGGATATGGAACGTATGTGATTGATTTCCATATTTCAAAGAGTACAGCGTATTCTCCTCAAGAAAAAATTGTGAGTATTTTCTTGGCTTAGTTGCAATGTTACTAATGTTTGCAAATGCTTGTGTTTTTTGCAAATTGAATGCTTCAAGGTCACTTCACTAGACACACACATTAATAAGCATTATATATCTGTTTTGCCCCCTTCATTCACATAGGAGACTTTTGCTAACGAATTAGATGATTATTATTTGGTCAAGTATTTGCTGTAATTTACCTTTGCTGATTTAGTGCACCTTATACTGTTCTTCTTATACATGGAACTAAAACTACCATTTACGATTTACGGAAATATGTTTGATATCAACCTATGTTTTTCTCTGCAGCGGTTATTTGTCTCACAGACAGACAACATGGAGACACCTTCTTGTATTATAAGTCCTCAACAAGTGAAGTATGACTCATTTCCCCTTTTGATCCTTTAGATAGCAGGAGCTTCCCCTTCCTGGATTCTGATGTTTATTTTTTTGGCCAGCTTTCTTCTCAATGGGAAGGAAGTAGATAAAAGGATTACCTGTGCAATGGTATGTTTTTTTTTCTTCCAGATTTAAATATATATGAAAGCATTTGGATGGTCTAGTCGTATTGATTTAGTACCATTTTGAGTCTATTTTCTTCGTTGTCAGGATACTGGATCACAGTTGCCTTCTAATGTAACTGGGATGCTTAAATATGGAACAAACCTTCTACAAGTTGTCGGCCAGTTCAACGGTGAGCATTTGGATGTTTTTAGTGCTTGTATCAGAGTTTTGTGCTACCATATATGTTCAGTTCTTGACAGTGCTATTAAATTATTTAGGTCATTATATCATAGTGATCGCCTTTATGAGCTTGGCATCAACACTTGACACTCCAGTACTGAAAGATTATGTTGACCCCTCAGTACCTTCCTCATGTTCAGGTGCTCAAAATATGATACTTTATCTCTATATTGCTATACATTTAATGCTTTAAGTATTGCAAGATGCTAAACTACATTTTGATGAAAGCTATCTTTCTTTATTGTTAGATACTGACATAGTTGAGGGACCGTCAAGAATATCACTTAATTGTCCCATAAGGTATGAGTTAGTATTGGTTGTAGCTTTTATGATATTAACAATTTTTACAGCTCATTTGAGGCAGTATCTTATAAGTTTACTTATCACTTTCTAGTTTGTAGGCATAATTCCTGGAGATTTTGAATGAACCATATCATGCTTAGGTTTTTTTTTTTTTTTTTCATGAGCAGAGATGTCAAGGCTGGATAGCAATTTGGGTTGTCCTTTTCTTTTACTTTGTTGTATCATGTAGATATTCTGCTCTAGTTCCATCTTGTCTACTTCTTTAATTCTTTGTAGTTTTACTAAATTGGGATACATGAGGGTCTTTTTTACAAGTATTCTATGATGAAAGTTATGCCGATTGTTGTCTACTTTTCTTTCATGTGCAAAATAGCTTTACACGTATCAAAACTCCTGTTAAAGGGCATCTGTGCAAGCATCTTCAGGTGAGTGTATAATTTTTTTTTATTCTTCTTTGTGCCTTTGCTTCCAAGTTTTTTCTTTTTAGCAAGCTTTGAAGCCGTTATACTTATAATTGACCTTTATGCTCTTGAAGTAGCGCTGTAAGCTGTTATTTGATATCTGCTCTTTACTTGCTGCTTTGGTTTCTCTGTACGTTTATCTGCTCTTTTTACTTGCAGTATTTTTTTGGGATGTGTCTCACTATGTCTCTTGGATTTTGCTAGATTTGGTGATTGCACACTTCAAAAATATATGATAAGGGTCAAACTTGATGTCGTAGCTAAAATAAACATGAAATCATCCTTTAATTCTGCGACTTTGGTTTTAGAAAGGACAGAACCTGAAAGTTTTCGTGTAAAGGAATAGTCAAAGATCAGGGTCAAAGCCAGTCTGTTTTCCTAGTATCACTCTGTACAAGTATATACTCTGTAACCTTGCTGAGATTATTAACTCAACTTTGTGTTTTGTTATAATATTCTTTTACTCACTTCTTTTTCTGTTTTCATAGAAGGTATCAAGCATAATGAAAGAGTCCATAGTTTCTTTGTAAAACATGCTGCTGTTACCTTTATTCTCTTGCTGGAACTTGAAATCCAAATTCTTTTCAATTTTGTAGGTTGATTAAGTTCATAATCCATTTGCTATTCTGAATGAAGCATCTAGCTCTCTGTGCTGTTTTATATTTCTTTCTAATGTCATTTTGTCTCACTATTTGAGCTATAGTGCTTCGACTTCAGTAACTATATCGGTATGAATGTAAGACGACCAAGGTGGCGCTGCCCCCATTGTGATCAGTGTGTCTGCTATTTGGATATTCGTGTCGATCAAAATATGGTCAAGGCAAGTGTCTATTTGTTTTTTTTCCATGTTCTTGTCTGTTGTTTTCCCCACATACTAAATGTCGGTTTTCTTCTATTTGTTTTTCCAGGTCCTGAAAGAGGTAGGAGACAATGTTTCTCAAGTAATTATCTCTCTAGATGGATCATGGAAGGTTATGTTGGAAAACGATGATGATCAAGGTTTTACAGACAAATTGAAAGAAACATCTGAGCAGCATGAAGTTACGCCAGGTTCTAGCATTATGGATCTTACAAATGATGATGATACTGCTATGGATTCTGTTGGTGTTTGCGAACCTGAAGATATGAAACCTTTGAGCAATACAAATTCTGCTCAAGCAGTGGATGACTTTTGGTCTGGGGTTCTTTTGGATAATAGCTTGCTCAACTCCGGTACACAATTGGGCAACAGTATCCCTCATGGTCCGAATTCCTTACAACCTTCCGTGTTGTCTGAAGCTGGCTCTCTTGCATTTAATCGAGAAGGCGGGAGGTATGGGAACACTAATAGTCTGGTGTCTGCAATGCATAATCCCTTTTCTACTCCCAACATTGTGAACTCACAACAGTTGAATCCAATTGCTAGCAACGAGTATGGACTATCTCAGACATTACTCAGAGATTTGGCCACCGGTTTGCCAATAATCAGGACACCAGTAGCAGTTCAGGCTCTTCCAGTTCAGTCCCCTACTGATGGTGCGCAACAGAGACCAAGAGCTAGTTTCATTGACTCAGGTCCCACTGATGCCTCCCTTGGTTCGCAGGCTGGCCAGTCTCTCACTCCCCTGGCAAATGTACTCAATGCAGCAGTATGTAGCGACTTGGAAAGGCAGCAACACTTTTCGATGCCCCAAATGAATCCAGTTCAAGTCTCAGACATTGCTTCATCTTCATTGCATCACAGCTCAAGAGCAACACAGGTTTGGTACCTTTGCCCATTTAGTTATGCCATTATTTGGGGGGTCACTTAGATATTTGGGAGTAGTAACCTCCTTACCCCATACTGTCTTGTCTTGATCATTATTCTTCATTTTGATGGTTGTTGATCATAAGTTGCCATCTAAACATATTATCTTTCTCGTGTACTCGCACAATATATATGTATATATTTTCCTAATTTTAAGACGCTGTTATCATTTTCTGATTCATATAGCGGTGAGTAAGAGTTGCATTTAACTGATCTTACAGATTCGAGTTTCCCAAAATTGGTCCGTCACTCATGGTCAACCAGTTGTTGGCGTTCCCGCTTCCAGCCAACTGCAAAGTGCTAGAACATCTCCTGGGTTCCAGGGGTTCACAAATGCACACCTACAGCAAGCTTTTAATCCAAGGACTCCCTCAACAGCTGGCCAGTCTTCAAGCACACATTCCTCGCTGTCCCATGTGACCCCAGGTTTTCTGAACAACCAACAGAATATCATAATGGCTGCTCAGCGAGCTGCTCTGGCTAGGCATTCGTCAACCACGCTGTCTCAAATTCAAAGTCCCAGACCCATGCCAGTAAATGCTGGTGGGCTTCGAACGTCAGGGGATCAGCATGGAAATATTGGCGGGACCGTCCAGTCGGTATCAGGGGCTGATGGGTTGGTGAATACGCCATCTGAACTGGATTGGCGACCATCGGGTCGAATGCGTGGAAGTCTCACAGGTCAGGCTTATAGTGCTGCTTTGAACCAATTTATAATTAGGCCAACACAATCACCTGAGTCTTCGAGACCATCACACCTGAGCTGTCCCCCACACATGTCCCGTCCCCCACACCTGACGTCTCCACCACCGGTTGTTCCATCTCAGCTGCAAACTAGTACGAGCATTCAGGTTCCTCCTAGTAGTCATCCTAAGTAGACTGATTTTGTCCGAGTGGGCTGGTACAGGTATATCCTCCGTGGGTTGACATGGAGTTGTTTATGTTGTGTATATGGTAAGTTTGGATTCCATGGTCAACCAGTCGAGTTGGATTAGGAATTAGAATTTAGGAGTGTGGATGTGATCTATCACAGAATTGCGAATATTGTGGTACAAGGCAAAAAGTCAGTGTAGCTGTTGCCTGTCGTAGTATCGGTTTAATGTTTTTCTTTTTGGTAGTAATGGGCTTCTTCAGATTTGTTCTACTGTGAAGATCGCTTTGGGAGAGTTCTTTAACTTCTGATACAGCTCAGTAGCTTAAAATATGTAGGGCTCCTTAGTTTGCCACTATTATTCTACAGTTTCCCTCAACATCGTAAAGAAAAAATCAGTTTCCCTTTGATAAAAAAAAATAAAAAATCAGTTTCCCTAGTATATAACTATCATTTCAAAATTTCATTTGGATAGACGATTACTGAATGTATCCGGGTATGTCGGCGTTTTAATAGGATTATTCTGCCATGCATGCATCCAAGGGCTAAATATTTGAGGAGCTAATTTTTACTTTTGACACGTGTCGAAGTTTAACAGGCTGTCCTTTTCAACTTTCTATATATTTGACTGAGCTAATGTTAAGCTCACTGTGTGTGATATTCCTTTGCCCACCATCACCAAATATGTCTCCACCGCAACTACCCCGTCGTTGTTAACCATCGCCACTGCCAAACGTGATGAACACCACCGCACCCTTTCTGTCCTCCCTCTCCCTCGCGCTTGCCCTTTCCTCGAGACCTTGACTACTCTGGAAGGCGATGGTAGAGGCAGAGGGTGCCAGAGTAAATATGGTGTCCAATTGCAGTGAAGGACGACGACGCTAATAAGAAATTGGAAGAGGGGTCAATGGTTTCTTTTCCGATATGGGTTTCTAATTTATTATGATGCATTACATATGTGAGTAGCCAAAAGTCTGCACCAAACAACCAAGATTTGAATTGATTATTTGAATTGGTTTATTTTTTTCGATCAAGTATTTTGGGTGCTGGGAATTTTGTTCAATTTTCAAAACATATGTGAAAGTTTTACTCTCTAGTTCAATCAGTACATATAAACACACTCGACATATAACTGTAGTGTTTAGAAGATTACCTGTAACGTTAATCGATATGGCCATTGTAATAGCTTCGGTCTTCTATTTTCTATAACTTTAGCACCTTGATGGGAATAGGCTCTGAATGCTTACGCGTATAGAAAACAGGGACCAAAGCTCACATATATAGAGAGTTGCAACAAGTCATTGCCCATAAAGGTTTCTTTGTTGCACTCTATCGTAATAAGGAAAGAAGTGAGATCATATATATTATTAAAGATAGATTCCTAATATCACCAAACATGTATATATTGTTCACTGATTACATGGTACAGCAATATTTCAATGATCTCATTGCTTAGATACAATTCAATACATATCTGAACTTGCCTAAAACAACTAATGTGAATGTCCATCCTTTCAATCTCCCACTGGACAACACATTTGTTGTGCTACTGGCAACTGACTTTCTTTCACTAAGCAATGAAATGAAGGCATGCATAAATCACTGATTTTGCTGAAAATCTAAAACCAGTTCTGTCATCTGTTCAGCACATTACAGGATACCAAAACTCCACAAATGCAACTACACTTGCTGTTTAAGGACCACTGCAATGAACCTCACAGAACACATGAACTTAGATATGATTAATTGAGCTAATGACTATGTATATATACATTAAACTGATATGCATTTGTCATAAAATCTCAAGGTCCACTTAATGGTTTTACAATGAAAACTCCAAACACAAGACACATAACTGAAAAATACTGATGGAATCGTGTCTCCGTACTCAAGGGCAGTTATATACATATGTATACATATATGCAGAACAATTCTGCATATAACCATCCATCTGAATTAATAAAACTTGATCATGAATCACACTGTTGCAACAGAAACTGAAATGAAAATCTTCATATTATTGATAGCAAGTATCAAGTTTTACAAGAACAATACAGAAAATAAAATTACAAGAACTGTATCTACAATCTGAAGCTGATTCTAGCTAACTCTCGATTACTCCCACTAAACTCATGAATCCAGGTTATCCAGTACTCCCATGTTTCTACAATGTTCTTTGAAAATACCAACAGCTAAAGGTTTTGTAAAAGGGTCTGCTAGTTGATGAGCTGTATCAATGTTCATGACCTGAATCTCACCATCTTTGACTCTCTTCTTCATGCTGTAGTATTTCAGATCAATATGTTTTGAATGAATTGATCTCTTGCTGTTTTTACAGAAGAAAACAGCTGCCTCATTATCACAGTATAAGATTAACAGCTCAGGAATAAACTGGCTCAGCACTTTGGTTTCCCTTAGAAAATTTCTGATCCACAATCCTTCACAAACACCTTCATAAAGAGCAATCACTTCTGCTTGCATTGTTGAAGTTGCTGTGAGTGATTGTTTTGCTGTTTTCCATGCCACTGCACCACCAGCTAGCATGAAAACATATCCACAAGTGGACTTACTGGAGGTTGGATAATTTCCAGCAAAATCAGAATCTGTATATCCTTCTAAACTTAGAGTTTTAACTTTTCTGTACACAAGCATGTGGTGTTTTGTCCTCTGAAGGTATCTAAGCACCTTCTTTCCTGCATTCCAGTGCTGTATTTCTGGACTGCTTTGAAATCTAGAGAGTATACCTACTGAAAATGCTAAGTCTGGCCTAGTGCATACCTGAGCATACATTAGACTTCCAACTAACCTAGCATAAGGCTTTGATTTCATGTTTTCTCTCTGTGCTTCAGACAGGAAGGACTTGTTTTTGGTTAGTTTATCACCTTTGGACATTGGGACTTCTCCTGGAGCACAAGATTCCATTCCAAATCTCTTGAGAACTTTTGAAATATATCCTGCTTGTGACAGACCTAACAAACATTGTTTTCTGTCTCGTTTTATCTCAATCCCTAAGACAAAAGATGCTTCCCCCAAATCTTTCATGTCAAAGTGTTTTGACAGAAAGATTTTCGTATCTTTGAGCAATTTCATATTGCTGCTTGCCAAAAGAATATCATCAACATACAGTATTAAGAAAATGAAACCATTTCCTACTGTTTTAAGATAAACACATTCGTCTACAATGTTTTCTGTAAATTCAAAAGTTGATATAACTGAATCAAATTTTCTGTACCACTGGCTAGAGGCCTGTTTCAGTCCATAGATTGACTTCTTAAGTCTACAGACCATGTTCTCCATTCCTTTAACCAAGAAACCTTCAGGTTGTTTCATGAAGATTGTTTCTTCTAATTCACCATTTAGAAAGGCTGTTTTGACATCCATCTGATGCAGCTCCATATCAAAATGAGCTACTAATGCCATGATTATTCTAAATGAATCCTTAGTGGATACAGGAGAAAAGGTTTCTGTAAAGTCAATTCCCTCTTTCTGTGTAAACCCTTTAGCCTCCAATCTTGCTTTAAATCTGTCAATGTTTCCCTTAGAGTCTTTTAGTTTTAAAAACCCACTTGCAGCCTATTGGTTTCTGTTTATCACTAGCTTCAACCAAGTCCCATACTTCATTGTTTTTCATTGACTCAATCTCTGCATCCATGATTTCATGCCATTTTATTGAGTCTTCACTGTTTATGGCTTCATTAAAAGTGATAGGATCAGTGTCCTCATCTAATGCTTGCTCAATTTCCTGAGAAAACACAAGATAATCACTCTTAGTCCCATAGGTAGGAATTCTTTCCCTTGTTGACCTTCTAGGTTCAGGGACTGAATCAGGTTGAGAAGCTAGAGATTCTAAATTTTCTGTAGATACAGCAACTTCTGAATCATGCTGAGGCTGTACAGGTTTTAAAATTTCAGTTTGGCATTGAATTGTAGGTTCTCTATTTGTTTCTTCCCTTATGCCAATATCATCAGATACATCTTTAGATACTGTAGTGTCACCTGAGATTAATGGCAGAACAAATATATTTTGTAGGTTCTGTGATTGTTCAGGGTCTCCTTCAACTTCCTCAAATTCTGTTGAAAGATCAACAAAATCTGTGTTGCAGGTTGCTTCTCCTAAAAATTTGACCTGATGAGTTTCAAAAATTCTAGGAGAATGTTTTCCAGAATAAAGTTTATACCCTTTAGATTTGTCACAGTAGCCAACAAAATTACAACTAACAGACTTGATGTCAAGTTTTCCTAAGTTAGGATTGTACAGCCTAGCCTCAGCTTTACAACCCCAAACATGCATGTGATGCAGGCTTGGTTGTTTACCATGCCACAGTTTATATGGAGTTTTTTCAACTGATTTACTAGGTGCTCTATTGCAAATGTAATTTGCAGTCCTTAAGGCTTCTCCCCACAGAAACTTAGGTAAACCAGATGTGCACATCATGCTTCTAACCATACCTAGAAGAGTTATATTCTTCCTTTCTGCCACTCCATTCTGTTGGGGTGTGTAAGGAGTGGTATACTGAGCTGAAATGCCTTGTTCTTGAAGATATAAGGCAAAGGGTCCCTTGTGTTGGCCACTTTCAGTATATTTACCATAAAATTCTCCTCCCCTGTCAGATCTCACTGCCTTAATCTTCTTCTCAAGTTGTAATTCTACTTCAGTTTTGAAGATTTTGAAGGCATCTAAAGATTGAGATTTTTCTGACATTAAATGAATATGGCAGAACTGTGAGAAATCATCTATGAATGTAATGAAGTAGATGTTCCCACATATGGTTTGAGTCCTGAATGGTCCACAAATATCAGTGTGGATCAGTTCTAATAAACTGCTGGACCTGTATGCACCCTTGCATGATTTGTTAGTCATCTTCCCTTTACAGCATTCCACACAATCAGATAGATCAGAAAAATCTAATTCTGGCAACATTTTGTTTTTGATGAGTGTTTTTAATCTCTCATTGGATATATGGCCTAGTCTCCTATGCCACAGGGATGCAGACTTGTCATTAAATAAGGTTCTTTTGATGCCTATACAAATGTTTGAATCTGAAGTGTTTGTAGTATCTGTTGGTTGCTCAATGGCAAACACAGACTTACTGGAGACCTTACATTTAATCTGTAGATAGCCATTCAAACGTATAGCTGAACCAATATATAATGAATTTTGAAAAACTTTATTCCATTAAAATCATACTGAAAACTACATCCATGTTCAATCAAAAGATCCCAAGAGATTAAATTTCCCTTCATAGAGGGTACATAATAAACACTGTCCAGAAAAAGAAAATTTCCTAATCCCAAATCTAGACTAAGGCAGCCTATAGCTTTGACAGAAACTCTCATGCCATTGCCAACTCTGATGTGTGTTTCCTCAGTTCTTGGTTTCCTCTTCTTTATGAAGCCCTGCAAGGAATTTACTATATGTAAGGGAGATCCTGAATCAAGCCAAAATGTATTTGGTTCTACGTTTATTAAATCAACTTCTAAAAAGAAAAGAGATGGGAAACAGACAGGTTTTATAGGACACTTACCCTTCTTGATCATCCAGGTTTTGAACCCTGAACAATCCTTCTTAACATGTCCTGGTTTCTTACAGAAATAGCATTTGAATTTGAAGGGTTGGTTACTGGATTGTCCTGCTGTCTTCACTGAATTCTTAAAGTTGGTGGTTTTCTTGGTGTTAAGTTTCTTTTTCCAATTGTTTTTACCCACCATGTTGACAGTTGCTTCCTTTACTGGCTGTATAACCCCATAACCTGGATCATCTGCCTTAATCCTATTTTCTTCCTCAGTAGCTATAGCAATGAGATCATTCAGATCCCATTTATCCTTCTGTGTATTATAGCTTGTCTTGAGTTGACTGAAGCTTTGAGGAAGAGAATGAAGTGCAGTATGTACCACATATTCATCAGGGAGACTCATGTTCACTCTCTTCATCTTAAGTGTGATGTTTTCTATCTTAAGAATGTGGTCTCTGACTCCCCCAACTCCATTGTACTTAAGGGAATTGAGTTGGTTTGACAGAATGGCAGCTTCAGACTTATCAGTCTTCTTGAATTTTTCATGAATAAATTCCAGAAGATCATAAGCATACTCTAACTCAGGGATGGTTCCAGCTATGGTTTCTGTCATGGTGGCCCTAATAATGTTTCTGCATGTGCTGTTCTTCCTAAACCAGCTTTGCTGATAATCCCATCCTGCCTTATTGGTTTCCATATCATCTGCTTCCACATGATCAGGAATAGGATCAATAAGGCAACTATCGAGGTCATTGTTGAGTGAGAAGTACATATCAACTTGTCTTCTCCAGGATTTATAATTGGAACCAGTCAACAATTCTATTTGGTTGAGAGTGACAACTTGGACACCTAAGGAGCAAATCAAGGGGAAAAACGTAATCAGTTCTTGTTTACTGTAGGTATCTTCAAGGTTTTGTTTATGAAAATCCTATGATTACTTAATACAGATTTTATACAGATGCAAACAAAACATATTTCAATACAAAATATTCCCAAACACATGTCTAACTACACTTATATAGCAGTAGATTAAACACACTGAATTCTGTATCCACACACCATAACTGTTAAGCTCATGTCATATAAGAGGAGAAATCATCACCTAATGACAGAAGAAGAACTCCTATCATATCTGTATATGAGGTTTAAAATCATGTGTGCAGCTGTACTGACTCTAAAAACCATGTACCAACACTTCTATGGAAGACACAATGTACATATTTTTAAACTCAGTAACACAAGTTTTCAAAACTCTTTGATGCTGAATGAATTTCCAAAAACGTGGAAAAAGTTTTGCTATGTGCAACATACTGTCTACAGTTAATTCAGAAATTCAGAGTTTGAATTGAATGCCTTTCTACTAAAACTGTATGAGAAAAACGTATTCCTTGTTTGTAAAATTCATGGATCATGGTTTTTAAGTTGTCAAAATTGATTACTCAAACCAATCAATCTATCCATTTCAGAAGAATTCTGCAGATTCAGCAGAGTTTGTTTTAGAGCAGATCAATCACTCAAAATCATGCAATAACATACCTTAGCCTCTGCTCACAGCGCTGCAATGTTAGCGGAATTCACACAATATGCAGCATAACAATTCACTCATTCAATCAAGAACACACAGCAATCAACAGAAACGTAAGTTCCATCCGGTCAATCAAAGCACAATCCCAATTCTATCCTAACCTATGTGCACACCGGGATATGCTCTAGGTTCTCTATGCATTTCCTAAACATACCCGATTCAGTGAGCCCAAAGGATTGAATCCTTGCGAGTTCATGATACGAACCCGAGCGTGTTCTTCCTCAGCCTTCAATGAAGAAACCCAGGTTTTTCAAACTTCATCCACAACGGTCAGTCAATACATGACTTAGACCAGTTTGATAAACTGAATGGGTCATGGGCTGGGTCACGCAACTCACAGTCCCAAGTATATATATGGGCTGTTCTGAATGGGTTAACCAAAATGGTTGGCCCGTTACTATTTGCCCCTTTTTTTTGTGTCGATTTTTCTAAATTGATCTACATGTATGATTCTCGAGCCAAAAGCTTTGATACCAATTGAAAGCTTTAGTCTGTAGTTCAATCAGTACATGTAAACACACTCGACATATAACTGTAGTGTTTAGAAGATTACCTGCAGCGTTAATCGATATGGCCATTGTAATAGCTTCGGTCTTCTATTTTCTATAACTTTAGCACCTTGATGGGAATAGGCTCTGAATGCTTACGCGTATAGAAAACAGGGACCAAAGCTCACATATATAGAGAGTTGCAACAAGTCCTTGCCCATAAAGGTTTCCTTGTTGCACTCTATCGTAATAAGGAAAGAAGTGAGATCATAACTATTATTAAGGATAGATTCCTAATATCAACAAACATGTATATATTGTTCACTGATTACATGGTACAACAATATCTCAATGATCTCATTGCTTATATACAATTCAATACATATCTAAACTTGCCTAAAACAACTAATGTGAATGTCCATGCTTTCAATATGGGGATGGAATCGTGGTACCGAGGAGAAAAGGGGGAAGGGAGTGTGGCACGACCAATGCGGGCTCACGGTTGCGTCGGAAGCCGGAAAGTGTTGAGGCCGAGATCGAGCTCGCTGCAGTGCGATACTGTGGACGAAAGCCAATGCAGGCTGAGCTCGTAGTGGCGCGGTTAGCGACACGTCGGCCGAACTCGTAGTCCAGCGAGGCAGGCTGGAGGCGCGGCGAGGTCCAGGCAGGCTAGCGAGGGGCTGAGGCGGCGAGCTCGGGAGTGGAGAGCGACTGCTAGTCTACTACTATGTTCGACGGCTAGCAGACAGGGAGAGAGAAGAGGATCTTGTGCACTAAGCTTTTAACATAAGCTCAATAAAATTTAGAAATAGTTGAAAAAAATGAACCAATATGATTTTGCCACGTGTAATAGACTCTGGGTATTGTAGAATTTTTCTTGAAATAATTTCAAGAGGGAGGTTTATAAAGAGTATATTGAACAATAAAATTAAAATTAAAATTAAATATATAGTTATTTTTAATTAAAACATTAAATATAGCTCACCATTTTTTTGATTTTAATTTTAATGATGATAACTTTATATAAAATTAAAAGTTACATATATAATGTTAAATTTTTAATTTTAAGTTATTTTTTTCTCCTCGATAACTAAATATATTTAGAAATTTGTTAAAGCTAATTTTGGCAGAAAAAATTTAAAAAATTAGTTTTTAATTGCTAGAGATGTCCACTAAAAATAAATAATTTTTCTAAAAAAGAAACTGAAAAAATATGAAGTATTGAAGGGCTAGATGACAATATTGTTAAATTATTACTAGGTCAGAATTTTCTAATTTCTAGTGTATCACAACTAGGGCTGGCATGGTACGGTTACCAACTTTTTTTTACCATTACCAATTACCAACCAACTATAATCGGTAATCAAAATTCTATTACCATTACCAACCACCAAAGTCGGTATACCGACATGTTGGTACGGTACGGTACATGTTGGTACGGTACGGTTGGGCCTTTACCAATATTAAATTGGGCCAGTTTTTTTTTATGAAAAATAAGACCTGGCCCAAATCTTTTAGGGTTTTCCTGTTATGAAATAATAAAAAAAGTTATAAAACCAACTTAACAAGGTTCATACAAGTAAATCATACAACCACAAAGTCACAAACACAGTTCAAAACTTCAAATTGTTCAATAACACATTAACAAATCACAAACATAGTTGAGAACAAGCTGCTAGACGCCTGGACTGCTGCAAGGCTGCAGTGTTGCTAGTCTGCCTAGTCATCCAAGTATCCAACCATCCCTTGTAGTTCTTGAGTTCTTCTGCCATTAACAAACAAGAAAACACAAAAATGAGAGAAAGGTATAGTATGCAGCAAGCCAGCAAGCCAGCAACCTATGCAGCAAGCCAACAACCTATTACTAAACTACTAATAGGCTTTCTTTTTAATCTCCTTCAACATCAATCTGTTTGAAAATTAACCTAGCAAGCTAGCTCAACTATTTGCAACACGTACAAAAGCTAGATATTTATTCAGTTCCATAAATAACTGAAAAACAACCATATGAAAAATGGATCACAAACCTCAATTGACTGCTACACACTGTTTTGCCCAGAACTTCCAGTAAGCTCTATTGGGGTTGGTGCATCGAATACTTGACCATCATTGAAACCACTTTCTGCAAACCAAATTCACATAGTTATAAAAAAAAATAATAATAAGGTATGATATTTCATATCAATTCACAATGTAAAAAGACTAGTTACCTCTCTCAAGTTCCTCCAACTCATAGTAAAACTTTAGGTCTTCTTCAGTAGGATCCTTGTATAGGTTTGGTGGATCAGCCCTTAGCCAATCACTAGTGCACACAAGGGCCTCCACCATTCTCGGTGTCAATGATGCTCTAAAAGGATCAACAACTCTATCACCTAAACTAAATGCATTTTCAGATGCCACTGTTGAGCAAGGAATAGCAAATATATCCTTGGCCAGCTTTGATAGCACTGGATAGGTTGCCTCATTGCCTTTCCATCACTTGGCAATTTCATAACCCTTGGATAGAAGGTTGACATATCTATCGGATAAATATTGATCAACTTCATTTCTTATGCACAAAGATTGCTCAGCCACCCTCTCCCTAGCTATCTCCCTGCTAACTTCATCGAGTTCATCCAAATCTTCAATTTCCATTTCAGCCATATCACTACCAGAAGCCTGCCCAGTCATATCAATATTTTCTTCACCTTTATATTCATTATACATCTTCATCAAGACCTTCTTCAAGTCAGCTTCTATGGATTCAATTACTTGGGGACTTGCTTTTACTTTTTTCATTGCCACTTTAGCCCACTGTAACTTGTATCTTGGGTCCAAAACATTAGCTATCATGACAACCTTGTTCACCACCTCAAAGCTGCCCCAATACTTGTCAAACTTGGCCTTCATAGACACAGCAACTTTCTTCAAAACCGGATCAGGAGAGTCACAAGCCTTGTCAATCTCAGTCTGCAATGTAATCATCTCCACAAATAATATGTTTGCAGTCACTGATTTCCATGCACTCAGCTTAATAGTAGCTTCATAAAATTTCTTCAAAAACAAACAAAAGGCTTCAGCATCCCTCCAGTTTTCATAATCCGGTGGTCCAATCTTATCCTCAAAATAGCTTCTAAATAAAGCATCTTCTTCTGCCATCCTCCCAAAAACAGCTTCATATTTCAAAGCAGCTTGCAGCATAAGAAATGTGCTGTTCCATCTTGTTATAACATCTAATGGAACATTTGCATTAGCCCTGCATTGCTCCAAAACAGCAAACTCCCTAAACTTATCAAGCCTAGCAGATGAGCTCCTAACATACTTTGCACAATTCCATATTGCTGCAATCCCCTTCTCCAATTCCTTCAAACCATCCTTAACTATCAAGTTAATAATATGGCAAGCACATCTTAAATGCAAAAATTCACCATCAAACATCAAAGTCTTGTAACCCTTCAACCTTCTCTTCATGTATTGCACTGCCACATCATTAGCAGATGCATTATCGACAGTGATGGAAAACACTTTTGAGATCTCCCATTGCCTCAAACATTGCTCCACAGCTCTACCAATATCATCACCTTTGTGACTGACAATTGGACAAAAGTTTATGATTCTTTTGTGCAATTTCCAGTCAACATCCATAAAATGAGCTGTAAGAACCATGTAGTTGATGTTTTGTATCGATGTCCAAGTGTCTGTGGTGATCGAAATCCTTGTGTCTGATGCCTTCAAGCCATTCAACAAAATTGTCTTCTCATGATTAAACTTATCTAATACACCCTTGGCAACCTGCCTTCTATTCAATATAATCCACCGCAGTTGTAATTCAGTAACAAAAGCCTTAAAACCATCCTTCTCCACATGCCTAAAGGGTAGTTCATCCTTTATTATCATCTCTATGCACAGATCATCAATCCTCTGTTTGTTAAACCTATGAGGTTTTCCTCCAGACACATTATTTAGGTTTAGCTTGGCCTGTTTAGAATCAGATTCAGAAGTTTGCTTGTTTGCTTCGCCATACATTGGGTGTGACTCACATTTCCTCACATGGTTCCACATTGAGCTTGTCCCATTTTTCCTAACTGCACACAACACCTCAGTACCACAAGTGTTGCAGGTGCACCATTCCAGATCTACTTCACCATTTGGTGACCTACATCGAGTAAAGAATTCCCACAGACGACTTTTGTTCACAGGTTCTTTTCTTTTTTTTTTCCACAAGAAGGTTGTGAGCTACTTTCTGGTTGAGATTCATGTTGAGGTTCAGGGGCAGGGGGAGGAGGAGGAGGGCGTGGAGGTAGTTCAGGGGCAGGGGGAGGTCCTAATGGGGATATGTTTCTGTGTTCCTCTACATGTGCGGTCGATTGAACAGATGGAGATGAGCTACTAGTTCTACTGCTTTGAATCTGAGACAATGCTGTATCCACTATGAAAATTGAAAAACAAAAACCAATAAAAATCCAAACCCTTTGAACAAAAGTACAAAACATAAGATGAATCCAAATTGAGAAAGAGATCGCACCTTGTTCGCCAGTGCCCCTCAATTGCGCACTAGTGCCCCTCCCTAATGCGCTTCCGGTCATCCTAATCCTTTGGCGACCCATCCTCGATCTACAATTCACACACAGACAACAATTCAGCAAATAAAATTATAAAAAGGCATCTAGACAATTTTAGCAACTCAGCATTCATACATTTACAAACCAATAACCAAAAGCTACAATAACCAAATGATCAGCACTGTTTCCAAATCGCATTCCCTAGTCCCTACAATAATTGAGTCAATAAAACGGCATTCATACATTTACAAACCAATCAGAGTATCAGACCAACACACACTAACACACCAACACACCATCAATTTCCATCAATTATTCAAACAACAAATGGCAATTTCCAGCAATTTACAGTATACTACCTTCTTCCTCTCTGCCTCTGTCTTGAAATCGGCCTTCAAATCCTCAACAATGCTCAGTCGCAGTGCAGTAAGAGGCAGAGTTATCGAGCTCAAAAACCTAGAAATGCAGAAAGAGGGAGAGTTATCTAAGAGAGAATCGAATCAAAGCTCAAATCAAAGTTCAATTACCTGTGAGAGAGAAGTCGAGAGAGGTCGAGCTTGTCTGAGGTCAGCGACGAGATTGTCTGAGAGAGATCGAAGAGAATCGAGAGACCAGAGAGGCAGCGACTGAGAGCGGTCGAGCTCGAGAGGAAGCGACGGAGACGGCTGAGAGTGGTCGAGCTCGAGAGGAAGCGACGGAGATCGAGAGAATCGAGAGAGATCGAGAGACCAGAAAGGCAGCGACTGAGAGCGGTCGAGCTCGAGAGGAAGCGACGGAGAGAGGAAGCGACGGAGACGGTTGAGACGGCTTGAGAGGAAGCGAGAGTGAGAGACCAGAGAGGTGAGACTTGAGAGGGCTGAGAGACAGAGAGGTGAGAGGCGCTGAAGCTGCGAATGAGGTATGAGGAAATGAGGAATAGGTTTAGGAGGTTAGGGTTAGGAATTGACGGCTAAGATTACGGGATCTCCATTCAACGGCTAGGATTAATACAATTTAATATAAATAAAAATTAACTGTCGGTACAGTAATTACCGTGGTAATGAAAATCTATTACCACTACCAACCACCAAGTCTATAGTTGGTACGGTAACCAACCGCAAAAGTCGGTAACCGACATAAAATTGGTTCGGTTGGTTTTGCGGTAATCGTGGTAAATTCCCATACCATGCCAGCCCTAATCACAACGGCATCGGCTTGTCGTTTATTACCTGAGACGAGACTCCGCTGGAAAGTCTGAAACTACGCTCTAGTAAAACCAGAGACGAGACTCCGCTGGAATGGGTGATCCGACTCACTGAGTCATGAAGTGCCGATCCGTCGCCTGCATATGGTCAGGCACTCCTCCCTCTCACCGAGTCACCGCCACCGCCGCCCTCGACAATCCCTAAACTCTCTACACCGGCGGATTTGATGGCTCCCTCATCTGGTGGAACCTCCCTCATTCCTCCCATTCCAACTCGGTAACTTCATCACTCAAACTCAATAATTCATTGTTCTCTTAAGCTCAAATTGAATTGTGTGTTGGTAAAATAGTATTGAGTTTTTGTATTAAACAGGAGATTGTGCCTATAGCTATGTTGTGTGGCCACGCCGCGCCGAGTGCTGACATCTGTGACCCCCTTAGTGAGAAGAGAGACTCTTTAAGCAATGCTGAGCTGGCATCTAGCTCCGGCATGTTGATTAGTGCCTGTGTTGACGGCATGCTGTGTGTGGAGTAAAAGCAGCGGGCATTGCCGGGGAAGAAGGAAGCTGCCACCTTGGGTTGGCAGTCCGTAGATGGTTTTCGGACTCTCCTGTCCAATCTGCGGTACGTGTGTATTGTGTGCTGTTTCGTGGATAATGTGCATTTGGGTGAGCAGCATTCGGTTGAGTCGAGTGAGGTGGGAGTCGATAGGGAGGGTCATAAGAAGCCTCCTAAATGCACCGTGGTTATTGTTGACTCGTATACTCTTAGCATTGTGCAAACTGTTTTTCATGGGAACTTGTCTATTGGTACGTTGAAGTTTATGGACGTGGTGTCGTTGACGGAGGATCAGGAGAAGCATTCTGTGGTTATGGCTGATTTGGTCGGTAGTAACATGTGAGAATGTTATAGCCTTTGTGTTGAAAAGTTGCTGCATATTTAGGCTACTGCCTACTAGTACTACAATAGGAGAGATTTCTTTCACGGAAAACAATCTTCTGTGTGAAGAATGTAATTCCAGTCAATCACTTATTGTGGGAGGTATCTTTCTTAAAGCGGAAAATGCTGCTAATCTAGAAGCCGAAGAACCCCACGAAGTGTTTTCAAGAAATTTTGCTGTTTGGAATAACAAAGGTCTTTTAGTTGTTTACTCAATATCCTATGTGAGAGGTATTCAAGTGTGAGCATCTTTGTGAGATCCCTGCCTCCTCTAATCCCCTTCATGTGAAACTATCAATTAGCTTCATTCAGTTGAGTCAATATATTCTTCGGATTGAATCGGTTTGCTTAATTGAAGAACATTTACAGTGGAAACCGCATATCACGATCTGGTCTACATGTCAGAAACATGATGACCATGGTAAATTGAACCTATCTTTTAAATTTCATGGAGTTGGCCGTTCTTTTGTTGACTGGACTGTAAGGTCTATGAAAAGCAATGATTCTGAGGTTCCAGGTAATATGCAGACCAAACCACCTTCGTCAAGCTCAGAAAGTTTAAAGAAACTACATGCAGAAAGTGAAAATTTTGGCTTAGCTGATAAGCAAGGTTATGTGTCTTCTTCCATGGTTATTTCAGAAACTTTCTTCGTTCCTAATGCTGTTGTATATGGCTACTCTAGTGGAGAAATAGAGATGGTTCGATTTGATTTGTTGGAGGGCCTATCTTCTCTGGGTGGTAGTCCACGTCATGAGGCGAATTCGCATATGTCCAGACAGCCCTTTCTCGGGCACACAGGTGCTGTGCTCTGTTTGGCAGCACACAGGATGGTACGTGTTGCTAAAGGATGGAGTTTCAATCAGGTTTTGATATCTGGAAGCATGGATTGTACAGTTCGCATATGGGATCTTGACACTGGAAGTCTCATTACAGTAATGCACCAACATGTGTGCCCAGTTCGCCAAATAATTCTTCCCCTAGCTCGTACTTACCGTCCTTGGAGCGACTGTTTTCTCTCAGTTGGGGAGGACTCCTGTGTAGCACTTACTTCTCTTCAGACTCTGCGAGCAGAGAGAATTTTTCCTGGACATCCCAGCTATCCTGCGAAAGTTGTATGGGACAGTGGAAGAAGTTATATTGCCTGTTTGTGCCAAAGCCATTCAGGAACATCTGATACAGTTGATATTTTGTACATTTGGGATGTAGAGACGGGTGCTCAAGAGCAGGTGCTTCGAGGGACAGCATCTCACTCAATGTTTGACCATTTTTTTCAAAGCATCAGCATGAAGTCTATATCTGGCAGTGCACTAAATGGCAATACCTCGGTTTCCTCGTTACTTCTTCCAGTGATTGAGGATGGTGCTTCTACTCACTCTCATTTGAATAGTTCAGAGAAATGGGGAACTACATCAAATGTAGTGCCTGGTACTCTTGCTGAGTCCAATACTACTCCCAGAGGCAGTAAAGATGATTCTGAAAAATTATTTCCATCCCCTGAAATGGCCATTCAGAGCCGTAAGCATCCAATCACATGCTATTGTCCTTTCCCTGGAATTGCTGCTCCCAGTTTTGACCTTGCATCATTAGTGTTTCATTATCAGAAAGATGACCTTATATTAAATGACAGTGATAAGAAAGAGGATAATCATGTCAAGGGACAGGGATCTGAGACACCAAGTCCCAAGAAGATGCCTGTAGATAATGGTTCTGTTGAGCATGGAACCTCAAATGATACAGTTCAAGATACCGAATGGATTAGGACACTTGAAGAATGTTTGCTTCGGTTTCGCTTGGGATTCTTACACTTGTGGGATGTGGATTCTGAGCTTGATAACTTCCTTATAACTGATATAAAGTTGAAGAGACCAGATAATTTTTTTGTCTCTTCGGGTTTACAAGGTGACGAAGGGTCTTTGACGTTGTCATTTCCTAATTCAAGTGCTACTCTTGAGGTACTAATGTGGAACTGCATTGATTCGAAGATTATTTCATGCTTGGCTTTTTTTGTTTTGTTTTGAGATATTGAACAATTTTTCAGCTCTGGAGAATGTTGTCTGAGTTTTGTGCAATGAGGTCATTGGCAATGGTGTCTCTTGCCCAACACATGATTAACTTGTCTCATACCATTTCGAATGCAAGCAGGTCATCCAAACTTCTTTTTTTTTTTTTGGTTTCTGGGTTCACCCTGTCATCATGTAGACCATCTGTATTTTTGTTTCTTTCTTTATGATATTTTATATTTAATGCTTTTGCAGTGCTTTAGCAGCATTTTATACTAGGAACTTCGCAGAGAAAATTGCAGATATAAAGCCGCCTTTACTTCAGGTTGCGTCTCCTGCTTATGCTTTTGTCTATTCTCGATTATATGCCTTTTAATGTAAGGGAGAACAACTTTTACTGGCAGTCTCTCCTCTTTTTGGGATAGTTTTTCTGTTCCGTTTGTTGTGAATAAGTGTACTATGTCTCATAAAAGACAATGCTGAATTGACCACATTTTGTTATAGCACATGTAAAACTCACGTGTTTGGTTGATGTGGCTTAAAAATAGTGGTCTAACATTATGTGAAATCTTTGGTGTTGCCAATGTTTAAATACATATCACATCAGGTGGCTCATACTTGTACAAGAAAATGTCTCTTTGGCATGATCTGGCTGTAAAAGAAAATGTCTCTTTGGCATGATCTGGCATGTATGTATGATGAATGCCTTTTCGAATGTTTAGCAACTAGGTAATAACATCCCATATCCAGTCCTTCTCACTTCAAGCCAGGAATTAGAGACATATGATTGACATATTTATTTATCTATTTATTTATTAGGTTTACTCTTTTCTGTAGCTTTTAGTGAGTTTTTGGCAAGATGAAAGTGAACATGTACGTATGGCTGCACGCTCGTTATTCCACTGTACTGCTTCTTGGGCAATTCCACTCCCCCTGTGTAGTCAAAAAGCTACTGGTCACACAAATCTGAGCTCTATAAGTGTACCTGGAGAAACTAAACTTTTGTAATCAAACACATAAGAAACATATGCTGACATACTGTCTTCTCGGGATAAAGAATCAAATATACGTGCATGGCTGGAATCATTTGAAATGCAAGACTGGATTTGTTGTGTTGGAGGTACAAGCCAAGATGCGATGACATCTCATATTATTGTTGCAGCAGCGTTGGCTATCTGGTATCCTAGGCTTGTAGAGCCATGTCTTGCCATGCTAGTAGTTCATCCGTTAATGAAGCTAGTTATGGCAATGAATGAGAAATATAGCTCAACTGCAGCAGAGCTCCTTGCTGAAGGTATGGAGAGTACATGGAAACAATGCATCAGTTCTGAAATACCTCATCTGATTGGGGATATATATTTCCATATAGAGTGTGTAAGTGGCTCTTCTGCCAATTCATCTGCACAAAATTTGGCTGTACCAGTTGGTCTTCGTGACACATTGATTGGAGTTCTTCTTCCAAGTTTAGCTATGGCTGATATCCCATGGTTTTTAAGTGTTATGGAAAGCCAAATCTGGTCTACTGCATCAGTCTCACCTGTTCATTTAGTATCTCTTGTCACTCTCATCAGGGTTGTGCGTGGTTCTCCAAGACACCTGGCTCAATACCTCAATAAGGTTTGTATTGCCAGTTCTTAATGGGTTCAGTTTGAACATCTTATAGAAAAGACTTTGAGTGCAAGAGAAGACTAGAAAGTTATTGACATTTGGACAGACTTGCTGGTTATTGACTTCATATTACAGACTGTTGACCCTAGCAACTCAGTCATGCGCAAAACTTGCTTTCAAAGTTCAATGTCCGCTTTGAAGGAAGTTACACGTGCATTCCCGATGGTAGCCCTGAATGATACATGGACCAAATTGGCTGTTGGGGATGCGATTGGAGAGAAAAGCAGTGCCAGCATTCGGGTGTATGACATGCAAAGGTATTCTGATAACTTGAAAAAAAAATTGATATCTTTGCTTATTGATCTCTATCTTTTCTAGTCCTTGACATTTGATTACTGTTCTCATTGCAGTATTATAAAGATAAAAATTCTGGATGCAAGTGGACCTCCTGGACTTCCAAATTTTCTTGCTGCCACTTCAGATATGACATTAGTTACTGCAATTTCAGCTTTGAACTTCTCCCCAGATGGAGAGGTACATTTTATTAACTGCCCATATGTTACAAGAATTTCAACCAATACCATACATTCAAATACAAATAACAGTTTGATAACATAACACGTCAGAGCTGAACTAACATTAATGCTAAGCTGGCTCCTCATGTCATACCAATGTTTTTTCCTAATTTCTTCATTTTATGCTAAATATTTAGACTCAGAGAGACCATTGGCAGTTTCACTTGCTTTTGCTCAGCCAACACATCTTGCTTGTACTTAACATGCAGGATAGGTCAAAGCTATTTAAAACTGCTTGCTATATATGCTCAAGTGCACTTTATAGTATTTGGATACATAATTGCAGGGGCTGGTTGCTTTTTCGGAGCATGGGTTGATGATCAGATGGTGGTCATTGGGATCTGTGTGGTGGGAGAAACTGAGTCAAAATTTAGTTCATGTCCAGTGCACAAAGTTGATATTTGTTCCCCCTTGGGAGGGATTCTCATCCAACTCTACAAGGTCAAGCATAATGGCCAGCATTATGGGTCATGATGGTCAAGCCAATATCCAGGTAACTCTCCAAATAGTTCTTTTGTTGAAGCATACAGATTTCTTGCTTTTTCCTTCTGGTTAAATCCCATGTTTGGCATACAAAAAATCGTACACAGCCATATGGGACAGTAAGATATTCTCCACGACTGCTTGTGTTTATCATTCCTTTTCGTTATTGGGTGGTAGGAGAATGCAAAGGACTTGAGTCTAGTGGACAATTTGAAACTGTTGATTCATAATCTCAAACTATCTTATCGACTTGATTGGGTTGGTGAACGAAAAGTACATCTTACGAGGCATGGCCATGAGTTGGGCACTTTCCAGTTGTAAGTGTCCTGTCATGCCAATTCTAATGACAGAACTTTTCATGGAGAGACTAAGTTTGACAGCTAGTTGGTGTAGCACATTGTCTAGTTATAGACTTATAGTTGATTAAACGAGAATTCAATTCACCGGCTCTGGATCTCATTATTCTGGCAAGTACTTAAGGCACTTTCTCTTCTGCAGTTTGCATTATGATGAGAATGTCTTTATCTTCTTTGCATGTGCAAATATTGCGCTTGCAGAAAGCACATCAACAGTTACACAGTTAGCCAGCAGCTTAGATTTGTTTAGGCCATGGAGTGTACATTTATTCTTTTATTTGTAGGATCAGGATTAAGAAAAGGTGGAGGTTGTTGTGATTTTGGTTTTGATTTAGGGAAACTTTCCATTGTTTAGTTTGCTGAGATGCTTCAACAGAAACAGTGAGAAGACTACAGAGTATACTAAAACTGTAAAACATTTTCCATATTTATACAAGGTTATATGTTCATTTTCGTATGAACTAATGAAGTATAGAACAATAACGATCGTCAGCTTAGTTTAGTGGTTTGACTGGTTTCCAGTTTTCTCTTTAACGGACACGTCTTTTCTCCCTAGTCAAATCTAATGTCTGCTCTCATCCCATGGTCATCCAGCACCCGCCATTAGGGCATAATTTGGAATGTTTAAATTGAGAATTTGAGATTGTATTATCAATTAATACATCACTTGGATAAGTGGGATTTTATTACTATATAGCTATTTACATCAGTTTCAGTATTTTACAGTAAGGAATTATAAAACTATTCCGAGTTCCATGACTGAAGAAATACCCTCTTTTGCCCTCTTATGCAAGTAAAGCAGCCGCTGATCCCACAAAAGCTGCATTGATATAAGTTGTAGTTTCAGAATGGGAATAGTCTGATCTTGCATCCTGAAACTGATCTTTGACATCAGGACCCCCAACAATTGCACCAACATGAGTATTTGGATTTGGACTCCCAGAATTGTAATAGGTATAGCCACCATTGCAGTCTACCTTTGTCCGGAGAGACTTGGTTGAAGGGATTGACGAACCTCTGTGGTGCAATTTTGTTGGGTATTTGGTACCGAAACCCACCATGTATGACATACTTTGAGGGTTATTACCTAGAATGTAGTCCACCTGAATATTCATGAATTTATCGAGATTATAATGATATTGTTGTCAAACTTAAGCGAGGAATGAGTACATGGGCGACCCCGGAATGTGACTATTACCTGAGATTTTGCGAAGGCTTTGATTTGCGCCACGGAGAAAGATGTGGAGCCGCATTGAACTTTACCAGCTTTAGTACTTATGGTTTTGGAGTAGATGAATAGTACCAAGGTAGAGCTTGTGACATACTGCAAGTTACTGCTATCTCTTATAAACAGAAGTCCACCTGCAAACAGAGCAAGAATACCGTCAAATCGATCATTTAATCAAGAATTAATTACTCTGATAATTAGAGATGTAGAGATACTTGTCAAATGTATGTGCGTGTGTATACCTGGTGTTCGTTGAACCTGCACAGAGCTGCTCCCCTGCATCACTGCACATATGAATGACTCCACATTGGTCTTGTACTTGAGCAAATTAGTGTTTCCAGCAAGGTATTCCTGCAACAAAATGCATTTTACTTTTGTGATTTAATTCGAAGAAAAAAGGCCATATAGAAGTGCAAATTTTATGTACCTTGGCCAGTAATGTCTGAACTCCAACAAATTTGTTATCCCAACTAAACTCGGACACTGCCTGGCTCCATCCTTGGTTGTTTACCACATAACTCAAATAGTTGCTCTTTCCACTTGCCTTGTAAAGCCAAGCCGCAGCCAATAACAGCTCATCCTTATGAGCATATTCAGATCAGCAATCAGAACTCCAATGACTTCGTACTTATGAATTCTAGTAATTAATTAACAAAGTAGTTCCTTGTAAAAACTTTTATAGCTAGCTAGTTTTACTTTTTTATTATTATTATTTTACCTGGTAGCCAGAGTATGAGCAGTAGAAAGGGCACGAGACTTGGTAAGACCCTCTATACTTGTATCATGCCACACGTATAAGAAAACTCATCGCCCAGAAAGTAGCTAGTTTTGAAAATGTGAATGAAATAGACTAATAGACACACACATCGGAAATGCTAGTTCTTGCTAAGAGGTTTATTAAGGTTGGATTTACCGTATCGTTTAACTGTCAATTGACATGATTTATTCTAGCCTTGCCAGTGGGCTGCCAAACATCCTGCTAGCGGGTTAACCACAAGGGACTTTGAGTAGAATAGTCCATATTATGGTTTTGGACTTTTGGTTGTGAAGTCGACTAGCTATTTAGCCAGCTTCTCCCACGTTTGTAATTTGGAACCCCGGCATTGCATTTTGCTGGGGTTATGACGTTCGAAATGTACCAATACACATAGATCGAGTCATCGAGATAGAGTGATAGACATGTGTCAGGTACCGATCAATATATACATAAGGCTGGCTTACTCTCACATCTCTATTCTATTAAGTTCTTATGCGATACGGTCCAATTGGTGTGATACGTACTGTATGATCGAGTGACTACGTACCTGAGTATAGAAGGTGGTGGGCGAAGGATGAGCTTTCAATATGAAGTCGGTGCCCCAACGGATTGCGCTTTGCAGATGTTCTAGCTGGTTCGCAGAAGATATCTGCTGTTGGTACTCGACGAGACTCCAACTCAACAAGCTCACACTATATGCCATTGGCCACCCGAATTTCACATTGTCACCTGCATCATAGTATCCTCCTGTCAAATTCACCTGCATGTAACACACATAACACATTAACGTAAGTACGTGATCGATCATCGATCGATCATAGTATGGAATTGAGAAGAAAAAAAAACAATAGTGATGGAGATGTAGAATTGATATGTGTACGTACTCGTTCAAGCTGGCCATCGGAAAGTGCAGAGTCTCCCCTCCAAGTGACTCGCTGGGTGGTCGGCAGCTTCCCGGAGCGTTGGCCCTCGAAGAACAATATGGATTTTCCAAGCGCATCTCCATAGTCGGTGGATGTGGCTATCCCATTCAAAACACACCTGTTATAGCGGAAGCAAATAAATGTAAGAACAAACACAGATTTAACGTGGTTCACTAACGTGAGTTAGCTACATCCACGGCAGAAGGAGAACAGATTACTTTATCTTGGAGAACCAGATTACAAAGTATATCACACTAGGTTAAGCCTAACCTAGGATTACAGAATACTTAATCTCTCTACCACATTAGATTAAGCCTAATCTACAGGATAGAACCAGATATCACACACACCCTTATGGTTAATACCTATGTATATATATAGTCAAACAGAGTCCTGAATACCAGAGGAATCCCAGACACACACGTCTGAGGAAACCTAAACCAGAATGATTAAGGAAACTCAATTCCTTAATGCCTGAGGAATCCTAGTCCTAGCGAAATCCTGAGTATCAGTCCTGCTCGCCAAGGACTTCTAACTCTCCTCGCCAAAGACTTCATCGCCAGAGACTTTTGCCAAAGTCAACGCTCGCCAAAGACTCTCTCGCCAGAGACTCTTCCTTGCTCGCGTACCACACGTATGCCAACGTGCCACGCGTATGCCAACGTGCCACGCGTATGCCAACGCGCCTCGCGTACGCCGACGCGACTCAAGATTCAAGGCATAGACTAACAACACCAAAACACATGCAGCAACTCTATCATACCCCATAAATAATGAATCAGATTGATGAAGTATAAACCTTAAGTTCTTGCTCTCCAAACTAATAGAGCCAAGTATAGTTTCTGATGTCCAACGGCGCGCTCAAGTCTCTCTAATATATAGAGTGATCGAGCTAAGTCGGTACGTAACAATAATTTTATCCAAATAACTAACCCACCATATATTACACTTTTATTAATGATATACAGATGCATGAATATAATCATATACATATAAAAAGAAAGGTTGTGCAAGTTATTAATTAGGTCAGTACGACATGGTACCCATGCACTCCGTGTAAACAATACGAACTCTTCAGAAGACATTCTTCTGATGTGAGATTTTAAATGGCTTAAATTTAAGTCACATTTTTCATCATTCTCCACTTTGGCGTGATTAGAGTCATCCCCAAACGTCTCACGATCCAAATTATAATAGCTCTACCTCAACCACAAGTATAGGCTTCAAATCTTGTGATTCCCAAACAAAGTCAAGCTTCACCAAATTGTAACTTGATCGTACGAGACCAAATCTCAAGCATAGTCTAGGCTCTGATATCAATTATTGTGCGGAAGCGAGTGACAAATACCACACACACAGGGTCAAAAATGCTGATACTCTCCCCATTCAGCCACCCGGGATTCAACTGGTATGAGATTTTAACACAAAAAGGCCTCGAAAAATCTAATATCCAATTACACCCAAATACACTCACTGATCAAAAAGCCTACAACGTACAAAGATATAAATATGTTGTTTCTCGAAAAGAAAGAGAGACTAAAACAACTAATACAAAGTATAATGTCGAAAGTGATGACACAAACTCTAATACCGATATAGTCTAAGAGAATCTGAGGTTGCATTAATACTGGTTGCACGTCCGCATCCTGCGTCCTTCTCTCTGCTTGATTGATCGATGCAATCACATATATAGACATATATGGACGTGTGTATGACAATCTGATTAGGAATACAATTCCTAATAACTTACTCTAATAGGTTTCCATGTACGTGGCCTGTGGTATAGTCCAAGACAAATTGATCTAGGCTTATAATTAAAGACACAAACTAATAATCTTCACTTTTGCTTAAATTATCGAAAATCTTCAAAGTTGAATTTCCTCCGAAAGTCTCTTCCATTAAAACTACTAATTTCGAGTAGCAATTAAGTCCAAGCAATACTTCAACTTGCAAACAGGAACTGACTTGATCACAAAATGATGACCCCAAAAAAGAGAACAAATTTCTTCAACCAAAGCAACACAGTACAACCATAATTGTTGTTCTTCAATATCACCAACAAAATCAAGCACAACCTGACTAGGCTGAATAAAGTTTGAAAAAGCTCCACCTGCTTACGAACACCGTGATCTAAACCTGCATTAAACTCTTCCACACATAGCATGACATACTCCCCAAAGTGCAAAACTTCACTGATCAAAAGTTTGGGTGACATAAACTGGACACACCACATGCCATACAAATTCACCTCGCAAACAAATCCATGGAAACCAAATTTTGTCCTCATCTCATGTTTACCATCACTCACATGAGCCACAAAATAACAAGTATCAAAATGACCAGCATGAGTATCAAACCATACCTCAAATAGAGTCTTCATACAAAATGCAGTCGATGAAAACCAATTCATCAAGTAGCAGGAATTACCAAATTTAGCACTGAAGTCCATAGACTTAATCACATAAGAAAACATGCAGACTGCTTTCTCCACAAGAGAACCAATATGTTCTATAAAATATGTAGGTGGTGTCATCAAAATAGTGTGGTTTCTCACTATCACATCTTTACAAAACCGATCAAATTGACCCTCAACAAATACAAAGAGTGTATAATTGTTGCTCAAATACAATTGACTTGTAATTGATTTGGTCATATATAATCTCTCAAGCTTTAGTCAAAGGACCCGCATCTTTACACGCTAAGTGTTGAAATCCTTCCTCCCCATAAATTTATCGATCTCATATTTTGCCGATGTAGCAGACTCCACAATTATAGACAAAATGACAAACTCAGATGCAGCCTGAGCTCTGATACCACATGTTGTACAAAAACTCTAAACAATACGAAGTATTTAACAATGAATAACCCTTCATTTTTCTGATGTGAGATTCTAAATGTCTCGAATCTAAGCCACATTTTCCAACACTCCGCAACGTCATTAAGCAGTTCTATACTTGTCTTCCTAGTTCGTTATCGTTATATCCACAATTAATGAAGCTGAATTAGTCATACGTAGCGAGACATATGGAGCAATTTTGGACGAGGAGAAAACCAACTATATGCGTAAGCTAGGCGACTGCAACTACCCGTGGGGTAAATGATGGTGGCATGGATATATAACGTACGAAATATCTTTCAAGAAACAGTTTCGTGTACCCTATTCCCTTTTGATCGCCCCATACCTAGCTAGTTTGAGTGGCGAAGTCGATTAGGTAAAAGACCTCTCGATCAGAAGGAGGTGAAATAATTTTTATGCATATATACCAAACTGACCAAAGGTATGGGTTTTGATATTTTTCAATACACTGCGATGACAAAGAAAAACTTGTAGAATCTTCCACGTTCAATCGAACTTGAAAGAAGTCATAGAAACCGTTAACGGCCGGGGTTCTTATTCTGCTTTGCTCAAGTTGCTAAAGGATCGGAGATCAATTCAAACACCATGTCATTGATTCAATATATATTCTTCCACTAGATTTTTGGAGTTCTTACTGAATCCTACATGGCGACATGTGACGAACGCAATGTCCTAATGAAATTCATGCCAGGGATGGCAAGATATATATGCATGGGACGACGTCAGTAATCTGCAAGAATATTCGATTCGTTCATCTCTAATGTTTACGTGGAGAACTGAATTTTAGTTTGTATCTCTTTCTACACTTTTTCGTAGTATATGAAAATATATATACACATGGACCAATGTGTATTGTATAGGATTGCAGTGAAGTGTTATCCATATGTTTTATAATCTGTTATCTATTAGGGAAAATTCAACAAAAAGTATTTTAATTTATGTTTATTTTAAATATTAATGTCTTAATTTTATAAAATATTATAATCATACCTTAATTTTTAACCCCGACTCAAAAATAATATCTACCTTTACTTATTACGTCTTACTCTGTTTCAAATTGCATAATTTCAAGAAATTTTTTATCGAATAGTACCTCAACTTTTGCTCATTGTAAATATTCATACTTGAACTTTTCAAAATATAAGAACCATACCCCAACTTTTGATTCTTGCCAAAAAATCATATATACAATTACTTATTTCGTTTATCATCGTTAATTCTTATATTATTGAAATTATGCAATTTGAAACAGAGTTAGATGGAATAAGTAACAACGGGTATGTTTTTTGGGCCAGAGACAAAAGTTGGCGTATGGTTATGATATTTTATAAAGTTCAAGTATGAATATTCATAATGAGCAAAAATTGAGGTACTGTTTGTTAATTTTTTCCTAACTTCAATGACATAAGAATTAACGATGTTAAACGGAATAAGTAATGGCTAGTAAGTATGATTTTTGGGTCATGATCAAAAGTTAAAGTATATTTTTGATATTTTATAAAATTGAGATATGAATATTTACAATGAACAAAAATTAAAGTACTATTTGATAAAATTTTCCTATCTATTATAATTTGATAGTGTCAGGTTCCAACTCTTTTGTAATAACTACGTACTTGGGAATTTATGTTGAATTTCTGCAAAATGTATTTGATAGTTTTTAAATTTAACTTCAAAATTGCCGTCTCTTATTTACGTATTTGTAGATCGAACTACGGAACTACCAGTCTCTTATTACAGAAAAGAAAAGGGGGCGGGATGGAATCTGTCGAACTTGAACTTCTGAGACTCCACCTGCTGGCCATGAGTTGTACGTCTTGATAACCAAGTTTCTTTCCTACTGTTTTGGACTTTAATTAATTTTGGGCCTCTGTACCAAAGAGTGTGAATCGTCCAAATAGAATTTGGCAAGTCCAGGGTATATGAGCCTCGTCAACTTTAAAGTATAGCTGTGTAGGTTTCTTATGTCTCGACTTCGCCAGGGAGACAAATAGGGCTTCAGGGGATTGGGGTGGACACGAATCTCGCAAATTTTGAATTTAACATGATCCTGCTCGGGATAGAACGGGACGAAAAATAAAAAATTTATTTTTCCGTGCCCTAGCCTCCCAATCTGTCCCATTTGTTAGAGACAGGATCAAGTCTTTATTTTGAAATCGCGATAGACTCATCTCGTGCCGCATAATCTATTTTGTCTATTTTTATCATTTATTTTATTAAGAGTTGACATATTAAATTATCAAATAATTAGCATTATTTAACAAAAACATAAAATTACCCTATAATGATCAAAGTATTACATTACTTGTAATATTTAAATAAATGTATCGATTAAACATGAAATAAAATTGCTTGTAGTTTTATTTTTTGTAATTAAACATTAAGTAAAACGGTTTTACTTTGTATAATTGTAGATTTTTAAATCTTATCAAATTATGTTTATCTTATATTAAGTCACGCACTCTAGCACGAGGCTGCATAAAACTGTAATATCTGTTGGTTTTAAATTTTTAATATATATTATATTTAAGTACAACAGAGTTTCAGCTGGCCGTATTGATTTATTTATATGTATACCTGAACTCTATCCTAGCTTAAAAGACATTTTCTAATAGTCATATCACTCGTATGCATCTTAAATTCTTAAGAGAACCAATCACTCATTGAGAACCAATCACTCATATCACTCATATGCTGGCC
Organism: Geum urbanum; assembly: GCA_946800695.1. Classification (NCBI taxonomy): domain Eukaryota; kingdom Viridiplantae; phylum Streptophyta; class Magnoliopsida; order Rosales; family Rosaceae; genus Geum; species Geum urbanum. The sequence goes on along the minus strand of OX327013.1, from coordinate 36,501,414 downwards.
GTATTTATTTACTTATATGTATACCTGAACTCTATCCTTAGCTTAAAAGATATTTTCTAATAGCCATAATCATACTTGAGAACCAATGATTGCATAAACTATTCTCATCATTTCACATCGGCCGTACCATACAATTCAACTTCGAGCACGATGGGAGGAGGAGGATGAATCCAATCAGCCAGGAACTTTGTCCTGCGAGAAGCTTGGGAATTTTGCTAATTTACTGATCCAAAAAGTTAAGAAAAATAAAATCGTGTTTACATGACTAATGATACTCGATCGTAGCATTTGTCACTCTATGAAGAATTTATGCACTCTACACGAACTAGATTAAGTTTGACATTGCAAACTTTTGAAAATACATTTAAAGTTACTGCTTACAAACGTTGAAGTTAGGAAAAACAATTTCAAAAGGTATAATATTTGGCTTTGAAATACATATTTGAAAATAGCCTTTTCCAATAACAAATTTCAAAAGCTACGTACAAACTTTAACATAACTTTTTTCGAAATAGTTGTACAAAGAATTGAGCTTTCGTCAGTTGTACATGCAGCTTACAACTATTCTCTCCGTGCACATTTATATAATAATAATATTTTTTTCCAACTAGCTAGTAATTAAATATAATTTGTAGATGGCGTGATAATATTAAAGTCTTGTAATTAATTAAAAATTAAAATAATTGGTTTCAAAGTCAAAGAAGGAAAAGTCTTTTGTTTCATATATATATATAGAGCTGTTCTGTTGTGTGGAACCGTAATGTGTGAATAGGTAAAATGACAATTATATTCTTAATGAATAGTGAACAGTGTGACGTGCACAGTAACAGTGAATAGTGAATATTAGTCTGGAAAATTTTATCAGGAAGAAAAATTACTCAATTAAAAAGTTTAAACTAGCCTTCATTAAATTGCTGTTTCACATATGATTTCTTACCGGGCTACTCCTGCGAACAAACTCATTGCAGAAAAACTCTTGCTTTTAGAATGATTTCTCTCTTGATTAATTTTTTCAGTATAATTTATTAAAAATATGCTTAAATTATCTCAATTTTCCACTTTCTAGGCGGTAGTCCGCCTCTCAGAGGAGTTTAATGAGTTTTTATGAACACATATGAAAACAAATTGAAAGGTATGCATTGGGAAACCATAGCTTTATTTATTCAAACAAACTTACAGATTACAGATCCAGAGCCTCACTCTCTGGTAAACAGCTATAAGCTGCTTGGCCACTCATAAACATACTTACTTGAGGATGAAGAAGCTTGAACAGTTGCTTCGACTCTAAAACTCTTAGGTTTTTGTATTCTCAGATGGATTTCTATGATTCTGATTTTTGATGCCTCTACACTAAGACTCAAAGCTCCTTATATAGAGAGTGGATTTCAAAACGGAATTGAAACACAAACTAAAAATAGTGACTCCACCAGTGATAGTGCTTTGATGTAGACAAGGCATCTGCTTTCCTCCATTGTCTTCTTTTGGAAAGCAGATTCTTTGGGATAAAGATGTCTCCCACTTAGAGAAGAAGATAATATGATTTTGCCTGTATTTACAGATCATCGTAATCTTCTGAGTTATCCCCAATGTAGGGGTCTTCTTCTGTTATTTTTCTTCTATTCTCGTTTTCTTCCATATCTGTATTTGTATACATCTGGTAGCTTTTATCTCTTTCAATCTTGTCGAGCCATTGAGTACAGGCGAGGGAGGAATCTATTTCTCTCCGTTTCAGGGCCGTGAACAGATTGCTCGTAACGACATCTGGATGGTCGTACGATCTTGTCATCGTATTTACAGGTCATCGTAATCTTCTGAGTTATCCCCAATGTAGGGGTCTTCTTCTGTTATTTTTCTTCTATTCTCGTTTTTTTCCATATCTATATCTTTATAAATCTGGTAGCTTTTGTCTCTCTCGATCTTGTCGAGCCATTGAGTACAGGCGAGGGAGGAATCTATTTCTCTCCGTTTCAGGGCCGTGAACAGATTGCTCGTAACGATCTCTGGATGGTCGTATGTGGTGACTATTATCTTGTCTCCTGATGCAAGAAATGTAATCTCTTGATCTTCTTCGATTACTTTCTTGATGTATTCTAACGTCATAGCCTTCATTTATGGAATGCTTGAATTTGGGTTTCCATTGTATCTGTCGCATGCTGGCTCAAGATACTGTCCTTAGATGATTCTGACGTAATGATATAGAGGAAAGTATTCATTTTCTCCGTTAGACTTCTGTATCCATTCTGGAGGTGTAGACCTGAACTTCAGTCTGAAAATGCAGTTGCTCTTCCTGACATTCTTGACTGTATTGTAGATAATTGCTGGCAATCCTTCGAGATCTTCATTTGTCTTTGTCCATAGATTATGGACAAATCCATTCTCTACTAACCACAACTTGTGCTCCTGCGGATGCTCACTCTGAACGTTTACTAAATATCTTCCTAGGAAGGGCCCTGGGACAACGAAAAGAGTGCTTAGGAGATCTTCATCGGGTGTATGCTTGCCAATATGTCTGTGGAACTTGATCCATTATGATTCTTTTAGCGCTTGAATAGGAACTTTAGCACTCTCTGGAGTTCTAATGTACAACGATGCTGGTTCATTAACCACGCTTGGTGGTTTTTTCTTCTGACTTAGTTCTACTGCCAAGGCGTTCATGGTCTCTATCATGAGCCTTTTGTCATTCTCTTGGAAAGCAAACATTAAATTATCCAACAGTGCCTTTTGGTGGGATGCTAGATTCTGGTCAGTTTGGAATACTGCTTCTGAAAAGGTGTTCAGTTGATATTTGAAGATGTTTACAAAACCTGTAGGAAAAATTCTACTTTTTGGCAAAGCAATAACCATTAACGGTCTTGATTTGCCTTTACCGTCTGTCGTTTGAGACATGATAGCCAATCCTTTCCCCTGAGATTGATCAGTTAAGGCTGGTCTCTTGGGACGCAGCAAAAAACTCTTGAGGAGTTTTTCAACTGGTTCTTCTTGTTGGTTAGGCTCCTTTCCTGGCCTTCTGCTTCTTGGGCTGCGTCCTTCATCGTCACTTCTCTTATACATGGCCATTTCTCTGGTTAAAACGTATGGGAGATAGTTCTTGTTTCCTGCAATTAATTCCACATCATAATCATATTGGTTAAGAAATAATTACCAGTTAGCTAAACTTTCCCTATCTACAGCTTTATCAAGTTTGAAGTTTATGAAAATTTTCACTCTGGCGCAATTTGTTCTCACAGTGAAGAGTTTTCCTAAAAATGCGGGAGAATTCTCGATTGTCTTTTTTATGGCCATAATTTCTTTTTCCCCTGTGGGATAATTCTGCTCTGTAGCGTTGAACTTACCACTGCAAAATTTCAAAATCTTCTCAGTGTTAGTGCCTGGCTCTCTTGCCAGTACCACACCTGCCCAGAAGTTGTCACTAACATCAGTCTGAAGGATGATTTCTACATTTTCTTCAGGTTGATGTAGTGGCGGCAAATGTTTGCATAGGTCTTTGATTTGCCTGACGATTTTTTCATCATCTTCTGTGAACTTCCAAGCTCTCTTTGAGCTTGTTTTGGGCGACAGGATTGCTGTAGTCCAGCAATTTTAGGAAGGAAGTTTCTTCCATAATTTATGACTCCTAAAAATCTTTGTAGACTTTTAGCGTTAGAAATTCTGTCTGAAAATTTTCAGACCTTCTCCAAGATATGAGGCTGAAGCTTGATGACTCTGTTCTTTATGTTGATTCCTAAGAAATCATTTTCATCAAGGACGAGAAAGACTTTCTTCTCTCCTAAGATGATCCTATGTTGGACGATGAGCTTGACTACTTCAAAGAGATGATTCATGTGTTCTTCTTTGTTCTTTGAGAACACAAGAATGTCGTCTATATAGACGATATAGAAGTCTGCCACTTGTTTGAATATATTGTCCATTTTTCTCTGGAAAATGGATGGAGTTTGTTTTAGCCCAAAAGGCATTACTAGTCATTCGTAATGTCCCTGTGGAGTTTCGAAGGCTGTAAGAGGAATGCTGTCAGGATGCATTTTGACTTGCCAGAATCCTGATTTAGCATCGAACTTTGAAAACACCTTGGCTCCTCTAAGCCTGTTGATTAGCACTCCTGCTTATGCTATCTGATAACCGTCTTTTACAGTTTTCTTGTTGACGTCTCTGTAGTCTATCACCATTCTCGCTTTCCCACGAACTTCTTTTGCATGATTTCTGACATAGAAAGCTGGAGCATGATGAGGACTTTTTGATGGAATGATCAATCCTTTCTGCAAGAGTTCAGCTATATCTTTTCTAAACTCTTTTTGATCTTCTTCTTTGTATTGGGGAATGACTTTTACATGACAGATTGAATTCATGTCATGTAACTTGAGCTCACAGATCATTGGGTTCTTTTCCCAAAACTTTAGAGGATTGATATCGATATTTTGTCTGAGCATTTCTTTGATTTCTCCAAGGGTGTGTCTCTTCTGTTTCTCGAGTTTAGCCTTGAAGTGCTTGAGATTATGGTTTTTTATAAACGCGGCTTCAACTGTTCCATCTTTGTCTCCTGATGACTCTTCACTGGGCAACTCTTCTTGTTGCGTGTGTTGGTTGTTACGAGCTTTATAAGATACATAGTAATGATACTTGTCTTGATCATGAAGTGGCGCAATGGTAGGATCTCCGTTCTCGAATCTAGTCTTCATACTGGGTTTCTTGGAGTTCCTTGCTTTCTTTTTGAGGATTTTCTCTTGTTCACACTTGTCACAGTCTTTGATAGGCCAGGTAAACACCTATTCAAAGATACCTTATTTTCAACCAAGATATATCACTATAATAGTCACTTATAAGGGTTATCGAATACGAAGAGTTGATGAAACTAAATCCTAACACAAAATTGAAATGCTGATAGACTCGACTACAGTACACTAATGATACTATGAACCTAAGCTAGACTGACTCAAAGCTACGAAATTTGGACACAATACATTAGACACAGTGGCGGACTACCACTCTAAATTTTAGGGTATTCGGAGTTTATTTGAGTACCGAACTAAATCGGGTAAGCTACAACTAATGTAGAAAATAAACGCTGAAAGTAAATATGCTAATGATGCAAATGAGTTTAAAACTATATGATTAAAGAGTTAAGAGGAATACAATCCACTACCGCCATTCCATATTCCTAACACATACTTAAACTAATGCACATATCCAATGAATGAAAGTTCCTAGGAAGAGTTGATCGTTACAACCACATCCTATAACTTAATCCTTATGCCTATGTAGGTTTGTCATGGACCTCCCCTACATCTATCTCTCTATTGAACCCTAGTAATGGACCCCAAGGTTTACAAAGAAGAAAGCATTAAACTCTAGAAAGGGTTTGATAAGCTACAAGGGTTCACAGGTACACTATAGGCGTGTCCTGCTAGACCTATGGATTTCAATCTTCTGACGGTAAAATCAGTGTATCACTATAGAGAATCCGGTGGAAAAAATTATCTTCAGTCACTCGTATCTCATGAAACTATAACCCTAGCATGCATACTAAGTTGCGCACCAAAGTAAACATACAAAAAATCATATGGTGAATCATTCAGAGAAAGAAACCTCATTCAAAGAATATGCAAAACTAGGTTAAAGTGTATGAATTAAAAAGACTTCATGTACGGGCTTCAAGCAACCCCCCAACAATGAGTTTAGCTAATAAAAGTCATAATTAAACAATCACAATAAATCATAGAGTTGAAACAAACAAACAAGATGAAGAAGAACTCTGGTCGGCCAAAATTCGACCGGTCGAATATATCCTCGACCTGTCGAACCGAGACGGTTTGGACTTCTCTTCTGGCTGCTCTCTCCCTTGCACGAAAATCTTCTCTAAAAATCCTGATTTCCCTTTTCTAAAACCTAAAATAGGTTTATATACTTCCTCCAATTGCTCTCCTAGAGTCCACGTTGGAATAGGCTTCTATAATTGCACATAACTCCTTCATCTTTTCGTATTGAGCTAGGAATCATTCTTTTGTTTCCTTTTCCTTTATTTCTCCACAAAACCTATTAAAAAAATAAAGTTAATTAAATCACTCATTTAATAACAATAAACTAAATATAGGGAACAAATTAAATGCCGAATAGGCGCATAAATATGCGACTATCAGTCTCTCTTGAGAATGTTGTAGACAGTGTGTTCTTTGAGTTGGATTCTGGTAGGGGCATGAGGTGGAGCATCTGAATGTTTGAATTCTCTGTTGCCGTGAAACCTACAGAATTCCATTTCATTAGAATCTTCTTCTGATGATGATGATTCTTCGACAAGCAACTCTTTTTGGTGCTTGTATTGCAGAATTATTTCGAATCGTGGTTTGTATTCACCACTATTCTGCTGCGATCTCTGATATTGCTCTGTGAATCCTGGTCCAACAATACTTTTAGCTTCGTTAAGCCTTTCTGTCCAGAAAATTTTGTGATTCTTCTCGAAGCCTAATAAGTTCACTTTTGGCTTCTGGATGAAAGTTTGTTGTAACAGAAAATCATTGCCAATTAAGACATCTGAGTCTTGGCCTTCTAATTGCCAAATATTTTCAATGACAAAGGTTCCTCCTTCTATCGAGACTTGAACCTTTTTGGCAAAAGTATTCATGAAGATTCTTCTTCCTTCTACGGTCTTTCCGGTTGCATTTCTTTTTGGATATGTTATCCACAACTCTTCTGGTATAGCAAACCTCTTTGCTAGACTAAAGCCGGATCCGTTATCTACAAAGGCATGTAGATGATACTTCTTGTATCCTGGAAGCTTTAATCCAATCTCCATGTAGTTACTAAATCTACTTGTAGAAACAGTTGCTACCTTGCATAAGTTCTGTTTTGAAGAACTTGCTTTCTCTTTTGTAAAAGGATTGCACTGTTCTTCCTCACACACTACCACATATTGACTCATTGCCGGCGACATAAAAGTCGCCGGCAATGTTTTTGGACATTACCGGCGATTTTTGCCGGAAAAATCGCCGGTAATGTCTTTTTTTTTTTTTACATTACCGGCGATTTATGTCGCCGGCAATGTCTCGATGGTAATGTAAAAAAAAAAAGACATTGCCGGCGACATACATTTATGTCGCCGGTAATGTAAAAAAAAAAAAAAGACATTACCGGCGACATAAATGAAGTCGCCGGTAATGTCTTTTTTTTTTTTACATTACCATTGAGACATTGCCGGCGACATACATTACCGGCGACATAAATCGCCGGTAATGTTAAAAAAAAAAGACATTACCGGCGATTTTTCCGGCAAAAATCGCTGGTAATGTCCAAAAACATTGCTGGCGACTTAAAAGTCGCCGGCAATGAGTCAATATGTGGTAGTGACAGTCAGATACTACTTCTTTTTTTGTATTATGGATTGGATGTTCTGCAGGTACTACTCTTTTCTTTGTAGTAGTATCAACCTCTGCCCTTTCTAGATCTTTTTCTAGAATTTTCTGTTTCTCTTCTATCTCATAGAAGTAATCTTTGTACTCTTGTTCAATAATCTGGTTTATTGAATTCTTCTTTGTTTTTCTCCTTGCTTAAGCTATGAAGCATTCTTTGTAATAAGTTTTCCCTTTTGCTTCACAGAACATGGGAAATCCTCTATTCTCCTTGCATTGACAGAAGTCGGAAATGAATGTTCCCTTGTTGACTTTGTAGGAAGAAATATTTTATTCCTCTGTGCTTTCTTTCCAATTCTTTATCTCAAGAAGATAAACTTCTCTAGGTTCTTCTTCTCCAGATTCTGAATTTGATTCTTCTGACGATTCATCTTCTGAACAGACAGATATTTTTTCATCTTCTTCTGATGAATACACTACTTCATAGCCTTTCAGGTTTGCCGTTTCTATGACTCCTTCATACTCCTTGAAAAGTGCTTTCGAATTTCTCTTTTCTTTCTTGGGATATTCGTTAGCATAGTGTCCTTCGGCCTTGCACAACCAACATCTACAAGATCTCTTCTTTTCAGGTTCTTGATAGGATCTTGTCTTCTTGAAAAATCTCTTTTTGGGATTTTATTTTTCTTTTCTGTAATTGGAGCTTCTCTTGGACCTACATCTCTTCTTTCCGTTTCTCTTGAAACATTTTTGGAAGTACTTCTTCTTTTGCCTCTTTTCTTCGCACCTCAAATTGGTTGGTATATCTATCATTCTGGAACAAAAGTCACTTGTTCCCTTGAGCTGCTTCTTGGCAGCTTTTGCTCTGGTGTTGGCTTTGCACTGATCGCGCATTAGTTGCTTGATTTTTTCTGCAACTCCTCCCACTGAAAACCTCTCTAGAGGCTTTTCTTCTATGCTTTCTCTCATGGTTTTCCTCCATGGTTCAGGGAGTTTCCTGTGTAGGAGGTGTACCAGGTTGGTATTTTCAAACTCTCCTATTGTACAGTAGTACTCTTGGAATTCATTCAGATATTCTTCAAAGTACTTCATGTCGCAGATCTTGAAAGCGTATATGTTGGATTTTGCTATCTCTTTAGTTTTTTCTCCAACATATGAGATGTCTCCGCAGAATTGGTCATAGAGCGGAGTGGCAAAAGTATATGGATTTCTGTTTGTCTTTATGTCTTCCAACCATTTCTTTCCTCTGATTGTTTCCTTGAAGGGAAAGTAATACTTCTTTGCCATTCCTAGAAGGGTTGACTCATAAAATGTGTGCAAGTCTTGTGCTTCAAATCTTCTGTAGGTTGAACATAATGCCATGAATAGACTAGCTGCCCATTCGTCGATGACCTTTTTCCTGTATAGAGCTTTGTATAGAACAAGCCATACTCCTAGTTGAGTGATTGGCACCTTAGGAGTATTTTCTTGTGGGATGAATCTGTGGGAGCTTCTTTCTCCCTTCTTTCCACTAGGGCTTCTTCTGTGCGGAAGTTTGAGTTTTCCACCAATCTTGAATATGGTGGTCTGTGAAGATGACGGTTGTTAAGATTCTTCTTCTTCCATGTCTTCATCTTCTGTTCCTTCGGTTTCTCTTGCTTCTTCATATAGAAGAGGAAAGACTTTTCTCTCCTGTTTGAAGGTGAAACTCTTGATCTCTTTGATCAATTGTTCCAACCGCAAGGGATCTTTACATTATTCTGTTTCCTCATAAAGCTTGAAGAGTTGTGATTTGGACTTTCTTTTTCTTAGCATGCTGATGTTTCTTTCTAACTCAGGATCTAAATCTTCTTCCATTACTGGATTGACTTTTATCGAGATTCTGGTACTTCTAGCACCACTTTCTCTGGTAGAGTTGCATCTTCTGAGGGGTCTAGAGCTTTCTCCTCTGAAGCTTTCGAGGGATGCGTCACTGTTTCGGTGTCCTTCGAACTTGAGGTTGACATCTCCGGTCTTTCTGTTCTCATATACTGCTACCTTCGTGCTTTCTGGTTTCTCCTTTGGACCGGATAATTTCCACTCTAGTAGGAAAGTTACCTCATCCCATGCTACCTTGTGAATCTCTTGATTATGGTTCTTGGGATTTGTAAGGAAACCAGTGGTAAGATCTGGGATGCTTTATATCCTGGTCTTTGGCTCTACTATTGTGCTCATTAGTTTATAGTAGATTCTATAAACTATTGCTAGTTCTTGCATGCCGTCTTTCATGGATGTGCTGTCTATTTTGACTCTTAGTCGTAGGCAGTGAGCAACATCTGTTAGGCTGGTTGAAAAGTTTGGGAAGCAGCTGAAATATGCGACCTCGTTGCATAGTGATGCTTGAAGTGTTCCCAGTAGACTTTTTTAGAAATCGATCAGCCTATTGTCTTGTAGGGCACATAGAATTAAACAATTTAGGCTTTCTCTGGCCTGTAGCTTTATGCCAACTTGGACTGCTCCAATATGCATGAACTTGAAGTTCCTTTTTCTGGCTTTAGAAACTTCTTCGGGTGTTACCAGAAGGAGATCTATTTCTCCTGTTGTTGCCAGTGTGGTGAATTCAAGGATTTTGAATTGATGGTTGTCCATCATATCAAAACTTCATCTCTTGTAGATTTGTTTGAATTCGAACTTCAGAATTAAAGCATTTTGAATGTTGTTCTCAATCTCGTTGAATTCAAATTCTTCTGAGTTCATCAGCTGCACTGATTTTTTTCTTGAAGATGCTCAACATATTTATGTTGCGTACGTCTTCTGGTTTGGGTTCTTTCAACTTGAATGCTGAAGGATTTGATGAAGAATCCTGAAAAAAAAAATGGCTTTGGCATTGGGTTTCCTTTTGGAACCTTTAGTGGTCTGAAATCATTAGTCTTTCTAATGATAGTTCGAGGTGGACTAGTGTTTGAGCTTTGATGTTCTTGAGCTTTCTTCTGGACATAGTCAAGGATCTTCATCTGTTGAAGATCTAGTCTCTCGATCTTACTATCATCTCTTGTTAATAGTTCTTGTTTTTCCTTCGGCTGCCTCTGGATGTAATCCACCTTAGCCTCCAATTTCTGTAATTGGTTGCTAATTGCTGGAAGAATTTTTAGATACTCTCTGCATCTAAAATTTTCTGATAAGATTTCTTGTTGCCTTGCATCTGATGCTTCAAATAGAGAATCTAGTTTCTCTATTATCTTCTTAGTTGTTGATCCCATTGTTTGAATTTTGAGTTATTGCAAGCTCTGATACCAGTTGATCTGCGGATCTAACCAATGCTCAAATAAACCGTTAGATAGATAAACAGTGCAAGAGATTTTGTATCCTTGCTTTGTCTCTTAACAAATTTTCAAGAAAAGTTTGTTCTCTGGTAATTTTAAGAGTATGAATTGCTTGTTCTAAAGGACGTGGATGAGCTGCTCTTGATCTTTCGAATAGTTTAATTCTCTCTTTTGTATTAGTGATAAAATCTCTTAAAATTTTAAATTTAGCACTTAAATCACGTGTTTTTTGACAGTGAGTAATTTTCTATGATGAAAAATAACTATTTACCTTTGAGTGTCGAAGATAGATCTTTAGCTGTATGTGTTAGAACAGATAAATTATGGGACACACTACGTTTTCAAAAATACAAAAAGAAGTAAAAATGCTGAAAGGGATATTTTTGAAAAAATGATGGAAAACAGTACCCCACCACCACTGTACGGAGCACCGTAGGTGCACTCATATATACATATAGTATTTATGATGTGATATATGTAAAAAAAAACATGATTTTTCATCAAAATTAACAAAATAATTTACTCATTTAAACTAATAATTTAGATTCTCTTTGGAACATCATGTTGATTCGCAGAAGATCAACTAATTCGAAAGAACTTTAATTTTTGATTACCACATTCAATTTTTTTAATTTTTATTTGACGCATTAAACTATACATAATCTATCAATCTTCGATTTGTCCGTGTCCGTGGAAAGATGATTGATTTGTCTTTTCAAATTTTGTATAAAAGCTTCACTATACTTTTTGAAAGTGAAGCTCCTTACTAACTAGCTGATATTTGATATTCTCCTAGCTAGCTAGGTTATCCCACCACACACTGGTCGAGTTAGTTGCAACACAGACAGGCACTAAGTGAGTGATCGATGGAAGAATTCGTAGACGAGATTGATCAAGATCAACTAGTTTCGTTAAATGGAGGGAAGCTAGCTAGTGTACGAGTAGTTACCCATTGAAACTGATATTCAGGTCCATCGTGACCACCTCACCACGATCTATATGATGATCCAAGCTACTATATATATCGCGCGATTTTCCGGTCAGTATCATATCTTCTTCGTTTGGCTTTGGTTATATCCATCATTTTCCTACTAAAGTGGTGGAAATTAGAGGCCGGGGCCAGTTTGAATATTTAGAAAGCCGAAAGATATAGCTGGACTCGGCCACATGCATATGACTAAAGCAATCTAAATTATATATGCACTAATTAACCACATGAGAAATAATTACCCTGTTGTGTAACATGCATGAAGAGCGAATGAAGGCGTAGAAAACCAAGATAATGCAAAATCCTAAAAGAGACATACGGCTCTCAAGTCTCAAACCCCACTCGTTTGGCAGTTTAACTATACATGTCTTTGTGTTTAAATTAAGGTTCACCGTACCATGCATCACAAGAACCTCAAATATGTAATTTTTTTTCCCTCCATCAATCAAGACGATTAATTAGGTGTGGTTTTGGGTGCCATTTATTTTTGTCTTGCAGCTTAAATATTAACTTAATTAGAAGCCGCAGCTAGCTAGACAATAGTGCGCTATATAATGTCTTCTAAGAAAAAACACCATAATGTTAGGATTGCATACCTACCAGCAAGCAACTCTTGCAAATATGGACTTCTTATATAGGGGCCGGGTGTAATAATACATTGATACTTATCTCATCTTAATTAAAGTATTAATTGATTCAATTATGTTCTATTTTCTTGCTTACAGTTACAGCTAAAGGGCGGGCGGGTTGTAGTACATTAATCAAGTACACCATTCACATATTTTAGAGGTGATGATATCATCCCAATCCTAAATATATAGATAAAAGGATCATAATTGAGACTAAACGAATTACTATTCCATCATTTTATGACTTTAAATTAGAAGCTGGATATACGTACAACTCTCATCGTGGACGTTGTCTCTGAACGATTCCTAAAATATCTATCTAGCTAGCTGGCTATATGTATGGCCTTGGTGATCATATCGTCAGCAAGTTCCGGTTACAGTACTGGAAGAGTGACCAGTGAACCAAGAACTTGGAATGTAATTATCAGAAAACTGATCCGAAAAGAAACCATCCGCCATGACTGGTTCCGAGGCCATTAGTTCACTCAATTCCTCCAACTTTAGACCCAAATCCTCAAAGCTCGGCACCACTTCATCTTCAAACATCTTATCCGCCACGCTCTCCTGACTAACCTCATCCTCTTCCATCAATCTCGGTGCTTCCACTTTCACATGCGCAAACTCATTTTTACACTTTTGTTTGATCTGAGATTTGGGGAACTTGGTTCTTGTGCTGCCAGCAAGAGAGTTTCTCCGAGTTGGATGAACATGATTGTGTTCCGCAGTGAAGGTTATGATGAAGAGATCTGGATTGGAACTGCTCCTTTCAACTTGCTTCCTCGCTGAACATCCTTTTGAGCTACTGCACCTGTAGTAACTCCTCGGATAGGGTGATCCCTTGATCGGCTTTTGCCCATATTTCCGCCACGCCCATACGTCCGAGAACAAATCTTCTTCCTTGACCTCTTTGACTACCCTTTTGCTCTGATTCTTCCTGCTGATCGATAAGCATTTGAAAGATTAGAACATGCAAATTCATCAAGTATAACATGTATAATTAAAAACCTAATTTAGTTGACAGTCCGACAACATACATATCCATGCATGTACGAGGCCAGAGAGTCCGAGTTTAAAGATTAGGACCAACCTTCTTTTGCACATGGGTGATGCTTCTTTCAGGCTTTTCAGCTTCTTTGGTTCTTCTTCTGCGGTGGCATCTTCAGGAACCAATACGCAGGGAGCAGGAATAGTTGGTGGTGGGGAAATGGGTTGCGAAACTGGGTAGTAGAAGGGCTTGTAAAGTTCTTCCAATTCATCAAAAGCCGTTGTGGCTTCAAAGAACTGAGGAAACGCATGGAAAATCTCATCGTTTTCTTCAACGGTCATGGGAGCAAACCCAAAACAAGAAAGCTGCAGGGGATGCTCCATGGTATCAGCTAGGTCTTGGTCAGAACTGTTATTGCATCCTCTCACCACAGCTTGCAAGTCCCAGCTGTTCTCCATAGCACACAGCAGAATATACCACAAATTAAAGAGAGAGAGAGAGAGAAAGAGAGAGTAGGCTGACTTTCGATTGCGAAGAATATAAGATGAGAGAATATCTATAGCAAGCTTTGGCTATATATGGTGGAATCCCGGCCCTCATGTGCTCTCACTGGGGGTTGACATTGCAAAAAGGTCAAAAGGCTCTATCTTCATTTCTTTGTGACAACTGTGAACGCGCATGGTACGTGGCTCTGGTGACTTCCACCGGCAGCAGCCAATGGAGAACTCCAACTCAATCAAAACTATCTTCTAGCTCCATTTTCCACGCGCACACTCTTTTCCGTCTTTCGCCGTTTTGCTACGCTTTTCGACTCTCAACTTGCTCGTGCATTTAAACGAAAGAAAAGTTTTCATTTGTCGTCTTCCGTTCCAAACTTCCAATTATTATCTTGGCAAATGTTTTCACCATTTCTTTATTTGCAACTTGTTAATTAGTTGCCACTTGCATGAATGCTACTAATGTGTCAACTGATCGAAACGGTTAGACTTGAATTGGAATGAAATTTGGAGGAGAAGATGAAAATAAACTTTATGCAATCAATGGTGAGAGAATTTTCGAGCTAGATACTAGTGTGTTAGTGTGTTGTGCGATCACATTTGTTTTATAGATACATAAATAGATATATTCTACCAGTTTCGTTTTGAAAAAACAGAATTAAGTTTTAACTTCCACAAGATTGACAAAATTATTCAATCATTGAAACCAATCATTATTTAGATTATCAATGAATGATCATACTTGCAAAAAAATTAGCCAAATCGGAGATGATTTGGTCATTTGATCATGACATTTAATTTTGATGAATATAGATCGTCCGATATATCTTGAAAGTTTGATGTTGCAATCAAATGGTCTAATCATCTTCAATTTGGATGATTTTTTGTAAGCATGATCGTCTAATAGTAATCTAAAAGAATAAATAATTTCAATTGTCGAACAATTTTATCAATCATATGAAAATCAAAATTTAGTTCTGTTTTTTCAAAACGAATCTCAGTTCTAAATATAGACCGGATAGATAGACAGAGAATAGATGTAGCCATTGTCTTAGATGAAGGGAGAATGGCTTCTTTGGTCCCCCTCCAAACCTACCTAGCTTCCTGATTCCGTTCCTTCGTCTCGGGCTATGTGTGCATATGTATGCATGCATATTGTTGTAGATAGAAAAGATAACTCCGACAAATAAATAATCTTCGATGTGTAAAGCTGTGTATTTAGCTTTTAATTACTAGATCTATATATAAAACAAATTAGTGAGATCATGCACTTAATTAAGAGTTTAATATTAGTCCTAATTAAATTAGTGGAGAACTTCTGGATACATAGAGTCGGCGTTTATTCCAGCGTCATTAGGTTTCACCACAAATAGGAGTGACGATAGAGTTATGATAACTAAATCGTATGTACTTCTAAAACTTAGAACGTACGCAAAGGAACAATGAATCGACGAAGCTTGTTCTAACAGGCCGAGTATGCACATTTTCTATGTATACGTACGTGTATATATATAATTCTTATTCAGAGCAGAGATTTGTTTTGAAAAAATAGAGCGAATTTTCGATTTTCACAATATTGATCAATAATTGAAACCACTCATTTTTTAGATTATAATTAGACGATTATGCTTACAAAAAATCAGCCAAATTAGTGATGATTTGACCATTTAATTGCTACCACTATCAGAATACATAACTTACACGATGAAATCTTTTCAGTTTCATCGTCTATGCCAGACTTAGGCGACGAATATATGTTTTTTCGCCTAAGTAAATATTTTCGTTGTCTAAGAAAGTTTTATACAACAAAAATGTGTTTCGTTGCCATTTCGTCGACTAAAAAAATATCTAAGATGACAAATTTATTTTTCGTTGACTAAGTGAATTCTAAACGACGAAAATCAAATTCGTTGCAAGTTTTGTCATCTAAGAAAGTAGTTAGACGAAGAAAAATTTGGTCGTCTAAGTGAAACAATTATTAAGAACCAGTAGCAATTCCAGATCAAACCTTCATCTTGTCATAACCCCTCAAAAACTATCTCAACACCTCCTCCGACGATTTTTTGATCTCTAATTAAAAACTTTCAATCGAAGCCTCCTAAAGCATTCCCAAATCTTCTTATATTTGTTAATGTCTGTATATATTCATTTCTTTGAATTTTTTTCAAATATTTAGGTGTATTTTGATGTTCACCGGTGAAAGAATCACTTGATAACTATAATTTTTTTTGCATGTGTTAATTATATATATGAAGATCTATTAGTAGGTTGAAAAATTAATAATTTTTGGATTAAATTCATATATATTAATTAGTTTAATTTGGGTTATGCAATTTATTAATTATTGGGTGTATGTAAGAATGATTCTCGATGTGTAATTAACTAGCTACGTAGGTTATGTTCATGATTTGTCCCGAAATTACTTATCTAGGTTCTTGAAATATGGCAAAATTAGCTATATAGGTTCTTGAATAATGCATGATTATGACTCTAAATAGATTTGGACAATTTATTGTTTCGATCATTACAACTTACGCATAATATGGACAAGAGCTGGTTAATGTTGTAAAGAGGTGATCCAAAGTATATATTGGGAATTTACGATTTTATGCATTTTGCAATTGAACATGGTCGAGGAAATGAGCGTTACATGTGTCAGTGCAGAAGATTTCGTAATTCAGAGTATCTGTCAGTTCCAAAAATATTCCAGCACTTGTCTGAACACGGTATGATGTGGGAGTACACTTCATGGACCAAACACGGTGAAGAATCAAAGACAAATGTTGAAACTATAATGACAGAGTTTAGATCAGGGTACCCAAGTGCCTCATCTAGCAATACTGACGGGTTTTCTCTAAACCCCATTATAGAACTTGTGCACGATGCATTTCCTTCGTATAATTCAAGTGGACACGGGTTTAAAGAGGGGCATTTCGATACTCCCAACCATGAGACAACCCCTCTAGCCTCCTACTTCATAAGATCCACTGATTACGATAAGTACAACAGGCTTCTACTAGAAGCTCATACACCGTTGCACCCACAGAGTAAATAAACTGTTTTGAGTGCCATAACAGAGGAAATGGGGTATAAAGTGAAGAAAAAAATGTCGAATGCAGCATTTGACGATGTCCAGCGACACATATGTAAGTTGCTTTCAGGTGATCACAAACTTCCCGATAGTTATTATAAGGTAAAAATGATCTTGAATGACCTTGGCTTTTCATCCACGAAAATCGACGTCTGCAAAAATAATTGTGTATTTTTTTTTATAAAGAACACACAGACCTCTATCACTGCCCGATTTGCGGCGAGTTGAGATGGAACCTCAAGACGAAGAATGAGAAGAAAAATTTTCCTTGGAAGGTGCTTCGCCATTTGCCGTTGATTCCCAGACTGAAACGATTGTATATGTCTCCATACACGGCAGAGGCAATGAGATGGGATGGTGAAAAGAGGTTAGATGACAATTTGCTTAGACACCCCACAGATGGGGAGATTTTTAAATATTTTGACATGACATTTAAAGACTTTGCATAAGAAGTTCGAAATGTCAGGTTAAGACTTTCTATAGAAGGGTTCAATTCTTATAATGATGGCTAATATATCGCTTGGCCTGTTATTATCATGTCATAGAACCTGCCTCCTTAGATGTGTATGAGAAAGGAATTTAATTTTTCTTACTCTGTTAATTCGGGGTCCTTACTCACCTGGAAAATATTTTGATGTGTTTATATGACATTTAATTAACGAGTTGAAGGAGGTGTGGGAATTTGGCGTGCGAATTTGGGATAGCTTACACTAAAACTTCATTCATCATGAGTGCAGCAATGATGTGGACCATTAGCAATTTTCCTTCTTATGGAATATTGGCCTCTTGCAGGACTAAAGAGTACAAGGCTTGTTCTATCTGCTTAGATGACGTCAACTCTAACTATCACGTGGGAAATGTGTGTTATTTAGGTCATCGTAGATGGCTTCCCGAGGATTACTAATGGAGATTGG
Source organism: Geum urbanum (assembly GCA_946800695.1). Taxonomy (NCBI): domain Eukaryota; kingdom Viridiplantae; phylum Streptophyta; class Magnoliopsida; order Rosales; family Rosaceae; genus Geum; species Geum urbanum. The sequence continues at coordinate 36,483,695 of OX327013.1, read as the reverse complement.
ATAAGGCGAGTTTTGACGGGACGATATAGAATGGTTTGAAATCCCGAGAGTGGTCTGGTGATAAGATTTTTCGAAGGTTCCAATACGTTGATTTTGGAGTGTTGAGCAAGTGTCCACTTATGACTACTAACAATCCTGTGGTTGCAGACGATCTTACATATTGGAGTCACATGAGTATCTTGAGATCGGGCATACTTGAGATACCTATGACACCTTACACAGTGAAGCCGATCAAGAAGAAGGAAGTGTTCGCTTGGTTTCGTGGTGTTTGGTATCCATCCAACTATGCAGAAAATATATCTCATTGTAAAAGTGAGGGATTGAAAATTCCTTGGTCTAACAACTCATGTTATTATCCAACGTCTTCTTCCAGTGGTAATTCGACCATATTTGTATCGTGACGTGGTGGAGCTATTAGTGGCGTTGTCCATGTGGTGGCAAAAGTTATGTGCCAAAGAGTTGAAGAAGTCGGATGTGGTCGAATTCAAAGAAGAGATTGTGTACATCCTTTGTAAATTAGAGAGGATTTTCCTCCCTACTTTCTTCGACGTCATGGTTCATCTAATGATCAACCTTTCGGAATAAGTGTTGCTATATGGTCCAGTACACTACACTTGAATGTATCCTCAGAAAGGTACATTATCTACTTAATGTTGCAACACTACTTATGACATATATATATATATATATGTTTCTTATATTTTGACCTCATCACAATTTTGCAGACAGCTTAAGCAGTACATATAAAGGATATGTTAAAAATCGCTCTAGCCCAAAAGGATCTATAGCAGAAACATACATCAGACATGCGTGTGTGACCTACTGCAACTTGTATCTCAAAGATACCGTCGACCCAACCCCTTCTGACTCTTCCAATACACTTGATCGCTACAATCTTTCTGTCATCACAGATGTTGTACGAGTGTTTAGACCAGTACACCAAATTTCAGAAAGATTAAGCGAAGAGAAACTCATAAGGTACATTGGGTAGTGTTGCGGGACTGTGACGAGGTCGATGGTTTCATGAAAGATCATTTGTTGGCGCTTTAGAAACATGTTTCGCACCTTACTCCTAAACAATTGTTTGCACATCATAAGAGGTTGTTCTCGGATTATTTCCTTGAATAGGTATGTGTGTATATATATATATATATATATGGTAAATAATATCAATAATGGTACACAAGTGTTTCATAATCTTCTTATTTTACTTGTTCATAATTTTGCAGATAACATCACTCCAAAAACGTAATCACCGCAGGTGGTACACACCGGTGTTGCACAATTTGGACAGTAATTCGCAAAGATATGAGATTTATTCTGCATGTGTTGTGAATGGAGTTAAGTTTTGGACATTAGATCGAGATGAAGGCAAGAAAACACAAAACTGTGGGATCTTAGAAGGAGAAAACGATGATTTATACTACAAGATTCTTGTCAACATTGTTAATTTAATATATGGGAATGGAAGCCTGTCGTGTTTTTCAAATGTAAATGGCTCAACTGTGATGACCCAAACAAAAAGGACATGCTTAACAACTCGTAATTCGTATTATCGCGTATGCGATAAATTTAAGGATTTATTAACGACTTTCTTATCTATCAAGATTTGACTTAACTTCCTTCTCGAAAGTTGTAGAGAATTTTATTTCGAGCTCATGAAAATTTTTGGTGATTTTTTTTCGGATACCCGAGCTAGTTGTTACGAATTTTAGAAGTTTATGTGTTAGTTTATTAGAAAAGAAATTATTTTGTGGCAGCTTGATCTCAGCCGTTGATTTTGGCTGAGATCAAACATGGACCATTGGATCAGATGAGGTGCTTAGGGTATAAATAAGTATTTTTTATTTCTTCATAATATTGGAACCATTTTTTTCTGCTCGGTGTTCGACCCGTTTCGTTGGAGAAATCTACGTCGTACCCGACCCTACCCGTTTGCTCGACCCACCAGAATCTTCACCTGCCGACCACTAAATTCGATGCTTTAGGTATGGAATTGAATCTCTTTATCTCCATGTTTTATTTCTGGGCTTAGTTTGGATTGCAGGTGAAGTGTTTGGAAGAATCGATAAGATTTCTCTCGTCAGATTACTGTAGTAGTGGTCGGTAGTGCTCCGACGAGTTTTAGAGGTCGGGGATAGGAGGTTTTGTTATCTCTCGTCCTCTTGAGCATGTTGGGTATAGCATCATGCTCTCACTAGGCTCAGCGACGATGATGCGACGTCGAAACCCTAAATCCACGATTTTGGTCACCGTGGCTTTCGGGGTTCGTGGCAATCAGCTGCCGTCGAATTGGAGCGCGTGGAAAGGGAGGTTTGGTTGGATTTGGATTGAGGATTAATTTTCGGGGTCGATCACCGCCGTTGGTGGTGGTGCACGGCTGTGGCGGCTACTTCGGCCTCTTCACCTTTGAATTGGACTCCGACGAAGAAGGAAATGATGTTTAGAATTATTTGGGGAAGCTAACTGTGTATTTTGGGGGTCGTTAGAGCAGATCACCGGAGGTGGCGTGTGGCAGCCACGCGCCGCCGTCCATGACGGAGCTCCGGTGAGGCAAAAATCTTGTTTTCGCCAGTGAGTTCCCAGGGTAGTTTCTACACTAGATTCGCGTACCTTATTGAATTATTATATTGAATGATTTCGTTATTTTTGAGCAGGAGACCGAGATCGAGATTCCAGAGAGTGGACTTCTGTCGGACCTCAGAGTTAGTTGTATACAGTAAGTGGACATTTTATTTTCATAGTCGTTTAGCAAGTTTTGCATATTATATTTTCATTCAGTTTGAGCTTTTACTTTTAGTTTTGGAGGCTAGATATTATTACAGATATTCAGTATTGCATCGATGCTAATGTTACTTGACTAATCCTCGAGTAGCTCTAGGATGAGTTAGGTGGCTCTACCCTGACATTCATGACGTCTGACGTAGGTGGGTCTTGACGATTTTAGGTGACTATATTACTATAGTTACCATTTCACTTAGATTTGTCGTCTTGGGCTAGATGACCACCCTTGACGCCGGCTCCACTACATGATACTCAAGGAGGATTAGATTACTTTTACCTCTCCTTGATGTATCTTCTGTCTTTATATTTTACTTAAACTCGCTAATTATTTTAATACAATATCGGTAGACATGCATAAATAAGTTTTATATTTGTGTTTATTGGATCATTGATTTTCGTCTACTCACTCTAACAATGTTCATGTTTTATATGCCTTTCCCTGGGCCTTTAGGTTTTGCGTTGCCCATTTTGTACTTTTTACTCTGAGGTTGCACGTCATCGTCGGAGGCTTAGATTTCGAGTCGCTCTTCTTCCCTAGTAGGTTCCTGGTTTAGTCTACTAGTTTGTATAATATGTAAAGTAGATGTCACTCTAAATATTGTGTTCTAGTTTGCTTCCGTTTGTGTAGTGCTCATAAATAAATAGCAGATATAGTATATTTTGGAATTTGGTACTTAATGTAAATAGTTTGATAAGTTGAGAAATCCGGATGAACATGATGACTCTCGATTTGGCTTGTGGGATTTGTGTTTAGGACTATTTTTTTTAGTGTAGGTTTTTGGTAGCCCTCTATTTACGGGAGGTTATGCCAAATTTTTGATTGAATTTTTCTATTTTCTTGTGAGTCATTAAGATTTGATTTTGGTTTACAAATTAAATCGGGATTGGGTCTTTTCCTCAACACTGACCCAAACAGACAAAATATTACGAAGAAGGATCTTGACTTGTTATCGGTAAATAAAAACACAAGCTGGTACGATGATGAGTCATTCGCTCTTGCCACCTTGGTTAAGCAGGTGTTCTATCTAGATGATTCGAAGGAGGGTGGTGGTTGGAAAGTAGTTAACCATATGTGTCACCGAAATATATGGAGTGCAACAACACTTGAGGGGAAGACTAATACATAACAACATTACATGAATGATGTCAGTGATCCATATTAAGAATTTGATATTTCTGACTCACCAGACACAACTCTTATACGCATAAACGAAGACTGTTGCTGATGAACACGAGTCAAAGCTGCTTAACTGGACTGAAATCCAGGAACTAGGTAACAATGACGCGGATGAAGAGGACGATGAGGACGTTGAAGACATATATCAAGAGGAAGACTCAGGTGATAATGAGGATGATGAGGATGACACTCATTATGAAAGTGAATGATGCATCCCATACATATTTGTAATAATTTGTTTGATTAAAGTCTTATTTTCTTTTGGATTTGTAATAATTCTAACTAATTAATATCGGGTGAGTTGATCGAGTTAATTAAAATTGATATGATTTGGACATATATGAATGATTTTGAGTGTTTCAAGCAAGAACAAATGACTATTTCATTTGGCAATACAAGAATGATTTAAAAAATTCAAGGTTGTTTTTCTATTTTAGATCAACACTTAGACGACGAATTTTGGTATTTTCTTCGTCTAAGAAACACATTAGACAACGAAATTTACCGATTTCGTCATCTATGACAAATACCAAAAATTTTAGTCAATTCTGGCATAGCCACCCTTTGATCCATCGAAGATTTTTTCGATCCGCCAAACTCCTAGACGACAACATTTTGAAGTTTCGTCCTCTAAACCCTAATTTAGACAACGACAATAACTTTTTCGTCGTCTAAGAGAAAGTACCAATTATTACCCGAAAATGTCCTTCGACCCATCGAAAAATTTTCTCGACCCTTCAAAGATTTGAGTAATTTTGGGCAGAAGCATCCCTTCAACCCTTCGAAGGTTTTGTTCGACCCATCAAACCCTTAGAAGATGAAATTATCAAATTTTGTCGTATTACATCTAAACTAAACCCTAACCCCTAAACCATGAAAAATTAGACGACGAATATGTTTCTTTTCCTCGTCTAAAGGTTAGCTTAGACGACGAAAATTTAGAGATTCGTCGTCTAAGTTCCAGTTGACTGCCAATCGTCTAAGTACACGATTATACGTATCATCTTATAATGCATATTTTTTTTCATCGAGGACATAGGCTAACCATTTCTGAGACTATAAGTGTCTACGGTCCGGAAAACAAAGTTACAAAAGATTTGTTTATGAACGTTTTCATGTTATTGAAATTTTAATTTTATGGTTGACTATTATGATCACACCCTTACTAAACTTTGAATCTCTCCAAATTTTGTCTACGTACATATTATGTTGTGATGAATATATCTAACGGTTCTTTTGTCCAAATTGAATTCCGTTAATATTGATGTGGTGTGAATATAGATATGCAAACACCTAAGTTATACAAACTTAGAAGATATATATATAGCGCACATATTTTTACCCGAAAATATCATTTTTATATATAATTTCTATCCAAATGGTATATATAGTGTAAGTTTGTGTCCAAATGATACATATATAGGTATTTTTAATTAATTTTTCATAAATGATCTGAAAATTTTAATAGAAACTAACACTTAGGCGATGAAATTTTTAGTTTTTCGTCGCCTAAGTCTTGAAAACCTAATTCTTAGACGACAAAATATATTAGTTTTGTCGCCTAACACCAAAATAATTGGCAGTAATTTTTTGCGCCATTTTTTGGCGAAATTTGAAGTATTATTAGGCGACGACTTTATATTACTTACACGACGAAACTAGTTTGTCGTCTAAGTTTAACTTAATAAGATCGATTAAATCGATCTTATTCCTCCATTTCTTCTCCAAATCCCTAATTCCCGAAATACCCATTCCTCCTCCCTACGACTTGAGCAGGATGCTGAACGCTGAAGCCGATTTCATCACTGCCACCATACCTCGAACCCACCTGCGCCACCTCTACTTGAAGCCAACACCGCCACCTCACCCCAATTTCATCACCATATGTCTCTCTCTCCGATTTTATCACCGCCACCATACCCGAACCCACCTGCGCCACCTCAATTTGAAACCAACACCGCCACCTCACCCCAATTACATCATCTCTCTCTCTCTCTCTCTCTCTCTCTCTCTATATATATATATATCCATTAAGCTCTCTCTCTCTCTCTGCCAAGTTTCTCTCTCTCTCTCTCAAACCACCCCCCCCCCCCCCCCCCCCCCCCGCCCCCATACAATTAGGCTTATGGTTCGGTAAAGATATGTTGGTTATGTTGCAATTGTTATGGTTATGGTTCGATAAAGATATGTTGGTAGTATTTGGAAGTTGTATGGAAGTTAATTGTATGATTTGGCTGCTTATTGGAAGTTGATGGTACTGTTTATGCTGTTGATATAGAAGTTCTAATATTTGGTTGCTTGTACGGTAAAGATTTGTTGGTATTATTTGGCTACTAGTAGTATTATTTTTCTTCCTCGTGTGAACTATAATCTGCTTGGAGCTACAAATGGAGCTAGTTTTTTTTGTGTTTTAAATTCTCTCTAGTGATATATGGCCTTGTGAAAGGTTGTAGAATATATAAACATAAACTGCAGATGCTTATGTAGACGCGAAAGAGAGAACATGAGATTGTCATCATGAATTCTTTTGCATATAAACTAGGTATGATTAGGGGTGGGACTTCCGAACCGAAAATCGGAAAAAAAAAATCGAGCCGAATCGGAACCGAAACCGAAAAAATCCGAATCCGAAAAAATCCGAACCGAAAAACCGAAAAACCGAAAAAATTCGGTTCGGTTTCGGTTTCGGATTTTGAAAACCCGAACCGAACCGAAAAAACCGAAAAAAACCGAACATATATAAAACGGTGTCGTTTTGATTTAAAAAATGAAGCAATTGAGGAAGGTAAATAATCTTTCTTATACTTCTAATATTATGTTTTTAATCACTTGAAATGTATATAGTTGAAACACTGTTAACTTGATTGTTGTTTGTTGTTAGAAATATTCAAAACGCTACATTCGACTTCGGGAAGGACAAAGGAATAGCCAAATGTGATTTATGTCCATGCTCGAAAACATTTAGTATGTTGGTAACTTGGTATTACATTATATTTGTGAAGTTTATTGGATCGGAGTTGTTGTATTAAGAGTATTAACATTGATTTTTTTGGACTGTTTTTTTGGACTGTCTAGTTACTGGACTTGCTGCAAAGTGCAAACTGCCTTATGCTGAGATCAGCTGCTGGAATTTTCATCAAATCGTGCTGGAAATTGAAGCAAAATGCTACTAGAACTTTGTTGAGATTTTGCATGAATTTGCTATTTTTTTGCTATTTTCTTAATTTCTGGACTGTTTGCTTTATGGACTATTGAAAAACTTGAAACTGAACTACGAATATTATTTGCGAAATGTTTTCTTTGATGTTAGAAACTTGGAATTTATGGTGTAACTTGAAAATTTGAATTTGATGTTTGGATTGCTATGCTATTGTTACTTGTTAATGTCTTACAAGCTGATAGTAATTGATTTTCTCTTATTTATTGAGGTTTTTTTTTGTGAAGTTTGTTCATAATTTGAAGAAAAAAAACCGAAAAAACCCGAAAAAAACCGAAATTTTTAACCGAACCAAACCGAACCGAATGGCTTGGTTTTTATTGTCGAAAATTGAAAAACCGAACCGAACCGAAGAAATCTTATGGTTTGGTTTTGGTTTTTATCAAAAACCGAACCAAACCGCCCGAATTCCACCCCTAGGTATGATATGTGATTGCATCTAATAAGTGGAATTGATTCTGAAATATTTTTTTTATTTACATATTTGGATATTGAAAAAGAAGCCAGGTGGGAAATCGAATAGGAAACAACAGGAGAAGGAAAGATTTGCAGCTTTTCGATTGGCATGTCAGATGATTAGAGGTTGAAATGACGAAACAACTCAAGAGTCACGAGAAGGAGAAGGCCCACCTAGTGCTCCACCAATAAATATTCTCACCCGATGACTCCATGACCATCTACTCGCTTAGTGGATGAAGTGTTCATCAGTGCCCACCGCAAAGGGAGTAGCACCATGAGTAAATCTCATATGCAATATGTAGAATGTTTTATGGTTTTATAGATCGAGTAAGTGTGTTCAATAAATACTAATTAATTTATAATTTTTGTTGTATGACCGACCCCGAAACACACACGAGGGTTGTGTAAGGGGAACAAGGCTGGTCAAATGGTCAAGATCGAAGTTCCTTACCATGACTTTGCAAGAGGCCATCCGACAAGAAGCTGAGCATTTTGATTACCCACGAAATTAGGGCTGCCATATAGAACAAGGTAGAAATGAAGGCGGCGGTGTGTAAAGCACTGTCACAGGCCGAGAGAAACAAGGTGTACGTCTATCTCTCGGTAAGTGTCTTTCAATTTTAATATATTTGATCAAATATAATTAATTAGCAGTTATAATAGATATAAATATTTAATGCCTCTTCATATTTTTTGCAGGTACACTTTAATTTTTTAGAGTCTCCAGAGATGTTTCAATTCCTTGAGGGGCCAACTACATGCCGACTAGAAGCACACATTACACAACATCTATAAAGAGTTCGGGTCCCCTACCCTTGCCGAGTTCAAGAATTGGGAAGACAAATGGCAATGGTTGGTCCAGCACTTCCAGAACGTAATGTTTAAGGTAATGTCTCAAATATCGAATAAAAAGTCTATTATTTGAATAATTTATTATTATTCAATTGTTTCTTCATATTTCCTGTAACAGAAAAAGTCGGATGTGAACACGATCAACTGGAAAAAGAAGGATAAGAACCACCATTCTAGCTCAACTGCGGTCGGCTACCTCGTCATGGATCATATGGAGAAGGGTTTGCATGTCATTCTTAGACGCTTACAAAGATGCGTATGTGAGACCTGGGGAAGAGAAGGAGATTCTAAATGTGGTAAGTAACTACTAAATTCGAAACTAACGGAAATTAATTTTTTTTTGTGAATGTTTATGCGACAAAACCTTAGAAGCATCTTCTCGGTATGCACATAGGTTATAGTAGATGGTAGCCGGATAAAATTTACTTTATGTGTGTTGTTTGTTTGATTGGAGTACACTTTATGTGCGTTGTTGGTTTGATTGTCATAATATTGTTTACTGAGCATTAAAATACAGTTATAAGGTTATTTGTTGCTATATTGAGATTGTAGCATGTTTTTTATGCTAGAATGGTTCAATTTTATGTGTTTTCAGGTTTTTGGTTGGCTTTATTTTTAGGAGAAATTATGTCAAATTTTAAGTAAAATTATTCATGTTAGTCGAATTTTGTTTAATTTTCAATTGTTTGTTTTATTGTAGGAGAAGATGGTGCAGTTCGCTGAGGAGGCATTGGCCAAGAGGGTGACACAATACCCGAACACTCCGCGCGAAGAGCTCCCTCCATTGGATGTACCTACGCAAATGCAGATGTTTGATAAGGCGTTTGGAATACGTTCTGGGAAGGAGATTCAGGGTCTTGGACGAGCTAACATTCCAGATCTGAGCTAGTCATCGACATCCACCTTGCGAGCTCATTCAAGTGGGATCGATGAGTGCATCAAAGAGGCCGAGAAGCGAGCGGAGGCGCGTATTCGAGAGATGCATGCAGAGATGCAAGCGGCGACTGAGGCAAGGATTCGAGATATGATATTATATATGGGCTTACATCCACCGCCTTCTTGCAATTCATATGTGCCAACTCAGCATTCACGAGACCGAGACCACAACGACGATAGCGGGATTTGGGGGGGGGGGGGGGTTCCAAACACTGGTGTAGATATCGATTATTTTGTAGATAGATACTGGCTATTATGTAGATATTTTAATCAATATTATATTTATTAAATATTTTGTGAAATTTGCAATTTTTTAATATTAATTTACTGTCTAAGACGACAAAATTAAAATAATTTGTCGACTAAAAGAAATTATTAAACGACGAACACTATAATATTTTCGTCATTTAGAACGTATCTCTAGACGATGAATTATTTTTTGTTCGTCGTCTAAGTGTTTATATTTAGACGACGGAATTATAATTTCGTCGTCTAAGTTATTCTTTTATGACGAAATATTTTGTCGTTTAAGACTGTAAACTTTTGTAGTTTAGAATGTTAGACCACGATGTATTATTCATCTTTTAACAATGTTTTAAGACGACGAATAATATTTTTTCATCGTCTAAAACCTATCGCGATGAATCTTAGACGACGAAAGCTTCGTCCTTTAAGTCTTTAGTAGGCGAAATTGGTCTTTAAGACGACGAATCCGTGTTGACGTCTAAGTACGTATTTTGATAGTGTACATCAAACTTTTAAGTTATATCAGATGAACTGTATTCATCAAAAATTAAATATGATGATCAAATAGTCAAATCATCTCCGATTAGGTTGATTTTTTGTAAGAGTGATTCTCTAGTGATAATTTAAAGGATGATTGGTTTCAATGATCGAATAATTTCTTAAATCTTGTGAAAATTTAATCTTCGTTTCGTTTTTTCATAACGGAGTTCCTCTCTAAATAGGATATATATATATAATTAACCATATTGCCTTGATCTAACTATTTAAGACTTGGTTGGTATCCCCTCCCTACCTCCGGAAAAAGACCTGCCCTCAACCCCTCCAATTTCATCCATCCCCTCGCTCTGAAATTTTAACCAACTTTTCGCCCTCCGTGCCGTAGGACTAGCTCGATCCCTTACTGTAACAGGGGTTAAGCTCGAATGTTCGATATGCATACCTAACAGTTAGGTACGTAATTGATCTACCGGCAATCAATAATACCGCTAATTAGTACATAATGGGGCTAAGATCGACTTACCCTAGGTTTAGGTTTATATATACAGTAACTTGAATTTTTACTGAATGCTAAACCATAAGAACATCAGATTCAAAGAATTAATTAATTCCGATGTGAGTTATTTGCTGAAGTGTCTTGAAATTCAACTTAATAATTTCTATACTTCAACAATATTTTTCGTAGTGTTATAACTGTACACGTTGCCAACACGAAATAGTCAAAGATAAATTCAAAGAAGAAATTGAAGTCATTAGCTCTAGCGTGCAACTTGCACTCCTATGTATTCCATTGGGGTCCTTCTTGGCATGGGCAATGCAGTTGCGCGCAATACACACCAGCTGGCTACGATCACCGACGGTGACAATTTAATTATTTGTTTTGTTACACATATGGCATGGAGCTGAGACGGTGATGGACGGGGAAAGAAAAAGTTAGCCTACAATATGGGACTTATTCCTCCTTCAATTTCTTTTGATGAATACATTATGTGACTTCAAACGAAGGGAAGCTAGATAATAAGAGATTACACAAATATTCTGGCCGTTCGGGTCCAAATATATATACGTACGGTTGTGACCACCCAGTGACCACCACTATATGATATCACTGCTAGATTTCTTTTTGCTTTGCCCTTTGTTCTATTGCATGTAGATCGATTTGTTTCCTACCAATCCTAGGAATTAACAGATAGCTAGGTTAGTTGGAGAATGAATATATCAAATACCCAACTTGCGAATTAAAGGAATGAAAATTTCCTTTCTCAAACCTTTGGGAAGACATCGCTCAACTGATACGAACTGTTCACATATTTTGTAGATATTAGACCATTTTGAATTTTGTCTTTCATATAATTACAATCAATTTCGATGTGTCTAGTCTTTTCATGAAATAGATTAGTATAAATATGAAGAGCTGTCATATTATAATAATATCACAATGCTGAATTTGGATGAAGAATATTCAAATCTTTGGGAAGACTTCTTAACCATGTTAGCCCACAAAAAACTCCCGTCATTGCTCTGTATTCTGCCTTAGCTGAAGATAGAGAAATTGTGTTTTGCCTATTTGATCTCCAAGAAATTAACGATCCTAAAAACACACAATAACTAGTTGCAGATCTTCAAGTCATAGGACAATCTGTGATACCCCGACCTTTTTATACATTTTTTACTAATTATGAATAATTCGAGTTCGATTTAGTGGCTGCAATAAAAGATTTCTACTACCGTCGGTAAATGTTGACAAGTCAAAGGTTGATTTTTTATCGAATTGTCGAAGTTACTTGACTTTGGGTAAAAATCGTAGAAATTTTCGAGACGAGTTCGTAGATGTGAAAAACGTCGAAAACGGAGTTACGACTATTGAAAGTTTGTCATAAATTAATTATCGGTTTACCATAAATGAAAATATATAAAAGGGAGTTTCCCCACTCTCCCTCCCTCCCTCCCTCCCTCCCGTGAGAGAGAGAGAGAGAGAGAGAGAGAGAGAGAGAGAGAGAGAGAGAAGGCCTCTTTTACCTATTTTCGATCTTAATTTCGACGATGAAGGATCGAGGAGAGAGATTCGAGGTGAGGAAATTCTAGGATTTTTGGTGGTTTGTCTTCGTCAGCGACTCCTCCAGCCTTGATTTTGATATGAATCGATTCCTTTCAGTCTATAAACTGTGAATATATGTTGGATTTCTTGGTTGCAGGTGAGTTGGACGGAACTTTAACAAATTCCGTACAACTCGTTTCAGGATCTGCCATGCTCGGCGGTTGGCGATGGCTTTGGCCACCGAGGATGGAAGGCTTTTGCTCCCCTCTTCCTTCAGAGTCGATTGGGGTGAGCCTTAAGCCTAGCTGTGGCTCGAGGGCAGAGATTCGTTGCCGAAATCAATTTTTGGTGAGGTTAGGTTTGGTTTTCTAGGGTTTCGGGCTTGATTTTGGCCAGATTTCGGCTGAATTTGGTCTTGTTGTAGATGAACAATTTGTTCTTGAAAAAACCCGACCCCGATTTAGTTTCCTAAACCAGAATCATACCCCTTCTGAAAACATGAACTTTCAAAAATTATAAAAATTTCTGCAGAGTTACTATATATCGCGTAGTTACCAATAACCTGCAGCGGAAAAATAAACTTCATCCTATGCCACAAAAGCCAAACCAAGGGCACCAATCGCATCCGGATTTCTCAAAAACATATCATAACGTAAAGTAATACACAAAACCGTAGCTTTACAGAAATTCGGGAAAATCATGTGAAAATATAAACACAACAATATTCAGAGCGACCTATAGTATATACATATATACACAACAGTAGGCCAAACTAGAAACCTACTGAGAAGGAAAAGTGGCTCGAATACTAAGCCTCAAACCTTGACGTGCGACACCTGAATCCAAACTACAAACTGGGCATTGAAAACAAATAGTCTAGGGAAAGACATATAAACTGTTAGAGAGTGTGGACGAAAATAAATGTCTTTTGCCGAATAACTATATATGTTTATAAAACATATGCGAGTCTAGATGCATAAAAATCATATGGTACACGAGGGAGACTCTAATTCCTCACGCGTACAAAGCATGCATCGGAAATCCCGCTGAGTCACTTATGAACACATCCGCGCTAGTACAGTCTGAATCACGGGATCCCTGATCCTTACGTGATTCTAGCCAGAAAGGGTCTCGGGTCAAGGTATCTGCTTCCCCCCCCCCCCCCCCCGGTAAAGATCTCGTGTCAGGGTAACAGTCCCCCCCGGTAAACATCCTCGGGGATCAGCCGGGATGCTAAGTGTTTCTACCGAATTACGCACGGGGGCGTAATGGGGCAGAAGCAACAAGAATGAGCTTCCTCTTCCTTCCTCGGTCGTGCGGTGGACCTCCTCTCCTTGGTGCGTCCGAACGGTGGGACTGTTCGGATGGGCGGGCTCTCCTCCTCTCTCGGGCGTTCGGGTGCAGCTGTTAGGGGGATACAACAATGAAGCAGGCGGTCAGGAGTCAAGACGGGGTGGCCCGCCTTCAACGCTCCGATGCCTAAGTCAGAAGATGTATTGGATACAACAGTCAAGCGAACGTGCGAGCGAGTATGGGTTGGGGTGTTGAGGGATCGAATGGAATTAGATACCGTTCGATGGAGTGATCTTACCTGTAATAAATACCTGATATATATAGGTGGTTGAGTTTGGAACCTGGTGGTGTTCTTCGATGTGGGACTGATGGTTCCTGCTGATGTGTGATCCGCATGTTCGGGCGCGCCCCCCACGGGCGCGTGCGCGCCCGGAGGGGGTGGGTCTGGTGAGTGAAGTTGGAGCCTCCAAGGTGGTCTTGCATGTGGTCGAGTAGGTGTTGCTAATCTGCTTAGATGGATAAGTATGTTAATCGTACAACTAATGATACAATACTAACAAGTCCTCCAATTCCCCAAGTCAAAGAGAACTTTCTTGACTGGGGAGTTGAAAAAGGGTGTGCGATTAACAAGGATACTTATCCATCTGACCAGCGGTCATGATCCTGTGACCCCCCAAGTCCCCCAACTCTCCGGTCAAGAAATGGCTCGCATGACGGAGCGGGACCTGGGTGTCCGAGCGTGTAGCTGTTCGTTCGGTGGTGTACCTGTGCATGTTCTGGGCTCGGCATCCCAACTGATCTTGCTAGTCTGGGACCCGCGTGCCTGTGGGTTGTTACCTGTTGGTATGGGGGTGTACCTATGGGCCCGGCCCCCAAGCAGGACGTGCTATATATGCTTGGGAGCCGCGCGCCCAGATGGGGTGGGGTTGTGGAGACACTTTATGGTGTAACAGATAGGTAGATAGGTAGATAAGTAACAAATAGGTAGATAGGTAGATAAGTAACAAATAGGTAGATAAGTAGATAAGTAACAAATAGGTAGATAGGTAGATAAGTAACAAATAGGTAGATAGGTAGATAAGTAACAAATAGGTAGATAGGTAGATAAGTATATATGTATATAGATATATAGATGCAGTATGATATGATGCGTGGATGTATGGCATGAGGTGTGTGTATGCGAAATGCTGTCCGTGCGCCAGTTATGGGATACACTGCGTACGCCGTACGTCAACGGGGATGCCGTCGCGCACACTGTAGCGTCAACGGGGCGATCAGAACCGCGACCTACAAGTGTTGCAGCGCCCACGATCACGTACTCGTGCCGCTCTTCGGCATTAGCGCGCGCAGAGGCCTCTGCCGCCTAACCCGGGGAGATTTAGCGCCCGGGGAGGGTGGACCTCACACCCGGTCTACGCTCATCGGTCTCGGGCCTTTAGGAGGAGAGGACGGACCCCACACCCCCCATCCGGAACCCGAGTCGGCGAATGTAACGTTACGCACACGGAGGGGAAGAACCCCACACCCGTGCCGCCCATCGAGCTTAGCCTCGCTAAGTCGGCTTGTATTTTTTGTGAACGTCGAATGAAGGGCGCACCCACCACTCGCGTCGTGTATGTCGCCTATAGGGGGGGACGGACCTCACGTCCCTACTAGGACTTTGTTTGGCACGGAGGGGAAGAACCCCACGCCCGTGTTTTGCCTATCGATTTTAGCGTACGCAAAGAGGGGGCGGACCCCATGCCTGTTGCGGGCTACCGATTTTCGTCAGGAGAGGGGACGTGTCTCATGCCTCTGCTAGGAATGAGCCGCCGTACGGAGGGGAAGAACCCCACGCCCGTGGCGCCCATCGAACTGTGGAATACTCGGAGAGAGGGCGAGCCCCGTGCCTCTGCTAGGAATGAGCCGCCGTACGGAGGGGAAGAACCCCACGCCCGTGGCGCCCATCGAACTGTGGAATACTCAGAGAGAGGGCGAGCCCCGTGCCTCTGCTAGGAATGAGCCGCCGTACGGAGGGGAAGAACCCCACGCCCGTGGCGCCCTTGGCGCGCGTAAGAGAGGGGGCGGACCCCATGCCTGTTTCCGCCCATCGGTTGCCTGGGACATACAGAGAGAGGGTGGACCTCATGCCTCTGGCGCTTAATCCGACCTGCACTGTGTGCGAACGGAGGGGACGTGCCCCACACCCGTCGGCCGTTGGTTCTAGGGACTGCAAGGGGAGGACGGGCCCCTTGCCCTTTCGTGTAGGCAACCTGTATCTTTGCGTACGGGGGGGCGTACCCCACACCCGTCGCCCGTTTAGCCTCGGCGCCTGCAACCTGCCAGGGCCGAGCTGGTGTGTGCGGGGAGAACCCAATGCCAGTGGCGCCTGGGGAGTTTTACGCGCAATGCCTGTTGCCGCGTAAACCGTGTTGCCAGTTCGTGGTGGTGCGTATAGTGGCGTTTACCTTGTTTGGACGTGCGCTTTGTGATCTGCTTCCATTGGTCGTGCGGGTGGTGTGTGACTTGCCTTGGATTTTGGTGGTGTGCTGGTGACGAAACGGTTTGAGATGACATTGCCCTTTCCCTTGGGAACCGTTGTGATGAATGCTGGCCGGCGTGT
Organism: Geum urbanum; assembly: GCA_946800695.1. Lineage (NCBI taxonomy): Eukaryota > Viridiplantae > Streptophyta > Magnoliopsida > Rosales > Rosaceae > Geum > Geum urbanum. The sequence goes on along the minus strand of OX327013.1, from coordinate 36,467,593 downwards.
TTAATGCTGCTTGTCATCATGATTGGCTGAAGGGCAGGTGTCACGCGCGTGGGCACGTGGGTTGGTGTATGGGAGACACGTGTCGAACTGTTGGGGGTCGTGCTAGGGTTGAATTTAAGGCGGGAAGACGATGGGTTGGCACGGTTACTGAGGAGAGGTGAACCGGGCCGTGCCACGCGTTCCAATCCTACGGTGGGTATGGAGTGGACGGCTGGCGATGGCTGGCTGACGTCGATCGATTAGTATAAATAGGGGTGTGGGTTGCCTGTTCCAATACGTTTATGATTCACAAAAGCTCTGCAAAAATTTTCCTGTGGTCTGCCTCCTCGAGATTTTCTACGTTTGTGTCCTCTGTTGCCGGAATACGTGCCCGTCGTTTATACCCAGTTGTACCATCTCAAGCTGGTGAGTCCCGCACCCCTGATATTTGTGTATCCGTTGGGTTTGTGTTTTGTGTTGCTTCTGGGCTGTGTTTGGGTTTTGCTGGATTTTCTTGTTTGTTTTGCTCAAAAACAGGGTTGGTTCTTGAGGTGGGGTGGGTTAGATTGGATTTGGGTGATATTTGGTGGGTTTTGGTGTTTAAGGTGTTTTTTCTCTGTCTGCTGCTAAGTGTTTTGGCTCGGTCGTTTATAAGGCTACATGGGCGGAAGTCCCCCAGTACACGCGCGCGCCTAGTGCGGGCGAGGGTCCAACGAGCGCGGGCGTGGCAGTAGTGAAGTAGAATTCAAATGTTGCGAAAGTGTTATCTGGTTTGCTAACCTGTCTGCGCGTGCGTTTGTAGCGAAGAAGATGGATGAAGTGAGCAAGCGTCGAATGCTTAGGTTGCTGGGTGCCGAGGCGAAGGTCCGCGGGGTGGCGGATGATGGTGGTGGTCCGCCAGTTGTGGTGGATGATGCCGAACGTGCGCCCCCAATGGGCGGTGTGGGTGCCCCTGCTCTACATGTCCAAGTGCCACAAGCGGATGTTCCTCTCCTGCCGGCAGGCGATGTTGCTGGAGCCGAGGCGCAGGTCGAGGCAGAACGTGAGCAACAGCTGGTCGTGCGGAGTGGTGGTACGAACAGGCGGGTGGGTGGCCCTGCGCTGGCACCGGTGAGTCGTGCGCTTGCTGTGGTGCCGTCTCCAAGTCGGGCGGTTGTCCCAAGTCGGCCTCCGAGTCCTCCCCAGAGTTCTTGTTTTCCAGATCCTCCTCTTCTGGCCTTGGATGCGCCAAAGTCGCCCCCGCACGGGAAAGGTGGGAAACGGGCGCGAAAGTGTGCGCGGGTGGAAGACTCCCCTCCCGGCCCTGCTCCTGGGTCGGGCGATGATGTTGTGGAGAGAGTGCGCCAGTCCCTGGAGGATAATGCTGCTGCGCTCGCGGTCGCGCTGCCCTCGGTGGAGGAGGCCCCTGTTGATGGGTTGGATGGGGTCTTTGGTTCCTGCGCTCGTCTGATGCAGCAGGTCTTCCGCTACCGCTCGCGGGAGATTGTGGAACTTGCACGCCTAAGGGAGGGCGCGATGGAGCACTAGAGGGCGATGGATGTGGTGGTGGCCGCCAAGGAGAAGGCCAACGATCTGGCGCGGCGGTGCGTCGCTCGTGTGAACGAGGCGGATATCCGGGCGGGAGAAGCTGCTGCCAGCGAAACTCTGGCCAAGATTGACAAAGATAAGGCTGTGGCCGAGGCGGAGTGCCTGCGCGGCGAGCTAAAGTGCGTTCGTGCTGAAGCGGCCGCCCGGGTGGTGTTCCTGGAGTCTGAGGTCGAGAGGTTGTCGGGCGTCGAGGTTCCTACGTACGAGAAAGTGGCGGGGCCTTCCAGGGGACGTGCTGAGGCTGAGCTAGTGGTCAGGCGGATGGGGCCGGGCGAGCAGGCGGAAGCTGAGGTTGCGGTGTCATCGGATGAGGGTGAGGAGTTGGATGTGGAGACGGGGGCGGAGTAGAGTAGTTGGCGTTTTTTTTTTCTTGAATGGAACTGCTTTTTTTGTAATAGAGTAGAGTAGTTGGCGTTTTTTTTGTAATAGAGTAGGTCTTTGTAATTGTGAACTTGAATGGAACTGCTTTACCTCCTGCCCGTGTGCCTCTGTTTTTCTTTTTTTTGGCATCTTTTGAATAACTTGTGCGAGCATGCAAAGCAACGTTACATTTAGTGGCCTATCCCCAGTCCCCCAGTCCCCCGAGTACATGGGCGGGCGGGTCAAGGACAAACGAATGCGCAAATATAAACTAATGGAAAGAGCAACAAAAGTATAATGCGATCAACATAGTAACAATACTTCCCCAGATGTTGGACGTTCCGTGGGCGGGGCGTTCTCTCGTTGGACGCGCTGGTCCGGATGATCGGGCGGTCCGTTTCCTCGCCCTCAGTAGATTACTCGAAGTGTGGTCCTGCGCCGTTCGTGTGTGGATCGCGCCTCCCGATCCGTGGGTCCTAATGCGAGAACCTCCTGCCTGCCCCGAGTCTCCGTGGTTTCCTCGTGATTGTATCCCCGGACGTGCCCGATCCCGTGCTCGGTTGGGAATCTTCCCAAGAGCAGGTGCCCTGCGATGATCAGTTTCAGTTTGCAGATTCTAGGCCTCCCGAGTATGGCGTTGTAGGGGGAGGGGGTATCCATGATGATGAAGTCCGTCCGGATCTCGCTGTGCGGGGAGTTGGGCGCGCCAATCTCGACCCGCAGGTTGTCGCTCCCGATAGGATACGAGGTCTCGTCTGTGAAGCTGGCGATGCATTCATGGTACTGCGTCATCTTGCTGGCGGGTTGGCCAAGCGCCGTGTATGCGTCGAAGTAGATTATGCTCACGGACGCCCTGTTGTCAACTAGCACCCTCTTCACTAGGAATTGGTCGATGATTGCGTCGATTACGAATGGTAGGGTGCTGTCCCTCGGATTTTCTTCCTCGTCTTTTGCTGTGAAGCTGATGGTGGGCGCCTCCGTCCTTCCTTCCTTGGGTGCTCTCCCCGCCCCGATTGCTAGCACATCCCTGCTCGAGCGATCGGGCGACGGTGCTCTCTTCTTGCGTTTGCCACCGGATATCGTGTTGATAGTCCCACGGGTCCTGGCGCCCACCTGGCGCTGCTGTCCTTCCGTCCTGGGAGCATTCGTCCGTTCGTCCTTCATGTCTTTGAGGGCCTTCTTCAGCATGATGCAGCTGTTGGTATGGTGGGTGGTGGCGTTGTGGAACTCGCACCATACGTCCGGGAGCTGGCCAGCCGGTACCCCCGCCCTCGTCATGTTGTTTGGCGGCGGTATTCGGTGTCGGTTCAGGCGGAGCAGGTGCTCGGGTGACTGCCCGTCGATTGTGAAGACGTCCTGTACTGCCGGCCGATAGCGTGGGGCTGGCAGAAAACGGGCACCCTGCGCCTGGTTGTAATTGTTGCCCTGATATCCGCGGAAGACGGGCCTTTGGTAGTTCTGTCTGTATGTATCCCGGTTCCTCTTGAGGCCCCCGGTTGGCCTCCCGCTGTCCGTCAGCTGTTGTGGTTGGGCGCCTGTTGCCTCGGGTCTGATGGAGCTAGGTTCGGAGGCGGCTCCGTACACCCGCGTCTCCACCAGTGCCTTCTGCACAACCAGGTCCATGATCTCGTCGTAGTCGAGATGCTCCTTCCTTACGAGTTTCTCTACGAATGGGGTGGCGAGCAGGTTGTCCATCAGGGCGACCTTGGCCACTCGCTTGTCAAGGTCCCTGCATGTGCTTGCGAGCGTCCTCCATCGGTTGATGTAGCTCGACAAGCTCTCGTCCGTCCCTTGGAGAACCTTGAGGAGGATGCCCGTGGTGTTATACTTCCCCTGGAGCCGATATCGCTTCTGGAAACTTTCCGCCAGCTCGAGGAACGAGTGGATGGACCCCGGCGGGATCTCGTAGAACCAGCTTCGTGCCTCCTCCGCCAGCGTTTCCTGAAACAGGAAACACAAGGTTGGGTCTGAATATCGGGTCCCGTCCGTGGTGGACCGAAACTCGTCCACGTGCGCTCGTGGATCCCCGCTCCCGTCAAACCGGGCAATCTTCGTTATCTTGGCGTGGGGATCCCTTCCTCTTTCCAGTATGTGCGCCGAGAACGGGCTGACCCGGGGGGCGAACGTCCCGCCCTGACCGGCCAGCTTGTCCTTGCGCAAGCGTGAGACTTCCTCTGCCAGCTCCTCCATCCTCTGTAGGATCAGACTGTTGTTCGTCGGGGGTGTCGACTCCTCCACAGGTGAGGACGCTCGGGCGTTAATCCTGGCGAACAGATGGCGCTCCTCGCTGGCGGTCTCCTGTGTTTCTTCGTGCTGCTCCATCCGCTGACTAATGAGCGCCTCCAGTCGTTCCTCCATCCTTCGGCGGATTTGGCGCTCCTCTGCTCTCTCGAGAGCTGCCTCACGCAACTCCTTGGCCATGCCGTTGATGCGCCCGTCCTCGTCGTTCCTGTCGACCGCCTGCGCGTTCCGCTCCCGTGAGCCTGGCGGAGTCCCTCCCTCGGGTGTGTTGCTGCCGTTAGTCGCCGGGTTGAGCATGTGGACCTTTGGTTTCGGTGGTGTTTATACGAGGTTTGCAATTTGTAAGTTTCCCACAGACGGCGCCAGATGTTTCTACCGAATTACGCGCGGGGGCGTAATGGGGCAGAAGCAACAAGAATGAGCTTCCTCTTCCTTCCTCGGTCGTGCGGTTGACCTTCTCTCCTTGGTGCGTCCGAACGGTGGGACTGTTCGGATGGGCGGGCTCTCCTCCTCTCTCGGGCGTTCGGGTGCAGCTGTTAGGGGGATACAACAATGAAGCAGGCGGTCAGGGGTCAAGACGGGGTGGCCCGCCTTCAACGCTCCGATGCCTAAGTCAGAAGATGTATTGGATACAACAGTCAAGCGAACGTGCGAGCGAGTATGGGTTGGGGTGTTGAGGGATCGAATGGAATTAGATACCGTTCGATGGAGTGATCTTACCTGTAATAAATACCTGATATATATAGGTGGTTGAGTTTGGAACCTGGTGGTGTTCTTCGATGTGGGACTGATGGTTCCTGCTGGTGTGTGATCCGCATGTTCGGGCGCGCCCCCCACGGGCGCGTGCGCGCCCGGAGGGGGTGGGTCTGGTGAGTGAAGTTGGAGCCTCCAAGGTGGTCTTGCATGTGGTCGAGTAGGTGTTGCTAATCTGCTTAGATGGATAAGTATGTTAATCGTACAACTAATGATGCAATACTAACACTCAGTGTATCGTTACAACTACTACTGAGACTGTACTCTGTGTAAACCAAATCATAAAGGTTTCCATGCAAATGCATAAAGCGTAATGTAAAAGCATACTCGTAATGCATAATTATAAAAGCATATTCGTAAATGCATATTCGTAAAACACATGCTCGTATAGTTCGTAATCATAACTGCATACTCATGCTCGTAAAATGTATATAAAAGACTCGCAACCAACATTGAAAAGAAATGTTCACTCACAGACAAGCACAACGCGAAAACGCGCTAATCCCGTGATCCGGCGGAAGTTCCCTCGCCAACCGTATGATCCCGATCTCCTGAATAATCACAAATACCACTGATCAAAATTACAATTCAAAACTCTGAAGCACAAACCAACCATTTCCGGAAACATATAACTCGAATAACAACGAAATCGTCGAAAATCCCATAAATACTCTACTTATCCCTTAACAAAAAATCCACCACCCAAATCAACTCAATAACCTCAAGACTACGCTCGGGACGCGATTACGAGCAAAACGATATAAAACTTCCCAAATATTCTAAAAAGTCAACCTCGCTGGAGCTCCGCCGTTGACCGCCGCCGCCGCGTCAACGGTGGCCAAATCCGATGAAAATTTTCAGATCACATCTACTCCTCAAGCCCAACATCTTTTCTTTCTACACTAACCTCCAATTCGAAACACACCGGCCGGAATCAAGCTTGAAAATTCAAACCTCCATTAATTCCGGTGACCTATTCCGGCGAGCTTCAAACGGCCTCCAATTCTAAAATTCTTTCACCCAAAAGCATCTATGGGTTGAGGGGAGCAAAACCCCCAACCCCATCGGCCCAAAAAGTGGCCGGAATAGCCCACCCGATTCCGGTAAAAACCCATAACTTAACCGAATCGGTTCTCCTTCAAAACTCAACCAAATCAACTCAAACCAAGTTCAAAACAATAGGAAATCACGAGAGGAATCTAACCATACCAAGCTTGAGGTCTGAAGTAGTTGGAATCGGAAAGTCAATCGGTGGTCAACGACGGTGCCAAAATCCTTCGGTCAACGCGGGTCAAACTTTGTCAACGGTCCAATTTTGGTCAACTTGACCCAAATGTGGTTTTTCAAAAATTTTACGACTATTTCGATATTTATACTCGCAACTAAAACGATCAACGGTCGAAAACGGATCGAATCCAAACGGATAAACACGATTAAATCCAACGGTCAGAAATATTCATAACATATTCATCGGACAACAAAAAAATCCTTGGAAAAGTCCTACGAGCTCGAAATCATAAACTCTACAACTCTCATGAAGGAACCCATATCAAATTCTCGTCCAATTATTTAGTCGCAAACAAGACCGCCAAATCAATAAATTACGACAAACTACGAATATACGTGAAACTCGCGAATTAAGCCAGTAACTTTCATTTCCGGTTCAGGTTTTCACAGTTGTGCTCATTGAGAACTTTCCAAAGGTGGTCGCCGGTGGGCGCGTGGGCTGCACGTGCAGTCGTTTGTGGTGGCGCGTGACAGGGATTTTTTTTCCAAAATTTCATTGAGTTATATGTCGTTAGGTTCGTATTGACAATACGAACATAATGGTGAGATTCATTCAACATTTAGGCTTCGTCGATCTAGTGGGTGGGCGGTGGTAATAAGGCTCTCCACCAGTGGCGGTGCGGCCGACAAAGAAATTAGATTTGTCTTATATCGTTACGACTGTTTTGTCGTAACAAGTTTATCAGTTACGTTCTTTGTCTAAATTAGTCGAAAATTATTTTTCGGATCGAGTATTTCCTCGATTTACCAATTTATTTATTTATTTTGATAATTTCGACATGGGCCGGATCGTCACAAATGGTATCAGAGTGCAGTTCAACTCTCGGACTTCACTTTTGTTGTGTTTCAAGTTCTAGAGTTAGTCATGAAAGTATAAGTTTCGAAATTGTGAATTTTTTTCCTATGAATGTCGTGAATACGGAGTTTGGTGATTATGGATTAGAAGTGGTTACACATTACCATTGCGACACCTGAAGTACACGGTTTAGGTACTTCTTGTTGTGGATACATAGTTTAGTTATCGATATTCATTTATCGATATATTTTATTGATATTCATTTATCCATATTCATTTATCGATATATTTTTATTTTTATTTATCGATATATTTTTGAATATTATATTGATATTGTACATTGTGCTAAAACGAACGATATTCAAAATACGAAAACCGAGACCGTTAAAGTTGTAACAAAACAAAAACATTGGTTGTCAAACGAATTAGAAATGTGATATTACAACGATCAACGAAAATGAAAAGTGTTCTATTTTATTAAACTTGTGATTTTTTGTATAATTTGTACAAGTATACGAAATGTATTTTTCATATTTGCATATTGATGCATATATATGATTGACGACTATATTTACTTGATTTGAATCCAACTGGTTTCATCAAAAATACTGAGCTGAAACTGTTACGATTATGATTACAATTATAAACGAGAATTATTATACGATAAATAGAAAAGTTGATTGTATTATATTGAGATATATGGATAGGCTGTCATAGATTGGTGGGGCCGCCAAGCTGCGGCATTGGTTTGAAATCCTGGTTGGGGCCCTTTTACGAGCATATAATTAAGTATAGATTGTGCCTCTCTAGGGTGAAGAGACCCAAAACTAATGCAGGGTGGTGTTCTTGATGTCCTAACTCGAGAGATACAGTATTTACGGGGTGCTCTCGATGTCCTGAATTCGAGAGTATATTATATGATTACCGTTGTGGATGGGGTGTTCTCGATTTTCTTAATTCGAGATATTATTATATTTGACGACATGAGATTATATGAGTACTTTCATGGAAGGGGTATTCTTGGTTTTCTTAATTTGAGATATTATTATATTTGACGATATGAGATTATATTATTACCATCGTGGACGAGGCGTTCTCGATTTCTTTAATTCGAGAGTATATTATATATGACGATACAATTTGAAAACATAAAACGAACACTTGAGATGTGATATGAGCTCGAGAGATGAGCTTTGTGATTTGTGATTTGTAATTTGTAATTTGAGCTCACGAATTAAGTAATACGATATAACTTGATATGTGATATTTGTCTTTGTGACGAACATGCATGATGATATAATATGAGCATATAAACCTGAGATGATTTGAACTTGAAATACAAGATTGAGAACATATTATTTACTCGTGCGACAAATATGATTATATAATCTTAACTCATTTGATGAGTGAGAATGTGATACGACTTGAACTCGTGAAACGTGTACGAGGGATTATAATATTTCGTGTTTACGCGTTAATGATTATTCAAAATCTGAAATGTTAATTAGCGATTTTATCACAACGATATATTATCATCAGAGAGTGCACAATCCCAACGGTGGATTGTTCATAGTTTCAAGACTTCTTCGAGTTACATGTACTGTTTACTCTTGTTTACTGATTATTCCGTTTGATTTATCTTTTATAATTCAAGATTTCTTTTGATAAGAGTCTATTGAATTTGATTAAACTTGAGCCTTTCATATATAGTTTTGAGATATTGATATGTGTTAGCGGAGAAATCTGAACGAGCATTGGTGACTCATGGTATAGGTTGAAAATTTCATTGTGATTAAAGAAGTATATTTGGACATTTTGCAGGTTTTGGGTATCCTATTTATAGGGGAGGTTCTGCCCAATTTTTCGCAGAAATATTCTACGATTTTAGTTTTGTAATTTCGAGGATCACATGATTTTAACGGGGATAGATTGCAATACCCCGAATTTTTTATACATTTTCTACTAATTATGAATACTTCAAATTCGATTTAGTGGTTGTGGTATAAGATTTTTTTTACCATCAAAGGTTGACAGGTCAAAAGTTGACTTTTTATCAAATTGTTGAAGTTGGTTGACTTTGGATAGAAATCGTAGAATTTTTCGAGACGAGTTCATAGAAGCAAGAAACGTCGAAAACAGAGTTACGACGAGAAAGTTACGACTATTGAAAGTTTGTCGTAAATTAATTGTCGATTTATCATAAATGAAAATGTATAACAAGGGGTTTCCCTTTTTGGAAGGTCAAAACTGTTTTGATGGGTTGACTTCAGGTCACTTCTCTCCTGTGAGAAGGAGAGAGAGTGCATAAGTGGTGCGGCGGTCACCAGTGATGTTACGCCGTCTGGCCACCTCCGACCACGAAATTGGTTGGGTTCGACGCGGGTAGGCCTCCTCTACCTATTTCCGATCATTATTTCGGCGATGGAGGCATGAGGAGAGAGATTTGAGGTGAGGAAATTCTAGGATTTCAGGTGGTTTTCCGTCGTCATTGTTGGCAACTCATCCGACCTTGATTTTGGTATGAATCGACTCATTTCAGGCTTTGCCGTGCTTGGCGGTTGCCGGTGGCAGATGTCCTGGTTTTGTAGGCGTCTTCGAGTATGTGGACATGCCATTTGGAGTCAAGAACGTAGGGGCAACCTACCAAAAGGCTATGAATCTGATTTTCCATGACCTTATAGGTAAGTTTATAAAGATATATATTGATGACGTGGTAGTTAAGACCAAACACCGAACCGATCACGTGGACAACTTAAGAAAGATCTTTGACCGTATGAGACTACATCAGTTGAAAATGAACCCAGCCAAATGTGTTTTTGGGGTTTAGGCGGGTGCTTTTCTAAGTTTCTTAGTCCACCAACAAGACATAGATAGCTTGGTTGCTCTTCAAAAATAATTATCTGTTCTTATGGCACAAAAAAGTTTAATCTGTTCTCTTCTTAAATAATACAAGTTTTTCATGTAATATCATTGCCTAAGATTATAAATATATCATATGCTCCTTTGAATTTTGGTGTTATCGTCCTAGTTGATGTATGTATGCTTAAAGCTTGACAACATTTGGCTATTACAGAAGTATTTTCTTTAGTTTGGTTATATTCGATGCGATTGTTTCATTGCTATTGTCTGTACTGCTTGGATCCTTGTGTGATCCCATGGCGTTTAGTGTCATCAGTCCTAGTCAAGATATGTAAAATTGATATTATCGGCGATATTTCGCCAATATTTCGATTTTTTGAAATTAGTTGAAAAATTCTTAAATATATCCCTAAATTTTTTGAAATTTTCCGATTTTTATCGATATTTCCGATATATCTCCGATATTTCTGATATTTTCCCAAATTTTTGAAATTTCCGTAAACTTTTTACATTTAACATTTAGTTTGGTAAATGTCCAATCTTCACATGTTCAATGTCCAATCCATCATTCACGTGACATGTCCAATACATGTATAATTATATGGGAGAACAATCATTTAATGATTATTCTTCACAATACACACATGATTATGCACATGGAGATGGAGAAAATAGTGTGAATTTCGAACCTCATAGGTCCCCTACGTAGTTTTGAAGTATTTATATATTTGATTTTGTGATGTGTGATGTGTAATATATTGTACAAAAGACGTGATGACTTAGTCTCCTATAAGTTTTAGCCATCAAAAAATAAAAATAGAACTAATAAATTATATTTTAATAATTATCAGCACTTAACACATACTAATTCATATAGTAATATAACAAATTCATATGTCTTAATGTTTGATCAATATTTTATTTTCACATAAGGTAGATAATTGATCATGTAACAACCTCCAAAAGTTTCATTACAAATTTCCATGTATTTTTATTAGTTTCCATCATTTCTGTCAGAATTTTCACTGGATCGATATTTCCGTCGATATATCCAAATTTTGGAACGTTGATATATTCTCGATATCCAATATTTTATTCCTTGGTCCTAGTTGATGTATGTATGTTTGACGTTGACAACATTTCGCGATTACTGAAGTATCTCTTTTCATATTTCAGCCCCTCGTCGGCATCAAAACTCCCATGATTATCAGGTACGCTTTCTGTCCGCGGTTACCTGGTTGTTGTTAATTGTTGAACATGCTAGCGTATCTATACATGTGTGCCTAATTCAAGGATGTCACCTGGGTTTATGTGAATGGAAATAGTACGTTGTCAAAGTGTAATAGTTAGGCACTCCTTTCTGATTTATATTGAGATATTTCTACCCTGGAAATTTTATAACCGGCTGTTGTCACTGTTACTTATAAACATTTATGGTTATTAAACAAACGCCGTGATTGCTGAAAATGTTAATAAAGATAAACTTTTGTATTGTGATATGTGCAGGTTATTTTGGAAGACAACATTGACCCTGATAGCTTGACTTACGAGGTTAGAGCTGATAGGATTTAGTACTGAGAAGCAGAGAGAGTGTATTGTATTGAAGAAGATATTGCTACAGAGAGTCAGTTACTAAAGAAACGAAAGAAACGAGTACATAACTTTATACTGTAGCTAAGGACTAGCCAGCTAGTGACAGTTATAGCACACAAATAGTGATAATTAACATTAATAAACTGAGCAACAGTAATAACCAGCTAGCAAGATATAACAGCTTTAGTTAATATCCTTCCTTAACTTGATGATCCACTGTTGAGTTGATCATCAAGTTGCTTTTCCTCTTCATCTTTGTCTTCCTTGCTGCAACCAATGCTTATTTTTGGAGATGTAATCAGCAAAATGTTCTTCAAATATGAGTGCTGGGGATAACAAAGTCCTTTGGTGAACAGATCTGCAACTTGTTCATGTGTAGATACAAACTGCAGCTTCAAAGAGCCAGACTTCACCTGATCTCTTGTAAAATGTACATCGACTTCAATATGCTTTAGTTTAGAGTGATGTACATGATTTTTTGCCAAAGCAAGAGCTAAAATATTGTCACAGTACAAAGTAGGAATGTCATTGAGGTTGACATGAAGATCTCGAATCAATTGTGTTAACCATATTATTTCAGAAGTGGTATCTGCCATGCTTCGATACTCAGCCTCAGTTGATAATTTGGATACTGAATTTTGCTTATTAGAACACCAGGACACAAGAGACTAATTGAGCATTATAACAAAACCAGTAGTTGATTTCCTATCATTAATTAGGATATCCAGCCCAATCAGCATCACAGTATGCATGAAGTTGAAGAGGAAGTGAGTGTTTCTGAAAGACAATTCCATGATCAATGGTTCCCTTCACATACCTGAGAATCCTCTTAGCAGCTACATAGTGTTGGTCAGTAGGACAGTGTAAAAATTGGCACACAGTGTTAACACTATAAGTGATGTCTGGCTTGGTGAAAGTCAAGTATTGTAAAAATCCTACAATGCTTCTGAAGATAGGTATTTCAATGGATGAAAGCAATATACATCCTTCCTTAATAAGTTTCAAACCAGACTGGCTTGGAGTAATTTGAGAATGACACGAACTTAAACCTGCCTTATGAATCAACTCAGCTGCATACTTCTTTTGTGATACAAATAGACCTTCGTTTGTATACTTAATCTCCAGACCAAGAAAATAGTGTAGTAGACCAAGATCCTTCATATCAAACTCACTTTGCAAAGCAGTTTTGACTTCAGATATTAACCTCAGAATTACTAGTAATTATAAGATCATCCAGATACAACAGTAGATAAAAGACAGGGTGATCAAGCACCTTTGTGAATATAGAGGGATCTGCATAGGAATCAGTGAAACTAATAGATGGAAGGAACTTGGTGAACCTTTCATTCCGGGTCCTAGGTGTCTGCTTTAGACCATATAATGACTTCTTGAGTTTGCAGACATATAACTTCAATCTCTCATCCTCAAAACCACTTGGTTGAGCCATATATACCTCCTCAGACAATGTACCATGCAAGAATGCATTCTTGACATCCAATTGATGTAGATTCCAGCTAGATTTTGCAGTAAGAGCCAAAACCAATCTCACTGTAGTATGCCTAACAACATGAGAGAAGGTTTCCTCATAATCAACTCCATATTCTTGCGAAAAACCCCTTGCAACTAGTCTAACCTTGCAACATGAAGTTGATTTCCTATCATTAATTAGGATATCCAGCCCAATCAGCATCACAGTATGCATGAAGTTGAAGAGGAAGTGAGTGTTTCTGAAAGACAATTCCATGATCAATGGTTCCCTTCACATACCTGAGAATCCTCTTAGCAGCTACATAGTGTTGGTCAGTAGGACAGTGTAAAAATTGGCACACAGTGTTAACACTATAAGTGATGTCTGGCTTGGTGAAAGTCAAGTATTGTAAAAATCCTACAATGCTTCTGAAGATAGGTATTTCAATGGATGAAAGCAATATACATCCTTCCTTAATAAGTTTCAAACCAGACTGGCTTGGAGTAATTTGAGAATGACACGAACTTAAACCTGCCTTATGAATCAACTCAGCTGCATACTTCTTTTGTGATACAAATAGACCTTCGTTTGTATACTTAATCTCCAGACCAAGAAAATAGTGTAGTAGACCAAGATCCTTCATATCAAACTCACTTTGCAAAGCAGTTTTGACTTCAGATATTAACCTCAGAATTACTAGTAATTATAAGATCATCCAGATACAACAGTAGATAAAAGACAGGGTGATCAAGCACCTTTGTGAATATAGAGGGATCTGCATAAGAATCAGTGAAACTAATAGATGGAAGGAACTTGGTGAACCTTTCATTCCGGGTCCTAGGTGTCTGCTTTAGACCATATAATGACTTCTTGAGTTTGCAGACATATAACTTCAATCTCTCATCCTCAAAACCACTTGGTTGAGCCATATATACCTCCTCAGACAATGTACCATGCAAGAATGCATTCTTGACATCCAATTGATGTAGATTCCAGCTAGATTTTGCAGCAAGAGCCAAAACCAATCTCACTGTAGTATGCCTAACAACATGAGAGAAGGTTTCCTCATAATCAACTCCATATTCTTGCGAAAAACCCCTTGCAACTAGTCTAACCTTTCAACATGAAGTTGATTTCCTATCATTAATTAGGATATCCAGCCCAATCAGCATCACAGTATGCATGAAGTTGAAGAGGAAGTGAGTGTTTCTGAAAGACAATTCCATGATCAATGGTTCCCTTCACATACCTGAGAATCCTCTTAGCAGCTACATAGTGTTGGTCAGTAGGACAGTGTAAAAATTGGCACACAGTGTTAACACTATAAGTGATGTCTGGCTTGGTGAAAGTCAAGTATTGTAAAAATCCTACAATGCTTCTGAAGATAGGTATTTCAATGGATGAAAGCAATATACATCCTTCCTTAATAAGTTTCAAACCAGACTGGCTTGGAGTAATTTGAGAATGACACGAACTTAAACCTGCCTTATGAATCAACTCAGCTGCATACTTCTTTTGTGATACAAATAGACCTTCGTTTGTATACTTAATCTCCAGACCAAGAAAATAGTGTAGTAGACCAAGATCCTTCATATCAAACTCACTTTGCAAAGCAGTTTTGACTTCAGATATTAACCTCAGAATTACTAGTAATTATAAGATCATCCAGATACAACAGTAGATAAAAGACAGGGTGATCAAGCACCTTTGTGAATATAGAGGGATCTGCATAGGAATCAGTGAAACTAATAGATGGAAGGAACTTGGTGAACCTTTCATTCCGGGTCCTAGGTGTCTGCTTTAGACCATATAATGACTTCTTGAGTTTGCAGACATATAACTTCAATCTCTCATCCTCAAAACCACTTGGTTGAGCCATATATACCTCCTCAGACAATGTACCATGCAAGAATGCATTCTTGACATCCAATTGATGTAGATTCCAGCTAGATTTTGCAGCAAGAGCCAAAACCAATCTCACTGTAGTATGCCTAACAACATGAGAGAAGGTTTCCTCATAATCAACTCCATATTCTTGCGAAAAACCCCTTGCAACTAGTCTAACCTTATGTCTAGCCACAGACCCATCAACATTCCTTTTTATTTTGAAGATCCATTTACAGGAAACTAAGTTCTTACCATGAGGTAAAGAAACCAGCTTCCAAGTTTGTTGCTGTAGAAAAGCATCATACTCCTCCTGTATAGTATTTTTCCATACTGGACATGTTAATGCAGATTTGTAACTAGTAGGTTCAGTCATAGTGAGATCTTCTAAAGGTTTGTCCAAAGTTGACAGGAAACACTTTGGTTTGACAATACCACATTTACTCCTAGTAATCATAGTGTGTTCATTCATTGTAGCATTTGTGAGACCAACAATAGGATGAAGAACATTAGAGTCTGAGATTTGAGAGATTGTGAAAGGACCCAACCCCGATTTAGTTTCCTAAACCGGAATCAAACCCTTTCTGAAAACACGAACTTTCAAAAACCATAGAAATTTCTGCAGAGGTTCACTATATCGCGAAGTTACCATTAACCTGCACCCGAAAATACACTTCATCCTATGCCACAAAAGCCAAACCGTGGGCACCAATCCCATCCGGATTTCTCAAAATCATATCATAATGTAAAGCAATAAGCAAAACTGTAACTTTACAGAAATTCGGGAAAATCATTTGAAAATATAAACATCAGAGTATTCAAAGCGACCTCTAGTATATATACATAAATACACAACAGTCGGTCAAACAAAAAACCTACTGAGAAGGAAAAGTAGCTCGAATACTAAACCTCCAACCTTGACGTGTGACACCAAAATCCGAATTGCAAACTGGGCATTGAAAACAAAGAGCCCAAGGAAAGACATATAAACCGTTAGAGTGAGTGGACGAAACTAAATGTCTTTCGCCAAATAATATATGTTATAAAAACATATGCGAGTCTAAATGCATGAAAATAATATGGTACCCGATGGAGACTTTAACTCCTCACGTGTACAGAGCATGCAACGGAAAATCCAGCGGGGGTCACTCATGGATACATCTGCGCTAGTACAGTCCGAATCACGGGATCCCAGACCCACACGTGATTCTAGCCAGAAAGGCCTCAGGTCAGGGTATCTGCCCCCCCCCCCCCCAGTTCCCCCCGGTAAACATCCTCGGGGATTAGCCGGGATGCTAAGTGTATCGATACAACAATATATACTAAGACTGTATTATGTGTAAACCAAATCATAGATAGTTTCATGCAAATGTATAAAGCATAATGTAAATGCATATTCGTAATATATAATCGTACATCACATGCTCGTATAAATCATAATCACATACGCATGCTCATGCTCGTAAAACTTATAATAAAGACTCGCAACCAATCAGTGAAAAGAAAAGTGTCCACTCACAGACAAGCACAGCGCGCAAACGCGCTAATCCCGAGATCTGGCGGAAGATCCCTCGCCAAGCGTACGATCTCGATCCCTTGAATAATCACAAAATATCACTGATCAAAATCATAATTCAATACTCTGAACCACACCTCGGAAACCAACCATTTCCAGAAATATAACTCGGATATCAAGAAAAGAGTCGAAAACCCCATATATACTCCATATAAACCCTCGACATAAAATCCACCACCCAAATCAACTCTAAAACTTCAAGGCGACGATCGGGGCACGATTACGAGTAAAACGGCAAAAAACTTGACAAAATCTAAAAAGTCAACGCGTCGTCGGAGCTCCGCCGTTGACTGCCGCCGCCGCCGCCGCATCGTCACTGGTGAGATTTTCCGGCGACCAAGACCACCACAGCTTCTTCTCCTCAAGCCCAGTCCAAAACCCTTCTACCCCAAGACCCAAATTGGCCGGCAACCCTTCCAAAATCAGCTCGAAAGCTCCACGGCCAAGAATCGCCGGAAAGCTTTCCCGGCCGATTCCGGCGCCGTCATGTCACCAAAACCTTCCAAACCAAGGGGGTTTTCACCCTTGGCTCGAGCCCAACCTATTCCATCCCAAAAACTCACCGGAAAGTCACCAAAGCACCCCTCACCATTAAACCCGATTCTGGTCAACTTTCTCCACAAAAATCTCCAAGCAAACCGCCACCAAATCACACCATACACATATCAAATGAAAGCCCAGGTCCTAAGCTTCAAAACCATACCTTTATTTCCAGCAACCAAGCCGTTCTCCGACAGCCACAACGACAGCGAGTTCGCGGCTCACTGAGTCAACACGGGTTGACTCGGTTAACTCGACCCAGCTCTGGTCAACTCGGTCAAACGGCCCATTTTTCAAACTTTTCGATAAATTTACGACTATTCGGCTATTTATACGTCGCAAATAAACTCTATCCGCAATTCAGATAACTCAAACTCAAACGGATAAACACGACTAACTCGACGATAATTTCAAATATTATTTTTATATTCCTTGATTATCCGAAAAATCCTTGGAAAGCTCCTTCAGACTCGAAATCAGATTCTCTACATTTCCCACGAATAAACCCAAATCAAATTCATGTCCGAAAATTAAGTTGTGAACTAAGTCGCATATCCGATTAGTTACGATAAACCATAATTACTCGTGAAACTTGCAGATTAAGCCGATAATATACCAATTCCGGTTCGGGTCGTTGCATGTTGTCCTGGAAGGAGAGCATTCTAAGATCACTGAAACTCCAGTACTAGGCTGAGAAGCAACATTTAAAAAACCTTTATTCTCATCAAAGTCAATCTGAGTGTGTTGATTAGGATCAAACACAGTGGTGATATTAGAAAAATCAGGAACAACTGGTGTAGAGACAAGGGATGGAACTAGATAATGAGACTGTGTAATAGGGACATAAGACTGTACTGCAACCTGTTGTGGAATTAAGAACTGTATTGAAGCTTGTGCTTGAGATGCCACATGAAGTTCTGATGTCAAAACCTTTGTAGCATAAGGAAATACTGACTCATCTAAGAACACATGTCTAAAGATAATGTACTTTCTTGATAGAGGTTCATAACATAAATATCATTTATATCCTTCAGCAAAACCAATGAAAACACACCTCACTGTCTTAGGTTCCAGTTTATTGTGTCTATATGGGCAGAGGATAGGCAGCACATCCAAAAACTCTAATAAGATCTACAGCAGGGACTTCCTAATATAGTTTTTCAAATGGTGAGATTATCTTAAGAATAGGTGTAGGCATCTTATTGTTAAGATAATTGGTCATAGCACAAGCATGATACCAAAAAGGATTTGGCAAAGAAGTTGTCTGTAACAATGTCACTATTGTTTCCCTCAAATGTCTATTTTTCCTTTCAGATGTGCCATTCTGCTGTGGAGTATAGGGACAAGAAATTTGATGCTCTATATCCTTATCAGTAAGGAATTACTTAAAATTATTTCCAGTGTATTCACCACCACCATCAGATCTCAAGCACTTTATGGATTTGTGAAAATGAGTAAGCACAAAGGCATGCAAAGACTGTAAATAAGCAAACACTTCTGATTTCTTTTTCATTGGAAAAATCCAGGTATACCTGGTACAATAATCTATGAACAGTACAAAGAACCTATAGCCATCAATTGAAAGATGTGGAGATGGCCCCAAACATCAAAATGTACTAGATCAAAATGTTCACTAGTCTGGTAAACTAAAGTTTCAAATGGTAGTTTGTAAAAATTTCCTAACAAACAAGGTTCACAGACTAAAGGGTCATCACTAGTACTAGTAATCTCACATTTTTTCAACATACTACTCACAATTGAGTTGGAAGCATGACCTATGCGTTTATGCCACAATGAATATTGCACACACTTTCCCAAGAATGCAGACTGAGTACACTGTGATTGAGTTGCTTGTGCTTGAGTAGGAAACTGAACAAAAGGTCTATTATTATCACTGATATCTTGAACTTTCTTCTTGCTTGGAAAATCAAATTGTATGGGGTACAATCCCTGATTACACAGTCCTTGATAGATGCTGGTTTCCATCACCTTGTCCTGCACACATACCAAAAACTCATCAAACCAAACTTTGGAGTTATTCTGCCTGCAGAGTTGGTAAATAGATAACAAATGAGCAGCTAATGCAGGTATTAAAAGAACTTTATCAAGTTTTAAAGACCTAGCATTGCATTGCCAATATGAGTAATGTCCAGATGTGCACCATTTCCTACTTGTACTAATTCTGATGAAGTGTAAGGTGTCAAATTGTTGAGAAGACTTATTTCACTTGTCATATGATTTATAGCTCTTGGATTTGCCAACTAGAAAGAAGAAGAAGGATTGTTGTTGTGCCAGCATCATGAGTTGGTACATTGTTGTTCTGATTCTGCAACAAAGCAACCATTGCTTGTTGAAGGGCTTGAGCAAGCTGAGCTGGAGACTGAGTAGAGAATTGAAAAGAATTGGTGGTTGTAGGCATAGAGTTATTGCCAGAGAAAACAGCAGCTTTGTGGTTATTGGTATTGTTGAAACTAAAGCCTCCATTGTTGAGATTGTTATGCTGACTACAACCACCATTACTGTGGTTATTGGTATTGTTTTGATTAAAGCCTCCATTGTTGGTACTATTATGCTGACTGAAGCCACCATTATTGTAATTGGTATTTTGGCTAAATCCACCATTGCCATATGAGGAATTGTTGCCTGCAAATTGATTCCTACCACCTTGATTAGGAAAGCCATTGAGAAAATTACAGTGTGCCAAAATATGATTATGCAGACTACAATAAGAGCAGCCTCCACCATTGAAGCCAAGGTGACCATATGATGCAGATTGAGTTAGAATTCTGCAAGTGCAAGCAATGTGACCAAACTTCCGACATGAGTTGCACTTAGAGTTACTAGCACATCCAAGAACATTATTGTTACCAAAGTTGTTCTGATTCTGCTGTTGTTCAAAAAATGATTGGTTATTTCCATTATTGTTGCCACTGTTGTAGGTATGACCATTGTTGAACTGTCCATTGTTCCCATTAAAACCACTACTCTGATTATTTCCATTAGTAAACCTTCTAGAGTTGCCACTACCACCATTTCCATTGTTAATGTTTTTTTATAGTTTCCATTACCACCAAACCTCTCACCATTACTCGCAAGAAAACCAGCAAGTGCACCCTCAAATAATGAATACAGATTAGCCTCAACATTAGAGGACTAAGGAGTGAAACTGGCACTAGGATTGCTATTAAAACCAGGAGGAACATTTGGTGCTGGTGCAGCAACCATTGCAGTGAGAAGAGATGGTGTAGTCTCTTCAAAACTCTCAGCCATGTCAGCTTCAGTAGCTCTCAGAAAGGACTTGAGTTCATCAATAGAAGCATTGGCATATGTAGTGCGAATCTGACTCTTATAATAAGTGTAGGAAGCAGGTAACCCACCAAGAATGGTGATAACCACATCTTCATCATCCAATACAACACCAACAGTCTCCAAAGCATCATGATCCTCCTTGACACGTTCGAGAAAAATCTCAATAGAATCTGAACCTTTCTTCAGTTTCTGAAAATTGGACTTAAGTTGCAGAATGTTACGCTTATCAGGTGTAGCAAACTTCATACGAAGTGTAGTCCATACATCATGAGTAGTTTTACAACCAACAACACTTTTAATAGTTGCTTCACTTAGGGTCTGACTAAGCAAATTAACAATGGATTTATCTTGAGTATGCCACACATCATAAGCCGGATTAGGATTCTCAACATCGTCAGAATCACAAATAATAGCAACAAGACAAGTAATTATACCATCAACATAACCATATAGTTTCAAGCCTTGAAGAAAGGACTCTACATGAAACAACCAAGATGGATAGTTTGTGGCATCAAGCAGTATATTAGGCAGGTAAACAGTGGTGTGAGTAGTTTGTGAAGAAGCCATGGCAGTTCAGACAAGCAAGTAAGGTTCAGAGAACACAAAAATTTTAGATCTAGGCTTAACAGCTCAAAATTTGTAAGAATCAGAGCTCAATTCAGCAATAACACTCAAAACCTCATCTTCGATCGAAGTTAAATAGCACAAATTGACAACTCGAACAGTATGAACACAGAAAAACAAATTGAAGATGATCTCAGTGGAGATGAAGCTTATCTAAGAAGCTTGAGCTGAAGAAGATGAAGATGAAGATGATGATGATGATGATGATGATGATTATACGCAGCAGTGATTGAGAGCAGTGATTGAGTTGATTGATTTGTGCAGAACCCCCAAGATCGATGAACCTAGGCGATTGATACCATGATAGGATTTAGTATTGAGAAGCACAGAGAGTGTATTGTATTGAAGAAGAAGAAGATATTGCTATAGAGAGTCAGTTACTAAAGAAACGAAAGAAACGAGTACATAGTTTTATACCGTAGCTAAGGACTAGCCAGCTAGTGGCAGCTGTAGCACACAAACAGTGATAACTAATACTGTAATAAACTGAGTAACAGTAATAACAAGTTAGTAACTAACTAAGTAAGATATAACAGCTTTAGTTAATAAGAGCTAGTAGTTTTGTTTTCTCCTAGAATCATCTAGATAATACAATTCTCTATCAATTCAACTATTCCGATCTATTAACTTAACTTTTTCCTGTTTCTTGCTTGTTAGTTTCTTTTTTTGTTTAATTCACTACAAAATCTCCTCCATAGGATACTATGGTAACACATAAGTATGGTAGCTCCTTACTACTGGAACAAATTAATACAGGTGTTTTACATTGAACAAGCCTCAAAATGTAACCTAGTGGTTCGAGTGCCTTCTGTTGATTGTATAGATTTCCTTCAGTATAAGCGGTATTTCTTAAACTCTTTCCTCTAAATAACTGGAACTGGCAACATCCTTGAGGTTCAATTTTAAAAAAATATTGTGTTTGCATAAGTTTGTTTTACCAAGTGCTATTCAATGCTTAATAGTGTCAAAGGTTCAGTTTATTGCTTGGTTACTTATTTCTAGAATTTATCATACTTGTCCTTCCTTCTCCTCCCTCATTCTCCGTCAAACACATGTTAGAAATGATGGTATATATTACAGCCTAAACTGTATAGGGTAGGATGTCGTGATTCGTGGAGTGATTTCTAAGTTTGAATGTTTAATTCATTATACGATGGAAATGAGCAGATTTTATTTGTGTATTTGAGTTCGGATCTAGTATTCGTGGGAGGAGTTTGACTCCATTAACATTAGTGAGTGATACATGAATACCGAAGGATGACGTTTTATAGTACATGTTTGCGTGAGATGTGTCAGAACAACGTAAATCTAGTACTGGCTATGAATATCCTATTATGCTTATAAATTCATTTTTGCATAGACGTACATTTTGGACCAATATCTGACTATTTTTAACTGTTCAGGAATTACTAGAGTTAGGGGAAATAGTTGAAACTGAAAGCCGAGGTCTTTCCCAAGATCTGCTTTCTTTGCTTCCAATTTTAAAGTACAAGTGCAGCTTTTTCTCAAGAAAGAAATCACGAAATGAGAGATATACATTAGACTTAGTTTTTAACTTATTATTCTTTTGTGGAAATGTGTTAGCTCCCTCCCACATTCTTTCCATTCTCCCCAGAAATGAAAGTCGAAGGTACAAAGATATAGTAGTACTTTGGAATCCCCTTCTTGCTCAAGTGTATAAAATGTTTATCTTGTAAAATTACGTTACCTCCTTTCGCCTACTTGAAGTTTTGAGGGTAACTGTCTATAACTTTCCATCATTTGTATGCTGCAGATTTTTGGAGCTCTTTGTTATGTGTGCTTTTGTTCACTGGCTTAACTACTTTCCCTTGTTGGTTGTAGGTGTGTGATATGCCAGATGGAATATAAATTAACGAGGGGATCGACAGATCACTCTACCATGCAAACATCTCTATCAAGCTGGATGTGGAACCAGATGGCTTAGCATGAACAAGGCAAGCTGGTGTCAAAACAAAGTTTGTCTTCAATCATTTTGGCTTATTAACCTTCAGTTTTTCTGACGCTATCTTTATATGCCAGGCTTGCCCAATATGCTACACGGAAGTATTCGGTGATGGATCGAAGCGTGAGAAGTAGTCCTGATGAGGTCAAAGAAGAGGAGTCCTCATTTCTTATTTCTTATTGTTTGCTCTTTAAATTCGGTTATATAGTGGTTCTTTTATTCGTCCACACTTTGTAGAAGCGCGCATTGTATTAGGGTAGTGTTTGGAAGCATCAAATGACTTCTTTTGAATTTGGCCAATCTCGATGGTGCTGATCCTAGCAAAATATGTTAGATTTGGCTTTCAAACATAAAATTAGGAAATCAGAAAGTATGGTATATATTACATTAAAGAATTGCAAAATTTTCTACCCTAACAAGAGTAGATGATCCTATAGCATGGTCTTTTTAGCTCTTGCTTGTCCAAATAATTTTGGCAATAAGGAAAACAGACCTAATTTTGGCAAATAGTATCTCTATTTGCATCTTTTAGTTTAATTCAGAAAATTTGCATCAATTCGATTATTTCTTCTATTACAGCAAGGGACTGAAGCGGTAAACCCATCTTCGTGCGTACCGTACGACTGAAGGAAGGATCATTCTTTGGTGTTCCTCCCTCTTAAAGTTGTTTGTGGGCGATCTTTACACCTTCTAGTAGTATGAAGGATCTTGACACATCCTAGTCAAGGTAACTTTGCAAATTGGCAAACATATAAACGAAGAAGAATAGGAAAGACTTCTCAAAAGATATTAGTTTGCTTATGAGAAAACGAGTTAATACAGCTGCATTTCATATTAGTGTTCAAGCTCTTGCATTTTGACCGTTTGTACATTAGATCACTACGACACAACTTCTTAACCTCTTTTTCCCTTAATTTATATACAAATTCTGATGAAAAGTCCAAAGCTGCTTGTTCTTATTCCAACACGCTTAATTATACATCGATCGATCTTCATAATACAAATGATATTAATCCAGCCGTACAGGAATACGTACCTACCGAATGCCCCCTTGACTCGATCATGAGGGGCCGATGACTTCCATGAAACACCAAAGTTGAAATAGTACTTCGTGGGAACCTGTAATCACTAACCCCCTGTCGTTGAGATGTAGTTGGTACATTCATTTTGGTAATACCATTTACTTTCATTATTTTTTTCAAGTGAGATGCGGAAGAATTGATCCATTCCAGCCTGGTGTGTACAATAAACAAACATGCCTCAATTATTAACAACGAGTATTAGTTCACTATAAATGGATTAGCACTCTCCCTCCTCAAACACAACATCTCCAACTCCTCCTCCACCTCCTCCTCCTCACTACGAGCTCAGAGTTTCAAAAAAATGGGAGCCTTGGGAATGCCAAGGCATTCTTGGTTGATTACATTGTTATTTGGTCTGGCATTGTGCTTCTTAGCTAGTACTAGTGCTGAAGCTAACAAGCCATACATTTATTCTTCACCGCCACCACCTCACCATGCCCCAAAATACAATGCTCCCAAGTATCACTCACCTCCTAAGTATGTTAAGTACCCTCCATACTATTACAAATCCCCTCCACCTCCATCACGAAAGCCGTATCACTACAAGTCTCCACCTCCTCCATCACCGAAGTATGTGAAACATCCGTATCACTACAAGTCTCCTCCTCCTCCATCATTTTCACCGCCGCCTCCTTATGTCTACAAGTCTCCCCCACCGCCTTCACCATCACCTCCTCCTCCATATATCTACAAGTCTCCACCCCCTCCATCACCTTCACCTCCTCCACCATACATTTATAAATCACCGCCTCCACCATCCCCTTCACCACCACCTCCTTATGTTTACAAGTCGCCACCACCCCCATCACCCTCACCTCCACCACCATATGTCTACAAGTCCCCGCCTCCTCCATCACCATCACCACCTCCTCCATACGTATACAAGTCCCCGCCTCCTCCATCTCCATCACCGCCTCCTCCATACGTCTACAAGTCACCACCTCCTCCTTCCCCATCACCGCCTCCACCATACGTCTACAAGTCCCCGCCTCCTCCATCTCCATCACCACCTCCACCATACGTCTACAAGTCCCCGCCTCCTCCATCTCCCTCACCACCTCCCCCATACGTGTACAAGTCCCCACCGCCTCCTTCCCCATCACCACCTCCACCATACATCTACAAGTCCCCACCTCCCCCATCTCCATCCCCTCCTCCTCCATACATCTATAAGTCACCACCACCACCTTCTCCATCACCTCCTCCTCCATATGTTTACAAATCTCCACCACCACCTTCCCCTTCTCCCCCTCCCCCTTATATTTATAAGTCACCACCACCACCATCACCTTCACCTCCTCCACCATACATTTACAAGTCCCCGCCTCCTCCTTCTCCATCACCACCTCCACCATACGTCTACAAGTCCCCGCCTCCTCCATCTCCCTCACCACCTCCCCCATACGTGTACAAGTCTCCGCCTCCTCCATCTCCATCACCACCTCCACCATACGTCTACAAGTCCCCGCCCCCTCCTTCCCCATCACCGCCTCCACCATACGTCTACAAGTCTCCACCTCCCCCATCTCCATCCCCTCCTCCTCCATACATCTATAAGTCACCACCACCACCTTCTCCATCACCTCCTCCTCCATATGTTTACAAGTCTCCACCACCACCTTCCCCTTCTCCCCCTCCCCCTTATATTTATAAGTCACCACCACCACCCTCACCTTCACCTCCTCCACCATACATTTACAAGTCCCCCCCTCCACCTTCCCCATCACCACCACCTCCATATGTCTACAAGTCTCCCCCACCACCATCTCCCTCACCTCCTCCTCCTTATCTTTACAAGTCTCCTCCTCCCCCATCTCACTCTCTTCCCCCATATTACTACAAGTCACCTCCTCCTCCTAACCACTACTAAGCATACATACGGATGCAGTTACATAAAACAACTTGAATCAGTTGGAATAACTTCTTCGTTTTGGATACTCTTATACGATTTTTTTTCTTATAAAGTTATGTTACTCATCACAAAACAAAAAGTGTTCACTTGAGAATGATGTAAGGGTTTGTCTAGCAGAAACCCATCGTGTAATATCACTTCTGTTGTGAGCACGTACTTACCACATGTAATATTTATTCTATGAAATGAAAGTGAAGCATATACGAAGTTTTATGTGTACGTACATAATATAAGGATTAGCTTAAATTTTATATACAGTTTCTCCATTTAGGACTTCTATAGTGAAGACTTGATGAGTACTTTCGATACAATGGTTTATAAAACTTAATTTTCGATCATATTTTGACATATCAACAGTTAGATGTTTAGCTATATATGAGTAGATCATTTTTATAAATTTTTAACTAAATCGAAAATCGTTAAGAGATTCAAAATCATGATTTATCAATTATATAAACTTGAACAGTTCAAGTTTGATAAATTTGGAACATTCATTTATTTCAACTTGTTTGACAGCTTAACAATTTTCAAATTGGATGAAAATTTGTAAAAATGACCTACGTATATATAGCTAGATATATAACGGTTGATCTTCCAAAATGTTATTGAAAAGTATGATTTATAAAAAGGTACTCATCAAATCCTCACCATAGAGGTCCTCAGTAGAGAATTTCTAATATATATCTTTGAGTCCTTATTAAATAATTATTCATGTTCTGCATGCTAATAAATAATGATATGCAAATTATCAAGTAACAGCAATCGTACCAGTTCTAAATAGATGGAGAAAAAATCGAAGCACAGGAGAAAGTTCGCTTTATATTTTTTAATAATAATGGAGAAGCAAAGTATAGAACTCACTATACAACGATCCAAACCATATAATAAGAGAAATCATAATATTTAATTAGAGGGCCTTCTGAATTTGTAGTGGGTGGTGGGTCAGTGATTTGATTATAGATCCCTCTCGATTTCCCTCTACGGCATCTTCAATGGGAGGAGCTAAACCTATTTTTCTAGTTATGGGTTGCGGTGGAGCTCTCTAATGGTAGGTTTTAAGAGATCTAATCCTTATATGTTTAGGGTGAGGTGTTATATTAAGTCCTAAAATAGGACTCGGTTTAAGTCGATTGGGGTGAGCCTCGAACCCAGCCATAGGTCGATAGCAGAGATTTATCGCCGGAATCAATTTTCGCCGAGGTTAGGTTTTCTTGGCTTTCAGGTTTGATTTCAACCAAATTTAGGCCAAATTTGGTCTTCTTTAGTTGAATAGTTTGTTGTGCTCATTGAGAGCTTTTCAATGGTGGGTCAATCGCCACCGTCGGCGGTGGTCGCCTACGGGAGCAAGGGCTTCACGCGTCGTCGCTTGTGACGGCGCGTGACTGAAAAATTCTTTTCAAAATTTCATCAAGTTATATGTTGTTAGGAGTGGTGAGGTTCATTCAACATTTAGGCTTCGTCGACCCAGTGGGTGGACGGTGGTGACGAGAGCCTCCACCGTGGCGATGCGACCGACAAAGAAATTAGGTTTGTTTTATATCGTTACGACTGTTTTTGTTGTAACAAGTTTATCGGTTACATTCTTCGACTAAATTAGTCGAAAATTGTTTTAGATCGAGTACTTCCTCGATTTACCTGTTTATTTATTCATTTTGACAATTTTTGAAAAGGGTCAGATCATCACACAACCAGCCTAATCTGAATCTCAAAAAGTAAAAAGTTTAAGATCATGTTAAAAAGAGAAGAACAAACATTGGTCTGGCACGCTCTTGAGATAACAAACAATACGAAAAGCTGCTTCCATATGAGGTTTCCGTGGCTCATGCATAAACCTACTCAACACATGCATAAATTATGTAATATTAGGTCTTGAAATGGTGAGATAAATCAATCTACCCACCAGTCTTCTGTAACGTGCTGCTACTTTGTGAAGTTCACCTTTGTTGGACAATTTTAACCTTTGGTCCATTGGAATATTAACAAGGGCAGCTTCTAATAGTCCTGCATCACTGATTATTTTCAAAGCATATTTTCACTGAGAAATAAAGATTCCATGCCAGTCTTGGGATGAGAAACTTCTATACCAAAAAAATACTTCAAATCACGAAGATCATTAATGCGAAATCGACTATTCAAAAAAAAAAATTCAAAGCGGAAATAGCAACAGGGTCATTACCGGTAATCAATATACCATCAACATAAATCAATATAGCAGTAAAAGACTTCCAATGTTTCCAAGTGAACAGTACATAATCTTCTTTAGATTGAACATATCCCACTAATCGAATAACAGTAGAAAATTTGGCAAACCATTGCCGAGAATCTTGTTTTAGACCATATAGAGACTTATTGACAACACACTAAATTCTCCTCTTGTCGCGGAAGACCATGAGAAGGAGTCATGAAAATTTCTTCATCAAGATCACCATGTAAAAAAGTATTTTGAACCTCCAATTGATGAATAGACAATGTTGAGCAACAGCCAAAGACAACAAGCATCTAATAGATATAATCTTGGTAGTTAGTAGTAGGAGAAAAAGTGTCATGATAATCGATACCTTCCATTTGAGCGAAAACTTGAGCAACCAATCAGGCTTTAATTTGTACCTCCCTATGGAGCCATCTGATCGGTGATTGATTTTGAAAACTCACCGACAACCAATCGGTGTCTTCCTAGCCGGAAAAGAAGTGAGTGTCCAAGTATTATTGTCTGCAGTGCTTGTAACTCAGAACACATTGCATCCTTCGATTTTGCAAGAGCAACAACTTCGGCTATGTGCGTAGCTTGCAAGCTCGAGTAATCTGAGCAATGAATAAGTGTTGCAAAGGCTTATATTCCCTTATAACGATGATAGGAGAGATAATTACTCAGAGGATATCGCGTACCTTTAACTTTAGCAGAACTTGGAGACAGAGAAGATAACTAATTTGGGAAGCTGGATTGGACTTGCGAGCATACATAATCACGTAATTTGATGGAAGGCATGGACTGACGGTAGGAGCGACGGAGATGGGGGATATGAGTAGGATCAAATGTGGGCAGAAGGTCTAGAACGTCTACAATTGGCTTTGAAGTGGTTAGGATAACCTCGGGTGGTGATGACGAGGTCTGGATGACGACAGCTGGTGACGAGATGGGGACGACTGCGGCTGGCGGTGATGATGGCGGAGGTGTCGCAGACGATTAGGAAGATGGCTCAGGTGAGAGAACCAATGGTTCTGGTGAGGGCGCATTTTGGTCAGGTGATGATGCAGGCTGTCGTTGGGAGGACGAAGGCGCCAGAATCACTGGGCTGGGAAGAGCAGAAGCTGGAGTGGGTTAAAGTTGGGTGGATGACGTCAAAGACGACGGCGCGTTTAGAGGTGTCTGATTTTGTTGGAGAGGAATGCGTGATTGATTTGGAGAGGGATTTGGGTTTGCTGGGAAAAGTATTTGGACTAGGAGAGGAATTGAGGCGGCTGGTGCACTAGAAAAAGGAATGGGTCTGATAGAATTAAAAGGAGATAGAGGAATTTGGGCTAACAAACGAGACTCAATTGACGATGACCCATAAAGAAAACTAGATTCATGAAAAACATCATGATTAGTAAAAACTTTACGAGGTGAGAGATCATATAGCTTATTAGAAAATGAAAGCTCGCGCCTCCGGCGTGGTATTACTAATATAAGATAAAAGAAGAGTCGAGAATAATGTTCAAGTGAGATCATGATTTAGGTAGAAATTTTTTTACAGCAAAATTCAAGTAAAAGATGAAACCGTAAAAAAAAAAGCAAAAAGATAAAGTCTAAGTAAAAAGTGTAAAGTAAAAAAGTAAAAATTAAAACCGTGAAAAAAAAGATGTGTTAGTGTTACAAAGTTAAAAGTAAAAATTAAATGTAAAAGTAAAAGTAGTTAAAAGTGTAAGTAAAAAAGTAAAACATAAAAGCGTAAACTATAAACTGTTAACAAGTAAAAGTTAAATCTAATTAAAAAAAAGCTGTGAATGATAAAAAGTAAAAAGTAAAAATTAAATCATGTGTGAATTTTAAAAATTAAAAAATAAAATCAGTTAAAAAGGTAATTAAAAATGTAAAACATAAAAATTGTTTAAAAAACATAAAAAGACTAAAATACGTCCTTTAAATAATAACATTGAATAGTAGACCATGGTTGTTATATAGGAAATATATTTTTTGATCAACTGGATAGCCGATAAAAAAAATACTTGATTGCTCTAGGCACAAATTTATGTCTAACATTGACCTTGGTAACATAAGTTAGACAACCGAAAACAATAAGAGGATGAAAAAAGGGGAATTTTGAAATAAAGACGTTCAAAAGGTGTTTGAAAAGAGAGAAGTGGTGTGGAAAGACGATTAATGACATTTTCTATATAACAAAGCTGAACCCTCCAAGCACTATTCATTTTCCTGTTCACGTATTGTTCATGGCATTTTTGAAATTTTGGAGTAGATGAGCGGGTGTTACTAACTTTACATGGTCAAGTAAAAACTCAAAACCTTTTCTCACAGGCTTCACTGGTGTTCACCGCCTCCCTTTTCTATTGCAAACCCAAATTGAGTAGGCACCTCATCAAATTGAGCACATTACAGTGCCTAGTGTCCCTAAAACTTAAGCTAAGATTCTTAACTCAAGTCCTAAGAACCCGCAAGGCAAAGTAATTAAGAACATAAAACTTAATAATAAAATAGATAATAAATTTAACTTGAAGAAGCATTTATTGAAAATGAGGTAAAAGCGAAGAAAATCATAAAGTGAATTTTTAAAAAAACAGATACAAGTGCCAAAACCATAATCGAATAGTAGTCTGGTTCAAGCCGAAGTTCGAATAATTGACAAAAGAAGAATTTTACAAGCAAGCTAACTCAAGAGAAGAATTGTTCAAATAAGCTATACTCGATAAAGAAATCAAGCTAAATGAAATGGAACAAATGAACATGTCACGCGGATCTAACTCCGTCAATGACATATGAGATACAAGAAAAGAAAAGTCACACCATCATAATCCAATTGTCCCGTTTTCGTACACAATACCTGCATCCAAAACTGTTGTAGGGGTGAGCTTTCATCCTCGCTGCTCATTATGGTTGTACCCAGCTAGGTATGAAAACAAATGAAATCATAGATGCCAGCAAGTAAATGAAAACCGATGCATATGGTAAAATGCTCAAAATCACAAATCATGTAGTTTATAAAACTATAATAGGGTCCATAGAGAAAACTCAAACCTGATGACCAGACTCTATGTCAACTACCACCTCCACGATTAATGTCGTCTACTTGGTGAGGTGTAGCGAGAGTGTCAACTCATTTCATATCACCTAGAAGAAGTGCCACACCTCAAAGGATGTTAGACACTCTTCAGTCCATGCAACCGCTCCGGAGGTTTAGGGTATTGAAACTCAAGGAAGTCGATACGCCCCTATCAAACAAAAACTCAAATTCATTGAAAACATAGTAATCATGCATTAAAAAAAATACATTATTTTATAAAACTACTAACTGAGGCAAGTCCAGAGTCCCCTACCTGGAACTTCGTCACATTGACATCTACTTGTTTTCCTAGGCCAACACCACCTTATTTCATGTCCCGAGTAACTTAAGTCCAAGTCCAACATACTCAATGTCTAAATCACTTCAAATCAATAACACAAAGATATAAGCAAATGTATCTCATTCGATCAAGATTTCTATAAAGAACCAACTTAATCTTTAAAGCCATGACGTGTCCAACACTTAATAAATTATCCGACTATGCTCAAATCACTTGACAACTCCAAATCCCAATTGAATAGTCACATACAATGTAACGACTTGAACCTAGATTAATGATTTAATCATTGTTAGTTGCGTTAATTAACAAGCTAAGCATTATATGTTACATTTATCGAGATTCATCGCGACTAAAAATCAAATTTTTATGAATTATGATTTTGTACTAGTTTTCTTGACAGAGAGGATTTTATTTCAAGTTTGTGTGTATTTTCATCAAATTATTCGGAGTTTCGGGTGAATTTTTACGAATTTTGGAAATTTGTGTGATTTTTAGTAATAAAAATTTGAATCTACCATCTAGCAACTTGTGGACTGTTGGATTTTCATGAAGCCGATCTGAGTCGTTCATATTCGGGTAACTTTTGGATATTTTACCAAAATTAGTAAAAGTCCAAAAAAAAATTTCGGCCTCTCTTTCTCTCTCTCTCTCTCTCTCTCTCTCTCTCTCTCTCTCTCTCTCTCTCCGCACTCGAGTGCAACTCCGGCAAGGTCGCCATCCGGCGCGCACCTCGCCGTCTCGCATCCTTCCCAAATTGAAGCCCTCACCTCCCTCTTTCACTCATATGCTATTGTTTGGCCATGCAAGCATCAAGGATGGAGGATCAACGTCGAGGAAGTCAGACATTCGAGGCCGATTTGGCCTCCATCGTTGTCGTCGCTGCCGACGATTTTTTCGCTGTCAACTGTTAGGGCTTTTGAAACCTACATGCGCAGGAGGCAAATGTGTCTTGTCTCAGACCCAGTCGTGGCCTGAGGTTGTCGTCCGGCCAGTTCAAAATCCGGCGAGTGTTCTAAACTTTCAAGGTGAGATTTTGACAAGTATTTGACCTTGTGTTGTTCTACAATATTGTTGGGCTTATTGTAATGTATATTTTTCTATACAGGTTGATGATTTTGGTGCAGGTCAGATTCCGGCTGCCGCCTGTGGTGGCGCGTGGGCCCATGCACCACAGTGCGTGGCAAAGCTCTGGTGAGCAGAAAGTGCACTTTTTCACAGAAAGGTTCCCGATTTGTGATGGTTTTTTTGTAGATTTGTTAAGTTCATTAGATGTATGTAACATTTTCGGCTCATTCATAGGAATTTGGCGACTCGGTGCGTCGACACAATCTTTGCGCGTGCCAAGTAGAAATATAATACTAATGGACTACGACGTTAAGGATCAAGGCTCGACTTAGCATATCCCAAGGACGAATCATGTGGGCGATAACTTTTGAAAATAATGTGAGTTCCCAATAGGCATTACGTTCTGAATTTCTATATTCACGTTAGCGGTATGACTAAACTTTTATTAATAGATGTGGATGTCGATTTGGTCTAGGAGCACCGAGTATAGTTTGTGAGAGTGTGGATCAACGAGCTAGCTATTTACTGACGATCCAGGTGAGTGGACATTTGTTTTTCTTTATCGTTAGCGAGTCTACTTTATGTTCATGATTTCATTTATAACTATATATATACATATAAACTACAGTATATTTATGTTTATGCACGGATGCACCTATGATATGATTTTATGTTTTTTTTATGCACGTATGTCTATGTATATTGCATCGATGCATTTGGCGTGTCAGCTGACCACCGAGATGCTCTGGAAAGGTCATGACAAACACTCGTCCTGTGATTATGTTGTCCACGTCTACACACAGTTATGATATATATATATATATATATCTTTTACGTTTACTCGCTATGTTTTTACTATATTATTACTGTAAAAAGGCATAAAGTATGTTTTCGATTTCTTACAAATCTTTTATTTTCGTCCACTCACTCTAACGGTTTTGTTTTTTTATGTGTCTTTCCCCTAGGTCATTCGATTTCTATTATCCAGGTTGCAGATTTAATACTGAGGTCAGGCGCGCATGTAGATCGAGGCATAACAATATCCATCGTAGGATCCAGGATTGATCTTACGAGATAGCATCTTAATTAGCATATGTAGTTTAGGGATTTTAGCATCTCTGGTGTTATAACGGTTTAGATTATATTGTTATGAGTTGTTTCTGAAATTTAGTTTTTTTAACTTATGATATTAACATTATTGATTTACATTCGGTCTTTTTTTGGATTAGCATGTTTAGGTTCTAATGATCATTAGGGGCATAATATCGATTTAGAAAACTAAATCAAAGTCGGGTCTTTTCATATAAACTCTCAACTTAGAAATTTACTTTGAATGCATCTCCTGCGGAATTTTTTGGAGTCCTTGTTCACTGAGGTACTGCATCCAAGCTTGTTTTAGAGCAAAAATCATCATCAGAAATGGACCGAGAAGTATCACCAATGCCGCCATGAACAGTAAACCCCGGTGAAGGCTAATGACATCGAAAAATCAAAAATCATCAATCTTGATTGAATCCAAAACCTAATTATACCAACATGCAAGGCCTGAAGAATAGATCCCATTTCATACCTCATGCAAGGTTAATCGCCGCCGGAGTCACCAGAGAGCACAAAGAAACAATCAGAGCTCTTGGCCTTCACATTCACCTCCTCTTTTATTGATTAGATGATATGATGTTAAAAGTGTAATCACGTCTTGGAAATTATGCAAATCAGACCAGTGTACAGCCGCGTCATGGGCGGAAAAGAGAATTTTTGTAAGGTCCAAATCGCAGGTTTCTGGATCTTCAAAATGAGTCTCGAGCTCTCAAAGCTAATTCATACTCAATCTTAGTTAATGAACATCACACATAACCTAAATGAAGAGAATTTGATAGAAGGAATTGACATGCAATTCAACCCAAGTTAGAGACAATATGATGCTATACTGAAAAATCAAAAACTGTGATGAACAGTCATAATATTTACCTTCATTCAGCAAGATCCCACCGTCAGATGGTTGCATAATTTGTATATGATACCAAAAACACAGTTTTGAGAAACATTAATGAATAATTCGAAGGCCAAGGAGCAACATAGCATATCGATTTTGGCCTCGGAAAGCAGCTGACGAAAACAATGTTTGAAACCAAGAGAGTTGCTTTATTGAATCAGCTCGTTTCTGATTCTTTCCAAACTGATTTAAGCACAAATACGTACACTTCAACCTAAAGGGTCCAGATCTGGAAGCTTGTAATCAATAGTGAGGCTAGGATTACACTACATAAATCACTTGAATTAATGATCCAAATTGTCCAGCATTAATCTTTTTAAATAAAATAATTTTCCTCATTTTCAATCTTCTAAAAGTTCAAATAAATAACTAACATTTCCAAAAATCTCCACTAAAATTACCACGTCATGACCAGTACTTATTTGTCAAACCTTTAGCCCAATGATTTCACTTACTTATAATTTCATAAAATTTCCTTGAAGATTCTTCATAACAACCGAGATGACAAATTGAATGTCGCATTAATCTCCTTAAATATTTCCGGAGGACCTTCCTCTTCCCTTAGATTTTCATAGCAAACCGAAGACTAAGTAATGGATGGATAGAGACACGTAGGAGTTTGGTGCTAAGAGAAAAAATAACGAGGTGAGAGACTAACACTTGCCAAACCTGAAGATCTGGACGAGTTGAGAGACCAAATCGACGTATAAGAGTAGAGAAATTTCTCGACGAGTAAGGTTTGGAGAGCGAGCTCCAGGCTAACGACCCAAGCCTTTCCTCAGCACACACCTGCAGGTTCCTTTACATTTATACGAGTCTATTTTTTTGGGTTGCAGAACATTTGCAAATTAAGCCAACATACATAAATTTAAACTAGATGAGATGCCAATGAATGTATTGGTTTAGTAGGTTTAGTAATAAAATCCAGAATACTACTTACCTATAAAAACAATATGCATATGTTACCTATGCAAACATGATATTGTTTAATTCGTCTTTGTTTGCTTGGTTCTTTGTTCTATACTTGATGTTATCATTGATAGAATTGAAAAATTACACGAGCAAGTACTTCCTTTTACTCTATGCATTATTAATTGTATTTAAACTGATTTAGTTAGTCAATTTCGATATCTAGAATTATCGAAGTAGTTATTTGCATGTTTGTTATTTGAAAGATCAATGTTCGTCGAAGGGGGACTTTCTGCAGATTTTGATGACCAAAAATCCTGGTTATTAGATCGAAATTGACCTTCATTTACTGTATTTATTGAAGTGGAGTAATGGGAACTCGATCCTGCAACGACACTGATTGATCAACTTTCTTCCTCACATAAGAAGTGATTTTTCCATCATATTTTGGATTTATTTATGGCTTTTGTGATTTGGGTGCTTGGTATAAACAAGGATGTTTGAAATTGAACATTAAGATTCGGACTATAACTTAGTTTTTGGTTGAAGCTCCAATCACAAGAGAACTATCTGATGCCAATTTTGTCGAAGCCTCAACGTTGCTAAACAATGCAATCTCTCCCATCCTAACCCTCAACACATCAACTTATCCCAAAGTTTTGACGCTCTTACATTATCAATCAAGTGAAAAGACTCTCTCATTCTCCATGTTTCTTAGGTATTGGTTAATGGCAAAGCTTAATTTGTTCAGAATATTAATTCTCAACAGACCTTCAGTACCTAATGCTCAATGCTCTCTCTAGTAGATGGTGTGAATATTTTTATATATTATTTTTTTTGATTTGATATAAATGTTCCATTAAGTTGTTCTAGAGTCTTAAGGCTCTAAGTTTTGTGCGTTATGGTTTTGTTTGCAGGTTTAAAGTTTGCGGAGGCAATCTTCTGTTGGGAATTGACTGAAGTTAGTCTAACTTAATATGGGTATATAAGATTTTTTGGTGACTATAAATTTAGAAACTTCCCCAATTTGATTCTTCCTTTTTTCTCGACGAGAGGTACACAACTCAAAATATTGGAATTCGTTAGTAGCGATGTCATATTATTGAGATTGGGTAAGCAGCCTAAGAACCGTGGGCAAAAGTGAAAGAAAATGAAAACCCAAGTATGCTTTGATGAGAGTTAGCTATTCAAGCGTTTATATGCTTGAAAAATTTAACTGAATTGGTTTGATGTGCTTAATCGGTTTGTATGACAGTTTTTGTACATGATCAGAGTCAACTTACTCTCTACAGGATTTTCTTATGATAACGTATAAACCACATTTGTTCCTTTGTTGATTCCTTCAAACTTGGTTGAGTATTTTTCATACTATCATTTATTTTGTACTATAATCTTATGATACTTATTTCATTGAATTGCTTTAGTATTCTGATTTCACTAATAAGTGGGGAGGAATGTGAATGGAAACAAGTTTTGATCAGTTTGGTTGTCCTATTTTTGAAGGAGTTATGAGTCAAGAAAGTGAAAAAGAGTTTCTATAGAAGAAGAGAAGAGATTGACACAAGAAGTGAAGAAAAGACTTGTTGTAGGAGAATAAGCGAGATTGACATAAGAAGAGAATAAATTTATTAAGCTTAAAATGAATAATACAAAAAGAGTTTCTATAGAAGAAGAGAAGAGATTGACACAAGAAGTGAAGAAAAGACTTGTTGTAGGAGAATAAGAGAGATTGACACAAGAAGAGAATAAATTTATTAAGCTTAAAATGAATAATACAAGCATGAAGAAAAAATCACATAAAGAAGTACAAATAGGAGGAATAGACAAAGGAAGTTCATATGTAGGAGCTTGATGTTTAGCGTTTATCAAATCACATTTTTGAGCAATCTCATGTTCTGAGCTTTGGTAATCTAATCATCACACTTAAGAGCAGGGATATGTTCTTATTATGTATTGTGTATTTCTCAATTGCGAGATGATTCAATTTTATCCAAGTTTAGATGATTGCATCGATCACCGTGCCTCGTGTGAGGGCTTTCTTTCTAGTGAACAACAGGAAGCACACACTCTCCCCAAAATTTAGGAGGAAGATTAACTTGAAAGCGGAAAGTACGCGCAACCTGGAGAATATGATGATGCTTGCATGCTACTACCCCATTTTGTTGAGGCATATAAACACAAGAGTGTTGAAAAAACGACTCTATTTTCTTTGAAGAAATTTTAAAGAGACAGGAACTCGGCGCCATTGTCATTACGAAAACCTTTAATTTGGGATGAGAATTGAGTAGATGCATAAGCAAAAACTTCTTTTACAAGAAATTGAATTTCATGTTTATGTTGCATTAAGAAAACCCAAGTAAAATGCAAATAATCATCCACAATTGTGAGAAAATAATGAGCGCCGCTAAGAGAACATTTTTAAATGGATCCTAGATATCACAGTGAATGAGATCAAAAGGGTTGACAGATGATATAGAACTAGTACCGAATTAGAGACAAATTTTCTTTGCTAACGGACACACATTGATTGGATTGAATAGAAATATTTAAAAAATACTTGGAAATGTAATCTAGAGGACGAGATGAGACATGACCCAAACCATGATGACAAAGATTGATATGTGACATGGTGATATGCCAAGCTGGTTGTATAGATGATTGATGAAGTGGGTTAGACATGGTTTTCTCTGTCGCTAATGCCACCAAATAGTAGAGACTGTCACGATGCGTATCCAAACCAATCATCTTCCTTGAAACTTAATCCTGCAAAACACATCAATCAGGAGAGAATGTCACTAAACAACCCAATCATTTTGTAAGATGACTTACAGATATCAAATCAACTTCAAAATTCAGCACACATAACACATCATGTAAGTAGTAAGCTGAATTCAAAGAGACTGATCCAGTAGAAGTAATATATGCTCATTCACCACTTGGTAATAATATAGGAGGCAATAACCGATTTTTTATACTGTGTAGTAAACAAGTTTGATAATGAGACGATATAATTTGTTGCACCACTATCAATAATCCAACGGCGAGAAGAAGTTCTTGACAAGGCTGGTTTGGTGACAACTCTGTGTGTATGAGAATTATCATCTTTACTTTTTTAGTACTTATTTAAACCAAAAGTGGTTGAAATTGAGCTTTTGTAATGTTGGAGTCAATGATGAGCTGCTTGAGTCTTTGCATAAGACAATGTCGATCTTGTGGTGCTTCACAAGCCATGACGAAAAATGAGCTGATGAAAGGTTGTACAAAAAAGAAGAGTACATCGAACAGAGACGTAGTGCTACACAAGAGATTAAAGTGTAGCTATAGATGATCTAAATAGAGATACTACATGAGAGATTAGAGTGTAGTGATGACTCAGAATTTTAGTCAATACTCTGATACCACCAAAAACAAATATTTGCTGAATAGATAATTTTCATTCAACTGTTTATAGGGACCATGTACAACTCAATCGTGGTTACCTAGAATGCTATTGCAACAAGGGGTGAGACATTGGAACCGAAAAAAAAAACTGATCCAAACCGAGCCGTGACTGAAAAAAATGGCACCCTATAAAAAGCAAACCGAAAAAAACCGAAACCGAAATATTTGGTTCGGTTATGATTTTTAATTTATAAAAACCAAACCTAACCGAAAAACTGAAGTATGTATAAAAAGATATTGTTCTGGAAATTATGTAATATATTATATAAATATATACAAAACAAAAAACTTAAACTCCTAAAATCCTAATTTCTTTATGCACAATTCTTTTCAATTTCTCTTATAGAAGCTAATTAAAATGTTATGCAACTCAAAAAAAAAATATTATAGACAATGTTTTAGTTATTTATTCAAAAATTATTTTTTATGCATTATGTAAAAAACTGAAAGAAACCGAAAAAATTCGGAAAAAAAGGAACCAAACCAAACCGAATAATAACAGTTTTTTAAAAAAAAAACTGA
This sequence comes from Geum urbanum, assembly GCA_946800695.1. NCBI lineage: Eukaryota > Viridiplantae > Streptophyta > Magnoliopsida > Rosales > Rosaceae > Geum > Geum urbanum. The sequence continues at coordinate 36,428,294 of OX327013.1, read as the reverse complement.
AAAACTGAACCAAAAAAAATATTTCGGTTTAATTATGATTTTTAACAAAAATTGAACCAAACCCCCCGAATCTCACCTCTAACTGCAACGAGTCAGAATAGTTACAAGGAAAATAATCCCTACACTATCTCAATATTTAATAACAAATATTCCTAGCTCAATTACATATCTGACGCAACATATTTTCTTACACTTCATTTAATATATTACCAGCTTATTCCTCTACAATATCTATATAAATGAAGCAAATTGCGTGGCTTCAACTCTTCATGGATGAGTCGCACATTCCATCTTCTTTCTTTGGTTTGGATTCTCCTCTAGTAGAATTTGTTGAAGTTGCTGTCGGAAATATCGATTAATAATTTCTTGTGTTTTTGGTAACAATTCAACCTAATCTTCCGTCAAGACTCGGTGTGGTATTCAAATGTTATATGTTTTTATACTTGAGGCCTGTTAAAAACCCCGGTGTAAAATCAATCGAGATGGAGGCTAGGTTCCTCAGTTGATTTAATTATTTAAATCAGATGGTTTCTTCAGGTCTTTAAAGCCTATAGACAAATCTAAGTCATTGGATTCTTGTCAAAGTGCGATATACAGTAAAAACTTTCTATAATTATAATATTGGATCTATTAAAATTTATTCTTAAATAAAAGTTTACTTATAAATTAGTTCATAAATATTAAAAAAGTAATATATTTGTAATGTAAATGAAAAACTTATATGATTAATAAAGGAAACTAATTTATTTGAATTTTTCCTATTGACATTATATTTCTTAATTGTTCTACAATAAATTTTTGTCTATAAATAAATGTATTGTGTTAATTGTTAGTCAAAGTCAATTAAAGTACTTAAGTCATTTCAAATCAAACGTTAACATGCCGCTGCAAAAATTTAAATACGATAATCCGGAGGACGGGAGTGTAGAACTATCAAAAATTTCAACTAAAGAAGTCATCGACATGCTAGAGAAGTTGGAAACATTTTTGCTTCAACAACAAGGGGAATATACAAACGAGTTACTACGGACTCACAAGCTCAAAGACGTGATTGCAACAATCAAGCATAAATTATTGTCTCAAACTAGTATTGATAAATATTTCAATTATTCTTGAATAATATTTTATATATTATTATTATTGACAATTATTACTATATAGAAATAACTTTTCTATATATGAGACAAAAATATCTTATAACTTATACAATATAGAAATTATTCTATTTATAACTGGTCCTGAGTTAGAACCGAGATTTTTTATCACTATAAAAATGTTATTCTTTTATAGAGTATTCTTAAATGAAATTTTTATTGTATACAATATGTAGTTCTAATCAATGTCGTATCTATGCTGACTCTGACCAACTCAACTACTTTTGTGATGATAAAGACTCATGCATCAACTTGATATCAATGACACTTCTGCTTAGCCATGCAATTAAGCTCATAAAATGTAAATAAATTTTAGGAAAAAAGCTATCATCAAAGTCTAAATTTTCGCACGAAAATCAATATGATGTCCGAATTTTAAAAGTTATCAAAGTGATACCTATATTCCAAGTACTATAAATATGTGATGTATATCGCCAATTTTTGTCTATGTTCAATTAATTATGCTGATGTGTCATTTTTTCTGTTTAAAAATAACATGAAAAAACTTTAATACCCTTATATTTTTAATTTTATATTTTATTTTACATCATTTCAATTCTCTCTCTCAAATTTTTATTTTTCATGCCGCACCCCTCTGTCCGTACCCCAAAAAAGTTTAAATCTCAGCATCAATTTTTTTCGAACTTATTTAGTCAAACAAAACTTACAATAAGCTCAGGTCACCAGATTCTCGTCCTTAACCAGATTCATCGGCCAGTCTCAGCAGTCGGAAACTCTCGCCGCCGCTCTCTTTTTCTCCTGTCTCTTTTCTGGCTTCCTCCTCCCTCCCTCCTTCGCCTTCGGCTTCTGCTCTGGACACCCAGAGCCTCGGGTTGCTCGGTCCAACTCTCCTCGCTCCTCTCTCTTTCTCCGGCGTCGACGTTTCCCTCTCTCCTTTATTTTCTCCGACCACCAACTTGTCCCTCTCTTTTTTGCGCCGATTGTTGTGGACACCCAGAGATTACTTTGGGCATCCAGAGCCACCGCGACGGCTAATATCACTCGATCGCCCTCCGTCGTCGACCTCATCCTCTCTTTGTCGCCCTCGCCTAGTCGCCGACGCAGAAGCCGAGGAGAAATGATATCGCTGGAGCCGCTTTAGGCTTGGCAGCGTGAGTATGAAGTCATTCTTGTTACAAAATATGTATTATAAGTATCGATCAAGCTATGAATCACAGTAATTATTACTATAACGTAATTTAATGAAACTAAATAGCAGAGAATTAAATTCGAATTGAATGCTTTGGATGAAGTATGAGATCAAAACAGAGAAAACAATTTGAATTCACTAACTTGTTTCTTGAGAGAGGCTCGCTTAACGCAATGTCCTAAGACAGAAATTCGTCCCTGCACTTCTGCTTGTGGAATCGTCTTGACGTCTGTCTCCCAGGATACAACTCTCAAATTCAAGGTGTTGCAGATTTCCTTGAATTCTATCTCGAACTTCAATATGTGTTTTTCTCTTGATAGCAAGGAAGATGTATTTCCAATTTTCAGTGGTTTGATGCTAATCCTTCAAGCTTCTTTTATAGACGAATGACGCCTGTTCGGAGTTTTGAACAAAAGGTCGTCTTTGTTCCGTTTCGGCAGAACGTCGTCTTTGTTCATCTTTGATTACGTTTTTACGTAAAAGGATCAGTATTTCAAAATAATCTTGGATTTTAACTAAGTCCCCAGAGCCTAGGAGCCCCAACCAAGGCCCAGTCTTTGATTATAAAATAATCTTCATAGCTCACTAGGAGCCCAAGAGAATTTCCATGAAGCCCATAGAAATTCCCTCACCCAAGCCCACTTCCATTTAATACCTATCATAGGAGGGTATCCCTTATTAAAGGTAGGAGTCCCACAAAGTTCCAACAATTCTCTTTTGTAAGTTGTACTGAGAGCTCGCAGTAGGTCGCTGCGTTTTGTTTCCCCTTTGCATCTTCCGTCGCGGCTCCCATCTCCGGCGACTCTTACGAATCCCGATCGGGTCTGGTACTGCAATCTCTCTCTCTCTCTCTCATTTGATGTCCGATTTTGGTGTCATAGAATGGGGAATTTTGGAGTTTGGATTTTGCTAGGTTAGCAATTGCCGAATTTTTGTTTAGATTTTGGATTTGGATTTTGAGACTAGTACAGTATTAAATGCTTTAGAATCACACAGAAAATTACCATGAGTTGTTCAGTAAATTTGTGTTCAGATTGTTTATGTTGGATCTGTTCATTGCTTTTGTTATGTTTAGCTCGGTGATGGATTTGTATGATAGGTTTGCAGAAATGAGAGCTGCTTCTGTGTCGGAGTTGGAGCTGCTGGGTTTCGGAAGGAGTTGAGGAGCTTGACGCGCTATTTAACCAAAACCCAGCTCTCCAAATTCCAGGTACTCTTACCATTACAAATGCTTTTATCTATTCTCAAATTTGTAATCTAAATAGTCAAATAATGAACCTTTATAGGAAAAATTCAAAATTTGGATACCCGATATATGGGTTTGTGAATTTCTGTAGTTAACTGATGTTTATGTTGAGATTATTGGGAATACCCGATTCTTTATAACAATACTCTTTGTTGGTGTCGTTGTGTGTACTCATGTTGTCGTCTGATTTTAGAGAAGTGAGGGAGTCTAAGTAGTTGGTGGTGGAGTGACGTTTGTGCTGCTGGCAAGGCTGACGGGGTCACAGAATGCTGGTGATGCAAAACTGGAGATGGAATTAGCAGCGAAGAAGGAGAACTTGGTGGAGAGTGCACTGCAGATTTGCGGTAGTGAGCAATGGTTGGAGGCTGTATTCTATCGCTGTGGTCGAGCTATAATCAGGTTCTGCCAATTGAATTCAGTCCTGAGCTTACTCGATCAATCTACATTCCATACTTTTATGCTCAACTATTACATGAGTTTTGAACTTTTGTGATCAGAATTTTGACTTTAGTACTTGTATTATTATCTGAAGATGTTGAACTCTATGGTCTTACAATTTGGTCATGCTGTTTGGTTGATTAGCTGGTAGTAAAATTGCTGATGGCTTTAGCCATTTAGGCTTGCAATACCCTTCATTTCAATTGAAAAGAGCACGGTTTAAATGGAATTAGTGTAGCTGAAGTGATGTGTCTTGAAGTGATGTGATCCCTCTCTCAAATCCATCTGGCATGCATGAATACGGGTATGGTTAGCATGCTGCTTGTAGCAGGTAGAATTATTTATCATCTGGTGGTTTACGTATTGCAGCCGCTTATTTAAAAATGAACAGGCAGGAAGTAGAGTGTCATTGTTATGTAATCTCGGTGATGGGTTTTAGTTTAGTCTGTGTTGAATGTTGATGCAGCTCGATATCTATAGGCTAATATGATAACCATAGTTTTATGATGTGATTGAGTTCTACTGTGAAAATTTATAGAAGGGTATTTTGCTGCAATGCAAGTGCTATTGCTTTGGGTTCTTATAATCATTATAGTGCTGAGACTATGATTGATATCCGTTTGTTCATTTTTATCATCTGTTAAGTTTCTGCTGGATTTGATAAATTATATTGGAAATTGCTCTTTTGAAACTAATTGGTGGATCCCTGGAAATTCAGTGTCTTTACGAAAGCTAGATGTTCTTAATGTTTCTGTGATTTTGGGGGGTTGTAATGGGGATGAATTGGTGTGTGTGCAATTTGTATGGCATTATTTTCATGGTGCAAGCTCTTGGAGTTCCTTACCAAGGCCTATATTTTAGCAACTGATATTCGAAATGAGCGTGTTCAGGCCAGTTCTGTTGCCGCCTTGTTGTGATTAACCCTATTCAATTAACTTGGGATCTGAATCCACAAGAGTATATGGCTGTCTGGTCTAAATTGATTATTTATCATACTAAATTAAAACAGGAGCTGAAGATCAAGACTTGCCATGTCACCTGTGGTGTATGCAGAAGGGAAGTCCATGGGAGCAACCACCGCCAGACCGTGCATCGTATCTGTACAAGGAGCTGTGTACTTGGGAATGTCGCTTGTTCTTTCGGTAGTGCTTTGTGCTAGCTTAAACATGATATACTAGATGAAATTAGAGTACAAGGATAACATTTGACACTTTGATTCTACCGACATGTTTCCTGCTGGAACAGCCTCGCTTATATTCGGGGTTGGACTACATACGATGTTCATGGGGTCAAAAGCCGTGAATGATAAAGGACCGCGTTTCACTGATTCAAACTTGTTTGGCTTCTTCAACATGAAAGTACGTCAATCACTTGGTTACATATGCAGACGTTTATGGCAAGTTGCTTTCAATCTCTAACACAGTTGATCTTTTAAGAATGATTTCAGGCAGCTCCTGCATGGGTTAATATGAAATCAGTTTCGCAAGCAAAACTAAAAATTGACCATGCAGTGGTGATGATACTTCAAGTGGGACTGTTATAGAAGTTTGAGACTATACCTCCCCGCTGGATCGCTGGATCAATGGTGCATATTTATATGGAAACCCCAAAACCTGGTTTATAATTTCTTTGCCATATGGTGGTGCTAGAAATGAATATAAATGAGTTCTGTGTCAATCACTAGATAGGTAGAAATGATGACACGTTCATATAATTTGCTTTGCATAATGTCATTGTCTTTATTCTGTGTGAATAGTACTGCTCATATAAGCTACAAACAGGGGCAAGGGACAATATACTGCATCTAGTTTAACTGATTCATATTCACAATATGAAATATCTAGTAACTAGAAATGCAAATTGTTTGATTGAATGGATTTGGTTTTTTGTATCCAGTGGCAAATAGGAGGTAGATTCATATTATGCATAATCATATCTTGCTGGTTGATAATATCGAGCAGGACTGTATCTAACCTTGGATAACACGAAATGCAGGTGCATCCAAATGTTCCTTGCATGTTGTTTACGCCAATCTGCCCACACTCGCTCTTAGACCAGTTATACTTCCAGATGCTGCAAGCCTTATTTTAAAGGTAAAACGATCCCACTTCTCTGGTTGCATTGATAATAAGTTAAATCACTTTCCAGTGTGGAATTTATGTTTCTCGTTTGACCTATTGTGCCCATTTTGTTTTGCTCAGTCTTAGTTAAATAGTATAAGGTACTGCAACTTAGTTGTTGGTTGGTGCTTATATGTTTGGTTTCCTTACTCCCCAAGCGTTGTCTAATTGTATCATGCATGCTCTATATTTAGATGCAAATGGGAAAAAGTTGGAAGATATTACAGTTGTAGCGAGCAGTTTTATATATTTACTATGTTAACACATTTATTGGAACAGATTCCAGAGGATGCTCGGAGTAATGCCTGGGTTTCTTTTGATGGGAAGAGAAGGCAGCAACTCTCAAGAGGAGACTGTCCCACTAGCTATGAGCCAATACCCGCTTCCGACTGTCAACAAGCGTGTGACCAAACAGGGGACTGGTTCCGAGGCTTGATTCGTTGCCTAAATTGGAACTGAAGGCTATATCAGAAGTCCCTCTGAAACTCATGGCTTTGTATAGTGATGTACATATTGTAAATTTAGAAGAAATCAAACAGATTAAACCAGATAATACATACTCTTTGACAAATGCTCCCCACAAGAGGGTAGAGTTTCACGTATTCAGCAGATACTGCCCTTCCCTCTTGTTCACGATGTATTTGTGCTCCGTCAATTATAGAGAAACAAATCTATACTCTCAATTTACGAACACTTTTTTCCTTTTGGTAGCTTTAATAACAAGATATAATTTGAAAGAAAGAACACCATACGATGGGGGAGGGAGAAGTACGAGCATTTCAACATCTAGATAGTACAAACTTCATTCTAATGGCCAAAGTTTGAGACTTGCTCAACCACGAATCATGATTATGTTAATTCTTTCTGCCTTCACACTGGATAATGTGGTAACCATGCCTGCACACCAGAACAACAAAAACAGACTTGACCCATCTGAAAGTAGATAACCCAATAGCGTATTGGAAAACATAATCTGTGGATTGAAACAAAAATTTAGACTGATTGTTAATGTCAAGATGGATACCAGCGTGAAAGAACAGAAGCAATCAACCCACAATATATTTCAGTTTGAACAAAAAACAATGTGGAAGATCAAAACACTCCTACTCACTCTAGCTCAATACTGGGTATTAAAATAAGATGCATTTTGGTAACATTTTGTGAGTTTGGTGTGGTTCAGCGGTTTACTACATAAGTTATGGGAACTAGGAACACATTCTCTGCTAAATTCAGATTATACTATCCAACTCCTAAACACCAAACCTCCAGGAATCCATTAATCTAAGAAAACCACACTTGATCCATAGAGCTTCTATACATCTCTATTATAAAAAATTCAATGGCAAGAGTAATCCGAAATCCACATACTAACATTAAGCAAGAAGCACTCCATACAATTCAACCCATCAGCACAACCATTGCTAGTAGTTAAGATTCGATCAATTCCAAAGGACAGTAGCAACTAGCAACAACAAGAATATGAAAACATTAATAAATTCCGTCCACCCTGGCCCCTACATCCCTCCGTCCCTGCTGTTTTCGAGCCACCCCTCATCCAGCTTCTTGTACACTTCGTTGATCTTACCTTACTTTTCACATAGTATGTGCTTCGCCTTCACGTATGTGCAGGTTCCGAGTCCATCAAAATTTCCGGCTTTTCCTTTCCCCTTCGAATCGTCGCCGCCCTCGTTGCCGCCGGCTACTACTTTTCCCTTCTTGTTTCCTCCTTCTCCTTTGGCGTCCCCCTTACCGGAAATTAATTAGATCCAAACTCATTTGGACACTAAAGTCCAAATTGCTCTCATTTCTCTCACGTTTCGAGTCGTGATTTCAAATTTGAGACCGCTCATTCTATACATTGTTGGATGAAGATCAACTTTACAAAAAATGAATCAAAATGGAGATCATTTGGGTATCCGATCTTGTCAAATAAATGAACAATTATGGTGATTTTTAGCATTACAATAACAACCGTTCATTTATTTTGCAAGATCGGATACTCAAATGATCTCCATTTTGATTATTTTTTTTTGTAGAGTTGATTTTCAACTAATAATATATAGAATGTGCGGTCTCAAATTTGAAATCACAAATCGAAAATGAGATAAAAGAGTGAAATTTGGACCTTGGTGTCCAAATGAGTTTGGACCCAATCAAAGTCTCCCCTTACCCATCTCCAAACAAACCCCACTAAAACGAGAAACTCTCGTGGGATTTGTATTTACCTCATTATGTCAAAATATTTAACAAAAAAAAATCAATTTATGTACTCTCTTTAGAAGAATTAGCTATTCATATGAACGCTTTATGAGTGTGGGATAATTTTTCATTAGATTATTTCAATTTCACACGAGTAAAATACATGAATGAGTATATAAATTTGACTTCATTGACCGATTGAGGTCTAAATGAACTCCGACAAAATTAATTTTTCACACAATGCACACGACAACGCATGAGTATGTGATGATTTTTCATTAGACTATTTCAATTTCAAATATGTCTCAAAGTCACCATTTTACCACTAATGTTGTTTACTTTTTTGTTATATAAAAAATCTAAACCTTTGTGATACTAAATCGGAAATACAAATTTATTTTGCTAATCAGACCGTAGAATGTGATGATCAAATTAATCTAAGAATTCTGCAAAAAAAATAGAATTTTTTTACTTGAATTTGACATCGATCCATGTGTCTGGTTGTTGTGACCACAGTGCCTCTACGACTAAAACGCAAATAACCACTCCTTAAAAAAAAATTGAAGACCAACTTTCATACACATTCTTGTGGAGTTCACATCTACCTCGTCATGTCGAAATATTTGGCCAAAACAATTGATTTAGGTACTCCGCCCTTAGAAGAATTAGCAAAATGTATTAATGGGTATTTAAGTAATTACACAAAAAATATGTTTGACTAAGGTCTAAACGAATTCCGACGAAGTTAAATTTTTCACACAACACACATTAGAACTAGGTGGAAGCATTAGTATGTGCTGATTTTTCGTTAAAATATTTTAATTTTCTCATATATTTAAAAGTCACCATAAGACTACTAATGTTGTTTTACTTTGTTTGTTAGTTACGTAAAAATGCAAACTTTTGTGACACTCAATTGTCAATGGAAAATTATTTTATAAATCCAACTGTAGGATGTGACAATCGAATTAATCTAAACACGCTATAAAAAAATTAGAATTTTTTGATTGGAAATCGACCTCGATCCATGCCTCCAACCGTTTTGACCCTAATACCCTTACGACTAAAATGCTTGTAGTGCTCAGTCAAAATAAAATTTGAGACAAAATTTCGTACGCACATTCTCGTGCGATTAATATCTACCTCACCATGTCAAAATATTTTACAAAAAAAATTAAACTCAGGCACTCCCCCCAAAGGAGAATGAACATAATACATGAATGAGTATTTAAGTAATTTCTCAAGAAAATGTTTGACCTCATTGACCGGGGTATAAACGAAGTCCGACGAAGCTAATTTTTTCACACAATGCATATTACAATTAGGTGGATGCATGAGTATGTGCTGGTTTTTTGTTAGACTATTTTGTTTCTCATATGTTTGAAAGTCATCATATGATTACTAATGTTGTTTACTTTGTTAGTTAGATGAAAATGCAAACCTTTGTGATACTAAATCACAAATGAAAAATAATTTTGTAAAACTGACCGTAGGATATGATGGTCGGATTAGTCTAAGCATGATGTAAAAAAAATCGACTTGAATTCGACTTCAATCCATTAGTTAAACTTTTTAGAACTTAATGTCCTTATGACTAAAATGTGAGTAGCGCTCTGTAAAAAAATAATTTGAGTCAAAATCTAGTACACATACTCTCGTGGGGTTCATGTCTATCTCACCATGTCAAAATATTTCACAAAAAAAATGAACTTACGTACTCCCTCCATAAGAAAATGAACAACATCGTTCAAAGGGCATGAAAGTCTTTTTTACCACATATTTTTTGCAATATGACCATTGAATAATTATAGATTTGGTCTGAGCCGTTATTTGATTTTTGAAAAGATAATTTTTTATTTATATAATTTTTTTTTTACAAAATAAATTTAATGAAAACACTTTTACTGTATAATCAAGCTAAATGTTTTAGCTTTTCTCAAACCCTACACCCTAAACTAACCCTATACCCCTAATCCCTATTAGAACAGTAAAACCAGAACTGTGAGATGCGCGTGCAGAGCCGTAGAGGCATGATGCAACACAAGCTCACCGACGAGCTCAAGCCATGGACTTGTGATGCAAAGCGAATATGAAATCGAAGATATCAACGACGTCTACGTGGAGGAGAAGGAGGCGGTGGCTCGGATCTACAAGAAGTCTGACACAATTATCAAAAACGATGACACTGTTGCCCAGGGGTGGATCCAGATTTTGAAACCGGGTGGGACTAGGATTTTCTGCTATAGAAAAAATTTCGACAGTACGAGAGTAATTTATAGGTAGAAAAAAAAGACACCTCGAATGCATACTAATACAAAACAAGAATCATAAAACTCTCTAAATATAACACAAAAGAAGCCAAATAAACATGCAAATACAATACAAAATATATAATTTGTAAAACTGGGCTAAGCTAACTTAATCTAACCATACAAATACCTAAAGCTTGAAATTCCTTGATCACAAAGTCATTACTAATAGAATCAACATATTTCTTTTCAATGTGGAGCACCAATCACCTAAACATTCTCCTTTCTCTTATTTTGAAGTTTATTTTTATGATATTCATGGTTAAAAATGCTCTTTTAGTTATTTTGTGTGGACACTAGAAGTTGACTATAAATCTATAATTAATAAAATTGGAAATTGGAAATAAACTAAAAATTAGTACTTACGATAAAAGTGATAAAAGTGAAGACAGGCGGGGGCTAATTAAGATAACGAAGTCTGAGATTAATTAATTGATAGTTGTTGTCACTTTGCAGTCGACTGAGCACTAAGTCATTGATGAAGACGACATACACCTTACCTTCTTTAATTACAACTTGGGCTACCGAAGAAAAGTAGGACTTGGGTTACTACTTCCAGAGATTTTATTAATTTTCTTCTTTTTTTTCTACTTTAAGTTAGCTATATATAATTTCTTTTTCTAAGCAAATATTTTGGGTGGGACTTGAGTCCCAGGTAGTTACAAGGTAGTTTCACCCCTGCTGTCACCGAAGAAGTTATGTACGAGGACAAGTGGATTGTCTCGCAGGTGGTGAACATGGCAGCGGCTGCAGAGAAGGAGGATCTAAAACTCGAATCGGACTTGAATTCGGTTTCAGAGTTTCCAAAATCGATTTAGCAACGAAGTTAGACAAGTTTGAGACGATTCCCGAGTCGAAAAAGAAGAAGAAGAAGAAGCTGCAGAGGTCGGAGACGGAGGATTGCTGGAAAATGCAGAGGTCGAAGACGGAGGATTGCCGAAAAATGCTAAGGTCTGGCGAGGAAATTGTGCTTGAAAATTCCGATGATGATGGCAATGAATCACATTTTCTATATGCAATCAGAGATTTATAGTGTTGAATATTTGAACAAACTGGACCCAAACGTTGCGTTGATGGGGTGTATATAATTCACTGAAGAAGACATGGCAAGTCCATTGAAGGTGGCTGGTTTCACGTATAAATTACACAAACAAGCTCCCTCTGCATTACGAGAACTGCTCGTTTAAGGAATAATGCCATAATATGAATCTTGGCTTTTTACCAAAAACATGATGATGATGTAGGAAAAAGTAGTGATATCAAACTAAATAAATTTTAAAAATATTAATTAATTAATTAGTAAAATACAAATGAAAGAACGAAGAACAAATTCTTGAAGAAGATGAACTAAGTTGAGTCACGTATATCACACGCTCTCCTTAAGAACTTTTACGCCTCCCACAGGCTTGTATGACGTTGTTCTCCCAGGATAAAATAACTTGAAAACTTTTGTACCGTAGCACAAGAACTTCTCGTCGAACTGAAGAGTACTTTACTCTATCAGCGGATTTGTTTGGGAGAGAAGAGATCAGAAGAAGAGAGATGCTAGCTTTCTGATGGGATGAAAAATGAGGAGGAGGATGCCTCTATTTATACATGTTGGGATGTAGTGGATCATCATTGTCGATCACTCAAAGGTCTTAGGTTACACACAATTAACCAACCAATATAAATTCGGTCATTACTTTGTAATCAAATAAAAAGTTGAAGGCCAAAGGGTGTGTAACTATTGGAATATGGAAAGCCAGAAGTCACGTCAGTTTTTATGAGTGCAAAAGGAAACTTGTGTGACTTAGGCCTAAAGCGCACACAAGTCTATCTTTGCAAGTTCAATTAAACTGAGATTCGCACCCTCTCAATGTGCGCATGAGAGAAAGCCTCTCTTAATTGCTCACTCAAAGCATAGTATAGTGCAATCATATTTAAGAACTTTCACATTCCATGTTTTCCCCATGTGGGGTAAACTTTCTTCCTTTTATTTCTAGTGACCAGCTTTAGGTGACAATTTCTCATTCACCTCGTAACCAATTTAAACAAATGAATACATAATCTTTATGTACTCTTGTAGGAGAACACAAATCCATGTTTCTCTTTCATTAATATTAAATGCATCACTTAATTATTTTGTTTAAATTGTCCTACTAAAATTGTAGAAAACCACCATTTTCCCAACAATTTCCCATATGAATGAACATTGGTAACCAAAGACTCGATAGACTTGGTGATATATTATGCGGTTGAAAACCTGCATAGGATAGGTAGGGGTTAACACTTTGAACATTCCCTTGTGAAAGCATGTTTACTTCACTAACTAAACAGTAGACGTGATGTCTTTGAACTGTTTGCCATTTGTGTAAATGATGGCATACATCTCACAGGTATCTTCCGGATACTTTTAGTTCTCGCTATTGTGTCCGTTTTGGCCCTGAACACATTCCTCGTTCCCTAAGAGATTAACAGGAATTGCACCCTGAACAATTCCCTTAGAAGTGGCCTCATTTCTTTCTTACATGAGTGATTTCTTAATTAAGAGTAACCTACATTACTCCGCTCGGATTTTTGACGTATAAGAATCATTAAAAGCTTGGAGCTTAACCTCATTCCTTATGGGCATCACTGTTTTCATCATAGGAATGGACTTGGGGAAAATTTCCACAGTGATTCGACATGGTCTCTACAATTTAGTTGTCCATTTTGAACCTAGATCTTGGAATCTCCAGTCAACCAGGTTCGTATCCACTGTAAAGACTTTAACTCATAGGCTTTAGTCACATTCCCCTCGATGATTTATCAACTAGCTCTCTATTTAACGCTTTGGTTAACGAATCTGCTATGTTATATTTTGACTTCACATTGTCAATGAAGATGACACCAGTAGAGAGTAGTTGTTTGTTGGTATTGTGTCTTTGACGAATATGTCTTGACTTACCATTGTACATATTGCTTTGCACCTTGCAAATTGCAGATTAACTATCGCAATGTATGCAAATTCTAGGCACAGGTTTCGTCCATTTTGGATTATCCTCTATGAATTGGCATAGCCATTCTGCCTCTTCCACATATTTGTCTGGGGCAACAAACTCAAATTCCATCGTGGATCTGGTTATAACAGTTTGTTTTGAGGATTTCCAAGACACTGCTGCACCCCCTAGTATAAATACATATCCACTAGTAGACTTTGAGTCTTTCATGTCAGAAATCTAGTCTTCATTGCTGTATCCTTCTAAGACAGCTGGATATCTTGTATAGTGCAGCCCATAGGTACGAGTATACCTTAAGTATTTGAGTACTCTTGCAATTGCTTGCCAATGCATTCCTCTAGGATTACTCGTGTACCTATTTAGCTTGTTCACAACGTAAATCAAGTCTAGCCTTGTACAACTTGTTAAGTACATTAGGCTTCCAATGACTCTAAAGTATTCTAATTGAGAAACACTCTCTCAATTATTCTTCGAAAGATGAAGAGTCATGTCAATCAGAGTTTTGGCAACTCCAGAATTTTTCTTGTCAAATTTACCAAGGATATTATCCACATAGTGGGTCTGATTTAGTATCAGCCCTTCTGATGTCCTTGTGATTTTGATCCCTAAGATCACATCAGAAAGTCCCATGTCTTCCATGTCAAATCTGAAATTTAACACGTCTTTAGTGGATTTGATCATCTTATCATTACTTTCAACAATGAGCATGTCATCGACATAAAAACATATAATGACATATTCACTCTCTGTTTCTTTGGCATACACACACTTGTCACATTCATTGATTTTAAAACCATTCGTAATCATGGTGTTGTCAAACTTTGTATGCCACTGCTTTGGTGCTTGTTTCAAGCCATAAAATGACTTCACCAGTTTACATATTTTCCCTTTTGTTCAGGAGCCGAAAAACCCTCAGGTTGTTCCATATAGATTTCCTCCTTTATATCTCCATTTATGAAGACAATTTTTACATCCATTTGATGTACCTCAAGATTCCGCAAGGTAGCAATGAAAAGTATCATTCTGATGGAATTTATTCTCGTCACTGGAGAGTAAGTGTCGAAATAATCCAGGCCTTCATTTTGTCTATATCCTTTAATCACAAGCCTTGCCTTGTATTTGTCTATAGACCCATATGCTTTCATTTACCTTTTGAAAATCCACTTGGAACTTAAAGGCTTACAATGCGGTGGAAGATCAACCAATTCCCAAGTGTGATTCTACATAATAGAATCAATTTCACTTTTGATAACTTTTTTCCACAGAGGACCATCCTTGGAATTCACAACCTCCTTAAAGGTTTTAGGTTCACCTTCAAGCATGTACGTTATAAAATCTGAACCAGAGGATTTTTCAGTCCTTGCTCTCTTACTTCGTTTGGGTTCTACCTCAAATTCAGTTTCTTGGTCCTCGCCATCTTCCACAATGGCCTCATATGTCCGTTTAGAAGAACTTTCTTCTTTTCTGGACTTACATGGAAATATAATTTCAAATAAGCATGCATTCCTAGATTCTATTGTTGTATTTTCATGTATATCAGAGATTTTTGATTTATGCACTTGGAACCGATAAGATGAAATATTCTCTGCATACCCAATGAAAATATAGTCAACCTTTTTTGACCCATTTTTAACCTTTTTAGGTTTAGGTATTGCCACATTGGCCAAACATCCCCATACTCACAAGTAGTTGTAGGATGGCTTTCTCCTTTTCCATAATTCGTATGGAGTTTTTTTTTTTTTTTTTTTGGGTATCTTGTTTAAAAGATAATTAGCCGATAAAATGACATCTCCCCACATGCTTGGTGCAAGACCAGAATTCAACAGCCTTGCATTCATCATTACTTTTAAGATACGATTTTTTCGTTCAGCCACACCATTAGATTGTGGTGAATAAGGTGTTATTGTTTCATGTATGATTCCATGCTGAGCACAGAAGTCGACAAATGGAGATTCATACTCACCTCCTCAGTCACTTCTTATGACCTTATTATTTTGTTGAGTTAGTTTTCAACCTCATTTTTATAGAGAATGAATTTCTCTATAGCCTCATCTTTGCTTTTCATGAGGTACACATAGCAATATTTCGTGCTATAATCAATAAAAGTGATAAAGTACTTATTACCACTTTTTGTTTGTGTTGCCTTTAAATCATATATGTCACTATGGATTAATTCAAGGAGTTTAGTATTTCTTTCAACGCTTTTGAAATATGTTTTTGTCAGTTTTGCCTCTACACAAGTTTCACACTTATGTTTATAATAAATTTGGAATATTGGTAAGTGTTCCATGTTAATTAGTCTTTACAAAGTATCATAATTAACATGTCCTAGTCTACCATGCCATAAATTGGAAGACTCAAGCATATAAGTGGAAGAGCTAGCTTTATTCATTTTCTTGACTATAGTCATTACATTCAGTTTGAACATACCACTACTCATATCACCCTTACCCATATACATTCCACTTTTAGACAAAACAACTTTATCAGGCTCAAACACTATGTGAAATCCATGAGTGTTCATCAGAGCGCTAGACACAAGGTTCTTGCAGATCTCCAGAGCATACAGAACATTGTTCATAGTCAGTTCCTTTCCAGAGGTCATATTCAGCACGACCTTTTCTTCACCGTTGACTTCAGAGGTAGCAGAGTTCCCCATGTACATCATCTCACCATTCTCAAATACCTTGAAAGTAGAGAACATCTTCTTGTTAGCACACACATGGCGAGTGACACTAGTGTCAATCCACTACTCCTTTAGGTTTGAGCCCACCATGTTTACCTCAGAAATCACAACACAGAGGATGTTAGAGACATCCCTAATGACTTATTCAAGCAAGTTGGCTTCCTTATTCTTCTTTTTCTTGGTCAGCTTACACTCGAAGGATTTGTGACCAGTTTTGTCACATTGAAGCACTTGCCTTCAAACTTTGGCTTCTTGCCAATGCCTCCCTTTGGTCCCAATTTTGACCATTGATTCTTGTTCTTCTTGGTCTTTGAACTTTGACCATGCTCCACCACATTAGCCTTGGTGGAGTAGCTGTTGTTGACCCAGCTCTTCTTCTCAGATCCTTGATTGTCTTCTTTAATACAAAGCCTAACAATTATATCATCCATGCTCATTTCCTTTCATTTGTGCTTTAGGAAGTTCTTGAAGTCCTTCTATGCAAGTGGAAATTTCTCAATAACACATGCAACTTGGAAACTTTCTCCTAGAAGCATCCCTTCAGCGTGAATCTCATGCAAGATCAATTGAATCTCTTGGACTTGGTTGACCACAGTCTTGTTGTCCACCATCATATATAGTCAAGGAAGCGGCCCACAATGAATTTCTTGGGGCCAACATCCTCAGTCTTATACTTCTTTTTCAGAGATTTTCATAGCTCTTTGGCGGTCCCCATGTTAAGATAAACATTGTATATGGCATTTGACAAGCCATTCATGATGTAATCCTTACACAGATAATTATCAGAGTTATGCCATGCATTTACAACTGCAACTATTTGGTCATCAACTTGCTCATCATCAATCACTTTCCTTGAACAAAGGAGCATCCTCAGTCAGGAACCTTGCAAGATCCAGAGTGGTCAAATAGAACAGCATCTTCTGTTGCCACCTCTTAAATTTTTTCCCATTGAACTTCTCAGGTTTCACTCCATGAGAAACTGAGATAGGTACATTGGGAGCATGCACAATAGGCATCAGGGTCGAAGACTTGGGTCCTTCCACAGATCTCTCCTTTCCAAATTGGGTCGACATTTTCTGTAAGAAACACAAAGTAGTGTTACTCTTTGTGAACACTTAATCTGAAGGCAACAATCGTTTAGGAAACAGTTAGTTCAATATCAAAAATAAAAGTTCTTAAGATTGTAGGAAAAAATAGTGATATTAAACTAAATAATTCTGAAAATACTAAATAATTAATTAATAAAATAAAAATAAAAGAACGAAGAATAAATTCTTGAAGAAAATGAACTAAGTTGAGTCACGTGTATCACACGCTCTCCTTAAGAACTTTTATGCCGCCCACGGGCTTGTATATCATTGTTCTCTCATGATAAAACAATTTGAAAGCTTTTGTACAGCAACACAAGAACTTCTTGTCGAACTAAGGAGTGTCTTACTCTATCAGCGGATTTGTTTGGGAGAGAAGATATCAGAAGAAGAGAGATGCTTGCTTTCTGATGGGATGAAAAATGAGAAGGAGGATGCCTCTATTTATACATGTTGGGATGAAGTGGATCATCATTGCCGGTCACTCAAAGGTCTTAGGTTATACACAATTAACTAGTCAACATAAATTCGGTCATTACTTTGTAATCAAATAAAAAGTTGAAAGACCAAAGGGTGTGTAACTACTGGAATATGGAAAGCCAAAAATCACATTAGTTTTCATGAGTGCAAAAGGAAAATTGTGCGACTTAGGCCCAAAGCGCACACAAGTCCATCTTTGCAAGCTCAATTAAACCAAGATTCACACCCTCCTTGTGCGAGCATGAGAGAAAGTTTCTCTTACTTGCTCAATCAAAACATAGTATAGTGGAATCATATTTAAGGACTTTCACATTCCATGTTTTCTCCATGCGGGATAAACTTCCTTCCTTTTATTTCTAGTGACCAACTTTAGGTGACAATTTCTTGTTTACCTTGTAACCAATTTAAACAAATGAATAAATAATCTGTATGTACTCTTGTAGAAGAACACAAATTTATGTTTCTGTTTCGTTAATATTAAGCACATCTCACTTAATTATTTTGTTTAAATTGTCCTACTAAAATAGTGAAAACAACCATTTTTCTAACAGATGATCGATGATTGTACGTATAGGCTTCAATATTTGAAAATGAAAGATCTGAAGGTACATCGACCCCTTATACTTTTCTACGGAGTTTAGCGAGACAGAGAATCCTCGACGTCACATGCTTGCATGTACTGAAAAATTTGAAGTGTTTTATGAAGGTGATGCTTCAATTTACTTCTTCGCTTTCATGAATTTCACTCACATGGCCATGCAATCAATGGAAAGAAATAAAATTGATGTTATTGAAATGCGTTTTATTTACCCATTTTGTGCGAAGGAAAATGCACAAATTAGGTCATTTTATTACCATTTTTACGTATATGCACAAATACAATCATGTATGTAATTATTGTTAGAACTAGTTTGACAACACAAATTTTCCTCCTACATTTAACTTTCATTTTATGCAGTTCATGAAATTTTATGGTCAATTATTGGTATCCTTTATTCGAAAACGTATATTTCCAAGTCTCAACTTTGTATCCTCCGATTCTCCTCCTTCATTAGCCGATAATCCTCTTTCTCCACCCTCTGGCCATCAATGCCTTAATAGTGATATAATAACACTTTGTATTGGTATTGGGAGTTGCATGAGTAATAAAGAAGTTTCTACTCTACTACGTACTTGACACTGTATGGACACTGAAGTATAAATACATCTCGGTGTTACTGAAGCAGACGGTAAATCACTGAACTACTTCACTGTGCTATGAGCATATCTTTTTCTTCTTTTCGTTCACCTTTAGTCTCTATCAGCTGACTTGTTCTCCAGTGAGATCAAGACCAAAGTGGAAGGTCATGCCTTGGAAGCGAAGGAAGTAAAAGTGTACTCCTTGAGCAGCCAGGAAACTCCTGACAGAAGATGTGAGCAGGAAAAATGCTAGAGCCAGTTCTTCTCTATATATCTTGATACCTCTCTTGACAGGCAAAGGAGCCGCTACTTCTTTAAGCTCCATATGTTTGTTCAACTCAGAAAGCTCACTCCCCAAAGACCCTCTGTGGATCAGTAATTGGTTTTCGTCTTTGATTCCCTTTCGGCAACGGTCCACTCCAAAGAACTACCCAAACAATCAAGAAACAATGGCATTATAAATAGTAACAAGCATTGTTTTCTGAAAAAGGATAAGGAACAATAAAGGGGAAAATTTTACGGGCTGGATGAACTTTGAGTAAACACAATAAGATCTACAAGGACTCAACCTGGCATGACAATAGCATCCTAGTTTACATCCAATCAAAATCCACAAATGGTTTAATTTCAGTCTAAACTAGCTTGTCAATGCAGTCTGAACTTTATTCATGAAAATTTTGCATTATAATAATATGCTGATCAGTGTATATCAGATCTATGTACTTGAGCTTCTTCTCTTTTATCTCTGTGTATGATGCCTGGAGAATACATGTATCTTTGAGAAAGCATGGATTGTCTTACATCAGCTAATGCAAGTCCCATTTCCCCCAAGTTTTTCCACAATCTCTCTTAAGATCAAGAACTGAAACTTTCAACAAACTGAGGCCAAAAACGACAAATACTTCTCACTTGAATTTATGGAACCTTGTATCAGACAGGAAATGAACTGAAACGCTATATAACAAATCAGTTATTTCCTTCTAAATCTGAACAAACCCCATTAACCCTTCTTACAGCTAGTGGACAAGTAGTGAACTTCAAAAACACACTCAACGTACATATTAATACTTCTCAGTTGACATTCATCGAAGTCCAGATGAGATGGAATTGAGCTCAAAATAAACAAGCAATCAAACTAGAATGCAGAGCGGCAAATGAAGAAAGAAAAAAACATCAACTCCTTAGGGATCTAACAACCTCTAAAACGTTGAGCACAAGCAATGCAAACAACAATTTTAACTTCAACAACTTAAGCTAAGACTAATAAACTCATTACCCTCTATTCAAATATTAGAATTTATCAAACATCGGGCAATCGCAAAACACTAGATTAGAACTCAGAATCAGAATTTTAGCAGTACTACATTGATGAGAAGAAAAGAATTACCTTGATGGATTCACCATGTGCAGCCACGCATTGACAACCCAAAAGTGTCCACAATGAGCTAGCATGCTAAATCCGAAATACCCAAGATAAGAAATTGATCTAAAATAGGAGAAGTTTATTACCTCTGATTGATTGAAGTACTCAGCAACCATATGCAATTTGGCTTCTTGAACATTTCAGCCAAAGATCTGCAGACCAAACAACAATTGAAAGCTTGATATGCACTAGAATGAGAACAATCCACAAGATTTCATCGAGGGATGTTAAACTCCAGAAGACAAACATTGAGGTGTGAAAGGGGTCCTTTAGCATGAGCACCACACACTAAAAATAGGCGGGGCATAGTACAATACATGGTGTATGACATGCTAGTCCAAGAAGCTAGAATTACTTTCAGTTTAGTAATAAAGAAACAGTTATGTATTGTGTATATAACCGGAGATCACAAAGTATTATGATTTCAAGATCTTAGATTTAATACCTCACGCGAGATGAATATGTCTGGAAACCTGAAATCCATGTAAGCTTGATACAAATAGTAACCGAGGCATTGACAGTGAAAATTAGAATTCCTAACTAATGATGCACTAATAAAATGAATGAAGAGATGTTACAGTTTACCAAAAATGAAGCTCACCTATCCGATGTCACAGAGTACTACAGTCTACAGGCAAGCACCTCTCATTTGCACTTGACGCAATCATCCTCCATATCAGGCTATCATGGTACATTGATCTACTAATCGATTTCTCATCTAACAGAATCACATTCTTCAAAACTTCGATATTGTTTATCCCCAGTTTCGGCTACTCGACATAATTCCAAAACATCGTTCCAGTCAAATTCCAATTCATGATTCTAGTAAACACAAGATTAAAACTTTATGAACTTAAAGTCGGCCTGAAAATGATCAATCTCAGCGGCCTGCGACAGCAACTCCAACAACAAGCAAGGCCAATCAGTACACGAATTCGCCAAAGACCTCGAAAACCCACCTGCCCTGTTCAAATGCGCAATGGCATTACTCCACCTGTGCTGCACCTGAATCACCTCTTTCGCCAACCTCAACGCCACAACCCCCTCCCTATAATACGAAGCCTCCTCGAGCGACAAGTTCTTCCTTTTATCACTCAGCCTGAAAACTCCATTGATCTCCACAGCATTCAACCGAGCACTGAGAGTATGTATCATCTCCTTCCGAAACCCAGCAGCTCCAACTCCGACACCGAAGGAGCTCTCATTTCTGCAAACCTATCACACAAATCCATCACCGAGCTAAACATAACAAAAGCGATGAACAGATCTAACCTAAGAAGCAGAGAAGCGGCTATGAAGGGTGGTATCGCGTATCGGATATTAATACCGGTTTGATACGCGTGGATACGTTGAGATACGGTATCAAATTTGAATACCTCTGGATACGTACGTATGTATCTTAAAAGAGATACGAGAAAATATAATTTAAAAGGATACGTGGAGTAATTTTATAAAATTACAGTAATAAATCAGTAAATTGGAAAAATGAAAAATGAAACCTAATCTAACACAATGCCACAACAACGCCGCATCTCTCTCTCTCTCTCTCAAACTCATCGCCTACAACAATGCCGCATCTCTCAGCTCATGACTTCAACCACGCCGACGCGCCGTCGACCTCTCTTAATCTGAGCTAACACGACTCTATTCACGGTATGTTGATTACCTATTTATCTTGGTAGCTTTCTTCATTCTTGTTGTTACAAATGATTAGGCAAATTGTTCTTCATTCTTGTTGTCTTTCTGTGCTTTTTAGTGATGTAGTGATGTTGATGCACTGTTGCACTGATGATGTTAGTAGTGAACTGGTGATGGTACTGTGTTGGTGATGTTAATTATGTTGATGACTTGATGCCCTGATGATGTTAGATAGTTAGAGTTAGTAATGTTATTGTGATGAAGTGATGAAGACATGAAGTGACGCAGACACAATTAATGTGATAAAGTGACGAAGACATGCTTATTATTATTCATGTTTTTAACTATATTTGAATTTTAATGGATTATTTAATTTATGTATATTATTCATATCGTATCCTTGGATTTTTTGATTTTGTCGTTTCGGCGTATTGTATCGTATCTCCGTTTTCATATCCGTTTCAGTGCAACCTAGGATATAACATAAACAATTTGAGCACAAATTTACTGAACAACTCATGGTAATTTTCTGTGTGATACTAAAATTTAATACTGCACTAGTCTCAAAATCCAAATCCAAAATCTAAACAAAAATTGGGCAATTGCTAACCTAGCATCACCTCAAAAATTTCCCATTCTATGACACCAAAATCGAAAATCAAATGAGAGAGAGAGAGAGATTTCAGTATCAAACCCGATTGGGATTCGTAAGAGTCGCCGGAGATGGGAGCCACGACGGACAATGCAAAGGGGAAGCAAAACGCAGCGACCTACTGCGAGCTCTTAATACAACTTGCAAAAGAGAATGACTTCATACTCATGCTGCCAAGCCTAAAACGGCTACAGCGATATCATTTCTCCTCGGCATCTGCATCAGCGGCGGGGCGAGAGCAACAAAGAAAGGATGAGGTCGACGACAGAGGGCGACCGAGTGATATTAGCCATCGCGGTGGCTCTGGATGCCCAGAGTAATCTCTGGGTGTCCACAACAATCGGCGCAACAAAGAGAGGGACAAGGTGATAGTCGGAGAAAATAAAGGAGAGAGGGAAACATCGACGCCGGAGAAAGAGAGAGGAGCGAGGAGAGTTGGACAGAGCAGCCTGAGGCTTTGGGTGTCCAGAGCAGAAGCCGAAGGCGAAGGAGAGAGGGAGGAGGAAGCCGGAAAAGAGACAGGAGAAAAAGAGAGCGGCGGCAAGAGTTTCTGGTGGCCAAGGGCAAACACCGGCGGTTGAGACTAGCCGATGAATCTGGTCGCGTGAGCTTATTGTAAGCTTTGTTTGACTGAAAAAAAATTGGTGACGAGAATAAGTTTGAACCTCCTCTCTCTCTCTCTCTCTCTCTCTCTCTCTCTCAACCGTCGCAACGCTCCATCACTCGACTTCTTCACCGAATTCTCCATAGCTCTCTCTGCCCTAGACCAAAACCCCGCCGCCAACGTCATCATCCTGTAATAGCTTATTCCATGTAATATATGCAGATAAGTGGTTTATCGCATCAATCAATCAACAACTTCCATGTACTGAAGAGTGAAGAATAATACTCAACCTTTTCAAGTATGTACAAACTTGCAGTTAAAAATTCTTATACATGAACTAGAATGAAGAGATTACAAGCCACAAAGTTCTTTGCAGTTAAAGATGGAAGAGAGTGTATAAGAATGCTAGGGAGGAGGAAACCCGAAATCGTAGATTAGAAGGAGACATAGAGAATGTCAAAACTGAAGGTACCCATACTAAGATTTTGTTTGTGTTGAATGGCTTGCTGAAACAAACTCTGTATGATTCATTATATAGAAGTTTACATGATAAGATTGTAGCAAAGAAGTGCCTGTGTGAAACGGCAGCATCAATAGAGCTAGTTGAAAACTCCTCAGAATCGGTGCTATTGATTTTTGGCAAAGAGGCATATCCATTACTTGCTTTGCCGAAGAAACTCCAGTCCTCCGCCAGAGCTGCTTGCTCCACCAATGATGCTCTGTTGGGCTCTCCAGCAATGGATATCTACGGGGGGAGAAGCTAATTTGGAGGTCATTATATCCAATAACCGAAAGTGCACTTAAAATGACCAAAAACTCAGTTACACAGACCATGAAACATTCATTCTCTCAAATATGCAAGACTGCTTAATTGATGACCCTGAACAGTATTCACAACAACATCCAATCCAGCTCCATAGTATAAACATATTGAATTTCTACATACCACATCTGTATATGCATTTTAATGAGAACTTAGCTATCTTCGATAGAAGATACACCAACAAAGCAATCAAGTCTACGATTCGATATTGAAACACACTAATTAAATTACTCGTGTGTCAACCTTGTTCGATCTCTACCTCCTCTTCTCTCAGTTCAAAACCCAAATTAAAAGGAAAGACCAAATCGTTATGACCTTCAGTACTTGACATTCTCCAATCCTTTCTCAAAGTCTCTGGACGCCATCACCGTGATCGAGCGGTGCCATAAGCCAGTCATCGCCGAATGCATCGGCGGCGCAATTGACATCGTGTGACATCAAGTACTGCAGCGGTGATGCGTTCTTCTAGGTCAAAGAGGTCGACTTGGTAATCACTGCCGACCTCGGGATGCTGCAGCAGCTGCGGAGCATCGTCGGGTTCGACCACGCGCTCGAGCTCTCGTTGACGGGTCAGACCTTCTCCGGTTTTGTGGAAAAGGAGCTGGGCCTAGTCTCCATAGTGTTCGGGTCGAAGGAGAGAGAGAATTGAAATAAAAAAATAGAGGAAAAAATAATCAAAATGATTACTCAAATTTGTCATAATTGACATAACTGAAGTTTAGAAAATATTTAAAAAGTTACTAAACTTTAACTTTGTTTATAAAATTGATCACTTTGCCCATCTTGGATGCTAATTTTTCTTATTTCATGGTAGTTTTCATACTTCTCCCACTTATATTATGTGCATTTCTCTCATAATTTCATTTATATAAGCAAAATATTTAACAAATTATAATGTTTAAAATAGACAAAAGTGATCAAATTGATAGAAAAAGTTAAAGTTCAAGGACCTTTTTGATATATTCCAAAGTTCAGTGACCAAATTGTCGATTATGACAAACTTGAGTAATCATTTGGGTCATTTTCCGTCCAAAAAAATTGAAAATGCAAAGGTATTAAAGTCTTTTCACCTTGTTTTCAAACAAAAAAGATGACATGTCAGCAAAGTTAACTGAGCATAAACATAAATTCATGATAGGTATCATATATACAGTAGAATCTCGATTTAAGAATACTCTATAAGAGCATCTCCAGCAGTATTACTTAATTTTTTCTTATTTTGTGTAAAAGTATACCGCAAAGTCATTTTAGTTACAAGTTTTTGTACTTTTGCTCCAACAACAAAACCTTAAAATTTAGTTATATTTGAATAAATGTTAAGTTTTGATTGGTTGATCAATATAATTTATTAAGTATATTTAGAAATTAAATGCATTTGTAACATAAAAGGAAACAATTTATTACAATGTTACATATTATGATTACCTATATTCTTTGTTTTTGGTATAGGAATAAGGGATGAAATTGTATTATTTAGGGATTTCCTATTAAGGGAATGTGATAGGAGAGCTGCTGGAGTCTAAATCTTGTTAAAACACCAATAATATTGAATAAATAGATGTTTAGGGGATTTGCTGGAGTTGCTCTAAAGGGAATAACCTTTCTATAGTGATAAAAAAAATTCCAGTCCCAACTCGGGACCAGTTATAAATAAGAATTATATTCACATTATGATAAGTTATAAATTTTTTTGGTTCCATATATAGGACAATTATCTCCATATAGTAATAATTGTCAATAATAATAATAAAAATATTATTCAAGAAGAATTAAAATAATTATCTATACTAGTTTGAGACAATGATTCATGTTTGATTGTTGCAATCCCGTTTTTGAGCTTACGGGTCTGTAATAACTCGTTAGCATAAACATCTTATTGCTGAAGCCAAAATATTTTCAACTTCTTCAGCATGTTGATGACTTCTTTAGTCGAAATTGTTGGTAGTTCTACACTCTCATCCTCCGGATTATCATCATATTCTTCTTCTTCTTCTTCTTCTTCTTGTTTAATTGCGATAATAATTTCCTCTTCCGTTAAAGGGTACACAACTTTTCCTAATGAAGAAATATGTTGATATCCATTGGACTAGTTTTCTTTATTAATTATATAAGTTTTCTATTTAAATCGCAAATATATTACTTTCATAATATTTATGAACTCTATTTAGGAATAACTTCTATATATGAATAAATTTTAGCAAGACCAACATTATGACTACATAAAGGTTTTACTGTATATAATTCTAGGAATTTGAGCATCACTTTGATAAATTTTAAAGTTTAGACATTATATTGATGCTCGCACAAAAGTTCAGATACTGGTAGTGTTTTTTTTTCTTCTAAATTCTAAGTAGGGTTGGGCACGGGATATGACGAGACGGGTCTCATCAAAGCCCTGCCCATCCCATTAAATAATTGCGGCACAGGACGGAATTCATAGTTAAAAAACTCGAACCCGTAAAGACCAGTTCGGGACGGTACGGGCACAGTACAGAATTTATACCCGTTGTTTTTTTTACCTAAGGCCCAAAACTGTAGAGTAGAATTTGAGGCAGTAAATCCAATATAAACTCTAAGAATCTGTCAAATTACTCATATAAGTTGCTCAATTACAAAATATGTTGCTGAACATGCCAAATTCTAATATAAACAATGAAGGACTGCTTGGAGAACTTAAAGATGCAGAGAACTACGTCGAGGAAGTGTCATCAGTTTGGTTATCGCAGCTACAGTGACCAATATTCTGTAATACAAAATTACAAATGCAAACACAATTGAGTGAATTGACCATAATGAACTAGAAGGTATAAATAATTCATACACCAACATTGTGAAGATGCTCAATTTTACAAAATTACTAACTAACTACTAAATTACTAGAAGTCATTCAAATCATACAAAATTACTAACAAAGTCTTAATAAAAGAAGAAGAAAATCAAAATCAAGAAGTAGGTTGTGTTTGTCTCATGACCTACAAACCCCATCGTCGTTACTGACATGCAAAGCATTTCTAAACTACAATCCTAAGTGGCTCTATGCAATTAAGCATTCAACGACCCCAATTCAATTATTATTTTTTGCAA
This sequence comes from Geum urbanum, assembly GCA_946800695.1. Taxonomy (NCBI): domain Eukaryota; kingdom Viridiplantae; phylum Streptophyta; class Magnoliopsida; order Rosales; family Rosaceae; genus Geum; species Geum urbanum. Next base: position 36,401,040 of record OX327013.1, on the reverse strand, counting down.
TCCTTTGCTTTTAGAGGGTACCTGTGTCGTGGTTCGATTTAGCAGAGAGAGAGGTTGAGACTTGAGAGGCCAAGAGGGAGTGGCGAGAGGGGAGAGCTTGTGAGGCTATAGAGCATCTGTGAGAGGTGCGAGGCTGAGACGCTGAGACACCGAAACGCCGAGAGCAACTGAGGGAGCGAGTGAGAGAGAAATTGACGCGAGAGGCCGAGAACTAAGAGGAGTGAGAGCTGTGAGTCTGTGAGGAGAGAGGCAGGTCGATTAGGGACTTGAGGTTGTGACTTGTGAATGTAAAGCTGCCTCTCGCGAGAATAGGTCAAGTTGATTTGGGTCTTTTTTATTTTTTAGTTCTCTCTACGGGTCGGGCCAATGAGTATCCCAAGGCCCATCCCGAATTAATCAAACGGGCCGAGTCGGTACGGGCCTCCCACTTTCAAATTTCAAACTCGTTCTGTCCTGTTGCGGGCAGAGAAAGTACAAGGACGGGCCGAATTTTACGGGCCCAAATGCCGAGCCCTAGTTAGCTGGTAACCCCTGCTAAATTGAAAGAAGCAGCACTCCTCCATGGATCCGTAATTCAATTTTTTTGGTATTGGCATTTTTTCATTTGTTTCTTGGGCTTGGGCTTTTTGTTGGACCGCACTGGTGTTTTAGGCTTCATTGGGCCTTTTTTTATATATATAATATTAACAAGCAGGCTTCCACTTTTCCTTCGACCCCCTCAAAATGACGTCAAATAGCATCATTTCTCTCACGCTCAAAGAGTGTCCCAGTCCTTCTGGCGCGAACGATCGCTCTTCCTCTCTCTGTCACTCCCAAAAATCCAAAACCACTAAAAAAAAATGGAAGACAATTGCAAATCGGCAGTGAACTTCTTCTCCGATCAACCGCTCTGCTACGCCGACATCCTCACTCCGCCGGAAGTCATACTCCTCAACTTCCTCAGAATCTTAACCTCTCCGACCGACCCAGCCATCTCCGACCTCCCTCTCGTAAGTCGCCTAACCTCATTCCCCTCACTCAAAATCTCGACCTAGGTTGCTCAATTTCACTTGTCACCTGAGAAAAAATCGAACAGGTCGCGAGAAATTGCAGCAACAGCCGAGTCAGCCAAGGGCTGCTCACTCAGACTTCGTGAATTTTCTTCACCCACACGCTCTGCAACAGATCTCTCACGCGCTTTTCATCAGTTGAGCCGTGCATTTCCTGATTTGCCAATTTTAGCATTTGTCGACTGGTATAGATGCTCTCTTCTCCCCGTGTATACTAATTGTTTCATTCCAAGTCTTATATCTGACTGGGGAGTGTATGAAGGAACCCAGCTGACTTAGCTATTTTGTGCACTTGAAAGTTTGGAGGTATAGGGATTGGCCTGGAAGCATACAGATACGGTAATCTTCTGTTTAGATGGGAACTCAGAATCACAAGTTTGTTAATTATTCCTGTTATTCAAAATGAAATTTAGCACTTTATAAAGATTTTAACCGAGGCTACTCTATGTTCTAGCTTGCAATGTCAAATGGTTGGGAATGCGAGGAAGTGATAGAGCTCATACCTGCAGATGCTCAAGCTTGATGGCATCTAACATGTTGCAGGTTAACCATATGTGCTACATCTAGCTTTTCTAATTTCCAATCAAAATTAAAATCCTATGATGAGTAAGAGTTGTGTTGCAGGAGAAGTATAGAGAAGAGCTGACATTGATGGTTCAGAGTGGGCAGAGAGCAGAAATTGAAGCCCTGTATTGCCATGGATATGATTTCTCAGGGAAGTTTATAGCGAAAAAAATTGTACAAGGCAATTACATCTAGCACCATAATGTTTGAAACCCTAATATATGTGATTCATATAGCCAACACACGTTGACATTGTACCAGAATCGCCATAGAATTAAGGACCAAAAATATATCAACTGCACCTTCTATTATTTTTACCAGTACATTAAGTCGAAGACACCAACTTCTGAAATACTACATGCACATGTGCAAATAAATGACACTTTGATTTTACTTTGGAATGATTACTACAACAAAACTCAAGCCATACTTGTATAGATTTAATAATAGTAGGCTCAGCTGCAATGTGCAGGATATGCTGCAAAGTCCCAAAATTGGCAAAAAAATAAAAAAATTACCATCACCTCAATTCTACCAAAATCTTCTCTGTCTTTGATCTGAGACTCACTTTCTTCCCGTCCACAATAAATTTTGTGCTGCCTTCCAGCTGCAGCCGCACCAAACAACGTTAAGAGACTATTAGCATAAATGATAAGAAAAGGAGAAGAAAAAAGAAACATTGAGGACTTGAAAATGCAGCAGGAGTCAAATGATATATCTTCATGAAGGGAAATCAATGTTCGTAAAATACTGCTCAGTAGTTTCTGGTGCCTCTACCTTTTGTCTCAAGTAAGCAAGAGCATCCTTTTTTGCAGAGAAGTCTGAGAGAACAGAAGAAGGATGTTCATCAATCAAAGCTTTCAATGCTTTTACTTTCAACGACTCCCCAGATGCCTGGGAAAGGCTACCAATTAGTGCCAGAACAATATTGAAAAGTGAAATTCAAACGTATAATTTTCCAAAACTCACCTGACGAAGAAGCTGTTTACACAGCGTTTTCAGCTTCATTTTTGGTTCATTGCTAGATCCTATTACTACAGAGCTATCTTTTTTGTCTTCCATGGGAGAGCCAGGTTCAGCAGAACCTTCATCATCACTATCATCAAACGATGTCTTTTTCCCTTCAAAGTAGCAACCACCTACTTTCTTTTTCCGGTCCTTTATGCCTAGTCCTTGCTTTCCGGTCGTGGATTTATCCTGAACAGGAGAGGCAAACCACAAAAATTGTCTTACTTTTAAAACATACTCCCCACTTCTGTTTAATAACATTCTTATAGCAGTCTAGTCCATTCTTAGATGCTGTAAGCTTGAGCCAACAAGGGTAATGATCAAATTGAGATACAACCATCAAACCATGTATAGCAAGTACAACAATTCATAGAAGAAGAAGAAAAACAGGACAGTGCATCATACCTGAACAAGATTGTACAGATTTACTTGATCATCCTCATAAAACATAGTTCTCTCATTTGTGGATTTCTCTAACTTTCTTCTTTTTAACTCTGCTCCAAGCAAACCCCCAGGGACGAACCCATATTTATGGCCCCACCAATTTGCAGGAATCTCTTTAGAAATGGTCTCTGTGACAATGCAACAGGATAATTAAATGAGAAAGAAAGGTAAAAAGGTTCTGCAGTAAGTAAATAGTAAATCATGAAGACTCCTAATCCCAGCATGACAACATACATTAAAGTTTTCCTCAATTTTGCAATGAAAAGATATTCCTGTAAATGCAAAGAATGTGTAACCCTTTGATAAGCTCTCTCTCAAGTCACAACAAAGGTTAGAAATATAAGTCTGGTCATGATCACTGGCAACACCAGTATGAAGAGTTCCCATAACAATCATCAGCCAACTTCAATATGCATAACTAAAAGCGAGGAATGAAAGGGAATATACTCATGTACTAAATCCTTAACTGTGATCCACTGATGATATGAAGTACACATCAGTAAACTTCTTTTCATGTACATCTTTTATAGGTATTTACCTTCAGGACATATAACTTGAATCTCGATTGCCTTGACTGATTCATCATCTTGATAATTTATCTCTGGAGATGCCGCCCTTTTAACCTAAATACACAGGTATAACCACAGGTCAGTAATGACAAGATTCATACAAGTTTGATTAATCACATTTTGTATGTTCACTTTTTTACTTCAATCCACGATATAACAGCCTACTACCCTTCAAAAGTAACGTATTGTTTTTGCAACAGACATTTTCCATGAGGAACTTACAAGGATTCCTTCAAGATCCTTGGAAGAATAAGCCTCAACAAGCTTCCCTCTTTCTCTTCTCTTATACCTGACAACCATAGTTAAAACACAGAAGAAGAATCAATGAAACAGCTGATAATGGAAAAGAACACCAGAATCGATCTCTAGAAGAATTACACCCAACCTTCCCTGTGGTCGAGTAGCCTTGACAACTGGTTCCTTAATATCACTAGGCAACTCATCATCGCTGCTGCTTTCAGCTTCAGTGCTTCTCTTCTCCGTGACTACAAAAAAACAGTGATAGTTAGTCATCAAACATCATAAACTAATATCTAACAACCCACATTAACAACAATGTATCAAGCTAATCCGTACCTTCAATAACGGTTTGTGCTGCTTGCTGCCAATAAAAATAAAAGAGAATCAAATGAGTTCCATGTTAGGAGAGTTTGAATACGTGGAATGCAAGTACAAGATGAAAGTACACAAAAAGCTCACCACTTTGAGTCTCTTGAGGATGCTATCGAATTGGGTTGTATCAAATGCCCACTGGTTAGGCTTCTCAACCCCAACACCTATAAGCCAACACAAATTCACACACAAATTAAATAGCTTGAACCAGGAAATCAACCAAGCTGAGCTAAAATTCAAATAAAATAACCACAAACCAGCAGTGTCCTGCTTGTTCTTGACTCTAACATAGCCTTTGATTCCCTGCTTGTCTTTCCCAAGCCCTTCACCTTCTTCCCATCCCTGAATTCAAATCCGACATGAAACTCAATTAAAGCAAAAAAGAAGAAGACAAACTTGTAATTTGTGGGAGAAAAGTAGAGACCATTTGCTTCATGAGGCGGAAAGCGGCGGACTTTTTGGCGACACCGACATAGTTGACGGGGCCTTCGGGTGCGGCCATGCTCCCGACCGACGATCTGCGATTTTCGCAGCGTTTATGTCTGTTCTCTTGGTTCCGGCGGTCCAAGAGTAAAGAGAAGTTGTGAAGCTGCAAACACTACACAACCTAATACGAAGGAGCTGTTCGGGTCTGAGGTTATTTCGCTACTCATAAAACCGACGTCGTTTTGTACTAAAGACATTTCTTTCCTTTTTTTAATAAGAAAATATACCAAGACATTTCTCTAGAGCGGCACCGTCATGAGGAACTCAAAACTCAAAAGTACCGAGATAGCTTATACAATACTGGATTACCCTAGAATAACATAATAATACAACCACAATAAAATTATGGAAGTACATAGTAAATTAGTAACCAAAGCGACAGTGGTCGAAAACAGTTTGCATGAAATTTGGGTCTAAATTTAATTGGATATTAAGATTTAAATTATTTTTTTATACAAATTTTAGTTTGTCATTTTATAATCGAGATTACTTGATATATAAATTATCTTGTAATTATTATGTATGCAAAAATTTGATTAAATCAGAGATTGTTTGCTCATTAAATTTTACAAAATAAATAGACGATTGTTAATATAATATTAAAATTCACAATAACCGTCTATTTATTTAATAAAATTAGCTCAAATAATTTTATTTTAATTTTTTTTTGGATTAGTTGATTTTCAACTCATGATTTATAAGATATGTGATATCGATTGTAAAATTACAAACCGAAATTTATATAAATGAAATAGTTTAAATTTTGACATCTAATTGAGTTTAAACTTAAATTTTATCTTTTCACTAATTATATGAATTGTGTTTTTAATTATTTTATTTTTTGTAAGGACTTGGTTCTTTAATTCATGAGGAGGCACCCAGCACCGCAAGCCACTGATTCCACTAAAGCTGTTGATGCTGTTGATGTTGCTCAATAGCAACTAGACTTAACCTATCCACTAATACATCTGATTCCCTCAAAGCATGAGTAATTCTATAGCAAGAAATATGTCAACAGCATGATCACATCTTCCACCACTCTACCAAGTACCAACCATACACAGATTTTCTCCCTTCTCCTCCGTACTTTTCACAATAGTTCAGCAATCCGATTTCTAAACTTAACACCACTAGAGCATTTTGAACCAAAGAAGAAAGAAGAATAAATTATCTGCTACACTGTGGTAGCTGCGACTTGTGGTGTTTTGTGGATAACTGAAGATCTCCTTTATATAAAAACAATTAGGACTGGTTGAGTTGAGTTAGGTTGGGCCGACTTCGACCATAAATTTAAAACTTAAGGCTGGACTGAACTTGGTCAAACATAAAGAGACCGGGCCGAACCAGGCCAATGCCATAATTTTGAAATCATAGGCCGCTCATTAAGGCTAGACCAATGAGGCTAAAGATGGTTAAAATGGTATAAACATGATTTGGTCTCTAAGCTTTTAAAGTGATATAAATATATTTATATATTAATTAATTTTTTTAATTAAAATAAGGTCGGGCTGGATGAGACTTATGAGATCGAGGCTGGAGTAGGCCAAAAAAGCTCAAATTGGCTGGACTGAGTTTCAAATATATAACCCAGACTTTACCTTATTTCAAAAGAAGTTGAGCCAGCTCGCCTTAAATTAAAGCTGAAGTGAATTCGACCATAGAGACCGGGTGGACCAGAATGAGGCTCGAGATGAAGTCCTAAACGGTGAGACCTAAAAATAACAACAAATAAATGAATAAAGACGTACCAGACTTTGTGTTTTACCGCCGGAAACAAGGAATCAGGAAAGAGGAATCCACTATTTACCTAAGTAAATTGGCAGTGGGCATCGTGGCCTATATATAAAGGCACACATGGATTCATGAGTGATTTGGAGGCCTACTACTAGAATCGGGAGAGAAGGGCATTGTTTATTTGTGCCTCTCTTCCATCTTTCGGTGTCCAAATTTGGTGTGCATTTTTTGGGGGTGCCATGGGGTCTCTGTTGGGTAACTGGCCGTCTTATGACCCTCACAACTTCAGCCAGCTCCGTCCCTCCGATCCCACAACACCCATGGTGAGTCGTCTTTCACCATATCAGTCATCAAAAACCTATCTTTGATTTGTTTACTTGTCAAAGTTCTCTACTTGAATTGTCGTAAATTGTGTTAGTAATATTTGACAAGTTATGGTTTCTGTGAATTCTGATTGTGAAAAAAAGAACATAGCTTCATGATGTACTCTTGTTCAGTTCTAGGTAAGGCCTTCTGGGTATTTGCATTAAGATTCTTTTCAGACCCAGTTTGGATCGTTGTCTGAGAATTATGATTTCAGTTAGTATTTTCAGATCAATATGATATTTTATGCTCTTTTTCATGAATAATGTAAGTAAACAGAGATATTCTAGCATGACAAGAATTTTGATCTTTTGATGGATGAACAATGTGTTGATCTTAACTGTGGTTTGCTGTAATTGCTAACAAAAGATCTCGTTCATGGTGTTGTGATCTACTCGATAGCTTCTTAGATGTCCGTATTGACATATTGTTGTGTTTAAAGATATTACCAGCAGATTTGATGCTTTGTTATTCAGTTATGATATACTGTAGTGCTACATTCTTAGACGGTTCACAGTGTATTACTCACAGCTATGCCTGATTTGGTATTTTATAGCTTTTTGAAGTGCCCTACATGGAAATTACGAGTACTTTTAGCTTCTACATGATGAATATACCATATGCACGAAGCTCATTTAGTGCCTTGCTTTATTGCGGTAGGAGATAGTATTGAAATAGTGTTTTAATTTCTTTGTCGTGTATGGGGATTTTATAGAAAAAATCAAAATAAATAACTGCTGGACAGAATGCGTTTGATATGGTTTTGTCATCTACTTGATAAGAATTTTAGGATTTTTCTATCGTGGTATACATGATGTATGCTTTCTGCATCCTCCACATGCTTCAAATGCATGAATTAGTAATGTTGGGCAGTTTAGAGTGCCCAAATTTTCCATTCTTGTAGAATCTTAAAGTTAGAGCATCTACCTCAAAAGCAATCAGTATTGGTGGGCTCAGTGTTTATTTTGAAATGAGCACATGTGGTGTTTGATCTTTTCTGCGAACTTCTTAAGATATCTGCCTTCAGAACTATATATTGTGCTCACATAGTTGGCGGAAACACATTGCATGAAACATGTCATGAGGATTACCAACACTGATATACAGTGAGGAATTTAGATATAGTTCGAAGCTTTAATAGTTATGGTGGATTGACTACTGTCTCAAGTATGACTGAGTGCGAGAAATGAAGGAAAGAGTAGGATTGCTGCTATATAGGTTACCTATTGATACTCTGGAACATATCTTCTAATGGGAATCAATCATCATTTAGCTTGGTTTAGTGTTGATGTGGTGATCTACTATTGTGTCATCTTCTTCTTATAGTCACAACTTTAGAATATTAAAATCTTTACATCTGAACCATGTTCTGACCACCAATATATTTTGGAAATGGAAGTTTATGGCTGAAGTAATAACTATATCTTCTTTTATGCTTCATAAGAAAGTGAAACTGATCTAAATTGTGATTGCATGTCATGATTTATGCTTATGATGCATAGTTATTGGAGTATGCTCTTTGTTTGTTGAACTCATGTCTTCATTTGTCTGTAGAAAATGACACCAACAGCCTATCATGCTACCCATGACCGGACCCTTCCACCACCTGATCAAGGTAATGAATATTTCTTTCCCTGTCATTTCGTTCTAACTTCTAAGGTTTTCTGTTTGACTTCAGATTGGCTTTTAATTAGTCATCTCTGTATGGTCACTTGATGTGTGATTGTCCTGTTTGTTTATCCTTGTTCGAGATTGTTGAGTACAATCACATTAGGGTTGTTTTGAATTCTATAAGTTGAGTTGTATTGTTATAGACTTTCAAACTGACCTCTTTGGAATTCCTTTGCAGTGATAACTACTGAAACCAAAAGCATTCTGCTGAGGCACATGTATCAGCAGCATGCTGAAGAGAAGGTCAGTAATGAGTATCACATCTACACTTTGTGCCTCCTTTTCCGATTGTTTAAGCATGCTCACATGAGATTAATTCTATGTTTCTTGTTGCAGTTGAGACAGAAGCGAGCTGCATCAGAAAATCTTCTACCAGAGCATGGATACAAGCAGTTTAGGGCTTCCGCCCCGGATAAGTCCTAAGAAGCAAAACTGCATCGGTCACTTCCACATGGACCCATTAGTTCATGACTTTGGAAGATCACTAGACCGATCAGTGTGAATAGTAGTGTTGCAAGTCAAATATGTGTTATGTTTCCTAGTCCCAGCGTAAGCAAGTGTACGGATACTTCCTTGGCCCTCTGTTGTCGTAGCTCTTCACCACAGAGATGTAGATGTTGTGTGTACAAATTAGAACTACAGCGTAAAACAAATGAAAGTGAGTACATGCTGTGCTTTGTTTTCTGGGTTTCTGGTTGGCTTTTTAATTACTAGCTGGTTAAGATCTTTGCAGATTTGCAAGTTGATTTGGTTCTAAGTAATCTGATATGAATCATATGATGCTATGTCAGGAGTAATATGGTGTCCACCCTGAGCAGGTGAACCCATCAAAATTTAGGACACAGAGAATGTGTGCTCTCTTCTAGTGGTTTATATAGGCTTTACTCAGTTCTTAAAAAAAAGGAGGATAATTACAGATTTACAGATGTTATATTTCTAGCTTCCATAGATTTATATAATTCACAAAAAAACTAAATTCTGTTGATACCAACCATTTTCCGGCCAAAATATATACCCAAATTTCCACGGAAAATAGGAGAGGGAATATGCTTACGAACACTTGGTTTTCACCTAGGTTGTATGGAAACAAGTATAGGTGCGTGGAAAGGAAGCTAGAGGATATGTGAAAACTTTTTTTCTTTAAAATTAGTGAAAGTAAGTATGCGAAGGAAGCGTCTAATTAAAAATTAAAATTTAATTATATATACATAGAAAAATAGAATGTGATAAGTAACTTGAAACATGATTAAAATTTAATTTTAATTTGATTATTTTCATATATTAAAATAATATGATTCATATATAATAATACTAAATTTCTCTTTTTTTGTGAAATACGATTTAGTATTTTCAAGAACTTTCAATAAGCTTCCGACGAGTTTTTGTTTCCAAAACGGGAAGTGAAGATTCCATACCACCTAAGTTTTCAGTCCACGACAAGTGTACCAAAGCGGGTTCCACTCGTTCTTTGCCCAACCTCACCGTCATTTTAACCGGAAATCGAACAAGTCTCACTAAAAGGGCCCGAGTGAGTGAGAGCCACCGACCGAAACGCCGTCGCTTCGACTCTTCTTCTAAACTAAAGACAACCACACATGGCCCTCTCAATCGCTACCGCAACTACCACCAAGCCTACGATTCTCCTCCGCTCACACCTTAATTGCCGGACCTCCTTGTCGTCTCCTCTTTCAGCTGTCCGAATACCCAACACCCGGCCCAGCCCCAGGCCCAATTCAATCGTCTGGGCCTCCGCCGCTGGCACGGCCCTCGAGGCTGACCAATCCCCGGCCTCCGCTACTCCGTCGAAGACACTGCCTTTCCGGGTCGGGCACGGGTTCGACTTGCACCGCTTGGAGCCCGGATACCCTCTCATCATCGGAGGTATCGACATACCTCACGACCGAGGCTGCGAGGCTCATTCCGATGGTAACTAACTAACTAACTCACTCCCCCACGAATTATTCGTCGCCTCTTATTATCAAAGTTATATTTCTTTTTTATTATGTCAATATTTTTTGTGAATTCAGGGGATGTGTTACTTCACTGTGTGGTGGATGCTATATTGGGGGCATTGGGCCTCCCCGATATCGGGCAGATATTTCCGGATTCGGATCCTAAATGGCGCGGTGCAGCTTCCTCTGTCTTCATCAAAGAAGCTGTAAGTTGTTTTTCGTCTAATTCTGCATTTCTTTTTTGCTCAGTGGGACATAAATAAAGAGATATGTCAAGTGTTGGATTAAGATATTGAGTTACGGGAAGGATTTGATCATCCTGGACGATTTGGTAACAATGAGGGGGGAAAGGTTGTATCCTTTTGAAGTATTGAATCAAAAGCTATAAAAGATTTGCTCCATTCAAACCTTTGAGGACATTTTGTCTAGATACGGAGATTGACAAATGAAATGAATTAGCACAACATAATCATGTGCAACAGTTGAAAGCATTAGGGCTGCTGCCTTGAAATTGATCTTTTCAGAAATTATGTCTAGTTTAAAGTAGGCTTTCTGCATTGTCTAATCAAAAGCTATATGCCTATATACCTATATGTATGAATTTAGGGCCGACTTGGTGTGGGTCTGGGAAGTAGCCGTCACCGCCGCCTTGGCCCTTTCTAGGGCCGGCCTGGTGAGATATCAGAATGTTATGTGCAATAGAGATGAGAGTGACAGTAACCAATGAGCAAAGATAATAGACTTAATTGCAGTTAGCATTGCAATGTGTGGTTGTACAGTATGTAGGGTCTACTGTGTTTAAAGTTCACTCTCGCGTGCGTGCGACTTCTTTCTTTTTGTTGTAAACAATATACATTTGTGATACTTTTATCCAGGTGAGATTAATGCATGAGGCCGGTTATGAGATTGGAAACTTAGATGCTACTTTGATTCTTCAAAGACCGAAATTGAGCCCCCATAAGGAGGTTATGAGGGTCAACTTGGCTAAGCTGCTCGGAGCAGACCCATCCGCTGTGAATCTCAAAGCCAAGACTCATGAGAAGGTCGACAGCCTTGGAGAAAACAGAAGCATTGCAGCTCACACCGTGGTTCTTCTTATGAGGAAATAGAAACATTCATTCCATAGTTAACAGTTGTGCCAAAATGTATTCTTCACACATCCATTTTCTTTTTTGCTGGTGGCTATAGATAAATCAATTGCTTGTAGAATTTGTGATGGAACTACATACATGTAAAACTGCACTCGTTCTCCTGAACTTTTGTCTGAGAAAAGTCATAGTACATGACATTGTATAATTGAGACAATACGAGGTCACCATTGAAATCTATGTATGCAGTAAATGCCATAACAACGTGCTGCCTTGACCAGTTAGGCGACTTCATGCCAACATGTTGGTGGAGTGTTGATTGACCAATGACCATGAGAATCCTGAGCATATAGCACATGCACAAATCTGCAAAGACCAGTCAGTTTGCCAAACTTGAATTCATTTACACTTCTGCTTAGTCCTATGGTTTCTCCCTTAATCTGTGATATGTTCACGTTTCTTCGTCATTAGTTTAAGCCTGCGTTGATTAGTTTGGTAACTGTTTGTTTAGACCTTCCGTTCTACCAGCATGTTTCATATAGGGACGACATTACAGTTCATACTACTCTTCTAAATTGTGACCTGAATATAATCGATGGGAGGTTTTGGTGGTCTAAATAGTCCATATATAAGAGTCCCTAATCCCTGACCTGACCAAACTGTTCAAAGATCAAACCCAGAATCCGAAGGCAGTGACTTTAATAGTTTAATTTGGCTCGGACTTGTTCAAATCCACATTGGTCTGCTTATATTCTCCTCAAGTGTTTAATGCCTCACGTGGACGAATCGTTCTAATGTATGACTTTTGACGGTAATAATATCACTGTAAAATGGAAGACAACCAAAGCAAAGCAAAGGGAAAGGCCGGTTCAACGATACGATACAGTCACCACTTAATAGCAAGCAGTCATCATCTTCAACAATTGATGCTGACCAAGAAAGTCTGCTTCCATGACCTTCATGTTACCAGCCACCCACATGGTTGACAAAGAAGTCTCAGACAAATAACAGCCGTCTAGCTAGTAATGTAATAAATTCTTTCGCAGTTTTACTAAGAGCATCCGCAATGGTTACTCTACCAATTGTTAGATTAAGTGCTCTAAATTGCTCAAGCAAACCAAATCTCTCATTTAGCAAGCACAAATCAAATTTTAGATGCACCCATACATAAAATGCAAGAACAATTCTAATTCATCATGTTATAAAATATTATTAAATTATTTACCGGTAAGATTTACGACCAGTTATAATGTGACATGTGTCGTTATCGACTAAATAAATATATAAGATTTCCGATAAGATTTTCAACTAATAAAAAAATGACACGTGTCACTGCCACGTGTTATTATCGGCAAAATAATTGAACTAAATTTCCGGTAAGATTTTCGACTAATGACGATGCTACATGTGTCACTACGAGATAGCGTTATCGACAAAATAATTTGACCAGATTTCCAGTAAAAATTTTGTCCAATGACGATGCGACACGTGTGTTCATCTTCAAAGATCCGATTATCTACAATTGGCTATAAAACGTTTATTTATTACTCATTCTATACTCACACCATTTACAAGTCTCTTCCAATTCAGGCAGAGGCAATAACAAAAGCAAGAGGATGACGATATGGAGCAATCATTCGTCAATCAGGTGGTCATGGAGGAAGCACAATATGACGATGAACCACAAATAAGCGGTTCACGTTGCGGTCGAAAATCGAATCAACCGAGACAGAGGGAGTCGATGGGACATAATCTCACAGAGATTACTTCATCGAACGCCCCTTTTTCAAAGCGTAAGAATTTCGACGGAGATACCGAATGAGTAGAGACCGATTCAATATTATCATGACGGATCTCTGCAACCGCGACTAATATTGGCATCAAAGAGCAAACACCACTGGAATGCTAGGGCTTCTTCCCCAACAAAAGATGACCGGTACTTTACAAATGTTGGCGTATAGGGCAGCCGTAGATCAGTGTATTGAAATTACAAGGATGAGAGAATCGACTACCTTGGAATGTATGAAGGAGTTTTTCCGCCAATTGGTTGACCTCTTTGGTCCAAGGTACCTTCGCACTCCAACACCGGAAGACCTCGATCGGCTCCTAGATAAAGGCTAACGTCGAGACTTTCCAGGTATGATTAGAATCATCGACTGCATGCATTGGAAATGGAAAAACTGCCTAACTGCTCATCAAGGGGCATACTCGGGGCGAAAAGGTCGCCCCACTATTATACTAGAGGCGGTGACCTCATATGATACGAGGATATGACACAGTTTTTGGTTCTCCTGGAGCTAAAAATGACATTAACGTGTTTCACCAATATGATGTGTCCGACCAAATCCTTGTTGGAAGAAGCCCAACTGCCGTCTACAAAGTCCACGGAGAGAGGTACTCCAATGCTTATTATCTGGCTGACGGAATATAGCTAAGGTACTCTACATTTGTCAAAATAATTTTCAATCCCCAATCGCTGTAAGATAAGCTCTTCGCAAAGAAACAAGAGGCATACCGGAAAGATGTGGAGAAGTGCTTTGACATCTTGCAATCTGGTTGGGCAATTATTTGTCGTAATTGTACATTGCACCACAAATCGGTAATCACATTCATCATATTAGCTTGCATCATATTGCATAACATGATTGTTGAGGAAGAGTACGTGGAGGATGAAGATGAGGAGCATGAAGAAGAAGATATGCAAAACTCATTGAAAGTTTTCCAGGTTTATGATGAGCCGGTAGATGCACAAGGGAATCAAATTTCTTTTGAGCCAATGAGAAGGGATTGACGTAGTATATAACGGTTACGACCGTGTTGCCGATCTCAATCCGTTTACATCCATATAGAGCTCCAGAAGGACTTTGTGAAGCACAACTGGAGGTTGAAAACCGGCGAAATACTCTAAATATTAGTCTAAATATGTGTTTCAATTTTATTATGTGTTTTCATTAAGAGTGTTTAATTTTAGTATGTGTTTTAATTTAATGTGTAAAAAAATATGCTTTTCAATTTCATCTTAATAAATAAATTATATTTTTATTTCTCTTAAATTAAATTACATAATGAAAAGACAAACCTAGATTTATTCTTAGTACAATACTATAACTACTATGGAAAGAGTATGTGACTTGGGTGATAAGAATCTGAATATGTTTCATCGGTAGCTTGATCTGACTAGGTTCTCCTTCATTAAGGATTGCTAGTTTCCTCTTGGTAAAATACATTTTCGAGATTGGGGTCATAACCCCCAAATTCATTGTTATAATCCTTGTTTCCTCCTCTTGTTTCTTGAATCGTAACTCTTCGGTCACCCTTGCTTCCTTCACTTTTGAATTTCTATGTACTCTTTGTAATAATTAAGCTCACTTTCATTATGCAGCTTTCTCGAGGTATGCCACGATGCTTGATCACTTGCAATGGTATGCAAAAACTCAACTCGTTGCTCAATAGGAGTCTTACCTTATTTCTTTTGGTGTCTTGCTTCCTTTTTCGCCTTGTTTCCAATTGGTCTAGCCAGACTCAAGGGAGCGGCCACGTTGCTTTGAAGTGTCTCATTCACTTCTTCGTCACCCAAATTGATGGTTGAAGATGATTCGGTAACAGAAGGAGTAGTTTGGTAATTACTTGCATATGGAGATGGAGTAGTTGGTAGCACCTCAATGAAAGATGGATGGTCCTTAACCGCTTCGTAACATGAAAAGTATGTAAACGGTTTCTTCTTGGCCAAATAGTAAAAGGATTGAGCTTGCTTGACCTAATAAAAAATAAATATTAGCTATTTCATAATACTACATATTTATACACAAATTAGACATATAAATTACATAATTTAATTCATATAATCAAATAAAACTTATATCATATATGATAAAAGAATAGAAACCTACTTCATCCAATAGCGAAGTGCCGCTAGCTATACGCTTCCGTGCATAGTGCAAACATTTGCCCTATTTTAACAAGAGTAGCCTGAATTTGTTCTAGTGAGACGAAAGCGCGATTTGGGTCCTTGGCTCATTCAGAGGAGTTTCACCTTGTGCAAGCTTCCAATTTAGCACAAAATCGGCATGAATTCTCTCCCACAATTTATCCTTCTTTTGTTTGTTGACGTTATATTCATGAACGCTATGACATGTGAAAGAATTACACATTTGTAAATTTTCAGAAGGAAGCCAATGGGTGTCCATTTTTTTGGAAAAAAATGCTCAAGGAAATGAGAGGATCGGGAGAGATGGAAAGGAATGTGAAATTTGTTGTGCACAAATTAGTGTGAATTGATCATACAATGAAGTAGTATTTATAGAAAAATTATAGGGAGGGTTTTGAAATTTTTTGGGATTTTTTTTTATAATTTTTAGAAAATTTTATGAAAATATTTGGCAATTGGCCCGTTATGAAAAAATAGCCGTTATATATGAATATCAACATTCAGATTAGTTTTGGTTTTCCAAACCAACGGCCCAGATTAGAGTCCCGTTGCCTACCATTGCGACTGAAATGTGTGACACGTGGCGAGTTTCTATTGGAGCATAACTCGGTAGTTATTTTTTTTTTTTTTAACTTTTCATTGGCGCGTGTAGCGCCTTACTAAAAAAAAGACTACTCGCCTGATGTCACCCACGAGAAGTGGGTTTCGCCAGACGATCGATCAAACAGGCGAGCAAATATTGCGCCAGCCTTTGCTTGTGCGCGAAGTCAATGAGCAGCCGACCGGCGAAATTCAACCGCTACATTGCCAATTTCGTTCTGCTCGAACACCTCCCCGTCGGTCCCACGTTCTGCTCGAGCACCGAAAGTCTCGGTGCGGATGCTCTAAGGCGAGGTAACGAGAGATGGAGGAATTATTAGACGAGAGTCGTGATCAAGACATTTGTGATATGGATGGTGCTACTGGTGTGAACTTGATACATGATAGATCAGCTTCTATTTAACCGTCCAGATTCCATAAATAGTAAGTGATTGTAGTTTTTTTTTTAAATTTTTTATCTTTATGAACGGTGAACCGGATTTACACAAGAACTACCACAATTACTCATAATTTTTGTTTAAAATAATTGACAAACTGATTAGATTAGAGGATGCGCATTAGGCCTTAATTGTTTAAAGGTGGACCCAATAATGCATACATAAACTTAACTGGCATGGAATTAATGAAAGTGATTGACCGTAATAAAAATGAAGAGAAATGAAAGTGAAAGGTTAGGTCACCCTCATATTTCTCTCACTAAAGCTGTGTTCTTCGAAGAACTGGAGATAGAAGAAACTCTCCAAACGTTATTAAACAAGTAATTCTTAAATTTCTATATGAAAGTTTTTATCATACCTTGAAAAGAATCCATATATCGCAGATCTTGATACATTAACTCAATCGGAGTGACTATGGCTCTTTTAGGACTCAGCTCCTCTCCTCCGCTCTCAAGCACATTATAAAGGGTTTGCATGTAGCTTAGCATGATATGGAGGTAAGGCTATGGTAGGGAGACTCCACTATAAAAAATTTCTTGATAAACAAAATTACAACTTATTAAACTAAAAATTATAATATTTTAAACAAAGTTACGACTATTTTTATATTATTTATAGACAATTAAATCAAAATTATAACAATGACAACGATTTGTTCTCAAAATTGTAAAAATGTACTTGTTAGAACAATTATTTAATTTTGAACAAAAAAGCACAAAAGATGTCTCATTTTACGACAACAACAACAAAATTACTTGATAAAATTTAGGTAGATACCCGTACTGTAGAATTATCCCATGATATGATATCTTATTAGGAAAATTCTTATATGTTTTAACATATGACATACATCAACTTGTAAAATTGTCATTAAAGTTGTAAAATGAGTATCTTTATTTGTAATTTCATCCTAAAAGTTGTAAAAAATAAATAATGATGAACTGATTACTACGAATGAACTAAAATTACAAGAAATTCTCATTTTATAACTTTTTGAATAAATTTACAAGTTGGTGCATGACATGTGTTAACTCCCCAATGGAGAAAATTATAGTATATTTTAACGCTTGACAGATATCAACATTTAAATTAGTTCTTAAAGTTGTAAAATGTGTAGCTTAAGTAGTAATTTTGTCCTAAAAATTGTAAAACTAGTTTTGAACAAGTGATTACTATTTTTGAACTAAAATTATAAAAAAAATATTCATTTTATAATTTTTAAATAAATTTATATATTAATGCATAACATGTGTTAATTCACCGTAATTTTCTTCTGACTCATGGTAGTCTTTCCTCATCTAATGTATTAAGATACGACTAGGAGCAGAGTCTTAGCTTTTTCCTCTTATTAGATGTAAAAAATTCACCAACAGCCTCCACTCCAAGTCTACACGGGTTTGTTGGTTGCAGAGACTTGCATCAAGGACCGCCATAAATGGTGGAGACAGTTGCAGTCAAGCACTGTTGATTTGCATATTGTCAAACCAAATTAAACACCCCCACTTGTGTTTTAGAGATCCTGGTGCAAATTTCTCAGCTGCATTTATTTCTGCCAAAAATTGAAAATTCTAGATGGACATAAACTCTAGCTAGCTCTTATATTGAATAAGGTGTTATTTCTTTGTGATCTGTGGAACTACCGAACTATGTACCATCGGAGGTCCTTATGCATGGTTCTACAACAGTCAACTTTAAACGATACGGAAGCATATGCCACATCTGGGGTATGATCACTTAGATTTTTATGCATGTCCTGTAAAATCTATGGAAAGGGTATGCCTAATTTCCAGAGCAGTCGGCAGCCAGAAAAAAAGAAGCCAAACTTTGAAAATGAATAATGGCAACGGCAGAATCGCCACAATGGCTAATACATTTTGCAAGATCCAAGCTTTACGAGTGATCTGTTTTATGATGGTTTAATTAGCTTCATAAGGTAAGATAACAATGTGACATATACCAGTCATACCACACATCCCAAAAAATTACTCTACTCACACTCTTTATTATGCTTCTAAGATAAGGAGGATGCTAAGAGCTCCTAAATCTATGGAGCTTCTTTGAGACTCTTGATGCATTAATTAAACTTATATTATAATTTCTTTTAAAATAAACTTACCATAAATATGACATCAATTCATACTCTCTATTTCACTAATATGGTTGGAATACAAATTTCCCTAAAAATGTAAATCGCAGCTATATTGAAATATAGTGAGCAATCGGAGATGCTGCTCTAACATGATATCCAAATAGGTATTGTTATTAATTACAAGCTAGCTAGAATTAAGCCAGTGAATTCTCCGTGTGCATATAAACTCTGGTTGGTTTGACTGAAGTTAGACCTATCAAAGAGAACACACTGGACTCTCTCGATCACTCTTATTGATAATGGCAGACAGTTGAGGTAGCTTTCAATAATGCTAGTCATCACTCACGTACGTAGGGAAGTGACCATGAAACAGCTTTTCCCTAGCTATCTAACCACTTAAATCCAAGCTAATTAACTAGTTTCTTAATGATTTTTTCTATACGTACTGAACGAAACACGTACACGTACAAACCAACTTCCACCAAAATTTTCAACGTACTATTTGCTCACTCATACGAAGCTTCTCCATAATTTAATTTACATAGCCATCCGAGACCGAGAGACTCCTCCTCAATTATCGTCTATAAATACCGCTCGAGAAGTCGTATTCTTCATTCAACTGCATAACTATCTTTCCAAAGCAAAACCAACTAGTTGATTCTACAAACTTCCCAAAAAGAGTTCGACCTTTCAGCTCAGCAAGCTAGCTCCTCTTTTCTCCGTTTTGGTAGATTTCTCATTGCATTATAAGGCATTTTCAAAGCAATGGGATTCACTTCGAGCAACCAACCGCAACTGTTGTCCAAAATGGCAACCGGCAATGGACATGGTGAAAACTCTCCATATTTTGATGGATGGAAGGCCTTTGATTGTAATCCTTACCATCCCACCAAGAACCCTCAAGGGGTTATCCAGATGGGTCTTGCAGAAAATCAAGTAAGGATTTTAACTTAGATGGTTAGTTTTTATTTTCACAAAAGAATAAGCTCAACTCTTTGGTTAGTAATCAATTATTAATTTCTGTCCTCTTCGTGTAGCTATCTTTTGATTTAGTTCAAGAATGGGTGCTGAACAACCCAGAAGCCTCCATTTGCACAGCAGAAGGAGCAAAAGACTTCAGGGACATAGCCATTTTTCAAGACTATCATGGCCTGCCAGAGTTTAGAAATGTATGAATTAATTGTTCAAGATCTATAATTTACCTGGCAATTAGCATCACTACTAATTTACTAAGTTTGAGTTAACCAAGATTAATCAGAGGGGATTCAAATACTAATTAATAAAGTTCCTGTTGTGAAACTCCACAGGCTGTTGCAAATTTCATGGGAAAAGTGAGAGGAAATCGAGTCACATTCGACCCCGACCGCATTGTCATGAGCGGTGGAGCAACCGGTGCTCATGAGATGATTGCCTTCTGCTTAGCAGATCCTGGAGAAGCATTTTTGGTGCCTGTTCCATATTATCCAGCGTAAGCTGCTTTCTGTTTCTTAATTTGACTTGACTTTGCTCCACACCTAATATTTGAACAGTTTTACGAATTAGACCGGCTGGTGTCTAGTCGCCTAATGATGTAGCATGACAAGTTAGCAATGAAAGTGACTTAGTTGACCTTTAATTTAACATTTTATTGTAACCCGTATACGTACGTGCTGTTGGACCATCTTGAATTATTGACGGGGGCATACATGAAAACGATCACTTAGAAAATTGCCTTACAGAAACAATCTCATTCTTAATTTGCGAACTATACCCCATTTTGACAAACATGGAAAGATGCGTTAGAAAAATGAGGACCATCTTCCTTCTATAAGGATTAAGACGAGTCACATCTATGTAGTTTTGGACATGTACGTACGCGTACGTTAAACGCACCAAACACACTTAATTATCATGAACTGCCATGCACCATAAAACTTTACATTTTGAAAGTGTTAACGTATTCGATCACAACATGCAGTTACTTAAGCTGGTTGCTAATGACTTTTATTTACTTTATTTGCAGATTTGATAGAGATTTGGGATGGCGAACGGGGGTACAACTTCTTCCGGTGGCTTGTGAAAGCTCCAACAATTTCAAGATCACCAGAGAAGTCTTGGAAGATGCCTATGAGAAAGCTCAAAAGGCCAACATCAGAGTTAAAGGCTTGCTCATTACAAACCCCTCAAACCCATTAGGGACAATCCTAGACAGAGAAACCCTCAAAGACCTAGTGAATTTCATCAATGAAAAGAACATCCACCTGGTCTGTGATGAGATCTATGCGGCCACTGTGTTCACTCAGCCAAGGTTCATAAGCATTGCTGAGATACTCGAGGAAGAAGGAGTCGAATGCAACCGTGATCTTGTTCACATTGTCTATAGTCTCTCAAAGGACATGGGGTTCCCTGGCTTTAGGGTTGGGATTGTGTACTCATACAATGATGCAGTAGTAAATTGCGCGAGGAAGATGTCGAGTTTCGGATTGGTTTCTACACAGACTCAGCGTCTAATTGCATCTATGCTATCGGACAATGAGTTTGTCGACAGTTTCATTGTAGAAAGTGCCAAGAGGTTGAAAGCAAGGCATACAAGATTCACCGAAGGACTCGAGGAAGAAGGTACTAGTTGTTTGAAGAGCAATGGTGGTTTGTTTGTGTGGATGAATTTACACAAACACTTAAAGGAACAAACTTTTGAAGCAGAGATGGCATTGTGGAGAATCATAATCCATGAAGTCAAGCTCAATGTATCACCAGGTGTTTCTTTCCATTGCCCCGAACCGGGTTGGTTCAGGGTTTGCTTCGCCAACATGGATGACCAGACCATGGAAGTTGCTTTGGAAAGAATCAGAAACTTTGTGCTTCAAGACAAGGAGACTGTTATGGTGCCAATGAAGAATAAAAAGAAGAGATGCTGGCAAAATAACAAGACCCTCAGTCTCAGCTTCAACTTACGAAGAGGATTGGATGAGGTTATGATGTCACCGCACTCCCCTATTCCTCAGTCACCTCTTGTTCGAGCCACTTAGAGAAGAGTGATCCATCATCGATCTCTTTGCCATTTGAATTCGATGCAGTTAGAGCATCCGCACCCATGAGCAGAGCAAGAAGCAAAGGAAGAGCAAATTTTGCTTCAAGCAAAATGTATTCAAGATTTGCTCAAGCAAATCAAGATTTGCTCAAGCAAATCAAGTTTTGCACACACCTATTCACTATTTACTTCAAGCAAATCAGTTTTGTCATGTAGTGAAATGTTTAAAAATGATTTACCGAATAGATTTACCACCAATAATAATGTGACACGTGTCACCGCGATGTGCCATTGTCGGTAAAATAATTGGACTAGATTTCTGATGAGATTTTCGACCAATGGCGATCTGACATGTGTCGTTACGAGATATCGTCGTTGACCAAATAATTGGACTAGATATCCGGTAAGATTTCCGACCAATGTGTGCCCATTGTTTTGGAAGAAAAGCTTAACGAAATGAGAGAGGAAATGGAAAGAGAAGTGCAATTTGTTGTGCAACGTATACACTAGGGGCAAGAATTGAAAATGTTGTACCAAAGTTATGACCTTCTTTAGACAAAAAATACAAACTGAACTTTTGTGTAAAAAACATTTCAAACCCACTTTCTATGACATTTGCTATAATAATAATAGAACATTACACATGTAATATGTAATGGGCCCGAATAATAACTCATGAATTTAGTCCCTATTTCGTTACACTAAGGCTCTGGTTAATCTTAAGGCTTCAGTCCACTATTTGATATGCTCAAGTTCCAGATAATATATATGTGAATTATCAGAAAACAACAATCGCAATGGAAGTATACAACTGTTGAAAAGGAGAGCATCCGAGAGAACTAACAGCAAGCATTATAAACAAGTTACACAAGAATCAGAGTTTTCAAACAATTCTACATACATAAATAATGACCTCCTTATATAACAATGCAATGCGACCCTTGCACCTCTAGTGAAAGTACACCCTCGTATCAACAAATTTGCAGTGTACACATGATGCTGTACAGAAGAATTGTGGGATTTCGATGAGACACTGCCTTGAACAAACTAAATTTTGAGAATTGCATGAAAGAAGAATCTGAGTTTGATATGTCAATCCTACTTTTTCCAACTAGTTGAAGGGATACCCTGCTTTTGAAACCATTCGGGCATGTGAAACCTCTCATAAAGCACAGGTCTCACATCTTTCTGCAGCGATAGGTGCTTGAGCAGTGGAAGAAGAACATCCAGAAGCTGAAAACAAAGCGAGTAAAAGAGAAAAAGAGGTAATGAAGTGGATGATAAGTGATAACTAGTGAAGAGGTACTGAGTTTAAATGAGTTCACAAAGTTAGGGTTTCTACCTGCGTGTCATGTGTTTGCCCAGCAGAAAAGGGAATGCATGGAATTCCATTCAAAGGTTGCAACAAGAAACTGAAAGGGTTGTTGTCAACAATAACAATTCGACCCATATCCCTTGCTAGGCCAGAGAGATCCTTGACATGCTCACGGTATTCCCTGTATCAGTGTATCCAGTATTAGAGGCTTTACCAAATTACCAACTCAGTCTTAACCAACTACTGAACTACAGCACCATGAACTCAATGCTACAACTAAGAGTGGGGCAAGAAGTCAAGGGCAGAACTTTGTGGTATAATAAGTGTTGAATTGTGCAAGATATAAAACGGGAATTTTATGAGCTTTTACACTTCCATTCAAATAGATTCCACAAAACATATAATCTCCCGTCAAGACACTAACAGTTCACAAGCAGTGATTTTTTCTATGCAGGACTTCCTAAGTTACATAAAACAAACCACCCCTGCATATAAGTATCAGCGCATTTCTGCTCCAATATGAACCTATACACAATGTATGGCAAGCGGACCACAAGATTTCAATGTCTTTTTAAGTGCTCGAGTAATCAAAACCTAAAGCAGCAAAGTCAAGTGACCAATAGTTTCTTAAGTAGATAGGATCAGAAAACTAGGTAGAGTTGTTCCCTATCAATCCTATGATTCCTATCATTGGCTTAAAGTATGGCAAAGATAGCAACTTAGCAAGTGTTAACAGAAACGGAGAAATACAAGTAAAACAGAACTTACGTGCTGGTTGTCGAAGGCCTATAGAGTCTAAAACTGAATCTGTTCTCCAAGTCTATCCTATCAACAAGTGGTCTAGCATAACCTGTTCACATTCAAAACACTAAAACACTGAATCAAAGGGAAAATGTAGGATGAAACTGAAACTGAAACAGAAACAGAAACTGGAAGACCATGAGCAAACAAACCTTCAAGTCCAGCAGTGAACAATACAAGATCAGCAAACCCATGAACTTGTTTCAGAAACTCGTGCAAGTTCTCTCATGATCCATTCGATTCGCGCCATTTCAGTTCTCTCACACGTGCCTGACGTCACCCACGGGCCGTGGGGTCCGCCAGGCGGTCGAGCAGTAGCCGGAGCACGTTTTGCTCGAGCGTTTGGACGAGCAAAACCTTCGCGTTGACTGGGCGAGCACCACTGCACCGGTGCGAGGTCGAAAACGGGTTTGCTCGAGCAAACCTCCGGTACCCCACCACCTGCTCGATCACAATCTGCCCGGTTGCTCGCCGGTACAGATGCTCTTAGAAACATTTGCGCGTACATACCGATGCATTTTGATCTCTTACTGCCTTTCATTTCAGATGAATTGTTAGCTAGGGGGTAGCCGGCCGGGTAGGAACACCCTATTCTATTATTCTTTTCTCATGTAATTTTTAGAGTGCATGCATCACATTCTTTACCAAGCTAATAAAAGAACCAAGTATTCAAGCTAGCTAGGTAGCTAGTCACTACGTACGTAGATTTGTTTTCTTACCTGCAATCTGCAGGTAATGGTTTTTCTTTTTTCGCTTGAGTGGAAAAAAATTGTAACAGTATGGAATAATTACCATCAAAGTACGCAACTTTCGTTATTTCACATGTTCACTTCGTTGTTCATTATTCGGTATGTACATGAAGTCGGTGAAGATACTGGATACTTTCTTCACTGCGGACAATTAATATATAAAGATCGATGATACCACGATCTAATTCGTTGGCCTTAATCAAAGTTCTTTGTTGGCTGCTCCACGATCTACCTTTGAATTAGTTTAGTTGTCAAAGACAAATTTATATATGATATATATGATGATGAACGTACCACAATTTGTTAAGACTTGGTCCGTCCTTCTTAATAAAATAGGACGAGACAGAAGAACGTTGACTGGAAAATGGCTGGAAAGTATGAAACTGTTTCGAAAATGGTGGTTTGCCAGTGACAAGCCCTTGGTGGGTGGGCTAGCCTTGGTGGGTGGGCTAGCCTTGGTGGTTTTCAATACATTCTAAATCTATAACAGTTCACATACTTTATTTGTCATTCTTCGGTATTCAGTTTCAGCACTAAAGCGGACAATCACATTCTGCTTCTTACTGTGCCAAATAACTAAACTTCAACCAATAAATGTAAAGTATCCAGAGGTAGACGTCCTATAGTCTTATCACCTGCCCAATCTGCATCAGTATATCCTTTGATTCCAAACTCACCATTCTTGAAAAACAATATGCTCTTACCAGACGCAGACTTTAAATACCTGAGAATACGCACCACAACATCCATATGTTCTTCATTAAGATCATGCATGAACTGGCTGACAACGCTTACAACATATGCAATATTAGGCCATATGTGGGACAAATACACCAATCTCCCTACTAACCTTTGGTACTTGTCTTTGTTTGTTGGAACCTGACTAGGACATAATTCCAACTTGTGATTCATCTCAATTGGAGTATTAGCAGGTTTACAATCCAACATTTCGGCTTCAGCAAGAAGATCAAGCACAAACTTTTGTTGTGACAAAGTGATTCCCAACTTGGATCTTGCAACTTCAATCCCCAAGAAATATTTCAAAGGATCCATATCCTTCATTTCAAATTCTTGGGACAAACGCTTATTCAAACCTTCCATCTCAGCTGGATCATCATCTGTAATAACCATATCATCCACATATACAATTAGAGCAATAATCTTACCACCATTGCGTTTGATGAACAATGTATGATCAGAGTTGCTCTCTCGATATCCAAACTTCCTCATAGCTCCAGAAAATCTCTCAAACCAAGATCTTGGAGATTGCTTCAACCCATACAACAACTTCTTCAGTCGACACACCTTTCTAGCATCACATGACCTACAATTGATACCTGGAGGAATGTCCATGTACACTTCTTCTTCCAGATCTCTATTCAAGAAAGAATTCTTCATATCAAATTGATGTAATGGACAATTATGTCGAGCTTCTAAGGCAATGAGAATGCGTACAGTACTGATTTTTGCCACCGGGATAAATGTCTTCTGGTAATCCACTCTATATTGTTGGGTGTAGTCTTTTGCAATCAAACGAGCTTTATATCGATCAATGCTTCCATTTGCCTTAGCTTTACTGTATATACCCATCTACATCCAACTGTCTTATTTTCAGGTGGTACATGAACAGTCTCCCACATACAATTCTTTTATAGGGCTTCCAATTCTTCATTCATAGCTTGCTTCCACTTTGGATCCGCCAAGGTGTCCTGCACATGACTAGGTATAGATAATGTAGGTAATTGATTAACAACAAGTGCATATGATCCAGACAACCTATGGTGAGATACAAAGCTAGCAATTGGATATTTGGCTTTGGCTTCTATGGTTGGTTCATATTGTTTCTTTGGAATCCCTTTTATTTCCCGTTGTAACCTCCTAGGCACACTAACTTCTATACTACCTAATTTATTGTTATCAATATGTACCTCGGGTGAGACATTATGGGAAGACTCTTTGGTTGATGGAGTAGAAATGTGGTCTTCAGAAGAGAGTTGGACTTCAATTTGTTGTGTTTCAGCTTCAATCTTTGATCCATCAAAAATACACTTTGATCCACAGAATGTGCTTCTTGGTTCTGTTACTTCTGTAGTCCTCGACGGATCAAGAATTTCCTTCGAGCCATCGAAGGATGCTCTCGGGTTCGTCTCTCCTCCAGTCTTTGATGAATTGAGAGTTTCCTTCGATCCATCGAAGGATGCTCTTGGGTTTGTCTCTCCTCCAGTCTTCAATGGATCGAGAGTTTTCTTCAATCCATCGAAGGAGATTCTCGGGTTTGCACCTAGATTTCCAGCTTCAAAACTTTCAACTTCAAAACTTCTCTCCAAACTTTCTACTTCTTGAAATTCTGGTAGATTTAGAGAATTTCCTTCACATACACTTTTCTCCCCCCTGAAGGGAAGACTATAAAGCTCCCCTGAGTAATATGGTTCAAATTCACGAAAAGAGACATCCAGAGAAACCTGCATCTTGTTAAGGAGCGGGTCATAGCATGTTAAGGAGCGGGTCATAGCAACGGTACCCTTTCTGGAACAGCGCACAGATCAAGCTTGCCTCACAATTATTTGTTGATATGAACATATATAGTACACCCAAAAACTCTTGGTTCTAAATTTGGCAAAGATGACGCCTTCAACAGCTCATGCAACTTCTGATACGGGTTCTGGAACTCAATCACATGAGAGGGGGTGCGATTGATCAAGTATGCAATAGAACACAATGCTTCTCCCCATAGATTTTGAGGGACATTCATACCAAACAGAGAAGCACGAACAACTTCCACCAAGTGTCAATTCTTTCTTTCAACTAATCCATTCTATTGAGGAGTATAGGCGATGGAATTTTGGTGCCTAATCCCATGAACACCCTAATACGTAGACATGTCACCATTTACATATTCTCCACCATTGTCAAATTGAAGGACTCAGATCAGCTGTTGGTACTGGGTTGCCACCACCTTGTGGAATTCAACAAATCTGGCATACACTTCACTTTTACACTTCATCAAAGAGAGCCAAGTCATTCAGGTACATTCATCAATAAAAGTCACAAAGTAACGAAATCCAGAACGAGAAGAGGATCTTGTAGGACCCCAAATATCCGAATGAATTTTCATGAAGGGAACATAATATTTATTCAAACTTAGAGAATAAGTAATACGATGACTCTTGGCCAGTTTAGAAATATCACACTGAAAATCGGATTCATCCACAACCGAAACTAATTGAGGTTGTAACTTCCTAAGATATCCAAAATTCAAATGGCCTACGTGACGATGCTATAACCACTTTGACTTTATTCAAACCACTGACACTGTTGACTTGACTAATCTGCTGTTGTCCACTACTTGTCAACTTCAGATAGTACAATTTCTCCATTTTAACACCATAACCTAGGGTCATGTCTCCTTGTCAGAATGTCCTGAAAAATACAGAAATTTGGATAAAAGGTTACAAAACAAGAAAGGGCTTTAGTGATTCGACTCACATATAATAGGTTATATGCTAGAGAAGACACAACAATGACAGAATCAAGAGTTAATTCATGAGAGAGCTGAATAGATCATTCACCAAGAACAGGAGATGGAGAACCATCAGCTGTAGAGGCAACATGTTCAGGAAAGATTTTAATGATATCAACAATACTAGGATTATTTGTCATATGATCAGTTGCACAAGTATCAATTATCCAAGATCTATCCACAGATAATGTGGTAAGAGAAGATGCCTTACCCCCATTACCTATTTTGAGGATGAGTGTAGATGATTTTGCAGGTGGTTCGGTGGTGGTTGCAACCATTTTAGGGATGTTCTTGCACGGTCTCTGAGTAAAATCCCACCATTCAGAGTATCCAACGAGTTTATAGCACCGTTCGTTTGTATGACCAACCTCCTAATAATGAATACATGTGAAATTTGAGAATTTGGCAGAAGACTTTCCACCAGAACGAGGAGGACCAGAGAAGTCAAGGGGAGGGCCCTGACGTTGCTGTGATTGGGCGACGTTGGCGGCATTTGAGGAGGATGAGGAAGAGGCAGCCATGACGGAGTATTCACATGGAGGTGTAGAGAGTGCGGTCCAGTTGGTTTGGAAGCATTGACATGAGCATAAGTCTGATCAAGATCCAGCTTTTGTTCCCTCCTCAAGAGTTCTTCACATACTTGATTGAATTCAACATCAAGTCCCTTTAAGAACATGTAAACTCGTTGGCGGGGCATACAGGAGGATTCATTCACAACGCCATCAATGGTGTCTTGAGAGTGTGTCATGCGTTGATCCATCTCATCCAACCAATCAATAAGTTCATTGTAGTATGTCGAAAGAGGTCTTCCATTCTGCTTCATAGTATAATAGAGACAATAAAGCTAAAAAATTCGGGTTTCATCCAATTCATCATAGTATGTCTTGTACAAGGCATCCCAGATCGCCTTAGCTGTTGGTAATAGGAGGTACCACTTCCTCAATCTAGGGGACATGTTCTCAACAAGCCATCACTTCTTCTTACCATTATCGATTGCCCATGTTTGATATTCTGCAGAGGCAACGACTAGAGGGTTTTTTGTGAGAAGGTCAAGTTTGTTCCGTCATTCAATACAAATCTTCATGAATCCAGATCAACTAGAATAATTAGTTTCAGTGAGGAGCTCGTCGAGAAGTTGTCATGAATGGTATTATGGTAGTGTTGATGATTATGGATAGGTTGCAAAGCGGCTGCTCCGGTGTTGGGGATGAGTGCTCTTTCATTGTTATCTGCAAATGCATTCTCATTCACGTTCACCATCTCTTCAGGGTTTGCAGAATTCAGAATTCAGGTTTCAAGTTCTGATGCAGCAGAAGGAAAAAAATGGGTGGTGGTTCAAGGTTTTCAATTCAATTCAATTCAGGATTTTCAAGGTCCAGAAATTCGGCTCTGATACCAAGTAGAAAAGTATTTCAGGGAGAATATAATGATTTCATTCATCCCAATTTTGGGATTAATATAGTTTTACAAATGATTTCCAAAAAAAAAAAAGATATTTACACAATCCTATCACATCTACAGAAATTAATTCTAATTACAATATAAATATTCTTTCCAAAAATTTGTTTCTTCCTATGTTAATAATCGGTCATCATCTTTTGATGTTCCATCAAAGGTTAAATGAACAAAGAGAGTTGGATGAGGGTTTCCCTAAACAACCAACGATTAGTTAGAATACTGGTAAACAAAACGCCATAATAGATGCCATCATCTTGTACACTTTAAGTTCACTCTAATGCATAGTTATATTTAACAGATTATGAAATAAGTCACATAAATGATTTTTCTTTTCTAGTCCCCATCCATGTGTTACAAGAAAAAAAGTGATTAGATCAAATTCCTGAGGATATGAGAAAGATGATCATGATTATATAAAATTAAGAAGATAACTTTTACACATATTGCATATTAATTCAAGATTATACGTCTTTTATTTTTTCGCCTAGACGACATGTTATAATTTGAAGAAATTTTTTATTGGGACCTCTTTATTTGTTCAGTTGACCTCCTTTCTTTATTTTGTTCTTTAAACTTTCCATTTTATCCCTATCACAACATAGTACTAATTAACAAAAATAAAAATTAGACTGGAACTAGATCTCTTGTAACCATATTATGTATATTGTTCAAAAACAAATTGGTAGAGTTTTAGTAACAAATTAATAAACGTACGAGACTTTCCACCTGCAAACTAATACACAAAAAATCATGATTGACACTTCTAGGTGAGAATATAAGATGCAATTAGCTGGCCATTATTTTTGGGTCTTACCTCATCATTGTTGGGTTCTAACATGTACTGGAATCAATATTAAAACTTTTATTTTTTGAACGATTGATTTAAACAGAAGTGATAATTTCTCTAGAGTGAGTTGCAATTGTAATAAATACGAATTGAATTATTAGATTTATATGAGATTTGAGGGTTCATTTATTTGTTAGGTTATATAGATTGGTTGGAGGAGTGAAGGAGAGGAGAAAAGAATGATCAAACATATGTCCAGATGATTGAAGCAATGGAGTTTCGATAAACACAAATATTGTAAATAGTCATGTTATTTATTCTTTATTTATTAGGAGCAGAGGTGAAATTTGAAAAATAAGGAGGAGTAGTGAGAAATGTTGGAGGAGTAGTGAGTAAAACTCTAATTTGAATACCTTAATCATAGATTTCGATCTGTCTTGTGTTTCTGAGCCAAGCATTGTATGGTGGTGATCGGTATTAAAAATGGTGATCAAAATATGAGTTGCTTTCTTCCTATTGGTGTTCCTTTCATTAGATAGACAAAGCAATGGAGATAAAATCCAGGGTGTGTTGTTTTTATCTGAAAACAATGGATAGAAACTTATCAATATTTAGATATAAATAGCTTTGAAGTTTCAAAATCTTAGTCTTACTAGATGAAATGCACCTTATTTGTTTGTTTTAGAATCAAAGAGAGGATGTTTAGAGTCTTGATGAAAGCTTATTGCAAGTGCACTAGAAAGTGACGATATAATTTGATTTCATCAAGTTGACATTACATTATCACTAACTAGCTTGGAGTTTTCTTCTAAAAAACAAATAGAGATATATATCAGAATTCTTAATCACAACTTGAAAAAGATTTACTATTAGTTTGAAACTGGCTCAACCACAGAAACTGATGAATTAGAAATCAACGCAGGAACTTATGAAACTTTTCTGAAAGATTATTTATATCACTTCATCAAATATTGCCATATGTTTCCTAATTCTTGATGAACAGTTTGGTCAAAGATTGTCGGCTTCCAGCTTTCTTGTTATTGAATGTCATGGATTCTCATATCAGAAGGACCATCCATTTCATGTCAATTAATTGCTGTTACAAGAGTCATTTTGACCTGAAATTCTGCAAACTTGGATCCCCAAAATTATAAAACTCTGAAATCATGGTTTAGCACATTGCTACCATCCCTTAACCTGAAGATTTGACAGTATATGTGATGCACATTTGTAGGTTTTGTGTATACAAATTATCTGCAAATTAGAACTCACATAATCCCTTGTCTATAATTTTTTCGTTGAACCCTCGTGTGTTCTAGAAGTCAAATTTCTTGATCTAAATTTTCTCAATAAACTAGTCCATTGCGAAAGCGACCCCCTGTAGAAGTCCTTGTGCTCTGCTGGGTTTCCAATATATCTACATGTACAGCTTACAAGTCCTTCTCAGAAGAACAAAGACATATTTTCCCATGTTTTATTTAAATGACCCAGATGATGAATTATTCTCTTTTCTAATATAATACCTTCATCTGTTTTTTTATAAGAACTAAAAATAGCAGAACTACAAGGAATTGTAACATTACTGTGAATGAGTGAATAACATTATGTAATTATTGGCCCTGGACTTGGAAAACGTTAACAGATCAAAACAACTCAAAACAAAACATAATATTGATGAAGGTTAGGTATCTGGAGTTGTCAACACTCAACAGCATGCATTATTCTAGAGAGAGAGAGAGAGAGAGAGAGAGAGAGAGAGAGAGAGAGAGAATCTTGATCAATTTGAAACCCGGCCAGATCAATTTGAACCAAAATGTAGTAATAAGCCTCAAAAACTTAATATCTAAGCTAATCGCACTTGTTCTGTACACACCACTACCATATCCATATGTAAATTTCTTGGTTATGAATCCAAAAGGAAGCCACCACTAATTAACAAATAACACAAGCATTTGGGTTTTCTTCTGCACTTTGAACATAGTAGTACTTGGTCATGTGTGGATTGTATTGTTCGTACGCTCTGACATAATCAGCATAAAGCTGCTGATTCTGTTCGATTTTCTTCTTATCATCGTCCTTCTTATTGCCATCGTCTTTCTTGGCTCCTCCATCTTTCTTATCATCCTTCTTCTCATCTTTCTTTTCTTCCTTGGCCGGCCCAACCGTCAATATATCTGTGTTCCAATTACCTTTCCGAAGCTTTTTCACCACATCAACCGGGTCTATGTTTCCAGTCACTGTCATCTTCCCCTCCTTCATGTCCATAGCAATGGAATCAATGCCTGCAGAAATCACAGAACAGAGGAATCAATTACAGTGTTCATACTGAAAAACAGGGGAAACCAGGGGACTACTACATAGCTTAACTAGATCATACCCGAAAGACTAGAGACGGTTTTCAAGGCCTTTTTCTTTTCCTTGTTGTCATGTAAGTCGATCTTCAGTACCACTTTCTGCGACAAATCAAAGAAACAAAAAAACTGTCACTTAAAGCTAACAGAGACGTTGAAAAGAAGGTCTTCACAGAATGTTTGTGTACTAATTTAACAAAATTAAGAAATGAAACTTGGGTATGAAGATTGGCTAGGAAACTACACCTTCATTTCTCTTTGGTCTGACGGAGACTAGTAGAATTAATATTTGGAAGAACTGATCGATCTCAGGTATAAACAAAGAGAAGAAGCAGAGAGGGTTTTTACGAGGAAGATGCAGAAGCAGAAGGAAATAGAGACCTTAGTTTCTATGGTGGACTAACCTTTCCGTGTAAGACGGAGTGACCTATGAGCTCGATCAAGGGGTTAATATATAAAGCCAAACCACAAAAAGTCAAGTGCATAAGTTAGAAATCTGGAGTACTGAACATAGAGGGCCAATTATAACTTGCAGGACAAGGTAGCAACCGGTATTGGACTAATGATGTTATGTTGAAGCTTTGATTGGACCAAGTCTTCGTTAAAACCTTTGCCAAGGCACTCTTGATGAAGTGCTTGAAATGTCTCTTCATTTGTGTGTTATTGTATCTACTTGCTGCGACGTGTTGCTCTTTAAAGGACTTGAACAGCAAAGCCATTGGAAGGGTCATTTACATCCGGAAAAGTCGAGGACTAATAGACCATCTTCCTTGTCCACTGTTGGATATTGTGATGACTATTTTCCAAAATAAATGAGTGAGACTTTTCTAACAATTACTGCTTTATTTTGGTTTGAATAACATCAAGATTATCAATGTGCATTGCTGCTACTGTAAGATGGATTATAGCAACCGAAGGGGGAGTAAGGGGGCCTCCTGGAAGTGGCCGGCGGACACCTTGAGAATAACTACCTACTGTCTTATATATAGCTACTGGCTTCATGAAAAAGTTAGATTTGTTGAATACGTCAAGATATTGTGTGTTTATCTTCTCCGTAATCTAGATAAATATCCTTATTTAATTATGTCATAGAATATGCTATTACTTGTCCACCAAGTTCTGATTTACCTATTCTTATATAGACTTTGTAACGATGGATTCTTATATAAGGGGTCATCCTTTATAAATAATATAGAATGTTATCTTCTCTTTTCTAAACTTATTACAACATGTTATCACACACGAGCTTTAACCCTGAGAAAAATCCAGAAAACATTTTCCTCCTACCTTCACCGTCGGCCTCCTTCTTCTCTTTCTCCTTTTCCAATCGACTGCCTCCTCCTCCACCGTGAAGCCACTACCGAGCCGCAGCCAAGCCACTCTGCATGCACCCCAAGGTGCTCCACTGTTCCGTTTTCTTCCTTGGAACCAGAAAACCCTAGGTTTTCCTAGCTCGACTAGGAAATCAATTCGGCTTCCTTCTCCGCCAATCTCTGCCGCTTCACTGACTCTGGCAGTCGTCCTCCGTCACCGCCCGATGCACACAAGACCAAGAAGAAGACCATCTCGCCTAAACAAGTAAGCCCCCTTACAGAACAAAAGTTTTTCTCTTCTCCCTCCTCGCGACTTCGCGATTCTTTTTTCTTCAGGCCTACAATACCCTTCTTCTACTCCATCTTACCGACTTCTCTCAGAGAGATTAAAGACCGTTTTCCTGACTTCATCAAATGGAGACGTAAAAGATAGTACATATATTGGGGATACCGTGGGATTTCTTGTGCCTGTGACCTACATATACTCCAATTACTTAATCCAGATCTAAGGTCGCACCTGAACGGTTTATCCCCACATCCCATCACATGCGTTGGCCACAGCTTCAATACATGGTATAACGATTCAACAGTTTGACTACAAGAATTGCGGTTGACTCATCATATCGACGAAGGGGCTAAAATAAAATGCACTCTCCCTCAACTTCCGTTTCGGTTTGAGAAATTCATAAAGAACTTAGACTTGAATTTCTAGAGAACCTGAAAGCAACATTCAAAGAATTATGTGTGAAATTAATGAAACTCGACATCAGTGGAGGGACTACACTCGAGCCAGTGATTGCTTCATCCAATGCATCTACCTACACCAAGGAAGCATTAAGCTACCGGTTTGATATGAGGAATGCAACACCGATGGCATCACCACCAAACATCACCGTGAGACTGACCAGACAAGCACCGTTTCCGATCCACGTGAACTGTCACCGACACATCCCCAATGGGCAGCCATCATGAGCTCTCAGTCCGAAGAAAGAGGCTTTCAAAAGAGTTAAGGGACTAAACAGCGTGAAAGATAAAGGATCTGCAAACTAGAGCCCCTGTAATGTGTTCCGTCGCTTAAGGAAGTGATTCTCAAGTTTTCCCCTTTTGATCTAGTTTTTGTTCTTAGATTCAACGCACTAGACACTTTTGTAATAAACTTACACATCAATTCTTAATAAAGAGATTGTTTTTTGATTCTACTATCTAGTATGGCTCACGTTAGTAATTCATGATGTCTAGAAATAGACTTTCAATAAAGTTCACTTAAGAGGGTTCATCCCTGCCTACATTAATTTCTTAGCCTGGTCATGAATGAAAAGAGCTACCCGAACGATTTATAGATGACACGAAATTTATTCAATCTCAAAACTGTGTAAAATGTATAATGGATTTTGTAAAACGGAGATATGGAAATACATTAGCTAATTAGTAAAACAACAATTGTTGTGTTCGAAAATTTTCTAACTCCAAACTTTAATTTTTGCAGGCATGGACAATGATGAAATTCAATGCATTGTTGACAGTGGTGCGACAGACTCTATGTTCAAACAGAGATCTTTATTCACTGATCTGACTCTTACAAAATCATCTGTGACTACACTAGATGGACCTTCAAACATAATTGAAGGACAAGGATACGCCATTGTGGCGTTGCCAAATGACATCGTGATCACCATCCCGGACTCCCTTTATGCACCTAAAGGTTTTCAGACCCTCTTATGCTTTAGGGACGTCAGAGCCAATGATTTCCTCCTTGAAACGCATGTTGATAAAGGTGAAGAGTTTCTTTATATAAAATCTACGAGAGGCGGATTTAAACGCATCCTAGAAAAGTTTCATCGAGTCAAAATGAGCTTATACTCAATGATGATTCGAGCAGTTGAAGTCAATTATGCGTTATGCATAGATCTCATGACTTCAGCATCAGAAACTTACTGGCTATGGTATAACCGTCTTGGACATCTAGGTTATCAATTAATAGTGTGGATCCTTAATATTATACATGGTCATCCCTTATATCAAATTATTCGAAGATTAAGAAGATTCGAGGTATAGGCGAAAGAGACATCAAATGCTTATTTGAGATGGCTTCCATAGAAGTCATGATGAATGAAAAAGCCAACCCTCAGAATCTTCACATTTCCTCAGGTACCTCAGATCAGAAGGGACGAGTGGGCAAATCGCTCTACAAAGCATGTTCTTTAGGGAAACTTGGAACACACCCAGCTTATGTAAGATCTGAGAAAGAAACCTATTCCTTTCTCCAACGTATTCAAGGAGATATATGTGGAACTATTCATCTAGAAAGTGGACCATTTAGATACTTTATGGTTCTCGTTGGTCATATGTCACAATGTTGTCCACAAGAAACTCAGCCTATGCTAAACTCTTATGTAACGACCCGAACTAAATTACGCACTTTAGGTTTATTGTGAATTAGTCGCATCTTATGATTTGTTAACGAATTTTTCATCGAGTGAGAATAAGACATTATTTTCTTCACATGAGTCATAGAGTATTTTATTTCGAGCTTGTAGAAATTTTTGGAGAATTTTTCGGATAAACAAGCTATTTTTTATGATTTTTGGAAGTCTGCGTGAGGAAAATATTAAAAAGTAATTTTTTCATGTCCTTTTGATCTGGACCGATGATTCCCGATCATATCAAATCTAGACCGTTGATTTGATCAGGAGCTTAGGGGTATAAGTAAGAGTTTTTTTGAAAAATAATTGAGAATTTCGGAAAACCGGATAAGTCGGTGACTTGAATTGTGACCAGCGACGAGCTGACCATACCCGATATTGGACAAGTCGGCAAACGTCGCCATTGTCGAAGACTTTGGAGATCGCAATCAAGAGTTTAGTGAGGAAACTTTCGCCAGACTACAGAGCTAGCAGTATTATGTGAGTGGACACTTTTATTTTCACTGTTGATTTGCGAGTCTATTTTATACATTTTACGATTATGCATTTGCATGGAGGCACATTTGATTTTGTTTTACACATAGCATAGTCAAAATTGTTGCATCGATACACTAACTTCTTGGCTGATCCCCGAGACGCTCCGAGAAGGCCAGGGACCTGACCCGAGGATTTACATAGTACACAAGAGGGTCAGAGACCTGACCTGGGAAATCTTAGGGCTTGAGGTCGTTTGACCCAATTCACAACCTCCACACATCATATTGTACTTAGGAGTCCCATGAATCTGACTTGGACGTTTATATTTTTAGACTCTCATCATTTTTTTCCCTGTATATTTATAGTGAAAGTCATAATAATTATAGTTTCTAGGTTAAAAAGAAAAATAATTTTTCATCCATTAACACTAATAGTTTTATTATTTTATATGTCTTTTCCTGGGATTTACAGTTTTCTATTGCCCAGTTTGCAGTTTTTGTTCTAAGGTAGCACATTATCGATGGAGGTGTAGAGTTCGTGTTACTATACTCATCTAGTAGGTTTCTAGCCTAACCTACTAGTCCTATGTATTTATTCATTAGAAGTCACTTTGAATACTATATACAGTTTACTTAAGCTTGTTTTGTATTCTCCAAATAGTCTTCGGATTTCTTATCACCTTTTGTAACTGTAAACAGTTTATATTTCTAGTAAATTTAGTGTTTGGTTGATTTGAGAAATCCGGGTGGGATTTGGTGCCCACAGTTTGTTTTTATGGACCATTATAGAAGTGTATTTTTTGGTGCAGGTTTTGGATTTTCTTGAATTGTAGAGGAAACTCTGGTAAATTTTTTGTAAGTTTTAGTGTCTCTAGGATTTAATTCTGGTTTAGGCAATTAAATCAGGATTGGGTCCTTTCAATTGGTATCATAGCATTACATTATAGGTTTTGTAGACTTCCACAGTTGTGATACTGAGGACATTTGAGAACGCACAACACTTCCGGAGCGATGTCCCGACCGGCCGATGGATCTCCATAAATGCTCACAGTGTTGTATGTTTTTTAATGTTTAAGGTTTCAAGACTGTATCCTTTGTGTTTTTTTGACTAATGTGCTTTTCATTCGTAGAGGATGCCTCATCGACGTGGAACCCGCATTAATAGGGTTGAGGATTATGACAGGGATCAGCGAACGCGAGACTTGCTAGCATGAGTTTTGTGTTTAGACGAGCGTTTTGTTCCCATAGAAAAGGTAAAGATAGCTGGGAGCAACCACATATCCTAGTTCCACAGATCCCGAAACATGTGAGGCTTGGATAGTCCAGGTTGAGCGAGTATATGAACATCTACATTTCACTCCAGAGCAGAGGACTATAGCAGCTGTTGGTTTACTTGAGTCAAATGCTTACTTCTGGTGAGCTAGTACTGAGAGGATTCATATTGATACCCCATGACCTACATTCAGAGAATTGTTTATGCGCCGATATTTCAATCAAGCTACCCAGCAGCAGAAGTATGCAAATTTTACCAATCTAAAGTAAGGTAGTATATTAGTGCTTGTGTATTGAGACAAATTCACTTGTTTATCTTGATTTGTGCTTGATAAGATTGTGGCTAAAGAATCCAAATACAGAAGGTTCAAGTTGGGTCTGAATGCGAAAATTAAGGGGACCTTGACAACTATGCCTTGGGATAACTTTGATGAGTTTTTTAGTGCAACAATGAGAGGCGATGATGTAGAAAGGGAGAGACCGTTGTAGTTTCAGTCTCGCCACTTTGAGGAAGCTGGACCCAGTCAGGGTCCTTCAAAGAGATTGAGGTCAAGTACATCGGGCTAAACCTCTTCTTCTGGTAGTTGACCTTATAGATTTTCCGCTTGCACATTTGGTCAGGGTAGGAGCCAGAGATGGAGGAGGAATTGATCTGACAGACAATGATCAAGTGTGAGTTCTAGTGAATCGGGTTACCCTCGATGTTCATATAACACACCAACTGCATTGAGAGAGTTTTCATTATGCAATAATTGTAACATACGTAATTTGGGTCAGTGTCAGTAGGGAGTTAATGGTTGTTTTACTTGTGACCAGGAGGGTCACTTTACTAGAGAGTGTCCACAGAGGGGACGTATGGTGGTTGAACCACCTGAACTCTAGGTGGCTGAACCACCATAAGTGGTTATACTGCCCGAGGGGCACTTATAGAGGGACACTTACAGAGGGGCCACTCGGGCAGTGCAGCCACTTATGGTGTTCCTAAAATGGCCTTCGATCGCGTTATAAGCATTATGAATTTCTTGTCATGCCTTTTGGCTTGACAAATGCCCTAGCCGCTTTTGTAGATTTCATGAATCGAGTCTTCAGGCGGTACTTGGATAAGTTTGTCATTGTATTTATTGATGATATCTTAATATATTCCAAGGATGTGAAGTAGCACAGGAAACATCTACGTACCGTTTTGCAAACTTTGTGAGATTATCAGTTGTATTCAAAGTTTATCAAGTGTTAATTTTGGATGGATAGTGTGAAATTTCTGGGTCACGTGATTTCAACTAAGGGAGTTAGTGTTAATCCAGATAAAATTGAGACGGTGTTGAATTGGAGCACCCCTACAAGTGTAACTGAGATAAGAAGTTTCTTGGGTTTAGTGGGTTACTATCGCCATTTTGTACAAGACTTTTCGTAGATTACAGCTCCGCTTACCCGATTGATGAAGAAGGGGGTCAAATATTAGTAGTCTGATGCCTATGAAGAAAGTTATCTGACATTGAAGGAGAGATTGACTAGGGGACCAGTATTGACATTACTTGGCGACAGTCGAGAATATGTCATTTATTGTAACGCTTCAAAATTGGGTCTAGGCTGCGTTTTGATGCAGCATGGCAAAGTTGTTGCATATGGTTCCAGACAATTGAAGCCCCATAAAGTTAATTAGCCCACAAATGATCTTGAGCTAGCCGCCATTGTGTTGATACTGAAAATTTAGAGGCACTACTTATATGGAGTGCAGTGCAGGATTTACGCTGATCACTAGAGTCTCACTTACTTGCGTACTCAACCAGATCTGAACATGAGGCAGCGAAGACGGATGGAATTGATTAATGACTACGATTGTACTTTTGAGTACTATCTGAGAAAAGCTAATGTTGTTGCGGATGCCCTTCGTAGGAAATCTAGAGCCTCTTTATTTTATGTACGTGTCGCTAGAGTATCACTTTTAGCTGAATTGTAAGCTACGAGAGCAAAATTGGAATGGAGAGATGATGGAGCACTATTAGCTAATTTTCAAGCCCGACAAGCATTGTTTGATCAGGTACGTGGGGCTCAGGATGTAGATTTCTATCTTTTGAGTAAAAAGAATACGATTTAGAATGGTGAACCAACAGAGTTTCAGCTAAGAAATGATGGTACCCCATTGTTCACAGGAAGATTATGTGTTCCAAGGAATGAAGAACTAAAGAAGATTTTTTTTTGATGAAACTCATTATTCAGCCTATGCCATGCATCCGAGTAGTATGAAAATGTTCCAGACACTTAAAGCCTATTACTGGTGGCGTAATATGAAGAGAGAAAGAGGAATCTATGTGAGTAAATGTCTTATTTGTCAACAGGTGAAGATAGAGTGGCAGAAACCTGCTGAAAAATTACAACCATTATAAATTCTGGTTTGGAAGTGGGAGCATATTACTATGGACTTTGTATATCAGTTACCTCGTACATCCAATGGTAATACTAATATTTTGGTAATTCTTGTTCGCCTTATGAAATCAGCCCATTTTCTAGCTCTAGCTCTTTTAGAAAACTCTCTATGAGTAAATTAGCAAAGTTATATATGGAGGAGATTGTAAAGTTGTACTGAGTGCCTATGTCAATGGTTTCTGATCGGGATACTCAGTTCACGTCAAAATTTTGGCAAGCATTACGAAGGGCATTGGGGATAAAATTACATTTTAATACACCTTTTCACCCTCAAATTGATGGTCAATTCTAATGGATGATTCAAACTTTGGAAGATATGTTGTGATCCTGTGTGCTACAGTTTAAAGGGAATTGGGATCAATAACTACACTTGATAGAGTTTGCCTACAATAATAGATATCAGACCAGTATTGGTATTGCTCCATATGAAGTTTTATATGGAAAACAATGTCGAACTTCGTTATTTGGAGTGAAGTAGGGGAAACGTGGCTTATTGGTCCCGATATAGTGAAAGACACCGCAGAGGACATTCAAATTATTCGAGACAAGTTGAAAGTTGCACAAGACAGACAAAAGAGTTATGCTGACATAAGGAGAAAGGATCTCGAGTTTGAGGTTGGTGATTGAGTGTTTTTGAAATTATCTCCTTCGAAAAGGTGTTATGCGTTTCAGAAAACATGGCAAACCCCGCTCATGTTACATCGGCCTATACGAGATTATTGGACGAGTGGGTGCGGTGGCATATAAGTTGGCACTACCTTTTGAGATGGGTTTAACATGGCAAACCCCGCTCATGTTACATCGGCCTATACGAGATTATTGGACGAGTGGGTGCGGTGGCATATAAGTTGGCACTACCTTTTGAGATGGCCATGGTATACGATGTGTTTCATGTGTCTATGCTGCGAGAATATATTTCTAATCCATCTCATATTCTTACACCTTATCAACTTCTGATAGGTGAAGACTTATCGTATGTGGAGGAGCCAGTTCAGATTCTTGATCGGTGAGAGCAAGAGCTACGCAACAAAACCATTCCACTAGTGAAAGTTCTATGGAGAAACCATGCAGTTGAAGATGCCACATAGGAAACCGAACAACATATGCTAGAGCGGTACCCATATGTATTTGATTAATAGGTATGTAAATTTTGAGGACGAAATTTTTATTGAGGGGGGTGATTTGTAACGACCCAAACCAAATTATGTACAAATCAGCACGAATTAGGTTTATCGCGAATTAGTCGCATCTTGTGATTTGTTAATGACTTTTTCACTGCGCGACAATTAAACTTTATTTTCTTCAGGGAAGTCATAGAGTATTTTTTTTGACTTCGTAGGAATTTTCGGGGAATTTTTCAGACAAGTGAACTTTTTTTTTATTATGATTTTTGGAAGTTTGCATGACGAAAATATTAAAAAGTATTTTTTTTATGTCGGTTTGATCTGGACCGATGATTTCTGATTAGAGAAAATCTGGACTATTGATCTGATCATTAGTTTAAGGGTATAAATAGGGGTATTGTTGAAAAATAATTGAGAATTTTAGAAAAATAGTTTATGTATTTGCATGGAGGCACATATGATTTTTCTTTACGCATAGCATAGTTACAGTTGTTGCATCGATGCACTAATTTCTCGGCTGAGCCTCGAGACGCTCCGGGAGGACCAGAGACTTGACCCGAGGATTTACATAGTATCCGAGAGGACGGGGAACCTGACCTGGGCAGTCTTAGGGCTTGAGGTCGTTTGACCTAAGTCACAGCCTCCATACATCACATTGTACTCAGGAGTCCCAGGAATCTGACCTGGACGTTTACATATTTAGACTCGCATCATTTTTTTTAATATATTTATAGTGAAATACATAATAATTATAGTTTCCAAGTTAAAACGAAACATTATTTTTCATCCACTCACACTAACATTTATATTATTTTATATGCATTTCCCTAGGCTTTTCAGTTTCCTATTGCCCAGTTTTCAATTTTTGTCCTGGGGTAGCACGTCATTGACGAAGGTGTAGAGTTCGTGTTACTGTACTCATCTAACAGGTTCCTAGCTTAAGCTGCCAGTCCTATGTATTTGTTCATTAGAAGTCGCTTTGAATGCTATATATAGTTTACTTCAGTTTGTTTTGTATTCTCCAAACATTCTTCAGATTTCTTATCACCTTCTGTAACTGTAAACAATTTATATTTCTAGTAAATTCAATGTTTGGTTGATTTGAGAAACCCGGGCGGGATTTGGCGCCCACGGTTTATTTTTGTGGACCATTATAGAAGTGTATTTTTCGGTGCAGGTTTTAGGTTTCCTTGAATTGTAGAGGAAACTCTGGTAAGATTTTTTGTAAGTGTCAGTGTCGTTAGGATTTATTTCTCGTTTAGGCAACTAAATCAGGGTTAGGTCATTTCATCTTAGCTCAAATAATTATCTTGTGGGCTCGTCAGCCTGACTGTCAGATTTAATCTATTCGACTTGATAATGTTGCATAGTTTTCATCGAAAACTTTCGATGACTATTGCACCATGTTAGGCATTGAAGTTGAACACTATGTTCCTCATGTCCACCCGCAAAATGGTCTAGCTCAAGCTTGTATCAAACAATTAGAGATGATCGCTAGGATGCTCCTTATGTGTTCTAACCTCCCTACCACTGCTTGGGGCCACACAATATTGCATGCAGGCTTTCTTATTCACTTGAGGCTAGTAGTCACACAAATGTTCATACCGTTATAGTTAATCACTAAAGCAGAACCAGACCTTTTTCATCTTAGAACATTTGGATGCACGGGCTATGTACCCATTGCTCCGCTAATGTATTGTTAAAATGGGACCTCAACGCTGAATTGGCATGTATATTAGCTTTGACGCGCTAGATATAATCCGCTACATCGAACCCTCTACAGGCCAAGTCTATAAGGCAAGATTTTCTGACAGTCACTTTGATGTGGTAGACTTCCTATCGTTAGGGAAAGAGTCAAACAGAGTTCTAAAGGGACGACATGAAGTGTGATGGTGTGTCCCCACTCTATCTCATCACAATCCTAGAAATTCAAAGTCTGAAGCTGAAGTTCGCCGCATTCTTAATCTACAATGCTCGCGGATAAACTCCCTGATACATTTGTAGACACTGCATGAGTGACAAGATTTGTTATACCATCTATAAACATGCCTAAAAGGATATATGTCCTTAGAATGAATCCAAGACTTGGTGATACCCGAGGGAAGAGTACTGTCGCGGGAGTGCCGTCCCATGAGGCATCAGACTCTCCTCGCAAGAGGGGGAGATCGATTGGTTCTACAGATTCACGTCCGTGAAAGCAACTGAGCAGAGGACCTAGACAAGATCCAACAACAATCGATGTCACTGAGCCCTCACATGAGATCATACCTGAATATAGTGAACCTCAAGAGGTTAGTCCTATAGATGATAACATGGAGATCACTATGAACTATACCTGTTACACAGATATGTGGGATCGAAGCAATATTGCTATTAACGATGCTTTTGCATTTATGGTTTCTCAAGAGATAATCGATGTTGATGACATAGAATCTCGATTTTTTGCTGAACGTGAAGCACGTTCGGATTGGGCTAAATGGAAAGAAGAAATCCAAGTTGAATTTGATACTCTAACAAAGAGGGGCGTTCTAAGCCCTATTGAACCTACACCAAGAGGGGTAAAACCCGTTGGTAATAAATGGGTGTTTGTTAGGAAACTCAATGAAAAAATGAAAGTGTGAGGTATAAGGCTCGCCTTGTCGCCCATGGTTTCTCTCGGAGTCCGGGAGTTGATTATGATGAAACTTACAGTCTTGTCATGAACGTCATCACTTTCCGATTCTTGATCAGTCTGATAGTTTCTGAAAGTTTAAACATGCAGCTACTTGATGTGGTTACTGCTTATCTATATGGGGTTTTAGATATAGTAATTCACATGAAAATCCTTGACGGTATTCAGATGCTCCTACCAAATAA
This sequence comes from Geum urbanum, assembly GCA_946800695.1. Classification (NCBI taxonomy): domain Eukaryota; kingdom Viridiplantae; phylum Streptophyta; class Magnoliopsida; order Rosales; family Rosaceae; genus Geum; species Geum urbanum. The sequence continues at coordinate 36,356,567 of OX327013.1, read as the reverse complement.
CCGACAGCACGGATTGAAACAATCCAGGCGGATTAGGTATAACCGACTCAATGAGTACTTAGTGGGAAGAGGGTATACGAATAATGAACTGTGTCCTTGCATCTTCATTAAGAAGATAGATTTCGGATTTGCAATCATAGCAGTATATGTCGATGACATGAATATAATTAGAACTCTTCCAAAGTTAAACCAAACTGCTACAGAGTTGAAATCTGAGTTCGAGATGAAAGATCTTGAGAAGACACGATTTTGTCTAAGACTTGAACTAAAATATTGTGATGATTGAATCTTCATTCATCAATCAGACTACATGCAAAAATTGCTCAGATGCTTTAATCTAGATAAAAATAAGCCTGTAGTAGTCCAATGGTTGTCAAAAGTATTGATCCGTTAAAGGATCCTTTTCGACCTCGAGATGAGAACGAAAAGCTACTTGAAGCAGAAGTACCATATTAAGTGTTATTGGAGCTTTGTTGCACTTAACCCTATGTATTAGACCGGATATCTCATTCCTTGTAAATTTATTAGAAAGATACAGGACAACACCAACTCGCAGACATTGGACTGGTGTCCAAAATATTTTTCGATCTCTGAAGAATACTGCAGATTTAGGTTTGTTCTATCCTTACATAGAGACAAATAATGTAGTGTCAGAAGCTACAACTGTAGCTTACCTAGGTTGTCGACTGGGCCTGAACCTATGTATGACTAAGTCATAGATAGAGCTCCTTATACTAATGAGTGTCTGATTGTTACTCTAAATGGATACGCTGATGCATGATTCCTCTCTGACCTACATAAAGAAGGTTCCCAAGCTGGTTATGTATTTACCATGGGAAATACAATGATATCTTGGAGGTCTACCAAACAAACACATGTTTCTACGTCATATAATCACGAGGAGATCATTACTCTACATGAGACAATTCGCGAATGTGGTCAGCTTCACAGTATCATCTCCCATATTAGGTTGACATGTGGACTTAGATCTATAACAGATGATCTTATTGTTTTGTTCGCGGACAATGCAACTTGCATTGAACAAATGAAGTTGTGATTCATAAAAGGCTACAACAACAAGCATATTTCGCTTAAGTTCTTTTATAATTAGCGACAACAGACTCTGCTTAACATTGCTATTATGCAAGTGAGTTCAGAGAAAAACTTAACCAGCTTGTTTACCAAGACACTGCCTAAGTGCACTTTCGAGAAGCATGTACGGAGCATTAGTATGCATCGTTTATCTGAGTTAGACTGAGGCCACCATCAGTCAAGACGCCGACTTTAGAGGGAGCTTCAAGTCAGAAAGGCGTCGTGTTTCATTCGAAGTGTAGGACGTGTTGTACTATTTTCCAAGTTTGAGTTTTTGCACTTTTTCTCCTACTTGTAGGTTTTTTTATTTTTTCGGTAAAGTTTTTAACGAGGCAACTAAATAGCATCAGAAGAGCGGATACTATCAAGACTACACAATAGTGAACGTTTCGGACATCACAAGGGGGAGTGTTGAAATATGTCAAGATATTGAGTGCTTATTCTCACCGTAATCTAGATAAATATCCTTACCTTATTATGTCATAGAATATATTCTTACTTGTCCACCAAGTTATGGTTTACATATTCTTATATGGAGTTTGTAATGATGGATTCCTATATAAGGGATCATCCTCTATGAATAAAATAGAATGTTCTCTTCTCTTTTCCAAACTTATTCCAACAATGTTGAAATATGTCAAGATTTATGTGTGATATCCTCATCTTAGATTAGATAGATTTCCTACCCAGATTGCATGGATATTCAGTATATATGTAATCAAGTAATATTTCATTGTATCCTATGTTCCTATTAAGGCTATGTAATATGAAAATATAAGGGGCCATTCACTATGAAATAAGACGAATGTTGCTCATTCTACATCTGTGCATATTCCAACACGTTATTAGCATGAGCTTTAACATTGAGAAAAAAATACCAAAACATCTCAACCACCTAAAATCCCTCTCGGAAGCGCTCCTTCGCCAAGAGGTTTCTTCCGGTCACATCATCCGCCACGGATCCTCCCTAACACCACTTGTCCTCCACTGTAAGCTCTGCCACGCCTCCATCACAATATCCGCCGTTGCATGCACCCCAAGGTGCTCTCCTCCTCCACGGCTCCTCCTTGCGCCGCCGCGGCTTACCTCCTCTTTCACCGAGAAAAAGAAGTAGAAGACTATAAGATTAAAAAATCTAAGGTAAGATTTCTTGTGATAAGATGTCTCTGCCCCCCCCCCCCCCCCCCCGCGGATGCAACTTTGCGTTTTCCCATTTTGAGGGTATTCTACTCCCTCACTCTCTGTTTTATTGATTTATCAACAGACGTAAAAGAACCAAATATAGTGGGGATGTGCGTGATGAAGGGAGCAGAATGCCCCTTGCCTCTCACGCACGTGACCTACATATATTTCGATTGCTTAGTCCGGATTTAGAACTAAAATGGCTCTTTTCTTGCCTTTCAGATGTCGTGCCTGAATGGTTTAGACTTCGCTCCCTCACCTTTGTTGGAAATAGTTATGAGACGTGGAGGGCGGATGCGTTTACGTATCTAGTGAGCAATGGCCTTTATGGACAACTCATGCCCTACAGTACTCCAACAAGCGATCATAACTCAAACACAAAGCTGTGAGAACAAGTTCAATATTTGATTCGACATCTCGATTCAAATCTGCAAAGGAAATTTGCGTGTGAGGATCTACCTATCGTAATATGGGAAACCCTATATAAGCGATTTAGTAGACTTCATAGAGAATTCTTAAATTCGGTGGAATACTGATGGATTCTACTAACTTATGAGAGATTCTATACAATTAATGAACTAGCCATAGAGATGACTCGAATATGCCAATAATTTGAGATATTCAGGATCCGCAAAACGGACGAAGAGAAAATCGAGAAGACAATTTCGACATTGCCCATCCACCTGTGTCATTGTGATGATTTTCTTCGTGAAATCTTCATAGACAATAGACCTTCAGCGTTCGACGAATTGCATGAAGGGATGAACGACATAGAAGCTGAAATTATCGCTCGAACTCAGCCGAGTATTGTTAGCACTACCTCTCTTCTCATAACCGTGCGATTCGAGGAGCTTGTCTATTTAGGTAGGATGGCCTTCTAATTTATAGGGTAATACGGTATAGTTTTTCATGCCTCATTCATGTGATCTCGTCTATTTTGCTTGAAAATCAACGAGTCGAAGCTCTTGAGTCTTGAGCAGTATTGATCCGGGCATTCGACAGTGAAAGCATGATAGTGAAAAGTCAGCATAAGAATTCTTTTGCGCATTGAAAACCACTACTCCGGCCACTAGCCTGAGAAACCGGGCAGGAACTGGTCACAGTTTCATAGTAATTAACAACTACTCAAAATGTTTCAGGCTTTGCTCAAGAATGGAGAAAATTTCCACTTGATAAAGTCGCTTTCATATACTTAAATATTGCCAACCCAAATAATAATGAATTTTTTTTTAGCATGTAATTGGGATTTTGATGGGTACTGTCGTCTGCTCCACATCTTATTCTAATATTTTACACTGTATATGCTCTTTTTGTCCTAATCTAAATCACAGTTGGGATAACCAAAACGCCATCAACGTTATAACACATTATTAGGTGATCTCCAGTTTAGGGTCAAAGATTTGATATAGCTATAAAAATAACAAAAATTTATCTTCAACCCAGAGTAGAGCTATACCAAAAATGTTAAATGTACCCTAATTGGTGAAATGTTGAGCTATATGTGGCCCTTGGTATAACTCCCCTGGGCTAGTTCTATATTTTTGTGGAAACCACAATTGTACTTAAACTCTAAAAATTTGATATTCCTAATGACTAATATTAATTTTAATTAGTGTTCATGTCAATTTAAACGTTATAATGACACCATTTAATTATTTAATCAATTTATTTTAATTTTTTAACTCCAATAATGATCATAATATTTTTGTAAAATAATATAATCAAAACAATAAATTTATCATGTGTAATACTTTAAAAATATTATAAATATATATTTTAAAATTTCAGTAAATATAATATATGCAACGGTAATATAATAAATAAATACAAATAAAATAATATTTTAAAATATTAATAATAATTTATTTGTTAAATAAATCATTAATGAATATAATAAATACAATGCAATTAAAATATTAGTATAAGTATCAATGGTAATATTTTTAACAACTTTTCAACAATTAAATTAAATGCAATGGTAATTTTTCTTCAATAAATATACCGTTCTTATTTCCAAACCGTTCCTCATATTTCTCCATTTGTTTCTCCCATATTCTCTTTATTTCTTCAAATATGGCCCATACTGAATCTTCGGTGTGAAGTTCTATTTTACGCAAAATTGACAAAACAATTCAAAAATTGAAACACTAATCTTTTAGATACCCATTCAAGAATTGTGCTTGTTAAATTTCAACTCAGTCAGAGATATTTTGATCATTTAATCGTTGCATTGTTTAACAATGCACACAGATTCTCCGATTTAGCTCAAAACTTGAATGTGGTGATCAAATGGTCAAAACAACTCTAATTGAGCTGAAATATTATAAGCATGATCCTTACATGAATATCTAAAGGATGAGTGATTTTTGTCTATTTTTGCGTAAAATGGAACTTCACACCAGAGTTTCAGTGCGAAGCTTCGCACTTGATAAGATTTGTATAAGCTTAAAAGTTTGAATTAAATAATATAAAAATTATAATTATAATTCTTACGGGTTGGAGACGGCACAAAATATAGCACTCACTATTCATTAAAATAGTATATTTGAGGGATTAAATTATAACCCAGGACTAAATATAACCCCTCAAGACTGGAGATGGCCTTAGCAGAACATTGATGTCATCTGCCAACCCCGTTCTGTAATTCTAGAAAGAACATAGTCAAATGACCTATATAACAATCGTGAGTTTTACTATTCATAGCCCTGTTCATGTTGCAAGTGTGTGATGCGTGCGGGAGTAGCTTAAAAAACTTGAACATCACCTCTCTCCCCTCTTCTCTTATCTTCTCTTGATCGATCTGATATTTCTCTACAAAAGTCAACTTTGCTCTTTCCATCTCCATCTCTATCTCCCACTACAATCTCACTCTCAACTCTCCCCAGAACTCCCCAAAATCTCTCTTATCCTAACACAGACCCATCAAACTCTTAACCCAATTTTCTTTATTCAACCTCTGTCGATCTCTCCTAACCAAAACCTAATCATCTCCCTCACTTTCATCCTCACTCCCTCACTCTCATCACATTTGTAAGCTCTAATCCTTTCACTGATTTCGATCGCCGAGTCGTAGCTTTCATCTCTGCGAATCCCAAGACTCCCGAGCAAGGTAAGACCCATTTTTTTTGGGTGTAGTTTTGAACCATTGGGTGTTGCATCAATTGTGTTATGGTTCGTGTCGATTCCACGGACTGTTACGTGAGGTAATAAGAAAATGAAATCTGATTGTTCTTGCTTTCTATTCTTTTGTTTGATTTGTGATTTTGTTATTTGAAGTTTTTGGTTTGTTGTGGTGATTATTTCTTTTTATGAGTCACCTAAAAGCTACGATGATGAGATGCATATAACCCACAAGATCTTTTGATGAGTATGTCACAATAATATTGAATCCTGTAAAATGGATATGTTTTGGGTTATTGTTGGGTATGTCACAATGGGATTGAATCTTGCTAGGCAAAAGATGCACATCGGTTTTAGCTTTGTAGCCTGGCATTTTTATAAACAAAACCAATTAGGTATGTATCATTGGTACTGATATAGGACCAATATCTGAGGGAGCTTTGTGAGATAAAAATGTACATAACATATTTCTAGAAGTATGTGATGCAGGATACATTGACACCAAGTACAACGTTGGTACTGATATAGCAAAAAACCAATTATAGAATCTAATAGCAATCACAAATCAAGGTAAAAGTTTAAAGAAAGTAGTATATTATGGAAGAGACCGTATGTACCCGTGCTTTATTTTGGTTTTAGGATAAAGAAACATAATTCAAAACCAAAATGCACGCATGTAGCGTTCAATCTCTTTACATGCAATGGTATATGGTTAAATTTTGCTACTCATGTACATACCAATTCAGTAGAGTTCATCACTCATGCAATCAAACTCAATCTACATGCGTCCTTTATGATTGCAATCCAAAAACACACACACTCTCTCTCTCTCTCTCTCTCTCTCTCGCTATTTGGGTTTTTAGTGACCGTGCATGTAGATTAAGTTTAATGGGTTTAGATTAGATGTATACAGCTTTAATCAGATAACTATTTATTACTGATTTCCATTCTTCACAACTCTAATAGCAATTAAATTGGTATTGAAGTTATGTTAGATGCAACATCCAAATTGTTTAACTGAAAATTCCCTAACCAGATAAACATTAACTCCCAACGGGACACCGTTTTTTTTTGGTGTAGTTTTGATCCATTGGGTGTTGCATCAATTAGTATTGTGATCGGTGTGAAGGACTAATACTTTTATAGTTTGTAGTTGCTGGAGTGTATTTGAAGCTAAAGCAGCTGGAGTGTATTGTTCAGGAGCTGCAAACAAAGACCGGAATCCTTTCGGAAAGTCTAACCCCTTCTCGACCACCGCTGCCGCCGTCTCTTCTGTTGTACCGATTGGTATAATTGAGGTAAATAAGCTTTCGTTGTTTTGTTTCTAGGGGGTTTGATTTGATCTTAATACCGATCCATTCATCTATTCCGGTGAAATATGCTTTCAATTGATATCTATGAGAGAGATCAAGCAAAGACTAACTTATTGCTTTTGTTTCTGACTTTTCTGAAAGGACCTAACCCCGATTTAGTTTCCTAAACCGGAATCAAACCCCTTCTGAAAACACGAACTAACAAAAGCCATAAAATTTTTTGGCAGAGTAACGCTACTAACGCGGAATTGCCTTTACCTGCACCCGAAAAATAACACTTCATCCTATGCCACAAAAGCCAAACCGTGGGCACCAATCCCATCCGGATTTCTCATTATCATAACGGTAATGTAAAGTAGTCAATAAAACTATACTTTACAGAAATTCGGGGAAAAATCGTATAAAAATATAACATAAGAATCATCAGAGCGACTTCTAGTATATATATACAAATAGTAGGCCAAACTAAGAACCTACCATAAAAGAAACATCGCTCGAATACTATGCCTCCGACCACGATGTGCGACACCAAAATCTGAACTGCAAACTGGGCACGGAAACCGAAAAACCCAGGGGAAAGACATGAAAACTGTTAGTGTGAGTGGACGAAAATAAATGTCTTTCGCCGAATAATATATGTTATAAAAACATATGCGAGTCTAAATGCATAAAAAATCAAATGGTACACGAGGGAGACTCTAACTCCTCACGCGTACAGAGCATGCATCTTAAATACCGTGGGGTCACTCATGGACTCACTCGCGCTAGTACAGTCTGAATCACGGGATCCCAGACCCACACGTGATTCCAAGCCAGAAAGGCCTCGGGTCAGAATATCTGCCCCCCCGGAGCGTACTCGGGGATCAGCCGAGAAGCCATGTGTATCGATACAACCCTGTTTACTGACACTGTACTCTGTGTAAACCAAATCACAAATACTTTCCATGCACATGCATAAAACATAATGTAAATGTATATATGTTCATAGATGCATATTCGTAAGTGCATAATCGTAAAACACATGCTCATAAAAATCATGATCATAACTGCATGCTCATGCTCGTAAAACGTATATAAAAGACTCGCAGTCAATCCGTGAAAAGAAATGTCCACTCATAGGTGAGCGTAACACAATTCGCGTTAATCCCGTGATCCGGCGGAAAATCTCTCGCCAAACGAACGATCACGAACCCCTGAATAATCATAAAATCCATTTCTCAAAATCATAACTCGACACCTCAAATCAAATCACGAGAAACAACCGTTCCCGGAAACGTATAATCCAATAACAACGAAATTGTGAAAATCCGATAATCACACCACAAAGCCTCGCTATAATTTCGGATGCTCAATTTGAAAAAAAACCTCACCACTGCGATCGGGGCGTGATTCCAAGTGAAACAACATATAACTCGTCGAAAAACACGTCGGGCGAAAAGTCGCCACCGCGGGCGGCGGCGCCGCCGCTGTCGCCGGCCACCGGAATTTCAGATCTGCCCAGAAAATTTCATGCTACACATGGTTTCAAAGATCTCGACGATTCCAACAACTTTCCAGTTATAAGTTAAGGCCAATTTTGACCGGAAAACCTCCAAAAATCAACTCAAAGTTCCAAACCCTTAGCGGAATTTCAAATCGGACGATCTCCCTCCTCCAGCCACGGCAACCCTTAAGACCACTTGCAATAGCTTCCTTGGCTTGAGGCTAACAAAACCCCTCAAGGTTGCACCACCATCTCGGTCGGAAAAGCCACCTCCGACCACCATGAATATTCGCCGGAAAATCGTGAATTTTGCCACCGAAATTCTTCCTCCTCCGGCCACCATAGGAGGGGAACCAACAAACTACCAAGTTGAAGAGCAACACAAGCCCAACAAAATCTGTGAAGGAACCTTGCCCAAATATGGCCGGAATCGGCCTCTAATCCGGCGAACCAACTTGGCCTCCAAAACGGGTTGACCCATCTGTGGTCAACCCAGTCAACACCCAAGTTTCTCTTTTTGGAAAGTTTCCAAAAACGGCATGTATCGTTTCCGTATTTATACCGTACGCGTATCGAACCCCAAACGGATAAATACGACAATATTCGACGGACGAAAATATTCACAACTTATTCCTCGTAACTTAGAAAAATCCTTCGGAAGTTCCCACGAGCTCGAAAGTAAATTCTCTACAACTTCCACGAAGGATTCCAAATCAGATTCTCGCCCGATAATTTAGTCGCTAACGAAGCCGCCATATTAGCAGATTACGTCGAAATCACGACAAATCGTGAAACTCGCAAATCAAGTCGATAACCATTCCATTTACGCTTCGGGTCGATCAACGGTCGAAAACGGATCACAATCACAATACGGATAGACTCGAACACGAACGGATAACCTCGACAATATTCAAAAATTTCAAATATTCATATTATATTCCTCGGTCGTCGAAATAATCATCCAGAACCGCTCACTAACTTGAAATCACGCGTATAACAACTCTCGAGAAAAGACTCAACTCAAATTCTTGGTCAATAATTAAGTCGTGATAAGGTCTGGCGATTCAATCAACAATCGGAGAACTGCGATTACGTGTAAGCTCATAGATTAAGCTGATTACACTACTGATTTTGTTCCGGGTTGTCACATTTCTAAAGGATTGGTTTTGATCTGTAGTGCATCAATGTCCAAACCCAATGGTGAAATATCCATTCTTTTGTTTCTGACTTTCCGATCTAATTGGTTTTGATTTGTAGTGCATCGATGTCCAAACCCAATGGTTTTACTTAACTTTTACTTAGATTCAGTCTTCCCACAAAGGTGACCGAGGTAATTAACCAGACCATCCAAACTCGATCGAGTTCTGACACTATTGTATGTTTGCAAGTGAAATTGTGAACAGGAAGAAACAATCCCTATATAACAACCATGGGTTTTACTGTTCATAGCCTTGTTCATGTTGCAAGTGTGCGATACGTGTGGGAGTAGCTTAATTTACATTTGGTTTTCATTATCCTTTCTCTCCTACCAGACCGTCTCTCTCTTTCCCTTTCTCTCCTACTCCAAAACCACCTATCTTGGTTCTCACCTCGATTAAAGCCTAATCTCGCCTGGTCCTCGCGTCTTGGTCCTCGGTTCTCGGCCTTCAGCTCGATCGATCAAAGCCCAACTCTCACCATTGTTCCAACATCTTTCTATCTCCCCGATCCACCGAGTCATCATTTTCTCTGTGCTTTCTACTTTGATACTAAATCAAAATTTTGAGTAAGTTGATTTTAGGTTTTCTTATCTTCTCTATGATTTTTGATTGTGGTAGGTTTTGATAAATATTTTAGGAGTTGACCAAAGAATGAAAACCCAAATTGAAAGACAGGGGTTTATACCAAATGTCGGGAACATCAATGAGAAATTAGGAGTCTAGATGTTAATTTTGATAAACGTGGTTGTTCTCAAACAATTTCTTTCTATGTAAACTCATATTTTCTTTCGACTTCAGAGTAAATATGCCATTGTTTGTTTAAAATCTCAATCTTCTGCGGCGTCTGGTGCATAATTTTTTCACAAGAGTTCCCAAGTTTGTGTTGATCTCAATGCATGACTACAATTTATCTTCATTTGCGCTTTCATCTGGATAGTTCATATGAAAGAGGAAAGTTGATTAAGAGGTTCTCTCCAAATATCTCAACTTTGGTAATACTGACGTTCTCTTTATTTTTTTAATTGTTTGGAAGTTATAAAAGTGTACTGGTGGAGTAAGATAATAACATATACTTTATCAAGCCATTCCCGCTTAATTAAGCTTAGCATATATGACCACTCGGTACATGTTGTCATGTTTTGTTTGTGAACTGCAACTGTTGTCCATCATATTTACACACTTGAAAGTATGATGATGAGATCAAGATGTTTATACTTCTTGAGCACCTGCCTATGTGTCGATTATGAAAATATATGGTTGCTTTGATTTTTTTGATCTTGCTTTTTCTATTTGCCCGTCTGTTCCTTTTAGTTTACATTTTCAATTGTTGCAAGCCTCAGTAGGCTTCTTTGCAAAGACTATTCAATGTCTACAAATGTATACGAAAAATAGTAGATGTCATTTGGATACTGTCAAATTCTGTTAAAATGTGGATCATAAAAAGTTTTCAGATTTTGCTTAAGAAGTGACAAAGAGCACCAAAGTGGATCAAAGTTAGCTGTTAAGGGCTTTGATCCTTTTGAATGCGAGACCGTTAAATAAGAACCAGATCAGAAGCATGATGACTTATTCAAAATATTCTTATTCCTATTTATAAAAGCAATGACCAAAACACAAGATCCATACATATTAGAGTAAATTAAAAGTTCATATGTATTCATAAAACATCTGTAGCTATTTCGGCTTAAATTAAGCTATGCAATTAGAGTTTTGGATGGATATAATGAGGTGTTCTAATAATAGGCCAAGAGGGACAACATATATATGGTGTCGTTAATAAGATATTATAATATTGTTTAGGTTCTTGAAACTGGGTTGAAATTCTGTTCTGTTTTAGTAACAAGTCGGCCTTGATCGTATCTATAGATTTTTGCCTAATCGTAACAAATCAGGTGTTTTATTTCATTAGACTGTAGAATGTTATATAGTAAAATTACACTGCGAATTTTGGCCTATACTTTTTTGTTTTGTATCTACTTTTATTTAGGTGTTGTGTTTAGACATGGTTTCATAAATGGAAAAGCAGGGCTGTTTATTATGTTGACATTTGATACCAATCTAATTAATGTTGTTTCCATTGCATGCTCGGATACTATTTTTATCATTTTTCATATACAAGAAGTGAAATTTACTGTAGTTAAGTTTGTTTATGTAGAATTTGTATACTCCTTTCAAAATTGGTCGGCTAAGAAGTTTTCATTATCGAATTCATTTGTTTTTGTATATGGTATTGGTATTTCTAGATTGATAAATTGTTTTTTGCATTGGTCGGTTAGGCAACCCAGCTATGCACGTTTGTTTTGTATTGCTCAATCATTATTTTGGAAACGCCTATGTGATAAGTATTGTTGAATAATGCCAGAGATCAAAAGCGCTTTGCTTTAAAAATTGGGTACCAATGGTTAAGAGATGAAGGGCGTACTAAGAATATAAGCAGAGCTTTTGGTACTAATAACAAAGGGATTAGTTTTGGGATGTGAAACAGACCATGAGTTGTGAATTGTTCGGGTTATCTAGGTAAAACCCAATAACAAAGCGATAAGACATTACCTATATAACATAAGGTTTATACCAGTACCCGATAGATAAAATATTGGGTATGAATTGTTATATGAACCTGTAAAGAAAAATGTCGAGAGAGATCGAGATCGAGATCGAGATCGAGATCGAGATCGAGATCGAGATCGAGATCGAGATCGAGAGAGAGAGAGAGAGAGAGAGAGAGAACAAAGACATTTGTAGTTATGATGAACATAGACATTTGGTTTGGCCTATAAAGAAACAGTTAGTTAAAACTACATTTGTAATGTATAGTCATTCTCAGGAATTCTTTTTCTTTTTGGTGTAATTTTGATCAATTTTGTGTAGTTTTGATAAGTTGAAGTTCTTTGTGTGGTTTCTAGAATTTCATATTTATGTTTGTTACTACATATAAATTCAGTGGAAGAAGGCTAGAAGAATGTAAAATCAGATTAACGATGTCGCATAGGTGAATCATTTTTTAAACTTGGAGATTCTAATGGAGATTCGAACTTTGTTGTAAAGAAGAGAAGGGGATCTGGGTATTGAATAAGAGAGGAATTGGTGGCGTATCGTTGGGTTATTGGTGCTCAGTTTTTTTCAGTCATAAAATAGCTTTGTTGGGGTGGGGAAGTGAAGAATTAAACAAGATTTTTTCACCCCATGAAACAGGAAGAGACAATCCTGATTCAAATGATAGAAGATTTGGGGGCGTGTTGTTGGGTTGTTTAGTTTATTCTTGCTGATTCCCTTCTAAGAGCCAAAGCAGAATGCTAAGAATCCTATTGTAAAATGTTTTATTGTTCCTGATTCATCCGCAGAGTATTTTTTGATGGAAATAGTTAATTGAATCCACTTTGTTTCATTGAATCCTAGAGACTACGGTATATTGATAGACCATTGTTTTCATTTGATTATACTAGACTTCATTAGTTGTTTGATTTCTGTATTAGGTATGGTGCGAAAAAGGATATTTCAGTGTGTTGATGAAGATGCGGATTCATTATCTGTAGAGTATCCTAGATTAATGGAGGAGAATGACTCAGGTTATTAGTTTATGCTTAATGTATATATCAATCTAACTTTAAATTGTTTTGTTGCTGAGATAAATTCAATTGTTGTTTTTTTTGTTTTGTTTCTCGGTCGGTGTTAATTTATGAATTGAAATGAATTATATTGGTCAGCATGGTGTGATAGAGAAGAAATCTAATTTGTTTGGTGGTGTTGTCCAAATGATTTGCATTCCTGGCTTGAAATGGTTCTTCCTGGTTAGTTTCATTTAGTTATGATTCGTGAGAGAATTTGTGCTATACAGATAATACGGTCTCATCAATATTCGTTTATGATTGTTTTCCTTTTATATGTGTAAAGAAAATATAATTTTATTATAGTGTCAGGATAACTTCCATTGTGTTGCAAATAATAGTTCATTTTTGTTGCTTGAATTAATTTTTTTTGTATGTTATTCATTTAGTACAATTGTAAGAAATGATTCTAACAATGTTATGAAATGGACAGGATTTAGAGTGCCATTGGAGTGTGAAACAGAAAGTACCATCAATGGCCTACGTATGTCCAAGAGAAATCATTTTTTTGAATCCGGAAAAAGCTTGCCATGTGATAACACAAAAATGCATTTTAATGATGTGGTGAGAAATCTAAACTGCGTCAATTGTCAAGTTGTTGATGAAATAATCTCAGGTACTGTATGCATATAGTGTCTAATAAAAAAGATAGACCACTCAATCCCAGATTTATAATGATTTGCCAAATTTATTTTTCTGGGCTAGGGGGATTTTGTAGAGTTTTCTTTTTGAGTTAGTTGTTAATTCTTTTGTATTTTATTTTCATGATTCTGCAAAAAATAATTGAGACTCGGCTCAATTAGAGAAGGTGAGAAGCTTACATGTTAACGACTTACTATTAAAATTAAGGTGCATGTTGCCTATGATCCTAGTCTTAATCTTAGTATATACACTTATTATTTTGGTGAATTTATTTTTTTGCCATAATCAATCTGCTTCCCATGGAAACACCGACAAGGATGATGGTGTTTCTGATCTCTATCTCTATGATTGTGTTTATGTCCTTACCAGTTTGATTTTTCTTTTTGCTCATTTGCAATTATATGTAACATCTCTTATACAATTCAGTGTGGTGCTTAGTATCAATATAGCCTTTATTAGCTAGATAAAGCCATTATGCAATATAACCTGAAATATATATGCAAGTCCACTACATGGGCTCAATGCCCAGCTCAGATGATGTATACTAGAATAATGGAGTTTTTTTTGCGTGTGAATCTTTATGGGAGTGGTCTAACCAGAATATATAAGGGAAAAGAGGTGATGTGCTTTACCTGGCTGTGAGTCCCTGGGATGGTCACCCTTAGATATTTTCTTTTAGCAACTATTGTCTAGTCACTATTCTCCAAGGATGGTCTGCCAATGTTTGTCTCGCCATTATTCTTTTATGTTAACGTGGTTTCGGCATTGTGATTTTGTGCATAATTTGATTTTGTGAGTGGTCAGACTAATTTATATGTGTGTGTGTGTGTGGATATTAGTTGAATGAATGAGTTTGAAGTTGTATAGACGTTCTGATTTTTGTTGTGGTGTGTTTGATCATAACTTTCCGGTTGTGACTACTGATGTTAATTTGTATTAGTTTGATTCTTAATTCCATAGCTTTGGTATATGTACGTATACTTATCTAAATAATCATAGCTTTATAATTGGTATTTTACTGTTTAATTATTCATGTGTTAATAAGGTTATTTAGTCTACATTTTTGTCGATGTTTGTCTGGCCATTATTCTTTTTTGTTAACGTGATTTTGGCATTGTGATTTTGTGCATGATTCCATTTTGTGATTGGTTAGGCTAATTTATGTGTATGTGTATAGATATTAGCTGTATGAGTGAGGCAGAAGTTGTATGGAGGTTCTGGTTTCTATTTTGGTGTGTTTCTGTGTTGTGTTTGATCATAGCTATGTTTGTGATTGCTGATGTTATTTTCTATTAGTTTGATTAGTTTTATAGCTTTGGTATATGTATATATATTTAACTAATTATAGGTTTATAATTGGTATGTTACTGTTTAATTTCTCATCTATCAATAAGGCTATTTTGTCTACTATTTTTTATAGTTTCATTAGACAAGCTATTTTCATATATATGATATGATTCCAGAATATGGTGTGATTCTGCTTGCTTTAATGTTTGTTGCTTTCTTTTCTTTTCTTTTAGAAAAGCATGATATTTATTTGAATTTTTTCGTCATGAATCTTTTGTAGGAACAACAGTGAATAGACATGGTGATGATGCAGATCTCCATCAGACTATTGCAGGTATTATAATATTGCCTAAATTATTTGTTTCAATTTTTTTTATCTTTGAATTGTTAGATGGGATTCAAATTGGTTTTTCAAATATGATGTGCAAGATGAAGCATAGCAAATGAATGGTGTCAGATCAAGCAGAATCTTCTTCTAAGAGAACATGTTTATCTGTTGGTACATCTCATCAGTCTCTGCCATCTCTTGACTCAGAGATGCATGCCAACGATGGCAGTGATGATGAAACACAGAAGGATAGCGATAGTGAAGATGTTCACAGAGTTCTATCAGGTATTTTAGCACATAATTATTTGAGTGTTATTGGTTGGTGTTAACAAAATAGTTTGATTTTTGTTGTCTATATTAGAGCACATATAACACATAATGAGTATAGCTTAAATAACAGTTCAGTGAAAATTTGATGAATATCTGTATAACAATAGAGCTATTTATGTGTGCTGTAAAAAAAAAGAGCCTCAACGTTCCTTCGTTTTCTGTTTTCCTAGGCCAAAATGCAGTGTTTCATTTACTGTATGATAATAGTGGGTCATCTATTTGGTTTTGCTATTGTAGAAGTTAAAATTTGGTTTTTAGACCATTGGGTTTATAGATGTTACTATCTTTAAATCTTAATTTAGTTTTGGACGATGTAAATGTGTAATCTTCATGATTGTTTGTTGTTTAGTTTGGCATTTTTAGTGCTTGGAATCCTCGAATAGCATTTGGATGTGACACTTCGAATTTAAATAATTCATAGGGGTTTATTTGGTGAGAAACAATAATAAAATGTGTACAAAGAAAATGGCTATATATTAGGATAACTATGTCTAATTTTTTCTTCATTTTGTTAATGAAGTTATTTAAGGTAGTGTATGGATATAGTATCTTTTATATGCTATAGTTTTCTTGAACAATCTAATAATTATGCTTATGTATCAATGACAGGTCTTGATCGAACAATTTATGGGCAGGCATCGTATCAACGAACTCAATCAACCTATCCAGTTGAGGACAAACTTCAATATTAATTATCAATTAATAAAACTTCATTATCAATCATTATTTATCTAATTTATATTTTTATGATGTGATCGCAGGAGTCATTGTGGATTATAATGACTCCGGTGATGATGTTTATACATGTGAACATTGTGCTGCCCTCTTTTGGTTAGATGAAGCATTAAAAAAGAAAAAAATAACCGATTGATTTACATCATTGTTGTGAAAAAGGACAAGTCCAACTTCCGATATCATGTCCAACTCCAGCTTTTCTTGATGAACTGTTAAATTCAATTAATGGTTGAAAAAGTGTGTTCTTTCGTGAAAATATTAGAGTTTATAATTCCATGTTTGCTTTTACTTCTATGGGGGCTAAAATTGAATATCACATAAATAATGGAACAGCACCTTATGTATTTAAAATATGTGGACAAGTGCATCATTTAATGGATTCAGTTTTACCATCCGAAGGAGAAAGTCCTAAATATGCTTAACTATATGTGTATGACACTCAGAATGAAATTTCAAATCGTATGACTACTATTGATCCAAATAACGCAAACAACAATATTGATGTTAATATTGTTAAAAGATTAGTAGAATTGTTGGATGAGTGTAATGAATTAACCAAAATATATCGATCTATCAGAGATGATTTTGAGAATCATTTGTTGCCCAATTTTGATTTCACTATACTTGATCGTGAAAAAATTGATAGCAAGCAATACGAATTACCTTCTGCTTCTGAAATTGGTGGATTGATTGTGGGTGATATAGGAGAATTTAATTCCAATAGAGACATAATTATTCGATCAAACGATGGACTGTTGAAACGAATATCTAAAATTCATCCAAAATTGATGTCATTACAATATCCGCTTTTTTTTCCATATGGAGAAGATGGATTTAAAATAAATATGAAATTAAAAAATTTGTGAAAAAAGTGACAATAAAGATAGAAAATTGACAATGAATAAATTTGTATGTTACCAAATTCATGATAGAGAAAATCAATCGAGTACTTTGTTAAAAGGTGGAAGATTATTTCAACAGTATTTAGTCGATATATATGCAACGGTCGAAGAAAATCGATTAGAATATATAAGGAATCATCAACCAGAACTAAGGTGTGAAACATGGAATAATATATCAACATTTGTTTCAAGTGGAATTGTCCAAGGCTCAGATATTGGAAAAAAAGTTTTTCTTCCTGGTTCTCACACGGGAAGTCCAATGGATATGATAAATAATTATCAAAATGCAATGACAATTTGTAGAGAATACGGTAATCCCGATTTGTTCATTACTTTCACGTGCAATGTGAAATGGCAAGAAATTTTGAGATATTTTGAAAAAAAATCAGGATACAAACCAGAAGATCGTCCTGATATTGTTTGTCGAATTTTTAAAATAAAAGTGGATGATATAATTGCTTATATTAAAACAGGAAAACCCTTTGGAGAAGTTGATGCTCACGTGTGTACAATTGAATTCCAAAAGCGAGGGTTGCCCCATGCTCATATATTATTTTGGCTTAAACATAAATACAAATGTTATACAACAAATGATATCAGCAGAATTACCCAATAAAAATGTTAACCCACAGTTATTTGAAATAGTTAGTCAATTCATGATTCATGGTCCTTGCGGTCGACTTAATTCGAATTCTCCATGTATGCGAGACAAACAATGTACAAAACATTTTTCAAAACTATTTATTACAAACACGATTTTTCAAGCAATTAAGGCTCCTGAGTATAGACGTCGCGATGATGAATCACGTTTTGTAGTTAAAAAAAGAGTTCATGTTGGTAATAATTATGTTGTTCCTTATAATGCTAATTTGTTGATGAGATATAATGCTCATATAAATGTTGAATTGTGTTCCCAATCTATGTTAATTAAATATCTATTCAAGTATATAAATAAAGGACCCGATAGAGCCCGCGTGTTAGTTTGTGACAATATAAATGATGAGATCCAAAATTATCTCAATTGTCGATATTTAACTCCCCATGAGTCCGTATGGCATTTATTTGAATTTTCCATTCATTCTAAATTTCCTGCAGTTCAATATTTAAAAATTCATTTGCCCAAAGAACAAACTATTTGTTTTCATCAAACTAATTCTCTTGAAAATGTGTTAAATGATCCGAATATAGAAACTACTATGCTAACTGCTTGGTTTCAAGCAAACAAGGCTTATAAGAAGGCAAAGAAATTAACATATACTCAATTTCCTACTAAATTTGTTTGGAATGATAATAAGAAATTATGGACCCCAAGGAAACAATATCGCGTACTCGGTAGAATAGCTCATGTGCCACCAATTACAGGTGAATTGTATTATCTTAGAATACTTTTAAATATTCAAAAAGGATGTACCAATTTTGATTCAATAAAAACAGTGAATGATGTAATATACTCTACGTATCAAGAAGCATGTCGAGCCTTAAGATTGTTAGGTGATGATAAAGAATGGATAGAAGCATTGTTGGAATCTACTTTTACTGCCACTTCTTCTCAAATTCGTTATTTATTCGTTACAATTATTTTATTTTGTAATGTCTCAAATCCTCGAGCTTTACTTGATACATATTGGATTAGCATGTCTGATGATATAGTACACAAAATTAAATTAAATTTTAATATGCCAAATCTTACCATACCTAATGATGAATTAAAAAATGTTGTTTCATGTGAACTTGAAAAATTGTTTAACATGTCGTCGAGTACTTTAAAAGATCATCAATTACCAATGCCAAAGACACAACATATATATCAACTTGATAATAGGCTCATTAGAGAAGAACTAGATTTTGATTGTGAACTGCTTAAACAAAAACATTCCGACTTAATTACTAAACTAAATAGATGTCAAAAAATGATATACAATGAGGTGATCAAAGCCGTCGAACAAAAGAACCCAAGATCATTCTTTGTTTATGGTAGCGGAGGCACTGGAAATTTTTTTTTATAGAATACTATCATTTTTAGATTGAGATCTGAAGGCAAAATTGTTTTGGCGGTTGCTTCATCAGGCATTGCTTCATTATTACTTCTGATAGGCAGAACAACTCATTCACGTTTCAAAATAAAACCAATTATAGATAAAGATTCAAATTGTAATATAAATAAACAAACCAATCTTTCTAATTTAATTGAAAAGGCTGAATTAATCGTTTGGGATGAAGCTCCTATGTGCAATAAATGGTGTATTGAATCAGTAGATAGAACATTGCGAGATATTTTGTCAAAAAGAAGAAGAACCATTTGGAGGAAAGACTATTCTATTCGGTGGAGATTTTAGACAGACGTTGCCAGTCATACAAGGTGGTAGCAAAGAACAAGTCATTCAGGCATCATTTAATAATTCATATTTATGGCCTACCATTACAGTCTTTCATCTAACTGAAAATATGATATTGTCGACAGTTGGTTTAAGCAGTGTAGAAAAAAATGAAATTAAAGATTTTGCTGAATGGATACTACAAATAGGAGAGGGTCAATTAGAATCAAAATTTTCTACAGGTGATCCCGATGTAAGTTGGATTGATATACCAGAAGAATTACATACTGATCCTACTATTCATCCTATAGAATCAATTTTTCAAGCAACCTATCCCAATTTTTTAACCAAATATAGTGATACATATTATTTAAGAGAACGTGCTATAGTGACTCCAAAAAATGTAATTATACATGAAATAAATAATTATGCTGTTAAATTATTACCCGGTGATAATAAATCATATTTTAGTTTGGATTCAATTTCATACAATTTAGGTAATAGCGATAATATCAATATTTTATATCCCATGGAATTTTTGAATAAGCTTGAATTTAGCGGATTGCCTACGCATGAACTTATTCTGAAAGTTGGCATGCCTATTATGTTGTTAAGAAATTTAGATCAGATGCGTGGTTTGTGTAATGGTACGAGGTTGATTGTGACAAAATTGTTTGAAAGACTAATTGAGGCAAAAATACTTACGGAAAACAACATGGGAGAAAAAGTTATATTCCTAGGATAATATTATATGCAACGGAAACTAAATGGCCGTTTACGTTTAAAAGACGTCAATTTCCTGTCAGACCATGTTATGCAATGACAATAAATATATAAGAGTCAATGCCAGTCATTGAACCAAGTAGGAATATATTTGTCTGAACCAGTTTTTACTCATGGACAATTATATGTAGCACTATCTAGAGTTACGTCAAATAAAGGACTTAAATTTTTTATAAATAACGATGACGACATCCCTAATAATTGTACTAAAAATATTGTTTATAAAGATGTGTAGCAAAATATATAATTGTAAATTTCTGATACATTACATATACATTTTCATTATACTCACCTAGATTTTTTTCAGAATAAATTTCGGCTATGTATACATACATTCACATTTTGTATAAATTGATTGCTATAAAATTATGTGATTCACAGTTTCGCTATGTATACATACATTCACAATATTTTTGTTAAATAATTTGATTTTGATGCCACAAAACTTACAAAATATCGAAGGTTGACTTTTGTGATTGAACTATTTGGACCATGTTGATGACATCGTGGCTGACCATTTTGTTGGCACATCAACCACTTCTTTAGTGGTTCTTATCCTTCCCTGGAAATCATCGATCATAAGGTGAGTTCCAACTTTCACTAAACAGTATAATAAGTACTCTCATGTTTCTCTCTCTCTCTCTCTCTCTCTCTTACCCGTACCAACTCTCATTGCAAACTCAGACAGAGACTTTCCCTCACTCTCATCACTACCAACATCAAGCATTTTCTTCTCCGATGACGTCGAAAATGGAGAACAAACACAGCGTTCAAGGAGATCAAACTTGCCAACCCCATCTTCGAGATGTACGGTCAGACTTGGATGCTTCTAAAATTTTCAACGGGTGTCACTTTGACTGTATTTTATTTTTCTTTATATTATTGCTTTAATACATTACTCTGTAAAAAAACTTCAATTTTACATTATTTTGTTTAAATCAATCATTTTGTTTTCTTTGAAATTCTCATTTGTACAAAACCGCTCCTCGGCATATCTCTTCAATACAGTTTCGATCCCTTGCATTTGTATTATAAACAAATCATTATTTTATATATATGCACAGATCTCTCCTGCCTTTTTTTTTATCTCATCTATTCTCTACATTAATGTACTATTACTCACCGAAACAGTAGTGGTAACACCACCCCAACGGGGTGGGCGTCCACCTGGTTAATCATATTAACAAGAAAGGAATTACTATGTCCTTCAATCATTTCCAGTCGATCGGTTTTTAGTTGGAACCTCAAGCTCTGCAAATAATCCTGCGTCTAAAAAAAAGAGTGCGCAAGTGTTATAATTGGAGATTAGCCTAGTAATTTGAGGTCATCTATTGAAAAAAATAATAATTTGAGGTCATCAACCTCGAAGAAACGGCATATGAAACAAACAAATCATCAGGATATGTTTATATATTCCAATGCTAGCATCATGCTTGAACAAAATTCGAACCGCGTAGCATTGATTCAGAATGCTGTGATCATCATTATGTTGAGCAACAATGACTCTTTACAACTATATCTCCTTGGCTCTTTTATTCTGTTTGGAGCTCTGTAACTATTCTAGCTTACAAGTTACAACATTGACCGAATAGTGAGCCTCTTAACATTTGCATCATACAATCTTTTTATCCAAACTTTCAATAAGGCGCCAACAACCGTAAATTCACCAAATAGCCAAGGCCTATATGATGAAGCTTGCGAACATAGAAACAGGTACTTTTCGCCTATTGAAACATCACTGTGTATAGAAGCAGAACTCGGTGGGTTGTGAGTCTTAAGATGGAAGATGCAGTAATAAGCAGCAATTTCCCTACACTGCAGCTCAACCCTGTAATGATGACTCGGCAATAGCTAGTACCTCGTCAACTGAAGATGCTTTTTGAAGCTTGGCTTTATCAACAGTGTTAGTGTTAGTATTGTATCATTAGTTGTACGATTAACATATTTATCCACTTAAGCAGATTAGCGACACTTACCACACCACACGCAAGACCACCAAGGAGGCTTCAACTTCACTCACCAGACCCACCCCCTCCGGGCGCGCACGCGCCCGTGGGGGGCGCGCCCGAATAAGAAGAACACACACCAGCAGAGTGCAGGTTGTCCCACATCGAAGAACACCACCAGGCTCCAAACTCAACCACCTATATATGTAAGATATTTATTACAGGTAAGATCACTCCATTAGATCCCGTTCGGACTAATTCACACGTTCACAACCAATTCACTCGACCAGAGCACTATTCGCACGTTCGCTTGACTGTTATATCCAATACATCATCTGACTTAGGCATCGGAGCGTTGAAGGCGGGCCACCCCGTCTCGACCCCTGACTGCCTGTTTCGTTGTTGTATTCTTCTAACAGCCGCGCGCGCCCGACCACCTGACAGAAGAGAGGAAGCGCCCGAAGGAAGGAGCCCGCACGCACGTAGGAAGAGGAGAGAGCGCCTGCCCGTCCGAACGGCCCCCAGCGTTCGGACGCACCAAGAGGAGAAGGGATTCCATCGCACGACGAGGAAGAATAAAGGAAGGAGTATCTGTGGAAGTGTATAAGTGTATTCGTGTTGCTTCTGCCCCGTTACGCCCCCGCGCGTAATTCGGTAGAAACATCTGGTGCCGTCTGTGGGAAACTTACAAATTGCAAACCTCGTATAAACACCACCAAAATCAAAGGTCCACATGCTCAACCCAGTGACTAACGGCAGTAACACGCCCGATGGGAAGACACCGCCAGACTCACAGGGGCGGAATACACTAGCGACTGACGGGAACTGCGACGAGGGACGCATCAGTAGCCTGGTCCAGGAGTTACGAGAAGCGGCGCTCGAAAGAGCAGAGGAGCGCCAAATCCGCCGAAGGTTGGAGGAACGGCTGGACACACTCATCAGCCAGCAGATGGGGCAACACGAGGAGACCCAGGAGACCACCAGCGAAGAGCGACATCCGTTCGCCAGAACCAACGCCCAGGCGGCCCAAGCGCCCTCACCTGCGGAGGAATCAGCGCCCCCGACGAACAACGCTCTGATCCTGCAGAGGATGGAGGAGCTGGCGGAGGAAGTCTCACGCTTGCGCAAGGACAAGCTGGCCGGTCAGGGCGGGACGTTCGCCCCCTGGGTCAGTTCGTTCTCGGCACACATACTGGAGAAGGGAAGGGATCCCCATGCGAAGATAACGAAGATCGCTCGGTTCGACGGGAGCGGAGACCCACGCTCGCACGTAGACGAGTTTCGATCCACCACGGATGGAACCCGGTACTCAGACCCAACCTTGTGTTTCCTGTTTCAGGAGACACTGGCGGAGGAAGCACGGAGCTGGTTTTACGAGATCCCGCCAGGATCCATCCACTCATTCCTCGAGCTGGCAGAGAGTTTCTAGAAGCGCTACAGGCTCCAGGGGAAATACAACACCACGGGCATCCTCCTCAAGGTCCGCCAGGGGATGGACGAGGGCCTGTCAAGCTACATCAACCGATGGAGGACGCTCGCCAGCACGTGCAGGGACCTTGACAAGCGAGTGGCCAAGGTCGCCCTGATGGATAACCTGCTCGCCACTCCATTCGTAGAGAAATTGGTGAGGAAGGAGCATCTCGACTACGACGAGATCATGGACCTGGTTGTACAGAAGGCATTAGTGGAGACGCGAGTATACGGGTCCGCCTCCGAACCCAGCCCCAGCAGACCAGAAGCAACGAACGCCCAACCATGACAGCTGGCGGACGACGAAAGACCAAACGGGGGCTTCAAGAGGAACCGGGACACGAACAGGCAGAATTACCAGAGGCCTTTCTTCCGCGGACATCAGGGTAACAACTACAACCAGGCACGGGGGCAAGCACAGCAGGGTGCCCACTTTCCGCCGGCACCACGCTACCGACCAGCAGGACATGAGGTCTTCACGATCGACGGGCAGTCGCCCGAGTACCTACTCCGCCTGCATCGACACCAAATACCGCCACCAAACAACATGACGAAAGCAGGGGTTCCGACCGGCCAACTCCCGGATGTATGGTGCGAATTCCACAACGCCGCCACCCACTGTACCAACAGCTGCATTATGCTGAAGAAAGCCCTCGAAGACATGAAGGACGGGCGAACAACCCCTCCCAGGGCGGAAGGACAACAGCGCCAGACGAGCGCCAGGACCCGTGGGACTATCAACACGATATCCGGGGGCAAGCGCAAGAAGAGAATATCATCGCCCGATCGCTCGAGCAGGGACGTGCTGACGATCAGGACGGGGAGAGCACCCAGGACGGGAAGAAAGAAAGCACCCACCATCAGCTTCACGGCGAGGGACGAGGAGGAGAACCCGAAGGACAGCACCCTACCATTCGTGATCGACGCGATCATCGACCAATTCCTTGTGAAGAGGGTGCTAGTAGACAGCGGGGCGTCCGTGAGCATAATCTACTTCGACGCATACACGGCGCTCAGACGGCTCGCTAGCAAAATGACACAGGACCATGAGTGCATCGCCAGCTTCACAGGCGAGACGTCGTATCCAATCGGGAGCGACAACCTGCGGGTCGAGATTGGCGCGCCCGACTCCCCGCATAGTGAGATCCAGATGGACTTCATCGTCATGGACACCCCTCCCCCTACAACGCCATACTCGGGAGGCCAGGGATCTGCAAACTAAAATTGATCATCGCAGGGCACCTGCTCTTGGGAAGATTCCCAACCGAGCGTGGAATCGGGCACGTTCGGGGATACAATCACGAAGAAACCACGGAGCCTCGGGGCAGGCAGGAGGTTCTCACCTTGGAACCCACGGACCGGAGGGCGCGATCCACGCACGAACGCCGAGGGACCACACCTCAAGTAATCTATTGAACGGGCGAGGAAACGGGCCGCCCGATCGTCCAGACAGGCGCATCCACAAACCAACCAATCCAACCAGGGGACTGGGAAGCAATCCAACGGAAGAGGGGCCCCCCGCCCATGGAACGCCCAACATTTGGGGAAGTACTTTTGTTAAAGACTTATTATATTGATATTGTACTTCTATTGTGCTCTTTCCATTTGCTTATATTTTCGCGCCCGCTCGTCCTTGACCCGCCCGCCCGTGTACTCGGGGGACTCGGGGACTGGGGATAGGCTACTCGCGTAAATATAACACTTGGTTGAAAACCATAGCCATTCAAAGCAAGGGAATTGGCGCGCGTTGGCACGAGTTATTCAAAAAGATGCCCAAAAAAAGAAAAAAAAGAGAGAAAAAAAAATCAATCAAGACACACAAACGGAAAGAAAAGAAGTTTCATTCATTAGCCCGATTACAAAAACCTAATATATTACAAAAGACAGGAAAGGAAAAGCTACTCTACTCCACCCCCGTATCAACATCCAGCTCTTCACCCTCCTCCGACGACGCCACCTCAGCTTCCACCTGCTCGCCCGGATCCACCCGCATGACCACCGGGTCCAGCTCCGCCTCAGCAGGTCCCCTAGAAGGCCCCGCCACTCTCTCATACGCAGGAACCTCGGCACCCGCCAGCCTTTCAACCTCAGACTCCAGGAATGCCTCCCGAGCGGCTGCTTCAGCACGAACGCGCCGTAGCACGCCACGCAGACACTCCACCTCGGCCACGGCCTTATCCCGGTCAATCTTGGCCAGGGCTTCACAGGCAGCATCTTCTTCCGCCTGGGTATTCGCCTTGTCCGCACGAGCGACGTACCGCCGCGCCAGGTCGTTGGCCTTGTCCCGACTGGCCACCAACCGATCCACCACCTTCCGGTGCTCCAGCGCGTTAGCCCTGAGGCGTGCAAGTTCCGCAATCTCCCGCGAGCGATAGCGGAAGACATGCTGCATCAGGCGGGTGCACGAGCCAAAGACCGCATCCAGCCCATCAAAATGGGCATCCTCCACCGGAGGCAGCAGGGACGCAAGCGCGGCAGCATCATCCGCCAATGAACGGCGCAGCCCATCCACAACATCATCGCCCGACCCTGGAGCGGGGCCGGGAGGGGAGTCTTCCACCCGCGCCCGCTTCCGCGCCCGTTCCCTGCCTTTTCCTTGCGGGGGAGACTTTGGCGCACCCAAGGACAGGAGCGAGGGATTTGGAGAACAAGGGTATTGTGGAGGACTTAAAGGTCGACTTGAAACAATCGCCCGACTTGGAGATGGAAGCACGACGCCCGCGCGACTCGACGACGAAAGCGCAAGAACAACCTCCCGCCTGTCCACAACACCATCCCGCACGACCTGCTGTTGCTCACGCTCCGCCCGAGCCTGCGCCTCGGACCCAGCAACATCACCTGGTGGAGGCAGAGGAGCATCCGCTTGTGGCACCTGGACGGGCAGGGCAGGGGCACCCACGTCACCGACGGGCAGCGGACGTCGGATCTTATCCCCCACACCGGACGGGCCACCACCGGCATCCGCCACCCCGTGGACCTTCGCGACAACACTCCGCATTCTGAGCAAACGACGCTTGACCGCTTCATCCATATTCTTCACTGCAAGCGCACGAAAGGTTAGCAAACAGACAACACTTCGTTAAATTACTCTATTCCTTGCTAGACACTACAACACACCCGGGCGGCCTGGTGGCACGCCATCGCCCGTCAGGCATCCGCCCGTACCGAGCGTACGAAAGGACTGGGGGACTTCCGCCAGTATAGGGTGCGCCAGGGTACGTTGGGCGCACGGGCGAAAGAGGCAACACTTGGCAGCAAATAGCACAACACCAGAAACACCAAAACCCACCAAGTACCACCCAAAACAGATCAAACCCACCCCACCTCCAGAACAAGCCCTGTTCTTGAGAGAAACAAACAGAAGCACCCAAAACAAGCCCAAAAATCCAGAAACACACAAAAACCAAAGAAGAGGCAACAAACAAACACCAGGGACGAGGGCCTCACCAGTCCGAGTTGGTAGAATTGAGTATGCACGTCGAGCACGTACTCCGGCAACAGAGGACACAAACACAGAAAGCTCAGGGAGGCAGACCGCAAGTGATTTCGACAGAGTTTTTTTGTAAGTCATCAAAGTGATGAACAAGACAGACCACACCCCTATTTATACTAATCGACCGACGTCAGCCAGCGAACGCCAGCCGTCCATTTTTCGCGTATCCACCGTTGGATCGTGACGCGTGGCCCGACCGGTCCACTCACCCTCCTCAGTAACCATGCCAACCCATCATCTTCCCGCCTTGAATACAAACCCTAGCACGATACCCCCCAGTTCGACACGTGGAACCCATGCACCACTCCTATGCGCCCACGCGCGTGACGCCTGCCCTTCAGACGGCCATGACGACAACATCATTTGATGCCTGGCCCACGCCAGCATTAAATATGACGGCCAGCATTCATCACAACGGTTCCCAAGGGAAGATCAAAAGGAATGTCATCTCAACCGTTTCATCATCGGCGTACCACCAAATCCAAGGCAAGCCACACCGCCCACACAACCGGTGGAAACAGATCACTCGCGCACGCCCAAACAAGGTACACACCACCGCGCCCGAAGGGAACTCCCCTCCGCGCACGTATCGGTAAGAACTGGCAACACGGTTTACGCGGCAACGCACTCCATATGCGCAACAAGTAAGCAATCGACGCACCGGCTCAGCCCTGGCAGGTTGCTGGCGCTGAGACTAAAACGGACAACGGGTGTGGGGTACGTCCCCTCCGTACGCGAAAATACAGGTTGCCTATATGACAAGGCAAGGGGCCCGTCCTCCCCTTGCAGACCCTGGAACCAACAGGCGACGGATGTGGGGTACGTCCCATCCGTTCGCACAAGTACAGGTCAGATTAAGTAGCGGAGGCATGGGGTTCGTCCCCTCTCTGGGTATCCCAAAATCGATAGGCGGCAACAGGCATGGGGCCCGCCCCCTCTCTTGCACGCGCTATGGGTGGCACGGGCGTGGGGTTCTTCCCCTCTGTACGCCGCCTCATTCCAAAAGCAGAGGCATGGGGCTCGTCCCCTCTTTGGGCATTCCAAGAATCGATAGGCGACACGGGCGTGGGGTTCTTCCCCTCCGTACGGCAGCTCATTCCTAGCAGAGGCATGGGATACGTCCCCTCTCCTGACGAACTAAAATCGGTTTAGGCGGCAACAGGCATGGGGCCGTCCCCTCTTTGTACGCGCTAAACACGATTGGCGACCACGAGCGTGGGGTTCTTCCCCTCTGTACGCCAACCTAAGCCCTAGTAGGGATGTGAGGTCCGTCCCCCCCTATAGGTCACGGACACGACGCGGGTGTGGGGTGCGCCCTTCCTCGACGATCGCAAAGGTATAAGCCGAATTAGCAGGGCTAAGCTCGATGGGCGACACGGGTGTGGGGTTCTTCCCCTCCGTGGGCGTAACGTTAACGATCGATTCTCCGACTCGGGTTCCGGCCGGGGGGTGTGGGGTACGTCCTCTCCTCCAAAGGGCCCGAGACCGATGAGCGTAGACCGGGTGTGGGGTCCGTCCTCTCCGGGCGTGAAATCTTCCCGGGTTAGGCGACAGAGGCCTCTGCGCGCGCTAAGGCCGAAGGGCGGCACGAGTACGTGATCGTGGGCGCCACAACACTTGTAGGTCGCGGTCCTGATCGTCCCGTTGACGCTACAGCGTACGCGACGGCATCCCCGTTGACGTGCGGCGTGCGCAGTGTATCCCGCGACTGGCGTACGGACAACATTTTACATACACACACTTCATACCATACATTCATACATCATACCATATACTTATATACTTATATACCTATATACTTATATACTTATATACCTATATACTTATATACCTATATACTTATATACTTATATACCTATATACTTATATACTTATATACTTATATGCTTATATACCCATCTATCTATTTACCTATATGTCTGTATATCTGTACACCACGAATGTTTACAAAATCCCACCCCATCTGACAGGGCCCATAGGTACACCAACAGGCAACACTCCACGGACGCGCGAGTCCTAACTAGCAGCATCAGTTTGGACCCCGGGCCCAGAATACAGGAACAGGTACACGCTCGGACGCCCAGGTCCCACTCCGTCATGCGAGCCCTTCCTTGACTGGAGAGTTGGGGGACTTAGGGGTCACAGGATCCTGACCACTGCTCGATCGGATAAGTATTCCTGTTAATCGCACACCCTTTTTCAACTCCCCAGTCAAGAAAGTTCTCTTTGAATTGGGGACTTGGGGGACTTGTTAGTATTGTATCATTAGTTCTACGATTAACATACTTATCCACTTAAGCAGATTAGCGACACCTACCACACCACACGCAAGACCACCAAGGAGGCTTCAACTTCACTCACCAGACCCACCCCCTCCGGGCGCGCACGTGCCCGTGGGGGGCGTGCCCGAATAAGAAGAACACACACCAGCAGAGTGCAGGTTGTCCCACATCGAAGAACACCACCAGGCTCCAAACTCAACCACCTATATATGTAAGGTATTTATTACAGGTAAGATCACTCCATTAGATCCCGTTCGGACTAATACACACGTTCACAACCAATTCACTCGACCAGAGCACTATTCGCACGTTCGCTTGACTGTTATATCCAATACATCATCTGACTTAAGCATCGGAGCGTTGAAGGCGGGCCACCCCGTCTCGACCCCTGACCGCCTGTTTCGTTGTTGTATTCTTCTAACAGCCGCGCACGCCCGACCACCTGACAGAAGAGAGGAAGCGCCCGAAGGAAGGAGCCCGCACGCACGTAGGAAGATGAAAGAGCGCCCGCCCGTCCGAACGGCCCCTAGCGTTCGGACGCACCAAGAGGAGAAGGGATTCCATCGCACGACGAGGAAGAAGGAAGGAAGGAGTATCTGTGGAAGTGTATTCGTGTTGCTTCTGCCCCGTTACGCCCCCGCGCGTAATTCGGTAGAAACAGTTAGTATAGGTCCGTTAATAGGATTAAACATATGCTTACCCTCTTAAGTAGCTGGATCGACACCTACCCGACTACCCGAAAGACCACCCACAAGGCTACAACTTCACCCGCAAGACCGAGCCCATCCGACCGGGCACGCGCCCGACAAACGCACATCCGGATGCTCGGAACACATGACAACAAAACAGCTCTATCCCACATCGAAGAACACAAGCAAGCAATAATCTCAACCACCTATATAGGTAAGGCATTTACTACAGGTAAGGATATTCGATTCTAAGCATTCAATTCCATTCAATACTCCAACATACTTTCTTACATGTTCGCTTGACTGTTATATCCAATACATCTTCTAACTTAGGCATCGGAGCGTTGAAGGCAGGCCACCCCTGTCTCGACCATCTGACCGCCCGTTTGTCATTGTATTCTTCTAACAGTGGGAGCCGAACATCCGAATACCCGAACGCCCGAAGAGAGAGGAAGCACTCGATCATCCGAACAGCTCGAACGTTCAGACATGAGAGGATTACTCGTACTTGCTTCTTCTAGATTACGCCCCGCGTAATCTGGTAGAAACAGTTGGCGCCGTCTGTGGGAAACTTACAAATTGCAAACCTCATATAAACACCACCAACCAAAAGCCCACATGCATACCCAGGAGACAAACGTCAGTGATACACCCATCGAGGAAACACCCCCAGCCACACGGACGCGGCAAGTAGTGGAGCTGGGGACGAGCAGCAGCGGCGAGGAGCGCGTCGATTGCCTGCTCCAGGAGCTGCGAGAGGCGGCATTCGAAAGGGACCGTGAGCGCCAGGTTCGGCAGAGGCTGGAAGCACGATTGGACATGCTCGTCAGCCAACAGCAGATACAACGCAAACGGATCCAGGAGACCGCCAACGACGAAGAGCAACACTCGTTTGGCAGGACTGACCCCCGAGCGGTCCGCACGCCCACATCAGCAGGGGAATCGGCACCCCCGACAGACAACGCCCTGATCCTTCGGAAGTCTCGCGCCTGCGGAAGGACAAGCTTGCCGGGCAAGGTGGGATTTTCACCCCCCGGGTCAGCCCGTTCTCAGCGCACATACTAGAAAGGGGCAGGGACCTGAACGCGAAGACAACGAAGGTCACTCAATTCGATGGAAGCGGAGATCCCCGCATGCACATCGATGAATTTTGATCCTCCACGGATGGAACCAGGTATTCAGATTCAACTTTGTGCTTCCTATTCCAGGAGACGTTGTCCGAAGAAGCAAGGAGCTGGTTCTACGAGATTCCACCAGGCTCCATCCACTCGTTCCTCGAGCTGGCGGAGAGCTTCCAGAGACGTTACAGGCTTCAGGGCAAGTATAACACCACGGGTATCCTCCTGAAGGTCCGCCAAGGGACGGATGAGAGCCTATCCAGCTACATCAATCGGTGGAGAGCGCTGGCGAGCACATGCAGGAGTCTCGACAAGCAGGTGGCTAAGGTCGCCCTGATGGACAACATGCTTGCAACACCATTCGTAGAGAAGCTAGTAAGGAAAGAACATCTCGACTACGACGAAATCATGGACCTCATCGTACAGAAGGCGCTAGTAGAGACGCGGGTATACGAGACCACCTCCAAACCCAACACCGACCAGCCAGAAAGCGCGAACATCCAACTACAAAGAAACACCGACTACAGGGAAGAGCCAAGCAGAAGTTACAAGCGAAATTAAGATACACGCGGGCAGGATAACCGGAGGCCGACCTACCACGGTCATCAGGGCACCCGAAACGACCGGGCAAGAGCACCGGCACCACGGGGAATCCAATCCCGAGAGACCCCTCGGTACCGACCGGCCGAGCAAGAAGTCTACGCAATCAATCGACAATCAAACGAGCAGCTACTCCGCCAGCATCGACAGCAGATCCAACCACCGAACAACGTCTCGAAAGAAAGGGCCCCGATCGGCCGGACCTCGGACCGATGGTATGAATATCACCACACCATTACTCACCACACCAACGACTGTGTAATGCTGAAGAAGGTACTCAGGGAAATGCAGAGGGATAGACGGATCACCCTCCCGATGACCGAGGATCGCCCGCGGGAGGCAAACATCGAGACCAGGGGGACTATCAGCACGATATCCGGAGGAAAGCGCAAGGAGGGGACTTCATCGCCCGATCATCCGAGCAGGGAGGTGCTGACAATCAGGGCAGGAAGGATGAACAAAGCAGGAAAGAGAGAGCTGCCAAACATCAGCTTCACGGCGGAGGATGAGGAAAGGAGCCCGAAAAATAGCACCCTACCGTTTCTAATCGACGCGATCATAGACCGATTCCTCGCGAAGAGAGTGCTAGTGGACAACGGGGCGTCCGTGAACGTGATCTATCTGGACGCGTACACGGCGCTTGGCAGGCCCGCACACAAAATGACGCAGGACCACGAGTGCGTCGCGAGCTTCACCGGCGAAACATCATACCCAATCGGGAGCGACAGCATTCGGGTTGGGATCGATGCCCCCGACTCCCCACACAGCGAGGTCCGAATGGACTTCATCATTATGGACACGCCCTCCCCATACAATGCCATACTAGGAAAACCGGGAATCAGTCAGCTGAAGTTGATCATCGCCGGACACATGTTGCTGGGCCGGTTCCCGACGGAGCACGGAGTCGGGCACGTCCGGGGCTACGATTACGAGGAGACAAAGAAACCCGGGAGTAGGCAGGAGGTCCTGGCTTTGGAAGAATTTGCGCCAGAGGTAGAGACACCAGATGACCCGCACGACGGGCTGATGGCGGTATCCCCCGTCCCTGAACGCGAGGAACTGATGAGGATTCAGCTAGCATCCGACGCCATTGGAGCAGAGGCATCCATCCGGGAGTGCTTTTGTGGACGCTCAACATCACCACTTAGAGCACCGGCGGAGAGATCTTCACCACTATGAGAGGACCGACGCGATCCAGAACTTTGGGAGGCCTTGCGACTATCCATCTGCTCCACGCGGCGCTGATCGCGCTCCACTTGCCTTTGTCCTTTCTCCCGGGAGAGACGATCTCGCTCGGCTCGACTCTGACCCCGACTGGACGGAGGAGGAGGAGGAGGGGGAGGGGGAAGAGGCGCACCCCGCCCGGCAACCAAAGTAACGGCAGCCCCAGTGCCCGACCCCTGACGGATAGGAGAGGTGTGCGAAGCAACATCCGGCGCCTGGATCGTCGGCTGGACTTCATCTCCCACAGCTATCCCACCCCCCTCATCAACAACGACGCGACGCACGCTGTCCGCACCCTCCAAAAGCATATTCAGGCGGCGAACGTGCTCCTCATCCCGCTCGATCGCCTTTGACTTGGCCATTTTCGCTGCAAACAGAAAGAACAAAGTCTGTAAAACAGTTGCTAACAAATATACGTAACACATGCATAATAAGATATCATCGCCCGACAGACCAGGTGCTCGAGCCAGACGCGTTCGCTCGATCAGGTCCCAGTGACACGCTGCCCAGAAGTGCCTCGCCTCGGGCATCGGGTCGAAAAAAAACTTCAGACGTGCAATCCTGATCTCCTCCTCAGGCGTCAACGGATACTCGTGCGTGTTAAGCTAGTGGAAACGTTGGGGGACTCGGTGGACACGCTTCGCGTTGGCCGCAACCTCGGGAGAGGAGGAGCCAAACTCCCAGTCACCTCCGACCAGGCAATTGATCATGCGCCAGGTGGTCGAGGAGCTGGGCGGGTCAATCAGTCACCACTTCACGCGTGGCTCCACGGTGAAGGTACCCGAGTCTCGCCGGCGGGAGGAGTACTTGAGGCGGAAGAAGTCAAGGAACTCCGCCCGTGTCGGATGATCCAACCTGCTCAGGCGGAAGACGTTGAAGAACGAAACCAACGTACGGGTCAGTGTCGGCCCACACTGACCGAGGGAGATCTTCAACAGCGCCAACATGTACTTAAAAAAGGGGTGAAGAGGCAGCTTGATCCCAGCCTTCAGATGGAACTCGCTCAAGCACACGTGGCCGGACGGCAGTCGCGTGAACGTCTCCCCCTTCCCAGGAATCTTAAGCTTCACGGAAGAAGGGATGTGGTAATCGCGCGCCCACCGCGCTATCTCCTTCACGCTTGGCGCCCGCTCAGGCTCTTGCACCGGCACTCCATCGGGGAGCACCTAGTGAACGCGCCCCCCCTCCGGAAGCTGGGGCATGGGCTGATCCGCTTGGACATGCTCATCACCCCACGGCCCAGGGGAAGAAGACCCTTCCTCTGAGCCCGATGACTCAGAGGCATCCGCCAATCCGATAGCATCCGCAACGGATCTTCGCTGTCGCGATCCTTCCATTGACTGCAAGATAGGAGATTCACGGTTAGGAACATAACGAAGAGGCGTTACACTCATCACGGAATCGGACGATGAGCCCGACCCGCTCGTGCACGGACTACAGCTAACCCACCCTGCCCCTGGAACATATATCCGCTTACATGACATATCGCTCGAAATATCTATCTGGTCCATCTCCTAGACAATACGCACGCACGCAAGACGCCCAGCACTTAGAGAAAGAAGCAAAGCCACAAACAAGAAAAAACCCAGAAATCCACCTCAAAACATATCAAACCAGGTACACATCAAGAACACGCCTTGTTCTTGAGACGAAAACCCAGAAAGAGAAAAAAAAAATCCAGAAACCGGAAAAACCAGAAACAGAACAGAAAAGCAACAAGACAGTTCAAAACCTTACTAGAAATTGAAGATTGAAGACTTGAAGATGAACGTCGACGAACAACTCCGGCAAGAACACAAGAACAAAGATCAGAAAACAAGAACAGTGCACAGAGTAAATTTTGCAATGCTTCAGTAAATATGAAAGCGATGAGGAAGACGACACCACGAAGGCCTATTTATACTGACCCAATGGCACACGCGAGCGAACGCCTGTCGTTCATTTTTCGCGTGTCCACCATCAGATGGTGACACGTGCCCACGAGGCGGTTCACTTACCCGCCTAAGTAACCGCGCTCACCCCTCGACTTCCCGCCTCGGTTTCAAACCCTAGCACGATCTCCCACGACTCGCCACGTGTTAGCCATGCAGCACCCCACGCTCCCACGCACCTGACGCCTGACCTTCAAGCAGTTACTACGTCACCAGCATTAAATACACAGGGCACACCAGCATTTATTGCGCCGACTAGCATTTATTACATAACGGTTCCCAATAAGAAGTCAAAAGGAATGTCACCTCAAGCGTCTCGTCAGACAGTATCACCCCACCCAAGGCAAGAAAACACACGTCACGACTCCAGCCATTCGGACTATCGCCCGCCCGACCAACACGATCAAACGCTCCACAATCTCACAGGCAAGTAAAACGCCACCCCGCCAGGTTAGTACAAAACCATTGAGGTGTCCCGAAAGAGGTCAACGCCACACGTTTCCTTTCGGCGTGCACGCGCTCAAAGCAAGACCATTTAGGCGTCCCAAAGGAGTTTGACGGTCCTCGTCCGTTCTTCGGCGTGCGCGCGCTAAATGTACCATAGACGGCGCATGGTATCGTCTCCCTGGCTCTGTTGGCGAAGCCGGAGCGCAAGCGGCCGCTTGCGAGTCCGCGCCTAGACACCCAGTAAGAGGTGACCCACCGTTCGGGCTACGCGGCACGGAAGTGGCTAACGTCACTCGTTACCTTCCGGGGCGCGCAAATAGTAAGACCGTTCGGGCGGCTCAAAAGCGGCACACCTTTCGGAGCGCGCGTCGAATGATGGGCGACTTGGGAGTGGCCCCATTTCTTCCGAGGGCGTAATGTTACCATTCGTCGAATTAGGCGGCACGATAGCGGCAAGTTCCTTTCGTGCGGGCGCTAAACCGATGAGCGGCACGGGCATGCTATCGTTGTCCCTCCGTGCGCGCTGCAACACATGTACGTAACGGTCGAGGGCCCCACCGTTGACGCTACGATAGGTCGGCGCCGAGAGTGAGGATCTCCTCTCAGGCACCTAAGCAAGACCGTTCCGAGGCTTAACGGCTCCAAACAGTACGATTCGTTGGGGAGTAGGGGTCAGCTCGGATCCACCCATGCATTTCAAGAATGACCGTTCCGAGGCTTAACGGCTCCATATTGGGGGGTCGGGGTCAGCTCGGAACCATCCATACATTCGCATACATACACATCAAACGCATCCATTCAACCTCACATAGCGCACGATCATACATACATTTACATCCACATACATTCACGTACATTCGCATGCATCCACATACATTCACGTACATTCGCATACATCCACATACATTCACATACTCATCCCTACTTGTATATCTGTACCACATACACATTCACTTCTACAAACTGACATACATCCGCATACACAAACATACATATCCATCCGCATGGCTCCACAGGCGCACGCCCGGGTACACGGCTCCAAACAGCAACATTCGTTTGGGAGTCGTACACCCGGATACAAAAGCACTCAAACAGGTATACGATCGGACGCACAGGTACCCACTCCGTCAGCCAAGCCCTTTCTTGACCGGAGAGTTGGGGGACTTAAGGGTTATAGGACCACGCATCACTGCTCAATCGGATAAGTATTTGTTTAATCACACGAACCCTTTTTCAACTCCCCAGTCAAGAAAGATCTCTTTGACTTGGGGACTTGGGGGACTTGTTAGTATAGGTCCGTTAATAGGCTTAAACATATGCTTACCCTTTTAAGCAGCTGGATCGACACCTACCCGACTACCCGAAAGACCACCCACAAGGCTACAACTTCACCCGCAAGACCGAGCCCATCCGACCGGGCACGCGCCCGACAAACGCACATCCGGATGCTCGAAACACATGACAGCAAAACAGCTCTATCCCACATCGAAGAACACAAGCAAGCAACAATCTCAACCACCTATATAGGTAAGACATTTACTACAGGTAAGGATATTCGATTCTAAGCATTCAATTCCATTCAATACTCCAACCTACTTTCTTACACGTTCGCTTGACTGTTATATCCAATACATCTTCTAACTTAGGCATCAAAGCGTTGAAGGCAGGCCACCCCTGTCTCGACCATCTGACCGCCCGTTTGTCATTGTATTCTTCTAACAGTGGGAGCCGAACATCCGAATAGCCGAACGCCCAAAGAGAGAGGAAGCACCCGATTATCCGAACAGCCCGAACGTTCGGACGCGAGAGGATTACTCGTACTTGCTTCTACTAGATTACGCCCTGCGTAATCCGGTAGAAACAAACAGTAGGCTGGCACCTTGCCAATTTTGGAAGGAGTTGAAATTTCTTAACAAGCAAAACGAGGAATCAGTACTATGCAAGAAGAATAATATCACACTAGAAAGACAAATTTTTCTTTACAGTGTAACTAAAAAAAGTGTGGTAAAATTTTTTTGACTTCTAACAACCTAAAGCTAATGTAAGACAGAAAGTTCCCTTTTGACTAGCTTTTCTCTACTCGACTCTTTGTCATGGTCTCTGGTGATAATTGCCATAATTCATGCATCTGTTTCAGATCATCACACTACTATCTATACATATATTCTAAATCTTGACCTCCCCTTTAAAGACATGTTCTGGATTCCATGGTTCTAAACCAAGCTCAGCCTTGTCCCATGATTAAAACTTACACAGAACGAGAAAGTACCTCTGGACTTCCGCTTTCAACAAGAACACCTTTCAGTTTACCTGAAGTGCAGCAAGAGAAAAGTTAAATAATCAGCTGTAATCATATACACTAGTGTACACATGAATGGGGTCCCTTCAGAGCTATATGTATTACCAGAATCTATCCAGAAAGTTGCAATCTTCGGATCAAAATTCCCAACTTCAACCGTCTCCCCAACTGTTGAATAAAGTGATATCAGTGTGAAGTACAAGAAGTAACTAACTGAGATCATCCAATAACAAAGCATGGTGAAAAAGAAAAAACACTCAACCACCAAGTGTGCGTACCAAATACTCTTGAGTAGAAAGATGGAAGGTAATCATATCTGGCCATTATGCTGCAAGCTAAATATTTGACAAAACAGTTTTGGCCCAAAGCAATCTTGCTGAATTAATTCTGATAATTCAAAACTATGCAGTCAAACATACGTGTGAGTTCGTGCAGTCAGTAAAGCTTTAATGCAATGCTGTGCAGATCGACGAGCATGATCTAGATGTTCCACCTGTGCTATACGATTGTACATCTATTCCGAGAAACATAATTTTTGTCAAACTTGTAATACTGGATGAAGTTTTGTGTTAAACTCAATAAAAAGATACCTTCAATGGGAATGCTGCAACATCTCCGACCGCGAAGATTCCAGGTACACTTTGCAGTCTTGCACCATACTGGTTATATAATGTAGTGAAGCATGTCAAGAACTGTTTATATATCAAAATAAAGTTAAGAAGCTTTAATACGTTAGCTTCCATTCTCTCTCTTTTGCAGGTAATTGTTGGTATAGGAGCAAAACCTGCCGTTTGTCCTTTTGAAAGTTGGTCATTTTGAAAGGGCAGGTTTGGATTCAACTGTTGGTGGTATACAGGTGACCCTTTAAATTTATCTGTTTCCTGAGCATGCTATAGGTCCATATGATGTATATTGAATTCTGAATCATACACAATTAATTATTATAACCTTGGATACAAATGACGTACGAAATTTGTTAGTCATGTCTGGAGAGGCATTATATTGTGCTCCTTTTTTTGTCATCACAGGTCCAAAATTTAAAGTACAAATTATTATCTCTGCCAAGAAAATCATATGAGATTAAATTCCTGGTTTAGGAATTCATATTTTAACAGTTTATTCACATTGGTTGCAATGATTATAATAAGGAACATTTTTTCTGCCTAAGTTGGATCCAAACTACGGTGTATGCAGTGATGATAAATCTCTATTATATCCTTATAATAAGGATCATTTTTGCAAATTGCACACGGACAAGGGAGATACTGGGTTCTAATAATGCGAGTCTTCACAAAATTGATGAAGTTAAGTACGCCTGTTATATAGTCAGAGTGTGTATAATGATGATTCATAAAAGATTTGTCGGGGACATCATCCATGTTTCTTGTCATAACATAAATAGACAATATGTATAAGGTTAGCACACAATATTTATGATACAATCAAAACTTGTCCCAACACTTCTTCTCCTTATTCCTCTAGGTTGGGTCCTATCCCCTTCAAGAGAACACGACTTTTGTTAACCCTCTTGCACCCATGTGGTTTCAGCTACAGGTTTCAGAAATTTCGGCAGCATCTCCTTACAGTTCCTCAAGTGCACAAAAATCTAAACAACCTAATTTGCACTCGAGGAACATTGTAGAGAGACACTGTCGAAACTATATCCCAAAACTGAAACTGAAACCACATGAATAGCAAAAGGATCAACAAAGTCGTGTTCGTCTAAAGTGTCAAAAAATGGGACAATTCGAGAATCAACAACTCATCTCGATTAACTAGATGAGTTGTTGATTCTCAAACGGGAGTTCTAAGCTGATAAATACCTCAATTTCCATATTCTAACACTAAAACAACAACAAAACACAAAATTCAACACAACATCATCCAACTTCCATTAACCAACATAAACAACCATTTAAATTAAATTAATACATAATATGCTCTCAAAGAGGGATAAATAAAAGGAAATTGCGCTAACCTTACTTAAGAATCAAAGAATTGGCAACAAAAGTCTTCCAATCTCACTTTCTTCTTATCTTCTCCCTCTTCTCCTCCAAAAACAGATGCAGAACCCGATTGCATCTGTAAACCTAAAATTTTATCTATATATACAGGTTGCATTTAAGATAAAGTACAAAGGCAGATGAAAAAAAACCTAAGTGATGAAGTTTGACCAATGTTCGTCGCTTTCTTTATACTCGAGCGACGACTTCACTTAACTTTGTCGCTTCAATAATTAGTTAGCGACGAAAATTGAATGTCGTTGCTAGATTTTCTAAAACATGAATCTGAGATAAACGGAGGCGACAAACTATGAATATTGGTCGCTTCAATACTCTTGTAAGTGACGAATATTGAGCAATATTTGTCGCTCTCTGTTTTTTAAACGACGACGTCAATAGTCGTTGCTTAGATTAGTTACAATTGACGAAGTTTTTTTTTATTTTTATTTACCGTCGCTTAAATCAAGATCTCCAATAGTGTTGGTGGTATCACTAGATTGTCTATTCGCTTAATCTATTATTCTGTATTGGTTCTTGCAAACCCTCGGATATGGATGGGAAGGTACGTAACTAGTACGTACTGCAAGGAGATAGGCCATGTCATGGAGCTGATTGAGGTTAGTTGCTAGCTTCTCTGTGAGTACGTATAATTTATCCCATGCATGGCGAAGCGTATAACGTACAAGAGGTCAAGAGTGTAATGGTACATTGTTCGTCTGGCCGGCAGTCCTGACATGCATGCAGTTCATCATCATCAATTTATCTAATGTTAATCCTAAACCATATAAAATAAAAGTACAAGAAACTAAAGAGACAAATAATACTAAGATATTTTTCTTTAACATAAAAATTCTTTAATAGGGAGAAAACTATGTGCCTCTAATTCTTGAGAAACAAAATTTTTCCACTATGTAAACTCACTTCTTACAAAATTATAGTTTCGATAATAGAAAAAAACGGTGCAATTCTATCTAGTCTCTCGCATTAGCTTAAGAACTATACTTCATCTTGTCTCTAAGAGCTTACAAACAAAGGTTACAACAACTTCTACCAGGAATCCAACACCCATAGTTGATTCCCAAGAGTACATGTTAAGACACTCCTTACAAGACTATAGCTCCGATAATAGCAAGTAACGGTGCTATCATATCTAGACTTGCGCGTTAGATTAAGAACTGTATTCGGTCATGTTTTTAAGTGTTTACACATGCGAAGCTTTTTGAGAATGAAAAGATACTTTGTTATCCTTATCTAGCCTGCCCACTAGTCAGAAATACATTCGGTCTTGTTTATTTGTTTCCTCATATAAAGATGTTAGAAGCTTTATTTCCATAACACAACTATCACAAAGTTGGATCTTTAGAAAACTTCTTGGCTTGCTTGCTCTACCAATTCGATCTCATGGATGCAAGATGAATGTATATGAGTTTAAAGGGTTTTGTGTAGTCTTTAAAATATAAAATACAACACAAAGAACAAACACAAGCTTAGACTTAACAAAGAAACTATGCTATGATAGTTTCTACATTTTAACAACCTAGCAAAATATTAAGCCAAACAACCGAGTTGAACAATGTGAGCTTACCCCTTTATATAGGTCAAATGAAGTGTCCTATGTGAGAGGCCAACCAAGCTCAGCCAAGCCTTCAAAAGAGTATAAAAACAGTCTTTAATCTAGACCAAGTGATGAAACTTGAAAGCCACAAAAATCTATTTTACTTTAGAAAATATCTTCATCTTAGGATAAGAATGAAATGCTTTTTGAAGTTTTATGAAAACAAAACTTAAAATACTTTGTTTAAATGCTTTGAGAGCTGTCTAAAATGTGGCTCAACTCTTGGCCAAGTGCCAAGAGCTTGTCCATCACACAAAGATGCTTGGTCACCACATAAAGAAGATATTTCTCAAATATGCCAAACAAGGTGGCACATAAGGGGGAGGTTGAACCATCTCAGCTAAGTATACAATCTTGAACACCACACAAAGACTTTGTGAAATAAAGAAAAACTCCCTTGAGTCGTGACTTAACTCTTAAGCAAAGTGAGCAAGCTTGGTGACCACACAAAAGCTCTTTTAACTCCAAAATATCTCCCTTAAATCAAGTTAAGGTAATTTTATTTTTGTGTAAAAGTAAAATACATTTTACAAAATACAAATGACCAAAGATATGATTTGAAAAAGGTTTTATAAACATATATGGTGCTTTGATAAAATCGATCATATAAACTGTCAATCCAAGGGCTCAGGGATAGAAGACTAGTTAGGTATCCTCAGTGAAAAATAATGAAATGTATATGCATGTTTTTACCTAAGTCCATGAGATCACTTTGGTTCTTCATCTTGTTCTTCATTTTCATTCTTCACTTGTATGGATCTCTATCCATGTTTTGTTCATAATACGATGTGTCAATAATCATATACCTATATTCTCCTCTTTTGACATTCTTAGAAAAAAACACCTATTTTACAAACTATTTCGAGAGATAACAATCTCTTGTTGAGGCTTTGAGGAGTACCTGCACAAGATCTCAACAAGGCAAGACACAAGTGAAGTAAAACAAGGAGCAGCAGAGATGTAGCAATAACACCATTAATAATTATGC
Source organism: Geum urbanum (assembly GCA_946800695.1). Taxonomy (NCBI): domain Eukaryota; kingdom Viridiplantae; phylum Streptophyta; class Magnoliopsida; order Rosales; family Rosaceae; genus Geum; species Geum urbanum. The sequence goes on along the minus strand of OX327013.1, from coordinate 36,314,146 downwards.
ATAAATATGTCATAAGAGTTTGAGAATACAACAAACATTGAATCAACCTCTACTTGTTTCTCCCCCCTTTTGTCACAGAATGACAAAGGGATGTAAATGATTGGGGATCAGAGGACTCCCCCTCAATTGCAGATTTTGGGTCATTAAGATTTAGGATTGAAACCCCCATTAGTATCAAAAATCAAACCCAACAATATAGACGACACTTGACATGGAAGGAAAAACTTAAAAAATTCCAGTTCAAATAATAGTTTTGACAACTATCATTTAAAAATTGAAATTCATGTGAGTTCACCAGGTTGATTACTCCCCCTAAATATATGCATAGCAAAAGTTTTTTGTTTTAAGAAAATACACCACGAAAATGAAACAAAAAATATAAGAAAGACCATACACTAATTTAGGAGAACATGTGTGGACATATTCTTGACCTAGATATCTTATGCATAGGTTCACAACATGAGACAAAGAATTTCAACTGTCTCAAATACTAATGTATTTAACAAGGATGAATGATTGAGGAGAATATCACATGACCGTGGTCCATAAAACACATTCAAGACATCAAGATATGTGTGTGTGAAATAGTTAACCTTATGGGGCTTAGTTCAGCATCAAATGAGATGAGCGATGATGTATCATATGGTACACAAATGACTTTGTCACACTGCTCCAAGAACACTTTATCCAATTTCAGAGACAATTTTGTCTTTTAACATTTCCTTGATTTATTTGAAAGCTCATCTGAAAAATCGTCCTCTTAGGTTCATGTAGCAAAAATGTTATCATTGACTTCCTGAGCAAATATTCGAAGGGGCAATATGTGTAACAAGGACACTCGAAGGATAACACGTTCAAACCCATTAAAGGATAAAATGAATTCCAGGAATCCTTACTGGTTTCCTGTAGCAAAAAGTCCACAACTTAAGTGAACCGTTCGAAACCAAGTGAAGGAATAGTTCTTAATTCATTTAACACATCACCTTTTAGGTGGAAATTAATTCTCGAGTTCATAACTTGAACAGAGCATAATTTCTCCAAGAACATATATCCACAACATCTCATCTCAATTTTATAGCCTAACTTTTAGCAACCCATAAAGCAAACTATGTGAGAAATAACTCAGACATTCACTTAGGTCAAGTTTAATAATTATCTAGGGATATCAACATATATACTGATCTTTATTGACAAACATTAAGACACAAAGTAGACAACTATTTTTTTTGGTTTTTCATGAAGTGCAGACTAAGACACTAATTAAATTCTAATTCTAGCCTACTGAAATGAAAAAAGTACACATTGAATAAGAGAAATAATCATGCCATGAAACACACACTAATTCCCTTCCATAAGCTTACTAAATGTGAGTTATCAAGTGATTTTTGGTGGGAAGCCATAATTATGAAACATGTGCTTCGCTTACAAGCCTTTGCAATGAAACATGACTGCTCAACATGGTTATAATCTCTGTGTCTTGTTGTGTAGCGAAGCTCTTTCCTCTTTTTAGAATCACTTGTGCAATTAAAACAAGAATTCTCTGGCTTTTTCATGTTAGTCAAATATCAAGAGAACTTAGATTAAAAGCAACATTAATCTTAGAGCTGGTATGCACCGAGATACAAATATCAGAGTTTCATGATCAAAATAAGAAGGTCACTTCTCATATTTTTCCTCATGTGCTTGAGGGTCTTCTTCAAATAACTAGGATGGCTAGGATCTCAAAATCATAAAGGTTGTTCATCATATAAACCAATTGAGCCTTGCTTCTGGTTATAACTATCATCACCAATCACATCAATGTGAGTAATCGTTCTAAACTTTTTGCATTTCTAATGTGTGCAGAGTGAGGATAGCAGAGGTCTCATGTATCCCTGTGCACTAAAGCTAATGTTTAGAAAAATCATATTCATATGAGGAATTTTGCACAACAATTGGTGCATTCTCAACGCATTGTTGACAACCTAATTCTGCTCATACATGAAAGGTGAAGCATGAAGAGATCGACAAAAGTGATTCATTAACAATGACATTATGGTTTTCAACATATTACAATATCTTGAGCTCGTGTTAGACTATGATTGTCCAAAGAATTTTCAAGAAAATTTTCCTAGTTTATCAGTTTTATCATCTCTACCATTTTGAACAAGACAATCTTCACCCAACAATGCTTCTTGTTTAGACATAGACAAAACAATGTTCCAATGCATGAAAGATTTTAAAAGCATGTGAGATGAGATAGATACAACATGGTTATCATGGTTAAAACTTTATTATGACACAAATATATTACATATGTACTTGAGTTAAGAAGAGATTTAAACACACAACACATGAAAAATAACCCATATAAATATTCCTCGATGCATGAGAAGAATGAGTCACTTACCCACACTTGATGCCATCACACACACCTGTAGGTTTATGAGTGGATTGGAGCAAACATCTCACTTCTTTTTTGCTTGTGAAATTTCCATGGTCTTTGATGGTTCAATCATTGTACTCTGGCAGAGGATAGAAAGATCAATTGCTATCCTGTATATACAGCCAACTCTAACCATAAGTTGCATTCTCAACGATTTTGCCAAAGGTAATCACCAACATTTTCTGCCTAATATGAATCTGAATAGTCTGGAATCTCATCATTAGAATCAAGAGTGTACAACACACCAATCAAAAGGTTTATGAATATAGACATAAGTCTAATTAAGTAATTATTAACCTTTGCTGTAATTCTACAAGTCTTCATTGAATAGATTACTCATATCAATAATGAAGCTCATAACAGGTCTAACAGTAGTAAGACACAAACTTTCTATATATCATACCACTATAAGAAGTATGCTTAATACTATTTCAATTAAAATCACACATGGTAAGGATTTTAAGAATAAGCATCAATCTCCAACATTTTCACAGATAGACTTAACTCAATTATTTCATATTAAATTAAAAATTATGCACAAAGAATTGAATTTGATAACAACAAATTTGTTTTTATATGTAGGAATAAGAAATCATAACATAAAAAATAAATTGATTCAATTAATCTTGCATGATAATTATTCAAACATTCATAATAAGTATATGTCCATATTACATGATGATGTGCAAAGAAACATTAGAGAGAAGAATATTGCTTACAACCCTTTGTGTTTGTCTCCTAGAATTGGAGGAGATGAGAACCTACACAATAAGTGATAGCAATAATGTATGCTATCATGACATTTGCATGCCAAGCTTTGTTGGTCGAAACTTTAGCAGAGGATGTGGCAGTTGGATGCAATCTTCCTTAAATTTCTAAATTCGGAGCAAGGACAGATTGGTGTTGATCGGTAGAACCTTATTGATTAGCACGATGAAATGATTGATAGGATTTGTAACCCTTAGATGTATTTTTAGATGACTTATCAATCCATTATTCGAAATAGAGAGTGATTATGGCAGCATGCAGAGGCAACAAAAAAAATGTCTCGAAAAAATAATCGAGAGCGATAATTGCCATAAAACATTCAACGGTCAAAATATAAGTTTTTAATAGTTCTCTCTACTTAAGCACTTGAAACATAAACCCTGAACTCCAAAATAATCTGAGTAACACCTTGATCCATAGAGTATGTGTTTGAACCAACCATGTTTAGGAATCTATGAGATGCTTCCAAAACTTAACACATTTTTCAATTTAGTTTTGACTTGTGATAAAGTATATTCAAGTATAAAATCTATTCATCATGTTTTATGTTTGCTGCATCACTACTTAAAACATGAAAATCCATAAGATATGGTGTAGTATGACATAGTTACGAAAAATAAAGATTTACTCAATAATCAATCATATCAATTACAAGTACAATGAATCTCATTAATCATAAACTTGAATGCAGGCAGTTTTAGGACACACATCTAGAAACCAAAACATTCACAAACCTTCACTAAGCATCCTATTTGCTCTGTGCTATATGCAATGCTTAGAATATTTACACATGCATGAAAGAGCAAAAGAAAAATAATTTTTTTTTATTTTCTTTTGTTTCTACAAGGAGACCCATGCAATGCTAAGAATAGTATATGAACAAACTTTCCAAAACGAACAGAAAAAGATAAGTCTTAGATGTTATCAAAATAAACTGAACCTAGGATAAAAACAATGTTTGAAATCCCTGAAGGTACTGAATACTACATACATGTGCACATGTAGACTTATATTTTAATCTTGTGTTCAACAATAAACTCAGCATAACCAGATGACATTGAAGAACCACAACACTAAGATATGCAAGTACTACTTTAATTAAGATGCTTAGTTTAATTAATGCATGAGAACTTCTAATTATGAAACAATGACATATGAACCTGAATACAATAATATATTTGTACATGTATAAACATAAGAGATCAAAATTCAATCACTTGCTCATGAAGTCGTGAGACGACGAGGTTCTATTCTTATCAAAACATGGCTTGTGCTAGAAATACGCTCCGGGGGATCAAAACATAGTCTATCAACCAATATTTGATTTCAACTAGGATTTCGAGTGTTAGTTTCATTGTCATTCCAAATAGGCACAAAATTTCTATTGGAAAGTGACATGTACTTATTTCTTTTAATAACAAACTCGAAATGACCAGATTCTGCATACATAGTGCTTTCATATGAAATCACTAGTTGGAGAATAAATATGTGTTCAATGAATCTAAATATTCCTTGTGAGATTATTTTTTACACCGACCAAATATTCACATAACTCCTTATGATCAATTATTAACTCTTGAGAGCCCTCATCATCTTTTGATTCACTTGAGGTCTTATTAAGGATAGTAGCATAAAAAGCCATAAATTCTCCACTATCAAATGGAGTATTATGGTCTTTGTGACCCAAAAATTATGTACTGTTGTATCAAGTTTCCAACCACAAGCTGCTGCAGCAACCTCCAAACCAATATAACCACCGCCAACAATGACCACCTTCTGTGCTTTCTCCTGAGAAATAATATATATTGCAAAAGCTTACAAATTGGAATTAGCTATACTGGTTATATGCTAAGCTTGCATTATGGCAGGTTCCATTGAAGAGCCAAACAAAGATGAAACTCAGTACAGCTAATATCTCAAATAATATACCATTGTGAAATGATGTGGACTTAGAAGTTAGAACTAATCGCAGCCCATATTCATGCAGTTATTTAAAATTTTCAAATGGAAAGTTATATAATCACTAGCAACATGGGAAGCTCCAACTGAAGTCAGTAAGAGAAAATGTAAAAACAATTAAGCTTACCAACAATGATATTAGTGCATCAGCATCTGCAACATCCCGAACGAAATGAACACCGGGTAGGTTTCCTCCTATTTTCTCCGGCAATCTGAAGAAAAGAACAGTCAAGGAATTCACTTTGCTTCAATTTTAGCATTTAACACACTAGCAGCACTTAGTGGACATATTTCACTGACAATGAATATTAAACAGAACCTTGAGGCTGTGCATCCTGTAGCGATTATAAGTGATCCATACTTGAGCAGTTTCCCTGAATCTGTAGTCACAGTCTGTTTTTCGATATCAATACTTGTAACCGGATCTTCATAGAACATCTACACATAAATTAGACCAGTTACAGCACAACTGAATCATCACAGCCACAGTAATGCAAATTACTCACAAAACAGTGATGAAAACTGGACTAAATGTAAAGAAATAGCCGAAAGCAGCATTGAATTACCTCTATTCCTTTCTCTTTATACCAGTAGGGCGTCTGCCTCTCCCCACCGGATCCAATACAAGTATGAAACCCCTACACCAACCACATTTCACAGTTACTTCTCTCCGAAATTCATAATTTCAAATTTGATACACATAACAATGAGCCCAAAAACTTACGGGTAACCGTGCTGGCTTCTTATCTAGAGGGAACAGGTATCCTTTCGTCAGAGCTGGACGCTCATAAGGCGCATGAGCCTGTTCATATACACAACACACAACATATTCTCACTTCAAATACCACATTTTAATGGCAATAACCAATAATTACTATGGTAAAAAGCTCAATTTTTTTTTCTTCGTGTTACCTCTTTGTAGACAATAGCAAGGCGCCCGTCGGCCATTCCTTCCTCGACAAATGGCCGAGTGGCGTATCCTGCCGCATTGCGGCCGATCACATACCTGCAACCACACCAAAACAAACAAAACAAGTCAATAAAAATCGTTGATTAATTGCGGAACTCCGAAAATGAAAAGGAAAATGGACCTATTTGGGATTGTTTCCTAGAATTCTCGAAGCACTTTTTTTTTAAAAATTTAAAAGTATTTTTAAATTCAAAAAGCACATTATATGTGTTTTTAAATTCTTCAAAGTGCTTCCAGAACTCATCCAAATCACTTTTCTATTTTTCTGATTTTTTTTCTTCTATTTATAATTAATTATTTTTATTAATCCAAAAACGCTTTTAGTCATTATAAAAGCAATCTCAAACATGCCTGGTGTTTACTGACACGTGGTTTTCGTTGGTGTAAGCTGAGGCCGAAACGACGTAGATGAGGCAGAAGGTTGTGAATCCGACGGAGGCGGAGGTACGGCGGCTTTGAGGCGTGGATTGACGGAGAGGGATTCCGAGCTTGAATGAGAGAGAGTCGACGATTGGTGTCCAGTGTTCTTCTTGCGATTTCTGTAGCTTGCGAAACAAGAAAGATTAGATAGTGATGAAAGAACTCAACCCCGATTTAGTTTCCTAAACCGGAATCAAACCCCTTCTGAAAACACGAACCAACAAAAACCACAAAAATTTCGGCAGAGAAATGCTACTAACGCGAAATTGCCTTTACCTGCACCCGGAAAATAACACTTCATCCTATGCCACAAAAGCCAAACCGTGGGCACCAATCCCATCCGAATTTCTTAATATCATATCAATAACAATAAACAGTAAACATAACTGTACTTTATAAAAAATCCGGGAAAAATCACATAAAAACATGTATCAGTAACGTATCAGAGCGACCTCTAGTGTATATATATACAAAATATACAACAGTAGGCAAAACAAGAAACCTACTGGAAAAGAAAGGTAGCTCGAACAACTAGCCTCCGACCGCGACGTGAGACACCAGACTCTGAACTACAAACTGGGCACAGAAACCGAAAAGCCCAGGGGAAAGACATGAAAACCGTTAGAGTGAGTGGACGAAAATAAATGTCTTTTGCCGAACAATATATGTTATAAAAACATATGTGAGTCAAAATGAGTGAATATGATATAGTACACGGGGGAGACTCTAACTCCTCACGCGTACAGAGCATGCATCGTAAAACTCCGCGGGGTCACTCATGGACAAGTCCGCGCTAGTACAGTCTGAATCACGAGATCCCAGACCCATACGTGATTCTACCCAGAAAGGCCTCAGGTCAGAGGTCTGCCCCCCTAGTAAAAGCCTCGGGTCAGGGGTCACAGGCCTCCCCCGGTAAACATCCTCGGGGATCAGCCGAGATGCAAGTGTATCGATACAACAATATATACTGTGATTGTACTCTGTGTAAACCAAATCATAAATAGTTATATGCAAGTGTATAAGGCATAATGTAAATGCATATACGTAATACATAATTATATAAACATATTTGTCGGTGCATAATCATAAAACACATGCTCGAATAAATCATAATCGCATATGCATGCTCATGCTCGTAAAACGTGCATTAAAGACTCATGACTAATCAGTGAAAATAAATTGTCCACTCACAGGTGAGCAAAACGCGCACTCACGCTAATCACGTGGTCCAGCGAAAGATCCCTCGCCCGAAGCACGATCTTGATCCCCTGAATAATCATAAAACATATCTGATAAAAAACACAATTCACAACACTGTACCACACCTCGGAAACCAACTGTTCTCGGAAATATATAATGCAGTGCAAAATAATCGACGAAATTCCCGAAATCTCCACTCAAACCCTCGACCGAAAATCCGGTACCCAAATCAACTAGAAAACCTTAAGGCGACGATCGGGGCACGAATACGAGCGAAACGACATATAACTCGACATATTTCCAAAAAAGTCAAACCTCCGCCGGAGTGGCGTCAACGGTAACGGATTCCGGCCAAACTTTCCAGAAATAAACGACTCCTCAAGGCCAACATATTTCTCTTCTACACTGAGACCCAATTCCAAGCCCACCGGTCGGAATTGAGCTCGAAACTCACGGAATCCATAGATTCCGGTGAGATTCTGGCGAGCTTCAAACGGCAACCAAACCCAAATTCCTTCTACCAAAAGCATCAATAGGTTGAGGGGAACCTTTCCCCCCAAAGCCCCGACCCCAAAAGTCGCCGAAGAAGGCCACCCGAATTCGGCAAAATCACCCAACTTCATCGAACTCGTTCTCCCTCAATTCTCAACCAAATCAAGAAATTCCAAGTTCTAACTAGTTTAAAATCACGAGAGGAAGATTTTACCTTCAAAGGTCATGGCCTAAATCGGCCGGGAACAGAAGCTCCGACGATGAACAGTAATCGGGTAAATAGTCCCCTCGGGTCAACGGGTTCAAATTTCGATCAACGCCTCAAACAGTGTTTTCAACAATTTTTTTGACTATTTCCGATATTTATACTCGCATCTCGGGACGATCGACGGTCCAAAACGGATAACCATTACGATTCGGATAACTCGATACGAACGGATATACTCGACAAAACTCTGAAACTTCAAATATTCATATCATATTCCTCGGTCGTCGAAATAATCATCTGGAACCACCCACAAACTCGAAATCACGTGTACAATAATTCTCGAGAAGAGACTCAACTCAAATTCTCGGCTGATAATTAAGTCATGATCAAAACCGACAAACCACACAATTTACGGAAAACAGTGATTTCGCGCTAACTCGTGGATTAAGCTGATTACACTACTGATTTTGTTCCGGGTCGTCACAAATCCACCCCCCTTAAAAAAAATTCGACCTCAAAATTTACGTACCTGTCAAGTGAACAGATGAGGATACTGCTCCCGCATACGCTGCTCAGTCTCCCAGGTGGCCTCCTCAACTGAGTGATTCTGCCACAAGACCTTCACCAGCGGTATAACACGGTTCCTCAACTGCTGCTCACGCCAATCGAGAATCTGTATCGGTTCCTCCACATATGTCAAATCTTCTCGGATAGGTAGCTACTATGGCGCTAACACATGCGATGGATCTGGGATATACTTTCGTAGCATCGAAACGTGAAAAACATCGTGTACACGAGCCATCTCGGGCGGCAACTCAAGTCTGTAAGCCACGGCTCCAACCCTCTCAGTAATCTCATACGGACTAATGTACCGTGGTTGAAGCTTGCCACGCTTCCCGAAACGCATAACTCCCCTCCACGAAGATTGTTTCAGGAAGACCCACTCGCTCACATCGAACTCGAGACTCTTTCTTCTCACGTCCGCATAACTCTTCTGGCGATCCTGGGCAATCTTCAATCTATCCTGGATAATCTGAATGTCCTCCATGGTGCACTTCATCAGATCAGGGCCAATAAGCCATCGCTCGCCCACCTCACTTCAACACAACGGAGTGCGGCACTGCCTCCCGTACAGGGCCTCGTACGGTGCCATCTCGATATTGGCCTGATAGCTGTTGTTGTAGGCGAACTCTTTCAAATGCAGTTGCTAGTCCCATTTTCCTCGAAACTGCAAAACGCAAGACCGCAACATATCCTCAAGAGTCTGTATAGTCCGCTCAGACTGCCTGTCAGTCTGAGGATGAAAAGCTGTACTAAAACGCAACCTCGTACCCACGGCTCGCTGCAAAGCCTGCCAGAACTCGGAAGTAAATTGAATGTCTCGGTCAGAAACAATAGACACAGGCACACCATATAGTCGAACGATCTCCGACAAATATAGCTTTGCCAACCTGCTCACTGAAATCTTCCCAGGAAGTGCGAGAAAATGAGCGGATTTCGTCAATCGATCCACGATAACCCAAATACCAGTATTGCCAGCCGAAGTACGCGGCAACTAATACACGAAATCCATGGTAATGTGCTCCCAGTTATAAACCAGAATCTTCAGTGGCTGCAACTTTCCCACAGGCTTCTGCCTCTCCGCTTTAACCTGCTGACAAATCAAATATCGGCTCACATATGCGGCAATCTCCCGCTTCATATTGCACCACCAGTAATACGCTCGAAGTGTACGAAACATCTTCGTACCACCGGGATGCATCGCATACGCCGAACAATGAGCCTTGTCTAAAAACTCCTTCTTCAGACTCTCGTCTCTGGGTACGCACAATCTACTTTTGAACAGCAACGTACCATTATCACTCAACCGAAACTCTATTGGCACGCCATTCTGTATCATTGTCTTCTTGTCCAACAGGTAGGAATCTGAATCCTGAGCTTCCCGAACCTGATCAACCAACACGGGTCGAACCTGAAAATTGGCCAACAAAGCTCCCTCATCGTCCCACTAAAACTCGGCTCCCGTAGCCCGAAGGTCGGCTAACATAGATACTCTGGCCACACACACATGGAACAGCGAAGCTCCGGATTTCCGACTGAGTGCGTCGGCAACGACATTAGCTTTCCTTGGATGGTACTCGAAAGTGCAATCATAGTCGTTGATCAACTCCATCCACCTGCGCTGCCTCATGTTCAAATCTGGATGCGTCCGCAAGTAAGTGAGACTCTTGTGATCGGTGTAAATCTTGCACTGAGCTCCGTACAAGTAGTGTCTCCAACTCTTCAACGCTAATACGATAGCAGCCAACTCCAAATCATGCGTCGGATAGTTGACTTCATGTGGTTTCAGCTGCCTGGAACCGTAGGCCACAACTCTGTCATGCTGCAGCACACAACCAAGTCCCAACTTCGATGCATCGCTGTAGACCACGAACTCTCCACTATCGTCAGGTAGGGTCAAAATTGGTGCAGTAGTCAACTTTTCCTTCAGGAGCAAATAACACTCCTCACATGCATCGGACCACTCGAATTTGACGCCTTTCTTCGTCAATCTGGTCAGTGAAGTAGCAATCCGAGAAAAATCCTGCACGAAACGCCGATAGTAGCCTGCCAAGCCCAAGAAACTCCTAATCTCCGGTACGGTGGTAGGTCTACTCCAATTCAGCACGGCCTCGATCTTGTCAGGATATACGCTGACTCCCTCAGCCGATGTCACGTGCCCCAAAAACTTCACCCTGTCCAACCAAAACTCGCACTTGCTGAACTTCGCAAACAACTGATTATCCCGCAAAGTCCGCAAAACTGCTCGCAAATGCTTCTTATGCTGGCCCACATTCCTGGAATAAATCAGGATGTCATCAATGAACACGATCACGAACTTGTCCAGAAATCGTCTGAACACCCGGTTCATCAATTCCATAAAAGCTGCGGGGGCGTTGGTAAACCCAGACGGCATAACCAAAAAGTCGTAGTGCCCATACCACGATCTGAAAGTTGTCCTGGCCACATCAGACTCTTGGATCCTCAACTGATGATATCCGGACCTGAGATCAATCTTCGAAAAGACTGAAGCTCCCTTGAGCTGATCAAACAAATCGTCAATCCGTGGCAACGGATACTTATTCTTCACAAGATTCTTCACAAATCGTCAATCCCTTCTCCAGCAACTCCTAAAGTTGAATCTGTAGCTCTTTCAACTCCGCTGGCGCCATACGATACGGTGCCTGAGATATGGGTCCAGTGCCCGGCAATAGCTCAATGGTGAAATCGATCTCCCGAACTGGAGGTATACCCGGTAACTCCTCCGGAAAAACATCAGGAAACTCGAAAACTACCTCGATATCACCAATATCCGGCACAGTAGCCGTAGTATCTACCACATGAGGTAAATAAGCAACACAACCCTTCTTCATTAACCGATCCGCCTTCATCGCAGAAATCACACATGGCAATGAAGTATTCTTCGCACCGCGAAACAATATCTCCGGAAAGCCTGGTCGAAGAAACGCAACCTCCTTCTTGTGACAATTGAACATGGCCCAATATGTCTCCAAGAAGTCCATACCCAAGATCAAATCAAAATCGACGATATCTAGCAATAACAAATTTGCGGCTAGGCCCTGGCCTCCAATAAAAATCTCATAGTCTCTGTACACCCAGCCAATACTCACAACCTCACCGGACGGATACAACACTCTCCACAGCCCCAGAAGTAGAGACGTAGCTACAGTAGCTAAAGATGATAGTCTATATGACATGAATGAATGCGTAGCACCTGGATCTAACAATGTAAGTACTGGATATCCAAAGATATGCAACGTATCGATAACGACCTCTGGTGAAGCTTTGCCCTCGCGTAAAGTCATGGCATGAACCCTGGCCTGCCCGGCTGGTCGTCCACGCTGAGGATGTCCCTGCTGTCCTCCCTGGCCCGAAAACTGAACTGGTCGAGTCCCCGAAGTGGCACCTCGCTCTCCTCCGGAACTCTGGGCCGCCTGTCCACCAACACTCACCTGCTGAAGACACTCCCTAGCATAGTGACCCTCCTGGCCACAACGAAAACAACTAGTAGTGCCTCGCTAACAAGGACCATATTGATGCCTGTTGTAGAAGTTGCATAGTGGATACTCCCTCGGTACAGCAAACGTGCCTCTTGTACGCCGAGGATAACTGGAACCACTATAACCCCCACCAGACTGTGGTCGCTGCGGTCGATCTCTCCTCCATCTCTGTCCCTGTCTCGGTGCACTAACTGGTAGTCGATATGGTCCACTGCCCGAGGATGATGCCGATCCGGAAGTATCAGAACTCAGCCTCTTGGAAGGCCCCTGACTCGGTCCACCCTCCTCAAACCGTCGAGGCTGGTATCTCATCTGCCTTTCCTTCTCGATATCTTCACCTCGAAGCGCTGCACTGACAAACTCATCAAAGTTGTTCCAAGGCATCATAGTCAGAGTCCCCTTGATGTTCAAGTTCAAACCCAGCTCAAATCTGCGGCACTTGGCTTCCTCAGAATCCATCATGTCACGCGTAAACCGAGATAAGCGGGTAAATCTGTCCCGATACTCAAGCACAGACAAACTGCCCTACCTCAAATTCGTGAACTCCTCATACTTACGCTACTGGGTAGCCTGATTGAAGTATCTCCGCATGAACAAATCTCGAAACAAAGTCCACAGAGTATCAACCGGTACTCAGTCGGTTCTAACCCACCAGAAGTATGCATATGACTCAAGTAATCCGACTGCTGCCACTGTCATCTGCTCAGGGGTAAAACACAGATGCTCACAAACTCGTTCAACCTGAACCAACCATGCCTCACACATCTCTGGATCAGCTAAACCCGAAAAGACAGTCGCACCAGCAGTACGAGCTTTGACCACAGGGTCAAAACGCTCCTCCAAACGCAACACTCGCATCAGCAAGTCGTTCTTCTGGCGATCCTTATCAGGATCCACTTCCCGATTAACACGGGGACCACGTCGAGGAGGCATCCTACTGATACAAGACAAGCATTAGATACAAGCATAAGGAATGTAATCATGAGACCTCAGATATTTGAATATACACAACACCCGAAGCATTGATGAGTACCACTGGCTAGTCGGGTCATCGCTCCAGACATGCTGTACGTACTCAAATATCCTAAGCGTCACAATTACAAGAGTCTACAGAATCTGACAACCTAATACTCTGATACCAAGTTAAAAGGACCCAACCCCGATTTAGTTTCCTAAACCGGAATCAAACCCCTTCTGACGTAGATGAGGCAGAAGGTTGTGAATCCGACGGAGGCGGAGGTACGGTAGCTTTGAGGCGTGGATTGATGGAGAGGGATTCCGAGCTTGAATGAGAGAGAGTCGACGATTGGTGTCCATTGTTCTTCATGCGATTTCTGTAGCTTGCGAAACAAGAAAGATTAGATAGTGATGAAAGAACTCAACCCCGATTTAGTTTCCTAAACCGGAATCAAACCCCTTCTGAAAACACGAACCAACAAAAACCACAAAAATTTCGGCAGAGTAACGCTACTAACACGGAATTGCCTTTACCTGCACCCGGAAAATAACACTTCATCCTATGCCACAAAAGCCAAACCGTGGGCACCAATCCCATCCGAATTTCTTAATATCATATCAATAAAATAAACAGTAAACATAACTGTACTTTATAGAAAATCCGGGAAAAATCACATAAAAACATGTATCAGTAACGTATCAGAGCGACCTCTAGTGTATATATATACAAAATATACAACAGTAGGCAAAACAAGAAACCTACTGGAAAAGAAAGGTAGCTCGAACAACTAGCCTCCGACCGCGACGTGAGACACCAGACTCTGAACTACAAACTGGGCACGGAAACCGAAAAGCCCAGGGGAAAGACATGAAAACCGTTAGAGTGAGTGGACGAAAATAAATGTCTTTCGCCGAACAATATATGTTATAAAAACATATGCGAGTCAAAATGAATGAATATGATATAGTACACGGGGGAGACTCTAACTCCTCACGCGTACAGAGCATGCATCGTAAAACTCCGCGGGGTCACTCATGGACAAGTCCGCGCTAGTACAGTCTGAATCACGGGATCCCAGACCCATACGTGATTCTACCCAGAAAGGCCTCAGGTCAGAGGTCTGCCCCCTTAGTAAAGGCCTCGGGTCAGGGGTCACAGGCCTCCCCCGGTAAACATCCTCGGGGATCAGCCGGGATGCAAGTGTATCGATACAACAATATATACTATGATTGTACTCTGTGTAAACCAAATCATAAATAGTTCTATGCAAGTGTATAAGGCATAATGTAAATGCATATACGTAATACATAATTATATAAGCATATTTGTCAATGCATAATCATAAAACACATGCTCGAATAAATCATAATCGCATATGCATGCTCATGCTCGTAAAACGTGTATTAAAGACTCGCGACTAATCAGTGAAAATAAATTGTCCACTCACAGGTGAGCAAAACGCGCACTCGCGCTAATCACGTGGTCCGGCGGAAGATCCCTCGCCCGAAGCACGATCTCGAACCCCTGAATAATCATAAAATATATCTGATCAAAATCACAATTCACAACATTGTACCACACCTCAGAAACCAACCGTTCCCGAAAATATATAATACAATGCAAAATAATCGACAAAATTCCCGAAATCTCCATTGAAACCCTCGACTGAAAATCCGGTACCCAAATCAACTCGAAAACCTCAAGACGACGATCAGGACGCGAATACGAGCGAAACGACATATAACTCGACACATTTCCAATAAAGTCAAACCTCCGCCGGAGCGCCGCCAGCGGCAACGCGGCGTCAACGGTGACGGATGTGACGACCCGAACCAGAATCAGATGTGTGTTTGGCACGATTTTTGAGATTTGAGTTTAGTCGCAGTTTTGCGATATTATGTGGTTTGCCGATTCGATTCGCGACTTTGTTTTTGGTCGAGAATTTGAGTTTGGTGTCTTCACGGAAAGTGTAGAGTACGTGATTTCGAGTTCATGGGTGCTTCCAGAAGATTTTTCCGATAATCGAGGAATATTTTATGATTATTTGGAGTTTCGGGTTCCGACGAGTTTATCCGATTGCTTCGAGCTTATTCGAATTATTTCGTATTTTTATTTTTGACCGTTGATCAACCCGAGGGACGAGTATAAATATCGAAAAGTCGGAAAATAGTCGTAAAAACACGAATTTGCATTGACCATCGTTGACTTTCTGTTTTTGGTAAGTTGACTTTTTGGACAAAAAAAGAAAGTTTCCTCTTTGAGCGGTGACCGTCCGGCGACCAAATTCCGGCCACCTTTGGATGATTGAAAGGTACAGTGAGCTTCCTCTCTTAATTTCGAGTGTGATGGTGTGTGATTTTTTGGGAAATGATCATGTTTTACTTGGACCCGAACTGGGTCGGTTTAGTGTCCGTCGCCGGAGTTGGTGGTGGTGGCTCCAGCGAGGTTTGGAAGTGGGGGTTAGGGGGAAAAGACTCCCCTTGCTCCTCTGAATCTCATGGTGTGTTTAGTTCAATCTGAGGTGAAGTTTTGGGATGAACCCGATTAGGGATTTGGTTTGGGTTTTCCGATCGGGTTTTGATGATTTGAGGGACTTCCGTTGAGATTTGGCTGTCGGGGTAGAAGGGAGTTTGATTCGCCTTGAAAAGACCTTTGAAACTGGAGCTTCCCGCCGTGAAAATCCACCGTTGACGGCGCGCCGCCGCCGACGGCAGCGGTCAACGACGGTCAACGGTGAGGAAAAAGTCAACTTTTCAGATTTCGACAATTTTAATGTCATTTTTCTCGTAATTACGCCCTGATTATCGTATGGAGGTTTTCGGGTTGATTTGATTAGCCGATTTTCAGTCGAGGTTTTGAGTTGGGATTTTGGGATTTCCGTAATTCATTTTGTACTGCATTTCGAGTTTCCGGGAACTGTTGGTTTCCGTGCATCAGTACAGTGTTGTGGATTACGATATTGATCAGTTATGTTTTATGAATATGTTCAGGAGATCGAGATCGAGATCTGGATCGTGATGGTGCTTCAGGCGAGGGAACTTCCGCCGAACCACGAGTTTAGCGCGAGTTCGCGCTAGCTGATCTGTGAGTGGACAAGTTTCTATTTTCACTGTTGATTTGCGAGTTCGTGGATTTTATGATTTCCGTATTTAAATTATACAATGATTGAGTTATATGTTATTTTTCGGAGGTATTATCATGTGTTATTGTGATTGGCATTTATTGCATCGATGCTACCAGAGTTGAGAGATTCCTCTGGCCCAGAGTTGAGAGATTCCTCTGAAGCAGGGTTGAGAGATTCCCCTGAGTGCCGCCGGGGTCGAGAGATTCCCCTGGCCTATCACAGTCGGGTTTGAGCGATTCACCCGACGTCGGGCTTGAGAGATTCGCCCGACAACCTCTCTCTATATATATATGTGTTGTGTTCCGAACTCGCATTGTTTATATTGATTGTTATTATATAACTGGTGAAAGGCATATATATTTATTTTCGTCCACTCACTCTAACGTTTTTATTTGCCTTTCCCCTGGGCTCTTCGGTTTCCGTGCCCAGTTTGCAGTTCAGATTCTGGTGTTTCACGTCGCGGTTTGGAGGCTAGTGATCAGAGTTACCTGTGTTTTCCAGTAGGTTCTTGTTTCGCCTACTGATGTACATATTGTATATGTTTTACTTTAGTGGTCGCTCTGATACATTCTGATACATGTTTACGCGGATTTTCACGGATATACATAGTACAGTTTATTTACTGTTGTTGATTATATTGATGTTGAGAAATCCGGATGGGATTGGTGCCCACCGGCCGGAATTGAGCTCGAAACTCACGGAATCCATGGATTCCAGTGAGATTCCGACGAGCTTCAAACGGCAACCAAACCCAAATTCCTTCTACCAAAAGCATCAATAGGTTGAGGAGAACTTTTCCCCCCAAAGCCCCGACCCCAAAAGTCGCCGGAGAAGGCCACTTGAATTCGGCAAAATCACCCAACTTCATTGAACTCGTTCTCCCTCAATTCTCAACCAAATCAAAAAATTTCAAGTTCTAACTAGTTTAAAATCACGAGAGGAAGATTTTACCTTCCAAGGTCATGGCCTAAATCGGCCGGGAATAGAAGCTCCGATGATGAACAGTAACCGGGTGAATAGTCCCCTCGGGTCAACGGGTTCAAATTTCGGTCAAAGCCTCAAACAGTGTTTTCGACTATTTTTCGATATTTATACTCGCGTCTCGGGATGATCGACGGTCCAAAACGGATAACCATTACGATTCGGATAACTCTATACGAACGAATATACTCGACGAAACTGCGAAACTTCAAATATTCATATTATATTCCTCGGTCGTCGAAATAATCATCCCAAACCGCCAAGAAACTCGAAATCATGTGTAGAACAATTCTCAAGAAGAGACGCAACTCAAATTCTCGGCCGATAAGTAAGTCGTGATCAAAATCAGCAAACCACACAATTTACGGAAAACAGTGATTTCACGCTAACTCGTGAATTAAGCTGATTACACTACTGATTCTGTTTCGGTTCGTCACAAGTGAGGGGGAAAATCAGTGGGCGGAGAATGAAGAAGAGGAAACGAAAATTTGGAGTAGGAGTGGTGGGTGTGGTTTTGTACCTGAAGAAGAAGAAGAAGGTATCTGGGTTTGGGGAGTGTGAGATTTGTGAGATTAAAGTAATGGGGGTTTATAATTGAAAGAGAAAGCTTGGATTGGCTCTTTAAGAGGGTGAATGGTCCAAGTGATCGAGTTGGAGCTGTGATTAGCTACTTGAGTTTTGCGACCATTTTCAGTCAGGAAGGTGGGTGTTGGCCATTGGAGGAGGCTGTTACCGACTGTCCGGGAGGAATGCAAGCGACGTCATTTTGTTGCGTTTACAATCACTCGAGGTCGGCTATGCACCATTTTTTTAAAGTAGACACAACGTCGTTCTGCAGACTATTGTATCTAAAAAGGAAAATAAAATCACTAAATTCCATTTTACGGTGATTTACACTCGAATAATCATCAGGCTTCTATGTAGCACCTAAGAGTGAACACTCCATAGACTAAAATTTTCATGTGTCACATGTTGCACTATGATAGGCTACTTATTTTAATTTTCTTCAAGTTTGACTTAGGGCTTGGATTGGCTCTTTAAGAGGGTGAAAGGTCAAAGTGATCGAGTTGGAGTTGTGATTACCTACTTGAGTTTTGTGACCATTTTCAGTCAAAAAAGTGGGTGTTTGCCATTGGAGGAGGCTGTTACCAACTGTCGGGGGGGGGGGGGGGGGGGGGAATGCAAGCGACGTCGTTTTGTTGCATTTACAATCACTCGAGGTCGGCTAGGCACCATTTTTTTTGGAAGTAAACACAACTTCGTTCTGCAAACTATTGTGTCTGAAAAGGAAAATAGAATCACTAAATTCCATTTTACGGTGATTCTAAAAGGACCCAACCCCGATTTAGTTGCCTAAACTAGAATCAAACCCCTTCTGAAAACACGAACCAACAAAAACCACCAAAATTTCAGCAGAGTTTCGTTACTAACGCGGAATTACCATTACCTGCACCCGGAAAATACACTTCATCCTATGCCACAAAAATCAAACCGTGGGCACCAATCCCATCCGGATTTCTCAATATCATAACAGAAATGTAAAGTAATAAATATAGCTATACTTTACAAAAATCCGGGGAAAATCGTATAAGAATATACATCAGAATACTCAGAGCGACTTCTAGTATACATATACAAACAGTAGGCCAAACTAAGAACCTACCATAAAAAGAAACATCGCTCGAATACTATGCCTCCGACCACGACGTGCGACACCAGAATCTGAACTGCAAACTGGGCACGGAAACCGAAAAGCCCAGGGGAAAGACATGAAAACTGTTAGAGTGAGTGGACGAAAAAAATGTCTTTCGCCAATTAATATATGTTATAAAAACATATGCGAGTCAAATGTATAAATAATCAAATGGTACACGAGGGAGACTCTAACTCCTCACGCGTACAGAGCATGCATAGAAAATCTCACGGGGTCGCTCGTAGACACATCCGTGGTAGTACAGTCCGAATCACGGGATCCCAGACCCACACTTGATTCTAGCCAGAAAGGCCTCGGTTCCGGGGTACTGCCCCTCGCCGGCCAGGTCGGGGTACTGCCCCTCCTGGTAGGCCTCCATCGGGGATCAGCTGAGAGGCAAGTGTATCGATACAACAACGTGAACTGAGACTGTACTCTATGTAAATCAAATCATAAACAGTTCGATGCAAATGCACGAAATAATATATAAATGCATATACGTATTGTATAATGGTAATAGCATAATCGTCTAACACATGCTCATATAAATCGAAATCTCGTATGCATGCTCAAGTTCGTAAAACGTGTATAAAGACTCGCAATCAATCAGTGAAAAGAAATTGTCCACTCACAGACTAGCGTAACGCAGTTCGCGTTAATCCCGTGATCCGGCGGAAATCCCTCGCCAAACGAACGATCACGAACCCCTGAATAATCATAAAATCCATTTGTCAAAATCATAATTCAACAACTCAAATCAAATCACGAGAAACCACCGTTCTCGGAAACACATAATTCAAATACGACGAATTGTCGAAAATTCGATAATCACATCACAACACCTCGCTATAATTTTTGATGCTCAAATCGAGAAACAAACCTCACCACTGCGATCGGGGTGCGATTCTGAGCGAAACGACATGCAACTTGTCGAAAACCCCGAAAAGTCAACCTTGACCACCTTTGACCGCCGCCGCCGCCGACAGCGCCACCAACCATGAAATTTCTCGCCGGAGCAGCACCTATTCCACTCAAAATCACCCAACAAGCAACTTCCATAACTACACTGAAGTCCAATTCTCACTCTAACTAGGTCAATTTCATGAAAAACCGAAATCAAACCAAACTTTCAAATCATGAATTCTCCAAGTACAAGCAAAATTGGAACACCAAACTTACATGGTAGCTTTATGGTGATGAGGGCTTCAAAACCCAGTACTTTTTACATCTCAAATCGGCCGGAATCTTACAACCCGAAAACCCCAATTTTCTTCCAATTTTGGCCGGAATTTCCTTTTTTCCCGGTGACCCACGCCGTGAACGGTGGCCGGCACCACCACGGGGAGGCCGAGCCGAGCAGAACGAGCCCTAGGCCAAGCCCTAGGGTGGCCGGACGGAGCTCGTCGCCGGCGAGCCAAGGAGCACCGTCGTGCTCTCCTCCTCCCACAGAGTTGACCGGTCAAACTAGTCAAAACAAATAATTCCAGCATTGACTTTCCCAAAGGGGAAACCACATTAAATACTTGCCAAAAATAGAAACTTCTAAATTACACATTTCGACAAACTTTAAACACCTGTAACTTCCGTGTCGTAAATCCGATTTCAATAATTCTCGCGGCAACAAACTCAACTCGACGTGTTCTTCAATTAACACCCGAAGTCAAACACTTCGACAAAACTGATAAAAATTCAATGGTTCAACCCAATACATACTTATCCGATTAAATAATCACCGGTCGAAATATTCGTAACTTATTCTTCGTAACTCGGAATAATCCTCCAGAAGTTCCCACGAACTCGAAATTAAATTCTCTACATCTTCTGTGAAGAATCTGAAATCAAGTTCTCGTCTGATAATTTAGTCGCTAAGAAGGCCGTCATTTTAAACCGATTATGCCGAAATTTCAAATATTCACATTTTATTCCTCGGTCGTCCAAATAATGATCCAGAACCGCCCACGAACTCGAAATCACGCGTATAACAACTCTCGAGAAGAGACTCAGCTCAAGTTCTTGGCCAATAATTAAGTCGTGATCAAGTCCGGCGATCCAATTATCTGTCGAAAATCTGCGATTATACGCTAACTCACGAATTAAGCTGATTACGCTTCTGATTTTGTTCCGGGTCGTCACAGATTCACACTCGAATAAGGATCAGGCTGCTATGTAGCACCTAAGAGTGAACACTCCATAGACTAAAATTTTCATGTGTCACATATTGCACTATGATTGGCTACTTATTTTAATTTTCTTCAAGTTTGACTTAGGGGTTATGATAAGCTCAGTCCAGCCCATGTGAACCTACTATTTGGCCACCTCCCACACTTTGTCTCCACTCCGTCATTGTCGATGAACCTCGTCGCCACAAAACTTGATGAACTCCAACGCACTCTCTCCCTCCTCATTTGTCAACTATGGAGATCCAGAATCTACTTTAGGAACCTTCTTGATCTATTTTACTTGTTTAAGGCCTTGCATCTCTCACAATCAGAGTCTTCATCGGAAACAGTAAGTTTGGCGGTGTCGTCGAGGGTTCAATTCGATTCGATCGAGATCAAAGTAAAAGAGTGTGCAGATACATGGGCAATACTCTACGTCATCGTCTCTCGGGCCACGGTGGTCTTGGCCAAGTTTTGTACCGTCTCCAACTACACCGGCATTGTGGCTCGCTGGATCTTACAGAAGATTTCTCTCGAGTCCGATTCTAGGGTTCGCTTCTCTGGATTGATACATCTTCCACATACTCACCTTGGATGGCCTCTTCTTTCTCAGCATGGCCAAACACACTTTTGGTCGTGAGTATTCTTATTCTTAGCTTCAATTTTAATGTCAAATTCAAATATGTGTTCTTTTTGTGTTTATTTGCATTGGGTTTCATCGAAATGGTGTGTTGTTTTGATTCAAGGAGGAGGACGAAAGTGACTGCAGGAGGAGGATGAGGAAGGAAGAGGAGGGAGGAGATTTTGCAGTTGACGACTGCTAATTTTTTGGGTAAGGAGGAACATCTCACGTATAGTGTATTATCATAAAGTTAGTCAACACTAACAAAAGTTGACAAAACTGACCATCTAAATTGTGACACGTGTCACTTTTTATTTTAGCCCCTAGGGTGAATAGTCTTAGGGTACATTCAAGAATCATCTCCCAAACAATACAAATCCTTCATCTACATAATGTTTTCTTTGTTCTTTAAAAAGGTAAAAATATTATAAGTGTAGGCTATAGAGTGCTAAATGGTGTGGTTTAGTTTAGTTTTTTCGGTCATGATGAAGAGCACAAAGACTCTTTACGCCCTTACAACTTCGTTTTACCACACTCAATTTAGTCTCGGTGCTGGCCTAACTTGTTACAAAGGTAATATCTCACGTAAAAAAAATAGTAAATAAAAGATAACTTATAAGTAGTAGATGGATTAAGCCCAAAATTAATTGAAGTTTTTTGACATTAAAGTAAACATTTTAAATATAGTTCAAGTTTGGACAATATTTGTGATATTTGGGACTACTTCACATGACCCATATGACCCAACCAGTGTATGTACCCAAATAATATGTCGCTCTACACGGCTTGCAAAATCTTTGTTACTGACTTACCGTCTATTCCGAACTAACAATCTACTTAATTTGGTTCCTCAAATTAGTAATAAGTTAAGATAATTTCTATTTGCATCTCCTAAATTTCTCGTTAGTCCTCCTTGTATTTGTGAAAGTTTTAAAACTCAAATTTTCCCTCTAAGTCTCGCCCGAGAGAGACCAACAAACTCAACAAGCCTATGGCATAATCATATTCATACACATGATCGGAACTCCTGTTTGATCAACATAGAAAAACCCAAAATCCTCTCCGCATAGTCGACGTCGTACAACGTCTCATTCAAATACAAACAGCTCGGTATGAGCAAGTTGTCCAAAGTTGTTGCTGCTCTACATTTAGGCTAGCCTGGAAATAAGATATGAGGTGGTTCTTGCCTTCTTGGCATACAATTGCATGGTTTGCATCAATCTCACAGTCTGATGATGATCCCCATTCCTCAATTGGTCTTTTGAGGCGGCATCCATAACTCCTACAATTGTTGCTACTAACCAAATTAAACCTTTTTCCAGCAAAAAAAAAAAAAAACCCAAAGTAAACCTTTTGCCACTATTGGTGAAGAACTAACATTCTCTGACAGGATTTTGTATTAGATAAATGGATGTTTGATGTTGTTGTATATTAGGATACTCATAGTAGCTTTAATCCTCTGCATACCAGCTTACGTTGAGATAAAAATAAGGAGCTGCGAGGCGTAAGAGAATACGATGGGCAAAGTAAGAATTTCATGGTTCAAAATTATTAGAGGTTCAAATAGCAAACAAAGAAGTTCCAATAGCAAAACTCTAATATTGTGTTTGGATGGAGAGTTCTCACTACAAGAAAACAACACTTAGACCACGGAAACGTAATTGTTCCGTGGTCCAAGTTACACTTGGACGACGGAGAAGTCTCCGTCGTCTAAGACCCACCTGGACGATGGATAATACCTTCTACGTCGTCCAGGTGATCACCTGGAAGACGGAGAAGTCTCGGAGGTCCAGGTTATAACCTGGACGACGGAGATGTTATTCTCCGTCGTCCAGGTGATCACCTGAACCTCGGAGTCTTCTCCGTCCTCCAGGTGATCACCTGGACGATGGAGAATAACATATCTGTCGTCCAAGTTATAACCTGGAGGACGGAGAAGAGTCTGAGGTCCAGGTGATCACCTGGACAACGGACCGACACGCCGTGGTCCGAGTAACTTCACTTAGACGACGTACCGACACCTCCGTCGTCTAAGTGAAGCATTATATAAGCTCGATGCCAAACTCTCGATCTCTTCGATTCGAATTCATTCCATCGATCTCTTCATTTTCCATTCGAAGAAGAATTGAAGGAGAAGGAGAAGGGATCGGAGATTGATCGAATTCGAATGGCCGAGAAGGATCGATCAGGATAAGGGATCTCCGCTGACTAGCTAGCTAGCTTAATTAACAGATATCGAGAAGGCCAGCAGGTACGTACGCAGTTAAAATGTGCTTAATTAATATATATATATTTAGTGAAAACGTACGTACGTACATACATGCATTGGATGTTAGCTATATATACAGATTAAATTACGTACGTACGTAATTGATGGATCGATGTAGATCGAGTACGTATAATTAAGCGTAAATTAATGGACTAATATATATATATGTAATATATAATTAATTAATTATAATATTTTGTAGCAGTATGGACAAGAGTTGGATGAAGTTGAAGAATAGATGTGATGTCCGGTATATGGATGGAATTAGCGAATTTGTCAATTTTGCAATAGAACAGGGTCAGGGAAAGAAACGTTTCAGGTGTCCGTGTCAGAAATTCTTAATTGTCAGTATGCGGAGGTTAATGTTATGGTGCAACACCTGTACGAAGATGGTATGATGTGGAGTCACACTACATGGAGCGAGCATGGTGAAGCAGTAGAGTTCAGCGCAGCAGACTTCAGCTCAGGGTACAGTTACCATGGTGCCTCATCCAGCGGCAGTGGTGCCGGACCCCCAGCTTGGAACCCAACTGCAGATTTGGTCCATGATGCGTTTCCGGGATGTAGTTATGGTGGACACCAACACCAAGACGGAAGTTACAGTACCACTAATGAGCATGATGACACATTCCCCGCAGCTAGCTTGGCCACTGACACCAGTGAGATGGAAAAGTACAACCGGATGCTACTTGAAGCGCAGACCCCGGTGTTCCCTGGATGTCGAGCGAATGTGTTGCAATATGTGATGGAGCAAATGAAGATAAAAGTGAAGCACAAAATGTCAGTGAGTGCTTTTGACGAAATTCAGGAGCAAATATATAAGTTGCTTCCTGATGATCACAATATTCCTAAATCTCATTATAAGGTTAGAAATATCCTGAGCAGCATCGGCCTAAAGTACAGGATAATTGACACATGTCCGAATGATTGTGTGCTATTTTAGAAAGAGTATAAAGATTTGGACTATTGTCCAGTATGTGGCCAGTGCAAATTCCAATTGAATATGAAGAGTTCGAAAAAGAGAATTCCTGTGAAAGTTGTTCGATATTTTCCCTTGATTCCCAAATTGCAGCGCCTGTACATGTCTCTACACACAGCAGATAAGCCGCGGATGGGGAGGGTTTCAAACATTTCGACAGAGAATTTGGAGACTTTGCTTCAGAGGTTCGAAATGTTAGACTCGGCCTATCTACAGACGGATTCAATCCTTGGGGAAGTAATAGCTCCGCCGTCAGCACTTGGCCAGTTATTCTGATGCCGTACAACTTACCTCCGTGGATGTGCATGAACAACGAATTTAATTTCCTTACCGTACTAATTCCAGGTCCTAAATCTCCATTGAAGTGCTTAGATGTCTACCTCAGACCTTTGATCGACGAGCTGAAACTGTTGTGGGAAAATGGAGTCCCAACTTATGACAAATTCACTGACACGATGTTCACGATGAGGGCTGCCGTAATGTGGACGATCAGCGATTTTCTAGCTTATGGGATGTTGGCAGCCTGCAGGACAAAAGGATATAATGGATGTCCTATATGTTTGGACGACGTGAACTCTAGTTGGCACGCGGGGAAGGTGTGTTACTTGGGTCACCGTAGATGGCTTCCTCACGACCATCCCTGGCGACAGGATGAAGCTCATTTCGACGGTACGGTAGAGAACAATCCTAAACCCCGTAGTTGGTCGGGCGAAGAGATTTTAGAGAAGTTGAGCTATTTCGACTTTGGTGTGTTGAGCAATGACGCGGATGTAAAGAAATGCAATCCAATTCCTCCACATGATCTGAGCTATTGGGATCACAAGAGTATATTCTTTGAACTCCCTTACTGGTCGAAGTTGAAGCTGAGGAACAACTTGGACGCGATGCACATAGAAAAGAATGTGTGCGACAGCGTGGTCGGAATAATTCTCGGTATTAAGTTCAAGACTAAAGATACTCCCAAAGCGCGCAAAGATTTGGAATCAATGAATCTACGTCGTCCCTTGTGGTTGAGGAGGGATAGGAAAGGAGTGTACAACAAGATGCCAGATGCACCTTACACAGTGAAGCCGACGCTTAGACGTTCTATATTTCACTGGTTTAAGGGCGTTCGTTATCCGGCTACGTATGCAGCTACTATAACTGGAGCAGTGGACGAGGTGCAACACAAGTTTGTTGGTCTAAAGACACATGACTATCACGTTATGTTGCAACGTCTGATTCCAGTGGTAATTTGACCATACTTGCATCGGGACGTCGTAGAACCAATAGTGGCATTGTGCAGGTGGTGGCAGAGGTTATGCGCCAAAGAATTAAAGAAGTCAGATGTGGTGAAATTGCAACAACAAATTGTGCACATCATTTGCAAACTAGAGAGGATTTTTCCCCCTGCTTTCTTTGACATCATGATTCACCTAATGATCCACCTGCCCGAGCAGGTGCTCATTTCTGGTCCGGTCCAGTACACTTGGATGTATCCTCAAGAAAGGTACGTACAACTAATTAATTTATTTGTTTCACTGGAGATTATATATATACTAGCTAGCTATATGTACTTATTCTTATTGTACGTTTGATTTTGTAGACAGCTTGGACAGTATAAGTCATTCGTCAAAAACAGGTCGGCCCCGAATGGCTCCATAGCAGAGACATACCTAATGCATGAGTGTGTTACTTACTGCAACAGGTACCTCAAAGATCCACCACCTCCCACTGCATCCGATCGCAGTGCCTGCATCAATCTTTATGTTGTCACCAATGTCGTCCGACCGTTTAGAGGAGTATTAAAGGAATCGTTAACACGGGAAGAACTTATTAAGGCACATTGGGTAGTGTTGCGAGACTGTAACGAAGTTGAGCCGTACATGATGTCATATGGTCATTCAAAATAATTGAACGGACACCTGAATTCAGGGTCTATACACCTGGACGACGGAGATGAGATATTCCGTCCACGTTTATATTAGGTCCCCCGCCATTTTCACCTTTGGCGCCCCACCAAATCTCAATCTCATATAAAACCCTAAATCCTGGACCCTAAATCTAGCAGATCGGATCGATCGATCAATTTTTTAATTATATTTTTGAATCAGAATAATTGAACGGACACACAAATGATCGGGGACGACCTAAACCATAAACCCTAAGGCTCTAACCCCTGAATTCGGGGTTTAGAACTTGGACGACGGAGAATGGTCATTATCCGTCGTCCAGGTCCACACTAGGACGACGGATATAGTCATTCTCCGTCGTCCAAGTTCACAAACCCTAAACCCTAAACAGTAAGGCCCTAACCCCTGAATTCAGGGTCTATACACCTGGACGACGGAGATGAGATTCTCCGTCGTCCAGGTACTACCCTGGACAACGGATAAGGTCAAATCCGTCGTCCAGGTGCAGATTTCATAATTTTTTCTAAGACAACGACCATCTAGACCTTCTTCCAATGCATATTCTTTTCGTCAAGACTTTAGAGTAAACAATTCTTGGTGTGTGAGCTTCGACTGTTCGAAAATCGGAGTTGCGAAATGCCTTGTATCCACGTTTCCGGTTTGTGAAATTATCGGTTTTGCGGTTGACTGTGCCGATCAAACCCTTCCCGAACTTATTATTTTATGGTCCTTTGAAGACAATTATATATTATGTTACGACGAACATATCTAACTGTTGTTTTGTCCAAATTCAATTTCGTTAATACTCTGCTGCAAATGAGCCTCTACTCATGAACACTTAAATCGTAAGGATTAGTCGATACTTAACAACTTTCAAAACGAAAAATTATTCGTCGGTTCAAATTTAACTGTTCATATATACGATGTGTTCATCGATATTGGACGACTATTTCAGTCGAATGACAGATCGCTAAATTCCTAGCGAATTATTTTTAAAATTTTTTTTAACGTAATTTGAACCTGGACGACGGAGATGGCCATTCTCCCTCGTCCAAGGAGCACAAGGATAAGGGCTCCAAACACCCTTATCTTGATGCAAGTGTAAGCGCGTACGTGACGCCTGGGCTCGATAATGAAGCGAGTCAATGCGGCGTAAGTGATATATTTATTATGTGCTTTTAATTATAGTAATTATTATTTAAATATGATTTCATTATAATAAATTAATTATTCTTTTGTAGGCAAGGGTGATAGAGCGTGCGCATGAAGAGTTGGCTAACACTCAGCTTGCGTTCCCAGATGTGCCGCTGGAAGACCTGCCTCCTCTATCCTTAGAGAGCCAAATTGCAATCGCGGATGAGGTCTACGGTCGTAGAGCTGGCAAGGAGGTTAGGCACTTCGGGCCTAGGGTGGTACGAGATTTGTCGACGACCTCCGGCTCATCATCTACGGGAGGTTCGGGGCAGCGGAGAAGGAGTCAGGCAGCGGCCGTCGAAGCAGCCATTCAAGAGGCTCGACTGGCACGAGAGGATAATCGACTGACACAAGAGCAGAATGAGGCAATGCGGCAAAGACTTGACGAACAACAAGCACAAATAGCCCAACTCATCGCGCTCATGAACCAAAATCGAGAAGTATGTCAACCTCCTCCGAACCCACACCCCGACGACAACGACCCGGCTGAAGGCGGAGGACCCGGCGGCGCATCTGCTCCTCCAGTGTATTAGCTAGCTAGTTAATTATCGCGTTTCTTTATTTCCGAGTTTCGAACAATATTTTATAATTTTTATGGGTTTTTAATTTGGATGTGTATGTATAAATTAATTAATTATTTAATTAATACATTAATTAATATTAAAAATTTAGTTTAATTAATTAATTTCGACTATTTTTCATTATTTAAATTAAATTAATAATAAATTAAATTAATAATATTTAATTTCAATTTTTTTTTTTAAATTAAAAAGTCACTTGGACGACGGAGATTATGTTCTCCGTCGTCCAGGTGCAAAACCTAAACCTAACCCCTAACCCCTAAACCCTAAACCCTGCCATTCTCCGTGGCCCACGTGTTCACCTGGACGACGGAGAATTAGAGTTTCCGTCGTCCAGGTGAACACCTGGGCCACGGAGAAGCTAGCATTCTCCGTGGCCCATGTATGCACCTGGACGACGGAGACGCTAATTCTCCGTCGTCCAGGTGAACACGTGGGCCACGGAGAAACGAGCAATGTCCGTGGCCCATGTGGTCACCTGGACGACGGAGAATTAGCGTTTCCGTCGTCCAGGTGCATACATGGGCCACGGATAATGTCCGCGGTCCAAGTTAACTTGGACGACAGAAACGCTAATTCTCCGTCGTTCAGGTGCTTGGACGACAACACTTGGAGCACGAACCTTGGACGACGGAGATTCCGTCGTCCAAGTACTTAGACGACGGAAAACTGCACTTAGACGACGGAAATTGTCCGTGGTCTAGGTGCAGTTTTCTTGTAGTGTCTTGATTTTCATTGAAATTTACAATTCATAGAAATTAATATTTCATTGTTTTAAATCCCATTATTTGTGAATTTTAGTGTGTATGTTTTTTTATATAGAATTTTAAAAATAACAAAAATTATAAACTTTTATGAACAATTTTAAAGACCTGTAGAATGACACATAGTTTTTAAGGAATTGAACGAGGAAATTCAACTCTCCAATTTCTCTGAATTAAAATTCTGAAAAATTACAAAATCCTCAAGAAGCTTATCCAAACAACAAAATTTAAAAGATAGAATTATAAATTACTAAGTTTTCTTAAATTTCCTCCACTTTTTCTCCATCCAAACACAACTTATGTTAATACTAGGCTTTCTATTCCCAGGTTTGGTCTCAATACAAAATGAGAATCGACAAAACAGTTGAACAACGACAAGCGTAGCACTTGGAGTCCGTATTGTACTGATATTGTCCAAACTTAACCACCATTAAAGTGTTGAGTTTTATTCACAATTTGGAATAGTCCAACCACATTTAAGTTATATTTAATATTGACATATTTCGATGTGAGATCTCCAATCTAACACGCCCCTCACGTGCAACTTAAGTATGAGGTAAGCATGTGAAATCAAGTCCGAAATTCACATCGAAATCTTGGAAAGGACTCGCTCTGATACCAAGTTGAACAACGACAACCGTGTCACATAGAGTCCATATTGTAGGGATATTATCCCAAGTTAACCACATTTAAAGTGT
Organism: Geum urbanum; assembly: GCA_946800695.1. Lineage (NCBI taxonomy): Eukaryota > Viridiplantae > Streptophyta > Magnoliopsida > Rosales > Rosaceae > Geum > Geum urbanum. The sequence goes on along the minus strand of OX327013.1, from coordinate 36,283,729 downwards.
TGAATTTTATCCACAAAAGTTGATAAGTCGGTATCAGCGACAAGCGTGACACATAGAGTTCGTGCAACCTAAGTATGAGGATACGAAGTTGAACAACAACGCCTCGGTACAATTAAAAATAATTCAACCACATTTAAATTATATTTAATATTATCATATTTCAATGTGAAATTTCCAATCAAACAAAAACAAGGCCGAATAAATATAAGTAGGCATATAGTCGGCAATGTTGTTAATATTACATTCTCGTATGTATGTACCAGCATAGATGGATCACATGATTCATTTGATGCGTATTTGGGTTGTAATAAAACACTAAGGGAAAAAGTCAGTAACAGTACCCCAACTTTCAGCGACATACAACATAAGTACCTCAACTTTTAAAATTCTAAAATTAGTACCCGAACTTTCAAAGTCGTACTAACTTTGGTACCTCTGGTTACATACACCGTTTGGTCAAATGCCATTATGATAATAATGAAGGATATATCTGTATTTTTAGTCTTCCATGCCCCTGTTTTCACCTGACCATCTCATCCAAAACTTGAATCTCTGCCAAAAGAAGAGATGTTTGGGTTCGGAGAAGGAGTGACAGAGAAAGAGAGGAGCTTCATCTATGACTTTGGGGTTTTAGAGAGTGAGAGAGCTAATGGTCATTTGCAACGAGAGAGTAGTTAGCTTCTCTCCAGGCAAGATCGGCTGCCTCACTTTCTTCAAGTCTCTGTAAATCTTCCAACGCTTTTGAATTTCATCTTAACAAACTAGTTATCCTATTGTAGCTTTTGATGAGCATGAGTACTTTTGGATCAGGTCGTTGTCTGAATGGTGAGATGGGTTTGAGGCTTTGGCCTTTGGGCCTCTAGCACACGACCTCGATGTCCCATACATGGAGTCTGACTCCGACAAAGAAAAGGTGCTCGAATCCGAAGAGCTGGAGATACATGATCTCATTCTCAGCTACTTTGGCGGTGCCGTGAGAGTCAACATCAGTAGAAGTAGTGCTCTGTTTCTACCTCATGGTTATGCCTTGACGATTGAGCGGTAGATAAACTAATAAAGTCGAAGAGAAAAAAGGGTTTTCTCTAGGATGTGTATTGTTGTGTTGTTGAGTACTTTCTCTTTGTCCTTTGTGATCCCTACTATATATATTTATAGAAATTGATAATGAAAAACAAATCAAGAGTGTGATCGAGCAAAACTAGTGAGGGGGTGTGTCAATTAAGGTTGTGCGGACTTAAAAGAGGAAAAACAACAAAGCAAAGGAATTAAGTATGCATGGGGGTTATGTATTATGCCTCAAAAGAATGGGAGAGACCATGTCTGCTCCTTCAGATTCCAAGCAGAGAGAGAGGGCGAGAGATGTTTGATGCTTAGGTTATGGAGCTCCAAAAGTAAAGGGGGGACAAAGCGAGAAAGTAAGGTTTGAAAATAAAACAATGATATAGCATGGTCAATGACATAAAATGAAGTGGGTCACTAAACAGACGATTTTTCCCTTATTTTTGTGTCAGAAGAAACGACGTTAGTCTTCAGAGGTACCAAAGTTAGTACAACTTCGAAAATTCGGGTATTAATCTTAGAATTTTGAAAGTTAAGATACTTATATTGTATGTCACTGAAAGTTGGGGTACTGTTAGTGATTTGTTCCCAAACACTAACCTATCGATAACGACCACCATGAGGCCAATCACGGGCATAATTGGCTCGTGTAGCTTCTTTCGGATTATATTCTTGCCTCACCTTTTGGTCCAAGTTCTAGGTCTTTCATTCCAGAATCATACATTATTCTAGACTTCTTTGCAATCTGTTTATCGAGTATAAAAGCTTGGTATGTGGCATATACTAAAATTTGGTGCTACATGAATGCCATTCAGGACCTCATTGAAGTATTATTAATTATATCATATGTATGCCCCAATTTGCGGGAGTAACCTTTTCACTTTCAGTTGGTAGTTAAACTTTATGCATCTTTTGGACTTTAAACACTTTAATGAAGAGACCAAAGCCAACCAGAAGAAGAGCTGCAGAAAAATTAAAACAATCTGTGTTTTATGGAACGACCTTGCTGAAATTAGAATTATGACACGGGGAAAGAGCTTGAAGGGAAGAAACTTATAGAACAAACTGTCATCTGATTTCAAATATATCCAATAAACATTAAGGAGGGAAAAAAACACCAACTTAATTGGGTATGTACATTTCTTCTTCCACAGTTCCAGTTAGAGTTTCTATACTCAAATCTCAAATAATTATGAACGCCTAAAAAAACAGAGTAGATACGCAAAGCACAATACTACCTCAGCAGTTCAGCTAGCATATTCTTCTTAATCTGTAGCTGAATATTAGGGCTATTTGAGCTATATATATTCCTACCCAAACACCAATTTCTTTCTATAGTTAACTATACTACAAAGTTTGTACCATAAAAAATATCCAACCCACCATGTCCATTGGCTCATGAGCAATGTCACCAATGAATCGAACAAGAGCCTCACATCATGGGTGTAGAAGCTTTGCCATGCCCACCTTGTTCCAAGACCTCAAGCATCTCCGTCCTGCTCCTCACAGCTCTATGAAACAGCTCCCTAATCTGCTGCTGCAGCGGCACCAACCCTTCCTCCATCCTCCTACAAATCTCCGCCAGCTCCGCCACCTGACCCGCCACCTCCTCCAGCCTCTCCGGCTCTTCCGGGAACTGAAAAGTATCCGTGAAATCAATCAGAGACTGTCCCAACTTCTCCATCTTCTGCATCTCCTCCAGCAGCCCCGCCGCGCACTTCTTCTCCTTCTTCTTCCACTCCTCCGCGATCTTGTCCTGCAACCCTATCAAAGGCTGGGCCCACACCAAGTTCCTCGGCACCGGAAAATGCGTCATCAGCCCCGTCCGCTCCTGACACGGTACTGCCGTCACCAAAATCCACATGACGTAGAGCATTACGGTACTCATAATATAAACCGGCTGGCACAAGCTCGACGCCTCGTTCCCTCTCGGAGCTACCAAGTTGCTCGACATGGCCTGAATCTGCTTCGCCGCTGACCAGCCCTTCGCCATTCCCCAAGACAGAGCCCTGAACTGACCGGCGGCGCGGTCCTTGTTCGGAGCCGACACTCCCGTCCTCCGCCCAAACGACCACGCCCGCTCCGTGGCCTTGGTCGTCTGCCCTTCCTTGTCCTCGACCGCCATCGCCGTGATAAGAGAGTTGAGCGCCTTCTTGGCTCGACGGACCTGCCCGTCGCCGATGGGTCTCTGCTCCAGCGCCGACACGGCGATCTCTGCGAGCTTCTGGAAGTGTCGGACGGACTCGACGCCGCAGGAGACGGCGTTGCAGATGTCCAAGGCCTTGACGACCCTATCGAGAAAATCGGGGACGAGGCGGTCCAGAGGAGGCTTGGTGATCTGGGACGGGTCGCGGCCCATGAAGACGACGGCTTTGAATTCGGCCTCACAACAGAGGAAAGTGTCTAGAAGCCTCCGAATCCAAGCGATGGAGAGGAAGGGCTCCGAAGAGGCGGTGGTGCTGGTGTTGTTAGTGTAGTCGTCGGGAGGGGAGAGGAGCTCGAAGAAGCGGTCGGCAACGTGTTTCTGGAAGTGTTCGAGGTCTTCGAGCTCGAGGTCGTGGCTGCCTTCCATTGCGACAACTTGGTTTCTTCGGATGCTGATGCGGTTGAGGAACGAGGTTCCTCCATTGTCGGTCGCGACCATTTTCGAGGAAGAGGTTTTGGTTTCGTTTCTACTTTCGAATTCGTACGTTGTTGTTGTTATGTTCTGTTTTTTTGGAGGTTTGGGGGACCTGAAATTGAAGAGGTGAGGAGGGAGAAAATGAGAGGTGTGGATGGAGAGTCGGTTGCTCGGCGGTTAATATATATGAGACCGACTTATGTGGGACTTGGTCTTGTCGGGGACCAAGACCGTGTCTCATTCCTTATTTGTGGAAGCTGACTAGGAGGGCCTGGTGTTCCGGACTACCTTTCTCCGCGGAGACTATAATTTCCAATGAGATAAAACCATACCAAACATTAAGAACATTCGAGTCGTGCGAGGATGAAGCTTGGCAAGTAGTCTAAGTAGTATAATAGAGTCTATTTCCGTGTTAGAATATGACTGAAAGTCAAGATAGCTGATCTATGCGGCTTAATGATTATCTATCAAACATTTTCTACATTGGTTAGGTTTCCTTCGTAATATGATTTGGGATAGCAATGAAACTATATAAAGATAAGACTGTGCTGGTAAGCATTAGCGTTGCATTGAGAATCAAAAAGCTGAAGACGTACAAATGAATTGAATGACGACTACTGAGCATTATATAAGGACAGCGATACCGATACTGAAGAATCCTCCCCGAGCACATACAGAACTTTGCTATACGCAAATACATCTCGTCAGAGATAACCCTGTAACCGGACGATCAAAGTGCTTGTCACCTATCGAGTGAGAGTATAAGATCAAAGGAAGCAACACAATTGGAAGATTGAAGGGCTTGTCACATATCATGTGAGAGGTTGGATATCTAAGGAAGCAAAACCCCAGTGTTCTCAACACATCGTCAAGGAAGTTGCTCTGGTTTGTACTTAAAAAGGAAGTGTGAGGTATCAATTTCTGTGGCTTTGCTAGAGACACGAAAACCCAAAGTCCTAGGTCACTAGGCAAGAAGGACCTATTCAGGTGAGGTTGATGCTCTCCCCGCCTTAATCGCTTAATCAAGAAGTCAGGCAACGCAGATATATATTCACATTTTGTCGTGAGACGGTGGCACGCCAGCACACAAAGCATAACAGGATAAGTCGACGCTTGCGGTTATACTATCCGCAATCTATAAAAGAGACAGTTTTCAAGAGGGTCTCTACACGTTCCTCGCCAGAGAGATTTTGGAGTCAAACATTTTGACACGGCCAATTGGACAATATTTTTGTGTATCTAAGCGACAATAGGAGATCCTTACAAAAGGGAATACCCTCAGTGTCGTAAACATCCACAACTGATATACCGTGAACATACCTCCACTAGGTGTTGTTCATTAAGTAGTCAAGCGGTTGACATACTCTTCGCTAAAGAATATCATTCAAATATGTCGTTCAAATCATTGAGCGAAGCAGAGATCATGGAACTTACGTTCCAGGAATACCTAGCCTACACGGCTAGGCATGATGAACATCAGATGAATTGCGATACGGCTCTTGGCGAAAGAATCGAACAACAAGCATATCTCCTCACTACTCAAAGCGAGAAAGTAGACTCGGCATTGGCCGAAATCCAAGATCTAAGGGTAGAACTCCATAGGGATCAGGAGGAGCGAGAAGCAATCAGAGCTCAAGTAGCAAGCCTTGCGGAAGGTCAGGACAAATTACGGATTGATATCAAGCAAACCTTGGAAACAAGTTTAGTTGAATACCACCGACAAGCGGTGACACTGTCGCAAAGGATAGACAGAGACATAACATCTCTAACAAGATCCATTTCTGACCTTACCAGGATGACTAGACAAGCAAAGTCTTTCCCGTCAGCATGGGAACAGAGGTTAAATAGGTTTATGAATGACTGTGACATACATCTCACCAAGATGTATGAATCATACGAAACACCATTCCCTCCCATGCAAAAAGACGATCCAGAAGCTTGGCAATGGCCAAGATATTACCGACATTAGACCTTCCAGACTTTCTCTGGCGATGATGATTCTAATGTAGCAACTCATTTAGCATACTTTACACTACAACTAGGGTAGTTTTCCGATAATGAGGGACTCAAGCTGAGAGTCTTTGGATAATCTTTGTCAGGATTAGCCCTTGTTTGGTATACGGGATTGGAAAAGGGCTCGATCGCAGAGTGAAAGGATATGGAGGCCTTTTTCATCGATCACTTCGGAATGGCAAGACATGAAACTAGTGTTGGAAAGCTGGCTTCCTTGAGTCAATCAGCTACAGAAAGTCTAGTTACCTTCCTGCACCATTTTTCGGTCAGAATATAATCTATGCAAGACTCCTTCGGGCAAAGAAGAGGTCGTTGAGATGGCCAAGAATGGTTTGGAGGATACATACCACCAACTATTTTTAAATACCAAGTATTTCTCCTTGAACGAGCTTATTACGGCTGTAACTAGAGCTTACAACACCATGCAAGAACGAGACAACAGAAGAAATGCGTCTAAAGGAACGTACACTGCTAGGACCTACGAAAAACCAAAGCCAAGAACCGTGGCTTATATAAACAAAGTTGAAAACAACCAGGATTCAGATTATGAAGGAGAACAGGTAGGGGCGGTAGATTTTTCAACGAACAAGGTTTTGAAACCCCGTAAACTTCAGAAGAATAAAGGGCCAATTAAGCTCTCAACAATGGCTTTTACTAAGTCAGAGTTCGAAGCGTATACATATGATGCCAATATGGCTCATGAAATCCTAGATAAGCTCTATAACATATGAGTTGTCAAAGCAGATTTCGGACCTCTCCCCACAGCCGAGCAGTTGAAAGGCAAAAAGTATTGTAAGTTCCATAGAGCATGGAACCATATCATGAAGGACTGCATCAAGCTAAAGGATCAGATCCATAAATGGATCAAGGAAGGTAGGCTAGAAGTGAAGGGAGCATAAAAAACAGCGGCATTAGTAGACTCTCAACCTTTCCCAGCACCGGTCAGCTAAAGGTAAAGAGAAGGTGGATCCAAAAGCAGAGTCGCCAGTGGCTCTTTGTGGTCATTGCAAGTTCAAGTGCGGTTTAAAGATCTCATACGAGGAATTGGCAGAAGAAGCCAAGGTCTTTTCGGAGTTATTTTCAAGTCTAGAACATTATTAACCACATAACCCAAGAGAGTTAAATCAAGGGGATTCCCAAGCATTTAAGCAAGTGCGAGCGACAAAGAAGGTCAGTGAAGCAAAGAAGTCCAAATCAGAGATAGCCGATACGCTCGCCAAGCCATATGTTCCACCAGCTTCAAGAAACATTACTAAAGAGAATGTATGGTATGTTAAGGAGAAAGGGAAGACTATTGAAGTAACCCTAAGTAGGAGACGTAATCTTCAGCGACGATTTGGAGAAGCTAAGAGGGCGTTGGAAGCTTATGAGTTGGGCATTCTCAAAGAAGAAGAACTGATCTATTCCCCAGAAAAGCTGCAAAGACGGTTGAATGCGCTTGCAGTAAACCCTTTGGTGGATTTAGGGAAAAAGTCTCGCGAGCCTAAAGTGCAAGCACAACGACCAAGGAAGAATACGTGGATGAGGTTGACACTAACATTAATATGGTATTTGTCTTATCCTCTAAGTACGTAATACCTTCACAGAAACTAATAGTGGTTGAACCAGTCTCGATGAAAGATGTCAATAACTTGGCAGCGCCAGAAGAGGAAACAACACCTTCGAAATAACAAGTGCTTACCAAACAGACAGAGGTTGATATACCATTAACCAAGGGACACATGATGTTCGCCCAGCCCACCCTGAACATGGCCATACACATGCGATCATTGTACGTGACATGGATGATCCAGGGGATTCAAGTTAACAAGCTATTAATGGATTCTGGGGCAGCAGTGAACATCATCACCGTCAAAGCGATGGTGTTACTAGGCATTCCCAAGTCTGCCATCCAAGAAACAACCCTTAATGTTAGAAATTTTCAGGGTAGCATTTCTAAGACTCTGGGGATCATATTTCTACAGGTGCACATAGGACCAGCCACCAGAACATATACTTTTTTTTGTAGTAGAGTGCACAGCTCCATACCAGTGCAATTCTCGGACGTGACTGGATTCATAGGAGCTATTGTGTACCTTCATCCCTCCACCAGTAAATGTTGCTTTGGAACATGGAGTCTGGCGAGGTAGAAATTGTTGATGCAGATCCTCGTCCATACTTCGTGTCTGCCAATTCTTTAGAGGCCAGTTATTACCACAGTGACCTCAGGCCACTGGAGGTATATGGCGTCGATAACAAAGGCCGCGCAATTGGTGTAACGACCTCTGAACCAGCTTAATGGGGTATTATTCAAGCAGACCACGATAGTAGCAAACCCTACACCATTGAGCTATCATCCAAATCATCTCAATGATAGAGCCTCTATCGAGCATAAAGGCCGAGGCTTGTTACTCTCTGTACGAACGCTTTCATAACTTTTTAATGGAGAGTCAAGCCTACAAGAGGTTTCCAATGATTGTAGCATTGGAATATGTGGATGAGGATGTCCTGAATGACTCAGGCGAGGAGGATGAGATAATATTAGCACCAGCAGCCTTAAATGATATACCTCCTAAAGCTAAAGATCTCATTGAAAAGGTTAATCTGGGAAGTTCGGAAGAGCCAATATATGTGGCTATTAGTACCTTCTTAGAGCCTGAAGAACGACTGAGACTTATTGAATTGCTACAGGAGTGCGCTGATTGTTTTGCTGAAAAGTACGATGACATGCCAGGATTATCACCAGAATTGGTTTGTCACAGCTTGTCTATTATGGAAGGAAAGAAGCCAGTAAAACAAGAGATGCGTTGAATGAATACAGAAACAGTAATTCTAGTAAAAGAAGAGGTTGAAAAGATGCTCAAGTCAAGGATAATACAAGTGGCCAAGTACAATGAGTGGCTATCAAACGTAGTCCCAGTCAGGAAAAAGAATGGAAAGATGCGAGTTTATGTTGAGTACAAAGACTTGGATAATGCAACTCCAAAGGATGTATACCCAATGCCAGTAGCCGATTTATTGGTAGATTTAGTGGCTCATCACAAAATATTATCATTTATGGACTGGACGGCTGGCTATCATCAAATACCAGTGGCAGAAGCAAACAGACACAAGACCACATTTCAGTGCCCAAGCTTTGCAGGAGTATTTGAGTACGTGGACATACCATTTGGGCTCAAGAACGCATGAGCAACCTACCAGCGAGCGATGAACCTAATTTTCCATGACGTCATTAGCAAGTCTATGGAGGTATATATCGATGATGTGGTAATTAAAACGAAATGTAGAACTGATCATATTGAAGACTTGAGGCAAGTGTTTATCCGAATGAGGCAGCATCAGTTGAAAATAAATCCAGCTAAGTGTGTATTTGGAGTACAAGCAGAAGATTTCCTAGGATTTTTGGTTCATCAATGAGGGATTGAAATACAGATTACAAGAAAGATGCAGTTCTCAACGCAATCCCGCCAAAGATTAAGAAAGAACTACAATGTTTATTGGGTAAGATCAACTTCTTGAGGCAGTTTATTGCTAATGCTGCTTGAAAAATACAATCGTTCTCAACTTTGCTTAAGCTTCAGAATCAGAAAGACTTTGTTTGGGAGCCTATTCATCAAGAAGCTTTTGAAACCATCAAAGCATACTTAGCGAACCCACCCGTCTTGGTACCGCCAAGGCTAGGGGTTCCTCTCAAGCTGTATATATCCGCTACCGATCATTCTATTTGGAGTTTATTAGCTCAAGATGATACAACAGGAGCTGAACGAGCTATCTCATATCTCATCCGTACCTTAAATGATTGTGAGACAAGATACTCGCCAATGAAAAAATTGTGCTTAGCCTTGTATTTTTAAGTGTGCAAGTTAAGGCGTTACATGTTATCATTCACCACACGCGTAATAGCAAAAACTGATTTTGTGAAGTATATGCTTTCGAGACCTCTACTGAGGGGCAGGATTGGGAAGTGGATTCTTGCACTGTCAGAGTTCTCTTTGCAGTATGTACCCCAGAAAGTAATAAAAGGCCAAGCAGTGGCTGACTTTCTGGCTCATCATCCGATGAAGGATGCTCGCGAAGGGCCGGAGTTAGTTTTAACTCGTATTGATCTGGCACCTTACTATTTATACTTTGATGGGTCAAGCACGAGCACTATGGCTGGGGCAAGAGTGGCATTAGTCTCTCCACGCAGCCAAACTTTCTCTTATTCTTTCAGGTTGAATTTCCAGTGTATAAATAACCAAGCAGAATACGAGGCACTTATTATAGGGTTGGAACTTTTGCTAGATATGGAAGTTATAGATGTGCACGTATACGGAGATTCCCTGTTAGTAATCAGACAACTCAAGACTAAATATAAGGTTGGACTAGTATTAGAGCCGTACGCCAAATGAGCTTGTGATTTACTAAAGTTGTTTACCAAAGTAGAATTGAGCCATATTCCTCGCGAGGAGAACTATGCAGCAAACGAGTTAGCGCAACTAGTGACAAGAGTGAGCTTGCAAGATGGAGTACGTGAACGTATATTGGAGGTGGAACGAAGGACTTTACCATCTTTCCTCGCTTGCCAAGAAGAAAATAATTAATGGTACGTCGCTACACTCGATCACATTGATGTGGATTGGAGACAACTTATTATCTCATATCTCCAGAATCCCAATGATCCGGCAGACAAGCGGATCAGTTTCCTAGCTCCTAACTATATACTCAAGGAAGATGAGTTATATAGAATAGGAGAAGAAGGTTTTTTCTTGAGATGCGTCTACAGACGTGACGCCAAGCGATTGATGAGGGAAGTCCATCTAGGAGCAGCAGAGGCATATCAAGCCGGTCCAAAGATGAGGTGGTTGATACGATGACATGGTTATTATTGGCCAGATATTCTCAAAGATTACATCACGTTCGCTACAGGCTGTGAAGAATGTCAAAAACATACTCAAATTAGCCACATGCCCAGAATACTATTACAGACTATAGTCAAGCCTTGGCCAGCTCGAGGATGGGCTTTGGACTTAATTGGGATGATTCATCCTCATTCATTAGACGGTCACAAGTATATCATAGTGGCTACTAATTTCTTCACAAAATGGATTAAAGCTAGACCTCTCGAGTATCATCAGCGAAGGTCATTCGCCAGTTCTTATTTGAAGATATCATTTACAGATTTGGCATTCCTGATAGTTTTGTTTCAGACAGAGGGACAACATTCATGTCTAGAGACGTCGACAAGCTCATGAAGGATTTTGGAATACATTTTCTACATTCTTCTCCTTACAATGCACAATCCAATGGTCAAGCTAAAGCAAGCAATAAAATCATCATACACATCCTCAAATGAATGCTTGCGAGCAATGCTAGATTGTGGCATGAAGAGTTATTCAACACTTTATGGGTCTATCAAACAAGCAAACAGACCCCAACAGGTACTACTCCTTATGCTTAAATATTTCGCCACGATGTAGTCCTGCCTTTGGAGATTAACATACAATCTTTTAGAGTAATGGAGCAAAACAATCTGATCGGTGATGATTATGTACAAGCAATGTGGCAGGAACATGAAGACTTGGATGAGAAGAGAATACAAGCTTATGACAGTCTTTGTGTAGAGAAACCAAAGGTGGCTCATGCTTATGACAAATGTACCAGGGGCATGAGTTTCGCAGAAGAAGAATTGGTTTAGCGAGTGATATTACCCATTGGCGAGAAGATTGAAGACAGAGGAAAGTGGTCAGAAAAGTGGGAATGATTGTACATCATAGATCAACTTTTAGGCAAAGGAGATGTTCGCTTACGAGATCGAGATGGCACCATTCTTGCTAATCCTATCAACGACTGTTTCCTTAAGAAATATGTATAGCCAGCCTGGGAATATGAAGACCTGCCAGCAGTAACTTAATTCAGTTCATTCACGCTCATTGGCGACTCTCGCCTGATTGAACTAAAGGGGCAACACAATAGGATTTAGTTGTAGTTAACCAATACTTGTGGTTAAATTTTAACCTTTATATTTTAAAGTCGTGTTCGGTTAGCCAATACTTGTGGCTAAATAGGCCAAATTTTTATTCATTTTTCATGCTCGCCAACCGTTGTGACCAAATTATGTATAAACTATATTTGAGTTTATCAATATGAAAGATGTTTACAAAAGAAAACTCTTTACTTTGAATATAAATAGATTACATTGAAACACAAAAGTACAAAGGCTTTGCGGCCTTAAGCTCTGATACCATATGAAGACAAGTTATGATCAGCAACAGAACATAAAGGAAAATACAGTTTGTCTTTCCAAATCCTCAAACAGTTGATAGTCGGTCCCTGGGTACACATATCAAATATGTATACATTGAGAAAGACCTCAAGAGACAAAACAAAGAGGATTTGAAATGCCAAGGAAGCTAGTTCAGCAGCTCAAGAAGACCGTTGGAAGCAAATTGGCATATATTGCCTAACCCTGGGTTGAGCTCTATGTTGTTCCTCTCCAGAACGTCCGCGTTCGTGGAACCTGTAGCCTCCATGCACAGAAAAACTGAACGGTTGCTGGCTAGGAAGACGAGATGAGGTTTCCCCCTTTTTTTTTACTTCGTCACCCTGTATATACTTTGGATAACGTTGCCAAGGCAACATCTGGACATAGATATCACTATCTAAGGTCTGTAATATATGAAGTTTTTATCTGGAGGATTTTCCTGATATGAAAGCCAGAGCAAACATAGAGAAAGGGATTTCATCTCGCGAAGAGGCTTGGAAGGTATGACCAGCAGCGGAGAGTAAGGATGCTCTTTATAGGAAGAATACTACATGAAACCGTAACGGTAAAACTTCTCGAGATTAAATGTACCTGTTAATAGAGGACACGCGTCTACAGGGGATTGCGCTACAGGACATTTTATCTACCCCATGAAGCAGGCGTGATGTAAAAGATTTTTTGAGTAGGTAAACGTATATTGAAGTTTTGATTGATCGGGACAACGCGTTGTGAATTCCAAGTTTGAAGTTAAAGACCATTAAAGTCAAATAACAATGGTAAGCGAGTAGTTAGGTTTTATAACAGGCCTAATATTGTTAGGGTGATCCACGGTGGGCCTATGTCTGAGGCCTGGCAGGATGTTCAAAGCCCAAATGAAGCGCAAAATACCAAAATATGAGTGATCAAATAAGAATACTTAAGCTGGTAGAAATATTTTGGAATATCACAATACAAAGAAAGAAAGGGGCTTAATCTCTGAGGCCCAGTAATTATAGCGAGAAGGCTTTGTCCCTCAAAGACATTTTTAAAAGCTTGAAGTCTTGCCAGGCTTGGTTATATAGGTGCAAAGTGTTCGCGACTTCTTCCTTGGCCTCGTGCAGCAGTTGAGTTTGGTTCTCTCCTTCATCCAAAAGTTGGCGAACATAGGCCATATTAAAATGAGTGTCTGAACGCAGGTGGTCCACTTCAGCTTGGAGGGTAACCAACTCAGCCTCCTTGGCTGCCAGAGCTATTTGTTGAGATAAAGTGTTCTTCAAAAGTGCTTAGATTCGGTTATTATCCTTTTGTGTCTGGCGAGCCAATGTCTCCATCTCTTCATTCTTGCGGTGTGCTTCGAACTTCAGACATTGATGAGCTTCATATTGGTCTTGGAGCTGGCAGAGTCATTCCTCAAAGTCAGATATAGTCTGGAAAAATTCAGCAGGGGCAGTGGCCTTTAAATCTTTGACCTGTTCTTGAATCTGTTTGATGCTTTGAGGGGAGTCTAGACTGGCAAAGAAGAACTTCTGAAGGGCAATGGTGACAACCGGAGGGGAGCTTAGAGCACTTAACCTAGTCGAAAGCTCTTACAAGACCAAAATTTGATCTAAGGTGAGTGCTTAAGCGGAAGGCCCTAATGATGAATGAGGGACAGTGGTTTCTCCACGTGAAATATTTTGTTCTTCATCAATAACATTTGACGAGCTTAAAGGCTGTTCCACCGCGGCCATTGACGTGAGCTTAGAAGATTGAGGGAGGATGGACGTCTGTAGCTGGTCTTGAGAGGTAGCTCTTTCCTCTAAATAAACATGTTGTTCAGGAAGGATTATGTTGCTATTCATAGGAGTAGGTGTAGACTAGAAGGAAATGCGAGGTGTCAGGATTTGATAAAAAGAGTTAAGGTACAAATGGGATAAATAAGTTAAAGGTTTTACCTGAGGTGAAGCATGAGTTTCTTGTTCTGGAACAACTTCAACTAATTGTTGTGATTCTTCAACTATGACTTGGAGCTCTGGCGAGAGCAGAATTTGAATGTCTTGTTCTGAAATGACTTGGTCATTTTTGGAGTTATGTTTCTCGCCAGAAGAGTAGGAAATATGGCAGGATTGGAATTCAATCTGTAAACGCCTAAAGAGAGTTAGATGATCAACTGCTTCTCTCTTTTTTGCCTCTTCAAGCTCCCGGAGTATTATCCCAGCGAGAAATCTGGTGATAAATTCTTTACAGCATTCTTTCCTGTTGTTGATAATTTCCGGCCCCATCTCGTTGTCCTCACTTTCATACATTATGCTAGAATCATCAAACTTTAGTATGTAGGCTTGGTTGCACCCTTCAGAAAACCATTCCCCCAGCGGTCAAAAATGTAGTAGGCATCGGCTTCAGCTTTAAGGACAAAGAAATGATCATTCTATCTCACTAGATATACCTGAGGCTTTGTGCTCTTGCTGATATTATCCAATACTTGATCAAATGATGCAAGATCTCTTAGGTTTACAAACTTCTCTAGACTAAAATACCCCGATCAAGGAGTCATCCGAAGAAATCTTTAGGGGCCTGATGCTTGCCTTCATATTCGTCTCAAGATCAAAATGATTTTCAGAGAAGGAGCTAGTAAGGGCCTCGTCCTGGCAAAGCTTATGCCATTCCGAAGAACCTTGAACAATGAGGTTGTCAAATTCAGAAGCAGTGGGCATGGTGTTAGGATTTGAATGTCGCTAGTGGGCAATGGTGAAGACCAATGCTGAACATGCGCTTGCCCCAGATGCTTTTTCACTTCGTTGATCGAATGAGGCACAAAAGACATTGGTTCGATGATTAGCTTGTCTGTCTCTGCTCACGATCTTTGTTGCTTCCCAACTAGCATTTCTGGAGGTTTCCAAGGCCAAGGTGAGTTGGGAATCATCTTGGCGAGCGGCTTTGGAACCTCGGATTCTTGAAGACTCTCCAGGCAGTCCTTATGCGCTTCATTGACAGATAAGAGAATAAGCGAGTCAGTTATAATCAGTGAGAAAGCAAGAGCAATGAATATTGGTAAAGAAAGAGGAAATTGGTTTCCAAGGCATGCTGTTAATTATAAGAAAGAGGAAATTGGTCAAACGTTATTAAGAAATCGCTAACACATGTGGCAAGGCTAATGGGTTTTATGATTAATGAAAGAAGTATACCTATGGCCAGGTAGTGTTGGTGTTATTTTTGTACAGTTTGCCTATTGTCGCCAAATCTTCTTTGTTCGTAAATCTTCTGTCAAAATCACAGAAGATGGTGGCTAAAAGAGCAAGAGGTCCTACCCGTCATATGTTTTCCCAAAGCTGGGAAGGCCAAACTAAGTACGTCTCGGTGACTGATCGAGAAGTGGTGAATGGCTCCGTCAGGACAAAGATTGTCACAGCTAGAAAGCCAAAGTGGACATCTTGTAAATCATGCACTGAAGGATGGCCTGACCCTCGGCAAAGGCTGTATCTGTTCAAAGAACAGGCGAGGGACATGCGGGCATGCTGGGTTAGCCCGAGCTGTCTGGAAAAATGATTTGGATCGTATAGCTCATACCCAGGGCTTGAAGAATAAGGGACTGGCAGGTCCTTGCAGGTGAGACTTTAAAGGAAAAGGTTCCTTACAGAGTCATCTTACTCTGGCGAGGGCATAAATCCACTGGCGAGGTTGCAGGGATAGTGAAAATTCAAGATTACTTCAACTGCTGCAGTTGAAAAGTCTGTATACGAGTAGAGGTGTGTGAAGCATGCCTGATAGGACCATGTTCGAGTTCCAGAAGATGCAGTTGCCAAGGTTTGTCTTAGAAGTTTGTCTTCTTCAAAGGAAAGGACTTTGGAAGGTTGGAAGAAAGGGAAATACATCCGTAACCAGAACTCAACCATCCAGAGTGGTCCTGGTTGATTGAGGTCGAGCTTCAAAAGAACAACTTGTAGCAAGCCATAGTAGATATAGGCAAGGACGGATTCAGCCAAGCCCAGTTGTTCGCGATTGAAAAGGCGTTCAACAAGGTTAGTCCAACATTTGTTGACCTTGGTGGCAGTAGGACAGAAGATGTATTTAGATAGCTAATATTCCAGAAAGGTTATGCCTTCTTGGTCGGTAGTGCCTTCCTTCTTCACAAAGTGATCAACCCAGGCAGAGTAGGAGGAAGATCGATCTTTAGAGGCTCAAATTGTCGTCCCATGTGTGTGATTGTGAAGCCAAGTGTTGCTGGACACGGGAATCCCAAATAAGGCATAGTAATGCTTACATACCCACAAGGAAGACATAAGCAATTGACGGAGTAATCCCATAAGCACATGGCGGTAGCGAACGGAGCTTACTTCCACCAGAAGGAAGTGAAAAGCATAAATCAATAAGTTAGGTGATACCGGCTGCTTCCCATCGATCAACATCTTTTTCACGATGAAGCCGGTACCAAGCGAGGTCTTCTTTGTTTGGGTGCGGCCATTTACCAATTAGACAAATGGTGTCTTTGTTAGTCCATACTTTGGGTTCTGCCTTTGGATTTTTCTGGAAGATGAAGGCTAAATAGGGGGCAGCGAAGAAGAGGGAAGAGTTCAGGGTTTATTGGAGAATCGAGGAAGGGACCGAGCATGCTAGTGCCATTGCTTAGATTAACACTCAGATGAATAATGGCCTTTGGATTTTGTCGTCTGGCAACGACTTTGTTGTTTTTGATGAAATTCTCGACATCTTGTTCTGAGTAAGAGATGGATATGTCTTTGCGAGGTGGCATGATTTTTTTGATCGAAAAAGATGGACAGCGGCGGGGATGGAAAGTTCAGCTTTTTGGAGAGGCTGAAAGATTGAAAGCAAGGTAGACGAAAGAGTTCTCTTGGGAAGTGAAATTTAACTGATGTGGACATGTGCTTTTATATTACATCAACCGAAGTGATGCAACTTTTTAGAGGGTTGTGTAATGTGGTACTTGTGTGTGATGTTACCATTTAGAATAACTGTGACGACCCGAACCAGAATCTGTACAGTAATCGGCTTAATCCACGAGTTTACGCATAATTACAGTTTTCCGTAAATGAATTGAATTGGCGGTTTTGATCACGACTTAATTATCGGGCGAGAATTTGAGTTGAGTCTCTTTCACGAGAGATGTTGTACGCGTGATCTCGAGTTCGTGGGCGGTTCCGGATAATTATTTCGTCGACCGAGAAATATGTTATGAATATTTGAAATCGCGGAATTTCGTCGTGTTTATCCGTTTGTATTTGAGTTATCCGAAACGTGGATGTGATCCGTTTTAGACCGTCGATCATATCGAGCCGCGAGTATAAATATCGGAAATTGTCGAAAAATTGTCGAAAAACACTGTTTTGAAGTTTGATCGGCGTTGACCAGTCTTGGAGCGTTGACCCGTGTTGACCGAGGAGAAAAATTGCACCGCCGTTTGACTCGCCAGCAACCTTTCGTTTCCGGCCACCTCCGACTCCGATTTGGGTATGAATCGATTCCTCTCTTGATTTGCAACTTTTTAGAACTTGGATTTATGTAAATTGGTGTCGATTTGAGGGAGAATGGAGTGTTTGAAGTTCGTAGTTTTTCGGCCAGAATCGGCTCCGTTTAGGGGCGGTGCTCCGGTGGCTTTCCAGTGAGGTTTTTGGGTGGAATCGATTGGGTTTTTCTCTAGGATGATTTCCCCTTTGGTTTTGAGGGACGAGGTGGCGTGACAGCGCCGGAATCAGCCGGGAAAGTTTTCCCGCGATTCTCGGCCGTGATTTTTCGAGCTAATTTTGGGCTACTTGCCGTTAATTTGGCCTTTGGTGTAGTTGAGAGATGTGTTCGGCTCGAGGAGGAGAAGCTATAGTGAGCTTGGCCGCAGGGAAATTTCTCCGGTTGACGACGCGCCGCCGCCGCCGGCGGCGGTCAATGGCAGAGCTCCGGCGACCCGTTGACGTTTTGGAATTTGATGATTTTTATGTTATTTTTCTCGTAATCGCGGCCCTATCATCGCCTTGAGGTTTTCGAGTTGATTGGGATGCCGGATTTTTAGTCGAGGGTTTGTGTGGAGATTTCGGGAGTTTACGTCGATTATTTTGTATCAAGTTATATGTTTCCGGAAATGGTTGGTTTTCGAGGTGTGGTACAGTGTGATGAACTATGATTTTGATCAGTTATATTTTGTGATTATTCAGGCAATCAAGATCGTACGTTGGGCGAGGGATCTTCCACCAGATCTCGTGATTAGCGCGTGTGTGCGCTGTGCTCATCTGTGAGTGGACTTTTTATTTTCACTGTCGTAGCGAGTTCATGATTCCGTATTTATTTACAATGTTGTGATTATTTATTATTTTTGGAGGTATTGTTTTATATTTTATATGGTGATGGCATTACTTAGCATCGATGCATTGGCTACTCGGCTGATCACCGGTAGTCCAGATCCAGGGTTGAGAGATTCCCCTGATGTGCCCACTAGGTTTGAGAGATTCGCCTAGTCTATCATCGTCGATCTTGAGAGATTCGCCTGACCGTCGGGCTTGAGAGATTCGCCTGACATCTCTATTTATTTGCCGAACTCGCTTTGTTTTATGATATATATAAATGGTGAAAGGCATATGATTATTTTCGTCCACTAACTCTAACGATTTTATTTGCCTTTCCCCTGGGCTTTTCAGTTTCTGTGCCCAGTTTGCAGTTCGGATTCTGGTGTCTCACGTCGCGGTCGGAGGCTTAGCGTTCGAGTTACCTTTCTTTTCCAGTAGATTTCTTGTTTTGCCTACTGTTGTACATTTTTGTATATATACATTAGAGGTCGCTCTGATACGCTACTGATATGTTTTCTTATGATTTTTCCCTGATTTCTATAAAGTACAGTTTTTGATTACTGCTTTACTTTATTGTTATGATATTGAGAAATCCGGATGGGATTGGTGCCCACGGTTTGGCTTTTGTGACATAGGATGAAGTGTGTTTTCGGGTGTTGGTTATTGGCAATTCCGCGTTAGTAACGAAACTCTGCTGAAATTTTTGTGGTTTTTGCAAGTTCGTATTTTCAGAAAAGGTTTGATTCCGGTTTAGGAAACTAAATCGGGGTTGGGTCCTTTCAATAACAACGCGTCATTCGGTAAGATTCAAGATTTTTCGCTTGCATAAGTAATTTAAGCTCAAGGCTTGAGGAACAATGTTTGGGCCTGAAGTAAATATTTCATATTGTGAAAGGACCCAACCCCGATTTAGTTGCCTAAACCGGAATCGAACCCCTTCTGAAAACGTAAACCAACAAAAATCATTCAAAATTTCGGCAGAGTAACGCTACTAACGCGGAATTACCATTACCTACATCCAAAAAATAACACTTCATCCTATGCCACAAAAGCCAAACCGTGGGCACCAATCCCATCCGGATTTCTCAATATCATATCAATAGCAATAAACAGTAAACATAACTGTAATATATAATATATCCGGAAAAAACCGTATAAAATATGTATCAGAATGTATCAGAGCGACCTCTAGTGTAAATATATACAATATATACGTCAGTAGGCGAAACAAGAAACTTACTGGAAAACACAGGTGGCTCGAACAACTGGCCTCCAACCACGACGTGAAACACCAGAACCTGAACTGCAAACTGGGCACGGAAACCGAAAAGCCCAGGGGAAAGACATGAAAACTGTTAGAGTGAGTGGACGAAAATAAATGTCTTTCGGCAATAATATATGTTATAAAAACATATGCGAGTCAAATGGATGAAAATCAAATGGTACGTGAGGAGATGCTGGCTCCGACCCACGTACAAAGCATACATGGAAAATCCCACGGGGTCACTCATGGACACATCCGTGCTAGTACAGTTCGAATCACGGGATCCCAGACCCACATGTGATTCTAGCCAGAAAGGCCTCGGTTCCGAGGTACTGCCCCTCGCCGGTCAGGTCGGGGTACTGCCCCTCCTGGTAGGCATCCATCGGGGATCAGCCGAGATGCCAGTGTATCGATACAACAACATATACTGAGACTGTACTCTGTGTAAACTAAATCATAAATAGGTCGATGTAAATGCATAAAGCAATATATAAATGCATATACGTAATATATAATGATATAAGCATAATCGTATAACACATGCTCATAATAAACATAATCTCGTATGCCTGTTCATGCTCTTAAAACATATATAATGACTTGCGATTAACAGTGAAAAGAAGTTGTCCACTCACAGGTGAGCAAAACGCGTACTCGTGCTAATCTCGTGGTCCGGTAGACGATCCCTCGCCCGAAGCACGATCTCGATCCCTTGAATAATCATAAAACATATCTGATCAAAATCATAGCCCACAACTCTGTACTTAACCACGGAAACCAACCGTTCCCGGAAACATATAAAACTGTATAAAATAATCGACTGAATTCTCGAAATCTCCACTCGAAACCCTCGACTGAAAATCAGATACCCAAATCAATTCGAAAACCTCAAGGTGATAATCGGGACGCGATTACGAGAAAAATGACATTAAAATCATCGGAAACTGAAAAGTCAACTTTCTCGCTGGCGGCGGCACGCCGTCAAGGAAGCTCCAGTTCTCAAGATCTCCTCAAGCCCAACACAATTTCTAACTACCATAAGACCCAATTCTCATCGGAACCCCTTCAATTCAGCTCGAAACCAAATCAAATCAAAACTCCGGCAACCACCACGGGTTCACCGGAAACCACCTCCTCGTCTCAATTCAAATACCTAGGAAGCATCCCTGAGGCAAGGGGAGTCGAAACCCCTACTCCCCCGCCACCGTAGCTCGCCGGATGTCCACCCCCCGTCACCGGCGAACTCCGGCAAACCGACCCGATTCGAAACTCACCAATACATCATCAAATCTCACGATTTCAAACACAAAACAACTTAGAAACTCAAGGGAAGAAGAATTATACCCCTCACATGGCTTGAGGTTGCCGGAAAATCCAAGTCGGCCGGCGAAAATCCAAACGGGAAAGTTCTCCCTCACGGTCAACGGTCAAACTGCCCAAAATGGAAAGTCAACGTCTGGTCAAACCTCAAACAGTGTTTTCGACAATTTTTCGACAATTTTCGATATTTATACTCGCACCTCGGGACGATCAACGGTTCAAAACGAATAACCAAAACGATTCGGATAAATACGAAACAAATGGATAAACTTGTCGATAAACCGAAACTTCAAATAATCATATTATATTCCTCGGTTATCAGAAAAATCATCCGGAACCGCCCACGAGCTCGAAATCACGTGCTCTACAACTCTCGTGAAGAAATTCAATTCAAATTCTCGACCGATATTTAAGTCGCAAACTAATCCGACAAATCACATAATTAACGATTAATTGCGATTACGCATAATCTCGTGAATCGTACTGATTACTCTACTGATTCTAGTTTGGGTCGTCACATATTGGGCTTAGAAGGCCTGAAGTTTTGGCTAGCGGCCTAAGTAGGCTGAAACTTGGCGAGCGGTCTGAGTAGTATAATAGAGTCTATTTCCTTGTTAGGATAGGACTGTAAGTTAAGATAGCTAATCCATGTGGCTTAATGATTATCTATCAAACATTTTCTACATTGGTTAGGTTTCCTTCATGATATGAATTGGGATAGCATTGAAACTATATAAAGATAAGACCGTGTGCTGGTAAGCATTAGAGTTGCATTGAGAATCAAAGAGCTGAAGACGTACAAATGAATTGAAAGACTACTACTGAACATTATATAAGGAGAGTGATACCGACATTGAAGAATCCTCCCCGAGCACATACAGAACTTTACTATACGCAAATACATCTCGTCCAAGATAACCCTGTAACCGGACGATCAAAGTGCTTGTCACCTATCGAGTGAGAGTATTAGATCAAAGGAAGCAACGCAACTGGAAGATTGAAGGGCTTGTCACATATCGAGTGAGAGTTTGGATATCCAAGGAAGCAAAACCCCAATGTTCTCAACACATCATCAAGGAAGTGGCACTGCTTTGCACTTAAAAAGGAAGTGTGAGATATCGATTTATGTGGCTCTGTTAGAGACGTGAAAACCCAAAGTCCTAGGTCACAAGGCAAGAAGGACCTATTCAAGCAAGGTTGGTGCTCTCCCCGCCTTAATCCCTTAATCAAGAAGTCAGGCAACGCAACTATATATTTACATTCTGTCGTGAGACGGTGTCACGCCAGCACACAAAGCACAACACGATAAGCCGACACGTGCGGTTATACTATCTAAAATCTATAAAAGATACAGTTTGTAAGAGGCTCTCTACGCGCTCATCACTAGAGAGATTTTAGAGTCAAACAGACTGTATAATATTGTACAACTCACAATTTTTTTTGGAAAGCTCATGAGATTAGAATACATAACTTAGACTTAGCATGATTTGAGAGGTCTTGGAGGGCCTATGGGCTCTTCCTTAGGCTAGTTTGTTAGTGTTTTTCCTATTAAAAAATAACTTAGACATCAAAAGTATTTAATGTTTTTGTTATAAAAAATGAAAAGAACATATATCAGAGGAAAAAATTTAACTCATATGCGTCTTTGACTACTACTACGTACATCAAAAATGAAAATATTAACTCATGCAACAACCAGTAAGCAGATATGAGCCGAATTTAACATTCAGTGATTTTATATCATGAGAAATCACTTCAAAAGAAAAGGTTAAAGCTATAAAAGAACATAAAAGTAGAGGAAAACAAATGCGGAGAGCACCAGAGAGTGCAATGGCAGAGAAGGGAAACTTCTATATGAGGGAGAAAGATGGATAAAGATTAAGTAATCGAGACTGCAGAGGCGAGAAAGTTGTGAGAAGAGGCGTGGTGGACAAGATATTAATTATAAATATATACATAATTTTTTTCTTTTTAAAAATACCCAAAAATCTGGGTGAGCTACAGCCCTACACCTAGATCCGCCCCTGATTCGAGTCAAACTTGCATTATGTTCGTGATAATTTCTGATTGGGGTTGAGAGTTTTTTTCATGGCAGTGCTAATATTAATTGGTGCGTTGCAAGATGGGTTGAGTGAATTGATGAATGCAAGGCATTCGATCAAAGTATGGAATTCTATTTAAACCTGATTTTCTTTTGTTCTATTTTTCTGAAATCAAAACAAAAATGTCTACATTTTCGTCCAACACAAACATAAATAATTTTCCTCTTTAATCACAAATTGAACTAAAACAACAATGCACAAACATCTGTACATTAACATCCAACACATTTCTATAAAATAGTAGAACAACATTAAATATCATGTTTAAGTACAGGTTTAGAGTTGCTTGTTGAATAAAAAAATAATAAGAAAAAAAATCTTGATAAAACCGATTTTTGGGTGGATTGATTTATTTTTTTAAGTGCAGGCTTAGAGTTATTTAAAATATATTTTTTTTCATAATTTTGTAGGACAAAGGTACTTTAGATATTTCTCATGCATTGCGACCCATATAGAGTCAATTATCCAACATGGAACGTCCACGTAAGTGCTAACATGAAAGCTTAACGACAAAATTTAAAAGATCATCTAGATTGAGTAACTTGTGAGAGTAAACGTATTCAAATGATAAAACTGAAAAATTTAAGTACTAAAATGATGATCAGATACCACAGGTATGTAAACTGAAATTTGTCATTTATTTATCGTCCAAATAGCTACGATGTTCCTACTATGTTTACTTTTGTTTTTAGAGTGAAGGAGGTTATTATTATTTCCAACAATAACTCTCAATTTTGTCTTCCTCGATCTCTATTCTCTGGTCACTATTGATCAAATCATCAATATTAACGTGCTAAACTTATGATCTAGAAGTCAATCCAATTAATGTTTAGATCTATTATGATATATATATATATATATATATATATATATATCCGGGAAGTGCTTATCTGTCTAATCTTATAAACTATGTTTTGTTTGTTTTGAATTGACTCGAAAACAAATTTTAAGTCTAGTGTATTCATAATTTCATATTTTAATTCTAAGTTACTAAACGGAACTATTTTATATAGAAAAGAAAAGAAGTTTCTCCCTTCCAAAAAAAGAAAGAAAAGAAGTTTATATCCACAGTGGAGTGTATACTTCATTTTAAGGGCAATAATGTCAGATGGTATATTTCATCTAGAGAGAGTGGAGTGACTGAATCAGCAATACAGAAGCCACTCGATCCAACTACGTCCGTTTCACCGTGTGTATGCCCGTGACGGAGCAAGACAGACAGTCACGGTCTGGTCCCTATGTCAAACCCCCCAAAATCGCAAGGAAAAAGTAAAAGCTCATACTTTGACCGGGTCTGTCCTCCTCTCCTCTCCTCTCCGATTCCTCAAATCCCCAACAACGTACACTTCTGCACGACCTAAATTTTCTCCTTCATGGGTCTTCATCATCCAAACTTTCAAAAATATGATTAGGTTAGTATCAAAAGTGAAACAAAGTAAATTACATGGAATTCCGTTGTATTACAACACGTACGCCACACGGCACACAATCAAGCAACTGTTGTAGTGTAATTAAATTACAGTCACAAATGGAATAATGTAATGAAAAACGACATAAAAAAGACAATTATAGTATTAATACTACAAAAAATCACTCTCACTAGTATTTAGACAATAAATGATACAGACCTAAAATTCAAAACAAAGTATCAGAAACCTATCCCGTTAAGCACATTAAAAAGATGATTTTGCCCATGTATATAATTGAAATAACAACCTCTCTCTCTCTCTCTCTCTCTCTCTCTCTCTGCTGAGAGAAAAATATAGTAGCAGCCCTTTTTCGTCGTCGTCGAGCTCCGTCTAGGCCCACCTCCGTCCACTTGCTCAGCCTCGCCACCTTTTCCTCGAGCTCCTACAGCAGCTGCGGCGTGACTCTTCCTTAATCTCCACTGCCGCACAAAGCTCCACCGACGATGTTCAGCCATGCTCCTCCATAAGCTCCTAGCAACCTCCACCTCGCCGTCGTAGACTCACGGGGTCGCAGCCTCCACCTCCCCTCTCTCTCACCGATCGAGGAGCGACTCGGTTTTATTTTTCGGTCATCGTGACCTCCGCCTCCAAACATATCTTTGCCATATCAATCTCAGAGCTCTTCAACAATCCAGGCTGGTACTCTAAGCTTAGTCACCTAAGCCTCAAATTTGTCAACCAGCAGCCTCTTAGTTTGATCATTCACAAAAAGGTATGGACTGAAACTGCATTTTTCTAGTAAATTGATTGTTCATAAAAAAAATTCAATCACGACTTGTTTATGGATGCTAGTTCGTTTTGGTTGTTGAAGTTTTAATCATTTTCACTTTGTTTTCGTAGTTTTTGAAGTGATACTGTGTTTAGTTTTGGAATGATACTGTGTTTAGTGTTGTTTGTTGTATATCAATGGAGATTGGACTTCCTTGTTATGACTTTGAGTTGATACTATACTTTTGATACATAAATCTATTAGTTTTTTGCTGAAATTTTGAGTTGATACAGTGTAACTATTGTCCTTAGGTGTATTTGATACTCATATATGCATACACTAAGAAATCACATTGTTTAGCACCAATATTTTGGTCAAAGCCTGATGTACATGAATATTGTGTTTTGGGCAGGAAGTGCTTGATAGTTTTCAAGATACAGAGTTCTGGTATGCAGAACAAGGAAGCATTTCAGCCAATTCAACTAGTTCTAAATTTGCATCAAGATCTTTCCGGAAGATTAATATGAAGAGGAATGAAGAGAAGTGGTGGGTGTTGGTTCCATGTGCTCCTTTAGGTAGTCTCTCTGAGGAGTCAAGGAAGCATTTGAGACACAAACGCGATAGTTCTAATCAGATTCACAAGGCTGCCATGGCAATCAATAGCAACATTCTTTTTGAGATAGAAATTCCAGAGTCAAAACATTGGTGCTACTATATTTGCCGCAATTGTTATTGTGTTTTATGTTGAGAAAAACTGAGATTTGTTGTACTAATACTGCAAAAGTAGTGCTACTTTATTTTAGAAATATGTTGTTGGAGTTTTTATGTTTTTGAACTTGCAAGAAAAATGGTGGTAATGGTGTAATATTTTTTCTTTGAACAGTAGCAATAGTCATATTGAATATGTTACTGCTATTATGTTTTTTAAGTATTAGTGTGGTATTTGTCAGTAACATTGTTTCAAATTTTTCAATAGCATTGTTTCGAAATTTTCAGTAGCAGTGTTGTATTTCAGTAGCACTAATTCAAATTTTGAGTAGTAGTGTTGTATTTTCCAGCAACACCATTCTTAAAATTTATTTGTGCCATTGTTGTTTCTTCTTGGCAATTTCAAACTATCATTTTCTATTGTGTTTTCATGTTGTTTTCCTCTCCTTCATGTTTTCGAAGACTGCTAGATTGCAATTAATAAATGACATATCGATCGTAGACTACTTAGAATTTGTGTTTGTTGAAACTGCTACACAAATTAAAATGTTAATTGATATTATTGTTTTTGTGTTGTTTGGAAGTGCTACTGTATTTGCCTCAGTTTTTATTGTATTTTATGTTGAGAAAAACCGAGTTTTTGTTGTATTGATACTGCAAAAGTAGTGCTACTTTATTTAGACATTGCTATTTTGGAGCTGATACAACATTTTTTTGAAGCTAATGCTACTTTTTTTCAAAATTGATACTGAAATAGATACTGTATTTTTCAAGCTGATATTGCATTTTTTAAAGGTGATACTGAAATTGATACTGTATTTTTGAAGTTGATACTACTTTTTTCAAAGTTGATACTAATCATTATCAATTGTGTTATTGAATTTGCATTGGCAGCTACTGTGTGCATTTTTTAAGCCAATACTGCATGTAGAGTTGATGCTACTTTTTTTGAAGCTGATACTGTATTTTTGAAGTTGATACTGCTTTTTTTGAAGTATATACTGAATTGTTATCAATTGTACTATTGAATGTGTAGTGGTTGCTACGAAATTTGTAATGAAACGGTTGCCGAGATTGTATTGAAATGGTTACTGAATTTATATCGGGGACTGATACTAAATTTGTACGAATGAAAGTTCTTTTGAATATGTATATAAGCGGCTATTGATCACTTCTACAACACTTTGATCATTCACATTTAATAACATTTACCACAGTAGTAGTGTTATTTAAAATTTAGAAGTATCAATATCACAATCGATATGAATATAATAAAACTGCGAGAACAAACAATTCAGTAACAGTTTGACTATACAATTCACTAGTAGTTTGATTATACAATTCAGTACAACATTCTAAAATCCAAACAACACTATCTACCACAAAAAATCTAATACAATAGCACCATTAGATTTTGAGCATATCCAAACAACATACTGTAGCACATTTATGTTTTCAGTCAAGTATAATAACACATTTTCAAAGACAATATCCTAAATACATGCACTATTTTCATGCAAGATTAACATGACAAACTTTAATTTTCTTGACAAGAGTAGGAACACCAATCACTGTCTATCAGTAAAAATATCATTCACAGACAAATCAGATATGTTGCTACTGTATTTCAAACTGAGTATGTGATAGTATTCTCTTTCTCAATTGAGTATGTGATCCAGGCCTTCATAACTTGGGGCAATCTTCCCCTACATGTAGGAAATTTTGATATGCTTTTACTCAATCCAATTATCCTACAAATACAAACATGAATACTCCGGTCATATAAACATGTTTGATTCATGAACAAGAGGTATGTTCAGTGATGAAATTGGAGAAGAGGTACAACTTCCATATCTATTAATGCCTTGGATTTGAGCAACTCTAAGAGCATCTTTAAGTACTGAACACTCATTTTGCCCAATAATCAATGCAACAATGTGAGTAATGTATCAACAACAATTTGAAACACCATAGCAACAATTGAAAATATGTGCAGCACCAACTTTTGTAATAGTTAGTACGTAGCAACAATTCAAAAGTTGAATGAAACGATATCAACTCTCGAAATGGTAACCATCTATTAGAAACAGTATCAGCTTCATAAATGGTACATTTAAGAGAAAAAATATACAAAATTCATCCTTTATACTATAAAAAAAACACAAATATGGTAGTATGATAAAAAAAATGCATCTGCTACTAAAAAGATAAAATTGCTACATCATCTACACTAATAGTAGCAGCTAACTATCAATTTTTTGCCAAATACAAACCAAACATCACATTATACCATCACAACATCAATGAATTCAATAAAACTAATACAAATCAAAGAGCAAAGCATCAAGTAGCAGTGACCACCAAATCAAATTCGCAAATAAGCAAATCACAATCTAATCCAACAATAGGGGCAGAGGCACAAGCACCATCGAGGGTGGATTCTCAATCTTTTCTAGCCCCTCTGCATCATCAATCGATTGTGCATAGTAATTTACACCTCCAGTTTGTACTGCTACTGTGAAATCAAATAACACTGCTATGGAAAATCAACAACCTAGAATACATTTCTAGCCTTTTATGTGAATTCGAAAAACATTACTACTAAAAATATCAAAATAATATTACACTGCTACTGAAAAATCAAATAATATGACATTGCTACTGAAAAATTAAATAACACTACAACTGAAGGACAATTTAACACTGATATTTGAAAATCAAACATTACCTGCTACTAAAAACACATTTATGTTCAGCCACTGTAAATATATAATCAAATTAAAATGCTAAATTATATGTTAGAAACTGATACAAAAATCAAATTATAGTGTTCCAAGAATAACGAATGCCTCATATGGTGAAAAGCTCAATAAAAGCTTCCTGGTAGTGCTGTTACTGAAATCTTATCAGCGAAAAATAACCAATGAATGTTGAATGCTGGATAGTCATATATACCAAATGAACGCCAAGAATTCACAAAAAGTCCACAAACTTCACAAAAATTTAAAAACAAATATGCTCAAATCCTACTTTTTGAAAGGAAAAAAATATAGAAAATATGCTCAAATACAAAGACCAACTGATAGAGTTTGTCGAGGAAAAACAGAGGCAAGCTGCTTGGCCAATGTGAACTACCATGGTTTGAGATTTTGAAACCTTGAGCAAATTTGATCGCAAAGATCATCAAACTTGGTTGACCTCATCAAAGGGATAATAAAGCTCTCACTGTCATATACAATCTTCGCAAGCTTCGAAAGAAAAGTCATCACTACATAAAAATACCAACACAAAAATGAAAAATCAAATGAGAAATTGATGCTGGAAAACAAAATTAAAACAGAAACTACAACTAAAGATCACAATTATAAAAAACAACTATAAATCAAGACACAAAAGTACTAAAATCAAGAAACTATTTCTAAAAAACTAAGATGTTTGTTACTTAAAAATGAGACAATGCATAATAAGTTGCTAATACTAATTTTTTTTAAAGCAGCATGCCGTTGCACCGCAAGCCACACATGTCTATCAACATTTTCAACAATTCTAGTGAGTTTTAGGAAAATCTTCATTCTCTCCGATTATGATACTGAAAACACTACATTAATTAACTTCTACTAAAAAATGCAGGTACCTGCAACTTAAAAAAAGCACTCATCTGTTACTAAAATATTTTGCAAATGCTACCGCACTATTACTGAAAACAAAAAACACAGTTGATACTACTTTTAAAATTGAAAACACATCTAAAGAAAGCAGTGCGCTGCTGCACCGCATGCCACACCTCTATATCAACATTTCTAACAATCTATTTCAACAATTTCTAGTGACTTTTAGGAAAATCTTCCTCCTCTTATGATACTGAAAACACAACTACATTAATTAACTTCTACTGAAAAATTCAAGTACCTGCTACTTAAAAAAAGCACATACATCTGTTACTAAATATTTTGCAAATACTACTGAAAAAATAGTCACTATTACTGAAAATCACAAAAATGAACCGTCTGATACTACAAAACTCAAAAATGTCTGCTACTAAAAACAAAAAAACAGCTGATAATATAAAAACATCAATTAACAATCATACATTGCACACATACAGCAACAAAAATATCACCGATATTGAAAACCTATAACTAAGCACAAAAGCAACTACAAAACAGAGCATTCATACTAAAGCTCTTCTAGTTCAAAGATTTCTGGTTCAAATATCTTCTGTTTCGCCTAAAACTTTAAAAATATAACAACAATCGCATAATTTTCTTTGAAAATAACAAACATAACCTTCGATCAAGCTCATACTGCAGTAATCATATATAAAAACACATGATTTGATACTGAATAACAGAAAACATACTTGAAACTAAAAAAACACATCAACAAAGTTGAGAAGCCTTACCTAGAATTGCTGATTTGAGATTTAGAGATGGAACGAATCAAACTCAAGCAACTGCTACTTCAAAATCACAGACAGAAAATCTTCAAAAATCAAGCTTCGATCATCGAATAAACATCCACCATGGAGAAGAATCGAGCAGCGAATCGAATTTTAAAGACGAAACGTTGATGTTGAATCGAAGAAGATCAAACTGAGGCAGCAACGATCAGAGCTCTGATCGTTAGCTACCCAGAATTATATATATTTTTTTTCTTCAAAAAAATGGGGTTTATATGGGGGAGGCCCGGGGATAAATTTGAAAATTTGCCTATGACAAATGTCAGTGCCAAATCAAAGTGTCATGATTTGTAAGATATTGTCCTTGATTGTCCAAATTAAAGGGTCATGTCTTAATATGTATTTGACTTTCTCATATATGTGTGTAATTTAAAATAATTTCCTATAATGTTAACCGTAATATGATATGTACTTGGTATTTGGCCTCAAATTAACTTCATAGACCAAGCTAGGATTAAACTCCGTGAAAGAATGGGGATGCTCTATAGATTTTGTTCAAGATGCTGCTGCAGGCAACGGAAAATTAAATCGATATTGTGGGGAGTTGGGGACTTGACACGTAAAAGGCTGATCGATGATAAGCAAATAGGACAACGTACACGGAAAGAATAGTCAATGATCAACAATTGACTTGTGATTAGCAAGGCCGGCCTCGACTATAGGCTATATAGGTCCGAGCCTAGAGCTCTAAAGATTAGGGGAAATTTTCAAATATTTTTTATTTTTTATTTGTATTTGATTAATTTTTCTGTTAATAAAGCACGTAAGTATTAAAAAATTGCTAAAAAGAATTTTATACTTCAAATCTTAACTCTTCAATTATTATGTTCTCTCAATATTATCTAAATATACAAATTTTTTGTATTATTGTAATCTCCAATTATTACATATATTTACTCTTCATTGCTCATTCTTTGATACTCCATCTATAAATTACGTGATTTCACTAAAATTATTTGAACCTAAAGAAGATTAAATTTGTTTTGAAATTTTTTAAAGTTTAAACATAAAAGACGTTGTCGGTAAAAAATCCCATTTTTCACTTCGCCTAAAACTTCCTAAATCTCAAGGTCAACACTGATGATTAGACTTGGTATATAACAAATTTATTCCTGATTAACTTAATCGACTAAATAATTAAACCCAACTGGCCATGCATATAATGACGTAATTGTATGTCTTATTTAGATCTGATTTGCTTACTTGGATCAGGGTTACTATCTTCTGGTAACATGTACAGTGTATGAATCCATGGAAATGATGGTATACTTGATTAATATCAGTGTCACGGTACAAATGTGGTCGCGAAAGATGTCATAGAACTGGCAAGAAGAATCGACGAACTTCACTATATAAGCATAAAGCATCACAGAAATAGGGCCCTGTTTAATTTGTCCCTCTGGTTTGGTTCACGTCGTGTGGTCGTGGTGTCCTCATCCTCGTAGTTGGCTACAGAGTGTTGATCTTAGATTCTGTTTGTATAAATCCCAGGAATTTTGAAATTCAAGATTTATAAATATTAAAATTATAAAATGATGAGATTTAATGAAGAGATTTTTAAAATGACTTATTTAGGTAAATTGAGAATTTTAAAAAAAATAAATTCAAATCCTGTTTTCTTATTCTATTTTATAATATACATTTTTTTTTTCGAAATCTTGCGGTACAACTAACATGGAACTTTTTTTTTTCAATCATAAAAATGTAATTATTTTTCATGTCTTTGTTTATCAAGAGAATTAAAATATTTATTGCAAATATTACTAGGAATATTACAAGAGAAAATAATCGTATTTTAACACTAATCCAAATTTGATTGAAATTGTTTAAGTTTAACCATAAAACAGTCCTTAACAAAGACATCAACCGTCCTTGATTAAACCCTACAATAATTCTACACATCTTTTGGCATAGACCTCAAAACAAAGTCATTCTTCTCCATTGAAATCTTCTTTAGTATGCGAAATTTGGTATCATTATTAGCAAACACTTCCACAACTTCTAGACAAACATCTTCTTCCAAATCAGGTATCTGAGTCAACTCCTCATAAACCTCATCAACGGTCAATGTAGCAGTTTTGGAAGTAAAAACCGATGTCATTTCTTTAATCGAGGATGCCATTTCTGAAACAGCAAGAGCCATGGTGTCTTCGGCCTTTAATTTTTTGGGTTTCATAATTGATGTTACCGTAGGAGAGATAACCTTTCTCTTTGACGTCTCATCTTGTAAGCCCTCACTCCTATCAACACTATTGTTTTCTTCTCGAACACTCATTTCCTTGGTTGCATCATCCGCATTTTCAGCTCCTGCTCCAGTAGCCTTATCCTTTGAGCACAAGTCCACGATATCATCTTAATTGGCAATAGACTTGTAACAGTACTTTGCTGCATTTTTATGTGTCTAACATGAATTAAGAAATCTATATTAGATGCCTACATAGGATCACATATTAAATGATTGAAAACAAAAGGCAATCCAAAACACAAAGCAAAGCTAAAGCGTGTATTGCATAGGTCTACTCCATTTACTTGGCTATTCAGAAAAGGCTGCAGTAAAACTAAACTTTACAAAATCATAACTAAATGTAGAAAAATTCAAATCAAGTGAATCAAAGACTTAGATTCTCTTTATTATGTCTACTAACTTTCATGAAGACACATACTTCAAAATATAAACAGATTGGTACAGTTTTTGACTAAAATGTCGCAAGGTCAAAAATTCTGAAAACCAGATTAAGCTGTATAGACCGCTAACTTTAAAAAATCATAACTAAATCTAGACAACTCATTTGTAGGTGAAACAAAGTCTGACATGATCATGAAAAGGTCATCTAAAACTTTTGTGAAGACATTAACAGTAGAAAACAAACAATATTGTACTGATGTACACTCATAGAGCATATGCACCGGCATGGGTGGTGCTCGAGTTGTTGGAGGGCCCGGCTGAGGTGGAGCTAGAGGAAAATGAAGGAGGAATGCAGCAGTGAGATTTCGATCGAGACCAGTCGTTGATGGAAGGTTTGCTCGAGCAAAAAGTCGAGCAAAATTTAGACGAGCTGTTGCTCGAACTCTTTAAGTGGGTCCGACCGATCTTGCTCGAACTATTCTTGCTTGCACCAGTGTGGATGCTCTCATCGCTGATACGCAAAGCTTCTTCAAAATCAGCCACACTGATGTACCCCTTTCCTACTACACTGGATTTCTTGGTAATTATATATTTATATAAGTACTATTTTCATTTCATTTCACTTGACTTAATCTATCGATCAGCTGTACGTATATAATGCATGTTCTGATCAGGTCAAATATACATACATATATATATATAGGTATGCCTGGTATGACTGCTTATGCTGGTTTCTATGAAGTTTGTACTCCTAAGAAAGGAGAGTTTCTGTACATTTCCTCGGCATTTGAAGCTGTAGGTCAGATTGTTGGCCAAGTTGTCAAACTCATGGGTTGCTATGTTGTTGGAAGTGCTGGCACTCAATAAAAAGGTGCTTAATTAATTAGTTATCCTGCAACTAGCTAATTTGATCTCAGTTAGCATGCATGTACTTGCGTATGTTTTATATAGCTAGCCAGGTAGTAACTCATTGCATTGTTGTAACTCATTACAGGTTGAAATTTTAAAGAACAAGTTTGTAAGTAATGAAACAGCAGAAAACAAATAATATTGCACTGATGTACAACAAATTTTTGTAAGTCATATGCAAGAGAAGAATACGGTACCTTTTCATACTCATTCCACACATTTTTGTCGTCCACCGTTATCATCTTGTTTTCATTATCCTAATTGAAGCCACTTTGATTTGAGATATCGGCAACTACAGCATACGTTTTCTTCCATCCTTTGAGGTGATTCAATATGTTCTCCTTTGTGACTGTCTTATTGAATTTAGTCGACGTATTAGTTGCTACCACGTTATAAGCTACACTTTTCCAACCTCCATCAGCCTTCCGACCACTTTTGTTCTGATTTAGAAGAAAAACAGCCAATGAACGATCCATTTTAATATTCCATTTCATGTTCTTGCCTTTATCTTATCTTTTTGTTTCGTCTCGATTCTTTTTCCCTTTTTAGTTACCATGAAATCTACACAAAAGAAAAGACACTAATGAACCTTATTGACTTTGCTATTGGATTTAGAATTTGTAAAGCTACTTGTGACAAGTCATACAATAGAATTTGTAAGCAAACAGGATTATACAAGATACAAGTCATACAACAGTGTCCATATATTGCTTAACTTATAAATACAATAGTTTCTTGACTTGCAAGTCTATATTAGTATCAATACTAGTATGAAAAAATCTTTGAAAAACTAACATAAGATTTCAAACCACACTGGACCAGCCAGTCTGCCCCTGTTGACCAGAAAACCTGGCCAACCCGTAGGTCTTGTTCAGCCACAATACCAGAATCAAATGGAATTGAAATTCAAACACCCGACACAACAAAAACAAGCCAGTGTATGCTCAAACATAATGGGTGAATGTACTAATAGATCATGCTGTCACCCTCTCCATCTTACATTTTGATGACTTACTATTATAGAAATACATGCTACTCATACAAAAATGATGAAGCTGAATAATTAAATCATGCTACGCTTTCCCCAATTTTCAGATTTTTGGGATCAAGTTCAATGGCATACATAAGCGATAGAAAGCCCTTGGCGTTGAACGCGACAGAAAACAAGTATTAGACAGGGTTATGCCTTAATGGAAGAGAAGACATACACTAGAGCACTATAAACCTAATGCACAAAAGATTACCCCTTAATATCATAGAAATTTCACCACATGATTCATCAGCTATTCACAATTTACAATTTCAACTTACCCTCAGATTGCTTAACAGCATAAGCAGCAAATAACTTTTGAAACGATTGTATAATAGTTGGAAGTAGATATCTGATTTCACATAAATTTCATATCAAACTGACCTTTGTGCCAAAAGGACCTTCGGGATGGTCGATTTCCAGGATATCCTTTCCCTAATAAATTTGGAGAAAATTTAAATCGGAGTTATCTCTACAAACGCATTGAACCATCAAAACTAACAATTAAAATATTAAGCGAGATTTGCCATTCAATCACAGTCTCATTCGCTTGTCCTACATTCATTTTTTGTTTAAACAAACACGGTCAATCAAATCAAATCCTAATCAACCTCTAGGAAAAAAAAAGTCAAAAAAAAAAAATGCTCTCTGAAGACGTATAACACAATGCAAGACCTGTTTAACCTTTACTTAACCACCTAATCTACATTACTTGCAAGATAAGCTCTCATCCCACTCATAAACACCTACAAAACATAATACTAAACAACAACAAAAATACCATGTTTAGTTCCTCCTCATGGGAGATGCTCCAAAACAAATAGACCTTGCTGCTTTCCTAGGAATCCAAACAGAGAAAGATCAGGCACTAATGAGCAGTGACACTACAACAACTCATCAATCCCAGAAGTTGGAGGCAAGTATGAGATTTGAAATCGTCAATCTCAGCATCCTAATTCTATACCAATATAGCATTTGATTCAATTCCAAATTGGCATTGTGGCAAGCAGGTTTGAAGTAGAAATAGATAAAAACATAAAGACATGGCTCATATAATCACAAACAGAAATTGAAATGGCACTTGATAACTCTGAAAACTAATTACATATCATTTGGCTACGTACAAATGGTACAATTCAAGTCAGACAATCATAAGAGCACCTGCACCGGTGCCGGGTCGAACAGGTCGAGCAGCCGGATTCGGCGGACCCCAGTGGCCGGTAGCACGAATAGCATCGAAGTTGACGTGCAGCGGGGGAGGAGGCGAGCTGCGACCGGTCATTGATCGGAGGGAGGAGCAGTTGCACGAGCAGCTTCTGCTCGAGCTGGAGCACGAGCCGTGCTGGCGGAGCCCACTCACGTGGGTGACGTCAGCCCGGTTCTAATTTTTTTCTACCAATACACGCGCCAGTAAAAGGTTAAAATAATATATTTACCAGCCAATAGGAACGCGACACGTGGCAAGCCGGAGGGATAAAAAAATCTTAATGGTCAGATTGATTTGGACCGTCCATTTCAAATCAAAAATTCTGATTGGACGGCTAAAATTCAACCAAAACGGCTATTTCAGAATTTCTGCCATTTTGCAAAATAAACCCTAAAAAATTGCAAAAAAACCCCAAAAAATTTCAAAAAATTGCAAATAACACCCTATAATTTTTCTGTAAATACTACATCAATTTCATTCACATCTCACACAAATTTGTGCACAACAAATTTATCCTCTCCTTCCTCTTCTCCTTCATCCTCCTCTCATCCCTTTGTATTTTAGTTCCCAAAAAATGTCCAATTGGCTTGATTCCGAAGATTTGCAACTTTGTATTTCTTATTGTCGCATTAGCGTTTGCCCTATTACCGGCAACATGCAAAAGTCTGACAAATTGTGGGAAAAAGTCTATGCCGATTATAAGGAAAATTGGGAGATTGCATATGGTGAATCAAAGCCGGAGCCTAGGATCCAAACCGCGGTTTCTTCTTGTTTTACAAAGTTGAAGCCGAGTTTTAGAACTTGGGGTGCCGCTCTTGCATATGCACGAAGGAATGCACAATCCGGCTCAAATTTGCAAGATGAGGTAAGTGTTAATAATTTTGTCATAAATTATTTATTATATTTATTTTAATCAATGTTGACATCTCCATTTCCTAGATATTATTTTGACATATAATTTTTTTGCACCTTAGATAAGAAAAGCTCAATCATGGTACGTGGCACAAAAAAAGAAACAGTTTACCAAGTTTGATTGTTGGGAAGTGACGAAGAACCATCCAAATTTTCGGGCCGTCGAACCTAGTATATCACCTCCTTCATATTCCAACTCCGCAATTACTCCTCCTTTTACCTCAATGCCTCCCCCAGTCAACGTGGAGGATGATAAAGTCATTGCAACACCACAAAGCAATGAAGAAGAAGTGTACTCTAGTCTGGTTAGACCAATCGGAGTGAAGGCGGCCAAGGAAGCTAAAAGAAAGGGGAAAAGAGCCTGCTCATCTTCAAATGAGGTAAGAGATGAGGTTTTAAAAAGCATGATGAAAAATCAAAGAATGCATCTCGCCGGGCAAAAAGAAAGTGATGCCACCGAGCTAGCTTTATACCAAAAACAACTCGCCCTTAAGGAGAATGACTACAAATTGAGGGCCGAAGCGGAGGATTCAAGGATAATGGCAATGGATACGGATGCTATGACCCTAAAATCGAAGAGGTATTTTTCAAAGAAAAAAGAGATTATCCTAAAGAAAATGGAGGAAGAGGAAGGAGATGGTAGCGATGAAGCATTTTCAAATTGTTATCGCCCACTGTTTCAATAGTTTGGTATTTATTTTCCATTATGAAATTATGTACTTTAAATTTCCAATAATTCTACGCTTTGATTGAAATTATGTACTTTAAATTTCCAAGTAATAAAAACGCACTTTTTTTATTCCATCAAAGCTCACGCACAATACAATAAAACATAACGACTTAAAATCAAATACACATCACTCAAACAACTAAAAGGATTAAAAAATAAAGCAAACATGTTACACATACACATCATTTAAAGTCGTTCGCCGGTCTCTAGATACCAATTATGCTTAACTAAGTCCTTTTGCAACTCTCCATGGATGTACGCAGATTGGAGATCTACAACACGGTCGGCAAATCGTTGTTCATTTTGTTCATCCCTTCCAACAGGCTCAAAAGGAATATGATTACCTTGTTCATCCACTGGTCCATCATAAACATTGAAAGCAGTTGATGGGTTTTGTGGATCTTCTTCTTCCAACTCCTCGAACTCCTCCTCCACAAATTCTTCTTCGACAATCATGTTATGCATTATAATGCAAGCCAACATGATGCTCTTCAATGTCGATTGGTGATGACATCTAGCTGCATGCCGAATAATTCCCCAACGAGATTGCAAAATCCCAAAGCACATCTCTACATCTTTGCGGTATGCCTCTTGTTTCTTGGCAAACAGTTTATGTGGAAGCTCTTGGGGATTGGAGATTGTTTTCACAAACGAGGAGTACCTGGGATATATATCGTCAGCTAGATAGTAAGTATTGTGGTAAGTCATACCGTTGACTTTATAAGTTGCAGTCGGACTATTTCCGGCAAAGAGTGAATCAAATATGTCCGATTGGTGGAGCACGTTGATGTCATTTTGTGATCCGGGTATCCCAAAGAAGCTGTGCCATATTCACGTGTCATATGAGGTCACCGCCTCTAAAATAATAGTTGGACGCTTCTTCCGGCCCGAGAATGCCTATTTCCAAGCTGTGGGGCAGTTCTTCCATTCCCAGTGCATACAGTCAATGCTTCCGATCATAATAGGAAATCCATGATGCCTTGCTCTCTTTAGAAGTCGGGTTACGTCTGTGGCATTTGGAGTGCGGAGATAGAGGTCACCGTAAAGCTCGTATATATGCATACATCACTTCTTCATGCATTGTAGTGTTGTGGATTCACTCATCCTTGTTATTTCAGCACACTGATCTGCGGCTGCGCCGTACGCCAACATACGAAGAGCGCCAGTCATCTTTTGTTGTGGAAGAAGTCCAACCAATCCGGTGGCGTCGGCTCTTTGGTGCCAAAATTGATCGTGGTTGCAGAGATCCATCATTATATGGTTGAATAAATTCGTACTCATTCGGTACCTTCGACGAAAGGCTTGTTCGTTGAAGACGGAGCGTTTGATGAAGTAATCCTCCATCAAATTATGTCCCCTTGACTCCCTCATTCTTTCTTCATTTGGTCGGCGGCGAGGTGGTTCATCATCGAACATTGCATCGACCACGACAGCTTCAGTGATGAAAGCATTAGCAATTTCGGCATTTCGCCGACATTGCTGTCGCCTCCTCCGGAAAAAATTCTCAAAACTAAAAGGATTCATCTTATCGGAATGTAGAATATATAGTTGGAAAGGTGTGAATGAACGATGAGCACCGATCAACAAATATATAGCCGAGTGTAGATATTCTGATTAGATATGATGATGACACGTGTCAGCTTTCAATTGGTCGGAAATCTCTCAGGGAATCTTATACAATTATTAGAGCCGATAACGATACGTGGACATGACACGTGTTGCCTCGTGATTGGTTGAAAATCTTATCGGAACTTTTGTACAATTATTTACTCGATAACCTTCTATCGGCGTGACATGTGTCAACTCGCCATTCGTCGGAAATCTTACCCGAAATCTTATTCAATTATTTATACGACAACGACACGTGTCGTTTATGGATTGGTTGAAAATGATTCAAAAAAAATATTAATAAAAAAATCAATTTATGAACAGTAATAGCACGTGCTATTTTTTGGCACCGTTGCGCGAAAAACAAAAACTGCACATTCTGTTCGATGAACAGTGACTGCTCCACCTCAAACAGTGCCTACTCCTCCTCAAATAGCACGAACAACCTCGTTTTACCGGTGCGGGTGCTCTAAGACCAGCCTAGTACGGTAGTAAGGATGAGAGGCATATAAGTCAATGAGTTAAATGTTGATGCAAGTCATTCCTAATTTCCCAAACCAGGTTTCCAAATTAAGAATCACTCCTACATTTATTGGAAAAGTAGTGTTTTGTGCCCTGGCCAAAAACTCAAAACTAAAGAACAAAAAGTAAAAGAGCGGAAAAACATGGTTGGTAGGATTACTTTTCATCATGCTTAAAGCCATATAAGTTTGCAGTTTATGGAAACAAGGGAGAACCTTTTTAATATAATGAGGTTTTCCAAATTCGAGCATGCATACTGATTTGGCTCTGTAGCAGTGACGAAGCTTCTTCCTAACGTTATTCTATGGTTGACAATTACATGAATCATGACTGACTTTCCTCTCCAGTAAGTAGTTCAGACAAAACTAATAAGCCCCAATTCAATATTTAAGTTAACATCATGCATTATATGTTTAGGAATGTTCATGGAAATTAAGTTGTTCAATGAACACAGAATTGAAGTCGTACTGAATCAGTACCTAATTGCCTCCATAACAAATTCATCCACATTTTGTATTCTGATAAGGCTAGACAACAGTAATATAGCAAACTACACAAAACTCATGTTAAAAAACATAAAACTATCGAGAAGATAATTGTATTCATATTGAAAATTGATGGACAAGTACTTCCAATTCACACTAAACAAGAATTCAAAATTGTAAATGCAAGCAACCTATTTCATTGCATACCCAGATTCAAAATAATCTCTATTAACTACCAAATTCAAGCAATGAATCGATTGAGTCCATTCCAATTCGTCAACAAAGTCAAAAGTATCAGATTTGATAACCAAAGGAAAAAACACATAGAACAAACCAGTTTGAAATTGGAGATCCAAACAATTCAGATTCATCAAAAAAAATTCTCAGACTAACACAATAGAAGGGAGCCCAGCCAAGAGAACTAATCTCGAGAATCGACGATGGCCGGAGATCAAAACGTATGTTTTTGCTCTGGTCACGTCTCTCCGGTGAGAAATTTTGGGATTTCGAAATGACGTTTCAATAGACGAAATTGTAAAATCCCTTGTTTTGTTATTTCCGGAAATTCCTTCCCAAATTTCGATTTTACAAAATCCATCTTCTATTTTTTGCCAAACAAGAAATTTCACACCTAAAATTTGAAAATCCCTTTATTTGGTCAAATTTCGTGCTTTAATTCCGTTGCCAAACAGACTGTTAGGCAAGCACCTGGGCTATAACTACACAACCGCATGCGGTTGAGTCTCCCTACTGTGACCACTGGCGACAGCGAGATCTACTCTACCATTAGGCCCAATAGCTCAACATGTTTTCTGGCATCAGAAAAGAACGAACTGGAGTAATTGCTGACCAAACTTTTGTGCCACTCGCGTGAAGGTTTTGCAAATTAAGGTGGACCTGGGATCTATGCAGACTACTCAATCCGAGATAACTTTTATCATATATGACAAGGGTGGCAGGGATTGGGGCCCATCTGAATTTTAGGAGTTATGAACTTCCGATCGGAAGGCTTTAGAATGTTAGAATGTATTATTGCCTGTAACCAAAACAAAACGAATGAATTATTCCCTTCAATTTTGACGTTTCTAACTCTGTAATTACAACTTAGCAAAAAAAATAAAACTCTGTAATTATAAGCTAGCCGGTACGGCTAGGGGTGGGATTCGGACAGTTTGGTTCAGCTTTTGCTAAAAACTATAACTAAATCGAAATATTTTTTTCGGTTCGGTTCGGTTTTTCAATTTTAAAAGAAAAACCGTGATTATTCGGTTCGGTTTGGTTCGGTTTTTTCTTTCAGATTTTTTCGGTTTCTTTTGGTTTTTTACATAATACATAAAAAATAATTTTTGAATAAATAACTAAAAAATTGTGTATAAAATTTCTTTTTTTGAGTTGTCTAACATTTTAATTAGATTCTATGAGAGAAATTGAGAAGAATTGTACATAAAGAAATTAGGATTTTAGGAGTTTAAGGTTTTGTTTTGCATATATTTCTATAATATATTACAAAATTTCCAAAACGATATCTATTTATACATACTTCAGTTTTTCGGTTCAGTTCAATTTTTATAAATTAAAAACCATAACCGAACCAAATATTTCGGTTTCTTTCGGTTTGGTTTTTATCGGGTACGGTTTTTTTCGGTCGCAGCTCGGTTTGGATCGATTTTTTTTTCGGTTTTCGGTTCCAATGTCCACCCCCAGGTACGGCTGGCTTGAACACAGTTAACAAATAAAAAACAGGCTCACTCCTGTTGGCGGTGTTAAAACAAAGTTGTTCGCTATAATGTCCAGGGGAGAACTATCCTTCTTTGTAGGGCTTGACACTATAATTTTTATTTTAGAAATAAAAAGTCCGTCCCATCCTGGCCTGTTTGAA
Source organism: Geum urbanum (assembly GCA_946800695.1). NCBI lineage: Eukaryota > Viridiplantae > Streptophyta > Magnoliopsida > Rosales > Rosaceae > Geum > Geum urbanum. The sequence continues at coordinate 36,241,627 of OX327013.1, read as the reverse complement.
TAAAATGGGATGGACTTCAAATTTATTTTTTAGTGCAAGTAATATCTCGGTTCAGCCTGAATTTTACACCTAACACAATAAAACCCAATCAACTATACATTATAGTATTACTCTTTTATGAGTTTTATTGCTTTAGCTTCTTCCCGGCGTTTTTTTTTTTTTACCATTTTCTACTATTTCACGTACGACTTTGATAATTCAACTTCGTAGAGATCCTGGTCAATAATTCTTCTAACCAAATTTCTTCATTGTTCTTATTGACTATTGTTTTCTTAGTTTGTAAATGTAAAGACCACGTTGACACGACAACACTATTAAGCCAGACAGATGTTTGTAGTGATAAAAATGGATTTAAGCAAAAATAGGATTACTTCCCTGTTGATTGGTCTCTATATATGCAACTGGGTAGATGAGGCTTCCATCTTCAAGTCTATCTATGTATATATGGATCTGTATATGAGTACATTAAATCATGGTTGGTGAAATTGGCATCCCTTTATTTAAAAACCACATCCCTACATAAACTAAAAGAAACAAAAGTATTTAGAGAAAAAAACCTACAGAAACAAAATAAACTCAATCGGGCCACTAGATGTATCATGAGACTAGAGTTTTAGGAAAAAACTCTAGCCTATACATCTTCATGTTGTCGCCCGTGACAAAGTTGCCTCCAAGGAAAGGTATGTCGTCGCCGCCACTCGATATGTCATTGCCACCAACAAGAAACCCAACGCCACCTTGCACTCTGTATTTGCTTCCAATGAGAAAATTATCACCTTCACCAAACATGAGTCTACCAAATGCGGACCAATGAGGATCCCAGCAGCCGACAATCATAGCAATTGCAACACCAACATACCACACAAGAGGAATAACAAGAGGAAGAGCTTCATCTGCCCCACTTGCCCATCCCATGAACTCCCAAATAAAGAAAACAGACGAGACAAGAGTAGGAACAGAGAAGTTCTAAAAAGCTTCAGGAAAAAATCATGAAAAATATAGATCTGGAGGTAGAGAAGAGAATAAGTACCACAAAAATCCGACAAAACAAAATGGAGAGATCAATAAATGAAAAATCGGAAAGAACAAAAAAATGGATGCTACTCCTGTGAACCAAGTTTAGCTTGAACTGTGGTGAAAAATAATCTTTTTTACTGCAATAGTGGACTAAAAAGTCTAAAATACCCTTATTACTATTTACAATGGATCAATGGATTTCGCCTTTTTCTTGTTGAAGAGTCGCTATCTTCTTCTTCTATTTTCCGATCAACTTCCTCTATATTTTTTATTCTTCTTCTGCTTCATCTCTTATTTTTTTTGTTTCTGTATTTTCTTCCTCTTGCTTATCTAATGCATGTTTGATATGACGGAAACATGCATCAAATATTAACACAAAGTAGACACTTAACACATAATTCAACCATATGCAATTTAAACCCTTTTTGTGTAGATGTAGCATTGATAAGTAGGGTATCGTTCTACACCGGGGATTGAAGGGTGCATGCAATTCTTGTGTAGTAAAAATAGGGGTATAAAAGAGTTGTTTAATTACCTAATTTATTTACTAAAAACGTCTCAAACATAGCATATAATCCTAGGACTCTAACATGCATTGACTCATAGACAAGCAAACACATAGAAGACCCAAAAACCCTTACCATATTTTCGACAAAAAAAACCTAATTAATTATTTACATGTGATCATCCCATCCTACCCACATGCAGATTATACAGCTCTAATCCTCCCATCATCTTCGAAATTTACAAACCTTAATTCCAATTACATGTTATGGTTTTCTTTATCTTTTAATCAAAGTGCAATGAATAGCATATAAACACCTTAACTAAATCATCGATTTGATAAAAGTAGGGACTAACATATTCCGTGAACAGCACTGCAAACATCTTAGTGATCCTAACCTCTACCCACCGAAGCCTTATGCCCAACACATAACACATAAAAGAAACTAAGATTCATAAACACATGGAACACGTATGGAATTCATAAAGTGTATAAAACCAAAATAAACATTCATTCACCGAGTTTTTACACAAATAAATACAAAGACAAAGGAGACTACGGAGTAAAGAGTTCATGTTACACTTTTAGTTCCGTGAACAGCACTACAAACTTCAAGAGCAAGACGACCCTTTGATGAAGATGGCGTCGGTTTTTAGGAGGTAGTGATGGTGTAGTCGACCTTGGCTCTGGAGATCTTTGTGGTGGAGAATGTTTGAGGATTTTGGCAGCTTGAGAGCATAAGATAGGTGATGATCTGTTTTGAGGCCGAGCCTCTTGTATTTATAAGCTCACAAGAATCATTCTCCTCCTAGAATAAGGTTTCCTTCTATTTTCGGGCAGATCTGGCAGTCTTTAAAGATTTGCACTTTCCCGGAGTTGTACATATCCGAATTGCGTGATTCTTGCGGCATTGGAAAGATCATTCCGAGAGCTATAAAATATCTTCATTAATCACCTCAATCGGAGTTGATATGAAATTTATACAGCTTGTCGAAGTTGGCCCATCTGCACAGGCAGATTCTGCTTTCCTTATTCTTCATGATTTCCTTCTTCTTTTGACTTTGGGAAACCTTTTCTTACCAAAACTTGATCTCCACGAAATTGGCTGATTGGATCTTCATATTTGGGCTATCTAAATGGTCTTCTAATTAATTGGACCCATTTTCATTTGTTCTTCTTCAAGATCCTTCCGGAAGCTTTCAAATCCTAGTCAACATAGGAAAGGTTTTTCTAGTCAACAAATGATTTCTTTTTCTCCTCAATTTTTCTCCTTTCTTCCTTGGAATTTCGAACCAATTTCATTTCTCCATTATTTATTGCGTTTTGCGTGCCTGTAGACTCCTTTACTCCGTCTCTTTTGGTCAACACCTGAAATTAACAAAATAAGTTAAAACTAATAAAACTAAGCAATTATCAAAGTAAAAATGTAGAGAAAATATGTTAATTAATACGCCTAAAATGCGTAGACCAATTTTCTGCTTTGTTTATCCATTTCCTCTCTTATCCTAATCTTGCTTTATTTTTGCATCATGTTTTCATCATATTGTCAAGGTTATATTCTTTTACGTCATCCATTATCTCCATAAGGTAATCTGCTTGTCTTATGGATGCTTCTGCTTCTAACTGTTCTATTTCTCTCACATATGCTTCCCAAAATTCTCTCTCTATTCTCCAGGCTTTTGCGAATTCTTGCTTTTTTCTTTTCAGTTCGTCATATGTTTCTTTAGTAATTTTACTCATAGTAGTTTTGTATATGTCACCTGGTCTGAAAAGACCTTCATACATCTCACTGATGTACATATTTATGGTGCTTGTTTGAAAAACTAAGTACAAATCACTATCATTCCAGTATTCTTCTATATCAATTGTGTTGCCCTAATTTTATGGATATAATATAAATATGGTATTGTTGTAGGGGTTTCTAATAATGCTAAAAGTTATCTATAATTTTGGCAGGATAAAAGGATAAGATGCCTTGCTCTATCTGAGTACATACTAGTACGACTTGGTGCTGATGGAATATTAGTAAATTCTAATTGTATAGTAATGTAACACCCCAAACTACACCTCATCAATTTAGGTTCGTCACAGTGCCGCAAGTTCTTAAAAATATAAGTTAAAAACCCAACTTAACACTTTAAAGTGTTGAAAGGCAAAAAGTCTAAAACAAATCATACAATTCCCAAAGCAGAAACGTTTATTCTTTAAAATGAGATAAAACCGTCAAACATAAAGAAACTATTTTACTCAAATCCATTTGACTAACGATTTCATAAGTAGTTGAAGAGTAAATACAACTCAAGGTCAAATAGGAGATTACCAAGTTTTGAAACAGAACAATGAAATAGTGAAAAACACAAATCTAAAACTTGACGACTTCCATTTAAACAAGGAACACAATGTCTTCGGCACACCCAAGTCCGTCCTCCTTTGTCCTGTTTCCCGTGCACAATACCTGCATATAAAACTATTGTAGGGGTGAGCTTTTGTCCTTGCTACTCATCAAGACTATACCAAGCTTGGTTTGAAAATCATACTTAAAACATTTCTATAAAAGTGATGGCCATCAATCAAATATATGAAAATGATATAGATATAGTAAAGAAATATACATCGGAAAACTCATAGTGATATAGCAAACCTGATGACCGGTTCCTATGCCCAACTACCACCTTACCAGAGATCTAATCTCATCCAACATGCAATGTGTAGCAAAAGTGTCCATTTATGCTGTATCGCCTAAAGATAGTTCTATACCACAAGGGATGTTAGACAATATTCTGTCCATACAGCCCCTCTGGATGTTTAGGGGATCGAAACCTAAGGTAATCGCTATGCTCCGCTCACTCTCAAGTCATCATCACTGGGTAACACAAATACATCAAAAATAGATTTTATCATAGTATATATCTACTATAATATATACTTTAAAATCACTAGCAAAGAAAGTCTAGAATCCCTACCTGAATTGTCGAAGCTATTCCTTATACATTGTCCGAGATCATCATTTATCCGATCTTTGTTCCTCCTCTGCGTGTACGGAGTCCTATCCCAACATAAAGAAACTCTATGAATCTTGTGCGCGCAGTTTATTAAAGACTTCATTCATATGAAGGACTAACAAATGCCCACCAATTCTTATTAATCTTGTGATACCATTAAATGCCAAACACGATACCCATGACCTTATTATGCTTGTCATGTATGATGTAGATTTTCATACTAGTATAATCTACTATCATAATATATAATCCACATCTAGCAACTTAACCAGTTAAAATCATCTTGTCCAATTGAGATAAGAAAAACAACTACTGGGTTGATATACTCAATCATATATGTTGCATTATATGTCAATAGCCATCCCACTAATCAATTAGGAACTCATCAGCTTACTTTAAAATCACCAACATGTCACAATATCATGTTTAAGCTGACTATAAGTAAACATACAATTAGTCTCTGTCTTGTGGCTTACCTTCATTAGCTGCAAAGTCACTCAACAATTTTATATTCCTGAATGCAAGCTCAACTAGACAACAAACTAGCATCTTCTTCAATTTGATTGAACCCAGATGACAACTCCTCTCTGTCTTCAATTCCATCTCAATTAGAGATCACTTTTCCATGATATTTTTCTCTTGAATTTGATTCAATTATACTAAAACGTAAAGCATGGCAAAGGAAGCAACTTTCTTACTTTACATGATTGATCGAAGACTAGAAGTGAAGTAACCCCAATGAGCTACACTTCTTGATTATTCAATGCCAATTGGAAAATAATGATCCAGAACTCAGATTCATGAAATTTGATGGAAGAAAATAACATGCAACTCAAGTTAGAGCAGGGGCGGATCCAGGATTTCAAAACCTGGGAGGCTGTACGGTGCAACGCATAATTTTATTTTTTTGAGGTTTGTAACCTATTGGGAGACTCATCCTCACGCCTTTGGGGGAGGGGGCATAAAACCAAACCCCGTGAATAAAAATTCTACATTATAAATAACTAACTAAACCTCACCCTCTGAAGTTCACTAACTGTAAACTCCTTAACAACTGAATTATTATCAATGCTTTCGGCATACTCTCTTTCGCAAATTACAATTTTAAATTTCGTCAAGAACATGGTCTGTGATTGGTGAAATCTAATGATACACCCAAATTAACCTCATATAATACAATCCATTAACCCGTATATTCAAGAGAATAGGTATACCTAAAAGAAAAGGAGAAGAGATTGATGAGCTTGTCTAATGAAGCTGAGCTGAGCTGTCAGAGTGAATGCAAAGCGGTCTAGTAAGAAGTGAAGCCGTGGAGGAGTTCTATAGAAACGTCAACTGAGTACTATAAGGGTTAATGAATACATGGGTTAGGACTTGAGAGAAACAATCATATGACTAGCATGATTTTATTTCTTCATTTTTCTTTTTTGTATATCTCTATTTTTTGAATATTGGGCAAAAAACATGCCGGGCTACAACCGGTGTAGCCTACGATTTCCATCCGCCCCTGAGTTAGAGCAAATTTGATTCTCCCCAAAACAGCAAGAAGTCATCGGATTTTCTTTGATTCAGAATGATTACACCATTTTATCATCATGAAATTTGATTATGATATCGACGACACAATTCTGAGAAACTTCCATGAATAAAGAAAAGGAAATCGAGCTCTCTATCATGAAGATATTGGCCCTGGAATGCATATATGGTGTATATAACGAAAATAAAAGCTTGGACTGCTTCTGGTTCTTTCCATATGAGTCTTGGGCTATTGGCTATAGATATGCATTCTCTTCAAAAGGTCCACATTGAAAGATTATAATCCAAGAGCAAGGATTAGCCTTCCCATTAATTTTTATTTTATTATCGTACTAGCTTCCAATTGTCGTAAAAAATTATATAAACGCACATACTCCCTTACTCGTGATGATATATAATTCAATTTGGGTTATCAGAATCTAGATTTGGTTTCTTCAAAATTTCAAAAATATCTCTAAGCATCCTCGATAATTAATAAGATTTCACTTCTTCTCTTGATTTACTTGGATATTAACTCCTTAAAATTTTCCGGGTCTCACAAGTTACATTTCTTACTTCTTCTGTTCATATTTCTATATAATGTTATATGCCAAACCTAAGTTAGCGAGACAAAGAACATACATGATTCTTGTTTCTAACAAAAAAATAAACAAGAAAGACATGGTCTATTTGTAAACCAGGGGTAACTAAAATTCTACTACCATTATGGTCTATATTTCTTCAAATTCCTCTATATTCATGCTGGCTAGAAATATGATATTTTATTTTTTCATTTTTATTGTCTAGTCTAAAAAAATAAACTACTCTTATGCCTGACTGTGACGTAGAAATGAGGTCAAATAAAAAGTTTTGAATAGCCATTTGTAAAGAAAGATGTTGATCATGCTGTAATCTTAATGTTCAATCTTTCAAATCATGAAGCAAGTGTAAAATTCTCTTCTTTTTTTCTAAATCTTGAAGAAAATAAGGGTTTTTTTAATGTAATATCTAGTCCCGAGAAATTTCTTTTCATGATTTATTTAAGGTTAATCAAGTAAGGTAGTTTATTTTGTCACCGTCAGTAAATATTGAGAGATTTTTAGTTGACCTTTTTTTTGATTGTCAAAGTTGGTTAGTTTTGAGTTGAAGTCGTAGAAATTGTCGAGACGAGTCCATAGACGTGAAGAATGTCGAAAACGGAGTTACGACAAGAAAGTTATGATCAATGGAAGTTTATTGAAAATGTAATAGCCATAAATGAACGAGTATAAATAGGACTTTCTATTTCTGGAAATTTTATTGAGGAATGTTGTAGAGTTTATCGAGACTAGTTCGTGGCCATGTCAAATGTTAAAATCGGAGTTACGATGAAGAAATTATGGTCATCGAAAGTTTTAAACTAATTTACGAAGTTAATTAATCGCGAGTATAAATACGATTTACCCAAAATGGAAAGTCAATTTTGGGTCAGACTTTATTTTTTTTGCTTCTTCTTTCCTTTCTCTCTCCTCTCTCCCACGGTCTCTTTCACTCCTCGTCGGCTTCACCGACGTTGTTCACCGGCTGGGCACCAAACCCGGCGGTCTTGGTGTCAAAATGTTCATCTCTCCTCCCTCTTCATTTTCCTCATGGTCTCCACCACCAATTCAACCGGAGATGGCCGGAATTTTAAGAAGAAAAACTGAGAGAATTCAGGTTTAGGGTCGATGTTTTCCAGCCAAATCGACTGGCGAAACCTATTGGACTTTAAAACTCTCCTCACCACGAAGCTAACCATATGTGGATGGCTCTCCAATTCCAATCGAGGAAGAATCCATCGATTGAAGTTTTTTGGGGTTTCAGTTCAAAACAAAATTCGGTGAGTTAGGATTAGAATTGGAATTTGTTGTAGTTATGAAAATTATTGTTTGGTTGATTTTGAACAGGTTAACCTTCGGATCGCCGGGAAAAGTCGTCGCCGCCACCAACAGTGGTTCAATGCGGCGCTCCGGCGAAGGATGTTTTAATGTAAATTTTATATCGTTTTGCTCGTAATTTTATACTGATTGTAATGAAGAGGTTATTGAATTGATTTGGACATTGTTGGTTTAGACGTGTGGTTAATCGGATATTAATTAGACAATTTTAGGAGTATATTGAACGGTTAAGTAGATAGTCGATTCGACTTCGAGTCGCGTAACGTTTGAGATATATGTTGCGACTTTAAGAAGGATTCAAGAATTAGAATTTGGAATTAGATTTATGAATGTCATTAGTTCAAAAAAAGTACGTTATTCGAGAATATGAGGTTCTCGACGATAATGTTCGTCAGTGAACGAGCTAAGCTATTCATTTTAATTTTTGACGAACTAGTTATTAAGTAATAATCGTTGTTTTAGGATGACATGTTTGTAGCCAGTGATAGATGCATAGTAATGCCAGCTGACGTGCTTTGGTTTGATGGAAATCACAGCACAGTACTGTGAGTGGATCCTTTATTTTTCACAGTCGATAGCTAGTTCAAGATTTATGCATTACTCTTTACGGTATATTTTCAGTGCATTTATTTAGAGGTTTATTTTTTTGATAGTTTATTTAGTCGCATCGATACCCTAGCTATTCGGCTAATCATCGGATAACCGGTTGGAGCAGGTTATGACAAACACCCTGCCCGAACCAGATTATCTCGGATTTTGACAAACACTTTAAACGATCCTATCACCTGTACTTTTCATACTTATAGTCATTCCGGGTTAGGACAAAAATCATGAACGATCACGTCCATTTTATTTCAGTACTACGATATTTGAACTCGCATAAATTTTTTGTAGAAACTGTGGAAAGGCATATAGTTAGATTTTTATAATTTTATGCATATCATACTATTACGATTTTTGTCCACTCAGTTTGACGTTTTATTGTTTTATGCCTTTCCTTGGGCCGTTTATTTTTATTTTTTTAAATTGCCCAGATTGCAGGTTAGTCGGTTGAAGTCGTGATCGTCCAGAGTGCAAGGCATGACAGTGCACAGCTTATGTCTTTTCAGAGTAGGTTCTTAGTTGAAGTTTTGAGTTACTAGTTCTAGGGTAACTGGTGCCGATTAGGCGGTGCTAGATATTCTAATACGGGTTTCGCAAGACTTACCCTAGATTACTACGGTAATCTAGGGCGAGTCTTTTCAATTGGTATCAGAGCCTTAGGTTTCATGATCCTATCGATTATCTTGTACTCTTAGTGATTCTAAGAGTTCGATGGTCTGACTGCAGCGGATCCCATCGTATGCCTTCGGGTATATGGATCACTAATAATATAAGATAATCTTCAAGGTGTGTTTCATATGTTAGTGAGTTTCTTTGGTTATCAGTGTCATCTCTCATGGACATGATCAACGACTTCAACAAAACCTGTTATTAGTAATGTATAAGACGGTTCCATAATATTCTATTATGTCATATTCTGATGATTTCCACGACATGGTAGGATCACGGGGCAGTCATGGGTATCAAGATAAAAACAAATTCTTTCCAAAACTGTTGGATTTGAATTAGTCTTATGGGGATGACTAATGAAGGTCTTTCATGGTTAGCTTCCCTGTAGTTTAGTGTTGTGAAAGAAATCAATTGTAGCCTTGCTTGGTAACTTTTGTGTAAGCCATTGGAGACACCTTGTTATGAGATTAGGTTATCACGATTCTCGGTTAGGAAGTATTATAATATGATTTGTCGACAGTCTTAGTGTGCTGGCTTGTCGGTTGCATGCGTATACGCGACACTAGTAAATATAAGTTAAACTTAAGATATAATTTTTCCCAATTATCTTGGGGAATGTAAAGAGGTTGTTGCCATCGTTCGTGTCACAGAAGGGCATTGTCAGGTGGGCATCACTGTGTACTTTCTCTTGAATCCACGACGAGGGTATTATGAGATTTCAGTGCCAGTAGTTGTTCAATTATTGATTTTTAATGTTGACACAGATGTATCCAACACACGATGATGCTTCTGGTGAAGATTTTTGGTGATGTTGTTGAGTTGATCAGGAAGATTATGCATGTCGACCCTTAACATTTTGCTCGTTTCTCGATTTTCTTTGAGAACCCTTAGTGTGGCATATACAACATCTTAGTTGTGTTCAAACAAGGAGCTAAGTACACCTATATTCATCCCAGTTTGATGTTTATGCATGTTGTTGTTTTTTTAAGATCTATTCAAGCTACCGGAAAGCCTCGTTTAACGAGAAAGAGGAGATACATGGTGAATTAAGAGAACTTGCTTCTTAGTATCAGTGTCAAGGCTTTTGAAGAGCTATATAAAATTTAGCATTCTTATAATAGTTTTCTCCTCAATTATGCATGTACCAATGAACCATTTCCCAGTACTCGTTTCATTTGTTCCTACATTCGTTACTTGTTTGCCGATATGAGCTTTGGGCACGAGTACTAACGTAGACAAGGGTGTGTGATGAAAAATTTAGAAAGTAAGGTTTCCTTGGGGATGAAATTAGTTATTAGAATGTCCTCATTGTATAACTTCTGGGCCAATGATCCTCGAGTTGATGAATCTTGCACCTTCAACATGTTAGAGCTGGGGGTTAAATTATTTCTATTTCCGTTGGAAAATGGTGTTGTCCCATATTGTTGGACGATACGTGTGATCTTTTGATAGTTTTAGGGATCATGTGTTTCACAGAGGGTACGTTGTTTTGAGCCACTTAGGTATTCTTTGGCTCCACTCATATCATTTCGACTTGACCCGACTATCTGACCTGATACCATATTTCTCTGTCGGCCACTATTGTTGAGGTTCAAAGTAACACCTAGGAATTTTCTAGCTCTTGATTCCTTTTTCATTTGTTTTGTCGTTGTGGGTACCAGACTAAGTGAATCAAATAGATTTTTCTATGGGGAGCATTATCGTCTTATTGTTTGGTGCTCCGGCTAGTTATGGACGTTATGTGCAAGTAACTATTTTCCTATATGGTATGCAACTGGAATTGAATAACCAAGTGATGCGATGAATGTAGTAGTTTCGTAGGTATGTACCCTTAGATAGCTTAACTTTGTGAATTTCTTGTTCTTTATCGCAGATACTGTCACTAGCTTAGAGCTCTATATTGGAATTGCGAATCATGAAGATTTCAGCCTAACACACTCTTGTAGTATGTGTATGTTATTTCATTCCGGGAGTTCAATTAGTTTATTTGACTCTATTGTTTAGAGTGGGTACATAGTAGTCAATTTTATTCGTTCTTTATCAACCATATCATGAAGTTGGTAAGACCAGCAGTGCAGTTGCTTTGACTTTTGGAAAAATTCAATCTTCTATTGATGATTTAAGTTCATCCACCCACGTGTGAGTTAACCTATTTAGTTTTATTATTTCAAGAAAATGACTCTTAGATTTGGACGCCAATTTCTTCTCGTCACTGGAGTTATTCATCACTTGTGGTATACCACTATCATTCTCCTCACTCGCAAGAAATCACAAGTGGGAAATAACTAGTTTGGGATTATAATTTCTTCAGTTTAGTTAGGAATCAAGAGAACTCACTAGAAATAATGTGTATGGGTGCGGGCCTTAGTTGTGCATACTACGTTCCTTAAAGAGAAATTTTATAGTGTAATAATCATTGAGGAATGAGATTGTTACGAGTACGCTTAAGAGTAGAGACAATGTGTCAATTGATCAAGTAGGTAAAGCGTGATTGCAGAATCTCTTTTAGGCAATGCAAGAAATCTTTGCTTTAAGGATCGTATGTCAAAGTAACGTAACAAAAACATGGTGGGAATGCAAAAAGGCACTTTAGTATTCCTCACTACAAAGTATGTGAATTGTAGTTTGCAGGGAATTATGCTAGCTTTCCCGAGAAGTTGCTGGGTTTCTCTTCGTTAAGGGAGATAGCTTTTTTCGGGTATAAGACTCATTGCTCAAGTTCATTTTTTTTGGGTTACTGTGAAGTTGTTTGAGTCATGAATTAATCTTCAGAAATTGAATAGAATTCCCATATAATTTCCAATGAACGTTTTAGCGTTGGATAGTAGCAGAATCAACTATAGTATACTTTGGGGTGCTAATTGTTTTGTTTGAGGTACTTGAGATGTACAACTAGCTTGGGAATATGAATTTTTCAGTCAAGAATTATGGGAATTCGTGAGAAGAATATGAGTATGATTTGAGACTACTATGTTGCACAGTCTTGGGATTCTCACTAAACTATTTAGATGAACATTATGCAGATGACCTAGAGATCATCACCCACCCAAGTATATATGAGAATCATACATGATAATGCCAACTTTCGACTAGTTTGGATTGTCTTTGACGAAGATATAGTTTATCAGTCCTTTGGGATACAGAGTCTGATCATTGATTACTACAGGAGAGTTGTTCTGTTCCTTGGACATTATAACATTATGATCTTCTGGTTAATTTTCATTGGTTCAGTATCCAATGTCAAGGGGAATTACAAATGTTTATAGTTGTACAATGTGAGAGGTGGAAGAAATTCAATTATTTAACTCGAGGTAGTAACTAGATATGTGGATAAGCTCTGTGTATTACCTCCGCGAGTGGACATATTTTGTAGGCATACGTTTGTGTGTAAACAGAAGTCTTTGTCTATTACCAACAAATCTTTCGGCGTTGGATAGTAGTGGATTTGTTTATATATGAGCCCCGTATGTGAGCTAGGGATATTCAGATTTGGGTGCAAAGTTATAGACACTGATTGTAGTCCTTAAGTCACGAGAATAGTTACATTGGGTTTTAGGACTAAAGTGGCATACAATTATTATGTATTATCACAGACAGATGCATGGCCTGTAAGGATTACTCCGACCTTAAATGGGATGCTGAGTTTATATCTTCATAATAGACAGTGAATTGAGATGACATTTTGACTCTTTGGAGACTGCCATTAGTTTTGGGTGTAGTTGATGCGAATCTCAGTGGTTTCTTATGAGTCTCGCTACATTATACTTATTAGTTATTGATATTTGAGTTAGTTCTTATAGATTAAACTGTAGAGATATTTAGTATTGCAATCATTGTGATTTATAAATTCAGATGAGTATGAGTGATTTATGTTCATAGTGTTATTCAGTTGATTATGAGAAATTCGGATGGGATTCGGTGCCCACGGTTTGTTTTTGGAATTTGATTACTCGAAGTGTTCTCCTTATACATGTTTTTGGGTTCCTTGAGTTTTAGGGAAAACTATGCCAAATTTTCAGTAGAATTTTTGGGAATAAGAGAATTGAGTAGGGTCAGAACGTTCCCTGAGATCGGTCAGATGACCACTTATGTTACGACTTTAGAATTGTCAGTCTGGATCTTTAGCTTGTTACCTTTGTGGCCACGAGGGCTACTTTTATATGAGAGTGTCCGTTGAGGGACACCTCTGGTAGGTTTATGGTGCAGGGTTCAAGTGTCGATCATGATCCACTTCAAGAGGTAAAGCCACACCGTCATTTAGACAACTGGCATATCAGAACCGCAACTGAAGGCTGGACTGAGCGGACATGCCGACATCATTACTAGCATTTACCAATAGGTTTGGCATGGATATCAAATGTCTTAGGTGTTTTTGTTACAGAGTTTGCATCAAGACCCTTTCATGTACCAGGCTAATAAGTGAGTGGTTATTTGAGACTCTCAATCAGGAGAACAAGACTTTATAATTAAGCGATACAAGGTGTAGGTATTACGAATACCCGCTCTCAGCTGTGGATATAACTTAAGAGTCGAACAAACTCATACATGAGTAGTATCCATTGGTGTTTTACTAGTATGTGCATAAATTTCGACGAAATTTTCTTAAGGGGGGTAGATTATAATGTCCCCATCTCGAGAAATTTCATTTTATGATTTATTTAAGATTAATCAAGTAAGGTAGTTAGTTTTGTCACCATCCATAAATATTGAGAGCTTTTTAGTTGAGTTTTTTTTAGATTGTCAAAGTTGGTTGACTTTAGGTTGAAGTCATAGAAATTGTCGAGACGAGTCCGTAGACGCGAAGAATGCTGAAAACAAAGTTACGACAAGAAAGTTATGATCAACGGAAGTTTATTGGAAATGTAAAAATCATAAATGGACGAGTATAAATAAGACTTTCTATTTTGGAAAATTATTTTGAGGAAAGTTGTAGAGTTCATCGAGACTAGTTTGTGGCCACGTCAAGTGTTAAATCGGAGTTATGATGAAGAAATTGCGGTCATCGAAAATTTTAAACGAATTTAGGAAGTTAATTAATCGCGAGTATAAATATGACTTTCCGAAAATAGAAAGTCAATTTTGAGTCAGACTTTTTTTTCTTCTTCTTTCCTTTCTCTCTCCTCTCTCCCGCGGTCTCTCTCTCTCCTCGTCAGCTTCGCCGACGATGTTCACCTGCCGGCCACCAAACCTGGCGGTCTTGGGGTCAAAATGTTCATTTTTTCTTCTTCTTCATTTTCCCTATGGTCTCCACCACCAATTCGATTGGAGATGGCCGTAATTTTAAGAAGAAAAACTGAGAGAATTTACGTTTCGGGTCGATACTTTTCAAGCTAAATCAACTGGCGAAACCTATTGGGCTTTGAAGCTCTCCTCACCAAGAAGCTAACCATATATGGATGGCTCTCCAATTCCAACCGAGGAGGAAGAATGGATTGATTAAAGTGTTTTTGGGGCATTCGGTTCAAAACCAAATTCAATGAGTTAGGGTTAGAATTGGATTTTGTTATACTTATGAAAGTTATTGTTGGGTTGATTTTGAACAGGTTGAGTTTCGGTTCGCCGGGAAAAGTCATCGCCGCCGTCGGCGGTGGTTCACGGAGGCACTCCGGCGAAGGGTATTTTGATGTAAATTTAATGTTTTTTTGCTAGTAATTTCGTACCGATTGTAATGAAGAGGTTATTGAATTGATTTGGACATTGTTTATTTAGACGTGTGGTTAATCAGATATTAATTAAACAATTTTACGAGTATATCGAATGGTTGAGTCGCGTAATATTTGAGATATATCTTGGGACTTTAATTAGAATTTGAAATTAGATTTATGCATGTCATTAGTTCAAAGAGCATGTTATGCGAGGTTCTCGACGATAATGCTCGTTAGTGAATGACCTAAGCTATTCATTTTGATTTTTGATGAATTAGTTATTAAGTAATAATCTTTGTTTCAGGATGACATGTTCGCGGCCAGTGATAGATGCATAGTAGCGCCACGTTCTTTAGTTTTATGGAAAGCATGACATAGTACTGTGAGTGGACCTTTTGTTTTTCACAGTCGATAGTGAGTTCATGTTTTATGCATTATGCTTTAAGGTATGTTTTCAGGGCATTTATTTGGAGGTTTATTTTGTGATGGTTTATTTAGTCACATCGATGTCCTAGCTATTCGGTTGATCATAGGATAACTGGTCGGACCGGGTTATGACAAACACCATGCCCGACCCCGATTGTCTCGGGTTAGGACAAACATTCTAGACGATCCCATCACCTGTACTTTTCATATTGAAAGTCATTACAGGTTAGAACAAACACCCTGAACGATCACCTCCATTTTATTTCAGTACTACGATATTTGAACTCACATCAGTTTTAGTAAAAACTTTGGAAAAGCATACAGTTAGACTTTTACATTTTTATGCATATCATACGATTACATTTTTTATCCATTCACTCTAATGTTTTATGTTTTTATGCCTTTCCCTAGGCCCTTTATTTTTTTTAAAAAAATTGTCCAGATTGCAGGTTAGTCGGTTGAAGTCGTGATCGTCTAGAGTGCGAGGCATGATAGACCACAGCTTCCGTCTTCTCAGAGTAGGTTCTCAGTTGAAGTTTTGGGTTACTCGTGCTAGGGTATCTGGTGCCGATTTGGCGGCGCTAGATACTCTAATACGGGTCCCGCAAGATTTATCTTAGATTACTACGGTAATCTAGGACGGGTTACAAAATAAGGTGGGATAAGTTGTCTGCTAATGTACTATCAGCTCCTTTTATATGCTCAATGTTTGGCTTAAAGCCATTTCATATAATAGAATCAATAAAATTGACCCATCTATGAGCAACTTGCCTGTTAGTAGTAATTTTGTTATAATGAGATACTATATTTTGAAAATTTGTTGTAATTATAAAAACTTTATTATGCAAAAATAAAGAAAATACTTCAAGGGAATTAATTATCCCTAATATCTCTAAATCTGTTGCTGGTATTGTAGATTGTATATTATTAAAACTTACTAGAGACGTATTGACATATTTGTTCATTTGATTTTGCTAAATCTTTATTCTTTTTCTGATAAAGAATTCATGTCCATCCAAATGAAGATGCATCTGTTTCGACTATATTATAACTATTATCTAATGCAATGATGAAGGCTTTAACTGTGTAATTTCTTGCTTAATTTATTGTACTAACTTAATATCATCTGTATTGAAGTATTTTGAACATATGTTACTGGTTTTACTATGTAAAAATGCTATTTTCCAATCAAGATCAGGAGTAAAGCTTCTAGCGTAATTTAAAAGTCCTAAAAATACTTGTAATTTTTTCTAACTTATTTGAAAATTCTACGACTTTTTTAGCTATATATTCTTGCAACTGAATTGTGCCTGACTTAATATAAATTCCTAAAAAATCTATATTCTAGTTTTTTAAGTCTATTTTTGAAAGGACCCAATCCCGATTCAGTTACCTAAACCGGAATCAAACCCTTTCGAAAATACGAACCAACAAATTTTTTTTCGAAATTTGGGCAGAGTTTCGATACTAGCGTTGAATTACCATAACCTGCACCCAGAAATTAACACTTCGTCCTATGCCACAAAAAGCAAACCGTGGGCACCAATCCCATCCGGATTTCTCAACATCAATAAATGAATCATAAACAATAAATAGTACTGTATCATATATAATATATTTGTGAAAATCCGCATAACAAGTATCAGAACGTATCAGAGCGACCTCTAAAGTAAAACATATACAATATGTACATCAGTAGGCGAAACAAGAACCTACTGGAAAACACAGGTGACTCTGATCACTAGCCTCCAAACCGCGACGTGAAACAGTGGAATCCGAACTGCAAACTGGGCACGGAAACCGAAAAGCCCAGGGGAAAGACAAATAAAAACGTTAGAGTGAGTGGACGAAAATAATCATATGCCTTTCACCAGTTATACACATTCTCATATAAAACAGTGCGAGTTCGGAAGAAACATAACACATATAAATATATTTACACGGAGGTTGTCGGGCGACCTCTTAAACCCGACGTCAGGTGAATTGCTCAAACCTGACGGTGATAGGCCAGGGGACCACTCAACCCTGGCGGCACGCAGGGGACCACTCAACCCCGCCCAGAGGAATCTCTCAACTCTGGTACATCGATGTATTAAATGCCATCACAATTAAACACTTATAACAATACCTCCGGAAACAACATATATCACAACATCGTATAATTAAATACAGAAATCATAAAATCCACGAACTCGCAAATCAACAGTGAAAACATAAACTTGTCCACTCACAGATCAGCTAGCGCGAACTCGCGCTAAATTCGTGGTCTGGCGGAAGAACATTCGCCTGAAACACGATCACGATCCAGATCTCGATCTCGATCTCCTGAATATATTCATAAAACACAACCGATCAAAATCATAGTTCTCAGCACTGTACTGATGCACGGAAACCAACCGTTCCCGGAAATACGAAATGCAGTGCAAAATGAATTACGAGAATCCCGAAATCCCAACTCAAAACCTCGACTGAAAATTGGCTAATCAAATCAACTCAAAAACCTCTGTACGATAACCAGGGCGTGATTACGAGAAAAATGACACTAATTACATCGAAATCTGAAAAGTTGACTTTTTCCTCGCCGTTGACCGTCGCCGCCGCCGGCGGCGCGCCGTCAACGATGGAATCCCACGGCCCAAAGCTCCAGTTTAAAAGATCTCATCACGACGAACAACTCTTACAACTACCACTCTAGCCAATTCCATACATAACCACCTCAATTCCCTCACAAACCGAACGGAAACCTAACTCCGACGACCCAATCGGGTTCACCGGAAAACTCGAATCCAGGCCAAACCAAATACAGGGAAAGCATCTCCGAGCCAAGGGCAACCGAAACCCTCACACCCCGACCACCGAGGCTCACCGGAAACCCACGAACCGTCACCGGCGAAACCCGAAACCAAAACCTGATTCGAACTCCCACAAAATCTTATCAATTCTCATAAATCCAAACACCAATCAACTTAAAATCATGCCAGGAAGCTATTCATACCCTCGTCGGAGTCGTTGGTGGCCGGAAACTCGACGTCGAACGGCAAGCACCGAAACGGGAAACTTTCTTTTTTTGTTCAAAAGTCAACTTACCAAAAACAGAAAGTCAACGTGGTCAAAGCAAATTCGTGTTTTTACGACTATTTTTCGACTTTTCGATATTTATACTCGTCCCTCGGGTCGATCAACGGTCCGGAATGAATATACGATGTGATTCAGATAAGCTCGAAACAATCGAATAAACACATCGGAACCTGAAACTTCAAATAATCATAAAATATTCCTCGGTTATCGGAAAAATCTTCCGAAACCACCCACGAACTCGAAATCACGTACTCTACACTTTCCGTGAAGACACCCAACTCAAATTCTTGACCGAAAACATAGTCGCGAATCGAATTGGCAACTCACACAATATCGTAAAACTGCGACTATAACCAAATCTCGAGAATCGTGCCAAACACACAACTGATTCTGGTTCGGGTCGTCACAAATCTACCCCCCTTAAAGAAATTTCGACCTCGAAATTTACGTACCTGTCATGTGAACAGATGAGGATACTGCTCCCGCATACGCTGCTCGATCTCCCAGGTGGCTTCCTCAACTGAATGGTTCTGCCACAAGACCTTCACCAGCGGAATCACGCGGTGCCTCAACTCCTGCTCACGACGATCGAGAATCTGCACTGGGTCCTCAACATACGATAAGTCCTCCCTAATCGGCAACTGCTGTGGGGCTAACACATGTGAAGGATCTGAGATGTACTTCCGCAACATCGAAACATGGAAGACATCATGCACACGAGCCATCTCAGCCGGTAACTCAAGTCTATAAGCAACAGCTCCAACCCTCTCCGTAATCTCGTACGGACCAATATATCACGGTCGAAGCTTGCCACGCTTCCCGAAACGCACAACTCCCCTCCACGGAGATAGTTTCAGGAAGACCCAATCACCAACCTCAAACTCTAAACTCTTCCTTCTCACATCTGCGTAACTCTTCTGCCGATCCTGGGTGATCTTCAGTCGATCCCGAATAACCCGAATGTCCTCCATCGTGGTTTTTACCAAATCCGGACCAATGAGCCAACGCTCGCCTACCTCACTCCAACACAATGGAGTGCGACACTGCTTCTCGTACAAAGCCTCGTACGGTGCCATCTCAATACTGGCCTGATAACTGTTGTTGTAGGCGAACTCGATCAAGTGCAACTGCTGATCCCAGTTTCCACGAAACTGCAACACACATGATCTCAGCATATCCTCAAGTGTCTGAATGGTCCGCTCGGACTGCCCATCAGTCTGAGGATGAAAAGCTGTACTAAACCGCAACCTCGTGCCCAACGCTCGCTGTAAAGCCTGCCAAAACTCGGATGTGAACTGACTATCACGGTCAGAAACAATGGACACAGGCACTCCGTGCAAGCGAACAATCTCCGATAAGTACAACTTAGCCAATCTGCCCACTGAAATCTTCCCTGGAAGTGCAAGAAAGTGTACGGATTTCGTCAATCGATCAACAATAACCCAAATGCCAGTGTTTCCTGCCGAAGTACGCGACAACTGATAGACGAAATCCATCGTAATGTGCTCCCACTTCCAAACTGGAATCTCAAGTGGCTGTAGTTTCCATGCAGGTTTCTGCCTCTCTGCCTTCACCTGCTGACAAATCTAACATCGACTCACGTATGCGACAATCTCCCGCTTCATGTTGCGCCACCAATAGTACGCTCGAAGTGTACGAAACATCTGCGTACCTCCGGGATGCATCGCATACGCTGAACTGTGGGCCTCGTCCAGAATCTCCTTCTTCAAGTCCTCGTCCCTGGGTACACATAATCTGCCTCTGAACAACAACGTACCGTCGTCGCTCAATCGAAACTCTGTAGGCACACCATTCTGAATCATGGTCTTCTTGTCCCGCAAGTAAGGATCTGAATCCTGTGCCTCTAGTACCTGATCAACCAACACTGGTCGAACCTGGAAGCTGGCCAACAAAGCGCCATCATCATCATACCCAAACACAGCACTTATAGCTCGAAGCTCGGCTAACATCGACACTCTGGCCACATACATGTGAAACAAAGAAGCTCCAGATTTCCGGCTAAGTGCATCTGCCACAACATTGGCCTTCCCCGGATGGTACTCGAACGTACAATCATAATCATTGATCAACTCCATCCATCGACGCTGCCTCATGTTCAAATCCGGCTGTGTCCACAAATAAGTGAGACTCTTATGGTCAGTGAAAATCTTACATTGAGCACCATACAGGTAATGTCTCCAACTCTTCAACGCTAATACGATAGCGGCTAACTCCAAATCATGCGTCGGATAGTTGACCTCGTGCGGTTTCAGCTGTCTGGAACCATATGCCACGACACTACCATGCTACATCAACACACAGCCAAGGCCCAACTTCGACGCATCACTGTATACAACAAACTCACCACTATCATCTGGCAACGTCAGAACCGGTGCGGTAGTCAATCTCTCCTTCAGGAGCAAATAACTCTCCTCGCACGCATCAGACCACTCAAACTTGACGCCCTTCTTCGTCAGTCTGGTCAGTGGTGTAGCAATCCGGGAGAAATCCTGTACAAACCGTCGGTAGTAGCCCGCTAAACCCAAGAAACTCCGGATCTCCAGTACCGTAGTGGGTCTACTCCAATTCAGCACGGCCTCGATCTTGTGAGGATCAACACTAACTCCCTCAGCCGAAATCACGTGGCCCAGAAACTTCACACTATCCAACCAGAACTCACACTTGCTAAACTTCGCGAACAACTGATGGTCCCGCAAAGTCCGCAACACCGCTCGCAAGTGCTTCTTGTGCTGGCCCACACTCCTCGAATAGATCAAAATATCATCAATGAATACAATCACAAACTTGTCAATGAATCGTCGAAACACCCGATTCATCAAGTCCATGAAAGCTGCGGGGGCGTTGGTCAACCCAAACGGCATAACCAAAAACTCATAGTGCCCATACCGCGTCCTAAAAGCTGTCCTGGCAACATCGGAGTCTCGGATCCTCAATTGGTGATATCCGGATCGAAGGTCAATCTTCGAAAAGACTGCTGCTCCCTTCAACTGATCGAACAAGTCGTCAATCCGTGGCAACGGATACTTGTTCCTCACTGTAACCTGATTCAGCTTCCGATAGTCGATGCACAAACGCATGGACCCGTCCTTCTTCCGCACAAATAACACTGGAGCACCCCACGGAGAAACACTCGGTCGAATGAATCCTTTCTCCAACAACTCCTGAAGCTGAATCTGCAACTCCCTCAACTCTGCAGGCGCCATCCGGTATGGTGTCTGGGAAATCGGTCCAGTACCCGGCAATAGCTCAATGGTAAAATCAATCTCCCGCACAGGGGGTATACCAGGTAACTCCGCTGGAAACACATCCGGAAACTCAGACACAACCTCAATACTACCAAGATCCGGCACTGCAGCTGTAGTGTCCACAACATGGGCTAAGTACGCAACACAACCCTTCTTCATCAACCGATCCGCCCTCATCGCGGAAATCAAACACGGTAGGGAAGTGTTCTTCTCGCCACGAAACAGTATCTCGGGCAACCCTGGTCGTCGAAACGCGACCTCCTTCCTGTGGCAATCAAACATAGCCCAGTGCAACTCCAAAAAGTCCATACCCAATATCAGATCGAAATCCACAATATCAAGCAATAACAGATCAGCGGCTAAACCATGGCCATCAACAAACACCTCACAATCTCGGTAAACCCAACCAATGCTCACAACCTCACCTGACAGATACAACACTCTCCACAACCCCGGAAGTGGAGATGCAGGAACCGTGGCTAATGATGACAGTCTAAATGATATGAATGAATGTGTGGCACCTGGATCTGATCTACGCATTTTATGCTTGATTCTTAACGTCTTTCTCTTTACATTTAGCTTTGTTTTGACCTTAGTGCTTTCATTTCTTACTTACTTTGTTGTTTTTAGGTAGAAATAAAGGAGAAAATCATAAAGGAGGAGTTTTGGAGCTAAAAGCGTATTAAGGAGGAAGTTCTCAATTCCGGAGAAGAAATGGTCCGAGAAATGGTCTTCAAAATGGTTACGAAGATGCATTCCCACATGGTGTCAATAATTGGAAACCAAATGCCAAATTCAAATGGATACCAAAATGGTGGACAAGAAGATGAAGACATTTCTCCTGCGCAACCCAGGAAAGAGCAAATATGGCGGAATATATGGAGCATATAATTAACAAATTTTGGGAGGATATTCCATGAAGATAAATACCTTATTTGAGGGCCAAAATATGTGCAAGAATATGATATATTCGGCCAAGAAGTATTGGGGAATAAGGAATGCAAGATTTGAAGATATAAAGATTTCCTTTTCCTTGAAGAAGAAGAAAACTGGACAGTCAGGTCACTTAACTTCTAAAATCCGTAGTAAATTCAATTCAACTCCATATATGGCGTTCATTATATGGATTTTATATCCCTTTGAATAATCTTTCCAATGAAACAAGAATCGGAATTTTCTGAGCTCTAGAACTCCCGAAAAAGACGTTTCAAGACAGGCTGGCAATTCTACCCGAGTACACTAGGAAAACCTAGTTTGGAGAGGAAAGTTGGACTTCTTCACCTATAAATAAGAGGGCTTGGTCTCAAACTCATTGATCACTCATTCTAGACTTCTAAGCTTGCCAAAGATCAGCTCCTCAACCTCCAAACACTCGGCCATTCCCCCCCAAAATCCGAAACACCACCAACTTCATCCCGTAAACACTCTCCTCCACCTCAAGAAGGACTTTGCTCGCTTTGGCTGGAAATTCTTGGGCTCGTCATCAACTAAGGAGTAGCTACATTTGAAGATTTTCGGTGCGCTTTCACGGAGTCTAAAAGTGTAACATGACCCCTTTTTATTTTGTTTCGGTTTTTGTCTGGATTTCCTTTGTTTGTATTTTGAGAACAAGTTTTGATAAGAGGTTTTTTATTTCTAAATTCTTCTAAGTTTCTTCCATGTGTTTTTAACTTTGATTCGAATACATGTGTGTGCTTATATGTTCTTAATGCTTGAAACTGTTTTTAAGTAGATACTCGCTTTGGTTCTCTTTTAAGCATGTTTCACGAACTAATAACAAAGATAAAATTGGATTAGAGAGTTAGCTCGCTTTGGTTGCTGTCTTGTTCAATTATAAGCATGTGTGTGTGTTTTGATTGAAGTTAGGAATTTCGTTGACACTTAGGGAGTCTAGGTATAAAACGGCAAAGGATGAAAGAATGAGTCGATCACATGTATATAGTAGTTTAGTGTTTATTTTCGGTCTAGTAAGCATGTTTAGGGTTCTTTGTTCTTGTGTGTTTTCTACTTGTCTATGAGTGAAGCATGTTAGAACTTAGGATTTCTCTATGTGTTTACTAACCATTTTTCTGTCTTTAAATTCGTAGGAATTAGTAAAAACCAACCTTTTCAAACCCCCCTTTCAAACCATAGCGTAAATATGCATGCACCCTCAATCCCCGGTTAAGAACGATACCCTATTTACCAATGCTACATCTACAACAAAGGGTTTTAATTGTATGCGTTTTTGTTGAGTGTTAAGTGTTAATTTAATAAGTTGCAAATGCGTGTATCAATTTTGGCGCCGTTGCCGGGGATTGTAAAGAATTGTGTGTTTATGCTTGTAAATATGTGAAATTGTGTAAATAAGTGTATATATATGTAAAGTGTCGAAAATTTTTATACATGTTCATCATACGTTCCATTCTAACTTTTTGTTTTTGCAGCCATGTAAATAGGTACATATTAAAGGAAGTCTTCGATTTACATTGAGTACGCAAGTTTGGGCGATTAAGTCTCACTCATTGGAATAGATGGCGCCTCTTTTTCTTGTTTATCTCCTTAACGCCTCGTGATGTGTGGATTTCATCACCGCACACCATAACCTAAGTGAAGTTATGGACATGAGGTTGAGGGCGGAGTCTACAAGAACTTGAGGGAATGTCTTTCTCGAGATTTTGGCTGAATGTCGGACATGGTGTCTAGAAACGGGTTATGACTGGTGACAGGTTCTGGATCTAAGAAAGACTTGCATCAATGGAGTATATACCAATGATCCGGTAAGTGGATGAATACTTGTCTTTGAGTAAGAAATCTTTGGTAACTTGGTGTCTAGAAGGTGACGGTTTCTATGACGGGTTCTGGATCCGAGATCTCAAATCGGTCCTGCCTCTCGTGGTCTCTCTTGCCAACTGGCCAAGCTTATTAAAGTTGCCCAAAGAAGACAAGGACTAAATCTACTTTCCATGATCGGTAAGCCTCGGGATGCATCGTCGAAATTAGTCCTGCCTCTCGCGTTATCTCTATCCCCAACTGGCCATGTTTTTCGATTGAACCAAGGCCGATTGATTGAGAATGTACATTTTATCGCGCGGGTCGCACGTCCAATGAAAGACCTAAAGGCTAAACGAACGTACTCTCTTTAAATTGAAGGCGAAACTCAATGAACAAAATACTTGTGCATATTACTTGTAAATTTCGTGTGCATTAAAACTTGTAAAGAATTAACCACGTTGCATTAGCTTGCATAACCTACCGGCGGCTTTGTGATGCTCGGATTTCACCACCGGGTACCCTAACCTAAGTGAAGTTAGGGACATGAGGCCAAACGTATGGTCACGTTGCATCATGTATTTAGCACGTAACTTTGTGTGTTTTCTGCAGGTTTCTAACGTTTTCTCTTATGCATTCATACCATTTTCACGTAGGATCCCTTATGTGTGCATTTAAAATCCTTCTAAGTGCATCCATCGTGATTAATGTTATACTTGCATAAATTTCGTGTGCATATGTGTGTTCTAACTTGTTTATAAATCTTGCATTGTATATATGTCTAACTTTGCAGAAAACGTGTGTACATGTGTTTATAATTCATTCTATGCATTTCGTGTATATTCTAGACATTGCATCTATATATTTAAGCATCACATCCATTTCATACAATCTATGTCCTATATTTATATAATGTGCACTTTGTTTCTATGTGTTTTATGATTTTGTGTGTTTTTGTGTGTTTTCTTCCTTTCTTTTTGTTTTTCACGTTTTGGTGAAGTATCATGCATTCATTGTGTATTCTTTTGATACTAACACTTGTTCTTTAGTGGTGGTGTAGCTTCAACGTATGAACGTTCTCAACGTACATTACAACACTCAACTACAAGCACGTCGTTCTGCACAAACGTCTGAGATCATTTTAGACCAACCTACTATTGAGGAAGGTTTTGACTCTCCACGTTCATCCCATCACTCCACCGAGCACTCACAAGAAGAAGAGCAAGACATGGCACACAACAACCCACCGAATCCTCCCAACAACGAGAGGCGATCTCTTCGCCAACGTACTTGCTCCACCGAATGGAGTAGCGGTCCTTCGTGCATTCGATTTCCAAATCCTCAAGAGGACAAGAAGGATATTGAGTTGAAGAGTGGCTTCCTACACCGTTTACCAATCTTCCATGGGCTGTCCAACGAAGATCCAAACATGCATCTCAAGCAATTTCAGTTCATTTGCATGAGTATGAAGCCTACGGATGCCGATGAAGAACTCTTCAAGCTCAAGGCATTTCCGTTTACATTGATTGATAGAGCTCAATCTTGGCTTTTGGAACTCCCGCCTAACCACATCACGACTTGGAAGCAACTCGCGGACCTGTTCTTGGCTAAGTACTTTCCGGCCTCAAAGATCACTGTTTTGAGGAAGAAGATCACGGGAATTACACAAGCATCGGATGAGTCCTTTGGCCAGTATTACGACCGTTTCAAAGTTTTATGCGCCACCTGCCCCTCCCATGGTTTTTCCGAGACAAACCTCATGAACTACTTCTATGATGGTTTAAAGCCGATTGATAGAGAGCTTCTTGATGCCGCTGCAACCGGAGCATTCATGGATTTAGATGAGACAGAAGCTCGAACTTTGTTGGAGAACCGAGCCAACAATGATGCTCAATATGGGATGGCTCCACGAAAACAAGTGAATGAAGCTAGTTCAACGCAAGTTAAAGATGAGAAGTATGACAAGCTAACTTCCATGTTAGAACAACTACTTGAATTAGAGAAAAAGAGAGCCAAGGCAGTTCAAGGACCAACATGTGGAGTATGTCAATTGCAAGGACATCACAATGATCAATGTCCTACTATAGCCGAGCAAGAAGGAGAGCAGGAACAAGTCAACGCCATTGGCGGTTACAATGGAGGCCGAGATGGTTATCAAAGTGGCCAACGTTACAACAATTTCAATAACAACAATTTTGGCAACCGAGATCATCCGGGTTTCAAGTGGAGTAGTAATGAGGGATGTCTAAACCCTCCGGCACCTAATCAAGGCTACCAACGTGCTTCATTCCAATCTAGACCGCCACTTCCTCAAGCTCCAACGCACCAATCTCCTCCGGTCCAACAATTTACAAATCCGGACTATGACAAGATGTTCACTCAATTGTCCGCTTCAACACAAGTTCTCTTGGAGGGACAAGCTCAAACTAAGGAGACCTTGGATAGCCATGGCCGAGACATACAAGAGATGAAGAAACAAATGGGCCAAATCGTGGACTTCATGGGTCAATTCCGTGAATCTGGCCATCTCCCTCCTCAATCTCAACCACCAAACCGGTAACACAACATGAGGAACTTTACGTCTAGGCTATAAGACGTTAAAAAACAAGCGCTTCTTGGGAGGCAACCCAATGGAGGAAATCGCCAAGGCTTTGTTCTCTCCTCCCTTATCTTTTTAATTTCATTGCTTATTTACTTTCCTTAGCTAAAATTTTCGTGGGTCTCTCCCTTCATACGAAATTCTATGATTCCCTTAAATACATTGAGGACAATGTAGAGTTTAAGTGTGGGGGAGGGGTTTACAACTTTATTTGAGTCTTAAAATCATAAAACCGGGCGGACAATGGAACTTTCCGGCGGATGATGCCCTAAAAAAATTGTTTTTAAAGAGTCTTTTTTTCATTTTAGGATGCCTTTAGTAAGTCTATGATGAAAATGGACGGAAAAAGAATACATATGGCGATGAATAAGCACTAAACTGTTTTCTTGTGATAAGTGAGATATTTTGATTGTCATAACATGTAGTGGATATGGTTTGATTAAACATGGTACAGATTTCGCATGTTAGAGTAAGTTTTAAATCATACAAACCTAAAAGTGAGTTTTTGAGCCTACATTATTCTTTTGAGAGTGAATTTCATGCATATGGTTTTCAAAAACAAAACATGCTTCATCTAATTACTTGCCATAGATTTTAATGAACTAGAGATTACTAGAACTTACTCATGTAGATTTACAACGCTTTTAAGTTGATATATGCTCTGATTTTGGATATGATTAAAGGCAAATTAGGTTACCACCACTTAAACCAAATGGCCTTGTGTCCCATTGTGCGCACGAGTTGCGACACCCTTAGATTACCCCTTTGTGCCTACGTTAAGCCTTTTCTTTCATTACCACATTATATCTAAACACTTAGCCTAGTGTAGAATTTCCAACCCTTGTTCAAAGACTTGGTGAAGAGGTTTCGAAGCTAGCACAATAAAAGTGGCGTGAAGATGATGAAAAGATGTGTGTATAGGGATAGACTTGTCTAACAAATTTTGTATTTGAACGCCAAAATTTTCGAGATAAAAAAGAAATAGAAGAAAAATATATAAAGATCTCGAGGCATTGTGTTTAGATTGTATAAGTTTGGATTAATGTCCCCTATACTTATAAATTTGGAGATTGCTACGAATTGAATGCCCAAAAGTGAAGAAATATGGCCGTTGTCCTGTTCATAAAGCTCAAAGGAAGTTGAAAATGAAGTTAGGGCCCAAAAAGATGAAAATTGGCCCCCGATCTTGAAGTTTGACACAAGAAGAAGCATGGAAAGGATGAGCCACGAATTTGAAGAATTCTAAGTGCTAAACTAAGTCTTTGGAACGTTTTTACACCACCACTTATCTAAATTTCGAATGCCTTAGCCTTAGCCCCATTACAACCTTTCTAAAGTCCTTTATGATCCTTAAGATGAGTAGCCTTCAATTGGTTGAGTAAGTTACATGAGTAAGCATATGGTTTGGTTCATTTGTGCAAGTAATTATGAGGTATTACGATACAATACATATACATTTTGAGTGAACCTCTTTTCATGAGTGAAAATATAATGAGTGCATCCATGTGAGCTTGATTTAAACTTGTTCGAAACATGCACAGCTTTAACTTCACCATCGTTTACTCCAAGTCCTACTTGTTCATGACATGATCATATTTCTCTTATCTCTCGAAAATTGTTGAACTTTTCACTATGAAATCTTGTGATTCCATCGCCATATACTTAAGAAAATTTCTGAGACAAATTGTACTAAGGGCTTAGAAGTTGTTTTTATTTATTTGAGTCCATGAATCTGTTCAACGTGGAGGCTAGCTCTAACGTTGGTTTTAATGTTTTAGTCTTTCTTTTATTTAGTATTTGCTAGGGACTAGCAAAGTCTAAGTGTGGGGGAATTCTGGATCTAACAATGCAACTACAGGAATACCAAAGACATGTAACGTACCGATGACGACCTCCGGTGATGCTCTACCCTCACGCATAGTCATAGCATGAACTCTCGCCTGTCCGGCTGGTCGTCCTCGCTGGGGCTGACCCTGCTGTCGGCCCTGGCCTGCAAACTGTGCTGGTCGAGCTCCCGTAGTGGCATCTCGCTCTCCTCCGGAACTCTGAGCCGCCTGACCATCAGTACCAAACAACTGGGGACACTCCCTCAAGTAGTGACCCACCTGGCCACAATGATAACAAGTAACAGGACCTTGCCGACATGGACCCACATGATGTCGACTGCAGAGACTACACAACGGGTACTCCCTCGGTACGGCAAAAGTGCCACCAGTACGCCGAGGATAACTAGAACCGCTAGAACCTGCACTCTCCTGCGGTCGCCGCGGTCGGTCTCTCCTCCATCTCAATCTCTGCCTCAGTACATCAACTGGTGAACGATAAGATCCACCGCCTGAGGATGAGGCTGAACCGGAAGTATCAAAACTCTGCCTCTTTGAAGGCCCCTGACTCGGTCCACCTTCCTCGAATCGCCTCGGCTGGTACCTCTGCTGTCTCTCCTGCTCAATATCCTCGCCTCGGAGAGCTGCACTGACAAACTCATCAAAGTTGTTCCTCGGCATCGTAGTCAACGTCGCCTTGATGTTCAGATTCAATCCCAGCTCAAACCTGCGACACTTGGCTTCCTCTGTAGCCACCATATCCCGCGTAAAACGAGACAAACGGGTAAACCGATCCTGATACTCAAGAACAGACAAACGGCCCTGCCTCAAGTTCGTAAACTCCTCGTACTTGCGCTGCTGGGTAGCCTGATTGAAGTACCTCCGCATAAACAAATCACGGAACACTGTCCACGGAGTATCAATCAGAACCCTGTCGGTGCTAACCCACCAAAAGTATGCATCACCCTCAAGTAAACCAACTGCGGCTACTGACATCTGCTTAGGAGTAAACTGTAGACGCTCACAAACACGCTCAATCTGAACCAACCATGCCTCGCATATCTCTGGATCAACTGAACCCGAAAACATAGTAGCACCCGCAGTACGAGCCTTGACCACAGGGTCAAAACGCTCTTCCAAACGCAACACTCGCATAAGCAAGTCGCGCGTTCGGCGATCCTCATCAGGATCATCATCCCGGTCAACACGGAGACAACGTCGAGGAGGCATCCTACTGATACAAGACAAGCATTAGGTATAAGCAGAAAGAACGTAATCATGAAACCGCAGATATTTGAGGACATACAACACCCAAAGTATTGATGAGTACCGCTGGCCAGTCGGGTAATCACTCCAGTCATGCTGTATCAACTCAAATACCCTAAGCGTCACAACTACAAGAGTCTACAGAATCTGACAACCTAATGCTCTGATACCAAGCTGAAAGGACCCAATCCCGATTCAGTTACCTAAACCGGAATCAAACCCTTTCAAAAATACGAACCAACAAAAAAAATTCGAAATTTGGGCAGAGTTTCGATACTAGCGTTGAATTACCATAACCTGCACCCAGAAATTAACACTTCGTCCTATGCCACAAAAAGCAAACCGTGGGCACCAATCCCATCCGGATTTCTCAACATCAATAAATGAATCATAAACAGTAAATAGTACTGTATCATATATAATATATTTGTGAAAATCCGCATAACAAGTATCAGAACGTATCAGAGCGACCTCTAAAGTAAAACATATACAATATGTACATCAGTAGGCGAAACAAGAACCTACTGGAAAACACAGGTGACTCTGATCACTAGCCTCCAAACCGCGACGTGAAACAGTGGAATCCGAACTGCAAACTGGGCACGGAAACCGAAAAACCCAGGGGAAAGGCAAATAAAAACGTTAGAGTGAGTGGACGAAAATAATCATATGCCTTTCACCAGTTATACACATTCTCATATAAAACAGTGTGAGTTCGGAAGAAACATAACACATATAAATATATATACACGGAGGTTGTCGGGCAACCTCTCAAACCTGACGTCAGGTGAATCGCTCAAACTTGACGGTGATAGGCCAGGGGACCACTCAACCCTGGCGGCACGCAGGGGACCACTCAACCCTAC
Organism: Geum urbanum; assembly: GCA_946800695.1. Taxonomy (NCBI): domain Eukaryota; kingdom Viridiplantae; phylum Streptophyta; class Magnoliopsida; order Rosales; family Rosaceae; genus Geum; species Geum urbanum. The sequence goes on along the minus strand of OX327013.1, from coordinate 36,210,680 downwards.
CCAGAGGAATCTCTCAACTCTGGTACATCGATGTATTAAATGCCATCACAATTAAACACTTATAACAATACCTCCGGAAACAACATATATCACAACATCGTATAATTAAATACAGAAATCATAAAATCCACGAACTCGCAAATCAACAGTGAAAACATAAACTTGTCCACTCACAGATCAGCTAGCGCGAACTCGCGCTAAATTCGTGGTCCGGCGGAAGATCCCTCGCCTGAAGCACGATCACGATCCAGATCTCGATCTCGATCTCCTGAATATATTCATAAAACACAACCGATCAAAATCATAGTTCTCAGCACTGTACTGATGCACGGAAACCAACCGTTCCCGGAAATACAAAATGCAGTGCAAAATGAATTACGAGAATCCCGAAATCCCAACTCGAAACCTCGACTGAAAATCGGCCAATCAAATCAACTCAAAAACCTTTGTACGATAACCAGGGCGTGATTACGAGAAAAATGACACTAATTACATCGAAATCTTAAAAGTTGACTTTTTCCTCGCCGTTGACCGCCGCCGCCGCCGGCGGCGCGCCGTCAACGATGGAATCCCACGGCCCAAAGCTCCAGTTTAAAAGATCTCATCATGACGAACAACTCTTACAACTACCACTCTAGCCAATTCCATACATAACCACCTCAATTCCCTCACAAACCGAACGGAAACCCAACTCCGGCGACCCAATCGGGTTCACCGGAAAACTCGAATCTAGGCCAAACCAAATACAGGGAAAGCATCCCCGAGCCAAGGGCAACCGAAACCCTAACACCCCGACCACCGAGGCTCACCGGAAACCCACGAACCGTCACCGGCGAAACCCGAAACCAAAACCCGATTCGAACTCCCACAAAACCTTATCAATTCTCATAAATCCAAACACCAATCAACTTAAAATCATGCAAGGAAGCTATTCATACCCTCGTCGGAGTCGTTGGTGGCCGGAAACTCGACGTCGAACGGCAAGCACCGAAACGGGAAACTTTCTTTTTTTGTTCAAAAGTCAACTTACCAAAAACAGAAAGTCAACGTGGTCAAAGCAAATTCGTGTTTTTACGACTATTTTTCGACTTTTCGATATTTATACTCATCCCTCGGGTCGATCAACGGTCCGGAATGAATATACGATGTGATTCAGATAAGCTCGAAACAATCGGATAAACACATCGGAACCCGAAACTTCAAATAATCATAAAATATTCCTTGGTTATCGGAAAAATCTTCCGAAACCACCCACGAACTCGAAATGACGTACTCTACACTTTCCGTGAAGACACCCAACTCAAATTCTTGACCGAAAACATAGTTGCGAATCGAATCGGGAACTCACACAATATCGTAAAACTGCGACTATAACCAAATCTCGAGAATCGTGCCAAACACACAACTGATTCTGGTTCGGGTCGTCACAAATCTACCCCCCTTAAAGAAATTTTGACCTCGAAATTTACGTACCTTTCATGTGAACAGATGAGGATACTGCTCCCGCATACGCTGCTCGATCTCCCAGGTGGCTTCCTCAACTGAATGGTTCTGCCACAAGACCTTCACCAGCGGAATCACGCGGTGCCTCAACTCCTGCTCACGACGATCGAGAATCTGCACTGGCTCCTCAACATACGATAAGTCCTCCCTAATCGGCAACTGCTGTGGGGCTAACACATGTGAAGGATCTGAGATGTACTTCCGCAACATCGAAACATGGAAGACATCATGCACACGAGCCATCTCAGCCGGTAACTCAAGTCTATAAGCAACAGCTCCAACCCTCTCCGTAATCTCGTACGGACCAATATATCGCGGTCGAAGCTTGCCATGCTTCCCGAAACGCACAACTCCCCTCCACGGAGATAGTTTCAGGAAGACCCAATCACCAACCTCAAACTCTAAACTCTTCCTTCTCACATCTGCGTAACTCTTCTGCCGATCCTGGGCGATCTTCAGTCGATCCCGAATAACCTGAATGTCCTCCATCGTGGTTTTTACCAAATCCGGACCAATGAGCCAACGCTCGCCTACCTCACTCCAACACAATGGAGTGCGACACTGCTTCTCGTACAAAGCCTCGTACGGTGCCATCTCAATACTGGCCTGATAACTGTTGTTGTAGGCGAACTCGATCAAGTGCAACTGCTGATCCCAGTTTCCACGAAACTGCAACACACATGATCTCAGCATATCCTCAAGTGTCTGAATGGTCCGCTCGGACTGCCCATCAGTCTGAGGATGAAAAGCTGTACTAAACCGCAACCTCGTGCCCAACGCTCGCTGTAAAGCCTGCCAAAACTCGGATGTGAACTGACTATCACGGTCAGAAACAATGGACACAGGCACTCCGTCCAAGCGAACAATCTCCGATAAGTACAACTTAGCCAATCTGCCCACTGAAATCTTCCCTGGAAGTGCAAGAAAGTGTACGGATTTCGTCAATCGATCAACAATAACCCAAATGCCAGTGTTGCCTGCCGAAGTACGCGGCAACTGATAGACGAAATCCATCGTAATGTGCTCCCACTTCCAAACTGGAATCTCAAGTGGCTGTAGTTTCCCTGCAGGTTTCTGCCTCTCTGCCTTCACCTGCTGACAAATCAAACACCGACTCACGTATGTGGCAATCTCCCGCTTCATGTTGCGCCACCAATAGTACGCTCGAAGTGTACGAAACATCTTCGTACCTCCGGGATGCATCGCATACGCTGAACTGTGGGCCTCGTCCAGAATCTCCTTCTTCAAGTCCTCGTCCCTGGGTACACATAATCTGCCTCTGAACAATCATCCATCCACGGAGTTCTTTGGGTCCCTGCGTAATAACGTATAGTGATGGAGTTCTTTGGTGAAATATTTCGGCGAATATAGTTTGCGGTGACCTTGTTTGCATATTGCATTAATTAATTATTTAATTGTTAAGCTAATCGCATGCATGTGTTGATTAATTATATATATGATTAAATATGTTCCATTAATTAGTTAAAAAATTATATATGATATGTAAATGCATATTAACTTGATAATATAATATAATAATTATAGTATATAATTAGGTCTAATGCTATGGAAGAGGAGCTCTACCTTAAACATTTATTTATAATTAGTTAAACAAAATTACAATTTTTTGAACTAAAAATTACAACATTTTGAACAAAATTACAACTATTTTTTTTATCATTTACAAACAATTAAACTAAAATAAAATATTGACAATGATTTGTTTTCAAAGTTGTAAAAATATGCTCATTGACATATTTACAAAAATTTGAAAAAAATTACTAAAAAATAACAACAAAATTAGTGAATAAATTCTACGGTAGAGTCACTCCACCCTAGAATCTCCCTTTAATTAGATTATGGCATATTAACTTAATTGTGTTATGTAATTTAATAATATAGTATATTAGATTAATTAGTTGAAAAAATTATATAATATGATAATTAACTTACGCAGAAATATGGATAAGAGTTGGATACAATTAGTGAACAGAAGTGATGAGAGGTATATGGACGAAATCAGAGAGTTTTTGTTGTTTGCGATGCAACATGATCAAAGAAAGAAGTGTTACAGATGTCCATGTAGAAAATGTTTTAACCATTAGTTTGTGGAGATTAACGTTGTATGTCAACATTTGTATGAATATAGTATGATGTAAAGTTACACTACATGGAGTGAGCACGGTGAAGTAGTAGACTTTAGCTCAGGACCAGAGTTTAGCTCAGGGTACAGTTATCAGGGTGCTTCATCCAGCGGTAGTGGCTCCCTTTCTTGGAACCCCACTGTAGATTTGGTTCATGATATTTTTCCGGAATTTAGACATGGTAAACACCAAAACGAAGATGAAGGTTATGATACTCTTCATTATGACACAGTCCCTACAACCTTAGCCACTGATACTACTGAGATTGATAAGCACTACAAGATGCTACTTGAAGCCCAGACCCCGATGTACCATGGATGTCCATAGGATGTGTTGCGATATGTAATGGAGGAAATTCAGATAAAAGTTAAGAACAAAATGTCAGACCGTGCTTTTCACGAAATGTAGGAGCATATATATAAATTCCTTCTTGATCATCACAAACTTCTCGAAACCCATTATAATGTTAGAAAGATCTTGAGCTGCCTCGACCTAAAGTACAAGAAAATTCACGTGTACAGAAATGATTGTGTGTTGTTTTACAAAGAGTATGCACATTTGGACTATTATCCTATATGCAACCAGTTTAGATATTTGAACCTTAATAGGAGGAGTTGGAAGAAGCAAATTCTTGTGAAGGTGCTTCGTCATTTTTCATTGTTTCCTAGACTGCAGTGTTTGTACATGTCCCTATACACAGCATAGGCGATGCGATGGTACGCGAAACAAAGAATAGATGACGATGTATTCAGACACGTCACAAATGGGAAGGCTTTTAAAGATTTTGATAGGGAGCTTCTAGACTTTGTAGCATAGGTTCAAAATGTTAGACTCGGACTTTCTATAGATGGATTCAACCCTTGGGGTAATAATAGCACTTCCGTCAATACTTGGCTAGTTATTGTCATGCAGTACAACCTGCCTCCATGGATGTGTATGAATAAGAAATTTTATTTTCTTACTCTAGTAATTCCAGGTTCTAAGTCTCCTGGAAAATGTTTAGATGTGTTCCTCAGATCATTGATTGACAAGCTGAAACACTTGTGAGAAAATGGAGTCCCAACTTATGACAAGTTCACCGGAATAATGTTCATGATGAGAGTAGCTGTAATGTGGACCATCAAAAATTTTCTTGCATATGGGATGTTGGCATCTTACACAACCAAATGGTACAATGCTTGTCCTGTCTGCTTGGACGACGTCAACTCCAGTTGGCGTGTAGGGAAGGTGTGTTACATGGATCACTATAGATGGCTTCCGCATGATCACCAGTGGCGACATGATAAGGAGAATTTCGATGGGACAATATAGAATAGTTCTAAACCCCGGCAATGATCTGGTGAAGAGATTTTTGAGACGTTAAACAGCTTCTATTTCGGTGTGTTGAGCAATGATGATCGAGTGAAAGAGCTGAATCCACACCCTCCCCATCATCTTACATATTAGAAGCACATGGGTATTTTCTTTGAACTGTCTTACTAGTCGAAGTTGAAACTCAGGAACAACCTAGATGTCATGCACATAGAAAAAAAATGTGTGCGACAACGTGGCGGAAACAATTCTCGGTATTAAGTTCAAGAATAAAGATACTCTCAAAGCGCAAAAATATCTAGAATCTATAAATTTACGCCGTCCCTTGTGGTTAAAGAGGGATAAAAGAGGAGTGTACAATAAAATGCCAGATGCACCTTACATAGTGAAGCCGACGATGAGGGATACTATTTTCAATTGGTTTAAAAGTGTTCGCTATCCGTCTAATTATATAGGGAATATATTTGGATGTTTCAACGTTGAGCAACACAAGTTCATTGGTCTAAAGACTCATGTTTGTCACGTTATACTGCAACGTCTGATTTTAGTGGTAATTCGACCATATTTTTCTCGTGACGTCATCGAACCAATAATAACATTGTGTAGATGGTGGCAGAGGTTATGCGCTAGAGAGTTGAAGAAGTCAGATGTGGTTGAACTACAATAAGAAATTGTCCACATCCTTTGTAAACTAGAGAGGATATTTCTCCCTGTTTTCTTTGACATCATGATTCACCTCATGATCTACCTTCTCGAACAAGTGCTACTTTCTGGTCCGGTCCAATATACTTGGATGTATCCTCATGAAAGGTACAATTAATTATAACACGGTTTTTCATCATTTTTATGTATTTTTTGTGTTTTTACTATTTTTGAAATAATTAATTTTATCATTTTGCAGACAACTCGGACATTTTAATAAATTCATCAAAAAATAATCTGCCTGAATGGCTCTATAGCATAAACATACTTAATGCATGAGTGTATTAGCTACTACAATAAGTACTTGAAGGATCTAGTCCAGACCACCGCCTTCAATCCATATGCCCGCAATAATCTTTCAGTCGTCACAGATGTTGTACGACCGTTTAGAGGAGTATTAAACAAAAGATTAACTCGAGAAGAACTTATTGAAGCGCAATAGCTAGTGTTACGAGGTTGTAACGAGATCTACCCGTATATGTAAGCTTACAAGGAGAAAATTTAGATAGCCAAATCGGACAAGAGTTATAACTGGGTTGAAAAAGTGCTTAAGAAGAAGTCCCCTTATTATTTCGTCCAATGGGTATGTTTAAACCATACAGGTTTATGATTTCTTTATTTTGAAATTGAGAAATCTGGATGGGAATAGGTATCCACAGTAAATTTGAACTTAATTTGGTGTTTGCTCATTTGAAGTATTTTTCCTTAGTTTGTGCATGAAGGTTTTTGGTTTCCTTTTTTTTAGGAGAAACTATATCAAATTTTTGGTAGAAATTAAATACACATTCATATATCTTCTTCACTTTACAGATGATCGATCTAGAAAAATCTGGTAACCACGAGGGGTGGTGGTCATGGTAAAAGCACTTATTGGCCCATAAGTCGATCCAACACTATATATACTCTTGGTGTTTTGTCAATGGTGTAAAGTTTTATTCATTTGATGGAGATGAAGGAAGAAGAACACAAAATAGTAGGATCACGGTTAGGGAAGGCACTGATGTATATTACGAGGTTCTTATTACTGTCGTTTAGCTACTTTATGAGAATGATATCAACATTTTTCTATTCAAGTGTAAATGGTTCAAGCGTACGAAGGAAAATTTGAGAATTTTATCAGTTGATACAAACTTAAGCTGGTATGAGGATGAGTCATTCTCTCTTGCCACCTTAGCTATGCAAGTGTTTTATCTAGATGGTCCGAAAGCGGGTGAAGGTTGAAAATAGTTAAGCATATGTCTCACCGAGGAATATGGAGTGCCATAACACTTGAAGGGACGTTGGCGACTGACACTGAAGCGTATAATGGAAATGCATATCAAGAGTCTAATACTTTTATCATTCTCGACATAAGGAAATTGATTCGGTCTAACGAATATTTACCCATGCCTGATCACGCCACAGATCTTACTTAAAAATAGATCGACGACCTAGAGAAGAATGTCTCTGAAGAGGAGCTGGAGGATCACGACGACGACGTCGTGTACGATTCAGATGAAGGATATTATGATGATGAGGATCATTCAGTTAAGAGTGAGGAGGATGATTCAATAGATGATGATTATGATGATGGAAGTGATTGATATATAAATATATGTAATACTTAATTATAATTAATTAATAAATAGAGATAATTCGATCAAATTCGAACTTAATTTGTACGTATGCGCACGAATTTGAATATGCGCGTGCGCATAATTAATTAATTATAAGACACTAATTTAAAGAGGTTTATTTAAAGTATTTGTAATACTTATTATGTCTTAAGCAAGAATGATTTTAGAATAAACGAATGCAAGATACTTTTCTAGTAAAGAGGACATATTAGACGACGAAATGAATTAATGTTCGTCGTCTAAGAAATACTTACACGATGAACATTGTTTCATCATCTAAAAACTATTTAAACAACGAACATATATTCATTTCCTCGTCTAAGTACATGTAAAAACTCTATACCCTAACCCTAAAACCTTTTCCCTAAACCCTAAAAGTGTTAGACGACGAAAGTAGTAAAATTCGTCGTCTAAGTTCTACATAGACGATGAAACTCAACCACTTCCGTCGTCTAACTAGAGTTTTACAATCTGATCTCTAAGAGAACGATCATGTGTATCATGCTAGATTGTGGATTATATTCGTCGAGAGTATAGAATAAACAATTCTTGGACTGTTGGTGTCAACGGTTTGAAAATCGGAGTTACGAAGATTCGTATATCAACGTTTCTATTTCGTTGAAATTTCGGTTTTATGGTTGACTAACCTGATCAAACCCTTAAAGAACTTCGTATTGAATGAAAATTTATTTACTTACATATTTTATCGTGATGAATATATCTAACAGTTGTTTTGTTCAAATTCAATGTTCTTGAATATGGATGTGGAGTGAATACAGACATACCAATACTTAAGTTATACAGTATTAGTAGACAAAAATTTTTACTCTCCCATCCAATTTTGTTCTCAAATTTTAATTAATTTATATCTAGTTGATAAATATATTTTCTACGTTAGTGGAAACACTCAAAACCGAGAAAATGTTTTACGAATTATATTTTCGATCGTTTCCATCATTTTACTATTTGTCGATAATCACACATCAAATCGATCGAATCCTAAAAATATCCGAATTGGGTTGAATTTTTTTCTATAACATCATATGAATGTAAATGTTGATTTATATTCTTCAATAGGTACAAAAAATTAATTTTTAAGTTATAATCTGAAAAATCAAAAAAATTGATTCTTAGGTGATGAAATCCTTCATTTTCATTGCCTAAAACCAAAAAAATTATTTTTAAATGAAAAATTAAGTTGTTTTGGTCGTCTAACACTAAAATTTTGGCAAGTATTTTTTTGTGTCAAAATTTTTGGGGTATTTTGAAACCACTCAGACAACGAGTTCATTTCGTCAGCTAAGTGGCTTTATTAAGATTGATGTTATCGATCTTGTTCCCAAATCGATTGTCGTTTTCTCTTTCTTAATTCATCCCCAATCTCTCTCTCTCTCTCTCTCTCTCTCTCTCTCTCTCTCTCTCTCTCTCTCTCTCTCTCTCTCTCTCTCTCTCTCTCTCTCTCTCTCTCTCTCTCTCTCTGTTATATATATATAGTAAGTTGTATGAATTTGTTGTTTAATGAATTGTTGAATGAATTTTCTAGATTGAATGAATTTGTTGGATTGTTGATGGAGATTATGGATTGATGAATTTAGGATTATGTATTGTTGTTGATTAAATAGATTATGTATAATTTTGTTCTGATTATGGACATTATTGAGATTATGGTGATTATGTTCCGATTATGGAATTTATGTAGAATTGTAGTTGATGGATCCTATACTTTGTTGAATGAAAATGGATAAGACATGAATGAATAAGGATGGTCCCAAAGAGTTTGTCGACGATTCTGTTTGTTATGGCACCCGACACAAAGTGAAAAGGAGGGACTCCTCAGACCCGGCCCCAAACACTCTCGGGGACTTATGAAGAGAGTTAAAGTCGATAAGATAGTAAAGTCAACGAGGAAGAAGATCGAGGTGTCGTTCGACAAGTTCACCAGAGGCCCTCTGACGCCAGAGTTGAGCAGTTTGTGCTCGCACAATATCAGATATATGATACGGAACAACATACGTATAAAGGCTCCTTCTTGGGATGAGTTGTCCCAAACCGACAAGTGCAAGGTGTACTGTGAACTCTTGGTAATAGAGTAGATTGAATTTTAATTAATTAATTACAAAGTATAAGGGCATGGGGTCTAGGAATTTTATTTTATTTTTTCCTAGGTACATTATGACTATGAATCCAAATTCAAGATATGGGAATTCGTAGAGAAGACGGCTACTAACATTTACAAGGATTGGAAGCACGACCTGCACAAGCACTACAAGGAACACGACACCGCTAGTGTCCCAAGGGAGTTGCGAGTGAGAATAGTTGGTCGGGCACTTTGAGTCCGATAAGTTTAAGGTTCATTTTCCTTTTCTTTAATGTAATGAAAATGAATCCATTTCTTACTTTTAAATATTTATTTATTAATTAATTTTCCTTGTTTTGAAACAGAGAAGGTCGGTAGTCAACAGTGCTAATCGTGAGAAGAAGACGATGCAACATAAGTCGGGCTCCAAAAAGATGATCAACATCGCAAAGGCTCACAGAGATGTGGGTTCGAAGCACTGTTTTCTTGATGCCAGCATGTCTTCTTACGTCAGGCCTGGTGTGACGACCTGAATCAGAATTAGTACGTTAATTGGCTTAATCCGCGAGTTTTACGAGTAATCACTGTTGTCGTAATTGAGCAGTTTTAGTGGGTTCATTCACGACTAATTTATCGGGCAAGAATTTGAGATGAGTCTCTTCACTAGAATTGTTGTGTGCATGATTTCGAGTTCGTAGGCGGTTTCGGATAATTGTTTTGATAACCGAGGAATATGTTATGAATATTTAAAATCGCATGATTTAGTCGTGTTTATCCGTTTGAGTTTGAGTTATCCGAAACGTGGATGTGATTCGATTTGGACCGTCGATCGTATCGAGCCGCGAGTATAAATATTGGAATTGTCGAAAATCACTGTTTTGGGAAGTTTGATCGTCGTTTGACCAAAAATGGACCGTTGACTCGCGTTGACCGAGGGAGAACCGCACCACCGTAGTTCGTGGGTTTTGCCAGAATCGGGTGGCCATTTCCGGCCACTTTTGGGGTCAGAGGGGTTGGGGGCTTTGCTCCCCTCAACCCAAGGAAGCTTTTGGGTGAAGATTTTTTAAGGTTGGTCGCCGTTTGGAGCTCGCCGAAAAACTCATTGGAATCCATGGATTCCATGGGTTTCGAGGTGAATTTCGGCTGGTGGGCTTGGAATTGGGGCTTGGTGTGGAAGAGAGATGTGTTGGGCTTGAGGGGTTCTTGTGATCTGGAAAGTTTGGCGGGAATCCGCCACTGTTGACCCCGCGTCGCCGGCGGCGGTCAACAACAGAGCTTCGGTGAAGGGTTGGCTTTTTGAATTTTTGTCAAGTTTTATGCCGTTTTCGTCATAATCGCGCCCCGATCGTAGCCTTAATGTTTTCGAGTTGATTTGAGTAGCGGATTTTAAGTCGAGGGTTTATGTGGAGTATTTGGGAGTTTTCGACGATTATTTTGTATCCGAGTTATATGTTTCCGGAAATAGTTGGTTTCCGAGGTGTGGTACAGAGTATTGAACTATGACTTTGATCAGTTATATTTTGTGATATTCAAGGGATCGAGATCGTTCGTTGGGCGAGGGATCTTCCGCCGGATCTCGGGATTAGCGGGTTTACGCGCTGTGCCTATCTGTGAGTGGACCTTAATTTACACTGTCGTAGCGAGTTCTTGATTTCAGTATTTATTTCCAGTATAGTATTGAGATTATTTATTGTTTTGGAGGTATTGTTTTATGTTTTATGGTGATGGCATTTACTTAGCATCGATGCATTGGCTACTCGGCTGATCACCGGTAGTCTAGTTCCAGGGTTGAGAGATTCCCCTTATGTGCCCACTAGGCTCGAGAGATTCACCTAGTCTATCACCGTCGGGCTTGAGAGATTCGCCTGACACCTCCATTTATTTTAAGAACTCGCATTGTTTTTATGTTATATAAATGGTGAAAGGCATTTGATTATTTTCGTCCACTCACTCTAACGATTTTATTTGCCTTTCCCCAGACTCGGACTGATACGTTACAGACTTAGATGGATCACATATTCGAGTTCCTCAACACTAGGCTAGGCATGGATCCTGATTCCGTTTGTCATCCGATTGTCATGCCTCAGGATTCTAGACATGCTGACGATGATCCGAGCATCGGGGGAATCGGTTCAAACTCCCCCAGATGTCGATATTTCTATATAGTTTCGTATGTAGTTACTATATAATTCAATCAGAACAATACAATTTTTCTGTACAAAATATATATATTTAATATATTCAATGAGTATTTTCTTAATTTATTATTTAATTTTTAATTCAATTTATATTTATGAAATAATTATAATTTTTTTTTAAAAAAAATTACAACTTGGACAACGAAATATTGAAAACTTCGTCATCTAAGTGGACATGTTAGACAACGAAATGGTAATATTTCGTCGTCTAGCAAGAACATTCAGACAATGGGAAAACCTTTGTCTTCCCGGATGGAAACCGTTAGACGACGAAATATGAGGATTCGTCATCTAAGTATTCAATCTTAGACGACGAAAACACTTTCGTCATCTAAGTTAGAATTTCTTAGGCGACGAAACCAGATTGTCGTATAAGTGTTCTAGCTTAGATGAAAAAAATATTTTCGTCGTCTAAGTTATTGTACATAACAGAAATTTTGTCGTCTTTTTCATTCAAAATTCGTCGTGTAGAAACTTAAACGACGAAGTACATTTCGTAGTGTAAGATGTGACTTAAGGCAACAAATTTTTTTTTGTTTTGTCATCTAAGTTCTTACACTACGACACTGAGCCTACGAACCTTAGATGAGGAAATTGCTTTATTGTCTAAGTATTTTTTTTCTGGTAGTGCTTTATATATTTTTATTATTATCTTCTAAATGAGATGAAATAAAACTTAAATTCTGTCTACTTATTTGTAGAGAATTTTTTCTGAAAATATTCTAATATTTGTTGTATACTGGTACTATGCTTATGTTGTTCTACTTTTATATTTTCCTCTTGGCTAATCAAAAGGTCTATTACACTATTTACTAATGGATTATCCTCATTATGTAAAATGTACCTATGATTTTTCCGTGAAAAATAACAAATTAAAATATTTTGATCTAAAGTGATTTTTCTTCTTTGATGTTCTTTTTTCTAGGTTGAGGTAGTAGATCATACAAATTTAAACTCAATTTTTTGTTTTAGTTTTCCTTCATTGGTTATAAATTATAATAAGGCTTATGTCTTCACGGTACTTCATTAATATATATATATAACTACACTATTATAGAGCTAAACTAAACTTTGATACCAGAATTGGGGGAATAGGTGCTATGATTGAACATGCATACTTGATCACTAAAGATTAAGCCTTGAACATGGACAAAAACTTAAGACTTCTTAATATTGAAGGGCCTATAAGGAGCAGAGGCATCAAATTTCTTTTTACTCAGAAATCCCCTGAGTAATTTCTAGCAATCAACCTAATAACATTCAAGCATAATAAAAATTCCTCAAGAATACTATGATCGTCGGTTTAGTTGTATAATAATAAAATTACGATTGGTGTTTCCTTATATTAGACTAGAAGCCTACCTAAAGAAACTGGAAAATGTAAAACTTAGAAAGACTAACCTTTATGTGCTAGTACAGTATGTACAATCTTTTAAAAAACTTCCGCAAAGAGAATCGAATACAGACTATGGTCTGTTGTTGTTGAACTCTACGTATGTAAACTATTTGTTGAGATTATGCTCGAGTTGAAGTTGATAGTGACATATGTATGTATAGTAATTGGGCAAAGTATTGATGAACAAGATAAAATTTAATTGATTCAGGAAATTTAATAGAAACACAGGAAATATATTCATCTCACTCTGTGTTTCTTTATGTACGAAACCAGGTATTTATACATGTAGGCATGGAAACCTTCTTATAGATTAAGGCATGCACACCGTATGGATTTCCTAATACAAATGAAAAGGACATGGACATATCTAGCCTAACAAATACAAACTAGATCAAGTCTCTTTCAAACAACCCTTTTCTTCTTTCTCTGCTGAAAACTTGAGGCTCAAGTTTGCTTCGTTTTATCTAGGGACGTGTGAATAATTTTACAACCAAATTCATCCTGGTTCAGCTTGAACCAGGTTCATACGAGTCAATTCCAAAAACAGGTATTGCAGGACGAAAAAGTTTTCTCTTTGGAGAAAACTAAACTTAAGATGGCTACATGCTTAAAATATTAATTAGGTTTTCCTACCCTTTCTTTCTAAGTCTAACAAAATGGATGGATGTATCTATAAAATATAAGAAGTCTTGACTTTCATAAGTCCATGACACGAATGAAAAGGAACAAGTACAACTAATTAATATGTGTATTAATTAATCGATCGTAAAAATTGACCATTTCCCCACTTGTTCATGTCACACTTCTTTGAGAAGGAGGGAACCATGCAAGCGTCAAGAATAAATTTCCATAGATGGAAACAAGGAGAAGAGATATATAGGCCAACATATAAGGAAATGAGGGCTCCATAGTCCATGTAAGTTACAAGAGTGAGTAAACTCACTGCAATCTTGAACTGTATCCTCCAAGTTAAACAGAGACAGAAGAAGCAGTCCGAAGAATTATAAGACTAAGGTATTAATGAAAAGAACTTATGCTAGAAATGGACGTTTCATCCATGACTTAATGAGTTAACCAACCATTTTTTTTTTTGGAATGAAAGTTAACATGCTACTTATAAAGGCAGTCCCAAAAGATCGTTCTTTCCTGCTCACCAAAAAAAAATCGTTCTTTCCTATCTAATCACTAGTAAAAGATCACAAATTGGTGGGCCCTGATATTTTCTACTACATTATATTGCTCCTCCTTAAACCTAAGAATCATTATTCCTCTGCTTACATTTCTTCCCCAGAACAAATTTGCAGGTCTTTCAAGGGAGACTATAATTGGTTTTTGCACATTAATATTAGTATCGAAGTTTTAGCTTGCTATCCATCCAAGCAAAAGTCAATTTTTTTATATCTTTCATTTCACATCAAATGCGGTAGGTGATTTGCATCACCGCCTTCGCTTTCACTACTACTACTCCGATCCATCCATCCATTCATCCATCACAGCATCTATGATTGGTCTCTATATTATTATAAAACCGATTGAGTACGTATAAAAACAAACGTTTAAAATGTCATATCAAAAACTACACAAACGAATGATATATGTAACTTGGTTTTGGTATGTCTGTAAGCGACCATTTGAGCTCCTTCTATTATTATTGTTAGTTAATTTTGGTATAGAATTTTAGATTATTTTATCGAGGGTATAAGAGTCAGATTCACTATTGTGTAATGTCGAATGGGCCACACGATCCACACGTGTTCACTGCCACTCATATAAATAGTCCATGTATTTGACTTGAGATGTCGTCATGCGGGAGCGTGTTAGAGAATATAACTGGATAAGGACTCCCACATTAAAAATAAAAGGTCTTGTTAGTAGGTTATAAGGATTTGAATTACTCTTACTATTGTCAATTAGTTTATTATGGAATCCCAAATTATTTTATGGCTGATCACTGCCTTGACAAGGAGTCAAGGACCTTCTCTCCTCAACACGTTATAGCTTTGTTTCTGTTAAAAACTTCCACAAGCATAATATTTCCATCGATCACCAGCTTCTGCTACAATTAAATAATCGATCCAATATACTATCTATATAGGCATGCATTTTCCTCAAGATATATTGCTACAATGCTATATATATGGAAACTTGAGGTACGAAATTAAGTGTATTATATAATAAGATATATAATGGTCAATAGATATATATAGAACAACACGTACGGATGTTCAACACGAAACCGAAGCAGTTGATCGAAGCGTATATACTGTAGCTAGATATATCTCGATCTAACCTTTTGCAATTTTCTCTTGTAAAATGAGACGTTGTGTGATGAAGTTTGTAAAGGATGCTACGTACATCCTAAAAGTCCAAAATAGACAATACACGAATGAAACTGATCGATCAAAGGTTGTTGTAGAACAAACTACGGTACCTTCCAGTTGGGTTATGACTAAAAACATGTTAGCCAATTTGATTAATTGTGTAGAATAGACGTTATTGATACACTATGCATGAATCTATGATCAAGCTTCTGGTTAATTAGTATATGTCTTGTGGACAAAGCAAACATATTTATAGTACAATACTTAGCTAGTTCATGCATATAGCGAGAAAATATGCATATATACCAACTTCTGTCCAAATCCTAATTATTAATTCTTTTCGAAGCCATGAGAAGAACTAATTAAAGTGACCTAACTCAAGCTAGGAACTTCGTAATTTATTTAGAAGTAGGTAATTAACAATCAACTACATGTGAAGGAAAACCAGATCGAGGTCAATATATATGATGGGTTCGTAAGTCACCAGGTATCCTAATGTGTCTATTGTTTTTGAAAAGGTCCTGATGTGTATATAGCTAAACCAGAGTATCTGATGCAGGAACTAGTTTAGTTTTAGTTTTAAAACATTTCAATAATTAATGTATTGATCGATGTGTTAATATTGCGTACTCCCCCACAGAGTTGAATTTAAGTGAGATATGAAAATTAAAAGAGATCATTCACATAACATTACTCTTTTGATAGTTATCATTTTCATATATGGTGAAAATTCGGGGTAAGGTTATGATAGGGAAGATCTATTTTAAACATTTATCTACGATTAGTTTAACAAAATTACAACTTTTTCAACAAGAAATTACTACATTTAGAAAAAAAATTACGAGTATTTTTTTTATCATTTACAAACAATTAAACTAAAATACAACATAGACAATAGTTTGTTCTCAAATTTGTAAAAATGTACTCGTTGGAATATTTACAAAAAATTGAACAAAATTACTAAAAAAATATCTCATATTACAATAATAACAAAAAAATTAGTGAATAAAATCTACGGTAGAGTCATTTCACCCTAAAAATTTTCAAAAATTCAATCAATTTATTGTATACATGCATACATAAAATGTTCCAGCCTCTACCGGAAAATATCTCAAAACTCTTCAAATTTTGATTCCAATTAGGGTACTCACCTTCAAAAATACGAAAACAGCTTTATTTGCTCTCTATTAATCTGTTAATTAATAAGCATGATCGAGTCTTTCATGCATGGTATGAACTAATTGCATTTTTCTCTTTGAAATATGACAACCATTGAATTTGCATGTTTTAGTTCATATTATTATAATAATAGCGACAGTATATGTTCCAAATTGTTATGTACGTACGTAAACCTACATGTTACATCCTACTTCATTTTCTGTTTTGTCATCATTCAAAATTGATAATATATATCTTCTTAAGGTACGTAGCAAGGGAAATTACTTCAAACCTAAGTATTATAATCTTCTCTTCCTAAACATGGTGAGTTAGGTGTGTATAATTAATGAGCATTTGTAGTAATAAGCATAATTACCAATTGTAACGAGATGTGCTAGAGATAAAACTCTAATAAAATTAGAGGGTACGGAATTGGTTTAGACCTAGTTTGTTTCTGTAAACACTATTGTTGAGAAAAATAATTTCAAACGCTAAGTACGTACAACTTGTACATATTGAAATCGTTCTAACCCAACAGTTTCTAGGTTTTTCTAATCGTAATGTCGAATTCATAGTGTTGAATAAAATGAATGCTACAGTTTTCCCTTCTGGATAAATTAAACTTCATTTGGAAATTCAAAGTTCAGTCCTCTCCACCTATTGCTAGAAGACATCGATCATATATCTAATTTCTCCATGATCTTTGTCAAAACCGAGCATCTCTATTTCCTCCTCTCACGTTGTCATGTTAATTTGTTTGATACGTGCCCATATATGACTTGACGAAATTTCTCGTCAAAGATCTCGTCAAGATGATGGTGTAACTAGCTAGCTAGCTAGCTATTATAGCAAGTTCGATCATCAATATTATTAATCCCTTCACAAATGAGGATAAAAGCAACCATGTAGGGCTAACATTAATGAAAAAAGAGAGAGTAAAACTAGCTAATTTGAAGCTATGTAAGGATCGATACGAGCAATCAATATGCAAAAACTAGTAAAGCGATGCTAGAATACGCAGAATTCATCCTCTTCGATCACCATGCGCGTACAAATAACGAGGTAGCAGATTGATTGGGAGGTTTTGATTTACAAGGGAATATCATTGCTTCACTCTAGCAGACCAAGAAGAAGAGTGAATGTGAAACCCTGCCGGCATGATCATATACAACTTCAAGTACGTAGACTGAAGTTGGTTACAGAAAAATACACACATTTTTTTTTCTACGTAGAAAATAGTAACAAAGTTTGATGGAATGTCATTGTAGGGATTACATGGAAATCAGCCTCCTCCCTTGTGTGGTCCCATCCTCTTAAAATATGTCGGGTCACTGTGTGTACTTGTTATTACTTTTAAAGGGGGGAAGAGAGCTGGAGACCCAAGTCTCTTTTGCAAATTTAAACCCATTAATTTCATCAATCTCTCTCAGCTTAGCTTCAGCTCTCATGGTTTATCAGGACTGAAGTATAAGAAGGAAGACTAGAGAAGAAGAATTGCAGGTAGAGTTAGCAAAGACATAATGGGTCACCATTCTTGCTGCAACCAGCAGAAAGTGAAGAGAGGGCTTTGGTCTCCTGAGGAAGATGAGAAGCTCATCAGATACATCACCACCCATGGCTATGGCTGTTGGAGTGAGGTCCCTGAGAAAGCTGGTATATATTATCTTCTCTCTCTCTCTCTCTCTCTCTCTATTAATACATTAGGGCTGATTAAGTTTGCGTAATGTGGGATTTTCAGGGCTTCAAAGGTGCGGTAAGAGCTGCAGATTGAGGTGGATTAATTACTTGAGGCCTGATATTAGACGAGGGAGATTTACTCCAGAAGAAGAAAAACTGATAATTAGCCTCCATGGGGTTGTAGGCAACAGGTTGATACATACTCTGAGCATCTGCATTACATTGTACTGCATGCACTTCATTCTTTTTGCACATCTGGTCAATTATTTATGTATATAGTTGCAAATATATCTTGATAATGTCTTTTCAATCCATAACTGCTAATTTCAGATACGAGTAATTGGAATCTGGGAATCACCAAAAGAATTGGAGTTTTGGGAATGGTTTGTTTTGATTCTGTTTTATCAAGTGCTTTTAGAGCTATTGAGGTTTAACAACATTGTTTAATTTTCACTTTTGATCACGTTTGTGCTTTCAGTTGGCCATATATTAATTAAATAAACCTATATCTTGGATACAACTCAAGTGAAATGGACCTCTAACTAAATAAAAACAAACTTCTTAATCAAGTTAATTATTTTGGCAAATGTGTCTCAGAAATTTTGTTCTTAATATATGTAGCCACTAGTCCCACTACCCAAGTCCAGGGAGAGCTCAACGGAAAACCATTCTTCCCCTAAATTTCGTAGTTCCAGTCGTTAGCAGGTCAATTTCGAATTAGGTTGGCGCACAAATTTACCGATTTTATCACACGTACACATACCATTTACATAAACATGCATGCATTAATACGTACGTATACTTCATGGTCATTTGTTGCGTTGTTTTTTCTTAAGAAGAACCAGTTTGAGAGAAAAGGTTACATCTAATTTCCATCTGTTACTAACTAGAATCTAAATTTGCTATCCAGATGGGCACATATCGCAAGTCACTTGCCCGGAAGAACAGACAACGAGATCAAGAACTACTGGAACTCATGGATCAAGAAGAAGATTCGCAAGCCATCCCCACCATCATTAACTACTACACTAACAAAAAGCACTGCTGCACCTATGGCTCAAATAGGCTATAACGACTCCTCAACACACCAAATCGATTTTGTAAATCAAGATTACATTGCACTAAAGCCTCACGCTCACGCTCAAGATCAAACCCCATTCTCTTCATCTTGTCCTATGTTTATGTTCGATACCTCAGCAAGCGATCAACTGGCTACGGAGAATTACAACTCTCGCGTGGAGCTCTTCCAGGATATGGTGTCTGTCGATTTCGGCAACTCCAACATGCCGTGGAATCTGCACCAGCATCAAGTCCAGGCTCTACCTCCTCCGCCTCCTCAACTTCCTCCAGCCATGGACATAAACTATTTGCCGCCATTAGTAGAGAACATGGACAACATGTTACCTAATATTAACGACCATCATCAACAAGTACTTCAATCCAATAGTTGTAATAACATGGATATCGAGGAAGGTCATCATCATCACCATCAGCAAGATCAGATGGCAGAGTTGAATGAATGGGTTGCGTCCCAACAACAATACTCGTCATCATGTTCAAACTTTCTATTTTGGGACGAGATGAACAATGTGGTTGATGATCATCAAGGGCCAGGGCAAATAAATATTGTTGGAGAAGTTCATCATAATATTATTGCTCCTGCAACTTCATCATCAAGTACAACGGGAGCTAATGCAGCACTCCTGTCTTCTTTTCCCTCTTCTCTTTAAGCTGATATTAATGGCGGCGCTTTTTTATGATCACTCTCGATCTATAGCAAGACCTTCTCAATGAATTCATGGGTGCTTTTTACTTTTTCTTTATGATATTGATATGTGTTGAAGGAGAAAATATTGATAGACTAAAACTGTCACTCTTTTATTGATAGAATGTCTTAAATGTAGGCTGATACAATCTGTTACAATCAATGTCTCGATATAACAGGGATTCTCTGTATCTTTATATAATTTATTCCGTATCTAATTAGGACAAGACACACACTGGAAGTTATGGAATAAATCTCCTTAAACACTTCCCCTTGTGTTGATGGCCAAAGGAATGATGCATAACCTGTTGCCTCACTAAAAACCTCGTCAAGCAAACAAAAACCTCATGGGTAAAATAAAAGTTTGGTCTAAGGAAAAAACTAGTACAACGCATAAACAACAAACACTACTACATGTGTCGTAGACTCCCCCTGATGTCTACAAAAATGTAACCCCCCTGATTATAAACTCAGTCATAGAGTTCAGATAACATGCGCATACCAATGCGTCTCACATGTTTCACGAACGTAGATTTAGGTAATGACTTGGTAAACAAGTCTGCAGCATTATCTGTTGAATCAACCTAGTTTACATGGAAAATCAATAACCGCTGTTATTGCTGATTGTAGGAGTACTTTGGCGAAATAAATTAAGTATGACACCTTTAGCGTAACCCAACTTCATTTGTCTAATGCAAACCGCACTATTTTCGAAGATGCAAGTTGGCATTGTTCTAGTAGATGATAAACCACTAGACCCTCGAATATGGTGGAAAATTATCCTAAACCAGATACATTCATCAATCGTTTCATACAAAGCTTTAATCTTTAGAATAGTTCGAGGAACTAGTAAAAAGTTTTACTTTGTTGTTCTCCAAGAAATTGCCATGTTCCCCATGATGAATACATAATCTGTTTGGGAACGTCCTTTATGTGGGTCAGAGAAGTACCCAGCATCAACAAATCTAACCAACACATCAACCGGTGTTTCAGAATAAGGGACTGCATTAAAATTGCTCACAGCAGAGGATGAGTTCGACAAGTCAAAATTCTCACTCAATGGGTCGAATGAATGGTTTTGTTCAATCCAGGGTACCGGTTTCGACTAGTTGAAAGACGCCCTCGGGTTATCATAGATTGCTCCCTTCGACGGGTCGAAGGAGTTAGAATTTGTGTGTTGTGACTCGACCATCCCTTTTTCGGGAATTTTAGATTTCTCTCTTTACTATTTGTAAGGGAAGAATAAAACTAAGTTAGTGGATCACTTTAAGTACCTGAAGATGTGTTTTACTCCATTCCAATGACTTTGTGTAGACGCATATCGAGAAAATAATGTCTGAATGTGTACACCAAGCTATATTTAATCAAGCTCTAAGCACACTAAGATATAAAATCTCAGCTTCAAAAGTTCCTCATCATCATCTCTTCAGATGAAATGGATCTTTTTTGATTCCAGACTGCAAACAACCATTAGGGTACTAATTGGGTGTGCTTTGCCCATTGCCTGATTAAACATAAGCCGATTGGTGAATAAGAATTCAACAAACTTGATATTCTATCTCAAAACCAAGATTGACTTAATCGAGTCCTACCAAGGTCTATCATCTCAAATAACTTGTTCATCTATTGAACACCCAGGGGCATAACTTTTCATTCTTGTATCTCTTCCCAATCAGATAGTCTCACTAAGACGTGTATACCACATCCTACCAGATTGCTTCAATCCATATAGTGAACGTCTCAATTTAATTATATGAGCACTCTATGGTTTAGAGTTACTTGAATTGGGTAGAACAATGTCATCTGACATTCTCATATATATCTCTAAATTAAGATTCTCATAGAGATATACTTGATCTACACGTTTTCTACGTGATTCTTAATATGTTTTTCCCTTCATTTAGCTTCGTTAGGGCTCTAAGTATTTCATTTCTAACTTACTTTAACGTTTTAGGTACAAAATAAAGAGGAATCAATAAAGGAGGCAGAATTGAGCTTAAAATGCACTAAGCGGAGATTTTCCCAATTTGGTTAGGAAAATGATATTTCCCTACCCGAATTAGGAATGAATGTCAGCCATGAAATTAACGTCTACATCATGAAAGGAAGCATTGAAGCTAAAACGAAGAAGAAACGAAGTTTCCTAATCTCACTAGGAATTTCCGGAAGAGCAGAAAAATGATGACGGGATCATGTGCGAAAGTTACTAATTTTGGGTTCCAAATGGTTTCTAAAAAGTGTGACCAAATGGTTTCCAGAATTAGTAACCCAAATGAAATGAAAAATGATGTCATTTGTCCCAGTCAAACCAGGAAAAGAAGATGGTGCGCATGGAGTATATTCTGGCCGAATATTGCATATCTTGCTTGCCTAATTCATTGCCGAATCATGTGTATCTTCACTACCATATTTGAGACCGAAATATCCAAGATATTATGCCCAAATTCGGACTAGATATTCCTTGGGAATCAAGAAGAACAAAATCTGGCAAGATATCTCAAATCAGAAATCAGGAAAATAATCCGTCAACTTCTTCAGACGATTTCGAACAGCCCAGACCTCTGATTAATGTATATGATACCTCGTTGGAAAGATCTTTGAATTATCTTTCCAACGACACCAAGATCGCAATTTTTGGAGATCTACAGCTCCCGGAATGTCCGTTTTACCAAAAAGGGTCAGATCTGTTCGGAAAGAGAAAGAAGAGATTTTCCTTGTGCACCAAGCTCATCCTTGTGCCTATAAATTGAAGACTTTGGCTCATTCATCATCATCTCTAATTCTAGTACTCAAAGCTCTGCCCAAAACACTACCTCTCCTCCCTTGCACCAAATCTGAAGAAGCCATCCCTCCAACGCCATAAACACCATCCTCCACCGAAATATTAGGGGAGTCCCGAAGTATTTCGCCATCTCCATTGAAGAGCAGCTTACACCAAGTAGTCTAGGGGAGTCCCAACAACAAAAAGTGTAACCATAACTCTTCTCTTATTTCTTTGTATTTTTGGCATTCTTTGGAGTGAAGTTGTAAAGGATTTGGTTATATAATTCTAGTTAATTTTCTGCCATCTTCTAGTTCTTACGTTTTTGCTATACATGTTTATTCTATGCTTAATACTTAATCTGAATGCAGGGGAGTCCCAGTTTAGATTATTGATGTGTTAGGGGAGTCCCGAAGCACTTAATCACGAAATTAACATGAGTTATATAGTTGAGGACGTAGGCACTTTTAGGTTGCATGAAATTGGTTAGGTTATAAAGAGTTAGAGAAAAAGATGAGATGATCACATGTATATATTAGATAGGTTTTATTTTCGGTTTAGTAAACATGTTTAGGTTCTTTGATTCTTGTTTGTTTTGCTTGTCTATGAGTATAAAGCATGATAGAGTCCTAGGATTTCTAAGTGTGTTTTACTTGCCATTTTTTTTGTCTTTAATTTCGTAGGTCATTAGAACACCAATTCAAACTCCCCCCATACTTTCTAACGTTTTCATGCAGGTGAACACCCTACAATCCCCGGTTAAGAACGATACCCTATTTACCAATGCTACATCTACACAAAAGGGTTTTAAATTGCATTTCGTCTAGATTGATTATTGAGTGTTAATTTAGTAGTCACTTTAGGCGTTATCAATACTGTAACCACATTTATAAACTGCATACTCAGTATTTTGAACACTACCAAACTGATAAGGTAGCGGAAAGTAATGATGTCCATGACCAGAGAATCCATCTCCTCATAATCAATATTAAGGCGTTTGAGAAAATCTTTGCACCAAAAGTCTAGCTTTGTATGACATGACTTCATTCATCTCATTACTTTTTCGAACAAAGACTCGTATGTGTCTAACTGGCATACCATTCAATGTTTATATCACTACCATACTGAAAACTTGCCATGTGTAAGAGAGTCTAGTTCAACCTACATTGCAACTTTCCATATTAATCAATTTTCTCTACATTAACTATTCACAATCTGCAACAGAGCAATGTTCCACTTTATCGTCGTCAATTCCTGACCAACAGAATAAGTAAATGCATCATCAACGAATCTGGATATACTATCCATAATAATGCTAACATTTGTTTAACTTCATGAGATTTTTTTGTTTACTGATATCGTCATTGACTCTGAGACATCTCCCAGTGTTTGTCAATGTCGACTTTTAGACGTATTTATAGTCAGAAATAATCTCATGTGTTGATGTTAAATAGTTATACCTTGATGGCTTGCCTTTTTACCGGTGGTTCATTAATGGATTTTGACCGATGCTACACCTCAACTATGGGTAGGAGAAACACCATCTTGCCTGGGTGTTGTGTTAACTTGCCTAATTTCAGGGACTTTCAATCTTGCAGAATTTACAACATGTAAAATTGATCTCGTCACTCACATGATATCAGTAAAGAAGTCAGGCATAGGGTCTGCTACTTGCTGAAGATCAAGAATACATTGCACTGATTAATCTCATATTGAGATGTGCGGGGATCATGATGAGACATAGTGGGGACATACTACGTCAATTTTCGACGTTGACCCAGAATAGAACCATTCTTATTTCCCCCTAATGACGGAAAGTATGTCTCATCACAGTGACTCTCTGCAAAAAACTAGCCGTAAAGAGATCTCCTGTCATAAGTTTGAAATAGCGGACAATCGTTGGAGAATCATAACCAACAAAAATTCATAATTGTCGTTGAAGACCCATTTTTGTATGTAGGTGGAAGCGTGGTAGGCACATGTACCGCGCAACTAGAGATACGTAGATGTGAGATATCATGCTCATATCTAGTTACTAACTGGTATGCACTAAATAGTTGGCGGTTTGTGGATATCAAGTGAATAAGCATAGCTGCATGTAATGTTACATATCCCCAAGCAGATACCAGCAAATTAGTATCCATAAACATTGCTCTACCCACAAGCTTTAACCATTTGATTTGTGCTTCTGCTAAACCATTCTATGAATGAACAGAGGGAACCAGGATATTTAACAACAATCTCAATCAACATGCAACAATCAATAAAATATTATGATGTAAACTCTCCTGTATTAAACCAATCTGAATGACCTGATTGAGTTATTCGGGTGGTGAGCCCAACGCTTAATAATATGTGCTAGGAGTTTTGTAAATGCAGCGTACTATATAGATTGCAGAGACCTGTGACCTATGCGTCGATGCAACAATCAAAACCATATATAAACAGTTCGTATACCGGTTTGATTGATCCACAAATATATTAGAATCTATGAAGGAATGGAAGTTGTGTCTACAGTAAAAGAAGATTATGTCTGTAACTTTGCTAATGAACGAGATTTGCAAAATGAGCCATATGTATTAGATATGGTCATAAAGGCATCTGGTGGGAAAAACACACAACACCACATCTGTACTATGCCGGGATGGTGCTGCACTCATCTTGGAGACCGAGCGTAGGCCAAGTGGAGTAATCTCAGCCCTCCCATCTAAACCGATGGTTGTAGGTATTCCCACATGCTATTTTGCTCTAGATAATAGATGTCCATGAGAGATTATCAATATGTGGATCATCAAAATGCAAAACCTCATATAAGTCACATATAGTAATATAAGTGACTGCATTGAATTCAATGATCCAAATCGTAGTAAGATATAAAATACTATAAATCTTTATAAACTTCTCCAGATTTAGCCATTGGTAGCATTCTACAGAAATTGGACACAAGACTCTGTTTCATTCTCATAATATTATTCTAAGTGAAAATCTTTGGCACAAATGTTTTCAAAGCTGAATAAGGTTTGAATGACCATTAGGCGCGTATAAAACTCAATCTCACCATCATATATCAACAAAACAATGTCAATCAATCTATCTTAGAATCCAAGACACGACGAACACTTTAAGTGAATACTTAAAGATTTCAAAAGGATGTAATCCTTATAGAGTGCTGATATGGTATAATAATACCTAAACACAACCGAAGTATAACAACATCTGATTGGTCAAAATAACTGGTGTATATTAAGTTCTATGGCATGACAAAAAAACTGATGTAAAACCACTTATGGTGCTGAAATCTAGGTTAGTCGATTTAGACATCTTTCTTCAAGAAAATCAATGTAAGATATATTAAAAACACCACAAAATCGGATATAACTTTTAACGGGTCAAGTAAAACTCTCAACGGGTCAAAGAAACTCAAAATAGATTTTTGATTTTTCGATACCAAGTTTTCGAGGGGTCGAAAGGTTGTCCAGGGGCATACATTCGACGGGTCGAGCAAATTTTCGATGGGTCGAAGGAAACCTAAAACCAATTTCAATTTTCTGATATCTATATTTTGACGAGTCGAGCATATTTTTTGACGGGTCGAAAGTGTGTCTAGAAGCATACATTCGACGGGTAGAAGAAAACTTAAAACCGATATCAATTTTCCGATATCTATTTTTTTCGATGGTTCAAGTACAATTTTCGATTTGTCAAAATTGGACATAGTCCGAGATAGAAGCAAACATTCGACGGGTCGAGGAAGTCTTCCATGGGTCAAAAAATGTTTAAAACCAATCCAGATTGGAACATTCTACGGGTCAAGAAGAATCTCGATGGGTCAAAAATTTCTGGAGATCAAAATATCTGCCTTTTCTTGTCTAGTAGTTATTGTATCATTGTGTCATTATGCCATATAAAATTTTAAAGATCGAACCATACACTGCATCAGTAGTGAAATACTATTTTCAGCACTTTCATAAACCGAAAAATAGAGAAACTTCATTACTCGCTAACAAGGAAAAATTACATCATAGATATCTTATTCCATAAATCATGACTTAAAACAAAGTTTTGAACCATGACTAAACCAAGTCAAAAAAGGGGCTAAACTTGATTACATAGAATAAACTTGAGCCTAATACATAGGCTACTCAAAAAAAAAAATACAGTCTCCAAACTTGCATTTATATTGTCTACTATTATAAGATTGGTTGTACTGCAATCTTCCATATCATAGTCTTCAAATGAATTAAGTCTCATGTGCCAAGTATCATGTGTACTATTTGTAGGCATTTTGAATATCCTTGAGTGCACAATATTGTTGTGCATGTGCTTGGTAGAACCACATCTATAACAAGATGACAAGCACGAATTTGAAGCAGAATTTGAAGAATTTCTCCCATTCCTAGAATCGGAATGATTCTTGTTGGAGTTATGACTATTGTCTTGGTGAGTCCAAGTCAAGTTCTGACTATATCCTCTACCACGAGTTTTGCCTCGTTCTTCTTTTCCACTAAGGTTATTGTAAGGGTTAGAACGACTGTTCCTCATATCCTTACGTGCCTTCCCACCAGTGTTGTCTGACTCATAGATCTTTTTAGTACCGGTTGGCCAAACATTATTGTGGAGAAAAATCTTGCGACACCGTTCTTTCTTGGCCAACTCACTCATGAGATCACTAAAGGATCTTAGTTTTCCTTGCTCATAATCTATGCGATATTGACTAGCAAGTGTGTCCATAAAAGTAGGGAATATTCTTAAAGACTTCTTGATCATAGCTAGATCAGTCTTTACAATGCCACAAACATTCAACTCTGATTGTAGCTCCAACATAACTTGATTGAAAGCATCAATGTTTGGATAACCCAATAACTGGATTGAATCCCATCTTTCCTGTAGTTCTCAAAGTTATTCTTTATGCATATTATTGAATCTATCTTGTAAAGTCACCCACAAAACTGCGGGGTCATTCTTTAACAAATATTGTTTTTGTATAATTGGATGCATATGTTGCCTCAAAAATATGAGGGTTTTAGGTTTGGGAGTTAGAGTTTGGTGGCTCAGTACCAGTTGGTGGTGGTGGTGGTTGGATTATATTCGTCAGATTTATACCAAGAAGAATGTTCTCAATATCTGACACCCAACAATGGTATTCTACTCCTTGAGGGTCAAGGATATCAAATTCAGGTTGTTCCGGCTTATTTGATGTCATCTACAAGAGAGGCGAGATGTAATTAGTTTACCGATCGTAAAACCATGATCACTTAATATCAAATTTAGGGAATAAGAACGCGATCAATGATGTTTGCTCACAAAAATTGATTATCAATAAACGGTGGCTCAAATTAACACCCATAAACAGTGATGAACCATCACATAGTATCGATTTTTCTTTCTTTTCTTTTCTAAACTGTGACTCCTCCAGGACCGTCACTCATACTCTATGGATTTAAGTCCATAAGAACTAGGACATAGATATGGAATAATCACAATCACAATATCACAATCCTAAGATCTAGGATTTTGCAGGAAGTAAGTTTTATTCCTAGATCTATAGATTTCCGGTTTAGAAAGGTTTACATCAAGGGTTTTATGCTTGGTATGAAAAATTCTCTATGAAAGAATTAAGTTTGAAGAAAGGAAACACGCCCACAAGACTTCTAGCAGAAGGAGGATTCCAGCTTATTTTTTTTCTTTTTGGACAGACTGACCTTCGTAAACTCAATTGACTGTAACTTTCTCAAGATACATCCGAATTTAGATTTTCACAATTTTCTGGAAACTAAACATTTGTCCGTGCATATGAAGATATCTCTCTAGTTCTTCTTAAATTGCTTGAAATACTCTGTCAAAGTTAGATGTTCTGCAAAGGCTCAATTTTAACCGAAAAATCAGAGATTCTGGGAGAAGGAAATGTCGATTGGTGGTGATCGGCGGTGAAGGAGGAGCTGCCGGAGGTGGGAGTTTAGTGTTTTGGGGTTAAATTTATTTTTTTCTGTGGTGATGGCTGACTATCAACTCAGAGCGTGCTAATAACGTGTTGAAGGAGAAAATATTGATAGACTGAAACTGTAACTCTTTCATTGATAGAATTCCTTAAATACAGGCTAATACAATCTGTTACAATCAATGTCCCGATATAACAGGGATTCTCTGTATCTCTATATAATGTAATCCATATCTAATTAGGACAAGACACACACCGAAAGTTACCGAAAGTTATGTGAATATAGGATATATATGTATTATATGGGTTGTAATTCAAACGGAGGAGGAATTAAAAATGCAATGCAATGCAAGTATGCAACAAGAAGCAATTTGCATGACTTAAGTATATATGCTCCGGCTTATGATATATCCTTGATTAATTTCTTCGTATTTGACTTCTTCAGAACTGTCAATCAACTTTAGCTTTGTTTGGTCTTAGATGAACTACTGTTGGTCCGACTGCTCATTTGAAAAAAGATCGATCGGATAAGGATAAATAGTAGAAAAATATAGATAAAATTATTTAGGGTCAAATGCAATACTTTTCATTCACTCTCAAATTGGATATATATATCTTTACAAACATATTACTAATAAATAGAGAATATCTACAATAAAAAAATGAATCAATTATGATTATAATAAAAATCTAATATGTCTACAAGTTTAATACTTGCCAACATAAATAGATCACTTTATTCTTTTGTCTTCGAAATATTTCCTTAAATCCTAAACATGTTTTCATGCATCCCCTAAACATTCACCAGCTGTTGATAATGTGGTCCAATTTTTCTTGAAGTTTGATAAAGATGATTACTACCTTGAATCCCTAATTCTAATGCATGATATGTTGTACAATACTCATTAGATTCACTGTTAGTATACCATGTGCTAACTCAAAAAAATATGTCGTACTTAGCACCAAAATAGCTAAATAGCTTTGCAAAGTGATAAACAGGGAAAAATCGATAATGAAAGGACCCGACTTCGATTTAGTTGCCTAAACCGAAATCAAACCACTTCGAAAACATGACCTAAAAATATTTTTTTGCCAGAGTTTACTTTGAAACAAGTGAGCCAATATTAGAACCTGCAAAGAGAATCACACTTCGAATATTCCGCAAAAACCAAACCGTGGGGCCCTGTTCCCCATCCAGATTTCTCAACATTCATATATAACAAACCACAAGGTTTACAAGAAATCCAGAAAACATTCAGGAGTAAACTCAACTAAAAACACAACAGAAATATTCAGAGCGACTCATATATACATCATATACAACCAGTAGGTCGAACTAAGAACCTACTCGAATAGAAGTGTGGTTGGAACTCTACGCCTCCACCGTCGACGTGCAACCACAGAACTCAAACTGTAAACTGAGCAAAGGAAACCGAAAAGCCCAGGGAAAGGCGAATAAAATCGTTAGAGTGAGTAGACAAAAATAATAATATGGCTTTCACCAATTTAAACATGAAATCATGATGCGAGTCTAAAATCATCAAACTGAGGTAAGGTGGTTGTCATAACCCTCCTGGATACCGTATAAAATGTGGAGGCCGTAACTTGAGTACATTTTTCTCAAAGTTACAATCATACTTAACCAGGTAAGGAGCTTGTCATAACCTTCCTGGGAGCCATATACTCACGGGTCAGGCATTTATCATAACCCCCCCCCCCCCCCGGAGCATCTTGGGGATCAGCCGAGAAGCCATTGCATCGATGCATCCATAAATCCATACACCATGTAAAACAAATAATACATGTGACTCCAAGTAAAAATACATAACCGTAAATGCATAATCGTAAATGCATAATCATAATTGCATACTCATAAAATACATAACATAAAATGCATAATCAAGACTCGCAAATCGACAGTGAAAATCAAAGTGTCCACTTACAGTATAAGGCTAACTCTTAGGTCTGGCAGAAGATCCCTCACCAAACACTTGATCATGATCACATGAATAAAAGGGATACGATAAATACATATTCGATTTCAACATATGGAGCAAATACGTCAAGAACCCCACGTTCTCGACAAGCGTATTGCTCGAAATATCGACGAGGATAACAAAATTCACAAAATACACCAAAATAACCCTCGTCCCAACCTAGCACACCCAAATTAACTCAAACACCTCACGACTACGATCAGGGTGCAATTACGAGCAAAACGGTATAAAAAATCTCCAAAATCCCAAAAAGTCAACCATCGCGTGGCACCAACGGTGACCAACTATGGCGACACTTACCTCAAAACATTCCTCTCCTCAAGCCCAATACCTTTCCCTTCTACCACTAAAGCCAAAACACACCATATCGACCGGAATTCCCTTCGATAAACTCGCCGGATCTTCCTCTCCGGTCACCACCACGAACCACCTAAAACCTCTTCCTTAACTCAAATTAAACACCCATAACTCTTCATGGGGAGGGAAACCAAACCCCCCTCCAATCCGACACCAAAACTCGCCGGAAACCGCCACCCGTTTCCGGCGAAAATCCCAAACTTTACCGAGCTCGAACACCCCCAAAACTCAACCAACTCTCACAAATAAATACATGAAACAATAGGAAATCAAGAGAGCTTTCCAACCATACCAAGAACACGGCCGAAGGTGGCCGGAATCGCCGGGTCCGACGACGGAAACAAACCGGGTCGGTGGAGCTCAAACGGGTCAACTCGGTCCAACTCGGTCAACTCGGTTCAAATGTGTGATTTTTCAATTTTTACGACTATTCGATATTTATACGTCGCGAACTGACCAAACTCATGACTCGGATAACTCCAACACAATCGGATAAGTACGACTAACTCGACGACAATTTCAAATGTTCATTTTATATTCTCCGATTACCCAAAAAATCCTCTGAAACCTCATACGAGCTCGAAATCAAATCCTCTACAATTTCCGCGAAGGAGCTCAAACCAAATTCTTGTTTGATAATTTTATTCGTGAACAAACCCACGAGTACGATTAATTCACAATAATCACAGCTCGGACCAATACGTACACATTCCACGGTTCGAGTCATTACAAATCTACCCCCCCTAACAAAAAAATTCGTCCTCGAAATTTACATGCCTGCTAACTGTAGAGGTAGGGATATTGTTCTCGCATGTGCTGCTCGGTCTCCCATGTCGCCTCTTCAACTGAATAGTTTCGCCATAAAACTTTCACAAGAGGAATAGTTCTGTGCCACAATTTATGAACCTTCCAATCGAGAATCTAGACTGGTTCTTCCACATAAGTGAAATCCTCCCGAATAGGAAGCTGATACGGTGCTAACACATGAGATGGATCAGAAATGTACTTCTGCAACATAGACACATGGAACACATCATGTACCCTGGCCATCTCAGAATGTAATGCCAACCTGTACGCCATAGCACCGACTCGCTCAGTGATTTCATATGGGCCAACATATCACAGACGAAGTTTACCGCACTTCCCGAAATGAACAACACCTTT
Source organism: Geum urbanum (assembly GCA_946800695.1). Classification (NCBI taxonomy): domain Eukaryota; kingdom Viridiplantae; phylum Streptophyta; class Magnoliopsida; order Rosales; family Rosaceae; genus Geum; species Geum urbanum. Next base: position 36,178,595 of record OX327013.1, on the reverse strand, counting down.
CCAAGGAGAAAGTTTCAGGAAAAGCCAATCACCAACCTCAAACTCAAGATCCTTCCATCTCACGTCAGCATAACTCTTTTGTCGATCCTGTGAAGCCTTCAATCTGTCTCGAATAACCTGAACATCTTCTGTGGTACTTTTCACCAAATCAGGACCAAGAAGCCATTTCTCACCAACTTCACTCCAACACAATGGAGTTTGACACTGTTTGCCGTACAACGCCTCATAAGGTGCCATATCAATGCTAGCCTGATAGCTGTTATTGTACGCAAACTCAATCAAATGAAGTTGTTGATCCCAATTCCCTTTGAACTGCAACACACAAGATCACAACATATCCTCCAGAGTTTGAATAGTCCTCTCTGACTGACCATCTGTCTGAGGATGAAAAGCTATGCTAAAGTGTAGTCTAGTCCCCATTACTTTCTGCAATGCCTGCCAAAATTCTAAAGTGAACTAACTATCTCGATCAGAAACTATAGACACAGGCACACCATGTAATCTCACAACCTCCCTAAAGTACAGCTTCGCCAATCTGCTCACATGAAGCTTTCCTGGAAGTGCAAGGAAATGAGCTGACTTCGTAAGGCGATCCACAATCACCCAAATACCAGTACTACCACTAGGAGTACGAGGTAACTGATACACAAAATTCATAGTGATATGCTCCCATTTCCACACTGGAATCTCAAAAGGTTGTAGTTTGCCTGCAGGTTTCTGACGTTCTGCCTTCACCTGCTGACAAATAAAGCATCTGCTCACGTACATTGTTATTTCCCTCTTCATGTTTCGCCACCAATAATGAGCTTTAAGTGTCCGGAACATCTTTGTACTACCCGGATGCATAGCATATGCAGAACAATGAGCTTCATCGAGTATTTCCTTCTTCAAGTCATCATCTCTGGGCACACATAATCTCCCCCTAAACATCAAAATGCCATCACTCCTCATCAGAAACTCTGTCGGTACATTATGCTGAATCAAATTCTTCTTGCTCAGTAGATAGACATATGAATCTTGAGCTTTACAAACTAGATCAAACAACACTGGACGAACTTGGAAGCTAGCTAACAATGCTCCATCTTCATTTCACTCCAACTTTGCTCCCGTTGCTCGCAACTCCGTCAAAAGTGACATTCTTGCAACACGAACATGGAAGAGGGAAGCACTGTGCTTCCGACTAAGAGCATCAGCAACCACGTTAGCCTTTCCTAGATGATACTCGAAAGTGCAGTCATAATCATTAATCAACTCCATCCATCTCCGTTGTCTCTTACTCAAATCTAGCTGTGTACGCAAGTAGGTAAGTGAAAGGACTCAACCCCGATTTAGTTTCCTAAACCGGAATCAAACCCTTTCTGAAAACACGAATCAACAAAAACCATAAAAAAAAATTCGGCAGAGTAACGCTACTAACGCAAAATTTCCATTAACCTGCACCCGGAAAATAACACTTTATCCTATGCCACAAAAGCCAAACCGTGGGCACCAATCCCATCCGGATTTCTCAATATCATAACAGTAATGTAAAGTAATAAATAAAACTATACTTTACATAAATTCGGGGAAAATCATATGAAAAATATAACATCAGAATGTTCAGAGCGACTTCTAATGTATAATTATATAAATATACCACAGCAGGCAGAACAAGAAACCTACTGGAAGAAACAATGTAGCTCGAACACTATGCCTCTGACTGCAACGTGCGACACCAGAGTCTGAACTGCAAACTGAGCACGGAACCGAAAAGCCCAGGGGAAAGACATAAAACTGTTAGAGTGACTAGACGAAAATAAATGTCTTTCGCCGAATAATATATGTTATAAAAACATATGCAAGTCTAAATAAATGAATATAACATAGTACACGAGGGAGACTCAAATTCCTCACGTGTACGGAGCATGCAGCGTAAAACTCTGCGGGGTCACTCATGGACACGTCCGCACTAGTACAGTCAAAATCACGGGATCCCAGACCCACACGTAATTCTAGCCAGAAAGGCCTCAGGTCAGAGGTCTGCCCCCCCTGGTAAAGGCCGAGGGTCAGGGGTCATAGCCTCCCCCGGTAAACATCCTCGGGATCAGCCAGGATGCAAGTATATCGATACAACAATATATACTGTGACTGTACTCTGTGTAAACCAAATCATAAATAGTTCTATGCAAGTGTATAAAGCATAATGTAAATGCATATACGTAATACATAATTGTATAAGCATAATCGTCGATGCGTATTCGCAAATGTATAATCGTATAACACATGCTCATGTAAATCATAATTTCATATGCATGCTCATGCTCGTAAAACGTGTAATAAAGACTCGCGACTAATCAGTGAAAATAAATTGTCCACTCACAGATGAGCGTAACGCGATACGCGTTAACCCCGTGATCCGGCGGAAAATCCCTCGACAAACGAACGATCACGAACCCCTAGATAATCATAAAATCTACTGCTCAAAATCATAACTTGAAACCTCAAATCATATCACGAGAAACAACCGTTCCCAAAAATATATAATTCAATAACGACGAAATCGTCAAAAATCCGATAATCACACCACAAAACCTCACTATAATTTCCGATGCTCAATTCGAAAAACAAAACTCACCACTGCAGTCGGAGCGCGATTCTGAGCGAAACAACATATAACTCGTCGAAAAATACATTGTCGGAAAAGTCCCCGCCGCGGACGGCGGCGGCGCCGGCCACCGGAAAATCAATCCGGCTTAGAAATTTGCAACCTACACATGGATATGAAGATCTCGACATTTCCAACAACTTTCCAGTTCAAAGTTAAGGCCAATTTTGATCGGAAAACCTCCAAAACTCACCTCAAAGTTCCAAAACTTTACCGGAATTTCAAACCGATCGATCTCTCTCCTCCGGCCACAGCAACCTCCCAAACCACTTGCAATAGCTTCCTTACCTCGAGGCTAACAAAACCCCTCAAAGAGGAGCCACCAACTTGGCCGGAAAAGCCACCTCCGACCACCGCCGAATTCGCCAAAAAAATACCAAACTTTGTCGCTTCGATTCTCTCTCTTCCGGCCACCTCACGAGTCGATCCACCTCTCAAATTGAAGAGGGCCACGAGCCCAAAAAATTCCGTGAAGGGACCCCGGCCAACCATAGCCGGAATCGGCCTCCATGGCGAGGCAAAGTCACGGCGGCAAAACGGGCAAACGGGTCGCCTCCTTGACCCGTGGTCAACGCAGGTCAAGGCCCAGTATCTCCTTTTGGAAAGTTTCCAAATTCGGCAAGTATTCTCCCGTATTTATACCGTACGCGTATCAAACCCCAAACGGATAAATATGACAATATCCGACGCCCGAAAATATTCACAACTTATTCCTCGTAACTCAGAAAAATCCTCCAGAAGTTCCCACGAGCTCGAAATTAAATTCTCAATAACTTTCGTAAAGAATCTCAAATCAAATTCTTGCCCGATAATTTAGTCGTTAACGAAGCCGCCATATTAATCAATTACGTCAAAATCGCGACTAATCGCGAAACTCGCAAATCAAGTCGATAATCATTCCATTTTCAGTTCGGGTCAATCGACGGTCCAAAACTGATCACAATCACGATTCGGATAAACTCGAATATGAACGGATAAACTCGATGATATTCCGAAATTTCAAATATTCATATTATATTCCTCGGTCGTCGAAATAATAATCCAGAACCGCCCACGAACTCGAAATCACGCGTTCAACAATTCTCGAGAAGAGACTCAACTCAAATTCTCGGCCAATAATTAAGTTGTGATCAAAACTGGCAATTCAATCAACTTACGAAAAACTACGATTACGCGCAAGCTCGTGGATAAAGCCGATTACACTACTGATTCTGTTCCGGGTCGTCACAGTAAGACTTTTGTGATCGGTGTAAATCTTGCACTACACTCCGTACAAGTAGTGTCTCCAACTCTTCAATGCTAACACAATGGCAACTAACTCCAAATCATGAGCAGGATAGTTAACTTCATGAGGTTTCAACTGTCTAGAACCATATGCCACCACTTTTCCATGCTGCATCAAAACACAACCCAGACCTAACTTCGAAGCATCACTGTAAACAACATATTCACCGCTATCGTCAAGTAAAGTTAACACTAGTGCAGTAGTCAACCTCTCCTTCAAAGTCAAGTAGCTTTCCTCACAAGCATCAGACCATTCAAACTTGACTCCTTTCTTCGTCAAACGGGTAAGCGGTGTCGCTATCCGAGAAAAATCATGCATGAACCGGCGATAGTAGCCTGCTAAGCCCAAGAAACTCCATATCTCTGCCACCTTGATAGGTCTGCTCCAATTCAGCACTGCATCAATCTTATATGGATCCATGCTGACTCCCTCAACCGATATCACGTGACCCAAAAACTTTACACTGTCTAGCCAAAACTCACACTTGCTAAACATGGCGTACAACTGAGCGTTTCGCAAAGTCTGCAAGATAGCATGCAAATGCTTCTTGTGCTGCTCCGCACTCCAGGAATAAATCAGGATATCGTCGATGAATACAATGATGAACTTGTCCAGATAACACCTGAAAATCTGATTCATCAAGTCCATGAAAGCAGCTGGCGCATTGGTCAACCCAAATGGCATAACAAGGAACTTATAATGCCCATAACGTGACCGAAATGTCGTCTTACCCATATCAGACTCCCGAATCCGTAGCTGATGGTACCCCGACCTGAGATCAATCTTCAAGAAGACTGAAGCTCCCTTCAGTTGATCGAACAAATCATCAATCCGTGGAAACGGATACTTGTTCTTCACCGTAACCTGATTCCACTTCTGATAATCAATGCATTGCCTCATCGAACTAACCTTCTTCCTCACAAACAACACTGGAGCACCCTAAGGTGAAACACTAGGTCGAATGAAGCCTTTCTCAATCAATTCCTGAAGTTGAATCTGCAACTCCCTCAACTCTGCTGGTGCCATACGATAGGGTGTCTGCGAAATGGGTCCAGTACATAGAAGTAACTCAATAGTGAAGTCAATCTCCCTGACTGGAGGAACACTGGGTAAGTCCTCGAGAAACACATCTGGATACTCACAAACCACCGTAATATTACCAATGTCTGGTACACGAACACTCGTATCAATCACATGTGATAGGTAAGCCATACAACCCTTCCTCAACATCTGCTCAGCCTTCATTTTTGAAATTAAACAAGGTAAAGAAGTATTCTTTTCACCACAAAACAAGATCTCCGGCATGCCTGGACTCCTGAAAACAACCTCCTTCTTGTGACAGTCAAGAACAGCCTAATGGTTCTCTAAGAAATCCATGCCCAAAATCACATCAAAATCCACAATATCTAGCAGCATCAAATCTTTGGCTAACCCATAACCTCCAATAAAAATCTCACAATCTGTATATACCCACCCGACACACACTACCTCGCCAGATGGATACAACACTTGCCATAAACTAGGGAGTAGAGATGCATGTACAATAGCCAATGATGCTAATATATATGACATGAATGAATGCGTAGCCCCTAGATCTAGTAAAGTAAGAACTGGATGACCAAAAATGTTTAAGGGACTGATAATAACCTCTAGGGAAGCTCTGCCCTCACGTAAAGACATGGCATGAACTCGAGTCTGTCCAGCTGGTCATCCATGCTGGCTGCGATTCTGCTTACCACCCTATCCAGAAGACTGTGTTGCACGATCACCAGAAACAGTACCCTGATCTCGACCAGCACTCTGATCCACAACACCTCTAAAAGGGCCAAGCTGAGGACACTCCCTTACAAAGTGACCCTCCTGGCCACAATGGTAACAACTCATAGTACCCCGGTAACATGAACTATGATGTCGCTTATTACAAATGTTACATAATGAGATATCCCTTGGTGCAGCTGGTGTGCTGAAGAAAGGTCGAGGATAACTCGATCCATTGGAACTCCCACTCGACTACTGCCTCTGCTGTCGACTCCTTCTCCATCTATGACTCTGCCTAGCAGTGCTGGTGGGATATCTATAAGGTCTAGTACCAGAAGATGATGTTGATCCAGAAGTACCTGAACTCAGCCTCTTCAAAGCACCCTGGCTAGGTCCACCCTCTTCAAATCGACGCGTCTGAAACCGCATCTGCCTTTCCTTCTCAATGTCCTCGCCTCTGAGTGCAGCACTAACAAACTCATCAAAGCTATCTCGAGGCATAGTGGTCAAAGTCCCCTTGATATTCAGATTCAGACCTAACTCATACCTCCTGCACTTTGCTTCTTCTGATACCACCATATCAGGTGCAAACCGAGACAAACGGGTGAACTTATCCCGATACTCAAGCACTGAAATATTTCCCTGCCTCAGATTGGTAAACTCCTGATATTTCCGCTGTTGAGTAGCCTGATTAAAATACCGACGCATGAACAAATATCTGAATAGAGGCCATGAAGTATCAATAGGAACTCTGTCTATACCAATCCACCAAAAGTAGGCATCTGACTCAAGCAAACCCACTGCTGCTACAGTTTTCTGTTCAGGAGTAAAATGTAGGCGCTCACAAACACGCTCAACCTGAACCACCCAAGCTTCACACACCTTAGGATCAGGGGAACCAGAGAAAGTAGTTGCTCCAGCAGTTCTAGCTTTAGCTATAGGGTCAAGACGCTCTTCCAAACGCAATACTCGCATAAGCAAGTCACGCGTACGTTGATCCTCATCAGGATCCCCAGTTCGTTCAACACAGACTCCACGTCGAGGAGGCATCCTAAGGATAAAAGATATTAGTCACAGGACATAAAGGATGTAATCATGAAACTTCAAACATTTGAAAGCATACAACACTAAGAGCACTGATGGTTATCCGCCGGCCGGTCGGGTCATCACTCTGGTGTACATTCTTAAATGTCCTTAGTAACACAACTACAAGAGTCTACATAACCTAAAAGCTAATGCACTGATACCAACTGAAAGGACCCGACTCCAATTTAGTTGCCTAAACCGAAATCAAACCCCTTCGAAAACATGACCTTAAAAAAAATTTCCCCAGAGTTTACTTTGAAATACGTGAGCCAAAATTAGAACCTGCAAAGAGAATCACACTTCGAATATTAAACAAAAGCCAAACCGTGGGGCTCCGTTCCCCATCCAGATTTATCAACATCATATATATAATAAATCATAAGGTTTACAAGAAATCCAGAAAACATTCAGGAGTAAACTCAACTGAAAACACAACATAAGTATTCAGAGCGACTCCTATGTACATCATATACAACCAGTAAATCGAACTAAGAACCTACTCAAACAGAAGTGTGACTGGAACTCTACGCCTCCATCGTCGACGTGCAACCCTAGAACTCAAACTGCAAACTGGGTAAAGGAAACCGAAAAGCCCAGGGGAAGGCAAATAAAATCGTTAAAATGAGTGGACAAAAATAATAATATGCCTTTCACCAATATAAACATGAAATCATGATGCGAGTCTAAAATCATCTCACTCAAATAAGGTGGTTGTCATAACCATCTTGGATACTGTATAAAATGTAGAGGCCGTAACTTGAGTACATTTTTCTCAAAGTTACAATCATGCTCATGTAGGTAAAAAGCTTGTCATAACGTTCATGGAAGCCATATAATCACGGGTCAGGCGTTTGTTATAACCCTTCCCCCCTGAGCATCTCAGGGATCAGCCGAGAAGCCATTGCATCGATGCATCCATAAATCCATACACCATGTAAAACAAATCATACATGTGCCTCTAAGTAAAAATACATAACAGTAAATGCATAATCGTAAATGCATAATCATAATTGCATACTCGTAAAATACATAATATAAAATGCATAATCAAGACTCGTAAATCGACAGTGAAAATCAAAGTGTCCACTCATAGTACGAGGCTAACTTTAAGGTCCGGCGGAAGATCCCTCACCAAACACTTGATCACGATCACTTGAATAAAAGCGATACGATAAATACATATTCGATTTCAACATACGGAGCAAATACGTCAAGAACCCCACGTTCTCGAAAAGCGTATCGCTCGAAATATCGACGAGGATAACAAAATTTCCAAAATACACCAAAATAACCCTCGTCCCAACTTTACACAGCCAAATCAACTCAAAACCTCATGACTACAATCGGGGTGCGATTACAAGCAAAACGGTATAAAAATCTCCAAAATCCCCAAAAGTCAACCCTCACCGGAGCTCCGCCGTTGACCGCCACCGCCAATGGTGACCAACTCCGACGACCCTTACCTCAAAACATTCCTCTCCTCAAGCCCAATACCTTTCCCTTCTACCACCAAAGCCAAAACACACCACATCGGCCAGAATTCCCTTCGATAAACTCGCCGGATCTTCCTCTCCGGTCACCACCACGAACCACCTAAAACCTCTTCCTTAACTCAAATTAAACACCCAAAACTCTTCATGGGGTTGAGGGGAACCAAACCCCCCTCTAACCCGACACCAAAACTCGCCGGAAATTGCCACCCGTTTCCGGTGAAAATCCCAAACTTTACCGAGCTCGAACACCCCCAAAACTCAACCAAATCTCACAAATAAGTACATGAAACAATAGGAAATCAAGAGAGCTTTCCAACCATACCAAGAACACGGCCGGAGGTGGCCAGAATCGCCGGATCCTACGACGGAAACAAACCGGGTCGATGGAGCTCAAACAGGTCAACTCGGTCAACTCTGTCCAAATGTGTGATTTTCCAATTTTTACGACTATTCGATATTTATACGTCGCGAACCGACCAAACTCACGACTGGATAACTCCAACATAATCGGATAAGTACGACTAACTTGATGATAATTTCAAATATTAATTTTATATTCTCTGATTACCCAAAAAATCCTCTGAAACCTCGTACGAGCTCGAAACCAAATCCTCTACAATTTCCGCGAAGGAGCTCAAACCAAATTCTTGCCCGATAATTTAGTCGTGAACAAACCCATGAGTACGATTAATTCACAATAATCACGGTTCGGACCAATACATACACATTCCACAGTTCGGGTTACATAATATGATACAAATGAACGCTTAGCTCGTCCATCATCTGATCCTCGGTGAACCACCCCGTTTGGAGCACCAATAACCAGCTCCTGATGTCACAGCCCAGATCCTAGCTCACCTAGCTGAACTAGAAGGGAAGTCAGGCAGAACAGTTACCCCAACCCCCATGTTCCATACACACCGTGCACCACGCTGTTCTTCACAACTATCACGAACATGGGACATGACCCAAGGGCGAAGACTTGGAAGGATGAGCACTATTCTAGATGTGGTGACCCAGTAACCCATGTAGACAAATTCCTTTCTTCTACCGTCGGCTACAAGCTAGAAGATGCCACACTGTGCTATCTGTTTCTCGAAACACTGACATGCGACACACATCAACTAGTTCTTTGAGCTCGCCCCAGAATTCATCGCTTTCTTCACAGAGCTTACAAACGCTTGTCTCAAGCTTTATCAGTTGCAAGTGCGCCATAACACTGCCAAATCTCTCTTTTCTATTCGCCAGGGTGGATCGGAGAACCTTTCCTCCTACATCAATTATTTCAGATCTGCCACTCAGCTCTTCCGGAACCTAGACAAGCAAACGACGATGAACGCTCTGGTTTAAGGTTTACAGCCCTCCCTCTTAAAAGAAAAAATAATCAAACATGACTACCTTACCTACAAGGAAGTTCTGGATATGATGGTTGAGAAGGTTGAGGTCAACAACCGAGTCTGGGGCCAGAGGGAATGACACTCGCCTGGACATGATTCTCCACCCCCGTCCCGTCGCAACGCTTCACCAACGTACCACAATCATCAAGGAAAATGCAGTAGATCCCATACGTCCAAGCGGAGACGCAATCCACCATGACAGGAAATGCTAGAACACTAAAGATCCTCAGTATAGAACCCACCGAGGCATTAGAAGCCGCTCAAGCATCGTTCACCGGACAGGGTAATTTACACCATCATGAACACTATGTATGCTGAAATATTCGCCAACTTGATCCCTCAGCCCAAGCCCAAAACGAGGAAGGCTCCGCTCAAGCACACGAGAAGTTGGTGAAAATATCATGAATTTGAAACCCACAACACTGAGGATTGTGGCGTCCTCAAAATGATCATTCCAGAGTTGTTTAATAAGAGCAAGCTAGGTTAGTACAGAGTGGAGGGCCCAAAGCAGGTGGCGTTTATAGAAGCCAGAGGGAAAATCAACACCATCTACGGTGACAAGCGCACGACAGACGCTCCCCCTTAAGAGTTCTTCTCCCTTACCTTAGGCTCAGGCCCCAAGGCCCTGCACCGTTCATATGAACCCATCACGTTCTCACAAGCTGATGAACAGGGCGCTCTAACTATGGATGCCCTATTTGTGATCGACGCTCTAGTCAATAAATGCAAGGTCAGCCGTGTCCTCATCCATTTAGGCTCAGCTGTAAATGTGATCTTTTTAATAGCTTACACACAGCTAAAGCGTCCCCGCAGCAAGTTGACTCGTGATAATGAATCATTGATGAGCTTCTCGGGTGACGTCGTCTACTCAATAGGCAGCAACTATATGTTTTTATGTTTGGGCGCTACGGGCACCCATCAGAAGGAAGTCTACACTGATTTCATTATCGTTGACTTATTTTCTTCTTATAACATCATCATTGGCAAGCCGGTTATAAAGAAGTTTAAAGCCATCATCACAAGCCATATGCTATACTTACAATTCCCCACTAACTTTGGAACGGGATCCTTACGCAGCTACGACTTCGTGGAACCCAGAATGGCACAGGTAGTGAGACAGGAGGTCATGCAGGTAGCCAGCGATGATGTTCAAACGACACAGCTTGATGATCCTAGGGACGACATTAAAAAGCTCTGTCCAGGAGGCACTGAGGACTCCCTCATTGAGGTTGAGTTGGACCCCGCTCACCCAGACCGCAAGGTCAAACTAGGTGCCCAACTAGATCCTGTGGTCAGGGACGAACTTATCTAGTTGCTGAAGGAATATCAAATCATCTTTGCTTGGTCCTATATGGACATGATAGGTATTTCTACTAACTTTATTTCACATCAATTAAGTATTGCTCCTAACACCAGGCCCATCAAGCAAAATAGACGCGCGTACGATGCTGACCGATATACAGCTATGCACGCTGAGGTGGAACGGTTGATAATGATCGATTTCATACAACCCGTTTATTATCCCAAATGGATCTTGAACATGGTCATGGTGAAGAAAATTAATGGCAATTGACGAATATGTGTCGACTACACCAATCTTAATAAGGCTTGCCCGAAAGACAACTTCCCTTTCCCTCGTATTGATCAGCTAGTGGATGCCACAATAGGACATAGGTTGCTTTCCACACTGAACGCCTATTTTGGATACAACCAGATATGTATGCACAAAGATGATCAAGAGGCCACTACTTTTACAACAAATAAGGGGCTTTATTCCTATAAGGTCATGTCATTCGGTCTCAAGAATGCTGGATCCACGTACCAGCGCTTTATAACCTACATCTCCAGGGATGTGAACAGTTCAGTAATGAAAGTCTACATAGATGACATCTTGATCAAGAGTACAATAGCTCAAGGGTACACCAATAACCTCCGTATCATCTTCCAAATACTAATGGAGCACGACGTTCGACTGAACCCAGCTAAGTGCACCTTTGGCATTACGGCCAGCAAGTTTTTGGGATACATCATCAGCCAGCATGGTATAAAGGCAAATATAGAAAGAAAAAAATCAAGGCCATTATGGATATGAAGGCGCCCACATTAAAAATAAAAGCTTCAAAGCCTAACGGGCATAGGACATACTGGAGGAGAGAAATGGTACCCCGCGATCGACAAATGGGCGCTCGCCCTAGTGACCGTCACTTGGCGACTACGCCCATACTTCTAAGATCCAAGTCCTAACCAATATATTAATATATTGTGACAAGTGCTCCAATCTCCTGATCATTATAGATGCCTCAGCAAGTGGGCCATCGAGCTTAACGAGTTCAACATCGAATATAAACCCCGAACGGCCATCAAAGCACAAGAAGTAGCTGATTTCATTGCTGAATATATGGATGCAGAGGCAGAGGCAAAGGTCGTCCAGCAGGTACCCGTTCGACCATTAGTCGAAAGACCACACTCGTGCTGGAACCTATATGTGGACGGGTCCGCTAACAAAAAGGAGAGCGGCGTAGGTATCATCCTAACGGGCCCAGGTGGCGTTTAGGTGTAATACACCCTCAATTTCAACTTCAAAGCTTCCAATAATGAAGCAAAGTACAAGGCGCTCATTGCAGGCCAATGGCGACTCCATGGCTGCCTACTTAGCCCTTACAAAGCATTACCTCTCTAAGTTTAAGTTCTACAATATCACTCAAGTACATTGAGCACAGAACGCCAACGTTGGCACCCTCACTCTCTTGGCTACCGCCCCAAGGCCTCATTCTTAGTTTCAAACAAAGGTAAAAATTCTGGACAAACGAAGTATCCAAAGGAGTTTCTCAGAAATACTACCAATAGTGTCCACATAGCTGATAACGCGTAAAACATGCATCAAATATTAACACAATGTAGACACTCAACACATATCTCACACGTATGCAATTTAAAATCCTTCTTTGTAGATGTAGCATTGATAAGTAGGGATCGTTCTTAACCGGGGATTGAGGGTACTAATGCATGACAACGTTTGTAAACATAAAATAAAAGGTATGGGGGGTTTGAAAGTTTGGTTTAATTAACTACGAAAATAAGAACAAAAATTTGTAAGCAAACATATTAAGAAATCCTAGATTCTATCATGCTTCACTCATAGACAAGTAGAAAACAAACAAGAACAAAGAACCCTAAACATGCTTGCTAGACCGAAAATAAAACACTAACTAATATATTTACAAGTGATCGACACATTATATCCACCTAGCCAATTCATGCTCATATTTATTTATTGTCAACGAAATTCTTAATCTTCAACCTAAAATACATAGACATGCTTTTAAATTGTAAACGAAGAGCACAACAACTTAATCATCTAAAGATCATACAAAACATGCAAGAGAGGAACGAAGAGCGTATCACCTAGCATATTAAGAAGCTTTAAGCACATAAGCATGCATACAAATTAAAAGTTAAAAACTAAGAACACATGGAAGATACTAAAGTAAATCTGAAACATAAAACCTTTTGTCAAACTTTATTACAATCATACTTAAACAAAATCTATTACAAGGAAGAGATGAAGTAGAGAAGCTCATGGTTACACTTTTTGTTCCGTGAAGAGCACTGCAAACGCCAAGTGGTGATTCTCAAATGCAAGACGAAGAGCGCCGATTACACTTGATCCGTGGAGAAGATGGATGCTCGGCCTTGGAGGAGGAATTTGCTAAGTATGAGAGGAAAAGTGTTTGAGGCAGAGGTTTGGCTTCTATATTATGTGATGATCTTCTTTGAGGCCGAGCTCCCCTTTATATAGGAGAAGGGTAGGTTGTTTCCTACCATAACAAGAAGTCCACATTAATTTCAGAGAAATCTGACCTCCTGTAGTAAAATGCGATTTTCCTAAGTTATACATATTCGAATTACGTGATTCTTGCGGCAGTGGAAAGATCTTTCCGAGGGCTATAAAATATTTTCATTAATCACCTCAATCGGAGTTGATATGCAATTTCTACAGCCTGTCGAAGTCTACTGTCATGTAACTTCAGATTTCCTTCATTTTTAAGTATTAGGAATCCTAATCTCATCAAATCTTGGATTTCTTGCTCTCCAATTCTTCTTGTCCGAAAATACCATTTTATTGCACATATTTTGGGCTTCAAATCAGGTATAAATAATCTTCAAATATCTTCCATGACTTCGGCTCTAATGATCTCCATAATTTCGGCAATATTGCTCTTTCCTGGTTCGCGTAGGAGAAATGTCTTCTTCCTCATTTGCACCATTTTGGTATCCATTTCATTTGTCAAATGGTTTCAAATTCTTGACACCATGTGGGAATGCATTTAGTAACCATTTTGAAGACCATTTCTCGGACCATTTCTTCTCCGGAATTAGGAACTTCCTCCTTAACACGTTTTTAGCTCCAAATCGCCTCCTTTATTATTTCCTCCTTTATTTCTACCTAAAAACATAAAGTAAGTTAGAATCATATTTACTAAGCATAAAACAAAGTTAAATGTAGAGAGAAAAATATTAATAATCAAGCATAAAATACGTAAATCAATAGCCAGGTTGGATAGACCCAGTCTACACCTACAAAACCTCAGGCACCCTCCCAGCTAATTAGTCAGGGACCAGAGCGACCTACTTCAGCATTCAAGGAGGTCATCTTTACAAGCAAGGGAGCACATGGCCAAATCTCAAGTGCCTTACCACTCAAGCAAGACGTTCCCTTCTGAAAGAGATTCATAGTTGAGAGTGCGGACATCATGTTGGTGCCCGTTCTATCACGTATAAGGCATTAATTAAGTTATGGATTCTGGTGGTTATCCATCCATGCAGAAGCCTTAGAGACCACCAGTACTTGCAAAGCCTGTAAATTCCACACACGCAAGGTGCATTCTTCTGCCATTCTGCTATCGATAATACTATCTCCAATACCATTCGCCTAGTGTGGCCTCGATCTTATTGGCAAACTACCAAAGGCCAAAGGATAATATCAGTATGTGATCATTATCATTGACTATGGTGAACGCTCTTTTGTCATTACGGCGCACCAATCAACATCATAATAGATAATGGAACCCAGTTCAACAATCCGGGATTAATCCATTTTTGTAAAAAGGTAAGGCACGAACGTCCTTTTCTCTTCTCCCGCTCATCCACAAAGCAACGGGCAGGTTGAACCGGCTAATAACATAATCAAGGACGGTCTCAAGCGACAGCTCCAAGCTATGAAGAGAGGCAGTCCCAACTATGGACACTGGCTAGAAACTTCTCCCAGGCATTCTCTGTTCTATTCGTACAACAGTTATATCCACCACTGATGAAACACCATTTGCTCTCACGTTCGACACTGACGTATTACTCCCTCTAGAAGTCACTCATCAAAGTCCAAGGGTTGAAGTGTTTAATCCTACCACAAACGACGAAGGATTGCATTTGGACAATGACATTATGGACAAAAAATGCAATGTAGCTTATTACCACAATGCAGCCAACAAGGAAAAGATTGCCCGTCTATACAATCAACGCGTTTGTGTCTGCCCTCTAAAAATTAGGGATTGGGTAATGAAAGCCATCCAAACTAAGGTCAAGAGCCTCCATTCGGCATGGAAATGTTCGTACAAGATAATAGACGTTGCTAGCCCAGGCACGTTCTACCTCAATGACAAGGACGACATAATTCTCTCTCATCCATGGAACTCCGTTCACCTAAGGATATACTATGTTTAAATAATAATGGCAGACACAACTATTCCTAAGTACATTCATCCACGGCAAGCATATACACAACAAGAGTTAAAACAACAAAGGCAAACCCATGACGCCAAATAAACTATATACATAAATTTTTATTTCTTTACATCCAAAATGGACAGCGTACTGAACAAAAAAAAACTAAAATAAAAAAAACATGAAGCTATTCTACTCCTCCACCAACTGGACGTTACCTGATGCTGAGTCTGCCTCGAAGCGTTCACGGTTGAAGTAGGGCGATTTCTGCAGCAAAGCGAATATCGCTTTCATAGCATCCCTTGATGCGTTCTCTTATTCTTGAGCATAGGCATCAAACGCCTTGAATGCCACAACCGCTTCCTCCTTCAACTTGAGGCGAGCCTCCTTGTCCAAGGCTAAGGCCTTAATGGACTCCACCTCTGACAGCGCCACTCCTAGGTCTATCCTAAGAGCCTCTACCTACCCTTACAATTCCTCCCCCCTCTCAGCACTCTAGGAACGCAGCTCTTCCACATATCACTTTTTAGCCATCATTGTGTCCTGTTCCAGACCAATCTCATTGATCTTATTTTGGAGATCACACTTGCCTGTGGCTAAATCATATGACAACTTAATCATATGGTCTAGCTGCACATGAATCTCACCCTCTGTCTTAGAATACTTGGCTAGCAAAGCATGCGTAGACACTAGTGCACTCTCTTTATTATTGAGCTCGGTCTCGAGTTGCTTGATCCTCTCTCTGGACACATCTATCTCCTCAGGCCCCTCATCAGCTCCGTCCAACAAGAACTGTCGGTGCATACCGTGCACCAAGCGTATGGACTCCACAAGAAAGCAAGTTCTGGCATATTTACAACCAATGTTTAGCACCCGCTTTCACTTCATTTGGCCACTTCTGCGGGCACATCCTTCTTGTTAAACGCCTGGTACCTTTCTAAGAGCACCTTAGTAGTTTCCAAGTTCACCTAAGGCTATTGAGAAATAGAAGTGATGGTCACCATAGCAGACGAGGTCTCAGGCACTTGGGAGGATGGCTCAGTAGTAGATGGTTGAGAGCTAGAGGTAGCCATAACCTCGTCTGACTGGGGTACACCGAGGGGGAGAGAGCGATGAACGTGGTTGAGATGGCGGACGCCGTAACAACTGAACATATACTGAGAATTTCGACTAAAATTTTGACATTACCTTCACTGAAACTGAGACTACCCAAAAACCTGCAGGAAGTGACACTTCTCAAACTAATTCCACAGACACACCGTGAACCACCAATGTCCATCCGGATTTCTCAACAAATAACATAACCAAAACCAGAAACTTAACTCAGGAATACAAAGCATTTTTACAGGATACTGGTTCTGAATACAGAGGAAAGTAACTCTATGATAACATGAGAAACTGACTCAGCTATTTACATAAACACTCTATTTACATGAGTACTATAGAAAATAACCTCAAACGACTAGTATTCATAGCAACTTTTAGATACAAAAACTACAAATGACAGAATCAATAGTGAGGTAAGACATACTGCTGGAAAGACGACTGGTGGACTTGAAGCCTTTGATGCTACCAAGGAATCTCGGGATATAAACTGTAGCATGGGGAATAGAAATCAAAAAGTGATCTACGTATTTATGCTTAATTCTTAACATATTTCTCTCTATATTTAGCTATGTTATGACCTTAATATTATCCTTTCTAACTTACTTTGTTATTTTTAGGTCTTAAATAAAAGAGATGAATTAAGGAGGTTAAAATGGAGTGGAAACGCAGAAAAATGAAGAATCATATTTCAACTAGGAATCCGTGTTGTAGTAGAAGTCCTCGGAAGAGTAGAAAATTAAATTTGGAACACATGTACAAAATATGTCCTAAAGTAAAAAGGAAGTGTTCGAGGCTTTCCTAATTGGTGTAGGAAACCTTTCCTAATTATTGTTGAAGAGGGAGATGCAATCCAAGCCTATCTAGGAGTTTGATTTGTCAAGGGCTACATATATATTAAGGAGGTCGGTCCTATTTCTAAAAAGGAAGTCCAAAATTTATAAAGAATGAACCATAATTAACGAAGATGGGTCAAAGACAAGCAGCATGATTAAAGAAGCCCAAAGAAGAAGATGGATTACAAGCCAGAAAGTAGTAATCAGCCTGTGCACATTAGCCCAATTTGATAGACCATTGTGATCAGCTCATGATGAATCAGATTGCGATCAACATATGGTTAGAAATATCTAGAAGTCTAGTTTCCATCCCAATTGGAATCACATGATTTGGAGTCCTGTAACGACTTAAATTCCTGTTTTCGTGGAGAATGGTCAGGTTACCCGAGTGCAGTTAACTTGTTTCTTAAGAAGACTTGGAGAATAGGTTTTCTATCTATATTAAAGGGGACTTCGGCCAGAACTAAAACATCACTCATTCTCTAGCCAAACCTCTGCCTAAACATTCGTCCTCTCCTCAAAAACTCCATTTTCTTAAAGAAGGCTGCCACCTCCATCACCACAAAACAGCCTCCTCCACCAAGAATACTTGAAGGAAAATTCCTTGAGTGTTTTCTACCTCTATTGAAGATCTACTATACATAGAGTCTAGGGAAAGTTTCCAAAAAAAAAGTGTAACTTTATTCCTTCTACTATCCTTTTTGTATGAATACTTGGTTTTTAAGGATTGGTTTGTATTTCAGTTCATATCTTTGATAGTTTATTTTGTAATCTGTTTGGTGTCTTAGAATTCATGTTGAGCATGTTAAACTTAATTTATCAATATAGACTAAGGAAAATTTCTTGTTTGATTGATAGATGTGTCAAAGGGCAAATTCTCGAAGCACTATATATGATTAAGCATGTTAAATCAGCTAAAGACTTGGACATAAATAGGGTACATATAATCTGACTTAGTGTAAGAGTTAGGTGAAAGGAATGAGTCAATCACATGTATGTATGATAATTTAGTTTTTTATTTTTGGTATAGCAAGCATGTTTAGGATTCTATGTTCTTATTTATTTTGCTTGTTTATGAGTTAAAGGATGATAGAATTTAGGGTTTTTGAATGTGTTTGTTGCCATGTGTTGCAATTTAATTTCATAGATTAACAAACAAACTTATACAATCTCCTTGAAAATCTAGCGTTGTCATGCATGTACCCTCAATCTCTGATTAAGAACGATCCATATTTACTAATGCTACATCAACAACAAAAAAGTTTTAAATTGTAACGTTTTGATTAATTGTTACGTGTTAATTTGATGGTTAGTTTTAGCGTTATAAATTTTTGGCTCTGTTTTCGGGGATTGTAAAGTATTTGCGTGATTTTGTTTATGTAAATATGTTCATTATATATAAATAATATACCAGTACATATGTTTTTTGTTTTCAGATTTCGGAACTTTACAATTCCATGTTTTGTGCAAATTATTTGATATAGAAAATTTTGAAAATCTACAGAGCTATTCTATGATGTGTCTAATATGTGTCTATAAAATATCGTGGTAAGTGGAAAAACGAATAATTCAGGAAAATTCAGACATGATTCTGTGCTCAAAGTTGTCTGATTCTGGAATGTGTAATTGTTGTGAAAATTAATAATATACATATGAAAGGACCCAACTCGAACATAACTTCGCCTGAAAAAGAGACACTCAAAAACCTACAGGGAAAACTGACACTTCGCAGATAAACTCACAAACAATACCGTGTACCACCAATGTCCAACCGGATTTCTCAACATAAAACAGAAATCAAACCTGATACATTATTTAGAATTTGAAAACATACTTCCAGTATATACTGATTCGCATATAAAGAAACCCAACTCGATTACTATACGAGTGGCAACCTATTCACAAGAGTCTCATTAAGACAATACTACTGAACCAGTATGTAGAGTGACTTCAATAACACAAAAGACATACTGAAAGTGAGCTGGAACCTACTACTGAAGGAATTGACTGGTGGACTCGATGCCCTCGATGACATCTAATACCCTCATTATATAAACTGCAACCTGGGCAATTAAAACCGAAAAGCCCAGGAAAAAGGCACATAAAATAATAAAAACGGTTAGAGTGAGTGGACGAAAATAATATTTCAATTTTTAACTGAAACTGTAAATAATATACCTTTCATAAATAATGTACATAAAAATAATGCGAGTCTGAAAATAAACAAGCTCAGGTCAGGTGTTTGTTCTAACCCTCCTGGGTACTGTGTGTGGAGATAGTAACCTGAGTATGTTTTCCTCAAATTTACAATAAATCCCAAGTCCGGTGTTTGTCATAACCCTCTTGGGTACTGTGAAATCCACGGCTCAGGAGTTTGTCCTATCCCTCCTGATAGCGTCTCGGGGATCAGCCGAGAGGCTAGTGCATCGATGCAACACTGTGACTATGCTCAATGTAAACCAAATCATGTATATGCCTGCAAATAAAAATGCATAACTATAAATGCATACCCGTAAAATGCAGAATCGTAAAATGCATAACATAGACTCGCAAACCGACTGTGGAAATAAAATGTCCCTTCAAAGCATTTTGTCGGGATAATTACAAAGTTGAAACCTGCCAAACAACAAAATTATTCATCTGACACGCCCGCTAACTCATAATCCTGAAACCACGATTAAAATTAATATCTAATCATCGATGTTCATACTGAATAGCTAAGATCGTAATCTGGTGAGTAATAACATCGAGAGTCTCGTATACTCGAATAACGTATTTTCTGTTTGATTAGTAACTCAACCAAACCCTGAATTCAATTCCCTGTAATCCCTCACTTTTAAGAGTCACAAAAAAATCTCAAATATCAAGCGACTCGCAATTAAACTGATAGTCAAAGCGTCCTTTAATATTATCATGAATTAAACTGATTATTGTCTGATTAAATAATCGTCAAAATTTATCAAACTCAGATCCAAATATGAACTTCACCATTGCATTCAGCACAAAAAAAATAAGCGAAACGACATATAACTTGATAGGAAATTGCACCATCGCCGAAGCTCCGCCGTGCAAGGCGGCGCGTGGGGCCGCAGATCACCGCCGGTGGTGGCCAGAATCCCACCGACACCAATTTAAGCAACCTATACATGAAAATTTTCATCTCAATAAGTCCAACAATATTGTAGTACATCATAAAACCGAAATCAAATCGGAAAACTTCCAATTTGCTGAAAAATTGAAATACCCATCGGAATTCATTTCCTTTGATCGCCGAAATCTGGCCACGGCAAGGGCCAAGACCACTTAGGTTTGACTTACCATCCCATGGGTTTCAAAACCCTTATGGTTTCGATCCGCAATTGCCGCCGATTGTGCCGCCATTATCTCCGCCGAAAACTACCGATTCCTGCCTGTTTTCATCGACTTCCACCTTCGTCCTCCGGCCACCAACACCGGTGATGCACCCAAAAAAATGTAGAGGGAACCAAGTGAAAGGACCCAACCCCGATTTAGTTTCCTAAACCGGAATCAAATCCCTTCTGAAAACACGAACCAACAAAAACCATTAAAATTTCGGCAGAGTAACGCTACTAACGCGGAATTGTCATTAACCTGCACCCGGAAAATACAATTCATCATATGCCACAAAAATCAAACCGTGGGCACCAATCCCATCTGGATTTCTCAATATCATAACAGTAATGTAAAGTAATCAATAAAACTATACTTTACAGAAATCCGGGGAAAATCGTATAAAATATGACATCACAATGCTCAGAGCGACCTCTAGTATATAATTATATAAATATACCATAGCAGGTAGAACAAGAAACCTACTGGAAAAAATAAGGTAGCTCGAACACTATGCCTCCGACCACGACGTGCGACACCAGAGTCCGAACTGCAAACTGGGCACAGAAACCGAAAAACCCATGGGAAAGGCAAATAAAAACGTTAGAGAGAGTGGATGAAAATAAACGTATGTCTTTCACCAGTTTATATACATAATCAATATAAAACAATGCGAGTTCAGAAAGTATATATGGAGGTTGCCAAGCGAATCTCTCAAGCCTGACGGTCAGGTCAACCGCTTAAACCCGACGGTGATAGGCCAGGGGAATCTCTCAACCCCGGCGGCATACAGGGGAATCTCTCAACCCTGCCCAGAGGAATCTCTCAACTCTGGTCCAGAGGAATCTCTCAACTCTGGCGGACTACCGGTGATCAGCCGAGTAGCCGAAGCATCGATGCAGTAATGCCATCATTAATAAACATAAAATAATACCTCCGAAAATAACATATATCTCAACATCGTATAAAGTAAATACGGAAAATCACGAAAAATCACGAACTCGCAACAACTGTGAAAATATAAAAATGTCCACTCATAGGTGAGCGTAACGCGATTCGCGTTAATCCCGTGATCCGACAGAAAATCTCTCGCCAAACGAACGATCACGAACACCTGAATAATCATAAAATCCATTTCTCAAATTCATAACTCGAAACCTCAATTCATATCACGAGAAACAACCATTCCCGGAAACGTATAATCCAATAACAACGAAATCGTGAAAATCCGATAATCATACCACAAAACCTCGCTATAATTTCCGATGCTCAAATAGAAAAACAAACATCACCACTGCGATCGGGGCGCTATTCCGAGTGAAACGACATATAACTGGTCGAAAAACACGTCGGGCGAAAAGTCGCCGCCGCCTCCGGCCGCCGGAAAATCCATCCTTCCCAAAAAATTCATGCTACACATGGTTTTGAAGATCTCGACGATTCCAACAACTTTTCAGTTATAAGTTAAGGCCAATTTTGACCGGAAAACCTCCAAAAATCAACTCAAAGTTCCAAACCCTTACCGGAATTTCAAATCGACGGATCTCTCTCCTCCGGCCACGGCAGCCCTCAAGATCACTTGGAAAAGCTTCCTTGGCTCGAGGATAACAAAAGCCCCCAAAGCTCCACCATCAAATTGGCCGGAAAAGCCACCTCCGATTACCCCAAAGTTTCGCCGGAAAACCATGAATTTTGCCACCGAAATTCTTCCTCCTCCGGCCACCATAGGAGGGGAACCAACTACCAAGTTAAAGAGCAACTCAATCCCAAAAAAACTCGTGAAGACACCTTACCCAAATATGGCCGGAATCGGCCTCAATTTCCAGCAAACCCATTCGGCCTCCAAAATGGGTCGACCCACCCGTGGTCAACCCAGTCAACACCCAGGTTTCCTTTTTTGGCAAGTTTCCCAATTCGGCAAGTATTCTCCAGTATTTATACCATACGCGTATCGAATCTCAAACGGATAAATACGACAATATTCGACGGACGAAAATATTCACAACTTATTCCTCGTAACTCGGAAAAATCGTCCGGAAGTTCCCACGAGCTCGAAATTAAATTCTCTACAACTTCCGCAAAGGATCCCAAATCAAATTCTCGCCTGATAATTTAGTCGCTAATAAAGCCGCCATATTAACAGATTACGTCGAAATCACGACAAATCGCGAAACTCGCAAATCAAGTCGATAATCATTTCATTTACGGTTCGGGTCGATCAACGGTCCAAAATGGATCACAATCACAATTTGGATAGACTCAAACACAAACGGATAAACTCGACAGTATTCTGAAATTTCAAATATTCATATTATATTCCTCAGTCGTCCAAATAATAATCTGGAACCGCCCACGAACTCGAAATCACGCGTACAACAACTCTCGAGAAGAGACTCAACTCAAATTCTTGGCCAATAATTAAGTCGTGATCAAGACCGGCGATTCAATCAACTATCGGAAATCTACGATTACGCGCTAACTCACGAATTAAGCTGATTACACTACTGATTCTGTTCCGGGTCGTCACACCAAGCCCAACATTTCCCACCAAGGAACACTGCCAAAGGTGGCTGGAATAAGGCCCGCCGCCGATGAGAAGTTTCACGGCGAAACGGGTCGCCTATGACGGTCAATGCGGGTCAACCGCGGTTTCCCAAAATGGAAACCTTCCATTAGTAGCTTGTATTTATACCCATATCCATACCAGCCCAAATCAATGGCTACAATTCAATCTGATCAAAATTTAATGGCCCAGATCAAATCAACAATAAAATTAACACTTTTAAATATTTTCACCTACCGACTTTAAAATTCGATAAAAATAACTCGCTTATCCAAAAAATTCCCCTAAAATTTTCACGAGCTCGAAATTAAATACTCTACAATTCTCATGAATGAAGTCAATAAAAATTCTCCCCTGGTGAATAAATCGTTAAGAACCCCAATTACGCGACTGATCTACGATAATGCGTAACACAAACCGATAAACGCGTGATTACGATTCGGGTTGTAACAATATACATGTTTATAATTTTTACATATTTGTTTATAATACAAGCTTGTTCATATTGACAATCTGTTTTGCAGCCATATAGTTTAAACGCTAAAGGAAGTCTTTGATTTACATTGAGTATATGAACTTGGTTGATTAAGTCTCACTTTTCTAGAATAGATGACGCCTCTTTTCCTAACTTATCTCTTTAACCTCTCGTGATGTGTGGATTTCATCATCGCATACCATAACCTAAGTAAAGTTATGGACATGAGGTTGAAGGTGGAGTTTGCAAATGACTTGAGGGTGTGTGTCTTGCTCAAAAATTTGGTTGATTGTTGGTCATGGTGTCTAGAAGGGTTATGACTGTTGATAGGTTTTGGATCGAAGAAAGAGAATACCAATAGAGTATACACCATTGGCCTAGTTAGCCTTGGAGTGTTTCTCGAAATTAGTCCTACCTCTCGTGTTATCTCTATCCCAACTTGCCATTTCTAAACGTACCTAAGTTGAATGATTGAGTTTGACATAAATTATCGTGCGGGTCGCACATCTGTTGAAAGGCCTAAAGATCAAGCTAGTGTCCTCTCTTTAAATCAAAGTGCACTCAAATTAAACAATACTTGTGCATAATACTTATAGATTTCGTGTGTTTGTAAATTCTTAAACTTGTAAAGGAACTAACCACGTTGCATTTAGCTTTGCATAACCTTCTGGTGGCTTTGTGATGCTCGGAGGGTACCCTAACCTAAGTGAAGTTAGGGACATGAGGCCAAGAGATAGGTCACGTTTGCATCATGATTTAGCATGTAACTTGTGTGTTTTCTGCAGGTTTCTAACGTTTTTCTCTTATGCATTTACTCCATACTTCACTTAGGTTCTTGTTTGATGCATTTGGATGACAATTTAAGTGTGTTATGGATGAATTCAAGTGAAATGTTGTGTGCTTGCATCTTTAACTTGTAAATATGTGTTGCTAACATTTGCTCTAAGGTTATATGTCTAATTTTGCAGAAAATATTGTATATATGTGCTTGTCTTAATCATTTTAGTTGCATTACATACATCTTAGGTTGTTTCAATCATTTGCATTCGTGTTTGCGGTTCATTTAGTGTTTAAATGTTAATTTAAAATGTCTTAGAGTGTTTTGAGTCGTTTGCTTTGTTTTGGTGTGTTTTAGTATGTTTTTGCTTTGTTTTGTATTTACATTTTGGCTTAGTATCATGTATTTATTGTGTATTCTATTGATACTAACACTTGATCTTTGGTGGATGCTTAGGCTTATGAATGTCCAATATGAATCTCGCACCTTCTAATACCAACCTACAAGCACTCGCAAACCGGATTGCAAATCTTAGATCTCAAGTTGTACCGATTCAAAGGGAGCAATGTTTTGACCCTCCTCTCATTGAGGACGAAGTTGATTCTCCATATTCATCTCATCACTCCACCGAGAAGTTTTCAAAATAAGAGTAAGAGCAAGAACATATGGCTAGCATCAACCCTAACAGCAACATCCTGCCCAACAACAATGAGAAGCGGTCACTTCACTAGCGCACTTACTCAACTGAGTGGAGTAGTGATACACGCATTTGCAACTATTAAATTAACACTTAACACTCAACAAAAACGCACACAATTAAAACCCTTTGTTGTAGATGTAGCATTGGTAAATAGGGTATCGTTCTTAACCGGGGATTGAGGGGGCATGCATATTTACGCTATGGTTTGAAAGAGGGGTTTGAAAATGTTGGTTTTTACTAATTCCTACGAATTTAAAGACAGAAAAATGGTTAGTAAACACATAGAGAAATCCTAAGTTCTAACATGCTTCACTCATAGACAAGTAGAAAACACACAAGAACAAAGAACCCTAAACATGCTTACTAGACCGAAAATAAACACTAAACTACTATATACATGTGATCGACTCATTCTTTCATCCTTTGCCGCTTTATACCTAGACTCCCTAAGTGTCAACGAAATTCCTAACTTCAATCAAAACACACACACATGCTTATAATTGAACAAGACAGCAACCAAAGCGAGCTAACTCTCTAATCCAATTTTATCTTTGTTATTAGTTCGTGAAACATGCTTAAAAGAGAACCAAAGCGAGTATCTACTTAAAAACAGTTTCAAGCATTAAGAACATATAAGCACACACATGTATTCGAATCAAAGTTAAAAACACATGGAAGAAACTTAGAAGAATTTAGAAATAAAAAGCCTCTTATCAAAACTTGTTCTCAAAATACAAACAAAGGAAATCCAAACAAAATAAAAAGGGGTCATGTTACACTTTTAGACTCCGTGAAAGCGCACCGCAAATCTTCAAGTGTAGCTACTCCTTAGTTGATGACGAGCCCAAGAATTTCCAGCCAAAGCGAGCAAAGTCCTTCTTGAGGTGGAGGAGAGTGTTTACGGGATGAAGTTGGTGGTGTTTCGGATTTTGGGGGGGATGGCCGAGTGTTTGGAGGTTGAGGAGCTGATCTTTGGCAAGCTTAGAAGTCTAGAATGAGTGATGAATGAGTTTGAGACCGAGCCCTCTTATTTATAGGTGAAGAAGTCCAACTTTCCTCTCCAAACTAGGGATTCCTAGTTTACTCGGGTAGAAATGCCAGCTGGAAACAGCCTGTCTTGAAACGTCTTTTCCGGGAGTTCTACAGCTTAGAAAATTATAATTTTGGATTCGTTGGAAAGCTTATTAAGAGAGCTATAAAATCCATATAAGGAACGCCATATTTGGAGTTTATTTGCGACTTCGGTGGCCTCTTGAAGTTACAGGTCTGTTCTGAGATTTTCTTTCCTTATTCCACTCTAGATATTCTTTCTTGATCTCCAAGGAATATACTCCTTGCCGAATTCCTTCATTATATTCAAGATATTTGGTCTTCAAATAGGGCAAGGATGATCTCAAAAGTTCGGCCAATTCTTCTTTCCATAAATGTATGCCGACTTGATCTTTCCTGGTCCACATAGGAGAAATGCATTCGTTCTTCATTTGGGAAACCATTTGTGCGTACCATTTTAGTAACTTTTACGAATACCATTTCTCAACCATTTTGCGCGTCTCGGATATTTCGCCATGTCATTCCTAGTTGATTTAGGAAACTTCATTTTTCAACTCCGCGAAACTTTCCGAGTTGTCGAACCATTTGCATTCCTAACCCAAGTAGGAATCCTAGTCGAAGAAGGAAAACCACTTTTCCTAAACGAATTAGGAAACCTCCATTTTCTGCGTTTTAAGCTCCATTTCACCTCTTTTATTGTACTCCTTTATTCAAAACCTAAAAACAACAAAGTAAGTAAGAAATGATACTACTAAGGTCAAAACAAAGCTAAATGTAAAGAGAAAGACGTTAAGAATCAAGCATAAAATGCGTAGATCAAGTAGCAATCCGTCATGTATAGCATTTTCAGAACCCCAAGAGGATAAGAAAGACATCGAGTTGAAGAGTAGCTTCCTACACCGATTGCCTGTCTTCCATGGGCTATCGAATAAAGATCCAAATATGCATCTCAAGAAATTTCAATTCATTTTCATGAGCATGAGGCCCTCGGAAGCGGATGAAGAACTCTTCAAGCTCAAAGCTTTTCCCTTCACCTAGACGGATAGAGCTCAAACTTGGCTTTTGGAACTTCCGCCTAATTACATCACGACATGGAAGTAACTTGCAGACTTGTTCTTGGCTAAGTACTTTTCGGCCTCAAAGATCACTATTTTGAGGTAAATGACCACGGGGATAACACAAGCTTTGGATGAGTCCTTTGGCTAGTACTACGATCGTTTCAAAGTCTTATGTGCCACCTGCCCTTCCCATGGTTTTTTAGAGACAAACCTCATGAATTACTTTATGATGGTTTGAAACCGATTGATAGAAAGCTTCTCGACACAATAGCAACTAGAGCATTTATGGACGTAGATGAGATAGAGGCTCGTACATTGTTAGAAAATTGAGCAAACAATAATGCTCAATATGGGATAGCTCCAAGGAAGACAGTAGCCGAAGCAAGTCGAAAGCATGTTGTGGATGAGAAGTATGACAAGCTAGCTTCTATGTTAGAACAAGTGCTCAAACTCGAGACAAAGAGAGCCAAAGCAGCTCAAGGATCTATTTGTAGAGTATGTCATATGCAAGGGCATCACAATGACCAATGCCCTACGTTGATAGAGCCTAATAATGAAGTGGAAAAAGTGAATGCCATTGGTGGATATCAAGGAGGCCAACGTTACAACAACTACAATAACAACAATTTTGGCAACCGTGATCATCCGGGTTTCAAGTGGAGTAGCAATGAGGGATGTCTCAACCCTCCGGTACCTCAACAAGACTATCAACGTCCTCCATTTCAACCAAGGTTGTCAATGCCTAATGCTCTAATGCAACAAATGCAACCTATGCAACAAGCTCCTCCTCCCCAGGTTCAACAATTCACTAATATGGATTACGACAAGATGTTGGCTCAATTGTCTGCCTCGACACAAGTTCTGTTAGATGGTCAAGAAAAAATGAAGAAGACATTGGATAGTCATGATCGAGATATTTCAAAGAAGAAGAAGCAAATTGGCCAAATTGTTGACATCATGGGTCAAATTAGATAGACCAGGTAGCTCCTTCCTCAAAAACTTCCAAATCCAAGGAATGTGAGCGCAATGATGATAAGGAGTGGGAAGGTACTAGAAGGTTCGGCCCCAAAGACAAGCAAAACACCTCCACATGACGTTTTGGTAGAGGAGGACTTAGAAGAAGATCTGCCAACCAAAGAGACCAAGAAGAAGAAGAATGTGATGCCTAATGTCACTAAAGCACATGTCGCCACACCATCTACCCCAATTAAAGGTAAAAATCATATCCCTTCATGTACGATTATTACTAATTCTCCATTTTCTGATGCACCATTTCTAAGCAGGTTTTCGAAGTCAAAGAAAGATGATCAATACGAAGAAATCTTGGATATCTTTCGGAAGGTGCAAGTGAATCTGCCATTGATCGAGCGCATTAAGCGAATTAGGACTTGGTCTTGGTGTCTTTAGCTTCGTGGTGAGGAGAGCTTCAAAGCCCAATAAGTAATAATCATCAATTCGAGCTCGAACCCGTCGTCCCTAAAGCTTAGGGTTTTAGTTCGATTTCATCAATCTCACCGCTGCTACATCCCAAAAAATAATTGAAGATGTTGGGGAAAAGGTAGAGAAGGTCATGGTGGTCATTTTGACACTAAGACTGACCATTTTGGTGGTCGGACGAGGAACATCGCGGGCGAAGCTGACAAGGAAAGAGAGAGGCTGCGAGAGATAGGAGAGAGAAAGGGAAGAGAAAAAAAGTCTGACCCAAATTTGACTTTCCATTTTGGGTAAGTCATATTTATACTCGCGACTAATAAATTTCGTTAATTCATTTAAAACTTTTTCTAACCATAACTTCTTCATCGTAACTCTAATTTTAATACTTGACGTGGCTACGAACTTGTCTTGACGAACTCTACGACTTCCCTCAATATAATTTCCTGAAATGGAAAGTCTTATTTATACGCGTCAATTTACAACTATTACATTTCCGATTAATTTCCGTTGAATCTAACTTTTTGGTCGTAACTTCATTTTCGGCATTCTTCGCGTCTACAGACTAGTCTCGACAATTTCTATGACTTCCACCCAAAGTTAACCAACTTCGACAATTTGATAAAAATAATTCAACTAAAAATCTCTCAATATTCACCGACAGTGACAAAACTAACTACCTTTCATGATTAACCTTAAATAAATTATAAAAAGGAAAATTCTCGAGACAAGATATTACAGTGCTCCCCCGCCTTTCTCTTCTTCTCCTTTTTATTCCCCTTCTTTGCCTCGTGCACTTGCAGCCACGTTCAAACTCCAACAGACATTCGGCGGCGTTCGGACGCTCCTCTCCACCATTAACCTCAGATTCAATAATCACATCGGACCGACGTAGCACATTCTCGGGAGGATGCTCCACCTACCATTCTGTTGAACCCCTAGTCAATCTCTCATCTGGCCCTTCATCCAACCGGGTTGTGTTGAATGCCTGAGTCAGCAAGTGGTCAATAACCTGCCCACTTTAGCCATCTGCATCACGTCTTGGGTATTAGCAGCACCTTTGAAAGGACCCGACCGATTTAACTGCCTAAACCAGAATTAGGCCCTAACAACTCTACTAAGCATAATCTCTACAGATAATAACCGATAAAAATAAATAACAACAAAAAATTGTTTGCAGCATCAGAGCAACTAGCTAACTACATTGATCGGTAGCTTCAAAATCCCTAACCTCAAGCCACCGATCAACACCGTCCGCAGTCGTCCCTAACTACAGCAATCAAATCGGCCGATAAAATCATCCAAAAAACTATCGAACCCAAAACCTAAGTTTTTGCCGAACTTCTGCATGAAATTCAAGCTTCCTCCGGCAAAAATAGAGGCCGAGATGTTAAGGTATGGGTAGAGGGGACGAAAGCAATCATTTTGATACCAAGGTGGCTGGACGGTGGAGCCTCACTGGTGTCGACCTCGGCGGCAATTTTCGTCGCCACAGTTCGGTTCAACGGTCGGTTACCCAAAATGGAAATGTCCTCCTTTTCTAAAAATGAAAACTCTATAATACTCATGTATTCCTCGTATTACAATATCGTAATTCTAGTCAAAACTTTTGTTGACCATAATTTCTTCATCGTAACTCTGATTTCAACACTTGACATAAAGTGACCCCCCCCCCCAGACCACAAAGGTAATCAAGCTGAGAACCCAGACTAGCCATTCTAAAGTTGTAACATTAGTGGGCGTTCAATCGATCTTAAGAGAATTTCTAACCCTACTCAATTTGGCATAGTTTTCTCTAAAACCCAAAGAAACCCACAAACCTACATGAAAAGAACACTTTGAATAAAAAATCTTACAGACAAACCGTGGGCACCGATTCTCATCCGGATTTCTCATAAAAAATGAACAACTGAATTGATTCCACTACCCTCATTATACAACTATAGAAATTTGTGATTTCCTTGACACTAGATGCTTAACCAATGAAAACTAACCAGAGGATAAGAATGTTGTGCGGTCAGAGAAACGTGACAACTCCCTGGTAGTAATCAATGATAAGACTATATCTCATATGGTTGATAAACTACATCTTCGACGAACACACATCTAAAATTGATCAGAAGTTTGCATTTGCGTGTGTTATTCTCATATATGCTCGAGTGAGCGGTGATCACTTGGTCATCTGCATGATGCTGTTCTATCCAGTCCAATGTGAATTCGGAGATTGTGCAACATATATTGAATTAAGTCATACTCATCTTTCTCTGATCTCAGCACGTCCTTGTGATACACACCACTCCTTGCTGATTATCGAGATTTAATGGTCTCCAATTCTACGAGCGTAATAATCAACATTCTAATGCATAAAGATGACATAAACACCTTCGCTCTCACGAGACCTCACAAGTCATAACTGGAAGAATCACATTCTTGAGCTGGCTGCACATCTCTAACGACACCTTTATAGAGGGAAGTATGTTCACGATATAAAATGAACACATGTTTATAAAGAGATTGGTGTAGAGAAATTTAAGGTTAGTCCTAGCTAACAAGACTAAATTAGTAGAATCACTAGATAGTAAAGGAGTCTCCACTACTGACATCGATTTGAAACATTTTTTACTTCAGGATGACCACGTGGTGATTAAATCAAATTTCACGTTGTAGTCTAAAGCAACTATCTCCCTCGAGCACTACAATATCGCTCCATGAAAAATCAATAAACAAGGGGATCGAACGCTTGAAATTAAATAAGTACGCATTCCAGCGATATTTTCTGGCTGAAATCATTGCGGATTGCGATGCAAATGTGAAGTTATGGGATGGTAACATAATCCACAATAACATTTCAATGAAATGAGCTGGCTAAGGCATAATATAGTTACTCCTTACCTCCGATGCTAACAATGGCACAGAGCGCATCACCGAACCCAATGACAGAGCTACATAGAGAGAAAACTATTCGATTCTCTTATTCTTGTACTCCCATGCACCAAATCCAATGGAAATCAAATCAAGAGAAGAAAGCCTCAGAACGATATCTGATACATTGATAAAAGTTGGCTAGAAGAGATGACGGGAGGTGTGATAATCAGGTCGGGTCTACCTAGAAAGTAAAAATAAGGTTAGATAAAACTTACTCTCGATAGAACACATGTTCCCCAAAAATATCAGAGGATCAATTTGAGCTCGGCCATAAATTTCATCTTCAATTTCATGATTACACCAGATTCTTAGTACTATACTTACATCATCCACAACTATGGCACTGCATCTTTTCCCGATGGAAAAAGAAACACATTAACCCAAAACACTACATGTTTAAGCCATTGAAATCACTGAAATCACCAACTCAAGGGTCAATGACTCCGAGTTCTGAAGTACATCCATCGAGGAAAATTTGGTCATTAACTCTATTCCTAAGGAAACCTTACTTCTCGTAGTTGTCATCACAGACACCTTGTCTACTACAGTAATAATACCCATGACTCATATCAGCCAAACAAATATGGAATGAAAGAAAAGAAGAAATGAGCACAAGAAAAAGGGTTATTGATACCACATACTTGAGTGAAAAAAATTATAAGACTACTAAATGTTGTATTTCTCCTTAGAAGACAACCTTATATCATGACTAACATTCGAGTCGATAACTAGACAAACTACTGTCATTGAATTTTCATAGTGCCACACAATAGACCCAACAGAAAGTGCGTAGTAATGCTCAGGTTGCAATCGTCAGACTAAGAAATAACGCAGATGATCAATATCTTCTTGTTCTCTATGCACGCATCCAAAAAGAAAATTGAAATCTGAATGAAGACATGTGGTATGCAATCATGGTTTTGAAGTATCCAGCTAGTACCATCGCAAAATAGACACAAGCAAGAGGTGGGCAGAGAATACGAGTTCACCATACTACTCAAAAAATGTGAGGAAATCGGTCAATACTTGACTCTATAGTCCCCATGCAATCCTAATGTTGGCATATGTCTCCTCATTGAACTTACATTCTTTAGAAATTCAATTATTTCTAATCTTTTCCTCATGTTCTGCTTAACGTGGAGAAATGCCTAAACACTTCCATAAATCTAAACGAGGTCGGCGCACTCAAGGCATAGCAAGTAAGGCACATTGACTAACAAACTAAAGTTCGTACTCGGTCACCTTCACCACGTATTTGACGACGTTCAACACCATGAGTATTTAATGAGGATTCACTGTACTCAGGACATTACTTTGAAGGTGTTAAGGGTAATCGAACACAAAAATGAAAGAAACAAGTATAGTCAACAAAACCTGTAACCTAACTCTCTGATATCAATTGAATAAACCCGACCTCGATTTAGTTGTCTAAACCAGAATTAGATCTTAACAACTCTACTAAGCATAGTCTCTATAGATAATAACCGATAAAAATAAATAATAATACAAAACTGTTTGCGACATCAAAGCAACTATCTAACTACAGTGATAAAAATACTAAATCATAGGATCTATCTGGGATCCTATGGTAGATACCGCTATGTCTTGATCTGCATGTGCACTCGACCTCAAATAAACACTCTGCAAACTGGGCAATTTAAAACGAAAGGCCCATGGAAACACATATTTAAAAACGTTAGAGTGAGTGGATGAACTAAACTGAACTAAAAATTGGAATATAACTGTGTTCTCACTCACATAAATAATAAAATATTAAGCGAGTCTGTAAATTCTCAAAAATGGAAAAGATACATCGAGAGAATTCTATTGATCCTTCTCGAGTATCGTGCAATGGAGGCATCGTCGAAAGCCACCTAACTTAGATGACAAACTAATTGAAGTGGTGACTAGAGTACTCAGACCTCTAATCACCTAAAATCTTCAAGAACCACTTAAGTCAAATGACGTGAATGTCGGGGTAGAGCCACCTAACTCATCCTAGAGCTACTCGAGGATCAGTCGAGTAACTAATGCATCGATGCAATACTGAATGTATGTAAAATATCTAGCCTCAAAAACTGAAACTGATACTGAAATTAAAACTAAAAATAGACTAAATATAAATAATGTAAAAGACTTGCTACAACAACTATGAAAAATAAAAGTGTCCACTAAGAGTACTGTGTCGTGATTTCCATCAAGTCAAAGCATATATGTCAGCGTTTCTATATCTCTATCACTTGCTGCAAAATTGTCTTCCTGAAATAACAATTATTAATTAATAACTAATCGTCGAAAGTTATATCGAATAATTAAGCCCGTTCACCCAACGAGCAACTCCCGTCGAGAACGTCGCATTCTTGAATATTGCACTTACCGGAATTCTCACAAGCTTAATTTCAACTCTAATTCTTGAACCCTTAATTCTATTTGGAAGTCTAAAACGTTGTGAGACTCAAGGTCTAATCAACTTTCAACTCGATCGATCAATAAAATTGTACAAACATTTAATTATCACCTTTTTATTCTAAGCTTATACCAAGCTATGACCAATAAATTTAATAACCTCACAAACACACTCGTAGCCTTGAAATGAATCTAATGATATATAACACGATATATTTCAGAAACCTTTTCTGGTCAGACACGTCAGCGGCGACCACCGCCAATGATGGTGTTTGACCCACCAGTCTCTTCATCTCGTTAAGCCCAACAACTTATTTCAAAACACCAATACCTAATTCTTCATAGTTTGGCCGGAAAAAGCCTCAAAAGGCGGCAGACTCGAAATCACCTTTCAGTCGCGATTCCAGTGTCGTCGAGCC
The DNA here is from genome assembly GCA_946800695.1 of Geum urbanum. Taxonomy (NCBI): domain Eukaryota; kingdom Viridiplantae; phylum Streptophyta; class Magnoliopsida; order Rosales; family Rosaceae; genus Geum; species Geum urbanum. Next base: position 36,144,115 of record OX327013.1, on the reverse strand, counting down.
ACCACGAGGCTCAAGGTTGGTCAGAAAATGTTCACTAAGGTCACATCTTTAAAATATCTAACCTCAACCCACCGATTGATGTTGTCCACTGTCTTCCCCAACGACGACGTTCGGCTACAACTTTTGAAAGAAAATAGCATCGATTCGCCATTAAAAACACCTGAAATCAATCAAACAACCACACCAATAGATAGAGGAGGGATAAACAGTCGAACCTTCCCCAATCTCTTCGATCAAATCAGCCGGAAAACCATCCACCCAAAACCTAGGTTTTAGCCGAGCTTCTGCTTGAAATTTCGGTTTCCTCCGGCAGAATTAGAGGCGGAGATGTTAGGGTATGAGTAGAGGAATGGAGACAATAATTTTGATACCAAGGTGATCCAGTTTGGTGGTCGGACGGTGGAGCCTCGCCAGAGCCTAGCTCGGCGGCGATTTTTGTCGCCACAGCTCGGGTCAACGGTCAGTTATCCAAAATGGAAATGTTCCCCTATTCCAAAAATAGAAACTCGTATAAATACTCATGTATTCCTCGTATTTCAATATCGTAATTCTCGTCAAAACTTCCATTGACCATAATTTCTTCATCGTAACTCTGATTTCAACACTTGGCGTGGCAACGAACTCGTCTTGACAAACTCTACAGCTTTCCTCAATAAAGTTTATCAAAAAACTTATCCAATTTGATATGGTCTGAAAGCCATCGATATAGATAAATACTAATGGTAAAAACAAATTAATTTTCTTGATTATCGTTGTCGGAAAAAAAAATCAACTCGTTAATGAACTCAATGAACGTAGATTAACTAACAAATCTGGGTACCGGTCGTTACAACCTTTGACTAAGAAGAAACGAGAGCAGTGCATTTCGATCAGACCGCCACCTATTATAAACTAAAAATAAATACAAGAACCAACAAATCCGAACACACACCAGGACAGCTAAATATCCTTGTACGGTCTAGGATATTTGGATGCAGCAGTGTCCCATAGTTATAGCAAGTGTCCGGATGATCCCAATAGTGCAGCACCCATTGCAAACATTAAAGCTTAGACTCGCACAAAACGAAACAGTACTTCACTACAAAAAAAAAATAATGACACTGTCAGTACGCAATCAAAATCAGAACAGACACAATTACAAAAGGCAAAAATATAGTACAAGCAAAACGCCCTAATTTAACCTAATTGGTGGAACGCTGTAGGCATCCTAGGATAATTGTCCACTCCCCGACGATCTCCGAATTTCCAGTTACCACCCACCAAGAACTCCTCTCGACGCCAGACACCAGCAGACGATTGTATCTTCTGAAGCCACCACATTTTCTTCTCTTTCTAAGCTAACATAATCACGTTTGACATATGTAGGATGGCAAAATCAACGGAGCTCAGCCATTGTGGGGCACCCCAGACGTGATAGCTTGAAGACATTATACAGGGCGATAAACACTCTCGTCATTATTGGCCCGCACTGGCCCAATGACACTTCCCAGTAAGACAATATGAAGTAGAAGAACAAGTGCAATGGAAGATTTATCCCATTCTTAATCTTCCATTCGTATGTGTATGTAAACCCCTTGGACGGATCCGTGAACGTCTCCCCACGACCCAAAGGCCTCATAATCATTGAATGAGGTACATCATACTTGGCATAGAAGTGCTCTCATTCCTTGGCTATACATGATGCTTCAGGCTCCTGAACGGGCTCACCATCTTGGAAACGCCTCAAGACAACCTCACCCTTATACGATGGCATCTTTTCTTCCTCCCTTCTCTCAGGTGACACGGAATCGGACACTCTACTTTGTGTTCTTACATGTTGTCCGCCGCCTCAACCCCACCTCTGCTCGACAAGGTCATCTCAGGTGATGCAATAAATAAAAGAGGTTGAACGTCAACAAGATATACAACGTTAAGTGGCTCAGAACTCAGTGGCTCTAAACTGGATGCGTCACTCGATAACGATGATGCCATCGTTTGACTCAAACTAAAGGAATTCATCAGAACGCCCAGCTCCCTACTTAATACACTCATTGATATATGCTCCCTAGGAGGTATCCGTCTACCATCTACAATCTTATCTGACCCCTCACTTGAAATTTCAACAGGCGACAATGGATTCATGATACCAATATGGATGACCTCTCAAACAAAACATATGCATCAAGACCAGAATGTGCTAAGCACCATGAACCCATCGAACGCTTTCCCGCAACATATCTTACCCAGACCCTAACACTGGTTGTTCCTACACAAGCATCACGACAACAAAATCTAACCTATTCCCAAATTCCATCAAATGAATCTAGCAACACACCAACAACTTTTCAGGGAACAAAGAACAAAAGCAAGCATACACAAACCCAGAATTGAGGAAAATGTCAACTACTCTACTCAAGCAGACAAGTAGAGCATCAGAACCTCACCTGTAAGACAGACCAAAACCTTGAGGGAACTTGGATGTGGTGAGATTTCTCCGTAAATTCTTCACTTCGAGCAATCAAAACCTCTCCTAAACCAAAGCAATGCCAAATGATCTGCTGACCAGGGTAAAAAAGGCTATTTATACTAAGAAAATGATTAACCCTTTCGCATCATAACAATCCATGATCTTAGCTCAGGCACCATCGATCTGTGACATGTGTCCCATGTCGTTTCAAAATTGAAACGGAAATGTCTCTTCACGAACCACAATAATGATGTCATCATGACACTTGCCCTTTGACCCCTCGAGACCAGCACTGACCTCCATGTGTCACACATGCAAAGGCCTAACCCAACAGTTACCCCCACGGGATATCACTCAACACGTGCCACTCGAACGACCTAGTAAGTGACATATCAAAAGAAGCCATATAATCCCTAAACATCTTGATTGCGTTTGAACGTCCTTAAAAATGCATTTCTCTAAGATGCCTACTATACTCGGCAGGCAAGGATGAATAAACTCATGAACCACGTTTTGTTTACTTGGCCCAAGCGTTTGAACGCAATGACCCCTGGATGCCAATAAAAACTCAAAACGGACTCCTTCAACGGTCGATAACTCTAAACGTGACGTCCCCTGACAGGGTCATTGACCTAGTGGCATTGGCTACCTGGGGACTTAACTTCCCTTCGGGCCCAAAAAAGCCCTAGCTTCATTGATCACCAGGAGGCTCCACTTTATTGGTGGTTTTCCACCTTTTTATTGGAACAATATAAACAAGAAAATTAAGTAAGATGCATTTAATATTAATGGAAGAGAAACATGGATTTTTATTCTCCTACAAGAGTACATAAAGATTATGTATTTATTTGTTTAAATTGGTTAAGAAGTAAATGAGAAATTGTCACCCAAAGTTGGTCACTTAAAACATAAGGAAATGAGTTTGTCCCATATGGGAGAAACTATGAATGTGAAGGTCTTTAAATAATATTTAACTTTACTATACGTTGAGTAAGTAAGTAAAGAGACTCAGTTGAACCAGGCTTGTAATATGGACTTATGTGTGCCCCAATTTGGGCTGGCTCGCATAAGTTTTCTTTTGCACTTGAGAATATTGACCTTTGGCTTTCTATATTATTTTGGTTACAAAATTTTTGGCCTTTCACATTATTTCGGTTATAAACTTATTACCGAAATTAATTTGGTTGGTTAATTGTATAAAACCAAAAACCTTTTGTTTGCCGACATTTATACTCCTACTCATCTCCTCCATGTATAAAAGGTGGCTTCATCCTCCTCATTCTTCACTCATTTTTCATTCAAAAAGCATCTCCTCCTCTCAAAGTCTCATTTCAAAGAGTTCCAGTTGAGTTCTAGTTTCAGTGATAGAGAAAGGTGTTCTTAAGTTCGTCTAGAAGTTGTTGTGTAGTGCAAACAAAAAACTCAAGAAGTCGTTGTATCCTGAGAGACGTACGCCAAGCAAGCCTAGTTTACCGAAGTAGGCGGCGTAAACATTCTTAAGGAAAGCGTATGGTACACGTGACTCAACTTTCCTTCCTACTCAGATTATTATCATCAACCCTTCGGTAACAAGTTCATAGTTTCTTGAAGTTTATTTAATCTAATTAATTAAATTAATTAGTATATTCAGATTTGGTCAATATTACTTAATATTTTCTATAGAGTATTTGTGGAGATAATGTGAATTTATTATACTAAATTACATGAGTTTATTGCCTATATATCAAGGGGATTGATAGATTAATAAGAATATTTAAATGGCTGTTTTACTTCAACAAATTTTATTAGTCCAAGTTCATTGGGTAATAAATTTGCATTTGTCCTATTTTAGAATTTTCAGGTGTGTCAAAAGTTGTATTAATATGCATTATATATTAAAATAGCTTAATTTTCTCCATCAACTTACCTATATTGGAGGAAGTGAGCAGTGTCATTTGACACTCCTCATATGCATGTGGCTATACCACTGATATCAGGTAGAATCAAGTAAGGACATTCTTAACATAAGAATAATGCTAATTTGGTTATTTTTCTCATCTCACATTTAATTTTAACAATTTAAATAGTTGATGTTATAGATATCTCTTTAAAAAGTAAACCTACAAAATTTTAACCAATTTGGTAATCGTGGTTATCCAAATGGTGAAACATTACAAACAAATAAGGAATGTCGAATAGACGATATATAAATAGTCAATAAAATGGCCAATAGATTTTCGATTGGACTCAAATTTTGAAGGTAACATAGTTGAAGTAGTTTCCATTTCATGGGTGATCTTAATTATCAAAATTTGATGTCTAAGTGAGGTAAAACGGAAAAAATTGCACAGTAAGGATGTCCTTAGCAGACTAGGACTGCAGTATATATATGTTGATATATAATTTCATGAAGGCACTGTCCTTGGGCATAGTAACGATCATCATTTTGGCCAAAATTTACATGAATAATCTACACGTTAGGACTTAAAATCTGAACAATGAAGATAGTAAAATGTAATAAAAAAAGTTTGTGTAATGTCATATACCTAAAAATAACCTAAAAAGAGTATAGTTGAGGAGAATGGGGCTATATATATATATATGTAAGTCCTAAACTGCCAAGTAATTATATTTGTTGAGGGTAGAGAAATATTTTTTTTAGGTGGTCGATAATTATATTGCATACGTGGCAACACAGTCTTGTTATAGTGATTAGTATCTTCTGTGGTCATTCGTAGTTAACTGTCATTTGATCTGCATGCAACAGGTGATATTAAATTTTTATCTATATTTTTTTTAATTACCTATCATTTGATGCAGATCTAACGACAGTTGACCACGACTAACCACAAAATTCACTGACCACCAAAACATAACCCTGTGGCAACATTACAAAACTTTACCAAATCACTCGGCCAGATAAAAAAAAGACCTAAAACAACATTACACTTTGCAATGACTAGAAACAAAACCTAGACTAACAAACATAGAAAATAAGATATGAGAGAGAGCGACACAGAGAGAGACGAGAGATCTTGTCCGGCAGCCATCCCTCATGGCATCTTTTTTAGGCGAACGAGGGTGAACTAGAGTGGCTGGAATAATACCAAGTGGAGGAAGAAATAGTGGCATGGTGTCCTACGCGGTTAGGTTTTGTCGGGCTAGGGAGGTGGTTGTCGATCCAAGATTGAAGGTTGAGGGTCAGTAGGAGTGGCCACTACATATCGGGGATGGCGGCAGTTGGGGTGGTTGCCTCCGATGCGCCTAGATTAAGAGGTCTTTTTCAGGTTTGGTCAATGGATTTGGTTGTCGCTGTGTGGGAAAGGAATCAGGGTTGGAGGATCGGCGGTGATGCCGTGGGAAAAGCGAAGGTTTAGAGGGGTGGCAGGGCGGGCCGGTGGTCGAAACGAGACGCATGTAACATCCCGTCCCGAGAATTTTCTTTTTATGATTTATTTAAGGTTAATCAAGAAAGGTAATTAGTTTATTCACCGTCGATAAATATTGAGAGCTTTAGTTGGCTATTTAAAGGACTGTCGAAGTTGGTTGACTTCAGGTGGAAGTCATAGAAATTGTTAAAACGAGTCCGTAGACGTGAAGAATGTTGAAAACGGAGTTACGACAAGAAAGTTATGATCAGCAGAAGTTCATCGAAAATGTAATAGTCGAAAATGTAGGACTTTCTATATCGAAAAATTAAATTGAGGAAAGTCTTTGAGTTTATCGAGACGAGTTTGTGGCCACATTAAGTGTTAAAATTGGAGTTACGATGAAGAAATTGCGGTCAACGAAAGTTTTGTAGGATTTTACGAAATCAGTTAGTCGTAATTTATATATATAAATAGGACTTTCTGAAATTGAAAAGTCAAAGTTTTTCTATTTTGGTCAGACCTCTGTTTCTCTCTCTTCCCCACGTCTCTCTCTCTCTCTTCTCTCCCACGAGCCATGAACTGCCGGCGATGGAGGTCCCCATTTGGCCACCCAAACCGGTGCTTTAAGGTATCAATCTTCTCTTCTTCACTCCCTTTATCAAATACTCTTAACCCTAGGACCTATAAATCCTTGGTTTTGCTCAATTTTGGTGAAAAAGCTTCAAATTCTAAAAACCTTAGTTTTGGGGGGTTGTTCTATTTCAAGCCAAATTGACTGGCGTGAAGCACTGGGCTTTGAAGCCCTCATCTCTACGAGTCTAGCCATACCAATAACTCACTCCAATTCAAACCAAGGAGGATGAATCAATGATCTCAAGTCTTAGGAATTTTTGGTGTTCTTGACAAAGGTAAAATTAATGAGTTCTGGTCTGAATTGTTATATGTTGTAGAAGAAAAAATGGTTTATGGGTTGTTTTTGCACATTTTGATGTTCAGGTCACTAGAAAAAGTCATCAGCACCGCCACGCCACCGACGGCGGTGGCTGTTCATGGCGATGCGCAGGCGAAGATGAATTTTGACAAAAGTTTTATGTCATTTTACTCGTAATCACATACTGATCGTAATGATGAGATTATTAAATTCATTGGACGTAGTTTGGTGTGAGCTTGGAATTAATCAGAAATTAATTAAACATTTTTATAATTTTATTGTCTAGTCGAGTAATACGTCAATTCGATCTAAAGTCGCACAACGTTTCAAGAACGTATTGTGACTTCCAAAGAGAATTAAGGACACAAAATAGAATTGGAATTAAACTGGTAAAAAGTTCGAAAAGCATGTTATTCGAGAATGCGATGTTCTCGACGATATTGCTCGCTAGGTGAACGAGCTTAGTTATTCAATATTATTCTCAATGATTAGTTGTTAAATATGAATTGTTGTTTCAGGATGATGTATTAGAAGCCAGTGGCAGATGTATAGAAACGCCGACTGACAGACTTCGACTTGGTGGAAATCATGGCACAGTACAGTGAGTGGATACTTTATTTTCATTGTTGTTTTGCGAGTCTTTAATTATGGATTTGTAGTTATGCATTTTTCAGTTATACAATTTATGGTTATGCATTTACGATTATGCATTTGCATTTGGAGGCACATATGATTTGGTTTTACACAGACCATAGTACAGTTAATGCATTGATCCACTGCTTCTCGGCTGATCCCCGAGATGCTCTGGGAGGGCCAGGGACCTGACCCGAGGATTTATAGAGAACCTAGGAGGGCTAAGGACCTTACCTAGGTAGTATTAGGGCTTGAGGTCTGTTGACCCAAGTCGTAGCCTCCATATATTTTATAGTACCCAGGAGTACCTAGATGATCATATTTTTAGACTCGCATTATTTTACGTATATTATAGTGAAAGGCATATTATTTATAGTTTTCAGTTTAAAGTGAATTGTTATTTTTGTCAACTCACTCTAACAGTTTTATTATTTTATGTACCTTTCCCTAGACTTTTCGGTTTAAATGCCCAGTTTGCAGAGTTCGTTTGAAGTTGAGCGCGCACATAAATTGAGGCATAGTGGTATCTACCACAGGATCTGAGATATATCCTACGAGTTAGTATTCTCATAAGTGTAGTTATTTTAGAATGTCTAGCTGCTCTGATATTGCAAACAGTTTATAATTGTTATTTATAGCTTTTAGTTGATATAAAAGAAAATAGTTCATTCATTTATGGCTTTTGAGTTTTGAATCTCCAGTTTGATTCTTGTGTAATTTGAGTAAACACTTGGATTAGTAGAGTCATTAAGGTCTAACTCTAGTTTAGGTAACTAAATCGGGGTCGGGTCCTTTCACGCATGTTGGCCGATGATGTCTTCTGGCGGCGTGGTGCAAACTGCTATTTTCCTTGGCCTGAGGTTGAGATATGAGTTGTGGGCTCGTTGGGCTCATGGCCCATTTCCTTTATGTTTAGTTAGCATTTGTCTTTTGTTTGTTTACTTCATGTTGCAAATAAATTCTTGTGTAATGAGGTATGTTGAGTGGTCAAGGTGATCTGTCCATGTGTGCACTCTTTGTGCTTTATCGAAACCCTAGGTTGGGAGTGAACTGTGTCCAAATGATTGCTCCCACCTAGTGGTCGGATGAGAGGAAGTGTCAACATTTATCTGCAGGAGGTTGAGAAAATTGTTCCAGACCGAGTATTAATGCATCGCTTTAGCCGAAGAAGCTTCATCGTTCCAAATTGCCGAGAAAGCTGTTTGATCTTTCCAATCTGCCGCCATTACTAAGAAACAAATAGAATAGTCGTTCAAGAGTTGTTCTTTGTTATATGTTGCGTGTTAGTTTACATAGTTTTTGTACGATATCTTGTATTATTCAAGATATTCTATGTGAGCTTATTGTACTATGGGGTTCAGGTTTTATAACCCCCCCCCCCCCCTCCCGTGTATTCTACACTCTCATTAATCAAAGCTTGAGGGCTGCCGCACCGCCTTACTTTCAAAAAAAAAAATTACAAGTAAAGCAAGGATTGTCAAAAGATCATGGGCCCTAGTCCACCTTACCTCTTAACCAGCTAGGTATCATCTCTATATAATCAAACTAAGAAGAAAAATAAACCCAATTGGGTCAATTCTACTGGAAAAAAAAATCTAGCCTCCACATTTTCATGTTGTTGCCCGTCGCAAAGTTGACTCCAAGGGAAGATATGTCGTCACCAACATTCACTATGTCACCACAAACAAGAATCCCATTGTCGCCACACAATTTGTATTTGCTTTCAAGGAGAAAAATATTACCGTCATCAACACATGAATCCACCAAAGGCACACCAACCGGGATCCAAGCAGCCTACAATCATAGCAGATGCAATGCTAATATACCACACAAGAGGAATAACAAGAGGAAGAGCTTCATCTCCCTCACTCACCCATCATGTGAACTTCCAAAGGAAGAAAAGAGACGAGACAAGTTCTGAAAAGGCTCAGGAAAAAACCATGAAAAAACATAGAGATTGAGGTAAAGAAGAGAACAAGTACCACAAAAATCCAACAAAGTGAAACAGAGAGATCATTGAACGAAAAATTGGAGAGAACATAAACATTGGCGTATGAAAAAGTTTTCCTTGAGACAGCTAGGGTTTTTTGTTGGGAGCAGTAGAGTAATACTTAATAACTTTGATATGGGACGTAAGGCAATTAATCCCCATATAAGTCCGAGGTCGTGGACTTTTGAGAGCGTGTGAGCGGCAGTAGCGTGTCAGATCAAGGAAAGCAAAATACTTGTCTGACAGAATAAGTAAATGCATCATCAACGAACATGGAAGAACTATCCATAGTACTGCTAATATTTGTTTAACTTGGTGAGATTTCTTTGATTACTGACATCGTCCTTGAGTTTGAGGCATCCCTCAGTGTTTGTCAACGTTGAATTCTAGACATAATTGCAGTCAGAAATAATTTCATGTGTTGATGATGAACGGTTGTACCTTGATGGCTTGCCATTTCACCGGTAGCTTATTGGTGGATTTTGACCAACGCTACACCCCTACTATGTGTAGGAGAAACCCTACCCTGCCCGAGTGTTGCATTAACTTGCCAAATTCCAGGAACTTTCAACCTTACAGGATTATTTGCAGCAGGTATAACCGATCTCGTCACTTTCACGATATCAGTAAAGGAGTCAGGAATCAATTATGCTACTTTTTGAAGATCAAGAATGCATTGCGCTTCAATCTCACACTGAGATGCCCAGGGATCATGATGACACATAGTGGGGATATACCACGTCAACTCATGACATTCGACCATAATAGAATAATTTATATCTCCCCTTAACTTCGGGAAGTATGTCTCGATCATCACGGTGACAATCTACAAAACTAGCAGTAAAGAGATCCCCTATCAAAGGTTGTAGATAGCGGACAATCATTTGAGATTTATAACTAACATAAATGCCTAAAAATCATTGATAACCCATCTTAGTACGTTGTGGAGTTGTAATAGGCACATACACTGTGCAACCAAAGATGCTTAGATGTGAAATGTCAGACTCATATCCAGTTACCAACTGATACGCACTAAATGGTTGGCGTGCTAGAGGTCTCAAGCGAATAAGCATAGCTACATGTAACTTTGCATATCCCCAAGTAGATATCGGTAAATTATTATGCATCACCAAAGCTCTGACCACAAGCTGTAACCTCTTGATTTGTGCCACTACAAGAATTTTTTATGAATATACATGGGGAACTGGGATGTTCAAATTCAATCACAATCGATATATAGTAATCAACAAGAGATTTTGATGTAAACTCTCCTGCATTATCCAATATAAAAGACCTGATTGGATTGTCTGGGTGGTGAGCCTAAAGCTTAATAATATGTGCTAGGAGTTTTGCAAATACAGCATTCTTTATGGATAGCAAAGCGACGTGTGACCGACTCGCCAATGTAGCAACCAAAACCATAACATAGTCCGTATACCAATTTGATTGGTCTACAAATATATTCTTGGAATCTACAGAGGAACGGAAGTAGTGTGACAACAAAAGAAGGTTATGCCTATAACTTTGCTAATAAATAAGCTTTGCAAAACGAGCAATGTGCATTGAATTTTTCCATAAAGGCATCGGGTGGAAAAAATGCATAACGCCTCAGTAGTATGTCGTCGGGAAGGTGTTGCACTCGTCTTGGAGACTGAGCCTAAACCAAGTGGAGTAATCTCAGTCTCCCTATCTAAACCGCTAGTTTTAGGTATTCCTACATGCTTCTTTGCTTATTAAGAACAAATGACCATGAGAATTTCTCAATATTTTGATCATCATAATGCAAAAGCTTATATGAGGCAGAGTCACATACAATAGTATGAGTGACTGCATTGCATGCAATGATCCGAACTGTAGTAAGATATAGACCACTACAAATCCTCATAAACCTCTCCAGATTACGCCGTTGGCGACATTCTATAGATATTGCGCACAAAACTCTTTTTCATTTTCACAATATTGTTCCAAGTGAAAACCGTTGGCACAAATACTTTCAAAACTTAGCAAGGTTTGATTGGAGTACTGATCATGTCAACAGCCAAAAATTGATGTTAAACAACATCTGACCAGTCAAAATGACCCTTGTATATTACATCACATGGCATGACAAAACCAATGTAAAACAACATCGTAAAAACAAAACTGATGTATAACAACATCTGATACCAAAGAATCAGGCTGAGAAGTAAGAGAATGTCTAAAGGAAAATTTTGAATTTTTTTCTGAGCCTATATTTTGACGTGCCTAAAGGTATTCTAGAAAAAACTGATATACAAACAACATCACAATAATCCCAAATCTGGTAACGAATCTCGATGGGTCAAAGTAATTTTCGACGGGTCGAAAACTGGTTCAATACAAGCAACTCTCTTTGTGGAATGAAATCTCGCAATGGAAACCTCTGAATGATGAACCTTGGATTATAGATGGTGATTTCAATTACATTACGAGTCTAACTGAGAAGAATGGAGGCACAAACACTTTTACTACTTACATGGCAAATTTTATTGCTTTCCTTAACAACAACGGTCTCTTGCAAATTCCTAGCCTTGGATTACCTTTTACTTGGTCTAATAATCATAAGGATCACACTATTATCTTTGAAAAATTGGATAGAGTTTGTGGAAATGCTAATTGTCTTAGTTTGTTTTTAAAGATTTCAATTGCAAAATTTGCCTATTGTAGGCTCTAACCATGGCCTCGTATGTATCTCTTTAGAAAAATATAAACAAAAATTTCCTTCTGCTTTTAAATTTGAGGCTATGTGGATGTCACATCCTGATTTTGGAAACTTGGTTAAAAATGCTTGGAGCCAACAACTTCACTCGTACCCGTGTAGAAATTACTCCATGATTGCTAATAAATTTGGTATCTTAGCCAAATCATGGAATAAGAGGGTTCTGGAGTTTTCAAGCTGAAAATAAAGGATACTCAAGAGAGAATTGGTGTTATCCAATCTTAATTAATAACTAATTGTACGTCTCTCACCTTGGAGGAAAGGAATTGTCAGCTGAATGCAGAGCCATGTGAGCTGTACTTGAATGAAGAATTGATGTGGACTCAGAAAGCCAAAGCAAATTGGTTGAAACTAGGAGATAAAAATACAAAAAAATTGCATGCCTAAGCTTCAATTAGAAAAAGAAGGAATTGAATTTCTTCCGTCAAGGATGACAGGATTTTGTACTTGATGATCCTAACAAAATTGGTGATGTTTTTGTGAAGGATTTTAGGAAAAGATTCACAAAGTCTGCAAACATCCATGCTCGAACCTTGGATAATTTTTTAAGTGTCATTCAACCTTGTATTACGAAGGATAACAACAATAGCTTGTTGTACCAGGTAATAGAAATAGAATTTTTGGAGGCTTTAAACTCTATTGGTGGCTTAAAAGCTCAGGCCCAGATGGTATCTATGTTATGTTCTTTCAAAAGAATTGGTTAGAGGTATGTGATGTTTTAGTCCCCTTAGTTCAAGATTTTTTAAAAAGGGAATACTTGCCTAGACATTATTAATCATATAATATTTACTTTAATTCCAAAGGTGAAAAATCCAGATAGTGTTAGTCAGTATAGACTAATAAGTCTGTGTAATGTTTGTTATAAGCTTATTACCTAAATTATGGTTAAACGATTTAGACCCTTATTGAAAAATTGTTTTTCAAAGAACCAAGGGGGGCCTTTGCCCCAGGAAGGGCAATTTAGGACAACTTCTTGATTGCACATGAGCTTTTCTTTGACTTTAAGAAGAAAAAAAGCAGAGTTGGTGTTATGGCTATTAAGCTTGACCTTGAGAAATCTTATGACTTGTTAGACTAAGACTATATTAAAGCTTGTTTGTTAAAATTTGGTTTCAATAATCACTGGATTGAGTTAGTTATGAATTGTATTACTTCTGTTTCGTTTTCTATTTTAATTAATGAGAAAGCTGAAGATTATTTCAATTCCTCCAGAAGTATTATACAAGGGGATCCTCTTTGCCCTTATATTTTTATCCTTTGCATGGAGCAATTTATTAGATAGTTAAATACTTTAGCTAAGAATGCTAAAGCTCAGGTAAGCTTGCTTTCTTCACCTATGGGTATCCAAATTTTTAATCTCATATTTGCTGATGACTGTCTTATTTTTTGCATGGCTACTACAAAAGTAATCAGAAATTATTTACATGTATTAAATATGTTTGTTGCTGCCTCTGGGCAGAAGATGAATTCCAACAAGTCTTCTATTTACTTTTCACATAAGGTGGAAGCTTCTGTTAAAAACAGCATCTCCAATATCATTGATATTCAACATGGATGTACTATTGAAAAATATTTAGGAATTTATAACATTGTTTTCTAGAAAGGTCCCTTGAATGCAAAGGAGCTTATTTTGAAAATTAACAAGAAACTTGCAGGTTGGAAGAAGAACACTTTGTCTAGAGCTGAAAGACTTTGATCAATTCAAGTTTATCAGGTATGCTTAATCATATAATGTCTTGTTTTAAGTGCCCTTCTAAAGTGATAAATTCTATAAAAAGGAATCTAGAAACTTCTTTTGGGCAACAGTTCAAATTCCTCACCAATTGCTTGGGATAAAGTTTGTACCTCCAAAGATAGGTGGTTTAGGTATTAGAGACCCTGCTTGTTTCAATAATATAGTCATTGCTAAGCTTGGTTGGAAAATTATTACCCAACCAAATAATTGGTGGGTTAAAGTTGTTACTCATAAGTATTTGAGAATAAGGTCCTTTTTTTAATGTTAAAAAAGAGTTTTCAGATTCTTCTACTTGGAAAAATATTCTAGATTGCAGTAAAATTTTATCTAGAGAAATGAGATGGATTATTGGCAAAAGTAATGAGGTAAATTTTTGGTACTTTAATTGGATTTTTCCTTGCCCTTGAGAAATTTTGCTAAAAGCAATGCTATAATTGATGAAAATGAGAAAGTGTCTGACTATATTTCTGATGGTGCTTGGAATAGAACAAAACTGCTTGGTGTCCTTGAGGATGATGTTGTTGACCAAATATGTGATATTCCTCTTCATGGTTATGATCAAAATGACAGTTTTGTTTGGGATCCAAACTCCAGTAAAATTTTTTCTATAAACTCTACTACTTGTTTACAAAATGAAAATGTGCAAGCTCACAGTCCAATATGTTTAATAAAATGTGGAAACTCAAGTTGCCTCCAAAAATCAATTTTTTTTGCTGGATTATGTTGAGAGGGAAATTAAAGCAAGCAAAATGAACATCAAGAAGATTTTCATGGAGGAAAACTCATAGTTCTTTATGAACTGCATCAACAACAAGTTCAATGTCCTTTAAAAGTTGAAGACAATCATATATGACATTTAGAATATTGCCACTGCCTTTAAAGAGATTGAATTCTATCACGTCTACAGGGAGATCAATTTTGTTGTGGACAAGTTAGCTGAATGGCCTCAGAGTTCGATAAGCCTTCATCTTTGGGATCACTCAATTCTCTCTTGTGCAAGAAATGTGTTGCTGCTCTTTAAAATGAGCGTCCGTCTAACTTTCTTTTCTTTCCTTTTGTATAAATTTTTTTTGTCATAATCGACAATTCAGTCACTGAACTTTCGAAAATATCAAAATGATCATTGAATTATTATCTCACTTACCAATTTGGTCATTATGTCCGTTTCGTACATTAATTTTTCTTCTTTCTCTTTAGTCTAAACACTTCTCCTGCTTATATTATGTGCATTCATATATAATTCTGTCTATATAAAAAAAATATTTGATAAATTTTAAAGTTTAAAATAGATAAAGTAACAAACAAATTCGGTGATGTGTTATATTTTTTTAAATTTAATAATTAAATTATTAATCGTAACAAAGTTTAATGATAATGGTAGTTATTTTTTAAAAATTATTCAGAAGAGATGGATATATAAGTCTTAAAAAAAATAATAAATCATGGACGTCCGAGCAGAAGGTCTGCGTGGAAGGGTTTTACAAACACTGTGCTTGGGATTCTTAAACAGTCGCCGCCAACACATCACCGTAACCATGGTACGTTTTCTCAATCCTCGATCTTCCCCTGTTCCAACTACTCAGAGACCAATCGAGCACAGACCCAGTTCACTCGTGTTTCAATCTAACCTCGTGTGTTTTTGTCGTTTCGTGTGTTGCAGATCATATCCGAGAAGAATCGTCGCGAGATCTCCAAGTACCTCTTCCAAGAGGGCGTGTGCTTCGCGAAGAAAGACTACAACATGCCAAAGCACCCAGAAATCGATGTGCCGAATCTTCAGGTGATCAAGCTTATGCAGAGCTTCAAGTCCAAAGAGTATGTGAGGGAGACTTTTGCTTGGATGCACTACTACTGGTACCTCACCAATGATGGCATTGAGTTCTTGAGGAACTACCTCAACTTGCCTTCTGAGATTGTCCCCAACACTCTCAAGAAGCAAGCTAAGCCCGCCGGCCGACCCTTCGGTGGCCCACCTGGCGACCGCCCTCGGTAATTGTCTCTCTGTTTCCATGTGGCTTTTACTTGGTGCATTAATTTTTATGGCTATTAGATACATGATATGATACTCTTGTGTCCCTGTTGGTTTTGATATTGGGTTTAGCTCTGTTTTCAATTTCTTTGTATTGTTGTATGGGTTCTGATTGACTGGAATGTGATTTGGTTTTTGTTGATGATGTGCATTAGTGACCCACCTCGTTTTGGTGACGGAGAGCGGAGGTTTGGAGGTGACCGTGAGGGATACCGTGGCGGACCTCGGGGTGGACCTGGAGGTGACTTTGGTGGTGCTGATAAGGGAGGAGCCCCTGCTGATTACAGACCTTCTTTCGGAGTAAGGTTTATGTTGTTTAGTGTAGTTTCATTACTTTGTCATTGTGAGGTTGTAGTTAGGTTTACTATTTCGCGGATAAGTACCATTTAACGACTAATCAGCTGGTTTCTTTTCACATTTCATGTGCGAAGTAATGAGATTGAAACAATACAACTTGATAAACAGGAAGCTTCACGGTATTGCCACCAAGACTAATTTGAAGTCTTGCATTTTACAAGAGAAACTATTAGTCCCATTCAACCATGGAATACTATAGTTTTGGTTCAGTTTCTATACTTACTGATAGCATGATGGGAAATTTGAGTCAATTTTTAGTTTCAAGTATCACATAATAATGACCGTGTTGAAGCAGTAATTTGAGCTCTATCTCAGTGATCATGCCGATCCGGCATTAGTACTGCTATCATGTATGTTTTTGTTACTATATTGTTACTTCGTATCTCACCTTTTTACTTTCTGAAATTGCAGGGTCCTCCAGCAAGATCTGCCTTTGGTCGTGGAGCTGGTGGTTACGGAGCAGGCCCAGCTAGCTCCAATCTTTCTTAAGATATATGTTGCTTGAACCATTGGTTGGTCTCCGTAGTTTTTATCCGAGTTTTTATTTCAACTTATCGAAAACATATCGCTTTATTTGAAAGAAAACAATACCAGCTCTGTGAATTGCCAGTATTATGTTTCTAATCGGAGTTATTCTGAACCATCGCAGAGTCCAGGCTCCTTGCATTACTTCAACAATATTTAAACTGATACCAAGAATTACAGAAACATAATTGCAATACACTACTTCAAGAAACAAAAAAAACATCTGTACATGTACTGTAGATTACAGTGAGTACTATATAAGGTCTCACGAAAGGGTGTTTCTCAGTCTACTTCCTCCATTTGGCTTTCCTCGACCTTATTCTTCCAGTGGAGGCGTGTCTACATCATCAATTAGCTCAGGGTCATCATCATCCATGCCTGAGACCTAGTTTCAGCATCCTGTGAATCCAGCCAGCAAACCTGTTGGGATCATCAAGGCTGAAGCCAGAGCTCAAAAGAGCAGTCTAAAAGAGCAGCAGCACAAGGTCCTTCACCGACTTGTCGCGCTCATCAGTACCTACCCTGCCCCTCAGCTCCTCCATTATACCGCTGTCAGGGTTGATCTCCATAGTCTTCTTGCTAGACAGGTAAGCTCCCATGCTGTTGTCCCTCAGTGCCTGAGCTTTCATGATCCTTTCATATTGGCTGTCCACCCATATTCTCCAGTAACCAAAACACATGGTGAATCTACAACTCTATCAGATACCACCTTCTCTACCCTGTCCCCAAGGACCTCCTTGATTGTCTTGCACAGCTTCTGAAACGACTTCTTTTTCTCCTCTCTCTGACTATTCTCCGCCTCGGATTCGTCCTCGGGCTGGAGCCCTTCTTTGGTCACAGAAGCAAACTTCTTCCCATCATACTCCAACTGTCCAGCAGCATATCCGTCAATTGGCTCAACCGTATAAATCACTTCATATCACTTCTTCTTCAACCTTTCTAGAAATGGGGAGTTCTCTACAGCCTTCTTGCTCTCACCGGTTAAATAGTAGATGTTCTTCTGGCCATCTTTCATCCTTGTAACATAGTCCTTGAAGCTGGTCATTTCATCACCACTTTTGGTTGAGTGGTACCTGAACAAATCAACCAACTTTGTCTTGTTCTGGCTGTCTTCATGGATACCCAACTTGAGGTTCTTCGAGAACGCCTCGTAGAACTTGGTGTAATCCTCTTTATTCTCCTTAACCTCATTGAATAATTCCAGGCACTTCTTTACCAAATTCTTCCTCATAACCTTGAGAATCTTGTTATGTTGCAGCATCTCACGAGAAATGTTGAGTGGAAGATCATCAGAATCCACTAGCCCCTTCACAAATCCAAGGTACTCCGGCATCAGCTCCTCACAGTCATCCATGATGAACACCCTGCGCACATAGAGCTTGATGTTGTTCTGCTTCTTCCTCGTGTCAAAGAGATCAAAGGGTGCCCTTTTAGGCAATAAGAGGATGGATTTGAACTCAAGCTGCCCTTCAACAGCGAAATGCTTCCAAGCAAGAGAGCGCTCCCAATCACAAGTAAAACTCTTGTAGAAGGAGCAATACTCCTCTTTCGAAATCTCCTCGGGCTTCCTCAGCCATATTGGCTTCTGGTTGTTGAGAAGCTCCCACTCATGCACCACCTCTTCACTTTCTTCTTCTTTGGTTTCCCTTCTTTGTCCTCATCAACATCCACGACATCACCCTCTTCCTCTCTCTTCTTTCTTTCCGCCTCGTCATCTTCATCGTCACTGATCTCTTTGTCGATTGTCTTCTCCACCCACAGGTATATCGGATAGCTAATGAACTCAGAATGCTTCCTCACAAGTTCCTTGAGCTTCCTCTCCTCCAACAATTCCAGCTGGTCTTCCTTGAGATACAAGATCACCTTAGTCCCTCGACCAATCGGCTCTCCATTCACATCTCTTGTAACAGTAAACGACCCGCCAGCCTGAGACTGCCATACGAATTGCTCATCATCATTATGTTTGGTCACAACAATAACCCTCTCAGCCACCAAATAAGATGAGTAGAATCCCACACCAAACTGCCCTATCATGCTCACGTCCGCTCCCGCCTGCAAAGCCTCCATAAACTCCTTGGTCCCGGATTTCGCAATTGTCCCCAAATTGTTCACCAAATCTATAAACACAAACCAAATCATCAATCATGCATGATCAAATTGCAACACATAATTAACATAAAGGCTACATGCATAAAATGAGTACGTGTCAACTTTGGGTACCTGGGCGAGTGGTAGATCAGAACTTGAACAATTCAAAAAGCAATAAACTAGCTAAAGACCGAGTCTTATTCCTAAAAACTAGGACATGTGCACAGTGCACGTAACACACAACCTAACACAGTCTTCATTCAATTAACTCCAACATTCCCTCCCTTGAACTGAAGCATCAGTTCACATCAGGCACCTTGCAAACACCTATCTCCTCTCTTAGCTTCTAAAAAGTTTCAAACTTAAGTGGCTTGGTCATGAGATCAGCTAACTGATCACGAGTCCCGCAAAACTTCAACTGAACAACTCCCTCTTTGGTGAGATCACGAAAGAAGTGGTAACGCACCCTTATGTGCTTAATGTGCCCATGAAAGATTGAGTTCTTAGAAAGCTTGATGGTAGATGTGTTGTCACACATGATAATAGTTCCTCCAGCTTGCTCATGGTCAATTTCTTCCATGATTTTCCTCATCCAAACAGCTTGAAAAGCACAGGCCACGGATGCCACAAATTCCGCCTCTGTAGTTGAAAGTGTAACTATCGACTGCTTCATTGAAGACCAAGCAACAACAGCTCCACTCAACAGAAACACATAACTTGACGTGCTCTTACTGTCTTCAACATCACCTGCATAGTCACTATCTGTATACACCATTAGCTCAGTGTTACCTCCTCTTTTGTAGAGCACTCCATAATCAACAGTGCCTTGCAAGTATCTCAGAATTCTTTTGGCAATAGCAAAATGTAACAGTGTAGGTTTGGACATGTAGCGACTAATGAGACTTACAGCATATATAAGATCCGGTATGGTGGCTATTAAGTACGTACATCAGACTTCCCACAATCTGTTTGAATAACGTGGTATCAACTTGTTTTCCACCTTCATCACTATGAATTTCCTGTTCATGCACTATTGGGTTGTGAACTACGTTACACTCAGCCATGCTAAACCTACTCAACACCTCCGCTGCATACTTTCTCTGACAAATAAATACTCCTCCTGAATTCTGTAACACTTTGATCCCTAAGAATAACTTAAGCGCCCCCAAATCTGTCATCTCAAATTCTCTTTTCATGGAGCACTTGAAGTCCCTAATCTTCTCATCATTGTCACTAGTAAAGAGTAAATCATCAACATAAATACTTACAATGAGAATGCTATCTCCCTCGATCGTCACAAATAACGTCTGCTCACTTGGACTGGAAACAAAACCCTCCTTCAAAAAATAAGATTCAATTAAGCTAAACCAAACTCTTGGTGCTTGTTTTAAGCCGTATAGAGCCTTATGCAACTTAAACACCATGTATTCATTTCCAATCCTCTCATAACCTTTCAGTTGCTCAACATAGACATCCTCTTCCTACTTACAATGTAGGAAAGCTGATTTCACGTCTAACTGATGGAACCTCCACTCTCTTTGAGCAGCTAGAGCTATTATTTATCTAACGGTGTCCATCCTTGCTACTGGGGCATATATCTCTGAATAGTCAACATCACATCGTTGTGAGTAGCCTTTGACAACCAACCTCGCTTTGTGCTTGCTTACATCCCCATGTTCATCCAGCTTAGTCTTATACACCCATTTAACTTCTATTTTCTTGGCTCCTGTGGGTAGTTCAACCAAGCTCCAAGTCTGATTTTTGTTGATAGAGTTCATCTCTTAGTTCATAGCTCCCATCCATGTTGAAATCTGAATTGCCTCTTGAAAAGTTTCGGGGTCCATTGTCACCATTAGTGCCACATCATCCTCCTCTTCTTTAGATAGTCCCTCACCAGAGACATAATCTGTTGCCCAAGCAGGAGGGCGTTGAATTCTACCCTCCCTCAGTTCCAAAACTTCCTCACCAACCGGTGAGTTCACTCCATTTGCTGCAACATTTGCAGCCACTTCAACTTCCTTCTCATTCACTACTCCTCTAGTACCATCATCTCATTTAATCTCTGTTGACTCCTTCTTTTCATAATCATCGCCCAAATTTCATCTGCTGTCTTCCTCAAAAACTACGTCACGACTGATATGAACTTTTTCAGCAACTGGATCATACATTTTTATGAGCTTTGGATTGCTCACTATAGCCGAGTAAAACACATTTCACACTCTTGTCATCCAACTTAATCCTTCTTGCGTCAGGAATGTGAACGTGCCCTACACAACCAAAGACCCGAAAGTGCTCTACAAAAGGCTTTTCACCACTCCATGCCTCCTCTGGAGTCATATCCTTCACAACTAGGGTAGGTGACCAAGACATGAATCGTCCACCTTGCAGCTTCCGGCCAAAAATACTTAGGAACCTTTTTTCAGTGAGCATTGATCTAACCATGTTCATCACCGTACGGTTCTTATGCTCAGCCACTCCATTTTGTTGTAGAGTGTATGAGGTGGTGAGCTGTCTCCTTATTCCATGTTCCCTACAGAAGTCATTGAACTCAGCAGAATTAAACTCACCCTATCTGTCTGTTCTGAGGCACTTAATAGGTGAACCAATCTCCTTTGCAACTAAAGTCTTGAAATGTTTGAAATAATGAAAGACCTATGACTTTAGTGATAAGAAATAACTAAATTCTTTACGTAAAAAATCATCAATAAACATAGCAAGTACCTCTTCTTTCCACTTGACATTGGTGATATGGGTCCACATAAATCTGCATGAACTAGTTGCAACCTCTCTGAAGCTCTCCATCGACTTGCTTTAGGAATTGGAGTGCAGTGTTGTTTCCCTTTCATACATGCTTCATATAGCTCACTAGGGGCTGCAGTCTTTGGCAGATCTAACACCATCTTCTTGGAATGCAACATGCGCAATCCTTTGTAGCTGAGATGACCATAGCAGTGATGCCAAAGTCTCAATTGATCAGCATTATCAACTTGAAGGCATTCATCACTCTCCTTTGTTGTGGAAGTCTCACTCAACAGAGCAAACATCCTATTTGCACTCATTACAGATTCAACCATCTTTCTATTCAGAGAATGGAACAAACTGCACACACCATCTTGAAAGAGAACAACCATACCTTTCTCTTGAAACTGCCCAACACTGAGGAGATTATTTTTGAGCTCAGGTATATAATAAACATCACCAATGGCATAGTTAACTCCTTTCAACACAACTTTTACCACTCATTTTCCACTCACCATCAATCTAGTATTATTTTCAAGTTTAACAGAGTGTGAAAAACTAGTGTCCAAACTTGAAAACATACCAGAGTCACCACACACATGATTCGAACACCCAGAATCAACAAACCGACATTACTCATCTTGGTTTCATGAAGCTCCACATGCGCCATCAACAACATCTCTTCTTCCTCCTCTAGCTCAGCATAGTTAGCTTCCTTGTTTCAAGTAGGGCATTCATACTGAAAGTGCCCTACTTATGGCACTTGTAACACTCAATCGTTGCCTTGTTAAAAGTTATTCTACCTCATCCTCGTCCTTTGAACGCCATTGCTGACGATCTTTCTTTGAGGCGCCCTTCAATTTTCAATTCTTGCTCCTCACTCTTATGAGTAACCCTTTGAAGTTTCTGCTCATGTACCACTAACGAACTTTGTAGTTTATCAATGGACATGGTGTCTGTGTCCTTCGCCTCTTCGATTGACATAACAACATAGGTAAACTTATCTTGAGTGTTCGAAGGATCTTCTCCACAATCTTCGAATCTGTCATTACTTCCTCGTTGCTCCGCATCTAATTTTCCACCGTTATCACACGTGCGAAGTACTCAGTGATGCTTTCATCATTTTTCATGGCCAGAATTTTGAACTTTCTCCTTAATGAATTAAGAATAGATTTCTTCACCTTGACGTTTCCACCAAATTTCAGCTTCATTGAATCCCGCACTATCTTGGCTGTGCGGCGGTCCGAGATCTGTTGAATGATAGTATGATCTATGGCTTGGAAAAGATAGTGCTTGACCTAATGATCTTTGGTGACTGCATCCTCTAGCAAAGTTTGTTGTGCCTCCATCAGTTTTGTTACGTCTGTTAGTGTTTTAACTCCATGTTCCACACAGCTCCACAAGCCCTTTGCCCTAAAAATATTCTCCATCAACTTACTCCAGTGGTCGTAATGACCATCAAAGTGAGGTATTTTTGTCAGTGTTTTATCCTCACTCATCTCTCCTGTTTGATCACTTCGAGACTGCAGCTCTTCGCCATGCCCAAAACCAGCTCTAGTACCAAATGTTATGGTTCAAATGTCATTTAAGAACTCACAACAATTGGATGAATGATCCATGATTTTATTGAATGTAACTATTTGGCTTTATACAGCCTTTACAATGAAAACGGAAATCCACAAAAGCAGGCCCAATTTGCACCTATATCGGCAAGTGGTAGATCAGAACTTGAACAATTCAAAAAGTAATAAACTAGCTAAAGACTGAGTCTTATTCCTAAAAACTAGGACATGTCCACAGTGCACGTAACACACAACCTAACACAGTCTTCATTCAATTAACGTAACCTTGTTGGGAATGATCCGGATAGAAAGGTCAGGTTGAGTTTCAAGCTTGGTCTTGTCCGTCAAGCTTTCGGAATTGGATTTTGTCCAACGCGTTAGAGGCATTGCTGATGAGCTCGCGGAGGAAGATCTCTTTGTTGCTAGAGAAAGTGTTGATGATCAAACTCAAAAGCTGGTTAATCTCCACTTGGAAAGCGAACGTCACAGTGTTAGGCCCTTCCATCGTAACTTTAACTATTTTTCGCTTTCTGATATAAATTGTACATGTCTATACAACTAAAACTTTCATACACTTCGAGCTTCTTCTTGTTTTGTTTTCATTTCGACTTCAGAGTTAATTATATGTGTGTGTGTGAGAGGTTCTGGTGGGTTCTTTGCTGCCTAGGCGGTTAGAGTCTATGATTGTTCCTCTTCCTTGAGAACTTTCCTGCCATCGCCTAGTTTTGCTACAGCTGTATGTAGGGCTGTTAATACCGAACCGAAAACCGAAAAAAATCTAACCGTAACCGAAAAAACCGAAATCGAACAAATACTGAACCGAAAAACAAAAAAACCGAACCGAACCGAAAAATTTGGTTCGGTTTCGGTTTTCAGCTCCAAAAAAATCGAACCGAATCGTTTGAACCAAAATGAATAAAACACATCGTTTTACAAGTGTTAATCAAGTTTGATGTTGTTGGGTATGTTGTTGAGTATATCTCTTTGTCCCATATGAAAGTAGTATTTGGTATGTGTCATAGTTTGATTCTTAACAATGATTATTGGGGTTCTTATAGGTTTAAGAAAATGAATGCTAAGTTGCCAAAGAAAAAACCCTAGCTGAGAAAGTGAGAATGGTGGACAAGTTGAGTATAGTTTGAGAATGGATTCAATTGAGTGTTTTTATGTGATATTTGGATTGTATTTTTATTTGGATGGATTGTAGATTGTTTTAAACTTGGACTATGGAGTGTGGACTTTGGTTTATATTTGTTGATGTTTGAAACTTTGAATTTGTGATGTAAACTTTCGGTAAACATTTGGCCATTTGCTATGGTTTGAAACTTTGAATATGTGATTTGTGACTAATTATATTTGTTGTAGTTTGATTCGATTTGACATAAACTATGTTTCACACTTCACAAAGTTATTGAAAAAAGTAGCTAATGAAAATCTTCAAATTTTTGAAACTAATAGAAAGAAACAATATATTTTTTTAGAAAGTTTTTTTTATTTAAAAAAAATCGAAAAAAAAACCAAACCGAACCATTCGGTTTTTTGTAAAAAATCAGAAAAACCGAATCGAACCGAACCGATTAAAAAATACGATTCAATTTTCGGTTCGGCCTAATAACCGAACCGTTTGTACTGATTAACAACCCTAGCTGTATGTGTTTTGTTGCTGGTACGTGGACTTCTGTGCTACTGTGGATATGTTTCCAGTTTTTATATTCTTCTTCATCCTTCTACATTTCTGATATATACCTTACTCTTTAAGGCCCAAGGCCCAGAGACAATTAAAAAGACTGGGCTCAGGAGTGGGGAGCACCTCTAACAGCTACATCATTGATAATACATCGATCTCTTCCAATTTGACATAGGGAAATTACTTGGATCAATTGAGTTTCCACCAACATTGTCCAGAGTACTCTTTTTTATATATTTTTTATTTGTGATATGATAATCGAGATCACTTAATATATAGTTTATTTTTAAATGATCATGTATACAAAATTTTGATCAAATTAAAGATTATTTGCTCATTCAATCTTGCAAAACAAATAAACGGTTGTTATTGTAATGCTAAAATTCACCATAACCCTTCATTTATTTGATAAGATCGGATACTTAAATGATCTCCATTTTAATTCATTTTTTGTAGAGTTGATTTTCAACCAATAGTCTATAAGGTGAGTGGTCTCAATTTTGAAATAACACATTAGTATATATACAAATGGTATAGTTTGAACGATGTTGGTCCAAACTCATTTGGAGCCAAATATTTTCCTTTGACCTAGCTAGCTCATCATAGTATACAACCTATTGGGACTAGGAAATTGATCATGTAATTCCTTGGGAGCCATGCATATGAGTCCAGTGAAGACAATTGGTTTTGATAAATGAATTACAGTAAAATCTCTATACACTTATATTGTTGGGTGAAACATAATTTATTTATATATAGAGGTTATACATCAATAGATGTTTAGTTAAAAATTAGATCATAGTGTTTGCACAAATATCAAGAAAATAATTTGTTTCCAATAGCAATTATAAAGCATAAATATGAGCTATAAAATTTCCACAAGCTCAAATATGTGATTGCAACTATATATAAAGCATAGATCATCACCTCAAATTACTATAGAAATGTATTTTAATTTTTCTTAAATCACATTATGTTTTCTTATTATTGACAATTATTACTATATGGAGGCAAATTTTCTACATATGGGACAAGAAAAGTTTATAACTCATTACAATGTGGAGGTTATTCCTAATTTATAATTGGTTCCGAATCGGAGTCAAGATTTTTTTATTACTATAACGAGATTATTCCTATATAGAGTTTTCTTAAATCGAGATTTTACTGTTGTAGGTTTATGTGCTTTTTTTGGGATGGTAAACGAGCAGCAATCTATTGAAGATCAATCAAAAAGTATAACTGAAAAAATAAAATGGTGTAAACGATCACCGAACTAAAAAAAATATATAAAACGATGCATAGAAGTAACGTGAATAATAGTAACCTAAAGGAACTAGATGATGCCGAGGGGCATCTCAAACTACACCAATATTTGTTGGAAGTGTAATTGTGAATGTAACCGTAACCATAGCAAATAACTGCTCCAAGCTAACCCGTATTACTTATGACGGGAAATGGGAGGCTACTGCAAGAATCGTAACCAATTAGTTGCTCCAAGAAACCCGTAATACTGAAGACGAGAAGTGGGAGGCTAGTTTTAAGAACCAATTCGAGTAGAAGATGTACAACTGAACCAGATTCAAAGTTCGAATTAACGGCTCGCCTGATTTCCAAATCCAGATCCATACCCAACCCAGGAACCAATAAATGGCCTTAGCGGGCCTAGCAACCAAGCCCAATATAAGGGAAACCCTAGCCTATGAAGAACTACGAAGCCCAAAAATGGACCTAAGCTCAAACAATCGGCGACAAAGAGAACTGTGTCCAGCCTGACGACGCCATCGTATGAACCATCGTCGTTAATGCCCAATCATGCATCATTGATCCCTCCTTGTCATAAACTTCTGACACCTAACATCACCTTCCCCAGTTGAACCATGCACATGGGGCGAGACCAAAACTACCTTGTTGAGAACTAAAGCCGGCCAAAACAGCCTGCTGCATACCACAAAATGAACGCCGCGTTGCCAAAATCCGCAAACTTGGTCCTCCACACTTGCAACACCTCAGATTTGGTCCGCACCTTCACCCATGCCCGTGGTGGTCGAAAACCTGACCATACGTTGTCTGTATACACTAAGGCTCAATCATTGGCCTTCCATTGCATAAAACACCAAGAGAGACTCTCACGATTGAACGATCATCCTTGAACGACGAACTTCCGAGGTGCCATGCCCTAGGAGAGCGTCAGTTTTCTACCGTCAAAAGAGACAAGCAGAGATCCCAAGCAGTGCGAGAATGCTAGGGTTCAAAAAGAGAGAGAGAGAGAGAGAGAGAGAGAGAGAGAGATCTTAATCTCACTTTTGAACATAGTATGTACATTTTTGATGTTCCATAATCGCACAAGCTTTAGGTTTAGGTGCTTTATTTGTTGTGGACAATGTGTCTATGCCTCCGTGATTAAGGATGTTAATGGGTCAAGTCGGGGCTGGGTACCTGAACCCGAAACTAACCCGTCCAATTGAATTCGACCCAAATATCTGAACCCGACCCATTTACCCCCGAACCAAAAATAGATCAAATAAAAAATATTTATAAAAAATAGAATTATAAATGTATTATTCTCTATAAAATATATTAAAAATTAGATATAAATTATAAAATATAACAAACTTCCTTTAAAAATGAGGTGGTTTGGGTTCGGTATATCCATATCCGTACCTGACTTGTACCTGCCAACATTCAATCGGGTTCGGTTCGGGCGGATACCCGCGAAGTCGGGTTATTTGTCATCCCTATATGTTACTTGTGTGTGTAAATAAATAAGTAAAATGCCTTGTGACTTGTGAGTGTAAAAAATATGGTCAAGTCCATATGCATAACAAACTGCATTGAATCTCGATAATGTTTATGAGCATCTCCAAGAGTTAAGATAAATGTCATAGTTATATTTGCTAAAGTGCTATATCTAGCTATTCCTATTTTAAATTTCTATTTAGCAGTAATAGTTATCTTAAAGTCATTTTAAATTGTTTGCCATAATGCTCTTTTTAATTTGTTGGGTTTTCTATCAAAAATGAGAGTTTTAGGGTTTTTCTGCTCTAGGTTAAACAAGGCGGTGGCGACTCAACTTTGGCTGGATTGGTTACCCAGAATCGCGGTGGCACCTTTTGAGGCTCTGATATTGACGCCTTCACAAAGCGTGGAACCTGATCTTGGGCTGAGGGGTTTACTCACTGTCATTGTTCACCTTGTGGGATGGCGATGTGAGAGTGTCTCAACGAGGAGTATTGGAGCAAATGGTGTTTGTGTAGGTGACCATAACGACTTGGGAGTGGGCTGGTGCCGGCAGCCGGTTTAGGCTCATCTTAAGTTTTGTGGCGGCCGGTGGTTATGGGCTTTTGGATCTACTATTACTTGAAGGTTTGGTTTCAAGTGGTCGGTGGGTGGAGTACTTGAGTCTTTTGAATCAGATCGGTGGCCTGGGTTTCACGGCGATTCCTATCATTAATGTGACAAACAGGCGGTTCGCATCGGCCTGGATCGATGGCCTGGGTTTCCCATCATCAATGTGACCAACAAGTGGTGAATAGTCGATGGGCTCAACCGATCTGCGTGGTAGGGAGGTGGTGTGCAAGCGTCAATGTTCTAGCTTCTGCGAGTTGGTGTTGGTTGGTATTAGGCCTGGATTTGGTTCTGGGCTCATTACTAAGACCGATCAGGGCGTCTTTTATTTTAGAGGAGGGACTTGCTGGGCCATTTTTTGGGTCCGACTTATTTGAGATCCAAGAGGTCTTTTACATTATATGCCGTATTCCTTATCATTCTGTATCGCGCAACGTTTGGATACCATTTTTTTGGTTTCTTGTTTTATGGTTGCGTGACCTATGATTCATAAAATTTCTTCGATTATTATTACATCCTCATGACTAAATCACCAAGATCCATGGCCCTTCGAATTTCTTGAACTATTATATATTACCCTCATTTCACCAAGGTTATGATTCATGAATTCTTTGGATTCTCTTGTATTCTTGTAGGCTGGGAATTTATTAATTCATAAGAAATCAATTAAAAACTTGCTAACCAGTAACTAGGCAATGTATTGCAAGCTTATAAACATAGCCAAATAACAACCTTGAATAGTTTGGACTTTAGAGGGTTCTACTATTTCTCAGCATTTCTTTTCATTGGTGAATATTTGAAACTGACGGCAGTAGAAGGCACTGCGATAGAAGTCATGTACCTCTCTCTTTACTGTAAATTGTTAATTAGATAAGAAAATATACAGAGGAAGGGGGAAAACTAGGTAGCATCCTTAGTGACCGGCTATCATTCGAGGTGGTTATCGCAAGAATAAGTGGATGAAGAAAGAACACAAAATTATGGGTAAAATAGGAACTTTGTGTACAAACATATTTGCGGGTGTATAAAAAGTAAAAATGAAGGTGTGAATAAACGCATCCTTGCTAAAAATCACTTCAACAGAGTAGTTAAACCTAAGTCAAATATGATTTTGAGCTAAATTTACAAGCTATTTAGCTACAAATGAGAGAAAAATAGCTTAAAAGCTAAATCTCTTACCATCCAAAAAGTGAGTCCACCATCCAAAAAGTGATTACCTTCCAAGTATTGAAAATAATTTGGCTATAGTTGAGCTACATTTAACTTTTTAGTTGAAAATAACTATAGATTTAGTTTTACTATTGGAGATACTCTAAATACTTAAAAGTAGTTACATATTTTTTAGGAAAGCTAAATTTAACTTGACTATAAGGTAGCTATTGAAAGCTTTTTTAGTCAAAAATTTGTTAATTTTTTTTTAAAATATAGCTATAGATAACTGTTGGAGATGCTCAAACCATTCTGTGGCATGAGCTTGTTTCTAGATCCATCAATGCTGACTACTTGTGTCATTCAGTCACACAACATCAGATAAACCAAACATGTATCGATTCTGATGGCTAATGCCCGGTAAAATAGGCCTATTTCGAAGCACATATTATGCAAACATGACTTATGCGAAACCTCTAAAACGAATTTTGAGCTAGTAATTGAATTTGACTCACTGTAGGTTTTGGTCCATCGAAGATGGCTAATTCATTGAATAATTGTTATTGAAACTTGGTTTGTGGGGATCAAGATGCTATGCACCTCAGGACTAAGCACCCCAAGACTATTTTTCAATTAGTGACACGTATCACTGTCACACCCTCAAATTAGGGGCCGATATTATACTGAAATATGGTTATAGAATTTATGATGTGAATAATAATAATTTCAAATGTTAAGATGTCTCAATAGTACACTTATTGAAAAGTGAAAACGTTAATATTACAATATGAATTAATAGTCATTACATTTATTCAATTCAAAATGCAAGTAGAAAATAATTCTTTTATTTAGTGAACGACGGATCCCATCCCCAAGCATCCTACTCATCACTTGAAAAGAGAAGGGTGTAGTATCATGAGTCACACCGACTCAGTAAGTATAGTTTACAAGCATATACTAAATTATCTCTAAGAAACATCAAACCAAACAACCAAATCAAAAAGGTGAAATAATCAAAATCTGTTATGTTCTTTCATACTTATACTTGCGTCTTTATAATATATACATATAGGTACATAATATACGTTCTTGCACATCAACTCACAAACACGCCAATACTTCCAAAGTAATTTTTTTTGATTAACTGGTAATTACTCAAAAAATATGTGCTTAGTCTCATAATACCAACATACATGTAAAGTCACAACATACTACGACCACCTGCCAAAGCATGTATACTCTCAGTTTGACACAATTCATTCCTAAGAGTATAATAGTGCACTATCTGTAAGGGACTAAGGCTCTTGGCTAACTTCCACAATAACAAAATAATTTACCAACGATTCACTTAAGCATGAGGTCATTCGTACTTTATGCCCGACTTTACATCTCAACCATAATGACCACAAACGAGTCTTTAGCTAAGACTAGATATATATAGATCATAGAGTATATATTTATATCATAACTTTGAAATAAATATATACGTAATAGAATTCGTAAAGGAAGAAAGATCAAACTTAAACGTATTTTATTAATTAACAATTTTGGTCCAAAAGTTTCATTTGGCGGTAGTCCACTCGGCATTCTCCACTTGTCCTGAATTATACTTGAAATTAATAGATAGAGTGATTAAGTAAATAAACTTGAAATAAAAATTAGTTATCATCAGTCCAAAAGTTTCATTCGGCGGTAGTCCGTCTGAAATTTTTCATTAGTCCCAAATCAAACTTTAGAAGAAAATAATGCGAGTAAGTAAATGAACTCAAAGTACAAATGCAAAAAATAAAATTATTAATTCTTGGGCCAAAAGTATCATTCGGTGGTAGTCCGCTCGAAATCCTTCATTTGGTCCATTTTATAATTAATCTGACCAAATTAAAGAAGTGAGTACACCATCTCGAAGTGTTTTTATAGAGGAATTCAATGGTAATAGTCACAAAGTTCGATAGGGAGTTCTCAAGTCCAGAAACAAAAATGTTTAGCAACTATCCAGAAATGGTTACAGTTGGTATTAAGCGAATTTGCACAAATTAATTAGTTACTAAATCTTAGCCAATGCCATTGAAACTTTCCAAATTGATAGTTGAACTCCTAAGATTTATATTGATAGAAAGAACACTAAATTTGGTCAAGTTAAGAGCATCTTAAGAGTTTTCGAACAAGATTACGGAAAAGATTAGCAAAACTTATTTTAGATAGCTTTCTCATTACCTACCCTTTTTGAATGATTCAAAATCCAAAGTTGAATAACTTTTTGTGTAAAATTTAAATTTGTAAAAATATTTGACTAATTAAAACTTTAACAGAAACAAAAAATATTAAATTTACACTAAGGCTCATTATTTCCCTTTTATTCTTAGACATGCACTTTGATGTAATCCTAAAGATAAAGAAGTATAGGAATGTACTTATGTACTTACTCAAGAATTGAAGTAGGTAAATAAGCTATTTGATTAACTCAAGATGGTCTTCTTGGAGCAAAGAAAGAGGTACTAAAATATGCTTAATAGTAAGAGTTTTGGTATAGAACTTTAGGTATGTTGCATTACAACTTTGGGAGAGTTTCAATCCGTGAAAACTTGATTGAAATGGTGTGTGATCAGATTGGATTAAAGGGGATGTATATATATTCCTTGAGAGAAGACATGAGAATTTAATTTACAACCATTTCTATTGAGTTTGACAAGACAAGTTAATAAGGAATAGTTGGGCTACTCTCTGGGGTAAATATTTATTTGCAAGAACAATAGTAATGTTGTTGGAAATCAGATTGCCATATGTATATGTTTATGTGAATACAATACGTAATGTGTTGTGTGAAGAAAATATGTGATTCTACCAATAAAGTATAAAAATAAACAAAACACATAAACCAATAATAATTAGTACCAAATTAGTATCGAATTGATATATACGCATGACCACTAAAAGCATAATTGTAATCTTAAAAAATAAAGTTTGATTCGGAAAACAAATACAAACAAGGAGAATTTGGTCATTTCACTAAAATTCCATTTCAAAAAATTGGCTATTTGGAATTAGAGTTTTCTTACCGTTTTTAGCTCGAGTAAAAATATTTTTATTATTTTTACTAACCTACAACATGGAATATTCGCGAATCCAGTTTCGTGGTCTCGAACCCAAGATCGGGGAGTGCCGGACTTGAACTTGAGTATCCACTGGACCATTTGCTTCAGTTTGTTAATGTTTCTCTAAAACTCGTTTTTATGTATTAACTTCGCTATAGACAATTTTTTATTGAATTTTTAATGGCTTTAAGGTTAAACTAAATTATGGTAATTCTAAGTTTAACGAGTCATATAATAATCTAAATTATTATACTAATTTTCAGGGTATTTCAGTCACAATTTGAATCGTTAATATTGTCAACTTTCCTTAAGGCTGTCTGAGCTTATGATAAGCTCGGTTTATGAGATCTCCTCTTTGTCCACTTTTATTTCTCCCTCGTACACAGCCTCTCCTCTGCCCCCAATTCCACTCCGATGTCCTCTCCATCGTCCCCAACGTTGACGACCCGACCCTTGTCGAAAATCGTCAAAATGATAAATTATTTGGATAATTGTAATAAATCCATGACTAAAATTAAACTCAATCGGAACACGCCGATAACCTTATCGACGAACCCAATACAATAATATCAACTTAACAATATAAGTAACAACTAATTATCCGTCGCCCGCACTGCCACTAGCAGCGACACTAGTCACCGTCCACCCACTGGGACGACGAAGCATAAATATATTTTTAACCTTACAAATATGCTTGTAGCAACTTGGGTTGCGAGAGAGAAACTCAACCCTGTTCAACTCGATTTTTTCTCGAAATGGAAAAGTTACCATTTCCATTTATGGAAACCACTACTTATGCTTGGACATTTACGGTAATTCAATTTCAAATATTTCTATCAAACTTTCGTTGACCATAACTTTTCAATTGTAATTCCAATTTTGACGTTTTTTGCGTCTATGAACTCATCTCGACAAATTCTATGATTTTTACCCAAATTCAACAAACTTCATCAATTCAATAAAACATCAACCCAAGACCTCTAAATATTTATTGACGGTAAAAATTATTTATCGCAGCCACTAAATCGAACTCGAATTATTTATAAATAATTGAAATTTTATAAAAAGGTTGGGGTATCACAATCTACCCCCGTTAAAATAATGTTGTCTTCGAAATTATAAAACAAGGATTGTAGAATATTTCTGTGGAAAATTGGGCAGAGTCTCCCCTAAAATTAGAAAGCCCATAAACCTATAAATGTTCAAATACACTTCTATAATCACAATTTCTAACCTATACCGTGAGCCACCGATGCTCGTTCTGATTTCTCCACCAACACGTATCAATATCTCAAAAACTATATACGAAATGCTCAAATATAATCAAATTCAATAAACTCTTGTCAAAAGAAATCTCGAATGCTGAAAAATAAATCAAACGGAATAAGCCATAAACAATAGTAAATAGTACTTATAACTCGAAGAAGTCTCAAATATTGTGTACAATCCATCGTTGGGATTGTGCATACTCTCTGATGATAATATATCATTGTGATAAAATCGCTAATCAATGTTTTAAATTTTCAATCATCGTATTTCCGCGTAAACATGGAATATTATAGTTACACTCATACACATTCCATGAGTTCAAATTTTATCGAATTCTTATACTCATCAAATGAGTTAAGATTATATAATCATACTTATCGCACGAGTAAATATCATGTTCTCAATCTCGTATTTTAGTTCAAATCACAGTGCTTGTCTTTCTAGCTCAATCATATTACATAATCATCCGTCCTACGACGGTAATCACATAATATAGGTCGATGAATCATTTCACGTTTCAAGTTATCATTTTATGTTTCGAATTGTATTTTCATATATCATATACTCTTGAGTTAAAGAAATCGAGAACATCATGTCTATCAATAGTAATCAATATATAATATACTCTCGAATTTAGGACATCGAAAACACCCCGTAAGTACGAATATCTCTTGAATTAGGAAATCGAGATCACCACCTGATTATTTTTGGTATCTTCACCTTGGGGAGGCACAATTCTTACTTAACTATTGCCCATAAACGGACCCCAATAAAGATTTCAACCAAACCACAACCTGGTGGCTCCACCAATCTATGGCAGCCTATCCATATATCTCCTATGAGTCATATCTCAAATATAATCATATATAATATAGTCAACTTTATAGTTTCTTGTATAGTAATTTTTGTTTATAATTTTATTAGTAATCGTAAGAGTTTCAATTGCGTAGTTTCCAATGAACCTCTTTCGATTCTAATCAAGACAAGTGATCAGCAATCGTATATTTGCATCGATATACAAATGATCGTTTCCTATTTCGTATATTTATACAAATTATACAAATAATCACTAAGTACAATAGGATAGAACACTATCCTTTTTCGTTTTGATTTTAAATTGCAGCTCGTATCATTTTCATTTATCGTTGTAACATCAACTCCTTTCCATACCATATGACAACCAATGTTGTCGTTCCATTACCACTTTGTAATGGTCTCGATTTTCGTGTTTCAAATATCGTTCATTGTAGCACAATGTATATAATCAATATAATATTCAAAAATATATCGATAAGTAAATAATAATAAAATATTTTAAAAAATAAATATCGATAAACTAATATCAATAAAATATATCGATAAATGAATATCGATAAACTAATCTATGTATTTATGACAAGAAGTAAATTATCGCGTACCTCAGATCCAGCAACGGAAAATTCGTAACCACTTCTCGTCCACGACCACCATTCATCGTCTTCGTGACAATCACAAGAATACAATTTCACAAATTCTTATACTCATATTTCATAACTAACTCTAGAACACAAAGCACAACAAAAGAAAAGTCCAAGAGTTGAACCATGCTTTGATACCACTTGTGATGACGCGACCCTTATCGAAAATTGTCAAAATGATAAATTATTCGGATAATTCTAATAAATGCTCAACTAAAATTAAACTCCATCGAAACACGACGATAACCTTATCAACAAACCCAATAAAATACTACAAACTTAACGATATAAGGAATAACTAATTCTCCGTCACTCGCATCGTCACTGACAGCTATACTAGTCACCACTGCCCACTCACTGGGAAGACAAATCCTAAACGTATTTTTAACCTTACAAATTCGCTCGTAGAGTCAATACGAATCTAATGATATATAACATGACAAGTTTTCGGAAAATATGTGTAATGATACCTCGTTGGAAAGCTCTCAACGATCCAAACAACCTGTCTAACTACACCAAAGTCCAATTCTCACATCTAGAGGTCCAAATCGACCTCGAAAGCTCAAATCACAAACTCGCAGATTTTTTTTCCTACTACGCAACGACGTCGTCGAGCCACGACTGAGCTCAAGGATGGTCACACTCAACTCAGGGCAGAGAGGGGAAATGAAACCCCATCATCTCGCCGCCAATAAACACTTGCAATCGCCGTGTCGGGCGGAGGCTGAAAGGAAAACTGTACGAAATCGATTCTAATTTTGTACAGTCAAACCTGCATCCAAAATTTCCAACAATAGGCACAATATAATAAGGAGGAAATAAGCTCGTGATTGATACCTGAATCGTTGCAGGAGACGTTGCCGACGATGGTGACGGAAACCCGAAAACCCTAAAACTTCTCACCATTGATTCGTCCTCCACAGTGCGTCATCGTCGAAGCTAAAGCCAGAAAAAGAAAGAAGAAGAGGAGAGCTTTCGATCAAGACTGGAACCGTGGCCTATGGGGCTAACCAGAGTTTCGCCGCAGGTGAGCAGTTTTGCGGCTACTTGGGCCGCGAGAGAGAAAGTGAACCCCGGTCAACTCAATTTTTCCCCGAAATGGAAAAGTTACCATTTTCATATATGGAAACCAGTATTTATACTCGAACATTTACTGTAATTTGATTTCTGATATTTCCATCAAACTTTTGCTGACCATAATTTTTTCATCGTAACTTCAATTTCTACGTTTTTTTAAGTCTATGAACTCATCTCGACAAATTCTACGATTTCTATCCGAAGTGAACCAACTTTGTTGATTCGATAAAAAGTCAACCCAAGATCTCTAAATATTTTCTGACGGTAAAAATTATTAATCACAGACATTAAAATTGAACTCAAATTATTCATAAATAATAGAAATTATATATAAAAAAGCCAGGGTATCACACCAACTCCCTCCACCACCCGCAACTCCACCTCCCTCTGCCATTGTTGTTGTCTTTGACACTGGCATCTAACCCAAATGCACCAGGTTCTCCGACTTCGTCCATGACCAGGTTCTTGAACCATTTGCCTTGTTGACGACCTCGATCTCTCCTCCCAGTCACGCCTCCATCCTGCTCCCTTTCCTTCTGACTCACCCACTCCTCCTTGACTTGATCTAGACATCGCCAAGCTCGATCTCGCCGTTGGTTTGATCTGGTCGGCGGTGCATGCGGTGATCAAAGGTCGGTGGTGATTGTTGCTCTTTGACCAAATGAACGGTGGAGATGATCAATGAGATGTTATTTGACTTAATTTCATCGCTCCAGATTAAATCTCACAATTTTTTTGTCATAATTATATATAATTTGCAAAAATCAGAAATTAAAAAAATAGTCTAATATTACAAAAAAAATCAAATTAAATTACTACGGAGTGAATATGAAGTCTAGGTTACTTTAAAATTGTCACACACAAATTGTCTGAAATCAAATGTGTTTGTTAAACATATTTTTGTATGTTATGAAATTCAAATGTTTGAAAAATAAACTTTTACTTAAAAATAAAATAAAGAAAATTGACCGTACAATTAGATCGCTCAATTATTTCGAATCACTCATAAATATTTCAATTTTGGTGAACTTTTGAACCTTGATCGACATAATCAATTTATATTTTGTTTGTCATTTTAAATAATTATTTTTTGAAACACCCAAAAATCAAAACAATTAGCTTCGTTGTTCGAATAATTATAGAAAAATTTGCACAGTCTATTTATGGTGCGGACTTCACTAAAATTACATTATAGTAGGAAATTTACGAATTTGACTCACCTTTACACAATTTGCAATATTTAATTGTGTTAGTGAAAGGACCCAACCCCGATTTAGCTACCTAAACCGGAATCGAACCCCTTCGAAAATGCGAACCAACAAAAATTTTCCGAAATTTGGGCAGAGTTTCGTTACTAGCGTGGAATTATCTTAACCTGCACGCGGAAAATAACACTTCGCCCTATGCCACAAAAATCAAACCGTGGGCACCAATCCCATCCGGATTTCTCAACATTAATATAATCAACAAACAGTAAACATACAGTACTATATATATGTATATCCGAGAAAATCCGTATAACAAGTATCGGAATGTATCAGAGCGACCTCTAGTATAAAATATATACAATATATATACATCAGTAGGTGAAACTGAAACCTACTGGAAAACACAGGTGACTCTGATCACTAGCCTCCAAACCGCGACGTGAAACACCAAACCTGAACTGCAAACTGGGCACGGAAACCGAAAAGCCCAGGGGAAAGACAATAAACACGTTAGAGTGAGTGGACGAAAATAAATGTCTTTCACCAGTTTATATATATGTATAAAATCACATATGCGAGTCCAGGAAAATAAAAACAACATAGTACACGAGGTAAAACTCATATTCCTCCAGTGTACTGAGCATGCAAGTAAAATCCCACGGGGTCACTCATGGACTCCTCCGTGCTAGTACAGTCAGAATCACGGGATCCCAGACCCACACGTGATTCTAGCCAGAAATGGCCTCAGGTCAAAGGTCTGCCTCCCCCCGGTAAAGACCTCGGGTCAGGAGTCACAGCCTCCCCTGACATATGCCTACCATCGGGGATCAGCCGAGAGGCGAGTGTATCGATACAACAACGTAACCACGACTGTACTCTGTGTAAACCAAATCATAAACATTTCGATGCAAATGCATGATACAGCATATAAGTATATGTATACTCGTATACGTATATCCGTATAAGTATATCGTATAATCGTAAAACACATGCTCATGTAATCCGAAATCTCATACGCATGCTCAAGTTCATAAATCAAATAAAAGACTCGCAAGAATTCCGTGAAAAGAAATGTCCACTCACAGATCCGCTAGCGCGAACTCGCGCTAAACTCGTGGTCCGGCGGAGGTACCCTCGCCCGAAGCACGATCACGATCCAAATCTCGATCTCGATCTCCTGAATACATACACACATAACTGATCAAAATCGTAATCCACAACACTGTACGGATGCACGGAAACCAACCGTTCCCGAAAATACAAAATGCGGTGCAAAATGAATTACGGAAATCCCGAAATCCCCACTCGAAATCTCAACTGAAAATCGGCTAACCAAATCAACCCGAAAACCTCCGTACGATAATCAGGGCGCGATTACGAGAAAAATGACACTAATTACATCGAAATCTGAAAATTTGACTTTTCCTCCGCCGTTGACCGCCGTTGACCGCCGCCGCCGGCGGCGGCGCGCCGTCAACGGTGAAATCACACGGTGGAAAGCTCCAGTTTTCATCCCCACAACCATGCGAATCTTTTCCTCTTCTATCACTAGAACCAATTCAAAGCAAAACCTTCCCAAAATCGAGCAAAACCGAACGAACCTCCTAACTCAAATCCCTAATCGGGTTGCATCAAAAACTCTTCCTTAACCTCAATTGACCACACCAATAGATTCAGAGAGACGAGGGGAGTCGAATCCCCCTAATTTCCCCTTCCAAAACTCGCCGGAGCCAAGCTCCCCGTCACCGGCGAAATCTCCAACTCGGCCTCCAATGGTTCTTCCCCAAAACGAAACCAATTCACTCCAAACCAAAGCCTAACCCACTCGAAATCAAACAAGGATGCTAACCATACCTGTCCCGTGGCCGGAGGTGGCCGGAATCCGGTCGCCGGAAGTTGAAGCCGAAACGGGAAACTCTCCTCCCACGGTCAACGGTCAAAGTTTCCAAAATAGGAAAGTCAACGCAAGTCAATGCAAATTCGTGTTTTTACGACTATTTTCCGACTTTTCGATATTTATACTCGTCCCTCGGGTCAATCAACGGTCCGAAATGAATATACGATGTGATTCGGATAAGCTCGAAACAATCGGATAAACTCGTCGGAACCCGAAACTTCAAATAACCATCAAATATTCCTCGGTTATCGGAAAAATCTTCCGGAACCGTCCACGAACTCGAAATCACGTACTCTACAACTTCCGTGAAGACACTCAACTCAAATTCTCGACTGAAAACATAGTCGCGAATCGAATCGGCAAACTACACAATATCGTAAAACTGCGACTATAACCAAATCTCGAGAATCGTGCCAAACACACAACTGATTCTGGTTCGGGTCGTCACAGTTAGCCTAATTGTTGGCCGATACCGAAAGGTTGATCAACGAGCCCAAATATAATGTTGTATGGCTTCTTTAATGCTTATTGACAGATTGCACGAATTGATGATATGTCAACTAATGTTGTATGGCTTCTTTAATGCTTATGAACAAATATAAACTTTGAAGTGAAAAAGTAACAATAAAAAATAATATATAGAAACCGAACGTACGATGCAAAATAATATATGTCAAGCAAAATTTTGAGCCACTTATGTCATTGTTTCAGCCTTAATTCATGCAATTAACCTTGATGGTTGTTTATGCCCATTTATTATATTTGTAAAAGTCACAAAGGAGAGCGCTACCACGGTGACAATTGAGAGAGTAAATTTTCATACGGGCATACTGAGGCAGCTCGTAGGATGTCATGGTTGCAACGATACCAAATATATAATTGTCAAAGTACGTTGTAAGGTAAAATTAGGAGAAATAAACAACAGGGACATAAATGACCAATGAGTTTGACTTGATAGATCGAAACTATGACGAAACTGACTAAAACTTTAACCGAATCTATATATTAGTTTCATGATCTCATTGTATGGTCATTTTATTCAAATACAACTTTTTCAACCAGGATTAATGTAGTCAATCCAACCATCATTTATGCCCCTATTTTTAATTTGTACGAGTGACGTTCAACAAGAAATGCTATCACGCCGTCATATGGAAAGTAAATTGGCCTACTTGCATAAAGAGGATCTCTGTAAGATGTTGTGATCACGAGGAGTTCAAAAATTGAACTGTGGAAGTGCTTGATTAATCAAAATTAGAAAAATAAAAAAAATAGGCACATAAATGATCTGCGAGTTTGACTTCATGGATTGAAGCTGATGAAATTAAAATTAAATGAATCGACTATATATATGACGCCTCATGCAAACTATTATGTACTTATGTTTAAAAAGTTCAACCAATTTCATTATGGTTTAGATCTTCATCCGTTGAGTCAAACTCGCCGGTGGTTTATGTTCTTATTTCTTGTTTTCGCTAATTTTAATTAATTAAGCACTTCGACAATTCAATTTTCGATCTCGTCATGACCACGGCATCTTACGGGGAGAGTCTCTTTATGCACGTAGAAAAATATACTATCCAAAATTGTGTTGCAATATTGCTTTTTCATGGGCACTCGTACAAATATAGAATATTGACATAAACAACCAAGTTGTCTACACTGATCTATTTTGAATATATATATATATATATATATTGAATAAATCGACCGTACGATGTGGTTAAAATTTCAGCCGGTTTAGGCGTTGTCTCAGTCTTGATCCATTTAGTCAAACGTGACGGTCGTTTATGTCCATATCTTTTCATTTCGCTAACTTTGACTTATCGGTGACATCGAAGATTAAAATTTTTGCTCTCCTCTCGTTCAAGACATCATAAGGAGTACCTCTGTATGCATGTATCACTTTTAGTTTTCCCAAATGGATGTATGCTAGCGTTTATCTTTGTGACTTATATATAATGATGATAGGGGCATAAAGGACCGACGGGGTAGAATGTGTGGATCGAAGACCAAACGATGACCAAACCAGCTCAAATTTTTACACTACGTATACAATAGTCATATGTCTTTATCCTACTGTTCAGTTTTTCATATTCGATTTGTATCCAACTTTTTTACTTTTCAAATGATCATATTTGTTCAAAGCATGTAACAAGTTATACACCATTACTGGATACATCATGAATTCATTAATTCCGTCGACACGAATTCGTGGTTTTCATAATATTTGATATTCAAAGTGAAAATAAGAACATAAATAACCCCGGGTATTTTTTTAGCAATCAAGCTATTTTTATTTTTATTGCTGAGAGTTTTAAATCAACATTGTCATTCTAACTTAAAGTTAACTATGTTGATCGAGCTCAAAACGGATACCGAAATTGTTCAAATTTTTTTATGAATGTACAAAATAATCCATAGATCTAATCGTATGAGCCATTTTTATATTTTAATTATTAGCGTATTTTTCAAACAACTATACTCCATTATAATTATTAAATGATAATTGAATAACACATTTGGTTTTGAAATTTTTTCGTGTTCGATAATTTTAGAATAACTTAACATAAAAATTGTACCGTGAAAATTTTTCGTATAAATTTTTGGGATCTTAACCTATTTCTCATAATTTTTAAAAAGAATGAAATGAAATGAAATAAAATTTAATTTGTTTAACCAACATTTCTTATTGGGTGTTTTTCATTTTTATATTCAAATTTTTTTTTGGGGTTGTTGATTTTGGGACCATTGAAACGTTGTCGTTTCGTTTTGGTTGACGAGGCGACAGCGATCGGAGTCGAAGGCCGGAGGTCGTTGGATCCGCCTGGTGCGTTTGGTTGACCTCAGCCTGAGGTCGGCTTGCGCTAGCTAGGCTGTTGGGGTCACGATCGTCGTATTTGCCCACCACCGAAACTGAGGAGAGGCGGCACGACACAGAGGAAAAAAATTGAAGAAGACGAGCACCGTTGGCGTAGAGAGGAGGTGCGTTGGAGAAGGAGATGTCGGGATTTCCCGGTAGCGAGGTGAGTTTTCAGGCAGAATCAGATACACTGTGCTTATGACACGTGATACGTTTGAAAATTTGCATTACGGTGCATTCTAGTATTATGCAGTTTCTGGTAGCATATTATCAATTGGGTAATTTTATTCTCCCTAAAACGTAAAGTAGAGGTAAAAGGTCAATCAACGACATGAAACTATCGAGAAATTCAATGAACTGGAGGCTGGTTTTCTTCTTCTAAATCAGTTCAAATGGTGCAGAAACCTTTCAAGACACTTTTACAAATCTCTCATCACAAAGTCCAGTATCATGGATAGTTGCTGACCGGAAAAAGTTCTACAGAGACTAATCAGACTATATAACCTACCCGTTTAAGGTTTTGGAGACCTAAGTTGCCACAGTAAGTATACCAAGAATTAAAGTTTTACACTTTCTCCACAATAAATAATACTCGCTCTCAAAAATTAGTATTACTTGGACATATGTTGTTGTAGTTGTGTAACATGTTTTATAACCTAGTGCGAACTAGTAATCAACTATATGCTATAAAAACTCCACAATATCAATCTCAATCTCAATCTCAATCTCAATCTCATAGAACTCTAAAATTAAATTCGCTCTGGCGAAAATAGCATTCGAAAGGTTGATCTATTTTAAAAAAGAATATTTGAGCAAATACTAAATTCATTTTCAAGATATCCCGAAGCTGGTGATCAATGTCAATGAGATAGAAGAATACGTTTCATTGCTTCAAAGTCGCTTAAGGACATCTGTGCGTTCTCATCAAAATCATATCTGTAGAAGAGACAACGACACTACTAGGAACAAAGCTATAAATGTAAAGTAAGATATCGGAATTGTCACTAATGTGAATCTGATGTTTGATTCGTCGGTCAAAGTAATATACACGCGTGTGCTCCATGATGTAACAGTGTAACCTAGCCCAACTATGTTTTACTTTATCCTATTTCTTGCTCTAAATGTTTTGGAACCAAGCAAAGTCTTCAAGTCTCAGTTATCTTAAAAAAGTCGGGGATTTTACGAACTATTTCCAGACAGAAAGCTCGACGAAAAGTTGAGGGAAAGCTAGCTTTTTGCAGTGCATTGCATTCAGAGTTTCACAGCAAACCCATTTTCGCTATCTATTCAAAGATTCACATATTCACCGAGAATCACGAGAAGCATTAAAGCACAGAAGAGTCCAGTTGAGGGTTTTTGAACCCATCAAAGAAAGGAGCTACCTTTGGGTGGTTTGAGCTCTCAAGTTATTTGAAAATGGCTGCCAAGGAATCAAGCTCTGCTGCTTCAATGGACAGTAAAATCAAAAGGGTGCTGACCCATAATGGTAGATATGCGCAGTACAATGTGTTTGGGAACTTGTTTGAGGTCTCTAGAAAGTATGTTCCGCCAATTAGGCCTATTGGCAGAGGTGCTTATGGCATTGTCTGGTGAGCTTTTACTTTAAGTTTTGATTTTTTTAGCTTCTTTTGCTATCTGGGTTGCTATAAGTTGCTTTGTTGGGGAATTTGTGCTACTCATTTGGATGATTAGTTTGATACTCACAAAACTATGTAGGGAACATGAATGATACTCAGTAAAAAGGGTCTCTATTTAACTGCTATGATTGATTTAAACTCATATATGATTTGTGATTCAAGCTTACTTTGTTGGAGTCATTTGATAGTCAGCTTAGTTTTGTTGGTACTATAAGTCAAGAACAGCATCAGATAAAGAAAAGAAGGAAATCCGGGGATAAGGGTATATTAATACTAAAGTAAACTTGTAGTTCTGTATCAATTTTGTGATGGCCATATATGGTAAAGATGGTTTCTTGACTATATTTGATGATGCTTGTTACTAACTACCATTGGATTAGGCATCAACTGTTTGGTTGCTGCTCATGAAGCTGGTATCTTTCATGCTTTGGTTCGGTTCATCATGTGTTGTTAAGACAAGATCAGTCTACGATACTGCTTAAATAAATTGAGGAATAGTTTTCCTATTTGTTCCTTTTGTTTTTTTTGACAAGGTAAGAAGTTGATGGTAACATTTTTTTCATGCTGTCAGCGCTGCAGTTAATGCCAACACACACGAAGAAGTTGCCATAAAGAAAATTGGCAACGCTTTTGACAACATAATAGATGCCAAGAGGACGTTAAGAGAAATCAAGCTTCTCCGCCATATGAACCATGAAAATGTAAGTTTCTTCTGTAAGAGATATAACTGGACTTAGAAGCAAGTATAATATGGAAATTA
Organism: Geum urbanum; assembly: GCA_946800695.1. Lineage (NCBI taxonomy): Eukaryota > Viridiplantae > Streptophyta > Magnoliopsida > Rosales > Rosaceae > Geum > Geum urbanum. The sequence goes on along the minus strand of OX327013.1, from coordinate 36,099,552 downwards.
TGCTGATTTAGAGAATCCACTTGCAAAGGGTAGCTTCACAAATCTAAGTAAACAAGTGCTAAATCATCGGTATCCGAAGCTTTTGCCCAGCATCTGGAAAGGGCATAACCAATAGACAAGTGTTTAAAGGTTCTGTACAATGCTAATTATCCCATAGGTTGTACTCAGACAAGTATGTATATATAAGTGCTTCTCAATGGCTGGGATGGGAGGTATTACAGCCTCTTCTGTGAATTTGGCACCCATTCATGTCTTGTTAGGTTGTATGTCTAGGAACATTCTTCTGTATTATGTTTCATTTGTTACTTTCTTTTTCAAATCCCTACAAGCCTCCGCACCTTACCGAATAAGAAGATAATGAGCACATTGTGTTATTTTCAAATTTTATTTTTTAATTATCTTAGCTGCTATCTTTTAGACATGTAATGTGTATTATGGTTAACCATATCTAAATCCTTTAGTCCTATCCAAAATCTGGTTGACTCACCTTTGTTCTTATTCTTTTATTTTTTTGTTGGCTTCATATGTCATTCCTATTTGGATTTGCTCAGAGGTAGAGCTCATCAAATTCCCTCCACAGGTCATTGCCATCAAGGACATCGTACGACCACCCAAAAAAGACACGTTCAATGATGTATACATTGTTTATGAGTTAATGGACACTGATCTTCATCAGATAATTCGATCTGACCAACAATTAACAGATGATCATTGTCAGGTTTGTTACAACATCAATGGGGCTTCATACATGTCATTATCAGTTTCTCAATGTCATTCTGGTTCATTGCATTTTTTATTACAAGCTTTTGAGAAAGTTGAACTTCTTAAAGTTGATGTTTGATGAGGATGGAATCTGTTTTGTTTAATTAAAGTTTCAAGGATCTTTAATACATAAACACCTTGCAGGTAGTGATCGCATATATGTTGATAGAAGAGACATCATAATAAATATCTAATAAGGAAAAGTCTCATCTCAACAATCAACATCATTTGAACTGTTAAAAATCAAAAGTGTTTGTACATCAAGTTTTTCTCAGCATCAAAATGGAGTTCCGAAGTATGTTGCAACCTGTAACTTTCCTTGGTGAGTGGGTGTAAAGTCATAGATAGGAACATGATTTCATAAGCATTGACTCCATTGAGGTGTAAAGTCCTCTTTAGCTTGATACATCAGCTATTCTGCAGTATGATTTGTTTCCTTTGATATTTGAATGACTTACTTGCTTAGTGTAGTTTTGTCTTCACTCTTAGTTTAGTCTTTCTGATGAACTAATTCTAGCTGCTTTTCATGGAAAATGCAGTACTTTCTGTATCAGCTTTTGAGAGGACTGAAGTATGTACACTCGGCCAATGTGTTGCACCGGGATCTGAAGCCCAGCAATTTGCTTTTAAATGCTAACTGCGACCTTAAAATTGGCGATTTTGGACTCGCAAGAACAACATCCGAGACAGATTTCATGACCGAGTATGTTGTCACTCGTTGGTACCGGGCACCAGAGTTGCTACTCAATTGTTCAGAGTATACCGCTGCCATTGATATATGGTCTGTTGGGTGCATACTTGGTGAAATCATGACCAGAGAACCTTTGTTTCCTGGAAAAGATTACGTTCATCAGCTGAGGCTCATCACAGAGGTACTACTTCTAGAATTTAAACTGATTCAAGTTAGTCAAGAATTTATTTCTACTAATTAATGTTATGTGGATCATATAGGTAATGTCAATATATAAGAAACATAGAAAAACTAGTTTGATATCTTCTACGAGTTTTCTGATTCTCCTTGTCTAGAGATTTCTGGCCAATCATAGCATTAAGCTAGGATTCACATCTTTTAGGATATGATTTCTTTGGAGGGTATACAATCTAGGTGGTTAGGTAGTAAAAAGTCTGAAGTGGTCCATGAGTCAAGAGGCATGGAGACATGGAATAGCCGTTAAGGGTAGAGATCCTTGGTTCTAACCTCCTTGTAATGAAGAAAGTAATCTCGTAGTGAACATCAACTGGTACCTACCCTAATCAAATGAAACAGCCTATTTTATGCTGATTGATACTCCTCATAACTAGGGGACTTATTGGAGTTCTGGGATACAGTACCTTGGTGCTTTGGTGTTTATTTCGGAGTTCTAGTTTCAACCTACTAGTTGGTTCTACATTTAAGGGATATCTGAGCAAAATATAATTGTTCCAAGTTTAAGGTGGTTACCATGCGAATTGTCAAGTGGATGGTATAACCAATTTCTAAATGAATCTATTTGTTGTTATTTTGCTTTCTTTCTTATTTTTTTTCTTCCCTTTTTGTGATTTATTTTTTGCTTTCAACTTTTTAAATATTTTCGTTCATTATACCTGTACTTTAGATGTACTTGGTAATAAGAAATACACTAAAGTACATGTATGCTTCTTTCTCTCTAAAGTTGATAGGTTCACCTGATGATGCGAGCCTTGGATTTCTTCGAAGTGATAATACCCGCAGATATGTAAAACAGCTCCCACAATTCCGAAGGCAACAATTCTCTGCTAGGTTCCCTAATATGTCTCCTGGGGCTTTGGATTTGCTAGAAAAAATGCTCGTCTTTGATCCGAACAGACGCATGACGGGTAAGAGAAATGGTTAGGAGTTTAAGAGGCATTGTAAAACATGCATCACATTCTGAGTCATTTTCGTGACCTACTGGTTTCATTTTTGTTTCCAGTTGATGAGGCACTTTGTCACCCATACTTGTCATCGCTTCATGACAACAACGATGAGCCGGTCTGCCCTAGGCCTTTCCATTTTGATTTTGAACAATCATCATGCACTGAAGAGCACATCAAAGAACTCATATGGAGGGAAGCAGTCAAGTATAATCCTGTGCCAACTCATTAATGGACATTCTTTTCTTCGTCTGTAGTACATATAATGAATGGCTTGCCCCTTAAACAATCAATCACATTCGGAATCTCTGTAGAGATTGTGTACGTGTAACTTGAGTTTGACTAATGTACAAGAAGCTGAATTTCTCGAGAAGGTCGCCCCACTTGATGGCTGTTATGTTCTTACATGTGCTTCTGAGAATTTCTAAAGCAATACAGAAGAGCGTTTGGGGAAATTGATTTAGAGCTTGTCAGAAAGACTGTTGAAGCTGTATTAATTTGGGATATGGATTTCTACGTTTGACCACTTGTGTTAAATCAATAGCTATGAAGAGCTACTTTCCTGTTTCCATTTGTTCATTCAATCTTGCACATTTTAGATAATTGCCTGCTTCTTTGTTATCTGTACTGGATTTGGTGTTTCTTCTTTGAAAGATCTGATTTGGGGAAACAAAATGATTGTCATCACCATGACACAAGTGGTATGGGGTGTCCCAAACACCATGAAAATAGTAGTAGGAATATATTTTTGCTAATGTTCATTTGTCATTGGCCAAATATGTAAAACCAATCCATACAGAATTTTCATGGTTTCAGATACATTGTTGTGATTGACTAGAAATGGTTCATCTATTCCAAATCTTCCTCCCTTGGCAATGATTTCAAGTAAAATTCTGTAATGATATTCCATTTGTTACAAGTACTTTCCTCTGTAAGAACACAGCTGAACTTGCATGTTGTCTATCGGCAGGCTTTCTTCTGGAAAATTACATGCCTCAACATTCTCCGGAACCTGGTCTGCCAAAAGCTCACATGGTTGAGGAACCACACCACTTGAAATCCCAGCAATATCATTACAGTTCCAAGGTACTTTCTTGGCCTTGGCCATTGTGATTGTAACATTAGAAATGCAAATCCCAGTAAATGGATCACCAGTTAGTCCCCCCAGTTTACCAGCTATTGTTACATTATCAGCTACCATATCATGATAGTTTATGTTCTGGATCAGCGGAAGCGCATTCAGGTCATATCCTTCATCTGCGTGTGATCCATAGTCTCCTGCTATCCAAAACACATACTTCATTGTTTGCATAGTCATCCTTCTGACATATATGTCTTTAACAAAGCCTCCTCTTCCTACAGCAGTTTTGATTCTGACCGCTGATTCCATGTTAATGGCAACAATATCCTCAGCTCTAACATCTTGGATCCCTCCGGACATCTCACTTCCGAGTGCAATGACAGCGCTAAATGGAGAAATGCATGTCAGCCGCCTGATCACAAGCGCCTTAGTTGGCATCCCAAAAGCAATACCATACTCGTCCCAACCACTCTTCACAGCAATGCAATCATCCCCGGACTCCCGGAGACAATGTAACAGTCCTCAATTCGAGTATTCGTGCAAGAGTCTACAAACAGCAAGGTAGACCAACTAAGCACCATTAAAACCATAGTTTGATAACTTTGATCAGCAACTGTGGGATATTTACTTTGACATCAAAATCTGCCTCAAGAATTGTGTAGATAAGCAACAAATTAGTAGATATATACATACTTACCCGGGTTAATCCCATCTGTGTTTGGAGATGTCACTGGTGCAAGGATTGTGAGGCCTTGAACTAGAACATTGCTGCATTATTTCATTGTTTATTAGGACAGACGTTAAAATACAAAAGATCTAAACATTTTGAGTTTGAGGTTTGTTTCATGTATGCTGACTTAACAAGTTTGATACTTTACTTTGCTCTTGCAGTTCTTACAGCTTGAGCATCAAAATTGATCAACTAGGGAGCCATCAACCCCTTAATACAGAGCCATAGAATGAAATTACCTGCTGTAAATAGGATGGACATTCCATGATGGAGAATTAACCAAAGTGAGATTGAAAATCTGGATATTCTCAGAGTACATGATTTCGATCAGGTAAGGCCTTGTGTACTTTAGCTGTCCCTTGCGGAATTTTTGCCACCATAGTTCACCTTGACCATCAATTGTTCCATTTGACCATTTCCACCTGATACAAAATTGACCTCATATATTCTCAGCAAAAGATTATAAATCTGTCATTAATATCTAGTATGCTTAGTTATTCAACTTCATGCTTGTTACCTGTTATAACAACATCTGTGAGGTTGGTTCCGAATATCAGACTGATAAATCTACCTCCAGTCGTATCTCTTCCTCGACCATACGATGGAAGTGGATCAATCACTTGCCATTCACTCTCATCCTAGCACAGATACAAGGATATAATAGTACTATATCTAGAGTCTTAAGTTGCAAATTGTAACAGTGTGAGATGGTTCTGCTGTCTAACCTGAGAAGCAAGAAGAACAGCATCCTTGTGTAGATAGAGAGTGAAATGACTGGTGAGGTTGAAGCTTCCAGTTAATCATTTCCCAGCAGGAACTAATAATTGGGATCCACCTTGTGATTCATATTGACTCAGATATTCAATTGCTGCCTGAAAAGCCTTGGTGTTTGATGTGGTGCATTGAAGACATAGTGAGCACGTTTAGTATGATTCAAGCAACCGCCATTTTTTTCTTCTTTTGGAGAAACAAGCATATCCATGCCAATAATGAAAAAGGAGGCACAGAGATTGTTCCTTTTTTCTTTCTATGAAAACTATGAATATCAAAGAGCACTGCGTTTGGTTTGTGAAACCAGAAATGAATTTGTAGAGTCACGAGAAAAGAAAGAATTAATGGCACATGAAACAGAAGTTACCTGAGTTTTTGGGGAAGTCTTCCGCAAGAGTCCCATTCTCAAACCTGGTACTTCGTTTTATTGCAGAACCAAAGAATATATATGGATTCATACACTCTCTGGCTTATGTCCTGTATCTTATCAGTTCCTTTCACGCCACAGCTTTGTCCATGGCTAATTTCATGTGCAGAGTTTCGCGTAAGCCAGATAAGATAACCCCATGCCATAACAAAGTAACTACCTTCTTTTACCTACAGTTAAGATTTGTATATATACTGTATCAATCTATGTTAAAGAATCGTTCTTTGAGAATCTGTCACATACAGTTCAAGTTAAATGAAAGAAAGATATAGAAAAGAAAATTTTAGATTTCAGTGGTGTGAGTTGAGATCTGTATGACAGGTGAACAGATTATGATAATGCTACCTTTAGCTGCATCTCAATTCTATTTTGGTTCTTGGTGCATTGTACAGTAAGAGATGATATGATTGAAGCAAGATTAATTTGAGGGCATTATTATTGAGTTCCCATGGTCAGTTTTGAAAATCAGAAAAAGAGGGGAGGTTGTAGACTAGGCCAACAGTGGATGTGGGGGGTGGGGGTTTCAGAAAGATATGCCAATATGTATGATAAATCTGATGGTGGTGACGGTGTGGAACACACTATGAACTGTGCGCACTATAGAAAGCATTCCCACTTTCCCCATTGCTATATTTCTTCATTGAACTGATCGATCCCATATGCTATTTCTGGATGGATGGCCAGCAGGACTGCAGGAGTTGTGTTTATATTTTTTTCTCACTCAAGTTAGTTCAATCCTACCCAAATGTCCATGACATTAAAAATGGAAAATTACTCTTTCAAGTAAAAACACAAGAGGAAAAAAAAACTAAATTGACTGGTTATGAATCGACGTACGTACTAGTTTAAGAGCATCTACACCGGGGGGATTTCCCCTAAATCGGAATTCCTAGGCGGACCCAGTCGAAAATAGCAATTCTGGGGTTTAGAGGTGTGCAGCGGTGCAAGAACGTAAGGGCGACCAGACATTGACAGAGAAGGATTCCTCTCCGGCATTCGAAAATCGATCGAGCGAGAGGAAGCATCCTTTGGCGAACCTCATGCACATGGGTGATGCCAGGGCACATCCATTTTTTTTTCTATCTGGCGCGTACAATACATGCACCGTAAAAAGTAAATTTTTTTAACTGGAGCAATTACTCGCCAATCAGAACCCGACACATGGCGGGGTTGTTTGCCATGGCTCACCAACGGCTCTTTTGATCTGGGCCCTTCATTTTGAATCAAAATTCCAATCCGACAGCCCACATTTAAGCAAAATAGCTACTTTTGGTAAGGATGAATCCGGAATCGGGCGAAAATTTGCTAGATGAGGTAAGGATTTATTTATATTGGTCCTCTCAATTTTATTTGATTTTATGATCTAAAAAAATGTCAAGTCCATTTTATTTGATATTATTGTGACTTGTCAATTCGTTATATTTTTTTTTTAGATAAGGAAAGCTCAAACATTTTATGTGTCAAAAAAGAAGAAAGAGTTTGTAAACTTTGGATGTTGGGAAGCGGTCAAGCATTATTCTTCTTTTAGACCCGTCGAAACTAGTGCTCCACCTTCTTACCATTCCAACTTTGAAGCTACTCCTCCCGTTAGTGAAGTGTCTCCTTCCGTCAACTTGAGCAAGGATGAAGTGATTCCAACACCACAAAGCAACATTGAAGGTACCTCGAGTCTGGCTAGATCTCAATGAGTGAAGGCGACCAAGGGAACAAAAAGAAGGGAAAAGAAGCCCATGACACCTACAAATGAGGTTAGAGATGAGACTTTGAAGAGCATTGCGGCTAATCAAATTTTTTTTTGCCAATTGGCAAAAGGAAAATGAAGAAAAGTAACGAATGCTTGATGAGAAAAAACTACAAATTGAGGGCACAAGAGGAAGAAACAAGGATCATGACAATGAATTTCGAGGCTATGACCCAAATTCAAAGAGGTATTTCATGAAGAGAAAAACGGAAATCCTTAAACAAGTAGATGGCGATGAAGAAGAAGTTGGTGATGCAAGCTTCACAAATTGTTATCGCTCCCGCAACCTTAATTTTAGTGATTAGTTTAGTTTGACTTAATAATAAATTTATGCTTGACATGTCATTATGTAATTTAAATTTTCAAGAAGTAAAAACGCACTTTATTTATTTAGATAAACTTTAAACACAATACATTAAAACATAATAAATTGCACTCAAATAACATAAAATGAAAACACACAAAATACAAATACACAAAAGACAAACACACATACATCAAACACGTTATTTAGAGTTGTTCACCAGTTTCAAGAAACCAGTTGTGCTTCACTAAGTCCTTTTCAAGCTCTCTATGGAGATAAACTAATTGAAGATTGATGAGACGGTTGCTAAATCGTTGTTGATGTTGATCTCTTCCAATTGGCTCAAAAGAAATTCGGTTACCATTTTCATCCACCATCTCATCATAAACTGTGAAAGCAATAGCTGAGTGTTGTAGATCTTCTTCTTCGTTCTTCTCAAAATCGTTCTCCACAAATTCTTCCTCAACAATCATGTTATGCATTATGATGCAAGCCAACATGATCATTTTCAATATCGATGTGTGATGACACATAGCTGAATGACGAATAATTGCCGAACGAGATTGTAAGATGCCAAAACACCTCTCTACATCTTTGTGATATGCCTCTTGTTTCCTTGAGAACAGCTTCTGTTGTTGATTCTGAGGATTGAAAATTATTTTGACAAACGAGGAGTACCTCGGATATATTCCATCAGCTAGATAATAACTGTGGTTGTACGTCATATCGTTGACTTTATAAGTCGATTGCGGGCTTCTTCCAACAAGGAGCGCATCGAAGATATCCGAGTTGTTGAGCACATTAATATCATTTTGTGCTCCTGGCATCCGAAATAGTTATGCCATATCCATGTATGATATGACGTCACCGCCTCTAAGATTATGGTGGGACGAGCATTCCGACCTGAGTATGACCTTTGTCAAGCTATTAGGCAGTTCTTCCATTTCCAGTGTATGCAGTCGATACTTCCGATCTTACCAGGAAATCTCCACTTCCTTGCCCTCCTTAGAAGTCAAGTGATGTATGTTGCATCAAGAGCACAGAGGTAACAGTCTTAGTAAAGCAAAACCCCTTTATGTGCACCACTTCTTCATACATTCCAGTGTTGTTGATTCCCCAATCCTTATGATTTCAGTACACTGATCTGCAGATGCGCCATATGCCAACATTTGTAGAGCACCTGTCATCTTTTATTCGAGAAGAAGTCCCTGCAATCTAGTGACTTCTGCTCTTTGATGCCAAAGAAGGTTGTGGTTGTAGAGTTTGTCTTAAGGCGGTTGAACAATTGCGTGCTCATTCGAAACCTCAAGCGAAAATCTTGCTCGTTGAAAACAAGGCGTTCGATGAAGTAATCTTCCATCTAATTCCATCCTCTTGCTTCTTTCTGCCTTGGTTCGTTTGGATGGCAGCGGCGAGGTGGCTCATCGTCAAACGCCAAAGCTACCATGACCACATCAGTCACAAAGGAATTAGCAATTACAGCAGCATGCCGGCGTTGTTGTCGCCTCCTCTTGGAAGACTCTTTGTAATCGAAAGGATTCATCTTACTGAAGAGGGAATGTGAAGAAGTTTTTGAAGATATGTGTTTACCGGTGTAGAATATCAAGTGACTTGTAGATGTTGTGAGGTTTCAAGGAGCCATAGACGATGCTTTTATAGTAAAATTTAGATAATATGATGTTCGAAGATGAATGCACGTGTCACATCGTCATTCATCAGAAATCTTACTAGAAATCTTCATCCAATAATTTAGCCGACAACGACACATGGATGTGACATGTGTTGCACAATGAATGGTCAGAAATCTTACCGAAAATCTTCATCAATAATATAGCCGACAACGACACGTGGATGTGACACGTGTCACAAAATGACTCGTCGAAAATTTTACCGGAAATCTTCGTCAATAATTTAGACGATAACGTCACATGAAAGTGATGTGTCAAATTATGACTCGTCAGAAACCTTATGAGAATTTGGTTCAATAATTTAGACAATAATGACATATGTCGGCTAGTTATTGGATGAAAATATTACTAAAAATTAAATAAAATAAGTTTTTATAATTAATAAATAGTAATAAGAATTCCTATTTGTTGCACCTCTGCGCAAAAACCATGAATAGAACATCCTATTTGATGAATAATGACAGAAACTCCTCAAATAAAATTTTCTCGGCCGATAGAACTTCCCGAACGGGTGCGGATGTTCTATAAAGAATTTGGATCATAGGATTTGTATGATTGTGGAGCATATAATGTCATTATCCCCCCATGACATTTTGAGTTTTTTTATCTATGGCTAGCTCTTCGATCACAGGCACTTCTAAATAGTGGACGCTATTGGTACCTATATTGATTAAAATTTATATTTGACTTTAACTATAGCTATTCCGTTGGAACTGGCTTTAGCTAAAATTTAACTTTTAGCTACTCTGTTAGAGATGCTCTTACGGTGTGTTTGGATGGGTTTTGGGGTTTTTATTGATTGATCTAAAGCCTCTAGAGCATATCTCTAAAAAAAACATGTTGAGGGAGCTCTGTAATCTCCAGAGCATCGTGAGATCCCTATCGCCATCTAGGTCTTCTGTTGTGCAGCACCGCCCACCGGTGTCTGTTGTCGTGAAGTCCCTATATTGAGAGTTTATGCGTTGAGAGCCATTGTGTTTTTCTAACCGGTCTGAGCCAGATTCAGGTTGTTCTCATGGCTATGGTAGCGGTATTTGAGAGGCCTATTGAGCGATCCTCTCTCCACAGGCTACTATGGGAAAGTGGGGGCGGGCATCGATGATGCCGATGACTGGGAGTGAGAGGTGGAAGCTAGGACCTCGAGAGCGACCATCACGTGCTTGGTAGAAGAACAATCCTACATGGAGGCTGTCTTGGAACTACTGCGTTCTCTATCTATGGATTAGGCGATGAACTGAGATGCTGGAGATAGATAAGAGGGAAGGGATAAGGGGTTGCGGCGGTGTTGTGCGGTGGATTCAAGGCGTCAAAGTACGCTATGGCCGACTTCTTGCTTGGAAAACCTGGCAACACAGTCTGAGGCTGCTACAGATCTGAAGATGGTCACTGGAGGCTTCCATGATGGTGGTGGGCCGTGACGGGGGAAGATCCGGCAAGGATGACTACTAATATAATCTGATGAGGTACGAGGCGGCTCGTCCCTGCCTCACGACCAACTACGCCCTAGGGGTAGAGTTGGGCCTATGCCTTTGGCCTATTATGGGCTTTTGGCTTGTGTTGTCCAGTATTAATTTTTTAGGGTACCGAATTTGGGACCCTGAAGAACTTAATAGTGTCGTTTTGAATTGGATGACGGACTTCGTACAAAGTTGGCCCCCTCCTTTATTGAGTTTCTTATCATCTCAAAGTGAAGAAATGGCGGCGATGGAGGTACACTTTGCACTCGATTTCTGAGAATTACTGATGACGTTGAAGGTAGCTACCCATAAATCAAGCCTGCCGAACAACCAGATTTTAACCTATGATAAGTTTCAACCGGTGATCCATGGACAGAGTCCAGACTGTCCCTAACGAATGTCGATATCAAATTCGTGTTTTCTTGTTTCGTATTTTGTTTTTCAAATTTTTGATGTACTAGATTTTTTTTATTAATGTATTATATCGTTTCAAAAAAAAAAATCTTGAGCTGAGTTTTCAGAGAGTTTTAGATTATATGTGATTCCTCAATTCCTAAAACTCTCATTCCATCAAATCAGCCAAATCCATGATATCGCGTTGTCTTCCTCATCATTCTCTATTGTGCTCCATAATTGGTTAAATATGATTTGAACTAAGATAACGAGAAATGGGTGGGAGATCGAAGAGAGGTAACAAGATCTTTATGAAGTTCTAAGAATTATTATGCATGTCGGTGACTTATCCAAACACCCCGTCTTTATAAGAAGTTATTTTATTCATCTAAAATATATATGTATGTACGTAATTCATAAATGAGTGAAACTTAAAATTTCACATGATATGACCAGAAAGTGTGTCAATATTACGTGAATCTCAGAATCTCATTTCTCATTCTTCATTGCATTACAGTGATGGCAATCATGGCATGAAGAGAATTTCAATTGATTCTCCATTCGCATGCTAAAAAGCTAGCCCTGCAGATGTCTTCACAATGATTGTATAATTAGTATGAACTACGATTCATACTGTTGGTGAGTGCTACTTAGCACGATCGAGCTATATATGAGCCATACATAACTGGTCAAGAACAAATTATCGAATCATCAAAGTGGATCCCATGCATGCATGCCTAATTTCTTTCTGAAAGAAAACAGAAAATGCTCGTTCAAGCGTTCCGCGTTCATGGGGAAAAAATGTTCTTGGAGTTGAACTAGCTAGATTCCTTTGCTCATATTATATATGAAACTAAATTAAAGATGCATGAGAAAGTTCTTGAAGATCGAGTAGAAACAGTACGTCTTCGAGACTACAAATTAAGATGAGATTATTCAGAATGAGGATTAATATATTATATGCGAGGACTAATATATTATATACACCTTACTAGCTAGCTAACAAGTTTAAAACTACCAAGTAATACCTTATATTACTTGCATTCAGACCCCAAAAATAGTATCTTAATTCCATACCTCCTGTAGCTAAATCACTTGTAGCTACGTGTACGGAAGTTGTCCATTTCTCCATGCATGGCTTGGTACTTTGGTGTTTGTCCGAGCTTAACTAATTGTTTCCTACTAACTAGTTCTAATTAAGTTGCCGACCAGCGTACGTCCGCATTGTATATGCATGAGTCATATTGAGTATCATTTTCAGCATGTCTAATACTGTCTTTCAATTCAAAACCCTGGATCAACTACGTACGTTCTGTCCTAGCTGGATCATATATTAGTCATTAACATGGTGGTTTACTTTCTAATAGATCGACTGGGCGGTGTTCTGCACCCAAAACTTTAATCTTCACTTATACCAGCAATAATATTTCTACTACTGCTACGACTACAACTGCAGGCTATGCCATACAATTGCTTAATTGCTGATTTAATTAAGTCTCAACTAATTGCCATACAATTGCTTAATTGCTGATTTAATTAAGTCTCAACTAATTGGTAACTTACCGGCCAGTTAGTCTTAAATCAGGAGCGGATCTAGAGGGTGAATTGTATTGTGCAGGGCAAATTTTATTTTTTTGGGGTTTGTATCCTCACTACGAGACTCATCTCACGCTTTTATTAGTATAATATACAAAAAACACACATCAAAGGCAAATAGACATAAAATTAAATTTCGAGAGTAAATTTTTTTAATTTACATTGATAATATATCACCTTCCGAGATCACCTTATTTGAAGTTTAACAAAAACTAAATTATTATCAACACTATGGGCATATTGGCTTTCATATAGAGAAATAGAGATAATAAGTGTGTATAAGCTTTATGCAACAATGTTTAGGAGTTAATTGATGGAGTGATTGAGCGGTTCTAGTTGAGTGAGAGGCAGAAACAATAGACTAATCAGTTTATTTTTTCTTTCTCTATTTTGTTAATAAAATTTTATAAGTAAATGTATATCTATATTTTTTATTTTTTTTATTAGCTAAAATATTGGATGGGTTGTAGCCCATGTTGCGAAAAGCTGCATCCGCCCCAGTCTTAAATCTTCATCAATCTCGACGACTCCTCAATTCATGGTTGATCAACGCGGTCATCTCCTCGAGTTCTCAGATAACCAGAGGAACTTATGAGACCTGGTTTCTGAGGGCTCAAAATGATCTAAAATGATATAGCTACAACAAAACCAAGTAGCAATTCAACTAGCTAGCATGGAATCATATCGTAGTAATTCTATGTGCCTGTTTGGTATGACTTTTCAAAGTACGTCTATCAATTTCAAGGTGTTAGGTTATAATACAAAGCACTTTAAAATAATTCAGGGAATCACTTAGAGCATCTGCAGTGGGCAGATATTTTGCTCGAGCAGGCAGAGAAAACGGTGGGGGCCCGTACAGATAGAACAAGCAAGCCGAAAAACTGCGTGCAGCAACATCGTCTTTGGCTGGCAACCCCTCGTTGACGGGCAAGGCGAGCAGCTGCTCGAGCAATCGTTGCTCGTCGCTACGCACGAGCAGCCTGGCGGAGCCCACACACGTGGGTGATGCCAGGTTGCGTCAATTTTTTTTCTTTACGGTGTGTGTAACACACGCACCAGTAAAAGTAATTTTTTAAAACTTTGTAATAACAAACCAATGAGAACGAGCCACGTGGCCCAGTGATGCTCCCTTTTCACCCCCGACTGTCAAGTGCTCTTGGCCATTCAATTCAATTCTAAATTTGAATCTGACGGCTTAGATTCAAAGGCAACGACAACTTTTTTTTTTGAAATATTAACGGGTAGAACACAAATTTTCCCAAAAAATAGTCTAAAAAATTATTAAATTATTCCAAAAATTTGCAAACACCACCCTACATTTTCCTATAAATACTACATCAATTTTACAAACCTCCCACACCATTTTGTGCATAGTAAGTTCATCATCTCCCTCACTCTCTTCTCTAATTCATTTGTGTTGTTTTCTCAAAAAAATTTCGAATTAGCTTGCTTCGGAAGATTTGTAATTGTGCATTTCTTTTATGCATATTAGCATTGATCCTATTATCGACAACAAGAAAAAAGTCGACAAATTATGGGAAAAGGTCTATGCCAATTATATCAAAAATTGGGTGATTGGTCATGGTGAATCAACCAAGGAAGATAGGACCCAAACCACAATTTCATCTCGTTTTACTAAGTTGAACTTGGTTTTCAATATTTGGGGTGAAACTCTTAGTTATGCACGAAGGAATCCACCAACATCTGACACCTCTCCACAAGATTAAGTAAGTCATTGTAATTTTTCTATGTATATTATTTTAATTTTATGAACTAAATGTTGTCATCTCCATTAAACATAATTAAATTGTGAGATAGAAATTTGTTAGTTTTTATAGTTCAGAAAAGTTCAAATGTGGTTTGTGTCAAAGACAAAGAAAGAGTTTTCGAAGTTTGAATGTTGGGAAGTGGTGAAAACTAATCCTTTTTTTAGGGAAACCACGGCTACTACTCCATGTATTTACAACTATGAAGCTATTACTCCTACCATTAGTGAAATTCCTCCCACCGTCAATTTGGATGAGGACGAGGTGATTGCAACACCAACGAGCAACTGTGAAAGTCCTTTGCATCCGCTTAGACCACCGGGAGTGAAGGTGGCAAAAGAAGCAAGAAAAAAGGAAAAAAAATTCATGACTCCTACAAGTGAGTTACGAGATGAGGCTTTGAAGACCATTTCGGCCAATCAAGCCATTTAGGCCGCCGCACAAAAATCAAGTGAGGATAACGATTTTGCTTTACACAAAGCGCAACTCCTCTTTCAAGAGAAAGACTACAAATTTAGAGCTCTACAAGAAAAAACAAGGATCATGACAATTGATATAGAGAGAATGACTCCAAATTCAAAGAGGTATTTCACGAAGAGGAAAGCAGAAATCCTTAAGTACGGAGAAGGAGATGACAACGAACAAGAAGATAGCGAGGGAACCTTTTCAAATTGTTATTGCCGACTTTTTCAATAGTTTGATTTTCGTAATAAATCTAGGCTTAGTTTGTCATTATGTAATTTAAATTTTCAATAAATAAAAATATACTTTTTATTTAGAGATGATATTAAATAACATTACATGAAATCCAAATTAAAATACACCATATTCAAATACACCAAATTAAAACACACCAAATTCAAACACACATAATGCAAAAACATATAATTCAAACAACATATTTAGATATGTTAACCAGTCTCTAAAAATCAGTTGTGTTTTACCAAGTCCTTCTGAAGCTCTCCATGGATATAAGAAGACTGAAGATCGAAAACAGTGACAGGAAACCGTTGTTTATCTAGTCCATCTCTTTCAACTGGCTCAAAAGGAATCCGATTACCTTGTTCATCCACTGGCCCATCATAATTTGCGAAAGCACTTGATGGGTTTTGTAGATCTTCTTCTTCATTCTCCTCAAATTCATCATCATCAAACTCTTCCTCAACTATCATGTTATGCATAATGATGCAAGCCAACATAATATTTTTTATTACCCCTATGTGGTGAGACTAAGCTGCATGATGAATCATTGCCCAACGAGATTGCAAAATGCCAAAGCACCTCTCCACATCTTTGCAGTATGCCTCTTGTTTCTTTGAGAACAACTTCTGTCGTAGAGTCTGAGGATTGGAAATAGTTTTTACAAATGAGGAGTACATCAGATAAATTCCGTCAGCCAGATAGTAAGTGTTGTGGTATGTCATATCGTTGACTTTATAACTCTTTTGCGAGCTTCTTTCGGCAAGGAGCGAATCGAAGATATCCGATTGGTGAAGCACGTTGATACCATTATGTGCTCCAGGTACCTCAAAGAAGTTGTGTCATATTCACGTGTCATATGAGGCAACCGCCTCCAAGATAATAGTGGTACGCTTAGACCGGCCTGAGTATGCCCCTTGCCAAGCTGTTGGACAGTTCTTCCTTTCCCAGTGCATACAGTCGATGCTTCCGAGCATACCTGGAAATCTCTGATGCCTGGTGTTAGTATCGCTAGGGCTAATCCTCTAATTATGCCACACTTAGCCGTTTAACTAGCTAAATAAAATAGAATTAATGAAGAAAGCATCAAAAAGTATTTATAGAGAATATTCTTCAGCCACTTGCCATATAGTGACTCACCACTATGGGTAAATGACCAAGATGTCTTCAACAATGTTGGGAGTGCATCCACTCCCACATTGCTAAATGAGAGAAGATGACTCTCACACTTGCCTATATAAAGAGGTCTCACACCTCATATGAGGTAACTCTTTCCTAGTGTAAAAATTATTACTTGTTACTCAATGCTTCTAACTTAGGCATTGAAGGGCCGAAGGCGAGCCAATCACGTCTTCACCTCTTACGCTTTGTTGCATGTTGTATGAATAAGGTCCGATGTCTCTATTAAAGGTCTCAACGGAATTCGGTAGAAACTATTGGCGCTCTTTGTGGGTTTCGTACATCCCAAACCCTGTACAAACATCACAAGAAAAAATACATTGCTCCACCATATATAAACTTTTTTTATTTTTTCTTTGACGCCTCCCTTGGGTGCTCCTCCAACGAACGCCCCAACATTTTAAAGATCGCCCCAGAATTCCGACGAATAGCCCTCTTCCGGTGAACGGCCCTTTCTCTGGCGAATGCCCCATCTTCTAAGATAAAGTTTAAACTTTCTTTTCATTTTTCATATAGGCCATGCTTACCTACTGGCCACTATGATATGATATGTGTATATAAGTTAGTAATTTAGCCTATGTTACTTGTAACTTTGCATGTAAGCATGTTCCACTCAAGTTATAATATTCATATGGATGAACGTACGGGTTTATTGTCTCAAACTTGATTCAAACTAGCAATTCGCATGCTTTTAACATCATTACAATTTGCATGCTTTCAGCTATTGGTGAAAACCCATGCCTGCACATTACCAAATCTATGCTATGCTGCTCCTAGAATTCTACTCTTCCAATAACTTGATTAACTCGAGCATGTTGTAACATAGATACGTGATAAATTTAGCACTATGATTAGTACATATTTGTGATTGTGTCATCGTTTGACTTCGAGGTAAATGTCGCACAAGGCACATCACTCGATCACTCTGTCAGCCCCGGCCTCTCTCTTCAAAATGATGTATACATAAAGCAATGGCGCTAGCTTTAGCCGCCGGCATCGAACGACCCACTCAACTCACATGTCCCATTCGCATACCGAACACCGACATCATATGTCGAACACCGCGAACCCGTTTGTTACCAAGAGCCACCTCCGTCGGTGCCTACTGATCGGCCCTTCGCGTTTGTATCCACAAATGCTCTCCGCTCAAGTGTTCAAGAGCGTCCGTTCAGCTCGCACATTCGAAGCACCCAATGCTCCCTGACATGTGGCCCATCACCCACTACCTTTGGTATACAACAGGCACATGTATATACATACAGGCATTCACAACTCATTTCAGGCTCCAAAACCTATTTTTCAAGCCCACTACCAACGGCTCGTCAACACAATTTACCAATGGGCTAGTAAAGCAACATACGAACCTGCAGTACTCGACATGGGCCTCCAAACCCACTTGGGCCCAGAATTGGATCACAACATAGGAGTTTCTTCCCTAAAAACATCCAACACTGAATATCATACAATTAAATTTGTATTCTGAAGGAGTCCGCTAAGAGATAAGTTTTCTACTATATCTTCGCTATTATTATCTCTCGAGCCCTACTTACTATTTCATACAAGTCTTATATGTCTACACAACTTATACATATAGTTTACATGAATTAATTTCATTAATCAAGTATGTTCATAATAGCTCTAAAAAATGCATGTGCTATATGAAAATTGTTTCTAGCTTAAACGATCAATTTATTCATAGCTAATTGAGTCTTATTGAGTTCACACGAGTTACGTAATATCCTCCGGGATATACTTTATGTCAAAGGTTCTGTCGTCTCCGACAACCTCTTGATATATGCTCAACGACTCATATACTTGACTCAATTACACATGACTCAATTTCGATCACAAGCAACAATTCTTCATTTACGCTACAATTTATATTCTCTAAATACTTATCGAATGCTAATATTTAAGCATGTGTCAATGTAATCTAATTAGCTCGTTACAATAATTATTTACTCATTACAGGCCTTACAAATATGTGCTTCAAACGCATTTGAAGTATGCCATGGCATATTCTAAAATCACATAATATTCAAGATATATATGCTTCACTACTATATATGCCTCACTAACATGACAGGGGATTCCATCTTATAAAATCACCTACATGTTCGCCTGTAACTAGGCAATGTTAGCGTTCGAACGCTTCACATGCAGTGGTCAATCATACGGTGGCTTCCACATGTTCATAATAATGAACTGTTCCAGCTCAACGCTCGTTGTCCACGCACGACGTTCCTCACTTAATGCTTGTTGCTCCCGCACATGACATTCTACGAATGCTCGCTGCGTCCTGCATGATGTTCAAGTTCAATGCTCGTTGCCCACACACGACGTTCCTCACTTAACGCACGCTGCTCCTGCACACGACGCTCCCCAAACGCTCACTATGTCCTTGCCTGGCATTCCCCAATTAACGTTCGCTGCTCTCACACGCGGAGCTTCAAACTTAATACACTTTGGCAAATGCTAGCCGTCAGCTGCCCTGTGCATGGCTATTCTATCCAGGAGACCAATCTTGGTTGAGAAATCGAGGGGACTCTGGGGTACGCTACGCTATACCGGACTAGCGGAACTAAGTGTGGCTACATTGGAGGTTTCAGTTTTTCAACTCCCTAATCAAGATCGTTCTCCTTGAAATGGGGACTTGGGGGACTTGTTAGTACCGCTAGGGCTAATCCTCCAATTATGCCACACTTAGCCGTTTAACTAGCTAAATAAAATAGAATTAATGAAGAAAGCATCAAAAAGTATCTACATGAATTATTCTTCAGCCACTTGCCACATAGTGACTCACCACTATGGCTAAATGACCAAGATGCCCTCAACAATATTGGGAGTGTATCCACTCTCACACCTCATATAAGGTAACTCTTTCCTAGTGTAATAATTATTACTTGTTACTCCATGCTTCTAACTTAGGCATCAGAGGGTCGAAGACCGGCCAATCCCGTCTTCACCTCTAATGCTTTGTTGCATGTTGTAGGAACAAGGTCCGATGTCTCTATTGAAGGCCTCAACGAAATTCGGTAGAAACACCTGGCCTCCTTAGAAGTCGAGTGATACCAGTTGCATTTGGACTGCGGAGGTAAATGTCACCATAAATCTCGTACGCTTGGATGCACCACTTCTTCATACATTCTAGTGTTGTTGATTCACCCATCCTTGTGTATTCAGCACACTGATCTGCGGCTGCACCGTACTCTAACATTCGGAGAGCACCGGTCATCTTCTGTTGTGGAAGAAGTCCTCGCAATCCAATGACATCTGCTCTTTGATGCCAAAATGGGTCATTGTTGCAGAGATCCATGCAGATACGGTTGAATAAGTTCGAACTTATTCGGTACCTCCGACGAAATGCTTACTCGTTGAAGACCGGGTGCTCGATGAAGTAATATTGTAACAACCCTGAACCGAAAATGGTATGTTAATTGGCTTGATTTGCACATTTCACAATTAGTCGCAGTTAGTTGTAATTGATTGATCTGGCGGCTTTGTTCACGAATTAATTATCGGACACGAATTTGGTTTGAGTTCCTTCACGGAAATTGTAGAGGATTTTGTTTTGAGTTTGTAGGAGGTTTCAAAGGATTTTTTTGATAATCGAGGAATATAAAATGAATATGTGAAATTATCATCGAGTTAGTCGTACTTATCCGTTTGGGTTTGAGTTATCCAAATCGTGAATTTGGTCGGTTCGCGACGTATAAATAGCGGAATAGTCGTAAAAGTTGTCGAAAAGTTACATTTGGGTTGTTGACCAGCTTTGACCGAGCCAGACCCGAGTTGACCCGTCGAGTTCACCGAGTCGCCATTGAGTTGTTGGCCGGAGAATGGCACGATTGCCAGAAATTAAGGTAGGGATTTGAAGCTATCCTCTAGGGCTATTGTTTGATGTATATATTGTGATGTTTTGAGGTGGTTTGAGTGGTGGATTTTGGAAAGGAAGTTGGAAAGAATCGGGTTGAATAGGGGGAGGTTTTCCGGTGAGTTTACAATGGGGTTTTTGGGTGGAATAGGTTGGGCTTGAGTTGGGGATGGTAACCCTTGAATTTGAGAGGACGTGGTGGCTCCATGGCGGAGAATTCCATCGGTGAAGTTTTCCTGCCGAATTGGGTTTCTTGGCTTTCGAGACGATTTCTGGCTATGGTGGTGGTTGGATGGTGGTGGGCCTTTGGGGAAAGATGTTTTGCTTGAGGAGAGGAAAGTTTTGAGGTATTGGTCGTCGGAAAATGTCACCGTTGACGCCGCGCCGGCGGCGGCGGCAACGGTCAACGGCGGAGCTCTGGCGAGGGTTGACTTTTTGGATTTTGGGGAGTTTTATACCGTTTTGCTTGTAATTGTGTCTCGATCGTAGTCGTGAGGTTTTTGAGTTAATTTGGGTATTCTATTTTGGGACGAGGGTTAATTTGATATATTTTGAGAATTTTGTTATCCTCGTCGATATTTCGATCGGTACGTCTTTCGAGATTGGGTTCTTGACGTATTAGCTCTGTACGTTGTGTTTCAATATGTATTGATCGTATCCCTGTTATTCAGGTGATCGTGATCGAGCGTTTGGCGAGGGATCTTCCGCCGGACCTCAGAATTAGCTCCGTACTGCGAGTGAACATTTTATTTTCACAGTTGAATTGCGAGTCTTGATTTATGCATTTTATGAGTATACATTTATGATTATGCATTTACGTTATGCATTTATGATTATACACTTTACGATTATGCATGTGCATTGAAAGGATTTATGATTTGGTTTACACAGAGTACAATCTCCGATATAGAGGTATACATCGATGCTTTAGCTTCTCGGCTGATCCCCGAGATGCTCTGGCGGAGACAGATATCCTGACCCGAAGTCTTTCAGACTTATATTAATCACGTGTGAGTCTGGGATCTCGTGATTAGGCTGTACTATGCGGAGGAGTCCATGAGTGACCCCGCAGGATTTTACGTGCATATTTGTGAAAATCAGGGAAAATGTACCTGGTCGGGATTTTCATATGTATTGACTCGCTTTATGCTTTTATGAGCATATATTTGGGAAAGGCATATTATTATTTCGTCCACTCACTCTAACTATTTTATTTGTCTTCCCCTGGGCTTTTCGGTTTCCTTTGCCCAGTTTATAGTTTGGGTTCCAGTGTTGCTCGTCGACTGTGGAGGCATAGAGTTAGGATCACACTTCAGTTTCTTTAGGTTTCTTGTTCGACCTACTTGATGTAAATGATGTATATATGCGTCGCTCTGAATACTTATATTTGGTTTCAGTTGAGTTTACTTCTGAATGTTTCTGGATTTCTTGTAAACATTTGGTTTATTATATATATGTTGTTGAGAAGTCCGGATGGGGAACGGAGCCCCACGGTTTGGTTTTTGTGGAATATTCGAAGTGTGTTTCTTTGCAGGTTCTAATAATGGTTCACGTATTTCAAAGTAAACTCTGGCAAAAAAATTTTAAGGTCGTGTTTTCGAAGGGGTTTGATTTTGGTTTAGGCAACTAAATCGGAGTCGGGTCCTTTCAAATATTCCATAAGATTTTGTTCCCTTCGCACCCTCAACCTTTCTTTGTTTGGACGGCGGCGAGATGGTTCATCATCAAACGTTGTAGCTACCACGATCGCGTCAGTGACAAAGGCGTTAGCTATTTCTATATTTTGCTGGTGTTGTTGTCGTCTCCTCGTGAAAAAAGTGTTTAAACTAAAAAAGGATCCATCTTACTGATGCTGGAATGTGAAGAAATGTTTGAAGAAATAGCAAGTAATTTGTAGATGGTGTGAGAATATAAGCTGCCCGAGATGACTCTTTTATAACCGATTTTAGGTTATCTGATGTCTGATGATGACGACACGTGTCATTTCGTGGTTGGTTGAAAATCTCACCGAAAATCTTCGACAATTATTCACACGACAATGACACGTGAAAGTGACACGTGTCTTCAAGTGGTTGATCGAAAATCTTATCAAAATTTTGGTACAATTATTTATAAGATAACGTTCTGTCGGTATGACATGTGTCAACTCATCATTGGTCGAAAATTTTACCTGAAATCTTATTCAATTATTCATACGACAATGACACGTATCATCTATATATTGGTTGAAAATCAATCCAAATAAAATTTTAATTAAAAAATTAACATATGAACAGTAATATGATGTGCTATTTTTGTGCACCGCTGCGCAAAAAACAGGAACTGCAGCTCTTATTTGATGAATAGTGTTTGCTCCACCTCAAATAGTGTTTGCTCCTCCTCAAATAGGAGGAGCAAGACCCTTCCACCGGTGCATATGCTCTTAGAACACCTAGAAGTGATTTTTTTAGGAAGCACCTCTCCTCTTGAAAGTGTTTCCTCCAAAAAATGCTAAACCGAAAATCACTTTAGAAATTCATCCCAAACAAGACCATTAGCTTAACTTTCAACCATTCAACATTTATTCGATGAAAGTAAGCAAAACAGGCAAATGACTTCTTTTTTTCGTCGGCTATACTATACTTTAGCCGACGACAACTTTGCGTTGTCGGCTAGAGTTTTTACTCGTTGGCTTTAGTCGAAAAAAATCATCGGCTAAAGTTTGACTTTAGCCGACGAAAATTTTATCCTTAGCCAATGAAAATTTTGTCTTTTGGCCGACGAAATAATAATATCGTTGGCTAAAGTTCTTTAGATTTACAAATCTGGGAAGCAGCTCATTCATTAAAAAAAAGGGTGAGAAAAACACAAATCACTCTCAAATCGTTAGGTGTTGTCGGAAGCTGTCCAAAATGAGTTCGTGAAGTTATATCCTGCTGCATATATATAGGTACGTATATATATGTGTGTTATATATATTAATTATTTATTTTGAGTTTATTTTGATGAAAATATAATAATTATATTTTAATTGTTGATAATATGCATATATATACTGTGTGTTAATTTGTAATTAAGTAGTAGAAGAATTAATGTAATTTATAGTTTAAAAATATATATAAATGTAATGTTGAATTTTTAATTAGTGCATGTATATATATATATATATTTATGATGGACAAGAGTTGGATTTGCCTTCTTAAATATGATCAAAGATATGTCGTTGGAATGTGGAGTTTTATGGAATATGTGAAGGCTAATGCTAACGGGGAATACAATTCATTATTACCCGTGTACGAAATATCAGTGTCGCAACGATTTGTATCATTTTACTATTGATATAGTATGGGAGCACCTGAAGAATAATGAATTTTGGGATAAGTACATATGTTGGATTTATTACGGTGAAACATCATCAGCAGGTCAGCATGATCATAGGCAATTTCTTGAGAGGGTCACTACATCCAATGACCCAACAACAAGGTTGATTAACGATGTGTTTCCTTATGAGAGTTGTGTATTTTCTAAAGGGGTTCCCTGCTATTGAGCTAGTCCAGCAATTCCCTAGAGGTGTCAACACTGCCGGTATTGACAAGTACAACAAGGTGATTGCCTTCCAACAAACTGTGTTGTACAACAGGTATAATAAAACTGTTCTTGAAAGTGTCATGAGAGTAATGAAGTTCAAAATGGAGAACAAATTGAGTGTCAAGGCTATTGATGATTATCTGGAGTTGACTGCTTCGATGCTGCCCCCCGGTCATCGCCTTTCTACCATTCATCGTAAGGTCCGACATATCCTGAAAGATCTTAGCCTTACTTACATCTAAATCCATGCATGCAGATATGATTTTGTTCTCTCCCAGGGTAAAGATCCTAAAGGGAATAATCTTGAAAACCCTAATGCATATCCAGTATGTCACACTGATAGGTATAAGTTGACTCCTATAAGGAATAAGAAAGCTGTGAAGGTACTTTGGTATTTCCTGTTGAGGGATAGGCTAGAATGGTTGTACATGTCTTCACACACTACCAAAGCTATGAGATAGCACGCTGAGAGGGATTTTCTTGACGATGATACCCTTATACACTCTGCTGACGGAGAGGCTTGGAAGCACACAGTTAGGGGGTATCCTCATTTTGCATCAGAGGTCAGAAATGTTTGGCTTGGGCTTTCATCTAACGGATTCAACCCTTTTGACAACATGGGTCTTCAATATAGTATATGGCCAGTTATTTTGGTATTGTACAACCTTCCTCCGTGGATGTGCATGAAGAAGGAATACAATTTGTTGGCTCTGTTAATTCCAGAGCTAAGTTATTCAGGAAAGTATCTTGTTGTGTATTTGAGACCCTTGATTGAGGAGCTTAAGTTTTTGTGGAATGTTGGTCATCCCACTTATGACAAGTACAATCACGAGATATTCTAGATGCATGACATGGTTGTTGTCACCATCAATGATTATCCTGCCTACCAGATATTGTCGGGCAACGTTGTCAGAGGATACAGGGCTTATCCAGAGTGCCGAACTGATGAGTGCGGTAGACTTCATTGCAGGAAGATTGTCCGGATGCATCATCGTTGTTGGGTTAGACTTAATCACCTATGGTGGGCGGATGACAAGGCATTTGATGAGACTGTAGAAAAGGATGTGCAACCTAGGAGATGAATGGGGGATGAAATTTTGTAAGTGCATAATGAATACGATTTTGGAAAGCTCAGCAATCATCCTAATATAGTGGTAGCAATACCTGATAGACCCGACATGTATAAATTTTTGACACACAAATGTATATCTGGAAATTTTCAAACTGGAGTTAGTTGTTGATCAGGCACTACCTAGATGTCATGCACATAGAAAAGAATGTGTGCAAAAGTATGGTGGGCACAGTGCTGAATTGGGAGAGGAAAACTAAAGACAACCCTAATGCAAGCATTGATATGAAATGAATAGGTATACGACAACATTTTTGGTTGAAAGAAGGGAAGAAAAAAATGTCTCAAGCTCCTTACACCGTCAAGCCTGGCCAGAAGAATGAAATTTTTAGGTGGATGTGTCATGTTAGGTATCCTTCAGGCTATGCAGGAAATATAGGTTGGTGTGTTAAATTTCGGGATAATAAGATGTACGTCTCTTCCCTGTTTTCATCCAATTATACCTACCTCGTCAGGTGGTGGAACCGTTAGTAGTGTTATCAAGATTCTTTCAGAAGTTATACACTAGAGAAGTGAAAAATTCAAACCTGAGGGAAATGCAAGAGGACATCATTTTTATCATGTATAGATTTGAGAGAATATTTCCCCCAAAAAATTGACATCATGCCTCACCTGATGGTCCATCTTCCCGAACAATTGTTGCTTACTGGTCTAGTACACTACACTTGGATGTATCCCATGGAAAGATACGATTCAACATTCGAAAATCAATATGTTTTCATATAAAATTATTTTTCAATAATCATAACATACACTGTGCAACTTCATAGATAACTGGGGAACCACAAAGACTATGTGGCTAATAAATTTGTACTAAAGGATGCATTACTAAAGCATATCTTGTGCACGAGAGCGTAATGAATACCAAGTTGTATTTGGGAGCATTGGAGGACCCTCCACAACATATGCCAGTAGATGAACCACAGTTCAATCTTTCTATCCTCTCCTATGATGTTGAAGATTATAGACAGTTTCCAAACTAGTACCAGTTAGAACCATATGAGCTAGTCTTTGCCCACTAGTGAGTATTGATTAACTATCCAGAAGTTCAATACTGGAAAGACATTCATTTGTACTGTGATGAGGTTGCTGGTGATCTTGAGTACCACAATAAGGAGTTGGCAAACTATTTTGGCGATTAGGTACGTCTATATATATATATATATTTAGTGCTATATATATTTATATATATAAATATCAATGTTCATATTTAAAGTTAATGGTTGCTATTATTTTTTCAGAAGAACTATATACAATTTGATGCTCACCCAAACTAGTCACACGAATTGAGGCTTTTGGTGATGAAACTGATAAATTCAAGAGTTTATCCGATGTGTAAGGTCAATCACGTGTAATTTATATGTGAATATAGAGATGGCAGATGGAGAACACAGAATTCTAGGGTAATAGTGTGTGGTGGGCGGAATGACATTGACTATTACAGTGTTCTCCATTCAGTGGTTGAACTAATTTATGGGGAAGGCATGATAATGCACTTGTTTAAGTTTAGATGATTTTATACTAACCCTCGGAACACAAGGACCGATCAGTACGGAATATTTTCGGTGAATACTGCTATAAGCTGGTATGAACATGACCTTTTTATTTTTGCCACATCGGTAAAACAAGTGTTTTATCTTGATGATCTGGTGCACAAAGATGCGTAGAAATTAGTTAACCATATTGTTCCCAGAAACATATATAGTGCTACTACACTTGGAGATGTCGCATATAAGGAAGAAGATACTGCATACTAAGAGCCGAACGCAATTGGTATTCCTAAATCCTCTGCAATTCACCCTAATAATGTTAGACCGGGTCGTGTAGTTCGAATTTGTGATGAAGATGTCAGGCTTATTGATGTGGATCTAAATGAAGACAATGGAGACTCCAATGATGAGGAGTGACACATATTACCAGAAATTAGCACGGACACCAAGGAAGACTCAAGCGATGATTTTGATTATGAGCCTTAGATTAAACAGGAATTTGTGTAAAATGTGTTTTCACAAGAGCCTAATTTTTAAAAGTATTTTCACACTTTACTCTCAAGTGATGATTCTGATTATGAGCCTTAGTTAAACAAGAATTTATGTGAAACGTGTTTTCACATCAGCCTAATTTTTTAAAGTATTTTCACACTTTACCCTATAAAATAGACTTATGTCGTCGGCTAAAGTAACTTTAGCCGATGACTGTGACACATGTTGTTGACAAAAGTATAGCCCGACGACTTTTTTACATCGTCGACTAAAGTCTTCGGGTTAATATTAGGTTTCAGCCCTCTCTCTCTCTCTCTTTATATATATATATATATCCCTCCCTCTCTCTTTCTCTCTTACTCAAAGCTCACGTCACTCGAGCCGTCAAGGTCAGCACGGCTCCTCGATCTCGATCTCAGCCGTTGGTCCTTGCCGGTGTTTCGCTACTCATCTTCACTCACATCATTTCTGGCGCCGTTTAGTGACTCCAAAAAGCTCCAGCGAGTCATGGCGACCTCAATTAAGGGATTCACCATCGACGCCTTCTTCTCCATCCTCCCTCAGGTAAACAATGAATTTAAAGTTGAATTTGCACATCTTACTTGGAGGCAATATGATATGTGTGTGAGATTTGTGAATTTTTAAGAAAATTGGTTAGGTTTGTGAATGGATTCGATTTGTGATTTGTGTATGGGTTGATTTGTGAATCAGGTTTTGTTTTGGCAAGTGAGGTTTCCTTAACACTTGGTGTATGAGATTTATGAATTTTTAAGAAAATTGTTAGGTTGAATTGAACTAAGGTTGTGAGCTATATTGCACGGAACCTATGCACACCACATGCTCGATGAAATGCCCATGTGAATAAAAAGAAGTCTAACCTTGCTGCAATTTTTGTTTTAGCCACCTAATTAAGTGCTTGATGTTAATTGTAGATGAATATTGTAGTCTAGATTATGATTGTAATCTTTAGATGTCTAAAATTTGATAGTGTTATGTTGGCGGTAAGTTGTAATTTCGATGTGCTTGTAGTACTGTGATGGTGTATTGCTCATATATATGGTGTTTTAATAAACTAACTTTCTATACGTGGTTAGGATCTGCTTCTCATATTGATGTTTTAGTAAACTAGTTTTGGGAGGCTGTTTTATTTGATAATATGGAGTGAAGATGAGGTCTTGATTCTTAGACTTTGTTTTTAATTGAGTTATTTGAATGTAAGTAATAACTTTGAATTTGATTTGAGTTATTTAAATGTATTATGATATATTTTTATATATTAGCTTTTATATGTTATATTTATCCTATTTATTATATAATTCTAACATTTTCAAAACGCACCCGCTTCCAAGAAAAATTGAAATAAATGCTGGTTCATGCAGTTAGAACTGCTAGCCATTCCATGTGAGTGTGAGTGTGAGTGTGCGCGTGCTGGTTTCTACATTTAGCTAATTTAGAGTTAGCTTAATCAACAACGTAAATTATGGACCAGGAGGGGTTAAGATGTGGTTCTAGAGAAATAGAAGTATGAGCTGGTTCTAGAGATAGCTAATTTGTGAATATATGTATATGGTGATGTTGAATTGTTGGTGACTATGGTGTTGATGGTGAATATATGATAGTGATAGTGAGGGCGATGAGGATGTCGATTAATTTTTTATGTTAAATTTATGTGGTTTATATATGTTGTGTAGAATTTATAGTGTGATATTTATTATTTGTTAGGGTGATTTTTATAGTAGTCATCATGAATCTCTTCAACAAAAAGAAGGGATCTAAGGGACAAGGGTATAGCGCCGACAGTTCTGAGGCCACATCTATCCACAACAACCCTAGCCTCAGACCACATTTCACGGCCCTTTGAACTTTCGAAGAACTCAACCACTTGATCAGCCACCACAGTAGGGTGTAAAGGCCCACCACCACATACCACAGAGCACAAGGTAGCTTTGGCCGCAAGACCGCTCCCCCATTTCCTCACCGGCCAGCTCTACGACTCTCGCTCCTTCGGGTGTCTATATGCCTCCCATTCACTGGCCAACCCCTTCTCCCTCTACAGCTCCAACTCATTCTATCTCTCCGGCTCGTGCTTCAGGTAACTCGTCGTCGGAGGTACAAATATCGCCGCCTCACCTCTTCATGCCCGAGAGCGTACCTACCATACCTAACGTCGATGAGTGGGGAGTGCCTTCTAGGATAGCTTAGTTATCTTATCCCTTAACAAGCATATGTCTATACGTCGTTCGATACACCTCTTGTTAGTGCGAGGGTAACAAACACATCGGCGTCAGAATTGGGTAAATATTAAATACCTTGGTTATTTAATTTATAACTTATTAATAATTTTTATATTAAATTGGGTGCTTATATTTTAATCTTTTTACTTTGTTTTATGTGACAGATACCACAGGCAACAAAAAAAAATACTAGAGGCCACATCACCGGCAAGGGTCTTGACAAGCAAGTTAAGATCAGCGGGCTAGTGGTCATAGAGACGACAGAGGATGAAGCGGTGAAGTTGGAGAGAAAGACAAGGTCCAACAGCGGCCAAGTAGGATGTGTCATACGGGACAAAGACTATTTTCTGTGGGAAGAGTGGTCCTCGGTGCCACAGTGTGTGAAAGACATGGTAAACAATACTACGTCGGTGAGTTAATTAGATATTCATTATGTATGTCCATCCTTTAAAAAGTCCTAATATATATATATATATGACCATTGCAGGTGTGGTTTGTTGTTCCAGAGCACCTTAAATCCACGTGAGCAAATGACACTCAAGGAAAAAGGTGGTGAGAGTTATATTTTATATATTGAGTTATATTTTGTTATTCATGTGTTGTCACTTTCTAAAATTTTTGTTTCATATATATGTATAAGGAGTGGAAAAATGAGCTCCATAAGCACTAGAAGACGCATGGCAACAACAGTTTGGGTACCCTTAGCGAGTTTATGTATAGGGAGTACGAGTGGCAGTGGCTTCTAGCCTACTTTAACAACCCAGAATATGAGGTATGTAACATCATATTTGTGTTTACTTGTATCCTATTTGGCGAAATTAGTTTCTTAATATTTTTTAATATATGTTTATCCAAGAAGGCCATTTGTGGAATAAACGCGACAAACCGGGGGCACAACACGAGTAACCACCATGTCGGGTCTAGACCGTTTGTGAGTTGGATGGAGGAGGCGACAAAACAAAGTGAAGTCAATCCGTACGTATATACGTACGAGAAAGTGTATCCTCAGCCCACCAAAGATATTGTAAGTCTTATGTCCTTATAACTTAACATATTTGCTTATATATGTATTTTCTCTAACTTTTTTTTATATATGTTTACTAATATGTTATTTTGTTTCCTTGTCAATTAGGCGAGATTGAGGAAAGGGGCTGAAGTGGTGTTGACTCAGATGGTGAGGGAGCAATGGTCAGAGACATAGGATGAAGACCTTCCCCAGGCCTTCTCTCAGTGATCAATTTGATGTGACGGTAGGGGCGAGGATCATGGGTCACGTTTTCCCACCATGAGGGAACAATTACTACTGTAGGGGTTTAGGACAGCAGGGCGATGAGGTCTTGAAGAGCACCCGATTTCTCACGCAAGTCGGCATCTTCCAAGGCTGCTCAGCTACAGGAACAACTTCAGAGGCAGGCGATGGAGCATCAGAGACAGATGGTAGCAAAGGAGTATACGAGATTAGCGTAGGAGAGACACATGCATACGCGGTGCCCAGCAGGCTCAAATGTCTTTCTGGTTTCAGGCATTTTTTTCACAACTTCAAGCGCAATGACTCCCGCCCCCACTTCTGTTGCCATCAATCCAACTCTCTTTCAATGCTCCACAGCCGCGGGAGGATCCGCAAGATGATGATAGTACTCCATCTTTTTTTCTTCAGGAGATAGATTTGGATAATAATTAGTTTAGGTGTTATGTGGGTTTAGTTTGATCACTTAACTTAGTTTAAGTGCTAATTTTAAAATGTATATACGCTTAAGTTTCATTACTTTGTGTTTGTTGGTGAATATGTGTTTTGTTTTCATTTTATGTGTTGTTGGCTATTGTGGAAATAAATGATCAAATTGGCAGGTTCTGGGAATAGAAATTCAGAATCTGCAGTTTTTTTCTCTTCCAGAAATCAGCTACCTTAGCCGACGATAATAGTCACAGTCGTCGGTTAAAGTGAAGACTTTAGCCGACGAGTTTCATACTTTAGCAGACAATTTATAAAGACTTTAGCCGACGAAAATCTTTATCAGTTGTCGGCTAAAGTCCAGTTCGGGTCAACCATTTTGACCAATGGGGAAGTTTTGGCCGACGACATTTCGTTGGAAAAAAGTGTACAAAGTCGTTGGCTAAAGTCAAAACTTTATGCCGACGACTAGTTTTGTTGTCGGCTAAAGTCCATACTTTAGCTGACTGCCACTATTGTCGTCGGCTAAAGTATGACCGACGACTTTTAGCTGACAACACTTTAGCCCACGAACATTCGTCGGCTTTTACTTTTGCCGATGAAAACGTCTAACAGGCCGACGAATTTGTTTCATCGGCTAGAGTATTTTTTCTGGTAGTGTGGATTGTATTGTGCAGCGCATATTTTTATTTTTTTTGGGTTTGTTTCCCCATTTGGAGACTCTGTCACGCCTTTATTATTATAATATACAAAAAACATACATCAAAGGCAGATAGACATAAAATTAAATCTCGAGAGTAGAAATTTTTAATTTACATTGGTAATATATCATCTTCCGAGATCACCTTATTTAAAGTTCAACAAAAACTAAATTATTATCAACACTACGGGCATATTGTCTTTCAATATAGAGAAATAAGGATAAAGAGTGTGTATAAGCTTTATGCAACAATGTTTAGAGATGAATTGATGGAGTGATTGAGCGGTTCTAGTTGAGTGAGAGGTTGAAACAATAGACTAATCAATATTTTTTTCTTTCTGTTGTTAATAAAATTTTATAAGTAAATGTGTATATATATATTATTTTTTTGTTTAGCTAAAATATTGAGTAGGTTGTAGCCCATGTTGCCAAAGGCTGCATCCGCCCTTGTCTTAATTTTTCATCAATCTCGACGACTCCTCAATTCACGGTTGATCAACGCGGCCATCTCCTCGAGTTCTCAGATAACCAGAGGAACTTATGAGACCTGGTTTCTGAGGGCTCAAAATGATATAGCTACAACAAAACCAAGTAGCAACTAGCTAGCATGGAATCATATCGTAGTAATTCTATGTGTTTGTTTTGTACTTTTCAAAGTATTTTCAATCTTCAAAAAGTACTTCTATCAACTTCAAGGTGTTAGGTTATAATATAAAGTACTTTAAAAAAATTCAGGAAATCACTTAAAACACCTAAAAATAAATGTTTTAGAATGTATCTCTTTTCTTGAAAATATTTTCTCCCAAAAACACTAATACCAAAAATTATTTTAAAAAATCATTCCAAACACGACCATTATCTTAACTTTCAACCATTCAACATTTATTCGGCGCTCGCGCCCGCAGTGTATTGCTATCTCCAGCTTTTGTAGAAAGAAGGCCGACGATCACAATACTGAGAAAAAAAGATCGATGACGTACCGTAGTGGCCTAATTAACCCAGTCGATCTGTACTGCTGTACAATCGAAAAAGTTGGTGTGGCAATTTTAAAATGGATATATGATCACGAAGAACGTCACGAAAGACAGAAGTAGAGACCTAGATCAGGACTTCAACGTTTCGATCTATTGGTTATGAGGACCCAAACAACCAATTAAACATATCTATTTAACTAGCAATAATTAATTAAATCAGATAAAGTTGTTTTTAGGGTTCTTCCGAATTGAAAAAAACATACGAAAAGCAAAAGAGAGGAGTAACAATTCGAATTTTAAATTACTGCCGGTCGGAAAGAGGTAAATTAATCAAAATCTTCTTCTAATGAAAACGGAAAGTGCCGCTTTTGTGTTTCCAATTTTGACCTAAAAAGATAGATATACGTACACAAATTTATATCTATAATTGAACCATATCACTGATATCAGAATCAAACACACTTGATTATTACATTTAAATGAGTGTAACTTGTCAAACTTGTTAAACTAAGAAAACACATCCCAAATTCATAAGCTAGGCAATCCATAAATACCTTATAATTAACATGCACTTCCAGATCTTGGAGTTCATGATGGATGGCTACCATAGTTGAATATCTCTCTACATCCCACTCGATCTTTGTCCAACCCTCGAAGAAAAACCCTTGGATATACAGGAATCTTATGGGGACCGATGAATCCCTTTATTATGACACATATTCTTGTCCAGAAACGGTAAAAGGTATATACATGTTAGATTACAAATAATAATAAGGATCGAAGTAGGGATGAGAAGCTAGATTTATCACTTATCTCCAAACAAGTACCCAAGTGATGAATCTCCGCCAGGAACTGATTTAACTTTGGTTGTTGGACGATCCTAAAATCATATATCAGGAAGAGATCCACAATTAAACTTGGATTTATTCCATGCACGTAAATACTATATATATGTATGAGGTCGATATATGACAGTTAACTTACAGTTAGAAAGTTTCCAGAGTTCTGGCCTTGTGCTCTTGGATAGTTATTGGAATTGGAAGGAGTCGGATGGTCTGAAGGCTTTTGATTATCGATGCCGTACGGAGGCGATGCTGGCTTAGCCACGGGAGGTGGAGTTTGTGGAGCCTCTGAGCTGAACAAGTACCCCAATGAACTTTGTCCTCCGCCATAGCTTCCACCTCTACTCATGGCTTCTCAAGAATGACAAGTGAGATCAATAAGAAGGAAAGAGAGCCCTAATATATATATATATATATACACACACACACACTGAGCGTCGTCTGAGCGGGATAACGATGCACTCTACCTACCTAATTAGTCATACATTTCTTTATACATATTGAATTATAATATCAACTATAACCGGAAGGTGCATAGTAAGTTACAAGATGGTACCGGAAGGTGCATCCAATGTATATATCTTTCTTTTTTTTGAATAAGGGATTTCGGTTACCCTTAAGTTTCGATTAATGGAATGGTAGAATATAAGAAGGAGGACATAAAGTCTAAACCTTTAAATACTATTAGCCAACTTGACTAATACATTGTATCTTAAACTGCACCAATTAGCAAAGACTACAACAATGACTACTCCATTTGCTTTACATTTAAGGCGACACAGTACCGAAAAGACAACACAACTAAGATGACGCATCAATTCACTCTAACTAGCTTTCCAATTATGTTACCGACAAATAGTGTTGACACTACATCTCATTCTGGCATTAGGAGGGTGTGCCCATGCGACAAACCAATGAAAACCCTTACCTAGAGCAGACAAGTTATCAAAGATGCACAATCTAGGACAAAACTCACATCTACCGATCTCATACTACTACTGATTTATTTGCGAAAGAATAACTAAAAATAGAAAATAAAAATAACAAAACTTAAAACATTGAATAGGTATGGTCAGGCCTAAAACTTGAGCCTAAACCCAAACTATTATTAGGGCAGAATAGATACCCAGTCTACCCATGTACCTGACCCGACCTGGAAGCAGTCCAAAGTCACTAATGTTGCGTCGCCACCTCCACAGTCGAGCCATCCACCGTCGTCCTCGATCCGCGTGCCACCTAGATAGATAAAACTCGTTTACCACTAATCGGGAATCCTGACCAGATTTGAGCAACATACCGAATCCAATCAAAAGAAACCCCGGCCTTAATCCGAGACAAGCGAAAACCAGTCTCGCCACCCACGGCAACCCTCCATTTAAACTCCTCTCTGAATCGCCCATCACCACATGACCAAAACTGAGCGACCCAGCACATTCTCAAAACCGAATCTGATACCAGCCAACCAGCGCCTACTGGCCTGACTCCTCAGATCACTAAACCAATGATCGAGGAAACCGTCACCGCTAAAACGTAGCCCATCTGGACATAGGTCCTTCCTGCCCCGTTCGGTCACACCTACAGACATCAGCGGGGCCAAGGCAAGTGCCAAACGCTGGACCGCTGGACGAGATGCACACTAACGACTAGAAACTTTTATGTCGCGCGTGAAGCGCATTCAACCTTAAACTGATAGTTTCTAGGTTAGGAAAATATTTTCCGATGTATATATATCTATATATGGGGATATTGTATTTGTAGAAGTCTCCAAATAATTGAATGTATAACTTAGGGTTTTTTTTTTTATCTCAACCATTTTATTATGATGATAAGTTTCACTTTTACCATGAAACGTACGTTGTAGCCTATATCTATAACCTATATTTATGAAACGTACGTAGTCGCCTATTTACATGCAATTAGTTTCTGTTTTCAAATGTGATTTCTCTAGAGAATTAGAATTAATAACTTTAATTAAATTAATTTGATTTGCGAGGTGGCTAGCTAGATTATGTTGGTTGAAGGTCAAAATCACCCAGCTTTAAGTTGATTAGCCTTCTAAAGCAATACTAACCATATAAAATTTGGAATTAGATATTTAGAGATCGATAAATATGATGAATTACACAACAAGACACAGAAAGCTATGAACTTAATTTTTCTAATTAATCATTTTACCATTGTTTAAGATTGCCATAGCATACAGAATACTTGGCACGGTTAAATTTTGCCTTGTTTACAAAAAGAAAAACATCCTCATTGGGGGATTTTATTGATCTCCTTCACTTTCTAATATTTTTACCAACTTTGGGAAACTTGTTCCCATTCTCCTGCTTACCAAACATACACAAAACTGGCCTAGCACAGATTCGTGAACCAAATGATTATTTCTTTCTGTATATTTCCCTTGTGGGTACTTGACAGGAGAAATTAATTAATTTTAACTTAATCAACTGCATGTAAAACCACAAGATCATAATCAATTACATGTCTTTAACTCGACAATGTAAGGTGGGTTGGTCCTAAACAACGTTATTTTAAGAGCTATTAAAGCAATCCCAGCTTAAATGGGGTTAAATCAAGAAACATATATATGGGGGATGAGTCATATATTAATTATGTAGTCTAATTGTCTAGCCAAGAGGATCAATATTTGAAGGTATATGGATGGGATGGAGAAGCAAACCGGCATACACAACATCTTTATATTGGATTCTCTTCTTGTTAGAACTTCAGTATTAATTCTTCAGGAATTATTTGTGCTCTACTTACTTTCCAATGTCAATTATACATGTAGAACTGTTTATTTTGTTTTTGGTTTCAATATTTGATTATCTATTTGCTTTGAGTGAAAAAAAAAAATAGTCGAGAGCCCCATTTTTCTTTTTGCCTACAGCTCCCTGAATCTCAGGGCCGCCCTGAAATGAGTACTGCTGTTTGTTCGATCTAGCTTTATAGGTAGTTGATCAATGGTGGAGCAACATATATATGATGATCATACCAGTGGCCCCTCAGTGTTTGCTAAATAATTGTCCGGTAAGCCAATACGTATATGTTTCTTCAGGGCCCCCTCAGGGGTCAATATATATCAAGTCGAAGTTCACTTTGCCAATGCAGATAATAACCTTCTAGCTAGCTATCATCAATTCGCAGCTGATAAAGCTGCATTCGATCGTGTGGTCGATCAGTTGTACCAGCTTCAATCATGGAATTCGAAAGAAATTTGCTTCATCGATCGACCAGTACATAATACATTGATATATATCGCATGTGATCGATCAGTTCTTTTATTTACTATTAATTATTGAACATTGTGGATTCTATGGTAGATTGAGAACTACTACTATTTTTAGCTGGAGAAAGGACTACCTGAGGAAACCAAAAATTACCAGATCGAGCACATGACAGAAAAGAGCAAGTTGAGGGCATTCTAATGCATCTATTTATATATGATTCACAGTACACAAAATCATAAACATAAGTTGGAGTTTTTTGTGCTCGACGCAAATGTTCTTGCAACATGTAACTAATTAAAGTCGAAGACAAATTTGATGTAAACTGAGGGTTTACTCCAAATTAAAAAGAAGGCGTACGTAGGTTGTGCATGCCCATTAATTAGTTCGAACAAGGATAACCTTGTCCACTCGAAACGAATGATGGAAGCCTCAGTTAGCTGATCATGCCAAAGATGATAGATTAAGGTAAGGTAGTGAGATTTGATAGAAATTTTGGGAGACAAATTAAGGAATGAAGGACGAACACATCTATATATACACATCTGGAAAAGGACCAATCTCTGATGAAAGTGATGTCCATATATGTATACTGTTTACTCAACATATATGACAGGTTAAACATGACAAAAAAGGAACTTGGCAGCTAAAGTGGTCACAAAATTAAATAAATAAAGATGGTACCATTGATAGATTTCAAGGGCATATTCCAGATATTTTTAGCATGACCAACTAACTAGGGTGATCGAATAACTTAGCCTCGATTATGAATTTTGAATGACGGGCTTTTCTTCGGAAGGTTTACTACCAGATACCGACTGCTTCTACCAAGGAAAGAATGCAATCATGTTACACACATTATGACGAAGTGGGCTTTGCATAATGCAAATATATATCTCTTTTTTCTTTTTATGCTCCTACTTTTGTGTCTGATGTCCTTATGAAAGATTGTAATTCAGTAATTCTTGACCATTCTAAATAATATTTTTCCGTTTAAAGAGGTTTATTCTCCCTAATTTCTGGTGTGTGACGTGTCCTATTTAGATACAAATTAGATTAGATAGAAATTCAGAGAATCCCTGCTTTATATGGACAGTTATTGTAATAGATTGTATCAGCCTATATTTAAGGCATTCTATCAATAAAAGAGTGACAATTTTCAGTTTACATATTTTTCCTCTCAAACAAGTTATCAATACGCTCTGAGTTGAGAGTCAGCGATCACCATAGAAAAAGAAAAAAAAACCTAACCCCTCCAAAACAGCCTCCACCACCGGCTTCCTACATAACTGCCGATCTACTCCACCGTCGACTCCTCTGTGATTTTGGTGATCCTCCTTGTACAACACACGCTCCACCGCAATTTCTTACTTCGTCAAGATTGCTCAACTTCTAAATAATCGTTTCAGACAAGCTCTTCCTTCACACCGCCCAAGTTTAGTACCGGTCAGACCAAGCATAACACTAATCGAGGTAAACTTTTCTAAACCGCCAATCTATAGATTTACAATTAAAACTTACTTTCTGCAACACTGTAGATCTAGGATTGTGATATTGATGTGTGGATATTTTTTATCTGTACCCTAGTTCCTATAGACCTATCTCCATAGAGTATAAGTAATGGTCCTAGGAGAGTCACGGTTTGGAAAAGAAAATAAAATAAAAGAAAGAGGAATCGATAATATGTGACGGTTTGTCATGGTTTCTGGCTATGGTTTTTAAGTCACCATTTGTTGATAATCGATTTTGGTGATCATATATCATGGATCATATTTTTATCAATTAAAACTTGATATTAGTGGTCGTGGTTCTTCAATCGATACTAATCAAATCTCTTTATCTTTTGTAGATAAGTTCGAACAAGCCGATTATGCCAGAATTCAACATCCTTGATCTGCAAGGAAAGGAATACCATCGTTGGGTCTCTGATGTGAAAAATGCATTCATTGGAAAGAGACTTACCAATACTATCAAACCCTGAACAAAATCTTATTCCATCCACAGATGAATCAAAAGCTCAAGCCCTCATATTTTTGAGGAGTCATATTCATCCAACTCTCAAGAAATAATATTTGAAAAAGACTGATCCCCTGGAATTATGGGATATTCTAAAGCAACGCTTCAATAATGTGTATGATGCACAATTTTTTGAGTTGACTGAGAGATGGGAAGCCCTTAGGCTCCTGGATTTTCCAAAGATCCAAGATTATAATCAAGCAATGTTGGATTTGCAGTATGAGTTGAGCTTCTGGCTGGTGGAAAAGCACGAGAACGACATGATTGAAAGGTCGTTGAACACATTCTCAATCTTTATGAGCACTCTTACACATCAGTACCGGATCGAGTACGAATAAGGGAGGATTACTACCTTCAGTGATCTCATCAATAGACTAGTGAAAAAAAAGAGACATCATGAGATCATCCTCAATAATAACTCAATACCGGCTGATACTAAAAAACCTAAGAGTTACCAAAATAGAGGAAATACCCAAAAAGATAAAAAGGTTGCTTGTTCAGAACCTTATATGCGTGGAGGATAAGCTCTACATGGGGGTAGAGGAAGGCATGGGCGTGGCCAAGGCGCAGCCAAAATCTTAGTTGGCATAGAGATCAGAACGCCACCTCCAACAAGAACTAAGCTGGTTCGGTTAATGATGGGCAACGAGATGCGCACTCTGGAAAATACACTTGTTTTAATTGTGGTTCAAACAGGCATATGCACAAGCAGTGTCGTGCTAGTAAAGAGATGCAGAACATCTACCAAAGACATAAGCAATACTTGGCTCAAGAGTAAAACTATGCTCGAGATGTAGAGATGGAAGTTGACATCAATCTCGTTCTTGCAGAGAACAAGGAGAAGGAACTAGCTACTCTTAATTTTGATTAAGCCTATGTAAAAGACGGTTATCTCTATGTATTTAAGTTTTTGTTTTGTTTTTGGCTTTATTTTCCGATCATTATTTTTTAGACATTTTTTCTTGGTTTCTAGAGAAAAACATCTATGATGTATTTTTATTTGTTGGCAGTAATGGACATTTCTCTATTTTTTGGTATATGAAAGTGTTGAGAATGTTATTTTCATACCAATTCAGTGTATGGTTTGATGTTTAAATATATATATATATGGTATAATGACACAAAGATACAGTAAAAACGAGACATAAAAATGAGGAAGTTTTGATCGCAGGATTTTTTTGACCCATCGAGATTTTTCTTGATCAGTCGAGGTCCATTCTCAACCCATCGAAAATTGATATCAAACAATCGATATTGTTTTAGGTTTTTCTTGGACCGTTTGAAAAATACGTTGACCTGTCGAATATGTGATTCTGGAATACATTTTTGACCTGTCGAAGCTTACCTTTGACCCGTCAAATTCTCGGTATCAAAAAATCAAAATTCTATTTAGGATTTTCTTCGACCTATCAAAGACTGTACCTGGATGTGGTGTTTTTAGATGTGTTTTACATCGGTTTCATTCGAAAAGGATGATTTTTTTTACCAACCTGGATTTCAACACTATATGTGGTTTTACATCAGTTTATGTCATGCCATATCAGCACTCATAAAGGATCACATCCTTATTCAAATCTTTAAGTGTCTACTTAAAGTGTCTGTCTCGTCTTTAGTTTAAAGACTTACTTATTTACATTGATTTTGTAGATGTCCCAAGGCAAGATTGAGTGTTTTGCAGATAGTGGTACTACTCATACCATTATGTGGAATAGGCAAATATTTGTAGATGTTTTTCCATACAAATCCTCAGTGGCAACCATTATTAGTGCAACACCGGTTATTTAAAAGAATGGTTCAGTAAAGTTACTGTTGCCTCATGGTACAAAATTATATATCATTGATGCCTTATTCATGCCAAAGGCCAATCGAACCTTGCTAAGTTTCAAGGATATTCGCGCAAAAAGTTTTCACTTGAAAACATATTGTGAGAATAGAAAGAAACTATTGTGTATCACCTCTGTTGAATGTGATCGCAAGCGCACTCTAGAGAAGTTTTCGGCTATTCGTAGTGGTTTATATCTAACTGCAGTTCAGATCATTGAATCCAATGTCGTGATTCACATGACTTCGTGTGATTCAGACTCATATAAACTTTGATATTTTCGACTGAGACATCCAGGTCGTGATATGATGATCAAAATATTGAAAAATTCTTATGGTCATTCGTTCTTCAGAGCGAAGAAGCATTTTGGAATTCCCATATCCATCGGTTTAGATGGGAAGGATGAGACTACTCTCAATTTTGGCTCAGTCTCCAAGATGCGTGCAGCACAATCCAGACAAAATACTGTTGCATCGTGCGTTCTCCCACCAAGTTTATATGGTGCAATCTTTGATGTACATCGCTCGTTTTGTAAAACTTGTTCACTAGCAAAGTTACAGGCACGTTCTTCTTTTGTTGTTGATAATACAGACAATATTTCATTCTTACAAAGGATCCAATATGATATTTGTGGACCTATCAAACCGGAATGCAGAGTATTTAAATATTTCATGATTTTGGTAAATTCATTAACGCGACGGTCACAGGTTGGTTTGCTATCCACAAGGAATGATGCGTTTGCAAAACTCCTAGCTCAAATTATTATACTTTGGGCTCACCACCCGAATCATCCAATCTGGTCTATTAGATTGGACATGAGAGTTTACATCAAAATCTGTTGATGATTATTACATATCAGTTGAGATCAAAATTGAACGTCCCATTTCTCATATAGTGCTCATCTTAGAGCCCAATCCTCCGAACCCTGTAATTGATATCCCAAGCTTGTTTCCCTTTATGTGTCTTATATTTCACATTCTCAACAAGCAAATATAAAGTTTGGGTTCTTATTTTTTGGGTTATAATTATGTTGGCTCTTATTGGGAGTTCAATCTTAAATAAACGGTGCAACGAATACGATTTAGTCCGTCAAAGACTTTTTCAATTGGAGAACTAAGCAATATGGCTGAAGTTCATGACTGAGGATGTCTTGAATAATTTTAACGATCTTGTTATCTGGGTGGTGAGAGGTTCAGTAACACTATTGATGGTTTTTTTTTCCAAGGAAATTCTAAGATTTTAAAAATTGAATTTGAGATGTGTAAATAACAAAAAAAGAAAATGTGAATAGACTCATCCTAAATTTTTTTTAGCATATTTAAATATATATATATATATATTGTCAGCCTAAATTGCAATCTGCCAATTCGGATTATCGATCACTTCTTCATCCTTTCACTTGATTATGTCAGATTTTCAGTTCAATAGATCAACTCCACATTGGCTAATAAAAGCTCGAGGCTTGCCGTATATGGAATATGGATCATTTATATTTGCTTATTTGGCGCCTAGTACGTTTACTTTGAAACAGTACTTATTAGCCAACTTTTGTGTATCAAAAATTAATCTTGAAATTTCACACACAAAAATAGACTTCTATAATATTGAGAATTTGAGAATTTGGTGATCGAGTATGTTCTTATAAGACTTATTTTCCAATAACAATTTGAAAATCGTTCAAGTACATTATAGTTTATAACGGGCTTTGACGTGAATAGGTGTCTAATTTTTATATGATTCAATATTTCAGTGATGCATCACTGTTTAGGTGTATTTCCTATTTGGCTATTGTTCTAATGCAATTCTTGATTTGTAAACAAAAAATAAAATAGTAACAGGTCGGTGGGTGACACGTAGGTACTGTATGTCTTGGTCGATCAGTCGATGTTTTTGACTTACGTACCATCATGGCATGGTGTCCATTATTACATTCATGATTCCATATGAAATAATATATACACACTATTAGAAAAAGACGGTCATAGACTGAAATTTAAAAAAATTCAAATCGATGTCTGTGTAAGCGATGTCTATTGTAAAAAAAAAAAGACGTCCGTCGCCAAATTGATGTCTATTTACTTATAAGACATCGTTTATTTTACCAAAATCGATGTACTAGCCCGGCCTTGTATTGTCATCATCTTGTTTGTCTATCTATCGTTAAATCTGTATGTATTTGGGTTTTATGATCAATGGAATCATAGTCCTACAACAAAATTATTTAATTTAACATCGATTTCTAAGAAAACTGATGTGTAAGTATCTCTTAGACATCAGTTAATTTGCATGAATTGATGTATAAGTAGCTCTTATACATCATTCTTCTCCCATAAACCATTGTCAATAGCATTCATAGACATTATTTTTATTTTATATACTTATATAAAATTTTGTTTAGACATTGTTTCTTATGCTCTAAACTAATGTGCATTACTTCAATTAACTGAATGTCTCTTCTTTTTACAACGGGGTTCATAAAACTAAAAAACTCAAAGTAATGAGTGCAAATCTATAGATGTAGTGATTGTCATCTAAGGCCTAGTATATTGCATGATCTCTTGTACATTGATCCAACTATTTGAATAATTCTACTTATAAATGTAGTTGACACAAAACTGCAAATTCAATCTGCAGTTGATTCTCCAGCTCTATCTTTTATCCACAAATCAGACGAGCATTTTTTCGGTCACTATTTGATGTTTCCACATGCAAGACACAGAAATTGTATTACATTGTCACAAAGGTGAAGCCTAACTTGTATCATAACTCGAGAACACGAATACAACATAGTCCCGTAAATCTGTGCAAAACATTAGAATTCTATATCATTGTAGCATAACATAACAATCCTAACATTAATAGGAAAAATTTGAGCAGAGAAGGATGGCTTATTCCACTTGATAAGTACCTTTCGAAATCTTCTAATACTTGATTTTTCACATTAGAGAGGAATGTGACATATCCACTGCATAACTTAGCTCATGAGACAGATAGCCTGTAATCTTATGATTCGACAACCTGGACCTCAAAGTGGAGAGCAACTTCTTATATCGTGACTGGTTTCTCTTCAATACTTGGATAAAAACATGTAAACGAAGTCATTCAACTTCTTCATTTTTCAATTGAAGAATTGGGCAAAAATCAGAGCCAGTATTGAATAAGAGCATCTTTCTCCTTATGAGCCTGTGCATGTACCTAAATAAAATAGAAAAAAAAAGAACATATATAATCCAACAATAAGAAGGAAAGTATTGAGCGTATAAGGATTTAGCCTAGACTCGAGTGTAACAGGGTGCCACAAATTAAAGTTCAACTATTGGACAAAAAAGCTCGGATGTCAGCCTAAACACATGCAGAAAGATGCTTGCATTAGATAAAATACATAGTAATTCGAGAGTACCTGACAAATTTTTCGATTATGTTAGCATAGAATCTATATTCAAGCTTGCAGATGTATGATAAGTCACGAACATAACAAGTAGAGTATAACTAGCAGATGAGGAACTTTTATCCT
Organism: Geum urbanum; assembly: GCA_946800695.1. Lineage (NCBI taxonomy): Eukaryota > Viridiplantae > Streptophyta > Magnoliopsida > Rosales > Rosaceae > Geum > Geum urbanum. The sequence goes on along the minus strand of OX327013.1, from coordinate 36,055,530 downwards.
CAAAACTACTCCGAGCAGCAGAAAAAACTTGAAAATCATGTTCTCCAGATATATCTGCAGTTGCGCGTTCTCCAATTTTTTCAAGAAATAGAAATACCACTTTCCTATCCAGATGCCCATAGTATAATGAGCAAAGCAAAGTTGACAAAATAGTTCCTTGAGGAATACCAATGCGTTGCAAACAAAATCTTTTATCAAACTTCAGCATATTGCGCTTGACATGCTCATATTGATTAAATAGTAGCTCTTTCTTCTTCACAGACCAGCTGCAATCCTAAGTATTAAAAGTATAAGTATCAACTACAGCTAAATTTTTCATAATCAAAATTATAAGAGGTAGGTTCCAAACCCATAAAAGTAAAATAAAAAGTTATAAAAAAAAGGGCAACATTGTGTTTCCTAAAAAACTATTCGCTTTCACAATCTTATGTTTAGTACTATTTCAATTGATACTAAAATGAAACTGAACAAATCCGTTTTCTTTTTGAAGAAAGAATTTATATGGTTTGTAAGAGTTCATATATACATACTACACAACTTCGTAGACAACATGAATAATGAATTCATCACAACCCAAAAATACAAACTAAACAGGCAAACAAACCTGATTAATAAGGAGAGTACACAATGACTGAGATGAGTAGGAATCAAATGTTGAGCTAGTATTTTGATCCCCTAGACCACGGTTCTCATGAACCCTTACTAATCCCTTTTTGAAAATAACGTGATGAGACTGCTGAAGAAAATATTCATCTGCTCTTATGACATCTTTCAGAACGACAAGAAGCTTACTCTGGTCAACAGAACAAATGTCAAATTCACAAAATTCTCACTCAATTATCATCAATTTATATTACATTAAGTTCACTCGGTTGTATTAGTACAGCTGAGAGCTGAGACTGATCTAATATGTAAAAGTAGTACATATTACAACTTTTAATCTATCCAAACCATCATATAACACTTTTCAAACTTACATCTATAGTAGTCTCAATAAAAATCAAGGATGTCAACACAATTTGTTGCTGTCACTTAAAATCTAATACAACCAGTCCAGCACATGTGAAACATATTCTATTATGAACATAAGCCATTTGCCAAATCAAAAACAATTTATTGTCATCACTACTAAAATCATTAAGCATAGTACTGTGCACCTCCCTATCACCACTTATTGCACTACTAAAACTCCTTCCCTATCATTCAAACTCCCTGTCAAAGGATATAATCCTTACAAAAACATCCCTATAAGAGTACAATCATAATACATGCATAACCCTTCATCATCCCAGGTGATTTCTTACTTCATAAGACCAATAAACCAATCATTCAAATGTACTATCTTATTCTAGGACTCTTTTGCAAGAACATAGCTAAGCATTTAACATAAGTTGTCATCAAATAATATATGCACAAAGCCAAATTCAGAGCAACTAAAACCAGATACATGCAACCCTTAGTCCACCACGAAAATTTACAGAGCATACATAACACACTTGAACTTCTGAAACAAGAACTAAAATAAAATTTTTAATTTTCAATTCGGCTTTCTTACCTTTTATCCAGAAAAATATTCGCAGCTCTAAAGACCAGGGTCCAACCCAAATCTTCAAGCTTTCTTCCAATCTAGCCTACACGATGCACAAGAAAAACACTTAGATCAAAAACCCAATCTAGTTATAAGAAACCAACTCCAAAAGTAAGCATAAATCCAACCACTTAACAAAAAAATAACTTCAATCATCAAAGCCCTTACACTGATAATTAGTTTGAGCGCGTTTGGGAAATTAATTAGGTTCCTACATTCTCCAAATTTTAACTTAGTCATGTCCACATTTTTTTTTATTTTAAGATAATATTATAGACATCGGTTGAACATGTAAAACGATGTCTATAAATCACAAAAATATTGCTTTTTCACATTCCGATATCCAAATAATAATTTTACATCTTTGTTTTTTCTGAACAATATCTCTAATGTCTCTATACCAATGTCTATGACTTTTTTCTCGTAGTGACATTCTAGCAACTTCCTAACAAGAAGGAAGCAATAATTCTTTATTCTTCGTTCTCTTGAATATTTCAGATTAGTTATAAACTGATCGAAATGCATGTTCTCCAAATGAATCTAATAAGCAGGAAAACGAATCTGTAAGACGGCCAACAAAAGTTGGAAATCTGCTGTGCCCGCAGCATTACCAAGTGCAGTAGTCGACAACCACGTACTCAGTTTCCTCAGCAGATGCTTGACAAGTTGAAGACCCCTGCTTATGTGTCTCCCATGCAGCACCATTATTCTCTCATATCGAAAACTTTGTTAATTCCAAGGTGTTACTCTCTCGCTCTCACATACAGATCAAGCATTCTCTTTCGGTTACAGATCAAAGCACTCTCAACGGTAACCCACACTAAGCTAGCTGGTCCGGCCATCATGCAAACTCTCTCTAGCCTTAAGGCGCCAATGGCTACCGGAAGTTTTTTCTTCTAGTTTAGTCCTGATATGGAGCTCTACTTCCAGCCGGCATTACCTAATCGCCGGAAAGCCCATTTCCCAAAAACGTCACTGTAAGGCTTCGGCGTCACCGAAGAAGGGAATTGTAGTCATGGAAATGAGAACAGAGAAAGAAAGCTTTACAGAGAAGAAGTCAGACAAAAAAGAGAATAAGTGGAGTGTTATGACTCCGAGAGTTGCAGAAAGATTAGGGGTACTCAGTAACGGTAAGCTAGTTTAAGTAACTAGCATGAAATTTCATACGGATACAGGGGCTGGGAATCACTGTTTATGGAATGGCATACATGTTTGTGCACGATGGCCTTGTTCACCGCCGATTTCCAGTCGGGCCGATCGCAGACGTGCCTTATTTACAAAGAGTTGCTGCAGCCCATCGAGTGAGTTACACCAATTTTTTCTCTCATTTGATCGTCTTCGATCTGTTCACAACATTCTTGATGTTGATCTTTTTCTTCTTCTTTTTTCAAACATGTCACATGTCGATTTGAATAGGTTCATCACTCATACATGTTGGATGGAGTACCGTACGGGCTGTTCTTGGGACCTAAGGTAAAAAACAAGGAAGATAATTCCTCCTACAAAACTTCAAGTATCAGTTTTGGGTTGATTAAGTAATCTGCCAGTTTGATTTGCAGGAATTAGAGAATATTGGAGGAATGGAAGAGTTGGAAAAGGCGCACAACCAGAGATAGTGAATAAATAAAAGTATATGATCCAGTTTCTGTTGCAGACGACACTGGAAAATGTGTGTTCTTATTTACGAGGGCTTACTCATTCCTCAGCATCCAATTTCCGTTGGATTGGATTCATCAGAAATAAATTAGTGACAATTAATATATGTGTAGTAGTTTCTTTTCTCATGTTTCAACTTTCAACCCGTACGTGAGAGTGCATTACCTCTAAAGATTTGTTATTCATGGCATATGGGATGAAATTGAGTAGTGAATATAATCCCGACTATGTTGTCGATCCTTGTTGAAAGGCAACATGCAGTTTGTCTAACTAGCAATCTCCATATTGGACACTCGATCAAGACAAATTATCAAAATGTAGGGTGGAAGTGGAACAATAGCATTGCATAGAAAAGGGTGATCATTTCCTAAATCTTGATACAACTCGGCTTCACACATTGCAACGGAAATAGTAGCAAATGCGGCAACACTTGATCCTCATATCCAATAGGTTGTTTTGAAATTGGATAAAATTTTAGAGAGTGCGGCATAATAAACTCCACAATTTAAGTGTTTCTTTTTAAACATAACAAACAAAGTTGTTGTGATTGTTGTTTTTTGGCTACCTAAAATTTGTAACATCTTTTTAAGCTTCTCCAATCATTTTTTATTTTATCGAAATAACCTAAAGTGGTAATTACTTTTATAGACCACATTTGTTACATCTTCATTATCAACACAACAATTAATATTATGATTTCACTATAAGAAAAACGATCTTAGACGACGGAATCGTAAATATTCTATCGTCTAAGTAGACCTAAGACGACGGTAATAATTTAAGTCGTCTTAAGAAATTTTCTATCGTCTCATTAACTATTTGGACGATAGAAACTACGCTGAGTCCGTCGTCTAAGTGACCACTTAGACGACGCACCGAAACTGCGTTGTCTAAGTGATGCATTATATATTATCCATGCCAGACTCTCTTCCTCTCCGCTCGCTCATCTCATTTTCCTCCTCATCTAATCCTCATATCATTCTCTCTCGATTAAACTCTTCTCACACGTACAACTAGCCAGCACTATATATATATATATAAATCTCCGGCTCCGACCATCGATTCGCCATATATTGGAGAATGATAGGAACGTACGTACGTAGTTAATTTCTGACAATCTTAATGTATATATATAATTAATTGTATATTTGATTGATTGCATTGTTAGTACGTCTAATATTTATAATTAAGTTAGGTAATTAATTGATATATATATTAGTTAATTAATTAACTAGTACGTATATATGCATGGATGTTCAAAAATTTGGTTAATATTTAGTTAAAACGTACATGCATGTTAGATATATTAAAGTAATTGATGTATAGTATATTCACCATTAATTAATAAAGGTAATTAATAAATATTTTAATTGATTATACGTTAATAATTAAGGTAGTTGAAAATTTCCATATATAATAGTTTAATAATTACTTGAAAATCTGTATATATAATAGTTGACTAATATGATAATTATTAAATTTCGTAGAAGTATGGACAAGAGTTGGATGAAGTTGCGGAATAGAAGTGATGTCTAGTATATGGATGAAATTAGAGAATTTATGAATTTTGCGATAGAACATGGTCAGAGAAAGAAGCGTTTCAGATATCCATGCAAAAAATGTCTTAACTATTAGTATGTGGAGGTTAATGTTATGATGCAACACCTGTATGAAAATAGTATGATGTGGAGTTACACTACGTGGAGCGAGCATGGTGAAGCAGTAGACTTCAGCTTTGCAGAATTCAGCTCAGGATACAGGTACCATGGTGCCTCATCCAGCTGTAGTGGTGCCGGCCCCCCTGTTTGGAACACAACTGCGGATTTGGTCCATGATGCGTTTCCGGGATTTAGTCATGGTGGACACCAACACCAAGAGGGAGGTTACAATACCACTCATGGGCATTATGACACATTCTCCGCTACTAGCTTGGCCACTGACACTAGTGAGATAAATAAGTACAACAGGATGCTACTTAAAGCCCAGACCCTGGTGTACCCTGGATGTTGAGAGAATGTGTTGCAATATGTGATGCAGCAAATGCAAATAAAAGTGAAGCACAAAATGTTAGTTGGTGCTTTTGACGAAATTCAGGAGAAAATGTGTAAGTTGCTTCGTGATGATCACAATCTTCCTAAATCCCATTATAAGGTTAGAAATATCTTGAGCAACCTCGGCCTAAAGTAGAGGATAATTGATGCTTGTTTAAATGATTGTGTGTTGTTTTACAAAGAGTATAAAGATTTGGAATATTGTCTCGTATGTGGCCAGTGCGGATATGAGCTGAATAAGAAGAGTTCGAAAAAGAAAATTCCTGTGAAGATTCTTCGATATTTTCCATTGATTTCCAGATTGCAGTGTATGTACATGTCTCTATACACAGTAGAGGCGATGCAATGGTACGTAGAAAAGCGAATAGATGACGATGTGCTGAGACACGCCGTGGATGGGGAGGCTTTCAAACATTTCGACAGCGAATTTGGAAACTTTGCTGCAGAAGTTCGAAATGTTAGACTTCGACTATCTACAGACAGATTCAATCCTTGGGTTAGTAATAGCTATGCCTTCAACACTTGGCCAGTTATTCTGATGTCGTATAACCTGCCTCCATGGATGTGCATAAACAAGGAATGTAATTTCCTTACTATACTAATTTCATGTCCTAAAGCTCCGGAGAAGTGCTTAGGTGTCTACCTCAGACCTTTGATCGACGAGCTGAAATTGTTGTGGGAAAATGGAGTCTCAACTTATGAAAAATTCATTGACACAATGTTCATGATGAGGACAGCCATAATGTGGACAATCAGTGATTTTTCAGCGTATGGGATGTTGGCAGCCTGCAGGACGAAAGGATACAATGGATGTCCTATATGGTTGGACGATGTTAACTCTAGTTGGCACGTGGGGAATGTGTGTTACCTGGGTCACAGTAGATGGCTTCCTGACAATCACCTGTGGTAAATGGATGAAGCTCATTTCGACGGAACGGTAGAGAATAATCCTAAACCCTGTAGTTGGTCTGGCGAAGAGATTTTAAAGAGGTTGAGCTATTTCGACTTTGGTACGTTGACCAATGACAAGGATGTACATAAATGTAATCCAATACCTCCACATGATCTCATCTATTGGCATCACAAGAATATATTCTTTGAACTCCCTTACAGGTCGAAGTTGAAGCTGAGGAACAACTTGGATGTGATGCATATAAAAAAGAATATGTGTGACAACGTGGTGGGAAAAATTCTTGGTATTAAGTTCAAGACTAAAGATACTCCCAAAGTGTGCAAAGATCTGGAATCTATAAATCTACGTCGTCCGTTGTGGTTGATGAGGGATAGAAGATGAATGTACAACAAGATGTCAGCTGCACCTTACATAGTGAAGCCGACACTTAGAGGTTCTGTATTCCACTGGTTTAAGAGCGTTCGTTATCCAGCTACATATGCATCTACTATAATTGGAGCAGTGGACGAGATGCAACACAAGTTTGTTGGTCTAAAGACACATGACTATCATGTTATGCTGCAACGTCTGATTCCAGTGGTAATTCGGCCATATTTGCCTTGTGACGTCGTAGAACCAATAATGGCATTTTACAGATGGTGGCAGAGATTATGCGCCAGAGAGTTAAAGAAGTCATATATGGTGGAACTACAACAACAAATTATGCACATCATTTGCAAACTAGAGAGGATTTTTCCCCCCTGCTTTCTTTGACATCATGATTCACCTAATGATCCACCTGCCCGAGCAGGTACTCATTTCTGGTTCAGTCCAGTACACTTAGATGTATCCTCAAGAAATATACGTACAACTAATTAATTATACAAGTTTTCCAATCCATTATCTATTCCACTCGAGATTACTAGCTATATGTACTTATTCTACAATTAATTAATTGAACATTTGATTTTGTAGACAGCTTGGACGATATAAAAGAGTCGTGAAAAATAGGTCGGCCCCAAATGACTCCATAGCAAAGACATACTAAATGCATGAGTGTATTACTTACTGCAATAGGTACCTCAAGGATCCACCACCTCCCACGATCTCAGTGCCCGCATCAATCTTTCTGTCGTCACAAATGTCGTACGACTATTTAGAAGAGTATTAAAGGAATCGTTAACACGAGAAGAACTTATTAAGACACATTGGGTAGTGTTGCGAGACTGTGACGAAGTGGAGCCGTACATGATTGGGTATAGGGAGAAGCTTCAGGCGTTGAATTCGGACAACAGTTTGGCCTGAGAAAATGGTTAAGAAAAAGTTCCCCGATTATTTCTTCCAATTGGTACGTAGGTTTACTTATTTAGTTTATATACATGTTTGTAGAAATTAAACCCTTTAATTATATATATATTTCCCATTTTCCCAGATGATTGATCTACAAAAATCTGAAAACCACGGGGGGTGGCGGTCCTGGCCAAAGCACTTGCTAGCAGGGAAGCCGATTAAACGCTATATTTACCCCGGATGTTTTGTGAACGGTGTAAAGTTTCATTCATTGGTCCGAGATAAAAGAAGAACAACAAAAAATAGTGGGGTAGCGGTTGGGAAAGACAATGATATATATTATGGGAATCTTGTATATGTCGTTCAGCTATGTTACGAGAATGATGTCAATGTTTTCCTATTCAACTGCAATTAGTTCAAGCGTACAAAGGAAACTCAAGCTTGTATGAGGATGAGCCTTTTGCTCTTGCCACCTTAGTTAGGCAGGTGTTCTATCTTGGTGATCCAAAAGCTGGTGAAGGGTGAAAAATAGTGAACCATATCTCTCATCGAGGTATATGGCATACCATGACATTGAAGGTACGCCGGCAACTGAAGATGTTGAACCGCAAAGAGACATTACTGCATATGAAGAGCCTAATATTTCTATCATCCGCTCCGACATAATGGACTTAGTTGAAGCTGGTAAACGCTTACCCATGCCTAATGGTTGTACGGATCTAACTCAAGATGAGATTATTGATGCAATTAATGAGTTCGATGAAGAAGAGGCGCAGGATAAAGACGAGGACGAGGACTCAAGATATTCGTCGAACGATGTTGAGTATGATAGGGAGGAGGAGCAATCGGATAATAGTGGCAAGGAGGATGATGACGATTATGATGAAAAGTACAATATAACGATGAGGAATATTAATTGGTAATTAATTATTGTAATTAAACTTTTTTGATGTAATGATGTGCGCATGATTAATTATATATATTATGAAGAGGAGTAGGTACAATTATTAGTTCTGTACTTAATTTAATAATTAATTAATTATTAATTTTTCGCATAATTAATTTTAAATTAATTAAAGAGCGAGGTCGTTGCGACAGATGAAAATATAAATTAAAATTAATTAATTAATGCATACGATTAGGAATCACATTTTCCCTAAACCCTAAAACCTAGACGACGGAACGAATTTTCGTACTCCATACCAAGGTAAACACAAAAGTAATTATATAACTCTAAATCCTAAAAATTTATCTTAGACGACCCAAAAAGGTCATACCGTCGTCTAAGTAAACCCTAAGCCTTAACCTTAAAATAAGCACTTAGACGATGCAATGACACATTTGCGTCATCCAAGTAAGTACTTAGACGATGCAATGACACGTGTGCGTTGTCTAACTGCATACTTGGACGATGCAAACGTGTCATTGCGTCGTCTCAGTTAAATTTTTATAATTTCACATCTAAGACCATGTAGACCATGTCCCAATACATATTCTTTTCATCGAGATCATAGAGTAAATAATTCTTGGAATGTAAGCGTCGACGGTTCCAAAATAGGAGTTACGGATTTTCGTGTATCCACGTTTCCGATTTGTAAAAATTTTGGTTTTACGGTTGACTATGCCGATGAAACCCTTAACAAACTTACTATTTACTGAAAATTATTCTACTTATATATTGTCTTATGGTGAATGTATCCAATGGTTGTTTTGTCTAAATTCAATTTCGTTAATATTGATGTGCAATGAGTCTATACTTAATAACAATTAAGTTATACACATTAGTAAATACTTAACAAGTTTAAAGACGTAAATTTATTCGTCGTCTTAAATTCCACTTTTTATATACACGATTCTTTAATTGATATTTTATGACAATTTCATTCGAATGACAGATCAGAAACTTCCTTACAAATTATTTTTAAAAAATATTTTTACGGAAATTGTACCTAGACGACGGAGAGTTTCTTACTCCATCGTCTAGGTTCAAATTTTACGCGGTCCAAATTTCACCGCCATTTTTTTGGGAACTGTTCAAAATTTTACCTGGACGTTGGAGATGGTCTTCTCTATCATCTAAGTCCAAATTTTGAACCGTTCCCAAACAATATGGAGGTCAACTTCCACCCGCCAATTAATTTGGTGGCGTTTCCAAAAAATATGGCGGTTGACTTAGACGACAGAAATGGGAGTTTCCGGCGTCCAAGTGCACTTAGACGACAGAAAATCACCCTCCGTCGTCTAAGTGAAACAGTATAATTGCCCATTTCTAGGCAGTTTCGATCATTCTTCTAATTCTCCTCTCCTCTCTCTCAAACTCGTTTCGGCCTCCCACTGCCTCCCTCCGACGACTCCATCCCTCCGTCGCCTCTCACCTCCTCCACCATCATTCACTACCTCCACGACGTACGTCGATCCTCCTCGCTCCCTCCCTCCCTCCCTCCGCCTCCACCTCCCATCGTCACCGCCATCGGCCGCCCAATCACACCGCCGGTAAGTTTTAAAATTTTTTACGTACGTATGTATTTTAAATTAATTTGTAATATGTATTTAGGTATAATACTATGTATGTAGGTATACATTTAGTGTATTTGTGTTTAATAATAAATTGGTAAATTGGTAAAAATAATAAATTGATAAATATTATTGTAAATTATTAATTATTGGTAAATTAGTATGAATTTTATTGCGAATTAGTATGAATTTAATTATTTGTACTATTATTTTAATTAATAGAAATATTATTTGTAATAGTATGAATTTAAGAGTTGTAATATTATTTTTATTATGGTAATTAGTATGAATTTAATTATTAATTTGTACTATTATTTTAATTAATAGTAATTTTATTTTTAATAGTATGAATTTGAAAAGACCCAACCCCGGTGTAGTTGTCTAAACCGAAATCAAACCCCTCCGAAAACACGAACCAACAAAAACCGTAGAAATTTTGGCAGAGTTTCGTTACTAACGTGGAATTACTATTACCTGCACGCGGAAAATACACTTCATCCTATGCCACAAAAATCAAACCGTGGGCACCAATCCCATCCGGATTTCTCAATATATCAACAGTAAAGTAAAACAATAAATATATCTGTACTTTACTGAAATCCGGTGTAAAATCATATAGTATATACAACAGAATACTCAGAGCGACCTCTAATGTATTATCATATACGTATAGCACAGTAGGTAGAACAATAAACCTACTGGAAGAAACAAGGTAGCTCGAGCACTATGTCTCCGACCACGATGTGCGACACCAGAGTCCGAACTGCAAACTGGGCACGGAAACCGAAAAGCCCAGGGGAAAGACATAAAACTCGTTAGAGTGAGTGGACGAAAATAAATGTCTTTCACCAGTAGATATATATGTTAAAATAACATATGCGAGTCCAGGTAAATAAAAATAACAAGTACACGAGGTAAAATCATAATCCTCCAGCGTACTGAGCATGCAAGTAAAAATCCAACGGGGTCACTCATGGACACATCCGTGCTAGTACAGTCCGAATCACGGGGTCCTTGGTCCACATGATTCTAAGCCAGAAAGGCCTCGGTTCCGGGGAAACGCCCCATCGCCGGTCAGGTCGGGGTGACGACGCCCCTCCTGGAAGGCCTACCATCGGGGATCAGCCGAGAGCCAAGTGTATCGATACAACAACGTAACTGAGACTGTACTCTGTGAAAATCAAATCATAAATAGTACGATGTATATGCATGAAACAACATATAAGTGTGTGTATACTCGTATACGTATATCCGTATATGTATAATCGTAAAACACATGCTCATGTAATCCGAAATATCATACGCATGCTCAAGTTCGTAAATCATATAAAAGACTCGCAAGAATTCCGTGAAAAGAAATTGTTCACTCACAGACTAGCGTAACACAGTTCGCGTTAACCCGTGATCCGGCGGAAAGTCCCTCGCCAAGCAAACGATCACGAACCCCTGAATAATCACAAAGTTCATATCTCAAAGTTATAACTCGACAATTTAAAACAAATCACGAGAAACCACCGTTCTCGGAAACATGTAATCCGATTACGACAAACTGTCGAAAATCCGAAAATCACACCTCAATACCTCGCTATACTTTCAGATGCTCAATTTGAAAAACGAACCTCCCCACTGCGATCGGGGCGCGATTTCGAGTGAAATGACATGCAACTTGTCGAAAACCCCAAAAGTCAAACTGTTGACCACCGTTGACCGGCGGCGGCGGCGGCGGCGCCACCAACCGTGAAATTTCTCGGCGGAGCAACCCTTATTCCATTCAAAATCACCCACTGAGCAACTTTGTCAACTGCAACAAAGGCCAATTCACACTCTAACTAGTCCAATTTCATGCAAAACCGAATTGGTACCAAATTTTCAAATTCAAAATTCTCCACAATCAAAATTAGAATTCCAAACTTACATGGTAGCTTGTAGGTGAGGAGAGCTACAAAACCTAGTCCAAATCATAGCTCGAATCGGCCTGATTCACGTCGACCCAAAACCACTCAAAACCCTTGATTTTTGGCCGGAATTTCCTTCCCCTCTGGCGAGCCACGCCGAGAAAGGTGATCGGCAACGTGTTGAGGACGTCAAGGCGAGTCCAAAGGGACCAACCCCAAGGCCTGGGGCGGCCGGACGGCGACTCGCCGCCGGTGGCCGTCGTGACCGTCGTGACTCACTCCTCCCCTTCGGTCAAACCAAGTCAAACACAGTCAACATCATAATTTCAGTCTTTGACTTTCCCAAAGGGGAAACCCACATTTATAACTTTCCCAAAATAGAAACTTCCAAAAATACATTTTACGACAAACTTAAAATACCCGAAACTTCCGCGTCGTAATCCTGATTTCGATAATTCTCGCGGCAACAAACTCGTCTCGACACACTCTTCAATTATCACCCAAAGTCAAACACATCAACAAATCCGATAAAAAGTCAACTGTTCAAACCAACACATATATTTAAACCGACTAAATAATCAACAATCGGTAATATTCACAACTTAATCTTCGTAACTCAAAATAATGCTCCGGAAATTCCCACGAGCTCAAAATTAAATTCTCAACAACTTCCGTGAAGGAGCCAAAACCAAATTCTCATCCGGTAATTTAGTCGTTAACAAATCTACCATTTTAACCCGATTATATCAAAACTTCAAATATTCATAATTTATTTCTCGGTCGTCCAAATAACGATCCCGAACCGCCCACGAACTCGAAATCACACGTACAACGACTCTTGAGAAGAGACCCAGCTCCAATTCTCAGCCAATAATTTAGTCGTTATCAAGTCCGGCGATTCAAATAACTGTCGTAACTCTGCGACAACACGCGAACTCGTAGATTAAGCTGATTCCACTGCTGATTCTGTTCTAGGTCGTCACAGAATTTAATTATTTGTAACATTATTTTAATTATTTTAAATTAGTATGAATTTAATTATAAATAGTAAATATTATAAATTGGTTAATATTAATAAATGATAAATATCAAAAAATGTTTTACAAAGGAAAAATATTAAAAATAGTACATGTTGTGGTAAATATGAAAAATATAGAATAAATATATTGTAAAAATGGTTACAAACAATAAATGGTAAAGTAGTTATAATTGATGGTAAAATAGGTTTAATAGTTGATTTTTACAACTGCTAAGTTAAAATTGCCCTGAGGGGTAAAAAAAAAAGGCATAAAAAGAGGCGGAAGATGCTCAACTCCGACGCTTCGCAGAGTAAGTGGGTTGGCAAGGCCAGGAGGACAACGTCATGCCTCCTTCGGACCCTTCAGCTAGTCCCTCGGCTGTTGCGATGGAAAAAATTCTTAATGCCCCAACTATACAGACTGATGACGATAACACCCATTTCGACCAATCATCTATGTCAGAAAGTGCCCAAGAGTTAGCCTCCTCCGAGTCTATTCTCTACAGCGCGCAGTGCAAGGTCAGGAGGGCCCCGTCATACTCTCAACCGAAAAGGACCCGAGGAATCAGAAAGGGCAAAAAATCTGAGAAGTTGTTCAAGGCGACCTAGCAAAAGATCCAGTTGTCCTACGACGATTTCACCGATGGCCCTCCTACCTCGCAGCTAGCTAGTCTCTCATCGCACAGCATCGGGGCAATTATTCGCAACAAGGTTCGTATGGTTGCGCCTAGCTGAAAAGAGATGCCGGACTTGGAGAAGGGGAAGGTGTTTAAAAAACTCATGGTACGTAATACAATTTTAAATTTATTTTTTAATATCCAACAAAAATCTTAATTTCATAATATATACGATTATAATTATTTATTCTTTTCTTATAGGAACAATATGTTGTGGATGACACAACTGAGATGCTTAGGCACATCAACACCACCATCAATGCCATCTACCGTGATTGGAAGTACAGACTTCACAAGTATTACCAACAATTCGGCCGCTCGCCTAGCCCCGTAGAGTTGCGTGAGGATAAGGAAGATGAGTGGGAGTGCTTGGTCAACCACTTTGAAGAAGAATTTTATCGGGTTCGTATTTTATTATTTCAATTGTCAAAATCGAATTATTTTTTTTAGTCACTTATTAATTTATTAATAATTTATGTTGTCAAACAGACACAATCGAACGTAAAGAAGCCCAATCGGGAGAAGAAGGACAAACATCATACCTCCGGCTCCAAGCAGATGATACAAATCGCAAAGGAGCACAGAGATAAGGGCTCCAAACACCCTTATCTGGATGTTACCGTCACCGCTTACGTGACGCCTAGGCTCGACAATGAAGCGAGTCAAATCGGTGTAAGTACTGTATATATTTCTTCTCAATTAACGTAATTATTATTTATTATTTATTAAAATATCTTACAAATTTATAATTATTTAATTATTATTATTATTTACAGGCGAGGTTGGTAGAACGGGGGCAGCAGGAATTAGCCAACACGCAGCTTGCACACCCGGATTTGCCACCGGAAGACCTGCCTCCTCTATCGAGAGAGAGCCAAATTGTAATCGCTGATGAGGTATACGGTCGTCGAGCTGGCAAGGAGGTTAGGGGGTTGGGACGCAAGGTGCAGAGAGATTTATCTTAAGCCAAACCAAGAAGACTATGTGTTCCTAGAAATGACGAACTGAAGAAGGAGTGAGGCCCATTGTTCTACCTATGCTATGCATCCGAGCAGTACAAAGATGTTTCAGACATTTAAAGCTTACTACTGGTGGCATAACGTGAAAAGAGAAATAGCAATGTATGTGAGCAAGTGCCTTCTTTGTCAAAAGGTGAAGGCAGAACGGCAGAAACCTGCTGGAAAATTGCAAACATTGGAAATTCCGGTTTGGAAGTGGGAGCATATTACCATGGACTTCGTATATCAACTACCTCGTACATCCAACAATAATACTGGCATTTGGATAATTTTTGATCACCTTACGAAATCATCCCATTTTCTAGCTCTTCCAGGAAAGATCTTTATGAGCAAATTAATAAAGATATATATGGCAAAGATTGTGAGGTTGCACGGAGTGCCTGTGTCTATAGTCTCTGATCGAGATACTTAGTTTACATCAAAATTTTGGCGAGCGTTGAAAAAGGTGTTGGGGACCAGATTACATTTTAGTACAGCTTTCCACCCTCAGAGTGATGACCAATCAGATAGAACCATTCAGACTTTGAAGGATATGTTGTGTTCCTGTGTGTTGCAGTTCAAAGGGAATTGGGATCAACAACTTCATTTGATTGAATTTGCGTATAATAATAGTTCTCAGGCCAGCATTGGAATAACTCCATATGAAGCTTTATATGGAAAACAATGTCGAACTCCGTTGTGTTGGAGTGAAGTAGGAGAAAGATGACTTATTGGTCCTGACCTAGTGAAAGACACCGCAGAGGACATTCAAATTATTTGAGACAGGATGAAAGCTACACAAGACCGACAAAAGAGTTATGCTGATGTAAGGAAGAAGGACCTTGAGTTTGAGGTTGGTGATTGGGTATTTTTGAAATTATCTCCTTGGAAGGGTGTCGTGCGTTTCGAGAAACATAGCAAACTCAATCCACGTTATATCGGTTCGTATGAGGTTATTGAACATGTGGGTGCAATGGCGTATAAGTTGGCACTACCTTCTGAGATGGCCAGAGTACATGATGTGTTCCATGTGTCTATGCTACAGAAATATATTTCTGATCCATCTCATGTTTTGGCACCTTATCAGCTCCCTATACGGGAGGATTTGACTTATGTGGAAGAACCAGTTCAGATTCTTGATCAGCAACTCCAGGAACTACGTCACAAGACTATTCCACTTATGAAGATCTTGTGGAGGAACCATGCAGTTGAGGAGGCCACTTGGGAACCTGAGTTGCAGATGCGAGAACAATATCCCTACCTCTTTGATTAGTAGGTATGTAAATTTCAAGGACGAATTTTTATTAGGAGGGTAGATTGTAACAACCCGAACCAAAGTTCACGTATAAATTAGCACGAAGCAGTATTATCGGGAATTAGTTGTATCGCGTGAGTTATTAACGACTTTTTCATCCGACGAGAATTTAACTTGATTTTCTTCACGAGAGTTATAAAACATTTAAATCCGTGCACGTAGGAATTTTTAGGGAATTTTTCGGATTTGCGAGTTATTTTTTATGATTTTTGGAAGTTTTTATTTTCGGATAACTATCACGATGTTTATCGAAATTTGTCGTAACGGATAAATCGAAAAGAAACTTATTTTTATCAGTTAATCATTGGCCGTATGATCGTGATAATGTTGAATAATAGTCGTTGATCGATTGAGCAGCTTTCCCTATAAATAGCAACTTTCCGAATGTAGTCGGTTTACCCGATATGGAAAGTTAGGTTGTGAGTTGACTGACTCGTTTTGCCAACCCATTTCACGACCCGCCGAAAACTTCACCGTCCGGCCACCAATTTTCGAGTTTGTGGTATGGAAATTCATCCTATCTTGCCCATGAGTGGCTTGGCATACTTAAATTTGAGTTTTGGGAAATTTTTCAAGCAACACGATTGAATTTCCGATTGGAAATTCAGTATCACCATCGGTCGGCGGTGCTCTGGTCATGGGGGAGGACGAGGATAGGGGAAAAGGTAGAGGAGATCGAGTAGAGTGTTTTGCAGGTGGTCTCGGTGGAAGAGGAGTGGCGCCGTCGTCGGAATCGCGCCGGAAAGTCACGCCGGCGATTTTGGGGCCAGCGGCTTTCGAGTGAAATTTCGACCGGCGTGGTGTGAGTTGGCCTTAATGGTAGATGGGAGAAGTGTTGGGCTTGGAGAGAGGAAGAGAATGAGGAGTCGATCGTCGCCATCCGTGGTGGTTGGTGGTGGCCGCCGCCGCCGCCTATGGCGGTGATTTGACGTCTTCCCAGTCGATTTGGCCTCCGGGGAAGAAGGAAAAGTTATTAGGGAGCATCTGGGGAAGCTACCTGTAAAATTTAGGCCTCACCAGAGTTGGTTGCCGGAGCCGCCACACTCCGCCGTCCGCGGCGGAGCTCCGGTGAAGGTAAAATCATAATTTTTTTGGGAAATTTCCGGGATAGTGTCTAAGTTGATTTTTGCACGTTTTATCGAATTCAGGTATTAAATGTATGTGTTATTTATTCAGGAGATCGTGACGACCCGAACCAGAATCTGACGCATATTCGGCACGATTCTTAAGATTGAGTTTAGTCGCAGTTTATTGTCGTATATGTGGTTTACCGATTCGATTCGCGACTATGTTTTCAGTCGATAATTTGAGTTGGGTGTCTTCACGGAAATTGTAGAGTACGTGATTTCGAGTTCGCGGGCGGTTCCGGAAGATTTTTCTGATAATCGAGGAATATTTTATGATTATTTGAAATTTCGGTATCCGACGAGTTTATCCGATTGTTTCGAGCTTATCCGAATCATTTCGTATATTCATTTTGGACCGTCGATCGACCCAAGGCTCGAGTATAAATAGCGGAATAGTCGAGAATTAGTCGTAAAACATTGTTTTTCGTTGACCAGACGTTGACTTTCTATATTTGGCAAGTTGACTAGTTTGACCGAGGAGGAAGTTTCCCGTTTGGGAATTACCGTCCGACGACCTAGATTCCGGCCACTAACGACTTCGGCGAGGGTATGGTTCGATTCCTTGTGCAATTTCGAGTTGAATGGTAATTGAGTTTGTAGAAATTGGTTTGGTTTTGTGCAAACCCGATTGAGGTTAGGTTGCCGGAAATCGGCCTTAACGGGGGGATGTTTTCCGGTGAGTCTCGGTGGCCGAGGGGTGAGGGCTTTAACTCGCCTTGCCCCAAGAAAGCTTCCCATGGGGTTGGTTTCGGGATTGGTTGTGATTTGGCTCAAACCCGATTAGGTTTTCCGGTGGGTTTTTCCGTTTGGTTTTTGCCGGAATTGGAGGAGTTGTGGTTCGAATCGGCTTGAGAGGTAGAAGAGTAAGTGATTCGCCTTGATGAGACCTTGGAATCTGGAGAATCTCGCCGTGGGATTTCACCGTTGACGGCGCGCCGCCGCTAGCGGCAGCGGTCAACGGCGGCGCTCCGGCGAGGAAAAGTCAACTTTTTAGATTTCGACGTTTTTAATGTCATTTTCTCGTAATTGCGCCATGATTATCGTCTAGAGGTTTTTGGATTGATTTGGTTAGTCGATTTTCAGTCGAGGTTCCGAGTAGGGATTTCGGGAATTTCGTAATTCATTTTGTACCGCATTGCATATTTCCGGGAACGGTTGGTTTCCGTGCATTCAGTACAGTGTTGTAGTTTGTGTATTGATCAGTTATGTTTATAAATATTCAGGAGATCGAGATCTGGATCGTGATCGTGCTTCAGGCGAGGGATCTTCCGCCGGACCACGAGACTAGCGCGAGTGCGCGTTACGCGAGTCAGTGAGTGGACATTTCTTTTCACGGATTATTTGCGAGTCTTGATATATGTTTTATGAACTTGAGCATGCATATGAGATTTTGGATTACATGAGCATGTGTTATGTGATTATATTTATATGTTGTTATATGTCCACGAGTGGCCCCGTGTGATTTATACACATGCTCTATACGCGTGAGGAGTTAGAGTCTCCCTCGTGTACCCGGACACGTGAGGAGTTAGAGTCTCCCTCGTGCACCATTTGATTGTTTATACTTTCAACTCGCTTATGTTTTTAAAGTATATATTATTTGGTGAAAGACATTTATTTTCGTCCACTCACTCTAACGAGTTTTATGTCTTTCCCCTGGGCTTTTCGGTTTCCGTGCCCAGTTTGCAGTTCAGGTTTAGTGTTTCACGTCGCGGTTTGGAGGCTAGTGATTAGAGTTACCTGTGCTTTCCAGTAGGTTCTTGTTTCGCCTACTGATGTATATATTGTATATATTTTACTTTAGAGGTCGCTCTGATACATTCTGAATCTTGTTTATACGGATTTTCTCGGATATACATATATACATTGTACAGTTGTTTACTGTTATTGATTATATTGATGTTGAGAAATCCGGATGGGATTGGTGCCCACGGTTTGGATTTTGTGGCATAGGGCGAAGTGTTAATTTCTGGGTGCCGGTTATGGCAATTCCACGTTAGTAACGAAACTCTGCTGAAATTTTGAAAATTTTTTGTTGGTTCATATTTTCAAAAGGGTTTGATTCCGGTTTAGGTAACTAAATCGGGATTGGGTCCTTTCAGCTTGGTATCAGAGCATTAGGTTGTCAGATTCTGTAGACTCTTGTAGTTGTGACGCTTAGGGTATTTAAGTTGATACAACATGACTAGAGTGATGACCCGACTGGACAGCGATACTCATCAATACTTGGGTGTTGTGTGTCCTCAAATATCTGCAGTTTCATGATTACGTTCTTTCTGCTTATGCCTAATGCTTGTCTTGTATCAGTAGGATGCCTGCTCGACGTGGTCCCCGTGTTGACCGGGATGATGATCCTGATGAGGATCGCCGAACGCGCGACTTGCTTATGCGAGTGCTGCGTTTGGAAGAGCGTTTTGACCCTGTGGTCAAGGCTCGCACTGCGGGTGCTACTGTGTTTTCGGGTTCAGTGGATCCAGAGATATGCGAGGCATGGTTGGTTCAGATTGAGCGTGTTTGTGAGCATCTGCAGTTTACTCCTGAGCAGATGACAGTAGCCGCAGTTGGTTTACTTGAGGGTGATGCATACTTTTGGTGGGTTAGCACCGACAGAGTTCCGGCTGATACTCCATGGACATTGTTTCGTCATTTGTTTATGCGGAGGTATTTTAATCAGGCTACCCAGCAGCGCAAGTACGAGGAGTTTACAAACTTGAGGCATGTCAGTTTGTCTGTACTTGAGTATCGGGATCGGTTTACCCGTTCGTCTCATTTTGCGCGGGATATGGTGGCTACAGAGGAAGCCAAGTGTCGTAGGTTTGAGCTGGAATTGAATCTGAATATCAAGGCGACGTTGACTACGATGCCTCGGAACAACTTTGATGAGTTTGTCAGTGCTGCACTCCGAGGCGAGGATATTGAGCAGGAGAGACAGCTAAGGTATCGGCCGAGATGGTTTGAGGAAGGTGAACCGAGTCAGGGGCCTTCGAAGAGGCTGAGTTCTGATACTTCCGGTTCAACTTCATCTTCAGGTGGTGGATCTTATCGCCCATCAGGTGGTGCACCGAGGCGGAGACCGATATGGAGGAGGGGTCGACCACAGCGACCACAGGCGAGTGTGGATTCCAGTGGTTCTAGTTATCCTCGGTGTACTGGTGGCACATTTCCTGTACCGAGAGAGTATCCGTTGTGTAGTCTCTGCAACCGATATCATGTTAGTCCATGTCAGCGAGATCCTGCTGCTTGTTATCGATGTGGCCAGGTGGGTCACTTTTCCAGGGAGTGTCCTCAGTTGTATAGTGGTGACGGACAGGCGGCCCAGAATTTCGGAGCTGAGCGAGGTGCCACTTCGGGAGTTCGACCAGCACAGTTTGCAGGTCAGGGCAGGCAGCAGGGACAGCCCCAGCGAGGACGACCAGCCGGATAGGCGAGGGTTCATGCTATGACTCTACGTGAGGGCAGAGCATCACCGGAGGTCGTTATTGGTACGTTACATTTTTTTGGTATTCATGTACTTGCATTGTTAGATCCGGGTGCCACACATTCATTCATATCATTTAGACTGTCATCATTGGCTACGGTGCCTGCATCTCCACTTTCGGGGTTGTGGAGAGTGTTGTATCCGTCAGGTGAGGTTGTGAGCATCGGTTGGGTTTACCGAGATTGTGAGGTGTTTGTTGATGGCCATGGATTACCGCAGATATGTTACTTCTTGATATTGTGGATTTTGATCTGATCTTGGGTATGGACTTCCTAGAGTCGCATTGGGCCATGTTTGACTGCCACAGGAAGGAAGTCGCGTTTCGACGACCAGGGTTACCCAAGATACTGTTCCGAGGCAAGAAGAACACTTCACTTCCGTGTTTGATTTCCGCTATGAGAGCAGATCGGTTGATGAAGAAGGGTTGTGTTGCCTATTTAGCCCATGTTGTGGACACTACAGCTGCAGTGCCAGATCTTGGTAGTATTGAGGTTGTGTCTGAGTTTCCGGATGTGTTTCCAGCGGAGTTACCTGGTATACCCCCTGTGCGGGAGATTGACTTCACTATTAAGTTGTTGCCGGGTACTGGACCGATTTCCCAGACACCATACCGAATGGCGCCTGCAGAGTTGAAGGAGTTGCATATTCAGCTTCAGGAGTTGTTAGAGAAGGGATTCATTCGACCGAGTGTTTCTCCGTGGGGTGCTCCAGTGTTGTTCGTGCGGAAGAAGGACGGGTCCATGCGTTTGTGCATTGACTATCGGAAGCTGAATCAGATTACAGTGAGGAACAAGTATCCGTTGCCGCGGATTGACGACTTGTTCGATCAGCTGAAGGGAGCAGCAGTCTTTTCGAAGATTGATCTTCGATCCGGATATCACCAGTTAAGTATCCGAGATTCAGATGTGGCCAGGACAGCATTCAGGACGCGGTATGGGCAATATGAGTTTTTGGTTATGCCGTTTGGGTTGACCAACGCCCCCGCAGCTTTCATGGACTTGATGAATCGAGTATTTCGACGATTCCTGGACAAGTTCGTGATTGTATTCATTGACGACATTTTGATCTATTCGAGGAGTGTGGGCCAGCACAAGAAGCACTTGCGAGCAGTGTTGCGGACTTTGCGGGACCATCAGTTATTCGCGAAGTTTAGCAAGTGTGAGTTCTGGTTGGATAATGTGAAGTTTCTTGACCACGTGATTTCGGCCGAGGGGGTCAGTGTTGATCCTGACAAGATCGAGGCTGTGCTGAACTGGAGTAGACCTACTACTGTGCCGGAGATTCGGAGTTTCTTGGGATTAGCAGGCTATTATCGACGATTTGTACAGGATTTCTCCCGGATTGCTACACCACTGACCAGATTGACGAAGAAAGGCGTCAAGTTTGAGTGGTCTGATGCGTGTGAGGAGAGTTATTTGCTCCTGAAGGAGAGATTGACTACCGCACCTGTTCTTACATTGCCAGACGACAGTGGTGAGTTTGTTGTGTACAATGACGCGCCGAAGTTGGGCCTTGGCTGTGTTTTGATGCAGCATGGTAGAGTTGTGGCATATGGTTCCAGACAACTGAAACCGCATGAGGTCAACTATCCGACGCATGATTTGGAGTTAGCCGCTATCGTGTTAGCATTGAAGAGTTGGAGACATTATCTGTATGGTGCTCAGTGTAAGATTTTCACTGACCACAAGAGTCTCACATACTTGCGGACGCAGCCGGACCTGAACATGAGGCAGCGCCGATGGATTTCGTCTATTAGTTGCCGTGTACTTCGGCGGGCAACACTGGCATTTGGGTTATTGTTGACCGACTGACGAAATTCGCACACTTTCTTGCACTTCCAGGGAAGGTTTCAGTGGGCAGATTGACCAAGTTATACTTATCAGAGATTGTTCGCTTGCATGGTGTGCCTGTGTCCATTGTTTCTGACCGAGATAGTCAGTTCACTTCTGAGTTTTGGCAGGCTTTACAGCGAGCGTTGGGCACAAGGTTGCGGTTTAGTACAACTTTTCATCCTCAGACTGACGGGCAGTCCGAGCGAACCATTCAGACTCTTGAGGATATGCTGAGATCGTGTGTGTTGCAGTTTCGCGGAAACTGGGATCAGCAGTTACACTTGATTGAGTTCGCCTACAACAACAGCTATCAGGCCAGTATTGAGATGGCACCGTACGAGGCTCTGTACGGGAAGCAGTGTCGTACTCCATTGTGTTGGAGTGAGGTGGGCGAGCGTTGGCTTATTGGTCTAGATTTGGTAAAAACCACGATGAAGGACATACAGATTATCCGGGATCGACTGAAAACATAGTCGCGAATTGAGGTTAGGTTGAGCAAACCCGATTGAGGTTAGGTTGCCGGAAATCGGCCTTAACGGGGGGATGTTTTCCGGTGAGTCTCGGTGGCCGAGGGGTGAGGGCTTTGACTCGCCTTGCCCCAAGGAAGCTTCCCATGCGGTTGGTTTTGGGATTGGTTGTGATTTGGCTCAAACCCGATTAGGTTTTCCGGTGGGTTTTTCCGTTTGGTTTTTGCCGGAATTTGAGGAGTTGTGGTTCGAATCGGCTTGAGAGGTAGAAGAGGAAGTGATTCGCCTTGATGAGACCTTGGAATCTGGAGAATCTCGCCGTGGGATTTCACCATTGACGGCGCGGCGGCGGCGGCGGCGGCGGTCAACGGCGGCGCTCCGGCAAGGAAAAGTCAACTTTTTAGATTTCGACGTTTTTAATGTCATTTTTCTCGTAATTGCGCCCTGATTATCGTCCAGAGGTTTTTGGATTGATTTGGTTAGCCGATTTTCAGTCGAGGTTCCGAGTAGGGATTTCGGGAATTTCGTAATTCATTTTGTACCGCATTGCATATTTCCGGGAACGGTTGGTTTCCGTGCATTCAGTACAGTGTTGTAGTTTGTGTATTGATCAGTTATGTTTATGAATATTCAGGAGATCGAGATCTGGATCGTGATCGTGCTTCAGGCGAGGGATCTTCCGCCGGACCACGAGATTAGCGCGAGTGCGCGTTACGCGAGTCAGTGAGTGGACATTTCTTTTCACAGATTATTTGCGAGTCTTGATATACGTTTTATGAACTTGAGCATGCATATGAGATTTCGGATTACATGAGCATGTGTTATGTGATTATATTTATATGTTGTTATATGTCCACGAGTGGCCCCGTGTGATTTATACACATGCTCTATACGCGTGAGGAGTTAGAGTCTCCCTCGTGTATGTATACGTGAGGAGTTAGAGTCTCCCTCGTGCACCATTTGATTGTTTATACTTTCGACTCGCTTATGTTTTTAAAGTATATATTATTTGGTGAAAGACATTTATTTTCGTCCACTCACTCTAACGAGTTTTATGTCTTTCCCTTGGGCTTTTCGGTTTCCGTGCCCAGTTTGCAGTTCAGGTTTGGTGTTTCACGTCGCGGTTTGGAGGCTAGTGATCAGAGTTACCTGTGCTTTCCAGTAGGTTCTTGTTTCGCCTACTGATGTGTATATTGTATATATTTTACTTTAGAGGTCGCTCTGATATATTCTGAATCTTGTTTATACGGATTTTCTCGGATATACATATATACATTGTACAATTGTTTACTGTTATTGATTATATTGATGTTGAGAAATGCGGATGTGATTGGTGCCCACGGTTTGGCTTTTGTGGCATAGGACGAAGTGTTAATTTCTGGGTGCAGGTTATGGCAATTCCACGTTAGTAACGAAACTCTGCTAAAATTTTGAAAATTTTTTGTTGGTTCGTATTTTCGAAAGTGTTTGATTCTGGTTTAGGTAATTGAATCGAGATTGGGTCCTTTCACAGGGACCTGACCCAAGGATTTATTGAGTATCCAGGAAGGCCAGGAACCTGACCTAGGCAGTATTTGGACTTGAGGTCCGGTGACCCGAGTCGGAGTCTGTGCATATTTTACAGTACCCAGGTGTACCTGGATGGTTATTTGCAAACTTACATTATTTTTATGCACATTATTTATGAAAAGCATATTAATTATTGTTTCAGTTAAAAAATGAAATACTATTTACGTCCACTCACTCTAACAGTTTGTGTTATTTTATATGCCTTTTCTGGGCTATTCGGTGTCCTCCGCCCAATTTGCAGTTGTTATCCTGGGATTGCACGTCGGAGACGGAGACGTAGAGTTTGTGTTACTGTACTCATCTAGTGGGTTCCTAGCTTAACCTGCTAGTCTTGTATAATATGTATATTAGAAGTCGCTCTGAATACTGTATAGAGTTTGACTCTGTTGTGTTTTATTTCCCACACAGTTTCCAAATTTTTTAGCACCTTCTGTATACAATTCATATGTCTAGTGGTTTCAGTGTTTGACTAATTTAAGAAATTCAGATGAGATTTGGTGCCTACGGTTTGTTTTTGTGGACATTTTAGAAGTGTGTTTTCCCCGCAGGTTTTTGGGTTTCTTGATTCTTGATAAAACTCTGGCAAATTTTTTGTTAACTCAGATGTCGAAAGGGCTTAATTCTGATTTAGATAACTAAATCAGGATCAAGTTCTTTCACGCACCTTCACTAACTCACTCATTGATTCTGAATGTATGGCCTCCCAATCAAACCAATCCATCGCTAATTTGATTTAGTAAAATTAGGAATATTCTTAAAATTATGGTTTTAATTATCGAGGACTAACTGAGATAGCAAAACTAGGTCTGCGGATTTACTGGATTGTAAACCTAATGTTTGTGATTCAGTTTGAACATTCCAACTTGTATATTAGTGAGTCAAGAGTTTTGGACTTATCGGATGGACTAGATTAACCATTGTGAAACGATAATGAGATGGGTTTATATATGTTAATGGACATTTGATTGGTTTGTTATTTGTGTGTGTTTTGGTGTGTGATGGCTCACTTTTGTTCTGAAACAGCAATCATGGCAGACGATCAAAGGGATGTGAAGGAAGAGTTGGCATTGGCTGATGTAAGTTCTATTTTGCAATTGCATCTTGTATAGACTGATATGGCGATGCTTAAGTTTTGGATAATGATTACAGTGCGCAGACTGGGATTAAGTGATTGTGTTATCTTTGTGCAAGTTGCCTTTTTTGATCCGAGTAAGAAGAAGGTTGTCATTGAGGATCCTGTTGATGACTTTGTGGACAAGTTGGCCGAAAAGACAGAAAATTTGTCAGATGATTTAGTTGAAAAAACAATTGATTGCTGTTTGGTGTTTTAGTATTCGCTTGTGATGTGCGTGCATCTTTTTTGTGTGGGGGCTAATCTTTTTACTGGTTGCAGTTTCTGAAGGGCAGGACAGTTACTATAAGCAAATTTTGTTTTTCCTTTCCGTGAAATGGACTATTGATTATTGGTTGATGTCATTATAGATTGAAACCAGTATTTTGAATGAAGAAGCTGGCGATGTAGGGGAAGATCTTGGAGATGGTAAGAGATTTATGGCTTGTTAAGATGTACACAATTTCATTGATTTAAAAAAAAGGACACAGTTGTAATATGTTTGACATTTCAGAGCATCTTGCTGAGTACGAAGAAGGACAAAGAATTATGCTAGAGGCTGCCAATCCTTGAGAGGGCAGCGATCGTGATTATGAATATGAGGTTTGTATAAATCTTACTTTATAATAGTTGTTCACAATACCTTGCGTATTATTTTACCTATTTTGTAAATGGTGTATTAATTTGTTTATTAATGCAATATATGCAGCTTCTTGGAAGGGTGTATAATATACTTAGGGAACATAATCCTAAGCTAGTTGGAGATAGGCATAGGACAGTTATGAGGCCTCCACAAGTTCCAAGACTACCTATCTTGTTATGACTCTTTGTTTTTATATGTACTTGGTTTATGCTATATATACTACCAAAGGTTTTTCATTCAATCTAGTTTTGCCTCATCATGCTCATTTGATGTAAGTTATATATTCATTTTTAGTAGCAAGAGAAGGAAGAGAGAGCACTTTTATGATCAAAGTGAACTTTCTGGAAGTCTGAGAATTCCAAATGAGCCTGAAGATGATGCTAAAGAAGCCAACAGTGTTCTTTATAAGCATGTACAATTTTTTCTCTGAACTTGTCATCATGAGTGTTCATTTACAATGCTTTCCTATGTTTGGTTAAAACTTTTCATTTTGACTGTCTTGATTGTGACGAGGTGCAGTTAAAGGTGGTGTAGTCAGAGCTCAACGTGGTTGAACAACACATGTCTTAATTAGAGGTTAGTTCCGTTTATTTGAATATAAGTCTCGCATTGGTCAACTCAAGTTAATTTTGTTGATTGATTTATTATGTAAATACCAGCATGCCAATCTAACATATTGCAAATGTCTTTTTTTGGAAGTTTCATGTATACCGCTTAGTCTATATACTTAAAAAGACACGTTTGAAGTTGTAGAGAGTAACAAAAGTACGTTTTCAGTACGTTTTTTCTCTCTAATATTTGTGATTAATTTCTTCACTATTCGACACTGTAACTATTATCATATGGGTGAAACTATAGTGAAGCTCTCTTCTTTCCTTTTGCTTTTGTCCCTGACTCGAGTGCATTCTTTGCCTGCTTTTACAGGTCTATTTGTATTTGTGGGGATTAGTTGTTGTCAATTGTTGTGTTGCCCTTGCTGATTTTATTGTTGTTGGACACATTTGCAGTGGGCATCAAAAAATCGGAGGCAATATACACAAATGGAACTCGACGATGTGCGCCACATCATCTTGAAGTAGATGACTTTATGCAAGCTTTGCTGTAGATCGATCTAGCTATGTCTAATATTTTGATGATGGATTAGATAGCTAGGGAACTCAAGATGGCTATGTCTTATATTTTGATGATGGATAAGATAGTTATCTTATATATATCCATCTTTTTGTAACAACTTGAATTTGGCATTGTGTAATTTGAAGTACGTACTGTAGTAGGAAACTTTGAATTGGTTCTCATTGTAGCCATTTTGCATCTCCTATTTTTGGTTTAAATGTTTGTTCTTATATGTATGTCACGGGCATCAAATTGTAATAAAAGAACTGGTGTCTAAGTCAAATATGAAAATCGTTGTAACTATAAAACCGATGTATAAGATAAGAACTAGACATTAAACAATAACAACAAAATTGATGTCAATTAAGATGTTTAACATTAATTAATCAAAAGTATTGATGTGCAGCATAATCTTGCACATCGCTATTTCTTAACAACTGATGTTACATGTTTTAATTTACATCACTTTATAGTACACTAACCAATCTACATTTAATTCCAACTACTGTAATATGTAGCAAATGTAGTAAAAATGCATAAACACCAGACAATTTATAAATTATATCGATGTGTTATTGATCTATGGACATCGATTTTATAAGCAATATTGATGTAAACTTACAAAATTGTACTGTAAACTTTAGTTTCATCAGGCATTTAACTCTAAATATGGATGTTTAAAAGTACCTATACACACTAGAATAGTGATATGAAGAATAATATTACATCACTGTATTATAATAAATCGATGTCTACCTCAAATTTAGACATCGCTTTCAAAGCGACGATGTCTTAGTGGTTTCGATTTTTACATCACCCACTAAGACATTGGTTCAAAAAAATTTACATCAGTTGTGGACTGATGTCTAAGAGTATTTTTCTAGTAGTGAAAAGTAAATATACTTATGAATGCAAGTTATTGAAAGGGCCAGTTACATATAAGGTCATATACCTAAAATGTATACTACATAAGGTCACATAATAGTTTTATCCTAGATCAGGTCACTTTACACAAAACCTATAATAGATATAACCCTAAAACTGAAACTATTTATATCCATGTCATTGCATATATACATGAAAACTAGATCCAATCTCATAATTTCAATCGACCAAAATCGTACGCATAGCTCTCCCCTCCTCTCTTTAACCCTAACCTCTCACTGGTCGTCGCCGCTCCATAGCTGGCATGCGCCTTCCCTTGGCGCTCCATCTTCGCCGTCACACCTTCCTCACCATCGCTCTCCTCCCTCGCCGTCATCAAAATTGCCTCACTGTCACTCTCCTTCACTTCTTCGTCGTCACTGCTCGTTGCCGTCATTGCTCGCCGCTACCGCGACCTCTCCAATGCAAGACATAGATCGATCTCTCTCTCTCTCTCTCTCTCTCTCTCTCTCTCTCTCTCTCTTTCTGTGTGTGTGTGTTAGGGTTTTAAAACATAATCCTTGTTGATTTTAGGGTTTACATGAGTTTTTGTATAGAGGAAGTAGTATTATTATATGTGCTGATGTTAATAGAGTCATTCGACTATTAGTGTGATTGAGAGTCTGTGATAGTGTATTTTTTGGTTGTAAGTAGAACATTTAGAATTGATGATGTCAGTAGTGTTATTGAGAGTCTCTGATAGTGCATTTGTTGGCTTGAAGTAGTACATTTGGAATTGAGAATGTCAGTAGTATGATTCAGAGTCTGTGATAGTGCATTTATTGGCCAGAAGTAGTACATTTAGAATTGAGGATCTCGGTAGTGTGATTGATAGTCTGTGATGGTGCATTTGTTAACCGGAAGTAGTACATTTAGAATTGATGATGTCAGTAGTATGATTGAGAGTGTGTTAGTGCATTTGTTGGCTGGAAGTAGTACATTTAGAATTGATGTTGATAAGGATGATGTTGTTAATAATAGTGTATTTGTTGATCTACCGTAGTGTTTTTTCTAATCTATAGTAGTATGTTTGCTAGAGAGTGGTAGCATTTTCGTAGACTTGAAGTTGTTGATTTGATGAACTGAGAATTATGTTTGATGGTTTGTGGTAGTGTAATTGTAAGTCTCAAGTAGTATTTGCAGGTTTGATGGTTTTTCAGAATGTGTGATGGTCTATGGTAGGATGTTTGTACCTCTATGATAGTGTGATTGAGTAGTATGTTTATTGGTCTGTGGTAGTGTGTTTGACTATCTAAGGTAGTATTTTGATGGTCTATTTTGTTATTTGGCATAAATGAAAGAAACGAAAAAGGAATACGGTATAGCTGGAACAAGTCAAAGGAAGTCACATTCTTCCTTGATCAAAGCTTTGAAGAACAAACAGAGGAAGAAGACGACCAAGGACGTGCATTTCGACTACATAACAAGAAGAAGGCAACCAAAAGCTTCAAGTCCAAGTAGTGTAGTGTTAGTGTTTCCATTGCGATGTAGTAGTTAGTGTATACGTGAAACAATAGTAGTATGTTTTGAAGTAGTGATCTAGTGTGTTGAAAGATTGTAGTGTGTTTTATCATATAGAAGTAGTGTTTTTTGATGTGATGTAGTAATGTGTACTAGAAACTGTAGCAGTATGTTTAACATTGAGGAACTACATTGAATGTTTTGAAGTAGTAATCTAGTGTGCTGAAACATTTTAGTAATGCTTTCTGTTGTGACACAGTAGTGTGTATGAGAAACATCAGTAATGTTCATTTTTAGTGTTTATCAAATAGTAGTGTTTCAATTGTGATGTAGTAGTGTGCATGAGAAACAACATTAGTGCGCTTAACAATGAGGAAGTACATAGAATATTTTGAAGTAGTAATCTAGTGCTGAAATATTGTAGTGTATTTATCAGACAGAAGTAGAGCTTTATGTTGTGATGTAGTAGTGTGTACTAGAAACAACAGTAATGTTTATTTGTAGTGTTTATCAAATAGTAGTGTTTCCATTGTGATATAGTAGTGTGTGCGAGAAACATGACTAGTATGTTAAACAATGAGAAATTACTTGAAATGTTTACCAGCATAGTACTTGATGAAAATAATTTAGTGTAGTCTTTGTAAAGAAACTTGTCCCAGAAAATTATTGCCATTCAAACCAAGTGTACTACCTTACACCTTCAACTTTTAGCTTGATAAAGAAAATGTAGTCTATGTAAAGGAATTAGACATGTACCAGGAAAGTTATAGCTATTCAGGTTAAATGCACTATCAATGACTAGTGAACATACTAGTTATGTGACTAATATAGACACTACATACTCAGGTTTCAGCTGTTGATGACTTTATTACAAGTATTTTTGTTGTGTCTTCAAAGTTTGCCACACCGACCACATCTAATGGATCTCGTCTTCCCACCTTCATCATCAACTTCAAGTCTCTATCACTTGATAGTGTACAATTTGGATAAATTGGTAATTCAAAAACCAAGAGTGAATGAATCCAGTCTCAAACAAGAAAAAACGCGATAACACCTCTATCACCACATTAATGAAGTTGAAGTAGGCATAAAGAAGAACATGATTATTTGGTTATTGTATGTGCACTTCGCATACAACTTTGATTCCATAGCTACTTATGCATAAATCAAAGAGAAACTGATAACAGAACAAAAGTAGTATGTTTAATAGTCATCAATAGTGTGTTTAGTCAACACTAATAGTACTGTTAACTACAACATAGAGAAAACATATAGAAGAGCAAATTAAATATTCTCAGAGGCCTGTAGTAGTGTGTTCATTCCACACAGGTGGTACTGTTATATCTCAACCTTTATACTAATTGTCAAAAAATAAAAATCAACAACATCAAGCACACAAAAATACATAAATCACAACAACAACCATATAGTAGTATCACTATGATGCATTGATCCATAATAGATAGTAGCAGAATATGAAATCAACTACATCGAAAAACCGAAATTCGAAATCGAAGTGCATGTACCTATTGGTCATGTGACCAAATCTATGGTTCCCACACGAATAATTAAGCACACTGACAAATGCAAACTCAACAAGCAACTTCAGACGTGGTATCTCTTAATTAGGCATTTCATAAAACACTTGGTGGACATGATAATTTAGACTGCAAGTTTGTGAGACTCGGAGGTATGTTTAACACAACAAAACAAAGAGAACATGCTCACATATCAGAATTAGTATACATATCAGAACTAGTATATTTGACAGTCATCACTAGTATTTATAACCAACGCATGTAGTATGCTTATGTGCAACAGTCACAAAAACGCAGAGGAATCTCACAAAATAGCAAACTAGTATGCTCAGAGGTTTGTAGTAGTATGTTCACTCAACACCGGTAGTACTATTACTTGATACTTCAAATTCTTTATCATGGAACAGAAATCAACAACATCAAGAACATAACAACACATTCAACAATGAAACAAGCATACAATAGTATCACTAGAAGAAAAAAATATATTCAAGAAATCAACGAAACCGAAAAATCGCAAAATTCAAATCGAAATTTGAAACCGAATTCAAAATCGCAGCAACATAAAAATGAACAACATAACAACAAACATATAAGGAACTAGTAATTCGAAGGCTCACTAGCATTGTATCTATCCCAAAGTCTGGCCAGAGTTGTTGATGGTTTAGTTTGCTCCTTCATGCGCAAAGCGGCGACGACGTGGTCCTTGCCGACATTGTGGTTCTTGTCGGCGTCGCAATTTTCGTCGGTATCTACCCCCCCCCCCCCCCCCCCCCCCCCCCCCCCCGCTCTCTCTCCCTCCCTCCCTCTCCCTCCCTCTCTTTATCTCTGAACTTTATCTCTCTTTGAACTCCATTAAAAATATAAGCTCGATGAGCTGGTTTGAAATTAGAAGATATCAAATATATATAAGGGTAGAAAGGAAAAGTTAGGAAAGAAAAAAATGTCAAACTGACCTTATTTGGGATAAAAAAAAGAAAGTTAATGACTTAAATGGAAAAATAAGGTCTCTAAGAGACCTTATATGTAATTTGCTTGTTTAAATTGTATGATGAATGAGTTAAGAGGTATGCAATCTACCACAGCCATTCTATCTTTCTAACACATACTTAACCTAATGTACATATCTAATGAATGAAAGTTCATAGGAAAAGTTGATCATTACAAGCACATCCTATTATCTAATCTTTATGCCTATGTAAGTTTGTCATGGACCTCCCCTACATCTATCCCTATCTGATTCCATAGTCATAGACCCCAAGATTTACAAAGAATAAAGCATTAAGATCTAGACAAGGTTTGAGAAGCTATAAAGGTTCACAAGTACACTATGGGTGTGTCTTGCTAGACCTAAGGTTTCAATCACCTGACATAATCATATATTTGGTGTATCACTGTTGAGAATCTGGTGGAAGAAATTATCTTCAGTCGCCTGTATCTCATGACAATAGAATCCTAGAATGCATACTAAGTTGGACACCAAATCAAACATAAAAGAATTCATCATTGAATCACATAGAGAAAGAAACCTCATTCAAAAGAATATGCAAAATTAGGTTAAAGTGTATGCATTAAAAAGACTTCATGTATGAGGCTTCAAACAGTCTCTTAACAAGATTTTTAGCTACTAAAAGTCATAATTGAATAATCAAAACAAGACATGGAGTTGATACAAACAAGGAAGACGAAGAAGAAAAGCTGGTGTCGGCAATTCGACGGGTCGAGGGAATTCCTCGACGGGTCGAAACTGGGCGGCTGAACTTCTCTATTGCTCAAGTGTGTGCTCTCCAAATTCCTGATTAGCCCGCTCCCAAAACCCTAAAGTGAGTTTATATACTCCTTGGTTTGGTCTCTCACAATCCTCATTGGTCCAGGCTTCTTTATTTGCACATAACTCGTTATTTTCTTCTATTTGCACTAGGAATCCTCCTATTACATCTTTTTTCTTTATTTCTCCACAAAACATAAAAAATAATAAACTTAATTAAATTACTCAATTAATAACAATAAACCAAGTATATGAGTTTAATTAAACACAATATAGACGCATAAATATACGACTATCATATATACATCATCAATGTCATGTCATGTCATGTATACCAAAAGACAATCATGTCCAATATCTAATTAATGGCTATTATTTGTTCATATTTAAAAAATTAAAATTTGTATATAGTAATTCCTTTTACAATGACTCTAGAAGGAAATTGATTAATACATATATAATACTATCGACTCTACCATATTTAATTATCTTTGATTAAATTGTTTGATTGCAATACAAACTTGAATGCTAGACACCGATTCTTGGCAGCATTGAATTGAAAATCGATAACCATATAGGTAACAAAGGTTTGTGTCAAACAAAGAACATTCAAAATTTCATCTTCTTGCTAAACACCATTTTTTTTTCAAAGCTACTGGGCTACATCATTCTCAGGATATGTTTTCTCGGGTTCATAATTTTGTTGTTACATTTTTGTTTTGATTGATCATCTGTATTAATTAAGCAAGCATGGCTTAAGGTAGTTGAGAAGGTAGAACTTTTGTAACACCAAAAAATATCCTCAATCTCCTTAAACTCTGCAGCCCTCGAATTTAATTAAAAAAGGGTAAACCGGTACAAAATAAGAAAACAACAAGAAAAATGACACGTAGAAGAGAGAAAACTAAGGAAATCAAACTTCCTACTCCTAAGAAAACACGTAAAGAAGTAGTTACCTCTACTTTATGGGATTAATCAACCATAATTCCATGAAGTGTTTACGGTCTAATCCCAGCACAATCTTCTTCTTCCAGGTCTCCAACCTCTACGCCCTGGTTTCTGGTAATTCCTCCTTTCTTTACTTTTGTTTGCGGTACAGGTACGGTGTCCCATATGATGGGTTGACTGAGGAATGAACTGCAATTCTAAGTTGGGATTTCTGCTTCTCTTATATTTTGGTAAGAGCTTCTTCGATTGTTGTTTAATTTTGTCTCTTTATTATTTGTCGTTCACAGACATTGAAAACCATTTACAGTTGATTAAGTGCATGGTGATTTGATTAAGTGCATGTTTATTTCCAGATCCATTTTTATTGTTACTTTCACTGTTCCACAGATAGTTTTCACAAAGGAGTAGAATACTATACCTGGAAATGTGTGCTTTGTCTGACCAATTCATGACTGATTTCTAATAACATAGAATGATTATGTAGTGTTCTAAATTTTACTCACCTGTGTTGGCCGGTTTGATATCATTCTATACTAATAGATATTCAATTTTATCTTTCCTTTGCAAGGCCTTTTGTTACCAGATGTACAGTTTCATTCCCAAACTCTTTTCTCTCCACTAGAGGAAGAAGGCAATATGACTAGAAAAGAAATTTGGGTGAAATGAAATTTCACATCATTGTTTCCTTCGACTTCTCTTTCCTATTAATAATTAGTTTGATTTTTAGGGGAGAGGACTCCACCGTGTTTCAGAAGGTTGGCACCACTTTCATCGCCATGTTCACTGTAAGTTTCTGTTTGAGTTGATTATGAAGTTCTGGGTTATAATTTTTGAGGTGTATTGATTTTCTGATTGACTTCTCAGTGATCTCTATCGTAGTGAAGAAAAGTAAATAATTGTATTGGTTATTTAGTATATCAGTTATAATAGTTTTTGGTGGATCGTTCCAGCATTTGACATGATTTCATCTTTCAAACACCCCCAGAGTAGTTTCCCACCACAACGTATAGGTAATGATCACACTTAATCCTAATCTCTTTTATGCAGTTTTGTGAATTTTATATGGAATTCTTCAAGTGATTACTTAATATTTTTATCAATTTACTGGGTTTGACTAACCTGCAGAAAAGTAGAAAACGAATTGATCGAAAGGCTTGCGGGAGGAATGTTCCATAATTTTGAAAGGTATTTTTTTTTCTTAATTTTAGGTGAGTAGTGATTGTATATGTTTGAGGTTCCTTTTTTTTTCTCTTGATTCCTCAAGCGATTTTGTGTGATTGAATTTAGTTTTCATTGTTTCTGTTTGAATTGTAAATTATTTTTCTACTACAGACACAGGTTTATGGTAATTATAATCGTATGTATGTAAAGCTTTGTCCCAAATCAAATGGTGGAAAGGTTGATCACATTGGGTTGGTAAGAGATGGCACAAACAAGCGCTCCATGTAGATCACTTTATAGTTATTAGGTTATTTTGTGAGAGAGTGACTTTGTTCAATTATGCTACTGTATCACTTTATATTTGGTAGGTACATGTTTATATGGTAGTAGACTTTCTTTAAGTTCATGACTAATTCCATCGCAGTAATATGTTCACATGTTTGGAAGTTCAAGCTTTGGTCTTAGCATGGATCAATTTTGCCGGAGGTACAATTAATGCGCTTTCAATTAATAAAATATGTATACTCTTTTACAGTTATTGTAAGTAACAAATTGTATCAAGGTAATAGCAAAGAAAAAATATTTAGGTGTGCCAAGAGTCTCATATACACTATGTAAAGTGCAACTGTCCAGGTGTATTCATTTCATGAAAATATAAGGGTCTCAACCTATTTACATGAAGTAGATCTAGCTAGAAGAGGCACTAATATATCTAAAGAGCCATTGACTGCAAATGATTTATATATTTCATAAAATTGTATAATTACAACAGTCTCAATTACATACAGATAATTCGCACGCGCGAGCACGACACATTCCATGCGCGTGTAGGAAGACTAATATATATTTAATCAAATATATGAAATGATACTATTGCATTTTTATTTTAAATATTTTCTCATTAATTTACAAGAAATAAATTTATTTTTATTTATGCCATATAATTACACAATCGAGTCCTCCAAACATTATCCTTTTAGTATATAGGACGGCATTTATTTTCGCTAACTCTGTATATGACGGCATTTACTCTAGAAAGGAGGACAGAGTTCACAATCACGTTCGGTGCTTGAAGCAGCTGTCGAGCTGATGCTTATATATATTTAGACTACAACACATTCTTGATTACTTGTTCACCCAAACCTCCTTCTCCTTTTTCTTCATATTCTTGCTTTTTCTTCAAAGCTCACCACTTCCCCCTGCCAATCTTCCTATTTGGAAGTAATCAACTCTGAGAAGAATCAAGATCGGTGCTTCTGAGAAAGTCTTAGCTCTCTGGTCCCATGGCAACCGGAGTTTCGGTTACTTCAGTCCCAATATGGTACTGTTTCGGCCGAAACAATCTACTAGCCCGAAGACCCATTTCCCCAATACGCAGCCCATGTTATGTTTTGGCTTCCACAAAGAAGAGAGGCTTGGTCATGGAAAAGATAACAGAGCATCAAAATACAGAGAAAATCTTGATGAAAACAGAGAGAAGCAATACTATTATAACTCCTAAAGTTGCAGAGAGATTAGCTAGAAAAAAGTCGGAGAGAACTACCTACCTTGTTGCTGCAATCATGTCCAGCCTTGGAGTCACTTCGGCTGCTGCCATGGCTGTTTACTTCAGATTCTCAACGCAAACAGAGGTAATGATATACTGAAAGTCACATTTTATAATGAAAATTGTTTCCCTTGACATTAGTTTTGATTAACTTTATACCAAAACAGATTGAGGAGTTTCTTGTTCCTGAGATGTTGGGCACGTTCTTGCTCTCTGTAGGCTCTTCTGTAAGTATTGAACATGGAAATTCAAAATGGGTTCGTTTGAATTGTAGTGATGAATTGTATTTGAAATTGATGTGATTCGCAGGTGGCAATGGAGTACTGGGCAAGATGGGCACACAGAGCTCTGTGGCATGCTTCATTATGGCATATGCATGAGGTTAGCCTTGGCATATACTGATATACAATACCAAATCCTATAGCAGAACTTTTTTTTAGGTGCAGAAATGTTGTTTCCTTCTAATTATATGGTGATCAGAATTAGGATTGGCAGTGATCTGAGATTTTTGGGGTGTATTATGAAATTTGCAGTCTCATCATCGACCTAGAGAAGGTGCCTTTGAGCTCAACGATGTTTTCGCCATAATCAATGCTGTTCCTGCTATTGCTCTTCTCTCTTATGGCTTCTTCACTAAGGGTCTTTTTCCAGGACTCTGTTTTGGTGCTGTAAGTACCAACTCTTTTCAATTTTCTTGTTTCCTGTCATGGTCAAATCCCTAAACTTTGGGGACGGTTACCGAACTTACTTACACACACAAAATGATGCATATCAAACGTGTTGATATTTCTCCATGTTTTAATCATATGGATTCTATTGTGAAAATGCATCAACATTGACAATTTAGAGGTGGAACTACTAAACATAACGGTCTATAACTCTATTCTGAGTCACTTTGTATATTCTGGTTTTGGTACACAGGGATTGGGTGTGACATGTTTCGGAATGGCATATATGTTTGTGCACGACGGTCTTGTCCACCGTCGATTTCCAGTCGGGCCAATCGCAGACGTCCCTTACTTACAAAAAGTTGCTGCCGCCCACCAAGTGAGTAACACTATTCCTAATTAATCAGAATTTTCTTTTTTTTTAGATGTTCATCACAGGCATCCTTATTATTATTTTTCTCTTTTTGTTATGAAAATTACAGCTTCATCACTCGGACAGATTAAACGGAGTTCCATTTGGGTTGTTCTTGGGACCTAAGGTAAATGAAGGTTATTATTTCTTATAAAATGCCAATGGAATGGAATTTGATGGACGATTATATTGAATTTTGATAGGAACATGTGATTTGCAGGAAATAGAAGAAGTTGGGGGCATGGAAGACTTGGAAAAGGAGATCAAGCGCAGAACAAAGAGCACTATACCCAAAAGATGACACTATTTGAACGATTGCTTCATTTCTCAAAACTCATAACAGAAAAGAATTGAAAACAAAAGTTAGAGACTCGAAGACTTCTCCAACTGTAACACTATACGTGTAAGCAATTGTTATATATAAAAGACATTATCGGCTTCTTTACAAATCACGCGAGACAAGCAACTCTTGCATTGTGATTTTTCCAACCCAATTTGTGTGTAGCTATTCTTGATCCGAACTGTATAAATATAACAAATTATGTCTTATTCAATATGTCATTTTATTTTCCAGAAGTAGAAATGTCAACTTTGAATCTCATATGTATACCTGGCTTTGAATCACATATCCATACCTGGCTATAAAAGACAAAGCTTCATCTGTGTTATTAACTTATTATACGATGGTAGCAAGGGATCACTGACTCGACTAAGGTAGTCGTTGGCCTTTCTAGCTCTAGTTTGAAAACTTCTGCCCTCTTTGCCCTTTCGAAACGAAAAATGTTCTCCATGTGCCTTCGAGACAGAGTGATGGTGCCTCCCCCTCATGAACAACCAGCCCGCCCCAGCGTAGTTCACCGAGCCTCCGGCGTGTTGCTTCTAATCCAATGCGCTACTAGACCCTTCTTTGGGACTGCTCCTGTAGTTCAAGGCAGGTAAGGGCTGCCGCATAGGGACGGGGCTGGCTGTTCATGAGCACACAGTACCTCATTTCTAACTTGCCCCCAGAGTGACCGGTGCAATAATATGTTCTTTGTGCTAATAATCGGTGTCTATATATTTATTATTTTTTTATCTATTCAACAATATTAATTATATTTATTGTTTTATTAAAATTTGTGGAAAAATTAAGAAAAATGAAACAAAATAGGGATTCCTAATGCAAGAAGACAAAAAGAATAAAGAGTCATGTGCAAATAAAGAACCTTAAACTAATAAGTACTTGAAGAAGATCAATCAAGGAGTATAGAAACCCATCTTAGAATTTTGGTGAAGGCTAATCAGCATTGAGAGGAAGAATAACTCAGGAAGAAGAGCACGGAGCCGCGAAAAGAACACTAGTCTCGCAGTTTCGACCCGTCAAATTGCCGACGGAATTTCTCTTTCTTTTATTTGTTTTTTCTTTTTTTATTATGATTGCTTGTAGTTTAGCTTCTTTGTCTATGAGGAGCTAATTACTTAGTTAGAGACTGATCGAAACTCTAGAGATGTCTTCGATTTTGAACCCCTCGTGATTTAAATAATTTTGGATGAGAATTTCTTCACTATAAAATCGATCACAGATTACTTCTTTCATATGTTTCTGAAAGGACCCAATCCCGATTCAGTTACCTAAACCGGAACCAAACCCTTTCGAAAATACGAACCAACAAAAAATTTTCAAAATTTCGGCAGAGTTTCGTTACTAGCGTGGAATTACCATAACCTGCACCCAGAAATTAACACTTCGTCCTATGCCACAAAAGCCAAACCGTGGGCACCAATCCCATCCGGATTTCTCAACATCAATATAATCAATAACAGTAAACAAACTGTACTATGTATATGTATATATCCGAGAAAATCCGTATAAACATGTATCAGAATGTATCAGAGCGACCTCTAGTATAACATATAAACAACATATACACATTAGTAGGCGAAACAAGAACCTACTGGAAAGCACAGGTAACTCTGATCACTAGCCTCCAAACCGCGACGTGAAAACACCAAAACCTGAACTGCAACTGGGCACGGAAACCGAAAAGCCCAGGGGAAAGACAATAAACACGTTAGAGTGAGTGGACGAAAATAAATGTCTTTCACCAGTTGATATATATGTTTAAAATAACATATGCGAGTCCAGGTAAATTAAAACAATAAGTACACGAGGTAAAACCATAATCCTCCAGCGTACTGAGCATGCAAGTAAAAATCCCACGGGGTCACTCATGGACACACACCGTGCTAGTACAGTCAGAACCACGGAGTCCCTGACTTCCACGTGATTCTAGCCAGAAATGGCCTCGGATCCGGGGAAAATGCCCTTCACCGGTCAGTCGGGGATACGCCCCTCCTGGTATGGCCTACCATCGGGGATCAGCCGAGAGGCAAGTGTATCGATACAACAACGTAACCAAGACTGTACTCTGTGTAAACCAAATCATAAATAGTTCGATGCAAATGCATGAAGCGACATATAAGTGTATGCATATTCGTATACGTATATCCGTATAAATATAATTGTATAATCGTAAAACACATGCTCATGTAATCCGTAATCTCAATACGCATGCTCAAGTTCAAAAATCACATAAAGACTCGCAAGAATTCCGTGAAAAGAAGTTGTCCACTCACAGGTGAGCAAAATGCGCACTCGCGCTAATCTCGAGGACCGGCGGAAGATCCCTCGCCAGAAGCTCGATCACGATCCCGATCTCGATCTCCTGAATATCCACAAAACATAACTGATCAATATCGTAATC
This sequence comes from Geum urbanum, assembly GCA_946800695.1. Lineage (NCBI taxonomy): Eukaryota > Viridiplantae > Streptophyta > Magnoliopsida > Rosales > Rosaceae > Geum > Geum urbanum. The sequence continues at coordinate 36,015,126 of OX327013.1, read as the reverse complement.
CACAACACTGTACTGATCCCAACCGATCCCAACCGTTCCCGGAAATACGAAATGCAGTACAAAATGAATTACGGAAATCCCGAAATCCCCACTCGAAATATCGACTGAAAATCGGCTAATCAAATCAACCCGAAAACCTCTGGACGATAACCAGGGGGCGATTTCGAGAAAAACGACACTAAGAACGTCGAAATCCGAAAAGTGAACTTTTGGCCGGAGCTCCGCCGTTGACCGCCGCCGCCGCCGCCGGCGCGCCGTCAACGGTGGAATTCCACGGCCAAAACTTCCAGATTTCAAGTTCACAACCATACGAACCACTTTCTCTTCTACCACACTGGCCAATTCGAACCACAACCCTTCCAAATTCGACCAAAACCGAACGGAAAAATCCCCTCCGGTGACCTATTCGAACCCATCTCAAAACTCAACCATAACTCAAATCAAGTACACCAATAGACTCAGAGGAGCAAGGGGAGTCAAACCCCCCTAACCACCACCGCCGTGGCTCGCCGGAAACCGGCCAACGAACCTCGACGGAAACCTTGAAACCGACCCAATTTGGGTCCAACCAAAACGTGACCAATTTCAATCAAACCAAGTACCAATCAACTCGAAATTGAAAGAGGAAGCTAACCATACCCTTGCCGAAGTCGGAGGTGGCCGGAATCTAGGTCCTCGGACGGCAATTCCCGAACGGGAAACTTTCCCTTTCGGTCAAACAAGTCAACTTACTATTTTTTGAAAGTCAACGGCCCGGTCAAATTTCAACAGTGTTTACGACTAATTCTCGACTATTCCGATATTTATACTCGAGCCTCGGGTCGATCGACAATTCGAAATGGATAACCATCACGATTCGGATAAACTCGGAACAATCGGATAAACTCGTCGGAACCCGAAACTTCAAATAATCATAAAATATTCCTCGGTTATCGGAAAAATCTTCCGGAACCGCCCACGAGCTCAAAATCACGTACTCTACAATTTCTGTGAAGAGACCCAACTCAAATTCTCGACCGAAAAAATAGTCACGAATCGAATCGACAAACCACAAATACGACAATAACTGCGACTAAACTCAATCTCGAGAATCGTGCCGAATATGCATCAGATTCTGGTTCGGGTCGTCACAAATCTACCCCCCTTAAAGAAATTTCGACCTCGAAATTTACGTACCTGTCAAGTGAACAGATAAGGATACTGCTCCCGCATACGCTGCTCGGTCTCCCAGGTGGCCTCCTCAACTGAGTGGTTCTGCCACAAGACCTTCACCAGCGGAATCACACGGTGCTTCAACTCCTGCTCACGACGATCGAGAATCTGCACTGGTTCCTCCACATACGATAGATCCTCTCTGATCGGCAACTGCTGTGGGGCTAACACATGTGAGGGATCTGAGATGTACTTCCGCAACATCGAAACATGGAAGACATCATGCACACGAGCCATCTCAGTAGGTAACTCAAGTCTGTAAGCAACAGCTCCAACCCTCTCAGTAATCTCATACGGACCAATGTACCGTGGTCGAAGCTTGCCTCGCTTCCTGAAACGCACAACTCCCCTCCACGGAGATAGTTTCAGGAAGACCCAATCACCAACCTCGAACTCTAAACTCTTCCTCCTCACATCTGCGTAACTCTTCTGCCGATCCTGGGCGATCTTCAGTCGATCCCGAATAATCTGTATGTCATCCATCGTTGTTTTCACCAAATCTGGACCAATAAGCCAATGCTCGCCCACCTCACTCCAACACAATGGAGTACGACACTGCCTCCTGTACAGAGCCTCGTACGGTGCCATTTCAATACTGGCCTGATAGTTGTTGTTGTAGGCGAACTCGATCAAATGTAACTGCTGATCCCAGTTTCCACGAAACTGCAACACACACGATCTCAGCATATCCTCAAGAGTCTGAATGGTCCGCTCGGACTGCCCGTCAGTCTGAGGATGAAAAGCTGTACTAAATCGTAATCTCGTGCCCAATGCTCGCTGCAACGCTTGCCAAAACTCAGAAGTAAACTGACTATCTCGGTCAGAAACAATCGACACAGGCACACCATGTAAGCGAACAATCTCCGATAAGTATAACTTGGCCAATCTGCCCACTGAAATCTTCCCGGAAGTGCAAGAAAGTGTGCAGATTTCGTCAATCGGTCAACAATAACCCAAATGCCAGTGTTGCCCGCCAAAGTACGCGGCAACTGATAGACGAAATCCATCGTAATATGCTCCCACTTCCAAACCGGAATCTCAAGTGGCTGTAGTTTCCCTGCAGGTTTCTGTCTCTCCGCATTTACCTGCTGACAAATCAAACATCGACTCACGTACACGGCAATCTCCCGCTTCATGTTGCGCCACCAATAGTACGCTCGAAGTGTACGAAACATCTTCGTACCTCCGGGATGCATCGCATACGCTGAACTGTGGGCCTCATCCAGAATCTCCTTCTTCAAGTCCTCGTCTCTGGGTACACATAGCCTGCCTCTAAACAACAACGTACCGTCGTCACTCAATCGGAACTCTGTAGGCACACCATTTCGTATCATGGTCTTCTTGCCCAGAAAATAAGGATCTGAATCCTGTGCCTCTCGTACCTGATCAACCAACACTGGTCGAACCTGAAAACTGGCCAACAAGGCTCCATCACCATCATACCCAAACATAGCACCAGTAGCTCGAAGCTCGGCTAACATCGATACACTGGCCACACACATGTGAAACAACGAGGCTCCAGATTTCCGGCTAAGTGCATCTGCCACAACGTTGGCCTTCCCTGGATGGTACTCAAACGTACAATCGTAATCGTTGATCAACTCCATCCATCGCCGCTGCTTCATGTTCAGATCCGGCTGTGTCCGCAAATAGGTGAGACTCTTGTGGTCAGTGAAAATCTTACACTGAGCACCATACAGGTAATGTCTCCAACTCTTCAACGCTAACACGATAGTGGCTAACTCCAAATCATGCGTCGGGTAGTTGGCCTAATGTGGTTTCAGCTGTCTGGAACCATATGCCACAACTCTACCATGCTGCATCAACACATAGCCAAGTCCCAACTTCGACGCATCGCTGTACACAACAAACTCACCACTGTTGTCTGGCAATGTCAGAACCGGTGCGGTAGTCAATCTCTCCTTCAGGAGCAAATAACTCTCCTCGCACGCATTAGACCACTCGAACTTGACACCTTTCTTCGTCAATCTGGTCAGCGGTGTAGCAATCCGGGAGAAATCCTGTACAAACCGTCGATAATAGCCTGCTAACCCCAGAAAACTCCGGATCTCCGGCACAGTAGTGGGTCTACTGCAATTCAGCACGGCCTCGATCTTGTCAGGATCAACACTAACTCCCTCGGCTGAAATCACGTGGCCCAGAAACTTCACACTATCTAACCAGAACTCACACTTGCTGAACTTCGCGAATAACTGATGGTCCCGCAAAGTCCGCAACACTGCTCGCAAGTGCTTCTTGTGCTGGCCGACACTCCTAGAATATATTAGGATATCGTCAATGAATACGATCACGAACTTGTCCAGGAACCGTCTGAACACTCGATTCATCAAGTCCATGAAAGATGCGGGGGCGTTGGTCAACCCAAACGGCATAACCAAAAACTCATAATGCCCATACCGCGTCCTGAATGTCGTCCTGGCTACATCTGAATCTCGGATCCTCAACTGGTGATATCCGGATCGAAGGTTAATCTTCGAAAAGACTGCTGCTCCCTTCAGCTGATCGAACAAGTCGTCAATCCACGGCAACAGATACTTGTTCCTCACTGTAATCTGATTCAGCTTCCGATAGTCGATGCACAATCGCATGGACCCGTCCTTTTTCCACACAAACAACACTGGAGCACCCCACGGAGAAACACTCGGTCAAATGAATCCCTTCTCTAACAACTCCTAGAGCTGAATCTGCAACTCCTTCAACTCCGCGGGCGCCATCCGGTATGGTGTCTGGGAAATCGGTCCAGTACCCGGCAATAACTCAATAGTAAAATCAATCTCCCGTACAGGGGGTATACCAGGTAACTCCGCTGGAAACACATCCGGAAACTCAGACACAACCTCAATACTACCAAGATCCGGCACTGCAGCTGTAGTGTCCACAACATGGGCTAAGTAAGCAACACAACCCTTTTTCATCAACCGGTCCGCCCTCATCGTGGAAATCAAACATAGTAGTGAAGTGTTCTTCTCACCACGAAACAGTATCTCAGGTAACCCTGGTCGTCGAAACGCGACCTCCTTCCTATGGCAGTCAAACATGGCCCAGTGCGACTCCAGGAAGTCCATACCCAAAATCAGATCGAAATCCACAATATTAAGCAATAACAGATCTGCGGCTAAACCATGGCCATCAATAAACACCTCACAATCTCCGTAAACCCAACCGATGCTCACAACCTCACCTGACGGATACAACACCCTCCACGACCCCGGAAGTGGAGATGCAGGTACCGTAGCCAATGATGACAATCTAAATGATATGAATGAATGTGTAGCGCCCGGATCTAACAATGCAAGTACAGGAATACCAAAAACATGTAACGTACCAATAACGACCTCCGGTGATGCTCTGCCCTCACGTAGAGTCATAGCATGAACCCTCGCCTGTCCGGCTGGTCGTCCTCGCTGGGCCTGTCCCTGCTGCCTACCCTGACCTGCAAACTGTGCCGGTCGTGCTCCCGAAGTGGCTCCTCGCTCTCCTCCAGAACTCTGGGCCGCCTGTCCGTCACCACCATATAACTGAGGACACTCCCTCGCATAGTGACCCACCTGGCCACAGCGGAAACAAGTGACAGGACCTCACTGACACGGACCCACATGATGTCGACTACAGAGACTACACAACGGTACTCCCTCGGTACAGCAAAAGTGCCACCAGGAGAGGATATTGAGAACGTAATCATTAGGAGAGGATATTTGAGAACGTAATCATGCTCGTAGTCAGTGTCACCAGGAGAGGTACAAGCAGAAAGAACGTAATCATGAAACCGCAGATATTTGAGAACACACAACACCCGAAGTATTGATGAGTACCGCTGGCCAGTCGGGTCATCACTCCAGTCATGCTGTATCAACTCAAATACCCTAAGCGTCACAACTATAAGAGTCTACAAAATCTGACAACCTAATGCTCTGATACCAAGCTGAAAGGACCCAATCCCGATTCAGTTACCTAAACCGGAACCAAACCCTTTCGAAAATACGAACCAACAAAAAATTTTCAAAATTTCGGCAGAGTTTCGTTACTAGCGTGGAATTACCATAACCTGCACCCAGAAATTAACACTTCGTCCTATGCCACAAAAGCCAAACCGTGGGCACCAATCCCATCCGGATTTCTCAACATCAATATAATCAATAACAGTAAACAAACTGTACTATGTATATGTATATATCCGAGAAAATCCGTATAAACATGTATCAGAATGTATCAGAGCGACCTCTAGTATAACATATAAACAACATATACACATCAGTAGGCGAAACAAGAACCTACTGGAAAGCACAGGTAACTCTGATCACTAGCCTCCAAACCGCGACGTGAAAACACCAAAACCTGAACTGCAACTGGGCACGGAAACCGAAAAGCCCAGGGGAAAGACAATAAACACGTTAGAGTGAGTGGACGAAAATAAATGTCTTTCACCAGTTGATATATATGTTTAAAATAACATATGCGAGTCCAGGTAAATTAAAACAATAAGTACACGAGGTAAAACCATAATCCTCCAGCGTACTGAGCATGCAAGTAAAAATCCCACGGGGTCACTCATGGACACACACCATGCTAGTACAGTCAGAACCACGGAGTCCCTGACTTCCACGTGATTCTAGCCAGAAATGGCCTCGGATCCGGGGAAAATGCCCTTCACCGGTCAGTCGGGGATACGCCCCTCCTGGTATGGCCTACCATCAGGGATCAGCCGAGAGGCAAGTGTATCGATACAACAACGTAACCAAGACTATACTCTGTGTAAACCAAATCATAAACAGTTCGATGCAAATGCATGAAGCGACATATAAGTGTATGCATATTCGTATACGTATATCCGTATAAATATAATTGTATAATCGTAAAACACATGCTCATGTAATCCGTAATCTCAATACGCATGCTCAAGTTCGAAAATCACATAAAGACTCGCAAGAATTCCGTGAAAAGAAGTTGTCCACTCACAGGTGAGCAAAATGCACACTCGCGCTAATCTCGAGGACCGGCGGAAGATCCCTCGCCAGAAGCTCGATCACGATCCCGATCTCGATCTCCTGAATATCCACAAAACATAACTGATCAATATCGTAATCCACAACACTGTACTGATGCACGGAAACCAACCGTTCCCGGAAATACGAAATGCAGTACAAAATGAATTACGGAAATCCCGAAATCCCCACTCGAAATCTCGACTGAAAATCGGCTAATCAAATCAACCCGAAAACCTCTGGACGATAACCAGGGCGCGATTTCGAGAAAAACGACACTAAGAACGTCGAAATCCGAAAAGTCAACTTTTGGCCGGAGCTCCGCCGTTGACCGCCGCCGCCGCCGCCGCGCCATCAACGGTGGAATTCCATGGCCAAAACTTCCAGATTTCAAGTTCACAACCATACGAACCACTTTCTCTTCTACCACACTGGCCAATTTGAACCACAACCCTTCCAAATTCGACCAAAACCGAACGGAAAAATCCCCTCCGGTGACCTATTCGAACCCATCTCAAAACTCAACCATAACTCAAATCAAGTACACCAATAGACTCAGAGGAGCAAGGGGAGTCAAACCCCCCTAACCACCACCGCCGTGGCTCGCCGGAAACCGGCCAACGAACCTCGACGGAAACCTTGAAACCGACCTAATTCGGGTCCAACCAAAACGTGACCAATTTCAATCAAACCAAGTACCAATCAACTCGAAATTGAAAGAGGAAGCTAACCATACCCTTGCCGAAGTCGGAGGTGGCCGGAATCTAGGTCGTCGGACGGCAATTCCCAAACGGGAAACTTTCCCTTTCGGTCAAACAAGTCAACTTACTATTTTTGGAAAGTCAACGACCCGGTCAAATTTCAACAGTGTTTACGACTAATTCTCGACTATTCCGATATTTATACTCGAGCCTCGGGTCGATCGACAATTCGAAATGGATAACCATCACGATTCGGATAAACTCGGAACAATCGGATAAACTCGTCGAAACCCGAAACTTCAAATAATCATAAAATATTTCTCGGTTATCAGAAATATCTTTCAGAACTGCCCACGAGCTCGAAATCACGTACTCTACAATTTCCGTGAAGAGACCCAACTCAAATTCTCGACCGAAAACATAGTCGCGAATCGAATCGACAAACCACAAATACGACAATAACTACGACTAAACTCAATCTCGAGAATCGTGCCGAATATGCATCAGATTCTGGTTCAGGTCGTCACAGTTTCTTTGGTTGCAAACTTAGATGCATGTGTTAGGGTTTATGGTTTTGAATATGTATGCGAGTGTTACCATCGATATGTATTATAAAGAGATAAATTAAAACAACACTATTAGTTGTGTGAAGTTATTTCTAGGTCATGTAAGAGCATTCATCATAGTAACTCTTGATGCCTTATTGTTTCTTAAACACTCTACGAATCTTAATGACTTTAGTTGGCTAGGCTTAGACCATCATCATAAGTCTATCAATTCGAGATCACGTTAAGCCAGGTAATCAATTCGGATAACATGTCAAGTAAGAGAGTATACTACAGTTAGTGTTCTAGTAATTTTTGGTTAATTGTGGGAAACAGTCATCCATTGTTGTGTAGGTTAGGTTTGGGGTAGATCGAGACCATCTAGGATGGTAAAAAGTTTCTAGATCATCTTCCATTATTGGTTCACTTTTATTTTTCTGTTTTGTTTAATTAAATTCGTCATGTAAATCACCTCTGACAATTCCTTAAATTTACATGGTTGTATGAAATGCTGTCTATATTAAGTTTGTGTTTTCCTGTAATTTTAGGTCGAGTCTAATTATTTTAATAAATTAATTTTTGTATTTAGGTCAAGTCTATCAGATTTCTGGTATTAGTGTATCAAGTCTTTTAAAGTAATCACTCTCATCAGTTCTCTGTGAGAATGACCCCTACTTACCTTTGTTATAGTTAAAAATATTAGAAGTAGATCAGGGACTTATCTTTGATAGGTGATTTTCTGCCTATCACCCTGGTAAGTAAGAAGTTCTCATGCGAATGGGTTCACAGTGAACTAAAGAATTTTTTTGAAAATTAACAAGAATTATCAACCATTCATATGATTTTGACAATAAGATCAAAACTAATTTACGGTGAACCAAGTTCACCTCAGTCGTAGTAAAGTGTATCTATTTGGTAATGGACATAGTAAAAACTAGATTGAATTGTTGATAATTATGATAAATATGTAGTTCTTGATTGTATAGAATTTCTACTTATTTTTTCTAGGATAGTACTTTGTACATCACTATATATACTCTATGATGGGATGAATGTAACACAACACAAGCACATTAAAAACATCATATTACACACTAATATACTTTTCTAGTTAATTAGTATCAGAGCAAAATTTTGAGACTTGCACACCACACCCACACCTCCTTTGAAGGAGGTGTGGGTGTTACACACCACCAAATCCCAAATCTTCCGCTACACATCTCCATCCAGATATCATGGAGAGCAAATCTTGCACACGCACACCCATATGCACACCACATGAAAAAAAAACATAAATTCAACTGCAAATCTCCATTTTGGCATCATGGAAGACCATGACACATGCCTCAATCTCTAACAAGTTCCTTATCATTTCTAGCTTGCCTCTGCTGCCGCAATAAAACTAACACTGGTATCATCAACACTCACACCGACATCATCATCACCAATACTGGCACCTACACTGGTATCCACATCACCATCAATCGCACCGGCCTACTAGGAACAACATCAGCAACATTGGTTTTGCATACCTCACACCACATCGCACGCAAAGAGAAAGCTGAATGACTAATACGAGATAAATGGCAAAGTCTATAAATAGAATTAGGGTAAGAGAAAGAAAAAAGAAGAGGTAAAGACAGGAAAAAGAAAAGAAAAAAATATTAGGGGTAAAAATGGAATCGAAAGAATTTTTTAAATTAAAAGATATTTATAATAGAAAAGGGAGTGCAAGTAATAATTTTAAGTTATTATGGGAGTCACAATATCAGCTCCCCTTATTTTTAACTCTGTGTGACAACAACATCCTTCGCTATGTATGTGTTTGAGCCTTTTTGGAGGCTTGTTACCTCTGGTTTGAGTGTTTGATTAATGACCAGATGTTTACCGTTACTGAGCTATTTACACACCAGTAAGGTATACACATATCGAGACACATCAAGAACTTCTTGGCCTTTAAACATTAATTTTTCACTCGCCTGGAAAAAGAGATGCATGCCTGATCGATATAAGAGTTATATATATATATATATGAGAAATTTTAGTGTGGAGTGGCTCTATACATATATATAGGAGACCTACCTTAAATATTTATTTACATTAAATTGAACAAAATTATAACCTTTTCAACTAGAAGTAACTATATTTAGAACAATATTATGACAATTTTTTTTATCATTTACAAATAATTAAACTAAAATATAATATTAATAACAATTTGTTCTCACATTTGTAAAAATGTACTTGTTCGAATATTTACAACAAAAAAATGAAATTACTAAAAAATCATCTTATTTTACAATAATAATAACAAAATTAATAAATAAAATTTACGGTAGAGTCAATTTACCCTTGAATTTCCCTATATGTGTGTAATGACATACATATTTCGCTCACGTACATGAACTGTTTGTTCTTTTCTGCCAACTCTTTTCTCATTATTTATATGAAGATTTTTTTCTTCCTAGTTTCTGAGTTATCTACCACATACCATGAGCCAAAAGAGCTGAAGCAGGCAGTTATCTTCCTTTATTAATTAGCTCTAAAAAGGAAAATTTGAGTTCTTGTCGATAAAATATTACAGTTGCAATGAACCTCAAATTCAGTTAAGGGAATATATATATAGGGGAAAATTTCCAGTTATGGAAGAGATCCTAGCTAGTCAATAAACAGCTGGTTCTTCCTAGGGTTCATGCACAAGATCAAGTAATGCGAAAATGACTTTCCCTCTAGAAATCCAGAAACCACAGGCCGATCACCAAAACAAATTGCCTGCCCTCGTCATCGACTCATTTGCCGACCTAATGATGATGAGCTCAATCAATATGATCGACAACTTTCTTATTATGAAATTTGGTACTCTATAGATTGAAATGTGAAATAAACGACAAATATTCGGTGATGAATTTATTTCAAGAAAAAAAATATATAATGATGACTCCACGGTGCGTGTCGATATGCTCCTATCTATGGTCAAATGTTCAAAATGCTAAACATTACCCTTAATAATATATAAGTTGAATATAATAAAATGTAATTAAAAAAGAGTAATAAAGTAACATAATAATAAAAAACAACTGACAAATTGCACTTTTTAATCTCACCTGCTTATTTCACACCCATCGTGGGTATACATACGAAAGGAGCTAACCCCGATTTAGTTTTCTAAATCGGAATCAAACCCTTTCTGAAAACACAAACCAACAAAAACCTTAAAAATTTTGGCAGAGTAACGCTACTAACGAGGAATTGCCTTTACCTGCACCCGAAAAATAATACTTCATCCTATGCCACAAAAGCCAAACCGTGGGCACCAATCCCATCCGGATTTCTCAATATCATATCAATAACAATAAACAGTATACATAACTGTACTTTATAGGAAATCCGGGAAAAACCACATAAAAACATATATCAATATTGTATCAGAGCGACCTATAGTATATATATATATATATAATATACAACAGTAGGCAAAACAAGAAACCTACTGGAAAAGAAAGGTAGCTCAAACGGCTAGCCTCCGACCGCGATGTGAGACTTCAGAATCCGAACTGCAAACTGGGCACGGAAACTGAAAAGCCCAGGGGAAAGGCAATAAAATGTTAAAGTGAGTGGACGAAAATAAACACATGTCTTTCACCAATTTCATATACAAAAAACAATGTAAAGTATAGCGAATTCAGAAAATATATATGGAGGTGCCAGACGAATCTCTCAAGCCCGACGGTCAGGCAAATCTCTCAAGCCCGACAGTGATAGGCTAGGGGGAATCTCTCAACCTCATCGGCATAACAGGGGAATCTCTCAACCCTGCCCAGAGGAATCTCTCAACTCTGGTCCAGAGGAATCTCTCAACTCTGGTCAGACTACCGGTGATCAGCCGAGTAGCCGAAACATCGATGCAAGTAATACCATCACCATAAAAATATAAAATAATACATCCAAAAGTAATAAATAATCTCAACATCGTATATAAATAAATACGGAAAATCACGAACTCGCAATGACAGTGAAAATATAAAAGTCCACTCACAGATGAGCAAAGCGCGCACTCGTGCTAATCACGTAGTCCGGCGGAAGATCCCTCGCCCGAAGCACGATCTCGATTTCCTGAATAATCACAAAATATATCTGATCAAAATCACAATTCACAACACTGTACCACACCTCAGAAACCAACTGTTCCCGGAAATATATAACGCGGTGCAAAATAATCAACGAAATCCCCGAAATCTCCACTCAAACCCTCGACTGAAAATCCGGTACCCAAATCAACTCAAAAACCACAAGGCGATGATCGGGGCGCAAATACGAGCAAAACGACATATAGCTCGACAAATTTCCAAAAAGTCAACGGTCGCCGGAGCTCCGTCGTTGACTGCTGTAGCCGTCGGCGGCGCGCCGTCAACCGAAGAGATTTTCTAGTGGCCAAGCTCACCGAAGCTTCTCCTCAACAAGCCCAACACATCTCTCAACTGTGGCTAAGTCCAATTCCGGCCACACACGCCGGAAATCAGCTCGAAACCCACGGTGATCCACCATCGCCGGCGACGCTGTTCGTCGTCGATCCTCCGTCCACGGCGCACGCTAGCCTTCGAGACCCCTCCCAAAAGCTCCGTTGTGGCCCCACGAACAGAATCCCCCAACTCTCCGGCCACCATCATGGCCGGAGCACCTCCGTCCACGAAACCCGATTCCGGCAAAAAATCCCCAAACTTCAACTCAACATTTCTCCCTCAATTCGACATCAATTCAAGAAAAACCAAGTTCTAAACTGCTTAGAATTACGAGGAGAACAATTTACCTTCCAAAGTCATGGCCTGAAACGGCCGAAAACGGCAGGTCCGCCGGAAAATTCAAACAGTCCGAAAATTCCTCCACGGTCAACGGTCAACTCTACGGTCAACGTCGGTCAAACTTCCAAACAGTGCTTTTCAACAATTTTTCGACTATTTTCGATATTTATACTCGTGGCTCGGGATGATAAACGGTGCAAAACGGATAACAATCACGATTCGGATAAACTTGATACGAAAGGATAAACTCGACGAAATTCTGCAACTTCAAATATTCATATTATATTCCTCGGTCGTCGAAATAATAATCCGGAACCTCCCACGAACTCGAAATCACGTATACAACAACTCTCGAGAAGAGACTCAACTCAAATTCTTGGCCGATAATTAAGTCGTGATCAAAACCAGTAAATCAATCAATTACGGAAAATAGTGATTATGCGCTAACTCGAGGATTAAACCGATTACTCTACTGATTCTGTTCTGGGTTGTCACAAATCTACCCCCTTAAAAAAATTTCGACCTCTAAATTTACGTACCTGTCAAGTGAACATATGAGGATACTGCTCCCGCATACGCTGCTCAGTCTCCCAGGTGGCCTCCTCAACCGAGTGATTCTGCCACAAGACCTTCACCAGCGGTATAACACGGTGCCTCAACTCCTGCTCACGCCGATCGAGAATCTGTATCGGCTCCTCCACATACCTCAAATCCTCTCGGATAGGTAATTGATGTGGCGCTAACACATGCGATAGATCTTGGATATACTTCCGCAACATCGAAACGTGGAAAACATCATGAACACGAGCCATCTCAGCTGGCAACTCAAGTCTGTAAGCCACAGCTCCAACTCTCTCGGTAATCTCGTATGGACCAATGTACCGTGGTCGAAGCTTGCCACGCTTCCTGAAAAGCACAACTCCTCTCCACGGAGATAGTTTCAGGAAGACCCAATCGCCCACATCGAACTCGAGACTCTTTCTTCTCACGTCCGCATAACTCTTCTGGCGATCCTGGGAAATCTTCAATCTGTCCCGAATAATCTGGACGTCCTCCATGGTGCTCTTCACCAGATCAGGGCCAATAAGCCATCGCTCGCCTACCTCAGTCCAACACAACGGAGTGCGGCACTACCTCCCGTACATGGCCTCGTACGGTGTCATCTCGATACTGGCCTGATAGCTGTTGTTGTAGGCCAACTCAATCAAATACAGTTGTTGGTCCCAATTTCCTCGAAACTGCAAAACGCAAGACCGCAACATATCCTCAAGAGTCTGTATAGTCCGCTCAGACTGCCCGTCAGTCTGAGGATGAAAAGTTGTACTAAAGTGCAACCTAGTGCCTATGGTTCGCTGCAATGCCTGCCAAAACTCGGAAGTAAACTGACTGTCTCGGTCAGAAACAATAGATACAGGCACTTCGTGCAGTCGAACGATCTCCGACAAATACAGCTTTGCCAATCTGCCTACTGATATCTTTCCCAGAAGTGCGAGAAAATGAGCGGATTTCGTCAATCGATCCACGATAACCCAAATACCAGTATTGCTAGCCGAAGTACGCGGCAACTGATACACGAAATCCATGGTAATGTGCTCCCACTTCCAAACCGGAATCTCCAGTGGCTACAACTTTCCCGCAGGCTTCTGCCTCTCCGCTTTAACCTGCTGACAAATCAAACATCGGCTCACATATGCGGCAATCTCCCGCTTCATATTGTGCCACCAATAATAAGCTCGAAGTGTACGAAACATCTTCGTACCTCCGGGGTGCATCGCATATGCGGAACAATGAGCTTCATCTAAAATCTCTTTCTTCAGACTCTCGTCTCGGGGTACGCATAATCTGCCTCTGAATAGCAACGTACCATCATCACTCAACTGAAACTCTGTTGGCACACCATTCCGTATCATGGTCTTCTTGTCCAACAAGTAGGAATCTGAATCTTGAGCTTCCCGAACCTGATCAACCAATACGGGTCGAACCTGAAAACTGGCCAACAAAGCTCCATCATCGTCCCACTCGAACTCGGCTCCTGTGGCCCGAAGCTCGGCTAACATAGATACTTTGGCCACACACACATGGAACAACGAAGCTCCGAATTTTCGACTGAGTGCATCGACAATGACATTATCCTTCCCTGGATAGTACTCGAAAGTGCAATCGTAGTCGTCGATCAACTCCATCCACTTGCGCTGCCTCATGTTCAAATTGGCTGAGTCCGCAAGTAAGTGAGACTCTTGTGATCGGTGTAGATCTTGCACTGAGCTCCGTACAGGTAATGTCTCCAACTTTTCAATGCTAACACAATAGCGGCCAACTCCAAATCATGGGTCGGATAGTTGACTTCGTGTGGTTTCAGCTGCCTGGAACCGTAGGCTACCACTCTGCCATGCTGCATCAGCACACAACCAAGTCCCAACTTCGATGCATCACTGTAAACCACGAACTCACCGCTGTCGTCAGGTAAAGTTAGAGCCAGTGCGATAGTCAACTTTTCCTTCAGGAGTAAGTAACTTTCCTCACATGCATCGGACCACTCAAACTTGACGCCTTTCTTCGTCAATATGGTCAGTGGAGTAGCAATCCGAGAAAAATCCTGCACAAAGCGCCGATAGTAGCCTGCCAAACCCAAGAAACTCCGGATCTCCGGTACGGTGGTAGGTCTACTCCAACTCAACACGGCCTCGATCTTGTCAGGATCAACGTTGGCTCCCTCAGCTGATATCACGTGGCCCAGAAACTTCACGTTGTCCAACCAAAACTCACACTTGCTGAACTTTGCAAATAACTGATTATCCTGCAAAGTTCGCAAAACCGCTCGCAAATGCTTCTTGTGCTGGCGCACACTCCTGGAATAAATCAGGATGTCGTCGATGAACACGGTCACGAACTTATCCAGAAACCGTTTGAACACCCGGTTCATCAAGTTCATAAAAGCTGCGGGGGCGTTGGTCAACCCAAACGGCATAACCAAGAACTTGTAATGCCCATACCGTAATCTGAAAGCTGTCCTGGCCACATCTGACTCTCGGATCCTCAACTAATGATATTCGGACCTGAGATCAATCTTTGAAAAGACTGAAGCTCCCTTGAGCTGATCAAACAAATCGTCAATCCGCGGCAACGGATACTTGTTCTTCACAGTGACCTGATTCAGCTTCCGGTAATCGATGCACAACCGCATGGATCCATCTTTCTTCCGCACAAACAAAACCGGGGCACCCAACGGCGAAACATTGGGTCGAATGAAACTCTTCTCCAACAACTCCTGAAGTTGAATATGCAGCTATTTCAACTCCGCTGGCGCCATACGATACGGTGCCTAAGATATGGGTCCCTTGCCCGGCAAAAGCTCAATGGTTAAATCGATCTCCCGAACTGGAGGTATATCCTGTAACTCCTCTGGAAAAACATCTGAAAACTCGGAAACTACCTCGATATCACCGATATCCGGCACAACAACCGTAGTATCCACAACATGAGCTAAGTAAGCAACACAGCCCTTCATCATCATCCGGTCTGCCTTCATCGCGGAAATCACACATGACAATGAAGTATTCTTCTCACCGCGAAACAATATCTCGGGAAAACCTGGTTGTCGAAACGCAACTTCCTTTTTGTGACAATCGAACATGGCCCAATGTGTCTCCAAGAAGTCCATACCCAAAATCACATCAAAGTCGACGATATCCAGCAACAACAAATCCGCGGCTAAACCATGGCCTCCAATAAAAATCTCACAATCACGGTACACCCAGCCAATACTCACAACCTCACCGGACGGATATAACACTCTCCACAACCCCGAAAGTGGAGACGCAGGTACAGTAGCTAAAGATGATAGTCTATACGACATAAATGAATGCGTAGCACCTGGATCTAACAATGTAAGTACTGGATAACCGAAAACATGCAACGTACCGATAACGATCTCTGGTGAAGCTCTGCCCTCACGCAAAGTCATGGCATGAACCCTGGCCTGCCCGGCTGGTCGTCCACGCTGAGGATGTCCTTGTTGTCCGCCCCGACCCGCAAACTGTACTGGTCAAGCCCCAGAAGTGGCACCTCGCTCTCCTCCGGAACTCTGGGCCGCCTGTCCATCAACACCATCAAGCTGGAAACACTCTCTCGCATAGTGACCCACATGGCCACAACGAAAAAAAGTGACAGGGCCTCGCTAAGATGGACCAACATGATGCCTGCTGCATAGACTACACAATGGGTACTCCCTCGCTACGGCGAAAGCACCACCGGTACGCCGAGGATAACTGGAACCGCTAGAACCCCCACTAGACTATGGTCGTTGCGGTCGATCTCTCCTCCATCTCTGCCTCTGTCTCGGTGCACTAGCTGGTGGTCGATATGGTCCACTGCCCGAGGATGAATCCTAACCGGAAGTATCAGAACTCAGCCTCTTGGAAGGCCCCTGACTCGGTCTACCCTCCTCAAACCGTTGAGGCTGGTATCTCATCTGCCTTTCCTTCTCGATATCTTCACCTCGGAGTGCTGCACTGACAAACTCATCGAAGTTGTTCCGAGGCATCGTAGTCAGAGTCCCCTTGATGTTCAAGTTCAAACCTAGCTCAAATCTGCGGCACTTGGCTTCCTCAGTAGCCACCATGTCATGAGCAAACCGAGATAAGTGGGTAAATCTGTCCCGGTACTCGAGCACAGGCAAATTGCCCTGCATCAAATTCGCGAACTCCTCATACTTTCGCTGCTGGGTAGCCTGATTGAAGTATCTCCAAATGAACAAATCTCGAAACAAAGTCCACAGAGTATCAACTGGAACTCTATCGGTGCTAACCCACCAGAAGTATGCATCTGACTCAAGTAATCCGACTACTGCCACTGTCATCTGCTCAGGAGTAAAATGCAGACACTCACATACGCGTTCAACCTGAACCATCCATGCCTCACAAATCTCTGGATCAGCTGAACCCGAAAAGACAGTTGCACCAGCAGTACGAGATTTGACCACAGGGTCAAAACGCTCATCCAAACGCAGCACTCGCATCAGCAAGTCGTGCATCTGGCGATCCTCATGAGGATCCACTTCCCGATCAACACGGGGACCACGTCGAGGAGGCATCCTACTGATACAAGACAAGCATTAGGTACAAGAAGAAGGAACGTAGTCATGAGACCTCAGATATTTGAGAATACACAACACACGAAGCATGGATGAGTACCGCTGGCCAGTCGGGTCATCACTCCAGACATGCTGTAAAAACTCAAATACCTAAGCGTCACAACTATAAGAGTCTACAGAATCTAACAATCTAATGCTCTGATACCAAGCTGAAAGGACCTAACCCCGATTTAGTTTCCTAAACTGGAATCAAACCCTTTCTGAAAACACGAACCAACAAAAACCTTAAAAATTTTGGCAGAGTAACGCTACTAATGCGGAATTGCCTTTACCTGCACCCGGAAAATAACACTTCATCTTATGCCACAAAAGTCAAACCGTGGGCACCAATCCCATCCGGATTTCTCAATATCATATCAATAACAATAAACAGTATACATAACTGTACTTTATAGGAAATCCGGGAAAAACCACATAAAAACATATATCAATATCGTATCAGAGCGACATATAGTATATATATATAATATACAACAGTAGGCAAAACAAGAAACCTACTGGAAAAGAAAGGTAGCTCGAACGACTAGCCTCCGACCGCAACGTGAGACTCCAAAATCTGAACTGCAAACTGGGCACGGAAACCGAAAAACCCAGGGGAAAGGCAATAAAACGTTAGAGTGAGTGGACGAAAATAAACACATGCCTTTCACCAATTTCATATACAAAAAATAATGTAAAGTATAGCGAGTTCGGAAAATATATATGGAGGTGCCAGGCGAATCTCTCAAGCCCGACGGTGATAGTCTAGGGGAATCTCTCAACCCCAGCGGCATAACAGGGGAATCTCTCAACCCTCCCCAGAGGAATCTCTCAACTCTGGTCCAGAGGAATCTCTCAAATCTGGTCAGACTACCGGTGATCAGCCGAGTAGCCGAAGCATCGATGCAAGTAATGCCATCACCATAAAAATATAAAATAATACCTCCAAAAATAATAAATAATCTCAACATCGTATATAAATAAATACGGAAAATCACGAACTCGCAACGACAGTGAAAATATAAAAGTCCACTCACAGATGAGTAAAGCGCGCACTCGCGCTAATCACGTAGTCCGGCGGAAGATCTCTCGCCCGAAGCACGATCTCGATCTCCTGAATAATCACAAAATATATCTGATCAAAATCACAATTCACAACACTGTACCACACCTCAGAAACCAACCGTTCCCGGAAATATATAACACGGTACAAAATAAGCAACGAAATCCCCGAAATCTCCACTCAAACCCTCGACCGAAAATCCGGTACCCAAATCAACTCGAAAAACTCAAGGCGACGATCGGGGCGCGAATACGAGCAAAACGACATATAACTCGACCAATTCCCAAAAAGTCAACAGTCGCCGGAGCTCCGCCGTTGACCGCTGCCGCCGCCGCGGGCGCGCCGTCAACCGAAGAGATTTTCCGGCGGCCAAGCTCACCGAAGCTTCTCCTCAACGAGCCCAACACATCTCTCAACTGTGGTTAAGTCCAATTCCGGCCACACACGCCGGAAATCAGCTCGAAACCCACGGTGATCCACCACCGCCGGCGACGCTGTTCGCCGTCGATCGTCCGTCCACGGCGCACGGCAGCCTTCGAGATCCCTCCCAAAAGCTCCGCCATGGCCCCATGAACAGAATCCCCCAACTCCCCTGCCACCACTGTGGCCGGAGCACCTCCGTCCACGAAACCTGATTCCGGCCAAAAATCCCCAAACTTCAACTCAACATTTCTCCCTAAATTCGACATCAATTCAAGTAAAACCAAGTTCTAAACTGCTTAGAATTACAAGGAGAACAATTTACCTTCCAAAGTCGTGGCCTGAAACGGCCGAAAATGGCAGGTCCGCCAGAGAATTCAAACAGTCCGAAAATTCCTCCACGGTCAACGGTCAACTCTACGGTCAACGCCGGTCAAACTTCCAAACAGTGCTTTTCGACAATTTTTCGACTATTTCTAATATTTATACTCGTGGCTCGGGACGATCGACGGTCCAAAACGGATAACAATCACAATTCGGATAAACTCGATACGAACGAATAAACTCGACGAAATTCTGCAACTTCAAATATTCAAATTATATTCCTCGGTCGTCGAAATAATAATCCGGAATCGCCCATGAACTCGAAATCACGTATACAACAACTCTCGAGAAGAGACTCAACTCAAATTCTCGGTCGATAATTAAGTCGTGATCAAAACCGGCAAATCAATCAATTACGAAAAATAGTGATTATGCACTAACTCGAGGATTAAGCCGATTACTCTACTGATTCTGTTCTGGGTCGTCACAACATATTCCCTAGTAAATATACCATTTATTAAGGAAATTCTCATTGTCAATCAAAATTGATTTTTTTTACCTTTTTAACCTTCAACTATTAAAACAGTTTAAATAAAT
The DNA here is from genome assembly GCA_946800695.1 of Geum urbanum. Lineage (NCBI taxonomy): Eukaryota > Viridiplantae > Streptophyta > Magnoliopsida > Rosales > Rosaceae > Geum > Geum urbanum. The sequence goes on along the minus strand of OX327013.1, from coordinate 35,995,331 downwards.
TTTAATTTAATAGGATAAAGTTTTTATTTTGGAAAGAAAAAAAAATAATTTAAACAAAAAAGGAAGAAGTTGAAACTAACTTCATGTTGAAAAAGAAAATAGATACACAAGAGATATGATTTGAAACTATCATTTATTTATTCATAGATGACCTTAAATAAACATTACAATCGATTATAATCAATATTCCTATAAATCAGGAATTGATAGTATATACTTCTATTCTAATTAGAACAAAATACACATCGAAATACTAAAAATATTTCTCCTCAAACATTTTCAACTTTTCAAGATAACTTCTCATATCCCATACTTCCCTCACGTAAATGTCTCCTTTTTTTTATTTCTTCCAATTTCTTATTTTAAAAATCTTTTTATATGCATAATAACTTTTAGATTATCGATATTATTTCTAAAATTTGGTACATGAAAGAAAAAATTACACTCAACAGGTGCGTTGACCGCAAGCAACTACAAAAAAGAAATTCCCTATATATAATTAGGGCTGGATTCGGTAGTTAACCGACGTGTTTTTGCTTGATTTCCCAACCGAACTAAGTTACTCGGTATAATATAACTCTTAGCCGATGTCGAGTCGTTAAACTCCGTAATTAAAAAATTCACTTTCAGTTGTTCGGTTTCAATATAAACTGAAACTTCGATAACCAACAAGCAGTGAAAGTGAGGAAATCTTGAGAAAGAACATGGAAAGAAAGATGTATCTAGATCTATATATCTAGATTCTAGAGTAGTAAAAGACTGAGAAAAGAAAAGGAAAAAGACGAAAATATGCTATAGAGTTATGAGTATAACAAATATGAGGTTTAATTTCATACTTGAGCTCTTTTTGAATGTGTTATGGGTTTAAAGATGGAGGAAGAGAAAGATGATGATGAACTGAGGAAGATGGTGACCAAGCTTCTTTTGAAGTTATAAGGCTGTAGTATGTTAAATAACAAAATTGTAAGAATATAACAATTAGTTATTGCGGTCCTAGCGGGATCGGGACGAAATCCGTTATTGATTTTGAAATCTTTCAGTAAAATGATATTATTTTGTGTAGTTGTATGAATTAAATATGAAATACAATTGTTTATAGTTTTATTTATTCTAATTAACCATTAAGTAAAACGATATTATTTTGTGTAGTTGTAGATTTTTTTTAAGTCTTATCAAATTATATTTATCTTATATTGAACTTGAAATTTGGTTCGTTTCATTTTATTTGAATTTTTGTTGTTTAATACTCTATTAAATGTTCATTTTAATTTGGATCCGTCCCGTCCCATTCAGTCTCATCTCGTCTCATTTGGGTATCGGGACGACTGATACTGACTTTTAAAATACTCAATCCCGTTTCGACCCGTCCCATTCAGAATAGGAATAGGGACGAACAAAAATAAACTCGACTCGTCCCGTATTCACCCCTACATAATAGTACACTACTGACCAGTTATAAAATATCTTAGTCCTAACTCGGGATAATTTAAACGTAGGAATGAGCAGACTGCATAGAAGGTGTTCGATGAAACTACTGACCCAGAACATAAGTCCGCGCGGTTCATGTGAATATGAAGCCATTCCTATTTTCCCTTCCAGTTTCTATTTTCTCAAGTTTTTGGTTTTTTCTTCCTCCCCAACTATAAGTTGATCTCAAACAGAAGGATGGAAATAGAATAAGTGAAGAAGGGCCACTTGCATTAAGAAGGTAATGATCAACTGATCATACAATGTGAAAATATGATGCTACAGTTTCTAATTCTCTAGCTTTCGCTCAGATAGGCTTCCTGCCGAGAAGTTTCCGATCGGAAGAGGCTTTGGTTAGCACAGAGACAATGGAATGGAGAGCAGTTGCGGCTATTCTTGATTTTATCTGTCCCCTCTTTGGAAGAGGTCTTCGGCCTCTGAAGCTTTCGGCAGCACGAACATTGGAGACCTTGCTATTCATTTTGCTACTTTACTCAGTTTCAAGCTTCTTTTCTTGCAGTGTGTTTGTTTGATAGATCTGGATATGTTGGTATTGGTTGGGAGTTTATATAGTAGTTGCATCTCAATGAGTTTTCAGGGGTATTAATGGAGTAAATTGTTTCAAGAAGATCAGATCGAGGAAGCTAGAACAGTCTTGTCAATTGGTGTGTTTAAGGGGGGCATGCCAGCCTACTTGTCTAGCTGTATAAGATTCCTTTCAGCTCTATTTGACACAGAATGCATTTGTCTGATGATATTGGTGGCTGTTTGATTTAAAATATAGCCCATAGTTTAATGCAAATGATTAGTTTGAGAGCACGTATGATTTATCAAGGAACTCTCTGGTGGATTGTGGCTGGTAGGTAAGGGAGAAGGACAGACATTGGTAAGGATTTAGTCATTTGTCTTGTATTTTATTTTATTAATGTTAACATATGCTTTTCTGACCAATTTTGTTAGCTGAAATGCAAGTTGTGTTGGTGATAGGGAGCAGGAGGAAGAATCATTTGAATATCTTCTATTACATAATGACTTGCTTTTAGGGAGAGAGACATCATTGTATTGGTCATGCTGCTACCAAAAGGTGAAGCCACTTTTAGTACTTCTATATCTACTGATTAAATTTGAAATAAACCAGATCAAACAACTTATTCAATTTTTTACTTTGTGTTGCCAGCAGATCTTGTTAGAGAAGCTTTCAATTACTTAAAAATGTTAAGTTTCATAAGTTAGTATTATGTGTAGAACACTAAGCTTGTATCATTATCCTACTCGGTTGAAAGCAAAGCAATGTGGACTATTGAACAAATCTCCATTTGTCCCCGATGCTCAGGAAGATTCTTGAATCAGCCTGTAACCATCCTCGGAGAGTTGCATCAAGGAAACTTTCTAAACTAGAACCGTAATCAAATCCGCATGTAAGTTGCTCTCTATGCTTCACCTGGCACATGTTATGAGTGACAAATTAATCAAAGTGAACCAAGGGATTATGGTAACACATTGTAGTTGGCTTCAGTACTTATCTGATGATGACGTAATACAGCAGTATATAGGAAATTGATATCAGCTTATAAGTTTGTATATGCTGATGGTTCAAATTCTGATGATCTATGACTTACATGATCCCAGAAATGTGTATCAAGCCAATTTTTAGATCTGTTACCTACCGAGAGTAGTGGCATACTCTTTTAGTTCTTTTAGGAAGTATTGACTGCAGTACTCAACATCTGATCAGGTGGGATATTTAGATTTTGAAGTCATAATTATGTATTGTTGAATCAGATTTTGGATTCTAGTCAGATGTGCTATTGCTTTTGGTGTTGGATGCTGTGATTGCGTTTCATTTTCCAAATTTCAAGTGTATGCACATATCTGATCTGTTTTTTTTTCTTCCCTCCATCTATATATGCATTACATTGTTTTCATTCTGGTATCTCGTCATCAACAGTGACTCTTAGAGTATTGTACAATCGACACAATAGTATATTTAGATGTCTGTTACTCTTGAATTGTTTGTCAAGACATTTCCTTGCTACTGTCTGAGTTCTATGGCCTATTGTTTTCCCGCCCCATATTAACAAACTCTTATATTTGATTGTAAGCAATGAAAAGCATGAATATAAGAAGAAAACAAGCTGATAGAACAATAATTAATTGAATTAAGACTTAAGAAGTACTGATCATACATACATTGTATACTATGACATGAATCTATAACTCTAATGCTCTTGCTCTCACTCAAAATAGCTTTTCTTGCTGTGATATTTGCGATCTGATGAAGCTTTGGATAGTGCAGATACTAACGAATGGAGGGCATTTGCAGCTATTCTAAATTTTATCTGTCCCCTCTTTGGAAGAGGCCTTGAACTGCTTCTGAAATTTTTAATGAACGTTTTTGCAGCAGAATCAGAGATTTTGCTATTCATCATGCAAATGTTGTTGTTTAAGAGATGTGAAGATAAAGGAGATTGTAGGGATTTTATATTCAAGCTGCAGCTCATTGGAAAATATTATAGGAAGCTAGAGGCAAACTTTTCAACTGGTGTGAGTTAGGGGGCAGCCAGCTTGCTTGTCTAGCTGTACAAGATTTCTTTCTGCCCAACTTGAGACAGCTAAATTTGTTTGATGATATTGGTGGCTACTTGATTTTAAACATGATCTATAGTATATTGCAAATGATTAGCATGACCTTACTGTCTGATCATGAACACGTATGGGTTATCTATGAGCTCTCTGGTGGATTGTGGCTGGTCCCAGGTTTTCTGCAGTCGATTGGCTGACAGATAAGGGAGGAGGACAGACAATGGAGAGGAGTTAATCATTTATTATGTATATTTAATTACAGATGAATCCGTTTGTGTATTTTCTAATGCACATTGTTCTTGCTCTCAGGCAGACCAGACCTCCTCTTGGTAATGTCAATTTGCCATCCTGCTTCTAACTGGTGAAGCCAGCTCAAATTATATTATATTGTCTTGATGTCTAGATTTGAACTAAAACCAGGTCAGATAAGAAATGTTGGATCTTACTCCATATTGCCAAAAAGATCTTGTGAAACACTTCTAGCTAATTAAACTCATGTTTGAGCTTCATGATGCAGTATGCTCAACTATTAGGCCAATATTTACTTTCGGATCAAAGCAAGGAGCATCGCAACATGAATCCTAGAAACATATTGAGCCATCCAGAATGGATCAGGTAGATGGATAAAGCTAACTTGGAGAGCACTGAATTAGAATGAGAGGTTCACCAAATTGTCATCGATCAAAAGGAGTGGCAGCCTGTGTAGCCTGCCATCTGATCAACTTGGCTATTCAAATTCTGATGTGTACTCTGTAGCATATGGTGTCATTGGCTGTGAGGAGCTGTGTTATCAAATCCAATATACGCAATTTTTTTTGTTTTCCCTTTATATTAGTCTCATCTTTCAATTGCTCATCAAGATGTCAGAAATATTTATCTGTTTCCTGGATCCGTTTATCCTGTGTTCAACAGTTCTCAGGCATAGTAAATAGTAAACCAGTGTCGATTCCTGGCCCAAGTTTGTGACCTTGCAAATATGTTTGAATGCTGGTTACTTTTGAATTTTCTGCCATTAGTAAAACCAGGTTTGCTGATGTTTCTGACGTTGACTAACCATTGAGCATCAGTTGAAGAAGGAATCAAATTTATAAAAGAAGAGCTAAATAACAATACATTAAGAAATCTGAGGACTGATCATACATTGCATATTATGATATGCATCTATAATTTCTAGTGGTCTAGCTCCGATTGGAGATGCATTTTCTGCTGGAATGCTTGCGATCTGAAGAGACTTTGGATAGCACAGAGACTATACATATTTAGATATAAAAAAATAGTTCGGTAGCCGACAACGGCCTTTTTTTTTGTTTCTCTCTATTTCTCACTTCCTTGCTTGTCGATGATCAGTCCTTCTCCATATCAGTGCCATTCTCCGTATTTTCAAATTATCAGATCTTGATCTATCTCTTATTCTCTAGCTACTGGTTATGCGGAAGGAAAGCTGGTGTTGGATATTTGTGCTGCTCTGCGTCTTTCGTGAACTTGTGAGTCTGATAACCTATGATAGGTCGTTAAGTTATGCTCTTGGAAATCAGGTGGTCGGTGCTTATTGCAACTAAGACGCAGATTCTAGTAAGGGACCTCTATTGTTACAGCGAAACACTAAAAAATCTGTCTCACTGGGGTGCCAAAATGTTTAGCTCAATTTCCGAGCAGGTCTAGGTAACCGTGACTAGGTAATCACAAATTGTCCATTTTATGTTGTGTGCTTGGCATGCTACTACCGAAAGTAGAATGTATATAAGCGTAGCGCCGTTGATCTTGCTTTCTCACAAGCAATTGGAGCAAGGAGAGCACCAAACTCGCTCGATGAGTTCTTTTGTCCTAAGTGTTTTTAGGACTTAGGTTCGTGTCTCATTGTTGAGCCATGAAAATCGATACTTTGTACACCATATCTAGTACAAAGTAGAGCAATTTTCTTGATGAGTATTAAGAACCCTGGTTGTGACTTCTTTGACTGTCGGAACTTTCACGTCATATCTGGTGAAAACTCCTTTGATCACCGTCATCTGACAAGAGTAAACTGCCGAATTTTTCACTCTCTGTCTGGTGAAAATCTGTAGTCTGCTCATGTCGATTGACAAAATAGAATTGTTGAATCCTTCATACCTTATATGGTGAGAATTCTAAATTCATCATTGTCAGTTTCTCTCATGAGGAGAGTTGAATTTGTTGAGAGCAAATTATGTATGTGTGTAGAGGTTCCTTTTGATCTGGTCATGGTAGAGTGATTGCTTAAGCATATCTCTTACTAAAAAGAGTAAGAAATCTAAATCCTAGAAGGATTCTAAATACCGGATTCGCTAGATTTAATTTTTTTCCTTGCTCAGCAAGGGATACAGGGAGATAATTTGATTTTCTTCCTAAACTAGGTTTATTAAGCGGGCCGCGGTAATCGGCTAAACAAAATGTTATTTTGGGTCCAAACAATCTTAACCTGTACATTTGTCACAATGTGTAGATGTACAGACCACTGTTCCGGCCACCCCTTCACCTAGCCTCCTCCTCAACCACATTGATCCAGCCTTCACATTCACACCAACATTGAACAAGTCGTCCTCGATTTGTATGTGTGGGGGACAAAGATGAACCTAGAGGTGGGCTGGGATACGCTACAACCCACCGAGGACTTTAAAAAAATAAAAAAACTACATGTATACATATTTATATAAAAAAAATAGTTCAGTAGCCGACAAAAGCCTTTTCTTTTCGTTCCTCTCTATTTCCCACTTCCTCGCTCGTCGACGATCAGTCCTTCTCCATGTCAGTGCCGTTCTCCGTATTTTTAAGTTATCGAATATTGATCCATCTCTTATTCTCTAGCTACTGTCGTCTCTCCAACTCTTAAGGTATCTCAGAATCTAATTTACTCATATTCAATCTTCTAGGTCAGCAAATTGAATGCAATTGAATTTGGGGGTTTGTTTATATAGGTTTTGTAATTTATAAATGATGTTGTTTTGAGTGATATTCTAAGTTTTGAGAGAGACTGTTGATACTATATATTCAAATTTGGTTATTGATGAATTTTATGCCTTAGGTTACCGAAGAGCACAACTTATGTAGTCTAATTTGTATTTGAATTGAAGTATCTTTGATTTATTTCTCATTTCCTATTATTCACACTTCAAGAAAATTGCACCTAGACCACGGACCATTTCCGTCGTCTAGGTGCAGTTTTCCGTCGTCTAAGTACTTAGACGACGGAAACTCCGTCGTCCAAGGTCCGTGCTCCAAGTGATGTCGTCCAAGCACCTGGACGACGGAGAATTAGACTTTCCGTCGTCCAAGTACACTTGGACGGCGGACATTATTCGTGGCCCATGTATGCACCTGGACGACGGAAAGGCTAATTCTCCGTCGTCCAGGTGTCTACCTGGGCCACGGACATTGCTCGTTTGTCCGTGGCCCAGGTGTTCACCTGGACGACGGAGAACTAATTCTCCGTCGTCCAGGTTCTCTGTGGCCCAGGTGTTCACCTGGACGACGGAGAATTAGTTATCCGTCGTCCAGGTGAACACCTGGGCCACGGAGAACGGCAGGGTTTAGGGTTTAGGGGTTAGGGGTTAGGGGTTAGGGGTTAGGGATTTAGGGTTTAGGGTTTAGGGTTTTGCACCTGGACGACGGAGAACATAATCTCCGTCGTCCAAGTGAATATTTAATTTTTTTTTTAAAATAAATTGAAATTAAATATTATTAATTTAATTTATTATTAATTTAATTTAAATAATGAAAAATGCTAAAATTAAATAAATAAACTAAATTTTGAATATTAATTAATAACTTAATTATTATATAATCAAAGTAAATTAATTTGTACATACATGAATAATCGAAAAAACCCATAAATTAAAAATTAAAATATTGTTCGGAATGCGGAAAGAAACGAGATAATAAACTACTAGCTAGCTAATACACTGGAGGAGCAGATGCGCCGCCGAGTCTTCCGCCTCCAGCCGGGTCGTTGTCGTCGGGGTGTGGGTTCGGAGGAGGTTGACATACTTCTCGATTTTGTTCCATGAGGGCGATGAGTTGGGCTATTTGTGCTTGTTGTTCGTCAAGTCTTTGCCGCATTGACTCATTCTCCTCTCGTGCCAGTCGAGCCTCTTGAATGGCTGCTTCGACGGCCGCAGCCTGACTCCTTCTTTGCTGCCTCGAACCTCCCGTAGATAATGAGCCGGAGGTCGTCGACAAATCTCGTACCACCCTAGGCCCAAAGTGCCTAACCTCCTTGCCAGCTCTACGACCGTAAACCTCATCCGCGATTGCAATTTGGCTCTCTAAGGATAGAGGAGGCAGGTCTTCCGGCGGCACATCTGGGAACGCAAGCTGAGTGTTGGCCAACTCTTCATGCGCACGCTCTATCGCCCTTGCCTACAAAATAATAATTAATTTATTATAATGAAATCATATTTAAATAATAATTACTATAATTAAAAGTACATATATATTTATATATCACTTACGCCGCATTGACTCGCTTCATTATCGAGCCATGGCGTCACGTACGCGCTTACGCTTGCATCAAGATAAGGGTGTTTGGAGCCCTTATCCTTGTGTTCCTTGGCAATTTGAATGAACTGCTTGGCGCCGGTAGTATGGTGTTTCTCCTTCTTCCCCCGGTTGGCTTTGTTGACACCGGAGAATTTCTGTTACACAACATAATTAAATCATTAAAAAATGAATAAGTACAATTTAAATAATTCAATTATCTTAATTTAAATAAAAATAAATAAATTAATACCTTAAATTGTTCATCGGCAAAGTGGTTACACAACCACTCCCACTCATCTTCTCTCTCCCCTTGCAGCTCTACCGGGGGAGGCACGGGACCAACATATTTGAAGTACTTATGGAGCCTGTACTTCCAATCTTTGTAGATGGAGTTGGCGGTTTGGTTGATATGCCTCAACATAGCCGGTGTCGGATCCACGTCAAATTGTTCCTATCAAAAATAAATAGAAAATTATAATCGTATATATTATGAAATTTTAGGCCGAGATTAACAATATTATATAATAACTAAATTGAACGTATTACGTACCGAAAGATCTTTGAAGACTTTCGCCTTCTCATGATCCGGCGCCTCCTTCCAAGTAGGGGCAGTGATACGAACCCGGTTACGGATGATTGACCATATCCCATGCACCGAGAGACTTGCTAGCTGAGCTGTGGGAGGGCCACCGGTGAATTCGTTGTACGGCAAGTCGATCTTTTTACCGGTCGCCTTGCAAATACGCTCCGCTTTGCCCCCTTTAACGAGACCCCGAGTCCTTTTCGGTTCCGGGTCAGTGGGGGCCCTCCTTTGCCTACGGCGGGCGCTGTACATGATTGATTCGGCGGTCGAGGACGCCTGAGTACTTCCCGTTGAATGGGTACCGGGCGTCGGAGATTGGAAGGGGTCGACGTCATCACCGCTCGAGATGAATGGGGGAGCGGGAATTTCCCCAGAGGGCGCTACAGACGGACCAGATGATTCGTCCGGATTGAGAGCGTCGTTGCCCTCCGGTGGTAATTCCCAATCGACTTGGTCCGCCAAGCGGCGGGGCATGGCATCTTCTGCCTCTTGTTGGGCTTTCTTCTTGCCGGATGTCGTCTTTGGCGGAGCCATTTAAACCTAAGAGTACGGTGTTAAAATACCTAATTACCATAATAATTACAACTTAAAAATTTACGCTAATTAATTAAGTACGTTTAAGATTTAAATAGAGTACACTAGTTTGGCATTTTCGGTCGTTCAATGGACGTGCGACCCGCGCGATAAAGTGTAAATTTTCAATTAATCAGCCTTGGTTAAATCGAAAAACATGGCCAGATAGGGATAGAGATAACGCGAGAGGCAGGACTAATTTCGACAAAAGTCTTTCTTAGTCCAAATCCTGTCACCAGTCATAACCCGTTTCTAGACACCATGTCCGACATTCGGCCAATTTTTCAAAAATTTACACTCCCTCAAGTCCTTTGCAAACTCCGCCCTCAACCTCGTGTCCATAACTTCACTTAGGTTATGGTGTGCGGTGATGAAATCCACACATCACGAGGGGTTAAGGAGATAAGCAAGGAAAAGATGCGCCATCTATTCCAAAGAGTGCGACTTAATTACACCAAGCCTATGTACTAAATTTAAATCGAACACGTACTACTAATTAATTTACTAAAAAATACACGTAATTACATGCAATAATTTATTTTCCATTTAGCATGCAATAATTAACCATTTAATTAATTAATAACAATAATTATTTATTTATTTAATTAATAACAATAATTATTTATTTATTTAATTAATAACAATAAATTTACAATTATTCATTTAATTAGTATTAAATAACAATAATTATGATTTAATTAATTAATAACAACAATTAATCATTTATTAAATATTTAAAACTAATTACTAAATTAATTTCTACTAATTAATTATATTTAGAATTTAATTAATTAATAAAATGAAAATTATTTAAATAAGGGAAAAATAGAAATTTACCGAATCGGAGTTTTCGGGAATATCGCCGGAGTTGTGTCGTCGGAGAGGAGGATCGAACCACGCCGGAGTTGTGTTGTCGGAGCGTCGTCGCCGGAGGAGAATCGCCGGAATTTGAGAGAGAGAGAAGAGAGGAGAGATAGGATTGTAAGGGATGAGGAAAAGAAGATGAGCCGTACTCTATTTATAGAGTTTCACTTAGACGACGGAGCACTATTCTCCGTCGTCTAAGTGCACTTGGACGACGGAAACAATGTTCTCCGTCGTCCAGGTGGCGGTTTCAAAATTTTGAAACGGCGCGTAATTAAGGGGCGGGACGTTTTGAACCGCCATGGAATTGGACTTAGACGACGGAGAATGAAATCTCCGTCGTCTAAGTGAAAATTCAAGCTGTCCCAAAAACGGAAGCGGTAAATTGAACCGCCATAATTTTGGACTTGGACGACGGAGATGGTAAGTTTCCGTCGTCCAAGTAAAAATTACATGAAAAAATTAAACAAAAAAATATTTGAACCGCCATGATTTTTGAACCTGGACGACGGAGATGGTCATTCTCCGTCGTTCAGGTTAACACCTGGACGACGGAAAATGACCATCTCCGTCGTCCAGGTTCAAATTACGTAAAAAAAATTTAAAAAATAATTCGCTAGGAATTTAGCGATCTGTCATTCGAGTGAAATAGTCGTACAATATCGATGAACGCATCGTATATATGAACAGTTAAATTTGAACCGCCGATTAATTTTACGTATTGAAACATGTTAAGTATCGACTAATCTTTACGACTTAAGTGTTCATGAGTAGACGCTCATTTGCAGCAGAGTATTAACGAAATTGAATTTGGACAAAACAACCGTTGGATATGTTCGTCGTAACATAATATATAATTGTCTTCAAAGGACCATAAAATAATAAGTTCGGGAAGGGTTTGATCGGCACAGTCAACCGCAAAACCGATAATTTCACAAACCGGAAACGTGGATACAAGGCATTTCACAACTCCGATTTTCGAACCGTCGAAGCTCACACACCAAGAATTGTTTACTCTAAAGTCTTGATGAAAAGAAAATGCATTGGAAGAAGGTCTAGATGGTCGTTGTCTTAGAAAAAATTACGATATCTGCACCTGGACGACGGATTTGAGCGTTTCCGTCGTCCAGGTTTATACCTAGACGACGGATATGAAGTTATCCGTCGTCCAGGTTAGAATCTGGACGACGGAGAATGACGTTCTCCGTCGTCCAGGTGTATAGACCCTGAATTCAGGGGTTAGGGCCTTACTGTTTAGGGTTTAGGGTTTGTGAGCTTGGACGACGGAGATGAGTGTCTCCGTCGTCCTAGTTAGTACCTGGACGACGGAGAATGACCATCTCCGTCGTCCAGGTGTAAAAACCCTGAATTCAGGGGTTAGGGCCTTAGGGTTTAGGGTTTAAGTCGTCCAGGGTCATTTGTGTGTCCGTTCAATTATTTTGAATCAAAAAAAAAATTAAAAAAATGATCGATCGATCTGATTTGCTAGCTAGATTTAGGGTTTAGGGCCTAAACCCTATATTTGCTAGACCATCTCCGTCGTCCAGGTGTATAGACCCTGAATTCAGGGGTTAGGGCCTTACTGTTTAGGGTTTAGGGTTTGTGAACTTGGACGACGGAGAATGACCATTCTTCGTCGTCCTAGTGTGTACCTGGATTTGGCGCCAATATTTATTAATTTCTCCGTTGGCCAGGATATATAATTCAGATTAATTTCTTACCGTAAACCGGCATCGATCATATATATATATATATATATATTACAATAATTACAGTAATTAATTACCAATTAATCTCCCTCGTCGTATGACCGTACTCTTCGTCATAATCATCATCGTCCTCATCCCCGTTAGTCGACGGCTCATCCTCGTCATCGTACTCAACATCGTCCGACGAATAACCTGAGTCCTCGTCCGCGTCCTCTTCCTGCTCGTCTTCTTCATCTACCTCATCGATAATCTCATCTTCAGTTAGATCTGTACAACCATCAGGCATGGGTAACCGTTCACCATCTTGAACCAGGTCCATTATATCGGAGCGAACCATAGAAATATTAGGCTCTTGATAGGCAGGAATGTCTCTTTCTGGTTCAGCAGCATCTTCAGTCGTCGCCGGTGTCCCTTCAATTGTCTTTGTATTCCATATTCCTCGGTGAGAGATATGGTTCACTATTTTCCACCCTTCACCGGCTTTCGGATCGTCGAGATAGAACACCTGCCGAACTAAGGTGGCGAGAGCGAAAAGCTCATTCTCATACCAGTGCGAGTTTGTATCGACTGATAATAGTCCCAGGTCTTCCTTTGTACGCTTGAACCATCTGCACTTGAATAGGAAAACGTTGACATCATTCCCGTAACATAGCTGAACCACGTATACAATAGCCCCGTAATATAGATCATTGTCTTTCCCAACCGCTACCCCACTGTTTTGTGTTCTTCTTCCTTCGTCTCGGGCCAATGAATGGAACTTTACACCGTTCACAAAACATCCGGGATAAATATAGTGTTTAACCGGCTTCCCTGCTAGCAAGTGCTTTGGCCATGACCACCACCCTCCGTGGTTATCAGATTTTTGCAGATTATCTGCGAAAAAAGGGCAAATTAATATAAGGGTTTACTTTCTACAAACATGAGCGATATGTATTTAAATAATTAATACCGAGTCGTACGTACGTACCCATTGGAAGAAATAATCAGGAAACTTCTTCTTAACCATTTTATCAATCCACGCCGAACTCTTGTTTTGATTTAACGCCTGAAGCCTCTCCCTGTATGACATCATGTACGGCTTAACTTCATCACAGTCTCGCAACACTACCCAATGTGCCTCAATAAGTTCTTCCCGTGTTAACGATTCCTTTAATACTCCTCTAAACGGTCGGACGACATTGGTGACGACAGAAAGATTGATGCGGGCACTGCGATCGGAGGCAGTGGGAGGGGGTGGATCTTTGAGGTACCTGTTGCAGTAAGTAACACACTCATGCATTAGGTATGTCTCTGCTATGGAGCCATCCGGGGCCGACCTGTTTTTGACGAATGACTTATACTGTCCAAGCTGTCTACAAAATCAAACGTACACATTACATAAGTACATATAGCTAGCTAGCTAGTATATATATAATCTCCAGTGGAACAAATTAATTAATTAGTTGTACGTACCTTTCTTGAGAATACATCCAAGTGTACTGGACCGGACCAGAAATAAGCACCTCCTCGGGCAGGTGGATCATTAGGTGAATCATGATGTCAAAGAAAGCAGGGGGGAAAATCCTCTCTAGTTTGCAAATGATGTGCACAATTTGTTGTTGCAATTCCACCACATCTGACTTCTTTAATTCTCTGGCGCATAACCTCTGCCACCACCTGCACAATGCCACTATTGGTTCTACGACGTCCCGAGGCAAGTATGGTCGAATTACCACTGGAATCAGACGTTGCAGCATAACGTGATAGTCATGTGTCTTTAGACCAACAAACTTGTGTTGCACCTCGTCCACTGCTCCAGTTATAGTAGCTGCATACGTAGCCGGATAACGAACGCCCTTAAACCAGTGAAATACAGAACGTCTAAGCGTCGGCTTCACTGTGTAAGGTGCATCTGGCATCTTGTTGTACACTCCTTTTCTATATCTCCTCAACCACAAGGGACGACGTAGATTCATTGATTCCAAATCTTTGCGCGCTTTGGGAGTATCTTTAGTCTTGAACTTAATACCGAGAATTGTTCCCACCACGCTGTCGCACACATTCTTTTCTATGTGCATCGTGTCCAAGTTGTTCCTCAGCTTCAACTTCGACCAGTAAGGGAGTTCAAAGAATATACTCTTGTGATCCCAATAGCTCAGATCATGTGGAGGAATTGGATTGCATTTCTTTACATCCGCGTCATTGCTCAACACACCAAAGTCGAAATAGCTCAACCTCTCTAAAATCTCTTCGCCCGACCAACTACGGGGTTTAGGATTGTTCTCTACCGTACCGTCGAAATGAGCTTCATCCTGTCGCCACGGGTGGTCGTGAGGAAGCCATCTACGGTGACCCAAGTAACACACCTTCCCCGCGTGCCAACTAGAGTTCACGTCGTCCAAACATATAGAACATCCATTATATCCTTTTGTCCTGCAGGCTGCCAACATCCCATAAGCTGGAAAATCGCTGATCGTCCACATTACGGCAACCCTCATCGTGAACATCGTGTCAGTGAATTTGTCATAAGTTGGGACTCCATTTTCCCATAACAGTTTCAGCTCGTCGATCAAAGGTTTGAGGTAGACATCTAAGCACTTCGATGGAGATTTAGGACCTGGAATTAATACGGTAAGGAAATTAAATTACTTGTTCATGCACATCCACGGAGGCAAGTTGTACGGCATCAGAATAACTGGCCAAGTGCTGACGGCGGAGCTATTACTTCCCCAAGGATTGAATCCGTCTGTAGATAGGCCGAGTCTAACATTTCTAACCTCTGAAGCAAAGTCTCCAAATTCTCTGTCGAAATGTTTGAAACCCTCCCCATCCGCGGCGTGTCGCAGGACATCGTCATCTATTCGCTTTTCTGCGTACCATCGCATCGCCTCTGCTGTGTGTAGAGACATGTACAGGCGCTGCAATCTGGGAATCAAGGGAAAATATCGAACAACTTTCACAGGAATTCTCTTTTTCGAACTCTTCCTATTCAACTGGAATCTGCACTGGCCACATACGGGACAATAGTCCAACTCTTTATACTCTTTTTAAAATAGCACACAATCATTCGGACATGCGTCAATTATCCTGTACTTTAGGCCGAGGCTGCTGAGGATATTTCTAACCTTATAATGAGATTTAGGAAGATTGTGATCATCAGGAAGCAACTTACATATTTGCTCCTGAATTTCGTCAAAAGCACTCACTGACATTTTGTGCTTCACTTTTATCTTCATTTGCTCCATCACATATTGCAACACATTCTCTCGACATCCAGGGAACACCGGGGTCTGCGCTTCAAGTAGTATCCGGTTGTAGTTTTCCATCTCACTGGTGTCAGTGGCCAAGCTAGCTGCGGGGAATGTGTCATCATGCTCATAAGTGGTACTGTAACCTCCGTCTTGGTGTTGGTGTCCACCATGACTACATCCCGGAAACGCATCATGGACCAAATCTGCAGTTGGGTTGCAAGCTGGGGGTCCGGCACCACTGCCGCTGGATGAGGCACCATGGTAACTGTACCCTGAGCTGAAGTCTGCTGCGCTGAACTCTACTGCTTCACCATGCTCGCTCCATGTAGTGTAACTCCACATCATACCATTTTCGTACAGGTGTTGCACCATAACATTAACCTCCGCATACTGACAATTAAGACATTTCTGACACGGACACCTGAAACGTTTCTTTCCCTGACCATGTTCTATCGCAAAATTCACAAATTCGCTAATTCCATCCATATACCGGACATCACATCTATTCTTCAACTTCATCCAACTCTTGTCCATACTGCTACAAAATATTATAATTAATTAATTATTACATATATATATTTGTCAATTAATTTACGCTTAATTATACGTACTCGATCTACATCGATCCATAAATTACGTACGTACGTAATTTAATCGATCTGTACATATATATATATAGCTAACATCAGCTAACATCCTTGCATGTATATATGTACGTACGTTTTCACTAAATATATATTAATTAATTAAGCAAATTTTAACTGCGTACGTACGACGAGTCTGGGGAAACCCTAAAAATTTGATTTTCGCCCAGCTCGCCACCACTGTTCGCCGTTTTCAGCCTAGGCCGCGCTGCCACTCAACCAGGAAGCTCCTCACTCACCGCCACAACCCTAAACCCGAACCAAAACCAAAAACAGTTTTGGTTCAAACCCTAAAACCCAACCCACTCCGCTGCCCAGCCTGACCCTGTCGCTCGCCGCCAGCCCACTTATCACACACTCTCTCTAAGTGTAGCAAGTTCTCTCTCTCTCTCTCTCTCTCTCTCTCTCTCTCTCTCTCTCTCTCTCTCTCTCTCTCTCTCTCTCTCTCTCTCTCTCTCTCTCTCTCTCTCTCTCGCAATTCAGATTGATTAACATGTTTTTTTTTTGGATAAACAAATTAGGGTTTGGTTTTGGTTGTGAATTAGCTTATTAATATTATGTGTATATATATTGTTATTGTTAATTATGTGTTAAGTTTGGTATATATGGCAGATTCGGCATATAGGTTATGATTTAGGTGAGGTTATGATTATGGTATGACTTAGTATCTATATTTTTAGGTAAGGTTATGGTTATTGTATATATATTATTATGGTTTAGGCTTAGGTGAGGTTATTTGTTAGTATGACAGATTGGTATGGCTTAGATGAGGTTATTTGTTAGTATATATATGGTGTACCGCTCCATGTTTAATGTTTAATATGAATATGATTATAAGCATATAAGCTATTGTTTTGATTAGATATGGTTTGATTGGATGCATATAAGTGTGTTTTTTTGTGTATTAGTGTGATAAATGTATTAGTTTGCATATTAGTGTCATGAGTGTGTTAGTTTGGTGAGTTTGAATTTTGTGTATGTACGTGTTTGAAATGTGTGTATGTGTTTAAATTTGGTGTGAATTTGGTTTGTGATTTTGTGAAATTGATTATGGTATGTGAAATTCATTTTGTGTTGTTGATTAATTGATTATGCTTTGTAAATTGATTAGGAACCATAAATTGGTTAAAGTGCGGTAATTCGTTGAGATCCGGGTCGAGATCCAAAGATGAAAATGGAACTAGCACTAGCACCTGTAGTTCCGTGTCCGCCACTATCGGCAACACGTATAGAGGCCCTGCCAGCTTTCGCCACCTTCAACTACTTCAGAGGGCGACGCCGCAGCAAGAAGTGGTGACCCATTAACCCTCCAGCGCGAGAAGGCTCTGGAATGAAGGCGACAATTACACCCTCAATGAATAGTGCAACTCAATCCTTGATCTGTATCCCAGATATTCGCCGGCCCGAGCCTTCTCCCTCTACGGCTCAGGCTCATTCATCTAAGGCTGGTGCTTCAGATAGTTTCTCGGCCGGGGTATGATTATGTCGGTTGTCTCACCTCTTCTTACCCTTGGAGATACCTACCATACCTGCCCTCATGACGATGGAATGCCTATTCTAGGATAGCAAGGTTTCACTACCCCGGAACAAGCATACGTGTATGTACCGTTCGATACACCTCTCTGAAGTGCGAGGGTTCCGGGACAATCGACGGACGAATCAGGTAAATAATAATTAATAACCTTGGTTATTTAATTTCAAACTTATTAATAATAAGTAAATTAAAATGGGTGATATTTTAATCTTTTTACCATGTGTTAGGCGAAATCGTTGTCGGAGACAAACAAAAAATGACTATAGGCCCAGTCAACAGCAATCTACTTGACTATGCAATCAGGGGTGGTGGGAAAGTGGTCATTCAGATTAGGGATGGGAGGCGAGGTAATTGAGGGAAAGATTACGCGTAAGTACGCCGGCTAAGTGGGAAGCATTATACGAGACAGAGTCCCAATGCTGTGGCAAGATTGGAATTCTGTGTCTCACTGCATGAAGTACAAAGTGAATAATGTACTGTCAGTGAGTTATATTGTATATTCATTATGTATTTTTTCCACTTATTAATTCATTCCGAATAAATATATATATTTTACCATTTATATATACATTGCAAATGTGGTTTCACGTGCCCAACGAGCTCAAAAGCACGTGGGCAGATGAGGTGCAAGGGGGCAGGTGATGTGATTCGAGTTATATTGTATATATCGATTTAGATTTTGTTGATCAAGTGTTGTCAATTTCTAACATTTGTGTTGCATTAATATAGGTACAAGGAGTTGAAGAACGACCTCAAAAAGCACTAGAAGAAGTACGGCGACGACCGTTCGGGTACCCCTAGCAAGTTTTGGTAAAGGGAGTATGAGTGGCGATGGTTTGTAACCCACTTCAACAACCCAAGATTAAAGGTATACAACCTGAGTATATTTGTGTTGTATAATATTTGGCGAAAATAGTTAGCTAATACTTTTTTGATATATGTTTATCCAACAAGGCTATTTCTGAAACAAACTCGAAGAACTGGGGCAAAAACACCAAGAGCCATCATGTTGATTCTAGATCTTATGCGGGTTGGATGGAGGAGGCCACCCAACACCCAGAAGTCCCCCCGTTGGTGTATACGATATAGCACGTGTATCCGCAGGCCCCTGAAGATGTTGTAAGTCTTGAGCCCTTATAAATTAATTAACCTATTTTCTTATATATGTATTTTCCCCGGGATAAATTATTTTGTCGATTTACTAATACGTTATTTTATTTTCCTTGTAAATTAGGCGAGAGTGAAGGAGGTGATGTCAGGGGTGTTGACTCAGATCGTGAGAGAGCGATATCCTAACACCCAGGATGAGAACCTTCTGATTGATCATATTGATCAATATGATCCGATTGTAGCGGCGAGGATCATGGCTATCGTTATCCCATTACGGCAGAACATCTTCTACTGCAGGGGTGTCAGAAAGAAGAGCAAATGGGTCTTAAAGAACACTCCCGAATTTTCAACTAGGTCAGAAACTTCCAGGAACTCTTAGCTGTAAGAGCAGCTTCAGAGGCAGGCAAGGGAGATGGAAGAGCATCAGAGGATGATAGAGGAGATGGAGTGGGCGAGATTAGCCGAGCAGTAGACGAGCAAGCATCTATGGCGACATGCTTAAACTATAGTCGACGAATTTCAAACAATTTTCGATGACATTCTTAAACTATAGCCGACGACATGCTCCCAAAGTGTCGTCGACATGCTCCCAACTTGTTGACCACGGGGGAGGGCTTACCCGACGACGTTATCATCAATAATAGTGAAAACTATGCCCGACGATTTATATGTCATCGGATATAGTTAGGATTATAGCCGACGATAACCCTATTATGTCGTCGGCTATAGTATGGTTGACAACCACTTTTCGACGACGCCATACCCGATGACATGTCGTCGGCTATAACAATAGCCGACAACTTTTTCTAACAGGCCGACGACTTTTCGTCGTCGGCTATAGTGATCTTTCTGGTAGTGATACTCTGAAATCCGATGATTCTATTAAATGGACATATCAGCTGGTTTATAGTCAAGCAAATCAGTTTCTGCCAACAGATCTAGAATATACTTCCTTTGACTCAATATAATATATTTTTGTGTTGGGCTACCTCAATTCCCAAGAAATACTTCAACTTCCCAAGATCCTTCATCTCAAATTCAGAGGATAACTGAACTTGTAACCTCTTGATTTGATCAAAGTCATCACCTATCACAACCATGTCATCCACATAAATGATTAAAGCAGTTAACTTATCTTGTCGATGCTTCAGGAACAAGGTGTGTTTTGAATTGCTCTGCCTATACCCAATCTTCTTCATAAAAGCTTTGAACCTTCCAAACCAAGCTCTCAATGACTGTTTCAATCCATACAAAGATTTCTTCAATCTGCACATCATATTTTCACTTGTAGAAGTATTATATCATGGAGGAAGATCCATGTAAATTTTTTCATTCAAATCTCTATGAAGAAAGACATTCTTCACATCAAACTGTTGTAATGACCAATCTAGATTAGCTGCCAGATACATAAGGACTCGAATAGTATTGATCTTTGACACTGGTGTAAATGTCTCATCATAATCCACTATATATTTTTGAGTATATCCTTTTGCAAGCAACCTCGCCTTATACATGTCAACTAAGCCATCTACATTATGCTTCACCATATAAACTTATCTACACCCAACAGTTTTCTTTTCAGGTGTTAATGGTACCAAGTCCCAAGTACCATTCTTGTTGAGAGAATCCATCTCAACATCCATTTCTTTGGCCCACGTCTCCTCCCTGATTGCATCCTGCACTTTACTAAGAAGAGCTATAGTAGATGATTGATTCACAAAGGCTACATAAGGCTTAGACAATCTATGGGTTGACACATAATTAGCTACAAGATACCTGGTTTTAGTTGAAAAGATAGGCTCATATCTTTTTGAAGGTTGACCACGCGTTGACCTAGCAGGCAAGACTCTTTCAGGGACACTAGAACTAGACAAAAGAACACTACTACTTACCTCAAGTGATGACAATCCAGGAGAAATCGTTGATGGAAATGGAAAGACTGAACTTGCATGTACATCTTTAACAACTGGTGGCTGCTTATTGACTAATTCTTCTCATTTCGACTTATCGGACACTTGTTCAACATGTTGAACACTTTCAGAACTCAGAACAGACCCGTCAACCTGGGTATTTTTGCGGTTCGAGCCACATCTTTGACCCATTGAGAACTGCTGCAAGACGACCTAGGGTGCTATAGTCAATGGGTCGAGAGTCCTCATTGATGGATTTAAGGTCAGCTACGGGTTGGTTCTGGGCACCATTTTTGACAGGTCAAATCCCATTCTAGACGGGTCAAAAATCACTTCCGGCTGGGATACTTTCAACTGTAATACTAACTTCTGGTTCTCCAAATTGGTCTTCATAAAACACATTCTTCTCCTCCTTACTAAGAGTTTTGGAAGGAGATAAATAACACAAGTCTTCACTAAAGGTGACATCCATTGTGACATAAAACCTCTGAGATAGAGGATGGTAACACTTGTATCCTTTATGGTGAGTGTTGATACACGACTTTGCAACCATTAAATAAACACTTAACAATTAACAAAAACGCGTAAACAATTAAAACCCTTTTGTGTAGATGTAGCATTGATAAGTAGGGTATCGTTCTTAACCGGGGATTGAGGGTGCATGCATGACTATGCTATGGTTAAAGGGGGGTTTATAAGTTGGTTATTTATAGTTTACGAAATTTAAGACAAAAACATGGCATAGCAAACACATCGTGGCTTCTAAGTTCTAACATGCTTAAACTCATAGACAAGCAAAACAAACAAGAACATAGAATCCTAAACATGCTTACTAAAACCAAAAATAAAGTCTAATTACATATATACATGATCAACTCGTCACACTTACCTCATCTCTTTATAACATAATCATATTATATGCAACCTAAGTTTTATCTAGGCCTTTACTATGTGGTTCGCATGCATCTTTCGTAATTAAGTGACTAAACCAAGATTGCTCGCATTTAGACACATCATAACTTAAACCAAGATTGCTCGCATTCAAGTTAAGCATTAAGTGAAGAAGACACATTATCTAACCTAAACCAAGATTGCTCGCATTTAGATTAGCACACAGAAAAGACTTAGACTCGAAATAGATGACATAACATAGAATTAGAATTATATTACAAAAACATGTCTTTACACTCTACAAAACTGAAATTCATTACAAGGAGAAGGTAGAGGGATCGAAATACACCCTTTGTGTCGTGATTGCAGTCGGCAAAGCATGCACAAGATCCTTCTTTGGATGGCGAGGTGGAGGCCGAGTGAAGATGGTGTGGAGGATGGCGTTCCTTGAAGAAATTTCGAGATTTGTGGAGAGGAAGTGTCTAAGGCAGAGACTTGGCTTGTATGATGAGTGATGAATGAGTTTGAGACCGAGCCCTCTTATTTATAGGTGAAGAAGTCCAACTTTCCTCTCCAAACTAGGGATTCCTAGTCCACCCGGGTAGAATTGACAGCCTGTCTTCAAACGTCTTTTCCGGGAGTTCTACAGCTCAGAAAATTATGATTTTAGATTCGTTGGAAAGCTTATTCAGAGAGCTATAAAATCCATATAATGAACGCCATATTTGGAGTTGATTTGCGACTTCGGTGGCCTCTTGAAGTTACAGGTCTGTACTGAGATTTTCTTTCCTTATTCCACTCTAGATATTCTTTCTTGATCTCCAAGGAATATATCCCTTGCCGAATTTCCTCTTGATATTCAAGATATTTGACCTTCAAATAGGGCAAGAATGATCTCCAATATTTCGGCCATATCTTCCTTTCCAAAAATGCTTGCCGAATTTCTTTCCTGGTTCACTTAGGAGAAATGCATTCGTTCTTCATTTGGGAAACCATTTGTGCACACCATTTTAGTAACTTTTCCGAATACCATTTCTCAATCATTTTGCGCGTCTCGGACATTCCGGCACGTCATTCCTAGTTGATTTAGGAAACTTCATTTTTCAGCTCCGCGAAACTTTCCGAGTTGTCGAACCATTTGTATTCCTAACCCGAGTAGGAATCCTAGTCAAAGTAGGAAACACCATTTTCCTAAACGAATTAGGAAACCTCCATTTTCTGCGTTTTAAGCTCCATTTCTCCTCATTTATTGTACTCCTTTATTTAAAACCTAAAAACAACAAAGTAAGTAAGAAATGATAGTACTAAGGTCAAAACAAAGCTAAATGTAAAGAGAAAGACGTTAAGAATCAAGCATAAAATGCGTAGATCAAATTCCCCCACACTTAGACTTTGCTAGTCCCTAGCAAATACTAAATAAAAGAAAGACTAAAAATATAGAACCAACGTTGGAGCTAGCCTCCACGTTGAACAATTTTCATGGACTCAAAAATAAAAACAACTTCTAAGCCCTTAGCAAAATTTGTCTCAGAAATTTTCTTAAGTATATGGCGATGGAGTCACAAGATTCCATAGTGAAAAGTTTAACAATATTCGAGAGATAAGAGAAATATGATCATGTCATGAACAAGTAGGAATTGGAGTAAACGATGGTGAAGTTAAAGCTGTGCATGTTTCGAAAAAGTCTAAATCAATCTCACATGGATGCTCTCATCATATTTTCACTCATGAAAAGAGGTTTACTCAAAATGTATATGTTTTGTATCAAAATACCTCATAATTACTTGCACAAATGAACCAAACCATATGCTTACTCATGTAACTTACTCAACCATTTGAAGGCTACTCATCTTAAGGATCATAAAGGACTTTAGAAAGGTTGTAATGAGGCTAAGGCTAAGGCATTCGAAATTTAGATAAGTGGTGGTGTAAAAACGTTCCAAAGACTTATTTTAGCACTTAGAATTCTTCAAATTCGTGGCTCATCCTTTCTACACTTCTTCTTGTGTCAAACTTCAAGATCGGGGCCAATTTTCATCTTTTTGGGCCCTAACTTCATTCTCAACTTCCTTTGAGCTTTATGAACAGGACAAAGGCCATATTTCTTCACTTTTGGGCCTTCAATTCGTAGCAATCTCCAAATTCATAAGTATAGGGGACATTAATCCAAACTTATACAATCTAAACACAATGCCTCGAGATCTTTATACATTTTTCTTCTTTTTTTCTCTTTTTATCTCGAAAATTTTGGCATTCAAATACAAAATTTGTTGGACAAGTCTATCCCTGTACACACATCTTTTCATCATCTTCACGCCACTTTCATTGTGCTAGCTTCGAAATTCTTCACCAAGTCTTTAGAACAAGGGTTCGAAGTCTATTCTAGGCTAAGTGTTTAGATATAGTGTGGTAATGAAAGAAAGGCTAAACGTGGGCTCAAAGGGGTTAATCTAGGGGTGTCGCAACTCGTGCGCACAATGGGACACAAGGCCATTTGGTTTAAGTGGTGGTAACCTAATTTGCCTTTAATCATATCCAAAATCAGAGCATATATCAACTTAAAAGCGTTGTAAATCTACATGAGTAAGTTCTAGTAATCTCTAGTTCATTAAAATCTATGGCAAGTAATTAGATGAAGCATGTTTTGTTTTTGAGACACCATATGCACGAAATTCACTCTCAAATGAAGTAATGTAGGCTCAAAAACTCACTTTTAGGTTTGTATGATTTAAAACTTATTCTAACATGCGAAATCTATACCATGTTTAATCAAACCATATCCACTACATGTTATGACAATCAAAATATCTCACTTATCACAAGAAAACAGTGTAGTGCTTATTCACCGCCATATGTATTCTTTTCCCGTCCATTTTCATCATAGACTAACTAAGGGCATCCTAAAAACGAAAAAGACTCTTTAAAAACAATTTTTTTTTTTTTAGGGCATCATCCACCGGAAAGTTCCATTGTCCGCCCGGTTTTAACAATTTATGACTCAAATAAGGTTGTAAACCCCTCCCCCACACTTAAACTCTACATTGTCCTCAATGTATTTAAGGGAATCATAGAATTTCGTGGGAGAAAGGAAGACTACGAAAAATAAAATAAAAAATGAAAAGGTAAGAAAATTTAAAAGATAAGGGAAGAGAAAACAAATCCTTGGCGATTTCCTCCATTGGGTTGCCTCCCAACAAGCGCTTGTTGTTTAACGTCTTACAGCCTAGACGTGTTGCTTTCTTTTATGCTCAATGAACAGCCTGTCTTGGAGGTGCAACTCCTCCATTTTTGCCTTCCACTTTTCAGCTTCCATGTTCTGACCTTCGTGCCTTTGAGCTTTAATTCCCAACAATTTCGAAATCAGAAATTTGTGATCTTTATATGGATGGAAACTAGACGTCCATAGCTTTCCAACCCTATAAAGAACTCCATCTAACTCCAACCGAGTTGAAAGTTATGGCTTTTCGAATTTGACTGTTCTTTTTGGACCGAAGCTGCGAATTTATGAAAACACTTGGAGCACGTTCCTCCATCGTATCCTTCAAAACTCAACAAACATCAAATCCAATGGAAAAATGCATGAAATGTAATGATGAAGATGATGCATGATGATGCAACTATGTAATGAATGACATGATATGCAAAGATGTATATGCATCCTAAATATTACAAAAATCGAGCAGCCTGAGCATGACTCCTTGCATAATTTCTCTAGAATTAATTACATGTTGGAACTAATTGAAATTTTACGACTGTAAACTAGACACATATACAAACATGTCATAAAAGTTTCAAAATTTTCCGTGACATGAAACTATATCAGATAAATCACACAAAACAGCCTATTACCCAGCTCCGATTTGACTCTCTAAAAATAAAAATTAACATTATACAAAATATGAAATGGTTAGAGTATGGTTAGTCTTCTTTACAAAGTTCAATTTCGACATGTATGCACAAGTATTGTCTAAACTGAGTGCGCCAATGATTTAAAGAGAGTACACTAGCTTAATCTTTAGGTCGTTCAATGGACGTGCGACCCGCGCGATAAAGTATGAAATTTCAATCAAATGGCCTTGGTTCAATCAAAAAACATGGCCAGTTAGGGATAGAGATAACGCGAGAGGCAGGACTAATTTCGACAATACACCCCGAGGCTAACCGGGCCAATGGTATATACTCTATTGGTGTAAGTCTTTCTTAGATCCAGAACCTGTCACCAGTCATAACCCATTCTAGACACCATGTCCGACATTCAGCCAAAATCTCGAAAATTCACACTCACTCAAGTCCTTTGTAGACTCCGCCCTCAACCTCATGTCCATAACTTCACTTAGGTTATGGTGTGCGGTGATGAAATCCACACATCATGAGGGGTTAAGGAGATAAACAAGGAAAAGAGGCGCCATCTATTCCAAAGAGTGCGACTTAATCAACCAAACTTATGTACTAAATTTAAATCAAAGACTTCCTTTAATATGTACCTATTTACATGGCTGCAAAACAAAAGGTTAGAATGCAACTTATTATGAACATGTATGAAAATTTCGACACTTTACATATATATATATATATACTGACTTATTTACACAGATTCACATATTTACAAGCATAAACACACATTTCTTTACACTCCCCGGCAACGGCGCCAAAATTGATACACGCATTTGCAACCATTAAATAAACACTTAACAATTAACAAAAACGCGTAAACAATTAAAACCCTTTTGTGTAGATGTAGCATTGATAAGTAGGGTATCGTTCTTAACCGGGGATTGAGGGTGCATGCATGACTATGCTATGGTTAAAGGGGGGTTTATAAGTTGGTTATTTATAGTTTATGAAATTTAAGACAAAAACATGGCATAGCAAACACATCGTGGCTTCTAAGTTCTAACATGCTTAAACTCATAGACAAGCAAAACAAACAAGAACATAGAATCCTAAACATGCTTACTAAAACCGAAAATAAAGTCTAATTACATATATACATGATCAACTCGTCACACTTACCTCATCTCTTTATAACCTAATCATATTATATGCAACCTAAGTTTTATCTAGGCCTTTACTATGTGGTTCGCATGCATCTTTCGTAATTAAGTGACTAAACCAAGATTGCTCGCATTTAGACACATCATAACTTAAACCAAGATTGATCGCATTCAAGTTAAGCATTAAGTGAAGAAGACACATTATCTAACCTAAACCAAGATTGCTCGCATTTAGATTAGCACACAGAAAAGACTTAGACTCGAAATAGATGACATAAAATAGAATTAGAATTATATTACAAAAACATGTCTTTACACTCTACAAAACTGAAATTCATTACAAGGAGAAGGTAGAGGGATCGAAATACACCCTTTGTGTCGTGATTGCAGTCGGCAAAGCATGCACAAGATCCTTCTTTGGATGGCGAGGTGGAGGCCGAGTGAAGATGGTGTGGAGGATGGCGTTCCTTGAAGAAATTTCGAGATTTGTGGAGAGGAAGTGTCTAAGGCAGAGACTTGGCTTGTATGATGAGTGATGAATGAGTTTGAGACCGAGCCCTCTTATTTATAGGTGAAGAAGTCCAACTTTCCTCTCCAAACTAGGGATTCCTAGTCCACCCGGGTAGAATTGACAGCCTGTCTTCAAACGTCTTTTCCGGGAGTTCTACAGCTCAGAAAATTATGATTTTGGATTCGTTGGAAAGCTTATTCAGAGAGCTATAAAATCCATATAATGAACGCCATATTTGGAGTTGATTTGCGACTTCGGTGGCCTCTTGAAGTTACAGGTCTGTACTGAGATTTTCTTTCCTTATTCCACTCTAGATATTCTTTCTTGATCTCCAAGGAATATATCCCTTGCCGAATTTCCTCTTGATATTCAAGATATTTGACCTTCAAATAGGGCAAGAATGATCTCCAATATTTCGGCCATATCTTCCTTTCCAAAAATGCTTGCCGAATTTCTTTCCTGGTTCACTTAGGAGAAATGCATTCGTTCTTCATTTGGGAAACCATTTGTGCACACCATTTTAGTAACTTTTCCGAATACCATTTCTCAATCATTTTGCGCGTCTCGGACATTCCGGCACGTCATTCCTAGTTGATTTATGAAACTTCATTTTTCAGCTCCGCGAAACTTTCCGAGTTGTCGAACCATTTGTATTCCTAACCCGAGTAGGAATCCTAGTCAAAGTAGGAAACACCATTTTCCTAAACGAATTAGGAAACCTCCATTTTCTGCGTTTTAAGCTCCATTTCTCCTCCTTTATTGTACTCCTTTATTTAAAACCTAAAAACAACAAAGTAAGTAAGAAATGATAGTACTAAGGTCAAAACAAAGCTAAATGTAAAGAGAAAGACGTTAAGAATCAAGCATAAAATGCGTAGATCAAGTGTCATAGCCAACAAACACACACTTGAGAGCACGAGCCTCTAACTTAGATCTCTGATTCTTATGAAGATGAACATATGCCACACAACCAAAAACACGAGCTAGCAGGAAGTTTGTTGATAGATGGGATGACAACATGATGAGACAGTACCTAAAATGGAATCAAACTCTGAAGAGCTATTAATGGTAAGCGATTGATTAAATGAGAGGCACATAATATAGCTTCTCCCCAAAGATATTTTGGCATGTTGGCACTGAGTAAGATGACCTTTCCCATGTCTAGAAGATGGCAATTCTTTCTTTTAGAAACTTCATTCTGCTCCGGTGTCTGCGGACAAGTAGTCTGGTAAACAGTTCTATACTGCTGAAAATAATCTTGGAAAGAATGATTGACAAACTCCCTCCCATTGTCAGACCGAAATACTTTCACACAAGCATTATACTGTGTTCGAATCAGAATATGATATGCAGTAAAGGCAAAAAGTACGGCATCCTTCTTTTTTAGCAACACAATCCATGTTAGTCTTGTAAAATCATTAATGAACAAAAAAAAGTATCTCATTCCTGTCAAGGTTGGATTCTTCGATGACCCCCAAACATCAAAATTGATTAACTCAAATGGTGTTGAACTAGAATGAGAACTAGGAGAGTAACTGGACTTATGACTTTTAGTGAACACACAAGTTTCACAATGGAGACTAGATTCTTTTATTCCGAGAAACAAGGATGGCATAGACTTCTTTATAACACCAAAGGACGGATGACCCAAAGACTTCTTCACTGGTTTCAAATGCTTGTAACCCAACTCCTTCAATACATTTTGTATCCACAATAATTCACATACTCCATGAGCCATGCCATAATATTCTACTTCAAACACTAGATTGTGCAACCACGTTCTGCTTCTTACTGTACCAGGTAACAAGACTACCTCCAATAAAAGTAAAGTACCCAGAAGTGGATCTGCGATTAGTCTTATTACTTGCTTAATCTATATATGTATACCTTGTAACTTTAAACTTACCATTCTTTGCAAACAACAGGCTTTTACTTGGTGCAGACTTCAAATTTCTAAGAATACGCATCATAGCATCCATATGCTCTTCACTTGGATTATGCATGAATTGGCTGACAACACTTAGAACATATGCAAGATCAAGTCTAGTTTGTGACAAGTAAATCAATCTCCCTACTAACCTCTGATACATACTCTTGTATGTTGGAACTTAATCAGAATACAATGCCAATTTGTGATTCATCTCAATTAATGGGAATGTCAGCTGGTTTACAATCTAGCATTCATGTTTCAGTAAGAAGATCAAGCACGTATTTCCTTTGTGACAAAGTGATTCCAAGTTTGCATCTTGCAACTTCAATTCCCAAGAAATAATTCAGCAGACCCAAATCTTTCATCTCAAATTCTTGAGATAAACACTTCTTTAAATTTTCCATCTCAACTAGATCATCATATGTAATAACTATGTCATCCACATACGCAATCAAAGCATTAATCTTACCATCATCGCGTTTGATGAATAAGGTATGATCAAAGTTACTTTATCGATATCCAAACTTCTTTATAGCTCTAGAGAACCTTTCAAACCAAGCTCTATGATATTGCTTCAAACCATATAAAGACTTCTGCAATTGACATACTTTTCCAACATCACATGGCCTACAGTTGACACTTGGAAGAATGTCCATGTACGCTTCTTCTTTCAAATTTCCATTAAGGAAAGCATTCTTCATATCAAATTTTTGTAATGGCCAATCATATCGCGCTGCAAAGGCAATAAGAATGCGTACAGTGTTGATCTTCACTACTAGAGCAAATTTTTCCTGATAATCAACTCCATACCACTAAGTGTAGCCTTTAGCAACCAAACAAGCTTTATGTCGATCAATACTTCCATCGGCCTTTAGCTTTACGGTAAATATCCATCTACATCCAACCGTCTTCTTTCCAGGTAGTGTAGGAACAATCTCCCACGTTCCATTCATTTGCAAAGCCTCAAGTTCTTCATTCATATCTGCTTCTACTTTGGATCCGTCAATGCATCCTATACATTACTGAGAATTGATACTGTAGATTATTGATTAACAACAAATGCATATGATTTAGATAACCTATGGCGAGATACAAAGCTAGCAATAAGGTATTTGCCTTTGTCTTCTATGGTTGGTTCATATTGTTTCTTTAGAACCCCTTTTGTTTTATGTTGAGATCTCCTAGGCACAATAATTTCTACATTACCCGATTCAATATTATCAATGCGTACCTCTGGTAGGACATTCTAGTTAGGCTCTTCAGTTGACAGAGTATAAGAAGGCATCTTCAGGGATGGCTACTTCAAAGGAGGGGAGCTGATCTTCTGGTTGACTTTCTAGAATGGAAGTCGAAGTTTACGGTCCATTTGTTGACGGGTCAAGATCATTTCTTGATAGGACGACCATAGCTTCTAGTCCGTTCTTCAACGTGTCGAGAACACTTCTCGATGGGTTGATGGGATCTCCTTGTCCCGCACCTGGTCCGTTCTTCGACGAGTCAAGAAGAATTCTTGACGAGTTGATGAGGTCTCCCTATCATTCAATGAATTTTCTTTCAGAACCATTCGACTGGTCGAACGGATCTACTCAACAAGTCAAACGGGCTTCCTGCTCGATTTCCAGCTTCAAATTCTACTTTCCAAGCGGGCTTTCACCTACACTTCTCTTCCCCTAAAGGGAAGATGTTAAAACTCCCCATGAGTAATAAGGTTCAAATTCAAGAAAATAAACATCTAGATAAACATGCATTTTTTTAAGAACCGGATCATAACAACGGTATCCTTTTTGGAACTCAACATATCCAACAAAGACACACTTCACAACACATGGATCAAGCTTACCCTCTCAGTTGTTTGTTGATGTGAACATACACAATACGCCCAAATACTCTTGGCTCTAAATTTGTCAAATATGGCATTATTACGACCCAAACCAAAATTACGCACTTATCGAATTGTATTAAGTTTTATCTTGGATTAGTCACGCTATCGAGGTTATTAACGAACTTTTCACCAGGCAAGAATTTGACTTAACTTTCTTCATGAGAGTTGTAGTGTATTTTATTTCAAGATTGTACAAATTTTTGGGAAATTTTTAGGATAAGCGAGCTAATTTTTATATTTATCAGAATTTGGTGCAAGAAATAATTAAAAAATAAATTATTTTTGGTCAGTTTAATCTCGTCCATTCAATCGTGATGAGATTGATTTTGGTCTGTTATTCTAGTAAGGAGTTTAGGGATATAAATAGGTTTTTCCAGAAAAACCCAAATTAGAAATCCATTAGGCTCGAACCGTTTCTGGAAATTTCGACCCGCATGGGTTGACCCGACCCGACCGAATCACCATTTTTCGGCCACCTCTGACGTTGATTAAGGTAGGAATTTGAAGCTTGAAGCTTCCTCAATATTGTTAGTGGTTATTTTTGTGTATTTGCAGGTGTTTTGGGCTACCCGACTCAGGTTTAACCAGTGGAGTCGTCGTCGCAGCCAGTAGCAGCGCTCTGACGAGTTTAAGAGGTCAAAAGTTGAGGGGAATTGAACATCTCCTCTTCCTGAGTCTTTTTGGATAGGTCATGAGGTCCATTAAGGCTCCACAATGGAGTTTCAATTTTGGGGTGTTCGGTCGCCAATGAGAGCCAGTTGATTTCGGGTGATTTTTCGGCTAATTAGATAGGAATTGGCGCATTTGAGTTTAGAGGTTTTGTTTGGCATGAGGAGAGTAGCATTTTAAGGGCCGGCTCGCCGCCGTTGGTGGTGGTTCCCGGAGTTAGGTTTCTGGCCTGTTTATGCTAATTCTGGCCAAATGTCGTCGAATTAGACTTCAGACCAATTAGAAAAGTGGTTAGCCTCGTTGAGAGCTTTCCAACGAGGATTCCAACGTCCCTATAAGAGCACCTTCGCCGGAGGCGCATGAGACCCTCGCACTGCTACCCGTGGAGGCGCGTGAAGGCCATGCGCCGTTGACGATGTAGTTATAGGATTTCGCGACGGGGTTTTCAGGGTTGTTTTTAGAGACGATTTCCATGGTTTTATCTATTCTGATATTTTGTGATCCTTTTGGACAAGACATCATGATCGCGACCCCAGTGAGAAGAATTTTGCTGGACCTCAACTGTAGTCGTAGACTTGTGAGTGGACCCTTTTATTTTCATAGTCGATAGCGAGTTCATTTTTCAACATTTCATTATTACAATATATTATATTGTATGTTCCAGAGAATTTAAATTGGAGGTTTATTCTGTGATGATAATAGTTAGTTGCATCGATGCACTAACTATTCGGTTGATCACCAGATAGTCCGGTCAAGGGAGATTAGGTCAAACACCTCGTCTGACCAGTTTGGGGAGGTTAGGATAAAGACCTCATCTGACCCATCACCTATATTTTTCATACAGCTCATCGACTTAGGTTAGGTGGCCTGGGCGATCACCTCCATTTGTATATCAGTTATATTATTTTGAACTCACATTATTTCACAGAAATAAGCGGAAAGACATAGTAATTCAGTTTAATCAATTTACGCATATTATGTTATTTTTGTCCACTCACACTAACATTTTATATTTTATTATCTTTCCCTAGGGTTTTCGGTTTCCGTTGCTCAAATTGCAGTATATATATATATATATATATATATCCTGAGAGTGCTTGGTATCATCGAAGGCTTTGAGTCCATCAGTCATCTTTTCAGCAGTATGTTTCACCTCACAGTCGGTTTGCATCATATGTAGTATATGTATGTAGAAGTCGCTCTGGATACCAGTTGTAGTATGTTGCTTTCAGTAAGACTCTTGTGTTTAGTCAGTTACTCAAGTAGTCGTTGAGTTTACTTTCCTTTGTATTCAGAACCAATATTTAGTAAATATGTTTCTAAATTCCTGAGTTGAGTTTCTGGTTTTGTTTATGACATATGTTGAGAAATCGGATGGATAACGGTGGTCCATGGTTTGTTTGTGGGATTCGGTTTCTGAAGTATTTTCTTCATGTAGGTTTTTGGTTGTCTTGGTTTCAAGGGAGGTTATGTCAAAATTTTCGTAGAATTTCTTAGATTATGGTCAGTCGTTAAGGGTTAATCTTAGTTTACAAGCTAAACTAGGGTCGAGTCCTTTCACATTCTGAAATTCAATTACACGGAAGGGTGTACGATTATTCATATATGCAGTAGAATATACAGATTCGCCCCATAAGTTTCGAGGCATATTCATACCAAACAATGAAGCGTGGACAACTTCCATCAACTATATATTCTTTGTTTCAGCCAATCCATTCATTTGAAGAGTATAAGAAATAGAAGTCTAGTGTCGAATCCCATGAGTTTCCAAGAATGTTAACATCTCACCATTCACATATTTTCCACTATTGTCAAATTGGAGAACCTGAATTTGCTGCTGGTACTATGTCGCCAGCATCTTGTGAGACCTAATAAATCTAACAAACATTTCAATTTTATATTTTATCAAAGAGACCCAAATCATTCTGGTGCATTCATCAATAAAAGTAACAAAATAGTGAAAACCAGAATGAGAAGAATTTTGTGCAGGACCCCAAACATCAAAATGCATCTTCATAAAAGGAACTGGACATTTATTCAAAGTTAGGAAATAAGTAATACGATGCCCCTTGGCTAGATCAAAAATATCACACTTGAAATCTGACTCTTCAACAACTGAAAATAACTTAGCTGTAATTTTTTAAAATATCCAAAATTCAAATGGCCTAACCAACGATGCCACAACCACCCCACTTCTTTGGCTTTATTCAGACTACTGATATTTTTGGCTTTACTTAATGAATTCAACTACTTTGTCCACTGCTTGTCAACTCCAAGTGGTACAATTTTTCCCTTATAACATCATAACCAAGAATTCGCCTTGTCAGATGTCCTAAAAATACATAAATCAGGATGAAATGTTACAGAGCAAGAGAGAGCCTTAATTAGTGATTTGACTCACATATAATATGTTATATGCCAGAGAGGGAACAGCAAGGATAACATCAAGAGTCAATTCATTAGAAAGTTGCACAGATCTTTCACCAAGAACAAGAGAAGGAGAACCATTAGCAATAAAAACAACATGTTGAGGAGAGGTTTTAAGGGTGTTTACAACACTAGAATTATTTGTCATATGACCAGTTACACCAGTAGTAATTATTCAAGATTTATTCGCAGATAGTGTAGAGAGAGAAGATGTCTTACCTCCCATACCTGATTCCACGTAGAGTTACATATGGTTGCTCAGATGATTCTGTGGTGGTTACAGCTGCTTTGGTGATATTCATGCGCAGCTTCTAAAGTTCCTACCAATCAGGGTATCCAACATTCTCAAAGCACCGCTCCTTTTTATGACTAACCTCCTTGTAATGATTATAATTAAGATTGAGGAATTTCACTTGCGGCTTCCCACCAGATTTAGAGGTAGAAGAACTAGATCGACAAGGACCAAAGAAGCCAAAAAGAGGGCCCTGACAACGTTGGGAGTCGGTGGTGCCAGCAATACTAGGCGGTCGGGTTGATGTGGCCATGGCAGAGGCCTCAGGTGGAGTTACAAAATACGCCATCAAGTTATTATGAAATCTTTGAACATGTGAATAGGTTTTTCTCCATATCCAATTTTTTTATCTTTCCTCAAAAACTCTTCACGAACTTGAGTAAATTTATGATCAAGTCCACTCAGAAATATGTGAACTCTCAACCAGGCTATATACAAAGCTTCATACACAACATCGTCAACTATAGTAGTATGATATGATAGGCATTGATCCATCACATCCAATCATCCTACAAGTTCATTAAAGTAGGCAAAAAGAGTCTTACATTCTGTTTTGCCCCAAAACATAAGCGATGAAGTTTGAAGATCCGAGTTTATCTAATTCATCATAGTATATCTTATACAGTGCATCCTAGATTTCTTTGGCAGTTGGAAATCTGAGATACTGATTCCTCAATCCCAAAGACATGTTTTCAATGAGCAAGCACTTCATTTTTTCATTGTTAGTAACCCAAGCCCATGCTAGGTATCCGATCGAGGAAACTTCAGGTGTAGCTTCAGTAAGAAGTTCAAGCTTATTACGTCTTCCCATATGTATCTTCATGAGAGGAGTCCAACTGGAACAGTTGAACTCAGTTAAGAGATCTCTGGTAGGAAAACCTGATACGCTGGAACTAAGCATTAAATTAAACACTTGAAATGTAGTCTAAACGCATAATCAAAAAGTCTTTTTTATAGATGTAGCATTGGTAAATAATAATTGTTCTAACCTACAAATCACTATCTAAAATCTTCATAAGCGTGGATTAAAACTCCTAGGACTCTAGCAAACATAAACTCATAGACAAGCAACCAGTGGCGACTCCAAGCATTAGCTAACTAAGGCTTAAGCCCTAGTGAGATTTTGAAGGTAAAGGGGGAAAAATTACTAATTTACTTTACCATAAAAATAGCCCTTAATCACACACAATGACCCAACCCAACCCATCAGTCGCTCAACTCCCACACTTCATGTCATTACTCACGCACGTAGGTCGGGAAGACGATGACTAATTACTCCAACTTTCCAAACTCTCAGCTGACTCCATTATCTCGTCTATGGTAATCTCCTCTCAATGCTCCCCTGAATTCAATCGTGACTGGATTTTATGTTTTAGGGCATAGAATTGGCCAATTGGAATTTGCGTCTCGCTTGTGAATTGAAATCTTTTGGATGTGTGTTAGTGTGTACGGATAAATATTGAGATAATGATTTGTAACGATCTGACCCTTGTCGAAAATCATCAAAATTAACAAATAAACAGATAAATAGAGGAAGTACTTGATTAAAAAATAATTTCGACTAATTTAGTCAAAGAATGTATCAGACAAACTTGTTATGACGAGATGGTCGTGAGACAGTCCTAACAATATAAAGCACACCTAATTTCTTCGTCGACCGCACCGTCTTTGGCGGAGACACGAGTCACTGCCACCCACCCCTTGGGTCAACAAAGCCTAAATAGCAAATAAACTTCATGACTATGTTCGTATCGTCGATACAAACATAAGGGTATATCACATGACACATTTTCGGAAATTATTTTTCGGTCACGCGCCACTGGTGCCCACCACTGATGGTGATGATTAACCCACCGTTGGAAAGCTCTCACTGAGCGCATTCTACTGTCTAACTACGTCATCACTCAATTCAACATGATTCAGGCCGAAAACTTCCCCGAAACACTAAAAATCTTGATCTCGCCGAAAATTGATTCCGACGAGAAATCTCGATCATCGAGCCACCAATGGGCTCGAGCCATCACCCAAAACACTGAAGAGGTGAAGGAGATCAAAACCCATCAAACCTTGCCACCCAATACCACTGAGAACTGCCGATTACAGCAGAACCCGAATCCGAGTTCGACGAAATTCGATCGAATTCTGTCCAACTCACCTGCAAACAAGAAATTCAACATACAGATACCATCTAGACATCAAGAGTGATCTAAATATACTAATTTTGTGACCGGAGGAGTCTTCCGCGACGGTGACGAAAATTCACCCCAAAAACCCTAACTCTTAATCTCGTTGATTCTCTTCTCTATGGCCTCAAAACCATCAATCGAGAACGAAAATAAGTAGAAGAGGTCAACCTACGTCAAACGTGACCAATTTTGACGTTGGAGGTGGCTAGATGGCAATGCACTGTCGTCCGAGCACCACACCAAACGAACACACTCTCTCTCTTTATGTGAAGAAGGTTGACCCTGGGTCAACCCAATCTCTCTTTACGTTGACTTTCCCGAAAAAGTAAGTCCCTTATATACTCGGCCATTTTTGGAAAATAATATGCAATTAACTTCCGTCAATCGTAAATTTCTCGTCGTTATTACGTTTTCAACATTTCTCACGTTTACAGACTAGTCTCGACAAATTCTATAACTTTCACCCGAAGTCAACCAACTTCGTCAATCTGATAAAAAGTCAGCTCGAGACATCTCAATATTTACTGATGTAAAAAATTATTTACCACAACCACTAAATCGTACTCGACTTATTCATAAATATTAACGATTATATAAAAATGTCGGGGTATTATAATCTACCCCTGTTAAAATAATTTCGTCCTCGAAATTACTAAACAGAGATTTGCAAAAAAATTAGGCAGAGTCTCCCTTAAAAGTCAGCTACCCAAAGCCTATAAAATGTCCAAACAACACTTCTATCATCAAAAATCTCAACCTATACCGTGGGCCACTGATGCTCGTCCGGATTTCTCCAGTAACATATCAACAGAATCTCAATTCATATATCGGTAACATATCGAAAATAATAAACAGAATTCTCGAATCATATGCAAAATAGGCATTATATAGGAAACTGTAAACATAATTTCTAGAAATACTCAAATGTAATACATAAGTTGAAATATCATTTTCCACTAGATGCAAAAATCAAAAACTCGCAATATTATTATCATCAATTACGTTGCAATAAAAATCGTTAATCACTAGTCACATTGCGATAAAATCACTAATTACTGTTTTGAATTATCAATTATCATTATCACCGCGTAAACACGGAATATTATAATCACACTCGTGCACATTTCACGAGTTTAAATCATATCGTGTGCTCATACACATCAAATGAGTTTATATAATATCATTGTACTTGTTGCATGAGTAAAAGCCATCTTTCGTGATACTCCTATTTCAAATTCAAATCATCACATATTCGTATGATCATCACTTGAGAGAATATTATATTATATCATCATGTTTGCCCCACGAACAAATATTACGTTGCAATGCTCGCATTGCGAGTTCAAACTATATCGTATTGCTCATCTTGTGAGCTCAAATCTCAAATCACGGCGCTCATCTCGTGAGCGCAATCATCACACATCATCATTCTTCCAACGACAATAATAAAATTATATATCTCAATAAATTGTTTCACGTTATCGTTTTACGTTTCAAATCGTATCATTATATATCATATACTCTCGAGTTGAGGACATCGAGAACACCCTGTCTATCAATGGTAATCAAATATATAATATACTCTCGAATTTCGGACATCGAGAACACTCCGCCTATGAATAACAGTCAAATATATAATATACTCTCGAATTAAGGACACCGAGAACACCCTGTATACACGGTATCTCTCGAATTAGGACATCAAAAATACCACCTGATTGGTTTTGGGTCTCTTCACCATAGGGAGGCACAATTTCTACTTAACTATTACTCGTAAACGGACCCCAATCAGAATTTCAAACCAAGCCACAGCCTGGCGTCCTTACCAATCCATGGCAGCCTATCCATATATCTTATATCTCATATATAATCATATATATAATACAGTCAGCTTTTCTATTTCTCATATCTATAGTTCTCGTTTATAGTTTTAATTGTCTCGTAACAGTTTCAATTCCGTAATTTTCGATGAATCTCATTGGATTCTAATCAAGTCAAACTGATCATTAATCATGATCATCATTCATATATTTGCATCGATATGCAAATAATCATTACGTATATTTGTACAAATAGTACAAATAATGACAAGTATAATAAGATAAAAATATTTTCGCTTTCGTTTCAATCTCAAATTTTAGTTCGCATTATTTTTGTTTATCGTTGTAATAGTATTTCGTTTCCATTCCGTTTGAATACCAATGTTGTCATTTTGTTACCACTTTGTAACAATCTAAGTTTTTGTGTTTCAATTGTAGTTCCTTTTAGCCCAATAGCAATATAATATCAAATATGTATCAATAAGCAGATAGCAAAAATATATCGATAAATGAATATAAATATTGTATCGATAAATAAATATCGATAATGGATAAGCAAATGTACAATACAAAGTAAGATAAAGAAC